>OZ021716.1:12146075-17091077 GCA_963978555.1 Galerucella nymphaeae
AAGTATTATTTGATTATTTAATTGTGTATGTATTATTTTGTTTGCAGACAAATGGAGCCTCTGGTTAGCAATAATTACTGGTATAACGTTATTGCTGGTAATAATAATTGGAATATGTGTTAAATTTTTATTAGATACTTACATATCAAGTATAATCCTAATATCTTTAATATGTTTCGAGATAGTTTTTGGACTTCTCGTTTTATCTTTGTTGGCTTGGAGGAGAAAAAAATATAAAACTGATGAAACTGTTGTAGCAGTACGCAGAAACGGAGAATATCACAGAGTGTATCCTACTGCCCCAGTAGAAGAAACATCGTGGGACTATACGAACAGAGAAACCATACCAGCATAATAATTATATTTTCTCGAATAATATTGTTGGGTTAAATGTATTTTCCAAGCTTGATTGTCGTTAATCTGAATATTATTGTTAATTTTGTTCGATTGTTAATCGCCCTTTTAATTACATATTTCTATTAGTGACAAATCTTTTCTCTCTACTAAAGTAATAAAAAAAACTCATATCAACAACGTATGTGTATGTTTGGTTGCCTATATAAAAATGATAAAGAGAAAATCGTTAACAACAAATGCACAGAAAACAAAACATACCCGAAGAATCCTTTTTCATCCTCTGGGTATGGAACCCTAAAAAGTCTCCATACTTGAAAAAAGAAATACTAGCAGTTCGGAAATGGTTCGGAATACAGCTACGTGTGAGCTCACGAGCTAATATATAAAAGGCTAATGTATTAAAGAAGAAGTAGATGTTATACAATGGGAAATTTGACATGAACGAATACGAATTTAAGAAAGTATCGTATAAAAGGAAAAACTCTCAATTTAGATCGAAAAAAATTGTTAACAATCAAAACATATCCTCAAACGAATCAAATATCAACATCGAAATTAGTTTCAAGTAAGTTGTATCGTTTTATATTATAGGTATATCTACATAACCTTAATTTTAGGAGAATTTTGGATGCGAAAGCTGAAATTTCTACAACTGACTTATACGCTTCTTTCCTGGCTTTGTTGAGAGAAGGGCTTGAAAGTTTGAATCATCCAAAAATATCGAGTATTGTTTGCCTAGGCATTGGTAAAATTGGTGAGTGTTTAACAGCACGTTACCAGTTTGCCATTATCTTATGTTTAAGTGATTTATACAACGTTAAAATATCAGCATATGATCCAGTTTTTACCGAAAAAGATAAGGAATTACTATCTAGGTTTAAAGTTGATGTTTTAACTGAAAATTCAGAAGGAAAATTTCGTTTAAGTGGCGAAGAAACAGTTCTGTTTTATTTACCACATTGTCCCAAACAGTTGAGCAATAACTTGCTCTGGTCTAATTGGGGCTTAAATTTAACATATTGCATTATTATAGCAAATAGTTTTGGCAATATTATAGATTCAAATTCATCTAAACATCTACAGCTAAATGCAAATTATATCACAAAAATTAAGCCATATACTGTGGAGTTAGCCATAATTAATAGCTTTAGATATTTTGAAATTTTTAATGATTTAGCTATACATACCTTCCCTAAATTAAGTTATGTTTGTTCAGATTTATGGAAAGATAATTTGGAGCCTGTATACAAAGAAAGTGATATTGAATTGGTAACAAACTGTTTTCAATTAAAGCTCCAAATATAAATATTTTTTAAAAATAAGTAATTAATTTGATGTTATTTCTACAGAGGTTTTAAAAAATGGCATCAAAACTTACTGTTTTAAGACAAATAATATCTGAATTGAGATATGCTTTGCCAAAAGATAAAATTAAAGAGGACATGACTGTCAAATACATAATAAATCAGTACAGAAAATACCAAACAACAGGGCAGCAACTATGTAAAGCTAGAGAAGAAATGGAGTTCATGGCAAACACTTATTTATGCTATTTAAGAAGTGCTAGATTAAGCAAAGAAATTCAAAAAGAATTTCATGGTAAAGGGGAAAGAACAGTGGCAGATACTGCAAACATGGTTGGATTCAAATTGCCACATGATCCTAAGTAGTATATTGTATGTAAATAATAGTATAAGTAAATTTACCTTCATAGATTAGAATTGTACAAAATACAAATACAAATAAATTTTATTAAATGAGTTAGTATTTATATAAATCTGCAACCTCTTGTAGTGATATTAGGTAGAAGGATATCAAGCATCCCTATTTAGAAGTCTGACAATAGAAGGAACTAGGATAGGAGTACATGAGCCAGAAACCGAACACCCTAAGAGTTTGGGAAGAGCCCCATGCACCATATGAACTAATATAGAAGACAAAAAATTATGTTGGATAATCAACCAGCCATAAAAGTTCTGAGTTATTGAGTGTTATCAGTTTTAAAATGATATGGAATCTAAAAAACTTGAATAACAGAACTAATAATAAAGAGATGAGACTGAAACACCCTTTTGAAGGCTTGAGCCCTTTTGTGGTGTCAGCAACTATGTAATATTGAAATAAATTGTTCATAAGGAAAATAACGAGGATAGAAACACAATAGAGCTATAAAATATATTTATTATATCGTTTACAAAAAACATATATACAAATATCTATTCACTTACACATCAATTACAAATATAGTTTGCTTAAAAATACTCAATAAATGATAATTAGAAGTAGATGACAAATTTCGCGCTTATTTTTAATACAAAGCTCATATACCAGCAAACAATACAAACTCTCAGTAGTTATATTTCTTGCTTATGTTCCTAGTAAATCTAGTTCCATTAAATATTGACAAGATTTAAGTTGTCTGTATCATTTTGCTGGAATAGAGTAACACTTAATATTAATAATATAACAATTACCTTATGAAACACTATTACCTAATATAACTATTAATTTTGTACTGATCCAATATTGATGTTGCTATAAAACCAATAAAAGAATTGAATGTTGAAGTTTCAAACAATAAAGGAATAAATGTGGGATTTGACAGACCTTCCATTACCCATAGAAATACAGAGAGGCACAAGAAATATATGTAGTACAATACCAGCTACATATATTTGCGAAAAAATAAAAAAAAACAGGTAACAGAATTGGAAGAAAATTACAAGTAGGTATATACTTAGTTCAGAGAAGGGTACATCATTATTGCTCAAGTTGAAATTGATATGGAAAACTAAGTTAAAGTCAGAGTAGACTAGAAATGGAGGGAATGAAGACAGCCTGAATATTTTAGTTGCAGCTACATCTTATTAAATGTTAAGATGAATTAATGCATCAACAAATAACTATCGATTAACTATAGTAGCATTTAGGTATACAAATTATCCATACAGATCAAATTTTAAGAAGAATAGTGCGCTGGTAAACGTACATGGATGTCCAGTAACCTTATGGTTTCTGTATAAATCGTAAATGCAGCTGAAGATAAAAATAAGTCATCTTTATACTCAATAATTTGCTACTTAAAAAAAACACCATCAAAAAGTTTCATAAGATAAATTCGACATTTATAAAATTTCTATTACTGTTTATATTCTTTTTCTATACATTTAGCGATCGTGCTTAGCTGCATATTAGAGGTTCCTTCGTATATGCTACCGATTTTGACATCTCTGTAGTATTTTTCTTGGATAAAGTCTTTCGTAAAACCGACTCCGCCCATCCAATCTATACATTTGACAGTAGCGTTTTGTGCAATTTCAGCCGCATAGTATTTTGCCATGGCCGCTTCCTTCATAAAAGGCACTTTGGCTTCCACCATGCGGGCAGCGTTATAGGTTAAAAGTCTGGCGCATTCGATTTCCGTGGCGACTTGGGCTATTTGATATTGCATACCCTAGAAAACAATTTTAAAAGTGAAAAATGTTGTTTAAAATGCATTTGAAATGAGAAGAGGATAAGCCAGATTTTTTAGAATATTGTTATTTACAAATGATATAATAGATACGACCAATAGAAAAAATATTAAAATGCTAATATTGTACAAAATTAGCTTAAAAATTCAAGAAGCGCGCGTCTTGAGTGATAATTCCTACCTGTAGACAAGGTAGACGCTAGTGGTAGCTTCATGACACAGAACTGACTGAACGCAACTCGTTTTACAGCTCTCTTATCTATTTCTCTATGGGTAGGACATGTCTACCAACTGACAAGTTGACAATAATCAGAAATGACATTCGCCATGAGGGTAGGCAGTTATTTGGCTTTATTTTTACTTAAATTGAGTTTGAGAACAGAAAAAACGCAACTAAAATGAATCTCTTGACCAATTGTCATCTCAAAACAAAGCGCATAGCATATTTTCACTGTATCTTATTGAAATGAGTATCCGAAAAGGCACATCCGGAAATATTTGATAAGGGATGGTGCCAAATTATTTAAATTTGAAATATGTCCTGTATAAAAATATTTTTTTTGTATAAAAATGTTTTCAATGAAACACACAAACCTGGAAGTTGAATATAGGCTTTCCAAATTGTTGTCTCTCCAAAGTGTACGGTATGGTGTGGTCGAAACAACCTTGAGCTAATCCTATCATCTGCGCTGCTATGGCAATTCTTCCTTCATTTAAAATAGATGCCGCTATTTTATAACCCTGCCCGAATTCGCCCACGATAGCTGTTTCCGGTACTCGTACATTATCCAGGTTTAACATGCAAGTTCCAGATGCTACAATACCGAGTTTTTTTTCTGGTTTAGCCACGCTAAATCCTGGAGTGTCTCGATCCACGATGAAGCAGGTGATTCCTTTGTAACCCTTGAAGTGAATATATAGTGATTAATTGTTTATGGTAAGTATTTTTTTTAGTTTAAACATTCTGAAGCCTCAAATTATTTTCACCGATCTATAATTACTTCGGGCACCTTCGGCCATCTTCCTTCTTGTCTACGGTTTATCTGCCGCACCCTGTGTATATCAAATTTAATATAAATTGTTATTCTTGTTTTTTTTTTGACAAGAATGACAGTTATAAGGTCTACCATTCAAAAAATTTTAGTTGGCCATACTGACCTTGGACTGAAAACCACGGAATACTATAACAATGGAAGAGTTTCTTGCCATAAAACAATAAGTACGCGCAGCTTTTGAGCGCAGTGACAGTCTATCGAAAATAGGATCACATTACGTTGCCTATAGCTAAATGGTTGTTTCTTTCTATCTCGTTAGGATTCTGTCTATATGGAAGCTGTTGCCAGCTCTAATTCTAGAATCTCATTTAAATTCTGTCTGACATAGATCAAAGGAGCCGACGGACAGAGACTCTTCCGATTGTTCTAGTATTACGTGACTGAACTCCTCTATTATATTCAAAAGATGACAGACAGAGTGACTTAAGTGTCATTGAAAAATCAAATGACACAGAGCTACAAAATTATCACGGAATATTAAATTTAAATCTCGAAGATAAACTTGTTTTGTGACGTTCAAGAAACAAAAGATAAACGAGATGTGATTTTTCGCACTTTAAACACTAGTGACGGAACTAGAAAAAAAATATATTATGAACACAAATTGATTTTCCAAGAAATCAAGAGAAAATTCCTATCACCAGCCAGTTCTCAGTACTCCAAATTATTTATTTTTACCAAAATTATCTCTAATCAAATAGATAATGATTTGAATGAAAGTACTCTTGAAAAATAAAAGTTAAATCCTTATTATAAGATCCATAAATTCATAAACGTGTGCGCTAAATCTGATAACGTACAGATAGCAAATATTTATATAAAAAAATATATTATTATTATTATCTCATATGATAACTTACGGCAGAAGGATTAGCGTTGGCCATAATTAGAAAAACTCCAGCTACATCGGAATTTGATATCCACATTTTTGACCCGTTAATAATATAATCAGAACCGTCTTTCTTGGCCGTTGTCTTCAATGCGAACGCGTCTGATCCTGATGATGGTTCTGATAAAGCGAAACTTGCAACCTAAAATTAAAATACTTCATTTAAATTTAAATTCAATCATGTCCTTTAAGATTCCAAGTGATAACATGTTACAACCAACTATGATTTGGCATCCTCCTAGTTTTCATCACAGTCTGTGGTTTTCATCCTGTCACCTGAGCACATCCCGGAGCTGTGTTATATTATCTCTTATTATTATTGTCCTGAATTCAGTTTATTTAGCGGTTCATGGGTTCATGGGTCATGAGTTATTAGAACTCTTGCAATAGAGGAGTTCAGTCTAAGGTCAGTATGGCCAACAAAAAGTGTTTTTTTCTGACAAGAATGACAGTTAAGGTCTACCGTTCAAAACATAAGATTTTTGCATGTTTTTTATCATTGCGAATATCTATATTGCTTTATTAAAATAATGAATAAACCCCCGAAGCGTATATCTTGAAATTTAAAATGACTTTTTTGCTAAATACTTAACATATCAGTGGCCAATAATTTCAGTGAAAAAAGTAATTAGAAGAATAGAGAGTCAGCTAATTATAAATGCTACAAAAATCTAATCAATAATGGACATAAAAAATTAAACAAATATTTACAAAGATTAATATAACTGACATTTGGCAGAGCTAGTGACTGAGTAACAGAAATGAAATGGTGACATGCCAAGAGTTCCTAGAATTATTGGCCACTTATATGTTGAGTATTCAGCTAAAAAGTTATTTTAAATTTCAAGATATACGCTTCGGGGGTTTATTCATTATTTTAATAATAAAGCAATATAGGTATTCGCAATGATAAAAAACAGACAAAATCTTATGATTTGAATGGTAGATCTTAACTGTCATTCTAGTTAGAAAAAACCACTTTTTGTTGGCCATACTGACCTTAGACTGAACTCCTCTTAGGAATAAAATATTTAAAACGTCATATTTGCTTTTGACATTCATCATACACACTAGATAAATAGACTGCATATAAAACGATCCAGTTGCTCTAATTTGAGTCTAATGTCTGTCAAACTTCAATAAATGCGCCCTTGAAAGATATGTCGCCTTTCTCGCCCTGTATCTCTGGCTACGCCACTTTATATTTCATCTACATTGTCAGATGATACGACTTTATCTTTAAGATAGTAACAGTTTTAAAAATACATAAATTCAAGGTCATTTGAATTGAATTTAAATTGAAATTTAAGTATATGTGGAGCGATTGAATTATTACAGAAACGGCTCGTAAGATTTCAATAAATTGTGGATTTGTTGAAATCAAAAATATTGTGGGGCATCATATTTAAGTTTAGGCAACAAAATTCTCAAGAAAAAAAATTGTCACGACCATAATGTGAACCGTCTAAAAACTCACTCTGTATGTAATGAAATATTATGTAGCAATGACATTTCAAAGGTTTTTGGAGATAACATTTTTTTTCTTCTAGTCATCTATTAACCTTTAACTTTTATGATATCAAAACCATTAACATCGATTATAATAATTATGGCTAAAAACACTTTTTTCTATGACTGTTGAGAAATGGACCCTTTTTATGTAATATTTTTGTTGAGTAACTGGATGCATTACACAAAACAAGCCACGCCCCGTGTGTAATGATCCATTACACACGACTATCTGGCCAATCACCGTCAAAGAATGCCATTACACAGTCATAATTTGACTTTGACAGTACCTATACCTACCTACCGAAGGTGATTTAGAGCTGAATTTTTATTAGAATGGATACAGAAAGTGAAAACGAATTCAACTGCTCAAATTTCACCATCAATATTGTAAGCAATAAATGAATTTTCATTGTAGCTTCCAAAATGGAATTATTTGACATAAAGCATTAAGTTTATTCAATAAAATATTCTCTGAATATCTCGTTCGTTTGAATTGATAGGTGAACACTCAGTCATAGAAAAAGTATAGTATTCTACTTTCGTGTAATGGCTATTACTCATTCGAATGATTACGACGCAAACTTCATTCTCATGAGTAATAGCCATCATTACACGCTCGTTGAATAATATACTATTTTCTACTACCGTGTGTAAAGTAGGTACTTTAGACACACTTTCGAGTGCGTAAAACCTTACTTTACGCACTAGTGCGTAAAGAGTTTTTCTTTACGCACTAGGGCGTAAAGAAAAAGTTCCAATATTATTATGTATGTAGTTATGTGTATCTGAATAGGTATAAGTTGGCGGTGAGTGACTGACATTTCTTTAATTGTGAATTGAATCTGACAATTAAAGTTTAAATTGAGATCTTCCGACTATACCTAGGGTAATCAATTGTATTTTGATGTAAGTATTGAATATTTTTAGGAAACTATCATGTTATTTTATATTATTATAATTATAAAGATGGATCTCTCAGAAGATTACTTCGCAAATAGTGTGGAAAAAATAAAATGATAAAATATTTCGAAAATGTTCTAGTGGCATATTACCTAAACTTCTGTATTTTGATAAAGTTTTCGATAGTAGAAAAAATTTTGTATGCAATTCGTGTGTAAAGGCCTTTTTTTCGACTCATGTGATTGTAGCATTCACATTCGTCGAAAAAAAGGCTACTTTACACGCACTAGTTACATAAATAACTATTTTTTAATAATAACTTAATCTCTATTGTATTTAACTCAAATCTCAGTAGGTGTTTGTGAAAAATTGATTATTAAAGCAACAATTTACTTATCAAATTTCATAAATACAGTTTGTTGAAATTTCAAAATATATAATCAAGCCCCCATTTATTTTTAAAAAATCTCCATGACGAAAGATCCTTGCAATTTATCGAAATTTTAATATAATTTTGTTTAACAAAATAATAATTTTTGCTGTGATAATTCAGAAGCGTAATATTTACGTAATAAGTGGGATATGGACATTATTAACGCACGCATGTGAAGTTTGCAGGACGAGGCCGTAGGCCGAGTCGTGTAATCACATAAGTGCGTTAATAATTCCTATCACACGTGTTACGTACAAAATTTTATCTATAACTGTTTATTAGTATTATCAACAGTAAGTATATTATAAAATTTAAAAAAAAAATTCCAATCCAACGTATTTTTAAACATATTGACTGCAAACATAAGGTACTGTGTATCATATTTTGTGACTATAATATCATCAAAGACAAACAAGGATGTGGAAATAAAATTAATTAGTTATGTCATCAAATTTTCAAATTTGAATGAACAAAAATCTATAAAAATGAGTTCAAGCGAAGACAATTCTCCTTTCGGAAATTGAAAATGCAGCTTCCAGTTATTTTAAATATTTAATTCTGGTATTAATATGTTTCTAGATTCTCATTACCGCACTAGTGCGGTAATGTAATCAAAAACGCACTAGTGCGGTAATATACGTCATTATGACACTAAAAATAGTGTCAAATCGTACTCGTTACATGACAGTTGTAGATAAAATTACATAACATACCAACAAAATGAATCTATAGTAAAAACCAAACAAAGTTGCGTGCACGTCATCATTGTGAGCATTTGCAGCGTTGTCAGATTGTTCACGAAATATGGAAATTAACAGAAAATAACTGAAGTCAACAAAAAACGTGAATGTAGAAAAATTCACAATATTATAAATGAAAACTACAAAATTATCGATAGTTTTTTAGTTTTCGTTTAATATAATGTGGAGTTTTTTCATTTACGTTTTTTATTAATTAAATTTATGAATAGATTTCCAAAGTTAGGAATTCTAGAATAAAAGTGGTAAGGTTATTACTGACTTACCAAATCTTTTAATAAATAAATATAATAAAAAAAATTAAAGCAATAAAGTAAAATATGTTTAATAATGAACGTATTTTCTTTGGTGACTCAAACTCTTCACCTTTTTTCTTTGTTTGATAAATTTTGCTCACTGTTCTTACACTGATTTTACAAGCAGCAGCTACACGCTAAAATAATAGAAATTTTCGTAAAGTAAAGTAAGGATATTTTATTCACGTAATACCTACTTCTTGTACAGCATTTAAGGCCAACAAAGGGCTATTATTATTTCTTTTTTGTTCAAAATAATTTACTAATGAAGCCACAAGTTCTTTGCATCGGCTATTCAGCTGTTTGGACATTTTAACAATCACAGAAGAAAATACTTTGTTGTTTTGAAAAAAAAACAGTTTTGATTATAAATATTTGTCACAAGAAAATTTTATAAAGCACGTAACTATAACCTCAATAATCGATGACACTACACGAGTAGTAAAGTCACAAACAACGCGACAACATGACATTATTTCTGGCAGTGACTATTTTACCGTCAATAATTGGAGGCTTCTTGATGAAAATTTTTACATCGAGGAACGTCTAAACCCAATAAAGCTATATTGCTTATACATTATTTTGGTACAAAAGTTTTTTCATTGATTGGGTTATCTTTAGAACCGATTAATTAACAAATTTGAGTATATGCACTTTTCGACAGAAATGGAGCCACACATGCGATAGAAATACGACCTTGGTGACGTGCACGCAACTTTGTTTGGTTTTTACTATATACATACACATTTGGCAACAGCGGTTAAAATAGGGGACAGTGAACACACGCCCACCATTGATTGGGCACAATTATTCTCTTTCTTTCAAATAGAGTTTTTCTCATATTTTCCTTTTCTTACTCGTATAAATCGTATGACGCGAAAACATCTTTCGAAGTTTGTATAACAGAACGTTATTTTTAATTATTACCTAATATTAAGAATATTATGAAAATTTTGAGAAATGTTTCGAAACCCAGTTTATTTATCATGGATAACGCCAGTCATTGTGATATATGCTGTACTAATTAAAAGTTTTGATGGACTATTATGAAAGTATAAAGTTCAAACAAATTCGTTGATTTTGTCGCATTTACCTTAAAATTAATTACAATATTTACAACTTGTTTGTGAAAAATGAATCATTAGAGTAACAACATATATTTATCTAATTTTACAAAAACATTCTTGAAATTTCAAAATATAAGTATAATCAAGCAGTAATTTTTGACGTCAATAATATATGCAATGAACTTTATCACAAAATAATTATAATATATCTGGGATAATTGTTTGTTATAGTAAGCATGAATTTATTTAAAAAAAGTACTTGACGAATATACGGCTGTTCCAGATTATATTGTTATATCTTCCTTATTTATTCAAACTGTTTTTACCGTGGGATAATTATTTTTCTCTTATTTTATGGGAATTAAACAACAATGTTTTTTAAGTTTTTCATTTCAACTATTCGGTTATTTGTAAATAAAGAAATTAAGAATATAGAGAAGGGCTCATTGTTAATATCCCATAATAATAACAATAATAATAATAATAATCTATTGTGGAGCGGTGGCAGTGCTTCGAATTCATAATCAACGAATCCAATTCCCTGGAAACAATCAGAGTAAGGACTACAAACAGCTCAAGCCCTGGTGGCAACGCAGGCTCGAAAGTTCCATTGATGACATCAGAAGGGAATTGGGGCAGTTGACAGAGTTTAAGAACAGCTTGAAACCGTCGAGGCGATTAACAAACAGAGTGAGAAAGATCTATCGAAAAATCAAAACTTATACAGGTCACCCACAACATGAACAACATGTATTTGAATATATGGATTCACTCAGACAAAAGTTGAAGGCAAAATCCAAACGTTTATCTCGATATGTCAAGTGCACGAAAAGAAAACAACAAAATTACTTATTCAATAACAATCAGAAGTTATTTTACAGGCAACTGAGCGGTACAGGAAACAATCAGAACCAAGGTCCTCCAAATAAAGATGAGCTGACGGAATACTGGTCTTCATTATGGTCGAAGCCTGTCGAACATAAATCCAACGCTCACTGGATAAGAACTGAGGAGGAAAAAATCAATATTGAACCGATGTCTTTCGTTGACTTGACAACAAGCGAGGTAACCGAAGCTATAAAGAGTACCAGTAATTGGAAGACACCAGGAGTTGACCACGTCCAAAACTTTTGGTATAAGAAGTTTGACAGTCTACATAAAGCAATGGCAACATCATTCTCACATATTTTGCAACATCCAGAAGATACACCACCATTTCTGACACTGGGCTCGACCCACTTGCTTCCCAAAACACATCAAACTCACGATCCTTCGCAGTATAGGCCCATAACCTGCCTACCAACTATATATAAAATATTAACGGCTTGCATCACTAACCGTATTTACAGACATGTGGACCAAAACAACAACCTGTCAGAAGAACAGAAAGGTTGCAGACGAGATCACCAAGGCTGCAAAGAACAACTTATCATTGATTCAGTTATACTGAAACAGGCGCAAAAGGAAAAGCGCAACATCCACACGGCTTTCGTAGATTACAGGAAAGCATTTGATAGCGTTCCACATTCCTGGCTTGTGAAAGTTTTGCAAATTTACAAAATACATCCCACTGTTGTTACTTTTCTTGAATCAGCGATGAAGCACTGGCGAACGAACCTTCATTTACAAATAAATGGCCAATACCTGCAAACTGATGAAATTTCCATCCGTAGGGGGATCTTCCAGGGTGACTCCCTTAGTCCACTTTGGTTCTGTTTGGCAATGAACCCACTCTCCAATCTACTCAACGATACGGATTACGGCTATAAACTTAAAGCCAACAGGAACACTAGCTGCACTGTTTCCCACCTTCTATATATGGATGATATCAAAATATACGCATCCAACCAGCGTCAAATTCAACATTTACTCAATATCACTGAAAAATTCTCCAGTGATATACAAATGGGATTTGGATTAGACAAGTGCAAAACCTTAAATATCGAGAAGGGTAAAATCGTTAACGGAGATGTGTTACTACCCAATGGGAATATTATAACTGCCATGCAAAATGGCGAGACCTACAAATATCTAGGATTTCAGCAAGCTAAGCTATTAGACCAAAAGCAAGCAAAAATCAAAATTAGGAGCCAGTTCACTCAAAGGGTAACTACTTTATTGAAATCCCAGTTGAACGCAGGAAATCTAGCAAAAGCAATTAACACCTACGCCATACCGATCCTGACATACTCATTTGGAATTCTGAAGTGGACAAAGACAGAGCTGGAGGATATTCAAAGAACAACCCGTACCATGATGACCAAACACAAATGTCACCATCCGACATCATCAGTTATCAGGACAACACTACCAAGAAGAGAGGGAGGGAGAGGTCTAGTGGACATAGTTAATTTACATAACAAACAAATATCTAGACTCCAAGAATTCTTCATTGTCAAGGCTGAAACATCTGAATTGCATGAGATGGTCGCAAAAGCAGATAAAAACTATTCCCCCTTAAATCTTGTAAGCCCTGATATGAGACTTGAAATCGTTACCGATTCTGACAAACAGGTGGAGTGGGCTCAGAAAGCGCTTCATGGTCGACATCATCACGACCTCAATCAACCTCATATCGACAAGGAAGCATCAAATAAGTGGCTATCTGATGGAGCATTATTTCCAGAAACAGAAGGATTTATGACGGCAATTCAAGACCAAGTAATTAATACCAACAATTACAAGAAATTTGTCATGAAAGATCCAAACATCGCTACGGACAAGTGCAGAAGGTGCCAACAAACAACAGAGACGATACAACACATCACGTCGGGATGTTCAGCCTTAGCTAACATTGATTACCTACGCAGGCACAATCAACTTTGCAACATCATCCATCAGAAGTTGGCCAACAAATTTGGATTAGTGAACACCTACACCCCATATTACAAGTACCATCCGAATTCGGTGCTAGAGAATGCTGATTTTAGACTATACTACGATAGGTCAATTATCACCGATAGACGGGTGACGAATAACCGGCCTGATATTGTAGTTGTGGATAAAAAAGCTAACTCGGTTTATCTGGTGGATGTTGCAGTACCCAATAATAACAATATTCTGGACAAATACAACGAGAAAATTGCAAAATACACCGATCTTGCAATTGAGGTAAGACAGATGTGGCATGCAGAGAAAATAGAGGTGGTACCGATCATTGTTTCATCTACGGGACTAATTCCCAAAACTCTACAAGATAGCCTTACCAAACTGGGTCTTCACAAAAATACTTACATCGATCTGCAGAAGGCTGCCATCCTAAATACCTGTCACACTGTCCGTAAATTTCTAAATATGTGACTTCCGAGCCTAATCCCATTTGCGTTTACACACGCTCGGGATAGGTGAACATTACCAGCAAGTGCTGAGCAAGTGCATACTTGGAATGATAATAATAATAATAATGATTCAGCTAATATAATTTTTTTAAACTTGACAATACCGTATGTTAAGGATTTATCAGAAAGAATTAAGAAAATTTGTAATCAATTTTATTAGAACTAGCTTTAAATCTAATAATACGTAGAGATCTATACTAGCAAAAACGAAACCAAAAAATGAAGAACAATCTTCAAAAAGCTGCATATTATACCAAATATCTTGTGATTCCGACAAATTTTATTTAGGTGAAACATCTAGACCATTGAAAGTACGAATAAATGAACACAAAAAATATATCAAAGATAGGGAGTTCTTGAAGTCAGCTATTTGCAAACATGCTTGGGAAGAGGGTCATCAAATTCAATGGGATTCAACAAAAATAATATTGACAGAACCCAATAATGAAAGACGAAAAATCAAAGAAAGTGCTTTAATACAACTAAATGTGTAGCTATAGTATTTCAGCCGAATGTAATCAAATTTGGTTACCAATTTTAGAAAGAGAAATTTCCAATTATCAATTACCTGCGTTATCAGGATAGCATCATAAGTTTTTATCCAGGTTTTCTTATGATTTATCATTTGAATAGTTGTTAATCGATACACATTTCATTACAAAAAATCACAAAACTGAGTATACATATTTTGAAAACGAAAATAATCATACACAAAAAAAGTAACAGCAAACGCGTTTTATTAACAACATTTCCAATATAAGGGAAAAAAACGCACTATCCCAATAAAAACCGTTCCTGGAACGTGCACTTCATTGGATTCCACATCTAGTAGACTAAGTATTGTTGGAATGTCATAAAATGAAATATTTTATTTCACATTTTGCCAGAGATAAGATCTATCATGAATGGACCTTAATTGGATAACAGTCTTACAGTTTTAAACTTCAAAATATTTTTGATTGTCTAGTTGACAAATTTTTTTTCCTTGTGTCAGATAGGGAGAAAAAATTAGTTATAATTTAGTTCATCTCGACAACGGTAGCTGGAACGCTACCGAAACGTTGAAATAAAAAACTTAAAAAGCATTGTGGTTTAATTCCCATAATAGAGAATGAATAATATACCACAAGGAACATACAGAAGACACCACTTAATGTACTAATTTATCCTACATCCGGTATAATAATTGTCCTAATTTATCTTCAACACTTAAATATTTTACTATTTATATTCACTAATTCACTATCTGTTAACTCACTGTATACTGGAAAAACTCGACCCACTCAAAAACCCGCGTATAAACAGTCCTTCGCAACTCTAGAATCTTCTTGATTTTCCGGAACTTCCAGAACAATTAAGAATAAACCATCGCATATCGCATTATTCTGTTATGGAATCATCTAGAAAAGTCGCATTCGCCAAAATTTATAGTTCACAACAGGACCGGCTTCTGAATCACTAAGTTTGTAACAATATAGATCAAGCAATAAAGCATCAAATAGGTGAATATTCAACAAAAATACTAGTAGAGCACGGACTATGCCATTTATTAAAAGACAGTACCTAATACTATATTTTCGACCACATGCTGCTCAAGAAATTTTTATAAAAATTGAAACGTGATTTTTTTAGGTTTTTGTAAAAACTTGAAAGCTTATTAAATATCTTAATGGTGTCGAAAGATGAATTGTAGATAATAGAAATACAAATACAACGCTATTTTCAGATAAGTGATTGTATAGTTAGGAGTGAAGAAAATTGGGAAAAACTGGAAAATTAGTCATTTTTTCAAAATTTTATATCTTTGTTGTTATAGCAATGAAATTTCGTATAAAACAAATCCTTTGTATGCTCAGAGTGTTAAGAAATTGGACTACAAATATGCGATAATAGTGTGATATTTGTATAATACTGATTAAAAGTTTATTCTAAAAAAAATTGTCACTACTGTTTAATTGACGTCAGAAACTTTTGAAACAGTCTGCAGTATAATTATTAGATACTTATCAATCTATAAAAACATTATCACTGTTGGTTGTTTGGATACATTAAATTTTTGATGGAACGAATGGTTTTGTAAATTTAAGCAGATAAACAATAAAAGCATATTTTGAACAAATCAGATGTTCCACTATCTACAAATATGTTGATTAATGATTTATTTGCAGCATCACTGTAAAAGTTGTTTGTGGTGATAGTTTACATTTTGCAATAAGATCTAATAAATTAAACTAAATAAACATATTATACAGAGTATTGAGTATTATACAGTTTGAATCATGAAATGAAACAATTTTAATTTATTAAAATCTACATAAAATTTAAACTGACGGGTTTCATTAATATACCTAGTAGATTTATCAAACGAATGGAGGTATAATGAGACATTTTCAATTTATACTATTTTATACAGTGCCTTTACTAAATTATATGGATATTTAACAATAAAATTATGATCTATTTACATGGAAATAATAAGGAAAAAAATGTGTCCAAATATGGGATTAACTAAAGTATTTAACAAGTTTACATGGAAACTCATTCACAACAATCCTATAGGAACCTTTCTAGGTAAAAAGGTTTAATAAAGGAGAATTGTATATATCTATTTGTTCGTTAAGAAGCATACTTGAATATTTGTTTTTATTTATCTCAAGGGCTTCTGAAAAATTTAATTTGAGAGATTTAGGTTCTATATGCAAAATTTGAAATATGTTGGTTTGCTAATAAATGATTTGAGTAGTTGGAATCTGATTTTTGGTTGTCATAGCTACGTTTGTGTAACTTAGTTCTTGTATCAAAATTTAGACCACACCTGCATCTCTAAAAATTTACAGAAAACATTTAATATCTAACGGTAAGGTTTAGGTATAGGAAAGTATACAAGAACTTGCCTCATTTTTTTTCTCCTAAATGCATTAAAATAGAAAAAACAGGGTGGTTCTATTTAAAAAAATGAAGAAATTTGATATTTATGAAGTTAAACTTTGAGCACTTTTTATTCACACCCTGTATAAAATGGGAAATTTTTCAACATAGATTCGATTACGTTTGACCTTGCTTAAGGCAACCGAACAGAAACCATTTTCATATCTTCAAGGGTATCCTCGTAAAAAAATAATTTATAAGGGTCTTCGACGGTCAAATTTTCTACAAAAAAATTAATAACTCAAAAAGTGTGCATTTTTCGAAAAAAGTTTTTAGAAAAAAGTATACTAAAATATTACGTAGATTTCAAAAATGTATTAATATACAGGGTGTTCCATTCAAAATAACAAAGTTACAGACGACTTCCGGTTCTACCGGAAGTCGGAAATATTTTAGTTGGAAAGATCGTATTCGAAAACCCAAACGTAGAAATTTTCATGATTTTACTATAAGTATTTTGCCATATACAGATAGTTTTCACTCGTCGTGGGACACCCTGTATAAATGTTATTACAGTTATCATTACCACATTTTAATTTATAAACTACTGATTTATTTAGTTTTGAAGATTTGAGTTTGTTGTTTTTCATGAATTTGGATAAATTGTTATCGGTTTTGAAGCAAATATTCAAGTCTAAAGTTTCTAAAAATGATTTGATTTTCAAGGATAGTATTCCAAAGTATGATAAGCTTCTAAATTGGTTATTTTTGTTTTTATTAGAAGGAAATACTTGTTCTAGAGTATGTTGTCGTATCTTTTTATTTATGATATTGTCAATTAAATTTGGATCGTAATTATTATTAACAGCTATTTGTTTTATTATATTTAGTTCTTTGTTGTAATTGTCAATATTCAATGGAACTGTTAAAAGTCTATGTGTCATACTGCTAATTTATGACTGACTGGGTGGACTGAACTATTATGAATTGTAATGTCTGTATGTGATGTGATGTTATCCACATATCAGTGCCAGTAAACAAATTTTTTACTAAGGGGGTGTTTATTAATTATTTTTTCTATATTATCCATGAAAATTTTGATAATAGGGGACTGAGAGGGTTGCCCATAATCAAACCCTCTTTACTGCTATAAACCTCTCCGTTGAAATGAAAATAATTTATATTTAAACAAACTTAATAAATAAATTTATAATATCAAACTGATGGGATCAGTATTATTGTAAGTGAGCAAGTTATCAACAAGAGTGACAGTTTCATCAGGAGGTATACTAGGGAATAGATTTGTTACAGCGAAAGATATGAATTTAGACAAGTGAGTTAGTTTTATATCTTGAATATTATTAATTAGTTCTGTTGAGTTTTTAATTGAAAATTAAGGTTTGAATGAACAATATTTAGAAATTATACTTATTTATTAGAAATTTTGAAATTTTAAATGACGGTGCTGTAAAAAAGAAACAACCGGTCTAATTGGGTACCCTTCTCTATGGAGTTTAATTAACATATTGTATATTGTTTTTAAATAAAAACTCACCGTATCTGTAGCTAGTCGTGGTAAATATCTTTCTTTCTGCTCCCTAGTACCTAGTTTGATCAACACAGTGTTTACGAGGGTATTGTGAATATCTACCAGAGCTGCGACGGCGGGATCTACTTTGGATAACTCTTCGACGGTTATAATTGTCGTCATAAAGCCGCATCCCGCTCCACCGTAATCTGGATCTATTTCGATGCCCATCAGCTAAAAATTTTAAATATTATAAAGAAACAATAAATTTGGTTCGGTCCTGTAGTCTACAAACGCAGCATTTTGACAGACGCGTGCGCTGTAAGTGCTTCTCGGACGTATTTAGATACATTCAACGTAAACTTAATAGGTATATAACAAACAACTACTTACCCCGTTTTCAAAGCACATTTTCAAAACCGAATCTTTAACCTTGCCCTCGTTTTCCATCTCCCTTACAAAAGGAGCTATTTGTTCTTGAGCTAGCCGAGCCACTGGAAGGAAAAAGCAATCTTTAACGGATCAAACATGAAAATGGGGAAAGGTATAATAGTCTCTAAGGTTCCCTTATTGACGGCGTGTGTTGGTGGGTATAGGTACCATTCCAGAATAATGGGATATTAGACGAGAAACATCAAAGGTATGTTAGACTGGCGCCACTAATTACATGCATGTGTAAACGCACCATTAGCAGAACGGCATGTCATGTCACTGCGATCGCCGTCAAAATAGAGAAGATCAGTGTGGCCAACAAAAAGTGTTTTTTTCTGACATGACTGACAGTTAAGTTCTACCGTTCAAAACATAAGATTTTGCATGTTTCTTCTCATTGCAAGCATCTTATATTTTGCTTTATTAAAATATATGAATACACTCCCGAAGCGAAAATCTTGAAATTCAACATGACTTTTTAGCATGTCAAAATTTCATTTCTGTTATTCAGTCACTAGTTATGTCAAAGGTCAGTTATATTTATTTTTTATTTATGGTGACATGCCATGAGTTCCAGAATTATTGGCCACTGATATGTTGAGTATTCAGCTAAAAAGTCATGTTAAATTTCAAGATTTAGCTTCGGGGGTATATTCATTATTTTAATAAAGCAATATAGATGTTCGCAATTATAAAAAACATGTAAAAATCTTATTTTTTGAACGATAGACCTTAACTGTCATTCTTGTCAGAAAAAACCACTTTTTGTTGGTTATACTGACCTTGGAATGAACTCCTCTATTCAACACTAACCCATACCATATTAGAAAATGCCCATACTGAGCTTTTCTGGGTGTGTCTTTGCCTATCTGATTTGGTAGTGCTAGTGCCACAATAATTAAGACAGTATGTCTTTCGAAAAACTTACCTGTTTCCTTCATCACTATTTCATCTTCACTCAAATGAGTTAATGGAAGTCTGGTAATATCATTGTTGACTTCTTCGGTTTGTGTTTGTTGTTGGTGAATCCCAGTAACGCTTACATTTCTTTGACCAAGTTTCTTCAAGTTCCTTGCAATCTGAAACAATGAACTACCTATAATTTATGCAAACAGCAAACAGATACACAGACACACAAATTAAAATTTACTATCAGCGAATCAAGCTCTACATGACACTCGTGGCGATAGGAAATTGAAAGGTCCTTATAAGGGCGTTAACTGTTATATGTTTTCAGCTATATTGCAAATATCACCAATACTCAAGTTAAAATAGCAGCTAGAGGGGGCAGAGGTCACAGAGCCCCCCCCCCCAACCGGCCTACCCCCAAAAGTACCTAAATAAAAAATTAAAAATTCATTATGCAAAAAATGGGTAGAGTATTTACTATGAATTAATGTTAAATTTTGATTAAAGTTTGATTGGTCCAGAATTTATTTCTTTGCAGGTCAGAGCAACCGCCCGTAGGGGGAACCAAAAGTTTTTGTTACGACTTTCCTCCTTGTTGGAGCTTCAGTATCCCCAAAAATCTCATGCTAGTTGCGCCTATAAGTAAGTTCTTTTTTAAAATAATTCATATCCATACTAAATCGATATCCGGTTTTTCGTCTAAAGTCGAATATATCAGAAGTGAACTGGAAACCAGGAATTCCTAAATGTACGTACGTAATGTAAACTTTCACAACAGATAAGTCACAAACCTGAAAACGAAGTTAGCCACTATCTGGTTATATGTTTTATGAACTAATAGCCAGATAATATACAAAACGGCCATTCGAATTTGAAAACATCCAAAGTTGTAGTTGAAATGAATCAAAATTATCATGTGAAAAAATACATATTAGATTGTCAAAAAAAAATTCTGCCATTATAAACGCCAAAAGAAATTACCAATAAAATTAATCCGCCGCCATGGTGATCTGACAGAAATGCACGTTCTGATTGGTTAAAAATCACATGTGTGGAATTTTCAAAGTAATATTTCCCGTTCTTCAAATGGTTGCCATGTTTTCTCAAGCTGATGCGAAAGTTTAGCATATTGTTTCCCTTATTTATGATAGAACTCATTGAGCGGCTTTTTTCTTCAATGGGATTAAAAATATGGGTCATCACATTTACCTTAGAATTTGTTATTTATATTGTCTTCGCCTATACTGCCAAACATCACAAGAGCCGCCACTGATCTTATTGTGATATTATCTGTGGCTTATGTTTTTTTTTGCCTTAGTATAGTCCATTCTTGTCTCCAACATGATTGTTATTTCAAGCATTGATCTCATGTTTTTTTTATGTTGGTGTTATTATTTATGCATAGACTTTGTACCTCACTCAACTCATCCACACCAGTTTGGCCAATATCATTTTGGAACTTATCCTCGTGTACCTTATGGTGTACCTATTCAAGTGCGTAATTTTTGTTGTCACAAAAAATAATGTTTGCAGTTGGTATATTTGTTATTTTTCATAATAATATAACAATAATTGATGGTTCAAATACGCGCGTATAATGTGTACCAAAAAATGGGATGATCATTGATATACCCGTGGCACGTCCTATTCTCCTAACTGTATTGTGTAATAGAAACCAGAGATAATAATATAACACAGAAACCGTTTGTGATAACCTTGAAGGATATATATTATTAAACCATTAAACGAAATAATTTAAATAAATTCGTCGTCGTTATCAGTTGATAATGTATATAGTTGTTTTTTTTTTATTAATTTCAATATGATTGTAACACAATTTTAGCTTTGACATACTTTTTTTAGTTTTATCGAAAAAATTTTAAAATTCACAAAAAATCTAAGTTGGGTACGAAATTAAACCAAAAATTGTGATTACACAAAGGACTCTAGATGAAAAAAAGGACTCGTAGGCAGCTTTATCAGATGGAACAAAGATCAAAGCAGAAGCCCCCTTCCTCGAAAAGTATAATCTTTTTAAAGAAAGTCGACAAAGAAAAAATCACCATGAACGCATTTTAATGATATACATTGATAAAACATACTGTGTGACACCTTTAATTCTATTTTTATTTACCATTTCTCATTTTTCTTCGAATTGAATCATATGTGATCAATGTCAAACATATTTTTAAAAAGTATCATTTGATAACACCAGCTGTCAGTTTTTTCAAGTAGTCATAGAAAAAATATAGTGCGTAACTCGAGTGGCTCCTCAAAAGGTCAAATTTGTGGAGAAGAAATAATTATGATAATGTGGAAGGGAAGAAAAAATCTCAATTTATATACTTGTGTATGCAAGTCACTTAGGGCAAAACACATGGAAGACTGAGTATCCCAGAATTTCTTTAAAAAATTTCCTTGAGGCTTTCCTTATAGGATTAAAAAGGGAAGAAGCACGATAGATGTTTACAGCCCACCCCAAAACCTTATACTTATAACTATTTGAAACTAATTAAATTTAATACTATTTTGACAGGTGATTATTTTGACATTTTTGTAGAATGTCATCTGAAATTGGCAGTATGTAATTAAAAAATCACCAATTGAAAACCATAGGGTTTGATGGGTTTGATGGTAACGATATTTATTATGAAAAATTAAATATCAAATCCTCAAGGTAAGAATATGTGAGTTGGTGAGACATGTAAGTGGATACAACTCTCATGTATACAACTGTACCTCATGAAATTTTGTAGTTATCAACCCAATAGCACATTATAAACACACAGTTTAATATTACCTAGCTTTTATTTAGAACAATAAATATAAATCAGATTATGAGTAAACAGAGTATAGGTAGTACTTAAATTTTTAATAATTTTGGACACGTTTAATTAAATTTATATTTGTACAAAATTAATTTCACATTATTGAACTAAATAAATAGGTAACTTTTAAAATAAACAATATTTATCAACAGTTTTCTACCTATACAATACCCACATAAAAAACATTGATTTGGATACATTTAATTTTATTTAAAAACTATACTTATCTATTTTCAATAAAAAAATAAAATCAATCAATTATAAAAAAATTTATGGTATACAATGATTATTTTTATTTTAAATTAACCAAAATTTTAAAAAGGCATTTACCTGTCTCGTTATGGAGTTCATTGTTACGAAACGTCGTGTTGGGATTCTGTTTCGGAGTTGAAGAAAGTATGGTCTCAAAAATTAATAGCAAACTGGTTTTATGATAAAGGACGCCATAGGCGTACCTACAAGAAATTTAAATTTTATGATTGAAGTAGTTTTGATTTGAATTCACTGCATTGTAAAAAATATACCCAACTGGAATAGATCAACAAAACAAGTCTTTTTTATACAAATTCATTGTACTACCTTTCCTTTTGTCTACTAAATATACTTAGGGTATCCTCTGGAAGTGATAATTTTTAGGTTTTATTGTACTTTTGGTAAATTAAAACTGATATTACTATGAGATTACTATGATATCATGCCTATTCTAGCAGGTAAACATTACTAGAAAATTTTAGAGTTAATTCCGGAAGTAACCAATAATATACAGTAAAAATGGAGCGGCTCTTCTTTACCTAAAAGGCATTTGCGAGTTTCATCATTTTCACATCATTGGATTTTTAAAAGGAATGCTATCAATTGAGCCAAAAAAATCTACGGACTTGTAACTAGCATAGATTATTTTTTGAGTGATTGATATTATCACAAAACAATTCAAATCGCTAGTTGTCACCGCAATTTACAATTTTGCCGTGCGGCCAAATACTTTATAACGTTTTTCTTGAAAAAGTATCTATTACATAAATACCTTGATGAACCTTTATTGTCAATAATAAGTGAATTTCTCATTTTCAAATACCAATTAAACACGCCACTGTTAGTTTATATTACAAACTTAATAGTACCATTAGTACCAAGCAGGTAAATATATAACCTCATCAACGTATAAAAACTTATTAAATATATATAATGTTCATTATATTATTTTACATTAGATTTTACCTATGCATCTGGTTATATGTGGTTTGTGCTATGCATTAGTCTCCATGGTATCAGAGCCAAGGGTTGTAAGTTGTAACTGGTTTTATAATATGTACATTCATTATGAACACTCTTGAAATATGCAACACATAATACAGTATCTTATTGCTAGTAATATACCTGTATCATTAATTTATAGACGTTATAAATAGGTTTGGAATTGATATTAACGGGTAGGTTTCGTGTAGGTAGAAAGATTAAAAATGTTATTTTTTCAGTTATCTATTGCGAATTCACAAAGCAGACGAATGAAGATGATGGAATAGCTGGATTGCCGTTTAGTCACGACCAAAAAAAGAAGCGCTGTCAAAATTAGTACATTTGAACTAAACAGTTGGTTAACCTTCTTTCAATCTATGCTTCTTTCATACCAAAAGTTTGTTCTGCTGTTGTCGTAAGTTAATACTTTGCTTAAAATCTAAGTTCATCCCTTTAGTTAAACAATTTTATTACAAATTTTTCATAATTATGTGTTCAAATAACTACAAACCTACTCAATTGTATCCAAATTTTTGCTTTGAGTTAATTTTAAAATTATTTTTTAAAACCTTAGGTAAACATAACCTGTATCGACTTAACACATCCATGTTTTCAGGGATTAAAAACAGCGTTGCAAAATGAAATTTAACAAATTAGTGACCGCTTCAAGAAGCAAAAATAGAAAAAGGCATTTTACAGCTCCTTCTCACATAAGGAGAACACTTATGTCCGCACCATTGTCTAAAGAACTTAGGCAGAAATATAATGTGAGCACCATGCCTATTCGTAAGGACGACGAAGTACAAGTAAGTTTTCTATTCTAGAAATACCAGAAAACAATTTTTCATATAACATTTTTATAGATATCTGCATTTTAGGTAGTAAGAGGTCACTACAAAGGACAACAAGTAGGAAAAGTTGTACAAGTATACAGAAAAAAGTTTGTTATTTATATTGAAAGGATTCAAAGAGAAAAAGCAAATGGAGCTAGTGTATATGTAGGAATCCACCCTTCAAAGGTTAGTTAAAAAATTCACACATCTTTGATATCATAACATTACTAACTGTATATCCCTTTTATAAAATCAATCAAGGCAGATATTTTACTCAATTCTGTTGCTACCAGAAAGCCACCACTTTTAATACTTTCGCATTTTACATGATGAACCAAACCATTCGTAGACTGCAATCCTAGAACTTGATACAGACGCGGTTACAGGAGTTTTTTCTGTAATTTAGTGTTAGTGTTCTGTTTTAGCTGCACCTTGGTGAAGAAATTGGCACTGATTACTTATTTCTTGACAAAGTATTCATCATTACTTTATAATGCTTTCTATGTAATCTTTTATATTTCTGATTTAGGTTGTCATTGTAAAAATGAAAATGGACAAAGATAGGAAGAAGATATTAGACCGCAGAGGAAAAGGACGTTTGGCTGCTTTGGGCAAGGACAAAGGAAAGTACACTGAAGAATCAGCTGCATCTGCTGTAGAAACTTCTTAAGTGTTGAAATAATTTCTATTAATAAAATCTATAAATTAAATTTTATCTTTTTTGTGTGATTGAAGGAGATATTTATTTATAAGTGTTTCTTTGTGGATAGTATTACGAATTATATTGATATTATCCAGCAGATTTCTAAATACTATCCAGCCAAAAAAATTCAGTAGAGTGATTTGAAATAGTTTTCTTGTAAATCCTCTGATATGCAGTTGGAGGTAACATGGTTAAACCTCATTTGAAAACCAGGAGGAGTATTTTGAATTTCAGTTGGCAATTCTATAGACCTCTGATTGGTCAAATTCCGCCCAGTTTCACACAACAGTAGTATTGACATCAGCTGATAATTTCCATTTTTGATAGTTCTGCTCCATGGTTCTGACAGATAAATATAATTAATTTTGTTATCGCATCCACTCTTGTTATTTTTTTTTTTTCACTCAGTTACGTTGAAACTTCTTTTGAAACCTTCAGGATGAAATTGTGTTGAATATCTGGTAACTTTTAGTTGTGTGGTCTTTTCAAATTACTCTTCCTGGATATTAGTAGTGTTTAAATAGTCATTTGAGTATATTGAAATTTCTTGAATTAAACAAAATAGAGCTTTAAGGATAATTTATTTAATTACAAAATATGAGAGTATAAAATTAAGAGTAAAATGTTTTCTTTCTAAAAGAAGTGAGGTTATAATTAATTATTAATCTATATTTTCCTGTGTAGGCCAAAACTTCTTTCGAAGTATATCATTTACACCTTCTCTATTCCTAGCTAATTCTATAGCATAAAACTGTATTCTAGTAACTAATATAGTGTTTTCTTCTTTATAATCTTCTTTGGCATCTGCTCTAAGCAAAGTTCCAAAACTGTAGTCTTCTACCAAAGTTTTAAACCGTTCACAATATGGTCGCCATTTTGCCTTTTCTTTGGTACTTTTCAATTCGTTTTCTTTTATTACTTCTAATTCCAATTTTGGAAATTCTTCACGGAATATTTTGTAAATTATATCATCTACTGGTGTTAACTTGAGCAACTTTGGATCGACTGAGCAAAGGATCTAAAAACAATTTTAAGTTTGAAAAGGCAGAATTATTTCAATAGGAAAATTAATGAAAAGATCACTGCTCAGTGCTAAGAGGATTTTAAAATCTGGAAGAAATCGTCTTGAGGGGCAATACTCCCTCAGTAGAAATGAGTAGGTAAGAACGAGAGTGTTCAACTGGATGGTTGTCACTCCAATAAAAATATATAAGATTGTATACAATACATTTTCAATTCTATATATTATAGGCTTACATTAAAATAAACTTCTGCATGGTCAAAAGCTTTTATAGCCCACATTGTTTCCACAGCTTGGTCATTTTCAAATTCTTCTGCAGGACGATTAAGAACATCCTATAATCGTTAAAGAAATAATTATCAATTAAAAAATACAATTTATAATATTACCATCATAGATTACACACTGAAAAATATTTTAAAATAAAGTTTGATTTGAGCCAATTTTTACCAAAAATGCCTTAACCCAACAAAATTTTGACATATTATTATAATCACAGAAATAAATATTTGACTTGTCCATTATTGACCTTTATAGGTTAATAATAGAAAAAAATATCAACCACTTTGGCTAGAGCTTAGAAGAAGCAATTATCAATATGTTATTTATATATCATATTCCGAGAGAGATTAATTTAAATTTGCAGATAATGTTTCCGCCATAGATAAGTGATATATGTTTATCCAGTATATAATCTGTGGTTTACCCCATGGTCATTTTTGGGCTTACGTTGCATAACCCAACTTATTATTGTAAATAATGTAAATGTCAGCAAATTAATAAATAAACAATTAATAGGGTATGTTCGAAGAAATATTTCTAAAAAAAACAAAAATTAAAGAAGAATCAGATGAACGAATCCATAAAACAGATTCTACAATAGTGATAAATGAAGACATTTTTTTAAAAGCTGCAGAAGAAGAATCTGTAGATTCGGCAGAACCGAAATTTAAATGTTCGTTTTGTACAAAAGCATTTCAAATAAATTCTAAACTTCGGCGACATTTACCAGTTCATACAGGTACTATAATACTGAATAAATTATGTTGTAATATACAATTTAACTTAACTAATTGCAGGGGAGAAGAAATTTCAATGTCCAGTGTGCACTAAATCATTTTCAAGAAAAGAAACATTAAAAGACCATTTAACTACTCACACAGGAGACAAGAAATTTAAATGTACAGTCTGTACTAAAGGGTTCTTAACCAATGCTTATTTAAAAATACATATGAAATTACACACCGGGGAAAGAAATTGTCAATGTCCAGACTGTGACAAGAACTTCACTCATTACTCTCTACTTAAAATACACCAAAAGATCCACACTGGTGAAAAACGTTGTGTATGTCAAGTGTGTGCTAAAACCTTTGCCAATCATTCAAATTTAAAACATCATTTAACACAGCATACAGGAGATAGAAAATATTGTTGTAGTCTGTGCCCAAAGACTTTTGCAAATAGTACTACCCTCAAGTTTCATATGAAGGTATACATTTATTTTAGAAATATACTTTTTTGGCAAATTTTGGAAAACATACAGTTCTATTCAACTGTTCCCTTATCTTTGTAAACATTATATGTAAACTAAATATTGAGGGTTGTGAAGTTTAGTAAATTTTAAATGTAACCTTATGGCAGTTCTTTTCAAAGATATCAAAAACATTATTAAATATGGTTTTAAATGAAACTAACTATTTCTAAATGACTCCACAATATATTTGAAAAAATTGTAAAAATTGCAAGTAAATTGACAATTGTTTCGATATATAGGTATATCATCGTCAGAATACCTATATATCGAAACAATTGTCAATTTACTTGCAATTTTTACAATTTTTTCAAATATATTGTGGAGTCATTTAGAAATAGTTAGTTTCATTTAAAACCATATGATGAGTAGATTCCACGAAGTGAGGGTTTATACAGTTAACTACATTATTAAATGATACTCGTTGGTGTTTATTGCAGTTCTGATAACTTGGTCAGTTAACACTTGAATAGTTGTCAAATAATTTAATGTTAAAAAGAATATTTATCAATTCTTTGACAATTACTTTTAATGAAAACTGGAATTTACCCATCAATATTTAGTTTTGCAATTTGATACTTTACGTATAATATTGTTCCAGAGTTGAGAAGGGTGACTTCTGAATAACACTGTATGAAACATATTTTATTTTAGGTACATAATAAGGAGTACATCTGTCCATACTGTTCCAAAGCTTTTGCCAGACCAAGCTACTTGGAGAGTCACCTACCTGTCCATACTGGAAACAAAAAGCATAAATGTCCCATATGTTTTAAAGGTTTTGCATGTAATTCAAATCTCTCGCAACATCTCATCTTGCACAGTGGTCAGAAGGATTTTATTTGTCAATATTGTTCGAAAGCTTTTGCTTTAATTTCCAAACTAAATAGACATGTGGCAATACATACAGGGGACAAGAAACACCTTTGCCCTTTCTGTAAAAAAGGCTTTGTCCAGAATGCCAACATGAAAAGACATATAAGCACCCATTTAGTTGGTCAAGGTGGAAAGTCAGTATTCCAAAATATTTCTAATAGTCAGATTAAGACTTCAGGGGTTGTGTAATGTTTTTGGCTTTTTTATTTATTTATATAAACAGAGTGTTATGTGTTGGTTACAAAGTTATTATCTAAATAGTTTACCATGTGTTTTCTTGAAAGTCTTCTAACAAAAGGACAAAGCTGTGTAACACAAATTTTATTTTGACTACATGAAAAATTTAGTTTGTTTGATCAAATTTGATGCGATCTTTGGTCGCCCTTTGTTTTGACAACCCGGTTGCGTTGGAACTGACTGTGACTGAACATGAAGAAAAATTTGATAAATATTTAAATAGTTGGTACCTATGTGATTAAAAAAATTTTTTTTTATTTAATACCTTGTTTCTGTTATTAATTTTATGTGTTCTAATAAACATGCAACTTTTAATTTTATTGTATTTTTTATAAACACCCTTTTTTGGTATTTTTTCGACTACTGTACCTCGCACTGTACTTCACATTTTGTCTTAAATTATTGTTAATCGGATTAACGGCTACCTGCTGTGGGTTTAATTCTTAAATGAATCATGTTGGAATAAGTCAAAACGAAATATCTTGAAACGAAGTATAACTTTCATTTACTTGATGTTCATTTTAAAGTATGTGGGGGGCGTTGAATTCATCTTATTTCTAATACTTTTCTTTCTTCATATTTTGAGGTTACCCTAATAATTTTTTATTGAAAAATATTAAAATTTAGTACCAAATAACAAGTTGCGCTGACTGAAGTTTATAGAATAGTTATTTGTTTAACTAGGCAGCAAAGTAGTAGATTGACTGCCGAGGCTGAATTCTGCTAAGGCAGTCAATCTACTTTGCTGCCGAGTTGAACATATAAAAGTTTCTCTCCGATTGTTCATAATAAGGATATTGTATTTGCAAATTATCACAATTCCCACAATCTCTTTATTTTGATTGGTCATGCTATGGAAATGTATAATCACAGGCAGCAGAAAAAGTAATACTTTGCTGATTGATATCAGTCAGCAAAATTAATATTTGCTGCCAATCGGAGAAAATAGTTATTTTCCTAACAAGTGCGGAAAGTGATACTTTCCCGCACGTGACTACAGTTGCGGGAAAGATGACACTTTACGCATGAGCTAGGAACATTATTTTTTCTACGACCGTATATACCTACAAAAAGTATACCAACGTCATTATTCAAAAATTATTTCATTACAAAACTTTAACTAAAAACTACTAATTATTATAAATATTAATATTAAAACACAGTTTCAGTCTCTTCAAACCCTCCCAATCCTGTCTATTCTCTGTTCACATCAGCTTCCAACCCTCTAAATAATCCTTCACCAAATAGTTAAACCTATCGCTTTAATTCTAGCTTCATTAACAAATAACATAAACCTCTCACTCACAAAACCCTCTCCGATTTCTCCAACCCCTTCCTGGGTCATGCATCCTTCCTCAGGTCAATACTTATTTATCCAAATTTAATGAACACGAAATACCTAAAATGCTCATGATTAAATCATTTCTTGAAATCATCCATAACAATCATTACGACTTAGTATTATACTCCGACGCTTCGAAAAGTGATACAGGCGTTGGCTGCTCAGTTACCACAGCAAAAAATCTCATCAGCACTTCCCTAATCCCTTCTTTGTGCAGTGTGCATACTGAAGAATTGTACAGTATTTTACAAGCTTTAAGCACATCAACCATTCCAATAAAAAAGTTAATGCCATCTGTACAGACTCTCTAGCGTCTATCCTATCTATTCAAGAATTATTTACTGAACATCCCATTGTCCAAGAAATCCATCATTTTTATCACAATATTTATTACCTAAACACCACAGTCACCATTATATGGTATATTGGTATACCTGGAAATGAACTGACCGATCAGCATGCCAAAATAGCTTCAACTACAACCACAATTACTTCCCATATCCAAATTTGCAAGGATGTTAAGGCAGAAGCAAAAAGAATCGCTAGACATACGTGGCAAACTTACTGGAGCTCCACCAAGACTTCCCTATAGTATCCATCCAGCCTACTCTCAACACACCTCTGTTTACTGAGCCCACTGAACTCTCTAACATACAACATAAGCTCAAATCTCAGCTGCAAGATATCCTAGGGGACCCAAGCCAAATCGAGACAACACTGAATTTCTTAAAAAATATATCACTGTATCATAAACTTTAATCTATGTTTTGTAAATATCTGTATTGATTACAATTTGTTGCATTCTGTAAATTACTTAAAGTTGCCGGTCCAGTAGAGTTATTTGGTGTTAGGGGCAAATTTTGACCTTATTAGATTTATTTTGGAAGTTATAACTATTGTGACTACAGGTAAATAAATATTCACGAAATAGTCCATTAAAAAAATTTTTTTAAATCGTGATGCCATGACCCTTTCTCATGTAAGATCCGGCTCGATCCCCTTCACCCCTGAACATCTCTCATCGTAATTAATGGACCCCCTTTTACGATTAATAAGTATAGGCTAACTAACATCGGTAGGGATTTTATTTAAATATCTTCATGGATTCACTACGACTATTGGACTTTATATGAACATTATGGTTCATTCAGTAGCCTTTTAGGTGTGCGCCATCGATTGTTAATGTCTTTCAAACACATTACATTGAAAGAAATGGAAAAAGGGCAGGTCTGTGATTAATCCCAGTCAAAATATCCCAATAATGAGCCGTTTATGTATTACAAACATCAACCCTAATAATTGACTTACCAAAATTTGATTGGTTGATGTTTAGATTAAGCGCAAGCGCGACGGCCTATCATTCGGGAGAAATTTCTTTATTTAAAATAGGATGCAGACATTCCTTTCGTATTGGCATTTGGCAATGTGTCATATCTTTTTCTACTGTCCCACTGACAGTTCTTGTCAGGCCTGCACTTTATTATTGTTTACGGTCAATTATTATTTATGAAAAGTGAATATGAATCTTATTGTTATATTTATTTGAATAATACAAAAATATGCCTAGATACACGGAAAAACATCAGCATTTTGAATGTTCTCAAGTATTTTCAGTTAGAAAAAGAAGCTGGTAACTATTAATTTCATAGAGCCTTTTCGAATTTTTCTGAATGCGATCCTGATGATTTCATTTATCAAATTTAAGGTTAGCTTTATGTCAAAATAGCAAATAAAACAAACGACATACCGAAAACCCGGTTATACGTCAAAGGCTATTGAATAAACCATAACTTTTGTCTATAATCTTTTTTGAACATATTTTTTTTATTTTCATAGGTTTAATGAATCTTAATTTTTTTAATAATACACAAATTATAGGAGATTTGTTTATTTGACCTTATCAAATAATACTCGTCCACATACATTAAACCAAACATAATCAATGGTATCACCGTAAATAATGGTAAATAAAAAGATTAGATTAGTTACCACTTGCTATAAAACACTGTTTTCATTTATTGTGTAAAGCTGTAAAGTGATAAGGTTCCACTGTGATTGGTAAGTTCAAAGATTTTTTTCAGTCATTTTAAAACATTCTCTTTCAAACGATTATTCTGTATTGCACCTAGGTATAGGACACCCTTATACCATACGAAAGAGGACATTTTTTGAATGTGCTGAATTATTAAAATACAGGGTGTTCCATTTGAAATAAGCCCGATATTACACATTGAATGATCTAATAATGAAACTGAAAATTCGGAACACCTTGTAAAGAAATATTTAGTACCTACTCAATCTTGGAATACATTCAATGAATGTCCAACTATTTAGATGTAAGAAAAAATTTTCTGAAATTGTTACATCAATGAGTTATTAATTTTTTTTAAATGTTCACATATTTAATAAAGAAAGCATAACTCGGAACCTCCTGTATTTAGGTATAGGGAACCATTATGAAAAAGTATTTTATTTTTTAGTGTTCCATAAGAAAGAATATAACTTTGATACGCCACACTTCTTTGGAACGTTCGGTATATTTCTAAATAATTTTAAAATATAGCCAATATATATGAATGTACAAACTACTTAAGTGACAAACATTTCAAAACTTTTACCGTTTCGCCATAAACCTCCGTCCCGTTAGTCGTGATTCACCCGGTATAATAAATATTTTTTTGAAGAATGATTTTTTTGGTAATTGGGGGCCCATAACATGCCTGGATCTATTAGGCCTTTGCATAAAGACGGCCCTGATTCCATTGATGGCAAATACCGCCCAATGGCGTGCATATACATTTTTATAATTATATTGTGAAATAATGTTTTTAATTCAAATTAATATTAGAATACAATAATCCTTTAACAATCTTCTGTATGTTCCTTGTGGTATATTATTCATTCTTTTATTTTTTATTTTTTGGGAAATTAAAGCACAATGTTTTTTAAAGTATTTATTCAACGTTTCGGTAGCGTTCCAGCTACCGTTGTCAAGATAAACTTAATGAAAATTAATTTTTTATCCCTATCTGACACAACGAAAAAATATTTTGAAGTCTGCAAAACTGTTCTCAAATATTAATTAAGGTCCATTCATAGTAGATCATATCTCTGGCAAAATGTGAAATGACATTCCAACGATATATGATAGTCTACTAGATATGGAATCCAGTAAAGTGCACGTTCCAGGAACGGTTTTTATTGGGATAGCGCATTTTTTTCGCTTATATTTTTGTTTTCAAAATTTGTATATACTCAGTTTTGTGATTTTGTGTATTGAAGTGTGTATGGATTAACAACTATTCCATTATAAATCATAAGAAAATCTGGAAAAAAACTTATGATGCTTACCTGATAACGCAGATAATTGATTATTGGAAATTTCTCTTTCTAACATTGGTAACCAAATTTGACAACATTCGGCTGAAAAACTAGCTACACATTTAGGTATCTGCATTTAGTTGTATTAAAGCATTTTCTTTGATTTTTCGTCTCTTATTATTGGGTTCTTTCAATATTATTTTTGTAGAATCCTATTGAATTTGATGACTCTCTATCTTTGATATACTTTTTATGTTCATTAATTCGGTCTTTCAATGGTCTAGATGTTTCACCTAAATAAAATTTGTCGCATTCACAAAATATTTGATATATGCAGTTTTTTGAAGATTGTGGCTTAAGTCCAAAAAAAATAAAAGAAGGAATCCTTTAACAATTAGATTATCAGATATTACATAGCTGTACACAAACCGAACAAAATTTTACAATCACTTAGTACTGTTTACGTCAACAATAAAAATTTGATAAAAATGCATTATTTCAAAACATTTCTATATTTTCCATACCTTTTTGCTCTCCTAATATATACCTAATTATCGGCGAAAAAAAAAACATAAAACTAATCACATTGCCTACCTTAATAATACACCAAATATGTTAATTATATTGATTAACTTATCAAAATGATACGCCTCTGCATTTTTAGTTTTTTTAACGAAGGTCAAACGGGAATAAATTAATTTACACTACATCAAAAAAATACTAACGTCATTATTCGACCTAAACAAGCACCATTAGAAATTTTTTAGTACATATGTATATATTCACACATCTACGGAAAAAACCGTAAGATTACCTATTATTGGAAGGTAGGTAGTGAAACTACAGTCAAGGCCGTTTTTCTTCGTAACCTGCTTTGCTCGATGTTAAAAAAACGTATGAGGCATTGTAATTAATTCGAACATAACTTGAAAAATATAGCAGTCATAATAGTTTCTTTTTTACAGAAGCGAGTTATTAACATTAAATAGAAAGTGGCTACCTAAGTGAGTATTCTGTGTACTTAGTGATAGTGCATTGCCTTGACATCATTCGCTTGTTATTGTTTACGGTAAGATATTTTTTTCTCTAGACATTTCAATATTCGTCAAAATTAAGGCGTATACTTGCATACAGTGTGAATCAATGATTATTGTGTATTCAGTGGCCAATTGAGAAGAATTGGCACTCAATATTTTGTTTAGGTATAGTATTAATAAAAGCAGTGTCATAATAAATATCCTTTTTGAATCTCGACTATTGATACATTCAAATATTAGTATTACTAATATAGATAAGTATGCAAACTTTTTTTCATTCAATGGTTAAAAATTAACTGAACATGTAAGTTTAGTACATAATATTGTATAGTATTTAAAACTTAAAAAAGAACATAATAAGTCCCGTTATCCTGTTATGCCCTTAAATAATTTGGGCCCCAGGCCAGTAGGTATAGCATGCTATAACAAAAATGATAATGAACTCGAGAAGAGGGACATACTAGTGACTGAATAACAGAAATGAAATGGTGACATGCCAAGAGTTCCTAGAATTATTGGCCACTGATATGTTGAGTATTTAGCTAAAAAGTCATTTTAAATTTCAAGATATACGCTTCGGGGGTGTATTCATCATATTGTAGATGTTCGCAATAATAAAAAACACGCAAAATATTATGTTTTAAACAGTATACTTTAACTGTCATTCTTGTCAGAAAAAAACACTTTTTGTTGGCTATACTGACCTTAGACTGAACTCCTTTATTCAATATAATTTATACAATAAAAGTAGTGAACTAGTGAGTTAAAGTAGCAAACGAGAGGGTTTGTCCAAAAGCGCATTTTGATTGGTGTGACGTCACGGAAAAGCAGATAAGATCGGTAGGTATTGAGAGAGTATGTTATACAGTACGTGCGCGGAATTTACAGAAGTGATCAAGTTTTTTTTTCAAGAAATGTTTTCTTTTGTTCGGTTGATAAATATTCTAGAATTGAAAACAATTTTATTTGATTGATTGATAATTATAGCTCTTTAGATTTAGATACACTATCCTGAGGTGGGTTAAAGGGCACGACAGGAGCACCCTCCCTACTTTACTGATACAGATAGCTTTTATCATAATCAGGCTAATTTGTTATTCATATTTTTAGATAGGTACTATTATGTTGCTCACTTAATAAATGAAGAGAATAACTTTTACATTCCTTTATTGTTAATTTATTACAAGTGTACATGTGCCTTTTACAAAATGGAAGCAAGAAGTGTCTTCCTTCTTTTAACTCATGACAATTGACATCTTTCTGTCTAACGCACTTAACCCCGTGTCTATAATACACCACATTTCCTCCCTTTCTAGATAACAACTAAATACAAAATGCAATTACCTTAAAAAAAATATCGATATCTTAAAAATTAACATAACAGCTTAATATTACTTACAATAGAAAAAATACAGCTTACACAGATTCACAATCATAGTCAATATACTTTGTAGGTTTCTTAATGATTCTACCTGACTTAGTAGCAACAGTTTTGTTTGATTGTCTAGATGATTCGCCAAAAGAGTCATTTACCACACTTTCAAACGAAGAGTCTACCTCATTTGTAGTGGAATCCTCACTACCTGACATTGATGGAGAGTTACTAAGATTTAAGCTTTCATTGGGTGAACCAAATTGAATGTTATTATTGTTTTTACCTACCATTTCCTCCACGTCATCTTCACTACTATTTGCAGGGCTTTTATTAGCACACTGCTGTTTAAATACTGTTTCCGATTCCCTTGATGCATCCTTTATTTTTACCTTTCTAATTTGATCTATATGTCTTTTATGAGTTTTATCCTCAGCAGTTTGACACAGATAATTTTTTAACCCTAGTACCTTTTTAATGGTAGCTTTTACCCATATAACTTCATTTTTATTTTTATAGTCTCTGATCATAACCTCTTCCCCCTCTTTAAAATCTTCACACCTACCCCCTAATTGTAAGTTGTGATTCTTATTTGGTTTCAAAAGATCAAATAGTGTTCTTACATTTCTACCAATCATTAATTTGGATGGTGTTTCTTTTGTAGAACAATGGATCGAATTTCTATAATTCAATAAATATCTGCTAATTATTAAACTCTCAGTATATGTTTTGTTTTTATTGTCTAATAATGTAGCTTTTAGACTTTTTTTAAAGCTTTTAACTGCGTTTTCAGCAGCTCCATTTGTTGCTGGATGGTAAGGTGCAGAAGTGATTTGTTTTATTCCATTATTGCTTAGGAATGTTTTGAATTCAGATGATACTAGCTGAGGGCCATTGTCAGATACAATGATTTCTGGTAATCCCCAAGTACAAAAGATTTCCCTTAATTTAATAATGGTTGCTTCAGATGTAATTTTATCCATTATTCTAATTTCAGGATATTTACTATAAGCATCTAATACTATAAGATAAAACTTATTTTTTACTGGACCCATAAAGTCTATGTGAATCCTTTCCCATGGTTTTGATGGTCTATTCCAAGCTATTGTTTCAGACTTCACTGGATTGTTAGCTATTGTCTGACAAGGTAAGCATTTTTTGCAGTACAATTCAATTTCTTTGTCCAAATTGGGCCAATAGAAGTAAGCTCTGGCAATAGACTTCATCTTAACTACACCTAAATGACTCGAGTGCAATTCCTCTAAAATTTGTTTTCTGAATTTAGCAGGAATCACTACTCGATATCCCCACATTATGCAGCCTTGTTCTAATGTTAATTCTATTTTCTTTTTAACATATGGAATTAAACTGTCATTTTCAATAGTTCCCTTGTTTTCAGGCCAACCATTACTTATATAGTTATATACTTTTGATAATGTTATGTCTCTACGAGTTTCTACTGCTACTTTCTTATAATCTACTGGTAATTGCTCTGCTACCAATGTATTTAAATACGATGGTTTTAGTTCATAATCACTAGAAATATACATTATTTCAATAGGATGCCTACTCAGCATGTCTGCCATGTTGTTATTTACACCTTTAATGTATTCTAACTTGTAAGAGAAACCCGAAAGGAATACTGACCATCTTTGCAGCCTTGAGGCTGCCATTTGGGGTATACCTTTTTTTTCTCCTAGTATAGAAATTAAAGGACGGTGGTCTGTTTGTATTACAAAATCTTGTCCCATTAAGTATTGGTACAGTTTTTTTACTGACCAGTATATTGCCAATGATTCTTTGTCTAGTACAGAATAATTTTTTTCTGCTGGCATTAGTGTTCTGGATATGAAAGCTACCGGCTTTAAAATTCCTTGTGTGTCTTTATGGAATAGTGCACCTGCAATTCCATCTTGACTTGCATCTGTTTGTAAAACTATTGGCAAGTCTGGGTTAAAATGAGTTAAAATTTGATCTGAAGCAATTATTTTTTTTATTTCTAAGAAAGCATGCTCGCATAAATCTGACCACTCAAACTTATTATTATTTTTCAATAGATTATAGATTGGTCTCATAATTATAGATAATTTTGGTACAAATTTACTGTAATAGTTTACCATGCCCGCAAAACTTTTAATTTGTGTTACATTAGTTGGTCTTGGTGCTTCCATGATAGCTTTTTGTTTATCATTATTTTTTATTAAACCTTCCCTTGATATTGTGAAACCCAAGTAACTTACTTGATCTTGAAAGAATGCACACTTACTTTTATTTAGCTTAAATCCTGCATTTTGCAATTTTTTTAAGACTACTTTTAAATTATCTATGTGTTCTTCTCTAGTTTTCCCTGTTATTATAATATCATCAAGAAAGTTAGCTACACCTTTACAACCCTGTAATAATTGCTCTAAAATTTTCTCAAATACTGCACTTGCTGGGGTTATGCCATATGGTAATCTGTTTATTTTAAATAAACCCTTGTGTGTACTCCACGTTAAAATTCTTGATGAATCATCATCTACCTTAATCTGATTGTATGCATAACTCAAGTCCAATTTTGAGTAAGACTCCCCCCCATTTAATTCAAAAAATATACTCTCCACAGAAGGAAGTGGGTACTTTACTTTTTTTAGATGTTTATTTATAGTTACCTTATAATCACCACATAACTTTAATGAACCATCATTTTTGATAATAGGAACCACTGGTGTTCCCCAGTCTGATATATCTATTGGTGAAATTACCCCCTCTTTCTCAAGTTTTGCTAGTTCCTCTTCAACCCTTTGTTTGAAAGCTAATGGTATTTGCCTTGGTTTAAAGAAAATTGGCGTAGCATTATTTTCTAATTCTAGTTTAATTTCTTTAAATTTATAACATCCCAATGAAGGCTCAAATATATTCTCAAACTCTCTTAAAATGGTTTCTATTTGATTTTCTGTTATTAAAAATATCTCAGGTGATAATTTAAACTTAAAACTTTTTAAAAAGTCTCTTCCCAACAAGTTTTGTGTTGTATGGTTACTTTTTACAATTTGGAAATTGAAGTTTTTGCATAGCACGTTATTATACCTAATATTAACTAAAATCTGACCTACTGGTTTGATTTTGTCTCCCGAATAACTCCTAAGAATCATTGTTGATGGTAATAATTTTACAGATTTAAAATAATTTTGATAATCTTCAAACGATAATACTGAAACTGCTGCTCCTGAGTCAAGCTGACATGAAATAAGATAATCATTAACTAATACATCTAAACATAAAGGTTTATCATTACAAAAATAAATGTTATTTATTTCTACTTCATCTGTTTCAATATCAAGAGCATGTTGATTTGCCCTAGTTCCACTTTGACATACTTTTGCCAAGTGTCCCACCTTTTTGCATTTGTTACAGGTATACTTTGAATACTTACATACCTGCATCCCTGTGTGGAGTAGACCGCAACTTCTACCTTTCCATTTCCCTGTTGTTGTTTCTGAATGGAATGGTTTGTCCACCACTTTTTTGACATAACTATTAGGTTTACTGTTTATTGCATTGACTTCTTTTACTTCATTCTGTAATGCTGCTTCCTTGCTGAGTGCCAACTGCAATAGTTTGTCTAATTTAACATCTTGTTTTTCTTCGCACAACCTATCTCTTATCTTGCCTATTCTTAATCCACAAACAAATTTATCTGTTAACACTGACTGTAGTTGTGCTCCAAATTCACAGTTTGTTGCCAAATTATGGATTCTTGCATACCAGTCATTAACTGTTTCGTGCTGGTCTTGTTTTGCTTCGTAGAATTCTATTCTTTCTTTAAAGATACATGTTGTGGGTGAGAATTGCGTTTTCAAGAGTGCACATAGTTGGTCATACGTCTTCTGACTGGGTTTTAAAGGAGTACACAGATCCCTAAGAATTTTGTACGTGTCTTGCCCAATCAAACTAAGTAGCGCTGCTACCCTCTTATCCGGTGCTCCTTCTGCGCCGGCTATGATATTGTTAATTAGGAAGAACTGTTCTAGCTGTTCCTGGTAGAGTATCCAGTTGTCGGACTTGGTATTGAAGCTTTCGATTGCCCCAATTAATGACATGATTTATTCTAACCTCAATTTAGATAAATTTTTACTGTTCTCTTACTCTGGCCTTTGGGTAAATCTTCTGTTGTGAGTCGAAAGTCTCGTCGCCAAATATTATGTTGCTCACTTAATAAATGAAGAGAATAACTTTTACATTCCTTTATTGTTAATTTATTACAAGTGTACATGTGCCTTTTACAAAATGGAAGCAAGAAGTGTCTTCCTTCTTTTAACTCATGACAATTGACATCTTTCTGTCTAACGCACTTAACCCCGTGTCTATAATACACCACAGGTACCATTGAAACAATATAATTACTTTTCAAGGATTTTTATTTTTAATAGCCATAATCAAAATCGTTTGTTTTTTATAGATAATAATTTTTATTAGTGTCAGCTCAATTTAATATTTTTGTTACCGTCTGACTAATCTTTATAATGTTATAAAGAAGGATATACAGGGTTATTCATTATAAAGAAAATGTTATATATAAAATACCTGTAGTAAAGCCGTAAATACATCCTATGCTGTATAAATGTTCAAATAAAAGGAATAAATTCATTACATTTTAAGCAGTAGTTTTTTTTATCTCCCAGGTACTGTGCTCTAGGATTCTGGAGTGCTGTGCAGTTGGAAAGTATGTGGATGGAGGTTTCTTCTTCCTTGCCACAATATCTGCATTCTTCCTCCACTATTTTGAGCTTTTTCAGGTGCCCGTTTAGGGGACAATGTCCCGTTAGGATCCCTGTTAAAACTCTTAGCGCAGTTTGACTTTCACTTATGCATTCATTTGATCTCAACAGGTTGCAGTCACCCAGAAGAATCTTTGATTGTGTATCTTTCCAATTGTCAAATCTTCTCTTTCTCTCGGCTTTATCATTTTTTTTTTCAATATTACATTGGGGCTGATTTTGCAAAATATGTTTCAGGCCCACAGAAAGGTATTTCGGTCCCACTCTTTGCTAGCTCATCTGCTATTTCATTTCCTTCAGCTCCAGTGTGTCCTGGAATCCATAATAACTATATTGTTCTCGCCTAGTTCATTGAGTTTGTCTAGGCATTCCATCACCATTTTGAAACTGATTACACAAGAGCTCAGTGCTTCAATTGCTGCTTGACTCTATCCGACATTATGATAATCCTTTGTCTTCTGTGAATATTATGCAGGACCCGGTTTTAGGTGACTGGCGCCCTGGGCAAATGGTCTACTGGCGCCCCCTGTATTACTATTATGTAAAAAGTAAATAATCTATGTTACATATACATTATGAAGGAAATAACAAGAAAACGCGTCTTTCATTCACAAAACTGTAGACATTTATCTTGTCTTGTCTATCACTCTCCTTCTTTGCAGCACGCTTTCTAAATTCAGAACCACTTAGTTTTTGTTCATTTTTAAAAAAATACATCACTTACTTTCTCCCAAACAAAAACTACACTCATCAAAATCAAACTCAAACAATAAACTAACAACGTTTGAGGTTATAAGGCTGTTGGCGTGACAGCGGAAGATGAGCGCATGCGCGGATGCACCGGATGTATGGCATATTTACTCAAGTAATATATATTAGGTTTGTTCCAACCGCAGTCAGAAACCGTCAGAAACGATCAGAGAATAACTGGTCATAGCAAACAACGAGTTATTTCCGCGTAACTCCTATCACTGATTGCAATGGTAGACTATTCTCTGATCGTTTCTGACGGTTTCTGACTGCGGTTGGAACGAACCTATTATGTATAGATGTTTTATTATTATTATGTTACTTATGCCCGGTTTTATAAGCTCGGGTTACCCCTGCCCCGAGAGTTAACCCATTGACCGTCATAGGGATAACTCTCGGGGCAGGGGTAACCCGAGCTTATAAAACCGGGCCTTACTATTTTTATTTTACATTCCCAGTAGCCTGTATTTACTTGTTCTGTTTTATATATTTTTAAAAACAATTATGTCAGATATTTTTAGTGGGTAATTTGTTTCCCAGTTTCCCTCATTTATTTTTTTTATATCTTTTATTTTGCGCCCCTGAGAATTTTGCGCCCTGGGCAAATGCCCAGTCTGCCCATTTATAAAACGGGGCCTGATATTATGTATTAATAACATATAGTCAGATGCAGTCTTATCATGCAGGTCATACGATTCAACAAAGACATACTCAGAGTTTTTGTTTTCTTTTATTTATTATAACTTCCATATAAAATCCGTAAGATGAATAAGACAGACTTATGCAATTTTGACGGTAAAAAGAAGGATAATATGTATTTAGCTTTCAGCAATTATAAAAAGTCTTTCACCAGCTGGATTTTCTTTAAATATGTGAGACTTGTGACTTTGACAATTGAAAGTGACAATATCGAGCAAAAAAATGGTACTTAGTTTGATAGATTATTTCGAGAAAAGTGGAAATTCGTCAACCAGTGAAATCTCACATTTTGGTAACCTCTGTGTTTTCTGATTTGATACATGCTAGTGTCCTTTGAACCCGCACGATAAGAGCGCTTTTGACTATAAAAAATATTCTCATCTTGTATAAAAATGTTTTTTTTTTGTTTTCATATTTCAGATAATTTAAAAATATGTTACCAGTATGTAGAACATCTGCGAGGTTTATTAAAAAACTGAAATTCATCCCAAAATCACACAATCAAAGAACTTTGAGTTCACAGGAACTTATTAAAAAAGAAGAAAAATATGTTGCTCGCAATTACTGCCCTTTACCAGTTGTTATTTCCAAAGGAGAAGGTAAAATGTAATTTTTTTTAATACTTAGTTGAAATAAAACATGGATTTTTGATTATGGGAAAATGTCTTCTGTGGTAGATTCCGTTTCACGTAAGATGAAGCCACGTGAAGTTGCAGTTCACTTCAGCGCCATATTGACATGAAAAATGGCGTAAAATTTTCATATTTTGTAGGTTAATACAAAATTAGAATCTGTAGATCTTTACTGTGAATCATTTTTCTATTAATACTAACAAAGTTTACTGGGAGGCTTGATTTTAGATAAAATAAAATACACCACACTCACAGATAAACTAGCTAAACGTCTTAAAATATTCGACAGTAAATGATTGCTTCAAACACAACCTCAAATGTCAATTAAACAAGATTTTGGATTCTGCGCAAGACACATTTGGCAAACTTCACGGAGTCTATCTACCATTTTTTAACATGCAACTTTTTATTTTAGGAGTTTTTGTATGGGACGTAGAAGGAAAAAGATATTTCGACTATCTAAGTGGTTATTCAGCGAATAATTTCGGTCACTGTCATCCGAAAATCTTAAAATCCTTACGAGAACAAAGTGCCACCCTCCACCATACTTCCAGAGCATTTTTTTCCGATCAATTAGGAGTCTATTCCGAATATATTACCAAACTATTTGGGTACGACAAACTTTTACCGATGAACACAGGTAATAAAACAATTTTCCACGTACATTTTGATTTTTATCCTTGAATTTTATATTCTAGGTGTAGAAGCAGGTGATACAGCTTGTAAATTAGCGAGAAAATGGGGTTACAGGAAAAAGAAAATACCCAAAGATTCTGCTAAGATTATCTTCGCTGAAAATAATTTTTGGGGAAGATCCTTAGCAGCCTGTTCGTCTTCAACTGATCCTATATGCTTCGAAGATTATGGACCTTTTATGCCTGGATTTAGTTGCGTACCCTACAATGATTTAACTGCACTAGAAGTAAGTCAATTATTATTTATGAAAAGTGAATATTAATCTTGCAAATAATACAAAAATATATGCCTAAATACACTGAAAAACATCAGCATTTTGGCTGAATACGATCCTGATGATTTTGTTTATGAAATTTAAGGTTAGCTATATGTCAAAATAGCAAATGAAATAAACGACATACCCAAAATCCGGATATACGTCACAAACGATGACGCACACCAAAAAGGCAATTGAATGTACTATAGAAAAAAATATATTAACACCTTTTTTTGTTATAGAAACTTCTCCAAGACCCCTTGGTGTGTGCCTACATGGTGGAGCCGATACAAGGTGAAGCAGGAATCATTGTACCAGATGAAGGTTATCTTAAAGGCGTTCGAGAACTTTGTACCAAATACAACGTTCTATGGATAGCAGATGAAGTACAAACTGGTTTAGGAAGAACGGGTAATAGATTGGCTGTCGACTACGAAGATGTTAAACCAGATATTTTAATTATTGGTAAATCTCTAGGAGGTGGTGTTTATCCAGTTTCAGCTTGTTTAGCCAACGATGATGTGATGCTAGTTATGGAACCTGGTACGTTATAAGATTATTCTCTTTTTTTATTGTGGCGTTTTTCTATGGAAATTTTAATATTGTTTGGGGCGATAATTGTTATTTTTTTGCAGGTACTCATGGTTCGACGTTTGGTGGTAATCCTCTAGCTTGCAAAGTAGCAAGAACAGCACTGGAAGTTTTAGAAGAAGAAAATTTAGCGGAAAATGCTTATAAATTGGGAGAAATGTTTAGGATAGAATTAAGAAAAAAACTTAATAATGGGAATCCCATTTTTAATAACGTAAGAGGAAAAGGACTTTTTAACGCTATTGATATTAATTCAAGTAAGTTTTGTTCTTGGAAACCTACCAGATATATATTCATAAATATATCAAATATCCTCTCCTCTTCAAATAGAGGAGTTTAGTCTAAGGTCAGTGTGGCCAACAAAAAGTGTTTTTCACTGACAAGAATCACAGTTAAGGTCTACCGTTCAAAACATAAGATTTTGCATGTTTTTTTATCATTGCGAACATCTATATTGCCTTATTAAAATAATGAATACATCCTAGAAGCGTAAATCTTGAAATTTAAAATGACTTTTTAGCTGAATACTCAAAATATCGGTGGCCAATAATTCTAGAAACTCTTGGCATGTCACCATTCCATTTCTGTTATATGTCCTAGTTATGTCAAATGTCAGTTATATTTATTCTCGTTGATATTTGTATGTACATTTTTGTTAATATTTTAGTAGTATTTATAGTTAGTAGTTGTATTTCTCTTCTTCTAATTATTTTTTCACTGACATTTGTCAGAGTTAATGAATGAATAACAGAAATGAAATGGTGACATGCCAAGCGAGCTCCTAGAATTATTGGCCACTGATATGTTGAGTATTCAGCTAAAAAGTCATGTTAAATTTCAAGATATACGCTTCGGGGGTGTGTTCATTATTTTAATAAAGCATTATAGATGTTCGCAATGAGAAAAAACATGCAACAATCTTATGTTTTGAACGGTAGACCTTAACTGACATTCTTGTCAGAAAAAACCACTTTTTGTTGACCTTAGACTAAACTCCTCTATTAGGTGAAATCAAGGCCACCTACAACACTTGGCCTTGGGTGAAATACAAATATCGATCTTTGTTAAAGTGATGTCTGATTCGTTGTATTGGAGCACCTGATTTCATGTCAATAATGTCACAGGGACTTCGGTCCAAGCTGCCAACCTAAAAATGCTGGAATTCTCACTGGGTAAACAAATTTGTCATGTTTGAGTTCGCGCTGCTTATAAATTTATGCAAACTGAGCCTCGACTCTTTAAAATGGTTAATTGCATCCAAATATTGATATTTCTAAAAATGATGTCCCAAGTAACACAGATAGTGCCGGAATTACCTACCACTAAAATAAATAGATTTCGCAAAGTAAAAATTATTCTAAGAACCGTTTTACACGCGAAATTTACTCTGAAAATTTTCATAAGAATAATTGTTGCTGTTTTACACGTCATAGAATTATTGCCAAAATTTTCGGAGTAAAAATATACATTTTTATGACAAAAAACTAGAAAGTGCGCGAGAATCGACGCAGAAGCTAAAAATAGGGTAAAAACAATAATGGCGTCATGTGTCAATATTTGTAGTCGTTTTCAACCATTTAGGAAAGCCAAAACCCCGTACGTGTAAAACGGTTCTAACGCTTTAATTTAAGTTTTAATATTTTTTTCTACATTCATGCAAAAAACAACACTTTTGTGAACCATATTTAATGGAAAAAGTGGTACTTTATTGCACTCATCTGTCATTCTTGTGTCAGTTTTGTGATGGTTAATGACAAACATAAACATTTAAATTGAATAAAAATCCATAGCAAGTATCTGATCCTGCTTTAATACAACAATAATATATGTATATATTACTACTTAGTCTCACAACGAGTTACAATTATTGCAAAAATCTTTAATTATTTAAAATTTAAATGGTCATGGCGAGAACCAGCTATGATTGAGTACTGACAAGGTGGAGGCCATGAAGATACAAAAAAGAAGAACGGGTTGAGTTTGATTAGGTTAGGTTCGGTTCTTAACATATTTATATTCTAATTTTCCAGTTTTTGCATGAATTTCGAAAAAATATTGTATGCAACTCTTGCAAAACGTGTTTTTTGCACTGGACGTGTTGTCCAACTCGGCCTAAAGACCTCGTTGGACAATTTCACGTCGCGTGCAAAAAACACTCACTTTTTGCACTTGTTGCATAAATAACTATTAACAATTTTAACCAATCTTGTTTTTTTTTCAGATATCGTAAAGGCAGCGGACGTTTGTCTAAAGTTGAAAGAAAACGGATTGTTAGCCGAAGACACTCATGATTATAGGATAAGATTTTTACCACCGCTTATTATTACCGAAGAACAGATGAAGGATTCTATCGATATTATCGTTAGGACTATCACTAGTATCGATACTAAACAATAGAATAGAAAAAAAAAACTAAAACGAAAAAAATTTCAATTTTATTATCGGTTCCAGGTATACTAAAACCAGAGAATACGATAGATAGTGTGTATAGTAGAAATGTCATCAATAGGTGCGTTTTTTTTTAACTGAGATCTCAGTCTTCTTTTTTATTTACTCACTCACAGTGAGCTGAGATTTTTCCTCCCCCTTCACCGATGCTGAATGTGTTGTAAGTTGTAAGAGGATATCAGATGGACTTGGGTCGGAAATAAAATGGAGGGGATGAAGTGTGGTTATCGGAGATGTCCAGATAGGTTATGTTTATATGCTGTATGGTCTCTTATAAACGCATGCGTTGGCAGTTCGTGTTCGCGTTTCAATGCAGGAGTTCAGTCTAAGGTCAGTGTCGCCAACAAAAAGTGGTTTTTTTCTGACAAGAATGGCAAATAAGGTCTATCGTTGAAAACACAAGATTTTTGCATGCTTTTTATCATTGCCAACATCTATATTGCTTTGTTAAAATAATGAATACGCCCCCGAAGCTTATATCTTGAAATTTAAAATTACTTTTTAGCTGAATACTCAACATATCAGTGGCCAATAATTCTCTCTTGGCATTCCATTTCTGTTTTTCAGTCACTATAGGTCAAATTTCAATGGAAAAAGTAATTAGAGCATAGTATTTATTACTTCATGAATTAGAATGATAAAGATACAACTAACTAGAAATTCCACAAAAATCTAATCGAAAATGGACATACACAATTTAACGAATATCAACAAAAATAAATATAAATATAACAGACATAACTAGTGACTGAATAACAGAAATGAAATGGTGACATGTCAGGAGTTCCTAGAATAATTGGCCACTAATATGTTGAGTATTCAGGTGAAAAGTCATTTTAAATTTCAAGATATACGCTTGTGGGGTGTATTCATTATTTTAATAAAGCAATATAGATGTTCGCAATGATAAAAAACATGCAAAAATCTTATTTTTTGAGTGGTAAACCTTAACTGTCATTCTTGTCAGAAAAAATCAATTTTGGTTGACCACACTGACCTTAGACTGAACTCCTCTATTAAGTTGGTCGTTCTTTTTTATGTTTACTCACATAACTTTATCTCAGATCACTTTTACTGAAGTATTCTGAGATCTCAGTTAAAAAAAACACACCTAATTTGTTATCATTATCTCACTTCAACATACACAAATTCCACATCTCGTTTCGTTGGTCTTGTCGGGTATGACACTGTGTGTTGAGTCTATAGTACCGGGCTCTTAGACTATAAAATGCCCGTATTCACCAAAGTAAAATATCTACAATTAACTTTTAATTGTGGTTAAGCAGCTAATTTCGTATTCACCAATTTTTTAATCAGAGAATTAGTGCTTAAACAAGAAATTAACTTAATCGGCCAAATTTGAGCGGTTTTAAAGATAATCGTCGTTTATTCTGACAGAAGTGAACATAACAATCAAACAATATAACCTACAAATATATTGAAGATCAGCTGTGTATGACGATGATTTGGACGTTATGGACATTAGTGCAGATGACTTTACTAGAATTCAGTGGGAAAGAACTAATTATTTTCAAACAATGGATGAATACTTTTATAAAAGATTTAGACTGATCAAGCCTATTTGTAATTAGTATGATGACTATACCACCCCAGTAGGGTAGTCCCAAATAAAATACCAAGTAACTTTGAATTAAAAGGTTTTTTTATTTTTTAGTAACAATCCAGTAAGGTTAAATCGATCCTTAAAAATGTAAAGTGTTAGCAATATCTGCCAATACAAGCTAAAACATTCGTATTTTGGGTGGTGACACTGAGAAAATATCCATGTTGCCAAGTTGTAAATCAAAGTTAACCCCTGATTGCTTAATTTTACCAAACAACAATTTGGTGAATAGCAATTTGACTTAATCAAGATTACTTATTTAATCACAATTACCTAATCATGATTAGAGTTGAAGATGGTGAATACGGCCATTTTTTAGTGTTTAATAGTCTAAGACCGGGCTAGTATGTTATCTGGACCAAGTAAAACTGGTTGCATACTTGGAAACACTGAAAATTTTTGTATATTTCGTTTAAACTGTTCTTATATTTTATTACAAATTATATTTGATGTTTTACTTTTATTATTTTTAATATTTATGTATATTTTTTTTAAATATTTATAAAATGCATATGTATCGGTAAACTGGAAAATTAATAAATTTTATCTAATGTTAACTATGTTTCTATTAAAACAAAAAGACGGAATAGGCGGTCATAGAATATGCCGAGAGAAATAAAAAAAAAACATATGAATGAACCCCTTTTTTGCCATATTGCTATCCGCTTTTAGTTAAGCTTTCTATAATCAGCAGGATTTGTTTTACGTGTTGTCTACTTTGCAGTAGTCTGTGCGTTACAAAATTGTGTAGATTCAGCAAGAAATCCATAGCACTTTTGGATGTGGTTCTCATAACTCTCGTAATACATAGGCAAGTAAGCCTTTGTGTGCTACTGAATAGCCCTACAGCTCCCACTTACAGTGTCTTTGTCCACCACACTACTGATCCATAGGCTATGATTGGTCTAACAGCTCTTGTGTATATCCATTGGGACATTTTTAGGGTAAGTCCCAAGTTTATTCCAAATATTCTTCTGCAGCTGCCGAGGGTATTATTAAGGTGAGTGATCAATAAAAGCCTCCAATCAAAATGTACTCCATGGTGGCTTGTTTCTTTGGCACATCGAATCACACCTCCTTCTATCATAGCATTAACTTTAGACCTTTTTGTAGTGGCATCTATTATTTGTGTTTTGTGAACATTGACTGTCACTCTCTCTTATATGGACCAATTTTAACTTATATTTAAGGCTGTATATATTCCTTCCGATATCACACGTACCTCAGCGTACTGACCGGGATAGATGTTGTCTGCGTATTGAAGACTGTAAAATTCTACTGAACATAGTTCTGTTAGGAGCTGGTCTATTGAGGTTGCCCATAGCACACCTCCTTGTGGATATCTTTCTCCATTACTTGCATTGGTGACTTTCCCCGAGTCTATGAAAGTGATCATCTCTATTTCTTTGACTTCTATTGATCCTACCTGGTTGATAGACATATTGACAATCATTGACAGTTTACCAAATAGAGGATATAAATGTTCGCAATGATAAAAAACATACAAAATCTTATGTTTTAAACAGTAGATTTTAACTGTAATTCATGTCAGTGTTGGCCACACTGACCTTAGACTGAACTCCTATATTCCAGTTTCCTGTAACAGTTGTCATATTTAAGTGAAGCTTGTTGTCAATAGATGTCAAGATATAATAAGTGGTAATTGTAGAGTAAATTGAACTATTTTTTATGATTATGTATTCAAGTACGGTATCTTGATGCTTATGGCATCAGACACCAGCTCCTTTTAAATATCTTGTTTTTTTTTGTATTTGTATAATATAATCCTTTGAATATCCACCATATATTATGTTTTGTTTATGTTGGATAACAATTATAAGTAACCCTGTATATTATATTGTGTAATAGATCCTACTTGTTTATTGGTAAAAGCTAAGTCAAATGGTTAGTTAATTAATACAGTTCTATTAATCAAAAATATTACTCTTAATTAAAATGACCTTTCTAGGGAGTTATCTAGAAGTTATCTCGTATTTTTATATTTTTCATTTTATTTAAATGAAGTGAATTTAAATACTTAAGAGAGGTAGTTCTTTTTTTAATGAACTGAATTCTGTTCTGCAGATAGATCAGTGATTTTGGTGAAGGTAAGTGTGTCTATAAAAAGAAACCATTACGTATTTTTAAAATTGTTCAATTGATCATATGAATATGATTTAATAAGTGAAAAATACATTCGATATTCTTTTCCTATAAATAAAAGCATTAATTTCCAAGACACATTCTTGAATATTAGGATGGAAAATGGTGAACCTAATTATTTTCTTAGTACAGTTACCTATTTCAAATTTACGCATCATGCTAAGAGATGACGTTACTGGATTGGCCGAGTTTATTTATGAAATGTTTATCGAATAACCTTTAATTTTGCAAAACAAAATTATTTTCACATAGCATATCAAACGTATGCTAAAATAGTATACTCTTACTCTGTATTATGTTTCTATGTAGTATACTTTCAAAATTTATATCATAATATTTTATCTTACGTAAGTTCATATATTTTATGTACGATGTTACATCATTATTTAAAAATATCAGACAAGCATTGCATAAACTACATACCTTCATCAAATATTTAATACTCTATGCTGTACAATTTATTTTTTGCCTACCTATAACCATCTATAACGAAAGAGTTTGTTAGTTCTTATGGTTCTGATTTAGATTAGTTCTTATAACACGGTAATATCGTACTTTAGTTGCTTACACGAATTAATATAGTGAAACAAACATCGTGGTAAGTTAACTCTGTCAAGTCAAACAACATTAAAATTAGATTTAATTTAACCTTATCTTTCATAGCTCTACATGAAAACGCATGTTAAATTTAACGCGAAAAATATCAATTTTCTTTTTTCTGGAGTGTATGAAGTGTGTTAAAACATTCTTCTCTGTAATAGGACATGTCCACCAGCTGACAAGTTGGCAGTGGCCCAGAGAATAAACAATTGTTTGTATATATTTTAGATTTGAAGTTTGTTTGCTTTGTATTCAGTTATAGGTTTTAAATTACCTAAGCAATTAAAACAATGTCAAAGAAAGCACGTCACGCGGACCCATTAACTTATGTCCTTGAGTATAGAGACTAATTCTGTACAATATATAATCAAGGTTCATATTTAATTATTTATTACTGTTATTTTATTACAATTTTCGATTTGCCGGCAACAACTTTTATTGTTCAGGAATAGGGCAAGTGATAAACAAGCTCTCTTTGCCCAATACGTGGTTCTTATTAGTTATTTTGATCTTATTTGAGCTCATTCAATTTTGATTTGAAACTTTGCCAACATTTCTTATTGCTAGGTATTTTAAAAGCTATATCTAACTGTTTATAATACAAGGAATATTAATTGTTTATCCTCACTCCTCAGGACTACTGTCAACTTGTCAGTTTGTGTACATGCGCCCTATGTAACTTAATTTTGCGTAGCTAATGTAACTAGGAGGCGCTAGAAGCCACTATTCTCTTAAAATGAGGGAATTTTAAACATCAGTTATCATTAAGTCGAGGTTAGGTGTTTGTTACAACTTACAACGCTCCCTAAGGTCTCTGAGAATAAGCTAATTTTATACAGAGTGCTTCAAAAAGTAGTTTAATAATTACTTTTAAATGAATAAATTATAAATTCTTTAGAGGTCTATAGCTCCATAATGAAGTGGGTCATCCAGGTTTTTAAGTCTTTTCGATCCTAAATAAATAAACACATCTACGGCAATGTTATGTAGGTAAAATAATTTATCAAAAATAATCTAATGCTTATAATTAAATATACATTCAATATTCGCACCTATATGAACACAATATTTTTACCTCGACAGAAATTTTATCTTTACAGGCAATAATCAGTGTTGATATAAAATGATACCGTCAAGGAAATTACCCAGATTACTGGTCAATTTAAGTGAACAATTGAACTTGACAAAAAGAGCTGTGAGTAGTAAAGAAGTCATAGAAAAAGAAGAAAAGTATGCTGCCCACAACTATCATCCCCTTCCAGTCGCTTTATCAAAAGGACAAGGTTAGTATACTCGTATAGTTAATTGCTTTGAGCTTCCCTGCATTTAATCATACCAGCTTGCTCTGTTGTCTCAGCTCAGCTATCAATATGATAAAAATACACTATACATACAAAAAATAGTAATAAATTCGGTTCAAGCATTTTATGTGAATTTAATATTCTCAAGTAATCCAAATAGTTTAAAAACATTGAGGGTTTTAGGAGTTTTTGTATGGGACGTAGAAGGAAAAAGATATTTCGACTATCTAAGTGGTTATTCCGCAAATAATTTTGGTCACTGCCATCCGAAAATAGTAAAAGCTTTACAAGATCAAAGTGCAGTTCTCCACCATACGTCTAGAGCTTTCTTTTCTGATCAATTGGGCGCATATGCTGAAGTAGTTACAAAACTTTTTGGATATGACAAAGTTTTGCCAATGAATACAGGTAAGTAGGTACTATTGATTCTTTAAATATCTTCTTCATGCTTAATAATGTCCTTTTTCATACTTTTTTTGGAATAACTGATATTTCTTAAGGTTGTTTGTGGAATTTTATATCCATAAGAAACTTATAATAAGTTATAATTAATTGCTGTACCTATACTTTTTTCTTTTTCTTAGGTGTTGAAGCTGACGACACGGCATGTAAATTAGCAAGAAAATGGGGTTACAGAAAAAAGAATATACCCAAAGACCAAGCAAAAATTATTTTTGCCCAAGAAAACTTTTGGGGACGTTCTTTAGCAGCCGTCTCAGCTTCTACTGACCCTACGAGCTTCGAAGGTTATGGTCCATTTATGCCGGGCTTTAAAATTATACCATATGACGATTTACATGCACTTGAGGTAACGATTTTATCTTATTCTACATAATATGTAACAATAATATACATTATAACCATAACCTGTTTACAGGATGTACTAAAAGACCCAAATGTATGCGCCTACATGGTAGAACCAATCCAAGGCGAAGCAGGAATCAGAGTACCTTCTCCAGGCTACCTCAAAGGCGTTCGAGAACTTTGTACCAAATATAACGTTCTTTGGATCGCCGACGAAATACAAACTGGTTTGGGAAGAACTGGAAAACGGTTGGCCGTTGATTATGAAGATGTCAAACCTGACATCTTGGTACTTGGAAAAGCCTTAGGAGGAGGAGTATACCCAGTTTCAGCTTGTTTAGCTGATGATGACGTTATGTTAGTTATTGAACCAGGTAAGTGTTTTCTCTAATTGGAAACGCTGTGTTGTCTCTTACCAGCCTGTTAAAAAAATTTTATTCTAATTATGTTGTAGCAGGTAGTAATTTTGTGATACTTTACAGGTACTCATGGCTCGACTTTTGGTGGTAATCCCTTAGGTTCCAGAGTCGGCATTGCTTCTCTGGGTGTTTTAGAAGAGGAAAACATAGCCGAAAATTCATTTAAAATGGGTGAAATATTCAGAAAAGAATTAACCGCAAAATTGAACAAAGATATAGTATCAGAAGTTAGAGGAAAGGGGCTTTTAAACGCTGTAGTGATCAACAGAAGTAAGTAGATTTTCTCATTATATAACATAACACTTTAATATTTGATTTTTTTCAGATGTTGCTGATGCATGGGACGTTTGTTTGAAAATGAAAGAGAACGGCCTGATAGCTAAGCACACTCATGAGGATATCATCAGATTTGCACCACCACTTGTCATAAATAAAGACCAACTAGAAGAATCTATTAATATTATTGTTAAAACTATCAATAATTTACAAAAATAAAATATTTTGCACCCATTTTAATGCATGATTTACATTGATCAACGATTTTTCTACAGGCAACCCAACATCTTATACATCATATTTATATTGACAGTTACCTGTGGTGTAGGCAACCAAAAATACATTTCAATGTCGTTATTTATTTTTGACAGTCCTGACCTATGAAACAAGTAAATATTTTTAGTTTTTACATATTGAGAAAAACGAATAGGTACAGTGGCGGCTATTCGTAACACTTTCAAAGTATTGAAAAAAGTTCATTATGTATAAGGTCGATTTTATGGTCTTTTCTCCGCCCCTTCGTGTTGAAATAGGGAACATCTAGAACGATTGTCAATTGCCACACAATCAAAATAAAAATCACGCTCTAAGCACTAAATGTAACCTTCTTTACCGATCTTATCACCTTTATTATAGTATAAACTGTCAATCTCTTCAAAATCATCACCTTATTTTGGTTAATTTTTTAAGAAATGGAAGGAAAACTAATCAATTGACAGTTGACAATAGCCCTAAGGAAAAAGGGCGTTCAATTAACTAAAATGATATTAATTGCAATAAATTTATATTCTCACAACTAGTTACGTATAAATATTTAAGACATTATAGAGTAATACAATTTATGTTTCAACAGTCTTTAAAAATTGTACAGTGAGTGGCATATATGCTTTTATATAATATTGATATTTGAACACATTGACGTCTTGTTTATACACGTAATATATACAAATACATTAAGGCAGCAATGTAAGCATATGATACATCATCCAAAGAAATAAAATCGTTCATGAAAATAAATACCGAGGTAAACTGAAATTGATTTAGGATGTATCACATAAGCATATACTATGTAAACGTTTATAATGTTCTTAGGTAAATATACAATTATTAATCCTATCTATTCGTGAAATAAATAAATTAAGTTTATTACATTATATAAAATTAAAATGTTTATCCTATAAATCTGCTTAACCTAAATCACAACTGTTCAAAAAATGTACATGTATAAAAAAATGCATCCAGCTAAAATATGTATATTTGTAAGTTTTGTTCATTTTTGTGTTCCAATATTTTTAGGAAATGAATACAGAAATGTACAGGAAAGTTATCTGGGACGGCCTACAAAAAACTATTAGCCCTGACTAACCATAATAGGGAGATACAGACTAAGTAGAGAGGGAGTCATTGAAAAAAAGTCACCTCTTCACTTCTTAGAAATCAGACAACCTGGGACATGCCACAAGACGGTATGATGAATAGTCAAGCAGCCATTAAAGCACTGAGCTCTTCTGCAATCAGTTCCAAAATAGCGTGGGAATGCCTAGACTTTCCAAACTCAATGAACAAGGCGAGAACAATACCTTACTATGGATTCCAGGACACATTGGAATAGAAGGAAATAAAATAGCAGATGAACTAGTAAAGAGGGAGACTGAAATACATTTCTGGGGGCCTGAACCCTTTTGCAGAATCAGCCTTAATGTAATATTGGGAAAAAATAGGCATAGCTGAGAAAAAGAGAAGATCTGACCATTGGAAAGATCTAGTAGGGCTTATATAATCAAATACTCTTCTGGGTCACTACAATCTGTTGAGATCAAATGAATGCATAAGTCAAAGTAAAACTGCGCTAGGAGTTTTAACAGGGATCCTAACAGGACATTGTCGCCTGAATGGGCACCAGAAAAAGTTCAAAATAGTGGAGGAATAAGAATATAGATTTTGTGGCATGGAAGAAGAAGCATTCACATACTTTCCAACTGCACAGCACTCCAGAATCCTAGAGCACAGTACCTGAAAGATTACTGGATAGAAGAGGAACATTTACCTAAGTTGAATCATGCAGATATCCAAAAATTCCTCCGGGAAATAGGACTAAAGGAGATACTAGTTTCAGAGACTCTCCTCAGAAACTAAGTAGAATAAGGGGACACAATAGATCTTTTAGCTTTTAGCTACAAGGCTAACAATACGACACAGTTCGAGAAGGATTCTGGACTGTAAATTAGAGAGGTCTGTTGGATAAGAATCTCTAATATATTAAGACAGATCTTTCTAATTGATGGTTCATCACCACAGCCTGTATAATATGTACATTTCTGTAATAACGATCAGACACTTAACTTTTTTTTAAATGTCGTGGGAAATTCTGTATATTGAAATGAAATTTCTTGTATCAAGTTTCAGATATCAACATCTACACATTAAAATTGCAAATTATTGTTAAGAAAAAACATAACCAAAGCAAGGGTTTTGAAAATTGAAAGTATTGAGACATATAAAATGTCATTTAAATTAAATGTGGCAATTTAAAAACACATTTAATAATTGTCAAGAAAATGTTCAATAAATAGGTGGTTTTTAATTTTGCATGTAATTTATATTGCCTTCAAAAAGGCTGTAATGTGAGATTAGTTTTAGAACATAAATAAATACTCTACACATACATTCTTATCTTGTTTTTAGATCTAATCGAGTGTCAGCCTTTTAAATTCGACACATCACAAAAGCAATGAGAATACACGTCCAAAGGTTATAGTACTATTGTTTAAAAGCTTGCATCTAAAAACAAATTGAGAGAATATTCACATAATTTGTACTTTTACTTTTTTCACAGTGTAAAACAACCCAATTGAATAAATTTAACATGTTAAGTGCTCTACAAGAAAAAATTCATTCCTATGGTAAACAATTATTTTGTGGTAATTTTAATAATCAAAATTTCAAATAAACAGTAGGTGTAGCTTGTGTGTCTCTTCAATTATATACAAATTTCTCAATATTATTGCTTGTGAAGCAAATTTATATGTGATTTCAGAGTATGACAGTTGACAGTAGCTGCCAATGTCGTTTGAATTTTGTTAAAATAGTTATTCATTTACCTATTATGAAAAACTGTCTATTATAGTCGAGTTTGCAAGCAGGCTATGAGCCGGGGAGCATATTACATTTTTTCTTTCTGGTAAACACATTTTTGAGAACAAAGACTTTTCAAGCAATAATTATAAAATAATTTACATATCTCCACTTTTATACTGAATTTATTCCATTAGATTGCTTTACACTGTATGATAAATTTACACTAATATTTTAAAATATTAATAATATACTTTAATCACTAAAAATCTCAAAAACTAATTTTAAAATCTCCTTGAAATACAGAGTGAAAAAAATATATGAAAAAAATGAAGATCTCTGTAATAATCTCAAAAATTTGACAGATATACTTTTATACCTACCTGATCAGATCTCCAATTTTTTTCCACTCTTTATGTTAAATATATACAAAGATTAATTTAAATAAATAATAATTAATTTTCTTAAATTATATGAAATAGTACTCATTAATTTTTGCCACTATATATTATATTTTGACTATTTTTAACCGTCGGCTGTATATATAGAGTGTCTCAGAAGTATCGAGACAATGGCGGAGTGAAAATATATTCAGTATACATGTTTGTTTAGTGAAGTCTCATAGTATATTTAAAAATAAGATTCTTTTTAAATGTACAGCAATTTTCAAGTGAATTCCATATTTCCTCCGATCATTTGTATATACCAAATAAACCAAAATGTACCACTGTTGCCTGAGATGTTACAATTGTACCAGAAGTGATACAAATTGCTCTGGTTAGTTATCTAGGACGTGTTTGAAATGTTTTGTTACTTTGATAAAAGTATTTTGTGGATATTTAAATGAAAATCAGATACATTTTGGTACATCCTCTGTTTTTGCTCTGTCAACATTGAAAAATACACATCAACTTTCCAAATAAGAGATTCTTCTTACCTACAGTGAGATAACCTAACCATTTCCGTCGACCGTGTATTAACATAATATGCTATTGTTCTCAAAATTAGACAAAATCATACATTAATGACCCATATTAATGCATGATTTACATTAATCAACAATTTTTTTAAAGGCAACCCAACGTACATTTTATACATTATATTTATTGACAGTTACCTGTGGTGTAGGCAACTAAACATACATTTCAACGTCATTATTTATCTTTGACAGTACCTACCTATGAAACAAATAAAATTTTTTAGTTTTTAAATATTGAGGAAAACGAATACAACTTATACAGTCGACGGAAAAGCTTTGTAACTAACTCTAAATTAATACACTTGTTGGTTAAATAATTATTTCCGATTTAAAGTTGATTCAACTACTTAGTATAAACACACTTTCCGCTTTTCAGAAAAAAATACTTATCAAGACAAAAAATTCTACCTTTATATTCGTGTAAGAAGCTTTGCATACGAGACAATTTATCTAATGGTGCCCTACAACGGCTAATCACTTTATGACAACCCACGTTATTGAGGAAAATACGTTCAACAGTTTATTTTTAAATTAAAAATGAACGTTTGGCATCTATAATGGAAGTTGAGTCATTGTATACTATAATTAATTCAAATTGTAAAATAACATCATTTAAAGCTGGAAAAACACCGACTGCGTCATGTTATTTTGACACAAATATAAATAAAACTAAAAGTGCACCGGCTGCATCATTTTATAGTAGCAAAACAATCTATTTTAGGCGAATAACAATGCATTTTTTATCGGTTACTATTAATGATTATAAGTTTTTACTGAGCCTTTAAAGATGTCGTTTCTTTTGACATTTTTAACCGCGGTAATTACTGTGATGTATAAATACCATTTTAGTCAATAGAGGCATGATGAAAAGACGAAGAAGAAAGAAAGATATTAGCTTTGTTCGTAGGGCGAGTTTCAAACGTTTGGTGATTATTTCCATCCTGCGCATGCGCCGACTCCAACGGTTTGGGATTTGCTATCCATTTTCATGTTCTACGAACGCATTTCGTATTGTTGCTGATTCTTCTCTTTATGTTATTGAAATTTAGAGAAAGAAACAAAAAAAAGAAGAATTTAATACGTTTTTTTCATGTTTCATGTCATCTACAATTTTAGACAGAAATTTATTTAAAAATCATTTTATATTTTGTTAATGTGTACTTACCTCAATTCAACAGTGACTATATGGATAGTCGAAGCAAATTCAAATTACAAAAATCCAAATAACATACAAAAGCCGAAAACACAGAAAAATTAGGTTATAACTGAATGATCAAGAACCATATTAAAAGTGCGCATGATCGTGATTAAAAATTTGGAGAATAGTTAGGGACTTTTCCAACTATTCCCAATCAGTTGGCAATCACTTATTTTTTCACTACAAACACACAACTAATAACTAATAATTTGAAACTGTCAGTAACTCTTCTACGAATGCCAAATATTCTATGCGCATGCGATTTGCTGTTGGAAACAGTTGCTGATCGCTCTACGAACAAAGCTATTGTGAACTACATAAAGTCTCAAAGAATACGATGGTATGGACAGAAGAGAACCGTATATAGGAATTAAAATAGCGAGCAACTGGAGACCAGCAGAAAGCAGACTAAGGGGCAGACTAAAAATAAGATGGGAAAAACAAACTATTACTGATTTGCGAGAGATGGAAATACAGGACTGTGCTGAATTCATCAAAGATAGGAAGCAAAAACGGATAAGAGAATATAAAACGATGGAAAAGAAAAGTGGATTCCTACCACTATACAAACCAGAGAGCTCCATTGGAACGGTGACAATTCCTTCTAGAATATACATATATTTTTGCGAAATAACCTCTTTTTTGGATAAACCTTATACGAAAATCGTGAAGCAATTTTTCAAAATCATTCATCATGTCTATTGACTACATTCAAATCCTTCCAAAATGTTATACTCGATCCCGATCAATATGAATTGAGGAGTTTAGTCTAAGGTCAGTGAAGCCAACAAAAAGTATTTTTTTCTGACCATAATGACAGTTGAGGTCTACCGTTCAAAACATAAGATTTTGCATGTTTTTTATAATAATTGCGAACATCTATATTGCTTTATTAAAATAATGAATACACCCCCGAAGCGTATATCTTGAAATTTAACATGACTTTTTAGCTGAATACTCAACATATCGGTGGTCAATAATTCTAGGAACTCTTGGAATGTCACCCTATCTTTTCTGTTATTCAGTCACTGGCTCTGTCAAAAGTCAGTGAAAAAAGTAATTAGAAGAATAGAGATACAGCTAATTATAAATGCTACACAAATCTAATCGAAAATGGACATACACAATTAAACGAATATCAACAAAAATAAATATAACTGTCATTTGACATAAATAGTGATTGAGTTACATAAATGTGTTTCTAGAATGATTGGCCACCGTTGAGTATTCAGCTAAAAAGTTATGTTAAATTTCAAGATTTACGCTCCGGGGATGTATGATATGTATGATAAAAAACATGTAAAATCTTATGTTTTGAATGGTAGACCTTAACTGTCACTCTTGTCAGAAAAAAACACTTTTTGTTGGCCATACTGATCTTAGACTGAACTCGTCTATTCCAGAATGACACTGGCCAATCGAACTACTCAAACTCTAGTTTCAACGTCGTCACTAATAATATCAAATTCATCGTGGCTTCTCAAATCTCTCCTCCTATGTCTACTATCACTTATAAAAGAATTAATCTCCGAATCGGACAAACAGGGACTGCTATAAATATTTTTATGCCGTTTAGCTTGTGGTCCTCTTCTAATTTGTTGATACAATTCGTCCAAATCACTAACCGATACACTGCTAGCTCTACTTTGTCCGTCACCTTTACCTAACCTCAAATCTTGTGGATTTACGTATATCCTTGGAGTAGACGTTCCTCCCACCGACGACGTATCCATACCGCTTAAATTGCAGCTTGCGGATTGTCCGGCGTTGCCGGATTTTTGAAAATACTCGCTTCTAGCGGGCAAATCGTTAATGCGGCAATAACTTGGATCGTGTTCGGTTAAAATACTAAGCGGACTGTTCTCTCTTCTTAAGGACGGTATAGGCTCGCTAGTTTCCGTGGTATTAAAACTCTCCTGATTCGGTATTACAATTTTATCGGGACTAACTTTATCCAGAATCGAATCCGATATAGTTTCAGAACTATAATCTAGAGTGCACTGTTGCGACATCGAATGCATGTTGTTTTCAGTATCGTTCGGCTTCTTTTTTATTTTACTTCTGGACAATTCTTTGTTGCGCAGCCTTTCCGTTTGCATGACGATATTTTCGATGGGTAAGTTCGTTTCCGAGTCGAAATCTTTGGCGCTATCGGAAAATATATTGGGATTTTTTTGATACCGTTTTTGTTTACGTTCGACGTGTATGTTTGTATTATTCACTTTGGAATTCGTTCCGAATATATTTTGTTCCGAATGATTTTTAATTTTTAGTTTAGGTTCCGAAAACACCGAAGCTGTATCGCTGTTGACGTCTCTGGGAGGTTTCGGAATGTTGTTTTTTCTCTTTTGTCGCTTAAAGAACTTTCTAGCTACCGTGCTTTGGTGAGGATTGTAGAAAACCTCTGCGTTGGTGGGATTTTCTATTATATTCGGTATTATACTAGTTCGGTATTGCGCTCGGTGCAGCACTACCAAATTCACGTTATTTATTTTAGCTCCGTAATGGTCGCGAAAACTTTCATTCAAATCCACCGCGCCTTTAAGAATGTTACTGTTTCGTGAATTAGATTTCGAATGACTGCTCGTTCTGCTCGTAGATCTGGAAATAATTTGAGCTTCGATATTACTAACCGGAGGTAAAGGTAGAGGTTGTATTTGAATTTGAGGAACGTTTAAAATTGTATCGGACACATGTCTGGATCTTAACTGACACAAACGTTTTCTTTTCAACCATCTAGCTAGTACAACCCATTGCGTTCTGACGTCATTTCTTGCTATGCAATAAAAAAACAGCGTAAAAGCGCTTAAAGTTGTCGCTAATATAGCGAACAACACGCTGAAAAAATCTACTTCGAAAGAAAGAAAATGGAAAGGAGATTCGGTGGCGAAAGCGCAGCTCAACCAAGTCATGATGTAAATGAATAAAAATATAACGTAAGCTTTTAATTGGGCGGAAGGAGCGTGTTCGGGGTCTTCTACTTCGCTAGATGCGGTTTTGGTGGATAAGCTGCGGGTTTCCATGCGTGGAAAGTTAGGTTCGGGTTCCAGAAGATCCAAATCTACGTGTTCGGTAGCTTGCGTACCTTCGCTTAAATGACCGTTAGAATCTAAATTGTAAATAGCGCATCTTATTAAAAGGAAAAATATCACTAGGAATATAATGAGTATCGCGCAAGGGATATAGAGAGCGCTCAAAGCCGGACCGGATTTGAGAAAACAATGGCTCGAAGAAGCGTATTCGTTCATGTTTATAGCCGCCGATAGACCGCATATTATTAAACCGATTCCCCAACCGACTAAATACAAACCTAAAATGGGTTTTTGTATGGGATAATCCGAAGGTAGATCGTCTTCTTGAAGACCGATTATGTCGTTTTTGCTTAATCGTTTGTACATACAATTAACACCGACGCACATCCATAGTAGCGAGCATAAAGTGAAATAGTGTAAAATCATACCGACAACTTGACATACTTTAACGTCTTCGGTTTGATAGATGCCGAATATGTACATGAACGTCAATAAAGAAATCGATATCCACGTGTTTATGAGAGAATGTTTCGTTTTCTTGGGGATTTGAATGGTTACGTAGCAAAGTAGATACGTTAAAATGACGATTAAAAAAGTTGAAAATAATATAAATACACCCACGTATACAGCGGGGTGGTTTAATTTAAATCTAGCGCCTACTTGTTGGTCGTCTAAAAGAGTTACTTCTTGTAGGAGTCCGTAGTATCCGAAATTTTCGCAAGAAAATACCAAATGTTCTTGTAGCTCGTGGGAGAATTTGCATCCTTTCGAATTCCAGCTTCCTGAACCGTTGTTACTGGTCGGGTCCCACCATACTGGTAGAAACGGAGTGACTTCGTATACTGTTGTTGTGGGCGTTCGAAGCATTACATAGACAGGATCCGTGAGGTTGGTTACAGAATAATCAACTGAAAAAAAAATTAAACGGAAGTTAGGTTGATATTGGACCATTTTCCATTCAAATGCAGACCAAAAAGCAAAAGAACTTTGGAAACACTTAAGAAGCTTTAAAGAAGACTAAATAATACACAAATTCACTCCAATATGCTTTGAAACGAGAGTTAGCTTAAAATTGGACCATTTTCCATTATATTTCAGTCAAATACAGACCAAAACGTGAAAGATCGCTGAAAACAGTTAAAAAGCACACAAGGAGACTAAATAATACACAAATTCACTCGAATATACGTTGAAACGAAAGTTTGCTTAAAATTGGACCATTTTCCATTATATTTCAGTCAAATACAGACCAAAACCCAAGAGAACGTTGGAAACACTTGCAAAGCTTAAAAGATGGCTAAATAATACGCAAATTCACACGAATATACTTTGAAACGAAAGTTTGCTTAAAATTGGACCATTTTCCATTATATTTGTCATATACAGACCAAAACGTGAAAGATCGTTGAAAACAGTTAAAAATCACACAAGGAAACTAAATAATACACGAATTCACTAGAATATACTTTGAAACGAAAGTTTGCTTAAAATTGGACCATTTTCCATTATATTTCAGTCAAATACGGACCAAAACGCAAGAGAACGTTGGAAACACTTAAAAAGCTTAAAAGAAGACTATATAATACCCAAATTCAGTCCAATATACTTTGAAACGAAAGTTTGCTTAAAATTGGACCATTTTCCATTCTATTTTAGTCAAATACAGACCAAAAAGTGAGAGATCGCTGAAAACAATTAAAAAAGCACACAAGAAGACTAAATAGAGGTAGCTTCAGCAAAATTGACTTAGGAATTGACCTATTTTTCCAACATAGCGGATGACACAACGGATAGAATACCACAAAAAGCAAAATTTAGTCTGCCATTGCCCCAACGAATTCCCAAACAAACTTATTACTTATAAATTTTTGCTGGGTCTGCTAATACAACTATGCCAACTTACCTAGTTGAACTCCCACAACAGCTGAAGTAACATCCTCCTTGCCAAATCGTACACCATCGATGGAAAACAATTTACTAGTGGAATGCATAGCGACAAGTATATCGTAATCTTTGTTCGTCAAATTTTCCGTACTCTTCAACTGTTTAAAAAGACTTTCCGGTATTGTAACTGAAGCTTCTGTCGTTTTTCCTGGATAACTGGATATTTCTTGTTGATGACTAGGAGCGCACGAAAACAACGAATCCTTTTTGTTGCTCGGGTTGCTGTACAACGTACAAGTAAGGCCACGAAAGTCTTCTTTTTGTACTGGAAATATTTCTATCGCAAGATTGTTCTGAAATAATAATTATCTCATTTTATAAATTAGCAAAATAATGGAGTAGTTCATTTGTATCTCAATAGAGGAGCTCAGTGTATAAGCTCAGTGTAGCCAACAAAAAAGGTTTTTATTGTAATTATCAATCTAAACTGCTTCGGGTGTAGTGCATCACGCTCCTGGAGCACTAGGCACCGGTGATTCGAAGAGTACTCTCGATTTTCGTGCACCCGAACGCTCCAGAACCATGACCATTGACCGCCAGCTTTTTAAATGTCACGCCATAGACAAAATAAAAAAAGTGGTTTTATCTATGGTTAATTATTTATTTTTTTGGCAATATGTTCTTACTTGTGGACTGTGGTTTATCCAATTTCGTTTAAAATAAGTATTAAATAAAACTTGTATAAACATTAACAAAAACAACATTCAACATTCATAAAAACCTATATAACCTACAAAAACAACATTTTGACGTTAAAGAGCTTGAAACTCCTTGAAAACGGTTGGTGCATCAGGGGAGAGGGACGAGGTAGCCAAGAGTGGTCCGAGAGCGCCATACTTTAAGAACCCGAACAAGCAAGAGTAGATCCGAAGTGCTACGGAGCAGCTCCGGAGTGCTCTACATGATGCACCCGAAAGCGGCTCTAGTGTTGAGTAACTTTAAATGAAATATCAAAAAATGTCATTTTGCAATAAAAAAAACATTACAATAATTTTGAATATGCCGCCAAAAACTGTAAATTTTAGGAATTTTCTTTTTCGGCTGTTAGCGGAGATCACTACCTGATTTGTGCTAGAGGTACTGACGGGACTCTCAAGGTGCCGCCACCCGTATAAATAGAGGGCGCCACGAGTCAGTTTCCCATCTATAAGTATTTTTTTATCCATGGACAGAACCACGCTTTGAAGCGATGTAAATGTTTCACGGAATAAATATTAAAATTTAAAGTAGTTTTACTAATAAATAATATAAGAACAAGACACAAAGAGCTAAAAACGAATAGGAAAATATTAGATTAGATTTCAAGATAATTTTTTTAATAAAAATCAGTAACAAACCTTGTGAAAGTTGGAGGGATTCAAAAACATAGCAATCTTTTCAGTGACAGCAATCAATCTTCGTGAAGTACCATATTCCAAATCGGCTTGTCTTAAATAACCCCTCGATAAATCCATCAAATTGTTCGTAGAGTCCATCAAAATGGACGCTATGGTTCCAACATGTTCTTTAGGAGCGTATTTTACGTAATTTTCTATAGTACAAACGGCGTAGTATAAATCAACCACATCTTTAAATATACTTTTGTTGTTCAATGTATAATTTCTGAAATGTTTCGCGCTTTGTTCTATGTCCGAATCGACCATTGAAAATTGCTTTAAAATTTTCGTGTTATCCGATATATAGGAACACATTGTAGTATTCAAATTCAACCATTCACCAGTTTCTGCGCATGTATAGGAAGCCTTTTGGTGCGTCACGTCGTAGTTTAAATTAAGAGATTCGCATGGGAGGGTTACTGTAAAGTTAACTATGGCTCGAGGCCAATTGTAGGTTCCTTTGTTGTTTTTTGTTATCGTCATGGGACAGTATTTGGTTTCATTGGAGATCACCACCACTGAGATACCTGCAAAAAAAGTTGCGTTGAGAAAAAGTAACACACTGTATTATGTGTCAATGTCTCCTCTTTAAAATTTACCTTTTGAGTGATTCCCATGTAAAGACAAAAACTTGCAGTTCCATATCCCAGAGTGATTTTTTGTCAGTTTAGGTACCACAAGGGTACTAGATATTCTTCCTGCACTACCTAATAACTCATCTTCAACGTGAATATCAGAAAAATGTAATTTTGGATTAAAATCCAACCAAGTCCAAAGTATCCCACTTTGTAGAGGATCTTCAATAGAATCAGATATACTTGGGGCATAACATTGCATAGTTAAAGAATCTCCTTCAAATACAACCTGTTGATAAAAATTATTCATTTGAAAACACTCATTTAAACAGAGGTGTATGTAGATATTTACCTGATCTTCATTTGGTTGTAGTTCTATTAATGGTAAACCGCTGCTTCCTGCTGGTGATTTGCAATGTATATCATCTCCAATTTTCAATTTTCTCAAAGGCCTACCTTTGAAAGTTGATGGAGACATACACTTAGGATTCAATAATAGTTTTACAGATTGTCTTTGTATCCAATCATGTAACCAAAGTAGACTACAGTCACATACTAACGGGTTATTTGATATGTCCCTAAAACATAAGATTTAAAATAAAATTCAATCTGTTTATTGAAGAATTTTTTATACTTACAATTGATTTATTTTCTCCAATGGTGCAAATGTTCCAATTGTGATAGCACTGATCTGATTTTGATTCAACTTCAACTTCTCCAGATGCCTCAACCTGCTGAAAGCTAACAGATCTATGTGTTTGATATTATTTGTAGATAAATCCAGTCTTTTGATATTAGGAACTTCACTGAACTGATGAGCCTTAAGCTCAGTTAACTGGTTCCTACTTAGATCTCTGAAAATAATGATTTTTTGGTTATTGGGATAACCAGGCCGAGAGTAAAACATAACTTACAATTTTTGAAGTGCGATAAGCTCAACTTTAGGAGAAAATGAAGTCAGCCCATTCCCTGATAAATTTCTGTAACAAAAAATATATTTTATAATTTATGTTTATTGGGATTAATAACTGTTATTGAAACCGTGGAGAGTAATATCATTTGAGATTGAATTGAATAGAATGATACAAAATATGTATTTACACAAAAATATATACCACTTACAATTGTATAATTTCGCTAGCTAAGTTTAATAAATCCAATTCATCCAAATGGTATATTTTATTCAGTTCTCCACAAGACATCTTTATAAAACCTTTATTGGTGGAGTTCTTTTTACAAACACATTTGACTGGGCATTTTTCATCTTCCCCAAAGTTTTTGTTTATCAGTAAAATACACAAAAATAGTGCAGATATCATTGAACGCATTTTCCCCGACTAGAAAACGGTATAGCTACACATCTCAAATAATGTTTAATTAACATAACTAAAAAAATTAAGTTTAATTCATTATATATTGAAATATGTAACCGATTTTATAAAATCTCATCGTTAATATCGGTTTAAATTGTTAATAATAACAATCTAAAAAATCAGAGATAAAACAAAAATCAGAACAACAAATCAGCATTTTGACAACTGACACTGACAATCTTGACACATTAGCTGCGTTCGTTATTTGCGTCCGATCAATCTTTTTAGTCTGAATCGTTCGTTTATTACATTCATTAAAGAGGTAGGGGAGGTAAATCTGAACTGTTCGGTAATTCCGCTCAGATCAGTCGGATGTAAATCTGTTTGCTCGGAATATTTTGACCGACGAGAAAGATTAATCTGTTTATCTGTCATGTTGTGAGGTTATGTTGAACTGCATATTAGAGAACTGTGGCACAATTTCTTCTGCATAGCCCTCAGACTTTGCAACAGGACCTTGTTCCTCCTCATCATAGCGACCAAAATTGCCTCAGGGATTGACATAGCCGTAAATCATCAAAATATAAATTCTAAAACACTAAAAGAACGAACACAGCAAGCAAAAAAATCGTAATCCCTAAATAATAAAAAAATAAATTTTATAACACTAGAAGAACGAAAAGAGCAAGCAAAAAATCGTTGTCCATAAATGAAAAAGTTATGACACAAGTAAAAAAAGAGGTTAGAAGTTCGTTGGTCGGACCGTTCGTTAATCGCAATTTGCTCAGATTAATCTGTGATCACGTGTCCAAAAATCTGTCGCCTCTGCGATGCAAATAACGAACGCAGCTATTATAGAAGTTTTTGTATTCCTCTTCTATTTCTATGGGTAAAACCAAAGAATACAAGAAGAGAAGCTCTAAATGTCCTTGAGAGACCGAGACCGTCGTTGGTAGCTGATTGACAGATAAAACTGATAGAGCTTGAAAAGTTGAAATAATAAAATACTGACTGACACTGAGAAAATTATCAACACATTTCAAATACACTTTCCCACTCCGGAAACTACCGATAAATATAAGGAAAAACCAAATTTATTTACTTCAGCAGTCTAACATTCGTTATAAAAACCATCTCATTGATTTTTTTGCCCATGTTACCTGTCCTGGGGGTAAGTTATTATAGGTAATTAAGAGCAAAAAGAGAGGGAACCAGTTTTTAAGAAATTACAGGCAACAATATATTTTATTATAATGTAACTCCTGCCTAATATTCAAAATAATTATTGCAATGCACTGTAGTTGATACTACATCACACCAACAATTTAATGGTTTATGTTTTCAAATAAATAAATGCAGCTTGTAAATTATTTTATTAATAAATAAAATATAATTATTTAATGGCCACTAAACCATAACACCTTGGAGATACCACAGGATCAAATACTTGAACCAGGTAAGAATGTTCAATTCCCAATTCTTGCAAATATAAAAGTCTATCCAAAAGAATTAAACTTTCTATTATTGGAGCCAACATATTCCTTATTAAATAGAAAAAATAAAGTTCATATTCACGTTCTTTATATTCTTCAAATAGATCTTCAAGTTGTGAATCAGTTACATTTGAGGTCAGATTTAGCTTATTTAAGGATTTTCTGGTGTAATCTATAAAATTGTCACACTTTTTCCTCATTTTACCAACCTGTCTTTTATCAGAAGGCAAATCATAGTACTTTTCCAACACAATTTCAAATAATGCTCTGTAGAAAATAGTCTCTTTAGGTAGTTCTCTTTTATCCAGAATTCTTTCCATTGATTGTGCAGCAATCATTCTCCCAGCTCTACCAATTGTAAACTTTTGTTCTTTTAGAAAATTACTCATGGGAAAACCATAAATATCTCCTTTGTTTTGGTAATATTCTTGAGCTTCAAATTGTTCAGATATCAAATGATAACAACAACCTACGTTGCAAATGGTTTTGATATTTTGATTGCCACTAAATATCCGTAATGAAGTTGCAGCTAAATTTCCACATGTATGCAATCCCACCAGTCCCAAACTTTCAGGTTTTTGGAGAAAAACATTAGAAACAAGCTCTGAAACGTCTATATCTGCATTTACATACTTTGTCACTTGTTTGTATAAATTTGAAGAATCTGTAATACATTTTTCTTTTTGATTATCTGTATCAACGGTATTAGCAGAAACAACACTTTTCCAAACTCTAGAAAGTTTTTTAACTCTTGAAACAGCTCCACTTGTATTAACTTCAGACGCATCCACTCCCAAAACTGGTATCTTGTGATGTAGTGCCAACATAGAACTCAGGTATCCCTTACCATCACCTATGTCAACTAAGTGAGAAGTTCCTGATACATTATTAACAGCAGCAGCAACAGAACTGAGAATATCAACTTCATGAGATTTTTTTGATGTCATAAATATATTCAATTTTAACCTCAGAGGTTCTGAACAGCCTAATGATTGAAGTTTCTCCTGAAAATCCTCATTTTTAAGGCATATGTCAAGATTTTTAAGAGTGAATTCTTTTGATTTTTTGCTATAAATGTTCAGATTTTGTAAATTAGTATAGTCATTATCAAAAATACATCCAATAACTTCTTTAAATCCAACATCCAATACATCTTCTTTTATTTTATCAGGAACATGTTGTTCAAATGCACATTTTAAAAAATAATCAACCATATGGAAATTGGCTAAAGGTAAAAATGGCTGTAAATATTCTGTTATTAGTGTAATTTGTTCTTTTAATAACTTCATTTTAGAAAGACATGCTGCTCTTATTGGGATATGATATATTTATCTTAATTTGTGCAGATAACTTTTTGTACTGTACTCTTATTGTATACAATAATTCAAATATATCCACTTCTGCTGTATTCACTTTGGGAAATTCATTTATACTCTTTTTCAAATTCTCTAAGGCATTTACGAATTTGGTTGATTTTTCAGTATCTATTGTAGAGAAGTGTTCTAGATACTTCTCAGTTACACCGAGATAAAAGCCTATTTCAGCAGCTATTTCTGCACCCCTATGATATCCTATGTGAAAACCTTCTTTGTTTCCCTGTAAAACACCCTGTTTAAAACCTTCTTCATATGCTTCGTCTATAATATTTTCTTCAAAAAGTAATATATCATCAAATATTTCATTTAGGTCTTTATCTGTAAAAATCACAACAAATATCAAGTATGTTCAAGGAAAATAAAGTTTTCATTACCTGTATGCATTCTTGCTTGATAGAGAAATAATATTATTAATTCCACTATACTTTAGGATCACATCATAATATTTTCTTAAATTTTTAATTTGTGGTATTGTAGGTTAATTACTTCTTATTTTAGATATTTTTAGTGGCCTCCATAGGTGGCCTCTTCTTCTTAAAAATAGCTGAAAATTTATGATCATATCATAACGAGACCTCTCTCGCAATAAAAAGACCATAGACAAAATAAAAAATTATATATTATATTTCTCTTTGAAAAATACCGAATACTATAGCACAGTATACCTAACATAGCACTTTCTAAATGTGCCCCTCAAGATATTTATATTATAATTAAGAAGCACGCCATCTAGTATAATGTACGTCGACCAGAGCTCTTGTGATAGCTATCAAATAGTGCCAAAAAAATTTATGAGATGGCGTTACGTTCGTTTGCCGTTTGACAGATTTAAAACACTCTACTGACTTTTGAAACCGCTCTGCATTTTATTAATTTTTCAAACCAAGTTTTACATTTAGTTATTTCAACAGTGTGCTCAACGTTTTATTGTTTTTTATTGGATTTTGAAGGTAATTATAATATTAGATAAATATGTGTATTCTGCAGAACTATTAAATCTGTAGTATTTTGGCTTGATTATTAATTTGCTAATACTTGTATTTCGACACTCTTACATTGTTACTACTATGATCTCTGGGTTCTATACAAAATGAATGTCCGAAAATTGTTTTTGGTCCTAAAGTTTTAATTAATAGTAAACATGGCCCCCATGGTGAGATATAACCGTCACTTAATGTTACGTTTATGCTTGAGAAATACAGTTTTCTTAATATTATATAGATTATTTTCTCTACTCTACATAAAAGTATGCAAAGGGAAATAAGTGAGGAAGACTATAACATACAACTTTATAAGTGTTGTATTTTTTACATGAAGCCTCAAATACAAAGGTGGGGGGCTATATTATCCCCATTTCCTCTTTATAATATATCCTTCCACACGCAGAAAAAACTTTCATTTATTATTTAAATAAATGACACTGTGTTTAATGGAACCATCAAAATAGTTTTGTCAGTTTTAAAATTATTTTGATCGACAAAGTTGTTTAACAAAGATTAAATGAAATAAATTAATAAAAGAAGTAACACTGAACGTTGTGCACTCGAAAACTGAAGCATTTTCCAATTAAGCAGTACGCATCTTGTACTATTATACACTGTAACTGGAAAACTACTATATTATATCATTTTATGGTAAAGGGTACATTGACTGTATAAAAACACACACATTTAAAGTACATTTTTTTATTCCAAATCCAAATATATTTGATAATATACAATAAAATTAACAAACAAATTAAAATACACTAAACATTCACCTAAATGTAAAAGTTGCGAGAGGAAAGTATGCCTCATTTAATAATTTAGTCAAATTTGAGATTTAAATAGCAAAAAAAACAAGAGTTGATTTTTTAAATAAATTAAATGGCTGCAAATCCCATTTTTTTACAGTTTCAGAAAAAACCTTCAACTGTCCACATATTCGTTTATAATACATGAAGTTTAACTTGTTCTTTCTCTTAAAAACCCCAAACAATTTTAATTTGACCAGTTTTTAATGTTAGTGAGGTTAGGATACCCAATTTTTAAAATCACTTGTGTACACATTATTTTGGCTTGTTCATTTTAATAATATTGACATTATTTCGGAATCTCACACAACTAACAATCATAGTTAAACAAACATAAAACATTCCCAAATTTGTCTTGTTTTGTATTTGCACTAAGACAGAGGTAGACAAAAACCTTAACACAATTTTAAAATCTTACAATGGCTTAGAATGTGGAAAACAATTATAAATATGATGTGTACCCATTGGTTTATGTTTTTATTGAAAATGATTCCCTTTTCCCCTTTACAGTCTCACTAACATTCTAGGAGTAAAATTGTAATATCCTAACATCATCAAACAAAATGTGGCATGTGATATTAATCAATATACTGTGCTAACCAACGAAAACCTTCTCCATATCCTTGACGCTTTAGTATAGAGCACATAAATAATTCTAGAGGTCGACCTGGTAAGTCACTTCTGGCTACTTTGCCTTTACCTGTAGTTTCTCCATAGAGTTCGTAGAAGTTTCTTAGTTCATCTTCTGAAGCCGCTGCTGGAAGGTCTATTTTATTACCTAAGATCAGAATTGGACAGTTTGCCAATGTTTCATCTGAAAGAAGAGTACTCAATTCCTTTTTACTTTCATAAAAACGGCTTCTGCAAATAAAAAATTAAAAAACAATTAGTTTCATGGGTTATGTTATATTTATAGATGGCTCAAAATATAAGAAAATGTTGGTTGTACATTTTTTCACACAAATGAGAATGTTTGAATCACAGATAACATATAGATATTGTCAAGTTAGATACTTTTTTTATTTTCAGAATTCTTTCACAATGTGGATTATTGGGATACCACAAAATGATGAAAAAATATTGTGTGATAAAGGTGACCCAAATTTGAAAAAAAAATAACATAGGGAAAAGCGCATGGACCACTACTGCCCAAAATATGGACAACATGAATGGTAAATATATTTTCCATTTTCTTTCAGTCATAACTTTAAAAAGTAATTCTTTTGTTAATGCAGAGAACTGCAAACTTTAATTTTCAATATTTTATATAATTACAAACTAGAATTAATCAAAATCACATATTCAAACCTTTCTTTGATTGATATTTTGTTACCTACATCATACACCAAAATATCTATAGTTCACACCTCTAAGTCCTAGATCCTTGCACATAAGGTCAGTATTGATTAAATACACACCACAAAATAACTTGGATATGAGAAGCAACCTTCAAAAGGGTCTGGTATTACCTGTAACTGTGATTTCCTAGGTATTACCTACTTACTTGGAGTGAACTTGATACATCATAATAATAAAATGATTCATACCTTTAAGGGGAATAGATTTAACTTTTGCCTACAGGTTTCCAATACAATTGAAATTACTTCCAAGGTTAAAACAAGTACATTATAATTATTGTCATTGATAAAGCAATTTTTTTGAATCGGAATGCTATGTTTATCTTCTAGAACTTATCAAATAAAGGTCAACAAATCTCAAAAACAATCAATTACATGATAATTTAATTCAAAAATGATACTGGAACTGTTTTGTGATCGTGTTTGCATATATTTTTCCTTTGTTGAAATGTGAATAGGAACAATTACCAAAATGTTCTTTAATGCGAAGAAACAAGAATTCAAGTTGATTTTGCAAATCATTGTAACAATAAATAACTTTTAAGGCTTTATATAAATATACATACTTGTCATTAGCATCAATAAGAAACACTATAGCATCTACAGCTGGGAAATAGTCTCTCCACACTCTCCTAGCTTGGTCGTGGCCACCTAAATCGAATGTTGTAAATCTCATATTTCCAATAGAAAGTTCTTCTGATGTAGGATGTAAAGTTGGAAGATGTTGTGCCAGCCTATCATCCTTAAGCATATGTAGGAGTGTAGTTTTGCCAGCGTTATCCAAACCAAGGAACAATAATTTACCAGATTTTTTCCATAATCCTAAATATCCAAGCACTCCCGTAAACCAATCCCACAGAAACATTTTAAAGAGCGTTTTTTAATGAAATTGTCCGAAAAAACTTATTAAACTCTTTTTTACGACGACTTGTTCGAACTAGGACTTTGGAGCCCTATCTTTTTTAACGAATAAATTAGAAAGAACTGACATATGACAAATATGACACGATGAGTTGGAGGTTTTGACGTCAGTGTCATTCCTCTTTTTTATATAATTTTTCTTCTACTGTTTTGTTAAATATTCAGCCTCTTTTTACTTCAAGACAAGCACGTGATTTTTCATTTTTGCTATAATTAAAATTTACTTATCACCGACTGTACTTGTCTTTGTCTAAGGACCGTACCTTTTCAAGCCCTATTAATGCCATATATTTTTGTTAACAAATTGTGTAGTAGGCAACCAAACATACACTAAAACTGAGGCAATACATAAAATACTAAAAGGGTGATTCGTGCAAGCAAAAATTAAAACAAAACTAAGAAGATAAAACCATGTAATGCAAAAAACTATTCAATTAAGTTAAAATTGAGATTACGTTGAGTTAAAATCTAAGATTAAGCTAAATTTAAGAAAGATGGGCAAGTTTGAAATAAATTTTGTTGCATGAACAGCTGAATACCTATATTTAGTTTAAATTTAATATCAATCTTAAGTTTTAGTTTAGTTGATGTTGCATTAATTCTATCTCTAATGCGTAGTTAAACTGAAAATAATCTACTTTTCAATATTTTACTCCGTACAGTCCAACAACCAAAGGAAATGTTTTTTTAGCTAACACGTGTATGTGTAAACATATCAAAGGTTAAAATAACTCTTATTGAATGACTATTTACATGGAAATTGCCTTTTTGAGTTATATAAATGTACACATCATTCATCAGTGACCATATAGGCAACTAAAAACACACATAACCCCTAAACTTGATATATTTTCATTATAATACTTATATAATTTTTCTTTTATTTAAAAAATGGTGAAAAACAGCTTTGGTTGATAATGTTTTATTGGTGGAATTACTGTACAGGGTGGCCCTTAAGTAATTGTACCGGGTTGGCTATTAGCAACGACTGTCGGCCATATCTTTAGGTTCGGATTGTAGTTCAACTTGGAAAAAAAATTGATGACAAAAGTGGACACGAGAAAAGCTTGGAAATAATTTATAGAATTGTAGGTCCACCGCTAGAGGGCGTTATTGAATAAAAAAATTTTAAAAGCCAAATTTTAGAAAATATGACATTTGACAGAACTAGTGACTGAATAACTGAAATAAAATGGTGACATACCAAGAGTTCCTAGAATTATTGGCCACTACAATGTAGAGTATTCAGCTAAGAAGTAATTTTAAATTTCAAGATATACGCTTCGGGGGTGTATTCATTATTTTAATAAAGCAATATATAGATAGATATTCGCAATGATAAAATACATGCTATGTTTTAAACAGTAGACCTTAACTGTCATTCTTGTCAGAAAAAAACACTTTTTGTTGGCCACAAATTTTAGTCTAACTATTCAAATAAGAGATCATAATAAATGTGTGTAGACTAAACTCTTTTACCATCCAGCGGAAATATTTAAAGAAGTTGGTGTAACTTTGAATTGACAATACATACAGGGTAGCTGTTTAAACACTATAGATTTGGTTTCATCTTAAACTGCTACCTTGTATATATTGTAATATTGTTCTATTAATAAAGCACGACGCTCCGGTTATAGGTACGAAAATTCAACGTATTCACCATGTTACGTCTAAAGAAGTGAGGTGTGCGTGGTTTTTAATAACTTCTCGAAAATCACGTGGGTATTTTTTTTAGATGTATTTTGCATCGGCAACCATTCATCAGTGTTTAAAATCCTTCCTACCATATATTACGTTTGATAAGGTGCTTCTAATCAGTTGTGTTTATGATCTTTATAATACTAGTTCGACCTCCACGTTTATAAATATAGTGAAATTAAGTAAAAACGTTTTTTTAAGTAGAATTTTAGATTTGGTGTGTTGTTAACGTGTGTATTAGACGAGCGAGTTATTTTGTTATAATTTTTGTGATCTATAACAACTTTATGATGGCTCCGGAAATAACGGTAAGAAAAAATGTTTTTATTGCAAAATTTTTATAAATAAAATTAGTGTATATACGTAATCCAACGTATTAATTTTTGCTAGTAAAAAGAGATTAACCAATTTACATATTTTATGAAATCAATTACGTAATTATCAAATAAAATAGATTCGAGCCAGGTAATTTGTTTAGTCGTATTCAATGTTGTAGCTTTTGTAAATTAAATATAACAATACCTACACAATACCTGTATACGCGATATACTTAATAATACTATAATAACTATCTAGGATTCATTTTATTGATAATTATAAACAATATACAGGGTGTTTTCAAATGACACTTACAACGTTTGCATGTAGATACCTCTCGTAAAATTGGACAAAATGATGTAAGGATTGAGGGGTCCAACTCATTTACTTTTCGAAATACGGGGTGTTGAAGTTATAAAAATTTAAATGTTTTCATTTGATAACTTTAAAATGGATAAATAAATTGATTTGATATTTGGCAGGCTGTTATTAAATGTAAGAAGGCATATTTTGATAGAAAAACATTTGTCAATTCTTAATCCAGTGGTGTACATTTGGAAAAATATGTCACTTTTCTCCTCCCATTTTTCACGCCACTGGCATTTGTAGTTATTTTTAATTAATTTTGTATTCCTCAATGTTTTTTACGTAAAAAACATATTATCTTTACATATCAAAAAGTTTGTAGTTTTCAAGATATTTAATGTTTTCATGAAGTTTGCAACATCATTTTCAATAATAAAAGCACAAGTTTGGACAAACATTTTTGAGAGTCTTCTCCCAATGTTTAAGATGCATTGCTGCATCACAAATTAGTTTCTGATACATATTTTAACAAATAGTTGGAAGGTCATTGAAAATAAATACAAAAATAGTTATTTGTTTAACTAGGAAGTCAATCTACTTTACTTTGCTGCCAAGTTGAACATATAATTTTTTCTCCGATTGTTCATGAGGATATTGTATTTGCACATTATTACAATTCCCACAATCTCTTTATTTTAGTTGGTTGCTATGGAAATGTACAATCACAGGCAGGAAAGTAACCACTTTGCTGCCTAGGCAGGAAAAGTAATACTTTGAGGATTGATATCAGTCAGCAAAATTAATATTTGCTGCCAATCGGAGAAAAAAGTATTTTTTTCATCTTATTATTAAAAAATTAGGTTGCAGACTTCATGAAAACATTAAATATATTGAAAACTACAATTTTTTTGATATGTAAAGGTTATGTGTTTTTACGAAAAATGGGGAGAGAGGAGAAAAGTGACATATTTTTCCAAATGTACACCACTGGATCAAGATTGACAAAGGTTTTTTTGTATGCCTTTTTACATTTAAAAACAACCTTCCAAATATCAAATCAATTTACTTATCCATTTTAAAGTTATAAAATAAAAACATTTAAATTTTTATAACTTCAACACCCCGTATTTCGAAAAGTAAATGAGCTGGACCCCTCAATCCCTATATCATTTTGTCCAATTTTACGAGAGGTATCTACATGCAAACGTTGTAAGTTGAAAATACCCTATATGTCCCCCTAAGTTGGAAACATATGGAAAACTTTTTTATTATTAATTTTAGGAAGAAAAGTTATTCTTCATAAAAAGTTCCGCATTATCTAAAACCTAGAATACAGTCATCAAATATCAAATTTTTCAGTTGTATAAGAGTTTTGTCAAAAATATGAGTTTTACTGGAGAGTAAAGTACATTTAAATGTGATAATATCGAAAAATGTAACAAAAACAAGTTGAACAGGATTAAAAACTACCTTTAAATATACAAATACATCCATTTAAATTGAAACTTCAGATTATTTTATTTCTTACAAAATATTTCTATTTTGAATGTACATTGAATTTATCTCTTGTGATTACGAAATATGATTTTCGATGTTTTTAAATAAATATTAATTTAAAACGCGGAATAAGTGCATATTCATTTATTTTGAAAATAATAAAATACATTCAAATACTAAATTATAAAACCAACATCATATTATTATTAGAAATAAACAAATTTTACTACATATTTAAACGAAGTTTTTAATTCTGATCAACATTTTTCAATATTGTCAAATTTAAAGGTACTTTATAATACTCTTGAGTAAAATTAATATTTTTTGAAAAACCTCGTATATGACTGAAAAATTTGATATTTGAAAACTGTATTCAAGGTTTTAGATAATGCAGAACTTTTTATGAAGAATAACTTTTCTTCCTAAAATTAATAATAAAAAAGTTTTCCATATGATTCCAACTTATACATATAGGGGGACATATTGTATAATGCTTTCTATAAAAAGTTATGAACCTACTTTTAAATTTTTCTTTATCAGATCGATTATTTATTTAAATTTAGTATTTATTATATTATCACGTAACATTGACATTCCGTGAATTGTCATGCCTAAAGATATTTTTCCAAGTTGAAGCCTGCAGATATCATAAAATTCCCTCGGGAAATAAGACTAAAAAAGCTATTAGTCTCTGAGACTCTTTAGTAACTAATTAGAAGTAAAGGTGGCGCAATAGATCTTTTAGGTCTCAGTGAATGTCACACCAAAAATAAATACATACATACATGGGTCTAATAAAGCACTTCTGTATCTGTGAAGTAGGGATGGTGAGTGTAGGCTCACAGCACTTAGGCCACATGTGACGTACTATCCTTCCCAGGAAGGTGGACAGGTCACTAGGAGACATCTCCTTTATATCGGCAGGTGTAGGCCAAGAACCATCAAGCACACCAACCACACTCTCTTATTGATGATAACTCCGGACAGTCGCATAAGACATGACTGACTGACTGTTTCATCTTCCTGTTCACACATCCTGCATAGAGGTGTATTCACTAGCTCCATAGTTTGGAGATGTTTTTAAATTTCAAGATATACTCTTCGGGGGAGTATTCATTATTTTAATAAAGCAATGTAGATGTTCGCAATGATAAAAACATGCAAAAATCTTATGTTTTGAACGGTAGAACTTAACTGTCATTCTTGTCAGAAAAAAATCACTTTTTGTTGGCCATAATGACCTTAGACTGAACTCCTCTATATTGCAGTAGGACTGTCGACTGGCAACGATGTTATCCTATAACTATCCTATATGTATTTCATATTAAAGCTATTAATTCAATGTATACATACAATGTTATACATATTGCGTAAATCCTTAACGATCCATCGTTGTATACACAAGAGCGACAGAAAAACAGCTGAACGAGAGAGAAAGATAATTATGTGTGGTCATCGAGGCGTGTATTTAATTCCAGCTGGGGAGTGAATTTAAATGCTGAGAGTTACCGACTGCTCATTGCCCCTCTATTTCACCATTTTCAACCGCTATTGCCAGAAGCGCAGATAAATTTGTACAAATGATATTTTTCTCTCGTTTTCGTTGACAAATAATCTAAAGGCTCATTTACACTTGGAAAGTTTACTGGCGGAAAGTACTTGCCGCCACTAAACTTACTATGTGTAGATCGAAAGAAAGCATGAATTTGTACTTGTCAGCAAGTAGCAAGTAATGTTGAAGATCCGACTAGTTTAGTGGCCGACTTTCCTGTCAAGTCTTGTTTACGGCAAGTTAAAGACATTTTTAGCATCATGAAGTGAACAGTAGCCAAATAATTGCATTTTTAAATATTTATGAACAATATGAGGTATTGTGGGATATTCGGAATAAAGATTACATGAATCAGTTAAAGAGAGGAAGTGCTTTTGACAATATTTTAAGGGAATCTCATTTAAAAGGTGAGCAGAAGCACCTAGACTATTTCTGCGCTTAATCCAATCTCGTACCCATATTCGTTTCTTCTTTTTTATCTTTTTACTTAACTCCTCTTTAATTGCAATTGCAATAATTTTAACCGCAACACGCACCAACTGACTAGGAGCCATTTTTATTTTTTATTAAATCGACAAACAAAACTATCAAATGTGTAAACATAAATTTGATAGCAAGTTTATTGGTGGCAAGTACTTTCCGCCAGTAAACTTTCCAAGTGTAAATGAGCCTTTAGAGATATGAGATCAAATCTTTATCACAGATTTGGTTATTGTCTGGCACAGCAAGGTGGTTTATTTGAGCACTTAATTCATTAAAATTATGTTTACCTTTAGAATGGATTTTAATTTTTATTTTTTCAGGAAGTTTATATTTTATGTTTAGATTAGGTGTAGGTACCTACCTACTTATTTTATTTTTTCAATTTAATTTATTAATGGAAGGGATTTTTAGTTTATTAATTGTGGTTCTCTCAAGAAATGCTGTTTTATTTTCAAGTTACAATGGCTAAAATAATATCCTATAGTAGTTAGAAATTGTCAATTTGGTCTGAAATGATCATGTTGAAAAAAATAAATTTTAAGATGTACAGGTCACGTAATAACGATTGTATTTTTATATTTCTTTAACGCCCTCACTCCTTCCGTGTTGGGAGCATACTGGATTAACATTTACCAGAATTACCAGTTTTACCACCACCAACTAGTTAAAATAGGAGGGCAATGAGCAGTCGGTAACTCTCGGGAATAAGCTTACACCCCCTAAGGTGAAACAAAGTGATGATTGTGCACAATTATTCTTCCTCTCTCTTACATATATCCTTGTCGTACTTGTGTAATTCGAGCCCCAGGTTCCGAAGCAGATTTCGCATACTGTATAACGACTCGACAAGTTTAAGTTGATGCAGAGTACTTATTACATTCGTTTGTTTATTTTTCTGTACAGTTGTTCATTGATTTACGTATTTTATTGGTTAAAACCTTTCAAAATTGTTTGATTCTCCAATTTACATAATATTAAAAAGGTTAATTTCAATAGAAATCGAAATTTTAATACGGTTACACATTGCCATTAAAACTGTTGGAATAAATTCAATGTTAAATAAGTAACAAATATGCGTGACGCGTAGAAAATGTTTTATTTTTAGTGCAGATAGTCAGTCAATCATTACCAACAAGCGTTTGAATGTAATATTGTGAAATTGAACGTCTCAATGTTATACATAACCTTTCCGTTACATTCACTGCTATCGGTATCAGTTAGAAAATTGAAATAGTAGTACCTATGATAGTTACATATTTTATATTTCAATTTTAAATAAAGAAATAAGTCACAGTTATGGGAAGTAGAATTATGTTTGTTATTGTAGTATTACAAAAGTAGGTGCCAGACAAACCATGAAAATTATACAGAATATCCAGGATCTCTCCGTTCACAAAAGTTTGTCCTAACCTAACCTAACCATTGGATCAAGAATTGAAAAATGTTTTTCCATCAAGATATGCCTTTTTACATTTAAAAACAACCTGCAAAATGTAAAATCAATCTATTAATCGATTTTAAATTTATCAAATTGAAACACTTAATTTTTCACAACTTTAACACATCGTATTTTAAAAAGTAAATGGACTGGACCCCTCAATCCGTATATCATATTTTCCAATTTTACGAGAGGTATCTACATGCAAACGTTGTATCATTTGAAAACACTCTGTATATTACAGACCAATTTTCTTACCGAAATATTTTAATATTTCTTAAAAAATTTAATCTTTTGTCTGATATCAGGTTTCTCCATTAAAAGTTTTCTATTTGTTTTAGTTTCCCTACATCGGAATCTGTGTAGCCATAATACACTCACGGACAAAATTATTGCATATTTTATTTTAGGAATTTACTTCTTTTCCCTTTATCACTTTTGTGATTTCGGTTACATTAGAGTCTTTTACGTTATTATTTATCAAATTAATTACATATTTAATCTTTACAACAGATTCGTGAAGAAATTAGTGAAGTGGCCTGTTTTTGATAATAACGTTTAATTAGGAAAGAACAACATTATGGACACGATACATTAGTTCAAGACAAAATTATAACAATTTAGTACTTAGTATTTCCTCCTCTAGCTCTAGCGATAGCCTGCATCCTCCTAGGCATGCTGCGCAAAAGATCTTTGATGGTTTCTTGTGGTATTCGATTCCATTCTTCCTGTGCAGCAATCCTTAATTCTGCAATTGAGTTAGGAGCTGGATTCCGTGCTCGATTATTTCTTTTTAGGATGTCCCATACATGTTCTATCGGATTTGCGTCAGGACTGTACGGTGGCCACTCTAGCTTCGCAATCCCGACATCCTCAGTGTACTGATTTACTGTTCTTGCGGCATGGGCAATAAAGCCGACATATGGTATAACATGTTCTGCAAGGATGCTGGATGTTGCGTATGTACCAGTCAGCATTCATCCTCAAATTCACTTCAATGAGCTCCGTGCGACTCTCCAAAGAAATGCCAGCCCATAACATAAGGAAACCACCACCAAAGCTGTGCAAAATTACATTCTGCGTAGCGTTCTCCTGGCCTTCTGTACACTCGACCACGTCCATCAGGCTTCCATAATTGTATTCTTGCTTCGTCTGTAAAAAGAACTTTTCCCTATTGATGTTCATTCCAGTAAGCATGTGCTCTTGCAAATTTTAACCGTCCGATTTTATGGCGTGGAAAAAGCCGAGGAACTCTAGCAGGACGTCTTGGCTTTAAATCGACCTCCTCTTAGTCCCATTATTGTTTTAGTAGAAACATTGACTTGCTTTGCATTTAGTAATTGATTTTTCCTACAACCACTATGCAAAACACGTTTTTCTACACACATTTTTATACGCAAAGCAGGCCTTTTCTCAATTCTTTTGATAACCGTTGTAAAAGTAATGCGAAAAGTACACGCTATGGCACTTTTCCGCACCGAAATGTCAAACAAAGCTACCTATGATCTGTCAACTTTTTTTGACAATTCAACTTATAATTGAATTTCTTATTGGTGTACAATTTTTAAATTTAAACTAAAAGTAAGTAAACTATCTATTTCATTATTTATTTTAATTTATTAATTATTAAAACATTAACCTATTAAGCATTATTTTAGTTTAGGAATCATGAACCAAGATGAAAATAATTTATCTTTTGAGTTGTCCAATTCGGACATTGAAAATACTCTAGTTAATGTATTTCTTTCATTAAGAAATGTGGTTGTAGAAAAAATATTGTGTACAACTTGTACGCAAATCACTTTTCCCACTCGCTAGATTTTCCACAAACTTCTGCTCTCGTGGGAAAAGTGACGCTTTGCGCACTAGTTGTACAAACTACTATTTTAGATGCGGAGCAGTAAGTGTACGATTTCGCAAAGATTGAATTATTAAATATTGCTCATCCCTCCTTGGCGTTGTACATCTTTTAGGTCCTTGACCAGGACGCCTTTTGCCTTTTGTATCCTCCAGTCTCATTGTAACGTTTTAGTACACGAGAAACAGTCGATTGATGGACATTCAATCTCTGTGCAATGTCTTCTTGTCTGTACCCCTCATTCATTAAACAAACAATTTTAAACGAGACTAACTCATTTAAACGAGGCATTTTACTAACTGAAACTACAGACTGAAGAAATAATGCACTGAAAATGTCATTCTGACAACGCTAAATAAAGGGAAACCACTGTTTTAGTCGTCAAGGCACACTATGCTACATTTATTCAGTTATAAAAGCTATGTCTATACATTACTCTATCTGTAATAAATTGCAAAATACGTAGAACACTCCAATGTAACAGACTTAGCAACCGAAATCACAAAAGTGCTTAAGGGAAAAGAAATGAAGACCTAAAATAAAATATGCAATAATTTTGTCTGTGAGTGTATTAATCGTGAAATATTTTATGTATATTGCGCAAGGTTGGTACTAACTTATGGGTCATTTGATAATTCAAGATATCTCTTCTTAGAGCACCTTTATTGCAATTATCTAGGCCTGTTTTGGGTTCTGATACTTTTCTTGTTTGGTTGGAGTAAAAATACACCAAAATTATTTCGCGGGGCTTTGCCCTCACTCCTTGTATGAGTGAGATCGCGAATTTTAAACTAATGACATTATTATTCAAATAATTTTATCTTGATAGGTAATTTCAAGCAGCAAATATGTTGAAGACAATCTCCTATAGATCTTTAAAAGGTTTCAATAAACTTGCATACAAGAAACATCAACTGTGTCCAGTGACGGATCTAGGACCTTTTGGAATCCAAGCAAAATTTTTTATCTTTTTCCTTATTTTTTTTTGTTTGCATCTAAATTACGAGAAACAAATGCATTTAAATGTTTTTATTTATTTCAGCATAAGTCTAATATCCACCCACCAGAGGAGCATCCGTCTTTTTCGGAAGCCACTGCATCTAAAGGGGTATGTACACTATTTTTCACATTACTGATTCAACAAAATAAATTTATTATTATAGACATGAGTCTGGTTAGTAATGGAAAGACGCTGACTATTGATGTCAAAAGCGTGTCTTCCTTATACAGAGTTCGGAAAAGTCCGGGACCAGACAAATAGTTATTCCTATATATTTTTCTTTTTGGAACATTGGTATATTTCAAAATATTTTCAAATTATAGTTTGAGTTGGAGTAAAATTTGTGGTGTGAAAAGATTTCTCAAAAAATTTACATTTCCTTCGATATTTGTCCGGTCCCGGACTTTTGCCGAATTCTTTATATACAGGGTAGCTAGAAAGTCTGGCAACAAGTCGTTTTCTTTGAAAAGAATAAACATATGATTGTCAAATTTCAGGGTTATGTACGGTATTATATTCTTCGTTTTTTTTTGAGGAACTGTCAAAGTTTTGTAAAGTCAGAACTCGATGTACCGCTCCACTTTTGATTTTTTTCAAAGACAACGTTGGTCGAATGATATATCACAGAAAAGCTTGTTTCTTCCTCTTTTCAAGAATAGCGAATAAGTACAACACCGCGAAGAAAATATCCTGTAAAATTGCATCTCTATTAATTTACTTGTATTTTGTACTATTGTTGGTACGCCACTGGTAAATATATGGTTAATTAGAAACGGAACAGTACATTAACTGTCAAAAATACCTACGAGGTGTTGAAGTTATAAAAATTTAAATGTTTTAATTTGATAACTTTGAAATGGATGAATAAATTGATTTGATATTTGGCAGGTTGTTTTTAAATGTGAAAAGGTATATTTTCTTATAAGAACATTTTCGTTTCCTTTGTCAAAAATATGTCACTTTTCTCCTCCCATTTTTCACGCCACTGGCATTTGTGGCTATTTTCAATTAATATTGTATTCCTTAATGTTTTTCACGCGAAAAACGCATAACCTTTACATATCAAAAAGTTTGTAGTTTTCAAGATATTTAATGTTTTCATGAAGTTTGCAACATCATTTTCAATAATAAAAGCACAAGTTTGGACAAATATTTTTGAGAGTCTTACAATGTTTAAGATGCATTGCTGCTTCACAAATTAGTTTCTGATACATATTTAAACCATTTGTAGTTTGAAGGTTATTAAAAAAATATATTTTTCATTTTATTTTTAAAAAATTAGGTTGCAGACTTCATGAAAACATTAAATATCTTGAAAACTACAAATTTTTTGATATGTAAATATAATATGTTTTTTACGTAAAAAACATTGAGAAATACAAAAATAATTAAAAATAGTTACAAATGCCAGTGGCGTGAAAAATGGGAGGAGAAAAGTGACATATTTTTGACAAAGGAAACGAAAATGTTCTTATAAGAAAATGTACCTTTTCACATTTAAAAACAACCTGCCAAATGTAAAATTAATTTAATCATCCATTTTAAAGTTATCGAATTAAAACTTAAATTTTTCAATACTTCAACACCCCGTATTTCGAAAAGTAAATGAGCTGGACCCCTCAATCCTTATATATAGCATTTTGTCCAATTTTACGACAGGTATCTACATGCAAACGTTATAAGTGTCATTTGAAAACACCCTGTTTACAAGCATTCACTTTGAGATTGTCGTGTAGAGCCGTTGAAACTTAACCTATTGCAGACACTAATGGTTATTTTGAAAGTGTCTTGCTGTCACATACGACATATTTCTTCGGCCAGATGTAGACACTTTTCCATTTTCTCTCGCTTCATTGACGACTTCATATTGTGGGTCTTTTAAGTGTCTTCATTTCTTTTATTATTTATTAAAGAAATTGTTTATTGCCTCTATTGGAAACCTCTGCACTGTAGTTGAACGTCTCTGTAACGATAATTACAGTGAAGCAGTGTCGAGCGCAGTAACTATTTGGATGGATGATCACGGGACAAACACCGTCATAGGGCTCGTACAGTAGCTGAAAACTCGAGGTATAATGTGGTATGCCGTATTTCGGAGACTGAAAACCGATGCCTTGAGACCAAGGATGTTGAGGTCGAAGAATAACTTTTCCTCTAGTAGGTTCGGCAACATTTCCTGCCTTCAGCCATCGGTAATTGCTGAATCAACAATACCGGTCCCTCTTGTTTTTTATCCTAGTCAACTTTCACCGTACAAGCGAAATGGCGAATATTCCGATCAAGGTCACAACATAATTAATTGAAATAAAAAACTAACAAATCGTTTTTTACATAGTAAATGGATTCTTCCGAAATTCCTAAAATATTTCTCTGTCTATTATTAATTATTTTGCAGGTGATTAAACGGTTTGCAATAAGGTCGGTAAAAAGCGAAAAAAAATTATGAAACATTTTGTATACGTGAAGGTCGTTTTCGAGCTTGACGTTATTTATTAACACAACCGCAAATGATGAAGGAAATAATCTAGAAATTCTATTGCTATTGCAGTATTGTACTGACGGTGAATTTAAATCGAAATTATATTTTGATTTTTTCAAAAACTAATATGATTGTATCCATTTTTGTTTTTGTCCTTTCTTTCTGGTTCTGATCCAACATATTTACAAAAATATAGTGATGTCTTGGCTCCCACACCAATGTAGGAATGGTATTGTCATTTAGGTACCTTAGGGAGTATATTACTGAAAAAATTTTGCCGCGGAAATGCGCTGTTGCCATTTTTTGAATGGGGTTTAGAAGTAACGAAATGAGATACATGAAAATTAATGTTATTTTATATTGTAGACTTAGTTTTAAGCACCGATAGAAAATGAAAATGCGCCTTTGACACAGATCAATGAATAATATCTATTCTTATCAACTTAATATCGCTATGGTCAATAAAAAATACGAAAATTTAAAAAAATTGTCAGTTATATAGGAAAGTTATAGCAAATTATTAATCAAACAAAAATATGTAGTTCTTATCTTCCTATCATATTTCGGCTTTTCTAAATCCGGAAAAATCAAAGAAAATTATTGTGACAATTCAACTCATGTATAAAAAATCGCATATGCCTCAGTGTAATTGTCACTTTGACACCGGCAAAAGTTAGCTTTAACTTTTTCAGCGATAAATGCACTTGTGGTTTTTTCACTTATTCATTTGTTACCATAATAAATAGTTTGACATGTTTGTCAACAACTTATTGAATTTCTAAACACTAACAATGAGCCGATTCATTGAATTGTCCTGCCGAATTACACTCGATGTTTGTATTGATATCGGGTAAATTTGTGTTGTTCAACTTCTAAACTGTTTCCTTTAGCAATTAGACTCGAAAAACTGTCAACCTAAAAACGCTCCACCTTCGGTGTCGCGTTTTTAATAGTTGACAGTTGTTCTCGTCTAATTGCTAGGAAACAGTTTCTCATTAAACAATCCAAATTTACCCGATAAAATACAAACCTCTTGTGCAATTATAAGTGATAAAAATACGTTTTAGAACAAAAATTAGTTCGGGTCGTTATATTAAATGTTTTTGCATCATTCTATAATGAAAAAAATATTAAAAACACCGTAAAGTTTCGAATTTTAGTTATAAATAGAAAAATGAAAAATTCGAGTTTTCTCGGAAACGAAGAATTTTGGTGGCAAAAATCAAATTACGTGGTGCTAGCTTTCTTATATAGAATCATCCTATAAGCCAATACTTATGTAACTGATTTCGGCTAAACGAAACTTGAGCCATGGTATTTCTGGTTAATAATAAACAAATATTAAATTATTTATATTTTCAACCATTGAAGTTAGTCCGTACCTGAGTTAGGTAGGGAAGCGCAGATCTGTTTATAAATTTTTGTTTATGTTTATAAATTTTCGGTCTTAATGGACGATTAAATTTTGATTTATTTCCAATAAGTCGTTTGATAATGAATGAAATAAAAAATACTCTCAAGGTATCCACTTCTGGGACACTCTGTATACATAAAACTGATCGCAATCAACTTTATCGAAGCGGGGAATTCTACGGAGACACTAAGATATTTTTAAAATGCTCTACAATATGAACTTTTTTCAGTTAATTTCAATAAATTGACAATCACTCTCTGCAAATTTATTTTGATACGCCTATGTCGAGCAGTTCAATCTAAGGTCAGAATTGCCAACAAAAAGTGTTTTTTTTTCTGACAAGAATGGCAGTTAAGGTCTACCATTCAAAACATAAGATTTTTGCATGTTTTTTATCATTGCGAACATCTATAGTCAGATGCAGTCTTATCGTGCGGGTCATACGATTCAACAAAGACATACTCACAGTTTTTGTTTTCTTTTATTGCGTTTAATTATAACTAAGATGAATAAGATAGTCTTATGCAAATTTGACGGGAAAAAGAAGCGATTCTAAAAAGTCTTTCACCAGCAGAGTTTTTATTTAAATATGTCAGTTTTGTCACTTTGACAATCCAAAGTGACAATATGAATAATAAGTAGCAGTTTTCAGTTTTTTGTACTTAGTTCGATGGATTATTTCGAGAATGAAAGAAGAATTGGAAATTCGTCAATCTGCAGTGTACTCTCACATTTTGGTAACCTCTGTGTTTTCTGATTTGATACATATGGTTAGTGACCTTTGAACCCGCACGTTAAGAGTGCCTTTGACTATATATTGCTTTGTTAAAATAATAAATTCACCCCGGAAGCGTATATTTTATCTTGAAATTTAAAATGACTTACATTACATTTGACATAACTAGTGACTGAATAACAGAAATGAAATGGTGACATGCCAAAAATTATTAGAATTATTGTTCAGCGATATATTGAGTATTCACCTAAAAAGTCATTTTAAATTCCAAGAATCTTATGTTTTGAATGGTAGGTCACAGAGGGCGCCACTAGAAAGATTTCTGATGTTTCCGTTTTCATGATTTTCATAAAAATTATTTTGTTTTTACACACTTGAGCAATAATAGTAGTTATCTTGACCTCTATACCTAAATTCGTGTTCTACAAAGACCTCTTTTAGCTTCTATTGTCTCAAAAGATCCATCTAATACTAACAATAAAAATACTTGCCATAATGTACTAATGACTTTCATTAGAAGTCTATTAAAATGCACATAGAAATTAAATTTGTACAGGTTTGGTTGCATTATTTTGTAAAATGCATTAAACACAAAACCGCAAATAGTTTATAGTCATTAGAAAAAGACATAAGAAAAAGTGCCGCTACGAAAGATACGTCTGCATACTATTTTGAATGGTGTAATTTCTCCCGATAATCTTGATTAATAAAATAATCAGAATCGTATTCAGCCTAATTCAAAAAGGCTATGAAATTAATAATTACTAGCTTCTTTTTCTTACTGAAAATACTTGAGAACATTCAAAATGCTGATGTTTTTTATGTATCTATGCATATTTTTGTATTATTTAAATAAATATAACAAAAAGATTCATATTCACTTTTCATAAATAATAATTGATCGTACAACAAAGTACTGACATGACGAGAATTGTCAGTAGGACATTAGCCGTTACGAAAGGTACGTCTGCATCATATTTTGAATGATGTAATTCCTCATGGGTTTATGATAGTAAGTAGACACTATCGGTGCTAGGTGAATGTTGACAAACGTTAATGTCATAAAATCACAATAATTTTTATGTGTCAAAGTCTCTTGGACGAAAATTTTGGAATTCCTGACGAAATTATCGAAAAAGCAAAGAAAGCAACTTAAAATCTGTTGCCAAAAAAGTCTAAAAAAGATTACGACATGAAATGCGAAAAATTGGAAATTGGATGCAAGGAAACTGCGTAGAAGATGTTGATGAAAAATTATTTCTCTTTATGCCCGCACGGGTATAAAGTACTACATTAGATAGTTGGTAACTAAGCAATAAAAACACAATAATGAACTAGTACGACATAATAGTATATTATTAAACGAGCAATTTATGATAGCCATTATTCACGATGGGTGGCGTTTGCGTCCCGAGCCGCAAGTCACCCGAGTGAATATTGGCCATAAATTTCGGGTAGTGTACTATACTTTGTCCACGACCGTTAATTTCTTTATTAAATAAAAGTAAGTAACGATTTGGTATTACTAACCTCAAAAGGTTGTGAACCATAATACACTCCAATTCACGACAGTTGATATATGGGTACCCTATACCTTTTGTAGGGAGGTAAAATATTGACTTATTATTAGGTGGTCGTGGACAAAGGTTATTGTCAAATTTCAGTGTTCATAAAATGACGCATTGGGCCGATTCGGTGCTGGTCCTTTTATTTACCGAGCGGGGTCTGGGGAGACAAACTAACAAGAACGTAATTTATCTTTCTAATTAAACTTGTGCCGATACTAAAGTGACTGCCTTCACTTAACACATTCAGTTCAAGTTCAATTTTGATATTGGTTATAGTCAGTCGTTTGGTAGTTGTCGAGTGTCGCGTTTTTGTCGAGGCAGTTTTCTCTTGTACGTACCAGTTTTTTTTATTTTATTTATTTCGATTTGAAAAAGATGAGATTCCAAACCATCTTCGATCAAATCAACGAATTGGAACGTATCGAAGGAGACTATGAAGGATTTGATGAATTTCACGTTACCAACGAGGTAAAATATATTTAATTTTAAAAGAGTTTCTTTGTAATTTTTTTAATGTAGTAGTGGAATTTCTTGGATTGTTTTACTTGCCTTATTAATATGATAATTGAAATTTCGAGCGTTCAAATATATTAGACCGGTAGCCCATGACAACATGTAGACTTCATTATTTTAAGAAAGCCGTTCTCACCATCGAGTTTAACGTGAAAAGCAAGTCGAATAAGGCTATTGCCCAAGACTCAAAATTACTAATCGACTAACTATTATTGGGCGGAGTAGAATTCACTGGCGGAAAAAATTGTAATTGTCGCAACGAGTAAAACAATTCGTTTTGCATTGTTTTTGTATTATATGCAAGTCAACGTAATAGGGTACACGCATATTTCATATTCTGCTTAGATATTGATTTGTAATAGTAAAGTTGATATCAAAAATAACTAATAATAGGAAATAAACCAGTTTCCATTCTAAATTACTTCCAAATTTTAAAATAAAATTCAAATTTTAATACTCTTTCTGACCAATATCCGAGGATTTCCGAGCGCTACCGATGATACGTGTGATGTCATACTTTTGTCAATATGGCCGGTATTGCACTAATAGGTTATGTGTAGTTTTGTGTTTATATATTGTTTGAGACCATTACGTGTTTCTGTGTGCTTTTTTGTATTTCTAAAAGTCAACGTAAAGTGGAAAGTGGACATAAATATTCGATATTTCCGAGGATATTCTGAAACCTTTAGGAGAAAATATTTTATTTACTAGTTCAGTGACGATTCCTTCATATTTTGTGAGTAAAGATATGGCTAGAGAAGGTTTTGTAAAAGCACAAACTGATAACTTGCCCAAAGTATACTCATTTATGCTGCTTGAATTTATTAAGTCAAACAGCTGCTTTAATGCAGAGGAAATAAAAGGAGTTAAAGCATTTTCGTAAGGTCGATTTAAACTATGTATATACCAACCATATTTCGACGCCGTATAAGAAAGCCTCTGTCTCACGAGCCGTTTGTACTATTTTTCTTGCGAATATACTCAAAAATGACTTAATCGTGCTTTTCGGGTACCCACTGGGAACCAACTGAATTTCACTCCTGCTGAATAATACTTCTGCACATTTTCAGTGGAAACTTGATGTGTGGTCGTAAGAAAAAAATGTTTTTATGGTTTATTCCTAGATATATACCTAGGTACATAACAACATAACCTCCAAATATCAAAGAAGCAAAATTACCAACACAGAATTAGGCACTTACATTAAAATGGTCTTCACAAACAAAAACAGTAGTATTTGTCGAAATATTGTCTTTATTCCGACGCTAGCTTGCAGCCACAATGCCATTCTCCGTCGTTTTACGCCATCTATCGAATTCCACTTTTCCCAATACAGTGGACATAGAAAATCATATTAGGAAAATTATTTACAGATTAGGTATCCCCGTAAAATGTACGCCTCTGATGTTTTTAACATCTACTGAAATAGCAAAATATCCGAACCAGCTGTGGGCATTCCCAGATGCTCCACTAGATCATTGTTAAAAGGTTGAAAGCCGAGTCGTCTAGTTCCTCGCACATTAACAGGTAGGTACAAAATTTGTGTTCAGTTCCTCGCAGCATACGAAGGGTAAGGGATTAGGTATCAGGTAGCAAAGTCCACAATGACAGTGCGAGGGATTTTGATTAGGTAATATTTACATATTGCTAGTAAATGTTTCAATATGAAATTATATTTTTGTCAAATAATAACAATAAAATACAAAATAAAAAAGAAACAAACAGAACAAATACATATGAAATAAACAAACAGAAACACCGCAGCAGAAGAAATACCGCTAGTAAATATTAAATATGAACAAATATAAGTAAAATAAAAAACAGAAACACAACATTAAATCAATGATTTTCGTTAGGTTAGGTTAGGTTAGGTTAGGTTAGGTTAGGTTAGGTTAGGTTAGGTTAGGTTAGGTTAGGTTAGGTTAGGTTAGGTTAGGTTAGGTTAGGTTAGGTTAGGTTAGGTTAGGTTAGGTTAGGTTAGGTTAGGTTAGGTTAGGTTAGGTTAGGTTAGGTTAGGTTAGGTTAGGTTAGGATAGGTTAGGTTAGGTTAGGTTAGGTTAGGAAATTGAAACTGAAGACAAATTATTATAAACAGGTGCATTATTGTGCTACCCTACAAACAATAGTGTGAGGAACTGCAGACCTGTCTTAATCCTACCCTCCGTTCGAAAAGGGATTAACGCAGGTAGATGCGAGGAACTGCATCACGTCCGTTGAAAGAACAAGACAATATAAACACTGGAAAAATACGCCCAGGCAAACACATGGGAAGAAAAGTAGCGAAAGAACTGCTCTCAATGAGCAGGAACAAACTACGTACCATAACGGGGCTACTCAAAGAAGCACCTGAACAAAATAGGGCTGTATAACGGAGACCTTACATGCAGAAGATGCAAAAAGGATACCGAAACAGCACTGCATATATTATGCAACTGTGTGAAGTTGGACCACAGGAGGTAGAAACTGTTTGGTAGACCCAAAATGACTGTAGATGACACAACCAACCAGCAAAGAACCTGTATGAGCTAATACATGGAAGGGATTGGTTGAATTGACTGTAGTTACACCACTAGGAGGATCCACAATAAGCCCAGAAGGTTGAGGTAGTGATTCCGAAGGGACGGCTCCTTAAAAAAAATTGCGGATAGTCTCTTTACGCACGTGTTAGGTACACTATTCTTTCTACTAGCTTGCGAAAAAAAAAACTCAAAAGTTAACATAAACAAAACATTTATTATTAAATAAATCGTCAGAAAACTAGGAGTGACTCTTGCGTCACCAATAAAGCTTAATCTTTTTCTTAAAAATATTTGTCGAAGATCTTGACCTATAAAAAATATTGTCTGCAATCAAAGTGCTTATTTGCGATAATATTATAACATCATAGATAAGTATAAAACAAATTAATTTCCACCGATACAATAAATGATATTGTTTTTAAGGTGGTGAAGATTATTATTATTATTATTGACCGAGTACCAAAATTATTATAGAGGCTTATAAATGTCTTCACCACCGTGGTGTATAGAATATTTTCTCACTACTAGTCAAATTTGAGTCAAAAGTTGAAAATAGTTGACATTATGCACTATTTAAATGCTAAAATACTATAGCGGCATATCACCTTGAGTATAAGAGCTAGACTTGTACACCAAAGCGCTCACAAACGCACCACAAGAAGCGTTTATCCTGTCGCCTCACTGACAAACACGTCTGTTTTTGCTCCATAGATTATGAACGCACTCCTTATGTCATCAGTCATTTTTGGTTGAGCCCTAATTTTAAACTAATGGCATTCAAATTCAAATAATTTTATCTTGAGAGGTAATTTCGAGCAGCAAATATGTTGAAGACAATCTCCTGGGTATACAAAATTATCTTGCACAAGTTTAATTTAAGCTATACCTGTATTTTCAAAATATTCAATTTAGTCCATTATTGACCTAGGTTAGGTTAGGTCACTAACAAAGAAATTCAACTTCTTAATTGGCTAGAAGAAGCAATAATTGTCAACTTCACAGCTAGTAGTGAAAAAAAATTGTAAAAAATATATATCGTCAATACAATATGAATTACAATACATTACTGCTCGTAAAGTATTGTAGATTAATCATCTGAATTATTTATAACATATCTTGACTTAAAAAACGTTCTATGATATTTGTTTCAATTGAAACCAATTGGCGGTACTTACAATTCGCTGTTCTAAAGCTTAAATATATTGCTCAGTCAGTTGTTACATCAAGCATTCCTATTAAAAATAATCTACTCTATTAATAGCTTTTTCCGTCGACCGTGTATTAACATATAATATTAACGTTCTCAAAATTAGACAAAATCATACATTGATGACCTCCATTGATGCATGATTTACCTATATTAATCAACGATTTTCTGCAAGCAACCCAACGTACATCTTATATATTGACATTTTGTAAGCAACAATACCGTCTTCAAAAAAAGAATGGGCTTGTTTAAAAATAGAAACTAGAACTCATTTTAAACGGATTCCCAAAATTTTAGATTTTTCCGCGAACGTTTAAGTCCTCAAATTGATTAAAGAAATTGGATTGAACGAAAACGGGGCGTGGTTACCTGTGAAGTAATATTGCATATGCTATACCTAACGTTTGAAACGCCGCGAGTCGAGAGCTATTTTATGTGGAAGTGTACTGTGTATTGCATTGTATATTGTGTAAGAAACAAAACGCTGGACTGTTGATTGAGCTGTTTCTTTATTTTATTATATACCTAATGAGAGAGAAAGAAGTGGTTAATAAGTACTGTTTGGTTCCCGACAGCCCTAGCACATCCAAGAATGCACCAGAAAAAAATATATGTACATTAAAATAATGAACAGTGGAAAAGTTACTAAATCCTGTAGTAATGACGCGATTTTTTTTACAGTCAAAAACGGTTAGTTAAAAGTCATGTCACAGTTTTTACAAACTAAAGCACAGTAATTTGTCATTAAGCTCAGAAAATAGAACCCCTGGAGGAAGTCAAGTAGAGGAGGAAATCAATGGATATCACACGAATGGAATCTATAGAGGGAGATATGAAAATGTACAATGTATTATAGATTGTTATGGAATTTCAATTCAAAAACCAAGTGTAAACTCTTTATTATTTTTATAAAAGTAGTCCATAACCATAAAGATATCGGGTTCAGGTAAATTCGTCACAGTCCGCTCTGCCGCTTTTTAAGGGAGCTCCATTTTCAACCTTTAATATCTAAGTAGTGGATAAAGTTTAAGAGCTGAATATTTTTACATGTTGTTTTGATGACTCAGTTTTACAAAAAAAACGTGAAAAAAACCGAGAAAATATTTCATTGATAACAAGCCCATTCCAGTATAGAATAAATCTAGTTTTTGACATACCTATCGTTTTATTTTACTATTCTACAAAATTATAATAATTATTAGTGTTAAGACATCCAAAAAAGAATTAAAGAAAAATGAAAACAGTGGCATTTGAACCAGCGACCTTCTCTGTGACATTTCAATGTCATTATTCATTTATGACAGTACTTACCTATGAAACAAATAAATATTTTTAGTATTTGAATATTGAGAAAAACGATTACAACTGATACAGTCGACGGAAAAGCTTTGTAACTAACAAAAGGGCAACTAACAATCTCAAACATTAAATTATCTCGATTGTTAATGGCATCATTAATACACTTGTTGGTTAAATAACTATTATCATTGTATACACTGAATACAATACTCACTACACCAATACAAACACTTAAAATTAACCTACTCGCGTTATCTGAAGGTAAAGTACACTCAGTTTCACGTGAGAAGAAGCCACTTGAAGTTGCAGTTGTAAGCGCGAACTTGTTGTCAATGTCAGCTCCTTATTTAAAAATTGATATTTCAATTTAGTTCAGTAGAATAACGTTCTCACATTTTATAGTGTAACAATATTAAGAATTTACTTATTTAAATAAAACAAATTTGAAAATTATTTGAAGCTTATCATATATGGATAAATTGTAGATAATTGGATAATGATTAGGAACCGGGAAAATCAGGAAAAACTGGAAAACTAGTAATTTTTTTTTAAATAAATATTTTTGTCATTTTTAAATTTAAAGAGCTGAAACTTCGTGCAAGAGAAGTTCTTCATATGCGCAAAGAGCAGGCGCCAAGCGACAGTTACTTTGATCGCAAATGCAATTTTTTCATACGATCGTTTCCAGCGTGTCTGGATGCGTCGTCGATTGTCCGCTTTTAAATTTTAAAAAGTATAGACGTAGAGCAACAAAACGTATATTTTCGATTTCTATTAAAATAATGTAAAGTTGGCCAAAAACGCCCGAAAACACCGCTTAAAATAACCGAGCAACGGAAAGTAACGGAGTAGAGGCGCATATGAAGGGCATTAAAACAACTTCTTTTGTACCAAGTTTCAGCCCTTTAATTGAAAAATGACGAAGGTATGAATTTCAAAAAAAAATACTAGTGTAACTTGGGTTGAATCGAGTTATTTTTAGCCCCAGAATATGTGGTATGATTCATGACCTGCCTTTTCGATACACCCTGTATATTATGATGGCATCATCCGTTTTCTACTAGGATTTTTGTATTGCTTCCTCATCCTTATAACGCTTATATGCTAAATTTTATCGCTCCCAGGTGTTTTTAATTTCAAGTGTTTGTGTCTGATTTTTTTCTACTTAGTATTAATACTAGAACATTTATTGAGAAACTCAATGAATAATTTCTTGTATAGATTAATCAAATCTTTAATCTAATCTTGTCGTGCAAAATCGTTCCAAACTGTTGATAACATTATATATACATTTCGTCAGTGGGAGATTAGAAAAAGACACATTGCCACTACGAATTTATACTTCTGCATCCTATTTTAAACCAAAGTTAAGGTTTGTTCACTTTAGTACATAAGCTAAAGTCGGTAAAACTCCTAGTGGGTCTTATGACCAGTCCAATCCTGCTTAGGCTTCGTCCAAATTTTTTGCGTCTTTAAAAACAGGCATTTTAAATGTATTTGATATCGGTTTGTGTTTGTATAACATCTTTTCTATAACTTGGAATTCAACAATTACATGTTTACATTACTATTTTTTATTGCGTTTTAAATGAATGAATTGCGAAATTAACTACGTCGAACTACAAGATTTTTCTGGAATTAATAAAAAAAATTCAATAGAATTTCTCAATGTTTTGAAATATTACGAGATATACTTTCAAGTAGATTTTTAATAAGAAAAATTGATGCAATCGAGTGCCAATGCTTTCGTTGGAATAAAAATTATAGATTATAATCCAGTCAAGGTTGTAAATTGTAGACTAATTAAATCGACAAAGTAATGCACTTGAAGTAAATTGAACTTTGTTAAGGAGGGTGTGTCAAATTCGATAATAGGCCAATACGTACTTTAAAGTATGTAGATTAATATAAAAAAAGTTTAGAAAAGTTTCCAAATTTAAAAAAATCCAAAAACTTTTTTTTAGAAATTCATTAATATTTCGCGATGGGAAGAAGGTAGAGAAAAATAAAAAATACCCCCGTATAGAGAAAGTGTATTGCAATAAAAAAGGTTAGGTCTGTATGTATTTTTGGGGTGACATTCAATGTCCTCTTACTTCTACTTAATTTCTGAGGAGAGTCTCTGAAACTAGTAGCTCCTTTAGTCCTATTTCCCGGAGGAATTTTAGGATATATGCAGGCTTTAACTTAGGTAAATGCTCCTCTTCTATCCAGCAATCTCCCAGGTACTGTGTGCTCTAGGATTCTGGAGTGCTGTTGCAGTTGGAAAGTATGAGGATGTAGGTTTCTTCTTCCATGCCACAAAATCTACATCTTCTTCCTCCACTATTCAGGTCCCATTCAGGTGACAATGTAGTCAGGTTGTAGTCACCCAGCAGAATCTTCAATATAAGCTCTACTAGATCTTTCCAATTGTCAGATCTTCTCTTTCTCTCGGCTTTACCTATTTCTTCCAATATTATATTCCGCAAAAGGGTTGAGGCCCTCAGAAAGGTATTTCAGTCCCTCTCCTTGCTAGTTCATCTGCTATTTCATTTCTTTCTATTTCAGAGTGTCCTGGAATCCATACTAAGGTAACTATATTGTTCTCGCCTTGTTCATTGAGTTTGTCCAGGCATTCCCACACCATTTTGGAACTGATTACACAAGAGCTCAGTGCTTTAATGGCTGCTTGACTATCTGTCATGATGATAATCCTTTGTCCTCGGTATCCTTTATCAATATTGAACTGGGCGCACTTTCTTATGGCGTGGATTTCCGCTTGAAAGATACTTGGGGTTTTTCCCAAGCTTCCAAAGTGTTTGGTTCCTGGCCTGAATACTCCTATCCCAGCTTCTCCTATTGCTTTTGAACCGCCTGTGTACCATTGAATGGCATTCTTTCCAAGTCTAGTAATATTATTTGGATCTCATTCCTTCTTATTATTTAATTCCGTAACGAAGTTCTTCGAAAAATTATAATTTTTCATCATACCATCTGAGTCATACTGTACTATATTAGCGAGTATATTAGTCTATAAAAAAATCTTGACCACCTCATCCACATCTATTTGTCTCTATCGATCTTCCAATGTAGTTTACATCTAACCCACTATGAAATACATACGTATACGTATTAGACGTAAAAGCAACACAACAAAGTGACAGTTGACATTTATAGAAAGCGTGGTTCCACCTCTTTTTATGACGTCACGTCGGTTGATCGATTATTGCTGGAGGTGTGGCATAATTGTCGCGACAGAATTCAGATCAATTGGAGGCGAGGTTGACAAGGTTCTTGAATTATTGTTATGAAAGTGTGTATTTACCTAAAAGTTGTTAAACATCTTTTGGTTGTTTTACCTTTTCAAATACCTGCCCTACAGAGCTGGTAGGGACTGTTTAACTGGGGTTGGTACAAGGTAGTGAAAAAAATGTTAATTTATAATCGAGCAATATAGAACAGATGACATTGAAAAGAACAAGGTGGTTAGGATAAAATTAATTTGACAAATTCGAAAAAAGGGGGAAAACCGGGAAGTGAAAAATCAAAAGCCCTCGCCTTCCTGTCTAAGGTCTATTAGGAACAAGCATTTTTTATCTCAACTACATTTTCCATGAAATTTCTTGAGATGCTATAGGGTGATTAAAACAAATATGAACATAAATATCTGGTAGTATCATATTATTTTTTTAATAATAACAATTCAAGTTTAAAAATGAACTTTGGCAACGATGTATTTGGTAAAAATAACAGACGGTATATGCGCACAAACTGAGTGTGGGTGTGTTAAGAGGGGTAAGTTCATATAGGGGTAGCTATATAGCGAGCTGCCTCAAGGTGACCTTTTTTTTCGAGAAGTCCGCGTTCGTTCTTAAATGTCAAAGAGCTAAATAGAGTGAAAAATATGAAGATGGTTAGTGAAAATCAGGATTTATCATCGTATGTATCCCCAAAGGTAATTGGAATTAATTGATTTTAGTCCGCTTAGAAGGGAACTGGACCGGTAGCCCATGACTCGATAGGCTTGTTTATTTTAAAAGATTTATTTTAAATTAGGTTTTTACAATCTTAATTTGAAAAACAGATAGAATAAGTCTTTTTCCCAAAATCCAAACTTTATCATGGTGAAGACGGCTCCCATTTAAGATAATGAAGCCTATGTTATGGGCTATAGTGTATTTTCATCATATTGATAGCTGAAGAGCTCATTTACCGTTTCCATTCAAATATACAGGGTGTCTCAAAATTGACGCCCGTCCTTTCAGAATATGAATCGGGGGGCTAAAACGAATTAAAACGTAGGAATAAAAAAATTGCGTTATGTCCATGGTTACAGAGTTATTGACAAAAACAAAGATCTAACATTCAATGTTTACACTTTATTAAAAACGAAGTCAGCTAAAAACAAATGTGTAGCATAGGTTGGTATGGTAATGTTAAATGTTGATTATTAGTTTTGTCAACTTTTGTCATAATAAGTATAAGTATAATTTCATACAGTTATTTGTTTTAAAAATGGAACGTTATTATTCCAATCGAGAATATGTTGATATGTTAAAAGTATTAGGTGCACATAATGATAATGCCAGTGCTGCAGCTAGGGAGGCGATTTGTTTGAACACCTTTTATAAATTAATTTCTTGTTTTGTAACAAATATTCGTTTTTAATAAAGCTTAAACATTGAATGTTAGATCTTTGTTTTTTGTCAATAACTTTGTAACCATGGACATAACGCAATTTTTTTATTCCTACGTTTTAATTTTGAGACACCCTGTATTTAGAAGTGATGAATTTGCCGAGACAGTGCAGTTTAGTTGGGTAAAAATAAGATCCTAGATTATTCAATTGAATGATTTGTAGCCCTAAAACTTGTAGATTATGTACCTAATTAAAATTCCATTTCGTCAGAATCTGACGAATCTTCAATTGCAACATTAATTTTATTATTATTATAATTTCAACGGTTCCATCCATGATATTGTTCAGTTGCCACTTCTTCTGTTCTACTTTATGATATTCATTCGCTGTTTGAGAATTGAGATACAATAAAATTGATTTATTTTATCCTGCCTAAATTGCAATGTTCGCCTATGGTTTATTGCGGTTCTAGGATCTCTTACCGTGCTATCAATATAATATAGTATATTACGTAACAAGTGCGGAAAGTGACATTTTTCACAAGAGTGGGAAATATTGTCTCACGAGCGAGTGAGAAGTCGAGTGAGACAATCCAACGAGTGTGAAAAATCACTTCCGCACTAGTTGTGTACACTATTTTTCCTACGACCACGCGATATACTTTCACCGAATCTAGACTAGCATTTCAACAACATTCAATTTGACAGCCTTTTTATCCGTACACGTACGAATGAGTTTTTTTTCCGTAAGCGTATGAATAAAGGCCACTTTCGTAGAGCTAGACAGTGCGATATTCCACACCGATCTATATTGTTATACGCCAAGCAATAGGTACATATTTTTGACAAAAATCTTAGTAGAAAACGTATGATGGCATCATATAAAGGACATTGATATGTTTTGGACACGCAAATGTTGTTTAGTCATTTGTTATAAACATTTAAATCTTTTTTTTTTTTGTTTTTTTCCATAAAACGTAAAACATACTAAAGCAATCGCAATGGTATGTATGGATAAATTGTAGATAATTAAAATATGAACAAAATGAGGGGTCGAGCAAGTCAATCGGATAATTAGGAACCGAGAAAATTAGAAAAAACCGGAAGTTAGTTGAAACCTTGTAACAAAGAAGTTCTTATACTCTTGATACGCGCAAAGATCAGACGTCAAGCGACGGTTTTAAATTTTAAAAATTGTAGACGTAGAACAACAAAACTATTCTAGATTTGTAATAAAATATTGCGAAGTTGGCCAAAAGCACCGCTTAAAATGAACGATTACACTGAGCGCTAGCGTGCTTGTATATCTATATAGTATTAGTATAGTATATTCTTCGATAAAATGGGCATACAATCACTTATAGTACCTAGCTGTAATCTGCGCATGACAGGAGAGTTCTGTATTTAGGTTACAATAGGTGTGTTCTTTTTGACTGAGATCTCAGCTCACTTCAGTAAAGACTGAAGGTGATCTGAGATAAAGTGATGTGAGTAAGCACCAAAAAGAACGACCTACTCAATGGACGAGTTCTATACAAGGGAATTGCTGCCAACATAACGAACAAAAAAATACTGAAAAAGGTTAGTCGCATAAGGAAGTGGTTTTTCCAATTTATGTTCAGTTTTTTTTATATATTTTGAGTCCCTTTACCACCCATGTTGTACCCGAAAATTTTGGAGTTTTACCCGAGAAGTTTGTAGGTCTATTTAGCTTGGGGAATTTTATATCTTACAGTTGACGAACAACTGTCTATACATGTTTATTCGGCTTTGTTTGTGTTCTTTGTGTTCAACCCCTCCTCTTTATTTCCGACTCAAGTTCAACTGATCCCCTTACAACACATTCAGCATCGGTGAAGGGGGAGGAAAAATCTCAGCTCACTTGGAAGTGAGTAGATGAAAACGAACGCGCACATTACCGAAGTCAGCTGGGATTAACTGAGATCTATGTCAAAAAGAGCACACCTAATACCACAGAATAACATTGAAATTGACAACCAAAGTTTGGACAAAACATTTAATAGGAAAACTCATCCATTAAGTTAACCCGAATTTAATCCTTTAGATTTTTTCCGTATTTTTAGAGATTTTCTGTATCTACTAAATAATTATCCAGGCTGCAAATGAAGAATGAGGACACATGCAAAAAATCTTTTCTCTTAATTTGCATTGGAATTTAAAAATTGTTCAAAGTTGATAAATAACTGGATGTTTCAGTTGAATCTTGTTTAATTCCACCCCTGGCTGTACAATAATAATTATACGTCTGGTTGACTGTCCATCACTTAAACAGATTTTCCAAAGGTCAACTTTGATTTTTACAAAGTGGCAAATTATCCGACTGTAATACAACGTTGCCGGCTCTAAATTAATAGTTACAAGTTGTGTTACCATTTATAAAAGTTTACGAAATTCTCATACCATCCTCGCTTATTCGAATTTGACATAATTAATACTGTCTATGTGTTTTGAAAAGACAATAACCTACAAAAAAATTTAAATTTGTACTTTCGTTCCCCGAGAAGATATAAAACGACAAAAAATGTGAATTTCTTCTACACCTTTAAATAGCCTGTATCTCACAAACTAAGAAGGTTAGAGAAAATTTGCAATTGGGTATTTTGAACATTTCTTAACGATCTATCCTGCCTCTAATTAACGGTATTTATTAAAGTGTAATGTTGTTGTTACTGGGTGGTATTTGATGTGGATCGGCCCCTCAATTGATGGTGCTGCTGGTCACTTAGAGGGTCATCTTACAGGAATTAAAACAACTACCTGCAGCACTGGGATATGTTCTATTTATTACTTAAACTTACTACTATACATAAGATTAATAGTTACTACTACCTGCTACTGCTAGTGTCTCATGCTATTGATAGTCTTAATTATAATCTATTAATAACAATCTTAGAATACTATCGTTTGCATATTTATACGTCCAATCAAGTTCATCATAACTGAATATAAATGAATATAAATAATACTAGTTATGTTTATTTCATGCTCTGAACTTGACCTCGTACGTGTGATATTATTTTAATAATTCAAAGTTTCTATGATTTATTGAAATTAGCTTCAGGGTAATTTATGTATTTTATTTAAATATTATTATGAACTTATTATATTGACCAAAAGGCATCACAAAAGAGACACCCTGTATAGAATTATTCGAGAACCTGAAAATTTGGTATATATTTGAATGTATATTAATAAAAATTCAGCTCCTTTGTGTTTCTAAAATACTTTCAATTTCGTATAGGTATAATCAGGTACAGTTTACTTCCAACTAATAAAAATTTAAATAATATTCGCCTGACCTTATGTTGACCACACAACAATTAAGTTTCCAAATATTTTGGTAATTTTGTTTTTGGAACCTTTACAGACAATTAATAATACCGTTCATATGTTTCTGTAAATTCCGAATTCTACGGACGAACAATAACGAATACTAATGAGTAATGAGGAGAATGTACGGTACACCGCAAAAAAAGTGTACGTGCACATGTAGGAAGAAACGTAAACGTACAATCGGAATTTTCTGTTCTGCGGTCTGTGCTGACGATGAAATTCATGTTATTTAGGAGCTTTCATTTTTTAAATTTCGTTCAATCATTCTAACCGCATAAATTCATCAGCTAGACAGTAATATCTGGAAATGTATTCGATTTAGTGAATGATGGTCGTGTTATATTTGATAAAATAACCTCCCAAATCATTTGATTATTTCAGAGATTGTATTTAAGCCATGAATATATATATAGTGTTGCCTATATTTAGGTGCTGTCAGTCGAGACGAGATATTATTCCCAAAGGAAATAGGCTGAGTTATCAGCAAAGAAATTTTGACAGATGAGGAAAATTATCACCATAAAACCCCCGAATGGCACATAGTAAAATGAGAGTGGGTACATTTTTTTTCTCCAACTGCTTGCAAACCTCTGAAAAAAATCTAGAGAGCTGCTATAACGCCTTATTTATTTTTTACTCCTACAAAAATGCATTCATAATAAACTTTGTTTTACATTTCACAATTGTATACCTATAATAATCAATCAAATATTTGTTACAAATATTTGACATACAAGATAAAAGTACAATGGGTAAAAAACATTTTAATCATTTTATAAACATTTGAAAGATTATCAACAATGATATTACTTGAAACATTTGCGGTTAATTTGAATGCGTATAAACTTTGTTGGTTTTATGCATAACTAACTAGGTAAATCCTTCATTATACATTCTGTATTTTCCCATTTATTATATTTCTTAAAATTGCCAACATTGTCAGTGAGATCAAGTTTTTTAACTGCATAGGAAAAACCTTATCGTCAACTCGGTTTTCAGATAAAATTATCTATTTCATTTATTTGTCTGCAATAAATTTCAGCGAACAATTTTTATGGATTATCACACTTGGTGCCTAGCAGTGGTGGTCATATATACTTTGAGGGGGGAGCCCATGGACCAAACCATTAACTTGAAGTGGGCTTTTAGTAAGCAGTTTGTAAACACTGAAAATGAAACATTGAGGCAAAAAAACGAGGAAAAATATACAGGGTGTATCAAAAAGGCAGGTCATAAATCATACCACATATTCTAGGGCTGAAAATAACTCGATCCAACACAAGTTACCCTTGTACAAAATATGCATGGGAAAAAAGTTACAACCAAATTGATTTTTCCAAATATTTCGACAGTTGTTCGACATATTTTAATGAAAGTTGACAAGTAAGAGGCTTTCTTATGATAAGAGCATCTTGAAAAAAATTAAGGAATTATTGCACCCCGTTAAAAATTTATGGGAGTTGAGATCCCCTAAAACCCTCCCCCAAACTTTTGGTGAACGTTACAATTTAATACTTATTGTGGCACCATTATTTTTGAAACTTTTTTGCCCCCTAGTATTTTTTACAATTATCAGTTTTTATCGAGATACGGCCTATTTTTCATTATGCTTCAAAATTTCGAGTAACAAAAATTAAAGTTAATGAATTTTTAAGTTTTTCGAGGGTCCCAAATGTGTAGTTTTTATTAGATGTTCGAAATGGTCCCCCATTTTCTTGAATACACAATCGGCACCGTTTTACTAACGAAAACCGAATATTCTGGAAAAGCAATGGCTTCTGACGATATCTAATTACAGCCTTGGGTTGAATCGAGTTATTTTTAGCCCCAGAATATGTGGTATGATTTATGACCTGCCTTTTTGTTACACCCTGTATAGTTATTAATTATATTAATTTAAACTTTTGCTACATGTATTTTTAATTTCTTATTTAGGTACTTCTGAGGGAACTTTGGGGCTCTTTATTGGGTATTGGCATCCCCAGCTCCCTCTATACTCGATTTGAAATTGGTTGATAGTAATAAGTCATTTTTAGCAGCCGATTCCATAGGCGCACCTACCTAACGTGCCGGTTTGAACCCTATTTACTTATCCGAATAATTTAGTAATCATTATTTTCATAACAGGTAAAAATAATTATTATTAATAATTATTAGTATTATATTTATTCAAATACAAGGGTAACAAATTATGCCACACATCCGAATGTTCACTAAATTATATAATTATTGTGTTTAATATAAACTTAAACCCACCCGAAAGCACGTGCATGAGTGCAAAACATCACAGGTAGAATCCTACCGCTTATTGTTCGAGCCTCGGGTTAAGCTTTGTATTCGACGCCCTTATGAGATCTATAGGAATGGAAAGTTTAATAAATGCAAAAGGGTCTATACTTTCAATGTATATACTATTTAAAACTTGGCAATTTAGGTGGACCACTTTGTATACGTGTTTGACGGATTTTAATGATTTATTACTATCAACCAATTTCAAATCGAGTATAGCTGCGAATATGCACTCATTGAAAATACTGTCGTTATAACCTAAGTGGCGTATATTGTTTACTTTTTACGTGTCTAACATAAACAATGAAATGACAGTATCAGCATATAATCTGTGTGAGTAGGTTATTCAGTGATAATTCGCGTCTTCAGATTTGACAACACTGGTCAATTTACGACATTACACGAATGTTTAACTGTAAATCTTACAAAATCTTGCTTAATCGGTACGAAGAGTGAAGAGGTCATTTACATAAAAAGTATTGAAGAATTTTATGAAAAATTAAGGACAAAATCCTTCTTTGATACTGCCACTGTACTTTAGTGTTCAATAATTTATACAATTTCAATGTATTTTTATATTGTAAAAATTGTTTTCATACACAAAAGATTAAAAAAAATTTTTTTTTCAAAATTTACGACAGTGTAAGAGGTAGATGGAAAATTTGAAAATTCAGGTACTTTTAGAATACATGAATAAACGAAAAACATTTTTTTATAATTAATTATGCAATTATTATTGGTTTTTTACAAGATGAAGGTGACATATTATAATTAGTTTGATGTTGACGAGCCGCCTATGGCCTAATTATAAAAAGTTACAACAAATTTGATTTGACATTTGACTGATACTGAAAATTAAATTTAAGTCTCATGGCAAGTGGTTTACTTCACACATAAAACATATGATATATGTATTTCATAATTCCGGCGCTACCACCTCAATTTCCGGAGACCCCCCCAGTATTTTACTGCGACCCCCTAGTATCTTACTGCGACCCCCTTCGATCTGCGAGCCTTAGCTCGAAATACTGAAATAAATATCCAATTTTTATACAAAATCTTTTTTATATTTTTCCTAGCCCTTTTTTACGAAATTAAAAAAAAAACACTATTTATTTAATTCCTATCTCCCCCCTTTCACAATTGAACCTTTTTTCGAAGTTCGCATTTTTTTATTATAGAAATATTTTAGCCTATTCAATAAAAAAATAAGAATTAATACCTATAAATAACTTATTGTTTCCATATTATCTCTATCTAGTAATCTATAAGAAAACAACGATAGTCAACCTACTTTGTTTTATTTCTACGTGCAATTTTACCTGTAGACAATTTTATTCCAAGAAAATTGTGCAAAATGTATAAATTCGATAATGACGTCGCTATCGATACGAACACACCTTTCTCCTAAACCAATCAAAACGAGCTCGCGTAGAGGCTTGGATTTTAGAAAGAGACACGACATGGAAAATATCACTACCCCCACCATTCTTGGTTTTGTTCATAATGCTTGAATGAGACTCGAAACCGGCAAAATCATTAGTTTAGTTTTGTTGGTACGTAGAAACGGCGTAAAGTCTTTCATAGACTTTGTTGTTTTTTTTTAAACTTAGTGGTGTGTAGTCTACATTTCGTTTTAAAATGGGTTATAAGAGGGTCGTGCAGGCCACGCCTATGGTACGTTACTGTTTATATTATTTATTGAATTCCAGTGTTTAGATACCTAGTATCGATTTTTAAGTCGTGAAACACATGATGTTTTATACTTACGTCAAGATATTGAAATAAAACATACCTGACCTTGGTTTTTGGAGTTATGGTGTGTGCGGGACTTTCATATTAGCTTCAATTAATTTCGATATATTTGAAAGTATTACATCAGCAAATTCAAAGGGTAACAAAATGTACAAATCTCGTTTATGTGTCTGAGGTACCTACACTCTAAAAAGTAAAATGATTTTGTCCATGACCACCTAATAATAAGTCAATATTTCACCTCCTTTATCTACTAGAGTGAATTATGGTTCATAATACACTGTAGTGTATTATGGTTCATAATTCACGACTAGAGATGGGGGTACAATATGAAATAAACTATTAAATCTGTGTATTTTGTTCAGGTAATTTGTTCATGAAATATATCGTATCGAAAAAATATTGTAATTTTTAGAATTGATACTATTCATAACGATATTTTCTAATATTAAGTATTTTAAAACAATATATTTATAACGGTACGTTGTATTGATACTTTACAACACAGTATCGCCCATCTCTGTATATGTCAAATTATTTTATGTAGCTACTACAACATTTTGAGGTTAGTACTCGTTACCGACTTTTATTTAATAAAAAAGAAATTGAGGGTCGTGAACAATGTATAGTATTCTGCTCGTAATTTATGGCCAATATTCACGTCACCCATCGTGAATAATGGCAATCATAAATTGCTCGTTTAATGTTATTTACATACAAGTATATAATCATCTAACATAACAACGGAAAATCTGTTAAATTACAAATTTATTCAATTAATAGTTATTTATGATATAAGTGTTAAAAGTTCATTTTTAAGGCACGCATGTGAAGGTTTGCAGAAGCAGCGAAGCAAATTCTGCAATTCACATGAGTGCCTTTAAAGGTACTTTCAACACGTATATTATACAATATTTTTTCTACAAACGTTTTAAAAATGTAATAATACAGTTTGAATTAAATTTTAAAAACCTTTATTAATACATCCAAAGGAGATAATTTTAAATTGCATCGTATATTACGTACCTTAGCAACCCTTGTTTATTTGATTGCTTACGAATGTTTTGATGCATCTGTCAGACGATTGTTAGTTTTATTTTAAACGTAGTTTTATCCATGTTTTATCCACGGAAAATGGTAAAACAGCAGTGCAGGAAATTGCACAAATTGTACTATTAATATTAATGTTAATAAATAAAATCTAAATATTTTGACGTTTGCTTTCAAAATTTGACAATTCACTTTTACCAGCAGTGCCATAAACATTTTAAGGCACTCAGTGTCTTAAAGTGACATTTTTAAGGCTTCTATGGAGTGCTAAAAATGGCATTTTAAACACGTTTTTAGAAAAAATATTAAAAACCATCTAAACTGTTTAAATGATTGGAATACAAAAAACTCGAAATACCTATAAAATGTAGAAAGTATTAATTAGTAGCAAGGAGAATGTACATGTCATATTGATTTTATTTCGAAGTAGGTAATCAAATTAGGTTTTATTGTATATAAAAAAAAAAGTAAAAGTACACGATTAGTTACTGAAATTTTGTTTTTCTGTCATTGTCATATTTTAACTTGGAACTGTCGGTGTATATATCACTAGAAGAATTGATTGTTCTTGATCTTGAAAAAATAATTAGCAAATTTGTGTGGCGTTACCCAGATAAAAATTGTATTTGTTTGATTTTTCTTACGTAGACGCAAAATTTCGCAATAATATATTTTGTGTCACAAGGGCAGAAAATGAGCTTTAGCAGGCTAGGCTGTTAGATGCACGAGCGAGCGCAGCTGATAGTTATGGGCTGATAAAGCGTTTCCTGCATGTGTGACACACAATTGTTTTTTTAACAATCTTAGACATACACTGGCGTTTAATTGAAAGTATATTTTACTTGTGTAGAATGGCAAATATTCACTTGGATGATTCCAAAACTCACTCGCTGCGCTCGCTCGTTTTGGAAACTTCATCCGCGTGAATAATAGCCATCATTCTGCACTCGTTGAAGAATATACTATTCTGAAATATATCGTATCGATAAAATATTTTAATTTTTAGTATTGATACCTTTCATAACGATATTTTCTAATATTAAGTATTTTAAAACAATATATTTATAACGGTAAAAACAGCGAGTAGAAAGAGCGAAAAAGAAGAGCGAGTAAAAAGAGCGAAATAGAAGAGTGAGTAAAAAGAGCGAAAAAGAAGAGCGAGTAAGATGAGCGAGTAAAAAGAGTGAAAAAGAAGAGCGAGTAAGAAAAGCGAGTAAAACGAGCGAAAAAGAAGAGCGAGTACGTTGTATTGATACTTAACACAATATCGCCCATATGTCAAATTATTTTATGTAGCTGTCACAACATTTTGAGGTTAGTAATACCAAATCGATACTGACTTTTATTTAATAAAGAAATTAAGTGTCGTGGACAAAGTATAGTATTCTCCTCGCAATTTTTGGCCAATATTCACTCGGGTAACTTGCGCCCCTCGCCTACGGCTCGTGACGCAACCGTCACCCATCGTGAATAATGGATATCATAAATTGCTCGTTTAATAATATACTATTCGTCCTTCGGAATTTTTTTTATATTGGAATACTTACACAAAAATGTGTATACCTACCTACTTTTCTTGACAATGTACACTCAAAATTAAAAAAAACAACGTTATTTTTAGTCATTTTAACTGTAATGCTATACTCCACATATATTATTAGCAAATTCAATACAGATTTGTGGCTACAACTTGGTAGATTTTTAGAAAATTCGTGCGACTCATTGTAGTAAATTATCGATATTTTTTACATTAATTATTATCAAATTTATTGTGAACGAAGTATTGTTTGTAATGTGTAGATTTTATCAACTTTCAATTAAAGTTTATCTAAAATTAGAGTGTGAAAAAAAGAATTAAAAAAATCAAACTATATATAGCGGCTATTTGATTTTTACAAGGTATGGGATATCAAGTATAATAAAGCACTAATTTTCCACTACTAGCTGTGAGGTTAACAATTATTGCACTAGCCCCAACTGAGCTAATAATACTTTTTCTATTATTAACCTAGGTCAATAATGGACTCATTCAAATATTTTGAGAATCCAGAGAAAGTAGTTCAACAAAAACTTGTACAATATAATTTTGTATAATCAGGAGATTGTCTTCAACATATTTTCTGCTTGATATGAGCTTTCTGAACATATGAGGTTAAAATTATTTGAATCAAATGCCATTAGTTTAAAATTCGCGCTCAACTAAAATTGACTGATGACATAAGGAGTGCGTTTATAATGTATCGAAAACTGACAGTGTACTTGCCAGTCAGACGACAGGGTAAAGGCTTCTCTGAATTATTTTCAATTTTTGTATTAAATTTGGTAGTGGAATAAATAGTATATAAACCATTGTGCTGAAGACATTTATAAGCATTTTGGTACTCGATCAATGATATCTCCGCCACCTTGGTGTATAATATACTATTATTCACTTTTCATTTCGTTTTTTAGATAAACTTATTTTTTATTTTTGTATATACTGACGACTCATTGACATTAAATAAAATGATATAGGAAATTTATATAAATTCAGTCTGCTGATAATAAGTGGGTAAATTAGTTTTACATCATCATAATTAACTACACTACAAGGTCCAGGTTATCCTTATCATATAATTTCAACAATTAGGAAAAAAATAGTCTTAATAATTATTCTATATACTATAATGTTTTTAACGTTTAAAAATTTCTATCCTATAGTGCACTATACAGGGTGATTCATTGGAAACGTTACATACGTTAACTGCAGATACGGGTCATTGCCCTGGGTGCTCAATAGATTTACATAATGTATTAATGGATACGGGATTTGGATGCGTTGTTTTTCTGATAAATGTGCCATTATCCTTAATTTACTTTTAAATTTCGTGCTAATTTGAAATTAGTATCAGTTTTTACAATTTGTACATAAATATTGAACTAATAATGCGTGGTTGACGTTTTTAATGCCTACTATTGTTTTTTGTTTTATTTTAAAAACTGACAAGTCCAAATAATTAGTACACTTTAATTTAGAAAAATGAAAACGGTATTTTCTAGTAAAATGATACATTGGGATTATTTTTAGAAAGAGGAAAAAATAATCTTTTTTGTGATGGGTCACATGACCTAGGTTGTCATTTAAAAAAATTCAAGTCGGCGGCGGTACGCTAAACGCTGGTGTCAAAAATATTTGATATTGGGGTCTATTCTGTAACCAGTCCTTTAAAATTTAGAGGCCGTTAAAAATTTAACAGGCGCTGAAATCACATCTACAAGTAGGTAGATGTGATTTTAGCGCCTGTTAGATTTTTAACGGCCTCTAAATTTTAAAGGACTGGTTACAGAATAGACCCCATTGGCTCTAAAATATGCAGAATAGAGTCTCATTTATCGTCCTAAAATTTCATAACTTTTCCTTTATCCGTTTCAAAGATAATCCCATGGTGCAAGACTTTTCAGCAACGCTGTATAGGTACCTTTATTTTGACACTGCTTTGTTCATTATTTCCGCTGACACTATTCCGTTATCTAAAATATTAAAGCTCTATGTCGAGGTGCAGTGCGGCTGATAAAAACCTTATACAATCTAATATAATATTTTGTAGTTTCAAAAGGTTATTTACTTTTTATTGTTGGAAAAAATATTTTTCAAACTATTCGATTTATTTTGTGACATATATTTTGATAACACCATGTATACTATAAATAGCATACCAGCTAATAATAATCTAATTTTTGTCCAATTAGAATTAGCTAATTATAATTTGTTGTTATTTTCCTGTTTTCTCTACAAAATATTACAGTATAGAAATAAAATTGTGCAGTTTTTTAAGTAATGAATATTTACGAGAATATCTTAGGGAAAACCCGAAAACGAGACTCTAAAAAATCCCCTTTTATAGTGACAACGTAAAACACATTATTGAAAGCAGTGGCGGCGAGGCGAATAAAAATGTCATCGGACACAATGCAGCGGTGTCGCAGTTGGGAGAGATAAAAATTTTTTGATATAGCCAGAAATTGATTATTAAAATGTTGCGTATCAAACAGTCTTGAAACATGAATATTAATTGCAATATAAAGATGTAAATTAGGAAAAATAGACCATTTTCTTTTTATTCCAGTCATTATACAGATTGCGAAACTCCTTATGGAAGTGTTATACAAGTACGACAGAAAAACAGCTGAAAAAGAGAGAAATAATAATTATGCGCGGTCATTAAGGCGTGTACTTTGTTTCACATTAGGGGTGTATACTTATTTCCCGAGACTGGCCGAATGCTCATTGCCCCCTATTTTAACCGCTGTTGCCAGAAGCGTAGATTAATTTGTACAAATGATATTTTTGTCTCGTTTTCGTTGTCTTTTTTTCGAAGTCATGCACAATAGGTTAAATAAAACACTTTCATCCGGCAACATTGTCCTTTATAGAGAGAATTCACTAGTTGTTGGGTTGGGGAGCAATGAAAATTCCGCCAGCCTCGGGAAATAAGTATACACCCCTAAGTGATGACCGCGCACAATTATTCTTTCCCTCTTTCATATATCCTTGTCGTACTTGTGTAATCCGAGGCGAGGTTTCCGATGTAATTTTCGCAATGCTAACCTAACCGAGAAAGCCAAATTTTGGATATTACTTGGACGAGGGCTAGAAAAGCTAAAACTAATATTGATTATAGTAGTTTACAACTATAGAACTTACTGTTTTCTTTTTTGTTTTCAGATTCAATATAAATGTCGTGAACTGATCCTGAGCAATGACAAATTGCATACAATAATGAAAGTATTCTTGGAAAACGTCCATACAGGTCTAAGCAAAGAAACCCATCCTACATCGATAGTCAAATGCTTTCCCACGTACGTCCAAGACCTTCCCAACGGCACAGGTATTATTGTAAAGTTTATACAGGGTGTTGTCAAATGGCACTTACAGCGTTTGCATGTAGATACCTCTCGTAAAATTGATATAAGGATTAAGGGGTCCAGCACATTTACTTTATTCAATACACAAAATCACAAAACTGAGTATACATATTTTGAAAACAAAAATAATCATTCACAGAAAAGTAACAACAAACGCGTTTCATTAACAACATTTCCAATATAAGCGAAAAAAAACGCGCTATCCCAATAAAAACAGTTCCTGGAACGAGCACTTCACTGGATTCCATTTCTAATAGACAATCATATCAGGAATGTCATAAAATGAAATATTTTATTTCACATTTTACCAGAAATGTGATCTACTATGAATGGACCTTAATATAAATTTGATAACCAAGTTTTACAGTCTTAAACTTCAAAATAGTTTTGATTGTCTAGCTAGATGTCAAATTTTTTTCGTTGTGTCAGATAGGGATAAAAAATTCATTTTCATTTAGTTTATCTTGACAACGGTAGCTGGAACGCTACCGAAATAAATATTTTAAAAACATTGTGGTTTAATTAGAAATAAAAGAAAAGAATGAATAATATACCACAAGGAACATTCAGAAGATATTCTGTATCTTCTGTCAAATGTCATAAATGTCAAATGTCATAAAATGTCATTTGTCACCACTATAAGTTTGAACAGACTTCAGTATCTTCTGTCAAATGTCTATTAAGAAACGTCATTTGTCACTACATTTGATATTTTCAAAGATGTATCATTTTCAACAATGAAGTATTAATTAAATTTGTAGACAGATACTCAGTCCAGTGGCGTAGAGTGGAGAGGGAAACAGGGTATCATACGAACATTTTTTTTTGAATCGTATTCCTCGTATGTGGCCGATCAGGGAAATGTAAATGGGTTTAGTACCCCTCCCCCAAGCATGGAGATGAAGTTTTACAGAATCATTTAGAGAACTCTTTAGCAACTGTTTTTTCTCATTATTTCATATGCCTATTGGAAAATAGTTTCCTATTTTACTTTTCTCATATGAGAATTTTTATATTCATAATCCCCTCCTATCCATTACCCTGGTACTGCCACTGGTCTTCATGCTGTTAAACCATAAACTACGCCACGAATTTGATCTTAAATCTTTTAAAATCTGGTCGTTTTTCCATAAATTAATCCATTTTTTTTCATAGAACATGGCAAATTCCTGGCACTCGACTTGGGTGGCACCAATTTCAGAGTTCTACTGATCGAACTGAGCGGAGAACATTTCGAAATGAAGTCGAAAATCTTCGCCATACCGCAACACATCATGCTGGGCTCGGGCGAACAACTATTCGATCACATCGCCGAATGTCTCGCCATATTCGTCAAAGAAGAACAAGTCGCCGATCAAAAATTACCATTAGGTTTTACATTCAGTTTCCCGTTGTCGCAAAAAGGTTTAACGGTCGGCTACTTAGAAAGGTGGACCAAAGGATTTAATTGTTCCAATGTCGTTGGCAATGATGTGGTGCAGATGTTGAACGAGGCTATCGATCGAAGAGGGGTGAGTTGTAAAACATTTTTATGTCGAGTAAATTGATGGTAATTAGTAGGAAAATCTTCGTAACTTGGAGATTCGATCTATTATTATTATACAGACTGCAACAAAAAGGCAGGACATAAACCATACCACTGCATATCCTGGGGCTAAAAATAACACATTAAATTTGTAAATAAATGAGATTCAATCAAAAATTTGGGACCCTCGATTAACTTAAAAATTCATTGACTTTAATTTTTGTTACTCGAAATTTTTGAAGCATAATGAAAAATAGACCTTATCTCGATAAAAACTGATAATTGTAAAAAGTGCTAAGCAGCAAAAAAGTTTCAAAATAATCTGTTTGAATAATGGTGCCACAATAAGCATTAAATTGTAACGTATACAAAAATTTGGGGGTGGGCTTAGAGGATCTCAACTTTGTAGGGTAACTCGAGTTGGATCGAGTTATTTTAGCCCTAGAATATGTGGTATTTTGATACACCCTGTATAGGACATTGCGTAGTGTCATTTTGATGCTTTGTAGACGCAAATGTTGTTCAGTAATTTGTTATAAAATTTAAAACAAAACCTTTGTTTTTGTATTTTTCCATATATCGTGAAAAGTACTGAAGCAATCTCAATGGTTCTTATGGATAAATTGTAGATACTAAAAATACGAACAAAATGAGGGGTCGAGCTAGTCAATCGGATAATTAGGAACCGAGGAAATCAGGAAAAACCGAAAAATTAGTCACTTTTTTTTTGGAAATTCATATCTTCGTCATTTTTCAATTGCAAGAGCTGAAACATTTGCGTCTACAAAACATATCAAAAATTATACTACGCAATGTCTTTTATATAATGGCATCATCCGTTTTCTACTAGGATTTTTGTCAAAAATTACTCTCGAATACTCCGTTGCTTGGCCTAATAATGGCTATATTATAACGTAGGTGGTATTTTATCGCGGCTTTGCCCCTTAGGATCTATATTTAAACGAACGTTATCTACTACCGATAGCGATTCTTAGTCACGAATATAAATCGTAATTTTTTTCCTACTAATTACTTATCCCGTTTCGAATCGGTTCTTAAAATAAAATAAAAAACCGCACCAAACAACAAATTAATCTGATTAGGGATTTTTTTTCATGTAAACATGCCAACAAAGGAACAAAATTTTGTTATAAAGATATGAAAATTCAAGAATCGTAAATTCACGAATGTCTGTATATGTATCTATGAATTGATAAACCAATTGAAAAATTTGATAAAAACTGTCAAAATCTCGGCTGACCAAAAGATGGCGCCACAAAGAAAGCATCCTGCTGTTCGTGGGTACCCAGATATATAAGAAAATTAATCACATTTGGAAATAGGAATAGGAAGGTAGAGGCCAATACAATAAAAAGTAGATCTTTTAAGTCTCAGTATCTCTATATGTAAAGTGTTGGCTCTCAGCACTTAGGCCACATGTGACCCATTGTACATCCTCCCGAGGAGTTGTCTTCCTAGGTCATCGTCCGACCTGTTCTTCTCAGGAAGGTGAACAGGTCACCAGCTGCAGGAGACATCTCCTTTATATCGGCAGGTGTAGGCCAAGACTCACCAAACACACACACTCTGGACACTCGCATAAGACATGCTTGACAGTTTCATCTTTCTGTTCACACTTCCTGCATAGAGGTGTGTCCACTAGCCCCATAGTATGGAGGTATTTTCTGAGTTGACAGTGGCCAGTCAGAAATCCTACTGGATATTTCTTCGGCCAGCTTCCCAGGGTGCCCAGGGTGATCCTAGCATCCTTTGATTCCATCCCATCTCTTAAGAAATTGAGCATGACTAGTTTCGCAATTGCCGAAGTTGTTAGGCCATAGGAGGTACTAGGTCCTAAAATTTTTAGTCCAGCTGATATCTAATTGCAGCCAGGCTGTAACTTTTTTCGCATGCACATTTGTACTAGGGTAACTTGGGTTGGATCGAGTTATTTTTAGCCCCAGAATATGTGGTATGATTTATGACCTGTCTTTTTGTTACACCCTGTATACAAGTAATTCTCGCAAACTGATCATATTTTTTTTAAATAGATGTAATTTTTTTTCGATATCTTGAATTTTCAAATCGGTAATGGCGATTATATTCTAGAATATGCACATTTCAGTATATTTCAGGATTTTGAAATATCAGTCATGGCTATATTAAACGATTCGACAGGCACTTTAATGTCATGCGCTTGGTTGAATCGCCAGTGCCGAATAGGCGCTATAGTTGGTGAGTTAAAAAAAATGAAAATCTGTTCACTTGGTTAAGGCATAAAATACACGCAAGCACACGCATGACTGATTGGTTTAGGATTTAGACATTTAGGTATTGCGCATCCAATAGAAACGCATCTGATTATTATTGCAAATTACAATTTCAAAACTTACAATGGATATAATTCTACTTATTAACTGAAGGTTAAATTGTGAATAGAAATATTTTAATATCTAACCAAAGTTGCGGAAAAAATATATTAATGTATCGGTAAGAGAAGTTTTTTGAAAAGAAATCTACTCAATTTCAATGGGCTTTCTTCTCATTTTAAAAAATATGTACATGTATACAGTGTGTGTTTTTTACCAAATAGCGTTCATAAAAAATAATTAACTTTTTTGAAGAAAAAAAAATGATATGAAAACCTTGCAAGAGACAGAAAGACATGGAAGAAATGGGTACAAAACTTGGAATCCACATCTTGGAATCCCCATCCGAAGCCTGAAAGGGAATAAGGTTCTAGAAAAGAAGAAAAAAAAATTGTTATCTAAAGTTTGATAGTTGCAGAGGGGGTTATTACGAACACGGGAAAAAATGCAGCAGCTGAAAAGTGGGAGGGATGATTTGGGGAGTGGAAATAGTAGTTTGTTAGGTAAACTACTATGCGGAAAAGTCACTTTACGCACGTGTTAGGTCCACTATTTTTTCTACTAACATCCGGAAAAAAACCCAGTTAGCATAAAGAAACATTTATTATTAAATACATATCAACAACTTAATTATTATTATTTGACATCCATTTGATAAAGCTTTTACCAGGACCATGAAAAAATGTTTTTATAAAAAAAGTATAGCAAAATTCTAATAAATTTATTGATTTTCCAGTTATTTGGTAAACTACAACCATACAAATACATATTCAATATTCAAATACTCCCCAAAAACTATACAAATTTACTTTCAAGTGACTCTTTCCGCACGCTTTTTAGTGCGGAAATGTGGATTTTTCCGCACGCCAGTAGAAAAAATACAGTATTGCGATTTCCGGACTAAGTTGAAGTTCTATAAAAAAAGTTTAATGTAAAAGTTTTAGAACTCGAAAAGATCTACAACATTTGTAATGTTGACTTTTCCACATAACCTCAAAATTATTTAGGAAAACGCAAAAAACTGCAATTGCAATGAAATGAATGAACAATTACAATGAAATTTCTTTCGTCAGCGTTGTCCCCTACCGATACGAATTATTAACTTCTTCAAAAATCGACTGATATAATATACCATTGTAAGTTTATACACTGCCCCTCTGTATAGGGGTCATGAAAAACTCCAACCTCACATTGACGCTCGTTTGGGAAAACTCCAATAACCGTTAAAATATGTCTGTTTCTATTGTTTATTAATATACAGGGCGAAACTTTCATTCGCTCGGGATAATTTTCAAAATATTCATGAGCTTGAAAAAATTTCCGAAAATAATTTGACCTCTAGTGGTATTACTATTGAAAATATCCAAATAATAGTTTGCCCCTTATATTATATTAGAGAATAATGTTCCATTTTCAATGGTAATTTAATATTTTCCATACACGAGATTCTCAATATGTGACGATCTTTTTTCGAAAATATTTAAATAAACGATTAAAAGTGCTCGATATATAAAGCACTGCTTTTTAAAACCGAAAAACTAAGCAAGGGTGCTTCAATATTAGCTCTGCTATTGAGACACCCTGTATTTAATTCCCGGTGCCAGATTAAAACAAAAACTAATAGATATTATAAAGAGGTGGTTGGGATTTTTCAAGTCAAATTACATTGTTACAATTGATGAAATTTTAATTTGGAAAATTGTCATGAATACGCATGCAACATTGCCGCGTTTCCATAGTTCACAATAATTGCTTTGTATTATAAAATTTTACGCATGGCATTTTTTCTTTATTGTTTATAGGATGTACAAATTCAAATATGTGCTATACTGAATGATACCACAGGGACTTTAATGTCATGCGCTTGGAAAAATCACGCTACAAGGATTGGGCTAATTGTCGGTAGGTAGTGCAATTTTAACCAGAGTTGCCTTTATTATTAACATGTGTACAGGTTTTGGGTATATCGTTTATTTTATTTGCTATATTGACATATATATCTAACCTTGAATTAGCTCCTTTAGTCCTATTTCCCGGAGGAATTTTTGGATATCTGCAGGCTTCAACTTAGGTAAATGTTCCTCTCCTATCCTGTTATCTTCCATGTACTGTGCTCTAGGATTCTGGAGTGCTGTGCAGTTGGAATGTATGTGGATGGAGGTTTCTTCTTCCATGCCACAATATCTGCATTCTTCTTCCTCCACTATTTTGAGCTTTTTCAGGCGACCATGTCCCATTTGGATCCCTGTTGAAACTTTTAGTACAGTTTTACTTTGACTTGTGCGTTCATTTGACCACAATATTTTGTAGTCACCCAGAAGAATCTTTGATTTTTAAAGCCATACTAGATCTTTCCAATGGTCAGAAGCTTCCAGAGTGTTTGGTTCCTCCTATTGCTTTTGAGCCGTCTGTGTACCATTGAATGACATTCTTTCCAAATCTAGTAATGTTATTTGGATCCCATTCCTTCTTAATACTGAAATCCGTAACGTATTTCTTCGAAAAGTTATACTTTTTCATCATACCGTCTTGTGGCATGTCCCAGGTTGTCTGATTTATAAGAAGTGAGGAGGTGGTTTTTTTAATGATTCCCTTTCTCTTTCTACTTAGTCTAGATTAATCATATACCTTCCTTTTTGTATTTCTTCCAACGTAACGTGTTAGAAGGACATTAACAATCGATGAAGCACACCAAAAATATTATTATACAAAGCCTATCAATAATTAGTTTTCTACTACGGGTGCAAGCTTTTTTATATCAAAGCCTTGCCAATTTTGATTGTAGCTTAGATTTGGAGCTAAAATTCAGAAATATGTTGAGAAAATGTTATGAAGTACAAAAAACTCAATAATACAGCATGTGTCATAGAAAAATAAACATAAAAGAAAAATTAAACGTGTAGTATTCTGTGGCATAAAGCTAACACTAGCACCTACTTTGGCTACAGGTATCAACTACTGCTTTCGAACTTTCAGGATACGCGTAATACTGTATAACATATTTGCATTTAAATGATTTTTATTATAATGAAAAATTGTTAAAAGCAACGAACTATTAATAGCAAGTGTGTTTATAATCCCAAAAAACTTATATTAAGTATTTAGTACCCGATCATTTTATGAGATATGGCATCAGCGCCTTTTGTTCATTCTCTTCTGACATGGCTGCAAGTGTGCCATTTCTTGAATGTTAAAACTTTGCAACCAAAACAAAACGTACGATTGTTTCCAAGTGGTTTTCCACCAAAATTTACTCCCTTTGTACTTATTTCAACACATTTTTCTCAACACATAATTTTAACTCCAAATCAAACTGAATTTTAGCAGCTTTTACAATAAAAAGAGAAATCTGCTTATTTTTTAGACACGTAGACTTATTGCACCATTGCATTTTTGTACAATTTCAATTCTGTGATATATCATTGAGCAATAACTAGGTATAAATGAGAAATAATCCTATACGTATCTCCTTTATTCTATTCAGTTGCTACTTAACATTTTATTATCCCTAAAAACACTTGTTTGTAAATAAATATTTTCATAGGATTATGTCTTCCCTTTTTTATTACTCAACAATTTTATTAAATCATCCAATTATATATTTTTAATGAATATTGTTTGTGAAAAAAAAGGTACTGGTTCTAACGCTTGCTATGTAGAAAAACAATCTAACGCTGAAACATGGAATGATGTCGATATGGGTTCAGGCAACGTATTAATTAATTTGGAATGGGGAGCGTTCGGAGATGACGGCGCACTGGATTTCGTTAGAAGCGAATACGATGAAAATATCGATAGGAATTCTGTTAATCCAACAAAACAAAAGTAAGTAAAATTATTAAAGACGAACTAGTTTTTTTTTTGCTATTTTGACAGTCCCCATACGTAATTGTACGTTTTAAACCATTCGGAAGCTGTCGTTTCAATTGGTCTCTAAAAGGCCATACTAATAAATCATATTCATAAAACTAACTGGTCGTTCAGCAAATAGTAGTCATAAAAACAACCTTCATAGCGTCGGCAAGTACTAATTATTACGTTTGAAACAAATTACTGCATAATTTATTTCAATGTAACTACAGTCCATTCAATAACCAGGTGGAGTAATTTAAAAAAGCCTCACTCACACCACTAAAAGTTATAAGATTAGTTACTAAAGGGTGTGTTCCGAAAAAGTATTCAACAGTCGTGTTCCAAATCTATTAAAATATGCCTTGATTGATAGAAAAATCAGCCACCTATAGCCATAAGCCGATTTCTTGTCTGTTCAGTAGATTATTTAGATGTTTATTGTAGATATAAGATGGATTTATTTGATTTTTGATGGTCCTAAATGACCTTACATTGCTTTACCGGACTAAGAGCTGGTATTCGAAGTAGAAGGATCCATAATTGCAGATATTCAATACGATTGTTTACTGAAGTTTTTAAAGGAACAGTTTGGACGAAACTGAGTGAAAATAATTAAATAACAAGAGGGGATGAGATGACAAAATTAATTTATATTTATCTGTCAAAACTATCAAAAATGGAAATTATCAGCTGATGTCAATACTAGAAAGTGTTGTGTGAAACTGGACAGAATCTGAGCAATCAGAGGTCTACAGAATTGCCAATATGCTCACGTTCGTACTGACATGATATATTGGAACATTTAGGCAACACTTAATACTGTATATAGTGGCATATTTGAATTAGTTTAGAAAATTATTTCTTGGATATTTCAAGGGAAGGCTCAAACCTTCCTCCTCTGAGAAGCCGCTATTATTCTTTGGTAGAGAAAGTGGCATGATTATTGATTTCCAAACAAAATTAAAGTATCTTCAACGGGTAATAAATACATACAATATCTGGCAACAATGCAAAGTTTACAGTTGGCATTATTGCAATTTGTAAGTTAGTCATCTAGATTGTTGTTTAAAATCTATGGATAAACAATTAGTGATTACATACTTACTCATAGATAGGAATTAATTGTTTTTCATGAAAATTTTCGCATACAAATTGAGTCAGTTTATTGTGAATAACTTTCAATAAAATAACAACAATACCAAATACGTCCTTTATGTACTTTATAGTATGTTGCAATTTATTTTTTATCTTCTCAAACATTTTTTAGACAATTGTATACTATTATACTATTTTTATACTTTTCCCAATAAATTTTACAATAATTAATATTGTTAAATACAATAATTTGTTATTATAATGCTTCCCATCATCTTTCGATTGTAAGTAAGGGTAAGGATAATCCAACTATAATATCGAATCGATTAAAAACTTTTAAACTGTCCACCATGGTTTATGGCTTCTTCTAATTGCAAATTTAATTTTATTACCCCAGAACATTAGTATACAAAGTATAGCCGATGGAGGTCAAGTCTAATAATTTGAATTTGATTGATTTAATGCTCTTCGTAATTGATTACCGTTCCATTTCGGTTTGAAATAGTTATTGCTTCATTATAATAAAATTTTTCGAGGTAGCAAAGTAGGAAATTGACCGCCGAGGTTTTGAGATCAGTCAAGGCGATCGATTTGTTTTGCTGTTAGGTTTTATTGGTTGACAATTTTCTATTGAACTTAACACTGAAGATTTTATATAATATAGTTCGGTCCATTGTCAGTGTGGCCAACAAAAAGTGGTTTTTTCTGACAAGAATGACATTTACCATTCTAAAGATAAGATTTTTGCATGTTTTTTATCATTCCGAATATCTATATTGCTTTATTAAAATAATGAATACACTCCCGAAATCTTGAAATTTAAAATGACTTTTTAGCTGAATACTCAACATATCAGTGGCCAATAATTCTAGGAACTCTTGGCATGTCACCATTTCATTTCTGTCACTAGTTATGTCCAATGTCAGTTATATTTATTTGTAGCATTTTAGTAAGTTTTGTATCTCTATTCTTCTAATTACTTTTTCCACTGACATTTGACATAACTAATAACTGATATACGCTTCGGGGGTGTATTCATTATTTTAATAAAGCAATATAGATGTTCGCAATGATATAAAACATGCTAAATCTTATGTTTTAAACAGTAGACCTTAACTGTCATTCTTGTCAGAAAAAACCACGTTTTGTTGCCCACACTGAACTTCTCTATTAGGAGTATCTCCTTGTATAGAGTGTTGATAAAATAGAAACCACACTGCTCTATCATAATTTTACCCAAGCTGAAGGAATTTCAATATATTTTTCTTTTCTGAAGGAGAAGGTTATAGTAAAAATTTGTTTTCATTCTTTTGCTTTTATAACTTTTAAAAGTAATGTTAGGCGTTATAATAGTATTAAATACATTCTTTACTAAATACGATTAAATGCAGGAAAATGTAACTATATGCATAATTTTATTATTTTAGGTTAGAAAAGATGATATCTGGAATGTACATGGGCGAATTGGTTAGATTAGCATTGGAAAGATTCACGAAAGAAAGTTTATTATTCGGCGGCAAAGGATCAGATGCTTTATTCGAAAGGGGACGATTTTATACAAAATACGTTTCAGAAATCGAAAGCGATCCACCAGGAGTATTTAACAACCTTAAAGATATATGTGAAGAATTAGGTAAGTTTTTAATTTTCAAGATTTTTTCCATTCTTAAAAAACACTGACACATCAGTTTCAAATGAACGGCTGTTCAAAAACCATGGAATCTAGTCTGTATGCGATATCTGCGCTGGTTGGCAAAAAGTTAGTTCTTGTTTTATTGCTTTATAGGCAAGTTGGCAGGGTAATGTAAATAACAACCACCTATGTTGTTAACCAGTTTTTAAAAATTGTTTGAAGTTGAACACGGTTAAAAATTTAAGCGGTCATTTAAAAAAGCAATTTTTAGCCCGCAGACATCAGGAGTTTGTGCAGTAATTTTTCCAGGTCTACTAAAAGCATTGTAACTTCTGCCTGGAATATAGTCACTGCTGGAATATCGTCACATGTTCACCTAAGCTCAGTGAGACTCTTATCTTTGGCTTGACTATATATTCCTTCTCCTACACCTTCCTCGCTTTTTGAGGCATTTGTATGTATGTACTATTGGGGTAACATTCACTGAGACCTGAAAGATCTATTCTGCCCCCTTACTTCTACTTAGTTTTAGTGGAGAGTCTCTGAAACTAGTAATTCCTTCAGTCCTATTTACCGGACGAATTTTAGAATATCTGCAGGCTTCAACTTAGGTAAATGTTCCTCTTTTATCCAGTAATCTCCCAGGTGCTGTGCTCTAGGATTTTGGAGTACTGTGCAGTTGGAAAGTATGTGGATTGAGGTTTCTTCTTCCATGCCACAATATCTGAATTCTTCTTCCTCCACTATTTTGAGCTTTTTCCAGTACCCATTCAGGCGACAATGTCCCGTTAGGATTCCTGTTAAAACTCTTAGCGCAGTTTTACTTTGACTTATGCATTCATTTGATCTTAACAGGTTGTAGTCACCCAGAAGGGTCTTTGATTGTATAAGCCCTACTAGATCTCTCCAATGGTCAGATTTTCTCTTTCTTTCAGCTTCATTTTCTGCTATTTCATTTCTTTCTATTCCAGTGTGTCCTGGAATCCATAGTAAGGTTCTCGCCTAGTTCATTGAGTTTGTCTAGGCATTCCCACACCATTTTGAAACTGATTACACAAGAGCTCAGTGCTTTAATCGCTGCTTGACTATCTGTCATTATGATAATCCTTTATCAATCTTAAACTGGGCGCACTTTTTTATGGCGTGCCATCTGTGTAGCAGGCAACTCTTTGTATAGCTCGTTATATACTTCAAATGTAGCCTACTAATGGGTGCTTGCCATTTGGTCAATCTATTAGTGATTGACTTGGCTTCGCCTTGTATGTATGGGGTAGCGACACGTATATTAAGCTGCGGCAGCCTTTTCATAGGGCACGATCCCCTACTCGCCATACTCACCCCTCGCCTTTGCGTTATCGAGCTGCGGCAGCCATTTTCCATATTTCCGCAACAAATTAGCAACAAAATATGCCCTCAGGCCTATATTTCTAGCTATTTGGGTTGCCGATATATGGAAAATGGATGCCGCAGCTCAATGACGCAAAAGCGAGGGGTAATTTTGGCGAGTCGGGGCTGCTATTAAAATTTTTTGGATCAGGCCATCTTCAATGCCGTTACCACTCGTTTTCGCGGTAACGGCATTAGCAACAAAATTACTTGTTGCTCAACAAATTAGCAACATATTATGGGCCCAGTCCGGATCGTGCCCTATGAAAAGGCTGCCGCAGCTTAATACACGTGGTAGTGACAGGGTCAGCAAAACTTCTAGTGGAGCAGTTGGGGTAGTCCTCATAGCTCACGCGGCAGCCAAGCAAGCTGCTTTCCTTTGAAACCTACCGAGTCTTTGGCCACCATACCACCGAACTAACAGCTAACCTAACCTCAAAATCTAACCACGAAAATAAAACTATCAGTTCGGTTTGATGCATTTCTGACAAATACTGCCAACATAATTCCAGGCTGGGTAACGTCACTCGGAAAAGTAACACTTTCTACAAACAAAGTTGTACAAGAAAACATACTTGTATTGATATTTAACCATCTAATATTTAGGTCGCCGTAATCGTTTTAATTGGTTCCTCATTTTACTTGCAGGTCTTAAGCACGCAAATGAACAGGATTACATCAACGTTAGATATATTTGTGAATGTATTTCTAGAAGATCTGCACATTTAGTATCAGCTGGTCTGGCTGTGTTGTTAAACAAAATGGGCGAGAAGAAAGTAACCGTCGGCATCGACGGATCTGTTTATAGGTATCATCCACATTTCCATAATCTCATGGTTGAAAAAATTAAGGAATTAGTTGATCCTAGCATAGAAGTAAGTATTATAACAACATAGCGCGGAGATTTAATTTCTTCAATTTATTTGTTTTCTTTTTAGTTTGATTTGATGTTATCGGAAGACGGCAGCGGTCGTGGAGCAGCCTTGGTAGCAGCTGTAGCGGCCCGATTACAAAAAGAAGCTGGCCGAACATAACGTTTTCTAGTGTAAAAACAATTATTAAATATGTTACTTTTTTTTAATTAGAGTAAAACAATTATTCGTTATTGAATATTAAAAAAAAATCATGATAGTAAATGTCTTAACTGGGTTCCTATTGACTGGATTTGTAGATATTAAAAATGGAAAAGGAATCTTGATTTTGTCAGCTGCGTCCTAGAATCATCCCTAGGTGGAGTGGAACTATTATTATTAAACGCCCTTAATTTTTTTGTGTTGTAGTTTTTATTTTCCATACCGAATCAAACAGTTCTCCTATTTTTAGAGTTACAAAAATGATTCTGTGGAATTGAAGAAGCCCCCATTCACATATTTGTGGATTGCATAGCAATACAGAATCCTAGGGCATAACACTCCTGGAGAGAAGAGGGACACCAAAGCAACAACACTTTGCAATGTCTTGTAGGCAACTATTGACAATCATAAGCACAGTAGATCTTCAGGAATGAGTAATTGTCACCCAAATATAAAATAATTTAAAATCTAAATATCAATAGATCCAAAAAACGTTTGTGAAGTTGTTGGCACTGCAGGATTGGATATTAAGGACCATTGGTTGTGTGCCATTTGTTTCAGGTGGCATATTGACCTCTCCATAAACTGTTTTTCCCGTTGAGTCCAGTGCCTCACCTCACCTAGTAGTTTTTCTGACAGTTTAACCTATAAAGGTCTTACTGTGTTCCTTATAGCAGAACCTCCTCTCGGGAGTTCATTACCAGAAATATTGTATCCTTGCAATCACACATATTAGCTCTAATATATCTCCAAAATCGTGATGCTTTCTTTCCTCGTTCCTTCTAAAAAAATCATTGATAGCACGGAATACTATTCCGTGTTGATAGTTTCTTCCTTAGACCTGTAGATAAATTTGAGCTTGTGCAAACCATGTACAACATTCAAAACAAATCTTCCTGTGTCATTGATGGGTTATCAACTGTTATTTTCAAATTTTGATGAATGCTTATGACCCCTCTCCTGTCCCTTCTCGCACAATGTCATATTCTAGTGTTAAATCACCATCTTTAACTTCTGACATAGTTTAAGAATGGCCCCCTACTACTTTTTGTTCATATGGCACCTCTACTATGGTTTGCCTTTCTGGAAGCTTGAAGTTTGCACCTGTTCAAATTTACCTTAATATTTCAAAAAAGATCTATTTGTTTCATTTATGGTTTAAGTAGTAGAGAATGCATTGCAAATTATTTTTAAAAAAATACAAAATATCAACTCATCCCACTCTATTCATTTTGAAATTCCTGTGTATGGTTCAAAAATACTTTCACAATTATTGTTCAGTGGCAGAATTCTATAATCTACCCTAAATATTTGAGCTACATTATCAGTGTGCTTATAGGTATAAAGTGTTATAAAGGATAGGTAAGAATGATATAATTTCACTAAATTGTATGTAAATAGAGAATGTTAAAAAATATGTTTATACCCACATTATTTTATATATTTTTTAAGCCTGTCTCATGTCATTATTTGGAAATTGTGAGATCAATACATTCTATTCTATACTTACATGACTCAGTGCACTTCTATTATTGTATGGTACAAAGAACTTACCAATTACACTTTCTGCTTATTGAGTTTTGGAGGATAGAATATAGATGTTCAAATTGTATTATACATAATTTATTTCAAAACTTGACAATCTATTTTCTCTCCAGGAATCATCAATTGTCCCTATAGAAATTGAACCATACTGAGAACACACTGTATAGTTATATTTACAAATCACATATTGTTCTCTTCAGCTCTCATTGAAAAACAGGCAGATAAATTCTATTCATATGAAATTTTGAAAAATGTTTTTCTTAACATTAGAAATTGTTACAATTTTAATAGTTTATATTCATTTTTTCATGTTATACTCCTCTAGTTCAGCAGCATATTTTTCTTTGGATCTTTCATACCTATCCACATACACTTTTCTATCTGGCACTGATAAAGTTTTCCACTTAATTGCTAACTGTCTTGTTAGTTCCTGTTTAGTTGGTTCAACCTCACCAGGTTTTAATTCTGCAGCTATTTGTTCCATTAAAATTTGTCGCTGTTCTTGACAAAACTGGAAGAATGGATTTGAAGGTCTTTTCGGCGCATTAGGATCCTTTTCAGATCTAGGTGATTTTCTTTTAGTTGTTTTTTTCAAGGGTTTCTTGTCAGGTTTTTCATCTTCATCAACTTTTTCTTCTTTTATTTTACCAGATTTTAACAAATGCTGAATAGATCTTTTATCATCTTCTTCATTTAAAGTTTCATCTAAGTTAGGAATAACAGCCCAGTCTTCTTCATAATTATTCAGTAATCTCTGTTTAAAGAATTTAATATCTTTCAACCTCCTTTTTGTTATTTTATTCACTTCTTGTATTCTAAAAACTAATATTTCATTGGATCTTTGTAGATTAGAACATTCTTCTAGTAATAGTTTGTACTTTTTATAATAAATGTCTTTTTCTTGATGGTCTACATAAGCACCATCATTTTCAGATTCGTCTGACATCATTTTGGAATATTTTACAATCACATACTAAACATGCCACTAAATTGAATTATTCGAAAAATAAAAATAACACAAACTTTGTTAGTTACTTTGCTGTCAAAGATAAAGGGTGCGTTAGGTTAGGTTTACGTTTATTTGACTGCTGCTGTCTCCCACAGAATACTACAAGACTCTATCTTCAGGTAGACAAGTATTGTGTTCGATGCTGTCATCTGTCAGAAAATTACCTCTACTAGGTATGCAACTAAGCATGCATTAATGACGTTCGGTTCAGTCGACAATCGTGTGAACGTGGATGGATGACTGAAATGAGTTGCAGGCGTTAGACTCGCCATGAGAGCGGTAGGCGTATGCAGACAAAGCTTAAATCAAGCTCCATTGTGTAGGCCCGAAAACCTTTTATAAAACGCAACACTTTCCACCACTATATTATGTAGTGGTGTGAGGTTAAGAATTTCTTCCCTTGTCGCCTTTGGACATAAAAAGCAAACTTAAATATAATTCGAAAACATTTATTCCTTTAAAAATTACATTTTTGGTTACCGAGAACGACCCCGTTGCATAGGTTTTATCACATGTTTACCTTAAATCTAACACTTTTTGTAAGGTCCCGAATAAAAAAAAATGGAAACAAAATATATCACAGAAACAATTGAGTGATTGTTTGATGGGAATATGTTTGATTTGTCGTTATTGCTATTCAGACAAAATAAATCATACCAAACACATTTCAGTAATGGTTAAAAAAAAAACCCATCGATTCAAATCAAAATTAGCCAATTTTCAATTAAAAAAAATTAAAATCAAAATTCTTTGATAAAATTATCATTTGCACAAAAGGAAAAATTATATACAGTGATGGGCAAATGTGTGGAACCAAGTAAATATCTCTGGAATTATTAGAGGTATCAAAATGAAATTTGGAAGGTGGATACTACAGTAGATTGGCTAACTTTTTTCATATTTTTTAGCAATTTTGAATTTCCGGTTTCACCGGAAGTAATGTCGATTTTAAAATTTGCAATGGAACATTTTATTACGAATACAAAAATATCGGGTTCGATATTCTTTATTTCAATACCTACCGAGATATTAACAGAGAAGTAACTAAGGAACGGAAAAATTTGATGGTAGCTAGTAGTCCACGAAATTCATTGTAGAAGTGACAGTAGTTGTCCAAATAAGTTATTCGTGTTTGTATTTGAACGTGAAAAGATTATATTGTTTTAATTTGATCGTGAAATGGCCGAATTAATTGAAAGAGAAAGAATAGAAATTCACAAACCGACTTGCCTATTGTCATGAAGTAGACGGTGCTCAGTTTGAACATCTGATACATTAATTTTAGTTTAGTTAAGTTCCAATGTTTTGAAAATCACTTAGTTTTAGTTAATAATTATGATTATTTCTTCAATTGATATTAGATTTTTCCTTTCATTAGTTAGGTACTTTTCTGTTAATATCTCGGTAGTTATTGAAATAAAAAATATCGAACCCGATATTTTTGTATTCGTAATAAAATGTTTTATCAGAAACTGAAATAATATACAGGGTGTTCCATTCCAAATGTTGAAATCGACATTACTTCCGGTTAAACCAGAAGTTCAAAATTGTTAAGAAAAATGAAAACAAATAGGCAATCTACTGTAGTATCCACCTTCCAAATTTCATTTCGATATCTCTGATAATTCCAGAGATATTTACTTGGTTCCACACATTTGCCCATCACTATGAATGTCAGGGTGACTGGACCGGTAAATGATTTCAAAAAATATGCAACGCCGATTTTACAGAAATCAAATTGGGCCTCATTGTAGATATTAAGAGCACACATTGCTTGAGCCTTTACGTAGAATATTGAGATCGTGAAAGAAATTGACGGAAAATAATAGTAACACTGCTGTTTAGCTGCCAATATTTTTTGATTTCACCTCAATAATGTCTACCACCATGCAAAATCCGCTTTTTTACACAAATTTTTAAACGCAAAGTAGGTCTTTTCTTTATTTCTTTGATAGCCGTTGGAAAAGCACTTTTCATCACCGAAATGTCAAGAGTACTACTTGTTTGTACGCAAGGCACTTTCCAGCCGCTATACCTCGTTTAAAACCCAGGAGGATTAATTTGAATTTAAGTTGGCAGTTCTGTAGACCTCTGATTGGTCAAATTCCGCCCAGTTTCACACAACACTCTCTAGTATTGACATAAGCTGATAATTTCAATTTTTGATAGTTCTGACAGATAAATATAATTAATTATAATTCGCATCCTGTCTTGTAATTTTCAGTCAGTTTCGTTGAACCTGTTCGTTTAAAAAGTTCAGTAAGCAATTATAATGAATATCTGCAACTATGGATCTTTCCACTTCGAGTACCAGCTCTTCACTTAGTCCAGTAAAACAATGTAAGATCATTTAGGACCCTCAAAAATCTTCATCTTATATTTACAATAAACATCTAAATAATCTACTGAACAGACGAGAAATCGACTTATGGCTATGGGTGGCTGATTTTCTGATTTCTTTATCAATCAAGGGATATCTAATAGATTTGGAACACGACTGTTGACTACTTTTTGGAACACACCCTTTAGTAACTAATCTGGTAACTTTTAGTGGTGTGAGTAAGGCTTTTCAAATTACTCCTGGTTATTAAATGGACTATAGCTCGTGGGAAAAGTGACGATTCGCGCACTTGGACTTTGTGAGTGACTAGCAGTGGCGTAGCGTGCCTTGTCGGGGCCCCGTATAAAAAATTTGTTTGGAGGCCCTTTTATGAGGGTGAAGATTTTTCACGGAAAAAAAATAAACACTGTACTACACTCCGTGGTTTAACACAGCGTTTCTCAAACTTCTTAGACTGGCGACCCAACATATTTATGTTTGAATAGCTTGCGGCCCAAATAATTAAAAGCTTTAGATATTGTAATAATAATAAAAAATATAGATTTTCAAAACACTGTACAATGTAAACACTGTAAACGGATGCGCGTTCGTACAATACTAAATTACTGTACTGTAAAAAAGATTTCGTCCGTCACACAAGTGAAGTACGCCTCTTTGTGTGATTGTAAATTGTGATTTATTTCTTGTTGTGGTTAGCTTCATACGCGACCCAAAAAAAATTTACCGCGACCCACATTTGGGTCGCGACCCATAGTTTGAGAAACGCTGGTTTAACATACAATGCACAGACCACCTATTAGAACCAAAAGACTGCCCTCTCTAATAAATATTTTGGTAGAGCAAATGTGCTGCCATCTGTAGTTGTCATGATATGTTAAGAAAGAAAATTGTGCAGAAATCTACAATTTTAAGGCGGTAAATTTAAAACTTCTGCCCATTTCATTTTTTTCAAAATCATGTTTTGAAACCTCTCAAGCATAAAGTAACAATTTCAGGTTTTTGGTCCTTGTTGCATTTCAAAAGTAGAAAATACACACTTTGGGGGCCCCGTATAATTGATACGGCAGATACGGCGGTAGCTACGCCCCTGGTGACTAGGTGTGACTTTTTAATAGGGTCAGCTGGCAAAACAATAACCTCAACATGTATACTGCATAAGAATATCCTGTCGACTGTTTCTGTAAAATCTGCATTGTTTAGTACATTTTCAGCCTTTATATGTTTAAATAAATGCGACCGGATATCATCAGTCTTTTGATTTAAAATAAATGTGTTAAAAATAAAATAATTAATAAGAAATCCACAAATATCGATACAGAGTACAGTTACAAGACAATTAGAAAACGTAGAATGTGTACTGTTAGAATAACAATCTAAATAGACCTTTTCAGTAATTTTTTTATTGCTTTAAATTGTAGTATTTTACACATTAAAAAATGTCACCGTAAGCTTAACATTTGTTTACGTTCCACGAGATGAAAATAAGGTTTGTAAAATCAAAGACTCAAAAGAAGTATACCAGAACCAGTAACACTTGCTGTTGTGAATATTTATAAATAATATGGAGGAAAATTATGTATTACTAACCGTTTAGTTTCAATATTCCTGACTTCTGCACTACCCTTTGAAAATCTCGACTCCATTTCTTCCAATATTATACACAAACAACTTAAAACATAATAAATATTCGAAAAGTAAATCAAATTTACCAACACAATACATAACCACAAAAACTAAAGATGAGTACGATAATTACGCACTTTTCTAACTTTTCAACCCGAAGCGTCTTTTCATTCACGCTTCGGGTTGAAAAGTTAGAAAAGTGCGTAATTATCGTACTCATCTAAAATTGTCAGCTAAGGTTCTTCTTTTTTGATAATTTTGGCCTTGGCCGTATCAGCATTTGGCCAGTCACTCTAACAAATACCGCCAACATAATTTCGAACCTTATGACGTCACTTGCCTTAAGATCAAACGAGTGTTCAAATTACCCTTACATTTTTTCATTTAAACATTTTCTAATTGCCAGTTGTTTCTAATTTGAAACCACATGCCATATTCACCTGTCATTATTAGCAGCAAACGATGGGATTTAATAGTGTCGCTATTTTTCGTTTTATGAAAAAATCTCGATGGCCATCATAGAAATATAAAACAGAAGAAGAGCCATAGAACACGAGGTTTTTAGGATAGAATCATCGAACTGTACTCATAAACGAAATAAACAGTATTGAAAACAACTTAAAATTTAAAAATTAATCGTTATTTTGTACACTATTGTTAACGGCTATTACACAAGCTCCCGCGCGTCCCGTTATTAACGGCGCCAACGTGTTCCATTCATTACTGTTCGGATCGTATTGTTCTACGGTACGAAGATAATGGCTGCCGTCGTAACCTCCTATTGCAAATAATTTATCTCCGAACAAACACGCCGCTACCGCGTCTCTTTTGGTCGAAAGAGAAGCCACCGTTGTCCATGAATCGGTATCTGTAAATAACAAATCATAGAATTCATATGACACTCATCTTTTTACTTTTTTTCCCATTTCTTCCGAAGAATATCAACAATCGATGACCCTAACTTTACTTTATGATACTTTTGCAATTTTCAGCAACAATATAAATAAAATTAGCCCTAACTAGAAAAAAATAAAGCCAAAGCAAACCTACTTGGATCGTATCTCTCGACACAATCGAACCTAGAAGCAGCTGGATTGTTAGCTGGAGCATCTTGTCCACCCATAGCATACAAATACCCATTGGCTACAGCTACTCCCACCCCACCTCTTCTTCTCGACAAAGGCGATACCATAGTCCATTTATTCGTATGAGGATCATAACATTCGACTGTACGAAGACATGAAGCACCATCACGACCCCCAACAGCGTATAATTTGCCTCCTAATACTGCCATACCGGCAGAGCACCGTTGATTTTGCATTGGAGCGACGTATTGCCAGCTACGCGACGAGGGATCCCATCTACAAAGAGATCAATCAGTAACAAAAGCTATTTTATGAGAACAAGATTGGGTTAGGGATGTGTGTCCAATCCTTAATCGGGTAGCTTTAATTTGTTCAGCTCTTGAAGTCGAAGGGAAGGAGTTCCCATTTATGTTGCCACTTATCCACAACAAAAGTCTTGACAGTTACTTTGTGGTCTTGGTAAGCTATTTTATAAAAAACAAGTAATTTACCTTTCAACTGTGTTGAGATAACTCCAACCATCATGGCCTCCTACAGCATATAAAGTACCTCCTAAAACGGCTACACCTAAACCGTGTCTGTGGGTATTCATTGGAGTAAGTTGTGTCCATAGTCCACTTTCCATGTCTAAACATTCCATACTATTTAACGTTTTTAAGCCATCTCTACCACCGACTATAAGTAATCTATGAGAAAATGATTAATCATAAAATGTTATTTGATTATTTACCGAAGATAACAACCTGCTACGCTATACCTAGGTGAAAAAGAATTTTACTAGTGAATATATTTTTAATGATTGGAAATTTAAATAGTCCGGCTCTGCCGTCGACGCCATATTGCTACCATTACAATGTCTATCATGTGATACCACTTTCCTATTATAAGATAGTCAACTGTGTCATCTCCTCTCAATATTAGCTCCAAGCCTTAGACACTATTTAATTTAGTTATCTAACCTAAAATTATTGCTTTGGTGATCAAAAAAGTCAGCATCATCATATCTTTCAAAGTGACACTTTCTCTTTCAATAATTTTTTATTCTTCCCAAATAAATCACTTCGTCATTGGATGATGAACTAGAGCTGGAAGAACTATCAAGCATGTTCATCATTTTATGAAACTGGCCCTAAGAATATTTATTTGATTATTATGTAGGAACTGTCAAAATTAAATCATGAGTTAGAAATGTCACAGAGAATGTCACCAGCTCAAGTGTCACTGTTTTTTGGATGCTTTTAACTCTAGTAATTGTTATAGTTTTGTAGAATAGTCAAAAACTAGTAGTATTATATAAGGCATTTCCTCCAACTGACAAGTTAATGCTAATGACAGAGGATAAATAGTGATTTGGATAGTTTTTAAATTTGCAATTTGGTTGTTTTTTGTATTGAGCAATTAAAAGTTCGAAAAATTGGTTAGGTTAATGGAATCACAAGGATCCGCAGTTAATATCACAACCTCACACACACACACACAAAGGTCGAAAAAAGCACTAAGTCAAAACCAAATAATTATTAAGAACCACATGTTTATCTCAGGACGACTGTCAGATGAATTAACATGGACTTGTCCTATACTAGAAGTCACTTTTATGACCTTTTAGAAAATATAATTGTGTATTTTATTGCCTAAACCATAATCATTTATCAATAGGGATCATTGAATGATTTTGTGTACATTAATCTACCTCAAAAACGCACGGTCCATGGGAAAATAGAATAGATGGTATTTTAAATATATACTTATGTATTTTTTTGTGAATGTATTATCATGTGAATTTCTATGTAAAATTAGTTATTTTTGACTAAATAAACGATTTATATATTTTTTTGAAAATACCTATTCTATAATTAACTGAAGAAATAAGGTAAATTTTGAAAATTTCAAGTCGAATTTGGGTGATAAGGTATCATTGTAAAAGCTTACTTGTCTCCCATAAGAGCTATTCCAAATTGCAGTCTTCTTCCATTCATATGATGCGTCACTACCCAAGCATCACATCTTGGATCATAACTTTCGATTGTTGTAGCACCTTTATTTTTGTCCATACCTCCCACTACAAATAATTTTCCCAATGTTGCTTTTCTTGGTCTAGTTCTTGCATTAGACATCTGAAGTCGACGTTCGGGTAGTAAATGCCACTTCATTGCTTCCATAATTAGTTTTTGACAAGCCATATCTGTCAATTGTTAAAAAGAATAGTTCCACTTTCAAAGGTAATAAAGTTGTGGTTACACTTACTTTCACATACAGGTTCTACTTGATCTGTTAAAAACGAGGGAGTGAGAAGAGGTAGCTTGACAAATCCTAGTAAATGTCCAATATATTGACGTCTACAGTCAAAATCATGTTGAATCCATAACATGAGAGCTTGGAAGATGTTTTCTTCACATGTTACATTCAAATCATCATTACTTAGCAAAGCTGACATCTGTTCAACATTCAGTTGGAGAAATTCTTGATTTTTTATTACCTTGAAACAATAATTTTATCACTAGTTATCTACCTAACTAGCTTTGAAAACAAATTAAATACCTGCATGAAATGTTGACTTGTATAAGAATTTGCTTCTTGGAGTAAACTGGAACAAGCTTGATGTTCTGCAAATACTGCTATTCCCAAACAATTGCTGGGATGTAATTGGTGAGCTAAAAATCTGTGGAAAGCAAAAATGTATTTCAAGTAAAATATACAGTCCACAGAACAAACATGTACACTTACCTAGAACATGCTTCTACAACTTCGTGTAGTAACATCAGGCATGCAGTAGACAGTAATGTTTCTACATTGTCCTCTCTAATTTCTATACATCCTGTATAACAATAATTTACCACTGCTTGTAATACATCTCCATTCACATTTACTAGTGTTATTTCCGACTCATCATTATTACTAAGACTTCCTGTAAACATTGCTGAAAAATACTCACTTGCTGCTGAGAGCACCAGCCTAAAAAAATGTTACAATGCAAAATTACTAAAAAATGTATTCGATTTCGGTACCTATGAGCTAGTACTCTTTTTCCATTTGATCCAGCAACAAGGGTAACATCACAAAGCTTTCCTGCTAGTAAATAATTTTTCATACATGCAAGACTGTGTTCGGCATGACCCTCGCATCTGAAATGCTCTAGCTGGGTTGATGAGACAGTTGAACAAAGAGACATTGATAATATACTGAATTCACTCGACAAATTGTTAATGCTACCTTCTAAACTTGTATTTCCTGAATCTTTGGAAGGACTCTCCGCAACAGACATATCTTTTTGATTTCCAAGCCTTGTAAACAAACACTTTTGATAGTATTTATTCTTTGTTTAGTCGAGAACACTGAAAACCATTGTAAAAAATTGTTTTGGAAGGTCGGTGAACCAGTATTCTTGTAAATGAGAAAAAAACTACAAAATTGTAAATGTATTCTATTATAACAAAACAACTGTTGTTCGTTTGACGTTTAGTGCAGAGCATGTGCAGAGTGTGGTGTAGAGTTTAGTGTATTCTGATATGTTCGTGATCAGATCAGGTTATCTGTGATCATATCAGGATCACATAAACATCAATTCTCAATCGAGGATTTTTAAGTTTTATTGAATTTCCCATAAACAGAAATAATAGTATTAAAAATGTATAAAAGGCTTGAGAAATATTAAATTAATTTTGTACTATGCTATGCAGCACAAGAAACTTCTCCGTAGAACTAGAAATTTTATAGTTTGCGCAGATATTCGCGCGCATCCATGAATCTTGTAACCAATCACGCTGCTGCTATGCTTCTTTACTGCAAAATTCAAAGTATCCGTGAATCTCGTTGTCGCGTCAGTGAAAATGTACGTATATCGTAAAAAATTATGATTAATTCTATAATAACGGTTTATAATCGGTGTGATCTTCAACTGTGCTCGGTTATATTTATAGTGGACTGTTAAAAACTGTGAATTTTTTAAAAAACTATTCAAAGAAGAAAAACCTATACGCGGAAAACCCAAATCTACTGTTGTTAGAGTTTCTTCGAATCCTGTGCAAGGTATGTACTATATAATACAATGTATAATATTACTGTAGTATGTGAATCTACTTGGTTGAAATATAAAAAATTTCTATAAAAACTAGGTATTATGTAATTTATTAGATATAGGTAGGTATGCGTAAAGGGAAGGTCTCTATGATTTTTATTTCTTAAGAAGATATTTTCATCATAACTACACTGCATACTGTGACAAACTATCATCTTTTACTGCAAAATATAGTAATATCTAGACTGATATCATTACGCATTAATAATCATGACAATACTTTTTTCCCAAAAATTCATTGGAATGATTTATTTTGGCTATACCGTGATTTGAATGATTTTTATTTGAAGCTCATACCATAGTTTTCATAGTTTTAAATGTGTGAAAATAAAATACAAGTACCACTCAAAAATTATTATATTTATACTATAACAAAAGTAAATATAAAATAACTAAAAATATCACAGAAAAAAGACAATAATTTTAAATTGATTATTGGCATGTAAACATCTACGTACAACAACAAATAACAACAAGGGAAATGAAAATTTTGGACTGATATGGAATTGCTTTAGTAGTTTAAAAATGGAAAATAAACATTAAAAGAAATCCACAGCCCTCGGGGGATATCCTCTTAATTCACTAATAGTCGCAGTAAGTCTTCTTGTTTGTTCTAATACTAATGAGGCTGTTACAAGTCCTAAATGAAGACAGAACACTTCATAACATCTGATTTTAGAAGGTGGAGTCTTCGGGAAACATATTTTCCTTAATTTTCTAAAATTAGCAATAAATGTATTCAACACATAGACAAAAATGGTTCAGCCTAGAAGATATAACATCGTTCTTTTGATGTTCTAGCCTTTTATTGTTAATTGTCAAAAAAATAACTTACTGATAAAAATCTTCGCATAATATTCCTGGCCAGCCAGATACTTCTTCAGGAAAAATAACAGGTTTTAATGCTTGTCCATTGGAATCTTCAAACCACAAAAAATATGCGTAGCTATAATTTAGATCTTTCCATATTATGGACATTAAACCGTTTTGAAGTTTGCTTTTTGCTACACTCAACATTAACCACACCTGAAATATTAACAACAATTGATAATAGCAAAGCTAATTCAATACCAGCTTCCAAAGTCCCAATCTAAAATAGGTTTTATGCAGAAGTAACTGGGTACTCAACTCAGTCACTTCCAAACATTTTGCAGTTGGGGTAAACTGTATAGCCTTAGGTAACTGTATTAAGGAGATATCAGGTGTCAGAAAAATGGGTCACTGAATCTCACCTTTTTCTTGTTGAATCTACCTTCCTCTGTATCTAAATCTAGGGTAGGAGTGGTAACTCTATGGTTATTTCTATCCACATACAAGAAGTGGACCAAACCAGGAAATTCTTCCAAATACTTATTGATGGTTAGGGAATCTCTAGTTCACAGCTATTAAGGATAAATTAGTAATGGGTTGTTAATGTCATTTAAATTGGTTTGTTAAATGTTAGTGTGCTAAATCATGCAATTATGTCCAAAATGTTTAAAAACGATTACAATTGCAAGAGTGTTTTACAAATTATATAGCTATTACCATGGGGGTTACTTAGATTCCACTACAACTTTTTCTAGATCTAGATTCTCTAGCATGACTCTTTTTAAATAACTTGAGACTGCATTCTTAGCTCATCCTGTATGGGTACATCTTTATTCCATTGTTCCCTACCCAGTAAAGTTATTTTGAACTAAGTATTGAAGCTATATATTGTAGTCATTGCATCAATAGATGGCCCCATAATTCTTCAGCTTTCATCTCCTCAATAATCCTTTGATGCTCAGCAATGTGTGTTTGGAATAAGTGTTGTTGCTTTGCAGTAGTCTGTGCTTTGAGAATCTGGTTTTGCCTTGTATAAAAGTATGTAGTGGAGTCATATACAGCAAGACTCCCAGTGATTTGAAGCATAAGAGTGTTGTTCAAGCTAATAGTATGGTGATAATTTACTTAAAGTAATGTAAAAGACTCAAAAAAACACCCATGTAGCATATATAAAATGGCAAAAAGTTTATTAATCTTGAGATTATGTGCATTGTTATTGTTAAACAATAAAAGACATGACACGTGTAGGTATGGCGTGCCTTTTTGGTATTTAATATCATAGTTTTAAAAACAAAAATAAAAATATCTCTCCTTTCAAAAATGTTTATTCCGTAATTATTCTGTTAATGAATTAAAATTATGTATTTTCATAATTTTAATATACATATTGCCATTATAAAAAACATAATAGAAACTGCCAATTTAAAATTATGAAAAACATAATAGAAATGCAAGAATTAAAATTATGAAATACATAATAAAAAATCGAATTCGAATTCTTATTATGTATTGAGACTTTGTCCATTGGTTTTCAATGTAAAATTGTGGGTAATAATCAATTCATAATGGAAATTGAATTTCTATTATGTTTTTCATAATTTTAATTCTTGCATTTCTATTATGTTTTTCATAATTTTAAATCGGCAGTTTCTATTATATTTTTCATAATGGAAATACTTGTATTATTATTATGAAAAACATAATAGAAATTCTAGAATTAAAATTATTAAAAACATAATAGAAATTCAATTTCTATTATGTATTGAGGTTGCCTATCCTGCAGTAATGCATGCATCCGAAAGAGCGAAACTTGGTGTTCAGCCGGCAACACTGCTAACTGTTAAAAGTGTTTTGGTATACCTAAGTATGTTTTAACGGAGTGAAAGTATCAAAAGGAATTGAATTCTCAATTCTATCGAGATTAGTTAAGCAAGATGATAGAATATCAGGAGCAATATGATTGCTTGACTGAAAAACTCTACAAGATTCTACAATAATACGCCGAATTCTGAGTAGAGTAGTATTGACTTCTTTTGAACCCATACTTTTATTCCGTAACACACAATTCATGCTCACTTCAATAATGATTTTTTAATAGTTTACAGGGTTGTCTCTGTTTGCAGTTTATTTAGCAAGGTGAACAAACAACCACAGAAAAATGATGTTTTATTATTCTTCTTATTTGTCTCCAGAAGCAGTGTTGCCGGTAAAACATTTAGTATCCGATTTTAGGTACTTGTATTACTGCAGGATAGGCAACCTCAATACATAATGAAAATTGAATTTCTATTATGTTTTTCATAATTTTAAATCGGCAATTTCTATTCTGTTTTTCATAATGGAAATTCCTGTATTATTATTATGAAAAACATAATTTTAATTCTAGAACAAAATAATTACGGAATATAAATTTTTGAAAGAATAGAGATATTTTTATTTTTGTTTTTAATACGATGTTATTAAATACCAAAACGGCACGCCATATGTAGGCTTGAATAGAAGCAATCAATTTTCATTTGAGATTCTTGTACCTTGTGTAGATGTTCTAAAAGGATATGATTCAAAAGAAAAATTCTTTATACTTTTAGCTTTAAAAAACTCTTCATACATAATTAATTTTTCTTTAACAATTAGAGCTGCCTGTATCACATATTTTGAACTAGATTTTAAAATACTATCATCGACGGACGTCAAACTAAGCAATTGTTTTAGATTTTCTAAAAATCCCAAAGCTAACGTTTCCGCTCTTAATAGAGCTTCTTCGGAATTGTTTTTAAGATACTCTTGGTATTTTTTCTTAATTATATCCCATTTTTTCATCAACTGTTTATGTGAATTATCGATTGCAATGTTTTTGGTTTTTTTAAGACTGTCGTGTAAACGTTTTGTTGCCAATTCAAAATTTTCAAAAGCCACTTGCAATGTTTGTTTGTCGCGTTGTATTTGAACCTAAAACAAATAATTGTTTTTATTATGAATTAATAAACAGTTCTATTGTAACAGTCTAATAAATACCTGTTGCAATGTATGTATATGTGAAAAACTTTCATATAAACTGGCTGCCACTGCTGAGTTGCCAATTTCAACTAAATATATTAACTGAATGCCGTTTGTTTGGGGCATAATATGAACTGCATGTGGAAGACATTTTGGGGTATCTTCGGGACCTGATAAAAGTATTTGGTAACTAAAAACTTTTGCTTGTTGAAGTGTTTCTTCAATTGGTAGATCAAGACTTTGGCACAAGATTATAAGAAATAATATGTCTGAAGGTGCTAACTCTTTGGCAGATGAACTAAAAAATATTTAAATGTTAAAAAGTTTTATTTGGGTGCATTTACTGACCTTGAGTAAAGTGACAGAACTTTATTTTGGACTAAAATAAGCCCGTGTACTTTTTTACATTCAGCTTGAACTGAAATGCTATCAACAGATTCTCTTAATATTTTGAGTGAGGTTGAGCTCAAATCGGAGTTAATAAAAAGCTGTTCCACTGCCTCAACATACATTGATTGATCATAAGACATTAATTTTGTCCAACTATCTATCAGTTCATTTGTTAATTTTGATTTTTTATCATCTGCTTTTAGTCTACAAAAATTTTGTAAGTTTTATTTAGCACACAAAATAATGCCAACTTACTGGTATACATCTGGACCACATAAATATCTAACAATAGTTACACAAATATTGGTAAATCGTTGCAAATAGCTGACTTTCTCTTCGCCTATTGCTAAGAATAAGTATCCCATGTACTAAAATATAAGCAACTCAAAATTTATGAATAATAATTCAAAATTAAAACTACATACATCTTCAAAATACACAGTTAAATTGTTTTCACATTCTATTGATGTATAAGAATTACCAAATTGGCAATTCATTATCCTGTGTGATGTTACTATTGGCGAAAAAGCTTGTATTAGTATATTAACATCTATGGTTGTAGTAACAACATCCTGAAATCCAAATACGTTTTCATATAATATTTATAGAATTATTGTATATTCTGTATTAAATATATAATATTAAAAAAAAACTTACTCTGGATAACATTTCTTGTTCGATGGCAAAATTGTTCATATGGTTAACGAATGCTTCGTTATATTTTGTATAAACGATATCATTCAAATGGTCGAAGATTAATAAACAGTTCATGATATTAAGTAAATTTGTTATTTTTACTTTCAAAAAATATTGTTATTCTTTCATATCGACTTTCGATATCGCTTTGAGGTTATTTGTATCTGACATCTGTAACAGTTGTGGACTTTATCTTTGCAGTATTCAGCCAGCGCTGGTCTTTTTTTCAAACTAGTGATCATCATTATCCATTTGAGTGTTGTGTTAAATAAACTTTGTCAAATGGTCTGAAGGATTTGAGATTTATTGATTTCCTTTGTCCAGTCATTGGAACGAAGGGGGTTCTGGTATATAACCCAGTTCTAAACATGCTTTAAATGTGGAAGAATTTCGTCTTGTCCTTGCTGGAGCGATTCTATCAGCTCCCGGTGCCTTGAAAGAAGAAAGAAAGGTGTTCATTGTTCATAGCCTATTTTAACCTTTCGTCTCTACAAATGTACCTATTGCTTTCTTTTGAAGGTTGTAACCTTCCTATTTGGGTTACTCCCAGATAAGTTTCTAGCAAGAGTCACTCGCACTGTCATCCTTATTTCCGGTATATTCACCGGCTGGCTTTCTCAAAGCCAAATCTTTGTTAACCTTACTTTTCGCCATGACTTTGTAAAGCCTTGCCGAAGAGGGTTGCGGGTTTCGTGTTGACGTCTTAACAGAATTTTCTGAAGCTATTTTAGCTTTTCTAATTTCTCTTTAATGGTGTTTCGCAGCTATCTAATAGTCTGGACTTCGAAAGCATTTTTTTCTATAGTTAATTATACAATACTCTCGACTATACTACTTCAACAGGACAAATAAAAAACAAAGTTATTAATAAATAAAATTAATTCATTTAATAAAACAGTAAGTATATATAAACAAAAAAAGGAATGGATCTTATAATACTGAAAAATTAAGTAGATATAGGTACCTAAATAAATAACTACTAGCAATAAATACTGCTGAAGCAGTAATTATAATAATATTGGAAGTTACATGAAAGTATTCGCAAAAATTACATGGAAAAAGTACATATCAGGAATAAATATAAAAATTTGTTTGTTTAATATTCACATTTCTTGGCGGATTTTTAGACAATAGTACATTGTTTACCGGGTAGGAAAAGCTTAACATTCCTGGACGACTGTGAAGATTGCTAAGTCGAGGCGCAAGCCGAGACTTAGCAACACAGAGTCCAGGAATGTGGCTTTTTCTACGAGGTAAACATACTATTTTTCCGCAAATCGTTTAAAATTCGACAGATTGATTTAAATTTGATTTAAAAAAAACGCGATAATTTTATTCCCAAATAAATGGTGCTTTGAAATTCCTAATAAAATTACTTGGATTACTATGGAAACGTATTGAGGTTGAATTGTCAAACTTGACGCTTATAAATTTAATTGCTGGTGTTCTCGAAAGTAAAATGATAAGTGATGATGAAATTTCCATTCCTGGGACTCCTCCAGAGCTGGTTGAGGCAGTGAATACTGCTTCATTAGAATTATTGCCAAAGAAATCAAGAGAAAAGTACGAAAATGCATACAGACGTTTTATGGATTATGTAGAACACTAACAACTGTACGGAAATATCATTTCCTTACAGTAAGGAAGTCCTGACTTTTTCTTCAAGAAATTTTGACAGGAATGTCAAAATTTCCTAGCGATTTGCGGAAAAAAAGTTTTTTTGGTGATGATTCGTAGATTATTTTGAATAAATTTTCGCAATAAATGAAATTAGTTTTATTTAATGACTCTGGCCCATTTAATAACCAGGAGTAATTTGAAAAGCCTCACTCACACCACTAAAAGTTACCAGATTCGTTACTAAAGGGTGTGTTCCATAAAGGAGTTAACAATCGTGTTCTAAATCTATTAAATATGCCTTGATTGATGAAGAAATCAGCCACCCATAGCCATAAAGTCGATTTCTTGTCTGTTCAGTAGATTATTTAGATGTTCATTGTTGATATAAATTGAATGTATTTGATTTTTGACGGTCCTAAATGACGTTAAATTGTTTTACGGGACTAAGCGAAGAGCTGGTACTCGAAGTAGAAGGATCCATAATTGCAGATATTCAATACAATTGCTTACTGAAGTTTTTAAAGGTACAGTTTCAACAAAACTGAGTAGGGATGTTGACTATTTTCGACCAACTATAGTGAAAATGTCACGTGACTTGATACTGATTTAATTAGGTTATATTTAAAAAAGTAAAAATAAGGGAAAGTGAATTAAGTTTTAAATTATTATTATCAGCTTCATACTAGGGTGTTTCATTAGTGCGATAGAGTCTTATATCTTGTAAATAGTTAAAAATATTTTAATGAAATTTTGACTGATTGTAGCCAGCTTAGAAGTTCATATTTTAAAATTAGTCGCAATTGTACAGCGTGTTCCAGAACGCCGTGCCAGATCAAAGTTTAAAATAATTTTGAAATATGACCCTCTAGGCTGGCTACAATCGGTCAAAATTTCATTCAAATATCTTCAACCATTCACAAGATTTAGGACTTTTTCGCACTAATGAATCATCCTATAAAGTGTCTTTTACATAATGGCACAGTCCGTTTTCTCTACTAGGATTTTTGTCAAAAATTCACTAATTTAACATTATCTCATAATATAATAAGCTAAAAATATTTTTCAAACGAAATACTTAAAGTACATTGTATATGGCATAAGGGAATGTTTAGATTGTGTTTAAAGGTTATTTTGGTATATAATGTACTACAGTGTGTGCCAAAATGAAATATTGATTAGAAATTTAGTGATGCTTAAGTTCAAGTTTAAATAAGGCAGACTCATAAGAACAACTTCATGGAGATTGTTAAGGAGAAAATAGGATTATGAGGAAGATAACATATTTTGATAGTTATCACCTAAAATGGAATAGTGTTACATTTTTTTTGGTACACACTGTACTCATTTTTTAAATAGTATATACAGTACCTAAGTAAAAATTACGCTCAGAATGATTCCTATTGACAACCTCAACTTAGTTTTTAAGCCAAAGTTTCTATCAAATCATAAATTATGACGTAGAATATTTACAATATTATTTCTATAAATTTTAAAGGAAATCAACATAACATTATTTATCTTATAAACTATGTATTGCATATAAATGACATTACATTATTGATTTTGTTAACAATAAATCTTTCATTTTCCTGACCATTCGCTGATTCTGCCGTTGTCGAAAATTAGATTGTGTCTAGGTAGAGGTACTAACCGTCCACGTTTTAAGATTTCCATATTTTCACCAGGATAATACTAAAATAGACAATAAATAAACTTAGTTACTAAAACACTAACATAAATATTTAAAGAGTTAATACACACAGTTATTCTATTGGATTTTTCCAAAGCCTTCGATCATACTGTATTTTTCTTTCGAATATATTTGTTAATTTACTTACTCAGATAGTAAGTCGAGATAATATGTGTATAATAATTTTCAAGTAGTCTGTAAGTTACAGATATGGCTCTGCTTTGTATAAAAATGTGTAGTGGTGAGAGATTCAACAAGACCTTCATTGCAATTGTGAATAGGGTTTCTATGAACCCCATAATTAACAGGCAAGCAAGCTTTTGTGTGGTACTTAACAGCCTTAAAGCAGCAATTGCAGTATATTTTTCCACCTCCCTAGTGATCCGTAGGCTACCATTAGTCTGGCAACACTTGTGTATAGCAATTGGGTCATTCTTGAATTGAGAACCCATTTTATAACAAATTCTTCTACATTTGCTGAGGGAAATGGTAAATTTCTGTGTGGTCTTCTGAAATTTTAGTGTTCCATGAAAGCCTTTCATTAAAATAAACTCATAGATAGTAAGTACAGTAAGCCTCTTTTGCATTTTTTGTAGAGTTGTTTGCTACACCACCCCAGAAAGCTTGCCCTTTTTGTTAAATGTTAGTCAACCATTCAAGAAATTGTACATATAACCAAATTTTTCCTTTAAGTAGTTTTAGAGTATATCGATTACATATAAGATTAGATTACCACATACCACTTACCAATCAACAAAACAAACATAAAACTATTGAAAAGAAACGCAACATGCTAAAGTAAAACACAAAAGACTAAACAAAGTCATGTTAAAAAAATTGAAATCACAAAAACTTACATTTAAAAATTTCATTTTTATTTTCAGATGAGTTCTCACCAAAACCAACCTATGTAAGTATTAATATTTCATAATTTAGACACTAAAAATGTAGACATTTATCTTTATAATGTTGTCTTCGTGTATATTGACAATTGACATTTTTCTAGTACGTCATCGTAACGAATTTCTGTCACCAGACCACCTTCACACTGAATTCTAGCCTAACCTCAAATCAAGTAATACAACACGCAGTAAGCCAATTTAGCTATATTATTAGCTAGACCTAGAGTAGCTACTTCGAGGCAGTTTAGATAGTGAAATATCGACTAGCTATTTCCTTATTATATTTTATTCCCATTACACGATTGCTATGCTTCGATTGTTTTGCTAAGCTATGAAATTAATCGTTCGTGGTCTAGCACTATGAGTGTGGTAGTGGTGTATCCCGTGTATCATAAAAATGTAGTGTCAATTGTTATGTCACATACTGTCAATCTTTTGAAAAAAGAAAACTGCCTGATTTTTGATTGAACCATTAGCAATAATACAACAAATACAACTATAAGCATCCCTTAATAGGAATAAAAATTACACCGAAAAAAGTTTAAATTTGGAGTTGGCATCACTGAATAGGATAACATTACTAACAATAGAGGAGTTCAGTCCAAGGTCAGTATGGCCAACAAAATATGGTATTTTCTGCATTAATGACAGTTAAAGTCTAGCATTCAAAACATAAGGTTTTGCATGATTTTTATCACTGCGAACATCTACATTGCTTTATTATTATAATGAATGCACCCCCGAACCGTATATCTTGAAATTTAAAATTACTTTTTAGCTGAATACTCAACATATCGGTGGCCAATAGTTCTAGGAAATCTTGGCATGTCATCATTTCATTTCTGTTATTCAGTCACTAGCTCTGTCAAATGTCAGTGAAAAAAGTAATAAGAAGAATAGAAATACAGCTAATTAGGAATGCTACAAAAATCTAATCGAAAATGGACCTACACAATGGGCTTGTTTATGAAAAAAATTTTATTTAAAAAATTCAAACTAGAATACATTTTAAACATAATCCCAAAATTTTAGATTTTTCCGCGAACGTTTAAGCCCTCAAATTAATTAAAGAAATTGGATTCAACGAAAACGGGGCGTGGTTACCTGTGACGTCACAACGCATGTGGTAAACTCAACGTTTGAACGCCGTCGAGAGACGAGACTCGAGAGCTGTGTCAGTGTACTTTGTATATTGTTTATATTGCGTTGTGTAAGAAACAAAACGCTAACTGTTGACTTAACTGTTTTGTTATTTTATTATATAATGAGTGGGAAAAAAGTGGTGTATAAATACTGTTTGGTTCCTGACTGCCCCAACACATCCAAAAATGATTTTATTTTATGCCCTGGCGTGATTTTCGCTTTCAGTTCACAAAGTGCTCCTTGCTGCTTCAACTGAACGTAACCAATGGCGTTATCACCATAACTTTGTCTACCAGATCTGAAAGAAAATATTAAGAAAAAATTAAGAAAAAAGAATTCAGTGCCTTGAAGAAATATAGTTTTTACACCTATTTCGCTACGTTTTTCCAACAAATTTAAGATTTTGATTACAGTTTTTGTTAAAAAATTTAATATTATAATGCATTATCACAGACATTATAAACACCTGCCAAACTAGAAGTCGGTAAAGATTAGAACACAACTAACGAACGAACTAGCAAGAGTAACTAAATAACTTCTTATTAAAATACGGAATTTTAAGTAAAGCATTATTGTTTAACTTTAACGCCATGTATAGCGAAAACTCCCCGACTTTTTGAGTTGAAATAATTTTGTTTTCAGGTGTTTGAATAGCAACACAAGCACCAAAATATTAGTTAATTTAAGTGACTCGTTCCCATAGGATTACTTATTGCCATGTTTTTCAGTGTATTTTAATAAAAAAAAGTGATAAGATGTTTCATTCGACTCTGCGTGACCGTAAAAACCATAAGTTAAAATATTTAATTCATTTCACTTACCTCTGCAATTTTATTCCTCGCATTTCCACACTTATAAAGTCTTTGTTTTTATTAAAGTAGTCCATCACCATAAAAATATCGACCTCAGGTAAATTTGCAGAATCTGCTTTAATAAATCCAGTATCTACTGAATACATTTTTAATATCAAAAACCACTTAACACTTTCAAAATTTAAAAATATTGCAGCTGGAACCAACTTTCTCATGTAAAACGCAGCGGTGTAATGCCGAATATCATACCCCGACGTGCGATGTGACGTCACAGTCCGCTCTGGCGCTTTTTAAGGGAGCTCCATTTTCAACCTTTAATATCTAAGTAATGGAGAAAGTTTAAGAGCTGAAAATTTTACCTGTTATTTTGATGACTCAGTTTTACAAAAAAACGTGAAAAAAACCGAAAAAATATTTCATTGCGAACAAGCCCATTAAACGAATATCAACAAAAATAAATACAACTGACATTTGACATTACTAGTGACTGAATAAAAGAAATGGTGACATTCCAAGAGTTCCTAAAATTATTGGACCACGATATGTTGAGTATTCAGCTAAAAAGTTATTTTAAATTTTAAGATATACGCTTCGGGGTGTATTCATTATTTTAATAAAGCAATATAAATGTTCGGAATGATAAAAAACATGCAAAATATTATGTTTTAAATAGTAGACCTTAACTGTCATTCTTGTCAGGAAAAAAACCACTTTTTGTTGGACTGAACTCCTCTATTGCTTTTTCACCGGAACCAATCAACTTTTGTTCCCGATTTACATTTAAATCTGTAAAAAATGGTATTTCCATCCATCTTTCTGAAGGTTGTCCGTGATCAGCTGACTTGGAAACATTTTATTGAAAATAAGAAATTTGAAAAACTTACCTGACATTGTGAGATAAAATCCAATAAAGCTGATCCAAGTTTTCGACTTGACTCAACTAAATTTTCCAGACTAGAATTATAAAAACGATATAAGTGTTAACTTTAATAATGTTATTTACATTAAACAATAATATTCATACCTGGAAGATTCAGCTAATCCTCCGTAAACTATAGTATCACAGATTTTTGTGTTGGCGTTAACATCAAAAAGAGGCACCCCAAAATGACAATCCAGTAAGGTCCAATCCTGTTGAAAAGTGAGGTTATATAACATAGATTCCACAGTATACTAAAACAACCAGTAGTGCATCTCAACCTCGCGCATCGCTTGTACGCAATAATTTTATTTGGCCTTGAGACGGCCATTTGGGTTTAGATCCGAGGTCCGTATTAACTAACATTTCTACTTTTTGGACAGGGAAGGATTAGTATAATTTGAAGTTGTTAAAATTATATTTCGAAGAAAATGTTATCAAGTAGATTAATGTTATGAATAATAGTATTTTATGCAACGAACATGTAATGATAGCCATTAAGACACGAGCATATTGTAGGATACGAAACGAGCCGCAGGCGAGTTTCGTATATAATATGCGAGTGTATTAATGGCCATTACATGAAAGTAGCATACAATATTTTTTCTACTCTGGTTAATAAAAATTATTTAATCAATAATTATTAGTTAAATCAATTTTAAATATAGTTATTTTGAAAATCAAAATTATTTGACAGCTATCAAATTAAGTGTCACTTAATATGTCTGTTCGCCTGCAATAAAAGTGTAGCAATGAGCTATATAATTTTGAAGAATTCAGGTCTATCTGTGAAAAAATATGTATAAAATTACTAAATTTGGGAATATCTATGTATATTGCATTTGTAAACTGCAAGAAGCATTAAAACATAATTAAAATAAATAAAATCGTATAGCTCAGTGCTACACTTTTATTGTAGGGAACAGACCTAATATGATTAATTTCAGAAATGTCAACCAGGTATCCATGGCTATATACTAAATATTGTGCGAATGTCGCATTCCTATTGGCTTAAAAATCTGTATCATAATGAAAATCTGTATCATAATGAATTTCATTATGATACAGATTTTAGTCTTTTAATAAGTATATTATAAAACAGGAGTAGAAAAAATACATAATTTGAACATGTTACAAGGAAAAGAATTTAAAATCGGCAACAATAGCAAAACAAATTGTAATAAAACAGATTTTTATTAAACACCAATAATTAACTACAAATTAAGATTACATTACATTAAACGTGACGCCAAATAATTAATTTATCCTTATTGTCTTTCTTAAAATTTCTATTTATTTCTAAGTGTATACTACAATCGTACTCTTATGTATAAATTTACAATTAATAAAACAGCAAAATCTGGGCAAGAAGGTGTGAACAATATTTCCTTGCATTGTTGAACAAAATTGCTGACAATATTATTTTTTACACTGAAATTTTGAATGAATGAATGAATCGTACTAGCATTATAGTCGACAAAACGGGAAATAATTGAAAATTATTTTTTCGTCAATCGACGAAACTGTAACAAAAAAGGAACAGACCGAACTAACTAATTTAATATTTCATATTTATGTAACTAAAAAAAAATCACTACCGACAATCTCAACTACCGGCATTTATATAAATGTAGACCTATCGTGCCTATAACAGCCTATAATGACAATGCTATAATCTTTGGACATACTACACTTACCTCAAAGGATCTTTGGGAAATCTAAAAAAACTTTTTTTCATATATAAATATGATTTACTTCTGCAGTTCTTTACAGCACAAACTACACCTGCTTTAACTTTATTCATCTTATTTGATGACTGTCACTCAAAAATTAAAAAATTAGAATTCACACACACGCCACTGCTTACACGACTAAACCAAACTAAACTGTGCCTATTCCGACATTTCCGACGCCGTCGTTGCTGAATTTGAAAGGTTTCTAAACCGAAATGGCGAACTGCGCTCAACCGATGCGCGAGGTTGAGATGCACTACTAGTTGTTTTGGTATACTGTGTAGATTCAATGGTAAGAAAACGAGACCTTGATTACGTATGGTATTTACTGTGAAAGGAATGCAGTCAAAAACATTCGATATTACCACCTTTAACTATGGAAAAGTAAAGTACTAAGTATATATTGATAATAATAAGAAAATAGACTTTTTAATATCAACAATATTAACAATCCGATTAAACGTTAATTCTTCAATGTGCAAGTCATGCATATTAAAATATGAACACTTCTCCAAATTTGTTGTGGGTTTCTTCAAGCTCTGGCAGCGTTGTGCGAAAACCATAATTACCACACCCTCTGAATTACATAATTAGTGATTTTTATAGACAGCTGACTTCTTATTGGTAAGCGCATGCGCAGTTGACTGATATTGATTTATCCAGTGGCGTTGGTATTATCAGTGACCTTTGTTTTTTCAGTTTTACTCTATAAAATAGGTACAGTACGCCATTTGTACGTTTTTGACAGTTAAGCGCCATGTTTCCTCGCCTCTTACCGATGCCCCGTAGGTTCAGATAAACTTGCCAAACTATACTTACTTCTGAAGGAAGCTGTTCTTCTCCAATTCCTTCTTTGTCGCGATTATCTTCGATCTTATCGTCGTCTTCTACACCTACTTTCTTATCCAAAGAAAACATGTTAATATTATCATCAGTAGGACTGGTCAAAGTATCAATTGACATGCTATTTTTCAAGCTCAATTCTAAGGTTATGTTTTCCTTATCGGTAACCTCTTTACTAACCACCAAGTGATCTAATTCTTCTTGTAACAAATTAGATCCTTCTTGACTAGTAAAACCATTCGCTGGTGACGATGACTGACTCGTATTCGAAACGGGAGTGATGGCAAAGTGACTTTCCACCGGTGATTGAAGTTTAGATTCCTTGTCCGTTGGTTTTTCTTGGACTTTTACCGAATTAAACGCAAAGTTCTCGTTTGAAATTGACAACGGTTGATTGTTGTTTTCGGTTTTTATTCGTGAAGTTTTAGAGAATCCTAAAAAATTGCATTCATTACAAATTTTGTTATATTTATGTTGAATAAAAACTTGTACAGGGTATTCCAAATTGGTGTCTTTTCAGGGTATCTCGTAAACTAGAAGAGCTAGAAGAAAAGCAGTTGAAATGTTATGACTTCTTTTTTTTGTGAAAGTAACGATAGTCTCCCTGGAGTTGGAAGATACAGGGCGATTATTGAAAACTGTCGAAAATTACAAGGTACTATAACTTCTTGATTAAAAGTATAAAAAAATTTGTCAAAACTTTTGATAGATATAGTATTAAAGGGTTCAGTGGCGCACAGAAGTTTTTTGTTAGAGGGCTCACTGGGGAAATATGATGCAAACTTTTTTTAAATGGGAAACCATTTATAGATGTTATCAGGTGAAACACACTTAAAAAATTTACCACTAAGTATGTATGTATGTATGTATTTTTGGGGTAACATTCACTGAGACCTGAAAGATCTATTGTGCCCCTTTACTTCTACTTAGTTTCTGAGGAGAGTCTCTGAAACTAGCAGCTTCTCAAGTCCTATTTCCCAGAGAAATTTTAGGATATCTGCAGGCTTCAACTTAGGTAAATGTTCCTCTTCTATCCAGTAATCTCCCAGGTACTGTGCTCTAGGATTCTGGAGTGCTGTGCAGATGTAAAGTATATGGATGTAGGTTTCTTCTTCCATGCCACAATATCTGCATTCTTCTTTCTGCACTATTTTGATCTTTTTCAGATACCCATTGAGGTGACAATGTCCCATAAGAATCCCTGTTGAAACTCTTAGCACAGTTTTACTTTGACTTATACATTCATTTGATCTCAACAGGTTGTAGTCACCCAGAAGAGTCTTTGATTGTCTAAGTCCTACTAGATCATTCCAATGGTCTGATCTTCTCTTTCTTTCGGCTTCACCTATATCTCCCAATATTACATTTGGGTGATTCCGCAAAAGGGTTCAGGCTCCCAGAAAGGTATTTTAGTCCACCTCTTTGCTAGTTCATCTGCTATTTCATTTCCTTCTATTCCAGTGTGTTTTAGAATCCACAGTATATTGTTCTCTCGTCGTTCATTGAGTTTGTCTAGGCATTCCCACACCATTTTGGAACTGATTACACAAGAGATCAGTGCCTTAATGGCTCCTTGACTATCTGTCATTATGATAATCTTGTGTTCTCTGTATCCTTTATCAATATTGAACTGGGCGCACTCTCTTATGGCGTGGATTTAAGCTTGAAAGATACTTGGAGTTTTTCCCAAGCTTTCGAAGTGGAGTGTTTGGTCCCTGCCCCGAACACTCCTATCCAAGTTCCTCCTATTCCTTTTGAGCCGTATGTGTACCATAGAATGGCATTTTCCAAGTCTGGTAATGGTATTTGGATCCCATTCCTTCTTGTTGCTTAGTTCTGTAACGAATTTTTCGAAAAGTTGTACTTTTTCATCATACCGTCTAGTGGCATGTCCCAAGTTGTCTGATTTCTAAGAAGTGAAGAGGTGGTTTTTTTTTTTAAATGATTCACTCTCTACTTAGTTTGTATCTTGTTCTTTCTGCAACACTTTCCACCACCATATATTATGTAGTTGTTACAATGTTTCTTGTTATTTCATAAGTTTGTTGTATTTATTTTTTAACAATTATAATTTTGATAAATAAAATTGTCACACATCAGTATCTTTATAATAAAATGTTAAATTTCGTTACTGAGTGTTTCACCTGATAACATCCATAAATGGTTTATTTGCACTAGGTGAATGAGAATTAAAAAAGAAAACGAAAAACATCAAAATCTACAGGGTGCCTCATTTAAAACAACATAAGTTTGCAATGTATTTCCTTATTATATCTATCAAAAGTTTTTATTACGTTTTTTTTATATTTTTCTTAATTAAGAAGTTATAATACTTTGTAGTTTTCTACAGTTTTCAACAATCGCCCTGTATCTTTAACTGTAGGGAATTACTAAAGATTTAATTAGGTTACTATAACAAAAAAAGAAGTCATAACATCTCAACTGCTTTTCTTTTATCTCTTCTAGTTCACGAGATATCCTGCAAAACACACCATGTACATAAACTCACCTGATCCGACAGTTCTAGCGTTTCTCCCCAACCTAACTTGCATTTCTTTATTGGGACATCCAAAATCCAACACCCCGATATTAACAAACGTCAAGTACCCGCAATTATGCTTCAAATTAACAACTTCTTCCAAAAATTTGACCGCCCTGTGATTTCTCAAAGCCAAGTCGGTAGGTTGTTCTTGGATTTTTTTATCATTGTCTTTGGTAGGAGTTACTGGTTTGAATGGAAATGGAATTATATAAGTTTGGGCGGGTTGATGAACGCCGTAAGCTTGGATAAGGACGGGACTAAATTGAAGGGTAGCGTTAACGTACAGGATATTAGCAACGGGGATGACAGCAGGTTCATGAAGCCACGAATGGATTAAAAGTCTGCTAAAACCAAGAAACATTCGGGGAAGTTGATTTAAAGTGGTTCCTAAAAATTTAAATGTGTTTATCTTACTAAGTAGCCTAAAAAGAGAGTGCGAAAATAAACCAATTATATTATTATATTTTATAGTTTAAATCTGTATGTTAATAATCATTAAATATTTTGTCCCAGTGACTATAACTATCCCAAGAGTACAGTAAACCAATAAGCTGCAGTGTTCCCGGTATAAGAACGGCTCCTTAAGGGGAAAAAATAACCACCCTAGAAAATAATGCCCTATCTTGAAATAGATTCAAAATTGGGATTCTGTAGATGACAATTCTAAGCAAGTATGGGATTGCGTAGGTGTCTTGAATGTATTCTGACACTGTTGAATCTAGGTGCTAAAAATGTTCTCTATAATGAAACACAATATACTCTGCTTCTGTCAGAACACAGAACACAAGAAACTCATATAGATGCACATGGGAGAATAAATGGGAGCGTTCACCCGACGTCAACAGTTGATAAAGCGACCGCGTTTAGCCGACCTGTTGACTAGGCGCTGAATGTCAGCAGCTGCAAATTTCTTGATGCGGAATTTATTTCAGATTTCCAACTAATCTTTTGCTTAGACATGCGCAGAGCTTATTTGTTTTGACATTGATTTGACAGATGGTCCATAACCTTTTTGTTTTGATTATGCAAATCATCAGGGCTGTAATTTGGTATAACATTTTCTTAATAATCCTTATTTCGAATAGGAACTACTCTGTCAGGTTCCACTATATCGAATGCCTGCCCTAAATTACTTACAATAGCCCTTATCGGGTCAAAATTAAATTCATCATTCATTAATTTCATTAGAATTACTCCCTTAATGTTCTCCATTCTAGACTGAGGTTATGTGACTTGTCAAGTCAACAAAACAGATGTTAAAAACGTCAAATATTAATGCTGAAATTCAAGCTGTAAACAAATATTACATCTGAGCCGTTTAGAGCCTTAAGTCAGCTGCTGATGTCGGGTGAACGCACCCTATGATATAACCATTACAACCACTGAAGATCCCTCCAGTTTCAGAAGCAGTAGTAGATACAATGAGAAACTCTACAAAGATTCAGTTCAAGTGTCTGGGCTGTTGGTATATTTGCAAGATATATCCAACTTAGATCACCATCTATAATGTTTTGGTTGAGGGAGTTTTCAGTGAAGATGTTTTTTTAGTGAAGCAGAAAGCTTTTATTTTCATTACAATAAATATAGACATGGTGTCTAAGACTAATTTTTGCTTGTAGCACTTTATTTGAGGGTTGTTCGTCTTTGTTTTATGCAACACACTATACTTTAAGTTATTCGCACGCGTTTATGCAATACACTATACTTTTAGTTATTCGCCACGTTTTTATGGAATACACTAGATTTTTAGTTATTCGCCTCGCTTTTATGCAACACAATTAACAATGAAGCTTATATTTACAGTGTTGCATTGATTTGTAAAAACTTCCATTTTCCTTGGGATTAAAATAAAAATCTTTAAAGGGGTTAATTTACTTGGACAAATTTTCTCCCATCATATGCGTATTATGAAATTTTTGAAAAGGGTTTCATTTTTGTGTTAAAATTTCCATTCGTCATGGGAGTGCCATACAAATTTCAAAAGTAAACAAACGGTGATTAATTTGTTTGTATAAATTCCTATATCATGAGCGTACCACAATATTTTTCGAATATGTTAAATTGTTTGATAAAATGGGAAGTAAGAAGAGAAATTTTGAAAGAGGTTCATTTGTTTTTGTTTTCACTTCTGACACAGTTCACATGGTTGCCTATTCGATATTTTTTATATAAATGAATCTCTTAATATCAATCTACCTTTTGTAAGTAGTAAAGAAGGTGGTCCATATCCAGTCAAATGGTACAAAAATAGTTTGAACCACAATGTGTTGACTTCAGGTACAGCTGGTCCCAAATTTGGCGGTATAAAGCTTGTTACAGGTCTAACCTCTCTACTCAAAGGTGCCATCGATACTAATAACCTAAAAAGTTATTATTTTTAATTTTGAACAATTTTTCTTCATACAAAAAATTGAACTTACTTATATTTTTTTTGTAACAGTCTCATACATGTGGCTTCGTCTAAGGAATGTAAACTTTCTAACCTAACTAAATCTAAGCCTGGACTAGGTAGCTTTTTCAAAGCCATAACAGTAGAACGTAATATAACAGCATGGTCAAAAAACCTTCTGGCTTCGCCTGAAAAAAAAAAGAGATCAAATACAGAAGATATAATATATGGGTTGATAAAGAAATATGAAAATTACCTTCTCCATCTGCGTCAAGAACAGAAACCTTCTCAAGTTCGGCCAAAAAACTATCCAAACTTTCGTCGCACAATTTTCCAACTTCAAACATAGTAACAGCGTGTTTTTTCAATCCTGGTGAGAGATTTCCCATCATAAGGTATGCCGTAAGAGTGGAATCAAATAAAAACGCTACCCTCTGGCCCTTTCTTGGTAAGGTACTGTTTGCTGGACTCTCTGGAAGTTCGGATTGTGGAGATTGCAGGTCTGTAGATGTATTCAAAGGCGAATCTTTATTTAGGTTTAAAGTTAAAGGAGTTATATCCATGTTTCTGAAAGTGATAAAAATATTAAAATCAATTTACCAAACTTAACATTGTATAAAAAAAATCTTACCTGGAATCTTGATTTGGAATATTAGACCATGTTGGATGACACTGTACTCTTTCCTGTTCTGGATCAAAATTTAATTTATTGGCGAATTTTAGTCGACAATATAAAGATACAGCTTGTTTAACCAGTTCTGCATCAACTTGCAATACACCTGCGAGCTAAAAACAATAAAATTTGTAAGGCTATAAAATAATACTTAATAAGATTATTCCAACCGCTTTTGGAGAGTAATAAGCATAATCCTTCTAATAAGGTGCGAACATAACTTTAATATATTATTACCTCTCCAACTGTAGTGTGTTCATCAATCGAAACAAATATTTTATAAAGAAGTGTTTCAAAATAATCTCCTAGAATTCTATTCATCACAAAGCCTTGTAGAGGTGGTACCTGTACCATATCTGCAGCAGTTATTGGCACATCTAAGTAAATTAGGCCTTTCCTAAAAAAAGATACTTTTTCTACTCCTGTTTTATAATATACTTATTAAAAGACTAAAATCTGTATCATAATGATATTCATTATGATACAAATTTTCATTTTTAAGCTAATAGGAATGCGACATTCACACAATATTTATTATAGCCATGGATACCTGATTGACATTTCTGATATTAATTATATTAGGTCTGTTCCCTGCAATAAAAGTGTAGCACTGAGCTATATGATTTTATTTATTTTAATTATGTTTTAATGCTTCTTACAGTGTACATAGATAGTCCCAAATTTAGTAATTTTACAAGTATTTTATCACAGATAGACCTGAATTTTCCAAAATTATATAGCTCAGTGTTACACTTTTATTGCAGGTGAACAGAACCTATTTAGTGACACTTAATTTAACAGCTGTCAAATAATTTTGATTTTCATAAGTAACTATATTTAAAATTAATTAAACTAAATAATTTAATTGTGTTAAAATAATAAGTGATAACGAAGAATTTTCTCTGACACCTCCAGAATTTAGAGAAAGAGACAGAAATGCAGTTGACAACCTATTACCAGAAAAATCCAAGGAAACATTATGAAAAATTATACAAACAATTTATGGATTCTTATTAATCGGAGTAGAAAAAATATTGTATGCAACTTTCAAGTAATGGCCTCGCATATTATATTATGCTTGTGTCTTAATGGCTATCATTAGATGATTGTTGCATAAAATACTATTGTGTTCCAAAATCAATATTACAGTGATTTAATTATGTTAAATACCACACTGTTACAATAATACACTATAAAAAAATTACTTACTTATACAAACTCATTACTATTGAATATGGTAGATTTCCAGCATTTTGAGAGCCTAGATCAATTAGCTTGTCTATTGTCTGTAATTCTTCTTCATTTACCATCTGCAACAAACAATATCAACAAATTATTTGAATGATTGGGCGTTTAAAATTCAGGTTACAATACCTTTATATCTTCTTCAAGTACCAATCCTACTTCAACCCTCCACCATGGTTGTATATAAATATCACATGGCACCATCGGTAAAAGTACTCTCACATTTTTTCTTCCAAATAGTCTACCCTTATTTGACCTACTTCTATTCATAAGATCAATATACTCATTTCTGCCTATTCCCAACAGCCTCAAACCTACAATAGTTTTACTGATTTAGTTCAAAGATATACTGTAGCAAACTTATTTTCACATTTCAAGGTCTACTTATATTTGCATTTATCTTATATTATGAGAATATTTGAGTTTTTAAAACTTATGAACAATAGAAAGTTTTATTAAAAACTCACAGTCTGCTGCAGTAAAATTTGGTAATGTATCATAACTTTTTTCAGCCTGGATCAGCCGCTCAACAACAGATATATAATAATTAAAAGGAGTAATCCTTAATCCTTTCACTACCATATCTGCCAAATGATAAGGAAATAACATAAGGTGTTCTCTACTATAAGTAACAATCCTCTCATAGTATCTTTTTTCATCTTTAAAAATGTGTCGCACTGGAAAATAATAGAATAGAGTTTATTTTATGTTATTATATTTAAGTAAATACCAATTTTGAATTTGGTTTAATTTTATATTCACAGTATGTAAACAATCACTTACCCAAATTTCCGCGATAACGCAGTTGATTTTTAATGCTAAAATTCACCACACATCTTTCATATTCTTTGGAAGTATTACTTAGTATCTACAATACGCAAAATTATATTTTATTTTAAAAAACAAGATTTGTAATAATTACCTGTTTGATATGTGATGGAAGTTGGGACCAGGGGACCTTTTTACGAATATTTTCTTCAATTTCTGCATTCATTTTTTCTCACGGGATGTTTCCAACATATTTCTAAAAGTTTTATTACGCGAAATTGTAAAAGTTCAAGATATACAAATAAATCCTTATTTTAACTAATGTGGAACAAGGACCTTTTTTGACAATTCTTCTTTTTATTCTTATTTCATGCCATGGACGTGGGCGTGTAGGACAACTCATTCATATCTCTACCACAGATTGTACACATACATCACGTGTAGTATGCTACTCGATGGTTAATTATCTATTTCCAACCATAGATTTTCCAACCACGTATATTTGATGAGTGATTTATAAAATTGGAATTATCATTGTATTTTTCAAGGTATCCTCATAAAGAAATATAATATAATTTACAAAATTTATTAGAATACCTACAATTTAGTAATTTTGAACATTGAATGATTCGTCTTCTTTATATTTTATCTGTTGCTGTCACTGAATATGTCAATTGTCAAATGATTGTCAGTTTCATGATGTCTTTGCTCTGTTATGTTTTATTCTGTCTTCCCTATCCCTACAAAAAGTTATTAAAACTTAAAACCTCTATTTAGCTAAATTGAAGTTACTGTGAAGGTTGAAATTGGACAAAATGTGCACCCCAATATTAGTATCACTATCTGCTCCTGCATTTTCTTATTTACTTTATGAAAATGCAAAATGTCATTTTCAACAGGTAAGATGCAAACGAAGTAAATTTGATTGTGACTAAATTTGTTTTTATGTTATCAGGAAGGATTTTTATTGGGAGAAATCATTAGTAAAGAAACTAAAATTATAACAGACAATGATCAACAGCAGATCAACGTTTGCAAAACCATAAAAATCAATTCAGTGATACCTTGTCCCCAAAATCATTATTTCTATAATGCAACTGGCAAAATTAACAAGGACAAAATAAAAAGTTTCCTGGGGAATCAGTTTAGTCAAGCTGTGGCTTGGTACAAATATCAAAAAACCCCTGACTCAAAATTAAGCTTCAGAGATAAAATAATACATAGGCAACTTTTGGAACTATTTGATACCAGTCCAGAACTGTTTAGTTGTTGTTTATTAACACATGAAATATCATGGAATGGTGCAACACAACTTTTTTCACAAAGTTTTGTAAGATGTAATGGCATTGGATGTGATAAACTACCTATAAGTATACCAAATTTAAGTGAACCAAACAATATGTACAAGAGTGCTGAATCTGCTTCGGCTACATTTAATAAGATAATTGCCGATTTAAAAATGGATAAGAAAAATACACAAGGAGTGATTGTTATTAATAAAATTCAAAATGCTCTGCAAAAACACATAGAGACATTGGTTAAAGATCTTTCAGAGTCTGAGTCATACCTATATGAATTAGAAAAAGAAATTAGGCAGTTGGAAATTTATAGAAAAGTAAGTATTAGGTATGTCATACTAATTAGTATGTTATAGTAACTTTTATAATAAATACAAGTATCTATGATCTGCAGTGTAGCTCTTGTGAGTTACCTTACCAGAATACCCTTTTGATCATTTACTCATGCAGTTTCTAATAATAATCTAGTAATAAGATTGAAGTATTGGAGTAGAAAAAATCTTTCATGTAACAGACAATAATTGTTTATTAAATTGACACTTAATTTAGGTTAAAGAAAAGAACGAGGAATCTTCACAAAATGATTCAGTAAACATTAGTCAAAATGTAACTCAATCAGTACCAAACAATCAATTAGTAAATAGAACAAATCCAATTGATGATTCTACAACAGATGAGAGCTCCCCAGAACCAGTACATAAATCATTGACTAAAAAATCTTCTACTAGAGGTAAAGCGAGGGGAAAAATAGGCTCAAAAGAATTGAGGAAAAATTCGAAGACTGAAGAATACGGTGTGGTATAATATTTTTATATAATTATCAACGTTAAGTCTTATATATTTCAAGATTTAAATATGAATGAAATGGCTTCATCTACACTTTTAAACCCAACTAAAAGCTAGTGGATTTTTGTTCAACTGTTTTATATTATCTATTGTAATTAGTTTTGTACAGTAGAATGACTTATCACTTTTTGTAATTTACGTAAAATATTTACAAAAACTAAAAGATATCTGAATTTGAAAATTTCTTTTTTTAAACTCAATATCATTTGTTGTACCATTTATAAAAATTTGTTTATGTTTCTCAAGATATTTCGTACTATCAATTTTATTTCCTTCACTAAACCAGTCATTTTTATTTTTAAGGTACTTTAACCCTAGAACTCACAATTTGAAGTTTCTGAGAATGAACATACTAACCAAAATAGTTATAATTGTGAGCTTTTGTCAAATGAGGTGTTGAAATATTATATAATACACTAAAACAGTGTTTTTAACATATATTTGAGCCAGAACCTTTCAATATGTTCTTTGGACATTTACTTTTCAAACATAAATTGTTGATAGAATGTCTTTCATATTCCTAAATACTTTTCACCATTTGTTGATTAATGCTCAGTACAATCCAGGCTCAAGTCTGAGTGCCTCACTGATCCTTCAAATGCAAGGCATAGCTTCTTGATGGCTATAGTCTGTATTGTCTCACTTGATGACTGCTTGTCAGCCTTACATGTTTTACAAAAGCACCAAATTTCTTTTGGTTCAAATGTGAACATGGACTATCCAAGAACCATCACCATACTTAAGATCTAAGCAGCTATGATGTAGAAAAGTGACAGTTTGAGACTTCTTATTTGTTTTTAAACAACTATTGTTGGTGGTATAGGTATACCCTCTGTTGTGGTTCTAGGATTAACCTTTTTGTAAATCAATCTAATTGAGATGAATGTCTGAAGATACAAGTTGTGCATAAATTATTATTTTTTCAGTCCATCAGTTTTTAGTTAGCTAAGATTTATTTCCACATATTGTTGATGTTCAAAATATCTTTTGTATATTTTTTTTTAAATTATATTATTTTGTTACACATTAATGTATCAATATCGTGTTCAACTAAAAATAGATTCTTGTTGATGCATAACAGATAGTTAATTATAAAGGAACAATTTATAAAATTTAATACTGTTGTTTTGTTTTAATGAACAATAAAAAAAATCGAATTTTTAAAATTCATTCGGACGCCTTTAATATAAATTGAAGCTGGGCACAAATTAGTTTGTGTTTATGCTTAATATAATGAGCTATTTTCCTAATTATGTATTTTGCTTATATTAAAATTGTCTTGATAACAGAGATAATTTATTTTTACAAAAGGCATCTTCATGTATACATACATTATGGTACAAAGCACGATCTAAATACAAATTGTAATAACACAACACACAAATAAAAACTGAAAATAAAGCATCCAATTTAACAAACAAACTACAGTGATAAATGTCAAAATTTTTTTTGTTCTGATCAAGCTGAAACATAGAACAACAAACTAAGGCTATCGACAACTTCTGCATTATAAATTGCATACAGTAAATTTTATTTTGTTAGTTTGAAAACAAAACTAAGATAATAATTTTTATAGGAATACCTATTTGTCACTTGTTTATATTCAAGAAAACATATTCGTATTCTGTGTAAATATTAATTTATTAAAATAGCAGAGCGCTCTGCTATTTTAATAAATTAATATTTACACAGAATACGAATATGTTTTCTTGACTTTCGAGTCATGTGTACTCAGCTATAAAGTATTCAACTTGTTTATATTACCTACAAAAACTTGGAGTCGAAATTTAAAGTTGAACACCCTATTGTTTATTTTTATATTGAAAATGTTTTGACGATTGCTTAATTATAACGAATAAAACTTTCTTAACAATTCCTATGTTTTTTAGTTATCAATATATTGTTTAGCAAACTGAATAACGTAAAAGTATCGCTGGATATAAAGGGGATTATTCCAAGTTGAAAATGGTAGGAATTCCTATTTATAATAATAAAAAGCAGGTAAGCAGCCATAGGGATTGCCGACAGAAGTGAAAACAAAAACAAATGAACCTTTTTCAAGCAAATAGTTTCATCAAATAAATTAATACGCTCATTACACAGTGTGGAACTGCCAAATAGTATAAATGGGGGCGTGTTGGGAAAACGCTTGGACACCTAAATTTGTATTTTTAAATGCGCATTTTTTTCAAAAACAAATTATATACGGTGTGCCAACTTTCTTATTTGAAATGCAAATGTAAAAACATTGATGTCGATGTACCCAAAATGCTCGCTGCAAACGTCTTGGCAACAATGTGCTATAGAAAAGTCTTACTCAACATTACATTACTCAACATCTCAGGTGATTCGTCTAAGTTGAGGGGTTTAGTTTGGTATACAATACTTTTGACATATCCCCAGAAAAAGAAGTCTAATGTCAGATCAGGAGATCGTGGTGGCCATTCTATCGATCCGCTCCTCCCTATTCACCCATTTGGAAAAATTTGGTTCAGGTGCAGCAGGACATTTCTTGCTGAAACCATATGCTATTATTATTTAGCAGGAGCTTGTGGGTTTGTTGGATCAGAATATACGTTTGTCAAAATTGACACATTATAGTCTTGCATTCAAGCGGAAATCCACACCATAGAAAGTGAGCCCAGTTCAATATTTATATAGGATACAGAGGACAAAGGATTATCATAATGACAGATAGTCAAATCAAATCATTGGAAAGATCTAGTAGGGCTTAGACAATCACAGATTCTTCTAGGTGACTAAGGGCCATTTGCACCGGTTATACTTAGCGAAAGATAAGTGAAGCTTAACTTTAAGGTGACCTTAATATAACAATTTGGTTTGCACAGGTAATCAACTGAGATTTAAGGTGTACCTTAAGGGCGAGTTGTATCAAACGCCTAAACCCGGTTTAATTTTAACTGATGTTTAGACTGATGTAATTGTTGATAATAAATACATCAATCAGACAGTCTAAACATTAGTTAAAATTAAACCGAGTTTAGGCGTTCGATACAACTCGCCCTAAGGTGTACTTAGTTAAGCCTAAGAATTGTGCCGCTTAAAGTTCTCCTTAATGTCATCTAAACTTCAATCTGACAGTAAGTTTACTATTTGACATGCGTGTTGTTGTTGTTGTGGTATTTTCCTTTTTTTTTAGCTGTGGCTTGTCTTCATTATTTATTGAAAAAATAATTATGAATAATTTATTTGATCATGACGATGACGATTAAGACGATCTTAACTTGATCTTTCATGGAAACCCCAGGGTACCTATTCTTGAAAATCATACGATCCGATCTTTCTCTCGATCGATGGGATCTATCCCGTGCGATCTATCGAATCGCACGGTCGATATCGACTAATTCTTGAACCTTCATGTGAACGTTCGAAATTAATGCGTTGTTGTCAGCATTATTTGATACAAAAGATCTACTTATTAGTTATTTCTGGCCTCTTTTTTTGTACGGCTGTCATAATTTCCTGTCATTAATTATTTTTTATATTTGTTATGATATATTACCAATAATAAAAAAGGTACTTTGCTTAGTAAATCAATCAGTATTAAAATTGCATAAAAATGAGTCAGTCGAGCTTCAATTCTTACAAAAGAAATATCCCTACAAACGGAACACTTCCAAGCGATGGTCATATTAAAACTGTACTTCCACCTCTGCCTTCCGTAAATCCTCCATCATTACGTGCAAAAAATAATAGTTCTCCATGTCCATGATAAAACACCGATTCAAAACACTGAAAACCAGTGAAACCACTCAAACCCACGACAAAGTATTTTTTTCAAGTCTTTCCACATGAATTTAAGATTTAAAGAAACAGAGAACTGACAGAATAATTACGGAATCCAGAGAAATAGTAATTATACAGTACTTTTTTTCTAATAATTTTTTTACGACAGAATGAAACCAAATTTCCATAAAATAACCTCTTTACTGCGCACGTGTCAATTCATTCGACTTTGATCACCTATGTCGGACCATGCGATCCGGAGCGTATGATTTTCATGCGATTGATAATATCGGATCACGGGTCAAGAATATAACGACGATCGCCCATGTGATCATTCGTCATAAATCTATGCCGCTCACTGTTCAAGAATAGACGTCCAGAAGGATTTATCATAGAAATTAATATTTCAACAGCTGGGATGATTTGACATTCTTTTCGCGATTCTGGGTGACAAAACCTATGCCTAAACATTTTGAACCTAATTGAGGTAGAAATCGAACACGACTCTTTTGTTCGTGGTATTCCAGAGATTGGCTATTGAATAACGAAGTTATTTTAATCCGCGCGTTTTCCTTCTCACGCCAGGTAATTGCATCGGTCCTTTTATTTTCAATAATTGTTTTATGACTAAATATTAGGTTTAAAAGAGCTGTCTTCTCTCGTCCAGTGAAATTTGGAGTCCTCTTTTTTCTAATATTATTATCATTACAATTATTTATATTCATTTTTATTAAACCATCAGTCACAAACAGAATCAACAATCAAACTTCGTGAAATCAAACTCGATAACACAAATTATCTCTTGAATGTCTGTAGCTTTCTCAGTGTTGCCATAGCTTCTCGCCACTTATCTAAGATTTCATTAAGTAGCAGATTAGCAAACCATCTAAAGTTTAAGGTTCACCTTAACTTTAAGTAGACCTTAGATGAGATGAACATTTGAGGTGGACCGGTGCAAACGACCCTAAAACCTGTTGAGATCAAATGAATGCATAAGTCAAAGTAAAACTGCGCTGAGAGTTTTAACAGGATTCCTGACGGGACATTGTCGCCTGAATGTGCAACTGAAAAAGCTCAAAACAGTGGAGGAAGAATATAGATATTGTGACATCTCACACCTCCATCCACATACTTTCCAACTGCACAGTACTTCAGTACCTGTGAGATTGCTGGATAGAGGAGGAGCATTTAATTAAGTTAAAGCCTGCAGATATCCTAAAATTCCTCCGGGAAAAAGGACTAAAGGAGCTTTTAGTTTCCGAGACCCTCCTCAGAAACTGAGTAGAAGCATTGTATAATATAAAGAGAAGTAAGAGGGCACAATAGATCTTTTAGATCTCAGTGAATGTTACCCCAAAAAATTTGAAAACTAGAAATTATTGATTGTCTGGTTGTCAATCAATATTTTCAAGTTAAAGATTAGGGCTAACGTTTGTAATACTTTTAAACGGTTTATTATTGTGATATTTTGATCAGGTCCTCATCTGGTCGGGCCCTAAGGCCCAAGAAAAAATTCGGGCCCTCTTTTCCAATAAAATTCAAAAATTCTCTTGTTAGTTTGGGTTGAAAAATTAAACAATTATTTTTATTTTTTAATAATTTTAAAAAACAAACTATTATATTCAACAAAATAAATAGTGAAAAACAAAATAATTTTAAAAAATGCATTAATTATATCAATCTAAATCTTATTTTATTTAATTCTATTTTCCTTATTCCTTTATCAGAGGTAACTGTTTTTTTCTCTGTTATGTAAATTTACATTTGAAATTATGAATATTTTACAACCTTTAACGGGCCCTCCAGACCACCGGGCCTATGGGCCTTAAGTTATGGTAAAATTTGATTAGGATTAATCACAGACTGTTTTTTCATTTCTTCCAATGTAATGTGTTAGAAGGACAGTAATGATACCTATACCTAAACATAAGGCATAAATTTGTGCTAAAGATTTTTAATTGAAACTCTTTACAAGAACAGGGGACCTATTCTCAGCTGCTGAATGCTGAGATACGCATACGTAATGTTTATAAATGCGAAGGTTCCTATTTTTGAACATTCGCAATTGGTTCGCATGCGTATGTATCATTCGAAATTGCAGCGAGCGGGATATTTTAAGTGCATCACATATACGAATGCGTATTTGCCATACATAACCTCGCTTTGGTATATGTTTTAAAGTGTATTCATTGACATATATGTCAATGGGTGTAATACAATTTATTCGTGACTTTGAGTTCGAGTTAGTTTTGTAAGACTTTTTGTCATTAAATGAATGGCTGCACAGTTTGTTCACTTGCTGTTAATCCAAGCATTAGAAGATGCTGAAGAGAGAGCACCCCGAATTTATGAAAGACGGCGAAATCCCTTTGAAGAATTGTCCGAGGAGGGTTTTATAAAAATGTTTCGTTTGTCCGAAGAATTGGTGCATGTTCAATCAACAAATTAACGACTTTTCTGAAGTTTCCACAAAGACAGATCGACATAGACATACAATCAAAAGTAGGTATGATTAAATAAGCTTTAGGCATTGTTTTACTGATAGGTGTAATAGGTATAGATATAATTGTTCCAATATTAGTTTAAAAATTCATAAAATACAAGATTAGATCGGATTTTTTGTAAATGATTAAAAAAGTATGCATGTGAAATTATTATATAATATCTATGATATACCAGCATTTTTTATTTAGGTATTAATAGCACTAAGATTTTATAAGAGAATTTTTATAAATTAATAAATAACAATAATTCAAATTGTTTTAATTAAAAAAATAGTAAAGTATAAAAATTACTTTTACGTTTGTAGCTTTTATCGACAATACCAGCATGTGCTAATGCTGTATTGCCATGTTTACGCGAGTGTGTTTTGCTAACCGTTCGCAAACACTTGCGAACAACGTATGCGAATAGGAAAGAATACAATATTCATTACGAATGCGCATGTAGCCATTCGTAAATTGTTATATGCGAATGCAAATTTGCATATGCTGAGAATAGGTCCCCAGGACGGGTTAAGGGACCCATGAATAATAGACAAAATGTATTATAAAAAATCTATTTATTTAAAATCATATAGTACAAAGCAGGTGATCTTAAAAACTAAGAAAAACAGAAAGTGTTGACATCTATGCTGTCAACGATAGTCAAAACATTGATAGTTTACTTATAGATATATCTAATCAGTACTTTTTACAAGAAAAATCAGTTGACTACAATTACCATTGTAAAAAAAATCGTATGTTATAAATAAATTGTCAACTGATTTTTTACTATACACATTTCAAGATCTTCCACGAAATTTTAATAAATCTTATGTATTTTCTATTTTATTTGAAGAATTTTATTGGAAATTAGGGTGTCAAATGTCAAAAACAATTTTGATTTAAACTTCAGAATGATTTTTTAAAAGTAGGTGGAAAATCTTGTGGAACAAGGCATATTCTTAAATTCCTTGAAATCATAATTTGCTTATTTAGTTTCCAAATTAGCTCATTTAACGCGTGAAATAAATAAATTTAAATAATTGTTACTTTCAGTTGAAATGGATCTTCCTAGTATTTAAAAAAAATTTACAAGGTGAGTAAATAATATTGTTCCATTGATTTAACTAACTATTTTCCTAGAATTAAAGAAAATGCCTGAAACTAAAATTTTACTAAGTTTATGAACACTGTATGAAGATTTTTATGAAAGATATCATTTGTTTGATATCTCAAACATGTGGAATGTGCGCTATTACTTTTTTATTAAAACTTTTATCAAAAATATCACTAATTTACAATTATTGTCAAAAATATTGATGTTAATAATTACAAAAATTGAATCACAGACTTTTAAGATGTTAATATACCGTTTTAAATGACACACAAAATAATAGTAAAAAAGAGAAATTGATTAATTTGAAAAAAAAAGATCTGATATAAAATTTTTACAAAAATATCGTACGTATGTCCGCATATATTAAACAAATTAATGAAAGTTATATATTTCAATGTCATTTCAAGAGGTCCTGTGACAAAAAACCCTATAGGCAGTGACCAAATATTACCATCATAACATTTTTTCAATGTCACTCCCTTGCAATGATGCCAGGTTTTAAACTCTTTGTACATGATGAACTATTTTCCAAATGACCTTGTCATAACTTAAAATTTGCCTAGTTTGACCGCTCAGACTATCTGTTAATGAAACTGTCAAAAATTTTAGAATTGAATATTTTTTTTCCAGATATGATTGGCTCAAAAATTTGTGTGTTTTTAGAGAGCTATCGTTAATTATTTAAAATAAAATGAGTCAATGTTATTAAATTGTTTTCATAAAACCTCGAAATGACACTGTAAATATCAATATATCCAATATTAAAACATAAGAATTAATAAATATCTTTTGCAAACATACGAATCGAAAATAATTATTAAAAAAAAGAACTAGTTCGCCTATAAAACTATGCTAACAATAATATAGCTACTTAAAATATGTACAAAATAGAATTTTTTCTTTTTGTATTCTATATAATATTACAAAAATGTTTTAACTTGTAACAACTCGTCAAAGGCACAACATGGGAGATTTTTTTTGTATATAAAAAAAAGTATAAGGCCTAAGATTGACAAAAATAAATACTGTATTTTAATATAGAGTTAACTCTGTATAATAATTATTATTGAGACCACAAGTTTCAATAGGTTGCGCTCTTTACTTTTATTTAAAAAAGGTATTGTATAAACTTTTTATACAAAAAAAAACAATTACTAGTTTTTTTAGAACTACAAACACCCCGCACTTCTCTAATTCAAAGTCGGTTAATATTTCTGAATTTTGAATATGTGAGAATTTGATCTCTTGAAAAAAAGCGTCCATGTCACATTTATTTTCATCAATAGTATTAACTTTTGAAATATTGGACGTTAAAATTAGAAAAAAGCGGCTTTTCAAAAGTATTATTTACTTTTTGGAATTGAACGGTTAGATATCAATGGAAGTTCTAATTTACATAGTTATTAAGGAGGATGGAACATGGATATTGACTAAAGAGGATGAATATAAAGTGAAAAAATTATGGGAAAGGATATAAGCAGGGAAAAAGAAGAAGGAAACTGGAAAAAAGAAGAAACTAACAAATAAGATATTTATATGAAGAACAAATAATGAGCAGTGTAATAAGAGCAAAAATAACTGGATGCTATAATCATATAAAGCGGATGCCAGACATCAGAATGGCAAAAAAGGAAGATAGATGTAGACATAGAAGGAACGCAAAAACGAGGAATATCTAAAAAAGGTGGTATAATCAAGCCATTGAACACCTAAAAGAGGTGGGACTTCCAGACTGGAAGGCAAAAGCAAGACAGAAAACAACATTTTAGAATAAAGTGAAAAATAGGAGCTAGGTAGTCGTGATTTAATTTTAAATGTTTCTTAAACTTACTCTGTTACCATCAATATATTTACAATGAAATATTACTTATTTGAAAAACCGTACTTACCAACTTTAACGTCTTATATTTCAAAAAATAATCATAGGACTGAAAAGTATCGTGGACACTTTTATTCAGGAGATGAAACTGTATAGCATATGCAAAGTTCACAAACATTAACTGTGACCTATTGTTCCTAAGAGGAGTGAGAGGATTATCTTTCTGATTGATATTTATTCATAGATATTGTAAATAAAGCGATTTGTATACCTTACGAGGCAGTGTAAAAGTGTATAATAAGATATGTAAGGACACGCGTTTTTGGTACCTAATTGTGGTTAATTTTTATTTCTCCCTCGAACCATAGTTCTGCTCCTAATCATCTTCCTTTAGTATATTTTTCTTTGTTCATGTCCCAACATTTTTTTTTGGAACCCAATCAGTGTCGATTTACATATACAAAAGAGTATTTAATGAATTGATTGATGGTATAAGAGAGCTTATAGCAAGAAAAAACTTGGCACCAAACTTTGTACGTTTCCATTATCTTACTTTTAAATTTAGTGCAAAGTAAATATACTTTTCATTGCAACAAAGAGCGCAACCTGTCATTTTGTGCTTAATAGAAAACCTACCTAAAAAAATTAACAAGATCACAACGCAGCTCTTACAAGTTGCCGAAAATTCAACTAAATTTCGATCTTTTTAGCCTATGCGTACTTAAGTGAATTAACAATATTGTCTTCTATTTTTTTTTATGAATAATTTGTCTTAAGGTTAGCAACAGTAAATGTATTTCCAACAAGAAGTAAATTAAACAAAAAAATGACCTCAATATCCCGTAAAGTTGTGAAAATAAAGTGGACATAAAATGTATATAACAGGGATTTTGTCGATAAAGAGAGAACAACAAATGATGTGGTGAAAATGTATGACTATAAAGGAGTTTATTATGGAGCATAAGAAAAACATTTGAATTTGAATAGCTTGGTACAAAAATTAGACCAAATATAGAATTTATAGTAAACCTTAACCAAAAGTATAGTTTTTGATTCAATTTAATGCAACAGCTACTGTTATGCTAACCTGTCGTACAAATAATATTTGAAGAGTTCCAATTGTTATGTTGAATTTTTTCGCGCAACTTTTCTTTTTCATATAAACGCCCCTAAATGTATATGGCGTCAGAGCCTTTGTTTGTTTGGTGCCCCGAGGACACGTAAGTGTTCGGACTGGCTATATTTTCCGACCAATCCGAGTTGCAGGATCTCGGCGAACTCGAAGACCAATGTCCCGGACTTTCCGGACTAGGCGTTGGAAAGTTTTCCGGCAACAGGTGATCGGAATGCTGCGAAGGGGGCGTTAAATAAAAATTTTGTTGAAATTGTTGCGACTGCACGTTAGCCTGATTCGAACCGGCTAAGCCTGAGTAAGTAAGTGGCATTTCTAAGCCACTTTGACTGAAATCGAAGCCCATTTGTAGGTTTTGATGAGTGGCAGCTCTTATAGCTGCTATATGCGTTGGGCTGATAGGTAGTGAAGGGCGGTTTTTGGCTGGAGAAGGGGATCCGTTATATCCCTGTGGGGATAGCGACATATTTGAATGTACCGAATGCGGAGGGGATTGATTAGAATATGGCGGACTCAAGGTATTTGCTTGTAACTGCCGCTGTTGCATTATAATTGCTTCAGGGAATATACCGAACGCTGCGCCATAATTACCATCCAACGTGAAACCGAGATTGTTCTTTACAACGTCCTCGTAACTCGGAGGTTGTTTATTGACCATCATATTTTCCAAACCTTGGGGTAAATTCATATTCGAATATAACGAAGTAGCATCATAAGGGCTGGGTAAATTCGTCATTGGAGATTCGACAGGACTCAATGTTGAATTGAGTGAATCGATATTTTGAGCGATCTCCGTTTGTTGCGCCTTTTTGTTATTGTTATTTTTCTTAACGCTCGGTTTTCTTCGTATACTTCCCACAGTCATGATCCCATTATCATTATCGGGACTCGTCGGGCCGTTGGCTTTGCTCGGCCTTTTCGACTTTTGACGTTTGGGAATTATAACTGTTGGTTGTTGTAGCATGTGTCCGGTGGGTGATGCTGAAACAAAAAACAAATTTAACTACACAATCCACACAAATATGAGGCTGTTGTTTAATTGTATCACCATAACAATAATTCAAGTTTGAACCAATTATTATCACACGCGACATGGAAATATTTCAAACTGGCCAGTCTGACCAGAGCACCTGACAGATTGTCCATCTTACGTCTCTTAAACGTATTCTTTTTTATGTATAGTTTAGGTGTGTTTGAAGTCCAGAGACGATTTTCAGTGCAATATAATTTTGCGTAGCGTAGCTTATTCTATGCAGTGGGTGAACCTAATCCTAAAGCCGGCTACTCACTACGCGGGACTTGACAAGTACTTGGCATATTTCAAATAGTGTGTACGAAGCTAACATGAAAATCGGCGAGCTACTTGTACTTGCCGTACGCAGTCGGTAAATTGAACAAAGTCAAAGGCAACAAGTAGCGAGTCAAGTAGCAGCCCCACACTTATTCGACAAGTTTGTACAAGTAAATAACTAGTAAATAGTGTTGTTGTGTGTTGTTATAGCTTCTCTCAACTTTGTATCTTTTTTAGAGATATGACATTCAACTTTATTTAGCAAATATTCGAAATTTTCATAATACAATAATTTTATAACTTGATGTTTTCTTTTGTAACACGTGTTTGTAGAATTCGAAGAGATGAATAAACGTACTTTCTTTTCTTTTCTTCTTCTTACATTCAACAAAAGTTATCGAATAACCAGAGGGTTCCTTTAGAATATCCGCCATCATGTCTGAATTTGGTTTCATTGAAAGATATGCACTGCTCATTTACAATTGCTGCTACTGCATCTGTTTCACTATAAATTTCCATGATTGTAATTATCTTTCACAAGTACTTGCAGTATCCGCAAAAATTGGCATTTGTCCACTAGCCGCCTAATGTATCGACCATACTTGAACTTGTATATGTAGTCGGCGTAGTGAGTAGCCGGCTTTAAATTTGCATTTCTATCCACTCAAGTGTAAGTGCAATACTTCAGGGACATAGTAGCGGTGAGAGTGGAGTTCCTGGGCAGGAATAGTACGAGGCATAGTTTAGTGGTATGCTCTGCGCACCAGAACTACCACCTACTGAGGAGTTCCGCAAGATGGTGGACTACTGCATGGTCAGGAAACTGCCTCTTCTTATTGACTGTAATGCCAATGCGCACCACCAACAGTCAGGCAGCAATTAAAGCCCTGAGTGGGTATAACATTAACTCAGGACTTGTTGACGAATGTCGAGAACGACCTGCTAATCTTGCAAGGCGGAACGCAGTGCTGCTAGAATGGATTCCAGCACACTCTGGTTTTGAAGGCAAAGAGATGGCGGATGCACCTGCTGTGTTAGGGGCAGCAGCTGCTTTCTGCGGCCCGGGCCCGACCCTAGACCTAATATACCCAAGGAGACGAAGAAGTAGCCGAGGAATCAGCACCTTGCTCATTGGACTGCTCTGCAAAGTCCTAGACAATCCAAACTTCTACTGAAGGGATGGACTGATAGACACGCTAAGGCAGCTACTGACCTACCAAGGCACTGCTGTATGAGAAAACACCTCTACAACCTAGGAGTAGAGGATAGTTCCCTATGTAGGTGTTGCGGCATGACTGACGAAACGTCAGTCCATGTTCTCTTAGAGTGTCCACACTGGACTGGACTATGCAGGCGAATCTTCGAAGTCCCTGTTATGGCCCCTGGAGACACAAGCAGGCATCTACTGAAAAAGGTTGTGGCCTTTATCGAAGGGCTCGGCTTTATGGATGTCTAGGTAGCGGTAATGGCACAATGGGTCCGCCAGTGGCCTCATTGCCGGAACCTTAGCTTGAGTTTGTCTAGGTCAAGGCTCGCCTGCACATTTAGTAATAGTAGTAGTAGATTCGACCTTTGGTTAACGATTATAACACAAAGTTCCTTGCTTACTTCAATTGTCGGTCAACGGGAGATCTACCCATATTTATAATTCGGGCACTAAAGTAAATGTCTTTGAAGCTATCAACTTTGAATACTTACTCATAACGTTGTTGTTCGGTATGACGTTCACCATTTGCGGGCTTCTAGGTACGTGTTCATCGAGTAATCGTACAATGTCGTGATGTAACCTTTCGCTAGCGACATCTCTGGGTAGTCTATCCATGTGATCTGTAATTTCTCTATTGGCGTAAGCTTCCAAAAGAGCTTTGCATGCTTGATAAGAACCTTCACGTGCAGCCAAAAACAACGGCGTCTCATCCTAATAAAATAAATAAAATTGTTTAAAAGTTGAAAAAAAAAAAGAATTATGTTAACAAGTACCTTATCATCTTGAGCGTCTCTGTTGGCTCCATGTGCTAGTAGTATATTTACAGCTTCTACATTATTAACGGCTGCTGCCCAATGCAAGGCAGTTTTACCGGAATTGTCGGCAGCGTTGATGTCCGCCTCGGCGCTTATGAGATCTTGTACCATTCCTTCGATGGCTAAACGAGCTGCCAGTATAAGAGGAGTGGTGCCTTCGTGCATTCTTGCATTTAGATTTGTAGCCCTGTTTCTTAATAGAATTTGGAAAACTCCTAAAGCATCAGCTGCTACGGCGGCGTGTAATGGAGTTCGACCCGTGTTGTCTTGTGCGTTTGCGTCGGCGCCTGCATCGAGAAGCCGTTTTGCTGCATCCGCTCTCGCATATCTATAAAATAAAATAAAAAATTAGTAAATTTAAATTAACAAGTCTCTAATTTATACAAATACCTTGCTGCAAGATGTAATGAAGTTTCTCCCGTTTTGTCCATAGTAGCGTTAAGTTCTGCTCCTTGCGCTACTAGATCTTGTATAATTTGTCCCGCGCCATCGTCATCATCTTCGTCCACTCCTGTATCCATTCCGCATCCTCTCAAAGCTGGTACCATGATGGGAGTTATTCCACACGGTCCTCTAGCGTTGCTATCGCCGATATCGTTACCTTGCGGTGGAGATGACTTTATCGAAGGTCTCATATCAGTGGCAGCTTCCAAGTGTTGTTGTGTCCATCTCGGTTCTGCTTCTTCGTATTCAGTTATAGCTGTGTGGTCACTGGAGTAGCCCATATCGTTTCCTCTGAAACGTTTCGGTTGAGGCATGTCGCTTTCATCGTCAGACCATTGGGGTACGTGACCGTGAGGAGCGTTTGGATCGATGTCCATGCCGGGTAACGAAGGATTTTTGCTCAAATTTCTAAGTTCTTGACCTTCGGGACCTCTACGTCGTGATCTTCGTCTCGTACCGGAATTGTTTCCTAAGAATCCTTCGGGGAACCAAGTTATGCCTGCCGCACGTTTTCTTTGGGTTTGAATTACCATCAATACAACCCCGCTGATACATATAACAATCAATATCCCGATTAGGACGTATTTTGCATTTGCCGGAGGGTTATCCTCTGGATCTTCACTTGAGCTGTTTACTTGATATATCGGAAAAGAAGAGGAAAGAGTATGCTTGGAAGCTTTAGCGGCTAAAAATTCTGCGGCAGCGCTAGCTGTTTGGAAACAGAAATCCGAATTTTCCGTTAGAGACGTACATTTTCTATTATCGATTTCTAAAAATACTTTAACGCCAGTTTGTGATTGTTCAGAAATCGCCACGTGGTGTTTTCTTTTGAAATAATCATCTTGTAGGTTATTGGTAGGAGTCGATCCCATCCAAGGATAAATCATGTCGTTTCCTAGTTGATCTTTCTTCACTCTAACGGTAGTTCTCAATTGATGACTCGTATCTCTTAGAAAAGCTACCAAATTATTTTTAAAACCTTCCATGTCCATTAAAATTACCATCGATATAACTCCGTCGGCTAATTCCGGGGGTTCTTTTTCGCAATCCAAACCGTCCCAATTACATTCGGCGTTGTTACAACCGTAATCACAATATCCGTTAGCGTAATGTTTTTGACAATAAGCGTCGTAGATCGGATTACACGCTTGCAGCTTTTTCTCGCAGTCCCTCCCGTCGAACAGACATTGCGGATTGTTGCAGTCTTCGTTACATACACCATCCATGAATACTTCCCAGCATTTGGTCGGTGCTGTGCAGTTGGCCCAAGGATTGATACCCAACGAACAATCGTTGCCGTCAAAGTCGCAAGCGTACGTGTTACATTCTTCGTCACATCTCATATTGCCTCGTTTTATGGGACATTTATTACGTATGCATTGCTGTCGTAGTTTTTCCAGATCCATGGCATAGAAATTATTGAAATCTTGTAATTGTCTAACGGGTTTACCGATACCGGCGGGAGCGTTACGGTCGAATATTTCACAGCTTTTACCGACATGTTGAGGCGGGCAGTAGCAGATGTATTCTCCGATTCTATTTTCGCAGGTGGCGTCTGGATGAAGACACGGATTGCTTTCGCATTCGTCGATGAGATCTATTTCGCAATTGGCTCCAGTTGTCGAGGGTGGACATTCGCAGAAATAACCGCCGTTTTCTGTTATACGACAAATTCCACCGTTTTTGCAAGGCTCTGAATCGCAATCGTAACCGCTCAATTCGCAGTATCTACCGCAATACCCGTCTACGCACGTACAATTATAACCTGTGTTGGTTGGTATACATATTCCACCGTTTCTGCACGGATTGGCGGCGCATACGTCGACTTTCCGTTCACAATGGCGACCCATGAAACCCGCCTTACAGTTGCAATGATAATCGTTGACGAGCTGAACGCAATCTAATGTTCCTGGGTTCGAACAAGGGTTAGAAAGACATTCGTTGATGTCTCCTTCGCATCTAGGTCCTACAAATCCTGCTGGGCATTTGCATTCGAAACCTCCTACTCTATCCATGCATGTACCGTTGTTATGACAGGAATCCGATCTGCAGTCATCGATGTTGATTTCGCAAATATATCCTAAAGTTCCCGGAGGACACGAGCATAAAAAGCTGTCCACCAAGTCGTGGCAAGTACCTCCGTTTTGACAAGGATTCGGCTGACAGTCATCTACGTTCAGTTCACAATTCTGACCTTGGAAACCTTTGGGACAGATGCAGCTGTATGAGCCGATTAGATCTTTGCAGGTTGCGCCGTTTTGACAGGGAGCCGTTTCGCATTCGTTTATCTCCTTTTGACAGTAAGAACCGGTATAACCTTCTTTGCAGTGACATCTGTGGGAATTGCCGATAGTTTCGCATGTACCATTGTTGCAGAGGTGTTTTAAAGTAATTCCTGGAATAAAAATATTTGTTTTTTAAAAATTTCTTATTAATAGAAAAATATTTCAATTACCTTTCTTAGTAGCAGCATCTTTACAGCTGACCATTTCGACGTCGCATACTTTGCCGGTCCAACCAGGACCGCAGGCGCACGAATACTGATTTTTGGTTTGTCTACAAGTTGAATGGTTCTCGCAAGGATTTGTCGCACACCAATCCACGTATTCTCCGCAATTTTTGCCGGTGTAACCGAAAGGACAATGACAAGTGTAATGCGTGGTATGATCTTGACAAGTGGCGCCGTTTAAACACGGCGAACTGTCACAAAGATTTATACGATTTTGACAATTTGATCCGGTATATCTGCAAAATAAAAACGTTTAGTTATAAAAAAATGTAAAATAGAAAGTAAATAGTCTTACCCTGGTTTACACGTGCAAACGTAACTATTTATACCATCGATACAAGTTCCACCGTACATACAGCTACTTTCTGTACAATCTTCGTCGTTAGTTTGACAGTTAATTCCAGAGAAACCCAATGGACACGTACAAGTGTAAGAATCTACGTATTGATTGCAAGTAGCACCGTTCTGACAGGGATGCGACGAGCACTCATCGATATCGATTTCGCATTGTTTACCATCGAAGCCGTTGATGCAGAGACACGTAAAATCGCCTAAATCATCGAGACATGTGCCGCCGTTTTGGCAAGGAGATGAAGCGCAATCGTCGGTATTAATAGAGCAATCCTTTCCTTCGTATCCTCGCATACAAAGACACATATAACTACCGTTGGTGTTCCTGCAAGTGGCTCCGTTTCTACAAGGTTTCGAAACGACGCATTCATCGACGTCTTGTTCGCAAAATCTACCGGTATATCCCACTCCGCACGAGCAAGCGAAATCCAAAAAGTTCGAACTCGGCGTGCATTTCGAGTTGTGTTGACATAAATTCGGTTGACATGGGTCTAATCTATCTTGACATTCTCGTCCGGTGAACGGCGGTTCGCAAACGCATTTAAAATCGTTTACTTGATCGATGCAACTACCTCCATTTTTACACGGATTTACCGCGCAATCGTCGATGTTAAACTCGCAGTTAATTCCGGAATATCCAGGAAGGCATTCGCAAGTATAAGACGCTAAATGATCCCTACAGTTCCCACCATGTTGACAAGGATTGGAAGCACATTCGTCTATATTGATCTCGCATTGTTTGCCGCCGTATCCGGGAAGACAATGACATATAAATTGATTGACACCGTCTTCACAGCTACCTCCGTGTTTGCATGGATTCGATTTGCATTCGTCGACGTCGCTTAGGCATCTCGCATCGAAGTATCCTCGTGGACATTCGCATCTGAAGCCGTTGATGAGATCTATGCAAACTCCGCCGTTTGCGCATGGGTTCGAGGCACATTCGTCGATGTCGTTTTCACAATGACGACCGGTAAAGCCGGCGTGGCATTCGCAAGTGTAACTGTAACAGAATATGGATTATAATATATAATTTTTAGACAATAAATGTTCAAATACATAAAACTTTAGCTTGCTAGCAATACAATATTGATATATCACTGAGGCCTTTTCAGATATATTGTGGTCCTCTGAATCTAGATTACATTCTCCACCCCAGCTCGTTTGATGTAGCCAAACAGCCTCCAGTTTGAGCCTTTCATGTAGTTACTAGTATAGGATGTGTTCTCCTCTAGGTGACCTAATCTGCACATGGCTTTATCTGACAATCCCATTCCACTTGTCTCTGTTATGGTGAGATTTCTCACAATTCTGGTTTCTCTAATCAAAATCAATCTCACTGGTAGGACCATAATTAGGTAAGAAGTCTTGAGACCTAATGGGCCACTCGCAGACTCATTAGTTGTCTTTCTTCTAAAGTAAAGTTTTAACATAAATCCACAATGATCTTGCAGACTTGTCACACATACCTTTTCTTCTGTAATAATCTGTACTTTTTTTCAGTTCTTTCTAAATACAGAGAGATTATCAAGAAATTCTCCAGTTTCTTACAACTACATGAAGATCTTTTTAAACAATATTCGAAATTGGTTTGTAACAATTTAGGCAGGTTGCTATGGTGCACTACAACCTCCAATTTTATAGGTTTGGGCGACATTTCTGACGTAATTTTAGGGAGAAATCTAGTTCTAGTCTTTTGCATTACCAACCTACTAATTGTTCCCAATCGAATGATATCTATCAGCTGGATTGGGATGACTGATGTTTTGTCATATTTTGTCATTTGATTATCGAACAGTGATGCACTTAGTTTTTTCTCTGAGCTTTTCTGACTTTTCTTTATTCATTTTAAGCAACTTTATATATTATGTTATTAATATTACGATGGCAAGAGAACTGCATGATATCAAACAACAGGCAAGATTCAGATTTGAAATATACTGATCTTGCAAATTGTCTAAATTAACAGAACTTCTAGATTAATACGATATGCGACACTGTTGTTTAAATTTGATTTCAATCGAAAGATACAACTAAACAAAAAGGATTCATGAACCATGCAAACAATGAAAACAAACACTCTTTCTTGCAAACAAAATCATGCGAATATGAGGGTGGATACATATGCTTTGTGTTTATTCCCTTTCAACATTTCTATATATGTTTTTGAGGTAAACAGTTACCGAGATTTAAAGGATTTAGTGTGCCTCTTCTACTACTTAGTTCTTTACTGACCAGCAGTGCCTTTAGCCTCTTCAGGCTTCAGCGAAAGAAATTCTTCCTTTTCTATCAAGCAATTTCCTTAGGAGTCTGTAGTGTCTGGTACAAATATGTAACTGGAGGTTTCTTCTTCCATTCTACAGAAACTTCATACTTCCTAATTACTAGTTTGAGTTGTTGGCGGTGCCCATTCAGGCTAATAAATCCTGTTAGGACCTATGTCCAAACTCATAATACATCTCACTCATATCTCACTTAGTAGTAATTTTACAGGATTACCAAAAAGTTGGTTGTTTTCTCCTGATTTGTAACATAGAAAGTCATTCTGGCAATTTGGAATGGTATATATTCTTTGTTTGGTATTTATAATACATATTTTAGAAAATTCTATTGTGTGAGAAATTTGAAAAATAAAGGGTCTATGTTGTGAACATAACCAAACATTTTTGGCAAATGTCACATGCTAAGCCAGTTATAAGTATCCACCTTCATAAAGGACGTCACGAAAACATGCAAGACATTCAAATTTTAATCATAAAATACAATCAAGAGACTTACGATTCGTAAAATGGAAATCCACTGATTGCGTGTAAAAAAATTGTGGAATTATTATTTTTGAAAACAATATACATACGATATTTTAAATTTAATTATTAATTATTAAAATGTAATCAAGCTACACGGCATATAATAATAATTAGAGAAAAGCATATTTACGTCTCAATAATTTTATTACTTTTAACAATCTAATAATGCTTATTTCGAAGACTGGGTTAGGCCGGCTTTATCACATGAGGTCTCGTTTGAATTTAGCTCGTGAACATGTCACTTAGCAGCTTCGAAAGTAGATGCCCATAGGATCCAAACCCAACCTAAGTCCACTTTGGGATTTGTTAGTTATCAAATTGTTAAAGTCAATAACATTATTAAGACATGATGTATTCTTTTAAAATTATTTTAAGCAGTGTATTTGTGAAATTCGCATTTGAATAAATTTAAACTTACCTGTTGATACCGTCTAAGCATCTGGCTCCATTTCTACACGGATTGCTGTAACATTCGTTAACATTTATCTCGCAATTTGGTCCTGAAGTGCCTGGTTTGCATATACATTGATAACCATTTACCAAATCTTGACAGATGCCGCCGTATTGACAAGGATTAGATTCGCATTCGTTGATTTGTTGTTGACATAAAGGGCCGGCGTAACCAGGATGACATGTACAAGTAAACGAGTTTTCGCCATCGATACATTCACCTATAACAAATAAATACAATAATTAATAAACAACTACAAAGTTTCTATAAATTTTTTTCAACATTTCAGGCGTATACTCGTTAAGTCGACTCGACTAATTCTTCTCTAGCTCGGGTTCTTGGCGCAATTGAACTGCGCACCCAGGAATATCAGAGAAAGTCGGATCTAATTAGTTGTACCCAAGTTTCTTTAGGCATCTTCCCTCCTCTCATTACCTCAACCCTATGATTTTACCATAGTTGTTAAGGTTCCCAACAGGAACTACTCTCAGCATGGCTGGTGTTGGTTCCGCAAGGTTATCATGGAGAATATTTTAGCTGCCGCTTTTTCAGAATTGTACAGTCCATGTCACTGTGGCTTTCGAACAGTTTTAAACCTTTCCAATACTATACAATTTATAATGATTTAAATGAAGATCAAAATACTAACCGTGTAAACAAGGTGAAGACAAGCAATCGTTGATGTTGGTTTCGCATGATACTCCAGTAAATCCTGGCGGACATTCGCACGTGTAAGTAGCAATACCATCATGACATAATCCACCGTTGCGACATGGGCTCGATGCGCAATCGTCGATATTGATTTGACAGCGCGAACCAGTGAAACCAGTTGCGCATGTGCATTTGAAGCTGTTGATGAGATCGTGACATGTGCCGCCGTTTAAGCAGGGTCGCTCTTTGCATTCGTCGATGTCGATTTCGCATTGGGTTCCGGTGAATCCTGAAAAAAAAATAGTAATTAAATTTTCTGGTGATTCAACTTCCAGTTTGCATTAGCTGGTAGTAAAACTTCCGGCTATCCTAGCTGCCACTATCAAGTTGATGTTAACCATAGAACATACAGTTAAATACGAGAAATGGAGTATGTTATTCTAACTGACAACTGTGCAATATTTTCATGGTTGCTTATATTTTGCATTTTGCAAAGATTATTTCATGTTTAAATTTGATTGTGTTATAATTATTTAGGGTGAAATCGAAAAGCTTATTTGATTCATTTATGGTAGTTTAGTAGCATCTAGTTTCTGTGTGTTTGCCTTATTATGTTATACAGATTGCGAAAATTCTTATGGAACCCTCGTCGTACACAAGTGCGAAAAATAAGCTTGAAAGAGAGATAAATAATAATTGTGCGCGGTCATCAAGGCGTGTACTTAATTCCAGATGCACCCCTATTTTAACCGCTGTAGCCAGAAGTGCATATTAATTTGTATAAATGATATTTTTGACTAGTTATCGTTGACTTTTTTCGAAGTCATGCATGATAGGTAAAACTAAACACTTCCATCATTCTCTCTGTAAAGCACAATGTTGCCGGATGAAAGTGTCCAGGGTAGTCTAGTGGAAGTAAGTCATTAGAAAAACCCTTATTTTTATTTTTTTAAACTATAGTTTAGTGTTTCGAAAATTGGATTTTAATTAGTTTCCAGAGGTAGAAATTGTCATCAGAGTTTTCAGTTTATGGTTACAGTTGTCAGTATCAACAATATACAGTCCGAAATGTTTTTTATTATTTCCAAATTCAAGTAATTTTGACTGTACCGCTTGTTTTTAATTCGATGCTAACTTTTTTAATGTCGGTAATTTTGGAAAGCGGTACCTTGTTAATTTTCCATAATCAAATTAACCTTTTCGTACGGTACATGCCATGACCTGCAAAATATCTAGGCTAATCATTATTATCCACCTATTTAATTTTGGTTCGATATCAGGTAGACGAAACGAAAGGCAAAAATGAACTTTTTATAATACATCGTTAATCGGCATCGGACAACCCGTATGTGTGCCAAATTTCAAGGGTGCCGCCAGCAAGTAAATAACAAACGACCATATCTGTAAATTATAATATATTAGAAGGTATATTTTTAATGAAGCTACTTTCTACCAAAATATTGTGTATAATAAACTTTAAAGAAAAGTTTAATGGTATCCCTTGCGTTGCAAAAGAGCTTGTTCTTGTCTCAAGATATACATTAAAACGACAAAAGAGACCCATTGATTACCTGTCATTATTGGATAACTAGTCTGTGTCAATGGACGAGTTGTATACAAGGGAATTGCTGCCAACGTAACGAGCAAAAAAATACTGAAAAAGGTTAGTCGCATAAGGAAGTGTTTTTTCCAATCTATGTTTAGTTTTTCTTATATGTTTTGAGTGCCTTTACCACCCATGTTGTACCCAAAAAGTTTGGAGGTATTTTTAGTTTGGGGTATTTTGCATCTTACAGTTGACGAAACACAAAGAACACAAACAAAGCCAAATAAACATGTATAGACAGCTGTCATTAGTTGTTCGTCAACTGTAAGATATAAAATTCCCCAAGCTAAATAGACCTACAAACTTCTCGGGTACAACTCCAAACTTTTCGGGTACAACATGGGTGGTAAAGGGACTCAAAATATATAAAAAAAAACTGAACATAGATTGGAAAAACCACTTCCTTATGCGACTAACCTTTTTCAGTATTTTTTTGCTCGTTATGTTGGCAGCAATTCCCTTGTATAGAACTCGTCCATTCTTGTCGATACTAATAATAGTGACTAATTATGAAGAAAGAAAAAAAGCAAAGTGATTAGACTGGTCATTAGATGTGTAGAAGAAGTCTCAATTAGTTTTTATGAAGAAATTGGAAACATTTGAAGGGTACAGGAATGAAAGGGGATCATCGACATTTTTTAGAAGAGTGCCATTATATAGTAAATGTTATGTCCAAGAATAATTGTGCGCAGTCAATGAGGGGCGTGTGTTAAGTGCACACTTATTTTAAACGCTGATGCCAAATGAACTTATCTTCAAGAGTTATTCCCAATTTTTGACGGCAACAATGTTAAACAACAATTATTGTTAAATCGAAAGCATTGTATAGATTTTATTTATTGCAGATTGTAATTTGTCCAAATTTTCTCTTGGACTATATTATTTTTTATTTTATACTTATTTGTGTTGATCTCACTTATTCTTCAAAAGTCAATAATATTTGCAATCTCGATTTTCTCCCACTACCTAAGTACGGCCTTATCCCTTTTTAAAACTCAAATGTACAATAAGAAATTTATTGCTTAGAAAGTACGGAACTGAACTGTATATTCATCTTTTTTTTTTGGTTGAGACACACTTACTCAACCAAGAAATGATAATATTGGACAGATATTTAGTTTGTTTGTTTTTATAATTGAAACCCCGTTGTGCATTTCCATCTGAGTAATGCAGATAAAGTAAACAGTTACTGAATTAACAAAGATAAGTCTCAATTTTAAATATGCAGCGAACTTTCAAGGTTATTTTAAATGAAGTCGAACCAAAGGCTTCGTACATGCCACATATTATAACAGTTTGAAATTGTAGTATTATATTGAAGTAATGGAATAATTTGAGAAATTATCTTCAATAAACAACAACTTTAATAATATAGAACGTACTTATATCCAACAACTAACGGAGATTTCGTTTGTTTAAACAGGAATAAACAAAAAATTTATCTTTATATACAATTTTTTGACAACTATAACAACTTTTGTCAATGGACGAGTTCTATACAAGGGAATTGCTGCCAGGTTAGGTTAGGTTAGGTTTGTGGTGAGTGGGTCAATAAGGCCCTCCACTGCGACTCACAAGAGTCTATTGTGGCTCACGCCTATTCAAATTTCATCAAATATATTCAGCTTTTTAACAAAGCCGATTATTTTATTTGGTGAATGATATTTCAGGTCCGAGGGCGAGAGAGAGACCCTGCCAAACATCAGATACCTGATTCTAGCCGCGGCGGGGCAGGCACAAATTATATGCTCTGCTGTTTCATCATCTTCTAAACAGAGACGGCAGGTCGGATCTTCCGACAGTCCAAGTTTTAGCATATGATGATTCAGATGACAGTGGCCTGTTAAAAGGCCTGTTAGACAACGTAGGTCATGCCTGCTATGGTCCAACGTTTGTTTGGAGACATACTTCGAAGGATGTATAAAAGCCTTTGAATGAACCAATCCTGGTAAACTATGCCAGAAGTCTAAAGCTCTTCCTGCTGTCCAGGTATTTAGTGTTTGTTTGGCAAAACTTATTGCGATGCCAATTGTAGGTTCTGGTCCGATAGAAACACGTATGGCACCCTCCCTTGCAAGAAAGTCTGCCTTCTCGTTTCCTTCCATGCCAGAATGGCCAGGGATCCAGACCAGCAATACTTTATTGAGTTCTCCTATTGAGGAGAGTCTTTTTTGGCAGTCCAAAACCAATTTCGAAGTTACACGGCGAGAGCTAAGTGCTTTTAAAGCCGCTTGGCTGTCCGAGAAAATTTTTATTGTTCTATGTATGAGATTGGCTTGCTCCACTCTCTCCACACATGAAATAATGGCGTAAATTTCCGCCTGAAATACGGTTGCATAGGATCCTAGAGAGGTTGACATTTCTGTCTTAGGTCTGCGCCCGTATACACCTGCACCAGAGCCTGAGGGTGTTTTTGAGCCGTCTGTGTACCAACAGCTGTCTGCTCTTAATAGTTCATCCTTGCGGAGAACCCATTCATCTCTATTTGGAATTAGGATGGTGTAAGGCAGGTCGTAGTTTACTGTTGGAGGCAATATGTCAGAGGTCATTCCCAGAATACTGTGACTTTCAATATCCGCTAGTATTCTGCTTTGTTCTGCATACGCCTGATTTGTGCATTTAGAAATATGTACAATTCTGTATGCTGTCCATCTAGCCTCTCTTTCCAAAAATATATGGAGAGGAGGTAGGTCCAGAAGGATTTCCATGGCTGCTGACGGTGTGGAGCTGATAGCACCAGTGATTGCCAGACAAGCCTGTCTCTGTAAACCAGAGAGCTTTGCTTGGGCCGTTCGCTGTAAAGCTTTTGGCCACCAGGCAATAGCTCCATATGTGATCATTGGTCTAATGACCATCACATATATCCAATAGATTTGTTTAGGTCCCAAGCCCCAAGATTTTCCACAGATCCTGCGACATGTCCACAAAGATAGTCTGGCCTTATGGATAACTTTTTCCAAGTGAGCGTTCCAAGTAAGTTTCTTATCTAGGATAATCCCCAAATATTTTACTTCCGCTGCAAATGGAATAACCTCACCATTATAGGAAAGTGGTGGAAGATCCTCCAACTTTCTTTTTCTAGTGAAGGGAACTATTACAGTTTTGCCAGGGTTAACAGACATCTGTTCCCTCTGACACCAACTGTAGACATCGTCCAGCGTCTTTTGGAGGATATTATATGCTACCCTTCCTGACTTGGTCCTTGCCAAGATAACAAGGTCATCTGCATACGCTTGCAGTTCTACCCCTTCTCTTTCGAGACCGCTAAGCAAGTTATCCATCAAGAGAGACCACAGTAGGGGAGATAGTACTCCGCCTTGTGGGCATCCCCTGGAAACCTTGAAGCTGATGGTCTCGTCCTGAAGAGATGTAGTGGCTGTCCTATTTGTGAGCATGGCATATATCCAACCAGTAATGGTTGGTTTGATGCCCTTTTCAGTCAAAGCTGAACCAATGGAGGTCGGTAGTGCATTGTTAAATGCTCCTTCAATGTCAAGAAATATGGCCACCGCAATCTCCTTGTTGTTAAGGGATTGTGTGATTTTCTCAACAAGGTTGTGTAACGCTAAATCTGTTGATTTGCCAGTTTGATAAGCATACTGATGGATGCTCAGGGGGGAATTATATAAAGCAACCCGCCTGATGTAGCAATCCAGTGCTTTTTCAAGTCCTTTAAGAAGGAAAGATGTTAGGCTTATTGGTCTGACTGATTTAGGGTGTGGGTCTGTGCGGCCCACCTTTGGTATATATACCACCCTAGTCGCCAACCAGCTGGGTGGTATGTAATTCCACGCCAGACTAGCTCTAAACAGTTTAATGAGGATGGGTAAAAGTAGCTCCAGTCCATTTTGAAGCAGAGCTGGGAATATACCATCCTCACCGGGAGATTTGAAGGGCTGAAAAGATTTGATTGCCCATTCAACTGCCGGTGCTGTGATAACTTCCTTGGCAGCCTCCCAATCGATATTTTTTGGCCGCCTAGCGCCCTCAAAGTGCAGAGGTCGATTGTTATCCAGAGTCAAACTTCCAGGAAAGTGATTTTCAATCAAAAGCTCTAACGTTTCCTTTCTAGAGGTCGTGAACGTGCCATCAGGTCGCTTCATCGACCCAATCTCGGCAATCGACTCTTTAGAGAGAATCTTGTGAATTCTAGTACTACGAGGTATATCAGAAATACTCTCACAGAACTTTTTCCAAGACTCTCGCTTTGCCTTTCTGATTTCCTTATTGTAGTTTGTCAGAGTAGTTTGCCAACATAACGAACAAAAAAATACTAAAAAATGTTGCATAAGGAAAGGGTTTTTCCTATCAATTTTTGGTTTTAATTCCCTTTACCACCCGAGTTGTACCCGAAAAGTTTGTAGCTCTATTTAGTTTGGGGAATTTTATATCTTACAGTTAACGAAAAACTAATGACAGCTGTCAACACATATTTATTTCTTTTAGGTGGTATTTGCAATAATAAAAGCAGATCAAAGTCTCACAAATCACAAACGAAAGTAGAATAAAAATTAGTATCCAATATAAGTACCAGAAACACAAACAAAGCCAAACAAATATGTGTTGACAGCTGACATTAGTTTTTCGTTGTTAGATACAAAATACCCCAAACTAAAAAGACCTCCAAACTTTTCGGGTACAACATGGATGGTAAATCGACTCAAAACATATAAGAAAAAACAAAAATTGATTGGAAAAAATCACTTTCTTATGCTACTAACCTTTTTCAGTATTTTTTGTTCGTTATATTGGCAGCAATTCCCTTATATATAGATAGAGTTCATATAATACCCTTTTTGTTGTGAGTCATCGATTGTTGATGACATTACTTTGGAAGAAATGGAAAAAAGGCAAGTCTGTGATTAATCCTAATCAAAATATCACAATAATGAACCATTTATGTATTACAAGCCCTAATCTCTGACTTGGAAAATTTGATTGTATGATGTTTAGATTACGCGCAAGCGCGACCTATCAATCGGAAGAAATGTCATCGTTTAAAATAGGAGGCAGACGTACTTTTCGTAGCGGTAATCCGTCTGAATTGGTGTAAAGTGAAGTGAAATGGTACGGAATAAACCAAACAGCATCAAGAAATCGATTTCTGAAGGTTAAAAAAAACAATGGACATTGGGTAAAGTTGATAAAAGCCGATCACAATTTTTTGGAAAATAAGAGGCAACAAACAAGATGACGTTGAAACTATTATAATATCGTTAAACGAGATTATAGAAATAAAGAGTAATTGAAAATTGTATTCTTTGTGACCACACATTAAAAATCAAGTGATATTTGATATACAAAGAAAAACAATAACCACAAGTTACTATATGTAGAAAGTACTCTGTACTGTTTTCTATAAATAAGTAGTATCGGCAACCATTTTCCGTATGTGCAAAGAAACGTTCGAGCAGCACAATTTCTTTTCATTAAAAAAAAAGGAATTTTAAACGATTTGTTTATATAATACTCTCTAGATAATACATCAAAAGAAACGTTTGCAGCTATTGAATAAAATAAATATAAAGCACTCAAGTAACTAATTACATATCAGGCGAGTTAAAAATGGAAGTAATTAGTAACGACGAGCCAAATTTTTTTCAAGTCACATTCCTCTATCAGACGTATGTTTCTCAGGGAAACGCCAACATTTTTTAGAAATTCAAAATAGGGGAGATGAGAGATACAATTTTGGATATATACAGATTGCGAAAAAGCTTATCGAACCCAGCGGATTTTACAAGTACCACAAGTAAAATATGAGAAAAAATCTTGAGAGAGAGAAAGAATAATTGTGCGCGGTCATCAAAGCGTGTACTTAGTTCCAGAGGCCGAATGTTGATTGCTCTCCTATTTCTACCGCTGTTGCCAGAAGCGCAGATTACTCTTGCCTCTGGAACTAAGTACGATGACAGCGCACAATTATTCTTTCTCTCTCTTTCAAGCTGGTTTTCTCATATTTTCCTTGTCGTACTTGTTTTTTCTGACTTGACCCTTCAAAATTTGGGTCTAGATACGGCCCTGATTGTACTAGTGAGGCAGCACTCAAGACAATCTCAAGACTTAAACTGACATTAGTCAAGTGGAGTAACGCTTTTAAATCACCAGAGTGTGGAGGGTAATGAAAAGCTCAGAAATACACAGTTACTATTTGGCCAAGTACAAAAAGTCAATGAGCTACATAGAAAACACCTGGCTAGGGTGTTGATGGCCTAGGTGCTATGAGAAACCACAAGAAAGTTACCATATAAGCAATTTGGTTGCAGTGTTTTGTTAGACGAGCTCAGAAAAACCGGTCTACTCAGTTTCCTATAAAAATCTAAGAGAGTAGTCTTCATTTAGTCCTATTCCTTGAAGATTTTTCAAGATATAATAAGGTTTTGGTTTAGGAAAGTCTTAGCAAGGGTGCGGTTCTAATCTAATCTAATCTAATCTAATCTAGGCAAGGTGTTGTACCTTAAGGTTAATACAAAGAGGTCCAAGAGTACATGTACTATTTTAATAAGCCACATGACGACTTTTGATGACGCTTCATCGCCCAACGTTGAATCAAGGTCTTCGATACACAGTCGTTAATAATATCAGTTCTACTAATTCACGAAAAAATAGCAATTAAATGTTTTTGTTTCCTTTTTTCGTATTCCGTCGGTTTCCCCTACTTTAGGTATTCCAGGCATTTTTATTATCGGCCCAGTTGTGAGTGTACTTCTCATTAGAAAATTGCCAACAGATCGAAGTATGCCATCTTCGGCTAGTTGTTAGTCAGTTGTTAATCCGATTTTGTTCTTTCTAATTAAGTACTTCCAATGTTTTTTTTTTATACCTTTTGTTGCAATTGAATTGATTATCTTCAAGTATCCATTAATTAGTAGCTAAGATTATACGAAGGAATCATTATTTAAATATGGTAGTGGAAATCGGATTATAATCGACTAACCATTTTATACAATTTCTAATTGAAGAAATGTCAACGAAATGTTATTAATAATACAATAATTAATAAAAATATTATTACAACAAAGGTTTTCTATAACTCTAGACCTACTCAAGTTGTTTCAACAGGATGGAGCACAACAACATTGTCAGCGCAATGTCCGAAAGTACCTCTAGTACCAGTACTAAGGCCCAGATTGTGTTTTAATTCTTCCAAAATATCATTTTCGTACAGAAAGTACAGAAATAGTTCATATAATTCGATTTATAAATAAAAGTTTTTGTTTGATAAGTTTGTTTATGAAATCTGACACTGATTTGATAATATGACTATTTGTTTATTGTATTAAACGTAGTTCTCCATCTAAATCACTTATTATTTATTGAAGTTTAAGAGAAGCCCCGTTTAAGAGAAGTGCAATTCAACGTTGTTCGTGGTTTATAGGGTAGTAGTTGTTGCTTCTTAGTAAACGGTCTTTAAAAAGTAATTTTCAAATTGGTAAGAAGTTATAATAGTTATTATATTTAATATTATAGCTTTCTTGGTGTGCGTCATTGTTTGTGACGTATATCCTGTTTTTGGGTATGTAGTTTATTTTATTTGCGATTTTGACATATTATATCTAACCTTAAATTTGATAAATAAAATCATCAGGATCGTATTCCAGCATTTTTTCCGTGTATTTTGGCATATTTTTGTATTATTTAAATAAATATGACAATAAGATTAATATTCACTTTTCATAAATAAAAATTGATAGTAAACAGCAAAGTACAGACCTAACGAGAACTGTCAGTGGGATATTAGAAAAAGACATGACACATTGCCAATACGAAAGGTATGTCTGCATCTCATTTTGAATGGTGTAATTTCTCGCGTCTAAACTACAATCTAACAATGGAAATGTTATGTAAAAGATATTTGAGGTTATACACAATGTAAAAATAAATAGTTCTGCGATCTTAATTTGAATACCCAATAGTTGATTTGATATTTTAACTTATCTAAGAACGCAGATAATGTATGATTAGCAAACATTTTAATCAATTATGATAATTGTAATTATTTATAAAACATTTTCATTGTATTAAAAGTTTCTTGAAATTTTGAAGAAAATTAATATTAAATGTATTAAAAAAACCAGTTTAACAGACGATCGAGTTAATTGGCCCCATTCTCAGGAATCAAAAAAAGTGAATAAGCGGATAAAGAAGATTCGCACATAACAAGAGTGATGAATATTGGTGGTTTTTTGTTTTTGTTTATCTGACTGTTCATAAAAATAATTATCATGAGTTATAAAATATTCAAACTATTCTCTAAGATATTCTAAATATTGTTAGTGAGGTAGTGTTATCTTTGTAAGGCGTTTGACTGTTTTCCAGTTTTCACAGTATATTGCTTCGTAAACCTAAATAAATCTATCTATCTGTAAAGTAACTCATTTACATAAATAGTAATCATATTCTTTTAACGCCATCTATTGGTCTTATAACTTATACCGCGATCCCCGTATTCAACACCAAAAACAACGAATATTCTTCCTTCGGTGTATACCTACCTATCCATAATAAAAAGATAAAAACCCCAAGTCATTAGTAGGCATTACTTTTGTTGGGAACAAAGAAATATTAAACTGGTACAAAGAGAGAATACTTTGCCAGTACCACCCACACGAAAATATTTTTCATCCTACTTTCCACATTACCTTATCGATAACGTTGAAAGTACTTAACACAGGAGATGTACTGTTTGATATAGAGATGGACGATGTACATTATGTAGGTACTATAAGTTGTTATTCTTTTTTTTTTGGTAACACTGCTTATTGTGAAGTAAAATCTGACGTTTGTCATTTTTGACGTAGACGTTTTAACGTGTAGGCAAAATTGAACTTGATAATTATCGATTGAAATTTTTAATCAATAATGGTAGAGAAAAAGACAAGACAGGTCTGTAATTAATTCTAATCAAAATATCACAATAAATGTATTACAAACGTTAACCCTAATTTTTGACTTTAAAAATTTGATAAGTTGATGTTTAGATTACGCGCAAGCGCGACCTATCCATAGGAAAAATTACACCATCCAAAATAGGATACAGACGCACCTTTTGTAGCGGCGATATGTTTCACGTCTTATTCTACTGTCCCAAAAAAAAATAACGACATACCGAAAACCCGGATATACGTCACAAACCATGACGCACACTAGTAAGACTATTGAACGTACTATATCAATAAATTCCGTTAGAGCAACATAAAACAGTCAACACAATGACAAACTCAGACGTTCAAACAACCAACTTTTTGAAATTAAATCTATAGATACAAAGACTATTTATACAACTCTTCTATACACTGGACTACATCTTAAGATCTAACTCCACGTGAAGGTGAGCTCTTGGTACAAAGATGGCTCAAAAACATCCTCAAGGATCTGGTACTGAGTTTATTTGGATACTGTGACTTGAGGAGGTTGCAGGACATGGAACTGTCCGGAACCGTTCGGTGGAGTCACAATTTGTGACTCACAAAGGATTGCATAAGAGAGGAATACGGAACTGGCTAAGTAATGAGCACTAAGAAATAGTGGTTGACAGAAAAAAGAGTTCATTGAATATGGTAGACGTGGAACTCTTAGCTGGGCTATTAAAACTGGGCAACAGATATTTTTAAAGGCAGTTACCGAAATGGTCACTTTTGCTGTACACTGAGGAAATATCTACACAAAATGGGAAAAGTCGGTGAACCTATTTGCAAAAAATACGAACCAATGGATGGAATACCTACCCTCATACTATGCTTCAGTGAGAACAAGAGTTCCGACTTGGAAGAGGAAATAGAGCTACTCAAAATCCACTGGTCAAATTTTTGGCTATAAAATACACGAAGCTTTTAAAATGGAAGTAGATAACCTCGAAAATGATACAAAGATTTAGTTCAAGTTCCTGAGATGTTGCGCACAACTTAAACGACTGAATAGATGTAATGAAAGGGCTTTTTCAAGAAGCTGACTTTGCTTCATGAAGCCTACTAGAGCCACAAACCTAAACCTCCCATAAGTGTCAAGCTAACTGGAATGTCAACGAAGTTTTCAAAAACCTTGAAAGTATTTTTGCATAACACTTTAAATATGTTCGTCCACCTCTATTAGTTATGTACGCGGTTAGTTCATTTATCTTTATTACGGAACGTGAATTATTAGACTCGGGAACGTTCTCCGACTTCGACAGTTCTTCGTTAGTACTTTGGTCTGTTAACGGTTCTACAATACTCGTATGTACCATGGAAAATAAAATACCAACCAAGTGGCACGCCCATTTCTAAGCCGACTAAAGCTCGGTCAAAAATCAAAGACACTGTTACTAATAGTACTGGTAGGTACTACTACCGGTGTTTCGAACAATGCAAGGAAAAATTGATTATCGTGATAAATATTACTAAGTTGGAATGGAAAATAGTACCAGTTCCGAGTGGGTACTAGTAAAAATGTCGATTTAATCAAACAGGAACTTTTTCAAATGTAATTTTTAGTGGGAATATGACAGTTCTTGTCAATTTTGACAGTTTTCGAGAAAATTGCTAATTGGATTTGTTTACGTAGAAAGGTTGGAAGATTTTTTGAAAGTAAAAACGAATTCGGCAGCAAAAAAATGCAGAATTTTAATTTTAAACTCAGTTGACCTCAAAGAGTGTTGGTCCTTGCGTTGGTAGGTAACAGGTAGATGGACACAGACGGTTAGTACCAGTGATGGTACGTGATGGACGCCGGCCATCAGAAACGACTATTTTTTTTTCTCTTCTTCTTTCCTTTCGATCTTAAAAATCGAGCGCCACCGCACACAGATCACGCATGCAACCTACACATCATTAGCGAGTAGAGGAATTTCGGCTCTCTCTGTATTATATGCAGGGCTTGCTCGGACAATCTTTTTTATTTTGGTTTCTCGTACATACTCGTTTCATAACGATTATAACCGTGTCGTTAAAATTTGCATTATTAGGTGGTGCTTAGCGAGGAAGATAAAAATAAAGATGATTATATATGATTCATAATAAAATTAGCCGAAAATTACTAATTGATAATTTTTACGGCGTATAGATTATACGCTTGACGACGTGGTTTCATCACAACAGTCCAAAATTGAAAAAACATCTATAACGCCTCTGAAAATGCAGAAAATTGTTCAGAAGTTTTCGGCTTTGTGTGAACGAACGAAAACTTGGCAGGTATTCGAAAAGGGAACTACAGGCTCTTCCAGAGAAGAGAAAATCCAATTCTGCAGCATCGATAACTGAAGTGATCAGGAAGATTGTGGAAAACTACGATGAAAACATACCAAATATCTGCTGTCGAATGGCACCAAAGACCAACAAAACAACAACAAACAATTATTTTTACTGATATAAGGAAATTTTGTACCTGTGCATTAAAAAAAATCAAATATTCAACTATTCAAAATATTACCTGGCATACAGACGCATCTGAACGTCCCGGGATCATCCAAACAGGAACCGTCATTGTGACAGGGGTGAGATTCGCATTCGTTGACGTTGATTTCACATCGTGGACCCGTAAAACCTTGCGTACAGTTACAAGCGAAGCTTCCTGGTGTATTTACGCAGATTCCGTCGTGCTCACACGGAGATCCTGAAACAAAAACAAACATTTAGCACGTATTGAAAGTTGAAAGTGTTAGTTCCGGTTATCCCATTTTCTGGAGCAATTTTAGGATATTCTCAGCATTCAATTTTGGTAGAAGTTCGCTAGGTAATGTGATTTCCCCAGAATATTCTTCTTGAGCTTTTGATGTGCCCTTAGGCAGCCCTGTTAGGAAACCTGTCAGAACTCTTAGTGCAGTCTACCTTAGGAATCATTTCTTTTCACCGTTGTAGTTATCCAGGAGTATCATTGATTGCCTTAATCCCACTAGAATGGCCGAATCTTGTTTCTTTCAATATTACATTGAAACAAAAGAGTTCTGTCCCCAAAAACGTTGTTACAGATGTAAAGATGTTCTTCTCATCCAGTTTTTTTTTAGCATCGCTTCAACTGCGTCAACTGCAGATATCCTAAGATTCCTCCGGGAAATAGGACTAAAGGAGCTACTAGTTTCGTTTCAGCAGTGCCATTCCTGGGGTGGCGAACGCCTGCGTGCAAGAATAATTTTGTGCGCCCCTATATACTATACTTAAATTTTGATGATAAGGCAAATTTTCATAATCATTTTTAGTTTGAGGCTTAAACTGAATAGTTTCCTTATAGACTAGTGTAAGTCTTTTATCATGAAAATGGCCAAAATGGACGTAATAAAATAAAACAACGAAAAAATATTACAAAAAATGCATAAAAAACAATAACATGTATATTATTTGTCGAGCCAGCCGCCAAAGGCAACCGGCATCCTTTGAAGATACGCCGCCGCCCGTAAGCCAAGTGACGACACGCCGACAACAGATTTTTTGCATGTAAATTCCAGTGTAGAAGCAAAGTGTAGAAGTTACTTCTTATATTATTTTACTGTTTCTTCCTGTAATCAAAGTTTACAGCTTTGCTATAATTTGATTTTTAATACCTTTAATGCCGATTTTTCTTCCAATTAGAAGTGCGTTTTTGCAAGAGTAGCGAACAGTTTAATTTGGGCGCCTGCGTGCGGGGCATTCGCTGCATACCCGCCAGGAACGGCACTGAGTTTCAGAGACTCTCCTCAGAAACTAAAGGTATTTTTTCGCGAGATCCCGTTGATGTGAAGTCGGTAACAGAACGGTTATACCCCCACCAAAGAAATTTGAAAGGTTGTTATCGTTCATGATCTCCCGCGAAAATAAACCGGTTAACCGGATAGATTTAACTTGACAACAATAATAAATAAACATAACCTCAATAAAAAGTGACGAGTTACAAATTGTTTCTATCGTTTGAAGAATGTTTTCTTTAGTTTTAACTATAATTGTCGATTTTTTTATACTAGCCTTCCTGTAGTTATGTCATCACAAGTAACCTTGCATAGTTCAGTCAGGCTACGAGTATTTGGAATGTTTAACTTCAGCCAATACTAAAGAAAGTCCCATAACTCACCATTCAACAACTCGTTTGCTGTTAATATATCAACAATAACGTGAAAATTTTCACCTCGATTATTTAACATCAATTCTACTTGTTCCATTGAAAATTGGAGTGAATCAAAGTAGTTATATATTATTTTGTTGTCTCAGATATTATCTACCTAGATAAATAATTGTATTATCTAACCTCCGTGGATATTATACATAAAATAATGAATTATCCTAATTTTCAAATGTCACTCCTGACAATTAAATTTCTATAACCGCCAGTAACCATACTCCTTGATGCGGGAACTGAGAGAGATCCCGTTTTATAATTTATTGCGTCACAAATTACGTCATTAACATACTCCCCTATTACCGTTCTATCGCAAAAATGCAGTGGGAACTGAATAACAGTTCCCGTTATATCAACGGGATCTCGCGAAAAAATACCTTAAGTAGAAGTAAGGGGGCACAATAGATTTTTCAGGTCTCAGTGAATGTTACCCCAAAAATAAATACTCGTACATACACTCCGTTTCCAAGATTTTTTACTTTCTATTGTACTGACACTTTTTTAGGTTGTTTTTTCTTAAATAAATTTGTAGTAGTCGTCAACATTTTCTAGAAAAAGTGTTATCTTTCCTTAAATAATTATGAATTACAAACCCGTTTGTATTTAAATCATTTGTAAGTGATCTTCAAGAAGGTACTACAGATTTATTAAAAAAAAAAAACTCAAAAAAAGTGATTTACATCAATGAAAAGTACAAAATCTTGAAAATGAAGTGTTCTATCGAATTCAACAAAGAGTGCCTTTTATGTAGGAAATTTAATAAACAATTGCATACCAAAGTCTTAAGGTCTAAATACCAAGTGTTTCAAAAATATGGTACAATAAATGTTTACGAACCCCTCGTATCACGCCACTGGCTTATTTGTACTTGCATCCCCCGAAATAAAATGTGTATTTCTTCCGCTCGTTTTAACAGCTTGTATCTCACAAACTAAGAAGTTTAGAGAAAAGTTGCATTTGGGTATTTTAGATAGTTTTAACGATTTATCTAATTTACGAGACACCCTGTATCATCGCATGTCATTCATCCACATAATAATATACTCTTTTACTTAATTATTTATACAGCGGGTTCCGTATGTCCCCGCCCATATTTCATAAATTTGTATATTTTGAACCTTTACCAAATCGTTTAAAAAAAAACATTATCATCTTTAAGAGATCCGAACTGAACCAGACAATTTACTAAATTAGACAATAATTTGTTATTGAATTAATTATACAAATAGGAAACGTTTTGTATCCTGCTGCGGGTTGTATCATATCCATTTCTATCTCTATAATCGTTTTTATATATCTCTTACCAAGACTCATTACTAAACTCGTATACGTATACAATTAATGCAGAGGCGTACGAATGCCTTATTTAAATGATATACAGATTGCGAGAATTTTATTCGCGACATACGATTTACACAAGTAAGACAAGAAAAATATAAAAAAAAACTACTTGAAAGAGGGAGAAGAATAATTGTGCGCAGTCAGCGATGGGCGTGTATTCAGTGATTACCTATTTTAACCGCTGTTGTCAAATGTACTTGTCTGTAAAGTGTATTTTCAATATTTGTCGGTACCAATGTTAAATACCAATAATTGTTAAATCGAAAGCAGTGTATAGATTTTATTTATTGCAGAGGGTAAATAGCTGGAACTGAACACACGCCCAACGCTGACTTCACAAAATTATCCTTCTCTCTCTCTCTTTCAAATAGTTTTTTTCATATTTTTTTTTTGTCGTTGTTGTCAGTACAGCAGGGGAAGACATTGTTTTTTTTATAAAAGTGCGATAATTTTGGAATAAAAACGATTTACAGATTGTCCCATTTGAAAATCCGAGACTACAACTATTTTCTGGTGGAGGAGGCAACGTAGCTTTTTCGAAAATATTTTCAAGGTTTATAGTAAGTAAGCTGTATATTACCATTGTCTAATATAAAGAAATAGTCTGTCAACCTCGTGAGTATAACAGAGACCCTAAAAAGAGAGATGCATACATATTGAGAGGTGGCGGCTTAAGTTAAATTACGGTGAAATTTGAAACTTCCAGAAGCTTTTGTGTATACGAGATGCTATTGACCAATAGGTGGCTCTATGATAAAATATTAATAACCCTCAAAATAAACATAACAAAATACATTTCTACCTATCAAAGTTGAATAAAAATTTCTACCTAGATAAATAGCCCAACCAAACAAAATTTTACGAGTATAGATAAGTATATTTCAAAATAATTTCTGGACTCAGTTTCTGGTCGGATTTATAATAAAAGTAACAGATCCGTATTAGATAAAATTTAGATACCAAATCATAAATTAAATTTATTTTTTGACAAAAAAAAACTGAGTTTCACAAGAAGAAATCTAATTGGCAAATGTTATCAAACAATTTTTCTTTTAAAAAGGATACGATACGTGTTATTGTTATATACAGGGTGTTTTCAAATGCCACTTACGTTTGCATGTATATACCTTTAGTAAAATTGGACAAAATGATATAAGCTCATTTAGTTTTTGAAAAACAGGGTATTTTCATAAAAAAACATATGTCAATTCTTGATCCAGTGGTGTACATTTGGAAAAATATGTCACTTTTCTCCTCCCATTTTTCACGCTACTGGTATTTGTAGCTATTTTTGATAAAGGGGTTCAGTTTAAGGTCAGTGTGGCCAACAAAAAGTGTTTTTTTTTCTGACTAGAATGACAGTTAATGTATACTGTTTAAAACATAAGATTTTGCATGTCATTGTTTGATGTCATTGCGAACATCTATATCGCTTTATTAAATAAAGAATACAACCCTGAAGGGTATATCTTGAAATTTAGTATTGACTTTTTAGCTGAATACACAACATATCGGTGGCCTCTATATTAATTTTGTATTCCTTAATTTTTTTCACGTAAAAAACACATAACCTTTGCACATCAAAAAATGTGTAGTTTTCGATATTTAATGTTTTCATTAAGTCTGCAACCTAATTTATTAATAATGAAATAAAAAAATATCTTTTTTTAATAACCTTCAAACTATTAAAATATGTATCAGATACTAATTTGTGAAGCAGCAATTAATGCATCTTGAACATTGTGAGAAGACTCGAAAATATTTGTACAAAATTGTGCTTTTATTATTGAAAATGATGTTGCAAACTTCATGAAAACATTAAATATCTTGATAACTACTAATTTTTTTATATGTGAAGGTTATGTTTTTTACGTGAAAAAAATAAGGAATATAAAATTGATTGAAAATAGCCACAATTGTTAGTGAAAAAGGAAGTAGAAAAGTGACATATTCTTCCAAATGTACACCACTGGATCAAAAATTGACGAATGTTTTTTTATCAAATAATGCCTTTTTACATTTAAAAACAACCTGCCAAATGTCAAATCAATTTATTGATCCATTTTAAAGTTATCAAATGAAAACATTTGAATTTTCATAACTTCAACACCCCGTATTTCGAAAAGTAAATGAACTAATCCTTATATCATTTTGTCCTATTTTACGAGAGTTTTCTACATGTCTACACGTTGTAAGAGTCATTTGAAAACACCCTGTATATCGGATTAACGTCCACGTGCTACGTTTGTTTTTCGTTTTGATTCAATCATATTGTATCATAGTTAATCGTAGGTATTTTACTTTCCGTTCGCTACCCACCTAAGTATATCTCTACTGAAAAAGGATAAACAATGCGTAAGTTTTTCTTCAAAAAATAGTAATTAAGACAGTCCAAAAAAAGTGAGTTTGTAGCAATTAATTGTCTGTGAACTATTTTGGAAACATGTAGGCTCTGTTTGTATATCATCTTTGTGACTGCAACTAACGAAAAAATAATTCAGAACCTTCCATTACTTATTAGCATATTTATTTGATAAACTGTATTCTATTCCATCCAACCACTATTTACGTATAATAATCAAAATAACAACAATTCTTCAAAATACCAATCCACGCAACTACAACAAGAATTAAATAATTTTATTGATAAATGCAAGATAACTATAAACCTTTTCACCCTTTACCTAAGGGTGGTGTGGTTATTATAAATGACCTTCAAAAACAGGTAGATTTATTTCGAAAATAGATTCACAATTAATACAGATTGTCGTCAGTTACATCTAGCGATTAAAAACATAATCACTTGAAATAAATAGGTATCTTTCCTAATTCGAAGTGAAATAGTATATTCAACGCCATCTACTCGTTAAATCTAGCTTTCACAATACGCCACCTAAACGTCCAATCCGAACTACCGAAAAACTGTTAAATTTTTAGCCCATAAGGCCCGGTTTTATAAGCTCGGGTTACCCCTGCCCCGAGAGTTATCCCTATGATGATCAATGGGATAACTCTCGGGGCAGGGTTAACCCGAGCTTATAAAACCGGGCCTAAGGTTGTCAGACTATTTCTTTATATTAGACAATGATATTACAGAATTAATCGTATTCTAGGAAGTTTCTAAGTAAGAAAATTATTTAATTTTGGAATAAAACCGATTTACAGATTGTCCCATAAGAAAATCCGAGACTCCAATTATTTAATTTATTGTATTTAGACCCTCGTCTGACGTAGATACGCCAATTTGAACCATACTTGATCCTAGTTAATTTTGCTTAGTTATTATTAATGGAAATGATCCATATTAATTATAGGCAGACGGTTGTTGCAAGTTTTAATGTCGATATAAATTTTCGCGTATCGGCAAATGTTCCGGATAAATCATCACATCGATACATCCTCTCTATTACTACATTTTACAAAACTGGTTCCTCACTACTCATCTTTCATGCTTCCTCTTCTACTTCTCGTATTTTATATTTGCGACTAATTGCATCGGACTTGATCTGACTTGACTTCGAGTTTTGCAAGTAACATCGTAAAATATCTATCGAGGCTCATAAAAGAAATTATCAACAAAACAACACGGGGAATAAACCCATTAATTTATCGATGGAAAATTTAAGTTTAGTTTGTACGAAAGAAAGGAAAATATTTGTTATTTGTTTAATAGTAATAGAAATTTTAAAAGGGAAAATATACAGTTTGCGAAAATCCTTATGGAAGTATGCCGGGTTATACAAGTGCGACAGAAAAACAGCAGGAAGAGAGAGAAAGAATAATTATGCGCAGTCATTAAGGCGTGTTCTTTGTTTCAAATTAGGGGTGTATACTTATTTCCCGAGGCTGGCGGAATATTAATTGCCCCCTATTTAACCGCTATTGATTTGTACAAAATAATGATATGTTTCTCTCGTTTTCGTTGACTTTTTTTCGAAGTTATGCACAATAGGTAAAATGAAACACTTTCATCCGGCAGCATTGTCTGAAAATTACGCCAGCCTCGGGAAATGAGTATACACCCCCAAGGTGAAACAAAGTGATGACCGCGCACAATTATTCTTTCTCTCTCTTTCATATATCCTTGTCGTACTTGTGTAATCCGAAGCGAGCGTTCCATAAGGATTTTCGCAATCTGTATAATTAATATCTTGGAAACTGGGCATATTTTTGTATCATTTAAATAAACAATAAGATTAATATTCACTTTTCATAAATAATAATTGACCGTAAACAACAAAGTACAGACTTGACGAGAGCTGTCAGTGGGACATTAGATTCGACTTTACGTTTTTAATACTATCGAGTCAGTCATCGTCGAGATTCTCATGATTGTTCTTTCTATTATTCGAAATGATTTTTACTTATATTCCGCCCACTCATTGTCCCTACATCGGTTTGTATTTATTAGAGTTATGCACGCTTTTCACAATATTATAGGTATGGTTTTTTTTATTTTTATTTTCAAAAAATTTCAACTCGTTGTCTCAGCAAGATACCTACCTTTAACCTCGAAAAAATAAGTACAGACTATCTTGAAGCGATAAGTTGAAAATTATTAAATTTTTAAATTTCGGTTTCCAGGGTTAGCCACATCCTGTTTTACCTAAACAAGTTTGAGAATTTATTATTATAAAAGTATCAAAACAACTGCAGGAAGTTTACCTTTTTCCTGTTTACTGGGTTGTCTCTATAATTTCACTTGTAGAACTATGTAGAAAGAAAACAAAGTATTATACACGAGAAGAAATGTATTTTTCATCCTTAACAACCAATTATGGAATTAGCTCTACTTTTTAAATGTGTTATGTGTCCATTTTTTGACTGACTCAGGTGCAATTTTGACATCTAAACATGACAGTTAATTTTGACAGTCAAAGTCAAAGGAGTTACAACAATAATTTGTTATAAATAAATCGCAAGAAAACTATTATCGAGCCGTAATAGCATTGTTTACATTAGGGAGAAGCGTGACACTGACAGATGATGATTTTCGAGTAATGTCAAAGTCAAAATACTTTACCTGCCGCTTGTGTCACTTTACCTGCTGCATATGCGGTTTTTATCGACTTGAGATAAGTTTCTAATAAATGATTATATTATTTTAACCGTGAAATAAAAACAGGAAACTTAAACAAAATTCCGAATGCAACAAAATATGAATAATGAATGTTGGTGAGCGATCAGGAAGAAGAAGAAGAACGAAAAAAGAAACTTAATATAATATGAATAAAGCTCGAGCAACAATGCCGTGTCTAATCGGCATAGGTCGCTGATCTGTGTACATCGATTATCTTCACTATTCACATTATTTTTTTTTTCGTCTAACAGGAGCGCTTTAAATGAAATTTATATGGGATATTTGTGACTCAAAATTTTGTTTATAAAGGAAATATTTGCGCTTCTGGCAACAGCGGTTAAAATAGGGGGCAATTAACATTCGGCCACTGGTTTCTGGAATTAAGTACACTCCTTGATGATCGTGCACAATTATTCTTTCTCTGGGTACGTTAAAAACTTGTGGGCGAATATATAGGTGATATTTGCCAAGACCCCCCTAAGTGAAATTTGAAAAGATTTAGCTTGATCCTCTACCCCTCTAGAACACCTGATGTAATTAATGGACGCCTCCTAGTGAGGTATGGTGAAATGAACCTAATGTAAAATTTTTATACAAACCGACGCTGGACGTAAAAATTTTCATGTTTTGAGCTTCATTTCCTGTACTATTATTATCCATTGAAAATAATAAAAAAATAAATAAAATCTACAGTCTTCTAATTTCAATTGCGAATCGTACGTTGGGGTCGTTATTTATTATTACGAATTTCAACGCGCCGCCTATGGTCTTATTAACTTCTAGCATACTAGATTTAAAAAAAATGTATAAAATACCCTGATTATTCATGGTTATAAGTTATGCAAATTCAACTTCCATCAAACAAAAGAATAAGAAGAAAACTACTCAACAACATCGTTTCGATAAAGTGTAAAAAGTAAACTATCAGTAATCACTGTTGATTGAACTAGTGATCGATAATAATCATCAGGTATTTGTGAAACAATTTTCAGATGGGTTAAAGCGATTCGTTCAAATCGAATGAAACACTTGTTTGTTTGGTTTTTGAATATTGAAGTGTCAGTTTGACTTCGTTGTCGAAATGAAAGTGCGTGGATTCTCACGATTAACTGCTTTTAAAGCAGTAATAAATCAAGAGATTTTTGCGTACCGGTTGTCCCACATAAACAGTTTTAACAGTTACATCTGTCAGATCACAAAGAAGGTTATTGCATCAATTTTTTTTTCAAATTTGATTGAAAAAAAGTATCAGAAATTTAAAATAATGTTATTTTCAAGAAATCACTTATTTAGATTAGAAGCGCGTGACGTCACTCTTTTGTAAACATCTTGTTTTGAATTTAGCTCGTTATAGCTTATATATTGGGAATATCAGTTTTGCATCACCTAAAATATGACAAAGAAGTCATCAGTTAGTAGTTATACATAAAGTTATACAAATTGAGTATCAAAATAAACGTTTAACTTGAAAGTTGTCAAGTGTTTACGAAATAGTGATGTCACAGGCAAGAGCCATTACTGTTTTGCCATTTTCTCACGAAATTTAAATTATGTTTAGAAAATTTGACTTAAAACATCAATATTATTTATGCCTATATAAATATTAAGTAATTGTACTAGCTGCAAATGCAATACGCATATATACAGATGGCTCAAAAATGAGAGGAGGCTCAGGATGAGGAGTTTACTCCAGAGCACTAAGCATAAGGATTAAGTGGAGATTGGGAAACAATACCAGCGTGGTTCAAACAGAACTGGCTGGTACCTCAATTGCCACAAAAGAACTAACCAGAGAAGAAATTTTTGGCAAAAACATAACAATCTGCACTGAAATAGACAAGCCCTATTAATTATCCTAGAACAGACAACGTGTTATATCGGAGCTAGTACTAGTTCCATCAAGATTTAGCTAACGCCTCGGCAGATAAAAATATTATCCTGAGATGGGTTAAAGGTCACGATAGGAGTAAGGGTAATAGCATTACCGATTCTTTAGTCAGACAAGCGACTGGACTAAAAATTTTAAGACCCAGTGACACCTACGGCCTGACGACAATTGCGGAACTAGCCAAACGTTACACCCTTGATCAATTCCTTAAGAGATGGTATGGAATCAAAGGATGCAGTCTTGCTAGGATCACCCTGGGCTACCATGGGAAGCTGGCGCCGAAGAAATATTTGGCGATTACCAGGAAAAACCTATGATTGGCCACTGTCAACTAAGGAAACACCTCAATACTATGGGGCTAGTGGACACACCTCTATGCAGGGTGAGTCTTGGCCTACACCTGCCGATATAAAAGGGATGTCTCCTAGTGACCTGTCCACCTCCTGGGAAAGACAGGATGGACGATGATCTAGGAGGACAACTTCTTGGGAGGATGTACAATGTGTGAGCTGTGAGCCTACACTCGCCCTCCCTACTCTACAGATATTGCGATTTAAATCAACTAATCAACTAGCCTTAATAAAACGTTGATACAGGGTGTTAAACATGAGATTTTAATTATCGTTTTTCACAATAACTTGGTTGCTTGTTGCCTTTTGACGCAAATTCACAAAAATTTGATGTTGCGGATTTTTGGATACGAAAAATCATATTTTTGTACATATTTCGATGTATTCTGTAGAGGGCGCCACCTAGGCCAAATATGCGGTATAAATGTACGCAAAGCTATTTTACCTTTTACTTTAGCGCTACTTTTGTGAAAAATAATTAAAGCCACATCATTACACCAAAAAAAAGATATAGTTGTTAGTATTACCAAATCTTAACAATTAGGTTAGATCACCCTGTATTCAAGAAAGTGGTTCAATTAAATTGGTATATGTGATACAGATAGTCGATAAAACGTTTTTACAAATAATTAATTGTTAATTGAAGATCAAAGTAGACATTAACCTCTGACACACACAAACACATACTCAGTCGAAACGGCGACATCTCGTTCAGCAGCTAACTAAGAGATGAGAGAGAGACTCTTACGACAAGCTAATTAATAACCTTCAATGACCTTTATTTGATCTTAATTTGTCTTGGCCGAGCGGATAGTAGTTACCTGAGAAATGATGGTGACTGGATGGTTACGATTAATACCCTAATTATTTCTATTGCTTTAGGTGATGGTGGTAGTTGTTGTTGTAATCGAAATTATGATTGATTGTACTTTAATTATACTGGATTCTATCGGTAGCATCAGCCACTGATGCTTTTCCAACTTAGAGAGTTTTTTTATAACCAGACAAATTGATATAAAGTATTTGGTAAAGTTTAATTAAAAACTTTACCAAGACCGTAAGTTGTCCACTTATTGGTTTATATAGGAATTAATAGAAACTAACTGTAAAAGGAAAAAGGAAACTTTAACTTAGATGTTGGACAGCTGTGCCCAAGGTTACGAAAACGGTATACTTCTTCTCTTTTTTTAGGGGCTCGCCCATAGAACAAGGATGATTTTTTTTCGTGTACGAGGTTACATTTCTTTTCTTTTACATGTTCCATCTTCTTTACCTGTTTAATGGCCGTTTGCACCAATTGATATTTAAGTCGACTTAAAGTTAAGTGGCGCTTTAGGAATGTTTTGTTTTCCACCATGAACAAATTGTCATTTCAAGCTACACCTAGCTAAGCTTAGAAAATCGCTCGCTTATTCACCACTTATCCTCAAAGTGGAGATTTCTAACCTAACATTCTTGTGTTTTTGCTATTTTCGGGTTTTCGTTTTCTGTCTTCCAATTTCAGGTGGGTTTCTTTTAATTTCTGAAGAAAGATGTGTATGGAGGATGATTTGGAAGTATTGGATATTCTTGAAAATGGATTTTTAAGAAGACGGTAAAACCGTAAAAACTATTATGAAGAATTGGATGAAAATATTAGCAATTCTTTTTCCTAAAGTGTATAATTTGCCCATCTGATGTTCTTATATTTTTACTGTGTTTACCATTATAAACAATTTTCTTGTTTAAAAAACAAGAATAAAATCCTTTGATTTTCAAAGAATTGACTTTTAACAGCGTTTAATACATTACTTCAAATCACAAAAACGAAAAGTCACCAGAAACCATAGAGACATGGAGAATAGAGATAAAGGAGCACAAACTCTGTGTTATAAAAAGTGTCCGTCGAATGTCTGAAATTGTGATGGCGCTAGTGTAGCAAATTGTATTTAGTTGGAACCATAGACAAATAAAAAAGAGACGGATTGAAGCATAGGTGGTATACGGCATAGCGTTTCTGCGCCACCACCCGCGCATCGAGTCGCTGCGGTCGCGAGAACTACAAGACTTTTTACATAAGGGAAATGGAATAAAATAGTTTAAAATATTATAAATTACATTACAATGCAATATTTATCCTTCAATGTCGATACATATTATAAAATATCCTAGTATATCAACTTTTAAGTTATTAAAAATAAAAATATACAATATCTATCATACATTGGCTGGTGTGAATCTAGCTTCTGCTTGTCAAACAAGAAAGACAAGAGAGTGTGTCATGGATGTGTCATGGAGTGTGTCAACAAAACAAAATGGTGAGTGGTATTATTTTACTCATAGATTTATTTAGGATTTTAGTTCTAATAAAGGAAATAACAGTAAGTGAACCTTCTAAATATCATCACCAGATATAACTCGTTATAAATGTATTGCAAAAAATTGAAATAGTAAATATTTTTGGCCACTTCGTAGTAAAAATAAAACATTTTTCAAACTTCCATCTGATAATCAAAGTAAACAGTGGTTCATAATTTTAGGATTTCTTTCTAAATCCAAGATTCAAAGGTTTTGTAAAGATCATTTTGGTTGGTAATAATGCATTTACAGGTTCATTATGCAAAATACTTATTAAGATTTGTTTGACCTTCGCAAGAGAACTAGTAAACAAAAATAATTCTTTTTTATTTGTAAGTTATGGTACTGCATTTTATTTATTTTGTTTCAGACCTGTTCCTGTCTGGAGAATCTACTTTCTAACTCGTTTTTATTGAAATTTTTGCAGTTTTAGTGAAAAACTTTGAAATAATGTGCAATTTGATGTGATATTGGCTTAACTTTCCTAAATATAATGTAAGTAGTAAACGTATGTTCATGTTTCATAAATTAATAATATAGATGTAGATTATGTCATGTTATTATGTGCAGTTTAATAAAAAAATTAAATTTGTGTTCATTTTTCATTTATCTAAATAATGTGTCTGAAAGTTGTTTATTAATTAAATTATATTAAATATAATTCAATTTTTTATAATGAAATAATTATAATAATAAACAATTTCTAGACAAATTGTAAAATTTACCTGCCCACTATCCAAACCAACCAATTTAAATATCCCGCCTTCAAAAATTAGTTCCACCACCTCTTCGGGGTGCGCTTCGATCAACGTGATGCCAACTGTTACTGCAGGGTTGACAACTCTCAATATATTATATTTCTCTATGGTTGGAACGTCGTGGTAAATTATTTAAGGTTATGTTGTTATGTAAATGGGGATGATTTGTTTATTTTAATTAGGTTACATTTTATGCACGGTTTTAGCAAATTTCAAGGGAAAAATAAATAGCAGGTGCTATGTTTGCTTAAAGGTAAGTTTCGTCAATATTATTATATTATGTTGCAAAATGAAGGTGGCAAATATGATCATTTTCTTTCAAAGCCATACAAAAGTAAACAAGTTAAAGTTAGGTTAACTTGATTGGCAAACTTCACTCTGTACCTAGACCAGTTTGCTACTCTAGCGCCATCTACTTTTCGTGCTTACCGCTGGACACTTTTTCGACATTTTTCCTATACAAGTTTGTGCTCCTTATCTCTAGTCTCCATGCATAGAGAAGTTAATAAAACTTGAATAGCGAGGTTGACAGATGTTTCAGACACTTAGCTAAGAAGCAGAGCAAAAACATTGGTGCAACTGAACTTTAACTAAGCGGCCCTTAAATTTTAAGATCGCCATAGCTATTTTAAGCTTATGCTTCTATTCATGCAAACGGCCATTAGTGTTTCGTTTTGTATCATCTGTTTAGTCTACTATTCTATTTTCAGTTTTTTTTTTATTTTAGTGGTTGTTGGAAATGGTAGATTAACAAGATGATATTACAAGTGTTATTCTGGGCTAGACCATAAAAAAGAATAAGAAAGAAATATACCGTTGTCGTAAACTTATATAGATACACCTGTCCAAGCTTTAAGTTAGTTTTCTTTTAAAATTACATATTACCACTTATAAAACCGATAGGTGGACACAACGGTCGTTGCATCCACAAGATGTCTATTATCATCAATGCCATACCATCAAGCGATCATTTTTTTATTTTCGTTAATTACTAGTTATTTACACAAGGTGTTGTCATTGAATAAAGGATATAATTATTATGGATAACGATAAAGGTTGTATAATATCCGAACTACTAAAAAGGATGATTAAATATTGATTTTTTTTAATAAAATAGTAAAAAAATTTGATAGAACAAAATTTTAATTTTACTCACCCTGTTCGCACTCGTCGATATCTTCTGAACAATCGATGCCTTTGTATCCAGACGCACAGCTGCAAGTGTAAGATCCATTTATCGGGCTGGTGTCACAAATAGCGTCAGCGTGACAGGGATTGCTGGTGCAGGCGTCATCTAAATGACAGAGTAGACCTGGAACAAATTTTTTCATTTGTAATCTAAAATTAATTAAAAACTGAATAATCAGAATAATATTACATAACATTTATATGAAAACTAAAATCGCGAAAAATCATGGATATCGCGTCATCGTCACACTTTTATGCAACACACAATACCTTTGGTTATGCGACACACAATACCTTTGGCTATGCAACACAATTAACAATAATGCGTAGATAGTGCATATCATAGGCGTATGATGTCATTTTTGAAGAGGGGTTGATTTTTCTATGAAAATTTCCATTTGCCATGAAAGTACTATTCAATTTTTAAAAGGGAAACATTTCTTTACAAAAAATTCAATCTACCATGGACGTAAGATGAAATTTGTATTAGGAAATAATTGACTTAACCATCAATCAGTATAATTTTAGGCTGCTAAAGCACATTTTCTGCCCTTGTGAAACAATATACTGCTGGAAGATACTCAGAAAAGAAGATCTCACATTAGAAACATCAAGTACGGACTAAAACAGTCCCAGGGGAAACTGCAGCTATGTGAGAGCAGAAAAATACATAATTCAGGGTTTCGACAGATGTCGAGACAGCACATTGCCGCCTAAAATGACACGTCAGAAAGTTCTAGCTATAGAAGCAAGGTAAATGTGTCATCCACATAAGTTATCTTTTCTCCGATTGGCAGCAAATATTAATTTTGCCGACTGATATCAATCAGCAAAGTATTACTTTTCCTGCCTAGGCAGCAAAGTGATTATTTTGCTGCCTGTTATTATACATTTCCAAAGCAACCAACCAAAATAGAGATTGTGGGAATTGTAATAATTTGCAAATACAATATCCTCACTATGAACAATCGGAGAAAAAATTATTTGTTCAACTTGGCAGCAAAGTAGATTGACTGCCTTGGCTGAATTCCTAGCCTCGCTACGCTCTGCTATGAATACAGCATCGGCAGTCAATCTACTAATTTGCTGCCTAGTTAAACAAATAACTATTCCAATATGAAAATTTTTTACAGCTACGCCATCTAGACGAACTGAGTAAACGATTACGATTTTCAAACATTGATATTAAGGTGCCTAGGAACAGTGTAACGTTCTTCAGCAAATGCCCACTGTGAAAATCCATACGTTACACAGGATGTTATTAAAAGGCATGAATCTCTGTTATTAAAATTGAGTCAGATTTTTTTTAATGGCATTTTAATTACACAGAAACTTCCAAGTTGTGATTAATTATATCTTGTCTCAAAGCAAGAGAAATTCGGAGTGTAAAAACTTGAATTTTTTCGAACGGTTAACGGTCACTCTTTGTATATTTGAAAAAAGGAAAAATTTTGGTATAATACTAGAATGTATCAAAGTTCGCTAAACTCTCGTACAAGAAATCCGCTCCCGCACCCTCTTCAACATATTGAAGTGATACATAAATAGAAATATGAACAATGCCGTATAATTATGTGAAATTTTTATTTACGTTGTAAAAGTAAAAACTGGAAATCCCTTGGTGCTTGACTTGGGAATTGATAGAGATGCTAAAAAGAGATAAAGTATATCGTATTAAAATTTGACTTATTCATTTCGTCAACAAACTCTGAAGTTGGGCATTAAAAATGTTGGTAGGAACATTAATTACTTACGAATAAAAAAACAGTAAACTTCTGTATCTGCATCTGTAGAGTAGGGAGGGTGAGTGTAGGCTCACAGCACTTAGGCCACATGTGACCCATTGTACATCCTCCCGAGGAGTTGTCTTCCTAGGTCATCGTCCAGCTTGTCCTTCCCAGGAAGGTGGACACTGGACAGGTCACTAGGAGACATCTCCTTTATTTCGGCAGGTTTAGGCCAAGAGCCAAGACTCATCGAAAACTCGCATGAGACATGCCTGACAGTTTCATCTTCCTGTTCTCACATCCTGCATAGATGTGTGTCTACTAGCCCCATAGTATGGGAGTTTCCTTAGTTGGCAGTGGCCAGTCAGAAATCCCACTGTTATATGTAGGTTGGGAAAAGAAGATAGTAATAAAAAATACGCACCTGTTTTTCCTGGCGTACATCTACAATAAAAACTGCCGACTCTATCTATGCACGTGGCTCCGTTGAAACAAGCAGCTCCAGCGCAATCGTCGATATTAACCGAACAATCTGGACCGGTCCAACCGTTGACGCAAATACAGGAAAAACCACCGATGCTGTTGGTACAAGTAGCTCCGTTTTGACATACGGTCGGACGCATCGAACATTCGTCAACATCTCGTTCGCAATAGGTACCCGTGTAATTCGAAGGACATTTGCAGGTATAGCTGTTGATGCCGTCGATGCATACACCGCCGTTTTGGCATTGATGTCCGGGACAGTCGTCGATGTTTTCTTCGCAATTAGATCCTCGAAACCCTGCAAAAAAAATTGAGTGTTAATGATATTTGTATGATTGTTGCCCCTTTCTATACACTTTTGCATTTGATTATTCGATTAACTTAACATTTTGCATTTACTGGAACTTTCCTTAGGAATTATGTAGAGGTCTCGGTGAATGTCTCCTCAACAAACATACATTATCCGGCTCGAAGGACCAACTAATGTTCAGATCATCTGGTTTTTAGGAATCAAAACACGAACTTGTCGCGAGTTACACGAAACTTTCGATCGAGAGCCTGAGTGTTTATAATAAAACCTAGAGATTCTTCAATATATTCACAGGAATCAGTTTAAGCTAGGACTTAATTTTTAAAAACTGTTGCTGGTCTAACAATAAAAAACCACACATTGCATAAATTGTTCCAAAACTGGCAAACTTATTTCTCGTGGAAATGTATTTTAATTCAATTTAAAGAGATTTGATCGGATCCTACATTTTATTTATCTTTAACTTGGACCTCTTTATTTTCAATTACCACAAAAGAACTAAGCAGAAAAAAAATGTATGGCAAAAATATAACATTCTGCACTGATAGTAGACAAGCACTATTAGCCTTGAACAGACAACGTTTTATATTGGGGCTGGTACTAGAGTGCCACCAAGGGCTAGTGCAGAAGTAAAGGTAATCCCATTGCCGACTCTATGGCCATGGAAAGGGCTGGTCTAAACATTTCAGAACCCAGCGACACCTATGGCCTGACGACTTCGCAAATTGCGGAACTAGCCAAACGTACACCCATGCTCAATCTCTTAAGACATGGGATGGAATCAAAGGATGCAGTTTTGTCTTCTAGTGACCTGTCCACAGGATGGACGATGACCCAAGAGAACAACCCCTCGGGAAGATGTACAATGGGTCACATGTTGCCTAAGTGCTGTGAGCCTACTCTAAAATCTCCTTCAACATACTTATTGTTGATTTTCTCAGTTACCAATTGTTTCGAGTTCAATTTGTTTTTCTGGTTTTAGTTTTCTTGTATAACATAAAATGTAACTTGTAGGTACACTTGACATTTTACGTTTAATTTACTTTTCACGAATTCTGCCGACAGGATTTAAATACCGTATTAAATGTATTTCGCCATTGAAAAACAAACACTATAGTGCACATTTTACTTCTATACAAGACAACAAATATCTATATCTGCGAATACAATGTTGCATATAAATTCGAAATAAATTTGTTATCGAATGTAGACCGAAGAAACAGCTTTACACGATCGTAGCGTGCCGTGTACTTTATCTCGCGTTCTTTTTTACTTTGTTATCTGTCTCTCTTTCTGTCTTATATCTTACGAATATATATTATTATTATTATTATTATAACAGCAAGTGAATATACGGTGCGTTGAGAAGCTCTTCTAAAGATACTAAGGGTGCTAGCGACCTTAATTGTGGGAATACTGGTTAAGAAGATGAATTTTGACAATTTTGACAGAAGCACTTACTACGTCAGAAATTTAAAGTCACGAGCTTATCTAACTGTCATGTATACTTTGACATTTTACCTCGTAATAGGACTCCCATGTTTTTTTTTTAGAAAGTTTAATGAGGCAATTCATTTTAATAAATTAAAGAATAAAATTTTGTAACGTCCATCTGTTGGGTACCTAATTAATAATTATTAGGAAGAAGTGGCACAACAAGAGTGAGTAACATGTATGAGAACGAGAATTTTATAATTTCGCTTTCAATTAAATATAAAGCAATCATTAAAAAATATTCGTCGAGAAATACAATGGCGATTATTTGCAAGTTCTGAGATGTACATTTTGCCATCTTTCTACATATAATGGCGATATATTATACAATATGTCCCACTAAGTTGGAATCATATGGATAACTTTTTTATTATTAATTTTAGGAAAAATAGTTATTCTTCATAAAAAGTTCTGCATTATATAAAACCTATAATACAGTTTTCAAATATCAAATTTTTTAGTCGTATACGATGTTTTTCCAAAAATGTTAATTTTACTCAAGAGTAAAGTACCTTTAAATTTGACAATATCGAAAAATGTTACTCAAAAAAATTGATCAAAATTAAAAACTACGTTTAAATATGTAATTACGTTTACTTAAATATATTTTTTATTAATATTTTCATTTTGAATGAACATTCATTTCTTGTGATTACGAAACACATGATAATTTTTTAGGGTTTCGAATGGCAGTAATCATTCAAGGGGGGGAGGAAAGGCATTTCACTCCCTAGTGAGTAAAAGTGAGACTTTTCTCCCTACAGTTAGGTCAGTAAATGTATACTTGGATAGAGATAGACGGAAAAAAAAGTTTTCCATATGATTCAAATTTAGGGGGACATATTGTATAACTCTTTCAAATCTTTAATCAAATTCCGATTGAATTATACGTAAATGCCCAAACATAAAATATTATTTCACTGTTACAGAAAAATTTGCATACAATGCTGCACTCCACCTTTCACTCTAAAAAGAGACAGACGTACAATCAATTACTGGGTTTCCCAATACTTATACAAAGTCAGTCAGACACATTTTAAACCCTATCATGGCAGTACCGGAAATAACTTTCAGATATCGCGAATTAAAAAGAAAGGATATTCAATAAAAAGTATAAGAAGAATTAAAAAGACAAAATCCTAAACTAAAAATCTTTGCAATATATTGATAATGTGTATAAATTTCTTGATAAAAAATTAATAATAATGTTACGCGAGTGCCCCAGTGAAATTCCCGTATGAGACGACTATGACTCCTCCGCTCACTAGTCGAGAAGCATCGAGACTACCTACCCTGCGCCCTCCCCCATTTGTCGAGAAATTTCTAGGCTATCCAGGCCTTCAGCAGAACGAGAGATTTCTAGAATTATACCCCACGCGCGATTATAAATTCATAAAAAATTAATACAACAGAAATCCTCAACATAATAAACAAAAACAACATTCCCAAAATAATGAAAAACTAAAATAAACATAGTATAAAGGAAACTTTCCAATTTCTGAATAACTGCGGTTGAGCTAGGGCCCCTCTGTGACCGCCACTGCCTACAGCTAAGTTACATTCCTTCTAGATCCGTTTATTGAATTAATTGAAATGATGTGAGTGGTTTTTGAACCGGACAGAATAAATAGAACGAAGGCGGACGCCACTGAAGTAGAAGGTAAAAGAATCGTGAATCAGCAAAAAGCGATAGTCATTTATTATTTTCATAGAAATCGTTTTTGTTTTGCAAAAAGTCGCGAGATCGTCGGCGAATCGGTAATGGACTAGTAACGTTTTGTGGGATTATTAGTCCGCCATTCGACGAAAAGCAGGTATACGCAAACACGATCACTCGTAGCGAAACTGTGTCACAATAAGAAGCCATATATTTTCGAAATTAGATTATTATAATGTATGAGAAATCTTTGATGTTTGGTATTTATTGTTTCAATACATTTTAAAGTTATTTGAGAAGTGATCATTTTACTCTATACTCTATACCTTGAGTAATTGTACATAGAAGTAAAGTACAATCTTCACTTCAAAATATTGCTTTTTAATCAACTAGCCTTAATAAAATGTTGATATTAAGAGAAATACAGGGTGTTGAACATGAAAAATAATCTTCGTTTTTTACAACAAGTTCAACGCATTTTGTCGTATATGCACAAAAATTTGAGGCTGTCGGTTTTTGGATGTACAATTTCTTAAGGACCACCCTGTATAGTATTTCTGGAACTAATTAGTTCAAATTATAAAAACATTTTGTAGCTAGCGCCATCTATAAGTGTCAAAAGAATTTCATTTTTTAGCTTCCAAAAACATGTCAGTTTGAAGACCATAAAATAAAGCAATGTTGTCAGATATATTTTCTAAAATTGTTGGGTTCACTATGCATATGTTTCCCATTACTTCAGTAAACTGTTAGCTCGTGATATTCTTAGATAGCTAGTTTGGAAATATTTAATAAAAAATAAATAATATGAATTTATTTGTAAGCATTAAAAAAAGTCGAAATTGTTATTAAGAGAGAAATTAATTAGAACAACTTCATAATATGCCCGCTATATTTAAGAAAATTTTAAATATCTGGCCACCGCAGCTGCAGGTGGCCAATATCGTCTTAATCATCGAGTAAAATTTTGCTTTATATTAAGGAGTTCGGATCACTTCTATAAAATAAAAAATTTTTTCTACTCCTGTTTTATAATATACTTATTAAAAGACTAAAATCTGTATCATAATGAAATTCATTATGATACAGATTTTCATTATGATACAGATTTTTAAGCCAATAGGAATGCGACATTCCCACAATATTTAATATAGCCATGGATACCAGGTTGACATTTCAGAAATTAATTATATTAGGTCTCTTCTCTGCAATAAAAGTGTAGCACTGAGCTATACGATTTTATTTATTTTAATTATGTTTCAATGCTTTTTCCAGTATACAAATGCAATTTTATACATAGATAGTCCCAAATTTAGCAATTTTACACGCATTTTTTCACAGATAGACCTGAATTTTTCAAAATTATATAGCTCAGTGCTACACTTTTATTGCAGGCGAACAGGTCTAAGTGACACTTAATTTGACAGCTGCCAAATAATTTTGATTTTCAAAAGTAACTATATTTAAAATTAATTAAACTAAACAATTATTAATTGAATAATTCTTATTAAGCGGAGTAGAAAAATTATTGTATGAAACTTTCATGTAATGGCCATTAATACACTCGCATATAATATACGAAACTCGCCTGCGGCTCGTTTCGTATCCTACAACATGCTCGTGTCTTAATGGCTATCATTACATGATCGTTGCATAAAATACTATTATGGATAGGGAGGATACCTTTTTAAACGATGGTCTAGGCTTTCATGGGCGTGTGTCAATTCTGTATGTATATTTAAAATAATATAGTAGTACATATCTATTTCTTGGTTGAGTGAGTTTAATGAATTAATAATATAATATTTATTTGTTCGTAGACGTTAGGGTAAGTTTTATGAATATAATTCATTTGTAATTAATTAGAATGGCATTTTGGAGACCATTTGAAACGACAGTCCAAGATGATGCGCGGGAATCTAATAATTTGGCCCCACAAGCAAATGACAGCAATAAATGATGATAGGGCCGAATTTAAAAACAAAGATTTACATATGTTTTAAATATGTACGCGTGTTTGAAAAAAGAATATTTTTTTTGGCATTGGCAACTGTGAACTAATTTTTTCTTTTTTTTTTTTCTCCTATTTGTATATGTATACTATTATTTTGCCTAGTTTATGGAAAAAGCGGAAGTCGTTCAACCGCAATAACTAAACTATCTCGAAAGATAAGAGCGTACCGGGTACCCGTCGTAACAAGTACATAGATCAGAAGAGCCCAGAATCGCAAACGGTAGCGTAGCGCGTGGGTATCAGAGATAGCTTTCCGTGGGAATTTTTGAAACTTATTTGGTTGATTCTTATCCAAGAGTAAGTGGAAGGCGGTTTCTTACTATTCGATTTATCTAATTTATAAAAATATTCCAAAATTTAATACGAAGTAAGGTGTAAAGGGAGTATTTTTAAGCCAATCAATTTTTTCATGTTTTTTTCGAGAATGTGATTATTTGAATTCAAAGTACTTGAAACGTCCCTACGAGCGTCCCTCTTAGATTCCTTTTGAGTCGCCTAGTAAAATTGGAGATGTTTATTTGTTACTATGGAAGCAAGTATTACTAATTAGTGGCGAAAATTACTTTTTCTACGACCGTGCGTTTTCATAAAAATGGATGGGTTTACTTTTTGTATATACGGTCGTAGAAAAAATAACGTTCCTAACTCATGCATAAAGTGTATTTCCCACCCTAGGAAAATAACTATTTCATCCACATCTTCATAAAATTTACGAACTTTTTTCGCATAGCTATAAATCTATTCAAAAAAATATATATATATATTATTGGGATACCCTGTACAATCTCCAGAAAGTAAGGGTAGAAAGTTGATGAAGTGATACCGATTTATTGCCATAATTCCCACACAGTATCTATTTAAAATGAACAATATTATTACAAGAGATGTTGATAAACAACAGCATGACTTTAATCTCACCAGAAAGTTATTATCTCACAATAATAAGTCAACAATGCAGATTTGATATTTCGTCACGTGATTCTTTTGAAATACACATCAACACGTAAACTAAGAATTTTTTTATTGTAAACATATTTTATAATCCAGTCGAGGAGGTAAATTTTTGGATAATTAATTCAAAAATAATGGCAGCCACTTGAAGAAAATTGAATTTTGTCAACTAGGGTGAGTTAAAACCGATAATACGTTTTTTGAAGTGTGGACTTTAGTAAGGGCGAGAGGCACCCTTTATAGGGGGGACAAAAATATTCCAAAAATAATGAAAAAATTTCCGGTTTTTGATGTGATGCACCTCTCCCCCTCCGAAATGAAATATTTCGCTTTTTACTCAAAAAACCTCAATTTTAAGCAATTTTTTAAATTTCACTAATAATCACGAATCATTTTGCTGAATAGATTGTTAAACAAGTCACGTTAGACACTTTAGAACAGACAGCGATATTTTGAAATTTACATGCAAAAAATGACATTTTTTTTGCATTAAATTTAGGATAAACTGTCAACTAGCTGACAAATGCTAAAATAGTTATTTTTAAGCGAGTGTCACAAAAAATGAAGTTTTACGGATCTATTAACGTCCCTAAAGTGTATCTTTTTTGGCCGCTTTTTTACTTTACGGCCGCTTTTTTACTTTACGGCCGCTTTTGCAAACAAAGTCATTATGAGGGCAACCTACTAGAAACATTTAATTTGCTTATTTGAGTTATTTCCACGTCCGATATTAAGATTGTCAAATTATGAAGGCGGCCTACTAGACACACTTAATTTGCATGTTTGAATTATTTACCCATAAAACAAAAGGAAAGGTTCCGTTGCCAGGCTGTTTATTTACAAGCTTTCCGTTTCTGTCAGTGAAATGAAATGTAAAATAAATAACTAACAAATAATAAAAACCACATTTACGGTGTATACTGTGATAAAAAACAGTTAAAAAGAAAAATGAGTGACAGTGATAGTGACAATCCAGCTGAAATTTATGAAGCCGCCAATGCAGCGACTCTAAATTTATTACCTGAAAAATCTCTGTTTAGAAACAAAATTGTAAAAAAAAGTTGTTACCTATTTGATGAGACACTCGCTTAAAAAATTTTGTGTGCACCTCGGCCGTATGATATTTTTGGCCTCACCTGAAATTTGCTTGGCCTCGGCTACGCCTCGGCCGCAAATTTCAGATTCGGCCAAAAAAGATCAACATTACGGCCTTGGTACACAAATAACTATTTTGTATTTCATATCACTTATTTGAAATTAGATGTACAGCTGCTAACTAGTTGTAAGATAACAAATTTTTGAATTGTTAAGCTTGGAATCTGTCAAAATTTAAAATAACTATCAACCTTTGGTGTTTTATTTCTCTAGTTATTGAATATCATGAGAATTTTTACTTTATTCATTGGATTATAATAAAAAAACCAAATTAGAACATTGTATAGTTTAACATACCGAAAAGACCGTTTAAAATATTATCACAAAAACGTTTAAATACCCTGAGGGAGTTTCGGATAACCCCTTCAACTTGCTGTAATACAGTATCGAAGAAGAAGATGAAGTCCTGATAGCCTCAGGACAAAATATCGTCATTGGTTGCACGCAGCCGCACGTCGTTCTACGCCCACTTCATGTTGGCAGCTCTGACTGTGAGAAAATATCTGAATATGCCCAGAATCTCTTTGCGTTATTTTTTACGTCGAGTTAATTGTATCAGAAGTGTTCGATACGTGAACAAAACCAATTTTACAGTTAATTTATGCTAAATATTGTTTGAATAGATAAACAATTTCTTATAAAATTATATGAACTTTCTCTACACCGATTAAGTCGATTGGATTCAAATCAGGTCTGTAAGGTGGTTGTTACATAAGTTTTTAGTAAATGTCAAATGAAGTTTACCAAATATTGTTAGTTTAATTTGGTTATAGGTTACTTTTAGCGGTATTTAACAATAGTTTTAGTTATTAATTTTAATAGTACACTTTGTCACATGGGAAACGGCTTTTATAATGGATGAGCTATAGATGGCGGCAAATTTTATGGTTACAGCTAACGCCAAACGTGATGGCATGCGCACAAACTCATTTTCAATGTTACCTCCCACTACAGTTCTTGCAAGACATATTTATAAATGCTCCGTACCAGTGTACAGAGCAATGTTGCCAGGTGTGACGCATTTACGCCAAAGTGGCTCTTTGAAATTTGAACGTAAGCGTGCAATTTAGCTCTGACCATATATAGTCAAAGAGTTTAGGAAACTATAGACCAAGAACGTGGTCCAATCTGTAGATGATAAAAAAGAAGGCGACAAGAGAGCTGCTGTGGTCTATGTCTGTGGTTGAGAAAGAACTGACAGGTGACAGCTGACAATTAATTTTTACGTAGTTTTTACGCGTAACGCGTCAAATGTGGTCACGTTTTATGAATTAGAATCATAGATTTAAAATTAGAAGATTAGAGCGCTATCTGAAGCCATAGTTGGCGCATTGTTGGCAACACTGAGTACAGATGCGCATCATTAGTTATCCAATTCTTTTGGCATTGTCTGTAATTTAGTTGGGAGAGTCTATACCCTGCGCGATCGCTCTTCATCACATTTGGCACTTGCTATATCTTCTTTTTTATCTATTACTAGCTACTTTAAATGCGCCCCGCTAGTTAGCACCATAATAGGATCAATCCTAGCATTGAGGTACGTAAATCTGACAAAAAAAACTATGGACGTTAGTGTATTTTGAAAGAAAATAGTCCAATTTAAAATGTGTTTCTTCATGTAGAGATTTTGTGTTTGAACAGACGTAATATGTGAATGTAGAGTCTATCGTATAATTTCGTAAGATAATTTTGACTGAGAGAGAGAGAAAGAGATGTAAATAACGTGTGAAATGTTTCACGTAGCAAATCAATACTTGTAGCTATTATGTGAAAATCGGTCGATGATAGGGACTTATCTAGCGGTAATCAGCATAAAAATCACGCCTTCTTAACATCTAACCATTATAATTTACTAATAGTGGTTTTCTGGCTTGTAAAACTATCATGCATTGATTACGAGTCCGTCAAATAAGAATCGATGCCGCAAATACGAATAATAGTAATTATTTAAAGCAGCTGAATTGAACAGAAAAAAATATCGAATAAGATAATCAAATCAGGAGAGAATTAAATAGTAGTTTGTGCAACTAGTGTGGATATGATGGCCATATCGCACGAGGACGAAGTTTGAGCACGACGCCGTAGGCGGAGTGCTCAATCGTTCGAGTGCGATATGGACAATCCACACGAGTCGAACAGTATATTTTTTCTACGACCCACTTGAAAAATCTAGAAAATAAAAATTTTAATAAACTGTAATCTCTACTGTAATACAACTTCAATCTCAAAATTTTTAACAATTTTCATAATTTTACCAATCAATATCAAGCGGAATAATTATTTAAAAATAAAATTAAAAAAAAAAAATTTCTACTTTGAGAATCGAACCCTGTACCTAGCGCGCAAAAACCTAATATGCTAACAACTCGACCACCTAGGAATGTTTATGTTGATATCTATAACGTCACATGAATTACAAAATTTTATAAAAGCTGACGTCTATCAAAAGTCCTCTTAAATACCCATTTTATTCTGTTTTCAGTATTTGTCGTTAATTTATATGGATTATTTTATTTATGTTTTTCTACACCCACATGTATATTATCCATTTTTTGCACAGTTTACAGAATGGAAATGTAGGCCATACCAGTTAACTGAACGTATATATTCATATACATCCTAGAACGTATATGAAATCCACCAATCAGCATTCACGATTAGTATTTGTCAACTCCCCTTCTTTGAATTTCAAAGAAACGTCAAAATAACTTATCTAAAAAAAGGCTTCCCTAGAAGCACTGGATCAAGAATATTTATTAACAATAATAAAATATATTATATCGAAATGTGTAGTAATTTTAATTTGTTTTCATTTTACGAGATACAATATGGTAAAGGAAACTAGAACGGTCAGGTAATGGTGAAACGGAGGAAACTGACCTGTCCTGAGATGGGATAATGACATGCAATAAAGCCATAAAAGTATTAGCCGTGACAGGGTCGTATTTATTTTGTTGGTTGATTCTTAAGCTTAAGTCAAGTAAAGTCAGTTTCTTAGATCGTGAAAAGAACTAAAATAATCAAAATTATGACTTTTGGTTTATTCTTGTTATAGAAACTTTATTTTTCATCTTTTTTATGGTTTTATGGCATCTCAAGCGTATGTCGAGTCAACTCAGTTTCTTAGATCTTGAAAAGAACTATTCTGTCAGTCTGCTTATTTTACTCAACTATTAAATTTGCTTCATCTACCTAGTCCTAAAAAGAATATTAAGTAAAATGTCAGAGTTTGTGGAAACCAATTGATAACAATATCGAGAACAACATGGACGAATTAAGGTGGAATGATTTTTCAACAAAATCTCCAAACGCAATCTCCTTCAAGTAAAGCCTAAATAATAACTTCTCTAGGCTCGCTTAGTCCCCAAAGAATGACGTTTTTTGTTTCTTTGGTCTTTTTTCATAGATAAATGTTATAATTCTGTTAATTCTAGAGACTCTAGAACAACTGCGAGGCTACATAGTCTCAACATTTCAATAAATTACCCCGGATATTTTGATCACTTTTTGTTCAAGTTGCAAAAATGTATAGATCAAAATGAAAAACACTTTAAACATCTTGAAGATTTTTCTTAATTTTGATAATTTATCATGTTAATTTTTATAAAAATTTGATTCACCTTTCAAGTTTAGTTGTTTTAAAGTTTCAGAAAGGTATAGATAGAGTAATGAAACCTCATTAGGTATGCAAAGGGAACACAGAGTGACCCAACGAATATTTAAGACACTTTCATAGTTTGGCATTGATTTCATTGTGAAATTCTTTCTTTTTATCAAATACTGGTTGGGTTGGGGTCAATATATGGGTTTAGCCTATTGTTATCCATTCGCACACACTGAAAATAGTGTGCCAAAGGCGAGCCGGTAGGATACTCGTAAAAAGGAAAGAATTTTATATCAACAGAATAAAAATTAGACATTATGTACATAGTAGATACACTTATTTTTTATTGAACATTGTACAATAGGCAGAGGCACTAATAGAAGGTTAAACGGCCAATAATAGCGTCTTCAAAAAATGAATCCTAGTATAGAATACTTCTAGATTTTCACTCACCTATCGTTATATTTTATTATTCTATAAAATTATAAGTGTTAAGACACCCGAAAAAGAATTTAAGAAAAACGAAAACAGTGACATTTGAACCAGCGACCATCTATGTAACCTTTCAATGTCATTATTTATGTTTGGGTACTTATCTATGAAACAAATAAATATTTTTAGTTTTTAAATATTGAGAAAAACTAATACAATTGATACAGTCGACGGAAAAGCTTTGTTTTAAAAGGAAAAATGAAAATTTCAAACATTAACGCATTATCTTGATTGTTAATGGCCCTCATTAATACACTTGTTGGTTAAATAACTATTATTATATTCATGAATAACGTTTGAAATTTAAACGTACTCGATTGAAATATATTAAACTTTACAAACTCTCTTTATAAACGGAATTTATGAATAAGTTGAACGTATAAATAAATATAAACACATCCACCAGAACGGTCTCAATCAAACAATTCTTTTAAAACAAAAGTAACGATATTGATCTAAAATGCCTTTTTCAATAACTCATCTATCATTCATTTATTTATATTTATACACAGCACAAGTGATTAGGAAGATATATTATAGGTGTATAAGAAAGAGATGAGAATACTTTTTAGGTTATGTACCAGTTAAAACTTGGAAATGGTCCATAAAACGAGGGGTTACGAATCTACAGGTATAGTAGTCGCAAAATTTATTGTGTAGCTATCTAATCGTATATTTCCTTTAAGTTAAGTTGCAGAGCTAAGCTCTGAGTCTTCTTACCAAACATAATACTATGTTTTATTTCATGTAATACCAGAATTGAATTGAACCCTTTTTGTATTCCATTCGATTTTTTAAGGAAAACGAAATTTCAAAGCAAAAACCATAAACAAAATTAAACACTACACTCTTTCTTGATGAGACCACCGACTTAAGCGTCAACAGGTGGTCAACTTTTCGTAAAATAACCCTCTCTGAAAGATAGTTATAGTCCAGTCAAAGATGTGAAAAATAATAAAATATTTAAAATTAATTTTTCTATTTCTTCTTAATAAAACGATGTATAAGGTGGTGTTAATCGTCTGGTATTATGTCCACAAGATGTTTTCAATTATGAAAATAGATTAATATTGTTTAAAGCTTAATGTTTTATATTCGAGTTTTTAATAGCAGAAGAAAAAACAAATATATTTTAGATTGAAAGAAACCATGATAACATAAATTAATATTGACTGGACTATGACAGTATTGATCCACAATATTAAGTACAGGAGACTGGGGTGATGCCGGCGAAGGGACGGCTCTACGATTTGTTGAACTTTCTTCTTGGACTAAGCAGCAGTTATCAAATTTGACAAACTCAAGCAGGAATCTGCTATAACTCTCTACAGGTTTAGATCTCAAAAAGCTCAAACTAAGTAGAGCAAGAAAAACGTAGATACTGTGGAAATGAAGAAGAAATCACATTCTTACAGAGTGCGGAATAATTTTTAGTAATTCAATTTAAAATTCTCTACTTACATATACCAAGGAACATTAATTATTCTAAAGCTTTGTAAGTTTTGCAAAATATTTTTCAAAGACATTGACCGTTCAACTAAGAAGAAACAACTACTTCTCGGGCTATAGGCCCCGACGGATATTGGATTACACTTCAAAGTCAAACGGGGTTGGCATATCTACAAGATATTTAAACCAACCATGGTGAAGATGTCACTACTATCACATCTTTTACACTTCCGTTACTGGAAGACGTGTATTGATTGTGATTTTAGTGTATTCTTCAGTGCGCGATTATGCTTTAAGCTCACGGACGGATAACATATACCTTGTACTGATGAGGCGCAAATACGCCGAAACCGGTCTACAAGTTATATTATCACTTCTAACTGCAAACCAGAATGGTTGGTTTAAATATCTTGTAGATATGCCAGCCCCGTTTTACTTTGAAGTGTAATCCAATATACGTCGGGGCCTATATCCGGGAAGTAGTTGTTTCTTCTTTGTTGAACGGTCAATGTCTTTGAAAAATATTTTTCGGTAAAAGCGGTAGAATAATTAATGTTCTTTGATATCTGTTGGTAATTCGCTTTATTAAATAAGACAGTATTACAGTTTTCTGTAATAATACTTTATTAAATTCTCTACTTTTTAATATAAACATTTTAATTTTTCAAGATGACCTGTAATAACTATTGCAAACCCCCTTTATAGACTAACCTCTCTCTAGTCACACCTGTTTTATATTCTAACCGAGCGCTCTCGACCAAGCTCTTTTCAATCGAAAAAATTCTTCGGCGTTGTGTTAGACTAGAATCCGCTTCGTAGTTTTATTTATAGCTGCTGATTTTAAAAAGGTAATTGCAATTTATAGTTGTCATAAAAATTATTAATGTGAATTGGGCTTAAAATTTATACCGCAAAGTGCGCATTATTATGATGGCTATTCTTAAGGCAGTTTCAAATGACAATTGACGACCGATTTGGTATTACGAGATGGGAAGAACGTAGCAAAAATGATGTTACTAGTGATAGAAATATTGTTATGGCTATTGGAGATCTAAAAATTCTATTATATTATGTTTCTTTTGCGTCCGTTTTTAATTGGAGTTCATACAGACGTCATGTTTGGTTTTTTCTATTTAATATTATGGTGTGTTTTAAATGTAAGGGAAAATTATTCTATGAATTTCGCTAATTAAAACCACGTAAAAAAACTGAAGTTTAATAATAAGTGAAGCTAGAAAACGTATTCTGAACGAGGCTAGAAGAGTTTGACGTTATTGAAATTGACAATTAATTATTTTTGGTTTTGACATACATACTGCATAATATACGATCTACTCGTATCCATACAGGGTGTTGTCAAATGACACTTACAATTTTTGCATGTAGATACCTCTCGTAAAACTGGGCAAAATGATAAACTATAAGGTTTGAGGGGTTCAGCTTGTTTTTAAATGTAAAAAGAAATATTTTGATGGAAAAACATTTGTCAATTCTTGATCCAGTGGTGTACATTTGGAAAAATATGTCACTTCACACATATTATTCACTTTTGATTAATGTACGGTATTATATTATAAAGAGAACACGTAAAATGTTAAGGTTATCAAATAGTCGTGGACAAAAGCATAAATTTCGTGATCTACCCATTTCCATATCTATACATAGTTTAGTCCACTGTATAAACAAAAAAATTCAACTATGATTACCCATAATCTTGAGCGCAGATCCACGAATTCTATTGTACCAATGTATCTCCGGCTTTTATTGCTGAGATTTTGTCTATTTAATGTTCTTTTGAGGTCGCAATAAGAAAAGTAGTTAATTATTCCATTATCACGACAATCTTTTTACTAATAACAGTATAAATACCGTGTACTGATGGTAAAACCGTGAATAATATAGTTTCAAGTATTTTCTTGTAGTTTATTTTCTACTTTAGTTTTCCTCATAACAAGAAAGTTTCTTACTTTTCATGTGCTACAATTGCTGGATATTTGAAACAAAAATAGGACAGTGTGAATTTATGCAGCAGCATTTAACGATTATCAATTAGCATTTAACAATTAACATTAACAATTAGTAAAACTGCCATCGTTTATGCGGACACAATTATAAATTAGGAGAAAATAGTAAGCACGAGATTCTGGTTATTTACATTTACAATAACCCTACATTTTCATGTCTATTGGAACAATTTTGAAGATGTATATAGTATAATTGAAAAAGATGAGACTTTTTTTCTTTTAATAATGATGCTGACACACAACATAACCCTAAATCAACCACTTTTTTTTTATGAAAAAAGCGAGATAAACTTCAGGATCTGCGTACTAGTTGCGCACTAGATGAAATTCAATAGCCGTCGGGGAAGTAGTTGTTGCTTCTTAGTTAAACGGTCACTGCTTCTGGAAAAAAATTTTTCAAACTCATAAGGCGTTAGAATAGTTATTATTCTGCGATATCTATTGGTAACGCGCTTTATTAACGAAGACAATATTATAGGAAACTATAATAATAGTTTATAGTCAAAACAATGAAAATAGTGATAGGCGAGAATAGTTATTTTAGACAAAAATCCAAATAGAAAAAAAGCCATCGTATTAAAGACATTGCGTAGTATCATTTTGATATGTTTTGGACACGCAAATGTTGTTCAGTCATTTTTTATAAACATTAAAACGAAAAAAACGTTATTTTTTGTATTTTTTTCCATATAGCGTGAAATGTACTGAAGCAATCTCAATGATGTGTGATTGAAATACGAACAAAATGAAGGGTCGAGCAAGTCAATCGGATAATTAGGAACCGAGAAAATCAGGAAAAACCGGTAAATTGGTAATTTTTTTTTTTGAAATTCATATCTTCGTCATTTTTCAATTGAAAGATCTGAAACTTGGTACAAAAAAAGTTCTTCTTATGCCCTTCATATGCACAAAGAGCAGACGTTAAGCGACGGTTTTGAATTTTAAAACGGTTTTAAAAAGTATAGACGTAGAGCAACAAAACGTATATTTTCAATTTCCAAAGTCGGCCAAAAACGCCCAAAACACCGCTAAAAATGGCATCATCCGTTTTCTACTAGAAATATGTTGGCGTATGATGTTAAAAGTTATAATTAATAAACAAAAAATTTGCATTACCAAATTAGACCAATCCCATTGTAATATAAATTATGACGCAACAAGAATTCAGTAAATCCGTTGCGTCTCACGGTAACCATGCTTGGAGCATCAACAGAACTAGTAGTAGTAGTAGTCGTCGTAGCAGTTGAGGTAATAATGATTAATTATTTTATTATACGGTATTCTAAGCAAACAAAAGAATGTGGGAAACTAACGTGAAGATGGCCAAACTTTTTTATTATCCACGTTGTTGGAAGTGATAGACGTATCGTCTTGTAGCGGTTGTAGTGTGTGATTTAATTGGTTCGTTTTGAAGGTTTATATCTTCATTATGTAATATAACTACTTTTAGAATGGACGGATTGATTTGATATAAAGGTCAAGCCATATTATAATAAATAAGCATACATTTTCAAAATGTATTATTATTTTTTCTACATTCATGCAAAAAACAACACATTTGTGAAACACATTTAATGGAAAAAGTGGTTCTTTTTTGGACTAGTGCAATAAAATTTTTATTGCACTCATCTGTCATTCTTGTGTCAGTTTTGTGATGATTTGTGACAGACATTAACATTTAAATAAAATAAAAATACAGAGCAAGTGTCTGATCCTGCTTTAATGCAACAATAATATATGTATATCTTACTACTTAGTCTCAACGAGTTACAATTATTTCAAAAATCTTTAATTATTTGAAATTTGAATGATCAAGGCGAAAACCAGCTATGATTTAGTACTGACAAGGTGGAGGCCATAAAGATACAAAAAAAAGAAGAACGGTTTGAGTTTGATTAGGTTAGGTTAGGTTCCCAGCATATTATATTCTAATTTTCCAGTTTTTGCATGAATATAGAAAAAATATTGTATGCAACTCTTGCAAAACGTGTTTTTTGCACTTGACGTGTTGTCCAACTCGGCCTAAAGACCTCGTTGGACAATTTCACGTCTCGTGCAAAAAACTCTCACTTTTTGCATAAATAACTATAAAACGATTCTAGAATTGAAAAAAATGTTTTTTCACTATCCTATACAAAAAGTCGCCATTTTTTCAAATATTTGTAGTTTTAGAACCGTTTTACACGTACGAGAATTATTGCGAAATTTAATCTGAAAATAATATTGGTAATTTTCATAAGAATTTTGAAAACATTTCACTGCTTGACTGTTTAACACATAATATTTTTACCACTATAAATGTCAGAAGAATTCATGCCATACGCCTGCGCAGTGTGATTGTTTTTGGGATAAGTTGCCATGGTTACGATTTACATATTGATATTTCTCAATAATCAGCTGTATTCGAACCGTTTATTTAATTGATTATTTATTGAATGAATAATAAGAAACAATTTTTCGATTTTTTGTATCCTCAAGCAAAAAAATGGTACTTAGTTCGATAGATTATTCCGAAAATGGATGAAATTCGCCAAACATTCGTCAAATCTCACATTTTGGTAACCTCTGTGTTATCTGATTTGATATGGTTAGTGACCTTTAAACCCGCACGATAAGAGCGCTTTTGACTATACCAATAAAACCTGCCTTTAGATATATTTTGCTGAGTTTTCTTTTCAACTTTATTATAAATCGTTATGGCCTATAAAAAATTTTGGGACACCCGGTATATTTCCTAAGAAGCGAAAACTTTGTTGAGACACCAGGTATAAATCTATATATAATTTATAAGTGGTAATGGTAAAGGCATATCATGTGTTTAAATTAAAACTGCACTTTCAGCCGATTCGAAAACAAAATGATTCATCACCAAAGTTATGAAAAAACAAAGACAGATAGCCGCTTCGGGATGAAATGAAATGAAGACGGAGGTGAATAAATCAAGTAATGTTTAGTCCAACCGTAAAAAATGTCATGTCGATTAAAAATTATACGCGTCAATGAAATTTCATACGCGTTTTGTATATGAAAAAAAAAACTACCTACATGCTGTGTTTGTGTATATGCTTATAGTATTTTCCATGCAGTGCAGCAAAATACAGTGTAGCGTTTTGTTTTATAACTTTCTTTTGTACAGGGTGTATAATATAAGAAAAATCGTGGGCCAAAGTAAATCGCTTATAGTATTGTTTGTGACTTTTCTACTCGTGTAGTGTCATCGATTTTGAGGTTATAGTTATTTGCTTTATAAAATTTTCTTGTGACAAATATTTATAATCAAAACTGTTTTTTTCAGCTGAATAGCCGATGCAAAGAACTTGTGGCTTCATTAGTAAATGATTTTGAACAAGAAAGGAATAATAATGGTCCTTTGTTGCCCTTAAATGCTGTGTAAGAGGTAGGTAATACGTGAATAAAATATCCTTACTTTACTTTACGAAAATTTCTATTATTTTAGCGTGTAGCTGCTGCTTTAAAAATCAGTGTAAGAACAGTGAGCAAAATTTGTCAATCAAAGAAAAAAGGTGAAGAGTTTGATTCACCAAAGAAAAAACGTTGCGATCATAAACGAGTAACAAATACAGAAACTTTAAATACAAGCTCTATTCGTGATACCATTTACAACATATTTCGTGAACAATTTGACAACGCTGCAAATGTTCACAATGATGACGTGGACGCAACTTTGTTTGGTTTTTACTATATAACTATCATCTGTCAAAATATGTATAGTACATTCAATAAATTTTTAGATGTGCGTCATCGTTTGTGACGTACTTATATCCGGTTTTTCGGTATGTCGTTTATTTTATTTGCAATTTTGACATGTAGCTTACCTTACCACAATAAAAAGTTGAAAATATTGAAAATGGAGTGTTCTATGTAGAAAATATTTAATAAAGAATTGCAGTCAAAAGTCTTCAGCTCTCAATACAGGGTGTTTCAAAAATATGGTACAATAAAAGTTTACGGAATCCACGTACCACGACAATGGCTGATTAGAATTTGACATAATTAATATTGTTGGTGTTTTTTGGAGAGAAAATAACCTACAAAAAATTTGAAATTCGTACTTCCAGCCCCCGAAAAGATATAAAATAAAATGTGTATTTTTTATACACCTTTGAATAGCCTGTATCTCACAAACTAAGAGGGTTAGAGAAAAGTTGCATATGGGTATTTTAAATGTTTCTTAACGATCTATTATGCCTCTAATTTATGGTATCTATTTACGGTACACCCTGTATACAAAAATGAGTAACGAAATTTCATTTCAAATAAAAAGATAAATAAAATTATTCTCACTTTTTCAAAGTTAAAATCTAAATACAAGTTTCTTATTTAATAAATAAAATAATAAAAAAACAAATCCTCATGTTCGATTAATTTTACTTTTCAATCTTCACTTGTAACCGCATGAAATTCAAGACCAGATAGATTTCGATTTCTTTTTTTATCATTTTTCTTTGATATACTTTTTTATTCTTTCTCTCTTTTATATTTAATCGAAATATACACTTTGCGGTCGAACTTTGTTATTATCCAACTTAAAAATGATCCAATCTGGACCACTAGGTTGGCACTTGTCTGACAGAAAACTTGTTTCATCATTCATGTACGTACGAAGCCAATTTAATATATAGAAAAAAGAAGAATTGATTATGTGAAATTGTAAAATCGATCTAATTAAAAAGAGGCATTCCCAGTGATAAGTTATATGCAAATCTGTCAATTATTTCCTCAATAATCAAGAACGAAGCTTCATTTCAATTTTAAAATGTAAATTCAATCGTTAGGAACGAAAATAATAATATTTACCATCAAATGGTGATAAATATTCAAATGTAATCTTCAAGGTGAAACTGCTGTGAATATGCTCCATTAAGTAAACAATTTCTCGCCATAAATGCTAATTATCCAATATTCACAAAAATTCCTAACGAAAATCCAAAAACAACCCATACTTTTAGGAAAAAAGAAAAATCATATAGTCCGGGGAAATAAGGATATCGGAGATTTTTCTTTTTTTAAAGGAAAGTACAGGGTTATTCATTATAAATGTCCCAGCCCTTAACGTGGTTATTATTACATGAAGAAAACATTTTTTTGAATAAAAGTTGTGTAGTTATAAACTAATTTTATAATAACATCATCAAAAGTACAGTGCTGTGAGAAGATTACACTGATTGAGATGAGCTTGAGATGCAGCTTGCAAACAAGGCTTAGAGCTACGTGAAATGGCAGTTTTTCGTTCATAAGTTTTTTAAATTTGATTGTACAAAAAAATTGTGGGCATCAAAATTGTAAAGAATTTTATACCCTAAAAGATGACGTAATGCAATATTTGAAAAAATGTTTTTTCATCACTTTATTTTGGAAAAATTGAAAAAAAATTGCAAAATGGTTATTTAAGCGACAAACATAATTAGAATAACAATAACAACTTCTTAATATATGGAAATATGGTAGTCTGGTATCTGAGAACGTTGGTGTTTTCAGATTTCGAAAATTCAAAATGGCAGCCCTACAAAATATACTTTTTTCAATCTGTCTCATTTCATGAAGATTAACGCTATCGATACGCGATTTACTGCAATAGAGGAGCTCAGTCTAAGGTCAGTCTAAGGTCAACAAAAAGTGTTTTTTCTGACAAGAGTGACAGTTAATGTCTACTATTCAAAATATTTTGCATGGTTTTTATCATTGCGAACATCTACATTGCTTTATTAAAATAATGAATACACCCCCGAAGCTTATATCTTGAATTTTAAAATGATTTTTTTGCTGAATACTCAACATACAAGTGGCCAATAATTCTAGGAACTGTATTTCTGTTATTCAGTCACTAGTTATGTCAAATGTCAATTATATTAATTTTTGTTGATATTTGTTTAATTATGTACGTCCATTGTCGATTAGAATTTTGTAGCATTTCTAATTAGCTGTATTTCTATTCTTCTAATTACTTTTTTCACTGATATTTGACAGAGCTAGTGACTAAATAACAGAAATGAAATGATGACATGCCAAGAGTTCCTAGAATTATTGGCCACCGATATGTTGGTTATTCAGCTAAAAAGTTATTTTAATTTTCAAGATATACGCTTCAGTGGTGTATTCATTATTTTAATAAAGCAATATATAGATGTTCGCAATGATAAAAAACATGTAAAATCTAATGTTTTAAACAGTAGACATTAACTGTCATTCTTGTCAGAAAAGAACACTTTTTGTTGGCCATACTGACCTTAGACTGAACTCCTCTATTCATAAATAATAAGTTTTTCTCTGAAAATATGAAGGTATACTGTTTTAAGCGACTAAAACTAAGTTTGTCAGTATGTGAAGAAAATCAGATACACAATTTTTTATTTATTAATCGTCCTGTCCCCTGCAACTCGCTAATAATAATAATTAGGTCGTTGGGCTGATTTTTTGAGATAATTGAAAAATTTTGGTCGAAATAAACTAAATTTTGTCAATACGCCAACCAACAAAACGTTTTTAGCTCACATTGCCTCTGTTTCCATGGAACAATACAATAGACGACGTAATTCCCATTCAAAAAAAAATCCCAAAGGCTATAATTTATTTCATTCGATGTTTGCGATCACATCTTGATGTTACGTAAGGAAAAGTACCGACTACCCATCGACCAAATGTGCATTAACGCTGACGTCATATAGCATTTGTATAGGAGAGAAGAAGAGCTTACCCTATAACGAAACCAAAGTACCATAAAAGATACCATGAATACGAAAACGATACAGAGCGGTACCTTATTATTATTTATTGCACAAATAAATAACAGCGTATAAATAATGACACGGACACGGGATTGTGATTTCTTGTTTGAAAAAAAGAAAATGAATTCACGAGAATGAGAAGATACAATTTTATCACTTTCATCGAGATAAGCAGTTGCAGTGTTGGGTCGTCCGAAAGGAACTAACTTCATATCTTATATTTGATAAATAAACAAATTTGATCAAAATAGGATGTAGACGTACCTTTCGTATTTGCAATGTGTCTTAAGTTTTTTTCTACTGTCCTACTGACAGTTCCCGCTAGGTCTGTATTTTGTTGTTAATGGTCAATTATTGTTTATGAAAAGTAAATATTTATCTTATTGTTATATTTATTTAATACAAATATATGCATTGATACACGGGAAAACATCAGCATTTTGAAAGTTCTTAAGTATTTTCAGTTAGAAAAAGAAGCTAGTGATTATAAATTTCATAACCTTTTCGAATTCGGCTGAATACGATCCTGATTATTTTATTTATCAAATTTAAGGTTATCCATATGTCAAAATAGCTAATAAAATAAACGTTCAACCCGGATATATACGTCACAAAGAAGAGTATTATATGAACCATAGAGTAATAAATAAAAGAGAGGTTTTAAAACATATGGAACAGTCTGACACAAAGTTTGTGCGCAGCCAGTTGAGCATGGCGCATCACATTGACTAACTGAACTAACAAACCCCGCCTCACCACACGAAAATTGTCAATATTGTTGTTTTAATAGTAATTTCTCACTAGGCAGAGTTTTTTTCTCCTACTCCTACTAATACACTATTACGCTTATGCTGAAAGCTTCCAAATTCAAAAAGCGCGCGTCTTGAATGCTAGTTCATACCAGTAGCCAAGGTAGGCGCTAGTGGTAACTTTGTGCCACAAAACGCTACACGTTCAACATCTCTCTATTATTTATTACTCTATGAGATGAACTATAACAATACTATTTAAAACTAAATAATATCAAAAAAAAAAAACCTCTTTCCTGGTATAAGGAAGGAAATTCATTAAAAGTAAGTATTAAAAATTTAGTGGTACTCCTATGTATAAAAGTCGAGATGGATACCTCGAGTATTACAGTAATCATGTTAGCTAACAAAAGGATAATGAACAATTGAATAAGTCAAACAAAGCATCCCTAAATAAGGAAGAAGTTCTCCTCAAGTTGTAATTTGTATATATCTCAGATTCCGGCTCAAATTGAGACTTTTGTTAAGAAAACACGACAACCTTATTATTTAAAATATACAGATGTCCTATGAGTTCGTATAGAACACTTGAGATATAATAGAGGGTTTAAAAATATTGCGGATTTGAGATGGTCGACAAAAAATTCGGTAAAAAATTCAGTAAAATTATATCGAAATATATCCAATCTGAAATTAAAACAATTCAACTTGTTATAATCTAAATAATATTTAAACTTTAAAATTGTGACGCGTTTCCCTAACACAGTAGCTTTACTAAAACTAGAGCTAAATTAATCAGGAGTTTATAAATTTATAAATTAAAATGTGGTAATGACAACTGTAACAAAATTTATATAGGTAGAATTTTTAGGAATTTTAAAACTAGAATTTCAGAACACAAACGTACGTAGCTATGTCAACCAAAAATCAGATTCCAACCACTCAAATCATTTATTAGCAAACCAAAAACCAACACTCTTTCGATTCAAATTTTGAAATTTTGCATATTATTATAGAACCTGAATCTTTCAAATTGAGTCTTTTATGGGACCTTGAAATAAATAAAAACAAATATTCAGATAACGACCAAATAGATATCAAACAATTCTCCCTTATTAAACTTTTTTACCTAGAAATGTTCCTGTAGGTTTGTTGTGAATGAGTTTCCAGATAAACTTGTTAAATACTTTAGTTAATCCTATATTTATACAAATTTTCTTCCTTTTCCATTTTAGGTTTGTTGTGAATGAGTTTCCAGGTAAACTTGTTAAATACTTTAGTTAATCCTATATTTATACAAATTTTCTTCCTTTTCCATTTTATTCCCATATAAATAGATCATAATTTTATTGTTAATATCCGTATAATTTAGTATTAAGGCACTGTATAAATTGAAAATTTCTCATTATACCTCCATTCCTTTGATAAAGCTGCTGCGTTAGCGAAACGCGTCACAACTTTAAGTTTAAATATTATGTACATTTTAACAAATTAAATTGATTCATTTCATCATTCAGTATGGATCTACATCAAGTGAAAGCCTCATCATATTCAATCTGAAATTATTGCAGTCCACCTTTGTACAGTAAAAATTAGAAGGTAGGAAAGAACGTACACACGCACAATGGCCATTTGCACAGATACCGTAGAGGTCCATTCTAAGCTATGGGGTTATGCACATGCTTTGAATATTCTTTGAGACCGTAGCAAGGTTCAAGGAGACAAGGTAAATTAGGGTAACGCAGGAGCAGATGAAATGGGCAGACTAGATCAGAGTTTTTCTTTGGGGACCAGAGTTTTCCCGAGGCGCTACAGAATCGACAACAAAAAGTGCTACAAAGAAGTGAGTAGGTCACTAGAGTGTTGGATACATTCACCAGAGGCTGATGAAATTGACAGATATTCTTTGCCTAGCAAATGTGTGGTTCTATGCACTAAGTGACGAAAGGATACTGGCGAATATCTGTATGAAAGATATATTCTGCATTTTCATATTCTTGGCTTTAATGAGTATTTAATTGTAATGTTTTATTAGATTGGATTAGAATTGGAGTGGCTTTTTGTCCTATCCCACTACGACCTTGCATATTTATTGTGGTCCTCGCTATACTTAAAGCCCGATATCCAGCTTTATTCTTTTTATTAGACTAATTAGCCTGGATACCGCCTTACTTGCTTAGCTCTCTGACGTCGGTTTTTCATCTACGAATAGGTGAAACCGCACCCTTGCTAGGCTTTGGCACTCACAAAGTACGTGCTCTGCGATTTCGTCTTCTTCCTGGCTGAACCTACATAGCCTGTCATCTGCTAGGCCATAGACGTTTGATCTGAAATAGATGACCTTCACCTTCCTCCCAATTACCAGACTAAAAAGCAAGGCTAGACTTGAAGATCTTATTCAGTCGAGGCATTAATGTCTCTTCATCCTTTTCAGTAGAACCGAATAGATTCCATCCGGACATATGACATCTGATGACATCTGATGATGCTCCCAAAGCATCTAGTAGTCCGAGGAATTTGATTGGACGCCGTAATCTATCTCATATCACTTAGTTTGGTGGACAAATATCAATTAATTTCTATCTTATAACCAGCCTGATAATTTCTACCATGAGAAGATATTATAAACGAATGAAAAATAAGAAAATGTTTTTTATACCTTTGCGTATATACATATTGCAAAACACCTCGCTGCCAACTCCTTCAATATGTATTGTATACCGGTAATTGATTTCTTTGTTCAGTTAGAAGGACTATTATTTCCTCTTATTCACACTCTACGCCTTGTCTGTATCTGTATTGTGACGAGATCTATACATATTACATATACACAGTGTTACCAACCTATAGTATATAGATGTATACGCGTTTCTGTTCGTTCGCATTGAATAGAATAACAAAATATGCAAGAGTTCTTCGAAAGATTGTAAAAGACAAACTTTTCTTCGTTTTTACAAGGATGTTCAGTAAAATTCAAGTTGAAGTATCTTTAGTTTGATCCAACCTAATATTATGTAATATATCTAATGAATGAATCTGAATTTGTTTTTTCAAAATACGTGGTTTTTGGTTGCAAACATTTTCAAAATATTAATGAAATCGTGAATCATATTTTTCTACGTCAAATTTAAGAATAACGGAGAGAGAAAAATGTCTTTTTTTAGTAAAACTTTTAAGAAATAATGTGAAAAAGTTTTAAAAATATTTTTTTGTTATTTTTCATAAAACTACAACTTATTATCTATCGATTGCAGTAAATCGCGTATTGATAGCGTTAATGTACATAAAATGAGACAATATTGAATAAAATATATACAGGGTGTTCTCAAATGACACTTACAACGTTTGCATGCAGATACCTCTCGTAAAATTGGACAAAATGATATATGGATTAAGGGGTCCAGCTCATTTACTTCTCGAAATACGGAGTGTTGAAGTTATAAAAATTTAAATGTTTTATTTGATAACTTTAAAATGGATGAATAAATTGATTTGACATTTGACAGGTTGTTTTTAAATGTAAAAAGGCATATTTTTATGAAAAAAACAATTGTTAATTCTTGATCCAGTGGTTTACATTTGGCAAAATATGTCATTTTTCTCCTTCCATTTTTCACGCCAATGGCATCTGTGGCTATTTTCAATTAATTTTGTATTCCATAATGTTTTTCACGTAAAAAACACATAACCCTTACATATTAAAAAATGTATAGTTTTCAAGATATTTAATGTTTTCATGAAGTTTGCAACATCATTTTAAATAATAAAAGCACAAGTTTGGACAAATATTTTTGAGAGTCTTCTCACAATGTTGAAGATGCATTGTTGCTTCACAAATTAGTTTCTGATACATATTTTAACCATTAGTAGTTTGGCAGTTTTAAAAAATATACAAACAAAATATTTTTTTCATTTTATTATTAAAAAATTAGGTTGCAAACTTCATAAAAACTACAAATATTTTGATATGTAAAGGTTATGTGTTTTTTACGTGAAAAACCTTAAGGAATATCAAATTAATTAAAAATAGCCATAGATGCCAGTGGCGTGAAAAATGGGAGTAGAAAAATGACATATTTTTCAAAATGTACACCACTGGATAAAGAATTGAAAAATGTTAAATGAGCTGGACCTCCCAATCCTCACATCATTTTGTCCAAATTTACGAGAGGTATCTACACGCAAACGTTGTAAGTGTCATTTGGAAACACCCTGTATATTGAAATTTTGAGGGGACTTCATTTTGAATTTTCGAAATCTGAAAACACCAACGATCTCAGGTACCAGACTACTATATTTCCATATATTATGAAGTCGTTATTGATACTCTAGTTATGTTTCTAACTGTAAAAACAGTTTTGCAATTTTTTTTTCAATTTTTCAAAAATTAAGGGTTGAAAAAAAGTTTTTTTAATATTTAATCACGTCATCTTATAGGGTATAAAATTCCCTACAATTTTGATACCAACCATTTTTTCGTACAATCAAATCTAAAAAAGTTATGGACGAAAAACTACTGCATTCCACGTGCTCCAAGCTATGCTTGCAAGCTGCATCGCAAGCTCGAGCGGAATCTTCTCACAAATCTAAGAAAGTAGTCTATACTACAAATACTCTTTTCTATTTTATATCCTTTATATCCGTAAAATGCTTCTTACGACACACGTTACATAACTATACTATTTTTAAATTTTAATATATAACGAGCATAGCTTAATAATAATTATTTGTAATTAGTTTTGTATGAATATGAATGATCCTAGTGTCTTGGTATACAACGTAGTTATAAAGAATAAAAGACCATAACCCTTTTTCATGTGAGTCGTACTAGCAAGTTGAACGTCTCCATACGTCATCTACGTGTCAGAATGAATAGGTTTATTGTTGTTTTGTCGTATGGAAGTTTCAAGGAGCGCCTCAGTTCATGTTTCTCATATACCGCCGGCGAATAAGCCATTGTAAACGTCCATTTGACTATACCGAGCTTCGTGTATCATAGAAAATCTTTAGTTTATTACCGAATACGAACAATTTAGTGTTCTATGGTCAAGATTTGTTGAGGAAATAACACGAGGAGATTTGCTCGACGGTTTGTCGTGAATTCATGTTATTGACTTATTTCTCTGTTGGATATGAGTAGATTCTAATGCAGAAATATATTTTTTCTACGCCCTATCTGTAAAAGTACTTTGTAATTTTTTGGGTAAATTTGAGTATGAACTGGATAGTTTCGATCCACAATTAGTCCCGACAGGTGGCGGTGCAATCAAATTCACAAATCCTAAACGGAAGGACCGATTTGGATGACATTTTTTATGTGTTTAAATAAGTAACTGGATAGTTTAAATTGACAATTAGTCACGGTAGATGGCGCTGCGATCGGGTTCATACTTGTTTTATGTTATACTATCTGATTTTTGCACCCAAAATTAACAAAAATGTGTTTTTTTTTAATCAAAATAAAATTTTCAACATGGTGAGGCACTGGTCAACGTCTGTCGGGTCTGCTAGATATTGATAGGTAAATATTTACCCTCTGGCACTGATGTACGATTTTAACAAGCCATTTCTGGGTAGCTCTATATAGAATTTGTGCCATAAATCAATTATAATTTCATTAAAAAAAAGGCATTTTATGCCGCCAAACAGATAATTTTAATAACTTCCTTGACCGAACAATTTTTTACCAACTAATTCCACGACTATCTAGAACCACTCGAATGAACAAAATTTCTTCAGTTCTCTCTACTTACACATTCAATTAAAAATGCGTATGTAGGTACTTCAAATACCGTTGCTACACGATATTCGTAATTTTCTCTATTAATTTCTTCCCAGTATTTCGTGATTGTGTCACATACGTTTTTCTTCGATCATAAGAAACGTCTTTAAAAAGCCAGGAGCGTACCAAAAATGATATCTATAAAGATGCATTTTTCATATAAAATTAGACAAAGTAGGTCACACATACTATATAAAGGATTTTGAATGGATCAATCCTGGTAAATTGTGCTAATGGAGCCATTTTGTCAGAGGTCAAGGTCATTCTCAGTATACTGTGACTTGTAGAGTCCACAAGCAATCTGCTACGTCCCCTTAGAAACATTCGTAATTTTATATGTTGTCGATGTAGCCTTTTTTTTACAGAAAGGTATGAAGTAGGTCCAAAAAGAATTGCATAACAGCTGATAGTGTGATGCTAGACACTAGAGGTCTTTGTTCTGTTTGCTTTAGACCACTAAGGAATAGCTCCAGATGTGATTATTGGTCTAACAATCATCACAAATATACAAAAAATTTGTTTGGGTCCAAAGCCTCAAAATTCTCCACAGATCCTATCAAAGTGTGTGCTATTCAAGTTATTTTTTATCTAGGATGCTTCCAAAATATTTTGGAGGGTATTTTATGCTACCGTTCCTAACTTGCTCCTTGCCATGATAACAGGGTCGTCTGAATAGGCTTGTGACCAGAGCACTAAGCAAGACATCCTTCAAGAGAAACTTAAGTATTGATAGTATCCCTTCTTGAAGACAGTCCTTGAAAATCTTCAAGCTAATGCCCTCTTCCTGAAGAGGTATAGTGGCTATTTCAATTTATTGTGATCATGGCATTGTCCAAATACTAAAGAAAGTAGTATATTTTTTTAAAAGAATGATTTTTTTGTCATTGGAAGCCCCCAATATGCCCGGGGCCCTAAGCCCGAGCCTAATAGGCCTTTTCGTAAAGACGGCCCTGTAGATAGTATAAAAACCGCTTAAAACTTTTATTTATAAGCAATCATTATTAAACAAAGTGATTTAATTAATTACCTTTTGCATCTTCTTCGTATAAAAAAGTTTTCCTTCCTATTTCAGCAGTAAGTAATATTATTTCCAAGCGATTTTAAATTCCTTCATAAATAACTAAACAACCTCAAATAGTGTGCCGCTTCTGTGTTGATGCGTTAATATCTCGAAACAAACTGGGTGTATCTAACATTGCAATATATTGCAATAATTCACAATATACCGATAGAGATTGGTACAAATATTATGGATATATATGCCACTTTCGAGAAAATATAATATCCAGCAATGAATCTACTTTATCAATATCTCACTTTAGTCGAGATGAATGGAATTTAAATTGATTTGTAGGTCAGTTTGAATTATATTTTTTAATGTCAGAGATATATTTATATTTTAATGTATTGTAATGTATTTTTGGGTTTTACTTGGTTTTATGTCTGAAAAAAGCCTTTTAATATGTAGAGATATTCAAAGGACCGTTGGTTCTATAGATATTAGTTGAGTAAAAAAAGACAAATACATTTTTTTGAGGTGCAATAATATTATTTCAGGTTTTAACAATAACCTAAAGCAACATTTGGTAAAGTTGGAGAAGTAAAAGAATAGTGGGTATCATTATTAACAATTGATACAAAAAATTGGATGTATTAGAACAAAATGTAGACGAAGAGAAAATGTTTATGGTGCTTATTCATCTGAAAACAGCATTTGACAAAGTGGGGTAAGTGAAAAGATAATGAGTATCATGATATTTAATTGAACCAAAACGACTAATAGAAAAAAGAAATTTCTTGGAAGGAAATAAAGAAGGAGAGAAAGTGTTTTTGTAGATTACTGATCTGAAAGCAGCTTTTAACACTATACACAATCAAAATATAAGTAGCGATAAAGGCTGCATAGGTAGACAATAGGAATTTGCACAAAGAAGTCAGTACCCAAAGTCGTTAACAAAATCGATTTTTGAAATGAAAACATAATTTCATTTAACATATCCTGTTAAATTGGAATGGTTTGGAAACATTAGTTTGGGACACAAACGGATCTAAAAATAATAGGAGAACATAGTGCGAAACCCAGGAACATTTTCAAGGAAGTTTGCGTCCTTATTCAAAGTGGAAATCCACGATATCAACTTATGTGTGCAGATGGAAATCGAAAAAAGGTATAGGATGCCAAAAGGGCCTTATCCTGTATAAATAACAGCAGCATCTTTAATATTTCTACAAATAATTACTAGAAACTTTTATGTTTCCATATTTTCCTTCCATTCTGTACATGTTTTAACTCAAAAAAAAGTTATTAAAATTAGCAAGTCTTCCTGACATCTCATAATGAAATTATTCATAACATCGAACTAACCAATTTAAATGCAAATTGCGTTTAAGAAGAAAAGTAATAAAAAAATTCTCGTTTGGTATTATCGGTATTATTCAAAGTACGTTCAAATGCACTTCATAACATTCTAAAGAATCAATTTTAAAGAAGGAAATTATTACGATGTTTCATTATAACATGGAAAAAAGCGTAGACTTTAACAATGCTTCAACTGAATTAGTTCCAGGCATGTTGTCGCACACTCTTAACGATCAGCTTTACACAGTGAGCATGAAAAAATATTAATAGCAACCTACATATTTGAAAAAGATGGTTGTCACAGTGTTGCTATTCTAGTTGATATTGTAATTTTCGTAAATGTGACGGTAAAATTGAATAAACATTGTTTATGATTTCGTATTGATGTGGAACAGACAGTGGCGGTATAAGGGGTGGGCGGACCTTACAAGCTAGAAGTCAAAATGAACGTAAATTTTGGAATTTCTGGCGAAATTATCGAAAAAACAAAGAAAGCAACTGAAAATCTGTTGCCAAAAAAAGTCTAAAGAAGCTTACAACATGGAATACGAAAAATTGAGAATTGGTTGCAAGAAAACTACGTAAAAGAAGTTGATGAAAAATTGTTTCTCTTTATGCCCGCACGGGTATAAAGTATGACATTAGATTGTTGGTAACTAAGCAATAAAATCACAATAATGAACTAGTATGACATAAAATATGTAGTTTACCTAACTAACTTTTACTGGATTACTGGCAGAACGACGCGTCAGCGATAGCGTGCGAAAAAGTCACTTTCAGCACGTGTTGGATACACTATTTTTTCTACTAGCATGTATGCGGAAAATAACCCATTTATTATTGAATACATATCAACAAATTAATTATTATTATTTGACATTCAGACGGAATGGAGTGCTAAAAAGTAATTCTTTCAAAACTAAAAACACGCTAGTAGAAACATTCATTTTAAAAAAAATTTTGTTGCTTAGTAATCCGAGAAAATATGCAGGTTAATATTGTGTTGGTTACATCATTAGCGTTTGTTTTAAAAGGGGTTAATTCATTAATAAGCAAATATTTATTGTATAGGGGAAAATTATTATCAAACATTCGCCACCACTCCTTTTTCTCATAGGCGTACGATAAAATAGTTAAAAGGGGTTGACTAATTTGTGCTAAAAATTAAATTTTTATTAAAAACTCACCTGATGGACAGTCGCATGTGTAGGTATGTTTATCCCTTTGTCGACACTTGCCGTTATTTTGACAAGGGCTCGGCTCGCACGGGATGTACTCGCTTTCGCAATTTTGACCCGTATAACCTTCGTTACACGTACATCTGTAACAACAAAAAAATAGCAATATTAATTAAACAATACTATATTAATACCATTTGAAGTATTGAAGATGCATTCGAAACGTCGTGCATCTAAAAAAACGTTAATATTAAATTGCTATTAAAAAGTATTATTGCAACACGAACGTTTGAATCTTAAGATATAGTGAGAGGGCTTGTTTGCTTTTTCACGAATCACAAATTCCAGAACGCTACTGACAGGTCCGCCACATTGTTCTGGAGGACACATGTTATATTCTATTCAGTTTTCGTTGTTTACTGGTAAATTAATGATGATAGTAATAAGTTCTTAAAATGGCATGGCATGCGGGCAAGAGATAAGGTATATTTTTTCGATGACCATGATAAACATTGTTATAATAAAGACATATGCTACAAAAAATTGTTTAAATTTACAACAATGTTTTAACACATACTAGAAGATTACAGCCATCATATGCAATGATTTAATCAACAATTTTTTAGGTTTAACTGGCTCAGACGTTAGTGGTTAAAATTTCGCCTTAGTAACAATTAAGATATCAGTGCGGTTTTTCATTTTATTTGAAATCTGAAAAAAACCCTCTTAAAGGACTTGGAGAAACACAACTTTTGGCGTTTTGAACGTTCAATTCGGACCATTCAATCACGAGTTATTGAACCCCAAACTTAATCAAACGATCAACAAGATAAAGAAAAAAAAATACCGATATAAGGCAACGGATTATCATTAGCCATAATATTTTTTTAAGGGATTCGATCAAAAATCTCGCCTACTGCTCTTACATCCACCTTAAATGCTAAGACGACTGGATTAGATAGGAATAGCAAATTTAATGTGAGAGAGTGAACCAAGAAATAGAGATGTGTAACGGATGATAGCGCTGGTGTAGTTATTGCCCGTCAAAATGATCCATCCGCATCCAAAGACGGTTTTCTGTTGTATACGAAAGATGAAAATCAATTCAATAGGTACTACAAAATGTTACAGAATAACAACCAATACGAACAAACTGAAATATGTAATGTATAAACGAACTACTACATTTGGCATTCGGTAGGTATTCGATCTTTTAAGGAAGACAAGATTCGTTAATTGTTGGATGTTATTTTTTACTATTTCAGAAGTGGGATTTTGAAAGTCGTTCGTTAATAGAGATACAGTCAATATCACGATTTCCTTAAATGCTTTTATTGAAATTCAAATATACAGGGTAATAAACAGATTGCGAAAAGTCTTACGATTTAAACTTGAAAAAAAAAAGAAGAATAATTGTTCACAGTCAGTGATGGGCGTGTGTTCAGTGCCCCCGCTATTGCCAAATTTACTTATTTGTGAAATTTATTCCTTATTTTTGTCGGCAGCAATGTTAAATACCAATAATTGTTAAATCGAAACCAGTGTATAGATATTTTTATTTATTGCAGATTGTAATTTGTCCAGATTTTTTCATAAACTATATTATTTTATTCTTATTTGTGTGTTGATCTTACCAATCTCGATTTTCTCCCACTAAATACAGTGTTATCCCGTGTTAAAAGTCAAATACAAAATAAGTTATTTATTCCTTAGAAAGTACCAAACATTTTAAACTGACAACGCTGTTTTTATATCAGATTGGTAGCTGGAGCTGAACACACGCCCAACGCCGACTGCGCGCACATGCACATCGAAGAAATTTCAAGAGGTTTTAAAGATATGGGGAGTTTTTGCAAAACTTTTTGCTTCTTGAATTAACCTGGTTGTTCCCAAACAGAAATGGCTTGGGTATGCAGCAGGATGGTTCGCCATAACAAAAAGGGCGGGCGTACATGAACTGCGGACCAAAAACCATAAATGATTTTCAAAATTTGTCATGTGTTTTTAATGACCCATGAATTGCGGACCAAGTCGAAAGGGCCACCTGAAATCTACCTGCCCACTAATTGGGAAAAACCTATACTTTTATTATACGCTATCAATACCTAATCTACCTGAATGAATATTTAAATGTAACGCCCTTTATGTGATATGATTAAAATATCCAAAACTTCATTATTTAACTGAATGTCTTGTCGTCAGCATCAAATAAATATGTCGGTATTTGAGTGTTTACTAACCTAACCTAACCTAACCTAACCTTTTTTACACCTTACCTTTACCCTAGTTGTATAAACTTAAGCTTAGTCCGCAATTCATGGTTTTTAAAAGAGGGGTCTTCTTGGTTTGGTCCGCAGTTCGAGTACGGAATTATTAAAATCAGGTAATCGGTCCGCAATTCGAGGCCGCCGAAAAGGGCATTTGAGTGGCCACCGACGTCCCCTGGTTTATCTCCTCTCGAATTCTTTTTATGGGTATACTTGAAAAGTTAACTATAAATGAACTTAAAAATATCTCTGGAAGTATACCGAACGTTTGAGAAAAGTCGTGTATGTCAAGAAATTACATGTTGCTGATGGTATTTAAATTTCTCGTTTAAAAACTTCATTTTTTGCAGACAAATCTGTACACTTGAAGTAAATGCTATATCAAGGATTTTCAAATAGACTATAAAATTTTTAACGTACTGTATATTATTTGTTAACACTTTGAAATTATTAATATACTTCCAATATTACAAATAATTGTTCATTCAATATTTTTTCTTATGAATGATAATTTCTTCATTTTCGTATAATTTTATAATTGCCGTTAATTAAAATAGGAAAAAAATTGTTTTTCATGTTTCTAGCCTACCCGTAGGCAAGGTCGTTTCAATGCAAGATACATTTTTTTCAACTTAAACTAATGCATATGCAACCGGATCTAAATATTGCCATTTATCTTGATTAACCGTACTTTCAATAAAATAAATCACAATTAAGTAATACAGAAATAATTTTTACTTTTTTTTCTTCTAGCATTCACCTTCATACAAATAAACACAATGTTGATCTTTGGTGCACTTACAAATCTCTGGACAAACGTAAGGTACCCAAAGTGAAGGACAAATTAAAAGATTTAGATGTTTGGCACACTATACTTTATGGTATGTTACAGGAAAGTAGATTGTTAGAGAGTTGACATCAGTTAAAGTTGATTTGAAATTAATAAACAATTTTGCGAAATCGAACCATGCAATTTACACAAGTACGACAAGGCAAACATAAGAAAAACAGCTTGAAGGAGAGAGAAAGAATAATTGTGCGTGGTCAGCGAGGGTGTATACTTATTTCCCGAGGCTGGCCGAAAATTCAATGCCCCCCCTATTTTAACCGCTGTTGCCAGAAGCGCAGATTAATTTGTACAAATGATATTTTTGTCTCGTTATTGTTGACTTTTTTTTTAGCAAAGGCACTATTTAACACTTTCATTCGGCAACAGTCTCCTTTACATGTTGGCAACATACTGAATACCACCAACTAGTGAATTCTCTCTGTAAAGGATAATGTTGCTGAATGAAAGTGTTTAGGTTAAATTTGGCCAGCCTCGGGAAATAAGTATACACCCTCGTTGACCACGCAAAATTATTCTTTCTCTCTCTTCCAAGACAGTCCTATTATCCTTCAACAATAATTGCTTACCTTTTCAGTCTCTAATTCGACGAGAAAATGACTGCAAACGGACATTTTTTTTATAAAAGGAAAAATGACTAATTGAATAACGAAACTACAGCAGCGACACCCGTCGGTATGTTAAAAAACGTTAAAAAAATCACCGATTTCAAATGGATGCCATTTCTAGATGGGTATTTATTCGTCTATTGTCTGAGAATTTACCTAAAATGGTGACCGCTTGATGAAAACGAAAACGAAAAAAAAAGTATTTCAGTGACACCGACGATAAAAACGTCGATCCGAGGATGCGGACAGAAGTAGAAAAATAAAAGAGAAGAGGAAACGAGAAAGAGTGGCCTTTACAACCATATGGTCGACGGCCACTATTCAAAGGTTGATACATCGATCAAGTTTAGTATAGCTTGATTATATATACAGAAAAGAGGAGATTGCGACGTTCTATTCTATACAGAGTGTAATAATTTACCCAAGCAAAAGATCTCAATGGGATTTATTCATTATACGAAGAATTTAAAAGGATACTTCGGAATTTTGAATACTGTTAGTTAACTAGATGGTTTTGAGATAAAACGTTTTTAATATTTGAAATTATAAAGTTCTGTTTAATTTAAAAAGCCTCACTCACACCACTAAAAATTACTATATCGATAAGACAAGGAAACAAGCCAATCACAAATAATGTCAAGCTGACTTTCGTTTAGGCCGAGGTTGTCAAGATTATGTTTTTACCTTAAGTAGTATCAATAATTTACATAAGTATATGACAGATTTAATAATCCAAAATCGGGAGAATTTATTAGGAAGGGCTAAGACAAGGAGGTGTATTAAATAATACATTATTCAATATACACTGTTTTATTTATAAGATGCGACATAGGGATACCTGTCCAAAAAATTGTTCGTTTCAAAAATTGTGAAAAAAGGACTGAAAACAAAAAGAAAAATTTTTACCACAGCGGCGAATCGAACCGCCACACTTCATGTTTAACTTTTAAATTTCCCGTACATCTCGGGGTGTAGCCATTTCCTAATCGGTTAGAAAGTGGTATGAAAATGGCCAGATCGCGAATTTAAGCAAATTAAAAGTGCACATGAACTTATTTTTCAACGACCTTCTTAAATCTGTTATTATTTTTTATGACCGCCATTTGGTAAAAAAATTATCTCGCGTTTGACAATTTTGTACAAAATTTAGAAATATGACACAACTTGAAAATAAATCTCGAAAAAATAATAAGACATAAAAATTATAGATAAATAATTATAAGTATCTGCGAGATACAGTTGAAAAGGAAGGGAAAGGAACTTTTTTAAAAAATTTGTGAATAGAAGAGAAACCATCATAAGAAAACAAAATTAACAGTCCAAAAAACAAAGCTACCTTTTCTTAAACCACATTGTGATTCTTCTAGTTTTTTTTCTACATGTGGTGTCAGTTTCTTGTCTATTACTTTCTCATATATTTTCATAGCCGTGCTAAGTAGAGTTATTCCTCTGTAATTGTTGCAATTATGTTTGTCCCCCTTTTTATAAATTGGCACGATCATTGCTATTTTCCAATCATCAGGTACTTATATGTTCTTCATCCCATGTTGTATTGATTATTTCGAGTAAATAATTCATTCCTTTTTGACCCAGATTTTTAAACATTTCTGTTGTAAGTTTGTCATACCCTGGAGCTTTACCGTTTTTGAGTGTTCGTATAACTTCTGTTGAATCTTCCATGTTTATACCTTCGCCTTTTTCTTTACCTATCAGGCGTTTTAATATGAATAATAAAAGGTGATTCCAATAAATGTAAAGTTATGTAGGTACTAATAAATTTCAAGAAAATTATGAGCAATTTTTCAAAATTTAAAATAAATTAAAATAAAAATAAAATTTTTGACTATTTCAGACAGAAATTTGTAGCGAACTTTAAAATTTTTTTTGACAATTTATCCAAGACTAAAAAAGAAATGGTTGTTTTTTTGCGCTGCCCTACTTTTGATGTTCTTTAAAAAATACCGATTTCATTTTTTTCCTATTCCTTCATAATCTGCGGTCTATACCTATATATATAAAAAAATAAACAATGAATGAACGTAACAATTTAAAATTTATTTAACAGAACTAGTTAATTGGCTGTTGCTTGAAATCGTGGGAACAAATTCTTTTTAATATAATTAATTGGTAAAGATAATTAAAAAAGTAACCGGAGGTTGTGTGGCTATTGTTTTCTAGAAAGTTGCTCGTAAGACGAATTAGCAACTTTTAATTATCGTATACCATATATGTGCATAGACTAGATAAAGATAGAGACTATTTACTAATAAACCGACATTTCATTATAGCATTGTAAAGAAAAAAAAAAGTATAGTGTATTTTTATCATAGTGATAGCTTACTCATAGAAAGGGAAGTAATTGAATCTGTTGCTCCTACGTCTGTTATATTTTCTAAAAGGAATCGTCATTTTATCAGTTTCTGAAGATGTAGATTCAAATATAAAATTACGACATTGACAACTGCTAACGATTTATTTTCATACTGACGTTTAATGGTGGTGTTTATTTGTCAATTAGGGCGCCAGGTAGCGTGAAAATGTAGAATTTATGATATCGGTTAGCCGTAGAAAAGGTAATTTCTTCCACAGCACTTAAGACCAATTTACCTTCTCCCAATTATTGAAAAGATAAATGAAATGAAATAATAGTTCATGAACAATGAGCATCTAAACTCAAGTTAGTTTCTAACAACTTTAAAACAAAATTGACGAAATAAAAATAGTTATTAGTGCATTTGTTGATTAAAAAAGAGTCTTTGAAACTTTGGATAGAGATAAATTGGTAGTAAAATACTGTATAAAGGGAAATGTTTTGAGCCGATATAAAAATTACTTGACCTATGACTATCAGAAAACCAGAATCAATGGTAAATAAGGGGACATTTAACAAACAAGTGTATTAATGAGGGCCATTAACATTAACGTTAATGTTCGAGATTGTTAATTGCCCTTTTGGATACTCGTGTTAGTTACAAAGCTTTTCCGTCGACTAAAAATATTTATTTGTTTACTGTCAAAAATAAATAATGATATTGAAATGTTTTTTGTATGTCTTAACACAAATAATTATTATAATATTGTAGAATAATAAAATAAAACGATAGGTAAGTCGAAAACTAGAAGTATTCTATATTAGTAATCATTTTAAAAGGTGTCATTGTATGTTTGGTTGCCTACATCACAGTTATCTAGCAAAATAAATATAATGTATAAGATGTGCGTGGGGTTGCCCGTGGAAAAATCTTTGATTAATGTAAATCATTGGGTAATTAATGTATGATTTTGTTCAATTTTGACAACGTTAATAGCATAATAATATATTAATACACTACATGAAAACTGAGTAAATAATATTGTTACAATTCAAATTTGATAGCTTATTAAAAGTAGAAATATTTAATGTACTTGGTGATAAGTTTATTGACATTCATTGGGAAATAAGTCAGTTTCTAACAATTCAATTGGAAAAAAATAATTATAAAGGAGCTAAACTAAAATAGACAAAGTATAAAGCAGACTCTAACCATTTATAGTTAGTTATAGTAAGCTGCAGATATTACTCATCGGATTTTTATTATCCCATTTATGAGTTTATGGTCAATGCACTCCTAAAACTTATTACAGAATTATTGTTTTCATTTTAAGACGGCCATAAAAGCAGCTATTTTGTTTCAATAAAAGACTTATTTGATGCTTGTATTTTTCTAACTAGACTCATCGTAATTGACAATATCTATTTCAGCCCTTACGAACAATCAATTAATATTATAAGAAATTAAACAATTGTAAGGAACTTAATTGGATTTAAACATGATGCTTTGGAGCCCTTTCAGACTTGGATACTGTATGGGAGATACAGAATTTAGGCCAGATACAGTCAAGATACTTTTGTTAGAATACGGTTTTGTAAATAAATTTTATCAGCACAATATTAGTGCTGTACGATGCTTTTTATGAAATGGACATTGAAGAGTGCGCTATGATGTGGTATATTATAAACAAAAAGAAAAAAATTGAAAGGAGACGAACTATGTGGGTTCATCCTTTTATAGAATTAAGGGAAACCAAAGGAATTTATAACCTTCTTCACCAAGAATAACTACAATGGCTCTCACTGCAATCCGTAAAAACTTAACAAGTAATATAAATTAACGAATAAACTCATAATTCATCGCTGATAAACAATATTATTGAAATATTTCATTCAATTTTTTTTATCCATCCAGAGATGATTATTGTAAAAAAAAGTTTTCGACAAATAATCGTCTTGTTTCGAGAATTTTTAATACCTAATATAATAATTTTATTTATTTTTCTGATGAATTTATGCAGTACTTTTTTAATGCACTGAATAATTACTTACTATTGTGCTTTTTGAATCGCAAAAGTATGCAAGTCTGAACAGATCCATAAGCCGCAATGATAATTCGGTATCCCGGATTCGGATACCGTCGCCGGCGACTGAATGGGCGAGATTCAGAAATTTAGTATCGCGATACTGTATGCCGTGCTGAATGCAGTGTGAAAGCGTACATATAAACGCATGTATTTTCTGTATCTGGTATACGCGTATCTCGGATACAGTATCCAAGTCTGAAAGGGCTCTTATACTTTTTAACGTTAAATCAAGTTTTCTATTTCGAAGCCAATGTATACAAAATGTCTGCCTATAATAATTAGTCGATATTACATCTCGCTCTACATATATAAGATCTTGTATCTCTTTTAGATTTATTGAAATTGTCGTTGTATTGAATTATTATTCATGAATATTAATAAGTAAAGTTATATACTGTTCAAATGTGTTTAACAACAACATTTTATGATTTGTTGGAAAAAAAGAGTAGAAAAAGTGATTTTTCAGTCACAAAAAGAAAAAGCGAGAGAGAGAAATACGAAGTTAGCGAGGTTGAAAGTAAAAAGATGGAAAGATCATCAGTTAAAAGTCATGAGAACATTGAGGAAGATATTGAATTACTGACTAAGATGATGATACAAATGGAGAAGATGATAAACACAATAACAGAACTAAAAGAGAGGAGGAATGAACGAAAGGAATGTAGAAAAGAGATAAGTGAGTTAAAATAATTAAAAAATAAAAATTACTAAGCAAAATTGAACTAATTAAAAATGAAAAAATAAGATATGACATTGTATTGTGAGGATTGAGTATATATAACAAAGACAGGATAGAAGTTATAGAAAACTTAAGGAGTTGTGGGAGATAAACCTGTTAAATAAAGTTAAAGAACTAAAAGCAAAAAAAGAAGTTTGGTTAGGAAAAATAAAAGTAAATTGAGAAAAACAATGGATCAAAATATATTCATACAGTATGATTTGTCAAGGAAAAATAGAGAAATAATGAAACGGAAGATAACATAGATAATAATATGGAGCAAAATATGAAACAAAAATATGGAAAAACGTTTAAAAATAGAGAAAATTATACATAGAATGTGATGATTGGAAAGGAGAAAAAGACACAAACGATCTGATCTAGATACAAAAGAATACTCACCAGCAATAAATAGCACAATTTTCAAAAGCAACAGTGCCTAGACAATAAGGAGACTGAAATGAAAACGCCCTGGCTGTGGGAAAGAATATAGAACGACAAAAAATGCACATGAAATATAAATGCAGTAGAAAACCGGTATAAAGATAAACCGAAACACAAATGTGAAGGGAGTAAATGGGAAATAGGAAAAGAACTGGAAGATTTATTTTAACAAATGGGAGAGGACTTGTTGGGAATAACTGAAACTGAAAACAAATGAAAAGGCGTTATACCAAATTGTTATAAGTCATCACTTAGGCCACACGTGACTCATTGTACATCCTTCCGATGAGTTGTCCTCCTAGGTCATCGACCATCCTGTCCTTCTCAGAAAGGTGGACAGGTCACTGGGAGACAATATCTTTTTTATATCGGCAGGTATAGGCCAAGACTCACCGAACACACACTTTCTTATTGACGATAACTCCGGACACACGCATAACACATTCATGACAGTTTCATCTTCTTGTTCACACATCCTGCATAGAGGTGTGTCCACTAGCCACATAGTATGGAGGTGTTTCCTTAGTTGAAATTAGAAATCCTTCTTCTATACGTAGGTTTTTCCTGGCCATCGCCAAATATTTCTTCAAAGCCAGCTTCCCAGGGTCGCTCAGGGGGATCTTAGCAAAACTGCATCCTTCGATTCCATCCCATCTCTTAAGGGATTGAGCATTTGTCGAAGTCGTTAGGCCGAAGGTGTCACTGGGTCCTAAAATTGTTAGTCCAGCCGCTTCCCTGGTTAAAGAATCGGCAATGCGATTACCTTCCCTCCTGTCTTGCCCTTTGACCCACCTATGGATAATATTGTTATCTGCCGAGACGTTAGCTAAATCTTGGTGGCACTCTAGTACTAGCCCCGATATAACACGTGTCTGTTCAAGGCCAATAAGGCTTGTCTACCATCAGTGCAGATTGTTATGTTTTCGCAAGAAATTCCTTTTCTGATTAGTTTTTATTGTGGCAATCGAGATACCAGCCAGTTCTGTTTGAACCACTCCGGTATTGTTTCCCAATCCCCACTCAATCCTTAGGCTTACTGTTCTCGAGTAAACTCCACATTTTAATCCTCCTTGCAATTTTGAACCATGTGACAAACATAAAATCACTAAACTTGTATCACAACTTATAAAGAGTCAATTTGATGATAAATTGTCATATAAAACAGCTTTCTCTACAACAGTTGAAAGTAATTTTTTTTTTTTCATGAATATATTTATTCATACCTAAAACTGGTCAAAGTTAGTTTTATTTTCATCATTTCAGATTGATTGAAATATATACGTAGCAGAAGTGATTGGACATCCTTGTCTTCGAGTTGTTAAAAATCTTTTAATCTCTTCTACATCTCGATTCAGTGAACAAGTTCTGTGCACATCGCATCTTCTTTTATCTCTTATAAGAGTTTGAGTTATCTTTTCCAGCTTAAGTAATTAAATAGATCAGATTTATTGATAGGTATTTTTTTTCTTTCGTTTAGATTAACATGGCTTCGGCTTCAAGTTTTCAAAGATATATCTTGATATTAGCGTAATCTGAACGGTTTTACTTCTAGTTCTTCCTGTTTTGGAAAAAGCGGACTTTACAGGGTTACATCGACAAGTAATACACTACATATTCAAGTGTTTTTAGTTACAGAAATGCTACAAGATGTTTTTAAAACATAGAAAATTGAACAGTAAAATGACAAAGCGATGCCAATTAAAATGTTATTTGGAGTACCAGTCAGTTTGACGTGAGGTAGTATTTTTTAACTGTTCTAAAAGTTTTATAAGGATTATATTGACCCATTTCCATAAAGGGACTATAGCGGGTATTTTGGCCCAATTGAATGGTCTCCAAGCCTAATATTCCATTACATTACCTTTACTTTAAGGTGTTTCAGGTACACACACTGTTTACAGCGTGTCTAGTAAAAATAGTCCTATTGCCGATATTTTTAAAAAAACCAAAATTTAGTTCATCAAATGTCAATTAAAACCTATAACTGGGTGTTTTGCTATCTCAAATAGATCACACTGTATATTACATGAAAATTCCACGTTCACGTTAACAATATTTTATGTTCCAAGCCCCGAGTTCCGTGTTATCAATTCCTCTGGGACAGACTTCCAGGACAATTACTTGGATAAATATCAAGAAGCCCTCGTATATTGAGATTTCCATTATTTGTTAGGTCACATATTAGTATTCCAACGAAAACCGTTACACCATTTCATAATAATAATAATAACTGGTTCTATTATATTTATTTCTGAGAAAAATGTCATAAAGCTTACTTGGTCGTAGGTAGGTAGGTACTTGATACACAACTTGAAATTATACATGGTCGTTATATTATGTGACCTTTCGTCAAGGGTTATCGTTATTTTTTTATGTACATATTTTTTCATTTTTCAAGGATTTTTATAAAACACTTTATAGCTTTTATAGCTTGAAGATAGTTGTAACTGATAGTTTTAACATTATTTTCATAAAAATGCCATGAGAATTTAATTGAATCATTGTAAAACATTTCCAATTACTACGAATTATCTAATAAAAAAACATTTCAATCAATTTATAAAGGAGGCTAGACTTACGATTGAGGCCAGGCTATAACTTATGGGAAATCAGTGGTATAGACTAGAGTGTAAAAAGGGAGGTATTTGAAAACCTGGCTACGCCAATGGCACTGAAATACATATAAAACTCAGTAGGAAAAAATTCGATAATACCATGTCTTGTTTAGCTCATTCCTTTAATCATTATTGACATTTTGTGGTTGGCAAAATATCTCTGAGTTTTCGTAGATTCAAAGTTCAAACTTCTATATACTTTACTGTAAAATTCCTTGAAATTTTCATCCGTTACTATGAATTTTCTTAGAATCCAAGCATAAATTTTAAATTTTGTTTTATCTCAAATTCCGAGTTCAAACTCTACATTTCCTTTCTAGTTTTGCCTGTAATTTTTTTTCAACTTTCCATTATTTACTGTGAGTTTCCTTAGAATTATAGCATGAATTGTATATCTATGTTTCCTTAAATTCTGAAATTGAAATCCCTTAAATTTACATCATTTACTGTGAATTTTCTTAGAATCTTAGCATAAATAGTAAATTTCGTTTAATCCTAGATTCCAAATTCAAACTCTAAATTTCGTTTATAGTTTTGCCTGTGAAATCTCTTTCAGTTTCGCAGTCCTTACTGTGAATTTCCTTGGAATTCTAGCACGAATTATAAATTCTCTTTTTCCTTAAATTCCGTGTTCAAATTATACATTTTCTTTCTAGTTTTGCTAATAAAACTACTTAAACATTCAGTCATTACTTTGAATTTCCTTAGAATTCTAGCATGAATTGTAAGTTCTGTATTTTCTTAAATTCTTAGTTAAAATTCTACATTTTCTTTCTAGTTTTGGTAATAAAACTACTTAAACATTCAGTCATTTAAATTTCCTAAGAATTTTAGTATGAATTGTAGATTTTGTTTTTCTTAAATTCTTAGTTCAAATTCTACATTTTCTTTCTAGTTTTGCATATAGAACTACTTAATTATCCAGTCTTTACTTTGAATTTCCTTAGAATTTTAGCATGAATTGTAAATTGTTTTTTCTTAAATTCCCAGTTCAAATTATACATTCTTTTTTCTAGTTTCGCTTATAAAACTACTTAAATATCCAATCATTACTTTAAATTTCCTTAGAATTTTAGCATGAATTGTAAATTCTGTTATTCCTTAAATTCCGTGTTCAAATTCTACATTTTTTTTCTTGTTTTGCTAATAAAACCACTTAAACATTCAGTCATTACTTTAAATTTCCTTAGAATTTAACCATAAATTGTTTTTTCTTAAATTCTTAGTTCAAATTCTACATTTTCTTTCTAGTTTTGCATACAAAGCTACTTAATTTTCCATAGTCTTTACTTCGAATTTCCTTAGAATTCTAGCAGAAATTTTATATTCTGTTTTCAACAAATTCCAAGAGTTCAAGCTCTAAATTTTTCTGAGTTCCTAGTTTTTTGTGCAAAATTTTTTCCCTCTTTCTCTAAATTTCTAGATTTAACTGTGAAATTTTTGAAACTCGCAATCTTTACTGTGAATTTCCTTACAGCTTAGACAAAAATTGTAAATTCTATCTATTTTTAAATTCCAAATTCAAATCCTAAATTTCAAACTGCCAGTTTATACTGTATAATATTTAAAATTCCCATTTTTTACTGTTAATTTCTTTCAAATCACTGCTTAAATTCATCAAATGACTTGTGGAATATTAGAAAAAAAATTTTATCACCGAATAGACCCAATTGTTTTCAACACCATTAAATATTTTTTTATAATTAAGAAAACTTTTTCAACAAACTTAGTAGAAAAAAGTATCCACTAGACGAGCTAAAAACTCGACATTTCCGAGAGAGATAGAAATTTTACGTGCAATGCGGAGGTATTCAATGTGTGGCCCTTTTAATTGCTCTCTCTCTTAGAATATCTGAAACTGGTAGTGACATTTTGTTTGGTACTATACGTACATTTAAAATTCAGCGTGGCATGTGTATAAAACTAAACTTCGGCAAAACCAGTCGCAACGAAAATTTTTTGGAATGCCAACCAAGTCCATACGTTGGACCACGACATCGCCAAATACAACAAGAAGAATACCCAAATAAGTTAATGACATTTTTTAAAAAAGAATCAACAAAGAATGCTCCTGCTAAATTCATTAAGTGGTTATCGTTAGTGACTTCCTTTTTCTTTTCGAAAAATTTGTAACGTTTTCGGGATAATATAATGAGAATTTAGAAAGGAAAAGCATTCTATTTTTGATGTAATAATACCGCAGATTACAAATATAGATTATTTAGAAGTTTCAGTTTTAACTTTAAAAATTTTTCCATTTTTCGGTTTTATATTGCCATATCTCAAGAATACCGTAGACTTTGAATTTGTGTTATTTGGGAAATTTTTGGTCGAGCTTTGGTCAACTTTGCTTTGCCGTTTCTCAAGAATAACAGCAACTACATAAACGAGTTTTTAAGAAAATTCAAGCTAGGACTTGTGGTTAATATTAGGGAAATTTTGAAATAATTGTTCTAGCTTTTTTAAGAAAATATCCAAAATCTTTACCAGTGATTGAACATTTTTCTAGTTTTCAACTTTCTAACGCCCTATTTCAAGAATATCACAAACTACATATGATTTATGTGGTAAATTTTACCCTGGACTAGTGGCTATGGTTGTCCAAATTTTTAAAAAAGTCTATCAACCCATTTTAGAGAAAAATCATTTGTTTTTTTTTAGTTTTTTTTTTAAATGAACCCTAACCAATTTTATGAGCATAGTAATTCAACATATTATGAAGTTTTCTACAAAATAAAAATTTTGCGGCTTATTTGGTTCATATTTTTATGAGATATAGCGCGTTAAAGTTGAACTGTTTCATTTTCAGTATTTTTTGGATTTTTAAATGAAAAAATTTCGTATCTGCTGTAAATTTTCATCCAAGGATGCAGAATTTTTCGATTTTTATATTATTTTTCCCATAATGCTTGGAAATTTGATACACAATTAATTAAATTACTTTTCTCCTGTATAGATTTATATACAATAAATATGTTTGTCCACGACCACCTAATAATAAGTCAATATTTTACCTCCTAACAAAAGGTATATGGTACCCAAATATCTACTAGAGTGAATTATGGTTCTGTATTATGGTTCTGTATTATGGTTCATAATTCACGTGACTAAAGATGGGGGTACATTATGAAATAAACTATTAAATCTGTGTATTTTTGTTCAGGAAATTTGTTTCTGAAATATATCGTATCGATAAAATATTGTAATTTTTAGTATTGATACTTTTCATAAGGATATTTTCTGATATTGACTATTTTAAAAGAATATATTTATAACGGTACGTTGTATTGATACTTTACACAGTATCGCTCATCTCTATATATGTCAAATTAAATTTTTATGTAGCTGCCAGAGCATTTTGAGGTTGGTGATACCAAATCATTACTGACTTTGATTTAATAAAGAAATTAAGGGTCGTGGACAAAGTATAGTATTCCACTCGCAATTTATGACCAACATTCGTTACCCATCGTGAATAATGGCAGTCATAAATTGCTCGTTTAATAATATACTATTTTAGCATGCCAATTATTAGAGTAAGGACTTCTTTTTCGTTAATGAATTTGGTTTTTCGAAAAACTTTTCGATTTTGGAATTTTTGACTCATTTTCCAAATAGATGGACCATTTAAGATAACTCAAATACATTTCAGAGTTACTTTGTATATTTGAAGAAGGGGAAGGAAATTCAATAATTGCATTCACCCTTTCCTTTCCCAAATTGCGAACGCCCCAAAGCGGCTGTTTTGGTTGATACCAGTTGATTTATATCCCTTAAAACCTCGTAAATATTAACAATTCTGTGGAGTAATCCAAGCATTTAGGGTATTTAATATTATATATATATATATATGTAGCTATATAATTTTTGTCTTGTTCGAAGCAATTAAATCAAATACTTTTTAAACGAATAAAATTCTACGAATAATTTTTTTATCTTAACCATGACATAACTCAGAAACGACATCTAAAGATAAAAATCAAAATCCCAGTTTTAACCGTATAAGGTAGAGACCAACAAACGTTTCTAATTTTTTGAAGCATCGGTGTTAAAACATATGTCCTAACTACGTACAAAGTATCATGAGAATCTAAAGTTTTTATTCACAAAGAACATTTTTAATATGTCAACGGCGTGGTATGCTGTTTGTATTGAAAAACCGAACTGGAATGCTTTTTGAAAAGAACACGACTATCACCATCATCATCGGTAGTAGTGATACGACCAGTATTGGAGAGATATCGTATGTGTGTAGAATATACATTTTACTTGTTGTCTAAGACAATTAGTATGAGCTGGTGGTGTTAGATATACCTATTCAACAAATGGCTTCTGTTATTTTTAAGCGTCGACATATAACGGACAAGTGCCATTCGTTCCCATTAAATTTATATTTAATTGATTAAAAAAAAAATATATATGTAGAAACAATTTGCATAACATTCAGTTCTTTACTGTGAGTTTCATTAGAATTATAGCATGCATTGTATATATTCTATTTTTCCTTAAATTCTGATATTTAAAATCATAAATTTCTCTAAATTACTACGTTTGCCAGTTTTTTCTTTCAAATTTCAAGTCTTTGCTGTGAAGTTCCATAGCATGAATTGTAAATTCTGTTTTTCTTAAATTCCGAAATTACAAAGTAACTTTTCCTAAATTGCTACTTTTGCCTTTCTAATTTCTTACAACATTCCTATTATTATTCTGAATTCACTTAGAATTCTAGAATGAGTTGTATATTCTGTTTTTTACAAATTCCGAAATTTCAATCTCTAAATTTTCCTAAATTACTATTTTCAACTGTGAAATTCCCTAAATTTCCATTATCTAATATCAATTTTCTAAGAATCCAATAATAAATTTTAAATTCAGTTTTTTCCTAAATTCCGAGATTTCCCTCGGAATTTCCTTTCTAGTTTTGCATGTAAAATTTATTTTATGTTTCCAGCCTTTGCTGTGAATTTCCTTAGAATTCTAGCATGAATTGTAAATTCTGTTTTTCTTGAATTGTGAAATTCCAAACTAACTTTTCCTAACTTACTACTTTTGCCTTTCTAATTTCTTTCAACATTCCTGTTTTTACTCTGAATTCACTTAGAACTCTAGAATGAGTTGTATATGCTGTTTTTTATTAAATTCCGAAATTTCAATCTCTAAATTTACCTACCTTACTACTTTCAACTATTAAATTCTCTAAATTTTCATTATTAACTATAAATTTTCTATAAATCCAATCATAAATTTAAAATATTGTTTTTTCTTAAATTCCAAGTTGAAACTATAAATTTCCCTCGAAATTTCCTCTCCAGTTTTGCCTGTAAAATTTATTTTATCTTTCTCTGCTATGAGTTTCCTTAGAATTCTAGCATGAATTGTATATTCTGTTTTTTATTAAATTCCGAAATTTAAATCTTCAAATTACTACTTTCAACTGTAAAATTACCTAAATTTCCATTATTCACTATGAATTTTCTACGAATTAATCATAAATTTTAAATTTTGTTTTTTCCTAAATTCCGAGTTGACACTATAAATTTCCTTTCCAGTTTTGTCTGTAAAATGTATTTTATCTTTCCAGTCTTTACTGTGAATTTCCTTAGAATTCCAGCATGAATTGTAAATTCTGTTTTTTATTAAATTTCGAAATTTCCCTAAATTACAAGTTTCAACTGTTAAATTTCCTAAATTTCCATTATTACTATGAATTTACCAAAAATCCAAGCAAAAATTGTAAATTTAATGTTTTTCCAAAATAACGATTTTAAGCTCTAAATTTCCTTTCCAGTTTTGAATGTAAATTTTTTAATGTGAGTTTCAACTTAATGCAACCTTTAATTTTCCTTAAATTATTACTTTTACCCGTCCAATTTCTTTCAACTTTCCAGTCTTTGCAGTGAATTTTCTTTGAATTCTAGCATGAATTGTAAATTCTGTTTTTTCTTAATTTCCAAAATTTAAAACTATTAATTACTAGTTTTGGCTGTATAATTTCTTAAATTTCCATTAAATTATATTTAATGGAATAAAAAAAAATAAGTAGAAACAGTTTACATAAAAAGTTATATTTTTTTTAATCAATTTTTTACAATTATTCAATGTATTGCCAATATTATGGATTTTTCTATCGAGTTCAACAAAGAGTAGCTTTTATGTAGGAAATTTAATAAAGAATTGCATACCAAAGTCTTTAGATCTAAACACAAAGCGTTTCAAAAATAAAAGTTTACAAACCCCTCGTACCACGTCACTGGTTTATTATCATTTGACATAATTTATACTGTTGATGTGTTTTGAAGAGACAATAACCTAAAAAAAGTTTTAAATTCGTTCTTCCATCCCCCGAGAAGATATGAAATAAAATGGGTATTTCTGCTGCACCTTTTAAGGCCTGCATCTCACAAACTAAGAAGGTTAGAGAAAGATTGCATTTGGGTATTTTAAATATTTCTTAACGATTTATCATTCCTCTAATTCACGGTACCTATTTATTTACAGAATATCCTGTATAAATTACTGAAATAACAAAAGTTTTCGAATTTTGATTTCTCTCTAACCGTCGTTCGGTCAGTCATGATTCATCCTGTAGTCAAGTTTAATCCTAACCGGTTAAAGCGATGTCAATAACTTTCTATAACTAATTATATTACATCTTTCATATAAAATAGCTCGGACAATAGCATACTCGAGTCGAATAAATTATTATTCTAGCTATTTACAGAATTATAAGACACACACACACACACACACATACACACTCACATATATCTGAAGTAATTTTGAAATGAACCTTTATCTGAAAAGGAGAATGGCTGGAAGCAATGATTAGCTGCACGCGAGATGTGAATAGAGGAAATAAAATACACTAGTTGACTACGTGGTACTAACTTCAAGTAGAACATTTTAAATAGAATAACTATATTGGAATCTACATTCAGACTGCAGTACCAATTCAATTGTCAATTTTAATTCTTTTTGAAAAACCAACACAAATAGTTAAAAATATTTTTTATTTTACATCAACAAAGATTCCCACAATATTAATCTTTTATACAGGGTGTTTTCAAATGACACTTACAACGTTTGCATGTAGATACCTCTCGTAAAATTGGACAAAATGATGTAAGGATTGGGGGGCCCAGCTCATTTACTTTTCGAAATGTGTTCAAGTTATAAAAATTTAAATGTTTTTATTTGATAACTTTGAAATGAATGAATAAATTGATTTGACATTTGGCAGGTTGTATTTAAATGTAAAAAGGCATATTTTGATGAAAAAACATTTGTCGATTTTTGATCCAGTGGTGTACATTTGGTAAAATATAAAATATTACCTTCCATGTTTCACGCCACTGGTATTTGTGGCTATTTTCAATTAATTTTGTATTCCTTAATGTTTTTCACGTAAAAAACTCAAAACCTTTAAATATAAAAAAATTTGTAGTTTTCAAGATATTTAATGTTTTCATGAAGTTTGCAACATCATTTTCAATAATAAAAGCACAAGTTTGGACAAATATTTTCGAGAGTCACCTTCCAATGTTTAAGATGCATTGCTGCTTCACAAATTAGTTTCTGATACATATTTTAACCATTAGTAGTTTGAAGGTTATGAAAAAAATAGAAAAATAAATATTTTTTTTATTTTATTATTAAAAAATTAGGTTGCAAACTTTATGAAAACATTAAATAACTTGTAAACTACAAATTTTTTGTTAAGTAAAGGTTAAGTTCTTTTTACGTGAAAAACCTTAACAAATAGAAAATTAATTGAAAATAGCCACAAATGCCAGTGGCGTGACAATGGGAGGAGAAAAGTGATATATTTTACCAAATGTACACTACTGGGTAAAGAATCGACAAATGTTTTCTCATCAAAATATGCCTTTTTACATTTGAAAACAACCTGTCAAATGTCAAATCAATTTATTCATCCATTTTAAAGTTATCAAATTGAAACATTTAATTCTCCAATACTTCAACACCCTGTATTTCGAAAACTAAATAAGCTGGACCCCCAATCTTCATATCATTTTGTCCAATTTTACAAGAGGTATCTACATGCAAACGTTGTAAGTGTCATTTGAAAACACCCTGTATAAGTCCGGTTATAACAAACAATTGAAATATTTGGCTAGTTATTCTCGAATACAGAAAGCTGCCATCTTTATGTGAACTGAGCACACGCTCATCGCTGACTGCGCACAATAATTATTCTTTTCTCTTTTTCAAGTAGTTTCCCTCTGTATTCTAATATTCTAAGGTTAATATTTTTTTAATGCATGTGACAGACACACTCTTAAAAATACATTCAAATTGTCTGCATTTTTTTAATTGAAACTAATTTTTTTAATTGAAATAAATCATAAAAAAAAAACGCAATCGAAAGGTAACGTAAAATCTAGAAAGAACGTGACTACGTGAACGGTGGTGTTACTTAGTGTTATTGTTGGAGCTCTTGGTGGTCAAAGAATAACAATCTTGTTTGAAAAAAAAACATGCCACACGGTAAGAATAGAATAAAATAAAAAATACCATGACACACACATAGGTTGTCCATCTATTGGTAGAAACATGTAAGTTTTAATTGTTAGTGCCCAACCTTAATCTGATGATAATAAGACGCCAAATACGAATCTCTTTACCTATCTCAATTGCAATTTGAGTGATTTCTTTGAAAACGCATAGATACGGCTGCTTTATATGTAACCGCATTTTAAACAAAGCAATTCATGTTACGACACCATGAGTGGTCGCCTAAAACAGCATATAATGACATTCTTTTTATATGGCTTGTTGTTCTGATTGTCCTTGGAACACAAATGTTTGTTCCAAGAAGGATTATTCACTTTTTAAGGTATTGTGTACTTACAAGAGAAGCTTGAGTTGAAAAAATAATTATGGTACAAGGGCATTTCGTATTGAAATATTTACAAAATTTCACAAAGGTACAAGAAAAATACGAGAAAAAGTGCTTTAATTAAAGAGAAAGAAGAGTAATCGTGTGCAGTCAGCGACGGGCGTGTGTTAAGTGACACCCTATTTTATCGAGTAGACTTTTCGCAATATGTATATTTATATTTTTTAAATAAATAGTCTCAAAGTTATTTAAGAGAATAGAAAAAAGTTGATAACTATTAAACAACTGGTAGAAAGGGGGTAGATATCAGTAGTAATTTCGTAGCATTGAAATAGCATGGTCATATTTCAGCATTTGTCAAATTTAACAATGTTTAAATAATAATTTTTTCCAAACAAAAATTTTCCTTTTCTTTTCTTTTGAGCCACGTTTACTTGTTTTTTAAACATTAATATATGTTATGAAATAAAACAATTTTAACTTGTTAAAATCTACATTATATTAAACTCAAAGTTGTGACACGTTTCGCTAACGCAGTAGCTTTGTCAAACGAATGAAGGTATAATGAGACATTTTCAATTTATAAAGTGCCTTAATACTAAATTATACGGATATAACAATAAAATTATGATCTATTTACAAGGAAATAAAATAAAAAAGGTGAAAGAATTTGTCTAAATATGGGATTAACTAAAGTATTTAACAAGTTTACCTGGAAACTCATTCACAACAATCCTACAGGAATCTTTCTAGGTAAAGTAATCTTAGATCTAGATCAAGTATTTCCTTCTGATAAAAACAAAAATAACCAATTTAGAAGCTTAACATATTTTGGAATATCATCCTTAAAAATCAAATCATTTTTAGAAACTTTGGACTTGAATATTTTCTTCAAAACCGACAACAATTTATTCAAATTCATTAAAAACAACAAATCCAATACTTCAAAACTGAATAAATCAGGAGTTTATAAATTAAAATGTGGTAATGACAACTGTAACAAAATTTATATAGGTAGAACTTTTAGGAATTTCAAAACTAGAATTTCACAACACAAACGTAGCTATGACAACCAAAAATCAGATTTCAACTACTAAATTTTGCATATAGAACCTAAATCCTTCAAATTAAATCTTTTAGAAACCCTTGAGGTAAATAATAACAAATATTCAGATAATCTTCTTAACGACCAAATAGATATCAACAATTCTCCCTTATTAAACCTTTTTACCTAGAAAGGTTCCTGTATGATTGTTGTGAATGAGTTTCCAGGTAAACTTGTTGAATACTTTAGTCAATCCCATATTTAGACAAATTTTTTTTACTTTTTTTAAATTTAGTATCAAGTTTTAATGCACAGTATACATTGAAAATTTCTCATTATACCTCCAATCGTTTGACAAAGCTACGTGTTAGCGAAACGCGTCACAACTTCAAGTTTAATATACCTACTTGATGTAAATTTTAACAAGTTGAAATTGTTTTATTTCATAATTTAGTATGGATCTACATCAAGTAAAAGCCTCATCTATTCAATTAATATTATGTTATTAGCGGCGAATTCATTTTCTACCTATTGTACATGTTTGATGAAGCCTGATGATGGTAATTTTGTACCGAAACTAGTTGCTGAATAATTTTGTCCTTTTCGGTGGAAAATATTAAATAATTGTGGTTTAGACTTTTTTATTGATCCTTCTAGTTTGAATTTCGTATAACCACATTTGAGAAATGGATGAACTTTTTAAATTATAAATATTTTTTATTTATCCATAAATAATTGAAACTTTATCATCTATGAATCATGTTTCAAAATCATAAAATCGTTTTTTGCTGTGTATACCTCATATGATTTAAACATAACCCTTTAAAATTGTATTTTAATGATGTTGTTCTAGAGAAATGCCAAAAGGTGTCAGGTTAGAATTTCGGAATGGAAATAACTTGTCCAGAAAGCGCCCATATCAGATCTGATCAGTCGGATCAGTATCAAGGATTTTTTTTATTTATTTTTTATATTGGTAGTGGTTGCTAATTACAATTTAAAATGAGTTTCGATTTAAATCTATTTGGGTGGTCCTTGTAGGAGCAGTCAGTTAGAGGATGTAGTATGTTGATTGGGTAATTGACATGACAAAGTTATTTTTTTTTCGATTTAATTTTAGTTTTTTTTAAGGAATAATTTTTGGACGTTAGTATTATTCGTAAATGTATCCTTGTATCCTTAATTTTATATTTGTTTTCAGAACAAATAACCTTCTTATACAGCCACTCCTGAATTTAACTTTTCATCCAATATTGTTTGAGGAAGTTGAGCTTTTCAAAGTAATAAGATGCTTAGTTGAACTAAAATACCACTCTATAGTAAAAACCAAATAAAGTTGCGTGCACGTCACCAAGGTCGTATTTCTATCGCATGTGTGGCTACATTTCTATCGAAAAGTGCATATACTTGAATTTGTTAATTAATCGGTTCTAAAAATAACCCAATCAATGAAAAAACTTTTGTACCAAAATAATGTATAAGCAGTATAGCTTTATTGTGCTTAGACGACCCTCGATGTGAAAATTTATGTTAAAATTTTCATAAAGAAACCTCCAATTATTGACGGTTAAATAGTCACTGCCAGAATTAATGTCATGTTGCCGCGTTGTTTATAACTTTTCTACTTGTATAGTGTCATCGATTTTTGAGGTTATAGTTACGTGCTTTATAAAATTTACTTGTGACAAATATTTATAATCAAAACTGTTTTTTTTCAGCTGAATAGCCGATGCAAAGAACTTGTGGCTTCATTAGTAAATGATTTTGAACAAGAAAGGAATAATAATGGTCCTTTGTTGCCCTTAAATGCTGTGTAAGAGGTAGGTAATACGTGAATAAAATATCCTTACTTTACTTTACGAAAATTTCTATTATTTTAGCGTGTAGCTGCTGCTTTAAAAATCAGAGTAAGAACAGTGAGCAAAATTTATTTGCCAAACAAAGGAAAAAGGTGAAGAGTTTGAGTCACCAAAGAAAAAACGTTGCGCTCATAAACGAGTAACAGACTTTAATTACAAGCTCTATTCGTGATACCATTAACAACAAATAATTTCGTGAACAATCTGACAACGCTGCAAATGTTCACAATGATGACGTGGACGCAACTTTGTTTGGTGCTTACTATACACATCTAAACACAACACAATCCAACACAATCCAACACTGGCGCGTGTAGATAATGTTGTAAATCATATTTCCGACGACCGGGTATTAACGTTAATAGGTCCTCAAAACTAGACAAAATCATATGATTTACAGTCTGTTCGCTGAATCTTTTCCCATGTATGAAATGATTCACATACTACTTTTTGTATTACGTCTATTTCCTATTAACAGAATCTTAACCCCCGAAATGAAACCGTTTGTTCCATTACAGCGTAATATAACAAACAGAGATAGCCATATGATGAATGTCGGCGATAGGTTAAACGCGAATCTGTACGTTGACAGACCAAAGACTTTGTTTACAACTACGACCTACGTGTTATTTAATGTATTGATGTATTACGTTTGTATATTAATGATGACGCATGGGAAAAGATCCAACGAACCAACTATACCTATATTAATCCACAATTTTCTGCAGGCAACCCAACACACATCTTGAATATTAGCATTTTGTAGGCAACCAAACATACAATAGCGTCTTTAAAAAATGAATACTTCTATTAGAAAAAGCAATAATTGTCAACTTCACAGTTAATAGTGGAAAAAATCGATTGCACAATTCACAAGTATTTACCAATTTAAGTCGAGCTTCTTATTTGAACGTTTCTGTCACACATACAACTGCGTTAAACACCTCTCGAAAATTATTATACTCTTACATGGACTCAACAAACAGACACACCTTGTTTTTTAAAATTCCATCCCGTTTATCGAGTAAGTTATAATTACTTGTGTATAGATACAAACATTAAAAAATTACTTATAATATAAGGCTATCTTCATAAGTTTGTATGAAAACAATACATTTTTATTATTCTTCCAATTATTCAGCACGTTCAACCCGATCTGGATATATCATGAAATAATATTCTAACCAAACCCAAGGACACTCGTCAATAATATTTTATAACATTTGATAAACTTCAATAAATTTGAGATTCAATATCCAGGAATTTTCCCTTCCCCTTCTTTATTAAAGATTTGCTTAATTTGGAACGCTCATCAATAATATTATGTAAGTTACATGCCCAACACTTGGTAAATATCATTTTATTTTTAAAACTAAAATTTCCTTCAATAAATCCCAGCTTTAATAGAAATCTTTATCTATGAATGTTCCCTTCCTCTTCTTTTTTAAAGTCTTGCTGAATTTGGAAGGCTCGTCAATAATATTATATAAGTTACATGACCAACACTTGGTAAAAATCATTTTATTTGTAAAATTAAAACTGCCCTCAATAAATTTGAGCTTTTTCCCTTCCCCTTCTTTTTAAAAGACTTGCTCAATTCGGAACGCTCATCAATAATATTATGTAAGTTACATGCCCAACACTTGGTAAATATCATTTTATTTTTAAAACTAAAATTGCCTTCAATAAATCTGAGCTTTAATAGAAATCTTTATCTATGAATGTTCCCTTCCCCTTCTTTTTTAAAGTCTTGCTGAATTTGGAAGGCTCGTCAATAATATTATATAAGTTACATGACCAACACTTGGTAAAAATCATTTTATTTGTAAAATTAAAACTGCCCTCAATAAATTTGAGCTTTTTCCCTTCCCCTTCTTTTTAAAAGACTTGCTCAATTCGGAACGCTCATCAATAATATTATGTAAGTTACATGCCCAGAACTTGATAAATATCATTTTATTTTTAAAACTAAAATTGCCTTCAATAAATCTGAGCTTTAATAGAAATCTTTATCTATGAATTTTCCCTTCCCTTTCTTTTTTAAAGACTTGCCTAATTCGGGAGGCTTGTCAATAATATTATATAACTAACTCACTTGCCCAACACTTGGTAAAAATCATTTTATTTTAAAACTAAAATTAACTTGAAAAAAATTTGAGTGTTATAGAAATATTCATCTATGAATTTTCCCTTCCCCTTCTCGCTAGTCAATAATATTATAGTTACATGCCCAGCACTTGGTAAATACCATTTAATTCTTAAAATTAAAACTGCCTTCAATAAACTTTAGCGTTTTCCCCTTCCCCTTCTTTTTTAAAGATTTGCTAATTTGGAAGGATCTTCAATAATATTATGTCAGTTACATGCAAACACTTGGTAAATCTGTATCAATAGTTTTAGTAAGATTTACTATTTTTAGTTGGACACCCTATTGAGAAAAACGATAAATAATTTTATATAAATTATTTTAAATCAATAAACATTGAAAATTATGGTTGATAGCAATCATATATTACATAAAAAAAGGACATTTATGTTATGCTTCAGCCATCCAAGTACCTAATTAGCAAATTGTCAATTAGGGTTTTAAAATCTCCGAAACTCGATTTGTGGTACCCAGTCGGTGTATTAAAGAGAGAAAGCAATGGTCGATGTCCGATCCATATCTTCTTTTTTTTTTCTGTAAAAGGTTGAACGTACGTTCTCTGTCCAAATTCGACAAACGCTTTCAAGTTTATATTGTTGTTTTTTTTGGTCGTTAAAAACTTTTTTGTTCAATTTCGAAGGAAATTTCGTCCTCGGTGGTATAGTTTATTCGAAAATTATTTACAAATTATTATTTATTATTTATAGATAATTCTACAAAGCAGTCAGGTTTTTTGTCAAAGTAATTATTTTATTTGCCGCGCCCTGTATAAATACCACAAATTTAAATGATAACAATTAATACTGCCAAATTACAAAAAAATATAGAAAACTGATTATCATATTATGAAATATTTGTTAAAAAGTAACAATCCCATCTTTAGAGATATCGAAAAAAAATTTCAGAGCATAAAACTTGTCATACTCATTAATGAGAATCATTTTTCTTTATATATTTATATAAGTATGGCATCGTTGTGCTACGAGAAAACGAGGTACAAGTTAGTTTTGAAATTTACAGACACGAAGAAACCATTATAAGTTATGTATAGTACCATTGGTTGTTTCGATGGTATTGGGTACTGCCTGATAGATAATAGAATGACTCGGAGGCTTTCTTGCATTGTCAGTGGGCTGGTACTTTTTACAATTCGTTGACTGCGGTACTAATACGAACAAAGCAATGATTACATTTACAGGTATGCTCCATTCCAAGGTATTTCGATCCGACTTTACATTGATTCAAGAAAAAAAAACAGTACTTTTGATAGAATGATTATTTGACAACTGATATGTTATTGGTGATATTGGCCACCTGCAGCTGTGGTGCCAGATTTTCAGCATTTTCTGAAATATAGCAGGCACATTTGAAGCTGTTCTAATTAATTTTTCTTATTATAACAGTTTCGAGCGACTTTTTTTAATGCTTACAAATGAATTTATATCTTGTATTTTTTATTGAATATTTCCAAACTAGCTTTCTAAGAACATCACGAGCTAACAGTGTACTGAAGTAATGGGAAACATTATGTACAGTGAATCCAACAATTTTACAAAATATATCTGACAACATTGCTTTATTTTATGGTCATCAAACTGACATTGGATAAACTCTACAAGATTTACTACTGAAATTGTAAACGTTTGGTTATGTCCAAATTAAATATTTCAATATTTCATACAGGGTAAGTCAAAAAATTCAAAAAACTGTTTTTTATATGTGGTTGTTTGAATATGAATTTTCAAAATTTAAAACCTTTAGGATACTTCACTCTGATCTATTCAAACACACATAATATGACCCGACTCATAAACAGTGTGAGACAAAAATAAGGGTTTGTAGGTAGGACAAAAATGGAACAGTTGCGCTTCTAGTGCCTGAAATTTTTACGTTAAGCTGACCAAACTTGACAGTTAATTTTGACATTTGTCGATTGGCGCCACCTATATTGTTATATGCAACATTTAAAATACAACCCTCGTATATATGTATATGTACGAGGTGCGATTAAGAAGTTGAAAAATATTTTTATTCAAAAAATAATAAATACGTTACTTACGCATAGCTTCCGTGTGTGTTGCTGCATTTACCATGTCGACAGGGTTGTTGTAAGCATTCGTCTTTGTCTTCGCGACACGAGGGCCCCGTAAAACCGGGGGCGCAAGTGCATTTATAAGAATCGCCTACGGATGTACATTCGGCGCCGTTGTAACACGGTTGCGGTACACAATGGTCCTGCCTTTCACAGCGTTGGCCTGTAAAACGAAACGATTGTAAATAAATAATTGTTAATAAATGAAGGGTATAATTGAAAGCATTGTTCTTTAGTTATAGGTACTTATGGATTTTTGAAAAAACATGAAATTATTGTGGTTATAAACGATGGAATGTGGATTTTTTTTAGGTATTATTGCATCTTTGGGAATTATTGATGGATCAGGTTTTTCTATATGGTGGCACAAAGTAGAAATACCTATACAAAGAATTTTTTAAAATTCTTTTAGAGTACAAAAATTTTAATGGAGCTTTCAGTCCTGTGTGCACCATTTGGCAAACTTTTTTACTATAAATTTTAGGAAAAGAACTTATCAATCTATTTAGAAAATATAAACAATATTATACAAGGACGAAACCTATTTTTCAATGTAAATGGACCAATTGCATATTTGAACGTAATTTTCAATTCTGGTCAACTTTTTTAAATACAATTTTTCTATATTGTCAAATTTAAATGTGATTAGAATTCATATTTTTGGAAAATTGATATCCGATAATTTTATTCCAGGTTTTGGAACATGCAGAACATTTTATGAAGAATAAGTTTTTTTCCTAAAATTGATAATAAAAAAATGTCCCATATGGTGCGAACTTCGAGGACACAGTGTATGTACAGTACACCTGGTCACCCAACATTGACCCAACCAAAATACCTACAATAACTTGACATTTTAGGCACCTTTGCCAACGTTCCACTGACCCAAAATTTTAGACTAAAATTCGGATTCGGAATTTGTTAAAATTTTGACTCAATTCACCGGTTCCATATTTTTGGCATCATTATCATCATCCAAATCAAAAATAGTAGGTACTACTTTTCTCACAATTCAATACTTCTAGTGTCTTTAAGCATTTGAATCTTCATTACTGATATCTATTTTTCCAAAATTACACTTCGATTATCACTACTCAAATTATTATCACTTTCGACAATATCAACGTTGTTATCATACGCATTATTTTTGACCAAAATATATTCCCACGGTTGTCCATTTCAAACGCAAAACAATTTCCTTTAATTAGATAATTCCCAGAAGTATTTTGATATTATTCAACTAAACTTTCATACAAATATTCCTTGTATTTGTATTGCACTGACATTCACTAAGACCTAAAAGATCTATTTTGCCCCCTTTATTCTATTTTGTATCTGAGGAGTCTCAGATAGTACTAGTAGATAAACAAGACCGATTTTGGCAACTGCGCTGAGGAGAGTCTCAGATAGAAGTAGTGGATAAACAAGACCGATTTTGGCTTCTGCGCAAGACATTTACCGCTTTTGTGTTTAGCTGTTTATATCAGTTTTTCATCTCTTAATTTATTCAATTTTCACAACCAACTACATTTAGGCATGATACACAAGATAAATTTTGCAAAGCTGGAACAAATTTTTTTGCTTAGTTCATTTAATTACTTCATTAGTGACATATCATTCCCATTCTCAACCAACTCAGGTGGTTTTGTTTTCCTTTCGCGCTCAGCCAGTGACACAACATACCCTATGGATTTTTCTGTGTACAAACAACTCAATTTATTTTTGCTATATCACCCTATATATATTATTAATCTGTCGTTAGGTTATTTACAATTTGACTATTTGTTGAATGTAATCAAAATTCCACAAACTGCTACAGATTATCTGTTAAAATTTATGCAATGATAATAGTACAACTTCCTTATCTCTGTATGTACTAAAACCTCTCAGAGATTTGGCGTTTATATATGTTGAGTCAGTGTCAGTAGCGTACTTTTTATTGCGGAAGTACGGATAACACAACTGTGTTTATTATTTCTTCGTATTTTTCAAAAGAACCATTCTGTTGCCCCCTTACTTCTACTTAGTTTCTGAGGAGAGTCTCTGAAATTAGTAACTCCTTTAGTCCTATTTCCCACAATATCTGTATTCTTCTTACTCCACTATTTTGAGTTTTTTCAGGTGCCAATTCAGACGACAATGTCACATGGGATCCCTGTCAAAACTCTTAGCGCAGTTTTACTTTGATTTATGCATTCATTTGATCTTAACAAGCTGTAGTCACCCAAAAGAATATTTGATTGTCTAAGCCCTATTAGATTTTTCCAATGGTCAGATCTTCTCTTTCTTTCGGCTTCACCTATTTCTTCCAATATTACAATGGGGCTGATTCCGCAAAAGGTTTCAGGACCTCAGAAAGGTATTTGAGTCCCCCTCTTTGCTAGTTCATCTGCTGTTTCATTTCCTTCTATTCCAGTGCGTCCTGAAATCCATAGTAAGGTATGCCTAGTTCATTGAGTTTGCCTAGGCATTCCCACACCATTTTGGAACTGATTACACAAGAGCTCAGTGCTCTAATGGCTGCTTGGCTATCTGTCATTATGATAATCCTTTGTCTTCTGTCTTCTCTATCAATATTGAACTGAATGCACTTTCTTATGGCGTGATTTTCCGTTTGAAAGATACTTGGGGTTTTTCCCAAGCTTTCGGAGTGGTTCCTGGCCCAAACACTCCTATCCCAGTTCCTCCTATTGCTTTTGAGCTGTCTGTGTACCATTGAATGGCATTCTTTCCAAGTCTGGTAATGGTATTAGGATCCCATTCTTTCTTGTTGCTCAATTGCGTTAAAAATGTCTTCGAAAAGTTATACTTTTTCATCATACCGTCTTGTGACATGTCCCAGATTGTCTGATTTCTAAGAAGTGTTCTTACTGCAACACTTTCCACCACCATATGTAGAGCTATGAGGTTGAGAATCATTTCCATGGCTGCAATTGGGCATGTTCTCATTGCTCCTGTAATGCATATACAGGCTAGTCTTTAAATTTTGGAGAGGTTTTCTCTCGTCGTCAATAGGCTAGTTCTACTCCTCCATGCAACGGCACCATAAGTGATAATTGGTCTTACTATGGTAGTGTACATCCAGCTTAGGATTTTTGGGTTACAACCCCAGAAGAAGGGGTTACTTTATGGACACCTTGTATACTCTGACACCCAATGAAGCTATATTGGTTGGCCATAAATTCTCCTACAACGTTTGTTATAGAAAAATAAAATATATCATCCATGATCGATTTCTCGCGTGATGGTCGTAAAAAAAATTAAGTTTCAAGTACACCTCGTATTTTTCTTGTAAATTATAAACGATTGTCGAATAAATTTTATTTAAAATGTTGCGAGATAGTATAATTATACGTTCGTGAATCCTTTAGGCTAACAACTGTAATAATAATTGGAAACCATATTTTCTAGCGTTCGATTTGTTTATAGTGGACGCGCTTCGACGCTATCACATTCTCATGTTAATTCTTTACGATCGTTGTTGAGAAATTAAAGAGTTTATAATGTGAAAGTTAAAAAAAGTGAATCCTTAATAGGTTGTAAAAGGTTTTTTTTTTAATATTCTTCTTTATCTTTTATAAATCTATTTTGTCGTATAATAATTTTTGTTAATACCACATATTGGCCGATAAACGATCTCGAAAATGAAGCAGCAAAACCACTATTGTCATCTAGATGGTTATCTATCTTTGTCTGATTATTAAAGAATGTCTGGTTCACGAACTATTCGATATTCACTTTGTGTTGTATAATGTCGGCCTCGGGTCATTTTTGACTATGTAGATTCGTTCCTTGTCTTGTTATTAATAATATATCTACCGATTTCTCTTTACATAAAATTCCCGCTCGACCAACATTTAGTTATTTATCATTTAATGTCCGTCGTAAAACTAAATAAAAACAAAAATTTTATACTTGGGTAAATGGGTAGGTACACAGTGATCGTTTTTTTTTCTTTTTTTTTTGGAAAAGGAGCCGTCCCTTGGTTGGCACCACCTCAGACTCTTGGGTTTATTGTGGATCCTGCTAGTATTCTGGCTACAGCCTATTTAGCCTTTCCCTCACAGTTGCATAATATATGCAGAGCTGTTTCGGTATCCTTTTTGCATCTTCAGTGAGCGTTAATAAAAGTGTGGATTTATGCAGACAACATTAACAATTATCAATTAGCAATGAACAATTAACAATTATCATTTAACAATTAGTAAAACTGCCATCGTTTATGCGGACACAATTATAAATTAGGAGAAAATAGTAAGCACGAGATTCTGGTTATTTACATTTACAATAACCCTACATTTTCATGTCTATTGGAACAATTTTGAAGATGTATATAGTATAATTGAAAAAGATGAGACTTTTTTTCTTTTAATAATGATGCTGACACACAACATAACCCTAAATCAACCACTTTTTCATGAAAAAAGTGAGATAAATTTCAGGACCTCCGTACTAGTTGCGCACTAGATGAAAATTCGGTACAACTAATTTAAGAAGTTAAAAGTTGGCCAACTTCGCAATTGTTAATTGATAAATGTTAATTGTTAAATGCTAATTGATAATTGTTAATTGTGTCTGCATAAATCCACACAAACATTCAATATATTTCTCACACTCCACATCACAGCGTTCAGAAACTGACAACGCTGCTTTTTATATCAGATTGGTAGCTGGAACTGAACACACGTCCAACGCTAACAGCATTTTCCTTGTCGCAATCTGTACGTATAGTTGAATGGAATTAAAAAAGAAACGTTTTAAGAAAGAAGAAGAAAAAAAGTTATACGTATTGATGTAGATGTCAGTTAGTTTTGAGTTAATACCAGTAATCCGACGTTGAATCTACCGAAATGAATAGCAATGCAAGTCCACAAATATTTTCATAATTTGTGCCTCGATATACAGGGTGAATCACGACTAACGGGACGGAGGTTTATGGCGAAACGGTAAGAAATTTGAAATGTTTGTCACCTTAGTAGTTTGTACATCCATATAGGCTACATTTTAAAATTATTTTGAAATATACAGGATGTCCCAATAAAGTGTGGCGTATCAAACTTATATTTTTTCTTATGGAACACCCTATATTTGATTGCATTTTCTGATTGCACCCAAAAAATAAAGTGATGTTTCATAATGGTTCCCTATACCTAAATACAGAGGGTTCCGAGTTATGCTGACTTTTTTTAAAATGTGAGCATTTCGAAAAACATTAATAACTCATTGATATAATAAATTCTAGCGAATTTCCTCTCACAGCTCAATAGTCGGACATTCGTTGAATGTATTCCACGATTGAGTACTAAACATCTCTTTACAGGGTGTTCAGAATTATCAGTTGAATTATTAGATCATTAAATGTGTTATAACGGGCTTATTTCAAATGGAACACCCTGTATTTCAATAATTCATCATATTCAAAAAAATGTCCTCTTTCGAATGATATGAGGGTGTCCTATACCTAGGTACTATACTTTTCGCGCAATTTACAATTTTCTTAAATTGTATGGTAAATTGATTTTAAAACATCTGCATAATAAAACAAAAACTCATAAAGCGAATACCTTACATACTACGGAACGAACAACAAATTATTAAAAGCAATAAATGACAAATTACTATAATAGCCATAAAATGGATGAGTGTAAACGTTTGGGTAGGGATGGTGGGCCAATATGTTATCGGCACGTATGTTTTTGACGGATACCTGGACAGAAGAAAATTTTTGAGTTTTTTGGAAAATATCTTCCAGATCTTCTTCGAAAACCTACCACTTAGCATCAGAAAGAAAATGTGGTTACAATTAGACTTAGCATCAGATCACTTTTCCCACTCACTTTTCTCCTGCTGTTAGGAATTATCTTAATAGAAAATTAAGACATAAATGGATAGGTAAGGGAAGTTCTTGTAATTGGCCAGCTAGGTCACCAGAACTGACCAAGATGGATTTCTTCGAATGGAGTTATAATAAAAATATCTTGAAATATGAAATTAATAATTTTGGACGCTTTCGCGTCTATAACACCCGGTATGTATGAATAATGTAAGTACATAGTTTGGAGCCAGAATCACGTGTTGCATTGCATAAGATGACAAGCATTTGGAGCATCCATCATAGTTACTTTCCAATTTTTGCTTTCAATAATTTGTTGTTCGTTTCGTAGTATTTATGTATTTGCTTTATTAATAATGTGTTTTTGTTTTATTATGTACTCAAATGCTTGTCGGTAAAAAAGAATTAGTGTACCTCAGGAACAATGAGTGTGCATATTTATTAGCATGATTTCTTCACAATATCTTTGTCAAGATAATTAGTATAAAATTTAGAGAGAATTGCAGATGTTTTAAAATCAATTTACCATACAATTTAAGAAAATTGTAAATTGCGCGAAAAGTATAGTACCTAGGTATAGTCCACCCTTATATCATTCGAAAGAGGACATTTTTTTGAATATGATGAATTATTGATATACAGGGTGTTCCATTTGAAATAAGCCTCTTATAACACATTTAATGATCTAATAATTCAACTGATAATTCTGAACACCCTGTAAAGAGATGTTTAGTACTCAATCGTGGAATACATTCAATGAATGTCTGACTATTGAGCTGTGAGAGGAAATTCGCTAGAATTCATTATATCAATGAGTTATCAATGTTTTTCGAAATGCTCACATTTTTAAAAAAGTCAGCATAACTCGGAACCCTCTGTATTTAGGTATAGGGAACCATTATGAAACATCACTTTATTTTTTGGTTTCAATCAGAAAATGCAATCAAATATAGGGTGTTCCATAAGAAAAAATATAACTTTGATACGCCACACTTTATTGGGACATCCTGTATATTTCAAAATAATTTTAAAATGTAGCCTATATGGATGTACAAACTACTAAGGTGACAAACATTTCAAATTTTTCACCGTTTCGCCATAAACCTCCGTCCCGTTAGTCGTGATTCACCCTGTATATTTGGATTTTTTTTTAAATAAATCTTCACTACCTAAGACGAATTATACTAATTTATTTTTCCTTTTTAATTAATCGGCATTCATAATCAAATACCTGTATCTCGAAATATAAGGTTCGTTTTTTTTTGGAAAACTTTGTTCAAATTTATAATTTCCATTATCTAGATAAGGGCTTCTTAAACTTTTGTAATTCACGACCCCTATTTATGATTGCGAGCTTCTTGACGACTCCATACAAATATAAAAGAAAAATAAATTAATATTTTTTGATGATTTATTTATTAGGTAACAATATTCATATACATATGAAAATATATATGTTTAGTTTGTATTTTTATCTCTCGCGATCCCAGAATTTTGCTATGCGACCCCAAATGGAGTCGCGACCCATAGTTTAAGAAGCCCTGGGTGCCGATTCTCAGGCAAGGGAACAGCGCTCTCCGAGGGAAGAGATCTTTTGTCTTTGTCACTGAAATGACAAAGTAAACAAGCGAAGCGAAGACAAAAAATGTGTTCTCCTGGAGAGCGCGGTTCCCTGGCCTGAGAATCGGCACCCTGATCTAGATGCGTCCACTTAACGGGTTCTGTTTTTTTAATAAAATTAACGGAGTGGCAAAACGTACTATTTTTTTTTTGTTTCATTTTAAAAACTGATCTTTCTCTGTAAAGTAGGGAGGGTGACTGAAGGCTCAAGGTACTTAGGCCACATGTGACCCATTGTACATCCTCCCGAGGAGACCGAAGAGTTGTCCTCCTAGGCTAGGTCATCGTTCATCCTGCAGTCCTTCCCAGTAAGGTGAACAGGTCACTAGTAGAAATACTCGCATGAGACATGCCTGGCAGTTTCATCTTCCTGTTTACATATCCTGCATAGTGATGTGTCAACTAGCCCCATAGTATTGAGGTGTTTCCTTAACTAATGTATACAGAGTGCGAAGATGCTTATGGAAGTATGCCGGGTTATACAAGAACGACAGAAAAATAGCAGAAAGAGAGAGAAAGAATAGGTATGCGCGGTCATTAAGGCGTGTACTTTGTATCAGCTTAGGTGTGTATACTTATTTACCGAGACTGGCCGAATGCTCATTGCTCCCCTATTTTAACCGCTGTTGCCAGAAGCGCAGATTAATTTGTACAAATGATATTTTTCTCTCGTTTTCGTTGTTTTTTTTTTCGAAGTCATGCACAATAGGTAAAATACTTTCATTCGGCAACATTGTCCTTTACAGTGAGTATTCACCTTTTGAAATATCTATACACTCCTAAGTGATGACCGCGCACAATTATTCTTTCTCTCTCTTTTATAAATTCTCGTCGTCCGAGGCGAGGGTTCCGATGTAATTTTCTCAATCTGTAGAAGGAAACGAAAAAAAACTCACCTGTGTATCCTTGTGCGCATGCGCACTGATACGACTCCAATGATTTTAACGTGCACGTGCCTCCGTTCATGCACGGCCTTTGATCGCACGAGTTCGCGATTCGAATTTCGCACAACGAAGCCATGAATCCGAGCGGACACGAGCAGCTGAAGCTCGGCGCTTCACCCGGCGATACGCGAACTTGACACGAACCGCCATTCTGACAGCGAGGAGCTTGAGACGGATGGCAGGGATTTTGGTATTGGCAATACTCTCCAACGAATTTCGAAGGGCAACTGAAACAAAAAATAATTACAATTAGTTTAAAAATAAAAGAATAGTGGTAATAGTTGAAAAAAAAAATGATTTACATTATTAAATTTATTTTCAAAACACTCCCCAATCAATTTGCATGCGTTTTACATGAATTATCTTGTAAGATATTTATTCGGACAACATTCGAATTTTCTAAACAACAAATTTATGTAAATTTTATTGTCTATCGTTGGGTTGAAATTGACGTTATTTTAATTTATGCAATGTGTTTTGTTTTTATAATTAAACTAGGATATTGACCCATTAATATTTTGAGACGATTTATGTAAATACCGGTAAAAATCAGTTTTTCAAACAGAATGTACATCACTTTATAAATCTCCGGTATGATACATATATGGCCACACTCTTGGCAATTTCATATTATGATTGTTGGATATGGTATTTTCACTCTATTAAGGCGATGGCGTATGTTTAAATTACTTTTATAGCCAACGGAATCATTTTAAATTCACCAACCGTAAATGGGGGTATAGAGGACAAAAGATCCTTATAATCTCAGATAGTCAGGCTGTAGTACTAAAATATTCAATATGTTCCCCCCCCCCTAAGATGGAATCATATGGAGAACTTTTTTATTATTAATTTTAGGAAAAAAAGTTATTCTTCATAAAAAGTTATTCTTCATAAAAAGTTCTTCATTATCTAAAACCTAGAATACAGTAATCAAATATTAGTCGTATAGAAGGTTTATTGAAAAATATTAATTTTACCCAAGAGTAAATCTAATGTCAGTTTAAGGACCATAAAATAAAGCAATGTTGTCAGATATATTTTCTGAAATTGTTGGGTTCACTATACATAATGTTTCCCATTACTTCAGTATACTTAGAAAACTAGTTTGGAAATATTTAATAAAAAATACATAATATAAATTTATTTGTAAGCATTAAAAAAGTCGCTCGAAAATGTTATAAGAAGAGATATTAATTAGAACAACTTCATGTATGCCCGCTATATTTAAGAAAATTTTGAATATCTGGCACCGCAGCTGCAGGTGACCAATATCGCTAATCATCGAGTAAAATATTGCTTATAATATTGAAGAGTTCGGGTCACTTCTAAGGCGGTCCACTATATGACTATAACATAAAAAATTTTATGGGATAGGGTGGATTGGTTGAGTGAGTTTAATGAATTAATAATATAATATTTATTGAGTAAATTGATATCAATATAATGTTTATTTGTTCGTAGTCGTTAAAGTAAGTTTTGTGAATATAATTCATTTGTAATTAATTAGAATGGCATTTTGGAGACCATTTGAAACGACAGTGATGCGCGGGAATCTAATAATTTGGAACCACAAGCAAATGACTTAGCAATAAATAATTATCATAATAGGACCGAATTTAAAAACAAAGATTTACATGTTCAGTGTCAACGCGTTGTTTTAAATATGTACGCTTGTTTGAAAAAAAAAAAAATTCTGTAATTTCTGATAATGTGGTTATCGCGGGAATTCACGAATTGACGAAAATCGGGTTTATAACGATTTATAATGTAATTAAGTTAGGAACTGTTTTAATCCACTATATTAATTTGAAAAACATTTGAGAAAAATTATTTCACAATATTCGAATTTATAAAAAAAATGTATGCACGCCATTGGGCGGCTTTTTTCTTGAATTGGATTAAAAATATGGGTCATCAAATCAACATTGATAGACTTTACCTTTAAATTTGACAATATCGAAAAATGTCACTAAAAAAATTTGGATATTAACAGCCTTATTCATAGTCATATTTAGTGGCTACTAACACACCACTAACATCCCACTAAAGAAATTCGTATTCATAGACGTATTTAGTGGCTACTAAGATCTTACTAATTTTAGTGGGCAATACATTTCTTAGTGGCGTTACAACGGGTATTTAAGTTACTTTTATACCTAACCTAAAAAGTCAACAAACGTCAAGCACGTAAAATCGAGCGTTCACTTCGTATTTATTACTGTATTATACCTATCTTTTACATTTGTAATTTGTAAAATATGGAAATAATTCCTCATGTAAGTATATTATTTTGATTGGCAGTATCTGCAGAATATTTAATCAGTTAATATAAATTTCTTCTAGAGAAAAAGAACCCGGTCACAAAATTGGGACAATTATCAAAAGGATCTATTTATTGAATTTTTAAAAGGCGAGATCCCCATTATCGAGAACAAAACCTCTATTTTCCAGTATATCATTCGTTATAATGTTATGTATAATTACAACTGCAACTGTAGCTTTTATTGTATCCAAATTTATGTTTATCCCATTAAAAAAACATCTAAATTTATTTTCCATCACACCAAACACTCTTTCAATAATGTTTCGAGTAGATATGTGTGCCCTATTATATCTTTCTTCTGCCTCATTTCTTGGATTCAATAATGGCGTTTTTGTAAAAAACTGTTTATCATTATAAACAACCAAAGGATTTTGCTTTTCCAAGTAAACTTTCGGATTTCGGATCAATACCTAATCTAACAACCACTTCTTCAGATTCTTGGCCTCTTGCTTTGCGGCATCCGGCCATCCAACAACCAACATCTCAAATACAAAATAAAATTTCCATTGTTGCCGCATTCATTTTTCTGCTAATATTATTTTAACTAGTGGGAACAAAATATGCGACTATGAATAGGAAACGTTAGTGGCTTGTTAGTATGATGTTGGTGGCCACTAACTAGTGGTGTTTTAACATTATTTTAAGTAAACGACTATGAATAAGGCTGTAATAGTTTACTACTAGTGGACTGTATTGTTTTTTGTTTCACTTCTAACGTAAAATAAAATTTTCAATCTTTATACAATATAATATTTGAGTCGATACAAATAAGTGTAATTGCCGAATTTGCCGACTGCCCGAACAAGAGGGTCGAGAACAATGGGTAGTTTCAGAAAGTTACAGTGTTGCCACAGTTTACAAAAGGCAATGCATTTCATACAAAATAAAAAATGTCATCAACATAAAAATTAAAACTTAACATTCACAGAAGCTTGACGTCACCTGCTTCCAATATGGCGAATTTTTATATTTTATATTTTTTTAGTATAATATTTGTAATATTAGAGATTTTCAAATATAATATATTTTTTCAAAAATTTAATGATGCGCACTGAGTAATTCATCAGATCTACCATTATATTTTTATTCCAAAGAAATCAAGATATCTTGGATGCCCTCTTAAAACCTTCCGTCCTATCGGAGTACTCGTGACCAGATAAAACAGTTGCTACTTAAAATAAATGAATTCCGCAAAATGTCATTTGGATCGTTTCTTCCGTGTGTTGTTTGGAGAGTAAAGTGTGCTGCTGTGCCGCATTGTCGTATTGCATAACTAGAATAATTGGATGCTGCTTGTCTTCTTCCGTGAAGATTTTATCTCTTTTCGTTAATCAAGACACTCTCGTCGGGAGTTAAGAATATATTGACACGTCTATACGAGGCACTACCAAAATTCTGATGAAGCTGAATTATCTACCAAGACAACATACACTGTGGGCCAAATTTATTTGTCTCTGAATAATTATTGTTTAATCTGACTGACTTTTATTTAGTAAAGGAATTAAGGTTCGTGGACAAAGTATAGTATTCTACTCGCAATTAATGGCCAATATTCACTCGGGTGACTTGCGCCCCTCGCTTTCGGCTCGTGACGCAAACGTCACCCATCGTGAAAAATGGCTATCATAAATTGCTCGTTTAATAATATACTATTTATATTCATCTGTTTCACTAGTATCAGTAAAATTTGGAAATTGCTCTCCCCCCGTCTATAAAATAGAGGCTTCCTTTTAAAAAAAATTGAACCTGAACTCTGTAAAAAGTATGTATCGGTATTTTAATCAAAAGATTGTAAAATTTAGTTCGAATTTGAAACAAAAAAAAAGCAATCGAACTGATAAAGAAACTGTCGCCAAAAAAACTCAATCAAGCAATCAAGCGACCGTTTAATAATTTCATTAAATTTATCTCTTGTCAAAATGTTGAACGATCCATCATGGTAAATTACACGTGTCGGAGATGCCGACATTGGTCCAGCGATTCAGAAGCCATTAAAATCATAAATCTGAATTCCTTTACCGGTCACAATTCGGCCTTAAATCGATTATTCGAAAATTATAATTGCTCTCGCTAAAAAATGCCTGAAACCAAATATATATAACCGTCGATGTGATTTCTAAGGCCCGGTTTTATAAGCTCGGGTTACCCCTGCCCCGAGAGTTATCCCTATGACGGTCAATGGGATAACTCTCGGGGCAGGGGTAACCCGAGCTTATAAAACCGGGCCTTACAGCACTTTTGATTTTATACACCTGTTATATATTTTTTTCAATTACTATTATCGAAAAATGTAAAATATTGTTTGAAAATTTTCACAATTCTACAAAAAAAATTTAGTTGACTAAGCTTTATTATACACCGATATCTATTTCTATATAAAAAACAACTTTTGTCCACGACCACCTAATAATAAGTCAATATTTTACCTCCTATATGGTATGGTTCATAATACACTGACTAGAGATGGGGGTACAATATGAAATATACTATTAAATCTGTGTATTTTGTTCAGGAAATTTGTTTCAGAAATATATAGTATCGATAAAATATTGTAATTTTTAGTATTGATACTTTTCATAACGATATTTTCTAATATCAAGTATTTTAAAACAATATTTATAACGGTACGTTGTATTGATACTTTATACAGTATTGCCCATCTCTATATACAGATTGCGAAAATTACATCGGAATCCTCGACTCGCGGATTACACGACAAGGATATAAAGAGAGAGAAAGAATAATTATGCGCGGTCATCGAGGCAGCTAGGGTGTACACTTATTTCCCGAGACTGGCCGGATGCTCATTGTCCCCCTATTTTAACCGCATTCGGCCAGTCTCTGGAAATGAGTGTACACCCTAGCTGCCTCGATGACCGCGCATAATCATTCTTTCTCACTCTTTCAGCTGTTTTACTGTCGTTCTTGTGTAGTCCTAGGGTTACAATGTAATTCTCGAAATCTGTATGCCAAATTATTTTATGTAGCTACCACAACATTTTGAGGTTAGTAATACCAAATCGTTACTGACTTTTATTTAATAAAGAAATTAAGGATCGTGGACAAATTATAGTATTCATCGTGAATAATGGCTATCATAAATTGCTCGTTCAATAATATTCTATTTATATGCAGTTTTTTAGTGTGTATGATTTACGAAAAAATTTTAAAGACTCGTTAAAAACTTAGTTACAGAATAGACCGTATAGAAATATTAAATAGTAGACCACTGTTTAATAATTTACACATTTTCAAATGAATAAAATGTTATTTATTATTTCGCGCCTAACCTCAAATACAAAAATTAAACAGTATCGTAAATATTATCACCGCAAAATAAAAGTACAAAACAGTGTTTAACCAAACAAACACACCTTAATTTTTATTTGTTTACTACTTGATTACATTGTGTTGGCCCTAAAAATGTAAATACTACTTAATACTTAAAAAAAGAAGTCCGGGTGTTTACAGACGTGGTAGGACTTGCGCGCGGCTTCTTAGCGACCGATCGAGAGAAAAATTTAGACTTTGTTGAACAGGGAAGGAGTGGTAGATGCTTTTACGGTAAAAAAATTCGTTTAGAATTCTTCAGTTAAATAAAAATAAAATTGGAACAGACATTTTTTTGTTTTGCAGCAACAAGGAGGATGGGATCCAAGAAAAAAAGAGAAGATCTGATTATTGGAAATATGTATAATGTATAAGTCAAAGTAAAACTGCAAAAGTTTCAACAGGGATCTCAACAGGCCATCGTTGCCTGAGTAGGCATCTGAAAAAGCTCTCAAAATAGTGAAGGAGGAAGAATGTAGATTCTGTAGTATGGAAGAACAAACCTCCATCCACATAGGTACTTGCAAATTGCACAGAATACTAGGTCGCACGCAACACCTGGGAGAGTATTGCATAGAAGAGGGACATTTACATAAATTGAAGCATGCAGATATCCCAAAATATTCCTCCGGGAAAAAAGAATTAAGGAGCTACTAGTCTCTTAAGACTTTGTCACAATGTTTTGTACAAAGATATTTTTTGTATTTTGTTTCATAACGATAACAAAGATGTTCTAGTACCCTTTTTCCAGAAGCGTAACTTGATATCAAAAAAATATTAAGTTCGGTCCTGTAACATAAATAAAAAGCAGTTACCAATATCTACCTGTTGAAAAAGGTTAGTACTTACACACGTACCGGCTTTTGTGAGTATTTGCCAAGTGGGTAGGGTATTTTTTAATACCACCATGGTATAAGGTCTCTCTCTAGGCTCTAGGCGGACGGTTTTCGAACATTTAGATATACGGTTTAGATTAAAAACTCAGGTAGAAGTGCTTTTGATAAAAATATAATATGAATAGTCATTTTAATGTGCCTTTTCAAGCAAGATTCTTGTTAAATTCATCTATATACATTCTAAAATAGCATACGAGGTATAAAATAAGTTTGTCATTGAATATTATTGTGAAATAAGGACTAAAAACAAAAAGAAAAAAATTTCACCTCAGCGGTGAATCGAACCGTCATACTTCAGGTTATGTACGTGTCCCTACCCTGTTCGCTATCTCCTAATTAGTTGAAAGTGGTATGAGAATGAAGTTGTACTATTTGGTAAAAAAGTTAGCTCGCGTTTGACAGTTTTGTACAGGAATCCTTACGTCGCATCTTATAAATATCACAATGTCTAGGGACGAGTCTATTTGTAGGTTGTGCATGGAAGAGGATGAAACATTATCTTTGACTGTATAGCATGATCTCATTGGAGATATAGACTCTTATGATTAGAGGCTTCAAGAAGGATCTAGGGAAAGACTGTTGAGCCTGATCTCTTCACCTTAACGACAACTAAGGACACAAAAAGCCTTAAGGTTAATGTGCCGAGGACTCTAAGCATCTGCTTCATAGTGTTACTTGAAAATTGCTCTATTTCTGTATATATCATTTTTTTCACCCATTTCATTGAAAATTGCAGGAAACAAAGGAACATAGTTTTTTTGAATATAAAGGTAATAGTAATTCAACGTCCTTCGTGGCATATAGCCAGGGAAGTAGTTGTTGCTCCTTAAAAGATGGTTATTTAATTTTCAAAGACTCAATATAACTTTGAGATCTACACTGTGTTCACTTTAATTTTTGTTACTCGAAATTTTTGAAGCATAATGAAAAATAGGCCGTATTTCGATAAAAACTGATAATTGTAAAAAGTACTAGGGGACAAAAAAGATTCAAAAATAATATGTTTGAATAATGGTGCCACAATAAGCATTAAATTGTAACGTACACAAAAATTTTGGGGGGGTTTAGGAGATCTCAACTTCCATAAATTTTTAACGGGGTGCAATAATTCCTAAATTTTTTTTCAAGATGCTCTTATCACAAGAAAGCCTCTTGTCAACTTTCATTATAATGTCTAAATATTTGAAAAATACCAATTTTCATTTGGTAACTTCGAGGGGTTGTAACTTTTTTCGCATGCACATTTGTACTAGGGTAACTTTTGGATCGAGTTATTTTTAGCCCTAGAATATGTGGTATGATTATTGACCTGCCTTTTTGATACACGCTGTATAATAGTTATATAACAAATGCAAGAAATTAAACTAGTGCTTAGGACATAGCCAAAGGGTTAGGGACACGCGAAATTGAAAAACTAAACTTGAAGTAAGGCGGTTCGATTCGCAGCTGCGGTGAAATTTTTTTCTTTTTCTTTTTAGTTCTCTTGCAAGAAAATGTAGATAAATTAGATTATGAATACATTTGGTAATCAATTTGAAATATTTTCGTGGAGTACCTGTCTTGAAATATACTTTACCAAACTTGATAGACTCTTATCACCTTTCAAAAGTGTTTTTTTTTCATAGCAAAAAAAATTATATCTGCGGGTACATTAAAATCTTCGCATAAACATTTTACGAGGGAGTAAATTGATATACCTAAAAATACCCGCTTCCCACCGATATTGAGTGACAAAGAAACCCTTTCGCCTTTCTTTTGTTTGATGGCTCTTCACTTCGCGAACGCGCTTTCAAAACAAGTGTTGTTCATTTTGTATGACGTCGGGTGGTACTGGAAGCATAATTATTGTTTTGTTTGGGAAAATATCGTTTGAATACAAATTGGTGTTGGTCTTTTTAACAAATTAGGCTATTGGTTTCTAATTGAGATAATTACGAAGCGAGAGGAGGTTTTAATTACGTTATTTGTACGATAGAGGGTGTTTAATATACAAAAGTGTTTTTTAATTATTGTTGGATGAACTATAATAGACTATAGAAATTTTTTTTTCTTTCTATTGTATTAAAATAATAAAGCATTCGTAATCCATAGTCGTATCACAAGAGTATTTTCGTAAAAAAAGCAACCTCACCCCTCTACATATGGTGGTGGAAAGTGTTGCAGAGAGATAGACTATACTCGATTTGAAATTGGTTGATAGTAATAAATCATTAAAATCCGTCAAACACGTATACAAAGTGGTCCACCCGAGGCTCGAACAATAAGCGGTAGGATTCTACCTGTGATGTTTTGCACTCATGCACGTGCTTTCGGGTGGGTTTAAGTTTATATTAACCCTCCGGCGGGCGCGCCTAAGAATTTCACATGAGCAGACGCACGGCGGTACTCTGTACCGCTATTCATTTTTCAATTTAGACATGAAATAAAATACAAATGCCGTTCTAAAAAAATATAATTAAACATATTTTGAACATAAAACACAACAAGGAACTCAAAAAAACAAATTAAAATAATCCATCAGGTCTGGTATGTCTTCCACATCTGATAAATGATTTACGAACTCCTCAAGCTCGTCTGGATTGTGGTATTTTCGACCCCACATTTGATTACTGAAATAACATCTGATGTAAATTGAGAAGTAAGACCAATATAAAAATAAAATGATAACAGAAATGATAAATAGTTAGGTATACATAAAATAAAAAAATCATCATACAAAAGTACTTACATTATAGGGCGCGCAACTGAACTCCTCATGTTTGACGTTAGTCTGAGACTGATTGAATGCATATAAAAGATTTCTGACTTCAGCAGTCTCTAACGGATATAGTCAACATGGAATACTCAGAAGCATAAGGTGTTTTGGGTAACAGGAGACGCGTGACGTTAAAAACAGTAAAACTGCGGTACACAGTGCCATAGCGCGCCCGCCGAAGGGTTAAACACAATAATTATATAATTTAGTGAACATTCGGATGTGTGGCATAATTTGTTACCCTTGTATTTGAATAAATATAATACTAATAACAATAAAGCAACCAATTAACAAGTAAATTTGGAAAAATGTTTCTATTTGAAATTCTATAAAATTTATAGTAAGTCATTACATTTCTTCGCTTTAAATTAATCATCATCAGAAAATGAAATATCTGAGGGACTGTCTTCTTCCCCTAAATTGATAATAAGTGGTTCGACCGTTTTCTCCAGTAAACTATCCAATTGCCACATTTTTTCCTCCTCCTTTATTACATGCTCTATACATCTTTGCCACTTCCCCGCGTTGACTCCCCATACCAGTTCGATCGGATTTAATTCGCAATGGTAGAGGGGGAGCCGAAGCACTATTATATAAATATATATAAATTATTCGGATCAGTAAATAGGGTTCAAACCGGCACGTCAGGTAGGTGCGCCTATGGAATCGGCTGCTAAAAATATTTATTACTATCAACCAATTTCAAATCGAGTATAAGTAGAGAGGGAATCAATACAAAAAAAACATCTCCTCGCTTCTTAGAAATCAGACAACCTGTGACCATGGGACATTCCACAAGACCAAACACTCCGAAAACTTGGGAAAAAGTATCTTTCAAGCGGAAATCGTGGAAAGTGCGCTCAGTTCAATATTTATAAAGGATACAGAGGACACAAGATTTTCATAATGACAGATAGTCAAGGAGCCATTAAGGCACTGATCTCTTGTGTAATCAGTTCCAAAATGGTGTGGGAATGCCCAGACAAACTCAATGAACTAGGCGAGAACAATATACTGTGGATTCCAGGACACACTGGAATAGAAGGAAATGAAATAGATGAACTAGCAAAGAGGGAGCCTGAACCCTTTTGCGGAATCAGCCCCAATGTAATATTGAAAGAATTAGGTAAAGCCGAAAGAAAGAGAAGATCTGACCATTGGAAAGATCTAGTATGGCTTTGACAATCAAAGATTCTTCTGGGTGACTACGACCTGTTGAAATCAAATGGATGCATAAGTCAAAGTAAAACTGATCGAAGAGTTTTAACAGGGATCCTAACGGGACTTTTTCGCCTGAAAATTGCATACTTTGAGGATACTGGCGATTACCGGAAATAATTGCTTTAGCTGTATGGATTCTTCCATTTTTTTTTTGTTAATAAAATCAAGTTTGGACAAATATATTTTCAGCAATCTTCTCAAAATGTTTTAAATGCATTGCTTTTTCATAAAATAGTTCCTGTTACATACTCTAACCATTATTAGCCAGGTAAATGAAAATTGCTTCAAATGCCAGTAGCGTAAAAAATGGGAGAGGAAAGGTGACAAATGTACACCACTGGATCAAGAATTAAAAAATGTTTTTTCATTAAAATATACTCTTATATATTTAAAAACAAACTGCCAAATGTCAAATTATATAATTTTTCATAACTTGAACATCCCATATTTCGAAAAGTAAATAGGTTAGACCCCTCATTTTGCCCAATTTTTGGTAAATTCTTCGATATTTAAAAATAAAAAACATGATTTTTTTTGCAATCCCGGTCCTGCTAAGAATGCATTTTAAAGTGCACTTAGTACCATCCAGTTTGTTTCAAGTTGTAGATTATAATTATTTCATATACCTAGTTCCATTAAAGATGAAAAAAATACATTAGCGGCTACCCATTATAATATACACAGTCATAAATTACATTCTAGGTAGGCTCTTCTGGCAAAAGTTATTATTTCTAATGACTAGGTTTTTTTTGGATACTGCTCAATTTTTTCAACGATTACAATCTACTATCAACCTTGAACAAACAAAAGATTTGTTTTCCGAAAAGTATGTTCTCAAATCGAGAAAAGATTTAAATAATAAATAAAATCGATCAAAGTTTTATATTTTACCTCAACCTTCCCTCCTAGAAAAAAAAATTGAAACCTTTTTGCTCTTTTTTCAGTCCACTAGTGATTAGAGGCGGGGTTTGTTAGTTCAGTTACTCGCTGTGGTGCGCCATGCTCAACTGGCTGCGCACAAATTTTGTGCCAGTTTCTTCCATATGTTTTAAAACCTCTCTGTTATTCATAACTCTATGGTGTTAAGCAGTTGCGTAGCCTGTGGAGCAAAAGAGGTAGAAATCTACTAACACGCACAAAGATTGCTTGGTTCCTGCTAAGTAAGGGTTAAATAAAAAACACTTTACGTGTATATAATATAATATATTTTACTCACTGATAAAAAAAATGTTTTTTAAAGCCAATATTTTCCAAACATGACACCTACGATCCCTACAACTACCGACATACAAAAGTAAATCCAGTTAAAAGAAATCTGACCGATGCTATTTTTAAAATAAACGGGAGTCGATGAAGCTCTCTTTTCGATTTGAAGCTTCAATATTTGATCCCGCAACTTTTGATTTTCCATCTTTAAATAGTTATCCTCCTCTTTCTGTATATTGTTCAGTACTTCGTGTGTAACTTTTTGAATATCATCAGAAGCTCTAAGAGGAGTTGAAGTTGTATTCGGTATAAAGTTGTATTGTTCAGCAGTTTGACACTCTTCGTTACAGTCTATAGCGAACACGCACCGAAATTTCGATTCCATTAAATGTTCCGGGATAATATCTTTCCAGATGTTATCCATGTTCACCTCACCAGGCGGCGCAAAGGCGCTTTGTACCATAAATTTATGTTTGCCTCGCTCGGCTGCTTCGTATGTACAAGGCTGTAACGATATCGATATTTCACTAACCTCGTTTTGGCTCAAAATCCCCGAATTCGGTCGGACGCAATATTTTTTTGGAGCCGTTGTTTTGATTTTAAACATTATTCTTTTGGCTGAAGGATTTCTCAGTGTCATTATAGTAGTGATGCTATCAGTGAAGTGGCCTCTGAAGTGGAGTTCATCTCGAGGTTCGATTTCTAGTACCTGCTCTAGTTTCGTCGTCATTTAGCTTTTAAACATAATATAGATAAATTGACAATCAAAATGACAGAATAAGAAAATGTGTCATATAAAATGACGGAAAATAATTAGAGGGAACACTTCATTTAAATTTTTGACAGTGTCTACAAATCGGTTGGGAGCGCCCTATTCGTTCAAGCTGATTTCTTCCTGTCTGTCTTCACTTTTCATCTGGGACTGTATTTTTGAGATCACTCGACTACAATTCGTGTACGAAAATGAATAATCGGTTATCCGTATTTTCGAATCACTTTCGAAGGCTTCGTGCACGATTTGTTTTGCATGGGTTGAGTCGAGTGGGTATGCACCATTCTAATATCTTCGTATACGATTATAACCTTATTTTTGTGTACAGTTAGAAAAAGAAGCTGGTAATTGTTAATTAATGACTTTTTCTCGTTTTGTAAGATCAAAGGTATTTTGTATAGTCATTAAAAGACAAATTTTACGATCATGAAATATCAAAAAGCTTAATGGCGTCTTATTTAAAGGGACTATCGAATAATTATATCTCTTACAACGCTAATGGAGACTTGAGATTGAAAAGTACCACGAAAGATTTACATTAAATGGATGGTGACCATAAACTTTATCAAAATGAATTTTAAAAAAAAGTTGAGTGGTACAAAGGCAAGCTTTTAAGATTTTAAAGAAGCGATCAACAGCAGGTCCTATTTAAATTTTTTTGGTTTATCTGTCGTTTAACTGATTTGATAAAATTTGCCGAGTGAGTCAGACAAAGGATGGTACTTTTATAGTATCTTTATTGTGTTACAGGGGTAGAAAATGAGCTTTAGCAGCATAGGTGAGTCATTATAGCAAAAATCAAGGCAGTTGACTTCACGGATACCCTGTAGATTATTAAAATTCAAAAACCAGCCAAATTTTTTTCTGCAAATATAATAAAAAGTACTGGATAAATCGCTCAACTCATAAAAGACCGTTTGTAGAGAATGCAAAAACCTACAAAATGGATTTTGAAAAAATTCCAATCCTAGCGTTTTTCGCCGAGAAAAACCGGAAAAACTCTCAAAACAAAACTTTATTCAAAAATTCGTACCTCCGTTAATTTTTAATATGAAGGAATAATTTTCCAGGAATTTATAGCTAATAACATGTATTTTTTAATGCCGGAAGATGAAATTTGTCGCTTTAATAGTATTTGCACAATCACGTTATAAACATTTTTGCAAAATGAGTAAATATTGGCTGAATCGTCCGAATTAAATTTTTAAAACGGCTTATAAAAGTAGAAATCAATAGCTACAATTTGTACATCTCACATTTTCATACAAGTTTGGAGAACATTGCTAAAAGTGATTCTGAACATAGAGCATAGAACGACAATTCTCGTCCTACGCTTCTCGATACCTTCTCAAGTACTCCCTCGGTGGAGGGTATCGCCATCTACATCAAGTCATGGTGCAAACAGTTTTCTGTTGAAAATAAATATTGATTGTCCATGATTGTACCGAAATTTTACATCCCGTGTCCCGGATTCCGAAAAATGCAATAATTAAAAAAAAATGTGTCATGTATAAATAAGAATCTATTTTTGGTTATGAACTTTATAAGTAGAAATTTTTGTATTTTGAATAAAAATAATGTGGCTACGCTACTAGTTAATTACACCTGCTCAATTAAATATTCAAACCTCCTCCCTATATAAAGTAATAAGTAATTCTAGTTCTTTTATGCACATACATTTGTTTATATTTATATATATTTATTTTATGAACGTGGGAATGTGTATATGAAATTGTGTTTTTGTTGATTGAGCCGAACAAGAAAGAAATAAAGCGACCAAGACGAGATTAGTCTTAAAAACTGGTAACAGAAACAACACGACGAGAGTAAGACGAAGACGGAGAGAAAGAGAGAGGTGGATAATAAGAAAACAGGATGCAGATGGAACTTCGTTGTAATATAAAATGATCTTTTTATCATTAATTCGAGTATTAAGTGGCACACATACATATCTTGCGTTTTATATAAGACGACAAATAATTTTTTTAATTAGCCGTGTTATTGAAAAATTTAATGATAAAATCTGGTTATTATTGGTGCTGGCAGGGGTCGATACATTTTTGTATTATATTCAATGTTATTTTTATTTACCTAAATAACAAACATGATGGTTGAAAAGCACCTTATAAAAAGTTGAAAATAATTCTTAATTTAAGAATAAAAAGATTAATTATTGTGGTAATAGCGTGGGGTACTTGACATGAAAAAAATCTTATAATACATAGTGTGTTTCAAAAAGTACGTACACTAAGTTGACACCATTTATGGGAAACTTTTTTATTATCAATTTTACGAAAAAAACTTATTCTGCATAAAATGTTCTGCATGTTCCAAAATGTTCAATAAAAGCATCATAAATCAATTTTTTTCAGTATTATACGAGGTTTGTCAAAAAATATGAATTCTACTCAAGAGTAAAGTACCTTAAAATTTGACAATATCGAAAAAGGTTATTGAAAAAAGTTTATCAAAATTAAAAACTTCGTTCAAATATTCAATTGCATTCATTTATATTCAAAAAAATGGGTTTTGTGCTTGTTTAATTTCGGTTTTTTTTTTCTATTTTTGAAAAATTAAGGTTTGAAAATATTTTTTTTCAATACTGCGTTACTTTATCTTATATGGTACAAAATTACCTACAATTTTGATACCAACAATTTTTTTGTACAATAGAATCTAACAAAGTTATGGACGAAAAACTATTGCATTTCACGAGCTCGAAGCTATACTTGCAAGCTGCACCGCAAGCTCGAGCGGAATCTTCTCACAAATCTAAGAAAGTAGTCTATACTACATATACTTTCGTTTTAAAAAGAATCTTTTCCATTTCACGACAACTTTCACCGGACTATATAATGACCAAAATGACATTAATTTTCGCTCTGAAAAGTACTACATTGATCACCCTGTATCACATCGACGATAAAACTTATAATTCAAGTTTAAAGCAAATTTTTATTTCAAAATTTAATGACAAATCTTCCAGAATAATATTTTTTATTACATCGGAGACACCCAGTAAAAGTCGACAAACGCCCGTACTACGCGCTACTCATAAAAAATTTTCATTTTAGCACAAAAAAAACGTTAAACGATACTAATTGTCCACAAAGGGTGGCTGAAATTCCAACAAAATACCAAACTATTTGTACATTATCCACCTTTATGATTCCGACTGCATTCCATAGGTGTAAAGAACGTGCAAATATCTCACACTATAAAATAAAACTGGACTGGTCTAATCAAATTAATTCTCTTTTATCTTACAAACTTGCACCAAAGAGTGGTATGGCATAGATTAATACCAGTATTTAGAAACACCGTCTATGGTATATTTCATGATATTAGTTTCAGTGGCGTACAATAACCCGAACGTGTCACGTAAATACAGGGTGTAGCCAAAAGGCAGGTCATATATCATACCACATATTCTGGGGCTAAAAATAACTCGATCCAACAAAAGTTACCCTAGTACAAATGTGCGTGCGAAAAAAGTTACAACCCTTCGAAGTTACCAAATGAAAATTGATTTTTTCAAATATTTCGACAGTTGTTCGACATATTATAATGAAGGTTGACAAGTTTTTTTTATGATAAGAGAATCTTAAAAAAAATTAAGGAATTATTGCAATTCGTTAAAACTTTATGGGAGATGAGATTCCCTAAACCCCCCCAAAAATTGTTGTGTACGTTACAATTTAATACTTATTGTGGCACCATTATTTTTGAAACTTTTTTGCCCCCTAGTACTTTTTACAATTATCAGTTTTTATCGAGATACGGCCTATTTTTCATTATGCTTCAAAAATTTCCAGTAACAAAAATTGAAGTCAATGAATTTTTAAGTTTTTCGAGAGTCCCAAATTTTTAATTGAATCTTATTTATTTACAAATGTGTAGTTTTTATTAGATGCGCCCCCATTTTTTTGAATACACCGTTTTCCTAACGAAAACCGAATATTCTGGAAAAGCAATGGCTTCTGACGATATCTAATTGCAGCCAGGCTGTAAATTTTTTCGCATGCATATTTGTAGTAGGGTAACTTTTGTTGGATCGAGTTATGTGGTATGATTTATGACCTGCCTTTTTGTTACACCCTGTAAATAAATTTTGAAAATGGAGGGTGCTTTTTTTGAGATTATCATGGATAGATTATAACCCCTTAAAAAGATTGTTTTTGTCTGATTGGGGTAATGGAGGGTGCTTTTTTTGAGAGTATCATGGATAGATTATAACCCCTTAAAAAAGATTTTTTTTGTCTGATTAAGGTAATTTATTTTTGAACGTTCTTATACACGCTACACGCCAATGATGACCTTTTCCGGAAAAACCATTTCTCGCTTATCTAAAATTGTTCAAGAGTTCAACAAGCTGACATGTTAATTTTCGCACATATAGACAAGTATCTATATTTACGGGGTGTTAATGGCCGTTATATGTAGTCCATAAACAACGGTCGTAAAATTTCTCACCATCCTTAAGTGAATTAAAGTGTGTATTAATATTCGTAGATGAAAAAAAATTAAATCTGGAGATTTTTCAATTCCCCTTTCAGCTATCATCAACCGCAACTGCGTCTCACACTACCATGTTTTTATTTCCTCTAATTTTCGAAATAACCTGCAAAACTATCCAATTTGAAACACCCTTCAACATAAATATTATCTGCATTTATAAAAATGAATATCAATTTTTGATTATCGGTATAGTATATTTTTATCATATTCATAGTACGGTTTTGGGTAAGATACTCTAAAACAGGAATAAACCATAGGCGGACATTGGAATTTAGGCCGGATGAACTAAACCAATTACCCAAAAAGCTACTATACAATGCTACATACTACCTACTTCTACTAGACTAGAGAATAGTATACTCATAGACTTCGCCCAATTACATCTTGCGCCTTGATTGGATGACAACTTGCTCGATTTAATGTGCAGAGGCTGTCACGGCAAATTTATCACTTCTAAATATATTTGAATGGTAATTATATAGGGTGTCTCTGAAAATTTACAGAAAACATTTAATATCTGGATAACGGCAAGGTTTAGGTATAGGAAAGTATACATGAACTTGCCTTATTTTTTTTCCCTGAATTCATTAAAATAGAAAAAACAGGACGGTTCTTTTCAAAAAAATGAAGAAATTTGATATTTATGAAGTTAAACTTTGAAAACTATTTATACACACCCTGTATAAAATGAAAAATTGTTCAATATAGATTCGAATACGTTTGACCTTGCTTAAGGCAACCGAAGAGAAACCATTTTCATATCACAAGGGTCTCCTCGTGAAAAAAAAATTTATAAGGGTCTTCAACGGTCAAATTTTCTACAAAAAAATCAATAACTCAAAAGTGTACATTTTCGAAAAAAATTTTTAGACTAAAGTATACTAAAATATTACGTAGATTTCAAAAATGTATTAATATACAGGGTGTTCCATTTAAAATAACAAAGTTACAGTCGACTTCCGGTGGAACCGGAAGTCGGTCATCTTTTAAAATATTTTAGTTGAAAAGATCGTATCCGAAAACCCAAACGTAGAAATTTTCATGATTTTACTATAAGTATTTGGCCATATACAGATAGTTTTCACTCGTCGTGGGACACCCTGTATTAGCAAAAGTTGCCAACTGAACACTTATTTCCATAAAGAAGCGCTTACAATTCTGTTTGAATCTTTGAATCGCCCTGAAGTGTTTCAGACAAGTTATTGAATTGATAATGAGCTATCAATATGATAAAAATACACTATAATACATAATTCTTTGTTCTTTATAACCGATAAGGATAATATTTTTTGGCGACACCCTGTACACAAAATTAATTTTGATATTATCGCTAATTTTTTTAATAACCTCAATAATTATAAGCCAGATGTGAATTACATGTATAAAATTTGTTTACTAAGAATTTTTTTAGCGGTAGAATCTGGAAGTTCTCACCATTTTTTTTCCTAATTTTTTTTTAATATACCGGGAAGAATATCTCGAACCATATGTTGGATTAAAATTCCAAATACGGTATGTTATAACACACATGCTGAACACTTGAATTTTGTAGTCGGAAGTCTTATTTAGGAGAGCGAGTTGGTTTTGGTCTGGGTTATTGGCGCCTAATACGAGGGCACTTCATAAAGTCTGTAATACTTTCCAGTGAATTCAAGGGCTACAACTATTCTAAAGAAAAATGGATTTAAAATACGAAAAACTCATGAGATTACCCTGACATGGCGATCAAAAGATTTCATGAGGAAAGCTACAAAAACCTCAAAAATAAGGATTATTCTGCTCCTCAAGGTATAAAGGATGTTGTCACTAGTCAAGGAAAGAGAATGAAAAAAAAAATAAGGAAAATGGTGTCGTAAATTAATAACTATTCCTAATTCCTAAAACTTATTAAAAATTAACTATGTTGGCTTTAATTGTTACATTTTGTGTAATAGTATGTTAGATGTCGATTACACACTATTTGGTGAAATAACCACGTGGTCGTAGAAAAAATATCGTACATTACCAGTGAGAAAGTGAGTTTTCAAACTCGTGTGAAAAATGTTACTTTTTGCATTCTGAATATTTGGCATTGGCAATAATAAAAATGAATCGACCCGTTCATTCAAGTGAACGTGCAAAAATATCAATTATCGGTTAGTTTTATCGTACACACCCGCAAAGTCTAAAGACAGCTGCAAAAATAGTACTTAAGGTCGGATTAATGTATATATATACAGTATACACACACACACTTCTATGGTAGTATGAATGAAAGTCATTCATAAATCCAAGGTAATTTTTTGAGTAATATTTACAATTACGTTCAATAGGTACATCCGCTAATATAGAAAATAATTGGATGGAATATCGATATTCACTTTATCAGTATATACAGGGTGATTTTCATAAATGTTTCTGAGCTTATGTATGTATATTTGGAAAGACATTCACTGAGACCTAAAAGATCTATTGTGCCCCCTTACTTCTACTCAGTTTCTGAGGAGGGTCTTAGAAACTAGTAGCTCTTTTAATCCTTTTTCCCGGAGGATTTTTAGGATATCTGCAGGCTTTAACTTAGATAAATGTTCCTCTTCTATCCAGTAATCTCCCAGGAACTGTGCTCTTCCAATGTTACATTGGGGCTGATTCCACAGCCCCCAGGGAGCTACTTCAGTCCTCCTCTTTGCTAGTTCATCTGCTATTTCATTTCCTTCGATTCCAGTGTGTCCTGGAATCCATAGTAAGGTAATATTGTTCTCGCCTAGTTAATAAAGTTTGTCTAGGCATTCCCACACCATTTTGGAACTGACTACACAAGAGCTCAGTGTTTTAATGGCTGCTTGACTATCCCTCATTATAATAATCCTTTGTCCTCTGTATTCCTCACTTTCTTTTATCGTGAATTTTCGCTTGAAAGATACCTAGGGTTTCTCCCAAGCTTTCAGAGTGTTTGTGCCTGTCCCGAACACTCTTACCCCAGTTCCTCCTATTGCTTATGAGTCGTCTGTGTACCATTGAATATTTTGATGAAATTATTCGTGTTTGATTGACCAATCCACGGTACTTACTTTTTCGACATAGCACTACTCCATCAAAATTAATTATTTTGACATTTCGTTTTGTCAGTTCAATTTAAAATAATTAAAAGCACATTTTGCTTTCGGCTCACACATGTTAAAAATATCGCAATTTGACCGTTAACATTTCCAACAACAAAAAAAATGAATCTACAATATTTCCACTAATGTTATATTTTATAACGTTCTAAAATAAACGTATTAAATGGTAATCTAAACTTTTTAGTCAAAACATTTTAACTAATGTTTATTTAATGAACCTTCTCTCGAAAGCATCGGTGACCTTTCCCCATCAATCTTAATAAAGACCAATAACTTAGCTATTTCTAATACACTATTCTGTGTATAACGGTTGTTTCAAAATAAATTTTATTTAGATAAAATTTAAATTAGTGTTCAAACATTTCAATTTTGTATTTCAATACAACTTGGAATTGGAAATAATCATCTCCATTACAAAAATATAGCTATCCTATACAGAGTGGTTAAAAAGATATAGTCACTTCCACAGTAAATCACTTTGCACATTTTATGAAATAATAAAAAACAAAATGGTTATTTTCCTAACAAGTGCGGAAAGTGATACTTTCCCGCACGCGACTGCAGTTGACCCGAACGACGCAGGGCGGAGTTCGGGCAAGCGGTCAAGTACGGGAAAGACACTTTACGCATGAGTTAGGAACATTATTTTTTCTACGACCGTATATAGGTACCTGCAAAAAAGTATACCAACCCATTTTTCAAAAATTATATCATTTCAACATACATATACTAGAAACTACTAATTATTATAAATATTAATATTAAAACACAATTTTTACATTCTGTGAATTACTTAAAATTGCCGGTCCAGTGGAGTTATTTGCTGTTAGGGTTATATAAAAATATCTTCATTATTTTCAATTTCCAAAAAATGAAATATGCAACAAAAAGCTGAAAAATATTTTTTTTATGGATTATTTTGTGAATATTTATTCACCTGTAGTCACAATAGTTATAACTTCCGAAGTAAAAAACTATCTAATAAGGTCAAAATTTGCCTAATTTTACAGTGACACTTTCAAAACTAAAATGCGTGCGGGAAAGTGGGTTAAAACGCACGGTAGTAGAAAAAGTATGTTTTAAACATTGAAAAAATCAAAAAAGGGATCTGGTGTTGATTTCAATGAGTTGGAGTAAAATTTGGTGTATAAAATGATTTATCAAAGATTTTATATTATCTCCCTCAGTACCTACTTGTCCGGTCCCGGACACGTTGTATATTTTAAATTTCTTCATTTCGATTATAATTGAATATTCAAAAGGTTCAAGTTGAGGTTGTTTATGTTAAGATTCGAATAAAAATGGTAAGTAGGTGTAATAAAATATTCAGAATTACCGAATCTTGGTGACTATGTAAATTAGTGTTAGTTTTAATACAAATTTTACTATTTTATTAGATAGAATTTACGTATTTTTTCTAGTTTCTCATTTTCCATAACGGGTTATGGATATTCTCAAGAATTAAGACAAAAATAAAGGCTTATGATACAGTGAGTTCATAAAAAATCATATATATATATATATATATACAGATTGCGAAAATCCTTTCGGAATTCTCGTCGTACACAAGTGCGAAAAGGAAAATATAAGAAAAAAGCTTGAAAGAGAGATAAAAAATAATTGTGCTCGATCATCAAGGCGTGTACCTAATTTCAGAAACCAGTGGTGGAATGTTGATTGCCCCCCTATTTCAACCGCTGTTGCCAGAAGCGCATATAAATTTGTACAAATGATATTTTTGACTAGTTATCGTTGACTTTTTTTCGAAGTCATGCATAATAGGTAAAACTAAACATCTTCATCCGGCAACAGTGTACTTTACAGAGAGAATGATGAGTAAAACTACAACTAAACTAAAATTGTTATCGTTTATCGATCTTAGAGTTGTTGGATAAAATTAAAAATTCAAATGAATGTTTCGAAAGTTGGGCCATTAATTTGTCGATTCCAAAATAAAAAATGGTGAATTCTTATACGAGTACATAGAAGAATTTGTACATAGAAGTACAATACAATGTTCACTTCAAAATATTGCGACTTAAATCAACTAGCCTCATAAAATGTTGATATTAAAAGAGTTACAGGGTGTTAAACATGAAATTTTCATTTCCTATTCCTATAATAAGTTTCTTTTTGACGTAAATGCATACAAATTTGATGTTGGGGGATTTTTGATATGAGAAATCATAATTTTTTACCTATTTCGATTTGTAGGGCGCCACTTTTGTAAAAAATTGTAGTAGTTCTCATATCCAAGAACCCCCAACATCAAATTTTCGTGCATTTACGTTAAAGTTATTAACACCCTGTATCTCTCTTAATATAAACATTTTATTAGGGCTAGTTGATTTGAATCGCAGTATTTCAAAGTGAAGTTTGTATTGTACGTTCAAAAATATTTAACAAATTCTGCAGTCGGTCGTAACAAATTTTACATTGATGTATTAATAATAAAAGGCATATCTATGAGCGAGTGAGAGGTCAAAGATCATACCTCAATAATATACTCGTTAATAGGCATTTTGTTAACGCCGCCATGTTAAGCGTCTTACGACGCTACACCGTGTAGGGGTCAAGTTTTGAAATATTTCACAAGTGTATTAGCCAATATTTCGATCAACCCAAGTTTTGAGCTAATTTCATGTGTGAAATAAATTCGAATTCGAAAATATTTCACAAATATAATTCGGATGCTGTCAAGCAGTGGAAATGCTCTTTTCACATGCGAATTATTCAGAGATTTTAGAATCGCAGGAATTTGTGTTGTGATTTTCTATATATTTTACGTAAATTTTCTTGTTTTTAAACCGAGTTTGCAGTTATTAGTCTGCTATTTGGTATTTATTATAGTTAAGTGAGTAAGTGACAGTGACACGAAATGAAATGGCCAATTTGGAGGAACTGCAGCAAATAGTGGTAAACAACGTAGTGGACCTAGTGGAGCATGATTTATTATCAACAAGAACAGTACTACATCTTTTTAGGCAAGATCCTTCCAATCTGAGTGATCACCAGTTCCTTAATGATTTATAAATTACATAGGGAAGGTGCTCGTGAACTAATAAATTATTACAACCTCATTTGGACTTTGGTAGCTCCTACAAGAATATCATCTATTGACAAAGCTACTAAGGAATAAAAATTTAAATTCTAGAACTATTCTTAAATTTCAATATTATTTGTAATAATGACATTAGGAGTTATTGTCAACAATATAAGCTAACCTTAGAATTGTGTGAATTTAGCTTGAGTTGAAGTGATTCCAAGTTTGTGACTAGCTAAGTTCTTCTTCTTTTTAAAACCTACTGATCTGGTCTTTATAAACAAACAGTCATTTTCTTCTTTTTTTAGATTTTGTAATATATAAGCGATGCTGCCAAATTAAAAAAGTCAATTAAATTCGAAGCAGTGAATTTATTTCATTTCATTATAAATTTCATTTCACTTCTTTTGAAAACTAGGTATTGCAATTCACTGGTGAATTGATAATCGAAATATTTCGCATGTGAATTGATTTTCACCTTATTTCAAAACTTGACCCCCTGAGCGAGAGCGAATTGTGAAATAAAATAAACACAATATATGAAGTAGATGAGTGTATGATAGCATAGGAAGTGAATTAATAACTTGACAAGATGTTAAAATCATCTATTAAGCTTCATAATGGGTTTTTGGTTCTTCTTGACTGTAGAATGGATGACTATGTTTAAATATTGAAATACTTGATAATTTTTTAGAAATAACAGGCGTATCTTTGAAATAATGTGTCCAAGAGATGAAACAGTTATTTTTCTAATCCCGACATATAAAGTGACACTTTTTTAAAACTGATTGACATTATGAAAGTATAAAGTAAAATTTTATGCAATTGGTGACGAAAAATGTATTTCAAAATTAGTGACAAAAAGAATTATTCTATTTATTAAACTGTTATAATACAAGTTAAAAACATAAATAATAAATTAATTAATTATTATAAATATTGATCACAATTATTGCAATTATTCAAATTAACGCTCGATTTTTTACAAAATGTCAAACTGACAACTAACATGAAGTAACAGCAACAAACTGAATATATGTTATCCAAATTTTTATCAATTATATTTAATTTTATTTTTTTATTAGGTAGTTTCTTCAAAATTAGAAAAAATCTTGTATGCAATACGTTACGAAATTAAATTTTGTGTAACTGATGGCATAAATAGCTATTATGTAACTAGTGTGTAAAGTAGACTTTTTTTACAAATGTATTTTTTTTTCCAGCACATCCTAAAAGAAGCATTTCTAATATCCCAACAATCGGTCCACAGCACCATCAAGCTAGAACGGAATTATTACCAGAACAAATTAATTTCCTATGGAATATTTGAAAAAGCATGGATCTTTGAAAAAAAAGTTTTAAACAAAAATTTTGTTGAAAATAAAAAGAAATTTAAAAATGACTGGATGTATTTTATTGATAAATCCAATATTTTAAATGTTATCGGTCGATATAGAGGAACCGGTTAATTAAATGGGCCATAAATCGTGAAAGGTAAATTTTACAAAAAAAAGTTTATGGAAGTAAAAGATTCAAAATTTCATTCTCTACAATAATAATTTTCATGACTTTTGTCATAAAGTGCAAATTAACCGAGATATAGGTCAAAACGTTTGAAGAAGGTGCCCTCTATAGTTCACCTTAAACTGGCTTTGTCTGTATAAAAAAGGCAGGTCATAAATCATACCACATATTCTGGGGCTAAAATAACTCGATCCAACCCTAGTACAAATGTGGATGCGAAAAAAGTTACAACTTGGCTGCAATTAGATATCGTCAGAAGCCATTGCTTTCCCAGAATTTTCGGTTTTCGTTAGTAAAACGGTGCCGACTGTGTATTCAAAAAAATGGAGGCCATTTCGAACATCTTATAAAAACTACAGATTTGTAAATGAATGAGATTCAAAAAAAAATTTGAGACCCTCGAGAAACTTAAAAATTCATTGACTTTAATTTTGATTACTAGAAATTTTTGAAGCATAATGAAAAAAGGCCGTATCTCGATAAAAACTGATAATTGTAAAAAGTACTAGGGGGCAAAAAAGTTTCAAAAATAATGTGTTTGAATAATGGTGCCATAATAAGCGTTAAATTGTAACGTAGGTACACAAAAATTATGGGGTGTTTAGGGGATCACAACTCCCATAAGTTTTTAAAGGGGTGCAATAATTCCTCAATTTTTATTTGAAATGCTATTATCTGTCAACTTTCATTATAATATGTCAAACAACTGTCGAAATAAACGAAAAAATCAATAATTATTTGGTAACTTCGAAGGGTTGTAACTGTTTTCACATGCATATTTTTTATGACATTTTCTCAACCCCTTGTCTAAAACATCCACAAATTTTATTCTAATTGATATTAATCCCCCCACATTTTTAAATTTTCCAGGAATTTTCATTCTAAACGGATTTTCCCTTTGGAAAAATCTAGAAATTTTTTTAGAGATAACTTTCTCTCAACCCCTTGTCTAAAACATCCACAAATTTTTTTATAATTGATATTAATCCCCCCACATTTTTAAATTTTCCAGGAATTTTCATTCTAAACGGATTTTCCCTTTGGAAAAATCTAGAAATTTTTTTAGAGATAACTTTCTCTCAACCCCTTGTCTAAAACATCCACAAATTTTTTCCTAATTGATATTAATCCCCCCACATTTTTAAATTTTCCAGGAATTTTCATTCTAAACGGATTTTCCCTTTGGAAAAATCTAGCAATTTTTTTCGAGATAACTTTTTCTCAACCCCTTGTCTAAAACATCCACAAATTTTTTTCTAATTGATATTAATCCACCCACATTTTTAAATTTCCCAGGAATTTTCATTCTAAACGGATTTTCCCTTTGGAAAAATCTAGCAATTTTTTTCTTTTTTCTTTTTTTCTCAACCCCTTGTCTAAAACATCCACAAATTTTTTTCTAATTGATATTAATCCACCCACATTTTTAAATTTTCCAGGAATTTTCATTCTAAACGGATTTTCTCTTTGGAAAAATCTAGCAATTTTTTTCGAGATAACTTTTTCTCAACCCCTTGTCTAAAACATCCACAAATTTGATATTAATCCACCCACATTTTTAAATTTTCCAGGAATATTTAGTCTTAACGGATTTTCCCTTTGAAAAAATCTAGCAATTTTTTTCAAGATAACTTTTTTTCAACCCCTTGTCTAAAACATCCACAAATTTTCTTTATATTGATATTAATCCACCCACAAATTTTCATTAAAATTGTATCAACTAACCCAGTTATTTCTACTCCACCCCCATTTTGAAAAAATCCAGCAATTTTTATTTAGGATAATAATTTCTCAACCCTTTTCTCAGACTTCCACCACAATTTTTCAATCAAATAAACGAAAAAATCAATAATTATTTGGTAACTTCGAAGGGTTGTAACTTTTTTCGCACGCATATTTTTACTAGGGTAACTTGGGTTGGATCCAGTTATTTTTAGTCCCAAATATGTGGTATGATTTACGACTTTTCTTTTTGTTACACCCTGTATATGAAAAAAAAAATAATAGCTCGTCTATCGACAATAAAAAAAACAAAACAAAAATACATTTTCATAAACCCCAATCGAGATTTGGTTGCTATTACGAAATTGAAGATAATGGCGTCAATCCTCAGCTGTCTTTTTCACCTAATTGACCTTCTCCAATTAGCTACAAACGTGCTAAATCTTTTATAAGAGTTGAACCATAATGGTTAGGCAGTATCTATCCGAATCAATAGATGAATGGCTCACGATATGAGGATACTGTTTGACGTTTAACAGCGCCAAAACGACCGTACTTCTTTAGTTAAAAGAGATAAATGTATCGATAAGTTCGAGTGAAGCTTTGAATCAATTAGATGTTGACGAGAGTGAGAGGTGTGTGTTTGTAAAAGCAAAAAACGAATAAGACGTTTAATAACGATTCTTTTGAAAGATAGTGACGATTGATCTCGTAACATTTAATAATGTAAGCACACGTCGACTGAACAATTTGTATAGAGTATTTTAAAATCTAAATGAAATTGCCACGATTTATTTTTTTTTCTTTGTTGTTACGTCATGTAAATGCCAGTATACTTAAATAAGTACCGCCCACTGCGTGATGTATTTCTCCAGTTTATAATGACTAGTGGTTTAGATGGAAAAATGTATGTAAATCAATTTAAAATGGTATTATCTCTTTCCCTTTTCGATAATAATTAGCATTATTTTTATTTAAGGTAACATTTTCTGAACCCCTTTGTCTGGAACATCCACAAATTTTCTTTAAATTGATATTAATCCACCCACCTTTTTGAATTTTGCAGGTATTTTTATTCCAAACAGGTTTTCCCACCCCCCAATGAAAAAGTCTAGCAATTTTTTTTTTAAAATGACATTTTCTCAACCCCTTGTCTAAAACATCCACAAATTTTTTTCTAATTGATATTAATCCACCCACATTTTTGAATTTTGCAGGTATTTTTATTCCAAACGGATTTTCCCTTTGGAAAAATCTAGCAATTTTTTTAGAGATAACTTTTTCTCAACCCCTTGTCTAAAATATCCACAAATTTTTTTCTAATTGATATTAATCCACCCACATTTTTGGATTTTCCAGGAATTTTTATTCTAAACGGATTTTCCCTTTGGAAAAATCTAGAAATTTTTTTCAAGATAACTTTTTCTCAACCCCTTGTCTAAAACATCCACAAATTTTTTTCTAATTGATATTAATCCACCCACATTTTTAAACTTTCCAGGAATTTTCATTCTAAACGGATTTTCCCTTTGGAAAAATCTAGCAATTTTTCTCAAACTTTTTCTCAACCCCTTGTCTAAAACATCCACAAATTTTCTTTAAATTGATATTAATCCACCCACCTTTTAAAATTCTACAGGTATTTTTATTTCAAACAGGTTTTCAGACCCCCCCCTCCCCAATTGAGAAAATCTAGCAATTTTTATTTGAGATAATGTTTTCTCAACTCCTTTAAAATACCCACAAGTTTAAATTAAATTAAAATTGTATCAACTAACCCACCTTTTTAAATTTTCCAGTTATTTCTATTCCAAACGGGTTTTCCAACCCCCATTTTGAAAAAATCCAGCAATTTTTATTTAGGATAATATTTTGTCAACCCATTCTTTGGAACTTCCACCATAAATTTTCACCAAAAGTTTTGTAACCCATCTGCCTTTTTAAATTATCCAGATATTTTTATTACAAAGGGATTTTCCCATTCCCGGTTTAAAATTGAAAAAATTTAGTAATTTTTATTCAAGATAATATTTTCTCGACTCCTTCTTTAAAATACCCACAAATTTTCATCAAAATTGTATCAACACCCTAAATTTTCCAGTAACTCCCATTCCAAACGGGTTTTCCCACCCTCATTTTGAAAAAATCAAGCAATTTTTATTTAGGATATTTTCTCAACCCCATGTTTGAAACTTCCACCACAAATTTTCATTCAAACTTTTTTAACTCATCCGCTTTTTTAAATGTTCCAGATATTTTTATTCCAAACGGATTCTCCAATTCCCAATTTAAAAAAAAAATTAGCAATTCTCCATTCTCTTCTTGATAGCCATGGATTTATATTCAAAATGGTATCACCCCAACCAATATCTAGCAATTATTATTCCAAACGTTATTTTCCCATCCCCTTCTTGAAAATATACATCTAATTGTATTCCAAATCATATTTTTCTAGCCCATGCCTCCCAAATTTTTATTCAAATTGTATTTGTATTTGAGAACAGTTTTTATTTCAGTTTTTGACATTGAAAAATATAATTTTCCCTTCCCCTTCTTGAATAATCTTCTTGCATATACAAATGCTTCCTTAGGGTGCAGTGATCAGTTAGGTTAGGTCTTTTATGATAAAGATTTATTTAAAAGCAAATCAGTCAATCCAAATAAATGCCCAACGCAGCTTTCACTTCAGACAGCTGTTTTAAAATTTAAAATAATTGCTTTATTGAAAATATTTGATACACTTTAATTTTCATTTTTGTGTTTATATAAAAAAGGTGACATCTATGGGGAATATTCGAAATCGTTTCAATTTATGTCAAAATATATATAGCAAGTATAATTGTTTTGTTTTGATTATTCCTGTTAACAACCAGCTTTGTTTTCTGGCAACCAATTAAAACAAGCACTTTTTTGTTTTAATTCTAATTGATGACTCGTTTCTTCGAACGCAGATGGTTGTGCATTTTTATTATGTATATCACTCATCTTGTCAATTGCTTATGGTAAAGGAGGCCATGTTTTTATTGTCATTTTTAACCTAAATTGGCTAGATTGGTTGAATCAGAATAACACGTGTATATATAGGTACATTCTGTATTTAGTCAAAGATATTTATATGTGTAAGATCAAATGCATATACAATTGTTGCGTATCTTTAAATAAACGAGATGCTGTATAAACCACATTCAATTCCCATTAGTAATATACAGAAGGTCCCAATGATAATAGAGACTAACAAATGTCTTCACCACTATGGTGTATATTCTTTTTTTTTTCACTACTAGCCAAATGTTTACCTCGTTGTCTAACTGACAAGTATACTGTCTATTTTCGCTCCATAGATTATGAACGCACTCCTTATGTCATAAGTCATTTTTGGTTGAGCGCGAATTTTAAATTAATTACATCTAAATTTTATTTTGATAGGTAATTTCAAGCAGCAAAGACGTTAAAGACAAGTTAGATGGAAGAGGCAATAATTGTCAACTTCAGGTATACTTTGACATTGAAAAAAAATAAAAAGGATTCAATAAAAATTCTAGGACTTTATTTGAAAATATAAAGTTGATGGTAACCCTGTAGAGACGACGAAACGTCGCAATGAAATGGAATAATAACAGTAGGTTTAAAAAACGAAGGGGCCACGGATTTTGTCGAGATATTTAATCGATACTGTATATTTTGCGGTTTAAGAGATCTTTGTTAACGTCAATTGAATCTGGTTCACCCTGTATATTTCGCTAATCAATTTTTTTCCTTTTTTTGCGTGGATAAAAGGATATTTCAAGATCAACAGCAACCTAGACTGACCGCTATATTACATTTTTTTTATGTAACTTTAAACTAAGTCTACAATTTCGGAAATTTAATATTATATATGGAACCGCATACTTTGATACATCGTCAATGTTGTTTACTTGAGATGAAAACTGATCATTTTGCACATCTGTCGATACACATAAAATCATTTTTATTTATAAAAAAGTTGTTCCAATTTTTCTTTTTTAAATAAAATCTCATTTCAATCGGACATCTGGTATAAGTGAATTTTTATAGAACTGTATATTATACATATTAGAAGGTACTAAATAATGGTTTCAGCAAGTTAGAGCGATGAATTTGCAATAAGTTAGTGCCCAGGATGACAAATTACCAGGAGCGGCAAAATTAGTTGCTTAAGAGAAAATTTTTTCTGTTATATGTTTCTATTTTATTGGTTTATTCGTTTTAACCACTCGTTCTGCTAAGCTCGCTCATGCTAAAGATCATTTTCTGCCCATGGGACACAATATACTAATTTATTTAAACATGTGGAAAAAGTATTTTGAAAAAACATTTTCGATTATAAGTCTATTTTGTATGAATTCTGGTATAGTTTGGCAAGTTTATCTGAAACTACAGGGCATCGGTAAGAGGCGAGGAAACATGGCACATATCTATCAAAAACGTACCAGTGGTGTACTGTACCTATTTTATAAAGTAAAACTGAAAAAACAAAGGCACTGACAATACCAACGCCACTAGATGAATTAGTATCAGTCAATTGACGAAGTGAGAGGGAAGAACACACGCATGCGCTTGCCAATAAGTAAGCTGTCGATAAATTTGACCCATACTGTCATTCGGAGGGTGTGGTAAATATGGTTTTCGTACAACGCTGCCAGAGCTTGAAGAAGTTCATAATAAATTTGGAAAATTGTTTATCTTTTAATATTTATAAACATAGGAGTGCGCAGACTTATTATTAGGGGGGGGCGCAAATATCAAATGGGAATCTTTTGATAAAAAAACATTTCTGCCCTTCAATTTCTTGCAATTCAAAAAATAAAAAACTGCTTCCTCGATTCATTGAAAGAACGTTAGAATTTAAAAAATATAATATGTTTTTAATATACTGATATTTTGAGGAATTGGGGTGAACCGATTAGGATGGTCCATGGCCATGGCCCACCCTGCACTCATGTAGGCACGACTATGTTTATTAATTAAAAAAATTATGGAAATAGCGAAAATCCAAGTAAACAAGCATTAACATTTGATCATATTGTTAATAATAAAAAGTCCATTTTCTAATCATTATCACTATATACCTAGCACCTTAGCTTTTTCATAGTTAAGCGTGGCAATATCGAATGTTTTCGACTGCATTCTTTTTAGAGGTTTAGATAAACTTGCCAAAGTTTACTCTCGGTATAAAGAGTAGTTAAGGCGAAACGAAAAAAAATAATCGATAATCGATTGTGCAAAATCATTGTTTTAAATCAAAGGCGATGGTAAATATAGATTTTAATAACTTGAATAAATAATTTAAAAAAAAAATCTTCGTGTAACTAAACGAACTGAATTGACTTTGAAAACATTCCAACTGAAAATCAGCCGTTCAATATCGTTGAAAAGACGTGGGAAATACCGAAATAGCGAGTAGAATTTTAATTTTTATTCAAATAAATTGAAATTACTAGTCAATGACCAACACCAATAATTACAAGAGTATAATCGATTTTTTTGAGTGGTATTTCTTTAAAGATCGTTTCAAGTGTTTTTTTGAAATTCCTTTCACTTTATTCAAGGGAATTCAGACTGGTGTACTTCAGGGCAACGTCCCACACTAATACTAATATAATAAAAAAAAAATATTTGATTGTTTTCAATGAAAAACTACTTCAGTGACTGATTTTAAAAATTCTTCCATCTACAGAGAGTTACTTTATCAATAAGTTGCACCAGTGGCGGCTAGTATACGGGGTTGGGATAAAGTATGGAACCAAAAAGAACGATATTTATGAAAATTTGCGGGTAAAGTGCAATGGAACAAAATGCATCTGTACATTTTTTTGTAAATAATATAGTTCCGGTTTAAAAGGAATTGCTATCAACTTCTTTAATTTAAATGGGACACCCTATATATTTTTACAAATTTTGAAAGAGCTTGTTATTTTGAATTCATACATACAGAGTGTAGTGTAAAAAAAATTTAAAAACGAGGAATAACTCACTGTTAGTTGTACAATAATAGGTTTAGAATAATGAGAAAGGAATTAACAATAAATTTTAAAAATTCTCGCCGTTTACTTGCTGACAGTAATATGCCATCCTATTAAAAACTTCTCACTCTTTCCACGTATTTGTTCACATTCATCAATAATTATTTGTATCAGTTCCTGTCAGTTTGTTGGTCGTCTAACGTAAACACGTGATTTTAGATAGCCCCAAAGAAAAAAATCTAACGGGCTAAGATCCGGAGAACGAGCAGGCCACTCTAAGAATCCTCTACGTCCAATCCATCGTTTTGGAAAATTCGCTAAAAAATCTCTAACCCGTCTACCATAGTGGGGAGGTGCTCCATCTTGTTGAAACCAAACATTTTGTGGTAATTACCCATTCACACTTGACACTTGCCACCATTCAGGTTTTTGTCGATAAAAAATGGGCCTGTAAGCCTATTTTCGAAAATTACAGTACTATGAATTGATGCTCCATCTTGTAGAAAACCAAACGCGACCTTTCATTCAAAGGCATTTCATCACGGAGGCACACGGAGATGTAATTTCCTTTAAAGTGTTCTATTTATTGTTTGTATTTTTGAAGTAGTCGTTATGCGTTAAGATATTGAGATTATAATTAAAACCATTTTTGTACTATCCAACTTAAGTTTAATAAAGAAAAAATTGAAAAACAATTTCTCATTTTTTTGAAATTTGGAAAATAATCCAGAGACTATCTCTTTTTTAGTTGAAAATATCAATAATCTTCAAATCCAGCTTACGTACCAATATTATGATCACAATATGCAATGGCCTTGAAAGAGTTTCAAATGATTTTAAAGTAGCCAGATACGGGGGTGAATTAAAAAGTACGAAAATATGAAATTTATTGAACATCAAAATTTCTCTCTCAAAATCGGCACATAAGCATAAAATGTTATTAGAATCATAATTTCCAAGTAACATTTTTCGAAATTTCAACAAATTGACCCGTTTTTAGGACTTTTTTTCCAAAATTACGAACTTGATAATTGACAGATGTTACCTGTCAACTTTGACTTGGCGCATTTCAAGTTATTTCAGAAGCAGAAGTGATTGCTATCCAAAGTTGTTATTTAACTACAATAATAAAAAAAATTCCCATATGGTTCCAACTTTATTGCGGACATTGTAGTAGAACTTTTCTTTCCATTTAAACAAATAAATTAATTTTCTCATCAAATGGTTTTTCTTGACCCAAGTGAGATCAGTAGCAAAAAATTATAAATAATTATGAAATATTTTTATAGAAAATGTCAGTTAACAAAATGTTTATATTTTATTTTTAATAATAATACGAGTACGATCATTCATGAAGTTAATGGTCATTAAAATATTTTGATTGAACTTTGACTTTGTGAATGTTTAAACTGTCACATAAAAATGTGTTGTTAATGATTTTATAGTAAAAATATGCTAAGATGTGGGGTGATTGGATGTATCGTTATAAACTTTTTCAGTATTTAAATAAAATTTAATTAAAATACTGATATAAATAAATTAATTGAATTTGCATAAATTATTCACAATTTTTTTAAAAACTAGGAAAATTTAGTTGTAAATCTACATTTACCATGGGCGTACGATAAATTTTTATAAAGAGGATAATTAATTTAATAAATAATATTAATATAATAATTATAAGAATTTCTACATAATGGACGTACAACAATTAACAGTTCAAGTGACTACCTATATTACTTTTTTTATTGTATTACTAACTAACCAATCAACCATTAATAAATGCAAACTACTTTCACGAACTAAAATATCTATTTACCGTCAAAGACTTATCGTTATGGATGGTTATTTTGAATGGATGCGGTGGTACGAGCGAAATGTAATTTTTTTTTGGTTATTGAATTGAAATCGTTTTGATCTGATAACAGTTTAGTTGTGGATAATAGATATTGATGTGTCATACTTTAATCGTCCAATTTGAATCTAGTACATTTGAAATACATCTTGTTTTTGCTGGTACCAATGGAGGTTAGTCACCGAATAAGATATGCATTTTAATATTGAATTGTTGGGAAAAAAATTGTTAATTTTACGTTAGAATTGCTGTCTTGTTACCGGTTTTTTCGTCTATAACGTGAAAATAATGATAAAAAATCATGATTTCAATTTATTTGTAAAGAAATATTAATAGGTATTCGTTTGAATAAAAAAAAAACACATTTTTTACTGTTTTTTTTTTAAATTTATATTATTTTTCTAAAAAAAAATTAAATTTGTGAAAATAAAATAAAAAGTATATCAGAAAAGTTCAGTTTAAGAAAAGAGGACCCTGAAAACAATATAAAAAAAAAACATTAATGGAAAATAATTATTTGAATTTATTTATGAAAAATCTTCATTTATATTAAATAAATTTCCTTTTTTTAAATATATGTAGGTGTTTTTATTTGATTTTTAACAATTTTCTCCGAAAAAAAATGTAAAAGACACTATACTAATAGAATATTGAGTTAAGGTATTTCCTTGAATAATTTAAATAATTAGTTAATGGAAAAGGCGACCAGAAAACGGTTTTTCCATTTGATTGTTATTAACTTAAAAAAAATCAATTAAAAAAAAATCAATTTCATTTATAAAAAATCAAGAAAAAGTAAATCGAAAATGCTCAATTATAAGAAATTGGTCCCTAAAAAAATAGAAAAAAAGAATATTAAAGGAAAATAATTATTTGAATTTATTAAAAAAAACCGTATTTGTATAAAATAAATTTCCATTTTTTACAAATATAGGTATTTTTTATTAATTTTTATATATTTTCCCAGAAAAAAAATGCAATTAAATTTGTAAAAATAAAAAAAAAACAGAATAAAGGAGCAATTTTTTGTTAAATGAAAAAGACACTACAAATAGAAGAATAAGTTACGGTATTTCCTTAAATAATTTAAATAATTATTATTAGTTAATGGAAAAGGCTCCCAGAAAACGGTGTATGAAAAAAATCTCATGAGCAAAGAAATATTTAAAAAGTAATTTGGAAAATAATGTATTCACAAAAAAAACTTTTTTTATAAAAACATTCAAATATTAATCCAGACAACAGTGCAGGAAAACAGAGGATTGAGCAGTAATCTATTTAAAATAATTATTTAAATTTATTTTTCTACATTCATGCAAAAAACAACACTTTTGTGCACCACATTTAATGGAAAAAGTGGTACTTTATTGCACTAGAACAATAAAATATTTTATTGCACTCATATGTCATTCTTGTGTCAGTTTTGTGATGATTAATGACAAACATAAACATTTAAATTAAATAAAAATCCATAGCAAGCACCTGATCCTGCTTTAATACAATAATAATATATGTATATCTTACTACTTAGTCTCAACGAGTTACAATTATTTCAAAAATCTTTAATTATTTAAAATTTAAATCGTCAAGGCGAAAACCAGCTATGATTGAGTACTGACAAGGTGGAGGCCATAAAAATACAAAAAAGAAGAACGGGTTGAGTTTTATTAGGTTAGATTAGGTTTTTGACATATTTATATTGTAATTTTCCAGTTTTTGCATGAATTTTTTTTTTTTTTTTTCCCGGAGCCGTCCTTTCGCCGGTACCACCTCAGCCTCCTGGGCTTATTGTGGATACTCCTAGTGTTCTGACTACAACCTATTCAGCCAATCCGTTCCCTGTATTAGATCATACAGGTTCTTTGCTGGTTGATTGTAGAAGTCTTCTGGAGTCATTTGGGTTCTGCCATACAGTTTCTGCCTTCTGTGGTCCAGCGACTCACAGTTGCATAGTATATGCAGAGCTGTTTCGGTATCCTTTTTGCATCTTCTGCATGTAAGGTCTCCGTTGTACAGCCCTATTTTGTTTAGGTGCTCCTTTGTGGGAAAGTGTCCCGTAAGTAGCCCCGTAATGGTGCGCAGCTTGTTCCTGCTCATTGCATGAATTTAGAAAAAATATTATATGCAACTCTTGCACACACTTTTTGCACTTGTTGCATAAATAACTATTAAAAGAAATTCTCATTTATACGCAAAAAATTGTTCATTTTGAATGAATATTTTCAATTATTATAATTTTATTTTTTTTTAAATTATCCTTCGAAAAATATTTTTTTTTGGCATTTTTTATTATCCTAACTAAATTTTAAGTATTTATTCTAAAAAGATGATCAGAAAATATTCCAAAACATGTCTTGTCATTGACATTTTTTTCGCCTCACTTATTCATACTATCTGTCAAAATAAATAATATCAACTTTTTAGTGCCATCTCTATACCTACCTCTACATTTTATACAGACATTCAGTCTTATGAATTTTCAATATTAAAACACCCCAAAATGTAACTAACGTTTTAAGTAATAAAATATGTGACGTCTAGACATTTTGTTTATACTTTTATAAAAAATATTCCATATCTGTGTATAGATGCCAAGTGCCATGTACGTAGTTCCCAGTACAGAAGGATCACTTACTTTTGATGAAATATACAAAAGGGTTGAGTCTCACGAGAGTAAATGTGTCATCAATAACAGATGAAGTTGTTTAAATCCCATGTGTTCGAGTGGTTTTCTAATAGGAATTATATCTCGAGAATAACCGCTCTATAAAATGTTTTCGATTACGAGAGGGTGTTTTCGTTTCTTTAAAATTATTAACGTGTGTGTGAATTTATCTTTTAAAAACCTATAAAAACACTTTAACCGTTAATGGGTATTGGGTTGGAACTGTTCTGGAACTGGATCCATATCTATTTTAAAATTGAATTTATTTCAACCCGTTTAAAGAAGAAAAATTAACACATGTATTTTTCCAAATAAAAATTTTATTGCCCTACTCTTAAATAATATCTTAACGAATATAAATTTCCTGATTACGCCATAACGTGTATAGTACCTATCTATATGATTGTAGTACCTTGTTACCTCATTATTTCACAATGCAGATCACATTGTTCGACTCGGAGAAGTACCGGAGTACCTTTCTTTTGTTGGACACACCCTATAGACGTACAGAAACCGCGTGAACGCTCCGGTCAATACACCTCTCGCTCTTTCGCTCCACATCCGTCTCGCTCGTTCTCGTGCGGTCTACAAATAGGTGGAAAACCGAGTTGGACGATATCACAATATTGTATATCAAGTTTTTTCCGGTACTACTCTATAATTTTTTTTTATAGTTACTGTTATATTTATGTGGTGTTTAGTCATATTAATTTGAATACAGTTAACCACAACAGAAAATGAAGGTCTTTACATTCATAAATACATTATAGTTTAGTTTGCTATAAATAATCTCATTGTGTAGTTTGAAGATCTTTACAAAGCAATGAACGGGTATAGGATTGGATAAAAAAAACTGACTATTGTGCATTAAGAGTTTCAGCAGGGATCCTAGGGAGGAAGAAGAATATAGATTTTGTGAGATGGAAGAAAAAACCTCCATCCACATACTTTCCCACTGCACAGCACTCCAGAATCCTAGAGCACAGTACCTGGAAGGTTACTGGATAGAAGAGGAATATTTACCTAAGTTGAAGCCTGCAAATATCCTAAAATTCCTCCGGGAAATAGATCTAAAGGAGCTACTAGTTTCAGAGACTTTCCTCAGATACTAGAAGTAAGGGGACTCAAAAGATCTTTTAGGCCTCAGTGAATGTAACCCCAAAAATACATAGATACATGGTCGATTTTTTGCTGGTTCAATTGATTGTAGACGATAATAACCTAGACTTACTTAAATCATAGTCTATACTTCTATTAACAGTGAACCAAGGGGGGTTTTCGTTTCTTTTTCCACAGAATGCAGTTAAAATTAAAATAAATTAAGCAAGACACAAATTTTTCAATCAACTCTAAAACAATCTACAGAACTACTTCAAATTAGACCCACCAAATAACTTTTTCAAAACATTTTTAATTCAATCAAATCAAAAACTCACTTGGATACAAATAATTTTTTAATTTAAACTCTAAAACATTAGAACTACAGTCGACAGAAGCAAACATGAGCCCTGGTGGGCGTGTCCATGTCGCTGTAGTTGTATTATTTCAACAAATTACCAATGTTCGTTCGTTAACATTAGCACCTGATTGGTGCGTTGCGATGAAATTTTTTTAGTTCGCATATTTTCCGGGGCTCACGTTTGCTTCTGTCGACTGTAAGTGCGTCAAGTGCTGAGAACGGTTATATATAACGTAAATCGTCCACCTCTGGCGGAAATAAGAAAAGAAGAGAGGCAAGGTGAGCCCGTCATCGTCGGTCGGGTACCTGTTCCCACGTTGAAAGAAGCGGTCGGTCGCGCTACACCACGGTACCATAACGCACTACTAAGATAATATGCCTGAATGGTACCGAAAAGAATGAATATCAGTCTTTATTTTATAAACAAACCTCAATTAATCATGTGTATCAAAAAGTTTTAAATTTTTAATAGTTCCCATTTATAAAAATTGATCTATTTACTAAAAAGTCCCTTGATTTAGATTTTTTTCGTGAATAGTCACTGGGAATCAAATCTGGACAATACAGTCAATGGAAAAGTATAGTTCTAGAACATATGAACAAACTATAATTCAATTTTGTACAGCATTTTATTTGTCAAAACCGTATTGGACGACAGTAAGATTTAAAATACATATTTCATAAAATTATAGTATTTTCCCTTCCTCTTCTTCTAATATTTACAAGACTGCGTAATTAGGAAAATTTCTTTTGATTCTTACAATTTTTTCATTAATTAACTTGGGACAAATTCTGGAGAATATAGTGGATGGGGAAAAGAAAGTCGCCAAGTTTTCTAATGCGATGCAGATGAAAATGCCTTTTCACAAAAAAAACAGATAGTGGTAAGTTTGGTAACCAAGGTGGCTAGTTAATGTCCAATTAGTCCTTAAATGCTACCGCATAATAGGCATATTCTAGATCAGTCTTTCCCAACGTGGGCGATAACGCCCCCTTGTGGGCGCTGCAGGCCTGAAGAGGGGCGGTATAAGAGACCCAGAAAAAAAAGGGGGCTTTGGGGTCGATTTATAATTTCATCTACCTAGCTAGGAAGACTCCGACTGAGCTCTCGACTACATCCTGTGAACATGAACTAATATTAATTATTAAGATATAGCTCAGACCTGTATAAATTGTTCAACGACATAAACCCCCAACTGCAAGGCGATGAACTAAATTTAATTAAAACAAAAAATGTTGCTGCTTTCGCAGCCAAACTGCTTCTGCACAAATGTCAACACAGCAATGTCACCTCAGCTGGAAGAAGAACTTATAGAATTGACAACAAACGAAGAAATAAAAATCAAGTTCAAAAATGGATATCAAGAATTTTGGATATCAACAAACTTATTGGACAGCATCAGATTCAACCTTCACATTAGTTTTTATTTAAGAATTGTATATTCAAGAAATTGTATAAACGTTATAAAAGTTAGAAATAAATAATATTTTTCAAGTGTACTTTTATTTGAACGTAACTGAATACAATAAAAACGCAAAGAACAATGAACTTAAGGTCACGAAATCTTGATATTTTTTTTTTTTTGACAAAAATGTCCTTGTACATGTACATAAAAGTACGTAAATAATAAAGTGTAATCAAGTTTAAGCATCAAAGACCATTTTCGTTATTTTTTTTTCTTCAAGTGCCCGACTAAAAGTGGTTAGATTCCGTGTTCAAATAATAGCAGAAATAAATGTCTTTGTTATGCGTAGTCATAAAACACAAACACCTTTTAATATTCAGATACCTTTTAAAGGATAACTGGAAATAAGGATATAAAAAAAAGAAGTGTTAAATATTACCGAAACTTGGATTGCAAATAATTGAGAAAATAACCACCGATAGCGATGATATGGACGATTCAATAATACAGGGTGAGTGGATATTTAAAACTAACAACAGATGTCTATAAGTTTTAAGAAGTAAAAGCATGTATGTGTATGTATTTTTGGGGTAACATTCACTGAGATCTAAAAGATCTATTGTACCCCCTTACCTCTACTTAGTTTCTGAGGAGAGTCTCTGAAACTAGTAGCTCCTTTGGTCCTATTTCCCGGAGGAATTCCAGGATATCTGCAGGCTTCAACTTAGGTAAATGTTCCTCTTCTATCCAGTAATCTTCCAGGTACTGTGCTCCAGGATTCTGGAGTGCTGTGTAGTTGGAAAATATGTGGATGGAGGTTTCTTCTTCCATGCCACAATACCTGCATTCTTCTTCCTCCACTATTTTGAGCTTTTCCAGGTGTTAAAACTCTTGGCGCAGTTTTACTTTGACTCATGCATTCATTTGATCTCAACAGGTTGTAGTCACCCAGGAAAATCTTTTATTGTATAAACCCTACTAGATCTTTCCAATGGTCAGATCTTCTCTTTCTTTCGGATTCACCTATTTCTTCCAATATTACAATGGTGCTGATTCCGCAAAATGGTTCAGGCCCCCAGAAAGGTATTTCAGTCCCCCCCTTTGCTAGTTCATCTGCTGTTTCATTTCCTTCTATTCCAGTGTGTCCTGGAATCCATTGTAAGGTTAGGCCTAGTTCATTGAGTTTGTCTAGGCATTCCAACGCCATTTTGGAACTGACTACACAAGAGGTCAGTGCTTTAATGGCATCTTGACTATCTGTCATGATGATAATCCTTTGTCCTCTGTATCCTTTATCAAAATTGAACTTATGGCGTGCATTTCCGCTTGAAAGATACTTGGGGTTTTTCCCAAGCTTTCAGAGTGTTTGGTTCCTATCCTGAACACTCCTATCCCAGTTCCTCCTATTGCTTTTGAGCCGTCTGTGTACCATTGAATGGCATTCTTTCCAAGTCTGGTAATGGTATTTGGATCCCATTTCTTCTTGTTACTCAATTCCGTAAAGAATTTCTTGGAAAAGTTATACTTTTTCATCATACCGTCTTGTGGCATGTCACAGGTTGTCTGATTTCTAAGTAGTAAGGAGGTAGTTTTTTTAATGATTCCCTCTCTACTTATTATGTATCTTGTTCTTTTTGCAACACTTTCCACCACCATATATAGAGGGGCAAAAGAAGAGGAATACCAAAGACGAGGTGTATGTTGAAATAGCAAAGTTTTAAAGTTGAAAGCATGAAGCAAAAATAGATTGGAGGAATACTAAGTCTGTAATGCTGAAAGCACCCTACAAAAATATTGGGTCTTCGGTATTAAAAAACTGCTAATAAACACAAAGGAATCTTAAAATAAGAAAATACTTTAAAAAGCAAAAAAACTAAAAAAATGTATTAGTGTCTTTGCCTAGACCACGGAAACCACGATCCTATCCTGTACAAACCCTTACAATATATCATCATCAACCTACAAATAAAAAAAACGTAACATATGCAGTAGCCGAGGTTCTAACGTGTTATATAAATTTCGTCATTGAATAAAGGTCCAGACCTTTTGTTACCGCGTTTTTTCTTTCAACAACCCCATTTTGTATCCAATGCAAACTATTCTTTTTCGAGTCCACATGGTGCATTAATTTCAGAAGGGCCATAACTCGGTTTAACCAACATGTGCATAAATTTTCGTTCTTTATTCACTTTTTTTTTATCTACTCTGCACTTTTTTGTTTATTATTTTCTACCGGATTTGTTTAGTTACGAATGTTGTAACATGTGCAAAGATATATATATATATATATATATGCTTGATTCCCAGAAGTAGTTGTTTGAAAATCGACTCAGTTTGTTTAGGGAATCGGAAAGATAATAAATATACAGAGTAATCTTTTTTAAAAGGTATATTAACAGGGGGAAATTAAAGTTTGATTAAAAAAAAATTGTCTACACAAATTTAACATCTATTTCATACAGTGAGGTTCTAAAGTAACGGATAGATTCATTTTTTATGTGGAGTCAAATGAAAAATTTTGACACTGGCAAGTGACATTACCTAAGGTCACCAAAGCAAGTTTGCGGTAAAATACAAAAATAAAAAACATAACTTTATGGTAGTTTACCTAACTAGTGCAGAAACGTCACTTTACGCACGTGTTAGGTACACTATTTTTTCTACTACCATACGGAAAAAGACCAAAACAATAAAAACATTCATTTTCAAATACATATCAACAAATTTATTATTATTATTTAACATAACATAACATAACTTTTATGGTACTTTACCTAACTAGTGCGGAAACGTAACTTTACGCACGTGTTACGTACACTATTTTTTCTACTACCATACGGAAAAAAGCCCAAAACATAAAAAACATTCATTTTCAAATACATATCAACAAATTTATTATTATTATTATTATTATTATTATTATTATTATTATTATTATTATTTGACATAACATAACATAACTTTTGTGGTAGTTTACCTAACTAGTGCGGAAACGTCATTTTACGCACGTGTTAGGTACACTATTTTTTCTACTATCATACGGAAAAAAGACCACAACATGAAAAAAACATTCATTTTTATATACGTATCAACAAATTTATTATTTGATATAGTTTGATAAGGCTTATACCAGTGCCATTAAAAAATTTTATATAATATATATTATATAATAAATTTCTCAATTTTTTAGTCATTTTTGGTAAACTACATCCATACAAATATATATTTTGAATATTCAAATGTCAGTATACTTCCCAAAAATTTAACAGTTTTACGTTTTGCGTTGTAACCCACTTTCCCGTACGCATTTCATTTTTGAAATTGTCACTTTTCCGCACTAGTGCTAGTACTACAGGTAAATGAATATTAACCAAATAGTCCATCAAAAAAAGCTACATATTTTCTAGATTTTTGTTGCATTTATAATAATTACTAGTTATAGTTAAAGTTTTGTGTATGTATCTTGAAATGAAATGTTTGAAAAGTGGGTGGTATAATTTTTGGATAGGTCATAGAAAAAATAATGTTCCTAACTCATGCGTAAAGTGTCTTTCCGCACTTGACTGCTTGCACGAGCTCCGCTATATTTTTTTCGTATTTTTCAAGTATTTTCTGTAAGAAATTCTTTATTTTCATATCCAAAAAAAATATACGATTAAGAAATGTTTCAACAGAAATTCTCCACTATTTTTATGTATTTTCAGGAATATTATTTAATGATGCTAATATTTTTTAGAGTGTTTTCTGTACTTTCAATGTATTTTCTCTCATTTGTACACTATTTTCTTCAGTGGTTTACCCTTCGACGGAAATAGGGAAAGTGATGAACGAATTTTTGTTCCTTACTAAATGATATTACAGTTGGTGGTTTGAGAAAAAAAAACGATCATAAACGCTACATTTCTTGGGAAGTTTTTCGAGTGGGAATGGCAGATAACTATGAACAAATTAAATTGACCATAAAAAAACAAATAGCAGATTTTATTGTGGTTTTTAATAAGCCGTATCTAAGAAATGTTTGATGATACCGGTATTCGGTAAAATTTTGATACAAAATCAATTAAATGTATTTGGTGAAAAAATTAATCTTTTGAAACATACAGAGTGGCCTACCTTATATATTTACTTGGATTTATTACATCCATTATACTTTTATCTGTTATATTATTTTAATTTTAATTCAGTTTTCATAAAACTGGGTTTTGAAAAATTTGAATTTTATTTTATTTTATGGGTTTTCAGATCAAGCAAAATTTTTTATCAAGAATGGCATTTTTCACTTAAACTAATATTTGGATACCCCATCCGTGGACACGCTGTATAACGTTATATGAGTCTAAATTAATTTTTTTCTCCTTCGTGCAAATATTTTCCAATTTCAAAACTATTTTAATCATAGTCACTCTATTTCGTTTTCAAGTTTTTTTTCAATAAAAATTATCATGTTATACAAGCTACTTTCTGTTATTATTTAGCATAATTGCATTATTCATATTGTGTTCTAAAATTTTTTCACGGTTAAAAAAACCAAAAATAAGAAATCAGCTACCTAACCAAAATATGCATGTATAAGTAATAAGAGGTCTCCGAAATGAATACGAACGGGTTTTAGAAACATTTATTATTATTATACATCTACTGGAAATTTGGTAGTTTGCCAATTTACCTGCCAAATTTCTACCTGAATCGACCTTTATAGTTCTAGATCGACTTTACAAATAACTTGAAGAACATAACTCAACTATACTAGACGTGTGTGCTCACTCCTTCGAATAGATACAATTTAGAAATATACCGGATGTCCCAGATAACAAAAAAACGTAAAATAGAGAATTTTATTGGTTTTTTGAAAGTGTTTGAACACGTATTGTAGGACAAATAGCAAAGAGAGAGACTGAAACACTCTTTTTGGGTCAGGGACACTTAAGAAGAAATGGTCAGGGCCGAGTTGTCTCCCGTAAAGATTTTTTGTTGTTATAAAGTTTAACAGAAAATTGCTTACACCATGACTTTGGGAATGCCCTGTAGATTATTAAAATCCAAAAACTAGCCAACTTTTTTACTTGTGAAATTTTGTTCAACAATAATTATTAACAAAAAAGACCCTTTTTTCGTTTTTTGCATATACCGGGTGTTATCAAATTACACTTACAACGTTTGCATGTAGATTTCTCTCGTGCAATTGGACAAAATGATATAAGGATTGGGGGTCCAGCTCATTTACTTTTCGAAGTTCGGGGTGTTGAAGTTATAAAAATTTAAATGCAAATTTAAAGGCAAATTTTGATAAAAAAAACATTTGTCAGTAATCAACCTCAACAACGCCCAACAAAATTCCCAAACCCGACCCTGCTTTCACATGTGGTCTAAACTATAAACACGCACTCATAACGTTTAAAATAAAATCAACCATCGAAAATGAACAAAGACAACACTACATGAAACCACGTAAGCAAGTAGCTGTATAAAAAGGGACAACCAATAGATATATACAACATAATAGTTTAATATTGTGGGAGAAGAATCAATGGACCAATTAACCCTATAGGTCTATAACGAACCGCCATTGTCCGCAAACAGTTACCGCATTCTATTGTTAACAATCGACAATCGCTTCCTGATGCTGATAATATATATCGACAACAAACTGTATGTGCTCGAATTAATTGCTCTCATTCAGATTTTTACCGATAAATTTTTTAATTTATCGTTTGTCAATGACTGGCCGATGTACCGCACCGCCGAAATAAATCTGATCTATCATGTCGTTCGTGACAATTAGAACAATAATTACAGGTATACGCGCTCAAGTTACGTAAGTCAACTACAAAACCATGACTCTGTCAATGTTTTTTCTTGAATTGATTTTCAACGAGATATTTTTGATTCATAACATTGACATGTTAAATGAAATAAGAAGTATTTTGTTTCATGTGGTTGTTGTGGAGACGCCTCGGGCCGATAAACAAAAGAAATCCTATTATTTATAATAGACATTGCCCAACAACGGGTAATTTGTTATTTTACAGCAGTTTATTACCGGAACTTGTAAAAATGTTTTATACTAATCAGGCAAAGAGAGAGAACAAGTCGTGGGAAAAATTAATTTCAAAAACGGACCTTAAAAAATTGTTATATAGTGTGTATGAAGAAAAAAATGTAAATAGTATACAGGGTGTACCAATATCACGACAAAGTTCGGTATGTTTAGAGATGTTTTTTACGTGAAAAACATCAAACCACTGGATCAAGAATTGACAATTCTATTTTTATCAAAACATGCCTTATACATTTAAAAACATCCTGCTAAATGTCAAATTAGTTTATTGATCCATTTTAAAGTTATCAAATAAAAACATTCAAATTTTTATAACTTCAACACCCCGTATTTCGAAAAGTAAATGAGCTGGACCCCTCAATCCTTATATCATTTTGTCCAATTTTACGAGAGGTATCTACATGCAAACGTTTCAAGTGTCATATGAAAACACCCTGTATAAGATTTTTTCTCCTCCCAGCAGAATTTATTCTTGGATATTTATCAATTTAATTCGATAAAGCTTTCACCAGTTTCTGGTAGCGCCATAACTCAAAAGCATTGTTATTTTATCAACGTCAATCTTTACTATTAACAATTGAGAGAAAATATTGATTTGTATGGCACCCGAATGGATATAGAAGAATCAGCAAATATCGCTTGCCTGTTGGTGCTGCTAGAAAAGTCAAGAAAGAGGTATGAATTTTATTTGTTATTTTTCAATCACTAAAACAAACAATCCCCCGTACTATATCCAAAAGGGAACACTCGAGACATCATTTTAGACCGGGAAAAGATTTCCACCGGAGATTTTACTTTTTTAAACGAAAGTATATAAAAAAGTATGAACAAATTTTGTAAAATGGATTTTTAAACGACAAACATAATTATTAGAATATCAATAACTATTTCATAATATATGAAAATATAGTTCGCCACCTGAAACCTAACCTAATCGCTTAACAAAACATTTTTCAAAAATGTTTTCAAATTTCAAAAAATCAAGTGTTGAAAAATATTTTTTTTACGACCCTGCGTTTCAACCCACTTTCCCGCACGCATTTTAGTTTTGAAAGTGTCACTTTCTCGCACTAGTACGGGAAAGTAAAATATCAGTGCGGGAAAGTAAAATTAGGCAAATTTTGACCTCATTAGATAGTTTTTTACTTCGGAAGTTATAACTATTGCGACTACAGGTAACAAAATATTCACGAAAAAGTTCACCAAAAAAATTTTTTACTAGCTTTTTGTTGCATTTTTCATTTTTTGGAAATATAAAAGAATGAAGATATTTTTATATAACCCTAACACCAAATGACTCCACTGGATTGGCAATTTTAAGTAATTTACAGAATGCAACAAATTGTGTTTTTAATATTAATATTTTTATAAGTTTTTAGTCAAAGTTTTGTGTTTGTATGTTGAAATAAAATAATTTTTGGTATACTTTTTATAGGTATATACGGTCGTAGAAAAAATAATGTTCCTAACTCATGCGTAAAATGTCTTTCCCGCACTTGACCGCTTGCCTTTACTCAGCTCCGCGTCGTTCGGGTCAACAGCTGTCGCGTGCGGGAAAGTATCACTTTCCGCACTTGTTAGGAAAATAACTATTTTCAAACATTGCATCACGCCATCCTATAGGGTATAAAATTTCCTACAACTATGATTCCTACAATTTTTTCGTACAATCAAATCTAAAAAAGTTATGGACGAAAAAATGCTGCAATTCACGTGGTCCAAGCTATGCTTCCAAGCTGCATCGCAAGCTCGAGCGAACTTTTCTCACAAATCTAGGAAACTAGTCTATACTGCAAATTTCCGGCGGAAAACTTTCCGACAAATTTCGGCATAAGTTTCCCAGACTATTTCCACTATACTATAAAATAAAATATAAGCAATAAACCCTAAAACAAAAACATAAATAACCAGCTTCTATTAAGCTGGCTTTTATGATCCTGCCCTGCATCCATATACGTTTTTTATGTCATTTTCTATTGTAAACTGGTCTCGCGTTCGTTGTTTTTTTTAATGTTTTTATAATCCATCTGTAATTTGGAGATTATTTTATTGTAAATCAAGGGATTGTCGTAGAGGCATCGTGCCGGTTGGGCGCCTTGTTCCTTTTACCAAAAACTTATTACAGCTTGGTTGCTACACAGGTATAAAACCTCCTCGGCTTCGTGGTCGTTCTTCGAGAGTGTGTGTGTCTTGTGTATGTGTGTAGGTTGAAGAATACGACAAAAAAAAGGATTATCTATTATCTGGTGTGGTGCCGGGGGCACGCCTTCTGTCTTTTTCTTATTCGTTTCGATGTTGAACAATTGATACAGGGTGGAATCCTATCTAAGAAGACTTAACAATTAATGAAAAAATTTCCTGTCAAAAAATATTAAATTCAACATTCATGTTTAGTTACATTGACGTAGACCACTTCATTTATAGTCAATTTTTATGAATGAGAGAGTATTAAAATAATCGTGACAGTAAAATTTTTTTAAACACATATTTTACATAAAAAAAGAAGCAGTACTGTGGAATTGACAGAACAACACTGCAGTTCCTAATGCATGGCAGAAAACATGAAGTTATTTTTTCAGAATTTCTTTCTTTTTCTTTGACAGAGCCAGTGACCGAATAACAAATGAAATTGTGACTTGCCAAGAGTTCCTAGAATTATTGGCCACTGATATGTTGAGTATTTAGCTAAAAAGTTATTTAAATTGCAAGATATACGCTTTGGGGGTGTATTCATTATTTTAATAGAACAATATAGATGTTAACAATGATAAAAAACATGCAAAAATCTTATGTTTTGAATAGTAGACCTTAACTGTCGTTCTTGTCAGAAAAAACCAATTTGTGGGCCACACTGACCTTATACTGAACTCCTCTATTTTTGTCAAAAAAACTCCGGTTTAATGCTCAAAAAGTACCTATACAGTATTTTCAGAGGAAATGAACAGACTTATGGCGGTATTTATAGTCGCTCAGAAAAGTGGTACTCAAGTATCCCTTAATGAAGTGACACTTGAGTAGCACTTACCCCTTCCTTGATTACGTGTTCTATAGTTGAAGTTATGTTACACTCAGGTCATACTTGGATAAGTGACTCCTAAGTGTTCGTTTAGAAGGGTTTTCAGTTGTAGTTTATTAGCAGCACTGTCAATTTGACATTCGGGCTTAAAATTTAGTGGTTTTTTATGGTGAACTTGCAACCTATCTTTTTTATATTTCAAGTTCCACGTTTGTTCCGGGTTCTAATTATAGTGTTTCGTTTTTCTATTATTTTGTAAAACACGTGTTTGTAGGAGTAGAGTTTAGTTTAAAACGACCATCTTCAAAAATTGTAATAATGTCTGCAAAACAGTGTTCGAAAGCGATTTATTCTACAAAAGTAAAGGCATCGCTTGCATCATTAGTTGATACATTTAAGGATAAGTTAGAATCTTAAAAAAACTGATGGCACAACAAATGCTATTAAAAATAAGACGTGGAAAACCATTGCTGAACAATACAACAGGGTCTTGCATATCAGGAATATAACGTTTTTCTAATCTTTGTCCATTTTCATCATCTTCTATATTATCAATATATTCTAAAAAGTCGTCTAAATCTTTCATTTCAGAAGAAATGCAGTTTTTGTGTACAACTGAATAACTTTATAACGTCAATTCGATTTAATTGTGAATACTTTGACGTATAAGTATCACTCAAGGTTTATATCAACCACCCTTAAGTTTGAGTGCCTCTTACTACATCACGTGACTTTGAAATTGTGTCTATAGAACAACTTTACGAAGTTTCCGAGCTAAGTGACACTCAAGTGTTGTCCATAGTGACTATAAATACGGACATAAGAACACTATTTTATGACTCTTGTAGGGAACCAATTAAGTGGAAATTGAAAATAAAAACTTTCTCAAATGTAAAAGAAGTAGTTTTTTGTCCCTCTGTTTCACAAATCGATAAAAAATAATTAATTAGACTTTTTCGCCAACCGTTCGGTCCAGATCTAGTCCACTGCGACTTCTGGGTTTCAACAAGGAATTTAAAAAAAGTTTGAAAATCTTCCAAACAGTGAAATTTCAACTTTATGGTATCAAAGTTAATGTAATCTAAGTATGTTCTTAAACCTGTCTTATAAAACTTAAACCACCATGTATTCTGGGTATGTTAATTCCATTACCATGCCCACTCACTCCACATACTTATATACATAAATTGAATTGAAGATATATAGGCATATACATAATATACATACAAATAAAGATCTTTCTTTTGTTATGTTTCAAACCTCCACACTTTTGTATTTTTTTTACAATTATTGCGACTCGCCCCCGATGACTGGTATGTCTGCTGTGTTATGGAAACATTTTTTCACTCAGGATATATTTTATTAGAGTATGGCTGCATAAAAAAGGGCTAAGCCTATTTCCCCGATTATTTTTGACGTTTCTCGAAACAATAGGATTCATATACGTTTTAGATCGATGACTCATGCGCAGAGTCTTTTTTGTAAACGGTTTTTATCACTGCGCATGAGCCGTATAGTTAAAATGATCGTCAGTATTTAGACCAACATTTTCCAAGCCACTGTATTGGGAAAAGGCATTGAATGTCCTTTAGGGTCATTAAAATTGGTCACCTCTAGTAAAGTCTACGAAACACAACAAGCCTCTTTATAAGATTTACGCCATGAGTTTGTCAACGAGAGTTATGTCAATGTCAATTTAAACATTTAATTTATCTAAAAAGTAAACAACTAAACATATAATATGTCTCAGTAAGTTGGAACCATATGGGAAACTTTTTTATTATCAATTTTAGGAAAAAAATGTATTCTTCATAAAAAGTTCTGCATGTTTTAAAATCTGAAATACAATCAACAGATATCAATTTTTTTCAGTCGTGTACGAGGTATGTCGAAAAATATGAATTTTACTCAAGAGTAAAGTACCTTTAAATTTGACAATATCGAAAAATGTTATTAAAAAAAAGTTTATCAGTACCAAAAACTATGTCCATTTGTCCTAAAATTAATAATAAAAAAGTTTCCCATATGATTCTTACTGAGGATATTGTATAAGATTGTTGTAAAGTGAATTATAATGGCAATATTTGCTTTCGTTCGGCCACCCCGTATATATAAATACGATGTCCATTATATGGAATCTATGAGCTCGTATATCCAGTTTGTTGTCGGTTGCCTGGCAACCGACGCGACCTCTATAAATAAGACCCACACGTCTAGAAAACAATGGAACTAATGAGGCTATGTATACGGCCACGGCCTACCGAGCTTTCGTACAAAAAAAAACACGATGAAGAGGTGGCTAGGAAAGGAAATTTTAAAAAACGTCGAACAATGCGTTCCTGTGCCTTTGCTTCGGTGTTTTTTTCTCTTCTTTTTGATAAGCATCGCCCGATTTGTAAGTGTCAACCAGTAGGCAATACGAGAAAAGAGATTCAATTTGCTGTTATTAAAATATCCATAAAGGGATTTGCAAAGCGTGACAATTTTCAGTCATCGAAAATCTGAGAAAAATAGAAGATCATTGCTGTCTAATATTGAGTTGTAGTAAGGGGACACAATAGATCTTTTAGGTCTCAGTGAATGTTACCCCAAAAATACACACATACATTTATATTTGTTATTTCTCAAGATATTACAAAAGTTTAAATAAAAGTAACCACTATTCAAAAGAGAACTGTTCTAAAACAGTTCGACCAGTACTTATTCTTAGAAGATGTTTCAAATTCTCTCTCATTTCACGCAAGCGCAACGCAGGTTTTGTTTTGATTTACGCCGTCACTGGGGGTATAAATAATGTTGTAAATCATTTTAACGACACATTAGATCACTAAGTAGTTAACTTTCTAGCGTGTCGAAGTAAAATATTGCAAGTAATTGGTCGTTTTAGTTATTTTTTTGTTTTAGTATCCAAGATGGCATGTTGCCAGCTCTTCAAAATTATCTTAAGTATATTACATTAAGTCGTTTCAATATTTTTGTAATAGTAGAAATATGCAATCGAAAATATTAATTTTAAGAAATTTAAAATTGTACTTACTTGCAAAAGCTATCTTTTTTCAGAGGCGAAGAACATGTTCCACCGTTACTACAAGGATTAGGTGAACATGATTCGAAACCTGCAACAACAAAAATAAATATTGAAATTACCTATAGGTATCTTTTTATTTCGGGTTATCGTCAAAATACAGTTCACAACTCATACACAAAGGTAACACACTACACCACCAACAGCTAGAGATATGTTATAGCTTGTTTTAAAAAGTACATAGAGTATTGGAATGCCATAATCCTTCAACAACCATGTGCGCTATTCTTGATCGTTTGCACTTGTCAAGGTCGTGCGCATCTCGTTATTTTCCGAATGTCATTTTGCATTTGCGTATTTTACAACGAGTGGTGTTCGTTAATCGCAAACGACTTGCGTATGCGTTTTACAGAGTTTATAGGTTATGTTCAGGTATCAAAATCACTGCTATACATTTTTTTGGGAATTGGTTGATTTGTCATATATTTCACATTTAAGGAATCTTGGATATAAACCAATGATTCGATACAATCGTTCCAATCCTATTGATCCTTGTGATATTTTAAGTAAAATACATTTTGCAAAATGTTTGAGAATTTCTGTTAAGTAGATCTTTCATTTTTAATGAGGTGATTCATCCGAGATGGATTTATCCTATCAAATAATAAAAACTTAACCTAAGTTACCATCTAATCATAATCTGATGACACTGAACTAGCAAATTATCTATAAATTGCGATGTTGTCAAATTCATTTTATCACCCGAATGAAAATATTCGCAAATCTCTATGAAGAGTGGTCAAGAATACCATTTTCAGGTAGTGTTCGCAAATTGACCATTGCACTCGAAATTGACGAAACATTTTACAATAATTTAATAGTAACTTTAGGTAAATACCATTGAAAAATGCCACAATTTTCAAGTTTGAATAAAACTTGGATTATTGCATTCTAAAACTCCTTTTCTGTGCATCACACACGTGGCATCACTGACACGTCTGTCAATGTGATCTGTGCCTTAGACTGGTTAAACGAAACCCTTTAAATGGATAGTTGTGCGGTGCTTAAAATAGTGCTTCTATATAAATTTTGTTTTCATTGCAAAAATGTCGCAATCTACACAGTTTACATACAACATAACAAACGGTCATATCCCGGATGTGTTTCATTAAATAAGACTTGATGCGTTTTTATTTTTAATGTATGGCACGCTGCTCGACAACGCGCTCTGTGTTACCGATATGTACTTAAAACAGATTAATATTATTGCTTCCTTTTTTCCGCTCTTTTTCACGTCCATTTAAATTTTTACCAGGAAAATTGAGTCATTTTAATGTAATTTGTTTTCTCTATTTACTGCTAAATATGTAATGCATCCAAGATTGTACGGTGGGCCACCCTGTATGTGTTAAAAGTTTTATTTGTTCAATTTCAATTAATAATTTGGAATGGTGGGAAGAATGGAAAGAAAAAGAAACTAAAAATATGGGAAGTAATACTTAAAAAGAAAAGAAAAAGAAAAACTGGAGAAAAACAAAGAAAAATATTTAAAAAAATAAGAAAATCATGTAGTCAAATAGCAAAATATCGAAAAAAGTGCAATCAATAGAAATTTTCAACTAGACTAAAACATATTTTCATCATATTGAAACCCTGAAATGTTAATAAACCATAGGCGGACATTGGAATTTATATGGGCACAAATAGCACAAAAAAGAATAAAACATTAATTGGAAGACCTACAACAATTACTCCAAAACTGTCGAAAGTGTCTGAAGAAAACGGTTAGTTATAATGTGAGTAATACGCATAAAAAGTAACTGAAGATGTGGCAACTAGAGAATATCATGGATGGACTCGTTGAATTTATAATAATTAATGTTGGAGTTGATGATTCGTCAGATTCTAATAAAATGGAATTTTGATTTGTTAACATCATCAAGTTTTTAGCAAATCAGCCATTCTTATATGTAGAACTAATCCAGTATTTTATTCTTACCCAACTACACTGCACTGTCACGACAAATTTATCACTTCTAAATATATTTGAATGGTTCACTATATTAGGAAGAGTCTAGCGAAAATTGCCAACTAAACAATTTTGTTTAATTCTTTGAATCACCCTGAAGTGTTTCAGATAAGTTTTTGAACTTATAAGGGGCTCCTCATCAATCAATATGATAAAAATACACTATACATAACTTAAACTGAATTAGAAAGTCCTAACAGGTGAAAATTCATTGAAATTCGGACACAAATCAACTTAAAATTCGATTTCGGCACACAAATTCTTTCAAATACTGGGTGTTTAAGAATAGTTTTCAATAAGTATCTATTATAGTAGTTTGTGCAACTGGTGTGGATATGATGGCCATATCGCACGAGGACGAAGTTTGAGCACGACGACGTAGGCGGAGTGCGATATGGACAATCCACACGAGTCGAACAGTATATTTTTTCTACTACCCACTTAAAAAATCTAGAAAATAAACATTTTAATAAACTGTAATCTCGACAGTAATACGAGGGCAATTCAGAAACTAACCTCCGGTTGATTGAAAAAAATACACCAAGTTAAGTAAAAATATTTTAATATATACATCTTACAACTACATCTTTGCACTATTTTTCGACATAGTCTCCATAACGATTGAGGCACTTATCGTATCTCTTCACAAGCTTTGAAATTCCTTCTGCATAAAAATCACCCGCTTGTGCCTTGAGCCAGCCTGTGACCGCATCTTTGAGCTCTTCGTCGTCATCAAACCGCTGGGACCCGAGCCATTTCTTCATATGCATGAAGAGGTGATAATCGCTTGGCGCCAGATCTGGGCTGTAAGGTGGATGGTTGAAAACGTCCCACTTGAAGGACTCAAGAAGGACTGTTGTTTTGCGAGCAGAGTGAGGACGGGCGTTATCGTGCAAAAAAACGATACCGGAAGTCAGCATACCACGGCGTTTGTTCTGTATAGCCCGTCGTAATGTTTTTAGTGTTTCACAGTACACGTCTTGATTAATGTTCGTCCCACGTTCCATGAATTCAACCAACAACACCCCTTTGGCACATTTGGCGGGATTTTCTATTGCAGCACACATTTCAAACTGCCACAAAAACTAAACTAGCGCAGGTACGATGTTCACTCGACTACGGCTTGATGCCGACTGACCTGCTGAGCGTGTGAATGCACAGATGGCGCGCTACTCCCCCCACTACCCGCACTGTGACCAATCGGAGGTTAGTTTCTGAATTGCCCTCGTATAACTTCAATTTCAAAGTTTTCAACAATTTTACCAATCAATATCAAGCGGAGTAATTATTTAGAAATAAAATTAACAATAAAAAAATTTCTTCGTTGAGAATCGAACCCTGGACCTAGCGCGCGATAGCCTGGTATCCTTACCACTCGACTACCGAGGAATGTTTAAAACGGATATCTATAACGTCATATGAATTACATAGTTTTATAAAAGCTGACGTCTATCAGAAGTCCTCTTTAATACCCATTTTATTCTGTTTTCAGTATTTGTTGTTAATTTATACGAATTATTTTATTTATGTTTATTATTGTAAATAGATATTCTTGATCCAGTGCATCTAAGGAAGCCTTTTTTTCGATAAGTTATTTTGACGTTTCTTTGAAATTCAAAAAAAGGGAGTTGACGAATTCTTAACGCGAATGCTGATTGGTGGATTTCATATACGTTCTAGGATGTATATGAATATATACGTTCAGTTAATCGGTATGGCCTACATTTCCATTCTGTAAACTGTGCAAAAAATGGATAATATACATGTGGGTGTAGAAAAAAATATTTACATATTTTACAAAATCTCGTATAGAATACGCCAATTTTATCCATAATAGTTTCTGAAAGATACCGCGTAGGTTGGTCAGATTTTTTAATAACAATTTACGACTATCTAGAGGCGTAAAGGACCGTCTTGAGATGTAATAGTGAATTATACTTATTATCTAGAAATAATTTTAATGGCCGACAGATCTACCTACATAAATAGATACCGCTATACTTGTCTTATTAGAAACACGCAGTTAAAAATACATTATTGTTTTTCTATTATAATTTTCTTTAATTTATAAAAAGAAATTAAACTCAATTATCAGTGTAATGATAGTTATTTACGTATCAAAAGTACTAAGTAGTAGATTGTTGATTATGGCTTGAGGGCGACAGTTTCACAAAGCCGAGTACCTCTGACCCGAGGGTATATAATTTTTTTAATAATAAGTCAACATTTTACCTCCTTACAAAAGGTATATGGTACCCATATATCTACTAGTGAATTATGGTTCATAATACACTATTAAATCTGTGTATTTTGTTCAGGAAATTTGTATCGCCCATCTCTATATACCTATGTCAAATTATTTGATGTAGCTGCCACAACATTTTGAGATTAGTAATATGCGAAATCGTTACTGACTTTTATTTAATAAATAAATTAAGTGTCGTGGACAAAGTATAGTAATCTACTCGCAATTTATGGCCATAATTCACTTGGGTGACTTGCGCCCCTCGCCTGCCGCTCGTGACGCAAACGTCACCCATCGTGAATAATGGATATCATAAATTGCTGGTTTAATAATATACTATAAATTTCAATTTGATTCACCAATTTTTTATTTTTACCTTAGCTTAGACAATTACCTTGACATTATTATTGTCTGCGTTTTTGTTGCAAATGAGATAATTAAAACGTGTCAAAGTCAAAAATGAAACAAGATTTTGAAATTACCGAGAAAATTGTAAAAAAAGCCGAAAAGGCAATGCAAAACTCATAGTTCATATAATAATTGGTGTGCGTCATCGTTTGTTAATGTCCTTTTAACACATTACGTTACAAGAAATTGTGAAAAGACAGGTCTGCGATTAAACCTAATCAAAATATCACAATAATGAAACGTTTAAATGTAATACAAACGTTAACCCTAATCTATGACTTAAAAAATTTTATTAGTTCGCAAAGCGTGGAGAAATTACATTATAATTTAAAATAGGATGCAGACGTACCTTTCGTAGAGGAAACGTCTCATTTCTTTTTCTAATATCTTACTGACAGTTCTCGTCAGGTCTGTACTTTGTTGTTTGCGGTCAATTTTTATTTATAAAAAAGGGAATATTAATCTTATTGTTATGTTTATTTAAATAAATCAAAAATATGTATGGAAACACGGAAAAACATCAGTATTTTGAAAGTTCTAAGTATTCTAAGATAGAAAAAGATGCTGGTAATTATTAATTTCATAGTCTTTTCGAATTTGGCTGAATACGATCCTAATTATTAAAAAATTAGCCATTTATGTCAAAATAGCAAATAAACGACATACCCAAAACCCGGATATACGTCACAAACGATGACGCACTACCATATTGGGCTGGATAATTTTCAATGAATATCCCTGTAACGAAATTTATTCCAATTTGCTTTTCCACCTTGTATAGCAAAAATCGTTTATGACTTTTTTAATAAAATTTAATATTAATTTCGTTCTTAGACTTCTTATCTTAATAGTATATTATTCAACGAGCGTGTAATGATGGCTATTACTCACTCGAATGATTACGACGTTCGCCTGCGGCTCACGTCGCAAACTTCATTCTCACTTAAGTAGAATACTATACTTTTTCTATGACTGAGTGTTCACCTATCAATTCAAACGAAAGAGATATTTAGAGAATATTTTATTGAATAATCTTAATGCCTTATGTCAAACAATTCCAATTTGGAAGCTACAATGAAAATTCATTTATTGCTTACAATATTGATGGTGAAATTTGAGCAGTTGAATTCGTTTTCACTTTCTGTATCCATTCTAATAAAAAGTCGGCTCTAAATCACCTTCGGTAGGTATGTATAGGTACTGTCAAAGTCAAATTATGACATTTCATAGCGAGTCTGATTCAAACATTACACCGAACAGAGTCCTGTGTAATGGCATTTTTTGACGGTGATTGGCCAGATAGTCGTGTGTAATGGATCATTACACACAGGGCGTGGCTTGTTTTGTGTAATGCATCCAGTTACTCAACAAAAATGTTACATAAAAAGGGACCATTTCTCAACAGTCATAGAAAAAAATAATTATAATAATAGGGAAATTTTTAATTATTAATAATTTTTTGAAAATTGAAATTGAATTTAAATGATTTATTTAAAAATTTAATCAGGCTATTAAAGAAGCATCTTTTGAGAGAATTATTACTAATTTTTAATTAGAAAGTTGTCCGGGCCAATAAAATCTTTAATTAAACATAAATATTGTTTTAATTATATACGTGAGAGCGGAAACATTTAGAAACTAGGCAATTATATACACACACTACAACGACAAGTTTATTGTACGCTATTCAACTTTTATAAAACAATTTTTGCCTTCGTTATAATTATAGAGGATTCTGTAACCGCTATCTGTCAAAATAATTTTCATATTTTTTACTTCAACTTTCATCCAAATTTTACCAGCTGCAATGTAGTGAGGCACAAAATGCGAGCCAAATTTTGATTATTTTCTTATTTTTTATACATTCATGCAAAAAACAACACTTTTGTGAAACACATTTAATGGAAAAAGTGGTTCTTTTTTGCACTAGTGCAATACAATTTTTATTGCACTCATCTGTCATTCTTGTGTCAGTTTTGTGATGATTTATGACAAACATGAACATTTAAATTAAATGAAAATCCAGAGCAAGTGTCTGATCCTGCTTTAATACAACAATAATGTATGTAAGTAGTAAGATTACTTAGTCTCAAAGAGTTAGGTACAATTATTGCAAAAATCTTTAATTATTTAAAATTTAAATGGTCAAGGCGAAAACCAGCTATGCTTGAGTACTGAAAAGGTGGAGGCCATAAAGGTACAAAAAAAAAAGAAGAACGGTTTGAGTTTGATTAGGTTAGGCTAGGTTCCCAACATATTATATTCTAATTTTCCAGTTTTTGCATGAATGTAGAAAAAATATTGTATGCAACTCTTGCAAAACGTGTTTTTTGCACCTGTTGCATAAATAACTATTATCTCTTCATCTAAAACTTTATGTTCACACTGTATAACGAGTAATATAACAAGAGAGTGAGAATAAATTAAAAATAATTTGACAGATTTTTTGAAAACTTTTTGTCAGGCAATAGTAACGAGACCCGCGTTCGAGTGGCTATCCAAATTATTTTCTAATTTAGGGAACTCGCGATTAATACGTACATATAAAACTACTAATTAAAATGTACTACAACATGATACCTCGAATATCTTTGTCGTTGATGAAACAAAATATAGAAAACTATACATTTTTGGAAAGGAGAATGATTGCTTTTTCGAATGAAATCAAAAATTATAGGGTGTTCTATTTAAAATAATACATATTTTCCCCTTTGCATTTGACCAACATTAGTAAAACACCCTGTGTTGATGAGATGAAATGCCAGCCAAGCCTAAAAAAATCTCTTTAATAAACTGATAAAACTCCCATCTCTTTGGAACAATTAATAAGCTGGGCATTTATGTTTAAAATCTGTCACTCTTATTTGGGACACCCTGTATTTGATTAGATTATTTTTTAATCCACAAACTCTTTGGTGAAGGTATTAAATTGTTTCCATGATCACAAGAGATTTATTCCCACTGTAATAATGATATAATTGGTTGAAACTTACTTTTGTGACAAATAAAGAAGTTTTAAGAAATGTCAAAAAATAATCACTATAATAATATTGTACCAGAAATTCTATATTAAATGGTAAATTAGTTTTGTTTACTAAGAAACAGTAAGACTAGAAAAACTGTCAACAATTAAAAATAATGATGGTAAAGCAGTTGGAAATTCGACAGAAATATGATTAATGAATTTAAAATACTTAGAGCCAATAAAAACTTTGTTGATGGAACAATTTTGCCACCATAGGCGTCCAGTAATATTTTTAAATTAAAATAAAAATTATGTATGATGAGAATTATTTTACTAAATTTGTTTAATAAATAAATATGTATGTCATATTACAACCTTATTTCTTAGGAATAGTGAAGTCAAGTAAAATCCAAATTTGAAGTGGAATACAGAGTATCCTTTAAAAAATGTACCTTTGATCTGTCACGACATTCTGGAACACCCTGTACAATTGTGAGTAATTTTAAAACATGGGCCGTTGAGCTGACTAAAATCGGTCAAAATTGTATTTGAATATCACTGAGGATTTAAAAGATATTGGACTTTATTATACAGGGTGTCCCAAATTCGTGTGTTTTGCAGGGTAAACTAGAAGAGATAGAAGAAAAGCAGTTAAGATGTTATGACTTTTTTTGCTAAAGTAACGATAGCCTTTTTAAATCTTCAGTAACTCCCTGCAGTTGGAAGATACAGGGCGATTATTGAAAACTGTAGAAAACTACAAGGTACTATAACTTCTTAATTGAGAAGAATATAAAAAAAAGTAATAAAAACTTTTGACAACAAAAAAAGAAATCATAACATCTCAACTTCTATCTCTTCCAGTTTACCAGATACCCTGCAAAACACACCAATTTGGGACACCCTGTACTAATGAATCGCCTTTTATGCAAAAATTATACATAATAATTAGATATATACCGCAGAATAATCAAAATTAGCCAGACACTTTGAAGTTTTGAAACTAAACTAACAAACGGGGTTGGTACATCTACAAGATATGTTTTATAATCAACACAATATGCTTTCCAGTAACGGAAATAAAAAAGTTGTGACAATAGCGACATCTTCACCTCCATCTGTCCAAGATCCACTTTGTACTGATGATGCGCAAATACTTCGAAACAGGGCTACAAGTTATGTTGTCACTTTTAATTGCATACCATAATGATTGGTGCTAAAAATCTAGTAAATACACCAACCCTGTTTGCCTTTGCAATGAATTTCAATAGCTGTCGGGGCTTATAGGCAGCCCGGGAAGTAGTTGTTACTTATTAGTTGAACGGTCACTTTATTTGAAACATATTTTTCAAAATTTTTGAATTATTTCAATTATTCTGCGATATCTATTACTTAAATAGGATGAAATAATTTCAGAAATTATACATAACAATATACAGTGTGTCCACCTAAGTTTATTATTAATTTAACTAAAAGAAGAAATTATTCATGAAAATGTCTTCCGTCGCCATACGGTTACCGCTTAATATAAAACGTAAACATAAGAAGCGCAGTCAATTTCACGAAAATTATCACCTCTAATGTTTCAAATGAAATACAAAATTCTCTCAGCGATCATTAACGTCTTCTTCGATAAAATTTTCACACACGGCAGCGCGGAAACACGATCCAAGAGTTCCTCCTTCTATCTTAACATGTACACCGTCAACTCTGCTTGGTTGATTTTTCTATAATTTTTTTTTTTGGTCCGATTCGTTTTATTTTGCTCGGTTACCCCGGCATCGGTCGCAGTTGGCGATGCGCGTCATCTTTATTGCAGTCTTTTGTATTATTTATTGTTTGGGTTTAACTTAATTTACGAGTAGGTGTTAATTGAAATCAATTAACGTTATGCTATTTTAAGATGTCGGTTTATTCGGCTTTTTAGCCGCGAAATTATATTTTTTTTACAGTTTAATTAATGAATTTATGTATAAAATATCGCCTATTTTTAACCGTATCGTATTACCACTCAGTATTTTTCATTATTTCAATATCTCTACTGATTAAAGCCTTCAGATTTCATATTTTCTTTCTGTTTTCGTAAATTTTCTAAACACGTAGGTCGTATAATATTATCAGCAAAAGAGACTCTCACATGTGTTCGTTAGTTGGTGAATACTTAGGAAAATAGCTTGCAGCTGTCTCTGACGTCACATGTTTCGTTTTTACCAGGGGCATGACACAGAGTTGAATTTAAGGCACCACTGAGAAATATTTATTATGCCTTCAATATTTTAATAGACAGATACCGTAAGCATATAAGTATTATGATTTCTAAGAAGTGAGGAGGAGATTTTATTAATGGATGATTAAGTAAGGTTCTTTTCTAACAATCAAGTGAATTTTGATCGGCAACATAGTAGATAATTTGGAGCAACTTTCGTTTAGCTGAAACTAGTTATGTAAGAAATATTCGTTTATTTACCATTAGGAATATTTTTCAAACAGAAAGGCTCGATTAATTTTTGTGGAAATGCATTATTTTCATTTTCCCGACTTTAGAATAGCTTTTCTTACAAGAAAATACGTTTCTGTTTGACATGTTAGACAATTTTCTAAACACAAGCACGCAAAAAACTTCTTACGGAAATGTACCATTTTCATTTATTGATAAAATATATTGTAGATTTAGATTGATTCGAACTTAAATCGGCGACTCTGTAAAAAGGCATGAACAAAAACGTCCAAGTATTGTCTTGAGATGGTTACCAGTGCTTTTACTTCAATGCAGGCATCGTTTTCGAAAATTGGAGGGCCAGGAATCATAGTGCAGGTTTGTGTCTTGAGATTTTAAGCGATATTAATCTGATAGGAATAGATATTATTCATTGATCTGTGTTAAAGGCCGAGAAGAGGATTAAACTTAACTTAATATTTTTAGGTTTATATTTTAATAACAAATTGAATACCTAACATATTTCCGTAGAAGTTCTTTTGCTTAGTTATGTTTAGGAAGGTGTTTGAAATATAAAGCATAAAAAAGTTTTCATGTAACTGGTTTCAGTGATGCATTTCCGCGAAAAATTTTTTGTGAATTTGTGTTTGGGGAGGCATCTTTTTAATGAAAAAACAAAAAATTTTCCTTAAACTGGTTGCAGCTAAAAAAAGTTCACCCGATAATTTTCTACAGTAGGGACGAAAAGTTCTTAGACTTCTTAGACAAAAATATATTTTTGGACATACAAAATTTCCATTTCATTTAGAAATCAATCGATTGTTTGTTGATCTATAATTAGAAATTCTTCTCCATGTGATAAAGAATAATCTCAATGTATCGTTTGTTTGTTGTTTGGTCGTCAACGAATATTCTTAAATTATTGTTTACAATAAATACTAATAGTGACAATTATAATATTAAATATATTAAAGATAGACTTTAAATGTTATGAATTATAGATTGGGAATTTTGGAGCTGTTGACGATATTCCATATCGATCAAAAGTTACACTAGCACTACATAATATACACTATGTGCGTTTCGAAATCGCAAGTTGTCGTCTTCAGAGATCGAAGGTAAGTTAACCTTGAGGTATGTAAAGTGTATAACACACATATAAATAATGCACAAAGACACTTCAATATACTGTAGAACGAAAGTTAGCTTGAAATTAGTTCATTTTCCATTTTATTCCAGTCAAATATTGACCCAATCGCGAGAAATCGTTGAAAACAGTTAAGAAACACTAAAAAACTATAGATAATGCACAAATACACCTCTCCATACAGTAGAACGAAAATTAGCTCAAAATTAGTTCATTTTTCATTCTATTTCGACCAAATCGTTCAAAGCAGTTGAAAAGCACTCGAAAAGACTGAATAATGCTTAAATACACTCCAATATACTGTAGAACGGGAGTAAGCATGAAATTAGTTCATTTTCCAGTCATTTCCAGTCAAATATTAACCAAATTGCAAGAAATCGTTGAAAACAGTTGAGAAGCACTTAAAAATACTAAATAATGCACAAATCTCATCATACAGTACACATACATTTGGTGTATATTTTATAGCTTGAAATAAGGAAAAATAATGAGAGATGTGAACAGAAAATGTGGTAATTTTGATGGTGAATGATGAAAAACGTAGAAAAGAATGAAAAATGTCACACAAAAATTATAGAATCATGGTAAACTAAGGATATTCTAGTTGAAATTGCAGAAAATATGGATATTCTGCATCTACCAAATTCAAAATTTCAATTTTCATTGTATCTTACATCAAATATATTACCGATCTGAAGAATACACTTAAAACTAAATTATGATACAAACACAAAGTACAAAATATAGTATGGGTTGTTCTTTTTGCCATTGTATCCGTAAAATTTTTTTTCTAGTAATCCAAATTTGTATTTAAAATATTAACTGACATACATTTTTACCAACAACGTAATTTTCCAGTTACTCGCCCCTCGCTAATTCCGTTATACGCGCCACTGCTCGAACCTCTCTCTCCCCCATTTCTCGACTCGCAGTCAACCACCAGTGAACGTTTACCCGACGAACAAGCTTAGAATAGCACAGGGAGTACACGTGACCGTATTGAAAACGGAACCTTATGGACAATTATACATAAAGCATATATTTGAAAAAGTTATGTACGGACGCATGTCATTTATTAAAAAAGAAGACGTTAACGGTTCAGACAGGTGGTGTTTTTGAGTTTTGTGTAGTAGGTCTTTGATGTTTTGGTTATGATGTGTATTTAAAGAGGTTCAATGCTTCTACAGGGAGTTCTAGGTAAATTTAGAGAGTAAAAGTTGGGATGAAAATGTTCGTGGTTTATATTGAAAATGTCCAGAAATTAATATTATGTTTATCTTTGTACTAAATTTGTACTAAAAACGAAATTTTAAACTACTACAAATATACCAAATTGATCACACTATTGATAGCTAGCTTTACTTGAAAAGATCCCAGATTCCTTGTTGAAATATCTTTTGACAGTTGACACATATGTCTTCGATTGTCCTTTCAACATTTGTAAAACGTAATTGAGAAAATTAATATCGATCGAATTTTCACTTTTTGAACCGTTGCAAGAAAACGATCCTCTTATTCTGGTTTGGTTTATTCTCACAGCTTTCTCTGACCCACGCGGCTCAAGATACACACCAAATCACGGCTGAGTGCGCATCAAGTGCAATCAATTTTTTTACATCTAAGGCGGCGAAGAATCACAAAATCACTTGCACATGCACATCAACTGTTTTAAATTGTAATTGCTATTTGCAATTGTGTTCGTATTGACCGGACGACGAAGAACTTGAAAGTTAAATGGCTTGCTTTTATTTTACAGGGTTTAAATAAGTTAATTCTTTATAGTATAACTTTACCCAGACGAATATAAAAGAAAAAAATGTGCGCGTCCATAAAATAGTTACAAAAAAAGCCTAGTAAAAATATAGTGCTTTCTACGTACCAGATAATTAGTTGCCCTAATGACAAATTTGTTTCTGAAACAATTCTCGAAAGCGAAGGAAAAAAATACACTATGATCTTCGTTACCTTTTGAATTGGGCTCGGAATTAGGGAACTAATTCGAGTTTGCGCACTATACTGTACTCGATAGGATTCCAGAACGGTTCCTATATTATTAATTGGGACAAACCTATTAGTTTCCAAATAAAATGTTTTTACTATCCATTGTGTAAATCATGGAAACTTGATATTTTAATGAATAATTGCTTCTTGTAGTCCCCTAATGCAAGTTGCATTTACCTATATAATCTATTATAGAGCGTTAATATAAAAAAAATGGTTAGAAATGACTGGGTACTGAATCTGTTCCACTTTTTTTATGGTACCGCGAAATTATAATTTGAAAAAAATCTCCCCAGTAATACAGAATTCAAGAAAATGATAAAATTTTCGTAGTAAATTTGAAAGTACCGCGCAATTACAATTTGGAAAAAATCTCCCCAGTAATACAAAATTAAAGAAAATGATAAAATTTTCGTATATTTGAAAGTAACTTTTGGCAAAATGATTCGCTGTGTAATACGGCTCAAATTATAAAATGTAGCAAAGAAAATTTCTATTAAAACTAGTTTTAAAAACTAGATATCGTTAAAATAGCTGATATATTTATTTAAATGGGGTACCTATTAAATTTGTCACCGAAGCAAAGATTAATGGTTAGAGAGAGGCAATAATCGGGAATTGTTGATATAGGCAAGGTAGATGAAGTATAAACTCGATTCGACATTTATAAATAATTGAATGTGGCCTTGTATATGTATATTGTAACAAAACTATATAGGTAAGATTTGTTAGGAAGGAAATAGTTAAATACAATTAAGTAATAGAAAAAAGTTTTTAATTCAAACATTCGGTATATTGTTGAAATGAATCAGAATATAAAAAATATCCGGTAGTTGATACTAGTACGAACGCATTTTGAATCAATTTAGGCAGGAAACTGTTTAAAACGACCATAGGCTTAGAAAATTAAAAGTATACTAGATTTCATATTGCATCATAGGAACACAAGAAAGGATCGACAACCATAGAGCGACAAGAAACCACGGGTATTAAATTTTTATTATAGTATATTACGTAACGTGTGTGGTAAGAAGCATTTTACGCACGAATGTTGCGCAATTGTGGACAGAATACACAAGTACTGCTAAAAGTATAGCTTCCTTGATAGTATGCCAATGTGACAGGCCACAGCGAATCGACAATTTACAGACTTCTAAGTGAAAGAAAAGGTGGAAACAGTGACTTCGACAAGGATTTTATGAAATTTTACCCCTAAGGGTTGAAAACGTCAATCCCTTAGAATTTTGAAAACAGTGTCTCGGAATATCAAAATTTATTAATTTTTGTCAGCTCGGCTTTTTCTAAGGGACCACTATATAGATGAGGGACACTTACCTTAACTTAAGTCAGCACATACATACAATCTATAATAATAATAAATATAAAACCTTATCGGACAAAAATATAAAACAATCGCCCGGACTATTTTCGAGATTTTTTTTTGTAAAATTATTGCGAAGAATTTTCATAAATACTATTGAATTTCAACTGAAAATTTAGTAGATAGACCAACTTTATAGTCACAGTATTCTTAATAATATGGCTTTAGAAGTGGACAAAGCTAAAATGAGCCAATAACCTTATTTTGCGGTCTTCATTTATTATTATTATTATAATATGCAATATCGCAGTTATCGTATTTCCTTTAGTTCTGTGGTTCAGGTACGTGAGAAAATGTTATAAACAAAAAAATTAAAAGCGTTATCATTATCACTGAATCATTTTGTGGTATTATTGGTATTAACAACAATAAACCATTTGAAACAAGCACAGTAGACAATCTGTCGAAGAAGAAACCATATTGATACTTAAAAACATCAGTGGATAAACCGTCTCCCGAAGAACTAACAAAACTAAAGGGGAAATACATCCAGAAACTCTCGAGAATAATTTGAAAATATTTGGCCGTTACCAGAAAACATTTCAATTTAATAAATAAAAAAAGCTTATTTATAGATATTTCTGATCTCCAAATAATTATTGTACTTAATTTATATTTACACAGCTTTATTTGACATTTCCAGATAGTTTAGATGGTAAATCCGGAATAAAATAAAGTCCATTGGTATTACGAAGTAAAAAGTAAAGTTTACCAAATATAATGAATAAAATCTACAGGTTTTCAACTAAAATAAGTGTTTTAAGTCATAACCCACCTGTTGTCTCTCGTACTAAGGCCAAAACAATGGTAAACGTTATAATCCAAAGGCACTGGTGGTATTCCTTAGTACAGTTAATCCACATTTTACTCTAAAATCCCTCATGGGGCACAAAAAAATCACTCTCAGTGCACCAATCACTAAAATTTCTATCACTTTGCACTTTTCAAACACATGTTTACTTTCGAAATAAGTCTCAAACAAATAAAATTGGATGTATATTATCTCATAGTACCGCTCGACGATACGTACTCTACCGCAGTCAACTCGATTCTGAGGTCCGAGGGGAGCTTTGACACAGACGCGACAAGATGGCCGACAACGACTTATTTTCATACGCCAGAGAATCTGACAATACCATATTATTTTATCACATTAAAATAGGTTTAAACATGTTTTTATAGTTAAAGATTCAATCCTTTGAATTAAACCTAACAAGTTGCAAAAAAAAATTCGGTCTAATCGAAGAAATTAATTCATAAATTGTTAAAACAAGAGTTTGTTTCTTAGGATCTACTTTTTGCTGCAACTTGTTGGAATGTGGTCAAGCTCTTGAACGAAGTAGTGTCAAAATTGCTGAGCTAACTTAGTTCTTAAGTAGGATAATACAAGAACCACTTGCAATTTGTTATAATTTTATGTTTGACTTTTTTTTTCTTTTATAATAGTTGTTGCTGGTTATTATTTTATTTTTGTATAATAATTATATGTAAAGAAATTTTTGAGGTCAAAATAGGATGAAAGGTTTAGAAGGGTTATTCAACTAGGTAGGTACTCGCGAATTTTTGTTAATAATTATTTGTCGGGAATGTCAATAGTGGATCGAAAGGTAACCTGAGATTAGTAATTGTGCTGGAATTTGATGATTTATCTTGACATTTCCGGTCGGTAATTCAAAACCAAAGAAATAAATTGTTATTGTTTAAACATATCTAGAAGTACCACGGATGGGGTATCCTAATGGTGAAATACAGGGTGTCCCACTATAAAGTAATTTTGACGGCTTATTAGGTACTCGAAAATGGAAATATTTCTTATATTTCCTTCAAATTTTTATTGACATAGTTGCCAAATGTATATTTTTTTCCCTGAAATAGGGTAATTTACGTGTTTTTTGAATAACCCTTGTACGAAAAAGAGTTTGTTCAATAAACGTCGGTAGTCAACGACAACTGGCAAACGAAAACCATTAGTCTTCGTCGGGTATATTGTCTTAACGTAGAGAAATTTTAAATCGAAATTCCAAAAACGTCGAAACAAGAAATCTACAACCATTTAGGTACTTACTTAAAGGTAGGTAGAGATATCCAATAAAAGAGACAAAACAGATTAAAAGAAATGAGCAGCTAATTGGAATCTAGATAGCCGTGGATTAATTGACTACGACAGTCGCGGTAGGCATTTATTTTTTTCCTTGTTTTATTCGCTGTTGTTTTGTCTAGTTGTTGGTAATAATTATAAATCGTAATTGTATCTAATGAGACCCAAAAGTGGAAACGACGAAATGGATCATTCTGAGAAATTGGCTGAGATCAATAAACAAATAATGGAGATTAAGAAAAAAATTCAACTGTCAGGTAAGATACGAGATGATTTTATTTAAAAAATTAGTTTTCTTAAGTAGGTACCGTAAAGTAGAGGCATGGTAGATCGTTAAAAAATATTCAAAATACCCAAATGCAAATTTTCTCTAACCTTCTTAGTTTGTGAGATACAGGCTGTTAAAAGGTGCAGAAGAAATACACATGAACTATAAATTTATTATTTTTTGTTGTTATTGTCTCTTCAAAACACATCGACAGCATTATTAATGTCAAATTTTAATTAGCCAGTGGCGTGGTACGAGGATTTCGTAAACTTTTATAGAATTCGGAATTTAAAAAAACTTTAGTTATACCAATTCATAAAAAAGGAAAAAAAGAGCTTATAGATAACTATAGACCAATCTCTTTGATAACGACATTCGCCTAAATTTTTGAGAAGACTCTAAAACTGCGAATTACATCCTTCCTTAACAAATACAAAATTTTGTCTAGTTGTCAGTTTGGTTTTCAGGAAGGTAAATCTACAGAAAATGCTATAACGTATTTACTAGAAAAAATATACAGGGCCGTAGACAATAATAAACCTTCACTATGCATATTTCTGGATCTTGCCCGGGCATTTGATACTGTTAGTCACTTGCAGTTGTTGGAAGCTTTGGAGAGTATAGGTATTCGAGGAACATCGCTAAATCTAATGGAAAGTTATTTAACAAATAGAAAACAAACAGTGAAAATCGAAAATGTTTTTAGCGAATGTCGATCAGTTTCGTTTGGTGTACCACAAGGTACAGTTCTAGGACCTATATTATTTATAATTTATATAAATGATCTATTTAAAATAAGCACATGTGGTACTGTTACTAGTTTTGCAGATGATACAGCGGTGTTTTATGAAAGTGATACGTGGGAAGGACTCAAAGAAAAAGTTGAAAATGATATCGTAAATATAACAAACTGGATTAAACATAAACAGCTTACTATTAATATCGAAAAAACATATTTTATTCCTTCCTGTAGTTACAAAAATTCATTACCATCCTATGGGAATTTAAAAATAAATGGACAAAACTCTAATGAATATATAAAGCTTGCTAAAGATATTTAGTATCTACACAGAAAGAAATTTTGTACGTAAAATTAATGAACACCGCGGTCGTCAATATTTTGAACATTAATATTATGAATCGGTGATTGTTACAATGATTTCTGATCATGGATTAATGTTTTAGTACACTGAAACAATGAATGACCTAACATTGAGCAATAAACGAAAAACATCAAAAATTGATTATTTTTTTCATTGGTACAATGAAAAAGTTCATTGAATCAACGTTTGAGAATTATTAAATTGATGTTGTTCGTCTTTAAAACAATAAATTTTTGTTATGGATTTATAAACAGCATACATATAAACACCATAAACGGTATTCATTGTTTCAATGTTTGCTAAACGTTAATATTACGAACTTGAACATTAACTTCTAATAAGGCGTAAAATCAATGATACTTGTTCATAGATCCATAACTAAAAACATTAATATTACGAAGAGCTTACATGGACTCAGAATAACGCGCGAAAGTTAATGTAAACCGTTCATAGATCCATGATTGTAATCATTAATATTACGTAAAGGCGTACAAAGAAAACAAAATACGTGACCATTTTCGCACCTAATATTTCAGTCTTTTTGTTTCTCGAGAGGGTTAACCACATTCTTGTTCTGCTCCGTTGTGAATTTTGTGTGATTTGAGTTTTTTAGTGGGTAAAATTGTGCCCTTTTATTGAGGATGGACTATTTACTATTTTTCCAACAGACAATATCTTCATATTGCAAGTGTATATTAATCGAGTTATGAGCACTTTTAGTTTTGAAAACGGGATTTTCGAAAATTTCATGACTTCATTTGAAGGAGAAAAAATGACTAGACAAAAACAGACTGTGGCAGTCGATTTTTCGCATCAAAAAACCCCTCCTGACAAATTTTGAGCAATTTTTATGTCCAAGACGTATTTTTAGTCGAAAATTTTGAAGCAAGGGGTAGGTATGGAAATATTTCATGTAAACTGCATTGTGCTAACTTCTCTCCTGGGCGGAAGTATGAACTCAAAATACACTGGAGAATGTAAAATTGTCCACTGAATCGATTGCCGAAGACTAGAACGTTCTATCTATCATATTAGTCGAGTTATGAGCACTTTTAGTTTTGAAAACGGGATTTTCGAAAATTTCATGACTTCATTTGAAGGAGAAAAAATGACTTTAGACAAAAACAGACTGTGGCAGTCGATTTTTCGCATCAGAAAACCCCTCCTGACAAATTTTGAGCAATTTTTATTCCAAAAACGTATTTTTTGTTGAAAATTTTGAAGCAAGTATGGAAATATTTAATGTAAACTGCATTGTGCTAACTTCTCTCCTGGGCGGAATTATGGACTCAAAATACACTGGAGAAAGTAAAATTGTCCGCTGAATCGATTGCCGAAGGCTAGAACGTTTTATCTATCATATTAGTCGAGTTATGAGCACTTTTAGTTTTGAAAACGGGATTTTCGAAAATTTCATGACTTCATTTGAAGGAGAAAAAATGACTTTAGACAAAAACAGACTGAGGCAGTCGATTTTTCGCATCAAAAAACCCCTCCTGGCAAATTTTGAGCAATTTTTTTGTCCAAAACGTATTTTTTGTCGAAAATTTTGAAGCAAGGGGTAGGTATGGAAATATTTAATGTAAACTGCATTGTGCTAACTTCTTTCCTGGGCGGAATTATGGACCCAAAATACACTGGAGAATGTAAAATTGTCCGCTGAATCGATTGCCGAAGACTAGAACGTTTTATCTATCATATTAGTCGAGTTATGAGCACTTTTAGTTTTGAAAACGGGATTTTCAAAAATTTCATGACTTCATTTGAAGGAGAAAAAATGACTTTAGACAAAAAAGGTCTGTGGCAGTCGATTTTTCGCATCAAAAACCCTTCCTGACAAGTTTTGAGCAATTTTTATTCCAAAAACGTATTTTTTGCCGAAAATTTCGAAGCAAGGGGTAGGTATGGAAATATTTCATGTAAACTGCATTGTGCTAACTTCTCTCCTGGGCGGAATTATGGGCTCAAAATACACTGGAGAATGTAAAATTGTCCGCTGAATCGATTGCCGAAGACTAGGACGTTTTATCTATCATATTGGTCGAGTTATGAGCACTTTTAGTTTTGAAAACGGGATTTTCGAAAATTTCATGACTTCATTTGAAGGAGGAAAAATGACTTCAGACAAAAACAGACTGTGGCAGTCGATTTTTCGCATCAAAAAACCCCTCCTGACAAATTTTGAGAAATTTTTATTTCCAATAACGTATTTTTTGTCGAAATTTTTGAAGCAAGAGGTAGGTATGGAAATATTCAATGTAAACTGCATTGTGCTAACTTCTCTCCTGGGCGGAATTATGGACTCAAAATACACTGGTAAATGTAAAATTGTCCGCTGAATCGATTGCCAAAGGCTAGAACGTTCTATCTATCATATTAGTCGAGTTATGAGCACTTTTAGTTTTGAAAACGGGATTTTCGAAAATTTCATGACTTAATTTGAAGGAGAAAAAATGACTTAAGACAAAAAAGACTGTGGCAGTCGATTATTCGCATCAAAAAACCCCTCCTGACGAATTTTGAGCAATTTTTATTCCAAAAACGTATTTTTTGTCGAAAATTTTGAAGCAAGGGGTAGGTATGGAAATATTTAATGTAAACTGTATTGTGCTAACTTCTCTCCTGGGCGAAATTATGGACTCAAGATACACTGGAGAATGTAAAATTGTCCGCTGAATCGATTGCCGAAGACTAGAACTTTCTATCTATCATATTAGTCGAGTTATGAGCACTTTTAGTTTTGAAAACGGGATTTTCGAAAATTTCATGACTTCATTTGAAGGAGAAAAAATGACTTTAGACAAAAACAGACTAAGGCAGTCGAATTTTCGCATCAAAAAACCCCTCCTGACAAATTTTGAGCAATTTTTATGTCCAAAAACGTATTTTTTGTCGAAAATTTTGAAGCAAGGGGTAGGTATGGAAATATTTCATGTAAACTGCATTGTGCTAACTTCTCTCCTGGGTGCCGATTCTCGGGCCAGGGAACAGCGCTCTCCGAGAGAAGATATCTTTTGTCCTTGTCACTGAAATGACAGAGTAACCAAGCGAAATGGAGACAAAAGATCTCTTCTCTCGGAGAGCGCTGTTCCCTGGCCCGAGAATCGGCACCCTGGGCGGAAGTATGGACTCAAAATACACTGGAGAATGTAAAATTGTTCGCTGAAGCGATTGCCGAAGACTAGAACGTTCTATCTATCATATTAGTCGAGTTATGAGCACTTTTAGTTTTGAAAACGGGATTTTCGAAAATTTCATGACTTCATTTGAAGGAGAAAAAATGACTTTAGACAAAAACAGACTGTGGCAGTCGATTTTTTGCATCAAAAAACCCCTCCTGGCAAATTTTGAGCAATTTTTATGTCCAAAACGTATTTTTTGTCGAAAATTTTGAAGCAAGGGGTAGGTATGGAAATATTTAATGTAAACTGCATTGTGCTAACTTCTCTCCTGGGCGGAATTATGGACTCAAAATACACTGGAGAATGTAAAATTGTCCGCTGAATCGATTGCCGAAGACTAGAACGTTCTATCTATCATATTAGTCGAGTTATGATTACTTTTAGTATTGAAAACGGGATTTTCGAAAATTTCATGACTTCTTTTGAAGGAGAAAAAATGACTTTAGACAAAAACAGACTGTGGCAGTCGATTTTTCGCATTAAAAAACTTCTCCTGACAAATTTTGAGCAATTTTTATTCCAAAAACGTATTTTTTTGTCGAAAATTTTGAAGCAAGGGGTAGGTATGGAAATATTTAATGTAAACTGCATTGTGCTAACTTCTTTCCTGTGCGGAATTATGGACCCAAAATACACTGGAGAATGTAAAATTGTCCGCTGAATCGATTGCCGAAGACTAGAACGTTCTATCTACCATATTAGTCGAGTTATGAGCACTTTTAGTTTTGAAAACGGGATTTTCGAAAATTTCATGACCTCATTTGAAGGAGAAAAAATGACTTTAGACAAAAACAGACTCGGGCAGTCGATTTTTCGCATCTAAAAACCCCTCCAGACAAATTTTGAGCAATATTTATTCCAAAAACGTATTTTTTGTCGAAAATTTTGAAGCAAGGGGTAGGTATGGAAATATTTAATGTAAACTGCATTGTGCTAACTTCTTTCCTGGGCGGAATTATGGACTTAATTACACTGGAGAATGTAAAATTGTCCGCTGAATCGATTGCCGAAGACTAGAACGTTCTATCTACCATATTAGTCGAGTTATGAGCACTTTTAGTTTTGAAAACAGGATTTTCGAAAATTTCATGACCTCATTTGAAGGAGAAAAAATGACTTTAGACAAAAACAGACTCGGGCAGTCGATTTTTCGCATCAAAAAACCCCTCCAGACAAATTTTGAGCAATATTTATTCCAAAAACGTATTTTTTGTCGAAAATTTTGAAGCAAGGGGTAGGTATGGAAATATTTAATGTAAACTGCATTGTGCTAACTTCTTTCCTGGGCGGAATTATGGACTTAATTACACTGGAGAATGTAAAATTGTCCGCTGAATCGATTGCCGAAGACTAGAACGTTCTATCTATCATATTAGTCGAGTTATGAGCACTTTTAGTTTTGAAAACGGGATTTTCGAAAATTTCATGACTTCATTTGAAGGAGAAAAAATGACTTTAGACAAAAACAGACTGTGGCAGTCGATTATTCGCATCAAAAAACCCCTCCTGACAAATTTTGAGCAATTTTTATGTCCAAAACGTATTTTTAGTCGAAAATTTTGAAGCAAGGGGTAGGTATGGAAATATTTAATGTGAACTGCATTGTGCTAACTTCTTTCCTGGTCGGAATTATGGACTTAAAATACACTTGAGTATGTAAAATTGTCCGCTGAATCGATTGCCGAAGACTAGAACGTTCTATCTATCATATTAGTCGAGTTATGAGCACTTTAATTTTGAAAACGGGATTTTCGAAAATTTCATGACTTCTTTTGAAGGAGAAAAAATGACTTTAGACAAAAACAGACTGTGGCAGTCGATTTTTCGCATCAAAAAACTTCTCCTGACAAATTTTGAGCAATTTTTATGTCCAAAACGTATTTTTAGTCGAAAATGTTGAAGCAAGGGGTAGGTATGGAAATATTTCATGTAAACTGCATTGTGCTAACTTCTCTCCTGGGCGGAATTATAGACTCAAAATACACTGGAGAATTTAAAATTGTCCGCTGAATCGATTGCCGAAGACTAGAACGTTCTATCTATCATATTAGTCGAGTTATGACCACTTTTAGTATTGAAAACGGGATTTTCGAAAATTTCATGACTTCTTTTGAAGGAGAAAAAATGACTTTAGACAAAAACAGACTGTGGCAGTCGATTTTTCGCATCAAAAAACTTCTCCTGACAAATTTTGAGCGATTTTTATTCCAAAAACGTATTTTTTTGTCGAAAATTTTGAAGCAAGGGGTAGGTATGGAAATATTTAATGTAAACTGCATTGTGCTAACTTCTTTCCTGGGCGGAATTTTGGACCCAAAATACACTGGAGAATGTAAAATTGTCCGCTGAATCGATTGCCGAAGACTAGAACGTTCTATCTATCATATTAGTCGAGTTATGAGCACTTTTAGTTTTGAAAACGGGATTTTCGAAAATTTCATGACTTCATTTGGAGGAGAAAAAATGATTTTAGACAAAAACAGACTGTGGCAGTCGATTTTTCGCATCAAAAAACCCCTCCTGACAAATTTTGAGCAATTTTTATGTCCAAAACGTATTTTTTGTCGAAAATTTTGAAGCAAGGGGTAGGTATGGAAATATTTAATGTAAACTGCATTGTGCTAACTTCTCTCCTGGGCGGAATTATGGACTCAAAATCCACTGGAGAATGTAAAATTGTCCGCTGAATCGATTGCCGAAGACTAGAACGTTCTATCTATCATATTAGTCGAGTTATGAGCACTTTTAGTTTTGAAAACGGGATTTTCGAAAATTTCATGACTTCTTTTGAAGGAGAAAAAATGACTTTAGACAAAAACAGACTGTGGCAGTCGATTTTTCGCATCAAAAAACTTCTCCTGACAAATTTTGAGCAATTTTTATTCCAAAAACGTATTTTTTTGTCGAAAATTTTGAAGCAAGGGGTAGGTATGGAAATATTTAATGTAAACTGCATTGTGCTAACTTCTTTCCTGGGCGGAATTATGGACCCAAAATACACTGGAGAATGTAAAATTGTCCGCTGAATCGATTGCCGAAGACTAGAACGTTCTATCTACCATATTAGTCGAGTTATGAGCACTTTTAGTTTTGAAAACGGGATTTTCGAAAATTTCATGACCTCATTTGAAGGAGAAAAAATGACTTTAGACAAAAACAGACTGTGGCAGTCGATTTTTCGCATCAAAAAACCACTCCTGACAAATTTTGAGCAATTTTTATTCCAAAAACGTATTTTTTGTCGAAAATTTTGAAGCAAGGGGTAGGTATGGAAATATTTCATGTAAACTGCATTGTGCTAACTTCTCTCCTGGGCGGAATTATGGACTCAAAATACACTAGAGAATGTAAAATCGTCCGCTGAATCGATTGCCGAAGACTAGAACGTTCTATCTATCATATTAGTCGAGCTATGAGCACTTTTAGTTTTGAAAACGGGATTTTCGAAAATTTCATGACTTCATTTGAAGGAGAAAAAATGACTTTAGACAAAAACAGACTGTGGCAGTCGATTTTTCGCATCAAAAAACCCCTCCAGACAAATTTTGAGCAATTTTTATGTCCAAAACGTATTTTTAGTCGAAAATTTTGAAGCAAGGGGTAGGTATGGAAATATTTCATGTAAACTGCATTGTGCTAACTTCTCTCCTGGGCGGAAGTATGGACTCAAAATACACTGGAGAATGTAAAATTGTTCGCTGAATCGATTGCCGAAGACTAGAACGTTCTATCTATCATATTAGTCGAGTTATGAGCACTTTTAGTTTTGAAAACGGGATTTTCGAAAATTTCATGACTTCATTTGAAGGAGAAAAAATGACTTTAGACAAAAACAGACTGTGGCAGTCGATTTTTTGCATCAAAAAACCCCTCCTGGCAAATTTTGAGCAATTTTTATGTCCAAAACGTATTTTTTGTCGAAAATTTTGAAGCAAGGGGTAGGTATGGAAATATTTAATGTAAACTGCATTGTGCTAACTTCTCTCCTGGGCGGAATTATGGACCCAAAATACACTGGAGAATTTAAAATTGTCCGCTGAATCGATTGCCGAAGACTAGAACGTTCTATCTACCATATTAGTCGAGTTATGAGCACTTTTAGTTTTGAAAACGGGATTTTCGAAAATTTCATGACCTCATTTGAAGGAGAAAAAATGACTTTAGACAAAAACAGACTCGGGCAGTCGATTTTTCGCATCTAAAAACCCCTCCAGACAAATTTTGAGCAATATTTATTCCAAAAACGTATTTTTTGTCGAAAATTTTGAAGCAAGGGGTAGGTATGGAAATATTTAATGTAAACTGCATTGTGCTAACTTCTTTCCTGGGCGGAATTTTGGACCCAAAATACACTGGAGAATGTAAAATTGTCCGCTGAATCGATTGCCGAAGACTAGAACGTTCTATCTATCATATTAGTCGAGTTATGAGCACTTTTAGTTTTGAAAACGGGATTTTCGAAAATTTCATGACTTCATTTGGAGGAGAAAAAATGATTTTAGACAAAAACAGACTGTGGCAGTCGATTTTTCGCATCAAAAAACCCCTCCAGACAAATTTTGAGCAATTTTTATGTCCAAAACGTATTTTTAGTCGAAAATTTTGAAGCAAGGGGTAGGTATGGAAATATTTCATGTAAACTGCATTGTGCTAACTTCTCTCCTGGGCGGAAGTATGGACTCAAAATACACTGGAGAATGTAAAATTGTTCGCTGAATCGATTGCCGAAGACTAGAACGTTCTATCTATCATATTAGTCGAGTTATGAGCACTTTTAGTTTTGAAAACGGGATTTTCGAAAATTTCATGACTTCTTTTGAAGGAGAAAAAATGACTTTAGACAAAAACAGACTGTGGCAGTCGATTTTTCGCATTAAAAAACTTCTCCTGACAAATTTTGAGCAATTTTTATTCCAAAAACGTATTTTTTTGTCGAAAATTTTGAAGCAAGGGGTAGGTATGGAAATATTTAATGTAAACTGCATTGTGCTAACTTCTTTCCTGGGCGGAATTTTGGACCCAAAATACACTGGAGAATGTAAAATTGTCCGCTGAATCGATTGCCGAAGACTAGAACGTTCTATCTATCATATTAGTCGAGTTATGAGCACTTTTAGTTTTGAAAACGGGATTTTCGAAAATTTCATGACTTCATTTGGAGGAGAAAAAATGATTTTAGACAAAAACAGACTGTGGCAGTCGATTTTTCGCATCAAAAAACCCCTCCTGACAAATTTTGAGCAATTTTTATGTCCAAAACGTATTTTTTGTCGAAAATTTTGAAGCAAGGGGTAGGTATGGAAATATTTAATGTAAACTGCATTGTGCTAACTTCTCTCCTGGGCGGAATTATGGACTCAAAATACACTGGAGAATGTAAAATTGTCCGCTGAATCGATTGCCGAAGACTAGAACGTTCTATCTATCATGTTAGTCGAGTTATGAGCACTTTTAGTTTTGAAAACGGGATTTTCGAAAATTTCATGACTTCTTTTGAAGGAGAAAAAATGACTTTAGACAAAAACAGACTGTGGCAGTCGATTTTTCGCATCTAAAAACCCCTCCAGACAAATTTTGAGCAATATTTATTCCAAAAACGTATTTTTTGTCGAAAATTTTGAAGCAAGGGGTAGGTATGGAAATATTTAATGTAAACTGCATTGTGCTAACTTCTTTCCTGGGCGGAATTATGGACTTAATTACACTGGAGAATGTAAAATTGTCCGCTGAATCGATTGCCGAAGACTAGAACGTTCTATCTACCATATTAGTCGAGTTATGAGCACTTTTAGTTTTGAAAACGGGATTTTCGAAAATTTCATGACCTCATTTGAAGGAGAAAAAATGACTTTAGACAAAAACAGACTCGGGCAGTCGATTTTTCGCAACAAAAAACCCCTCCAGACAAATTTTGAGCAATATTTATTCCAAAAACGTATTTTTTGTCGAAAATTTTTAAGCAAGGGAGCAAGGGAGTATGGAAATATTTAATGTAAACTGCATTGTGCTAACTTCTTTCCTGGGCGGAATTATGGACTTAATTACACTGGAGAATGTAAAATTGTCCGCTGAATCGATTGCCGAAGACTAGAACGTTCTATCTACCATATTAGTCGAGTTATGAGCACTTTTAGTTTTGAAAACGGGATTTTCGAAAATTTCATGACCTCATTTGAAGGAGAAAAAATGACTTTAGACAAAAACAGACTCGGGCAGTCGATTTTTCGCATCTAAAAACCCCTCCAGACACATTTTGAGCAATATTTATTCCAAAAACGTATTTTTTGTCGAAAATTTTGAAGCAAGGGGTAGGTATGGAAATATTTAATGTAAACTGCATTGTGCTAACTTCTCTCCTGGGCGGAATTATGGACTCAAAATACACTGGAGAATGTAAAATTGTCCGCTGAATCGATTGCCGAAGACTAGAACGTTCTATCTATCATATTAGTCGAGTTATGAGCACTTTTAGTTTTGAAAACGGGATTTTCGAAAATTTCATGACTTTTTTTGAAGGAGAAAAAATGACTTTAGACAAAAACAGACTGTGGCAGTCGATTTTTCGCATCTAAAAACCCCTCCAGACAAATTTTGAGCAATATTTATTCCAAAAACGTATTTTTTGTCGAAAATTTTGAAGCAAGGGTAGGTATGGAAATATTTAATGTAAACTGCATTGTGCTAACTTCTTTCCTGGGCGGAATTATGGACTTAATTACACTGGAGAATGTAAAATTGTCCGCTGAATCGATTGCCGAAGACTAGAACGTTTTATCTACCATATTAGTCGAGTTATGAGCACTTTTAGTTTTGAAAACGGGATTTTCGAAAATTTCATGACCTCATTTGAAGGAGAAAAAATGACTTTAGACAAAAACAGACTCGGGCAGTCGATTTTTCGCAACAAAAAACCCCTCCAGACAAATTTTGAGCAATATTTATTCCAAAAACGTATTTTTTGTCGAAAATTTTTAAGCAAGGGAGCAAGGGAGTATGGAAATATTTAATGTAAACTGCATTGTGCTAACTTCTTTCCTGGGCGGAATTATGGACTTAATTACACTGGAGAATGTAAAATTGTCCGCTGAATCGATTGCCGAAGACTAGAACGTTCTATCTATCATATTAGTCGAGTTATGAGCACTTTTAGTTTTGAAAACGGGATTTTCGAAAATTTCATGACTTCTTTTAAAGGAGAAAAAATGACTTTAGACAAAAACAGACTGTGGCAGTCGATTTTTCGCATCAAAAAACTTCTCCTGACAAATTTTGAGCAATTTTTATGTCCAAAACGTATTTTTAGTCGAAAATTTTGAAGCAAGGGGTAGGTATGGAAATATTTCATGTAAACTGCATTGTGCTAACTTCTCTCCTGGGCGGAATTATAGACTCAAAATACACTGGAGAATTTAAAATTGTCCGCTGAATCGATTGCCGAAGACTAGAACGTTCTATCTATCATATTAGTCGAGTTATGAGCACTTTTAGTATTGAAAACGGGATTTTCGAAAATTTCATGACTTCTTTTGAAGGAGAAAAAATGACTTTAGACAAAAACAGACTGTGGCAGTCGATTTTTCGCATCAAAAAACTTCTCCTGACAAATTTTGAGCGATTTTTATTCCAAAAACGTATTTTTTTGTCGAAAATTTTGAAGCAAGGGGTAGGTATGGAAATATTTAATGTAAACTGCATTGTGCTAACTTCTTTCCTGGGCGGAATTATGGACCCAAAATACACTGGAGAATGTAAAATTGTCCGCTGAATCGATTGCCGAAGACTAGAACGTTCTATCTACCATATTAGTCGAGTTATGAGCACTTTTAGTTTTGAAAACGGGATTTTCGAAAATTTCATGACTTCATTTGGAGGAGAAAAAATGATTTTAGACAAAAACAGACTGTGGCAGTCGATTTTTCGCATCAAAAAACCCCTCCTGACAAATTTTGAGCAATTTTCATGTCCAAAACGTATTTTTTGTCGAAAATTTTGAAGCAAGGGGTAGGTATGGAAATATTTAATGTAAACTGCATTGTGCTAACTTCTCTCCTGGGCGGAATTATGGACTCAAAATACACTGGAGAATGTAAAATTGTCCGCTGAATCGATTGCCGAAGACTAGAACGTTCTATCTACCATATTAGTCGAGTTATGAGCACTTTTAGTTTTGAAAACGGGATTTTCGAAAATTTCATGACTTCTTTTGAAGGAGAAAAAATGACTTTAGACAAAAACAGACTGTGGCAGTCGATTTTTCGCATCAAAAAACTTCTCCTGACAAATTTTGAGCAATTTTTATTCCAAAAACGTATTTTTTTGTCGAAAATTTCGAAGCAAGGGGTAGGTATGGAAATATTTAATGTAAACTGCATTGTGCTAACTTCTTTCCTGGGCGGAATTATGGACCCAAAATACACTGGAGAATCTAAAATTGTCCGCTGAATCGATTGCCGAAGACTAGAACGTTCTATCTACCATATTAGTCGAGTTATGAGCACTTTTAGTTTTGAAAACGGGATTTTCGAAAATTTCATGACCTCATTTGAAGGAGAAAAAATGACTTTAGACAAAAACAGACTGTGGCAGTCGATTTTTCGCATCAAAAAACCACTCCTGACAAATTTTGAGCAATTTTTATTCCAAAAACGTATTTTTTGTCGAAAATTTTGAAGCAAGGGGTAGGTATGGAAATATTTCATGTAAACTGCATTGTGCTAACTTCTCTCCTGGGCGGAATTATGGACTCAAAATACACTAGAGAATGTAAAATCGTCCGCTGAATCGATTGCCGAAGACTAGAACGTTCTATCTATCATATTAGTCGAGCTATGAGCACTTTTAGTTTTGAAAACGGGATTTTCGAAAATTTCATGACTTCATTTGAAGGAGAAAAAATGACTTTAGACAAAAACAGACTGTGGCAGTCGATTTTTCGCATCAAAAAACCCCTCCAGACAAATTTTGAGCAATATGTATTCCAAAAACGTATTTTTTGTCGAAAATTTTGAAGCAAGGGGTAGGTATGGAAATATTTAATGTAAACTGCATTGTGCTAACTTCTTTCCTGGGCGGAATTATGGACTTAAAATACACTGGAGAATGTAAAATTGTCCGCTGAATCGATTGCCGAAGACTAGAACGTTCTATTTACCATATTAGTCGAGTTATGAGCACTTTTAGTTTTGAAAACGGGATTTTCGAAAATTTCATGACTTCATTTGAAGGAGAAATAATGACTTTAGGCAAAAACAGACTGTGGCAGTCGATTTTTCGCATCAAAAAACCCCTCCTGGCAAATTTTGAGCAATTTTTATGTCCAAAACGTATTTTTAGTCGAAAATTTTGAAGCAAGGGGTAGGTAGGTATGGAAATATTTAATGTAAACTGCATTGTGCTAACTTCTCTCCTGGGCGGAATTATTGACTCAAAATACACTGGAGAATGCTAAGCAACTAAGATGGAATGGGATCCAAATACCATTACAAGACTTGGAAAGAATGCCATTCAATGGTACACAGATGGCTCAAAAGCAATAGGAGGAACTGGGATAGGAGTATTCGGACCAGGAACCAAACACTCTGAAAGCTTGGGAAAAACCCCCAGTATCTCTCAACCGGAAATCCACGCCATAAGAAAGTGCGCCCAGTTCAATATTGAAAAAAAGGATTATCATAATGAAAGATAGTCAAGCAGCTATTAAAGCACTGAGCTCTTGCGTAATCAGTTCCAAAATTAAGTGGGAATGCCTAGACAAACTAAAAGAACTAGGCGAGAACAATATAGTTACCTTACTATGAATTCCAGGACACACTGGAATAGAAGAAAATGAAATAGCAGGTGAACTAGCAAAGAGAGGGACTTAAATACCTTACTGGGGGCCTGAACACTTTTGCGGAATCAGCCCCAAATTGGAAGAAATTGGTAAAGACGAGAAAAAGAGAATATCTAACCAATGGAAAGATCTAGTAGGTTTATACACCCAGATTCTTCTGGGTGACTCCAACCTGTTGAGATCAAATGAATGCACCAGTCAAAGAAAAGCTGCGCTAAGAGTTTTAACAGGACATTGTTGCCTGAAAAAGCTCAAAATAGTGGAGGAAGAAGAATGTAGATATTGTGGCATGGAAGAAGAAACCTCTATCCACATACTTTCCAACTGCACAGCACTCCAGAATCCTAGAGCATGGTACCTGGAAGATTATTGGATAAAAGAGGAACATTTACCTTTGAAGCCTTAGGGAAATAGGACTAAAGGAGCTACTAGTTTCAGAGAGTCTCCTTAGAAACTAAGTAGAAGTAAGGGGGCACAATAGATCTCTTAGGTCTCAGTGAATATCACCCCAAAAATACATTTTTTGAAGTTTTTTAATGTTTAAAAGAAATTTTCTGTTTTTTGTTAATTCATAAAATGTCTCTTAGTGGATAGTGAGTTATATCTTCTTAATCACTCGGTATAGGATAGCAAAACCCTATATTTTCTAAGGGCTTAATGCATTTTTAAATCTACCATAATATAGCCAAATATCCATTTGAAGAAAAGAAAAAAAGCTCGGTACGCAAATCTGGAACACCCTGTTTATTTTAAAATATTTTCAAATCATAATTAAAGTTGAAGTTTGAAATTTGTGGTTATAAAAAGATTTTTCGAAAATTGTATTATTTTCTCCAATACTTGTCCATTACCGGACTTTTACCCATCCCTGTATATAAATATTCTAAAGCCCCGTTTACAGTGTCAGGTTTTCATTTTAAAAATGAAAAATATCTACCCCCCCTCGTATGAAATAATAAAAACATTCTCTAGTGAAAAGGGAAGTCTCTAATAGCTAATAATAACAAATCTTTTTATTTTAATAGTTTTTCACGACCATCCTCAATTTAAAAAAAAATCTTATTATTATAGTTGTAGTAAGACAAGTAAGTGTCGGCGGTAGCAGTAAATCTAATTAAATGGATCATAACAAATCCTAATTTGTCATTGTCAATTCTCACACATTCTCTCGGACACCGGAAACGTACAATAGACGCCATTATGTATAGGCACACAGGACACTGTAACTCTTTTTTTTTCAACATTGAAGAGATTAATATTTATTTTTCATAAATAATAACACAAAGTACAGCCCTAACCAGAATTATCAGTGGGAGAACGACGTAAGACACATTGCAACTAAGAAAGGTACGTCTGCATCCTATTTTGGATTATTGACATCTACTCGTCTTTCTTAAAGTGACCTATCGCGTTTCTTGGTAGATTGGTCGTTGAAAAACTCGAACACGGAACACAATAAAGCAATATACGTACGTTAAGTACGTGTGACTGTTTGATACGTTTCACGTAACGTAACAAAGACCACGTATCGCTTCTGCACATGCGCATTGCGATACGTATGCGGATAAGTGGTGATTTTTAAAGTTTTTAGAATGGGCGGAGTAGAATTCAATGAGACCTCTGGCGGAAAAAATTGTAATATATGGCCAGCATTTAACACTGCCTGTCAATCATTTATACACCTAGAAGAAGGCTCAGCATTTACAAATTCAAATAAACTTTGAATAGTCAGTGTATACTTAATCCATAGTTACAAAAACAAAGATAAAATAAGTCATTATATTAAAGATTTAAAATATTACTCAATACAAATGTACCTTCCCTGTAACTTTTGTAGATAGGTATGACTATATCAAAAATAAAATAAAAACACGAAATCAGACCTAAACTTGTTTTATTTTTGACAAATATCAACCATACCTATTACTCCAAAAATAAAAATATTGGGAGTCAAAATTTAGTTTAACAACACAAAATACTAAAGCACAATCAAAGAAAAAGCAAAAGTTTTACAAAACACACACTGAAAAAAACTAAAACAGCAAAATAAAACCACTTAAATATCAAAAGGCTTATACGGCAGCTGATTGGTTTTACTCGTTGCTAAGGATGACATCGACATCTCTGATCGACATTTCGGAGCGCCATCTATCGAATTCTATTTTATCCTCCACCCTTTCCTTTTTGCAATCTTACTTTTTGTTCATAAATTTTAATTTGTTTTCAGAGGGACAGAGAAAGGCACTTTTCGAAGATTGTGAAGCCGAACGAAAATCTAACGTCAACGAAATCGTCAGACTTAAAAAAGAGCTTTCGGAACTTGTCGTAACTCTGCACGAATGTAAAAGTTCTCAGACGAAATTTCGGTTGAAGAACAGAACTTTGGAAGGAGTTTCCGGTACGTTGATGGATAAATCGCCAGAAGAAGTGATGGAGCTTATTGATACGCATATTATTGATAAGACTAAGAAGTTCGATTTGTTACGATACCGGACTAAACAGGTAATAACAAAATTGAAAATTATGTCCATATTTCTCGAGTTTAATAGTAATTTTTTTAACAAATTTCAAAAGTATAATTTCTTTATTTATTTCCAGAGAAGAAAATATTTAACAGAACTTGCTGCTAAATATCAGAAATTGCTAAGTAAGCACGATAAAAAAGAAATCCATAAAAAGGTGGAACAGCCAGTTAAAAAGGTAAATTTTTATACCTATTTGCATTATGCATTCTGAAGTAAAAACGTACCTACTTGCTCGAATCTGGTATTCAATTTTCTATTGAAATTATATTCTACGTAAGCAGAATCTGAAATTAACAGGGCAAAGAAATCCTCGTCACCTCGTCAATTTTTAATTTTCTTGGATGGAATAATAATCAAAAAATTTTCTTGTAATTTCCCGAAACTAATATCAAGACGGTACGAAACAGTAACTTATTATTTAAAAACACAATCGACATCTATCCGTTACGCAATGAACTAAGAAATAAATTGGACGAAAACTGTAATTTTGGTTGTCAGCTGTCAACGAGTGTAAAATGTCAGTCTATTACAAAGTTGTTAATTTAAGTTAACACAATTATTTACCGAAGCTGTAGTTAAAGTTTGTAATGTAGAATATGCTATACAGGGTGATTCAAACCTAAACTAAGCTTATACAAAGGATTATATAAAGAGCTTTTCAAGAATCATGAATGTTACTTTAAAATCAATGTTAATTTTGATGATTATAGGCGACTACGCAATTGCAAAATAATATCCATGCTGTCGACGTTCAAATTAGAGAAGCAATGCACGTAAAAAATAGATACTCGGATATTTTCAAGTCCTTAAAAACAGATTCCGACAACTTTGAAGGAAACATTAAGAACTTAGAAGAACAGTTGGACGTGCAAAGACTCGATATTGAAAAACTTCAAAAAGTAAGCAATCAAAAACATATTCTGTTTTTAATTCAGTTTCATTCAGGGGGCAGATGTTAATAGTTATTTAAACAGCAAGTGTATTAATGAGAATGTCTAAACACTAATAATTATTATAATTTTGTAGAATAATAAAATAAAACGATAGGTAAGTCAAAAACTAGAAGTATTTTTCATTTTTAAAGGTGTTATTGTATGTTTGGTTGCCTACACCACAGTTAACTGTCAATATAAATATAATGAGCATTAATAGGGTTCAGTCTAATTTTGAGAACGTTAATAGCATATTATGTTGTCGACGGTAAAACAATTTTGAAACTTTTCCACGTGAAATTATTTTGCAAAAAATTAGATGATGTTTCCTCCAAGTATTTCTGTTGACAGGTAATGGACGAAGCTAGTCGTATGCGTTCTCTAGCCCGAGGAATCCTGTTGAAAGAAGAAAAATCCGTCAACGAATCTGCACTTCAAAGAGAAAAAGAAGCCGCAGAAGGTAGACGCCTGGTTAATGAGCGTCGGATGGAATTGGAAAGACTAGAAAAGAAAATTTTCCTTGGTGGAAAATTACCGATCAGACCTGAGCCAGAAGGTGCAGAAGATGCACAAGATGAAGAAAAATGTCCGACGCCACCACATCCCGTCGAAGTTATGACGCAATCGTTTGATATTTTGAAAAAAACCACAGGAAAGTTTTTAAATGTACAAAAATAAGTTTGCTACTAATTTAGAACAGTTTTTTGACAGAACCTCTATTTGTATTTTCGTTGTAGGTGGTACAAGTACAGAAGAAGTACTGGAACGTTTTAAATCCCAAAAAGAAACTGATGAAAAATTACTTCTTTTACGAGGTAAAACCGAAGAAGAGAAAAAATATTTGGAAAGGAAAATGGAAGCATTGAATATGAAGATGGAATCATTTAAATATGCTGAAGCAAAGGACGCAGAACGGTAACATTTTGTAAAATGCTTCTTATTTTTCTAACGGCATGAGAACCCCATACACACATAAAATAAATTTTTGTTAAATAAGATTTAAAATAACTTACTTACCATTGAATTGAGATGTAGAGGATTTAGACTATTGTATTCTGAGTGGAACAGCCATTGATGGTTCTTGTATAATATTAGTTTTATTTTTTACCAAGCAAAATCTGATCAAAGCAGCTTCTGAAAATAACAGTGAGGTAATAAATACTATGATAGACCTTCATAGACTATATTTGACTGAGAAGAAAAACGACAACGTAAGATACCTACTTTAATAAAGCTTGGTTGTGGATATCAACACATTATTTTTTACCTTATAACCATATAACCATTACAAAAACATAATTTGAAATTGACAGATGAGGCATGTTTTCGTGACTTGATATTTATCAAATGCTGAATGAGACTGTTGATGAAGGCATTTTTTCAAGAATGTGTCCTAGATGTTAGGCAACCCAAAATAACTACGTTGGAGATCCAAATAAAAATAAATTGTAAATTTGTAGAAGAAAATTGTATTAATCAAATATATTTTGTAGAAAAACGGGAGAAATGGACCTAATCCAAAAACAAATAGAAGAGAATAATAAAAAATCTGAGAAATGCATAGAATTGGAAACGAAAAAAGGGAATGCAATTGAAAACTTACTAAAAGAATTACAAAATCTTTATTTGTGTATCAATCCTATGGCAGAATTAGATACTGATCCCTTAGTTACTTTGGATAAAGTTAAAACCGATATTAAGGCAATATTTGACAAAATCGGAGCTGAAATAGATTCTAAAGCAGAAGAAGCGGATTCAGAAAAGGTACACCTCTATATTAATCAAATCTATACATTTTATTTCAGCTGTTTGTGCAATTAAACCTGATTCTTTTTCTTTTATAATTTCTTAAATGGGGCAAAATAGCTTGCAACACACAATACTAGAAATCTCAACTGACGTTAGCGACCTCTATCATTATATAAATAAACCTAAATCGAATTAAAAGTAAATGAGAATAAAAAAGATAAATATTCTGAACCGATACATTTGAATTACATAATTATTTTGTACAGGAAGGAATAGTATTAGTTGATCCAAATGACGAAAAGTGGTTACCTGCTCCTTATGCTGGCTTGGTGAGAAGGACTCCACTTCCTCAAACTGGAACTTCTCCAGCACCACCTCCACCACCAGGTAAGTTATTCGATATTATAGGCTATATTGAAATGATGACATTAGAAACGAAAATTTTAGAATATTTGAAATATTACCTTTTTAAGGTTCCGAAGATGAAGAAGAAGTACCATCTCGGGGATATTTGAAAAGACAAGCTCAGCTTGTTGTTGATGCTAAATCTAGAAGAAAGAATGTTAGAATGCAAGTACAACGAAGAAATTAAAATTACGATGGGAATATACAACTCGGTAACATTTCCTTTTTCGTTCAGGACAGTTATATTTTAAGAAATATTGTATTCTGGAGCTGAATTTAATAAATTAAGAAAATACATCTGAAATAAATTTTATTAACGGGCCCCAGACTAATGATGCCCGATTTTGTCTTATCCATAATTTGTTGTTTTATTCGCAAAGTAATTAAAAAATCTAATTCCCTTTTTTATGTAACTGTAATCAAACATCAAATCAAAATAATTAACAATTTGCGACATGTACTTTGAAATTAAGGTACAAGTAACTAACCAGTACTGCTATGCTATGAACCAGATCTCCCTTCGCAGAAATTTTCCAAAAATCTTGTCTAGTGAAAAACCTAATAAAGGCAACTAAACAGTCTCATAATATATTTTCGGTGTTTGAATGATACTGGATGATGGTGCTTTAGGAGAAAGGCATAATCTGCACAGTAATGAATAAACTATCATTGTAATTTTTCTGGAATATTATGTTTGAATTAATATAAAGTGGGCCGATCCCGGCTGTACTGCAATGCCGGGCCAACCCGCGACGGAGGTGGAGCAAGCCCCTAACCCTCCATCAATTTCCAAAAATCAGTTTAATATACTGGCCCCGCATGCGGGGCGTATCAGATATTAAGCTGATAAGAACAGATACTACACTTTGATCTTAGCCAGAGGCCGAGAAGCGATAACCAAAATTATAAATTTCCCAAAACTAGGCAATCTACTGTAGTATCCACCTTCCAAATCTCATTTTGATATCTCAAATAATTCCAGAGATATTTACTTGGTTCCACACATTTGCCCATCACTGTATACATACATATAATTTTACTAGTAGTAGTTCGCTACCTAATGGATAACCACTTCTCCTTTTAGTTGATCACAAATTAGATAGATGGCAATGGTATTTTTCCATATAAAGTGCTCAAATATAGAAAAAAACGAATAAAATTATAGTTTCCATATGCTTTAAGCTGAAACCATGATTCCCATGAAGTTGATTTTTTGAGTTACAAATATAAAATACTAAGGAGAACTAGCCCAACCAAAACTACAGTTTTCGTTCATTCCGCTAATAGTTTTTATATTGTAACCGCTTACTTTCTTAGTTCATCGCGTAACGGATAGATGTCGATTGTGTTTTTAAATAATAAGTTACCGTTTCATACGTAGCGTCTTGATATTAGTTTTGGGAAATTTATATTTTTGGTTATCGCTTCTCGGCCTCTGGCTAAGATCAAAGTGTAGTATCTGTTCTTATCAGCTTAATATCTGATACGCCCCGCATGCGGGGCCAGTATATTAAACTGATTTTTGGAAATTGATGGAGGGTTAGGGGCTTGCTCCACCTCCGTCGCGGGTTGGCCCGGCATTGCAGTATAGCCGGGATCGGCCCACTTTATATCAATTCAAACATAATTTTCCAGATATATTGCAATGAGAGGTAGGTATATTAACTCTGATATTAATCATGGTGCAGGTTATGCTTTTCTCCTAAAGCACCATCATCCAGTATAATTCAAACACCAAAAATATATTGAGACTGTTTAGTTGCCTTTATTAGGTTTTTCACTAGACAAGATTTTTGGAAAATTTCTGCGAAGGGAGATCTGGTTCATAGCATAGCAGTACTGGTTAGTTACTTGTACCTTAATTTCAAAGTACATGTCGCAAATTGTTAATTATTTTGATTTGATGTTTGATTACAGTTACATAAAAAAGGGAATTAGATTTTTTAATTACTTTGCGAATAAAACAACAAATTATGGATAAGACAAAATCGGTCATCAATAGTCTGGGGCCCGTCAATCAAAAAGATTATTTTACTGTTGTACACCAAACAACAATATCTTAAATGTACAAACTCTAGCTGAATACCTACCAAAAACATGCTCATATGACAAAATAATCTTCTTTTTCAAATCCTCCACTTTTGCTTTCGGAGTTACCGGTCCCTTAAAGTTTTGTTTATAAAATTTTAAGAAAAGGTATTTTTTTCAATGAATTCTCGGATGTATTTTTTTGAAATTCCATGTAAATCCACCACAAAATATTTTTCTGAATTTTGATTGGTCGAATTGTTAAATCTATAAAATTGGAATTCACTTTACTGCGCATGTTGATTTAACAAAATTTCCGATAGTTTCGTTACTTTATAGTGGCACTCCTATTATCTTACATGTAAAAGCTACATTTTCATAGTGAACGAAGTAGCTGGTCCAGCCTCCCTGATTAATTCGAATTCTCACAGTTGCCGAGTTTTCAATTGAAGAATTAATCTGTATATTTCATACAAACATTTTTAAAGTATACTTTCAAAAAATCAGAAAAACTGTGTAACAAAGGAAAAAATATCGTTGAAAAAATTGAAACCCAGTATGTGTATAGCGGTGTATATTTTTGTATCGTAAAATGATTAGGCAAAAAATAGAGTCAAATATAATTCCAACCAATTTATATAAAGCTGGCATCATCGCGAACGAATGTATCATTGAACTTGAAGAGATCATTACTACCTTTCTCAAAAACATCAGTCATTCTTTGTGCTTTGTTTACCTGTCCACCATTTTCTATTTCTGTTATGTACGTTTGGTGACCTGTGAGTTGTGGTTGTGAGTAGACATTTCGAGTGATGGATGATCCAGCAAGAATGATGGGTCACACTGGGGGCGGCTTAATGCCTCCACAACCTTACGGTATGACCCCTCAAAACGAAGCTTCCGCTGGAAACGAAAATGAACCCCGTAAACAGGACATCAGCGAGATTTTACAGCAAATCATGAACATTACTGATCAAAGTTTAGATGAAGCCCAAGCGAGAAAACACACTCTGAATTGCCATCGGATGAAACCAGCATTATTTTCGGTGTTTATACTTTTATATTTACTTGTAGTAATATAGACTAGTGATCGACATTGATGGCATAGTCCCAACTTTTTGCTTAAATAACTATATATTAGCAAACCGATTTTTAATGCAATTTATATTTTATACTACTAAATTATTTAAGGGGTGTATAACTTTGAGGGAACTTGTTCAAAGCAGTATATTTTTCGTATTTACTTTGGGGTCATCATTCACTGATACTTAAAAATTGAACAGTAGTCTTTGACATTACCTGTATTTTACTAGTTTGCAACCTCTTGGTCTACATCGCTTTTGAAGCAGCTTTTCATTTTTTATCCATTACTAATATTATTTTTAGGTGCTGTGTGAAATCAAAGAAAAAACAGTATTGTCATTAAGAAATACCCAAGAAGAGGAACCACCAGATCCGCAATTGATGCGTCTTGATAATATGTTGATTGCAGAAGGAGTTGCTGGACCTGAGAAAGGCGGTGGTGCAGGAGCTGCAGCATCTGGATCAGCAGCAGCACAAGCCGGACAACCAGATAATGCGATTGAACACTCCGATTATCGGGCTAAATTGGCACAAATTAGACAAATTTATCATCAAGTAAGCATGCTTTTTGTATATTGAAATAATGTTTAAATGGTAACAATATGTATTTTTTTTTTGTAGGAATTGGAGAAATATGAACAGGCATGTAATGAATTTACCACACACGTTATGAATCTACTTAGAGAACAGAGTCGCACTAGACCCATTACACCTAAAGAAATTGAACGAATGGTTCAGATTATCCATAAAAAGTTCAGCTCTATTCAAATGCAGCTGAAACAGTCCACATGCGAGGCTGTTATGATACTTAGGTAAGAATTTAAAATGCAAAAAATATATATATTTGAAAAATGGCATATTTAACCAATAATTATGTGTTTAGGTCAAGGTTTTTGGATGCCAGAAGAAAAAGACGTAATTTTAGTAAACAAGCTTCAGAAATTTTGAATGAATATTTTTATTCACATTTATCTAATCCTTATCCCAGTGAAGAAGCTAAGGAGGAACTTGCCAGGAAATGTGGTATTACAGTCAGTCAGGTAAATTCTTATTTTAATAACTATCTTATTTTCTGTTTGATTTCAAATATTTTTGAATAAAACCACCTTGGATACTATATTTTATAGAAAACAGGGATTTTTATTAAATAGTTTTAAATGGTGGTTGTATATTTCTATGCTTTACAGTATTTTGCAGAATTATGACAAAATCTACTAAATCACAAATCATAGAATACACAATTTAAGTGATACATTGAAATATTAGTAATCATACAGCTTATAACATGTTTTAATCTAGCTCACAACAAATTTATTTTTACTGTTGGTAATATTCAATAATGAACACAAATTAAATTATCGTTTACATTCAATACACTATTTATCATCAGTATAATATGAGGAAATTATCTTTTCTATAAAACTATGGTGAAAACTATAGTTGGTTTAAGAAACAGTTTTCTAATTTGTGTTCGGTATTTGTGTATAAATTGAATGTATAAAAAGAAGAGGATATTGTGCCGAATCGGTTATCTTTGTAATGGTACCAGAGTCCACGATCAAAATTTATTTCTCATAGTTTTATGGGCAAAACTGATTTATTCAGATTTTGTTTGTAAAACCGTGAGACTAAGTTTTAGTTGTGGACTTTTGTACTATAAACTTTCATTGGTCTATATATTTCAAGAATACATAATATATAGCTCAATGAAAGTTTAAATTGACACTCGATGTACAGGGTGTCCCAGACCAATTTGACCAGATTATATTTTCTAAAATTGCAAAGATATATTAAATGGAATAAAGCCTTATCCGAATAATTCATAAAGTATTTGGTTGATGAATTTTATTTAGAAACCGCTGAAAATGGACACTTGGAAAATATATTTTATCTTGAAGATAAATATTTAGCGAATTTTAAGTTAAGGAAAGCCTTAATTATTTTAAAAACGGATCTCACGATTTGTATAAATTCTAGTTAGCAAGGATCTTGTGATATGGTTGATATTATAGTGATATTTACATTGTTGTCAGATCTTTTCTTTTTTCTGAATGGAAATATGAAATTTTGGGCTTAAGTTTAAACAGATAACAAAATAAAAACATTTTTTCAAAAGCAGGAAAATTTTTTGTGTAACTAGTACACATAGAGTAATGAATAAAAGAGAGATGTTGAACGTGTAGAGTTTTTTCGGACAAAGTTACCACTAGCGCCTACCTTGGCTACTGGTATGAACTGGCATTCGAGACGCGCGCTTTTTGAATTTGGAAGTTTTCAACATACGCGTAATATTGTATTAGTAGGAGTAGGAGAAAAAAAAACTCTGCTAGTCATATTAAAACAACATTTTTTATACATTAAAATATCGAAAATAACACAAAAACAGTCAATAAAAATAAAGTAAGAACAGACAAACAAAGGATCCAATTTATATCCCAATCTACCTGGAAGCACACACCAATATCACACGAACAATGTTCGAAATACCACTTTTTCACATAACCACAACTTTTAGCAAATCTTCCTTATTGTCTGCAAAAAAAATCGACAAAATGAAAAATATTGCTTCCATTATTTTACTTTTTTAACTTACCTATGATGAGTTATAATAAATCCTATGATATTAATTGGTGCCAATGTTGAAGATAATGAACTTAAATAGAGAAAGGCCAATAAGAATTAAATAAAAATAAATATCATATAGATATATGTTCGGAAGTGACTACAAGTGTCTAACCTCAAATTAAAATAATATTGACAATTATTTTCGTGTAACTAATTAGAGGCGGGGTTTGTGAGTTCAGTTAGTCGCTGTGATGCGCTATACTCAACTGGTTGCGCACAAACTTTGTGCCAGTTTCTTCCATATGTTTTTAAACCTCTCTTTCATTAATTACTCTATGCTAGTACATCTCCATGAGCACAGTAGTTACCTATATTATGGCATAATTCTTCATGTTTTAAATAATTTCTTCTTTCATGGCTCATGAACTTACAATCAAGTCTTTCAAGAGGTATAATTTATTTGAAAATATTTCTTATTATCATAAGCGTACCACAAAAAATGTAACATGAGAAAAATTTATTTGTAACAATTTCATTTACCATGGACGTACGATATTATTTTTAAAAGAGGTTCATTAATTTGAGCTTTAATGTCTGTAGGCAGTCTTCATGGCAGCCGATTTATTTTTTTAAATGAAATTGAAGTGGTTCGTCAAATAATAAGCGGGGCTATTTACAGGATGTTACAAAAATGAAGGAAACGACTCGCGAATGGATTTTTCGAATATGTTGTACATGGAAACTGACAGTTTTATGGGGTTTTATCCCACTTAATTAAATATCTTTGCTAGTTTAGACTATATAGCCTGGACATCCTGTGTGCGTGTGTGTGTATGTACGATTTATGTTGGAAAAAAGAAAACAATAATTAAAATATTTAAAATTAATATACATTAACATGTGTAGGTGTCAAATTGGTTTGGTAACAAACGAATTCGTTATAAGAAAAACATCGGCAAAGCGCAAGAAGAGGCGAATTTATACGCAGCTAAAAAAGCCGCCGGTGCGTCTCCGTATAGCGGCACGCCGACTCCTATGATGTCGCCGGCTCCGCCGCAAGATTCGATGGGCTATTCCATGGGTTCGGCGTACGATCAGAGTTCCGCCTACGACGCCAGCAGTTGCGGATACGATCCCATGCATGCTCAAGAATTATCACCATAAATTTATACGATTTACGTATATATATTCGGTTAAGAGCGTTTTTCGGAATTTTCGATTCGAGTAAATGAAATTTTTTTCGTATTTAGTCATTTACTGAAAAAAAAACAATACGGTAGATAATATTTCAGTTAATTCAATACTAGCTACAAAAATTCACTTCAAGTGACGCGCTAAGGGAATGTATAGCTTGGAAAGTTTATTTGAACCTGTGAAAGGAATGCAGTCGAAAACATTCGATAGTGCCACGTTTACCTATGGAAAAGTACTAAGTATGTATCGATAATAATAAGAAAATAGACTTTTCATTATCAAAATATTAACAATATGATTAAACGTTAATTATTTAATGTAGTTGATTACTTGGATTTTGTCTATTAACATTATTTTTACATGTTATGAATATTAAAATATGAACTTCTTCAAGCATTATTTTTATCGACAGCTGACTTATTGGCAAGCGCATGCGTGTGCTCTTCCCTCTCACTTTCGTCAGTTGACTGATATTAATTTATCCAGTGGCGTTGGTATTACTAGTGACCTTTGTTTCTTCAGTTTTACTTTATAAAATAGGTACAGTACGCCATTGGTACGTTTTTGACAGATAAGCGCCATGTTTCCTCGCCTCTTACCGATGCCCCGTAGGTTCAGATAAACTTGCCAAACTATACAGCTGGTGGGATGGATTTCTTGCAAATCTTTACCTAACGAATCCTAGCTAAATAGATCAAAGCGACGGCCTAGATTTTTGTAGATAGTAATGAATTAACTGTGGTGACAGTAAAATAATTTTTTCGTCAGTTTCGAAAGATTAATGTACTCGTATACGGAGTGTAGAGAAAAGTTGTTACATTTATTTATTAACCAACTTTTATATTACATCCCTACCCCGTTGACAACTCTTTAAATTGACAATTAATGGAGATTTCCCTTCCTATAGTGTCTGACTGACAAATACACTGTCTGTTTTCGCTACGCAACTATGTCATCAGTCATTTTTGGTTGAGCGCGAATTTTAAACTAATGGCATTTCTAGTCGAAGAATTTTATCTTGATAGGTAATTTCAGGCGGCAACATGTTGGAGACAATCTCCTGGGTATACAAAATTATGTTGTATAAGTTTTTGTTGAACTATACCTCATTTAAAAACCAGGAGAAGTAATTTGAATTTAAGTTGGCAATTCTGTAGACCTATGATTGGTCAGATTCCATGGCACCCAGTTTCACACAACACTTTTTAGCATTGACATCAGCTGATAATTTAAATTTTTTATAGTTCTGACAGATAAATATATTTAATTTTGTCATCGCATCCGCTATTGTTATTTTATTTACTTCGTTTCGTTTAAACTGAACATGACAGCATCTGTCTATATGGAGGTTACAAACTATCGAAGATATAAAACATTATAGGTTTTCTTAAAAAATTGGTTCTTCTTTTTTATTTCATTCACTGGCATTCAGTTATTTGCTGCTTAAAACAGCCATATTAAAGTAATGTGTATGTTCTAATCTTTCAGTTTGAATACGAAACAGGAAAAAGTTTTACATGTGACCGAATACCTGTCTGATTAATTCTTGGTAATAAAATAATCTATTAGGCAGACGAGAAGTCGACTTATTACTATGCGTGGCTGATTTTTTCATCAATCAAGGCATATTTAATAGATTTGGAACACGACTGTTGACTACTTTTTCGGAACACGCCATTTAGTAACTAATCTGGTAACTTTTAGTGATGTGAATAAAGCTTTTCAAATTACTCCTGGTTATTAAAAAATGTACTATACTATCCCTTCATAAAAATAAAAAAAATTAATGTGTCAATTAATTTTATTAATAAATCCAACAAGTAACAACTTTTCTCTACATTAGAACAATAAGAAAAAATAAAATAAAAAGCGATAATTCGATAGGCTGGAAAACGATCTCAATTGATATTTCGCTCTTTCAAGATACATAAGTATACTAAAGCTTGTATACCAATTTCAATGTATACTACTTTTTGTATTTCGTGCAATGTCTGTGTATTTATCAACTGTGGCAGCTACCAATCATTTTTTATGTTAACGCACACACACACATAATATTTATATTATTTTTTTGCTACTACATTCTTCTGTAGTAACTCTTGTTATATATACACTTATTTTTTAAGTAAAATATACATTGTTGTATATAAGGTTTGTAATAATTTTTAAAATCCTTGAGTGTAACTCGAAAAAATCTTGAATACAGCATGCCCTAAATAAAAATCACTGTTTAGTAACATACAGGGTAAAGTTGATATCACAAAAAGTTGAAAAGAACGCATCTAATGATAAAATTGTAAATAAAAAAATATCGTGGAAAGTGTTTGCTATAACTTGAGTCTCTGTACGAAGATGAAAGTAAAAATGAACCACTCCCAACTTCCTTGAGAAAAAAGAACCAATTATTCGAATATCCCTAGGAATAAATCCTAGCGGTACTATGATTGAAAATTCGGTTCGGCTGCGAATGCGCAATTGATATGTCAGTTTTCTTATTCAAGTTATTTAACTTGTCTCTTGTTTAGTTTTTAATTTTGTAAGCAAATATCAAACCAACTTTGCTATTCACTCGTTACTTAACTAGGCATGCGCTCTAGACAATAGGGAACTTGCCAAAAAAATAAAATCGTTTAAAAACAATTAAAATCGTAAGATATTATCATAAGGAACATTTGCGGTTACCGATGCGCGAGGTGCGGTGTGACGTCACAGCCGCTGCCGCGCATTTTGCTTCGTTTGAATATACCCGGTTGCGATTCCAACTTTAATTATTTATTGTGAAATAAGTAATGCGATTTAAGGGCTAATATTTGGTATAATGTGTTTTCATATATAAACACACATTTTAGTAAAATAAAAAAAAATGGGCAAGTTCCCTATTCAGAACTGGTTCGGATCGTAACCCGCGAACATAGCTAATAGTAACACTTTGATATTCGGTAACTCTTGAAAATAGTCTATGATGTAAATCGGACTACTTTGATTTGAACTTTGAACATATATTTTATAATTTATTGACTTACTGAGATCTATAAAGTAGGGAGAGTGAGTGTAGGCTCACAGCACAGCCACATGTAACACATTGTACATCCTACCGAAGAGTTGTCCTCCTAGGTCATCGTCCATCCTTTCCAGGAAGGTCACTAGCATACATCTTCTTTATATCGACAGGTGTAGACCAAAACTCACCGAACACACTCTCAGTTATTGACGATAACTCCGAACACTCGCATAAGACAAGCCTGACAGTTTCATCTTCCTGTTCACACATCCTGCACAGAGGTGTGTTCACTAGCCCCATACTATGGAGGTGTTTCCTTAGTTGACTGTGGCCAGTCAGAAATCCCACTGTAAAACGTAGGTTTTTCCTGGTCAATGCCAAATATTTCTTCGACGCCAGCTTCCTAAGGTCGCACAGGGTGATCCTGGCAAGACTGCATCCTTTGATTTCATCCCATCTCTCAAGGGATACTCGCATAAGACAAGCCTGACAGTTTCATCTTCCTGTTCACACATCCTGCACAGAGGTGTGTTCACTAGCCCCATACTATGGAGGTGTTTCCTTAGTTGACTGTGGCCAGTCAGAAATCCCACTGTAAAACGTAGGTTTTTCCTGGTCAATGCCAAATATTTCTTCGACGCCAGCTTCCTAAGGTCGCACAGGGTGATCCTGGCAAGACTGCATCCTTTGATTTCATCCCATCTCTCAAGGGATTGAGCATGCGTGTAACGTTTGGTTAGTTCTGTCGAAGTCGTCAGGATACAAACTAACACTTTTTTAGCTCCAAAAAAAGTCTATTTGGTATACATCGGGCTACTCTGTAGTGTAATTGGGATTCCTTGAGTGATTAGAATATGGGATAATTGAATATTTTTTTGATGTACACTCAAATAATGATAAATATATTACAATCTTTATATAATTACCTTTCTATGAGGTTGTATACAAATCTAGGTGCGAACATTGCGTTTTTTGTATGCATTACGTTGCAAACTATCGTTTATTATTATTATTTTTTAAGTTTTAGTCCTAAAATCCTAAATCGTTGCTATTTAATTGTTTCAAAACAAATAAAATGAGTAGTAACTAAAAATTATTAGGCAGCGGCGGCGGCGGCAGCAGCGATATTGTGAATAAAAATTAGATTGACAATCTAAGTAAATTGAATTTTTTTTAACATTGCTTGATAAAAACAAATTTTATTTATTTTTTAATAAAGGGTGTGTCAATTTTGAAGCTTACAATTTTATCACTTTAAAATAATAAATTATGACATTTTGGTTCCTTTTCGGGTATTTTTGGTATTAGTGTGAGTTTTTAAATTGACACCCTGTATAAACAATAAGAGAAAAAAATTATTAATAAATAAGGTGTTTGGTAAAATTTCTCAAAAATACAGAAAAATGAAAGTAAGTCTTTGGCCATATATATTAACGTGTACGGCATTGGACTAGATGTTACCAGATAGTCCAAATTTTCAGACAATATTTAAATAATATTAAAAGAGAATTCTGTAAAGTGTGTGTAAATTACTGACTTTTGGTGGATTATACTATTGATGACCAACAGGCGTCTCCAAAAATATATAAAATATAATATGACAGCTTCAATCAACAATAAATCAACTACCCTTTTAGAAAAGCAGATGCGCGCCACTGAGTAAATTGTGTATCATTGTTGAGATATGCAAAACCGGAATTAATTGGAAGTTGAAACATTTTTGGCAGTTTGAGCGATTCTTTAAATTAAAACTTCTTGGGTCGTTTGAACTATTTTTGGTATAGCAGAGTTGCTAATATGAGGTATTGTTCCCGGTCTGTATCCTGTGCGTGCTGGATTTCTTTTTAGATCAACTTTTAAAAGGGGATTTACCAAAAACTTCCGACAACCATCGGCATACTACACATTTTTTATATGGGATTAATATATTTAGAAAAATTCCCATTCATCATCAGCGTAAGACGAAAATTTTAAGGGTTTTATTTATTTGCCTTTACACCTCTGTCGACAGTAATGGGAAACGTTTGTACCGGGTGTCCCAAGTTATCGTATACATACAATATCTCGCTTATTTGACAAGATAATTTAAAAATTTAAAAACTATTTTGAATGGTATTGAAGTCCCTTCATAATGACGTATGAAAAAACTTGATTGCATTTGACAGGCTTGTGCAGCCACCTATCACTTTTTATTTTAAAATGGTACACACTGTATATTGTCATTAAAAATTGCGTGTTATTCTATTAGGAATACAACGATACAACATACTTGTGCTTGTTTTTTATTATTAACAACAAAAAATTAACATTTTAGATTTTTTTATAAGTATTACCTAATTATCCTTATAAAAATTATGTTGCCTTCGCCGATGGTTATAAAAATGTCGAAAAGAGGTACATTAATTTTTTATTGTCAAAAACCGATGCCTCTGTCAAAAAAAGAACTTCAAAATACTTATTGTTAAACAATGTCTAGTGTAGTTAATCTATGACTTAATTGTATGTTGTGTCCACTATTCACAAGTTTTTTGGAACTTGTGAATAGTTGAAGTTCTTTTTTTTGACAGTGGCATCGGTTTGTGACAACAAAAAATTAATGTACTTCTTTTCGGCCATCGGCGTAGGCAACATAATTTTTATAAGGATAATTAAGTAATACTTATAAAAAAGTCTAAAATGTTAATTTTTTGTTGTTAATAATAGAAAATAAGTACAAGTATGTTGTATCGTTGTATTCCTAATAGAATAACACGCAATTTTTAATGGCAATATACAGTGTGTACCATTTTAAAATAAAAAGTGATAGGTGGCTGCACATCCCTGTCAAATGCAATCAAGTTTTTTCATAAGTCATTATGAAGGGACTTCAATACCATTCAAAACAGTTTTTTTATTTTCAAATTATCTTGTCAAATAAGCGAGATATTGTATGTATACGATAACTTGGGACACCCGGTATAGTGAGCCCAACAATTTCAGAAAATATATCTGACAACATTGCTTTATTTTCAGGTCATCAAACTGATTTTGTATAAACTTTACTTGCAGCTGCCGAATTTTTAGTCTATGCTAGTGTGTATGGTCAGAGAATTTTTTCTCACTTCTGTATTTTTTTGAGATACATATTTTTCCATGAACATTAGGCCCAAGATCTTCATTTTATATTACCCTTGCTATATAATGATTTTTTACAGTGTTACCAGGTGGTGGTATGTGATTCGATCAATATTTTTGAAAAGATCATTAATGGGAGCAGTATGTAATGTATTTCTGGGGTAACATTTACTGAGACAAAAAAATCTATTGTGCTCCTTTAATTCTATTTCCCGAAAGAATTTTAGGATATCTACAGGCTTCAACTTGGGTAAATGTTCCTCTTCTATCCAGTATCCTGGTACTGAGCTCTAGGATTCTGGAGTGCTGTGCAGCTGGAAAGTATGTGGATGGAGGTTTCTTCTATACCACAATATCTGCATTCACCTTCTTCCACTATTTTCAGCTTTTTCAGGCGACAAAGTCCCGTTAGTATCCCTGTTGAAACTCTTAGCACAATTTTACTTTGATTCACGCATTCATTTGATCTCAACAGGCTGTAGTCACCCAGAAGAATATTTGATTGCATAAGTCCTACTAGATCTTTCCAATTTCCAATGGTCAGATTTTCTCTTTAGTTCGGCTTCACCTGCATGGAAGCAGTAGGTGGCCACCTAGTTTACCAGACCTTTTTTTTTTCAAAGGAAATTGGAAGAAGGAACCAAATCATATGTAATTTGGGGAGTCTGTATTTTGTTCACAGTGTATATGGAATCTTAACAAAACTGGTTGTTTAGTTTAGGAAAAAGTAGATGCCATATTTTGAAAATTTTTAATCTCTTGTTGTTTTATCGGATGTAAATAGATATTGTATTACAGTATTTATTAGCCATCCAATAGGTATTTTTTTTTATAAAGAAATATTCCTTTATGTGGAGTTGGTAATTGGACAGACTAGAAAATTTTATGTCGTGAGTTTTTAACAATGATTTACCTTAAGGCAAAAATCTGTATTTTACATTAGAAAATAAAGGGTCTTAAATAAGAAGTTTTGTTTTTTTTAGACACAATTTGCAGCAAACACAAATTGATATTTTCTTTTGTATTTGCGCACTTTGTGTAAACATAAAAAATTAAGTAATTTTGGAAACATATTTTTATTATCACAGCCAGAAAATAACATTTAAAGATAAAAAAATTAATAAAAGCACCGACGATTGAAAATATATCCAAAACTGAAAAGTTAATGGTATGGTGAAGCTTCTAAGGTTGAACTATTGAATGCAAATATTTCTTCTTATTTTCTGCTTCAAATTTTCATCCTTTTGGAACCCTCGTCGTACATAAGTGCGAAAAAAAAGCTTGAAAGAGAGAAAAAGAATAATTGTGCGCGGTCATCAAGGCGTGTACTTAATTCCAGATACCAGAGGCCGAATGTTGATTGCCCCCCTATTTCAACCGCTCTTGCCAGAAGCGCATAATGCATATCAATTTATACACTAAACACTTCCATCATTCTTTCTGTAAAGTACACTATTGCCGGATGGAAATGTTCAGTTTTACCTATTATGCATGATTTCGAAAAAAAGTCAACGAAAACGAGACAAAAATATCATGTGTACAAATAATATGCGCTTCTGGCAATCAACATTCGGCTGGTTTCTGGAATTAAGTACACGCCTTGATGACCGCGCACAATTATTCCTTCTCTCTCTGTTTCAAGCTTTTTTTTCGCACTTGTGTACGACGAGGGTTGCATAAGAATTTTCGCAATCTGTATAACCGCAAGTAGAAAAAATATATCAATATTTCTAAGAAAAATGTTACCTTTAGTAACATAACCACACCAATGTTTACTTCTCAAACCTTGAAATCTTTCTAATCGACAGTTTATCTGCAACACTCAATATATTAGTTACAGAAGAGGCCTTAAAAACTCCAGACCTAAGTTATTAGAATGTTATCTGTTACAAATGGATTAAAAACATCGACCTACAAAAAATTACCACATAAAATTAACTATAATTTTAAACAGAAAAAATAATTGTAATTTAATATATTCCAAACTTGTAGGATGTAACACCAGCTATAATATACTGTGGTTATTAACTGAAATGATTATTTTTTTACATATTGTTTTTATTTTTGGTGCTGATATATGTTTATAAGAACATTTACGTAACTCTCAGATGATCTTCTTTACCTCCAGCCTCCCTAAACTGTATCAAATAAACTCAAGTGAGAGTTGAACCGAAATCCGCTCTACACTTCGTCCGTTCGATATTTCTTGAGGTGAATTGATTTTATTCAAAATCTACTAGCAATTCCACCTCCTCTACTATCGGAATGCGAACTTAGTTCGTCCTTGTATTTCACTACGATGTTGATACTTTGGTATGGTTCTGGAATTAAGTTTGATTTCCAAGGTGAATGTTCTACAATTTCTTCGGGAAATGAGGGTAAATGAGATCCTGTAAAAATAGTTTAAATTAACATTTAGAAGAAATTTAACTTTTTATTATAAACTTAAACTCTTTAGGTATATTTTTAATAATGTAAGTATATCCTTACAAAAACTATGGATTACTAACGCCACTGTATTTTGTCAGAGAAAAAAATCTGCTTTAAATCTGAGAGCAGTTTCTTGTATGAACATCTACATTACATTATAATATGGTTTTAGTTTTAAATTAATCAAAGTTTTAATTGCTGCTTGCATGAATCCACCTTATTTACAAGAGATAAAGTTTTCGATAAACAAAAAGTTTGGAAAACATACTTTTGCACACCAAAATCAATCAAAATAGTTCCATACTTTTACCTCACACTGTATACATGAGCACACTGAGTTGTTCTAATAGTTATTCAAGCAGCAAGTGTATTAATGAGGGCCATTAACAATTGAGACAATTTAATATTCGAGATAGTTAATTGCCGTTTTAATACTCGTGTTAGTTACAAAGTTTTTCCGTCGACTGTATAAATTGTACTAGTTTTTCTCAATGTTTAAAAACTGAAAATATTTATTTGTTTCATATGTAAGTACTGTCAAAAATAAATATTGTATGTTTGGTTGCCTACACCACAGGTAACTCAATATAAATAATGTATAAGATGTACGTTGGGTTGCCTATAAAAAAATCGTTGATTAATGTAAATCAGGCATTAATATGGTCATTAATGTATAATTTTGTCTAATTTTGAGAACGTTAATAACATTAAATACACGGTCGACGGAAAAAAATTTAAAATGCATAGTTAATATGATAGTTACTTAATTGTCGCTTACCTTCGAATCCTACTGTCGAATTGCCGATAAATAACCTAGGGGCTTCTATAGCTTCCGTAACATTTTCTTTGTGAAGCAATAAATTACTTATAATTTGTAAGGCGCTTCCTAAATTGTTTGCTCCGAATACGTATCTTCTTTCACAAACATACCTGCCATCTGTTATCAAAACTGGAATTCTAGTACTTGTTTTGTTTGCATAAACGTCTTCTATATAACCAAATGGAGTCTTAATTCCTGAACCAAATAATTCATGGAAGCCCCTAAAAAAGCAACACATTATACAGTGTTTCTTTACTTAACATTGGGAAAAATAATGTGGCCTAGTTTAGAAATCCACTGAGGGCTAAAGATAATAATAATAATAATAACCGTGCTGTAACTTGTAAGTAGATCATCCCAATCATATGAAGATAAGTGCTTGTTCGAGGCTTTTAAATTTCTGGGAATGTATGTATGGTTGCATATATATTAGAATTAAATCCATGACCGCAATAAATTTGGGAATAACCTATTCGATATCTCTGTCTATATATTGTATTTTTTTTAATAACCAACTTTGGTAAAAAAAAACAGGAAAAATATTAGTTTTAATATTATTACTTACGTAACCAAAGAAACATAATTATCGTCCGTATCCATTACAGCTATGTTCGAAAGGGTTCCTTCATGAAACGAATTATACGAGCTATTCCCATTTTTACGTTGGTAATACTGAACAACATCTACTAATTCATGAGCGTATTCTGGATCACTGAATACTGTTTCACTCAGATTCATTGTTTTGAATACATTTAAGGCCTCGACGAGGAACTGGCCGACAGTGGCGTCCGTTTGCGGTACGTAAATGTTGAAATTCATAAAGTTCGTCACTACCACTGTTTCAGTGAGAGCTGTTTGATTTAATTCGTCCAAATAGGAATATAAAACTACAAAAATGTAAATATTGTTATGGTTTTTATTAAAATTGGACAAAAAGACTTTTTCAGAATTCATAAAACTGAGAGATATTTTTTTAAATAAACACCACCAAATCCTTAGTTGGTAAATTATGATTCGTTGTTTAAATCTAAGTGTTAATTTTCTCGTGGTAATGCCTCTATCTACCACTTCCTGTAGATGCCAACAATCTTGGACTAGACCCAGGGCCGGATCTACAACAGGGCCTCCGACCTTGGTGGCGCCCTGACAGAAAATAAAAAGGGAAAAATATTTAGCCCTTTCTGGATATATTTTAAAATTTTATACAAAAACACCCTTGAAAAAAAAGATTGAAACATATTAGTTGACTCAGAGGCTGCTATGTAGTTTGAATTAATGTTGAAAAGAGATTTCAAATTTCCCGCGTCATTAGTTCATATCTGGTAGGCCCTGCCTTTACATAGCAAGTGATTTTAATATGGGGCCCCAAATTGTCTTTTGCCCCGGGGCCTTTCCAGCTCAAGCTCCGGCCCTGACTAGACCCCTAGGCAAAAAAGCATGGATTTTGCTCCCTTTGAAAAAGTGTCATGGCTAAAAACCGCGAAAATGTACACTATATAGCAATGAACTAAATAATATTTTTTTGTAATAATACTATAAATAGTCTAAGCAGTTACCGGTTATTACCTTTAAAACAATTTGATACAAATAACTTACTAGATTCTGACATGTTTGCGATATGGTCGAGAGTTGTAGCTAAATCTTCTTGTATTAAAAGTTGTCCCGGCTCTAGACGACCGAATATTTCTTCTTTTTTAGTCTGTGAAATAGCTTGAACCAATTGTTTTGGTATTAATATACCATTTCTGTAATTGAATGAAAATTTTATGCAATAATATGATACGTTTTTTTAAATATTAATGAATACAAATCATTTAAATAAAAACATTTATTATTGTCAGGGAGGACCAAAATTGTAATGTAATCCCCTTGCAAGCTCCCATGTTTTAGTATCTACATATTTCCGACTGAGAGATTTATAAACTTTTATTATTAAATCCTTAAAGTCAACGAAATATTGTGAAACGTTCTTTACCTTGCTAAATCTACAGCTGGGTATATTAAATCATACCATGGTAGACTCCCAAAATGTTTATGTATATACGCCAATCCTAATACGTTGGTGGGTAAATGCTTCGACTGAACTATGTTGTGCGAAAAAGTTATCACTACAGGTGGATTCTTCTTCCTGTGGTTATAAATCAATATCTGACCTTCTCTAAAACAAATTAAAAATATCATGTGAATATTGTGGAACATTGACTGGACTATAAGAGTACTATTGAAACCAGTTTAGGCCGGTAAGAGAGGGTAATTTGCTACGAATTAATTTGGAATTATACATAATTCCCAACTGATTGACTTTTCACTTATGTATTTATTAAATTTTTAATTATTTTGTAGAGAATACATGTTCCATTTAAATAAATGGGAGATAGACATAAAATTATTAATGATAGAGTGAAAATAAAATTGTACATACGCGTCTAAGCCTGTTAAGTGTGGCGTGGCTACAGAAAGACAAAAAGCTGTAGCTATAGCAGCATCTATAGAATTTCCTTTATTTTTTAGGACAGAAGTTCCTATTTTAGAGCACTCAAAACTGTCGGATGCGACACTACCATGTGGAACTACCTAAAATAACATTTATTTATCAACATCTACCATTACAAAAATTTTATAAGTACGTAAAAACTACATTAATAACTCTTCAACTCTTATTTTAAATATTATCTGTATCAAATAATAAGTGGGTCCAGAAGGGTTCATAATGTTCATATGTAAATGAAAACAACAAGCCAAGTGGTATTAAAGTGATTCTCGTGGATAATACTTTGAAAAACAACATAAAGTGTTTATAAATTACCTACTGTTTTTTATCTCTATAAGCAAAATATAAAAAACAACGCTGGCATATCACGAATGTGGACAAAACCAAGATTTTTTTAAAACTATAATTCACTATTTCTCTTTTACTTGTAATTTATAATTAATCTGTTCACTGATGCTTTTCAAGCAGATACACATAACTTTCCCAATTTCGATTACTGCTTTAAAGCGATTTCGGCGATTTCGCATTAAAATATTCCACTTGTTTTTATGTTGAATTTTACACGTTATCTAACTCTAACAAGCAACTTGTTCAACAATAATAAAAAAATAAAACATTACCTGGTAATCTCCATAATAAATTTGAATAATCAGTGCAAAAGTAATAACAACTGTTAGTGTACCGAAAGCGATATTGACATATTTCGATCCGCTAAAGCAATCTTCTTCGCCGCAATTATACCACTTCTTGTTAACTTTGCCATTCTTTAGAGGTATATCCTCTCTGGTAACTGCAATATATTTAATTAACTCGTAATAGTTTATAAAATACTATTGAATATATTATATTTTACCTACGGAATCGGACATTTTACATTAAGCAAACACATGTGAAAACGTTTGAACACGTACGACTAAAGTAATGAAGATACCAGAGAAAAGGTAATGAATTAACTGTAAACATTTAGGTATACTTTCACGGTCTTTGATTTATAGCAAGGTGGAGAGGTAAATGTGTGTTACGATGATTCAAGCAGTCTATATTCTATAACATTCTTTTGAGAACATAGGCGTAGTCAGTGTGAGTGAGACGTATTTACGCTTAACCTTAAAAGACGATATAAAATCGAATATATACGATCGTAATAATATAGTATTTTAATTGTAAATTGTTTAAATTAAAATGTAATAAACTTTAACTAATTTATACCAGGTGGTTTGACATCGAGGAAAACAGACTATGAAAAATTTTTTGAAATAATAAAAGACTTTTCGACTTTTAAAATAAAAGATTATTCAAAAGATGTCCTTAATTGTTAATTTTATAAATAGAATTTGCATTTTTGCAGTTCATTTTTTTTATTTTTGACCGTTGAGTAAAACCGTCACTGTCCTTATCTGGCCATTGCTATGATTAGTCAGCTTCTCCCGAGGGTTTTTTGACCAGGAGTTTGCTGTTTTTCTGTTTTTGCTCGTTTCTCCAGTACGACTGATATTTAGTTTGAGTCCAACCACGTGCAGCAGCTTTTGATATTCCAAATAATACCCTAAATGCCATTTTGCAATTAAAGTAAAATTACAGTAATTTTAAATATGCCGCCAAAAACTAAAATTACAGGAGTCTTGTTTTTCGGCTGTAAGCTAGAGGCACTAGGAGCTACTGATGGAACTCTCAAGGTGGCGCCACTCTTACAAATAGGATAGGATTGCCAAGTGTCAGTTTCCCATCTATAAGTAGGTTATCTGTGGTGTACGAAACGTTTTTTATTGTTATTAAAATACACATAAAATTATGAATATTTCATTACATATCTTTATTAGTGCATTTCATTACATTTCTTTATTAGTGCCAATTGTATAGACGATCGACGTATGTTATGTTATCTCTGGTTACGATTAGATCAAATCTGACCGATTGATTGAGGTTATGTGAATTAATAGCATTAGAAATTATTTCGTTTTTATGGAATAAGCGAGTTTATGTAACGCATAAAAAAATTCATCAATCGGACAAATTTTATGATCTAATGGTAACCTCAGTTTATACAAGTGCCCCTTAGTTTAGTTTTAATTTACTGAAAATTAGATCTTTTAATTTTTTTTTTGTTACATTATTTTCACTTAACCATTATATTTAAAGTTTAAATGAAAACATTTAAAGAAAACAACCAATATTTGTTAACTATTTATTTTTTCTAACAATGAAATAAAAAAATATCAGTATTAGAAATATTATATAAGGATATTTAAAAATTTAGATACAGATATATTTTTGTAATTTTCACAATGTTGCTTTCAGAACAGAATAGTAACATTGTCTTTCCTAAAAGCTTACAAAATATAAAAGACTTTTTTTAACTCAAAAAACTAAAACTAACACTTTTAAGCATACAACAACGTAGATATAAAACAAATACACATAAAAATTATTAATCTTGTACTACAATCCCCTTCTTAGCATTTGCCTGGTGGGCCTGGAGTACTGCAATCGCTTCTTCCACCTTAGCTCTGAGTGAATCCTTATTTTCAATCATATGGATCAGTTCGGTATTGTCTATCTCCAACAGCATTCCAGTTATTTTACCAGCAATATCTGGATACATTTTCTCCACCACTCTAAATAGTTTTTCCCCAATTATTTGTTTTTGTTCTTGAGGTGGAGCTCCTGCTAATACATTGGGATTTAGAGGAATATCTCCTCCATTGCCAATCCCAACATTGAGAGGTCTGACTGAATTCTTAGTAGAACTGGTAAATTTGGTGTTTGGTTTAGATGGCGGGGCTGTTTGTTGTCCGGTGATTGGTCGGGCGTGGATTGTATTGCGAACATTAATTGAAGATCTAGAAGTGGCTCTGTAAGGGGAATTTAAAAGAGACAAGCTGTAGGTTCCATTTGGTCGAATAGAATTTGGAGTAGCTGGCCAGCGAGGTGCTGGTCTGATGTGGTTCAAAGAATTCAAGTGGTTGAAGAATCTGGGACCTTGAGCAACGGCTGGAATCAAAAAAGGTGGAGTGGTGGTAGGGAAATTGATGCTATTTTGGTGTCTCAAAGCTTGAGCTCTTTGCAAATATTGGCTGTTGAGGAAAGCTCTACGATCGTCTTTCCTTTGTGCTAAAGCTACATATAAGGGTTTACTTCCAACCATTCTTCCGTTCATTTCTGATACTGCTTTCGTTGCCTCTTCTGGAATACTGAAGCAAACAAATCCAAAACCTTTGCTTCTTCCATTTTCGTGCATCACTTTGGCGGAAGTTATTGTGCCGTAAGCAGAAAATTCTTTTCGTAATTTCTCATCATCAAAGGTATCGTCCAAGTTTTTAATATATAAATTGATACCTTGAAAACGGCTGGAGCGTTCTTGACGTAATTGCTCATATCTTTTCTTCAATTCATTGATACGTTCGATTCTTTTTTGTGCTCTTCCCACATACAAAACATTACCGTCTAATTCTTTTCCATTCCATTCTTCAACAGCTCTTTCTGCAGAATTTGCATCGGTGAAAGCAACAAAACCGAAACCTTTCGACGAGCCTTCGATATTCCTCATCACCACACTGCTTGTAATTTCTCCAAATTTAATGAACATCTCACAAAACTTATCATCTGACATGTTGGGGCCGAAATTTTTCACATAAATATTGGTAAATTGCTTTGCCCGCTCACCTAATTCTTTTTCCCTTTCTATTCTTGGTATGAATTTTCCAACATAAACTTTTTTGCTATTTAATAACATACCATTAACTTTTTCTATTGCTTTATCGGCCGCTTCTTCATTTTCAAAATGCACAAATCCATATCCTTTAGAATAGCCGTTCTCATCGAGTGCTACTTTGCAACTAAGAATATTTCCAAATGCAGAAAAGGTGTCATACATTGCTTTGTTGTCTATGTTTTTATCCAGATTTTTTATAAATACATTTCCAATTCCGGATTTTCTTAAAGCGGGATCTCGTTGACACCACATAATGCGAATGGGTTTACCCTTAAGAAGGTCAAAATTCATGGTGTCCAAAGCTCTTTCTGCATCCTGAGTCTGACTGAAATTTACATACCCATACCCTAAGGATTGTTTCGTTCTGGTATCACGACACACTCGTAAAGACAAAACTTGTCCTGCTGTTGTAAATTTTTCATATAACATTGCTTCCGTGACATCGGGATGTAAGTCTCCCACGTAAAGGGAACCCGTTGGATACAATACTCCTTGGGGAATGCTCATTTTTGCTCTTACAAATAGTAATACACTGTTCCACTTATTACTTACTAAAATAATTCAAAATACGTTTTTTATGAATCTTTTAAACAAAAAATACTGTTTTGTTGTTTACGTGCTCTTGGAGATATAAATAATGAAATTTTTACAAAGACTACTACAATTTTACAAGTTTAAACTTAAAAGTAACGACAATGCGCAAGATCAACTCACTGGACCGTGATTGGGCCTCACTGACATCACCCATTTCATTGCGATTTTAATACAATGTTGACAAAGTAATATTTACTTTAATTTTATTGGAAATCCTAGAGTCAACTCCAGGATGGACCAAAAATCAACCTTTATTAAAATTGTTGAATGTATCAATGCAATTTTGTTTCAAACTTTTTAGAAAAATTTAGTTGCTTAGCACTGGCAATACTGTAATTTAATGGAACAGACACACGTGTGTTTTGACTGTTGACAGTGGTTGACATTTAACACATACTAACCTAAAAACCATCCAGAAAATTTATAAATAATTTTAAATATGAATCGAAAAAGAAAATTGAAACAGGCTAAAGAAAATGAATTCGAATTTGATCCCATGCCAAAGCACTTGGTAGTAGCTCATTTGAAAAATCAGGAAAAACGCCTAATAATTATTCTAGAAGGGGCACAACTGGAAACTGTGAAGGTAAGTTAATTATGAATAACCCTTATTTAGAAAGTTATATATTTATTTTATTAGAAAGATAATTGATTTTCAAGGTTGGGAGTAAATTTGAATTATTAAACTGTGATGACCACACACATATTTTAAAAAGCAACAATCGAGATGTAGGATCTTGTCGGCCAGATATAACGCATCAATGTTTGTTGATGTTATTTGACAGCCCTTTGAATCGGGCAGGACTTTTACAAGTTTATGTTCATACAGTAAATAATATTCTTATAGAAATTAATCCACAAACAAGAATTCCAAGAACTTTTAAACGTTTTGCAGGACTGATGGGTAAAGTATAAATTTTTTAATGTATATGGTATGGTCTAATTAAGAATATGTGAAAAATATGTATATAAATATAAATATTTTAATTTTTAGTGCAACTATTACACAAATTCTCAGTACGAGCAGAAGATGGACCTAAACTACTGAAAGTTATTAAAAATCCAATAACAGATCACTTACCAGTAGGAATTAAAAAAATTGGAACTTCATTTGGTGCGAAACAGGTAAAAAATTGCAGAGAATTAGTTCCTAAAGATGAAGAACCTATTGCTGTTGTAATTGGTGCAATTGCCAGAGGCAGTATTGATGTTGATTACACTGAAGATTTCTTTTCTGTAAGCAATTACCCTCTTTCTGCAGCATTGACTTGTACAAAACTTTGCTCTGCATTTGAAGAAGTATGGAAAGTTCTGTGAATTTACCAATTAGTGTTTAATTTCAATTTAGGTGTAATTTGTTATTAAAAAAACTTGATTTTATAAGAAAAAATTATCTATTTAGCATTAAAAAAATATATCCATAATAAGTGGCCCAATTTCTAAGCCCCTGACTTATTAGTGTTCAGAGTGTGATCTGAAACAAAACAAAAAAGGAAGTGTTCTGGCTGCAGAGGTGAATCTACAGGGTCTTCTATTTATAGTTGTATCAATTAATGGAGCAAACTACTGAAATTTCGGAAACCAAAACACAACGGACAAACACGTCGTTTCTTACCTTAGTAGGTTATCTTTTGCCAACAACTGCTGTTCATCACAAAGCTTGATATATCAGAACCTGAACAGCATTTGGGGTAGTTCAAATGTCTCTTGAATAAAATTAAACTCATTACATAATTTGCTTTAATTAAATCAAATTTTAATAAAAATACAATATCCATATTCAAATATGTATGCATTTCAGAAATACATCTTTTTTTTTTCAAATAGGTAGTTACATTTTATTTACTCTACAATTAAAGTATATTTACACACAAAAATAATCTACAGAGGGGTTTGTTTATACTAAACCATAACTAATATTACAAATTGATAAATTGTTTAATCAAAGATCTTCAGTCTCATTTAAACTAGTTATCGTAATAAACAAAAATATTGACTAAATTTGTACAATCAACTTTAAATACGATTTAGACATTTGAAAAATGCAATTTTTTTTTTCTATTCATAATTTATATACATACATTTGTTTCTTAATACCCATAGAGTATTACAACCATAACAATCAAGGATAGATTGAGATACTTGAATTTAATACAATCTTTATTGTTAAACAGTAAAAATGCCAGTTTGAAATTTGCACAGGGTGCACAAAACCTTTGCTGCTATTTTGACCAAAATAGGCAAATCCTGTAGGGTTTTCAAAGCAATTGCCGAAATATAAACCGGGGATTCTTATTATATTTGATGGCATTTCATTAAACCATTTTTTTTTTCAAAACAAATTCTTATTATTAACTGTACAATAAATATTCATGTATATTAAATTTACTACAAATAATCTTAAATTTTAAACACCCTGTGTATTTATTATTTAACAAGTATTAGCGTACCGAATTTTTCTGTTGTAATAAATAATTTGCTATTTTCGTTTATATTTTTATACATCACAGATTATAACAAACGAGACAAAAAGAAAAACAACATACCCTCAATAAAATCTAATTTCACATAAGTTGTCAGATAAGCTACATAGTTTAAATAAATAAATGTGAATTAATATACCGAATGCTCCACAAATCAGATACTAAAAGTTCTACCACGTGATAGATGTACTTAAATAAATTTCAAAAGATAACAAGATTAAGACAAAAATGATGTGTATAGAAGATTCTTTTTTATGGGAGCTAGATTTATGAATCTTTCCATATTTTTTAGCACCTGAAGATTTTTACAAAAAAAAAATATACCTAGGTTGAATTATTCTTAAAAAATCACAAATCAACAAACATTTTTCAAAATACTCCTTTGAGGCTTTATGAATTATGGGATTTGAAAATAAAATATTGTGAACAAAAGAAATTTTGCTGGAAAAGTTCGAATTTAGAAAACTGAGTTCTCCAATGCAAATTAGCAAAGATTGGCAAACCCCAAGCAGACTTATGATTTCCCAAGGTGAGGCCTGGTAAACAGACTGATCAAAGACTAGGAAAGGAGCAGGAGTGTATAGTGAGAAGAATACAGCATTTCAAGAAGGATTTATGAAATCATAAAATGATCCAGAATTAATAGAACTATGGACTACAAAAGTGGTGCGAGTTCAAATACAGAAACAGGTACGATACCATAGTGGATTATACTATAGTGAATGGACACTCTAGAACAGGTACACAGTAAGATCTTTTTAGGAGATACATGTGTAAAGCTACCAAAGAACTACTAGATATCAGGAATATATCAAGAATTATTACTGGTAAAAGACTACCTACATCAAATAAGGCTGATTGTGAACCACTGGACTCAAGAAGACAAAGAATCTTCATAAATGCCAATGTTTCACTAGAAACATAGGGCATACAAAAAAAACAGCTAAATCATACATACTACATAAAAAATATAATAAATGCATGGGACTAGAGAGTCCAAGGGAAGATTTCTTCAAGATGACTGTTAAGCCTAGTTCCATATGCAAATTTCAGTTCGATAATATACAAGCAACTATAATTGCGCCATCTATTCAAGAAAGTCAAAGTATTATATAGATAACATGTGTTTCGCAGATGGAAGAGATTTTTAATATATGCATGCAGGAATTAACGAATAAGAAACGTTTATTGTTTGGCAAGATAAGTATATCAATTTTTGTAGTTAGAGCACTCAATATGTTAGATCAAATGATGCGTTTGATTCCTTTATGTACAGCAAACAATTATTTAACAATTGAATTTAAGATTTATTTAAATAAATTAAGTACGTACATTCATACTCTGAAAAAAAAAACTAGAGAGCTGATTTTTTTTTCGATAATAACCATTCGTTTTGGAACATATCCGATGTTGATAAGTAAATAATATTTCAACCAATATAATAATTATTTTTATTTAAATAGCATAAAACACAAATAAATAATATATAAAATAATTGCTATAGAAAATGATATTGTAGGCAATTTTTTATCGGTCCATTATTTGTTTTCTTTAAATTTTGTTTAGAAACTGCAAAATGTTTTAAATTATGTTAGGGCTACTCTATATTGCAGCAGAAAAGAAAACTAGTTGTACATTATTTTATAACCTCACTTTCTATGTCATTAGTTTTCCATTGATCAGTTTGGAGATTGACTTTAAATTTTTTTAATTTATTTTAATTATATTTGTTACTAACAAAAAACTAAAGTCAACAGCTGAACTTTATTCAAACAGTAGTTATTCTCAAAGAGTCAATATTAATAAGTTTGTGAGTGATTGTTGTATTAAGAATTTATTAAAAGATTTTTGTGAAACATGTAATCGACCAAGTTAATTTATAAATAATTGCAAATTCTTCTAATTATATGATCCAATCGTTATTTAACGTTTCCAGAATGTTAGGCGGAGCAAATTTATTTGAAAAAACAGATTGAATAGACGAAACCACACTTACTAAGTGCAAGGCAATATAGAATCCAAATGAGACCTAGAAAGAAGAGAAAGGTTTGTCTATGAACATCCTAATATCAGAAAATGTTCAAAAAGTTATAAGTAGTGAGAAAAAATGTATGGCATGTTAGGGAAGGAAAATGAAATGGAATGATTAAAAAGTAAATATTTGATTTTGGAATGGAAGAAAAACGACAAATTATTGAAAATCACAGTTTACCAAGAAAATATGGAAATAGTTTGGTAAGAGGAAGGAAAAGAAGAGGCATGAGATGGAAGTTGAAAAATGTTAAATGAGATTGGAATCGAAGACTGGAAGGAAGAAGATAGAGTAAAGTAGAGGGGATTGTTCTTTTTTCTCTCATTTTTTTGGAATCAAACCACAATATTGATTTTTCTATGTTTTTTTTATTTCAACGTTTCGGTAGCGTTCCAACGTTGTCAAGATGAACTAAATATTAACTAATTTTTTCTCCCCATCTGACACAACGAAAAAAAATTTGACAACTGGACAATCAATAATATTTTGAAATTTAAGACTGCAAAACTTTGTTATCAAATTTTTATTAAGGTCCATTCATAGTAGATCAAATCTCTGGCAAAATGTGAAGTAAAATATTTCATTTTATGACTTTCCAACGATATAATAGTCTACTAGAAATGGAATCCAGTGAAGTGCACGTTCTCAGAACGGTTTTTATTGGGCTAGCGCGTTTTTTTTCGCTTATATTGGAAATGTTGTTGATAAAACGCGTTTGTTGTTACTTTTTTTGTTTTCAAAATATGTATACTCATTTTTTGATTTTGTGTATTGAAATGTGTATCGATTAACAACCTTTCAAATTATAAATCATAAGAAAACTAGTTGTGTCAGATGGGGAGAAAAACTTAGTTAATATTTAGTTCATCTTGACAACGTTGGAACGCTACCGAAACGTCGAAATAAAAAAATTTGATTCCCAATAAATAAGAGAAAAAAGAATAAATAATATATCACAAGGAACATACAGAAGATATTTAGAGGGGATTAGACTATCAAGCATAGGACCTACTAAGCCTGTAGTGTTATTGTCCAGGGGCTTAACACGTCAAACATTCGGGAGCAGACAGTAGACCTCTAAATCCGAAACGAAGGCTCATATTAATAAAATTCAGTTGAATTTCTCCCATTATTTTTATAGTCAGATGCAGTCTTATCATGCGGGTCACACGATTCAACAAAGACATACTCACAATTTTTGTTTCCTTTTATTACACTTCCAAATAAAATCCGTAAGATGAGTAAGACAGACTTATGCAATTTTGACGGGAAAAAGAAGGTTATGTATTTAGTTTTCAGCGATTCTAAAAAGTCTTTCACCAGCTAAGTTTTTATTTAAATATGTCAGTTTTGTCACTTTGACAATTCAAAGTGACAATATGAATAATAAGTAGAAATTAACTGGTTTTGTTGTATCCTCAAGCAAAAAAAAATGGTACTTAGTTTGATGGATTATTTCGAGAATAAAAGAAGAAGTGGAAATTCGTCAATCAGTGTAATCTCACATTTTGGTAACCTCTGTGTTTTCTGATTTTATACATATGGTTAGTGACCTTTGAACCCGCACGATAAGATCACTTTTGACTATACATCAGCTGTACCTACCTAACCGCTTCCGAATTTTTGACACTAAGTTCCTGGACTCCTTATATATAAGGTACATTTTAAAGAAACTTTTTTTTCAATAAATTCACTACACTTAATATCGAATAAAAAAAAATGATATTTCGTACATTCAAAATAGTTTAATACGAAAATGACTCGTTTTTTAAAAAATCATCAACAATAAATGGCAGTGATTCTCGATTAAAGTTTTGGCAGTATTTGAAATGGAAAAGTATAAAAGTGTTAAATATTATCTGCATAGAAAGTCGCAGAAAAATTCAATTTATACCCATTTTTTTTAAAGCCACTTTTTAACTTTGTTCTAATTATTGTCGAAGGTCTATAGATCTTTATAAAAATTTTTGAATATCGTATTTTGTATACAAATGACTAGATTTAACAACAATTTTATAAAACATACCTTTCCAGATTGTGGCTTTTATTACAGTACCAAATTTTGACATTTAAAAAAACGTCCTCGTCAAATTTTTTCCGGATCTACAGAACTTCACAAACAACAAAAGACGAGTGAGGAACAGCAAATTATTATTTTTCATACTGGAGGGTCTAACCCTGGAATCCAATAAGAATAAAATTTTTGTACATTTTTGAGCAGTAGACCACTCCCAGCTTCATTCTTATTCAACCTAACCACCAATAGTAATAGTTATAAAAATCGGCGACAATTATAAAGGATGTCCCTAGAAATAAAGATATTGTTATCACTTTTCCAGTAATGTTTGGCAAGTTCATCTGAACTTACGGGGTATCGGTGAGAGGCGAGAAAGCATGGCGCTTATCTGTCAAAAACGTACAACGCCACTGGATAAATCAATATTAGTCAACTGACGAAGTGAGAGGGAAGAACACACGCATGCGCTTGGCAATAAGAAGTCAGCTTTCGATATGTATTCGGAGGGTGTGGTAATTACGGTTTTCGCACAACACTGCCAGAGATTGAAGAAATCCATAAAAAATTTGGAAAAGTTCATATTTTAATATTCATAACTTGAAAAAATAAAGTTAATATACAAAATCCAAGTAATCAAGCACATTAAAGAATTAACGTTAAATCAGATTGTCAATAGTGTTGATAATAAAAAGTCTTTTTTCTTATTATTATCAATACATACTTAGTACTTTACTTTTCCATAGTTAAACGTGGCAATATCGAATGTTTTCGACTGCATTCCTTTCATAGGTTTTGATAAACTTGCCAAACTATAGTGATAGTGTAAAAGGGTTCACCCATAAAAAAAAAGAGAATTAAATGCTTCAACACCCAAAGTATGTTTCAAAGTTCGACGAAGAAGTTCATGCAAGCAATTTCTGAAAGTAGTTCAAATGAAACCTATTGAGGTGATCTAATAATACCAATTTATACCGGAAGAGCCAAGATATGTGATTCACTCCATGAATTATTGTGATATTTATAAAAATAAATGTTATAATGGATACCAAACTGACGTACTGAAATAATATACTGAACTGAATAGGGCATGTCCACAAAGTATCCACAGAAAAACAGCTGAAAAAGAGAGAAAGAATAATTATGCGTGGTCATTTGTTTCACCTTAGGAGTGTATACTTATTTCCCGAGACTGACCGAATGCTCATTACCCCCTTATTTTAACCGCTATTTCCAGAAGCGCAGATTAATTTGTACAAATGATATTTTTCTCTCGTTTTCGTTGACTTTTTTTGGAAGTCATGCACAATAGGTAAAATAAAACACCTTCATCCGGCAACATTGTCTTTTACAATCCGCCATCATTGGGAAATAAATGTACACCCCTAAGGTGAAGTGACGACCGCGCACAATTATTCTTTCTCTCTCTTTCATATATCCTTGTCGTACGTGTGTAATCCGAGGCGAGGGTTCCGATGTAAATTTCGCAATCTGTAGATTAATAGTGGTTTGTTGTTTGATAATTATTGATCGTGTTTTATGTTTATTGTTTTACCACCAGATTATTGTCAAGTGTCAACTGTCGTGGACATGCCCTATTACACGTGAACAAATTGTTGCGAAATGAAATACGTAAATTTTTACTTGACAGTCATTTAACCAACCGTTTCGAATGTGTCCTAACCAACCGAGGGTTTGACGTCGTCGCTTATGAACCGACCGGTTAACCATTGACCAACCAAGAAAGCCTTGGTCCGCTTTGGTACTCCAATTTGGTCTGTCGAATACATGCTAATTGATTTCGTTTGGAATAACGATGACGTCTAGTTAACTTTGCTTTCCTTTTTTGTCTGTCAAATCTGCAGCACGGTTACTGAAATTGGTATTTTTCTATCCATGTAACCATTCAAAATGACAAAATTAGCACTGTCAGCTGTCAGTTCCCAAGTAATTACAACAAAATGAAACCGATTCATGCAAAATAATACAAATTTTTTGGGATATTCTGTATATTATACGTGAAAGCATAATTTTGGTCGTGTATCGGACATTTGAACTACTTTCATGCTTTTTCAATTATAAAAATATTGAAGATGATATATAAATTCCAACCCTGCATATTTTTTAGTCGGTCGCCTTCAAAAACTGCATCAAAACAATCGCTATTGGTGACGGAATATGAATAAGAATGTATCGTATGGACCTTTTTTTTTTAACAACAGCCAAAACAATCGCACTTTGTAACAGACAAATGTCAAACGTACACAAGCAATCAAGTCATTCCATTGCTAGGCCCTTCCCATTCTAACAGATAATCCATTTTGCCGTTAGGTCCTATACGTTTAGCTTTAACAGCGAATCGTTCACCGGCCGCTATGCGATTAGCTGCTCCGAAATAAATGTTAACTGAACTTTTTAAATCGTCCAAATTGATATCGGGTTCTTGTTTGACCGGACTAGGTTTCGGCGTAGGTGGATTCGATACCTTGTCCTTTTCCTGCGGTTTTTCTGGTCTTTGACGCAAACGTCGACCGTTCAAAGTGTAATCCATGCAGTTACCTATTGAAAAATAAAAAAATAAATATATATGTCATCATTTAAATATCGTTAAAACCTACTGTTATTACTTGAAGAACTATTCCGATGAGTCCATTCTTTGGTATCCGGCCTGGCGGGTACAACAGCAGCCGTTTTACTCGCAGTTTGACCGTTATTCGCGTAAACTGCGTTGGGATTCCTACTTCGCCTGAAACGTTTCCTCTTGATTTGTCCGTTGGGACCTACGATGATGTCTTTTTCGCTCAACTGACGTTTCATTGGACGCAATACTGGTTTGCCTGGTATCACAGCTGTCAATGGAAGTGGGAGGGTTATCTCTTTTTTCCTAAATTTTAGAAATCATAATAAAGTACCTTAAAAGCGATCCAAATCGATTATTCATACTAGAATTTCTATTGCATAGGAGCACAAGAAAGGGTCGATAGCCATTAAGCAGGCCATAAACCATTGGCGATACATTTTTTGGTAAAGACCTGAATGGTTTCATTTGTCGGGTTTATTTAAATATTAAGAACATTTCAAACACATGATGGAACATTTTTTTAATCCAAGCAGCTCAAATCATTTTAAATTTGAGCAGTTCAGAACATTACAGCATTTGAAAGAACTTTCTTTTAATTTGAGATGTTCAGAACATTTAAAACATTCAAAAATTTGTTTTTAATTTAAGCTGTTCAGAACAGTTTAAACATTCAAATTGTGCAATTTAGAACATTTTTTATATTCCAAATAATTCAGATCAGAACGTTTTAAACATATGATGGAACATTTTTTAAATTTGAACAAGTTAAGCAGTTCAGAACATTACAGCATTTGAAAGAACTTTCTTTTAATTTGAGATGTTCAGAACATTTCAAACAACTAAAATTTGTTTTTAATTTAAGCTGTTTAGATCAGTTTAAACATTCAAATTGTGCAATTTAGAACATTTTTTATATTCCAAATAATTCAGATCAGAACGTTTCAAACATATGATGGAACATTTTTTAAATTTGAACAAGTTAAGCAGTTCAGAACATTACAGCATTTGAAAGAACTTTCTTTTAATTTGAGATGTTCAGAACATTTCAAACAACTAAAATTTGTTTTTAATTTAAGCTGTTTAGATCAATTTAAACATTCAAATTGTGCAATTTAGAACATTTTTTATATTCCAAATAATTCAGATCAGAACGTTTCAAACATATGATGGAACATTTTTTAAATTTGAACAAGTTAAGCAGTTCAGAACATTACAGCATTTGAAAGAACTTTCTTTTAATTTGAGATGTTCAGAACATTTCAAACAACTAAAATTTGTTTTTAATTTAAGCTGTTTAGATCAGTTTAAACATTCAAATTGTGCAATTTAGAACATTTTTTATATTCCAAATAATTCAGATCAGAACGTTTCAAACATATGATGGAACATTTTTTAAATTTGAACAAGTTAAGCAGTTCAGAACATTACAGCATTTGAAAGAACTTTCTTTTAATCTGAGATGTTTAGAACATTTGAAATAATCAAAAGACCTTTGTTATTCAATTTGAGTTGTTCAGAACATTTTTTATATTCCAAATAATTCAGATCAGAACGTTTCAAACATATGATGGAACATTTTTTAATTTGAACAAGTTGAACATTTCAAACTCAACATTCTATTTCAAATTCGAGCAGCTCAGAACATTACAGCATTTGAAAGAACTTTCTTTTAATCTGAGATGTTTAAAACATTTTAAATATTCAAAAGACCTTTATTATTCAATTTGAGTTGTTCAGAACATTTTTCAAATTTGAATAGTTCAAATCATTTCAGACATTTCAAACAACAAATTTTTTTTTTTAATTTGAGCTGTTTATACAGTACAGAACATTTTTTATATTCCAAATAATTCAGATCAGAACATTTCAAACATATATGATGGAACATTTTTTTAATTTGAACAAGTTGAACATTTCAAACACAACATTCTATTTCAAATTCGAGCAAGTTCAGAACATTTGAAAGAACTCTCTTTAATCTGAGATGTTTAGAACATTTCAAACATTCAAAAGAACTTTTTTATTCAATTTGAGTTGTTCAGAACATTTTAAACATTCCAAATAATTCAGTTCAAAACTATTTAAGCATATAATGGAACGTTTTTCAAATTTGAATAGTTCAAATCATTTCAAAGACATATCTCAAATTCGAGCAGTTCAGAACATTTCAACATTCAAATTTTAATTTGGGATGTTCAGAACATTGAAAATAACATTTTATTATAAATTCGGGGAATTTTAAACATTTGACAGAACTCTTTTATATCCTAAAGACCATTTTTTTATATTTGAGCCATTCAGAACATTTTAAACATTCCAAATAATACAATAATTCAGAACAGTTTAAACATCTAAAAGACCGTTTTTTATGTTTAAGCAGCTCAAAACATTTAATTCGATCAATTTGGGGCATTTTGGAAACATTCAAAAGAACTTTTTTTTTAATTCCTTCTGTTCAGAACATTTTAAACATGCGAAGGAACATTGTTTTCAATTCAAGAAGTTCAAATCATCATTATAACTTAATTGTCAAATTCATAGGACTAGTAGAGTAGAAAACTCATAAAAAATCTTAAAAACATTCTAAATAATTCTCAATGATTCGAAAATCTTATAAAACTTTTAACAACACTAACGAATTTAGAGTACTTGTATATACTTGACCAATTATACAAAAAATATATAAAATGTTCATGTCTTCCAGAACATTCTAAATATGTTCCAGCATTCCAGCACATTATCATACACTACATTATGAATAAATAAAAAACTTACTTTTTTCCTTCGTCAGCGGTACCCCTCAACAACGCTAAAAAAGGATTGTTCTTGCCTTCGAAATCCTTCGGAGGCGGTATTATCGTATCCAAAGTACTTTTCGAACTAGTTTCATCTCCCGAAGTATCGCAAGGGGTAATTAATTCGGAATTTAATTCTAATATGTGTCCCTTTTTCGAATTGCTAGTTGCCTTTTGGTTGTTGGAAAACTCGGAAAAATCATTGCTCAAATCCGAAGTAATAGACGTTGAATTCGAAGCGGGAGGAGTAGGGGGTGCGCTTACCGACGTAGGCGGAGTAGGAGGTAATGTTTCATTTTTATTGTCTAATTTACTATTTTTATTTAGTTTTCTTTTAGGTCTCTTGAGAATCCTTTCCCGTTCTCTTGTCGACATGGCCAACAGTTTCTTTCGTCTTTGTAAGCTCATTTTTTTAAAAGGTACGGTCTTTTTGGCGCACCCAGCGCCGAGATACTTATTTTTTTGTACTAACGTTACGGTAGGTTCTTCTTGGACAGTCTCCGGACTCGGACTCGGACAAGGAGATTCCGATTCGGAATTACCAGAGTTTTGTTGATAGGATACGCCCATCATGACGTTTCTCATGTGAGAATCAGTAGCAACTATCCTTTTTATAACGATATTCTTATCGACTTGTAAAAATTGTAGTCTACGATTTCCCTGCCATAATTCTCTAAGATCGTCTTCAGTAACTAGTCCTGTAAGGGGGAGTGTAACGCAAGGGGCTGGAGGCGGTAAGCGGACACGCAGGCCCCATATCGTCGTTCGTTTTTTTATTTCGCGACCACATTTAAATCGGTTTCGGTTATTTGTTAAAACAGACATTATATTCTCTCTTCTTTCAGACTTACTCACGTTTGCTATCTGGAAACAAGAATAACATTTTATCTATACATGTAATACATCAAAGGAAACACTCAATTTTTGGGCTAGATATAGTCAGATCCAGTCTTATCATGCGGGTCATACGATTCAACAAAGACATACTCAAAGTTTTTGTTTTCGTTTATTGCGATTAATTATAACTTCCAAATGAAATCCGTTAGATGAATAAGACAGACTTATGCAATTTTGACGGGAAAAAGAAGGATATGTATTTAGTTTTCAGCAATTCTAAAAAGTCTTTCACCAGCTAAGTTTTTATTTGAATATGTCAGTTTAGTCACTTAGACATTTCAAAGTGACTACAACCTGTTGAAATCAAATGAGTGCATAAGAGTCAAAGTAAAACTGCGCTGAGAGTTTTAACAGGGATCCCAACGGGACATTGTCGCCTGAATGGGCACTTGAAAAAACTCAAAATAGTGGAGGAAGAAGAATGTAGATTCTGTGGCGTGGATGGAGAAACCTCCATCCACATACTTTCCAGTTGCACAGTACTCCAGAATCCTAGAGCACAGCACCTGGGAGATTAAGCAAGAAGGAATGGGAATATCATTACCAGACTTGGAAATAATGCCATTCAATGGTACACAGACACAGTCAAAAGCAATAGGAGCAGCTGGGATAGGAGTGTTCGGGCCAAGAACCAAACACTCCGAAAGCTTGGGAAAAACTCCAAGTATCTTTCAAGCGGAAATCCACGACATAAGAAAGTGCGCCCAGTTCAATATTGATAAAGGATACAGAGGACACAAGATTATCATAATGATAGATAGTCAAGGAGCCAATAAGGCACTGATCTCTTGTGTAATCAGTTCCAAAATGGTGTGGGTATGCCTAGACAAACTCAATGAACTAGGCAAGAACAATATACTGTGGATTCCAGGACACACTGGAATAGAAGGAAATGAAATAGATGAACTAGCAAAGAGGGGGACTAAAATACCTTTCGGGCCTGAACCCTTTTGCGGAATCAGTCCCAATGTAATATTGGGAGAAATAGGTGAAGCTAAGAAAGAAAAAGAGAAGATCTGACCATTGGAAATATCTAGTAGGGCTTAGAATCAAAGATGCTACTGGGTGAATACAACCTGTTGAGTCAAGTAAATGCGTCAAAGTAAAACAGCACTAAGAGTTTTAACAGGGATCCTAACAGGGCATTGTTGCCTGAATGGGCACCTGAAAAAGCTCAAAATAGTGGAGGAAGAAGGCAGATATTGTGGCATGGAAGAAGAAACCTCCATCCACATACTTTCCAACTGCACAGCACTCCAGAATCCTAGAGCACAGTACCTGGGAGATTACTAGATAGAAGAGGAACATTTACCTAAGTTGAAGCCTACAGATATCCTGAAATTCTTCCAGAAAATAGGACTAAAGGAGCTACTCGTTTCAGAGATTCTCCTCAGAAACTAAGATCTTTTAGGTCTAAGTCTAAGTGAATGTTACCCCAGACACATACATACATACCTTAAAGAACAACAAAAATTGGTTGCACTGTTTAAAAAATAACTAAATATGTAATAAAATTTGTGTACCAAAATATAATAAAATATCTAAAAAAAATGATAGCAAAATAAATATTGTTTTTGCTTACCTTTGGTGGTAGCTGCAAAGCATGCCAATTATCATTTATATATGGAACAACAACGGAATCTAAATCGTAATACTTTTTGGAATTATAAGCAGTCAAATTAAATAGCATTAGATGCACTAGGTCAACCCATTTCATTTCTAATCTTCTTACAAGGTCCTGGCCATGGTTGCATATCGAACAAACAAATACATAAAACCTGTAAAGATATTATGAGTAGAAAAAATATAATAATATCATATTATAATAGAAATAATAGTACTCACCTATCACCGCAGTATAAAGGATATTGCAAAAAATCTAAGCATTTTTCATGAAACCATTGTCTACACCTGCCACATTGAAGCATCTGTTTGTACCATTCCCCTGTTCCACCACAATAACAATATATTTGTTCACTATTCACTCTATGATATGTATCCCAATTTAAAGAATTTAACTGAAAAAAAGACAGTAAGACAATAATAATAATAATAGTAGCATTTAGCACATATCTTTACAATCCATTTAAAAGGCAACACATACATGTATGGTTAGATTAAATATAAAATTAATTGCATTAAAAACAAAGCAAAATTAAACATTAAATATTACCTGCTATACATTTAAAGTGATTAAAACTATGAAACAACAAATTGCAAACAATTAAAATTATTGCACATATTAAAGTTCTTGCTTTAATATTTTATTAATTGTAATTAATATTATCAAATTAAGACAGAATGACAATACTTACATCATAAGGTAACACTTTTATAGTAGATGTAGGAACTGACTGATTTTCTTGATTGCTGGAACTCGATACACTCCTTAGAGAATCTCTCCTTTGGTGCTTTGATTCACTTTTTTTCAGTCTAAGTGGATCGCTTTCAATACATCTTTTGCACATCCAATTTGCACCTAAAAATTTATCCAATTCTAGAGAAACAGTATAGTTAAACTGGCTGGTCTGTCCAGCTATTAGGTTTGACGACATGGCAGCCCTAGCTGCATGGAAGGTACTCAATTCTTAGCTCATATATGAGATTGCATATGTACCTTGAACACCCTTGGATATTATTGCAAGATTGTCGTAGCCTAAGTACCATGTCAGGAAGGTTATAAATATCAATTAAGAGGATGAAAATACCAGATAAAGCTTATCACTGCCTTTCATTGATATATGAGTTATCAGCTTAATTTGCTGATAAAACATTAGTACTATGGCTTTGTAAGCTCTAAGCTCTTTGCCTTTTATTGCCTGACAATAACTTGAGAAAAGATGTCAATATTTCCAACTACAACATTTAGTAGTATAATTTCAAACATCATATCATATTTCCAGGCAAATTTCAATGATCATTTGTTAATTTTTATACTAGAATGAGGGAAAAATAGACTGTTTTCCAAAAAAAAAACTTTCTTATATTGACAAAGATTGAACAGTTTGTTTGTAAAAAACTATTTCTATGTATTCATTTAAAATACAACACTAATTGAATCATGATTTGTGGAGATTTCAAGTTCTCAGGGTTTTTGTGCTCTTGGTTGATATTTAGACAATTGTTTATATTTTTTCTATAATGCAGATTAAATATAAACAAATGTAAGTAGTAATTCTTCTTATATTGAAATAATTAGCATCCAGATTGCAAAAATTAACAATTACAAAGTCAGTTTGTTCTACAGGTATAAGTATTCTATTAAAACAACAAATATAATATAATATATGCATATAACAATAAAATATAAAAATTATATAGTTACCATCTTTTTGACAGCTGATAGGTATTTCTGGTACATGACACTTTTGGTGATATCCTCTCCCACACTGATCACAAACGATAATTTCATGCTTATTTTTAGGGGCAGATTTCTTACATACCACACACAAAATGTCTTCCTGTTCTGGTGTACTCAATTTGGTAAGATCTTTAAAGATAGACCAATTGAAAGTATTGTCACCGAATTTCACTAAACACTGTTCCCTTATATTGTTCACTTGAACTACTGTACCAAAGTAATACCGGTCATCTTTTTGTTTCACTAGAACTTCATTACCTACAGAAAATTCTGACATTTCTACAGATGTTGTACTGTCTGGTACTGGTGTTTGTTCTTTCTTAAGGTTTGTATGCTGTACAAGATCATCTGCAGACATTTTCAGGATTTGAACCTGGGGATACTCCTATACCAACTGAAAATGAGTTAAAATTTTTAATGATTTCCAAGTTCTTATTAATTGCATGGTTAAATTTTCAAATATTCCCACAGAAGATTCAATGTTAGGTTTATAAATAGTATGTATATGTAGTATATGTTAAAACCAATGAAAACTGTATTTCTTAACAATAAAAACATGAAAATTTTATAAGAATGTAATGAGTAAGTTAATGAAAAATGAGATTGCTGTTTTCCTATTAGTACCTAACAAATAAAACAGATAAGCTGTAACATAACTCATACACTATTTAATTATATAATAGATCAATGTGATTTGCTTAAATTAGTAACATTTAACATAATTTTAGATTAAATAGACTAATTTATTCCGTGAGAAAATAATAGAAGAAAGCCGTTTTAATTCAATATTGAAAAAGTATCTACATTGAATTATATTTATCTTACTTAAACTGTATTTGGACACTTCCACAAACATTTTTTAAAAGGCTTGCCGAATAAACACATTTTATTTCAACACAAACATCAGATCACACCCAAAGACCCCATTATGTTGAATAAAAATTTATAAAAATATATTTTACTATCAGCACCTTTATTTTTGTTTGAAAATGACAATTTTAAATTTACTGTTTATTTACCTTTGACAGCGTTTATATTCTGAGTGGTACTCCATCCGAAACCTTCACTTCTGCGGCCATTAAACTATTGTTTGTATAAAACCCGCCAAAGTAATTATAAGATGATTTCTGTTATTTTTAATACAGTTATTGAAATGAGTTCTTCATTGTAGAGTGAAAAATACCTGAAGGTAATTTGTCAGTAAATCTATATGTGTTATTTATCCTAATTATATGAAATTAAAAAGAAATTAATTATTTTGAATATTAACGATATTAATAAATTCTATTAGGTATCGACAGATGGCGCAAATAATAGAAGCATTTGATTCGTGCACTTTTTGATATGCTCTTGGTACACTTTTAGTGTTTAGTACAAGGCCACCTCTAACACAGGAGGCCTTGGTTTAGTAGTACAAATTTGACTGACATTTGACATTATTTTTTTGGTCGTATTGTGATTAACCAGACTGCCAATGCCAACCTTTTCAGCATAGTGCCAATATTAGAAATAATTTAAAGCTACCCAAATTTTTAAATCACAAATTTGTGTCATTTGTACATGATTTGTACTTGCTGCACAGACAGTAAAACAGATTTCCCATAGACAAAATGAAATATTATATTTCTCAATGAAATTTCCGTATGTAATAATAACCTAAGTCATGTCTGCATCATAGCATAATATGTATAAAACGCATAGAGAGTGGAGAATAGCCTCCATGTTCCAGAATACCAAGTTCGAACCGTTCACGCAAGTGCTGTATTTCTTTCACGTTCCAAATCGTTCTTGGTACGGTACAATAACTGTACCCTGTTTAAGGGGTGATAAAGTTATTTCGTTCCCTAATTTGAATTTGCACACTATGGAGCAAACCATGAACAAACATCTATGGAACAAACCATGATTCTGTTTCTTCTTTCTTCGTAAAGCAGTCACAAACGGTTGGAAAATGGACGATTCACGCTCCTCTCGTAAACATTTTTTTTCATTCTCTGGCTCTCTGCGCGTGAGAGACGTGTGTTGTCCAGTTCCCAACCGTTTCTGCTGATTGCTGTACGAACAAATCATAATAAGTATTAATTGATCGAGTATTGATTTCTTTTATTCTTTTATAAATGTAGGTACCTATCAATAAAAGAAAACTAAAAGTGAACAAACTCAACAATATATTACCATGTATTACATATCATAGATAAAAAACTACTTATTACATATCCGTAATTTGAAATTGTTACCTAGACAACCATCTAAACAGACAATTTTTTCCAATTAAAGTTGGCAGTCGTCAATATATTGACATGCGCATTGCGTGTATGTCAGTAATGTGTGCGCGCCAATATTTCTTGAAGATTACTCTTGACTCTTGTTATGCTCTTGTTCTCGGATTAGTCGTGGAAAATAAAATTTCACCATATTATGCAAAATTTTCTGTTTTTGGAAATACCCATAATGGTTATAACACAATTTGGTTGAAAATTTTTGTACAAATAATGAAATAATAGCAAGTATCGTATTCAGTGGGAAAACAAAACAATAATTATAAAGTAAATAAATAATATAGAATTTTTATTCCAACAAAATGATCCATTTGGAAATCTTTAAAAAATCCGGAAAAATTTGGTAATGTACAATTATCATTTGATTAAATTTTATTTTATACATATCTTGAAAATTGAATAGCTGTAAGAAGCCATTTGTATGACCTCAAAACGTATATCTATAATCGTTTGTCATCGACGACCAAGATATGAAATACTTGAATATTTTTAAGAATTTATTAGCAAAATCTCATTTGCACCTAATGTTTGACGATATTTTTTAAATAATTGACCCTTTATATGATGTTTTCGCGATATTGGCGGGTTTGATATCGTGGAATGGTCTTACAAGGCGGCCATCACGGCAGTTTGTGGCAAGCTTGGCCAGCGGGTATGTGTTAAGTGAGTGAGAGTGGTGTAGCTCCGTATTTTTCACAATTCTAATGTGGATTATCACTCAAAAAACGCAGGTAATGTAACTAAAATCTTTATTAAGTTGCTTTTTGTAAGATTTTGGTAGTAGTTTATAATAAATACCAAATTCCATCCATAAAAAAGTAAAAATCTTTTGAGCTTTACTGGATATACTAGTATGTAGAGCCCGCCATGTTGTGAAATCACTAAATAATCTGATATACTCGTTTTTGCAGTCGTTTTGCGAGGAAAATGTATATTTTTTATATATAATTCTGTGTGTAGTATATATGATAATGTAGGTATAATGTAATTTTCCCGCCTTCAACCGCTAAAGCCACAATAAGTTTCGTGAAATACGAAGCGTTCGTTGTCTACTACAACCTAGGTACTTAATGGATTATAATTCTATAGCATGATAGTCAAGGTCTCGATGTATAAAACCGTGTAAATTAATCTATCAAAAGTCTGTTCACCGTTAAATGTTTATAAATGCACGCAAAAGTGAATATAAACCTATTTGTAAACAAGTTAAAATGTGGGGTAAGAAAATACAGAAGTGAAATCGTTCCTCTGTCATACATGCAGTGCTCGCACATGAAAATACGTATTCGAAGGTTATTTGTAAAATTCTCCAAATTGAAATTATCATTAGTTGTGTTTGTGTAGATTATTTTGTTTTTATAGAAAATTCGCGGGCGTGGCGATTTTTTAATCTTGAACTAATAATATAGTAAATATCAAAAAGGATATGTCTAAATTGTTACACATCAAGTACATATTTATACTATTCAATTTGATTAACAGCAATCTAAAATTATTTCTGTATGCATACAGAAATATGCTCAATATTATCCTCATATTTTGGTTCACTTTTGCCCTCCTTCACTTCAAAACCACAAGCAAACATATTTTAAAAACAAACAAAATACCCATAAGTACTCATTAGTATAGTACAGTTTAGGAACATTCAAATGTCACATTTCACCTGTGGCATCTGAGTAGATAAACTTTTAAACTCTCAAAAACTTGCAAACGATATTTCATTTAGGTATAGTTAATCAGCTAGAGTAGTTCACATATTGTAATCTATATAGCTGCTCACTGCACCATTCAAATTATAACAATTCCCAACTGGTTAGTTTCTAAGTACTGAAAATACCTTGGGAACAAGAAAAACTAGGAATGACAAACAGTCTTGAGAATTATAAACATTAGGAATATCCTGCAATTCAGAGAAAACTAGATCACTTAAACATCAGCACTATGTCATGTCCATAATATCTAGAATTTTTCAGAATGTCTACCAAACTTATTATTTTAATTTATTAAATAAGTAAAAAAAGACTGAATGACCAGTATTTGTGTTTGCAATAGCATTTATAAGTATTAGAACCAATTTTTCAATTTAAGCCCTATATTATGTATGAGACCTGGAAGATCTATTGTGCTGATTTCGCAAAAGGGTTGTGACCCTTACTAGGATATTTCAGTCTCTCTTTGCCAGTTCTGCAATTTTATTTCCTTTTATTCCAGTTTGTCCTAGAATCGACATGCAATATAATATAGTTACCATATTTTAGAGTGAATCATATATCAACTATTGTCAGATTTGAATGACAAAATTAACAATTTAATACATATTTGTTGTTTTGTTTAATGCTAGTGTCAAAAACATAATATAAACTAGTTTATCTTGCCTGCGAATTGTGTGACTCAATGAAAAGATGGAAATTTATTTGGAGTTGACAAAATAAATAATTAATATTGAAGTTTTCTGGGCAGCTATACCTTTCCAAATGCTTTGGCTATAACAGTGTATATGTTGAGAAGAGTACTTTGTCTACGCCACTGAAAATGCAGTTGTAGCCGAAATGTTTTGGAAGATAAACCCAGAGAATATCAGTGTAACAGTTCAGTTATTGATTAAAAAAAAAAAATTGGAAGCTTTTTAAGACTTGTTTTTCTTAATTTTTATTTGCTATCCAAGTACTTGTCCAGAGCCTAAAAATATTTATAATTTAAAATACATGTAAACATTATTTTTCTACTAGCGTGCAGAAAGATTTACTTTTTCGCACTAATGCGTAAATTGGATTTGTTAAGTTTTTGTGAATTATACAGACATTTTGAATAGTCAAAATATGTATTTGTATGTAGTTTACCAAATGACTGAAAAATTTTAGAAATTCATTAGAATTATCCTATAATTTTTTATAAAAAGAAACATTTTTTTCCAATAATTTTTTTATGGCTCTGTTATAAACCTAATCAAATGGATGTCAAATAATAATAATTAAGATGTTGATGTGTATTTAATCATAAATGTTTCTCTATGTTAACTTTTGGGTTTTTTTCACAAATACTAATAGAAAAAATGGTGTACCTAACATGTGTGTAAAGTGACTTTTATGCACTAGTTATGTAAACTACTATTTTATATCTATACCTAAGCTGTATTTTATGCTATATATCAGATTGTTCTAGAGTAGGATTGAAAGTTCTACAAAAGTCATTAGTGTGACAAGCAATGTAAATGTCATTGCTATGTCTGCCTACATAGATATTGAAAATAATTCTGAAAGTAAAATAAAACATTCCGGAAATAGCTACTTTTTCAGTATGATTTGTATAAAGTTTCATTTTTGATTTAATAAATCATACCAAAAGTATGTAAATAGATTACAACAGTCAGAATGAGTCCTCTTCTTAATCAAATTCAGACTATCAACAATCAATTCATATGAACTAAAATTACCTCTGACCAGTTGAATTTAATTTTAGTTCTAGATCTGTCAAAATAAAAAAGTAAATCTTGTCTAGTATTGTATTTGTGCATATTAAGACTGATGTTATTTAGAATCTCTGGGCACATAATATCATTTTGAAATTTTATATAAAAGAACACTTTACGAAAAACTAGACTAACTGCTTTTGATGGATAAGATCTGCTAACTTTAAAATCTAAATAATTTGAAAACCTTTACAATTATAGTTTCTCATAATGGAACTATAAAATCTAAAAACATTTACTGCGTAAGTCTCAATATGTTCAATGAATTCAAACCAGATTCTAATATAAATAGATGAATGCTGAGGTAGAACATTTTTTATTAAATTAGATATAAATGTAAAAAAAAACATGAAAGGTTGTGTGTATTTTAAACAGTAAATTTCAAATCAGATTTTGAGAAAATTGTAATAGGTAACTATTCATTTATGTATTTAATTTTAGTTACTTGAAATGAATGTACTTCAAGTAATTTAACACAGATGGAAGAAACTTGGAATATTGAAGAAAAGCTAGAATAGTATATTGTGCAACAAGTGGGGAAAGTTCAAACTTTTGGAGGGCTCACGCAAACACAGAAATAGGAAAAGGACTTTCCCACATGGTGCACACTATACTTTTTCTATAATTGCACAAATTTAAAGAATATAAGTAAAGTAACTTGATATTTATTCATATGGTTAGTGAAACAAAATCAGTACCTTAAATTTGAAAGAAAATTACTTGAAGTAAAAAGTACTGAATAATTTACTTGCAGTAAAAATGTACTTTCAGCTCTGATTGTACACTTGGGATTTTCTAATGAGTAGCAGTTATTATAATGATTCATAGTAAGCACAACCGATAAGAACATTGTTTATTATTTGCTGATACAGTTATACCAAAGACCTTGATTATTGCAAAATAATTACATATTGATTTATTTATTTTAATAGTTTATTGCATGTTTATCAATGTATTGTATACACGTGTGTATTTAAAGTTACCAAAAGTGTAGTAAGTAGATCTACTACAATAAAATTGAATTATTTTTCAAGTAGGGAAAACGTCTTGTTTGGTTAATATGCCATGGGAAACTGAAAACTTACAGCCTTATTAATAATCAACTTTAGATTATTTTAACTTGATTTTAAAACTGAATTAATGAAAAGCATATTAATAAATACATTTAACATTATTTTAACACTAGAATGAAACTAAACCCTTAGTAATCAGTTAGGGTATGCTTTACACCTTGTTTAAGTTAACCTATTCTTTTTTGGTCAAATGTCAGTTTGATTATTTGTCCCCTTGTGGAGATTATAATAGAAAAATGTTATACAGGCTACTTGTACTTGATTATATATATATATATATAGAAGTAAAGGGTAGTCTTGACGGCTAGTTAGAAAACAATCTACTAAATTATTGGGGATTCCGTCACAATCTGGGCTGGTTAAGAAATTAAACTCTTTTTTACTACTTCCAAGCTTTCGGATTTATTTGAATCCTTTATCAAGGCTAAAATATGAACAAGTTCTTATAACATAACATAAAATTTTTACCTGTTATAAGAACTTGTTCATATTTTAGCCTTGATAAAGGATTCAAATAAATCCGAAAGCTTGGAAGTAGTAAAAAAGAGTTTCATTTCTTAACCAGCCCAGATTGTGACGGAATCCCCAATAATTTAGTAGATTGTTATATATATATATATATATATATATGTTATAAATAATATATTACCTATTTTAGTAATAATTATGAATATGGATGTAGACGACTCAATTGATATTAGTCGAGGCTGAGGAACACCGATTGGGGAGAATTCCTAAAAATCCTAAGTCGTATTTAAGAAAAATAAATCCGCCTAATGAAAATGATAATTCGAAATATAAACAAATTCACTGAATAAACAAAAATTTAACTGAAAATATAATTAATATGGTTCATCAACAAATTTCTGTGACCAATAAAGGAGAACCTCATCAGGTTTTAGCAACAATAAAATACCTAGCCAAAGGAGTATTTTTAGCCTAATATTAACAGGACACAGGTCGTTGTATATTATTTTGAGTAGCCCGTAACTTTTACAAATAGAAAATATAAAAAATATGGTGAAAATGAAGCAAAAATTATTCTTTCCGAACTTCTTGAAGTTATTTTTGTTCCAATATTCTTTACTAAATGCTTTAATCATTAATAGTGGGTAGTACCTACAAACTGGTTAAACTTTGTGCTAAATGAATCTTAGAAATATTTCTAGATAAGCCCCTGATTTAGTTGAATATTATTAAATCATTGTCAATAAACCATGCTGGAATTATTAGAATTCATTAGTTACAGTCATTAAACAGATAGGAAATAGAAACTTTTTGTTTATCAATTGAACTAAATATCTGTACATTATGCATACTACCTGGCTAAATAATTGATTGTTTTTAAATGGGTTCGACAGTAAACAAAACATTATTTTGAAATAATTAAATTATTAACTTGGAAGTAACCAGAATGTTATTCATTTCAACTTCTATTCAGCAAGGATTAGTTTCATGCACTGTAAATATATATTTATGATCACTATTTAGACATGAATCATAATTTGATTTTAATTGCGGTGTTATTTCAAAGTTAATGCAGATTTAATAATTTTTGAGTGATTCGACTAGGAAATATAATATACTTAGCGTTTTGGGAAACAAACAATTTTTTCTCCGATTGGCAGCAAATATTAATTTTGGTGACTGATATCAATCAGCAAAGTATTACTTTTCCTGCCTAGGCAGTAAAGTGGTTACTTTGCTGCCTAGGCACAAAAGTGATCACTTTGCTGCCTGTAATTATACATTTCTATAGCAACCAACTAAAATAAAGAGATTTTGGGAATTGGATTAATTTGCAAATACAATATCCTCATGAATAATCGGAGAAAAAATAATTATTTATTTATATCAAATTTTACAATAAGTAGGTAACCGCAACAAAAATTAGTTAGTAATTTTACTTTTTTGAGTTAATTTCGATTTTAATTCCGCGATTTACAATTATTAATGATATCCACTGATTTTTTTGGTTCAATTTCTACTTGTGGACGTCTCATCAGGTTCTTCACTTCAACTCTTTTTCGAACTGTGAAGCTTCCAGTAGCTATTTTTTTTTTTGGACTTTGATACAGTTGAGAATTTCCACCCTCCATGAAGTTTTAACGTTAAAATATCCAAAGATTACACAATAAAAATATCGAAAGTAGAGAATTCAACTAACAAAAAGCCCACCGAATTTTTGAAAAAAGCTGATATTTTGGCGCGAGAATTTTCGATTGAATATTGGGGTGCTCTTTTGATTTTAAGTCAAAATAAGGTGAAAAAATGCGGAAAGCCACTTTACACATGAGTTAGAAACATTATTTTTTCTACGGCCGTATATACCTACAAAAAGTATACCAACCCATTTTTCAAAAATTATTTCATTTCAACATACATATACAAAACTTTAACTAAAAACTACTAATTATTATAAATATTAATATTAAAACAGAATTTGTTGCATTCTGTAATTTACTTAAAATTGCCGGTTCATTGGAGCTATTTGGTGTTGAAAATATCTTCATTATTATATATTTCCAAAAAATCATGAAAAATGCAACAAAAAGCTAGAAAAAAATTTTGTTGGTGGACTTTTTCGTGAATATTTTGTTACCTGTGTTTTACTTTCCTGCACTACTGCAGAAAAGTGGGTTAAAACGCACGGTCGTGGAAAAAGATTATTTCAAATCATGGAACATAACAAGGTAAACTTCATCGAGATTTCGTGAAAAAAAATTTTTAAAGATAAAAATAAAAAACCAAAAACTTGGTTATTTAAATTTTTCACAAAAATTTTGAGACTATGTGTAAAATTGCGAACACAAAAATTGTATAGCTTTTTATTACTCACAACTTTGAAATTCAACTTTTTCCCTTAAGACTGCCGGAAATCAAGATAAACCATTTATTGCCCTTAAAAACTCACCCCCTCTCACTTCCCTAACTCGGATCGCCCGTAATTTATTCACAAACCACATACAACCAAAATTTATTTTTATTTTCGATTCCATTATATTCCCATCCTTTTCATTGGGTTTCATCCTACTATTATTTTTTTTTCTTTAATTTTTTACCATTTTTGAAGGTTTCGGCCCTGATAGAGATCATTTTAAAAAAAAAATTATATAAGTAGATGTACCCTTGGACAAATTCGAACTGCCGTCTGTCATATCTTAGGGTTTGATTGTAGTTCAGTTAAAAAAAATTAGAAACAGCTTCTAGAAAAACCTAGAAATTATCCGCAGACTTGAAAGTCCACTACTAGAGTATGAAATTGAATTTAATAGCAACAGAATAATTCTAAGCTATTTATAAAAATTGTAGAATGCCGGACCGGATTGTATTATAATTATTTCTAGGTAAATATTTTCTACACAATGGGATTAAACATTGATTGCAGTTGATAAGTCAATACTATTTAATTTATTTCCTAGTGGTAGATTTTCGCACGCGACAGCAGTTCTCCAAAAGATGTAAACATGTCTGGGGAATAATCTCTATAATCATGCAGAAAATAGTTATTTATGCAACAAGTGTATAAAGTAAATGGACTTTACACACGAATTACATACAATATTTTTTCTTTTTGCGTAAGTTTTATCAGAATTTTGATGGAAATTAGCTACTTATTTACTTTTTTTCATTTAATACGACATAAGAATGCAATAGAAAATAGATGTTTTGCGTGCGGACAATTGGAAGCAGGTACATCGAACACAAGTAGGAATTTTAGACAGGATTACATTTATGTACCTACCTATAAGATTTTTCATTGAATAGTTGGTTAGAAGAATACTCTTAAAGTTTTGCCTGAAGAATTAAAGAAGAATAAAAAAATGTAGGCTTAGATGCAATGATCGTATCAAATAATAAAATACCATAAAAATAAAAACGAAGTTTCATTACGCCCTCAATCTGTTCCTGAAATATAAACATCTACAATAATTAATGTAGAATAGTTGGTTCTCTTCATAATACAGATTGAGAAAATTTTTTCTGAACCTCGTCGTACACAAGTGCGAAAAAGAAAATATAAGAAAAATGCTTGAAAGAGAGAGAAAGAATAATTGTGCGCGGTCATCGAGGTGTGTACAGTGGACAGATCGAGACGTGAACGGTGAGAAGCACCGCCCACGAAATTCAATCGTGCTAGACCACAGTCCGCATCATCTAAGTCCAAATCATCGTATGTTTGCCTTTCTGTTTTCCGAATACTTTCTCTGTTTAACACTTGTTGGTTTCGCGCATCTCGAAGCTCTTCCACCGTTCACGTCTCGATCTGTCCACTGTCCACTTATAGTACGAGATCCCACTGCAGAATTAGTGCACTCATCGAGTATATGCTAAAAACCTAATTTTTACGTATATTTATCATCAAGAGAATAAATATCTGCTAGGGTGCCTATCAAAATGTGGCCGCTAGTATTTTTAATTGAATTATTTTTAATTAATTTTTGGCAAAAAATTTCATTGATTTGTTTTTAAAATAAAATATTGCCCACTTCACGGCAATATATATAAAGACTTTGAAAATTGACGGTTGCCGTTGACCACTTGGCCGCACTTCTTCGCAGCCAGGTGTAAACAGGTATGATTTTGATATATTTTTACGTTCATAACGTACATTTATGATTTATATATCAAATTAAAGCTAATTTTTTTCTCATTATTATGATATATGGTTGCCTACTCAAATCTGGCCGCAAATAAGGGTTGCTGGCTGCTAAAGATGGTAAATATTAAAAGTAGACTGAAAGAGAGCTGGCGCGTAACGTCACCAGTCAGACGAAGACAGCGATTGCGTACGACGTTTTAAAGCCATTGCGCATGCATTGGGTGCTAGTGTTCTCAACCACTGGTTCAAATAATAGTAGAGACGACTTAATAAATACTCCAAAAGAATTTTCTTTCTTTCAAAATTACAAATTAAAAAATTACATTAAAAAATTAATATTGAAAAATAAAACCAAGGTTACTTACGTAAAAGAAAATTTCATTGTGCAAGTAGGTTGAAAAAATTTTAGATTTTATTAAAGTATTTAATTGTTTGTTACATATAAACTGAACATTCCAGTAAATTAAACATTGAAATAAGAAAATGTACCTATCATCTTATATTATTTCCGTGACTCTCATTTGAAAAACTGAATCATCGGAGCTACCACTCTCACTATCATCGGAGCTATCAATTTCATCGTAACAAATATCAGAATCGTCATTATCGGAAGATTTGTTCGTGGAATCACATAGCACACTACGTTTTTCCACAAAAATAAATAATAAAAAATTAAAAAAAAATAATTTTTAATAAAAAAACTTGATTATTTATAATATATATCGTATCTATAATATCGTATAACCTATAATATTTTTAAGTTCAATTAAAATTTTACTTACTGTTTGTATTTTGCAAAAAATTTCGAATTCTTCTTTGTCTTTTTGCTTTAAAACTGTAATTTTTTTAAGGCACTCTGTATGATATCCAAAATCATCAGTTGATTTAATTGTTAATGAAGCGTCGTGATATTTATATTTTTTCATACGACGAAATAATAACATGAGCGAACACTTTTTAAATGATGCATCATTAAAGTCAAGTACATTGTGTTTTTTGTTACACAAAAAACACGCCTTCATCTTTATCAATTTTATTTAACGTCAAATATATTGATAATGTTAGATGCACAAATAAAATAACAATATAAATAACGTTGTATATTACGAACCCCAAAACAGCGTGGTTTCTAAGTTAGTTGTTAATTAGAGGACAACCTAGCACTCGACGCATGCGCAATGGCTTTAAAACGTCGTACGCAATCGCTGTCTTCGTCTGACTGGTGACGTTACGCGCTAGCTCTCTTTCAGTCTACTTTTAATATTTACCATCTTTAGCAGTCAGCAACCCTTATTTGCGGCCAGATTTGAGTAGGCAACCATATATCATAATAATGAGAAAAAAATTAGCTTTAATTTGATATATAAATCATAAATGTACGTTATGAACGTAAAAATATATCAAAATCATACCTGTTTACACCTGGCTGCGAAGAGGTGCGGCCAAGTGGTCAACGGCAACCGTCAATTTTCAAAGTCTTTAGGTATATATATTGCCGTGAAGTGGGCAATATTTTATTTTAAAAACAAATCAATGAAATTTTTTGCCAAAAATTAATTAAAAATAATTTAATTCAAAATACTAGCGGCCACATTTTGATAGGCACCCTAGCAGATATTTATTCTCTTGATGATAAATATACGTAAAAATTAGGTTTTTAGCATATACTCGATGAGTGCACTAATTCTGCAGTGGGATCCTAGACTATTATTTCCAGAAGCTGACTGTTGATTGCCCTCCCCTATTTTAACCGCTGTTGCCAGAAACGCATATTGATTTGTACAACTGATATTTTTGTCTCGTTTTCGTGAGTTTTTTTTTCGTTGGCTTCTACTGCCATGTATACCATCCACTTGTTTTATTTCATCGTGTCAGTTTGGATATTCATCAAGTAAAAGGCTTGCTTATACATTCAACATTATACTTCCTCAAATATTTAAATTATTACCTAACTGTTGAACAAGAAATAGGGATTAAGAAATGACAATAAAATCTGCAAGTTCCGTCAAGAAACAGGTAAAAAGATTGAAATTCCTCTCAAGTAATCGAAGTCTTTTTATGGTCAACCACTATTACCTCCCGATGTGTCTAGATTCGTTTTCTCTGAAATGGTAATTTATCCAATACAGAATACATGGGTACTTGTAGTATTCGTTTTGCAAGAGCGTTCTGGAAGTGTGGGACCAAAGCATACCTACATAACCGTGTATGCTTTAATTAATATTACTTTTCGTTTATTTTTATTGTGATCTCGTTCGTCATCTGTATTCAATTTTTCTAAACGTTGCATTTAATATTCATTGCTGTGGTTTTAAATAGTACATCACCACAATCTTTTGTTTATTTCAATAATATATAGGGTGTAACAAAAAGGCAGGTCATAAATCACACCACATATTCTGGGGATAAAAATAACTTCATCCAATCTAAGTTACCCTAGTACAAATGTGCGTGCGAAAAAAGTTACAACCCTTCGAAGGTACCAAATGAAAATTGATTTTTTCAAATATTTCGACAGTTGTTCGACATATTATAATGAAAGTTGACAAGTGGCTTTCTTATGATCTTGCATCTTGAAAAAAATTATGGAATTATGGCACCCCTTTGAAAATTTATGGGAGTTAAGATCCTCTAAACCCCCCTCCTAAAATTTTTGTGTACGTTACAATTTAATGCTTATTGTGGCACCATTATTCAAACACATTATTTTTGAAACTTTTTTGCCCCTTACTACTTTTTACAAGTAGGTATCAGTTATCGAGATACTGCCTATTTTTCATTATGCTTCAAAAATTTCTAGTAACAAAAAATTGAAGTCAATGAATTTTTAAGTTTTTCGAGGATCCCAAATTTTTGATTGAATCTTATTTATTTACAAATGTGTAGTTTTTATTAGATGTTCGAAATAGCCCCCATTTTCTTGAATATACAGTCTGCACCGTTTTACTAACGAAAACCGAATATTCTGGAAAAGCAATGGCCTCTGACGATATCTAATTGCAGCCAGGTTGTAACTTTTTTGGCATGCACATTAGTACTATAGTAACTTGGGTTGAATTTTAGCTCTAGAATATATGGTATGATGTATGACCTGCCTTTTTGTTACACCCTGTATGGTTTATTCGTTTATTGTTTGTGCTGAAAATAGAGAATATAAAAAAATTGACCCAAATCTCCTTGTGAATGGACAAGAATTTAAATCGAGTTGTAGAAGTAGAGGCAAAAATTAATTAGTAGATATGCACTATGAAATCCATAAATGCCAGCCGGCGACAAAACCAACACATTCCGGAGTATTTCCAATAATACCAGGTGCTGTGCGAATTTTTTTAATAAATGGCTGAATTGTTTGAAAAAAAAATGTATTCAATAAAATTTTGATCAAGTTATTCATTCATTTTCCTATTGTATCCAATTCTTCTACTCAGTTTTTGAGGAGTCTTAGAAACCAATGGTTTATTAAATCTTATTTTTTGGAAAAATTTTAGGCTTTCATCAGCATTCATTTGCAAGTCATTCTCATCTATCCAGGAATTTGTCAACTCTAATATCTTATAAAAATTGGTCGTTGAAGTATTTCCAATACTCTGTGATTTTCGAAAGAAACTATAGTACCTAACGCGTATGTAACACTCAATATGGGCGTATAATGAAATTTTTTGTGATAAAATTCCCATTTACCATGGATGTACTATAAAATTTTTTAGAAATTTGGACAAATTTCCACCCATCATAAGAGTAAGATAACCATTCTATTTACCATGGAAGTGCGATAAAATTAGTATTAGTAATTATTGATTTGGAAAAATTTCATGGGAGTACTATAGAATTTTTAAGAGGTCTCCGTTTCCTAAAAGTGTTTCAGCCCATCGGTTTGCTATTTTAACCGTCATTTCGTTTGCTACTAATTCACAACTTTCCCACATATACAGGGTGTCTCATTAGAATTGTTTCTCGCTATTACCATAGGCGTGTGGTAGGGATTTGATAAAAAACTTTTACCGATTATTTTGAAAAATAGTTTAATGTACGACTATTTGCTTTTACCCATTTCTGTTTAATTTCATAAAAAAAACTTCGATTACCTCAACATTCGGATTTTTAATCCACCGATTTTTCCCAAAACAATTGGACTAAATTCCCCAAATACTTAGTAACAAAGATCTACGAAGAAACCATAATATGGATTACAATTATAATCTCTACGCAACTACCTGAGCAATTAAACTTTCGGCCAATGGCATTGTGAAAATTGTAGTGGAGGGGGGTAATGATATTAAATTTGATTTTGAAGTCAGCTAAAGTTAGATACGTCACTTAGTCAGTTGAGTGTTGTGATTTGTAAGTTGTAGTTCGCCAGTTGATAAAAATTGTATTTACGCAGTGTTCAATTTGTTCGGCAATCTATTTCATGACAGTATTGTAGACACAACGGCGTATGTATGTATCCTAGTTGTTAATTTTTGTAATATGTAGTCATTTCTCTTCTATGGATACGTTTTTAGAAATTTTAGCATGAACGGAAGAACATACATACATAGCGTTCAAAAAAAAATAATTACAGATTTGCAAAGGTCGTTGGAAAATAAGCACTTTTATTTTTTTTAAATTTCGCTCTGGTTTAATGGAAAATGGATAGTTATGTTCAAAAAAGTCTTACCATGTGGAAAGTAGCTACACGGGTAGGTGCACAGAACAAACCTCTAATATGGGGGATTTTTTTCTTAGTTTTCAGTTTTTTATAATTTTTGAAATAAATAACTGCTTTATTTGATGTTTTTAGTCAAAAATTGAAAAAAAAAATCACCACAGCGGTGAATCGAACGGCACACTACCCGCATAGCTTTTGACCACACGGTTGAGTATTCGCATATTGTATGGAAATGGAGTTCGTCTATTTTAAACATAACTATCTATTTTTCCATTAAACCAGATCGAATTTAAGGAAATTGAAAGTGCATTTGAACTTATTTTTCAACGACTTTTCCAAATCTGTTTTCATTTTTTATGAAGGCTGTTTGGTAAAAAAGTTAGCTCGCGTTTGACAGTTTTGTACAGGAATCCATATATAATTATCAATTCTTTCATATTTTGTGTCTTATTTCACTCTGACTTATAATAAAGGATATTTTTAAGGGTTTTGTATGACAGATAATAATTAAATAAATTGTGAAATGTGAAAATAATTTTTTTTTGTTAAATATTACGTTCTAAAATTAGTATCGAATATTTTTGGTATCAACATGACTATAAACAAATGTACTGTTGACGTTTTCGGTACCTTCTTTGAGGATATTTTCTACCTGAAGAGATTATATATGCAATAAATTTATACTTCTTGGAATTTTAGATATTTTATTTATTAAAAATTTTCAACTACTGATTTATGATATTATTTTGAGATTTACCCAAACTCAATGTATAGGTAGTGGGGAAGTAACAGTATTTTTCAAAAACTTGAGAAGACTTCATAATGTTTTAGGAGGAAGTGTTAATATTTGTTTTTGACCTGGTGAAAACTTAGGTTTTTTTGATACCTTCAACAATTTATACTGCACTTAAACTAAAATTATTTTTGTAAAGTCTATCTAATGTTAATTTTAATTAATTAATTTTATTAATCCAATTGAAGAAAAAATTCGAATATTGTGAAATAATGTTTCTGTTACTTTTCGCTTCAAAGAATGATCCGTAACAGCGCCTAGTTTCATTACATTATAAATTGTTATAAACCCGATTTTCGTCAATTCGTTGACACTGAACATGTAAATCTTTGTTTTTAAATTCGGCCCTATCATCATTACTTATTGCTAAGTCATTTGCTTGTAGCGCCAAAATATTAGATTCCCGTGCATCATCTTGGACTGTCGTTTCAAATGGTCTCCAAAATGCCATTCTAATTAATTAGTAATGAATTATATTCCCAAAACTTACCCTAACGCCTACGAACAAATAAATATATTATTAATTCATTAAACTCACTCAACCAACAAATAGATACTACTTTATTATTTTAAATATACAATTTATGTTATAGTGGTCCCCCTTAGAAGTGACCCGAACTCCTTAATATTATAAGCAATATTTTACTCGATGATTGGCGATATTGGTCACCTGCAGCTGCGGTACCAGATATTCAAAATATTCTTAAATATAGTGGGCATACATGAAGTTGCTCTAATTAATATCTCTTTTTATAACAATTTCGAGCGACTTTTTTTAATGCTTACAAATAAATTTCTATTATGTATTTTTCATTAAATATTTCCAAACTAGCTTTCTAAGAACATCACGAGCCAACAGTATACTGATACATATATTTATGGTGAGCCCAACAATTTCAGAAAATTTTTCTGACAACATTGCTTTATTTTATAGTCCTCAAATTGACTTCGGATAAACTCTACTACCCTTATAGCAAATTCCAGTTGGTATAGTTTCTTAAACAGTCTATTCTATACGTCTCGAAACTCGAAGAATGGATTTGGCTGCTATTATAGAACATCTCTGAACTTTCGTTGCAAGTCAACAGATTATGCCATCAGGGCTGCCGTAGCTTTATGCCACAGGAATAAGGGGGACGATGGCGGAGAGGGAACTATTTGGAGATTTTTTTAATTATAACATAAACTCGCTACAAATATGCCACCTAGTTCGTGTCGCTAGGTGGTCATGCTACCGATCGCCACCTTGAAGCAACAAGATATGTCACTAGGCTCGTATCGCTAACTCTCTCCGTCACCGTGTACTTGGCTACCATAAGTTAACATTACGGAGGGGTACCACCGGTACCGGGCGTTTCTCAGCAATGCCTAATCATTATCAGTAACTACTTTTTAAATATTAGAAATTTTGTATTTACAAAGTGATTGAATATAAAAGAAATTCTTTATTACCTATTAAATGATTTATTTGGCATATTACACTAAATACATACTAGTAATCGTTTTTAAACGAGTTCGAATTGTTGTCAAATTTTTATTTTCTTTTATTAATTATGTAATAATTATTATCTAATGATAGTACTAAAAATATTTAAACTCCAATAAAAGATTCACGTTTTTGTCATAATTTTTTATTTATAAATAGTATATCTATAGCGCCCTCTAACGGAAATGTATTCAATCAGTAGATAGCAACTATTAAACCAAAAAATCTTGATAGGAAAGGATTTTGATACTCTGAATTCCTTAATACATCACCCCCTAGTGTTTATTTTATCAAAAATACGAATCTCACTTGAGGAAGTCCATGAATTATTGATATGCTTTTGAAATTTTAACAAAAAAATGCAAGGAAAAACATATGGTACGTTGCCAATGTTTGTTGTATCATTCAATCTATTGATTGATGAACTAGAAAGGGAAATTCTTGAATAAATCCTACTGAAAGAAAGTAGATGAATTGCTTATAACGGATTTTCAGGCGGTACGTGATAAAATTCTAAGACAATGCCAAAAAATTAATTGGATATACAGATTGCGAATATCCTTATGGAAGTATGACGGGTTATACAAGTGCGACAGAAAAACAGCTGAAAGAGCGAGAAAGAATAACACGCGCACAATTATTCTTTCTCTCTCTCTTTCATATATCCTTGTCGTACTGTGTAATCCGAGGCGAGGGTTCCAATGCAATTTTCGCAATCTGTATACTGTAGTCTTAATTTTGTATCCCCTGCATACATATTAGAGACGCTATTAAGTGAGGTGTGGAGAGTTGGATTAGGTTTCAGTTCATTGAACAGGAAGCACGATAATTTCCAAAGACAAGATGAAATTTTTCGAAGTCTGCGTTTTTCAAAACTTTGACGTATTTCCTGTTTCTGGCCCTCTCTCGTTTTCGTCCGGCCACCCTGTACAAAATTTGTGGAAATTGAATATTGTTTTTTATTTATAATTATTATTGATCGACTTTCCTATACTTTATTGCGAAGAAATGGTTTATTAATTTTTACGCTACAACTTTTTTTCTTGTTGTTACAGATCCCGGCTATGAAGCATTTTATTTACTAAGGAGATATTCACGTAAAATGGAATATAACTTATATCCATTGAAGTGCAAAACCAGCTGATTGGTAGGCCCAGGTCATTTTTATTGAACTTTTGCGTGAGTATTTCAAATTAAGATATTAATTTTTAGACACCTGGTATAATAAAAATATACACATATAAATATTTTGTGGCTCGTATTAAATAAAATTAATTGTTTCAACTCCTACTACTGGGAATTTTTCCATAATTATTAAACAAAATAAAAAAATAACGTAACGAATTTTATTGTCCAAATGCTTTCAAAAGTTGTCTGTTTTGAAAAATTGATCTAAATCAGGAAGTATTTTAACTAAGAATTGTGATAAAGCTTTGAAATAGGAATCGGATATATACAAATGCAGAAATAGGTGTTTCCCATTTTGTTTCTTTATGTGACACCAATGACATTTCTGAGATACTTCCATTTAACTCTTACCGCTGTGTGATTTCCGATGATCCACATCCTAATTATAAGGATTTTATAAACATTCATTTTCTTTGATATTTCTTTTCATTTTAATTTTATACTACAGTTTCAAAGTGTTTTGTATCCTACTATTAATATCAATATCTTATTTTCCGTTCTCTCTACTCCTAAATATTTGAAGTTTTCCACCTCAATATTCTTTTCATCTATTGGTCTGTGTATTTCCCTACTGTAACTACATCACTTTTGTTCTGGTTTCTTTAAGCTTATCCCATTTTCTTCTAGTTTTATTCCATGTAAATGTGTAATGATTAATATTTCTACTATGTGGAATCTCGTGCAAAATCGTGTATAGTTTGATTCATTTGTTTTTCTTTTTCGTGAATAATAACATGCATTCCTGATATATTATGTAAAGTAATGCCAATATCATTAATCTTCATTATTACTATCAGTAAATTTTTTTACCAATTTTTTCATTTTTAGTATTTTTATATTTTAAAGATATTTCCTACACATTAATCCAAATCAGGAATATATTATAAAAAAATGACATTTCAATTGATTTCAGGGAGGAAAAAATGGAACGTCCACCCCGTAACGAGCCACCTGTGGAGCCCGTCAATGGAGTGGTACAACCACCAGTTCAGCCGCCTCCAGATAGCCCGGGGCGTATTACTAACCAACTGCAATTCTTGCAGAAAACAGTACTAAAGGCCGTTTGGAAGCACCAATTCTCATGGCCCTTCCAACAACCAGTAGATGCTAAAAAACTAAATTTGCCCGTAAGTCAAGCTTCTTCTATTAATTTCTTAATTTCATGCTCCCTTACAATAGAGGTGTTGATATCTAATTGACCTTTTTTTTGTTGTTCAGGACTACCACAGAATAATTAAACAACCAATGGACCTGGGAACAATTAAGAAACGTTTAGATAATAATTATTATTGGTCGGGCAAAGAATGCATCCAAGATTTCAACAGTATGTTTACGAACTGTTACGTTTACAATAAACCCGGTGAAGATGTTGTCGTTATGGCCCAAACCTTGGAAAAGGTAATAATCTGAACCAAACATTCGAAATTATAAAGAGCCAAAGTCACAAATCTGATGAATTTTTTTAGGTGTTTTTGACAAAAGTGGCAGATATGCCAAAGGAAGAGACAGTTGTCGAAACGACGCCTGCTAGAGGGGCAACGAAAGGAAAGAAAGGTCGCGCAAGTACTGCAGGTGGTCCTAACGCAACACCTACTACTCCTACCACTGTTTCGGGAAGTAGAGGCAGACCTCCAGCAACTGTATCATCCACTAGTGCAACTCCTGTTGCTACTACTACAGGTAAGTAACTTCAATTATGTGGAAAATGAAGACATCTCCAAAAAATGCCCAAAATTGCCTCTAGTTGTGAATAATTACTTATTCAAGAACATGCAGGAATTCCACAATGTGTTCTTGTGCTTTTTTAAAGTCTAATTTCCATCTCTACTCGCGTATCTTCCAACATTTGACAGAATGTATCACTTTTTTCATAATTTAAAGATAATTTTAGGTAATAACTCATTTTGACAAGATTTACTATACAATTTAGCTAGAATATTGAACTAAACTAATTACTAATTTCAGTTAGAAGCAATCAACATAAAATTGTTCGTTCATGATGATACTATATTAATCTGATTCCTTGATGTTTAACCATTAACACGAGCTTTTTAACACTGAAAAAACCAGAACCCTCCCGTCATCAATCACATGGTATAAAACCATTTAAAGTAAAGAATTACTATCGATTTCAGGATCTACAGGTTTACCTTTGGGTACGCAAGCGCCAGCAACTGTTCCAGGTAGTACAGCAACTACTACCATAGCTGCGGCGAACATCAATAACAGTTCTCTCTCATCCCAGCAACTAAACACATCCAATACCATCCATGGTAGCGGTTCCAATATAGCAAATTCCTTAGATTCCAGTGGTGTACTACCAGGGAATGTCATACCTCCAGCACAACCAGCCAAGGTTGGTTAAATAAAAACATTAAAAATAGGATTGTTTTGAACTTTATATTGCTTTAGGTAAAAAAGGGCGTGAAGAGAAAGGCCGACACTACGACGCCTGCAACTGCCTACGATTATCCACCAGCATTAGAATCGAAATCAGCGAAAATATCGACGCGACGAGAGTCGGGCAGGCAAATCAAAAAGCCCACCAGGCCTGAATTGGATGGTCACGTGCCGCAACCTGCCTCACACAAAACAAAAGATAAACTGCCAGAATCCCTTAAAGCTTGTTATGAAATTCTATTGGAATTGTTCTCAAAGAAACATTCTGTAAGTAAAACCATTTTATAGAAATTAAACTTTTGATAAAGTTTCAATAGCAGTTTTGGAAAAAAAGCGTTTTACATCGTTACGAATTGAAAAAGTTATTAGTCCTAATTTCTCTGATTTTGCTTCCTATGTCCGTATTTTTTTGTTTTTCATTTTAATATTTAGAGACCTAAATTATCTAATTAACAGCAAAAGTACTGATTCTGGATGATTTCAACTAAATTTCTTCTTAACACAACAAATTTACAAGAAATATTGATAGTTGTGACGTTCATATGAACTACTGGCGCACAGAACATTGTTATCTTCTGCGATTCAAACAATTTTAGACTATTTCAACAATTTCTTCCTAACACAACTAATTAAACAAGCAATATTGATACTTGAGACGGTCATATGAACTATTTGAGCACTGAGAATCGATATCTTCTGGCATTCAACCAATTAAGGGCTATTTCAACTAAATTTCTTCCTAACACAACAAATTTAACAAGCAATATTAATATTTGTGACGGTCATATGAACTATTTGCGCACAGAGCATCGATATCTTCTGGCATTCAATCAATTATGGGCGATTTCAACTAAATTTCTTCCTAACACAACAAATTTAACAAGCAATATTGATATTTGTGACGGTCATATGAACTATTTGCGCACAGAGCATCGATATCTTCAGGCATTCAATCAATTATGGGCGATTTCAACTAAATTTTTTCCTAACACAACAAATTTAATAAGCAATATAATATTTATACTTGTGGCGGCACAGAGCATCAATATCTTCTAGCATTCTAACAATTCTAGACTATATCAACAATTTTTTCCTAACACAACAAATTTAACAAGCAATATTGATATTTGTGACGGTCATATGAACTATTTGTGCACAAGTTCATCAATAACTTTTGGTATTTAAACCGTTTTGGGCAATTTCAACTGAATTTCTGTTACTAGCACAACAAATTTACTAGCAATATTGATACTTGTGACGGTCATATGAACTACTTGCGCACAGATCTTCTATATCTTCCGGCATTCAAACAATTACAGACTATTTCAACTAAATTTCTTCCTAACACAACAAATTTATAAGCAATAATAATACTTATGACGGTTATATGAACTACTTGCGCACAGAGCATCGATATCTTTTGGTATTCAACCAATTTTGTATAATTTCAACTACATTTCTACCTAACACAACAAATATACTAGCAATATTGATACTTGCCACGGTTGTATGAACTTTTTAATTACAGAAAATCAAATCGAATTCTACCTGATTTTCTTTACTTGACAAATTTACCATGATGAATATTTTGTAACTGAATTTTTTTGATGTTACAACAAATACGAGCTTTTTAACACTGATCAATTTACCAAACTCTCATTTAATATCAATTTCTCAAATAATAGGGATTCAAAAAAAAATTTCTCTCTTTGCAGAGTTACGCTTGGCCTTTTTATCAACCAGTCGACGCAGAACTGTTGGGTTTGCACGACTATCACGATATAATAAAAAAACCCATGGACTTTAGTACGGTAAAAAGTAAAATGGAAAATCGGGAATATCGCACCCCACAAGACTTCGCCGCCGACGTTAGACTGATTTTTAGTAATTGTTACAAGTACAACCCTTCTGACCACGATGTGGTTGCTATGGCGAGGAAGTTACAGGACGTGTTCGAAGTTAGGTAAGCTACAACTACTTACAAAACTAAAAATACATTTCATTTAATTACCATGATGAACATAATATAAACTGATCCTTGATGTTATTTATTTACACGAGCTTTTTAACACTGAAAAAAATTTGTTTTTAATGTTGCTCTTAAGTAGAATATTTCGAATTTATTGTAAGATTATTTTTAATTTGTAGATACGCTAAAATTCCCGATGAACCAGTCAACCGAGCCGTTAACAATGTACCTACGAAATCGGAATCGAGTACTTCCGGTTCCAGTTCGGATTCCTCTAGTGACACCGATGATTCGGAAGAAGAACGGCGGACTAAGCAACTCAAGTTGCTAGAGAAAGAGGTGAGTTTTTGTTCTAATTATTTTTTTTTAATATACTGCAACGTTTATTTTAATTTATATTTACAATTACTTAATTTATATTATAGATTTATATGTAATACTGTCCTTATTTAATAATTTATATCACACACTTTATATGAGTCACTTAATAAACACTTTATCGATGCGCGATTGCTTTCCTTCCTTATAAAAACTAACTGTCCTTCTATATAGGCGATTTCGTCCCGCTTTGGTACCCCACTTTGGTCTGTCAATTACATACCAATCGATTTCGTTCCGAAAAACGATGACGTCAATCTAACTTTGGTACCTTTTTGGTTTGTCAAATCACATACCGAGATCTGCAGCACGGTTACTGAAATTGGTAGCTTTCTATCCTTGTCTAAAGTAGTTTCTGTCTTTCTTTTTATTTGTAAATATATTGTTCTATGTCAATTTCGTCAATCAGCTGTACAAGCTGGGCTACGCTGGGAACCAAACGATTTCGCCTGTTATTGGTAGTTTACGTCATAGCGGTGACGTAGGACCTACCAATTGGTTAACCAAAGTCCCTACCAATCAAAACGGGACAAAATCGCCTTATGACTATATCATGTGCAGCGATGCTCGTCTATTTATATTCGCGTGTGGGGTATACTTCTAGAAATCTCTCGCTCTGCTGAAGGCCTTGGATAGCCTAGAAATTTCTCGTCTTGCGTGGAGGGCGCAGGATAAGTAGTCTCGATGGTTCTCGACTAGTGAGCGGAGGAGACATAGTCGTCTTTTACGGGAATTTCAGTGGGGCACTCGCGTAACAATACACTTTTGTTGTGTAAATCTGGTCTTTTACCACAAAATTTGTTATTCTGCTCATTAAATTAAAGCTAAAATCATTTTTTTTTAATTATTGAACATAATTCCCTTTCGTCTCAAATAAGCACCATTTGAACTACTTTCGCTTTTTTAGACTAAACATTTGCCTGTAGGACTTATATTTTTCTATCCCACCGATCTTGATTTAAGTAATTCTTCCTCCAAAGATGTTCCTTTGACATTTGAGAACTGCTCTTCCTCTAAAGCTGTTTTTATGTTAAGCTTTGGGTGTTAAGACTCTGGTTTTCAGTACTTAAGATTCCTCCTTTACCATTTTAATAAATTTGTTGATGTTTGGCTTCTACCGCGTCTTTTTTAGCCAATTTGAAACCATATAGATATAGGTTTTAAGTCTGTCACAAGATCTCCTTCTTCCAACGAATTCACCAAGACATACTTCACTTGGTTCCCTGATTCTTAGCTTGAAGTGTTTCTTTTGAATGCCCACTTTTTGGCATTAGGAATATTTTTTTAATCTCTTGAGTGTCTTTGGCATTTGTCACGCTTTTGTTCTTATAATTCTCACGAGTAGCTACGAAATGAATTGTTTCCTGCCTTCGCATTCCACCGCTTGCGGAGATTAGGTCTAAATACCACAATATTAGACCTCATTCTCGACACTGCCACTATGGTTCAATCTATGCGACTTTACTAAAGGGGATGTCAATCCTCCTCTCTTAGCTGTCATTCTGGGTCATTCAGCCCTCGTCACGGTTTCTTATGACTTGCCTTAGCGGGACGTTTATCGACCTCCCCGTTCCATAACTTTCGAAGAGGAACTGCTACTCGGTCCAACACCAACGACGAGGCCATGAAGCTTCTTGGTGAAATGAACTACGTTTCTATACTCTTTTTATTTATTAATAGAGGAGTTCAGTCTAAGGTCAGTATGACGAACAAAAAGTGTTTTTTTCTGACAAGAATGACAGTTAGGGTCTACTGTTAAAAACATAAGATTTTGTACATCTACAATGCCTTATTAAAATAATAAATACATCCCCGAAGCGTATATCTTGAAATTTAAAATGGGTTTTTAGCTGAACGCTCAACGTATAAGTGGCCAATAATTCTAGGAACTCTTGGAATATCACCATTTCATTTCTGTTATTCAGTCATTAGTTATGTCAAATGTCAGTTATATTTATTTTTGTTGATATTCGTTTAATTGTGTATATTTGATTAGAGTTTTGTAGAATTTCTAATCATCTGTATCTCTATTCTTCTAATTACTTTTTTCACAGACATTTGACAGAGCTAGTGACTGGATAACAGAAATGAAATGTTGACATGCCGAGAGTTCCTAGAATTATTGGCCACTTATATGTTGAGTATTCATCTTAGAAGGCATTTTAAATTTCAAAATAGACGCTTCGGGGGTGTATTCATTATTTTAATAAAGCAATATATAATAGATGTTCGCAATGATAAAAACATTGCAAAATCTTATGTTTTGAATAGTAGACCTTAACTGTTATTCTTGTCAGAAAAAACCACTTTTTGTTTGCCACATTGACCTTAGACTGAACTCTTTTATTGAAACATTTTTATGATTTTGGGCCTAGTATTCAACTTTTTCAATTATTCCGACAAAAATACTGAATTGGTGGGTCTTTAAATTAGATGTATTTCTTTGCAGCTAACAGCCATGCAAGAAAAGATGCGAAAATTGGTAGACGAAAGTTCGAAAAAGAAAAAAGAAAAGAAAAAGGAAAAAGTAAAGAAAAAACCGACATCAGGTGCGTCGATAGCAAATACATCATTATCAACATTACCGAATAGTAGCAGCGCGGGCATGGGTAAGCCGGGCTCCGGTGGACACGGAGCCCTAAACAAGTCAAACAACAACAATTCTATCTCGGCGGATAGCGTTGACGACAGCATCGCTAGTGTTGTGTCGGGAGCTGATCTCAAGATGGTCGGATCGGATATGCACCATATTCAAACCGGAACTGCACACCATCCGCCTGCCGGCAAATCGATCAACATGCACCACAACATGGTGGCGAACGCTGGCGCCAACGCTTCCGCACAGGCTAAAACACCTAAGAGCAAAGGTGAGATCATATTTTTTTTCTCTCTTTTAAAACGCATGTACAATGCTGCACAAAATTATCCTTTCTCAATTTATTAGTTAGATTGTTGGCAGTAGGAGTTGATAGTTTCTGTTTTTTTTTTCTATATAGGTCAAGCCGTAGGTGAATATTTTTGACAAACATTCTAGTAGAAAACGGATGGTTCTATCATTTAATAGTTTATTAAGTACCAAGTCCCAAAAACGTTGTTTATGTCACTAGCTCCTTATGTAACAAGTGACTAAATATGTTTTTAAATTAAGGTGTATTATTGTATAATTTATTCAAAATATGACAGACAATGGCTTACGTGTAATAGAGGAGTTCAGTCTAAGGTCAGAATGGTCAACAAAAAGTGGTTTTTTCGAACAAGAATGACAGTTAAGGTCTTCTGTTCAAAATATAAGATTTTGCATGTTTTTTATCATTGCTTTATTAAAATAATGAATACACCCCCGAAGCGTATACTTTGAAATTTAAAAAATGACTTTTTAGCTGAATACTCAACATATTAGTGGCCAATAATTCTAGGAGCTCTTGGCATGTCACCATTTCATTTCTGTTATTCAATCACTTGTTCTGTCAGTTACTAGTTATGTCAAATGTCAGTTATATTTATTTTTGTGGATTGTGTATGTCCATTTTCGATTAGATTTTTGTAGCATTTCTAATTAGCTGTATCTCTATTCTTCTAATTACTTTTTTCACCATTGCTATGGTGATCTGATAGAAATACACGTTCTGATTGGTTAAAAATCACAAGTGTAGAATTTTCAAAAAAAATTACCATTTTTCAGGTTTTTCCAAATTTAGTCTGTTCGTAATAAATTATTCGAGTAACTTGCTCGACCCCTCATTTTGTTCGTATTTGAAGTACTTACGATTCAACTATTTATACCATTGAAATTGTTTCCGTACTCTCTACGTTATAAAAAAAAACAAAAAAGGAGGTTTTAGTCATGAATGTTTGTAACAAATTAATAAAAAACATTTACGTGTCCAAAACATATTAAAATTATACTTCATAATGTCCTTTTTTTATATTATGGTACCATCCATTTTCTGCTAGAATGTTTGTCAAAAATTACTATACTTGCATGCTTTATTGCTTGGCCTAATAAGGGATCTCCACCAACTGACAATTCTTTGGTTATATTTTATATTTATAATTTGTTTGTTTTGTATTGATTTAGTTATCTTTTTTATTAAAAAAATCAGATATAGCTTTTAAAATACCTAAGAGAATAGAACAATTACAAAGATCTATAAAATAACCAATTTTCAAAAATGCCGGAAAACTATCCTGAATTATAAACATTTCCAATTCAATAGAGTTCATACCATGTTCATACAACAGCCTTTTTGGTCTGCGTCATCGTTTGTGACTTGCCGGGTTTTCGGTATGTCGTTTATTTTATTTGCTATTTTGTCACATATCTAACCTTAAATTTGATAAATAAATCATCAGGATCGCATTCAGCAAAATTCGAAAAGGCTATGAAATTAATAGTTACCAGGTTCTTTTTGTAACTGAAAATACTTGAGAACTTTCAAAATGCTAATGTTTTTCTGTGTATCGAGGCATATTTTTGTATTATTTGAATAAATATGACAATAATATTCATATTAACTTTTCATAAATAATAATTGACCGTGAACAACAAAGTACAGACCTGACAAGAACTGTCAGTGGGACAGTAGAAAAAGATGTCAGACACATTGACAATACGAAAGGTATATCTGCAAGCCTATTTTAAAAAAAGAAATTTCTCCCGATTGATAGGTCGCACTTGCGCTTAAGGCTGCACAATTTGGCAATGGCGGAACTTTTGAATATCAATTTCTTAATTCACACCTTATTCATAATGGAAGAATCATATAATGTAAAAAAGATATGTAAGAGAATAAGTTAGACCCACAGATTAAAACCTGCATATACAAATGTAGTATTAACAGTGGATTGAATCACATTAACCCTAATTATTTTACTGTAAGCACTTGGAAAACCTATATACAGGTCACATTCTACATAAAAATTTGTGGACATTCGTTCAATGAAAAGTAATATTCGTCTGTTATTTTGTCGAAAAGGTATGAAACGAAATCATTCATTTTTTGAATTTCCTACTCACGCCATATTTCAATTGTAGTTCATCGAGTATTTTACCAGATGTCATCTCTAAAGGTAATTTCACATGAGACTATAATATATTGAATTTGTTATATTTACTGTTTGAGTATGCAACATTATCTTTTAACAACATGTTTTCTATAAATCTTAAGAGTCAATTAATCATATTAGTTCAAAACTTGCATTAAGTAATTTTCAAAATAAAATTATCAACCAATGCGGTGTCCGAATCAAATTACTGCAGATAAATTGTAAATCAGCTTAAATTGACAGCAAATTTTTCAAAGCAGCGTTGCCACGCTCAAAATATTATCAATAATTTAACGAAAACCTACATTTTATTTTAAAATTTTGCTACTATAAAGTGGACAACCATCAGTTTAAAAAAAGTTGTCGCCTCGTTAAATATATCTGTTCCATTCACGTATATGTACACAACATGTACATTAAATTATGTTAAGAAGATTAATTGAATTGTTCAGAAATTGATTTTCTAATGTTTTTCTATGCTCGCAATCTAATTCGTTTAGTGATTATTTGAATTTGTCCACCTTTCATAATAGTTCATTGTCTACATTACCTATACTTACTTTTATTTCACCATTACAAACTTACCTAATAGTTGCCGTTTTTATTAGAAAAATTATTGTTTTGGGTACAGTTTCGGAACAGAGATACAGCTTTCGAATATGATAATGGATAGGAAATTTGGGGAAAGGTGAATTTTTTTAAAATAAAATCAATTTCTTCCACCTATATCTACATTCCTAAGTCTGAATATACATTAAACACTTAGGATTTTATAGTGGTACTTAATATAGTTGTAGTTTATTTAAATAATATTACAATAACATTTTATTTATAAGATTTTGAACTACAAAACTAAACCCTCTTCAAATTCTTTCGGACCACTCGCTTTCAATCCTTTTGGAATATCCCTATAAATAACTTCTGGGATAATACATTCCTTACAGAATTTTGTTAATGAAGGTAACATTTTATCTTTCCAGAATCTTTCATAACGCAGAATCACTTTTCGACATGCAAAGGTTGTTTATCATCTATGTAGACTATAAAAAAACATAGGTCCTTTTTACAGACATTCAACTGATTTTGCACTTGGTAATAATAATTGTGGTTCCTCTTCAGTTGCAGCTTATTATTTACTAATTGTAAACAGATATTTTTCATTGATTTTACCAATTCCAATAAACTCATTCATCTGTCATGTACGTACAGATGGAAGGCATTTAATTTCTATCTATTTGTACCTTGGATTGTTCCATTGACCAACTGTACAAACTTCCAGGTTTTAAATTTCAACAGGTGTTACCTATAAAAAAATGTTTGCATTAATATATTTTTGAAGTTGATTGTAACAAATACTTTTAAAATTTATACAGAAACTACTTATATCCATTGTTCGCTAGTACGTATCTCTATTATAAAGAGCCATTGTGACTGATCTCACATGTAATATAGTATACTGACGAAAATTTATATATACTTTTTACGAACTTATATTTCTTAGAAGGTAACATCATAAAAGTACATTCACCTGTAAGCGCTGTACAATTCTTTGAGACTTTTCATTATAACTTTGTGAATCAAAATCTATTGCTGGTACTGATGGTCCATAATCTATACTTTTTTGTTTTGTAGATATTTTTTCTTTACGACGTCTTTCAGCTGTCACAAGCCTTTGCATGCACTTTTAAAATGCTGAGCACATTCAGTACCAGTAATGTTTGTCCAAGAGTCTTCATGCCACGCAATTCCTTTATTATAACGTAGAGCAGCTAAATAAGCCCTTGTTTCAAATGATCCCCTTGTTGTTAGATTCAACCGTTTCCCACAATTGTATTTGGCTAGTAGGGACATAAACTTCTCGGCTTTGTTGCTGGTTTTATTGCCAACAAGGTTTTCTGCCAACATCACAACCCAATCCAATTCAGCTAAAAAGAACCATTATTGTACATAGGTCATCAGAAAAATTTGCTACAAAGAACTACATATACATATCTATCACTTACCCCTAACATGGTATAAAATTCCCAATTCTTCAGGGAATGGCAATTTGTTATTTATTAAAGTACCGGACTTTTCACAATCTTCACTTTGGCTTTTGGTGTGATCCCCAAATACATGATTTGGGCCATTCAACAAGTTTTCAAACTCTTGACAATATTGTTGACATAAATTGCCCTTTGTGGAGAATGTTGAAGCTGCTTTATAATGCAATTTCTTAAAAGTTTTCTTCCTTCCAGATTCACCTTGGTATTTTTTTATAAACAACATTAATATAAGTACTAATTACCAAACGCTATAATACAGGCTACACACAACTTCAATCTATAACGTACCACAACACAATGCGAAAGGAAATAAATAATAAACCGATTACGAGTATGGGTTTGTTGAAGAAAATATCACTTTAGTTGAGATAAAATGTGTAGGGCTATATTTAGAAAGGGTAGGGTAACTATCTACCTGCTTATTGTAAAAGTTTTGTTTTTGTCCGAGCAATTGACAACAGCGCATTGTAAAATATTTTATTGACGTCTAGACACATATTGCCATCTATGTATATACATTATAAGCCACAGTTTCATGTTATGAAATTTGAGGGCGGTGTGGCAGCCTTAATCTAAGCATCAACCAATCAAATTTTGGTAGGTCAAGGATTAGGGTACGGAAAGAAAGAAAGCGGGTTGCCTGCTCGCTGGTTATCGGCGCCGGAAGACGACGCCGGTGTAGGCAGGTTAGCGCCCTGGGTGCTTATTCTCAACCAAGAGAAGTGAGCGTTCCTACGAGAAAATCCGCCATTGTTCCATTGAAATTTTATACGCCGTATTCTCGACGATTCCCCTCCTATGAAATTTTGATAGAAGAGGAGCAATTTTGTTCTCCTGCTTTGAATCACACGAATCTAATATTTTCATGCGAATCGCATGCGCATAACGTATTTTACATTGATATGTCATTGAAATGTCATGAATCAAAAGTAAGATACTTTTATTTATATTAACTGTTTATGCTCAACCAGAAAAATTGTGTGGCTTCTTCCTGTTGTATATACAATATATAAAGAATAATTATATGTATGCATATATTTATTTACTCTATCAAAAGTGAAGTTGACTGGAGCTTCCACAATATTTAAACCTTCAACTTGTATTGGGTTCGTTTCCAAAATTTCGGAGTCTATAGCTGAAAGAGGCTTCGCTGGTTCACCACCCCATGTGCCAATGGCATACCGTTTAGCAGTCACAGCTTTTGATTTGGTATTTTTTTTCAAGTCTTACCAAGTCTAAAAAATTATATATAAGTAATACAATTGACAAAGTTGAAATAATTCAAGTTACTTTTCTCCACTGCCGCCATTCTTTTTGAGCACCATTTGGTATGCTATTTAGATTATTGGCCAGTTCTTCCCAAAGTGTTTGGGCCTTTTTGAATGTGAAACCATTTGTAAACCGGCCCGTTTGCAAATCTTCATGCTCCTTCATAAACTGAGCTAATATATCTTTTTGCGCAGAATTAATTGAAGGTTTTCTGTCCATTTTTATTTTATTTTATATTTGAAAGTTTGAAAGATCAAAAAAAATTAAAATGACATCTATCAAGAAATGACGTTTTCTTGTTACTCTTAAACTACTATTTGAGCAAATGATCTACCACATACATTCCAATTCATTGATAACATACGGCAACAATGTCCAAGTATTTCGCATGGCCCAGAATGCGGTTCAAAATTTCAAGAGAGCAAGGAACGTTCCTACTCGCGTGAGAGAATACTCACTTCTCTCAACTATGTTCTATCGATGAGAATAGGCGTCCTGGAGTGCGTTCGGTTATATTCTCCGGAGACTATTCGATTCTCCGATAGCGTTCGAAAATCAGTTTAGATTACTATCTTATCCCGTTCGGAAAATCAGTTTATTCTTTAGGAGACTCTCGAAGCTATCTATCAAATTTGATCGAGAAAAAGTTAGTCGACATGCGCACTCATGTCCTCCTCGTTATTAGAAACATCACGACGCGTTTTTTCCATTTTAAAAGCTTGAAAGCTAATTCGTTGGGGCTACAACTACTTATAATAATATATCTATATTATTTTATTAGTATCTAATGGGTTAGGTGCTTTGCAACTAAAACCGAAAACATCTGATCAAATGTAACGTTGCCAGATGAATTATTAGTAAACAATAATTAATACTCTACATTTTGAAAAATGGGCGATTAGATATATCTTGTCTTAAGAAATTTATTGAAATACATTAAACCACAACCAAAGAGAATTAAAATAAGTAAAATTTTATAACTTGAAGTAAATATTGAAAAAAATATGGTAACAGCGTAAACTACCAAAGAATACTTGTATCTAAAGTGTCCGGAAATTCCTCAACCGGAGAGTATCCTGTCAGATTACTATTCTATCCACGTTATCTAAAACCGAACGCACTCCAGAAAGAAAGCGTAAACATGCTACTTGTTTTCGCAGATTATTTTAGTACCTAGTTGAAAGTGAAGCAAAAATGTCGTCCTCATCTGATGAAGACATTCTATTGAACAATCCGTTTTTAAGATTGAGGAGACCGAAAACAGGCATTCATCCTATCAATCAAAACCGGACACAATTTGGAGAATATCACCAATTATTTAAATCCTTACAAGGATATCCAGATCATTGTATTAGTTATATGCCAATGAATCTAGATACGTTTACCTACCTATTGAAGAAAATTGAACATAGGCTAATAAAAACATGGTGTAAGTGGCATAAGCAACCTGGGCAATCTTTTTCCAACACTTCTAAACAACATTTCTATTACTGTGATTTTTTTCACGTTTGTCCCACACAGGGATTTGTTTAAAAACTGCAGAAATCGATGCTTCCTTATCCATTGCCTGCTCGCTTATAATTAAATATTCATTCCGGTAAAATGCCAGCAGCTTGCTACACGCGCCGACAAGCTTCAGCCTGTTTTGTCTCTGTGCGTCCACGTTCAATACGCATACTGATTTTAGGCAACCCGCTTTCTTTCTGTCCGTACCCTTAGGGTTTACGTTTGTAATACATATAAACGGTTCATTATTGCGATATTTTGATTAGGATTAATCAAAGACCTGACTATTTTCCATTTCTTTCCACGTAATGTGTTAGAAACACATTAACAAACGATGACGCACACCAAAAAGGCTGTTGTATGAACCATATCAATGCAAACCGTGCATAGCTAAACGCTATCATTTTTTGAAATGAAAATGTAAGCTGTTAGAAAAGTTTCCAAACTAAACACTATCTATAACCAACAAACCATGAAGGTAGTGATTCGCGCGATACCTGTATTTCTGTGTTCACTGGTTTTTCAGTTTTGTTTTCATTTTGGTGAACCAATAGCGATTTTTAAAAGTAAAATTGCTCAAACCCAACATAGATATATTTCCATTTCCAAGATAGATAATTCATAAATTGCGTTTCTGACTGTAAGTTTTTTCTAAAATTGAACAAAAAAACTCGTTAAAAAAAACAAACTCTATGCTAATTATCTTTGAAAATGCTTAACTCAAGGTGGGTAAAACCATTTTACTTGTAACTATCCTTGATAAGTATATATACCTTAGCCACACCACCTAATTTTTCAAAGGAATGTAACAATCTATTCCACATTAGAAACTATCAATTTTTTGTTTGTGGTTTCCCTCACATTACATTTTGCAAGATTCTGCTCCATTTAATTTTCCACTCACCCAAGTGTAGAATTTGGGCGTAAAACCCAAAATCAGCTTTGTTGTTTGACTTGGAATACCCTCTGATTTTTCGGTTATGGTTTTGGTTGCTATTATGCTTGTCTTAAAACTAGTAGTAGTTCACATTGTAGTATGTATTTGATTTTTTTTTTATTACAATTTTTTTATCAATTTATTGTGTTCAAAGGACTTCGAGGCAATAAACCAGCTGCGGCCACAAATGCGGGTCCCAATAAAAGGGTGAAAGCTAATAACAAAGCCGGAGCCGGCAGGAAAAAGAACGCTGCACAACCGCCCCCAATGCAGTTCGATTCAGAGGACGAAGACAATGCTAAGCCCATGTCTTACGATGAAAAACGTCAATTGTCACTAGATATTAACAAATTACCCGGTAAGTATGCAGATTTTTGAATAAGTATATAATATTTTTAGTTTTTTCCTCTTTCCTCTTTTTCTTCGTTTTTTTTTTTGGTTTTCCATTCATTTTTTATTTTGGTCCTTTCCCATTTTGCCTTTTTTACTATTTTTTTCATCTATTTTTTCATTTTTCTGTTTTTCCTTTTTTGTTTATTTTACTGTTAATTTTTCTTTGTTATTTCTCCTTTTTCCTTTCTTGTTTTCATCTATTTTTTCAATTTTCTGTTCTACCTTTTTTTTACTGTTCAATTTTCTTTGTTATTTCTCCTTTTTTTTCACCTTGTTTCTTGTTTTCCTCTTAATCCCCATTTTTTCTATTCCTTTTTCCCCCATTTTTTATATTCCTGTATTCCTTTATTCTTTTCTACCCTTTCTTCCTTACTTATTTCTTTTTTTTCCTCCCTACTTGTTTTTTTCTCCGGTCTCCTAATTCTTTTCTCACTCTTGTTTCTCGCTATCCCTGAATTCCTTTTTTTTTAATGTTTGTGTATTGATGAAAAATCTTTTTGTGTACAGGAGATAAACTGGGAAGAGTTGTACATATAATCCAATCCAGAGAGCCATCGTTGAGGGATTCAAATCCGGACGAAATTGAAATTGATTTCGAAACGTTGAAACCGTCAACTTTAAGAGAATTGGAAAGTTACGTCGCCTCGTGTCTTCGTAAAAAGCCACGTAAGCCATACTGTAAGTTCCGTTACTTAACGTCTTGGAAAAGAAAGGTCGCCTATTTTGTGCACCAGACCACCCAAAAGTGGTACGCCCAGTTCGTTTTTATTTTATTTTCCCTTTTAAATTAAATCTACTAGGTACGATAAAAATTTTTATATTTTACTTGTGTATATTAAATTTGAAATTGAAGTACGACTATAATTCTGGAGAATGTAATTTAGATTAAGAGGAACCATAATAGATCTGAAAAGATTGCAGTGGATTAGGCCGATTAGTCACCTCATCTAATCTAATAATTCGTATATTTTTTTTCATACTTTTTTATACATAAATACAAGGTTTGCTGTTTCTATTTCAAGAATAAAGAATAAAATTGATTAAAATATGTATTAGTCAAGAATCGACTATTCGCGGGGATGTTTTTATTGTTTTTTGTCGGCTATAAACGAAACTCCAGAGCACTAAACCTAAGGATTAAGTGGAGTGGGAAAAAATACCAGCGTGGCTCAAACTGAACTGGCTGGGATCTCAATTACCATAAAAGAAGTAACTCGTAAAGAAATTTCCGGCAACTTAACAATCTGCAAAGTATTCAATCCTTGAACAGACAACGTTTTATATCGGGGCTAGTACTAGAGTGCGATCACACCACGGCAGGTATAAAGGTAATCGCATTGCCGATTATTTAGCCAAGGAAGCGGCAGGACTAAACATTTCAGGACCCAGCGACACCTACTGCCTGAGAAGACTTCGCAAATTGCGGAACTAGCCAAACGTTACACCCATGCTCAATCCCTTGAGTGATGGGATGGAATCAAAGGATGCAGTTTTGCCAGGATCACTTTGGGCAAGCTGGAAAGCTGGCGTCGAAGAAATATTTTGGCCATGACCACTGTCAACTAAAGAAACACTTCCATACTATGGGAAGATGAAACTGTAAGGCATGTCTTTTGCCAGCGCCCGGAGTTATCGGTTATCGGAGTTATTTATTTAGGGCAGCGTTTATTACTATGTACACAGGACCTATGAAACGATAAAACGTAATTGCATCCCTATCTTTATATTCAGGGTCACGGAGATCCCAAATTGCAGGACATTTTTATATTTTAATATTTATTCGTTCGGTATCAATGGACATTTTGTTTTTCCATTGATCTGTATACGCACACACCGTTATTTGAGTGGTGCCATAAGTTATACTGACTCACACGTCGACCGGTAGGGCATCTGTTGGTTCAACGTGTCTTTGCCGGCGAACGCACTCGAGCAATGGAATATTTTTGAAATACGAATAGCGATCTTTTTACCGTACCTAGTAGTAGAATTGGGCTTACAACAGGCGTATGTAATTGGAACTACACATTTCTAAGCATGGTAGAACGTTGCTGGTGGGATTTTATGGATATTTTTTGGGTGCATATTCATTATAATACGAGTTTTCGAAAACGTAATTTTTCATTTTTCATAAGTAGCGTTGTCGAAAACTTATTTTTTATTTATTCTTTTGGTTAATCTATGACAAATAATAGCTACGTTCGGTATTTGCATCGCAAGGCGACTTTTGATCACTAATCTTGGCAAATTGCTATTAACGGACCATATCAGTGAACTTCTAACTCCATATTGGTCATTTTTTTTCAAAGTCATGGAAAATAGACAAATAGGACATGTACACCAACTAACATTTGACAATACTATCGAGGAAAAACAATTTTTGGTTAGGAACTACAAAATTACCTCAAAACATCACGAATACAGATTACTCTTTCTCGTCGGTCAAAACAATCCGATCAAACAGATTTACTTGGGACTGAGCTGAGCAGAATTACAGTTCAGATTTACCTTCCCTGCCTCTAAATGCAATAAACGAACAATTCGGTTCAAAAAGTTTGATCGTATGCGAATAACGAACGCAGCTAATTTCTTCAGCTGTCAACTATAGAATGTCTTTGTGAACTTGAAGGTACGTCAAGCATATCCTTGCTCTTGTGGATTTTACTTTTTTATAGTCTATTTTATGAGTACGAGAGAATTGATATAGTGAAGCATTCGTAATCTTTAGGCATATCACTTTTACTAGATTTTCTAAGGTTTTCTTGATAATAAAGAACGCATGTTGCTCCGAAGATGGACTTACGGGGTAGTATGAATTCAAAATGTATTATTATGACTTACTACATAAAGAATTATTTTCAGTTTTCCAAAAGTACATAAAGACATATCTAAATAGTGTTGATACATTTTTTTTTAATTATAGAAATCTGACATTTTTGTTTATTTAGATACCAAAAGAATTTTTCCATTAACTTTGGTATATTTTGATGTAACATTAATAGGTTATGGTGAAACCGCTTATTTTTTAGGTATCTATATAGAATTTGAAAATATAAATGTTGGGTTTGGGTGGGTTAAATAACCTACAACCCGATATTTTTTGTTATTTATTTTGGGAAATCAATCTCCATTTTTTTTTGTTGAATTGTTACCTTTTTGGTAATAGAGTTAACTGTATAAACCCTCACTTCGTGGAATCTACTCAGCAGATATAGTTTTCCTGGTTTCCTATATCATTGCACAGTTATTCTGATCTTAAATGGGACAAAGATATCCACAATATCCCCATAGGGCTAATAATATCAAAGCTACTATTTGAAAATTCTTCTTTTCTTTTTTCTATTCATATATATTAAGTCAATCACTAGATAGGCACTATTTGGACTAGCCAAATATATATCAAGTATACATCATGTCAAAAGTAACTTCTGTCATTCTGATGATGATATATTTATCGAAACAATTGTCAATAATTTACTTGCAATTTACACATTTTTTCAAATATATTGTGGAGTCATTTAGAAACAGTTAGTTTCATTTAAAACCATATTTTTGGTAATAATCCGATTATATTCCATATTAAATGAATAAAAATTGTTTCCAATAGAGGAGTTCAGTGTAAGGTCAGGACAACATTAGTATTTCTAATTAGCTGTATCTCTATTCTTCTAATTACTTTTTCACTGACATTTGACAGAACTAGTGACTGAATAACAGAAATGAAATGGTGACCTGCCAAGAGTTCCTAGAATTATTGGCCACCGATATGTTGAGTATTCAGATAAAAAAAAAACTCTTTAAATTTCAAAATATACGCTTCGGGGTTGTATTCATTATTTTAATAAAGCAATATAGATGTTCGCGATGATAAAAAACATGAAAAATCTTATGTTTTGAATAGTAGACCTTATCTGTTATTCTTGTCAGAAAAAAACACTTTTTGTTGGCCATACTGACCTTAGACTAAACTCCTATTTACACTGGATACTGATAGCTTTAAAATCATTTATTATTTATTAGATAATTTCTTACAGCCAAACATTGGGGTGCTTTCAAAGCCGGTCTGGCTTTATGAGTGTTAATCAGCGAACAAAAACAAACTAAATGATAACAAATCAAACTTTACTTGGGATACTATTGACCTGCTTAGTGATTGTTTGTTTTAAACAATTGAAAAACTTATATCGAAATATACTAAAGTCGATGGAATGATCCATTAGACAATAATTATTGAAATTAATACATGCTTAAATTTGCTGGACATTATGCGCATTCTCTACCATTTGGGTGTATTTCTAATTTTTGCATTAGTAACGCTGGTTATCTGGTGACAGGATTTTAAATTATTTTCAACAATTTAAAATATTGAATTGGAAAAATTTTCTTAACACAATAATACGGAGTAGAATTTTATACAGCATTAGTATAAAAATCCACTTAATTATTACCCAAATCTTGTCTATGTATTGGGATCTACCCAAAAACAATGTCAACCACACAAAATTGTGTTACGAAAATTTTAATAATTTGCTTTCATTTTGGGAGCTTTATACTGCTTATTATAAAAACTTGCCGGCTTGGAATTAATTGGAAAATTTAAAAAACTCGTTTATATAAAGCTTGATCATATTATTCAAATACTTGATTGATACTTGATAATGAGTTGACATTCTTAGTATGTTTAAGTCTAATGCTTGGTGCTTTAAAACCAATTGGTGTATTTTTAGGTTTCGATCTAAAATTCGCTACTTAAAGTGTCTCACTACGTTTTGACAGTTTTGATCGTTAACATTTTCTCAATTTAATTGAGCAAAATTTCGTCCCTGGTAGATTTGCCACCATTCTAGACTTTTTCTGTTTTACACACCTTCTTCTGTCCATGTTTATTGTCGATTTTGCGAGGTCCCTGAATTATGGTTCCGATAAAATGAATGGCACTCATGCGCATTATCAGATGGCTAATATCAAGAGACTAAATTGTTTTTACAGTCCAAGTTTTTATTGTTTGTTTGACAATTGGTAGATTCTAGTCCAATTAATCTATCTTATTGATTACAGTTGATATAGGAATTAACAAAACTGCGCTCAAAAAAGTTGTATTGTATGCCAATTTTTTTTGGGAATGTTTACTGATACATTGAAGATCTAATATGCCTTCTTCTTCTTCTTCTACAGAAGATTCTAACTAGTAGTTTCTTTAGTCCTATCCCTGAAAGGCATTTTAAGATATCATAGTTTAAGCTCTTCTATTCAGTTGTTTCCCAGGTGCTGTGCCTGGAACTCTGTAGTGTCACGCATTCTGCAAGTATGTGAATCTTACAGATTTCATATTACTCTTTCTCATCCAGTTAAAGGCTCTTGAGATGTCCATTCATGACACTGGTCAAACTTTTTAGTGCAAACTTTCTCTTTTTATATTTTATCAATAATGGATACATACATAATTGGATACATGCTGGTGTAGCGTGAGTTTCCACTTGAAAGTTGCTTAGAGTTTTGAATTTTGTACTATCAGCTATTAGGTATTTGAATAAAATTGACATTAGTTAATAGTTTTCGGTTTTTGGTAATAAGTACGCTACGCTACATAATTTACTGGTTATTTTGCAGGAATTTATATTTGAATGTTGTTGTTTTAGATAAAAAAGTAGCTGGAAAATCCAAAGACGAACAAATAGCGGAGAAAAAGCAGGAGTTAGAAAAAAGATTGATAGATGTAAACGATAAAATCGGCAATGCGAAGAAAGTCCCTAAAAAAGGTTAGTGAAAAATCCACAAACGCCATGGCTAAACAAAAACTATTGTTCATTTTAAAATATTTTTTATTATTACAGTAGTTTTTGATTAGATCATTTGCTTTAATCTATTTTGGTGGAAGTTGGACTCGAAATAAGTGATATTTATTTATTAGAAAATATATTTTTAAATACCGACTACTGTACCTGAATGATCTCATCTCTAAGTATTTTTGTTTTTTATTGAAGTAATACTCGATATATTTATTTTTTGTCTGTGTGATTGTTGATTGAAAATCAAGTAAAATGTTAAACTTTTTTGTTATTACTATTTTGATATATTTTATAAAAAAAAAACTTGGAAAAAATTTATACTATGAAATATAATTTGAATTTATTGTATTTAAAATAAAAACTAGAAAAGATTATTAAATTTTTTCATTTGTAAACTTCTCAATATAGAAGAAAACTAAGTTTGTCCCGAATTTTCTAATTTTAGATTAGGTTACGTTACGCAGAAATAAAGCAGAAATAAATTGTATGTATGTATTTCGGGGTGACATTCACTGAGAGAGGCTCCGTTACTTTATTCTTTTTACACTTTAACAATCAAAAGTTACAAGTACCAAAAAACACATGGCCCTAAAACTGAAAGGGACCTTTTGCTAAAACTACCTACACTCAGTGGCGTGCCAGCTTTTATATTTTGGGCTAAATTACAACAAAAATAACCTATTAGGATTACTGTTAAAACTCTTAGCACAGTTTTACTTTGACTTATGTATTCGCTTGATCTCAACAGGTTGTAGTCATCCAGAAGAATATTTGACTATCCAAGCTCTAGCATACAGCCAATGGTCACATCTAGTTTTTCGGCTTCACCTATTTCTTCCAAAATATCTTGATGAAAACGTTCTCCTTGTTCTGAAAAACTCCCACATTTTGTTTTTATGCTGACATGTTCTTCCAGAGACGTTGTTATACACTATTTCCAACTTTGTTATTCCCTAAATATCCAGAGTCAACTACTTTTAAACTTGTTTTGAACAGTAGAAAGAAATTTTCGATATTCGTTAATGTGATATTTTTATTTGTATTGTCCTGGGTTTGTCATATTCCGAACAGGGCAATTTGAATAGATTTCGAAGCTTGGCAAAGCATTTAAATAACATTTTATGTTTGGTATTCCAAAAAATTGTAAAATATACCAATATGTTCATCATATTTACACGTTTTCAGTTCTTTCATGCTTGTTTCTCACCTGAATTTAATTACACTGTGAGAATGCTATGTCCATTTTATTTTTCGTTGCATTTTTAAGAGAACTATAATAGGGACTTGAAGCAGTTCTTCAAAAAGATCACTTATCCTTATCCGTATACGTAACGTAAAGGAGATACATGATTAATCAAGAAGAAGTATAAAGCAAATGCGTTCGTAACGTAACCATACATATGTTTTAATTTTCAACCTAAAAAAAAGTGAGACACTATTACATTGACATCTACTAAAAAATAGTCTTTCTAAAAGCATACAACATCACTTTTGTTGTTTGGTCCTTGAAAAACACGAACACAATAAAGCAATACGTACGTTAGGTACGTGTGACAGATTGATACGTAACCCACGTATCGCTTCTGCGCATTCCGATACGGATAAGTGGTGATTTGTAGAACTGCCCTATGTCTCTAATATTAGTTTTCTTTTATTTTTAAAGTCATATAGGGGTCTATTCTGTAACCATTCCTTTAAAATTTAGAGGCCGTTAAAATTTTAACAGGCGCTGAAATCACATCTACAAGTAGGTACCCTACTTACACAGAAGCGACACCTTTGTTAAATGCTGATATTAGTATTTTGCTGCTTATGATTGCCACGTGAGAACATATCTCCTTTACACTGCGAATGTGAATTAAATTACCCATTTCGGTGATAATTCCATATGGTTTTCACTCCACTCTTCCGTTTCTTTTGTTTAATTTTCGTTTTTCATTGTAATAGAACTGTTTACTTGGTTTTCAAGCTAATTAATTTAGAACATTCAACTCTTTTTCACTGTGTAATTTATTTCGTTATTGCTAAATAGTAACAAAATATTTTACCCTAGCAATATTCTATATCTTATGGTGTTGCTTCTGTGTGAGTGAGGTATTCTATAATCACACTATTTTGAATTGGAAGGGTAAGTATACGATTATATTTATGTCTAACTAAGCACAATCTCCAGAAGTTGTAAGCATGTTTTTCTTTTTCTACTAGTTCATTGATTCAATCAGCACAACCAGTCAGAGATTATAAAGCCTCGGCTCCTTAGCCTTAAGGTTGTCTTCATTTGTGCGAAGAGACCAGTGGCCTCTATCAGGCTCAACAGACTTTCCCTTGATCCTTTTTGGAGAAATCCCCCTTTGGATAATCTAGTCTATATCTCCAATGAGATAGTGGTTCACATTCGAATGCATGTGCATCCTTAGGGTACAGTGATTGGTGGGTTATCCAACCACTTTCCTAATCTGGCCCCTGCGGAGGGGCTCCTGGAAACATGCTAAAGATTTCCAGCCTGTATGCAGGCGGTAGACTTAGGGCCAGTTGTAGATGTCACAGGTGAACGTTAGTTTAACTGTACTGCCAGTCAACGTTGAATCGAGTTCATTTTGGTTTCCGTTGAAGAATGCAATATCAACATTAGTTTGGTTGAACGCCATTCAGGTCACGTTAGTGGCACTGAACTACGCTTTTCATCTGAAATTTTAATGTCCCATGCCAAACTTCGTTGACTGACAGTTGACAGTGTTGATTGGCGCGTATATCTCGTATATTAATCTTATTTATAAAGGTGTATTCGATTATTTACTTTAGCCTGCTAGTAGCAGCTCCTAGTGACTGAATTTTGTTCATTTATTACCGGGGTTGTCGGCTAATCTTACCTTCCCCTTGCCTCTTGAGCACATACCAAAAAGTATGAGCTTCAAGCATGCTTCAAGCCACCTACATTAAATGTTTGACGTTTGTCCGGTTTAACGTTTATTTGAAGGTTAGGTTAAGTAAGATTGTGTCGATTACGATTTAGAACATACTGAAAATATTTAAATATGCAAAATTATATTATCATAATCGAAAACTGTTTTCCCAAAAACAGGAAAATTTTTAATAATATCAGATATAGTTCGGATGATGACACGACAGGACAAGTGGTTTTGAAGATCCTAAGAATCGTGTTCGTTTTGCTTAAAAGTCACGCACAAATGCTTGAATCCCAAATAAACGAAAGCAACATATGTAACGTATATGGTGTGATGTTACTTATGATTTTTCAGAATGACTGGGTCTATTTCTAAAGGTTTCTAGGATGTAAAAACCCATTCAAAATTTGAAAAAATCTTTATCGTCAGTTGATTCTTCTAATAATTTGTTCATTTTGATTGAAATAATGAATTATCAGGTATTCAACCTCACTTTTTTCTAACAGTTCAATATGTTGAGGGTTTATCAGAAAGAATTAAAAAAATTGGTAATCAATTCAATATTAGAACTAGTTTTAAATTCAATAAGACATTGAGATCAATACTAACAAAAACGAAACCAAAAATGAAGAAAAATCTTCAAAAAACCGCATATATCAAATATCTTGTGAATGCGACAAATTTGATTTAGGTGAAACATTGAAAGTAGGTACGAATAAAGAACACAAAAAATATATAAAAGATAGGGAATTCTTTAAGTCAGCTATTTGTAAACATGCTTGGCAAGAGGGTCATCAAATTCAATGGGATTCAACAAAAATAATATTGAAAGAACCCAATAATAAAAGACGGAAAATCAAAGAAAGTGCTTTAATACAACTAAATGCAGATGAATGTGTAGCTAGTATTTCAGCCGAATGTAGTCAAATTTGGTTACCAATGTTAGAAAGAGAAATTTCCAATAATCAATTACCTGCGTTATCAGGATAGCATCATAAGTTTTTATCCAGGTTTTCTTAGGATTTATCATTTGAATAGTTGTTAATCGATACACATTTCAATACACAAAATCACAAAACTGAGTATACATATTTTTAAAACAAAAATAATCATACACAAAAAAAGTAACAAGAAACGCGTTTTATTAACAACATTTCCAATATAAGCGAAAAAATCGCGCTATTCCAATAAAAAACCGTTCCTGGAACGTGCACTGGATTCCATTTCTAGTAGACTATCATATCGTTGGAATGTCATAAAATGAAATATTTTACTTCACATTTTGCCAGAGATATGATCTACTATAGCTGCGTTCGTTATTTGCGTCCGATCAATCTTTTTAGTCTGAATCGTTCGTTTATTACATCTAGAGGTAGGGGAGGTAAATCTGAACTGTTCGGTAATTCCGCTCAGATCAGTCGGATGTAAATCTGTTTGCTCGGAATATTTTGACCGACGAGAAAGATTAATCTGTTTATCTGTCATGTTATGAGGTTATGTTGAACTGCATATTAGAGAACTGTGGCACAATTTCTTCTGCATAGCCCTCAGACTTTGCAACAGGACCTTGTTCCTCCTCATCATCGTCATCAAATATTATTTGATGACTATGAATAGCGACCAAAATTGCCTCAGGGATTGACATAGCCGTAAATCATCAAAAAATAAATTCTAAAACACAAAGAACGAACACAGCAAACAAAAAAATCGTAATCCCTAAATAATAAAAAAATAAATTTTATAACACTAGAAGAACGAAAAGAGCAAGCAAAAAAATCGTAGTCCATAAATGAAAAAGTTATGACACAAGTAAAAAAAGAGGTTAGAAGTTCGTTGGTCGGACCGTTCGTTAATCGCAATTTGCTCAGATTAATCTGTGATCACGTGTCCAAAAATCTGTCGCCTCTGCGATGCAAATAACGAACGCAGCTTTTGAATGGACCTTATTTGATAACAAAATTTTGCAGTCAATTTCAAAATATTTTTGATTGTCTAGTTGTCAAATTTTTTCCGTTGTGTCAAATAGGGATAAAAATGAATTTCTACTCATTTTATCTTGACAACGGTAGCTGGAACGCTACGTTGAAATGAATAATATAAAAATATTGTGGTTTAATTTCCCAAGAAATTAAAAAGAAAAGAATTAACAGTTCAACTTCAAATGCCAAAACCCTCTTGAACCGCCTTTGAACGCTCTTCGATGAACGTTCACGTAAACTTCTATTTGAACCACAGATCAGTAGTGACTGACGACTTACAACAAAAATTTGCAATTAAACTCAGAACAACAGTGAACTGTGCATCTACAGCCGGGCCTAAGAATGGTTTCCATTGCACCTGTTATGTACAGAAAGACAAGCCTCTGAAGTTTCGATAGCTCCAGTACGGCTTTCTTCTGATCCGTTTTTAGCTATCAAACTAAGGCTCCATAGGTAATCATGATTCTCATTACAGTTGTTAAGAGCCAGCGTATGATCCTTTGATTTAATCTCTATGTCTACCAAGATTTTTAAAGAGAGCAATATTATTAACAATTAAATTGTCTACAATTTTTTACTGAAATCAATTTTTCAAAAGTTATTTAAGCATAAATCGGAATATTCAATTAAAAATGACTTTTTCTATCAGCTCAAATTCAAATTAGTACTTCTGATTTTACTTATTGTATTTTTTTCCAACTTCTACATATTTGAAAACATATTTTGCAAAGTTGAATAATTTTCTGCGCTACTAACTAATGTGTTTTGTTTCAGACGAAGCGAATAAGGTGGATCCGACCGGCGCAAGTGGACCTTCCGGTCGTCTATCATCGACTTCAAGTAGCTCGGATTCTGACAGTAGCAGTAGCAGTTTATCGTCAAGTTCCAGCGATTCCAGTGATAGCGAAGCAGGTTAGCTTAAACGTGATTTAAAAAGCGATATACAAGGTGGTGTCTTAAAACAAACAAAAAAATAATAAAAAAAAGTTCCCATATTTCGGTTGTCTAAAGACGTTTGTTCTCAAAAAGAATAGGATGTTTGAGGTGCCATTCCTAATTTATTGATTTCTATTACGAAGAAAAAAAGGACGTTGTTTTTTCTTCTTTTCGGTATAGGGAGAAGCAAAAAATAGCGAGTTATCGACTTGGAAGTAACCTATTTTTTTTTTTTTCAGTGAACAGAAATAAAAACACAAATTTTATTGTATTATTTGGAAATATTTTTTAAAGGTATTTCCAAGTTGATAACTGGCTGTGAATTTAAAAGAGTTTGAATTGTATATATTTTTTTAAAGACTCCATCGGCGCAATTTTTCGTTTGAAAATCGTGTAATGGTCTCGAAACGTTTTAAAAATTATACATATTTTTTTTTTCATTTGGAAACAAATAGCTTAATATTCCCCACTAAGAACAATTTGCGTTGATGTTGACGGTATTTAAGAGAGATAAAAAAAACGGTTAATCGAAAGCTGATTGCTCGGCTGATTGTGACGAAGCTCTTAAGTTCCAAGCCCGATATTGTACGGAGCAAAGAGTAATAAATAAAAGAGAGATGTTGAACGTGTAGCACAAAGTTACCACTAGCGCCTACCTTGGCTACTGGTATAAACTAGCATTCAAGACGCGTGCTTATATTGAACAGGCAGAATGGAGTTAACCTTCCAAACTTACATGTTAACTACTCGTATATTCAGTTCAATTCAGTTCAATTTATTATTTTTTCAAGTAAGGTTTAAGGCATAGAATAATAAATAAAAGAGAGATGCTGAACGTGTAGCGTTTTGTGGCACAAAGTTACCACTAGCGCCTACCTTGACCACTAGTATGAACTAGCATTCAAAACGCACGCTTTTTGAATTTGGAAGTTTTCAGCATATGCGTAATATTGTATTAGTAGGAGTAGGAGAAAAAAAACTCTTCTAGTGAGAAATTACTATTGAAACCACATTTTTTATACAATAAATTATCGAAAATAACAGAAAAACAGTCAATAAAAATAAAGTAAGAACAGACAAACAAATAATCCACACTTATACACCAATCTACCTGGAGGCATCTTAACCTTCAGTAGCTAACATGAAAAATTTTAACACGAAAGATAACCATGGGGTCTCAGAGACCGACTATGAAAAAACCTATCAGTAATGAAAAAAATTGTATTTTCTCTATTTTATTACTTAGGGACAGGTAGTTGAATAAAGAAAATGTGGAATATAAATTTATTAAAATTTTTTTTGATGATAATGGCAACATGAAAATAAAATTTGTTAAAATAAATAGTAACATTCTAAAAATTGCTACATTGCACATACCAATATCACACATAACATTGTTCGAAATACCACTTTTTCACATAACTAGAACTTTTAGCAAATCTTCCTTATTGTCTGCAAAAAAAACGATGAAATAAAAAATATTGTTTCCATTATTTTACTTTTTTTTAACTTACCTATGATGAGTTATAATAAATCCTATGATAATAATAGGCGCCAATGTTATAGATAATTTATTTAAATAGAGAAAAGCCAATAAGAATTGAATTAAAATAGATATTATATAGATATGTTCAGAAGTGACTACAAGTGACTAACCTCAAATTATATTGACAATTTTCGGTTAGAGGCGGGGTTTGTTAGTTCAGCTATTCGCTGAGATGCGCCATACTCAACTGGCTGCGCACAAACAATGCGCCAGTTTCTTCCATATGCTTTAAAACCTCTCTTTTATTTATTACTCTATGGTAAGGAGCCGGCTTTTTACAAGCGATTTTGTACGAAGTTCGGTAGGGGAAGGACTCTGGACTTCGACAAAATCGCTTGAACAGAGCCGAATCCTTACAATATCGGGCTTGGTACGTGACGATTTTCATTTTATAGTGTCAGCTAATGTTTTTTTTTTAAGTCAAATAGGAAATTTTTTAAATGTAAATACTATAAGCTTTTACTCGGTATACATTTATCGAGTGACAACCGACAGCTGACGTTTGTTAATGTACAAAAAAATAATTCGTTATTCAATTTAAACAAATGAAAAAATATAATAAAATATATAGCCGTGGTGAAGTTGTTCAACAGAAACATGGATTTTTATAGGGTCAGATGTCTTTTTATCACTCCATTTAAATGCATATACACAAGGGGTTTCAGGATGAACGTTAATTTTTCCATTCGACAGATTGTTCTGAAAAACCTGCGTTGTCACTTCTATTGAAAAATAACTGCAAATTGGAACTTGGATATTTTCAATGGGACAATACTGTATATTTTTATTCTGTTTTCATTTTCCTTCAGTCTTCATTAATTTTAAGAAAGTAATGCTTGCTATACAGTTTTTATCTAAATCTTACAGTATTTTTAAAAAAGGGTAGAGATATTAGAATAAAGGAGACTTTAACGTTATCTATTTGCGAGAAACTGGCCAGTAATATTAGGGATGAAAGTTATCAAATGTAGTTGTCAAAATAGAGCTCCGAGCTGCATTTTTGACAATCTATGAGCTCTGATAACCTTCATTTCCAATTCCAGCCGGTTTTAATCAAATGAGATCAGGTTGACGTCTCTTCTTGTCTTTGTTTTAATATAATTAGTTCACACAGGGTGGAAAAAAATTCTGATACTTTGTTAGAAAAACGAATTTTTCTCTATTCCACTAAATATTTTGAATTTGCTGAAAGTTGCAAGTGATTGGTAGTTGATTTCGTTCGATAACTATAAAAAAAATCATCATAATACAGTACGTTTTATTTAAAAAACACACACACTTACTCTGTAAGTAGTAACGAAATTTAAGCAGTGGAGAAATATCATCTTACTTGTCAGCAAGAGATATTTTGTTGGAATAGGTAAATAGAATTATTGAATGTAGGAAAGAAATAGGGTCTAAAATTTTATATTCAGGGTGCTATATTGAAAATATTGGAGCTTCAACTACTTTTTAGTAGAAATGGCAACGCCGCGTTTTTCGAAAATATTTCGTTAATAGCAATATTATTGAATTTTTAGTATGATCTGATACCGTTGTTTGCTTGTTTCTTTCCGAATTAATTACATTTTTCTGATATACCAAATTTATTATATTTCCTAAACAATCGAACCCCCCTAAACAAACGGAGTGTTTAAAAAAAAATAGGAATTTCTCTTTCAACGCAGTTATGTGAATGTCGTACATTTTGCTGGTGCTGTTTAAGATATTTAAATCTGATCATAAAAGACACGGTTATTATTTTTTTGAACTGCCACAATTATTTTGAAATGATCATCACTGTTGTTTTTGTTTTGTATGTCGTGACGTAATTTTTTTTACATAGTATTATGGTAGCTTGAATTGCGAGAAATAACCTTTTAACGGAATATCATGTTATTTGTCGAAATTCGGCGAGCAGTATTAAAAATACCTTGAGTGCATTGAGTGTGGGGGCGGTGTATCCGGACCAACCATACAGGCCATTGGGTCTTACCACAACCATTTTTTTGCTTTATATGGTCGAAGTAACATTAAGAGGTGATATTATGCGTTGATGTAACATATTTTTTTCCATCTCAACACCCGCGCTACTACATTTTTATGCAGACAATGTGTGTGGCGGCTGTATAATTTTTTTTTAATATCCTGTACATTTCTTAGATTATATATTCTTATTCTTATTATAATATGGTGTTTACTATTCAAAACTTAAGCTCAAAATTATTAGTTCATAATCCCCACAAATTCATCTTTTTGCAAAACGAACAATAAAAAAGGTAAGCAAATGTGAACACCACTAAAATATAAACATAATCCGTGGTACTGTATGGTTTGATTTCTTTTTTTTTATTTTTTTTTAAATTATTTTTTTACATTTATACAAATTGATAAAATTTCGGTCACCGAAAGCAAAGGTTGGCCTCCACCCACATTGTTTGCACTCTAGGCTACATTTTCTTTACTAAAAATGTTAATTTCATCATTACTCTTTGTAGATTTTCATTTATTCAGCTTCTTTGTAAGTTGAAACGAATCTAATTTTAATTTTATTAAAAAAATCGTAATCGATACTTCTAAGTTAATTTAATAAATGGAATATAAAAGTACAGATAAAAAAAGGAATAAAGAGGTTGAAACGTGGATTAGAAAACATTAGGAAAAAATAATGATAATCCGAAAGAAGAAAACAGAAGAAAATGTGAAGAAAATTGGAAGAAATTTAAATGAAAAGATGGTAGAATGGAGAAAATGACAAGAAGGAAAGAAATTGTAAAGGACAAATTCAAAGACAAAGACGAAAGTCGTGAAAATAAATTAAAAAAAGTCGAATATATGTTGGATACAATTACAGTAACAGAGGAATAAGAATAAACAATGAAAGATTAGGAAAAATAGTAGATAAGATTACAAAAACAAAGTAAATACCCAGTGCAGCGCTAGGTTACCAAATTTTAACTCAAATCAAGTTCTTTTTCATACTGTTGTATTAAATCATGTAAAATATATGGAAGCACAAGAATAAATGCAGTAGTGAATAGAGGAAGAACAAGGATAATTATAGAAATATAGGTATGAGGAAGAAGCACAAATAATATTATTTGCAAAGTATGATGGAATGAAAGTGATATAAATAAAAAGTATGGAGCAAAAGAAAATATGAAAAAAAACATAATATGTATAAAATACAGTGTGTCGAGAGTTCTGCTGGCGCCTGTAAAAGTAGAAAAAATATTTAGGTTAGCGTAGAACTGTGGAATGTTTTCCAAACTCCCAACTCTATGGAGCACAGTAGAAATCATATTTATTCCTCTGTACTTGTTCTTACTTTTCAAATTACCTTTTTTGTTGGTAATGTGCTCTTCACCAGCGTTGAGCTGAACTTCCAACTTCAGTCCACTGTAATCTCTCTTGCTTCAACTTGGGGCATATTGGTGGTAGATATAAGTCTTACTCGTGCACACCGGATCTATTTTTTATTACATTAATCCAAAGCATAGCATAGTCTCTTATATGAGATGCCTACAATGCTAGGATTTTCATGTCAAGTGTACCTTTTGGATCATCACTAATCTTACCATGTATTTACTCAATAATTTCTTGTGTTTTTGGACCACCTTTTACACAGCCACCACTTACCATATATTTCTGTATGAATTTCTTTTGCCGTTAACCTTTTTTTACCTTTAATTTGTTCCATTGATTAAAAACACTGTGACACGTCAACTTCAAATGAAATTTGACGTTTGTTTCTATGAAACATTTATTTGATGGAAAAATGTGCTGCTGCTTTTGTCCTGTAAATGGCCGAAATTATTCCTAGCTAAGTACTACGAGCACTACTGAATTCAAACTTGACACATCTTTGGTATGGTATTGTAGATACCAGGTACCAGGATCCCAGATAACTCTGAGGTCTGATAAGGAAGCAGTCACAGGTGCATGTAAATTGCTGATAAATTTATATAACTCCACAAGTTAGGTTAGGTTCTATGTGAGAAAGGCCTTCTCGCACCTTACTTACTTTACTGTCTTATTTATAAAAAAAAGTACATTATTTAAAATAAAACTTTTTAAAAAAGTTTCATTGTATCTAAACATTCTTCAAAGAGTAATGAACAAAAATTAAAAGTGGCAGTTACTTTATAAAAGTAGAGGCAAGTATGTAGTTTAAAAGAATAGATAAAAATTGTCCCATATATGTTTCATATCAATATTATTTTTGTTGTGATTTAAAAATTGTACATACCTATAATACGATTCTGTATTTCATGTGTAATTTCTTGCAAGTTGTTTTCGTTTTATTTTAAATAAAAATTAATTTTATAAAAATACCTCTTAAATAACTTTGCGGCGACTGCAATATTACTTTTATTGAGTTGAGGTATGATAATATTATGTAAATCGTGTCGAAACTTTTTTTTTGTAACGTTCAACATATTATATAGGTGCGGGAAGATTTTTAAAAATTGAAAAGTGAAAAAAACTGCACTTTAATTCAATATTAATAATCGTGCAGTTGTTGTTTGTAATAACTTTTGACATCTAATCATTATTTTGGCAATTCAATTTGTTCTTGGTATAACTTATAGGATTTCAGTTGAACAAGCAAAAAAAATGAATAGAATTTTTGTTTGTTTGTTCCACTAAAATCGTAATAAATAGATAGACACACGGTGGTCCAGAATTAAGTTATTTTTGATGCCAAATTTGTATTGGATGCAAACGGACTTCACTGTAACTTATTCGTTGAAAAGAGTATGGTTATACATACCCGATAATTTTTTTCTCACTGAAACCGATTTTTTTGCACTGTAATTTTTAAATATTGTTCAATATTTTTTTATGTATTTTGTCTCTGTGTATTCGGCATACTTTTAATTTAAATATACTCTTATTTTCATTTTCACTTCCTTTTTGTTTTTTTTTTAAATAATTTTTAAGCGGGGACAAACACTGGGAATTGTTTACTGTGTAAATAACTTTTTACGAATAGAATTTATTTTATTTTTGTACATAACAATATTATGTGGACTTTTCAGCGTTCGCGAAAATATACTTATTTAATATTGAATATTCTTGCCTCTAGAGTAGGTTCTTAGTGTTTTCCAGGCTAAACCTATATATATTAAATATATAGGAGTTACTGTTTGTATATTTATTTAAAATAAATGCGGATGATGCAACAAAAAATTATGTAAGCATTAACACTGAAAAAGATGTGGAGATTGAGATTTATTAAATTTAATATATAACGCAAAAATTTGTTTTTGTTGTGGTAAGACCTTTAATTAGAAAAAAAAACGATGGCCGGCACTCAAATCACAGAACGAAAAAATTAATACGCATACTCAAAATAAAAGTTTTATAGGTGGAACGGCAAATCGACAGTCTAAGAAGAAGGGAAATAAAAAATCACCGAATCCTTCTGTAGGAAACTCCACCAATTCGGTAAGTTTAATCCTTTCTTAATAATAATTCACGGTAAGTTATCAAATACCTACTCATTTTAGTGTCAGGAACTGTATACAGTAATTAACTCCACTTTTCCTTGTCCAGGAGTGTCTACCAATTAATTTTTGAATCAAGAATAACTTATGTTGAAAAATATTCATGAATTGATAGAATGGTTTTTTTTTCAGCAAGTTGTTCCATCGGTAATAATATCAACAAGTACATCTGTACCAGTATCAATACCCACGGCACCACCAACTAATACAACAGCTGTAAATACCACATTATCATCAACTACCAACGTAACAACTTCAGCAAACACCATCACCTCCCAAATACTATCAACGCCAGTACCACACGTTACGGCACCTCCCCAGGCAACGCAAGCATCGCCAATTGCAAACGTTACGCCCATTATAAGCGTTAAGCAATCACTCCAAACAATACCGACTGCGCCAGTTATACCTCCCATAGTTAAACCTCCCGAAAAACTACCCGTTGTAACGCTTTTACCGTCTACCGTTCCTACTGTAACTCCTACAACTGTACCTCAAGCCCCTAAATCTGTAGCTTTACCTACACCGTCTCCGGACAAACCCAAACCCAATATTTTATCACCAATCGGTACTTATACTGATCCAATTGAACAATCCTTAGCTAGTCTAGAACATGATATTAAACAAAACGCCGCGATGGATGCTATTGTTGCATCTACTATGCTACAAATGCCAACCATTTTGAGTAATCCCATCATTCCTCCACATCCGCACCCTAACCTAAACTTGAATCCCACCATTAACCATCCTATTTTACAGCCGGGAACTTTGAATATGGATTTGAAAGCTCCTGTTACGATAGGAAATATGGCGCCGACGAATGCATTGTTACATCATAGTTTAACGAATCCCATGGAAACGGAAATTCCGGGGTTACTTCCACCTCAATCAAATATGTTGCACACACAGAACAATGGTTTCGGTAGTATGAAACACGATTTCGACATACCCGCTAATAATAACGGTATATCTTCTATGGGGTTACCTATGGAATTATCGATACCTTCAATGTTCGATCCTCTACCGCAACATTTAAATACCCAATTAATGAAAAGCGACCAACAAATCAAGATGGACGATCGTATGGACACATTAACTGGTCTTTTGAACGACAAAAAGTCTCTTCCTGTTAACCAGAAATCTATATCGCAATCGTTCAATTTTAAGACCGACAAACAAGATCATAACGTTAAAAATGCTAGTTCTTGGTCGAGCTTAGCCAAGGGCAAATCACCGCCAAACAATACACCTGGTGGTAGTAGTAAACAACAAGTTATGGATAGTTTCAAGCAATTCCAAAATAAGGCGAAAGAAAAAGCCGATAGGGAAAAACAAAGATTGGAAAATCTGGAGATGAAGAGACAGCAAAGAGAACAAGCCGAAAGGGAGAGATTACGAGCGGAAAACGAAAGAAGACGGGAAAGGGAAGAAGAAGATGCCTTAGAAAAAGCAAGGTATTGTGTTGCATTGTAAGTTTTTGTGGGGAGTTATAAATATTTTATGTTGTATTCCTTTTTCACTCAATTCCTTAGGAACTTCCCGAGGTCTAGTAGATCCTTTAGGAAATAATAGGATATAATTAAGCAAGTTACAGTTTTCCAAGTCTTCATCTTCTATCCGGTAGTCTCACTAGGATTCATAGAATCTTTATTCTTCACTGGATTGAAGTGTCTATACCAAGTGTATATTTGATTGTCTATCATTATTTTTTATATTTTCCAATTCAACCTTTTGGTAGCAGTTCCATTTACCAAGAACAATGAAGTTTTTTTTTTAAATTCTGGTCTCTATGTGACTCCAATGAAAAAATTGAACAACTATACATACAATCAATAATATTTTTAAGGTAGATTATATTCTCGATAGAATGTAGAATAAATTTTATAACAATGTTATAGTCTATTATACCTTGTTTTTAAACTAGGAGCATTTTAATAAACCTAAATCGCACTACTAAAATTAACTAGATTGGGGATGTTCCAAAAGGGTCGTATTCAGACTTTTGAATAACTGGCCACCGAAACTTTGATAAAAAATATAAAAAAATTGTAGTTTAATTTCTCAAAATAATAAAGAAATATTGATTGTCTTAGTTCTATTAGATATTTTAGTTTTTTAATAACTATGTATGTATTTTGGGGTGACATTTGCAGAAAAAGATCTATTGTGCCCCTTACTTCTACTTAGTTTCTGAGGAGAGTCTCAGAAACTAGTAGCTTCTTCAGTCCTATTTCCCGGAGAAATTTTAGGATATCTGCAGGCTTCAATTTAGGTAAATGTTTCTCTTCTATCCAATAATCTCCCATGAACTGTGCTCTAGGATTCTGGAGTGCTGTGTAGTTGGAAAATATGTGGATGGGGGCTTCTTCTTCCATGCCACAAAATCTACATTCTTTTTCCACCACTTTTTTGACGTTTTTCAGGTGCCCATTCAGGTGGGACACTGCGTTAGAATCCCTGTTAAAACTCTTAGCGCAGTTTTACTTTAATTTAATTTTAACAGGCTGTAGTCGCCCAGAAGAATTTTTGATTGTCTAAGCCCTACTAGATATTTCCAGTGGTCAGATCTTCTCTTTCTCTAGGCTTTACCATTTTTATCCAATATTACATTGGGGCTGGTTCCGCAACAGGGTTTAGGCCCACAGAAAGGTATTTCAGTCCCTCTCCTTGCTAGTTCATCTGCTATTTGATTTCCTTATATTCCAGTGTGTCCTGGTATTTTGTTTCCTTTCATTCCATTGTGTCCTGGCACTCACAGCTACGTCAAAATGCCTGTTTTTTCCCATACCATTAATTGTTGAAGCAAAAACTCCTTTGTCTTCTATATACGGTTTTTGATGGGATATTTTATCGTTTTTAGGAAAGCTGTTGCTGATCAACAACAACCAATGCCTAGCCAAAGGGTGGAAGAACTTAAATCGTCACCAGGTGAAGGTAGCACTTCGCCAGGCTCATTGAGTTCCGGTTCAGAAAGGATATTAGATAGAGAGAGACAAAGGCTACAAGAACAGGAACGACGGAGAAGAGAAGTGGTAAGTTGGAAAAAAAATTTAATAGATTAGGCTCTTGGTTGATACTAAATCGCTAACAAAAAACCACTTAATTTGTTTAGATTTTCTCTATAATTTCTCCGTCTATATTGTAAACTTTTCACTGAATTTTTTTCTTGTTTGGTAGAAATCAATTATTATGTTAGGAAAGTTCAGAAATTTGATAAAATATTAGTTTCATCTAGTTAAGTCGGTGAAGGATCTTAGACGTAGACTTATATTTTTAAAACGTTTTGAATGCGATATGGGCTGAAGGTACGTTTATAGTTATTTATGCAACAAGTGCAAAAAGTGAGTGTTTTTTGCACATGACGTGAAATTTTCCAATGAGGTCTTTAGGCCGAGTTGGACAACAGGTTTTGCAAGAGTTGCATACACTATTTTTTTTTACATTCATGCAAAAACTGGAGAATTAGAATATAATATGTTGGGAACCTAACCTAACCTAATCAAACTCAAACCGTTCTTCTTTTTTTTATCTTTATGGCCTCCACCTGGTCAGTACTCAATCATAGCTGGTTTTCGCCTTGACCATTTGAATTTTAAATAATTGAAGATTTTTGCAATAATTGTAATTCTTTGAGACTAAGTAGTAAGATATATAGTAAGATGCAGTCTTATCGTGCGGGTCATACGATTCAACAAAGACATACTCACAGTTGTTGTTTTCTTGAATAAAATCTGTAAGATGAATAAGACAGACTTATGAAATTTTGACGGGAAAAAGAAGGTTATGTATTTAGTTTTCAGCGATTCTAAAAAGTCTTTCACCAGCAGAGTTTTTATTTAAATATGTCAGTTTTGTCACTTTGACAATTCAAAGTGGCAATATGAATAATAAGTAGCAATTTTCCGTCTTTTTTGTATCCTCGAGCAAAAAAATGGTACTTAGTTTGATAGATTATTTCGCGAATGAAAGAAAAAGTGGAAATTCGTCAATCAGTGTAATCTCACATTTTGGTAACCTCTGTGTTTTCGGATTTGATAAATATGGTTAGTGACCTTTGAACCCGCACGATAAGAGTGCCTTTGAATATACATATATTATTGTTGTATTAAAGCAGGATCAGACACTTGCTCTGGATTTTTATTTTATTTAAATGTTCATGTTTGTCATAAATCATTACAAAACTGACACAAGAATGACAGATGAATGCAATAAAAATTTTATAGCACTAGTGCAAAAAAGAACCACTTTTCCCATTAAATGTGTTTCACAAAAGTGTTGTTTTTTGCATGAATGTAGAAAAAATAATTTCAAAGTAAACGTCGAGATTGGTAAATGCCTTTACATGAACTTTTTTTGGCATTTTTATCTTCCAAAATAGCCAACCCCTTTCAATTTATTTGTGCTTTGTATACATTCCAAGTCAATATGCAAAATATTTAAATAAATTAACTTGTTTTATATCATAATGAGAAAAATTAGATATTTTTTTGGAATAGTTTACATAAAATTGATTTTTCATTTTCAGATGGCAAACAAAATAGACATGAACATGCAAAGTGATTTAATGGCGGCTTTCGAAGGTTCATTATGAGCGGTGATAGTCGTGTGCGGTAGACTGAATAATAAAATAGTTGAAAAAAAAACGCCGGTTATGTGTATTTAATGTATTTATATGACAATTTTAATAAGTGTTAAATATTGTTTAGACGCTCAAAAATATTTTGAACATGCTTCCATTACATATGACGAGTTTGTTTCGCTTTACGAATAATCATTTCATTGTATTCATATATTTTGGATGATTTATTTGTTGTGTTCGTGGCCAGACACTCATTTTCTTTTTTTTTAATATTTTTATATAATATATAAGTTAGAAATCTTTTCACGTGGTTTGTACATAGGATACTATGAATTTATTATTACAAATTGTACATAGTAAAAAAAATACTGTTGGGTTGATTAATGTGTTAGTTTTGATTGTATCAAGTATTCTTTTTCTCTTTATTTGTTTTTGTTTTATTGTACCTTTATTTCCCTTTGTATAAGGTGATTCGATGTACAAATGCTCCTGTTTTTAATTTAATTCCTAAAAAAACTATCAGTCTTTTTCAAAACTGCGTATAGTTTGAATCACCCTGTATGTATGTTATTATATTTTTTGGATATCAGTGCGGGCAGGCTTTGTCCTCGTCCTGTACGTTGATTTCCTTGGAAAATCGTTGAAACAAATGCGATACTCATAGTGTTTAGTTTAGTAGTAAATGTAATTTTTTCGTAAAATTATATATATTATATATAAAAAATGATCATAATATATAAGAGTGTACATTTATATTCATTTTTCCGTTGGCGCATATTCATAGATGTGTTTCCATGTAAATTTGTTAGTTTATTATCGTATTTTAGATTAATTGATTGAAAAAAAAATTTACCTAAAACAAAATTTGAAAAATAATAATTTGATTAGCAATATTGTAAGGTTACTTATCGTCGTGTTTTTTGGATTAATCCATTATAGGAACGGACAAAGGATGTAAATTCCCCAATAGCACCCTTTTTTAACTTGAGACAGTTGAATCAAATTTTAAATAGATCGTTTAATTTTCAAAATACATAACGATGGAAATAAACTGTGCACGTCTGTATTTAGACTTTTTGTAACTAAATTTTAAATTATGAGTGGAAAGTTGGACGTAAATAAGTCAATAAATATACAGAGTGTCTAAAAACTTCTAAAAAAGTTTTGGTATGAGAAGTATCTAACCTATTTTCAAAAGATTTTCTTATTAAATGAAGAAGTTACAGTTACAGAAGTTACTTTGTAATTTTGTACAATATTCAAAAATTGCTTTGTATAAAACGAGACGATATATTTAAAATTCTATTTCACTTCAACTATCACACAAAAAATTTAAAACCAATAAACCACTTTTTAAAATCACCTTTGGTTTTTGAAATACCTAAATTTTAAAGTGGTACATTTGAACTAATTTTCTAAAAAATACATAATCAGAAAATTCAAGCTTCTTGCAGCTATTTATGAACTCCACAACAATCTATAAATATAAAATGATTTGTCATAAATGACTAATCAAATAGACCTGAAACTTCAAGGGTGTGTTCAAGTCTACCCCTAATGATGTTAAATACGGGGTCAAAGTTTTTATGGGACAACCGACAACCCACTTCAAATTTTGCGTGAACAAACATAATTGATGAAAGTTTATTGAAACTCACCACCTAACGGGATTAAAAAGGGGTGGAAAGTTATTTCGGGGATGATATGAATCGAAGTAAATATCAATGCTTCTTAATGGTATTGATTTAAAATACATTTTATTTTAACACGTTTGAAAATTCAGATTTTATTTAAACGTTGAACTCACTTAAAAGCTTGGTGCAATGCAATACTGTCAATACTGACATTCATAATATAAAAAAAAATAATTAAAAATACTTTTAGAACCACTTTTGACATTGTATCATGATAAACTTATGTTATTTATTGATTTTATATAATAATTATGGAAAGAGTCCACTTAGTAAGGCCTGAAACAATTCACTCATGCAACTATACCTTCACAAAGGAGGAACTCTTCTGTCAGTCATCCCAAATCAGCTTTAATTGCTCTGATGCTGGTCGAGGTGATATTTTTTTTCAAGATTCAACAAAACTTGAAAAGTCAGACCACAAAAAACTCTAATATATCTCAAGGAAATGTGTGCAACTTGTTTTGGTAAATAATTACCTTAAGAAAAGGCGTGTGCTAAAATGAACTGAAATGAACAGAAAGGAGAGCATTAAAGATATCGAAGGATATTCTAATTTTTTTTCAGAAACAGTGACCATTCAACGAAGTAGAAACAACTACTTACTGGGCTATAGACATCGACGGGTATTAAACTACACTCTTCAATATCTGTTGGCAACACGCTTCACTGTATCGGCACACATTTCCTCTTAATTTAAGTGATCAAGGCGTAACCTTTTAATTATTTTTTGTAAATTTCAGTAGCAGACGGTGACTGACTGACTTTCCCGTCAGGAATTGAAGTTAAACACATTATACCACCTTAATGATGGTATTTACTCTCTCTCTCTCTTTGGTACGAATTATACTTTTTGTGGTTTGACTTGAAGCTTTATTGAACCTCATTGGGTTCTAACCACATTTGAGATAATTTCACAAATGCCTAACAAAAAATATTTCATTTCAAGAAAATCTTCTTAAATAATAACAGACCTTTATATTTTTAAAGTTAGTCAAAATTATACAGAATAGATTCCTGTGCAGTATTCGATGGAATTAATATTGAATTTCAATTAGTTCTTTTCAACGTTTTTGAGCCGAAGTCATCTCAACACAACTTGCAAACAATGTCATAGTTGCGCGGTGCAGTTGTTGATGTAAGTCCCGCACTTTCACACTCCTTGTCGTCTGATCTCTTCCTAATGAAATAATTTGGCAAATTGAAAAGAAATTTAATTTGAATTTTTATTTTTATATATTTATTGTTACTTTCTTTAGAATAACTCGTAAGGTCCAGAAGCAAACCATCAATATGGATTATAGGATTTTTGGATCTGTTGAATAAAATGAAAAATTAAAAAAAAAAATTATTACTTGGTACTGATATAAACACAATACATAATTTAACAACTTGAGCCTTTAATTTTTTATTTAAAATCGCTTTCTTCCTGTCTTCTTCGTTTTGTAATAAGTTAATTTTGAAGTACCATACGGCTTGGATGCGTAGTACTAATTTTTTTGAAAAATATCGAGTATTTGTACAAATTAAACCAATCCAAATAACAAAAAATAAATAACTTATTTATTAGAAATATTTTTGAACTTGATCGGAATAATAATATTGAATTGTGTACACTTTTAACAAATGCCTAGTTCAAATATATATGAAGTCTATAAAAGTAGGATTTTATTTTAATATCTAGCCAAATTTTTGTAATTTTAATAATTTATTCATTTGGCTCGAATTTATTTGAATAAATCCACTTTTATACGTCTATTTAAAAAATAATAGCAATAAGATTTATTTCTTTATTATTTCTGACCTCTGGCAATCCCAAAAATGATTTGTAGTAAAATTAAGTTCATTTTTTAATGAAATTTTCATCGAACAAAATGTTACGTATTTTAATAAAATTTTATCCATATAAAGTTTATTTTAATATCAACAAATTTTATTGAGTGATTTTGCCTCCCTAGATAATTTTATGGGATTGTTTCTCGAGGAAAGGTCTGTATTAGAATTTATTATGCATCATTTTGATTGTTGTGTTTTTTTATTTAATTTTATTTTTGTGCCTTTTTTTCATTGGAAAAAAATATGTAAAGAAATATCTGTAATATATTATGATTAGTGTTTAGAAAAGTGGTTTACATTACCAAAATAAAAAGGTTTCTCTCCAGTCCATCAATTCGTGATTGGTTAATAAATATAAATAATCGATATCGCCGAAACGTCCCAACAATCGCAAAAATATATAAGTATAAATATTTAATTAAATTAATTGAAAACATATTTAAAATAATTTATGCATATTTATTATCAATTTATTGAATATTTTGTAGCGGGATTTTTTTTCAATGTATTTCTTATATTAAAATTTGTTTAATTGAATCACATACTGGCTAATATCGACTATTTGTATTTTTTTTCGGTAGTTACGAAATATTTTAAAACAATTCCTACCATTTTTTTTTAGATAACTTAATATAATTTTGTTTATTACCATAATTTTGATTTATGTAATGATGAAATGTAAAATAATCGTATGGCTGTTATCTATTTTTTCATTATTTTGAATTGAAAGTCATAAATAGTGATGTTAGAATAAATATTTAAGAACTAAAACACTTTTATTTCTAGTCTAAAATGACACTTTACCTCAAATATTTGTCTTATTCTGCAGTTATTGTTGATTAAATTCAACTTGTATAGGATATCGATTAAAAAACTCTCTATGGTCTGTACTGGATCACCAAAATATCCAAACAATCAACCTACTAATTTGTTCAAGAACCGTTTTACACGTACGAGAATTATTGCGAAATTTACTCTGAAAATAATATTGGTAATTTTCATAAGAATTTTGAAAACATTTCACTGCTTGACCGTTTTACACATAATAGCCACAACTACAACATAGCCATGTCAACAGCAGTCAAAAATCTCAATCTGTACTCTGTCGACAACTCTTGTTTTGTTTCTGACATTATCACCGGTTTGAAGTTTTGATGTAAACATTTTATAGGTCTTATTGTGGCTATGCTACATTCTTTGTAATCATTTAATCTATGTTTAATTAACTCCGAGATCTAGGAACTATCCTTACCCATGTATTAACATTCATGCCACCTACTCACACCTTACAGAAAATGGACCAGTGAAGTATTCAAACTAAAATTTTGCCTGCACTGTTGTCTCTTGATAGATAAGCTTTTAGAAAATCCAATTGACTATTTGTCCTTCATTTTAAAATGATATCTCTCCAGTAATTCTGAATATTTTATTGTATTTTTGACATGATTGTCTTTAAGTTTTAAATGTGCTGCTTTAGTAACTATTGGACCAGTAGGGTATTGTAGAACATGTACAATAAGCCATAATACTATCATTGTATAACCAATTGTAATTTCATTTGGACACTGTGTATTACAACTTGGAATTGTCATTCTATTTCATATTATTTTATTTGAAATGGCGTGACGTCTTAACAGAAAAGATAGTCAGTTGAATTTCTCTAAAATCTAGGTAAAATCTAAAATAGGTGTTTATTTTATGTTCTTCCACCGATGGTTGAATAGTTTCAACCGTTACTACGTTTGATCTTCCTTTGATTCTAAAATGAAATCAATCATTGTTGTACTCTATTGCCACTATTAGTAGTAATACGGTATGCAACTGAGCAGGCAGGAGCAATGCATATTTGGTTTCATAGCCATTAGAGTAATTTGCTAGTAGATGGCGATACTGAACAACATTTTTATTGATTGATGGATCTTATTCTAGGTTTCTATGGTTTACATTTTTGTGTTCTATTGTAGCAAGGAGGAAGCTTTGTTTAAAGCGAGCGCCGAGCGCTTACATATCTCGCTTATGTATCTCGGCCTTGTGGTAGCTAGAGGTGGCCTAGCATAGAGAAATATAATATATTGAGAGTTGTCAACCCTGCAGTAACAGTTGGCATCACGTTGATCGAAGCGCACCCCGAAGAGGTGGTGGAACTAATTTTTGAAGGCGGGATATTTAAATTGGTTAGTTTGGATAGTGGGCAGGTAAATTTTACAATTTGTCTAGAAATTGTTTATTATTATAATTATTTCATTATAAAAAATTGAATTATATTTAATATAATTAAATTTTTTATAATGAAATGATTATAATTAATAAACAACTTTCAGACACATTATTTAGATAAATGAAAAATGAACACAAATTTAATTTTTTTATTAAACTGCACATAATAACATGACATAATCTACATCTATATTATTAATTTATGAAACATGAACATACGTTTACTACTTACATTATATTTAGGAAAGTTAAGCCAATATCACATCAAATTGCACATTATTTCAAAGTTTTTCACTAAAACTGCAAAAATTTCAATAAAAACGAGTTAGAAAGTAGATTATCCAGACAGGAACAGGTCTGAAACAAAATAAATAAAATGCAGTACCTACCATAACTTACAAATAAAAAAGAATTATTTTTGTTTGCTAGTTCTCTTGCGAAGGTAAAACAAATCTTAATAAGTATTTTGCATAATGAACCTGTAAATGCATTATTACTAACCAAAATGATCTTTACAAAACCTTTGAATCTTGGATTTAGAAAGAAAATTATGAACCACTGTTTACTTTGATTATCAGATGGAAGTTTGAAAAATGTTTTATTTTTACTACGAAGTGGCCAAACTATTTCAATTTTTTGCAATACATTTATAACGAGTTATATCTGGTGATGATATTTAGAAGGTTCACTTACTGTTATTTCCTTTATTAGAACTAAAATCCTAAATAAATCTATGAGTAAAATAATACCACCAGAGATACCACTCACCATCATAGAACAATATATATATACGGACTCACCATTTTGTTTTGTTGACACACTCTCTTGTCTTTCTTGTTTGACAAGCAGAAGCTAGATTCACACCAGCCAATGTATGATAGATATCGTATATTTTTATTTTTAATAACTTAAAAGTTGATATACTAGGATATTTTATAATATTTATCGACATTGAAGGATAAATATTGCATTGTAATGTAATTTATAATATTTTAAACTATTTTATTCCATTTCCCTTATGTAAAAAGTCTTGTAGTTCTCGCGACCGCAGCGACTCGATGCGCGGGTGGTGGCGCAGAAACGTTATGCCGTATACCACCTATGCTTCAATCCGTCTCTTTTTTATTTGTCTATGTGGAGACAACGTGCATAGATAACAAGCAGTGGTATTGGTCTGTGTTGTAGGTGGCCTTTTGGCCTTGTATAGGTGTCTTCATAGACAAAATAAAAAATTATATATCTCTCTGTGGGTGTCCCATAGAGAAATATATTATAATTATTTTGTCTATGCGACCACCCTTCTCTAGTTTCTCTTCTTCTTTTCTTTTTGCAATGGTCTTGTAAACACTGTGTCAAAATCTACTTTTCGCTTATCTGTGACTCTAATGACGTTTTATAAGGTAGCTGTTGGCTGTTGTGCAAGGATATTAATATCCTTGGCTGTTGTGAGCTATCCATTAAGTTACTAATAAAATAGTAAACAAACCATATCGTACAAGTTAGCCTTTATAGATTTGCTTAAAATATGTATTAAGAATGTGGTTTTTAACTTTAGTTACCTACTTAGCAATAATTATACAAATTATATTTATTACAATAGCAATAGGTAAGTTGATTAAAATGTTATGCTTTGTTTAAATCAGCCGATTTTTTTAGCTGCAGGGCTCTATTATTTGGCAGAATTAGCTGAGGAATATACGACTATAGCGAAAAAAATAATATGGTGGTTGAACTCGGTAAGAATTTGCAGTACTATTTAATATATTATTATAGTGTGAAAACACTGACTTCTCTGATTAAAAAATGGGATTAACATGTGTATTAAAGATGATGTGCTTTTAACAATGATTATAGCTTTATGCCACATGCTAATATGGTGGTAGGCATGGGTTACTAGTTAAACCTTTCCCAGTTACATGGATGCCTTAAATTGCAACCATTCATTCAATATGAACTATTTTCTAACTTACAGCTTGACTAAAGTATAATTAACCCCATGATAATTGTATCTTGGGGCACTAAGGCAGCTGTTGCATCTGTCCATAGTTGAATAGATCAGGCCATTCCTAATCCAAACACAAGAAGGATTTCGAGATAATATGTGAAATAAAATACAAAATTAAAAAATGGTTATTACTAAATACTAACATAAATACAATATATAATTTTATGACTTATTTTTGCTTGGATTCCTCAAGAGATTAATTCCTTTAGCCTTTAATTTTCTATTTAAAATGGCATTATTTCTGTCTTCTTCAGCCTGTAATAAGTTACTATGACGTTCAACTGCAAAATCAATTTCACTTGTAAAACGAATTATGTCTTGTTTTATTTCTTGTTGTTTTCTTATTCTATTTTTTTGACCTTCTCCATATGGTGTAAGTCTACCATCCAAAAATGTATAATCAGGTCCATCTGTTAATACTCCACAAGTATTTGGATTCAATGGGAGACCTCTATCTTTCCTCCATTTTTGTATAAAAAGTGAGGAGATTGAAGTACTGAAACATCTGGAATGCTGGACAACTCCTATAAATTATTAACATTATTGTAAAAATAAAATAATATCAACATATATTATGTAGTTCATTGACAAAACTAGCTAGCTCTATCAGTTTTTTATAGTTGTGATTAAGTTACAATGATTATATTAAGCAAACACTTGAAATGTGTTTAATACATTTCTTTTTTGTTAGTTAACATTTACATACCACTGCATACAACCAATCGAAGATTCTGCATGATTAATTCAACTTCCTCACAAAAACTTCTTCTTCTTTATCCTTTATTGGGTAATATCCCAGCGGATAATTTGCCCAGCTCACAAAAACTTACTACAATAAACTGCTACATTCTTCTTCTTTTTTAAATTCTGAACTTTTTTGAAGTGGTCTCTTGCTAATATGAACATACAGCTCTTGAAGAGATATGCAATTTTCATAAACTTATTTAAAAGTTAAAACTGTCCCAAATTAATTGTTCCAATGTTTTTCCCATAATCCTTAAGTGAAATCAATTAATAACAGATTTCACATAAACATCAAGTAACTTATGTTACGTATGGTTGTACAAACAATGAGAAACTTGATTTGAATTGTGGGAGTTTTGGAATATTATTATTATTGCTTAGGTACTTCCGATATTAAATTTTTATTATACCAAGTGTGTTAAAACTGATATTTTACCAAATCAGAATTTACCTATTTTATAATATTTATCTTTGTTTCAGATCACATTTTTACTGTACCTGTTACTATGGGTATTTGAACGCTTCCCAACTTCCATGATAATTTGTGGATTGCTTGCTCAAGTCACTCATTTTGTGATATTAAGAAATTTTCCCTTTGTGGCATTTTTGTCTGTAGAATTCGCTGCAACAGTACTCTTCATATTAACTAATCATTATTTAGCTTTTAGTTACTTCGCTACAGTATATCACACATTTTCAGAGGTAGGATTTTATCTTTAGTATTATTCACAATATTTATTATAATAAATAACCATCAGTTTAATTTAAAATATTGAGTGAACTCTAGGGTATCTAGTATAATACATTGTGAATAAATATTTATGTTGAAATTTGTCTTAGATTTAACAAAATAATTAATATTTTAGGTAATTGCATATTTCACTCTGTTCCTGTGGTTAGTGCCATTTGCTCTATTTGTGTCTCTATCAGCAAATGATAATGTGCTGCCAACTAGTATAGACGGCTCAGGTAAGTTATAAATAATTACTTAAGGAGAATATTTCACAAAAAAACTATACTATTGACTTTTTATCAAGCTTAAACAATATTACATTGTGTCACAAGGGCAGAAAATGAGTATTAGCAGCACAAGACTATTTGGGAGCGATAGAACCTAAGTAAGGGCAGCTTATAGTTAAGAGCTTCTAAAGCATTTCCTGCATGTCTGACACAACTTTTTTTAGCCTACCCTACCAATTATTATTCATAATCTCATTTATAAATTTACGAAGCTTTTTAATTTTTTTGCTATTATACTTATACTTTCAAAGGGTCAGTCTAGAAAATGTATCAAACAAAAAATGTGAAAATTTGTTATTAATTTATAGAAAATAACTTAGTAAGGAGTATAATTTTTTCTTAAACGAGGATTTCATCATTCAATTCGTTGTATTTATGTTTTAGATGCAGATGTGGTATCAAACTATTTTTCAAAAAGAAATAAGAAGTTTGGATTGCTTACAGCTTTCAATTATGCAAAAGACTCAATTTTACCAGTAAGAACAAAAAAAGGTTTTTAATTTATTTCGTGATAATGAAGATATTAACTTATTAATTTCGATTTATACTTTGTAAGTTATACATGATATACCAAAAACTGACTTTTATGTTTTTGTTGCAATATAATATTTAAAAATTTTAAAGTTGTTTCTAGAATGAATGAAACCAAGAATTTTCTTAAATTCTATTATATTTACAATAAAGTTTCATGAAACAAATATTTATCTCAATAACAGTGATATTACCTAATTTGAGTTACAAATTTTCAATCATTATCAAAATGTTCATGAAGCAAAGCTTGTAATAATTCTAGAAGAAAATTAAGAAGCGGGAAAATCATCTCAACAATATATTAAAATTTTAGTTCAGAGAATTAGGCTCTCAGTGTCAAGGTAATTTGTCAAATTTTTTTCAAATTCCATATTTTTGGCCAACTTGTAATGCAGTAATGAACGACCAGCGCATTATCAGTAAATTAAAAAAAAATTAATTCCAGATTTAGCACAATTTATCCTCTCTTTGTATATTTTTCAACCAAATTATGTTTTTATTTTCCACCCATTATACACGTGGTTCAGAATCCAACTTGATAAATATAGTTTAAAAAAAAAGTAAAAAACAGTCTTTTATAATAGGATAGAATTAGAAAATAATTTTAATGTATAAATGAATAAACAATAAATTGTATTATTATGGAACAAATGTAGGGTGCTTTTTCAAGAACAGATATATGGAGCACCTTACACTTTTTCCACAATAATACTATTTAATGTTTATTAATTTATACATTAAAATTATTTTCTACTTTTTAGTTTATCCTACTATAAAAGCGTGATTTTCAATTTTTTTTTAACTATATTATTTATTTTCCACTTTTTAGATTTCGACAATAAAATTTAAGGTGCCAAATTTTAAAGTGATACTGAAGCAGGTAGTATAGGGACTCCCCAACAGAGGGCGGACAGTAGTAAAAGTTGTTTCGAGCTAAATAGAAAATAGGCATGATGACAGTCACTAAGAATCACCAAAATATTGATTTGATATAATTATTTAAGATACAGAGATTCTACAGAAATCACTTATTTTTCATTTTCATGTGTGATTACATTTATTTTAGTAAAAATATAAGCACAAAATTTAACCATCCGCCATCTTATCTCAAACACCAATCAGAAGAGAGTGACGTCATATTTTCGCAAATATCTATGATCCGACCCGAACCAAATCCGAACATCTGTTTTGTCGTCTTTATATTATCTATGGTTTTGTATTTCCTTTGTTGCTGTTGACTTTGCTTGGTTCATGTGATATTTTCTTGTTATAAACTATTAAGTATCTGTTTTTTATTACCACAAAAAACCGTTTTTGAAATTATGTTCATGTATCAAAATAAACTTTTAACCTGTAAGCTGTCAAGTGTTTGAAGTTTGACTTTGACGATTTTACTACATGACACAGATCATAGATAACCTATCGACAGTTGACACTGTTACGAATTGTTGATGTCATAGACAGACGCCATTACTATTCTAGCGTTTTGGCGCATAATTTAAAATGTGTTTTTTAAAATTGAATTTTTCCTTCAAAAACATTTTTTCTTACAGAAATAACATTTATTGTAGATAAAGTATATACGTGAAAACATCGTGGAGGAGTTTTTCAAAATCAGTCATCATGCCTATTAGCAGTGATAAATTCTAAAAACAATCTAGACATTTAACGTTTCTATTTCGAAGTTGAATTTAATATTAATCAAATTAGAATACTTTGTTAATTCAATGATTTTATCCTCAATTTCTCTATTTATCATGTGTATATCCAGCATCTTTATTATAGTTTTATAATTGTCGGAAATACTCAGATAACTAAATACTTCGTCAGCACAAAATTACACTATCGCTATAATTTTTATCTCCAAGTATAATTCGTGTGACTCCGACAGACTCCGCCCAACGGAGTGGGGTATAGCAGTTGCCAGATGAGAGTTACAAACAAGTGAAGCTAATAAAAGCGTGTTGAAAAGAACACTCCTCATCTTTTTACTTGGAGGTCTGGATACTGTCGGTACCTTGAGAACTGTTATTAAATATTTTCAGAAAAAATAAACAAAGAAACTATGGTGCCTATCAAAGCAAATGCAATAGAGATATGATAATTTGTATGAATGTTTCACATTTTTAAGTTTATAGGTTCTTTGAAACCATAATTATAATCCAAGTTTAAAATATGGTCATTTTTTTCTTATTATCTCTCAAACTCTGCTCGTTTTTAACCATCTGAGCCTGTTTTCTGTACTGAACAAGCTGCAATTCCCTTTCATTCAACTTGTCTCTTATCTTTTTATAAATTTCTGATGTTGGATCTTTATGCCTTGTTAATGATGTTCTTATATGCTCCAGTTCTTTTTCAATTTTTCTAATATCTTCATCTATTCTTACACTCTTAATATTTAAATTTCTATTAGTTTCCTTTTTGATGACCTGTCTTATTTCGGATTTGTTCGAATTTTCTTCATTTGAATGCATTGATTTGTTTATAAAATCAAAAATGTCTTGTTGTTTTTGTTTCCTTTCATAATTCTTCTTACTTTGGATTTCTTGCTTCCTTTGGAGACGTTTCATTTTCTTTTCCACACTAAACAAATCTTTGTCACCACCAGAGAGTTCTCTCAAGTTCATGCAATGATCTAAAACATTAAAATTATCATAACTAATACAAATTTCTAAACATATACATACATGTCGTACTTACCCAAAGATTTACCACCTGGAAATATGAAGGCACTGACAGGGTCCACCCGCCCTTCGGCATTTTTTCCAAGCCCTGTACCCACAATGTATCCCATTTTAAACATAAGCTTGGAACCCATTCCCTATAAATACAACAAATTACTATCAACAGATTGTGATAACAACAGTTCACGGAACATGGCAAAAGTTATGCTCTAATTGTGCAATGTGATAAATATTTGGACTGCTTTTGACACATAAACTGTATTGTCAATTTTGCTGTGGAAATAATACATTTTTGCCAGTAAAATTTAAGCAGAATTGTTAGGTAACATGACATGAACCACTGAATGGTACAACTCAAGATTTAGGAGTTAAATCAACATGTTTGTTGTGTTCTGACCTGATACTTTGTAAGGTGAAGTGATGAATTTAAGAAAAATTGGCTTGAGATATTGTTTGAATTGCAATAGTACAATTAAAATACAATAAATTACCTTTGTATATTGTTCCCATTCACCTAATGTTTGACTAGTAGGTGTAATCATTAAACTTTGATTAATTATATCTTCTTGGTTGCTAACAGCCTCAATACTTTCAATATCATCACTATCACTATTCTCATCCACTTCATTGAATAAAGGAAAAATATGTTCTACATTAACCTCTGCTTCTTTGGAATCACTTTCAAATTTCACTAAGCACTTTTGTTCATACAATCTTTTGATTTGTGCTCTATACCATAAATTATTTTTTTGTTTTGCTAAAACTATACAACCTACAAAAATAAAAATCAATAAAATATAAATATATTTCTTTTTGGTTGTAAATAATTACCTACTGTCAGTGTTTCAAAATTTGGTTCTATATATTCTTGAAGGCTGGAATGTAGAACTACTTCACCATGAGAAAATCTGCATTGGTCTTCTGAAAATTTACATTCAGATGTGTAATAGAATGGACATGGTAACATTTCTTGGTGGGTGGGATTTGTGAAAAGAACCCTGACCTAATAAAGTTGTACATTACTTAATAAAAATAGTTCAAACATTTGTATATTGAGATCTGCTTGCTCCTTCTCACATACCTTTAGTTCATTTTCGTTTGAATCAACAGAACAAATCATTGCATTGTGATAAGCAGTACTACCCCATTGATGTTGATGAGGAGCTCTACATTTTTTTCCTTCAATATTTTTTAAATCAATATCTAATTCATCTTCTAATACTTCCACTTTTTCATTCTTCTTTTGTACTGCACCTTCTTTTTCCATTTCTGCCATAAAAGCAGCAAATTCGTCATCAAGAATTTCTTCATTACTGTTAGAAGTATCTGAATGTTTCGTACTCTCATTAGTTAATTCTAATAACTCTTCTAGGCTTGATTTAAGAGTTAATAATTCTTCCTTATTTTGACCTTCTGAACATTGGGATAGTGCTTGATTTACTTGAATCAACTAAAAAAAGGAAATAATATTAAAAACTAATATTAAGGAAACTAGTGTTCAAACCTGTTGTTGATATAATTTTAATTTTTCCAAGTCCATGATGCCTAAGTATAAAATTGGAATATTAATTGCCAACTAATTGAACATGTTTAAATATTACAGATAAAGTGAATATATACCTAATAAGTTTCATTAAAATGAATAAAACAAACTTTGACAGATCAACATTCAATTTATGGTTACTATCTTTCTTCTTTTATAATCATTCACCAAACAGCAATTGAGCAATTGAATAAGATTTATATATAACATTAATAAATTTCTAACTTAATTTCAATTTTTTTAATGTAATAAAGACTTCGAACAGGTTTCAAAATTTTTATAAATAATATCGCAAAATACCTACTGGTAGTTACATTACATAGTAGTTCAAATATATTATGACAACCTCTTGACATTTTAAAATTCAAGGTTTTTCATTTTCACGTTTTTTTATTGATGCAACAGCATGGGACCGCGTGGAAAGTTTTTAGTTTATTTGTATTTAAATGTTGTAAGTAATCTGTTCTAATTAATTAAGGAAAAATGTCGCAAACAACTGAGGATGTACGAGTGGATGAATTAAATTTTGAAAATTCGCCAATTGAAGTTACTGAAAATTTGCAGTTGAAAAAGGTGTTATTAAAACTGGAATCTTTATCTAAAGAAAATGAACAAAAACTGTTCTTGAAAGAAGTTGTAAGTATAGATTTTTATTATGATTTTTTTATCTGATTAACATAATTGACCTTTTATTGGCAGGAAACGTAAAAATTATGATTTAGTGAGCTCCTGAATTTATTTATATCAAACCTAGCCGGTTGTTGTAAAATTCAATCACTAATTAATTTTGTTTTTTATGGGATTAGTTTTTTTATTATCAGAAATTTTATTATATTTAAATTTGATGAAAATAAATTCTCAAATTAAGTGATTCATTAAACATGTACTTAATTCACTAACTAAAGTACATTCCGTATAGTCCGTATATATCTTAGATCACTTTGGTTAGTAATTTGACGGTCCGTATATATTAGATTTCTGAATAAACGATACAGGTTTCTAACCGCTAGTAACGACACTCACAATTTTCGGCGATATACGGACCATACGGTATATAAAGCAGTTGAATATTTAAAAATTATATCAAGTGTCATATATCTATTTATATATTTTTTAGGTAGAAATATGCATACCCAATTCCTTGGATAAAATAACCACTGTGGCAATCAAATGTATTTTACATATTTTCATAAAATATAGTTCAAAAAAGATACTTAAAAAATATCTTCAAGATATTATCATACAAAAAGGAATAGGAGATATCATAGTAAGACGTGTATCTGCAGAGATTTTAGAAACCATTAAAAATAGTAAAAAATGCAACATCAAACTTTGTACTGATTTATTTAATTTTATATTTAGTATGCAGAATTGTGCAAAATTCAACTATGATCTTCTCATTGAACAATTGTTTCCCTTATATGTAAGGATTTATGGTGGATTCATTGATAAATTCAAGTAAGTGTAGTGACTATTTGAATTAGATCCATAAATTTATATATTTTATTTTAGGCCACATTATGCAAGTATTTCTCATCAACCTGAAGAATTATTGGCTATGGTGAATGTTGTGTTAAAACATATTCTCTCAGTTTTTGTCAAAGACATACCATACATAGAAACTGTGAAAGCAGAATATAGTCTAAAACTTATTCTTTTTTCTCATACTTGTATTATGCAAGAAAAAATTGGTTTTGATATAAAAACAAAGGCTGGATTAATTCTGACACATTCCTTTAACATTATTCCACAGCCATATTTGGAAAAACTTGTGAGTATTTAATTTGCTAGTCTCTATTATTTACACATAAAATATATAAAACAAAAAGTTGATAGATTTAGACATCTTCTAAATTAATATTGAAACCATTATTAACATATTAAGATTTTATTGGTGCTCAGTAGTAAAATTGATTTTGTGTTGTATTTTTTTTCAGAAATATAAGGATTGTGCTCCTTTAGAGCTGTTAGCAGAATTCAATGAGAGCACGAAACTTGTTTTACTCGACTATGAACTGGATGTTTTTGGTGAATATGAACAATTAATTATTATTTATGGGTCAATTTTAAATGTTATACCAAAAGAAATACTGTATAAAATAGAGGTTGATGGAAAAAATTTAGTATGTTTATTATATGATGGGCTCATGGACTATGCTAAAAGGTAATGAAAATATTTCATTTCAAGAGTAACTTAAAATGTTTGTGTGTATAACTTAATAAATGTTGATGGCAACACTTTACCAAAAGATTTATTTTTTAAGAATATTTGATAGTTACACTTATTGCATACTGAGAGAATATGCTCAGAACAGGACAAGTCTTAGTTTATAATAACACTATCACATTGCAATTTAGGACGATACACTTAACTATATTTATTGGTAACATCCACTCTGAACACCATTTAGACTCTGCATTTAAGTCTAATTGAAAAGACAGGTGATTTGTTGTAGAATTTGCATATATTTTAGCATTAGGCATTGGAATAACTCCAACAGTGCCATCTGAATTTTTTATATTAAGAAATATTTAAATGTTTGTATTTTTTGGAACTAAACAATCTTCAGAAGTTTACAATATATAACAAATTAATGGCAATTGGTACTTCTTTCCTTATATTATATAATTCTGGATATGGTAATAATAATAAATTGATAATTTAATACTTTGTTTTAGATCAACTAGTGTTGCTCATTTAATAATTGAAATAAGTAAATTTCTGTCAATTATTATCAAACATATGAAAGATCTTCAACTAAATGATATGCAACCTCGCTTCATACAAGGCATATTATTTGCTTGGTCGCATATAGATCATTTTGTGGATACTGTCCAAAATTATGCTAGACAATTTTTCATAGACTTGGTGATTATTGCTGCTGAGCACAAAAAAAATGGTAAATATTTTTATTTTTATTATTCAATCAAGTAAATTTTTTTATTTTTTTTAGGATCTAATGTATTATGTGACATCTTAATGGACAATATTAAGCATTTTGGTAGCAAACAAACAATCAGATTTGTAGCTTTAGAAGCTGTAGCTATCAATATAAGCTGCACATATTTGTTGGAACACTTTAAAAAACTTGGTGATGAACTGTTGAAAGTAACCTCAGATCCATGTGTTTCAGATGAGGTAATGTTTTGATTTTTATGAAATGCTTGATGTAAACTTACAAGGATTTTTTGTATTTCTAGGCATGTAAGTCTTATGTGGCAATGATGGAAAAACATTTTCAAGAAGTAGATGTGAATACTTGGTTCGAAATTTGGATATCTCCTCCAGCTACACTGATAACAATGTGTGTACATTGTTCTGCCATTTGTGAGAGCATTATTACTAGAGGTTTTCAGTTACATCCTGCAATTTTACGTAAAGTGTAAGTACTTGTAACTTTTATCTCACTAGATAAGGAAATTATTTGTATTTTTAGTTACCCCAAAAACTATATTGGAAATGTTCAAGAATGTGAATTATTATTAAAATGTCTACAGTCAGCACGTCAAAATGGTATGGAATTAGCAGTTGAAAATACAGAAGATACTAGTTTATACTGGAGAGGTCTTATCGATAAAGATAAATTAGAAAGTTTCATGATACATCAAGAAGACAAGGTAATGCACATTTTTGTATCTTCTTATACAGATTATTTTTATTTTTTATTTAATTTCAGATTCGAATCACAGTTTTAGCGGTAATAATAGAGAGTCAAAAAACTACTGAAATATTTTTAAATTGGGAATTAGAATACCTGATCAAATGTATACACTACAATATAACCTCGCAAATTCCACATGTGAGACGACAAATAATTTCCTATTATAAAAAAGCTTTGGCTAGATTCAATGCCGGATTTGCTGTAATAACAAGAAACATTGGAATTTTGGAAAAAAGAGTAAACAGCGCTCCACAGACACAAGAAATAATCAACACTTTAATTGTCTATCGAGAATTGAATGAATCTTATAAAAAGTTCTTACATAATTTGACTAAATATTTAATTTCCAACTTAACTTTTGATTCTAATTATCCAAGAAGAGCCGTTAGTTTAGAATTGTTATTGTCAATAGAATCTTTGGTACCGTTAGAACAATGGCAGATGCTGTGGTCAGAAGATGATGTTAAAAATTGTCATAGTATTTTATTTGATAGCTACGAGTCTAATAAAAAAATGGCGGCATTATTGCTGAGAAAACTACCAGCAAGCTCTATTGGATTCACAGTAAGTTGATAAATGCTTCATTCTGATTGCCATATATCTTGTATTTTATGTATTGTTATTGTTTAAATCGAAGACGAACATTTATTTTTTGATACAGACATTTTACTACACTCAAAAATTGGAAAAAAAAACGAATGAAAATGAAACGGTGAGATTCTCAGTATACACAAGAACGTAACAACAACAAACATTTACATAACCTTTAACTTCAGCATAGAAAAATTCTGCGCATGACTGGTATGTCAATTATTAGGCGCTATTTCAAACACCGCCTATAAATTTCACTACGCGGTAACGTTATTAAGAATCGACTCGCGCATAGGTTAAATGTCAAAATAACATGCGGTAATACCGCCTGACGCTATTTAGGTTACCGATATCTCTCTAATAAATATAGAAATTAATGTTTTCATGAATGATCTTAGGTATAAAATTGTGCATTCGGAAATTTTGCTTTTTGCCGATAACCTTGAGTTATTTAAATCGATACAATCAATAACTGCAAGAAGATATCAATGCTTTCAATGATTGTTGCAACTTGAATAGAATGGAAATTAATATCAGTAAATGTAGTACTATTTGCTTTTCTAGGAAAATTGAAAATGTATCATTCACATATTCAATAGATGATAATGATTTAAATAATGTTCTATTTGTTCAGGATCTTGGTGTAATATTGGATCATAAACTTGATTTCCACCTCCATTATGATCACATCATTAATAAGTATATGAAAATGTTGGGATTTGTACTGCGAACTGCTAAGGTCTTTAAGAACGTTATGGCACTCAAGTCAATGTATTTTTCATTAGTCAGGTCATTGATGGAATACTGTCACCATCTTACTAGATTCATGTGAACAACTTGGAGAAAGTTCAGGATAAATTCATTAGGTACATGTCGTTTAAAATCGGAATGCCTGTAACAACCTGTTGAAACCAAACCACGCGTTCAACAAATTCTCGTTTTATATAATTCATGAATTTGAACTCCCTGTTACCATTCATAATTCCCATAGACGCGCCACTGAAACCCTCTAAATCGTTGAAGACAGTTTTTTTCGAGGGCAGAGGCAGGCGTGTGCTAACGCACTTTTCGAGTCAAAAAAAAGGGAGTATTCGTTAAGAGTCTCGAGAGATAACGTGTCGACGACAGTGTGTAAAGTTGTTCCATTTCCGGTATAATAAACCGAAATCCATATTACTTAAATTCCTCCATTTTCCTGCAGACGTAGATCTTCTGTTGGGTGCTGGAGCATATTATCAGCTTCTACTTCCACAGATCCATAAGCTAGGCCCCAAACTTCCTAGTTAACAAAGGTGGGGTGGGTGATTGGAGGACAGATGCCTCCTCAAACTTTCTCGAATCAAGCTCAAGTGTCCCTCTTCTGTCAAGACTTATACGAGCCCAGTAATGTTTTGAATAAAGTCCATACCAAATTCTGTGAAGTCGAAGAACTTCCAGAAGACAAGCTCCTGTCAGTTGATGAAATATTGGCTGAAAAAAGTTTCATCCAAACACACATACGGTGTGAAAAGGAACTTTTCAAGTGAATTTTCCCTTCAAGGATCCCACCGCTAGCAATCCACTCGGTGATTCTTCTTCATATTGCCAAAAGGCGATTTTGTAATCTGGAAAAACGACTCCAAAATAACCAGAAGTTATTTTTCGATTACAAGAAATTTATTGTTGGGTATGTGGAGCTGAAACATGCCTCCTACGTTCCATTTGATCCTAACGACAAGTCCGTTGAGAACAAATACTTTCTTCCACATCACTGTGTGTTCAAAGAGTCCAGTGAAAGCACGAAACTCAGAGTAGTTTTTGATGCTTCCAGTAAAACGTCTACTGGAATTTCCTTAAATGATATCCTGCACAAGGGTTACGCAGTTCAGCCGGACCTATATGACATATTATGTCGATTCCGGTTACACAAGTTTGTCCTCACGATATCGAGAAAATGTATCGCCAGGTAAAAATAAATCCTTCACAATTACACTTCCGGAATATCTTGTGGAGAAACTCACCGCAAGAAGATCTTAAATGCATCCAACTTTACACGGTGACGTATGGAGTCACTTGTTCTTCATATTTGGATACAAGGGTTCTAAAAGAAATCGCTTCCAATTCCAATGAATTTCCTTTAGCACAAAAGGCTCTGTTACATCAAACTTACGTAGATGATGTACTTCATGGTGCTTATTCCGTATCCGAGCTGGAAGATTCCTATCACCAACTCAATGCATTTATAATTCACGCGGGTTTCCGACTGCATAAATGGTCGTCCAATTGTTCACATTTTTGACAAAAATATTGCGATTCCTCTAAGTCATTCCAATATGAAATAGAAATGGATGACACTCTCAACAAGGTTTTGGGATGGTTCTGGAATCCGTCTTTGGACCTAGCTCAGATGTTTGATCCCATTGGATACTTGAGCCCATTCATAGTCGTAGGAAAGATCTTCATGCAAAGGTTGTGGTTATCGAAGCTTTCCTGGGACAATCCTCTGACTTCTGAATTATCCCAAGAATGGAAAAAATTCATAAGTTCAATTAATTCCTTGAAACGTTTGAAAATTCCGAGATATATGTTTTCCGATAAATCAATAATAAATATTCAAATTCATGGCTTTGCTGATAACAGCGAGCGAGCTTATGGTTCTGAAAGGTTTGTCTACATTTATCGTCCTATAACTATTTGGGACATATTTTTGTTATTTAATAAAATATTTATAATCTGTTGATCATTTTTAAGTGTAAATTATTTTATTGCTGAACCGGTCTTTTGAGAAACCAGTCTACTAATTGAAGGAAGAAAAATACATAATACCACTGTTGTGGCCAACCACCCACAACACAACCAATACCTAACAAGAGACAGTCTATAATATACAAACTTTCAATTCGTAGATCTCATGCTGATGTAAAATTTCTCCATAACTTACTCAGTTATAATGTAGACTGCCCACAATTACTATCCCGCATTGGTTTCCATGTTCCTTATAGGTCAAAAAGAAATAATCATACTTTTGCAGCTCCATTACATAAATGTAATTATGGAAGGTTTTCTGCAATAAGCAGAAGGGTACACAGGCAATTCCTTAAGCCTTTTAGTATTTTCATATTTAGTGTTCAATAATTTTGTATTTATGACAATTTAAAATAATATTAATCAGTTTTAAGCGTATGTAATTAATTTGTATTTTAATATAGCTTTGTTGCTGATCTAACAACAATGTTCATGGCTGCATGGCTACACTACCAAAAAATTCATCAGTTTTTTAAACACTTCAATTGAAAATCAACAAAAAGCAATCAACCTGTTAGGTTATTTTCTTATTTTTTGTTATTTCAGAATGTCGATTTTACCTTCAAGTACATGCAGCGTTGCCTCAACCTCGCTTTAGCGATCCAACCGACAAAAACCCTGTCGGCAGCATATCTATTACAAGTGTGTGCATTGTCTCCATTCTTTTACGACATCGTACAAGATACTAATGATACCGAACGAAGACAAGATGACAACCCAATATTGGAGATGTTGTTTGTGCTAACAGATAAATTAATAATGCAGATGAGCTCTGACGTTGGCGTAACCAATACAAAAGTGTCAAATTATGGATTAATATTGAGCATACGGCATATTTTACAATCCAGAGATACGGGGTAACTTATAATGAATTTGGCATGAAATAAGTTGTTTTAATTGAAGATTTATATATTTTTAGGAAAAACAACAAAGAATACGCGGATCTATTCGCGAATCTAACCACGATATGTCTGAATTTAAAAGATGATATAATGCCAATAGTTTGCAATCCATCACCTGAAGGTTATTTGCCGGAAGCAAGTGAAATAATACACGAAACTGATGAATCTGTTAAAGCGCAGGCGATATTAGTATACGCATGGAGAACAATGAAGGAAATGACGCTACTTCTTGCGGAAATTATTAGACAATCGATCAAATTCGAAGGGCAAATTAAAATGTTACCCGTCGAAGTTATAACCAAGGTTGGAGAATTTTTTATAAACGTGTTCATAGCCACGAAACATAAAGGAGTTTTCGAACAGGCTTTCGTTGGGTTTTGCGTTATTTGTGAATCGTTGTGGACGTAAGTACTATTTTATGTTGAAATTTTTGTTAAAACTGTTGACATAACTAGTGACTGAATAACAGAAATAAAATGGTGACATGACAAGAGTTCCTAGAATTATTGACCAACAATATGTTGAGTGTTCAGCTAAAAAGTCATTTTGAATTTTAAGATCTACGCTTCGGGGGTGTATTCATTATTTTAATAAAGCAATGTAAATGTTCGCAATGATAAAAAACATGCAAAATCTTATGTTTTGAATATTAGACCTTGACTGTCAATCTTGTCAGAAAAAGCCACTTTTTGTTAGTCATATTGACCTTAGACTGAACTCCTCTATTGACAATTAGATATATTCAGCAAGAACTGCAATATACATTGTCAAATTTGGAAATTGACATTTCTTTAGATCAATCATTTAAATTATTTTATTACAATTATACAAAGCTGGAGCTTCGACAAACTGGAATAGCCTTAAAATTTCCATTCAAGCCGCTGGCCTTCTTTTTTTGTAGTCGCCAGATGTAGGTAAAGATCAAATGAAGCGAGCAGCAGGTAAACTAACAAGGAGCGTCCTGTGGTATCTTGACTGGGCACTAGAACGTGTATGTATACAGGATGTATCAAAAAGACAGGCATATTCTAGGGCTAAAAATAACTCGATCCAACTTGAGTTACCCTAATACAAACATGCATGCGAAAAAAAGTTACGACCCTTTGAAGTTACCAAATGAAAATTGATTTTTTTCAAATATTTTGACAGTTGTTCGACATATTATAATGAAAGCTGACAAGTGGACTTCTTATTATAAGAGCATCTTAAAAAAATTAAGTAATTATTGCAGCCTGTTGAAAATTTATGAAAGTTGAGATCCCCTTAACACCCCCCCAAATTTTTGTGTACGTTAAAATTTAATGCTTATTGTGGCACCATTATTCAAACCTCTTTGCCCCCTAGTACTTTTTACAATTATCAGTTTTTATCGAGATCTGGCCTATTTTTAATTATGCTTCAAAAATTTCGAGTAACAAAAATGAATTTTTAAGTTTTTCGAGGGATACAAATTTTTGATTGAAAAGTATTTATTTACAAATGTGTAGTTTTTATTAGATGTTCGAAATGGCCCCCATTTTCTTGAATACTCAGTCGGCACCGTTTCACTAACACAAACCGAATATTCTGGAAAAGCAATGACTTCTGACGATATCTAATTGCAGCCATGCTGTAACTTTTTTCGCATGCACATTAATTGTACTAGGGTAACTTGGGTTGGATCGAGTTATTTTTAGCCCCAGAATATGGGGTATGATTCATGACCTGCCTTTTTGTTACACCCTGTATATTGGGGTGACGTTCACTGTTTCCCTTACTTCTACTTAGTTTCAGAGGTAGCTTCTTTAGTCCTAGTGTTGCCGGCCTAGTCCAGTTTGGAGAAACTCCGCCTTTACAGTACATTTAAAACATTTCTTATAATGTGCATAAAAATTCTAGAAATATCTTGGAACTTTTACAGATCTTCAAACCAATCGTTGAATTGCCTTCCAAAAATTTGGCTTAAAGATGCTCTACTACTTTGCACTGGAGAGAAACAGTCTGATAGTTTATGTGCTACAAGAAGAAGTGCAGGGCTTCCATTTTTAATACTGGTAATATATTATCGTCTATATTTTTTACACTACTTGAAAAGCTTAACGGAAAATATACTCATACCATTTGCACCGCATTCAAATATGTAAAAGTTGGTATAACTGGTATACATCTGCCAACAATGTAACTGGAAACATTGTATTTACTATCTCTTTGCTTGCTTTCAAATTATTTCTTCAGTTAATAGTTATTTATGCAACAAGTGCAAAAAGTGAGTGTTTTTTGCACGCGATGTGAAATTGTCCAACGAGGTCTTTAGGCCGAGTTGGACAACACGTCGAGTGCAAAAATCACGTTTTGCAAGAGTTGCATACAATATTTTTTCTAAATTCATGCAAAAACTGGAAAATTAGAATATAATATGTCAAGAACCGAACCTAACCTAATTAAACTCGACCCGTTCTTCTTTTTTTGTATCTTTATGGCCTCCACCTTGTCAGTACTCAATCATAGCTGGTTTTCGCCTTGACCATTTAAATTTTAAATAATTAAAGACTTTTGCAATAATTGTAACTCGTTGAGACTAAGTAGTAAGATATACATATTTTATTGTTGTATTAAAGCAGGATCAGATACTTGCTATGGATTTTTATTTAATTTAAATGTTTATGTTTGTCATTAATCATCACAAAACTGACACAAGAATGACAGATGAGTGCAATAAAGTACCACTTTTTGCATTAAATGTGGTTCACATTAGTTGTTTTTTGCATGAATGTAGAAAAAAGTATTTAATATAAAAAGCACAATAGTGAAAAAAAATACTGAAATATTTCAAATGGAAATTTTTGGTTATCCACGGCATAAGGTAGCGGTGTGGCCAGTGCTTGTGTCAAGCTATAACCGAGAGAAAAGAGGCGTTGTTATATTGATAAATGGTATTCTTGAACGTTGATGGAAGGGTGGATCTATCAATCTTCTACTGGGTAAACTGAAGGGATCAGCGAGGGAACACTGGATAATTTGAAAGTTTCAAGAATTAGACATTGAGGACCATTTACTTAAGTTTTTTATACTCTTTGTTGTGGTATAGTGCTCAATTCAATTCATCTGGAGGCGTCTGTATTGATCATCTCTAAAGAGCCAGTCAGCCTCAATCCAATTTTCTTGTTCTCCAGACCATGTACCTCCTGAGGTGGGTTAAAGAGCAAGACAGGAATAAAGGTAATCGTATTGCCGATTCTTTAGCAAGGGAAGCAGCTGGACTAGAAATTTTAGAACCCAGTAACACCTACGGCCTAACGACTTCGACAGTTGCGGAACTAGCCAAACATTACACCCATGCTCAATCCCTTGAGAAATGGGGTGAAAACAAAGGATGCAGTCTTACTAGGATCACCCTGGACAACCCTGGAAACCTGGTGTCGAATAAATATTTGGTGATGACCAGGAAAAACCTAGGTTGAACAGTAGGATTTCTGACTGGCCACTGTCAACTAAGGAAACACCTCCATACTATGGGGCTACTGGACTTACCTCTATGCAGGATGTGTGAACAGGAAGATGAAACTGCCAGGCATGCCTTATGCGAGTGTCTGGAATGTGTGTTCGATGAGTCTTGGCCTACACCAGCCGATATAAAGGAGATTTCTCCTAGTGACTTGTCCACTCCTTGGTAGGATGTACAATGGGTCACATGTGGCCTAAGTGCTGAGCCAACACTCACCCTCCATCGTATACAGATACAGGTACCTCGCGCAGTTGATCGATCCTGGATTGGTGTGACTCGATTACTTCCTTGTTTTGTGTTTAGGAATCTTCGACGACTTATTCTTACAAAAATTATTGTATAATTTAAATGATTTACTTTTTTACTGATTATCTTTTTTCACTCACTCACTCACTTTTTTACTTTTAGGCTTTAATTACTTCGGAACCAGTAATTGATAAAAATAGATTTCACAATTTTGTTAAGGTGTTATTAAGAATTTGTAAAAATCAAACTCCATCTAATATTGAATACAGGATACACTGTTTAAATGTAGTAAGGGCCCTATTTCGACATAGCAAACTTGGTGAAATGGTAATGGCACATATTGTCGAAGCTTTTATTGTCGCCATTTCCGGTTTTCAAAGTGAGGTTTGGGGGGTAAGTTATTGATTTTATTTAAAAAAAATCCAATGCAGGAAAATTTGTCATTTTTTTCAAAATTACATATCTTCGGTGTTTTTCATGTTATAACGTTAAAACAAGTCCTTTGTATGCACTCTATGAGAGCCATATTGTAATTTCAATATTTTGCAGTGAGTCTGAGTGCAAGGTAGATAGTCCGTTGTCACATGACAAATTTGCTCTGCAATTTCCCTTCCCTTGTGGTAGAAACATGAAATCTTTTAGATAGCTAGCTTTTAGTAGCTATTAAAGAAAATTCAATCAAATTATTTTCAGGTGAGAAATTCAGCAACATTACTTTACGCAATACTAATGACAAGAATTTTCGGCGTCCAAAGAACGAACGACTCGGAAGAATTGAGCGTTAAAAATAAACTAACGGTGAGAGTGTTTTTCATGCGATTTCCGGAACTGTTTCAATTTATTTTGAGCACATTAACCGAAGAATGTAGCAAGAATGACAGTCTGTTATTGCATCCAGTATTATTGATTTTGGGACGTCTATATCCGTGTCATTTTGACGATTTTAATACGCAGGTAAATTTTCTTTCAATATCTACTAATTTAAAAACACAAATATAATAAAAACATCCACATTTAAAGACTGAAATAAGATCTCAAACGTTCATTGTAACCACTTGGGGCCTATATGGCACCCTCTAAAAAATACATCGAAATAGGTACAAAATTATGATTTCTTATATCTAAAAACCCCCAAGATTAAATGTTTGTGCATATACGTTAAAAAGCGTTGAACTTATTGTGAAAAATGGAAATTGAAATTTCATGTTTAACACCCTGTAACTCTCTTGATATCAACATTTTATTGACGCTAGTTGATTTAAATCACAATATTTTAAAGTGAATATTGTACTGTACTTCTATGTACAATTACTTAGGGTACGGACAGAAAGAAAGCAGGTTGCCTGCTCGCTGGTTATCGGCGCCTAAAATCACTATGCGTATTGAACGTGGACGCACAGAGACAAAGCAGGCTGAAGCTTGTCGGCGCGTGTAGCAAGCTGCTGGCATTTTACCGGAATGAATATTTAATTATAAGCGAGCAGGTAATGGATACGGAAGCATTGATTTCTGCAGTTTTTAAACAAATCCCTGTCCCTGTATGGGACAAACGTGAAAAAAATCACAGTAATAGAAATGTTGTTGAGAAGTGTTGGAAAAAGATTAAATAATTTGTGATATTCTCCAAATTGTGTCCGGTTCTGATTGATAGGATGAATGTGTGTTTTCCGTCTCCTCAATCTTGAAAACGCATTGTTCAATAGAATTTCTTCATCGGATTTGGACCACATTTTTGCTTCACTTTCAACTATTATAGGTACTAAAATCTGCGAAAACAAGTAGCATGTTTACGCTTTCTTTCTGGGCGCTAACCTGCCTACACCGGCGCCGTCTTTCGGCGCCGATAACCAGCGAGCTGTCCGTACCCTTAAAGACCACCCGGTATATTCATTAATATCTTATATTTTCTTTCCACATTGATAATGTGGTATCAAGAGCAATGTGATTGCTGAAATTTGACAAAATATTTTGAGGTTTTGATAGTATTTATGCAATCCAATTACTATACAATCTCCTTGTCAAACATATTCCGGAATATGCATTTTCGGTTTAAAATCCTGTTTATGCTTGCTTCATTCATGAAATAGAGCAATTTTAATATAAATTTTTAAGATACCTCTACAACAACTTCCAACTCTCTCCTCTGAAAATCCTAAGAGATCATGGTGATATGTATGAAATATTAAATTTCCTTTGGATATGGATATTGACGTATTTTACTTGGTGTGAATAAGTATAATAGTTGATGATTTTAAATATAATCATATAAGTATGAAAATTTCTCCAATTTCATTTAAAAATACAATTTTAATTACAATATCTTCCCGCATTTAGACTACATAACAATAAGAAATGCAACGGATGTGTAAGTAAGCCGTGTCACGTTTGTTCAATGTGAATTATGCCTCAAAACGCAACCGTCAGCTGTCAATACCGAACATAAGTTGTACCACGGAATACTATAACAATCGGAAGGGTCTCTTGCTATAGAACAATAAGTACGCGCAGCTTTTGTGCGCAGTGACAGTCTATCGAAAATAGGATCACATTTCGACGTTGCCTAAATCACACCAATAGTTTATTTCTTAATGTCTGACAGCACAGTAGCCTCATTAAATATTCAAATAGAAATTTATCTTTTACAGAGTGATCCTAAGAATTTTACAAGTAAATACTAAAATTATAATGCAAAACAAGTAGGTGTCTGTATTGGTTATCTATACATCCCTGTTTCAGCTCAAAATACAATATGGTAATAAAACTGAACAATGCCAGATAAACGATAAATATTGCGGCAGTGGCGGAGATTACGATATTAGTTTATTCTGCTTATTTAATGAGATTCGGTCGACATTACAGTTGAAATAAAATTCATTCGTTCAGGCCTATTAACAAGTTACATTTTCATTTTTATTAAATTAAATTAATTAAAGAAAATATAGTTTAATTCTCATAATTCAAATTTATTGACAAAGAATTAATGTATGTCAAGTAAAGTAGGAAATATAAAATTCATCCGAAGACTCGTCGAGAGAGATTACTATCGGTTTTATAGTTTGTTCTATGAGGTTATCTAAAACCCACATTTTCTCTTCCTCTTTAATTACATGATTCACAACATCTCTCCAGTTCTCTTCAGTTATTGTTGTCAATGAGTACTTCATTAGTACACGAACATCTTTCATTTTAAATGTTTTATTATGTCTAGCTACATAACCTTTCATTTAACACTACAGTCTTCGTTTGTAAGCTAAGCAAGCTCTTAAACTTCACTGGGGTGAAACTTGAAGACATTTTCCACAACACAGTTAACATTTATGGAACGTAAGCGACTCTAAGCAAAACAAATTATACAAATTTGGACGATACCAAGTTTCACCGTATATATCTGCAAAATTTCTAAGTATTCATTAGGACAATCCCTAGTAGGACCCTATTGTAATGTTTCTTGGAAATTATCAAGTTGTTTTAATTAACCGAATTTAGATTCATATTACCTTTATAATATATCAGATCGGGTATAAAATTAAATAGTAAATAAATTCCTTAGATGAACGGTGACGCTTATGGTTTACTACCTGACTAGCATCTGTGACCTGTTCGCGTGCTGTCAGACATTAAGAAACAGACTATAGATTGTTGTTCCTTTCCATCTCGTTAGGAAGCTGTCTATATGGAAGCTGTTGCCAGCTCTAATTTTAGGATCACAACTTCAAGTGTCATTTAAATGCTGTCTGACATAGATCAAAGGAGCCGACGGAGAGAGACCCTTCCGATTGTTATAGTATTCCGTGGTTATACTAAAACCACACCACCACAACGACACTACAAACTTACACTATCTGACGCTCATTTCGTTTCTTGCTGATAATTTTTTTTTAGATGGAACAGTATGTACCGCATCTGACTACGTGTCTATCAAATTCTGTGTACCAAACGAGAGATTTGGCTGCCTGGGCGGCCGTATCTTTCATTTCAGCCGATAAAACAGCTAGTCATTTAAACGCAATGTTTACTAGATTAAGTGATTCGACTCTTAAAGATAATGAAGCACATGGATGCCTTCTACAAGTAAATAACTTTTTTTAATCCAATAATTAAATAAATTATTATTTACTTCTCTTGTTATTTTTTCAATTAGAAACATTTTAAAATAAAAATATAGCTATTTTTTTGTAGGTTGTATATATTATAAAATATAATTGTGATGTGCCTGTATTACCAATAAGTGATTATCTCCAGAAGACTGTTAAAATATTGAAATACGTTGGAAAAACATTTAGTCACATGACGGCTTCCGTATATATGGAACTCATCATGGTTTTGCTTAAAAAGTAAGTTAGCTCTTTTTACAGTAAACAATACAAGCTAGTTTGATAAGTCAAGGTTTATTTTTGTGAATTAGTCAATGCAACAATGTTTTTGTGGGTCTGCATCCATCCAATACGAAATAAAATTGAATAGATGAGGCTTTTACTTGATGTAAATCCATACTAAATTATGAAATCAAACAATTTTAATTTGTTTTAATTTCTCATTATACCTCCATTCGTTTGATAAAGCTACTGAAACGCATCACAAAAGTTTGAATATTATGTAGATTTAAACAAATTCAAATTATTTTATTTCATAACGAAATAAAAACTTACCAACGCACATAGACAATTAATAATAGGTTTTAAAAGCACCTCCCATTGGTCTCGGTCTCCGATGCTTTTCTTTTTGGGGATTTTTAACGATAGACAGCTTTAAGGTTCGAGAGGAGTTGGTAGTATACAGCTTGGACTGTCTTGCTGTGAGCTCTTTGTCTTTATGTTTGCGGGAGGTTTATTAGGCATTCTTGTTACCATTTTCTATTTTTCTTACTATTTTTGTTATCTATTTTTAGAAATCAAACCAAAATCTTTGGTATTTTTTTTAATTCTAAGTTTCGGTAGCGTTCCAGTTACAATTATCAAGGTTCAACTTAAAATTTTGACCCCATGCTATATTAAGTAGTATTAATGGGATATTCAAAAAAATATTTGGTCTTCAGATTAACAGAAAAAAATAGAAACAAAAATTTATTTTTCTATGACTGTTGAAAAATGGACACTTTTTATGCAACATTTTTGTTGAGTAACTGGATGCATCACAAAAAACAAGCCACGCCCCGTGTGTAATGATCCCTTACACACGACTATATGGCCAATCACCGTCAAAGAATGCTATTACACACGACTATATTCAGTGTTTGAATCAGAATCGCCATGAAATGTAATAATTTGACTTTGACAGCAGTATACCTACCTACGGAAGGTGATTTAGAGCTGACTTTTTGTTAGAATGGATACAAAAAGTGAAAACGAATTCAACTGCACTCTAACGATTTCCTGAAAAACAAGATGGATACGGCACAAAAAATTGTGGACTCAATTGGATGTTGATATTCAAATCCGGGGTCTGGAAACATCGAAAATAATACCTCCACTAGTTCAAATAATATTAACTTAAATCTGGAATCTTCCTCTAATCCCCGTATAAATATTTCCAATTGCGCAAATTTCACCATCAATATCGTGAACAATGAATGAGTTTTTATTATAGTTTTCAAAATGGAATTGTTTGACATAAACCAATAAAATATTCTCTAAATATCTCGTTCGTTTGAATTGAATGGTGAACACTCAATCATAAAAAAAGTATAGAATCCTACTTTCGTGTAATGGCTATTACTCACTCGAATTATTACGAAGTTACGGCTTACAAATATAATATTCCGTATAGAAATGGCCGCATTTTGTATTTTTATCTCGTCAATTGATTTCAATGGCATTAACTAAGAACTTCATATCCTCCCAAACATAAAAATCAAGCGGGTGATCATTCTCAATATTTTTTGGTGTCCATTTAAAATCATTGTGCAAATTTGTCACTTGAATGATTTGTAACAACTAACGGAGAATTAGTTGGAGCTCCATCCCACAAAAACAAATATTTTCCTTCTCATATCTTGTGCCGGTTTATACAAAATACGACATAAAAATATTTTAAAATATTAGGCCTACCAAAAATCGGTGTCTACTTCACGACTGGTACTATTTGTCGACGCAGATACGCCAAACATGACATTTTGCTCGAATTCGGATTTTTTTGATATTTTTTCAAAGTTGTGAAATAAATGAAAAATATTTTCAGATACTCAGCTTACGAAGACTTGGATATGTTAAAAACTATCGTTAAAATCCTCTCTAGGCAAATCACATCGAAAGTTATGCCTGTAACGGCGATGAGTAGATATCCTCAAACGAGAATGTCTCTACTTTTGTACATCGTCATAAATAAATTTGAAGAGAGTTCCTTATCGTATTCGACGGCGGTCAATCAAATTCTTTGTCAGATTTACGGACACGATCTAGTTATGAAAATTTATAGTCTTAATTTATTTATATATTTGAATCAGCTGCAGTCAGGTGAGTGAGTGAGTTTTAATTGTTAAAGGGCTCTCCATAACAAAGGGTTGGCAGTTTTAATAATAATATTTCTTCTAATTCAGGTTTTAAGCACGCTCTATATCAAACTGAAGAACTCCAAATACCTAAAGGAATAATAGAACTGTGCGACAGCTTCGGTCGTCCTGCAGTCCTAAAAATTTTAACGCACAGTCACCAATATGTAAAATATTTTCTAAAAGAAGAAATTAAACATCAACACTACATTAGAAACGAAGAACAAGTTTTGGTATTTCTGCTCCTAAATTACTATCCTTGTGTCATAAAACGATTGCATTTGAGTAATCAAGATACGTTGGATATGTTTGCGAAATTGTGTAACTGTGATAACGAAGAACTAATAAGCGCCGTGGTTACGTGCATGAGTACGCTCTTACTACACCTTGACTATAGAGCGTTGAAATACGAAGCTCTAATACAGGTTTTGGTCGAGAGCGCTTCACCGGCTTCAAGTGATTTTAGAAGACTGGCTGTTTGTGATTTTCTGTCTAAGAATTATATTTTATACTGCAGTGAAGATAGTATTCTGGTCGGTGAGTATAATTTATTCAGTTTAAGGTCAGTGTGGCCAACAAAAAGTGCTTTTTATAACTAGAATGACACTTAATGTCCACAATTCAATTCATAAGGTTTTTGTGGCTTTTTTTATCATTGCGAACATCTACGTTTCTTGATTGAAACAATACATACACCCCCGAAAATATAAATCAACGATTTAGCTGTATGTAATTTGGTTGTTACGGGTGGTATTCGACGTCGATCGGTCTCTCAACTGATGGTGATGCTGATCACTCGTAGGGTCATCTTATGGGAATAAAACAACTACCTGTAGCACTGGGATACGTTCATTTATGACTTAAACTTACTACTTATTACTTATGAATTGTGATATTCATATTCTAACATTAACATTAATACTAATCTTAATAGTAATAGTAAGTCTTAAAACACTATCGTTTGCATATTATTACGACAAGTCAAGTTCGTCATAAGTAAATATAAATAAAACTATTTATGTTTATTTCATGCTCCGAACTTGGCTTCGTACGTGCGACCTTCCTACTTCTATTTATGTAATGATTCAACGTTCTTATAATTTATTGAAATTAGCTTCAAGGGAATTTATGTCTTTTATTTAAATATTATTGTTAACTTATTATATTGACCAAAAGGCCACTTTTGAAAAGTCACCTTTTAATTTCTATTATTCTGTCACTAGTTATGTCAAATGTCAGTTATAATGGTTTCTGTTAATATTCGTTTAATCGTTCATGTCAATTTTCCAATAGATTATTGTAGCAGCTCTAGTTAGTTGTATCTATTTATCTGATTACTTTTTCCGTTGACGTATGACATAAATAGTCACAGATACAGAAATGAACTTGCCAAAAGTTCCTAGGAGTATTGGCCACCGATTATATGATTTGAATGGTAGACATTAACTGTCATTCTTGTCATAAAAACACTTTTTGTTGACAATACTGACCTTAAAATGAACTGGCTACATGTTTTCATCAAAAGCCTTATATTATCATGTACATTCGACAGAAGCAAACATGAGCCCCGGAAAATATGCGAACTAAAAGAATTTCATTGCAACGAACCAATCAGGTGCTAATGTTAACGAACGAACATTAGTAATTTGTTAAAATAATACAACTACAGCGAAATGGACACGCCCACCAGGGCTCATGTTTGCTTCTGTCGACTGTATGCAATCATCTTTTATCTCGTCTCTTGGCAACACTAGTTCCATCCTTTCGATGAAACTTTGTTGATAAAAATTGTAAATGTTTGTTTTTTATTCTAGGTGATGATCTCCAAATGATGTTGAGTATAGTTATGATTTTATTAGAGGATGATGAGTTGATGGTTCGAACTGCTATGAGTGAATTTGCTACATGTTTAAAAGACAAATTGTCCCGTGGAACCTGTACCAACAGCATAGAAACAAAGTAAGATTAAACGTTTATTTCATGTCTAAGAGCTATACTTGTACACCACAGCACTCACAAATGCAACACGAGAAGGTCATCTGACTGACAAGTACACTGTCAGTTTTCGCTCCATAGATTATGAACGTACCTAATCCTTATGTCATCAGTCATTTTTGGTTGAGCGCGAATTTTAAACTAATGGCATTTGTATTTTATCTTAATAGGTAATTTCAAGCAGCAAATAGGTTAAAGACAATCTCCTGGGTATACAAAATTATGTTGCAAAAAAAAATTCAACCTCTCAGTTGGCTAGAAGTAGCAATAATTGTCAACTTCATAGTTGATAATGGAGATAATAATTTTTTTATTCTTTGCAACTTTGTCACAGGTTGTCCTACTTGTATTGAAATTGTTAACTTTCTTATAGATCAGGACAGAGGTGGGCTGTTATACCGGAAAAAGCAAGGGAAGATCTACTCACGTTAAGCTCCTTGATACTTTCCAAGGAAAGAGCAATATGTTTTTTGTTTTCTTGGTCGTGTCGCTATTTTCCCGATTGCCAAAACAACGAGACATCCGAGGTATGATATAATACAGATTTTATTCGACAATTTTAGGCCTGTTTCATGCACATGTGGTTGTGCCGTTTGTAGTCCAATGCAGGTGTGGTGATTTGTAGTCGCGATTTGTAAACTTGCAGTTGCAGTCTAATCTTGCCGGCGAACGTTGTGCCAACCAACACTAACCACATGTGCATCAAAGGGTCAAAGTATAGTTAATTTATGATAAAAAGACGATGACGTTGCGAAACAAAATATTGTGATGTTACCAAGCTGTAGTTTTTTCTTTACTAGAAAACTAGAAAAGTCAATCTGATGTTAGATTGATAATATATCAAGTTTAATTAACCTAACCTAAGATTAAATACATCCAATCATTTACATTTAAATATGCAACAATAATATTAATAATAATGAATTCATATATCTTAACAAAGATGTTACCATCTCTTGACATTTACTGTTCATCTGCTTTGGCATTTTATTAACTACACACGGCGAATATTAGTTATGAAAATTGTTTAATCTTGAAAAAACAATGAATTTAAAAACACCAAAAAACTTGTAAATATCAAACGATGATCGAATGTTAATAAACGTCAAAACAAACTGGCGAATTTTATCAGTTGATCTGACAAGTTTTGCCAACCTATTAGCTGTAAATTGCCCTTGCTGTAGGATAAATTGTATTATAGTCCATTCAATAACCAAGAGGAGTAATTTGAAAAGCCTTATTCACACAACTAAAAGTTGCCAGATTCGTTTTTAAAGGGTGTGTTCCGAAGAAGTAAACAACAGTCGTGTTCCAAATCTATGAAATAGTCCTTGATTTATAAAGAAATCAAAAATGGAAATTATCAGCTGATGTCAATACTATAGTGTTGTGTGAAACTGGACGGAATCTGGCCAATCAGAGGTCTCCAGGATTGCCAACTTGAATTCAAATTTCTCCTGGTTTTCAAATGAGGTATAGTGGTTGATAAATTAATATTTATTCTGATAAGCAGGAAAGTAACTAAAAATGACATTATCGTCTTTTTATCCTAAAAATCCTATATATTGAGTTGTCCTACTTCTTAGTTAATTACTACCAACTGTTGAGTAAAATATTGTTTTTTCAAATAGGTATTCGAAAGAGGAGAATTAAATACTTATGCGGAAAACAATCCTTTCATGGAATACTGCAATGTAGTTATAAGTAGACTGTTGTGGAATCTCGAAGATGGACTATGCTACGAAGACAAGTCAATATTCATAGAAGAACACACCCTTCTGGTAACGACGGTTCTTCTGGATTCCCTAACGAAATACCCATCCCCGATGATGCTGTACAAAACCAAATTATCTGTGATATGTGTTTTAAAATCCGCCATTAAGTTTCTAGAGCGATACGAAATAAATACAAATTTTTTAGAAGAATTTAGGACATATTTGAATGAAACCATTTTTGGGTATTTAACGAAACACGTCGAACACAATGACTTGTTCAGTGTTAAATGGATTTTGAGGAAAATTTATGACCCTGTTTTGAAAAACAAAAGTAGCATTTAAGGTTTTAACCGCAACCAAAAGTGACCAGTAATTATTCAATTTCAAAGTAACTGTTCCTTTGTTTATTTTTCCAATTTTTTGTTTTCCATACTCTTCTAACTGATCTTCCTTCCTTCTTTCCTTCCTTCCTTATTGTAGTTGTCTTTCTTCTACAAACTCTAAGGTTGATTGTATTCCTAGTTTTTTTTTCATATATATTTTTAATTATTTCCTCATTTGTTGCGCATCTTACTCTTCTTAAATATTTCATCTGTCGCGTTTATTTTATTTTTTTGTTGTCTCGTTAACGCCCATGCATTGGTTTATATAATTTTAATTTCGTTTCATTAGATATTTGGTATTCATGACATAGTATAGTTTATTAGTTTTAACTTTTCTCTTATTAAAATCTGCTTCCTGTGTTCCATTTTCGTCTATTAGTACTGATAATCTATTTTGTCTATATTTATTCTTACATTACTGATACTCTATTTTGTCTATATTTATTCTTACATTTATTTCCTCTTCGTCGTCTCCGACAGCCATAACTTTTGTGTTTTGTTATTGTTTCATTTCATTCCCATTGCTGCATTCCACGCATGTTTTCTCATTGCTCTTTTAGCATTGCAATTGACAGGTTTGTTTTGTCCCATCCATGTTAATAACAAATTTTCTGTTATATTGTTATTTATTATGATTTCTTATTTGTCTCATAGACATTCTTTATTATTCTTATAATAGATCGATCCATTTAGGTACTACATCAAAAGCTTTTTCTAGATCTAGAAAAGCCACTGATAGCTTCTTTTTTTCTTGAATCGCTTTTTATGTCAACTGTCAACTGTTCAATAGTAACTATATTATGTGTCTTGTGTGTTTCTTTTGATTCCGAATCCACTCTGTGATTCCTCCAGTGTATTTTTTATAATCTACTTTGTTTGTTTTCTCCAACATTTTCATTATGGTGTTAATTAACTTTATTCCCCGATAGTTATTGCAGTCTTTTACATCGCCTTTCTTAAAAATTGGTTCAACGGTTGATAAATTGTGGTATATATTGGGCTACTTGGATATTTTTCTAGTATTAACTTTAATTGTTGCAATGCTATCCTTTTTCTCCTTTCTTTATAGTTTATTGTTTCTTTCAGTACCTATGTTAACTTCTAAATTTTGATTTGACGTTTAAAAATTGGTCACTGGTTAACTGATGTTGATGAAAAGTTACACAATTCTCATGTTTAAAACAACTTGAACAAAATTCTATCAACATAATATATTATTTTCTATATTTTAATAAATATTCATGAATATTTGAAATATTTATCAAGCAGATCCTAATTTGGTAAGTTTTGTTATATTTTTCAAAATTACTACAATACAATAATTGAATGAATTGTTGATAATTTTGATATCTGCGATTCTCAAACTTTTCTCCCCCAAATACTCAATTCCGTTTTCTTCATGTCATTTCTCCAAACGCAGAATGCGATATTCAAAATAGGACATTTGTTGCCACATTTATGTTTATTATGGTTATTAATTTTTTATTGTTTAATTTTGAGAATTTCTGGTTTTCAGGTTATAGACTCGAATTATTGCGGACTTTATGATAGAAAAAACAGTGTCATGAAATTAAAATATATAAGTAGCACGTTAAGTAATATTAAAAAATGTCAAATGTTTAATTATTGTTTTTTTTTAATTTCTTGGGAAATTAAACCACAATATTTTTGAATTCTTTATTTCAACGTTTAAATATTCATAAACAAAAAAAGTATCAAGAAACGCGTTTTATTAACAACATTTCCAATATAAGCGAAAAAACGCGCTATCCCAATTTAAAAACCGTTCCTGGAACGTGCACTTCACTGGATTCCATTTCTAGTAGACTATCATATCGTTGGAATGTCATAAAATGAAATATTTCATTTGACATTTTACCGGGGATATGATCTACTATGAATGGACCTTAATAAAAATTTGATAACAAAATTTTGCAGTCTTAAACTTCAAAATATTTTTGATTGTCTAGTTGTCAAATTTTTTCCGTTGTGTCAGTTAGGAATAAAAATCAATTTTTACTTATTTTTTCTTGAAAACGGTAGCTGGAACGCTACCGAAACGTTGAAATAAAGAATTCAAAAATATTGTGGTTTAATTTCCCAAGAAATTAAAAAAAGAATGAATAATATACCACAAGGAACATACAGAAGATATTTAATTATTGTATATCGACCAAACATATTTTTTAAGTATTAGTAGTTTGATCTTCGAAAAAAAAATTTGAGATATTTGTGATTGTTATTATTTTTTTTTTCGAGTCTTGTGTTTTATTGAAAGAATTTTATCACCCATTGTAATTTTGTTTTTATTCAAGATATTTAAATATACTATTTTAATACTAAGCGTTTTTGCAGAAACTAAATTATCCAACATCCGAAAACTTTGTGGCAAAAAATATCTTTTTTTTTGCTTACCGATCAAAGGTATCAGATATTTGTCCACAATAGACTTACAAGTCACAGTAGAGTACCTTGTAGATCCACTTCCCGCAAACCAACCTTGCAAGTATATAATGATCTCCAGACTGCAGCGGGTGCTAGACTCGCGCCTATAATGAAGACTTAGTAGTAATCCTAGCTAGAGACAAACCTGAATCTTTCCAGGTATTGAGAAAACACTTGAAATTGTTTTAGTGTGACAGGGAACATCTGCAAATCCCATAAAATCATATTTGTACTTTTGTCCACGCTCTATCGCACAGTGTGTTTACAAATTTGCCAGTCTGCAAGATAACTATGTCATCTGCGTATGCAATTGTGTAGAATCCATTGTTGTTGAGGTGATTAATCAGGGTGTCCAGAACTATGTTCCCCAGAAGGGGTGATAAGACTCCTCCTAGTGGACATCCCCTCATGTCCAGTTCTCTTACTGTAATGTCTTCTACATTGAAACTTATTGCTCTACTGGAGAACATCTTAAGTATCCATTCTGCTACTACCAGATCTACTTTCCTGAAGTTGAGTTGCTGGGTAATTGTTGGAAAGGTTGTTTTATCAAACGCTCCCTCTATATCTATGAATATGCCCAGGGTGAATTCTTTGTTGTCCAATGATCTTTCGATTTTGCCAACCACTTATGCTAACATATAGCTGGTGGAGCAAGTACCATCAAAATCTGCCACGTTTTATACTTAAACTTGCAAGTACAAACCTGCCGGGTGGATGGTTGCAATTCACGCCCACGACGGCGCTGGAATATGGAAACCTTTCATCCACCTTGAGTTGGTGGCGATAATGAACACCTACAAAGTGAGTGATTGGAGTCAATTGAGGGGTTGTAAAAGGCAAAGGGCCCTGGTAACAGTGGAAGGAAGAGGAATTGATCCTCCCTAATTATCGTGGAGATGAGCTGGTTCGCATACGTATCCAAAAATAGACGTCTAAGTTGTTCTTCCGCCTGATGCAGCCAACCAAAGACTGAACTTGTTGAATCTTGTACAGCTACTCGAACAAATCAATGAAAATATTTTATGACATCCAGGCTGAATTAATGACAACAGCTGCAATTCAAAATTAGTTTGAAATACTCCTAAATCAATAAGCTTGTCCTGATTTGGATTATGACTCAATTCAGAATTCTAGGTGATGAAGGAACTTGTTAGACAAGAAGCTCACTCTTAATTCATAGACCCAGACTTCCGACTGGGAGTCGCTTTATGTCTGATGAAAAAAACTATCTCGGAAAAGATATACTGCATAGCAAGTGTCCAGTGGAAGGAGTTACTTGATTCAAGGCAAATCAATACAATTATCAAAGAAGCATTGTGGACAGAGAGAAAAAAGGTCTGTAATATGAATCTTAATTGGATACTGCAAACTAAACTATTATTTGTTCAGAATAGGGATGGTCGAAATTACATAATGTTTCCTAGAATAAGATGAATCGCCGGAACACATTATGTGTAGATGCATGGCTATTGACAAGTCAGGCTACATACCCTATAGGAACTGTCCTCTCCCTGAGAATGTAGAAATCCTTGCCTATTTTCAGGTTATCGGTTTCCTTGGGAATATTGAACTTAAGGAGTAATCTAATTTGGATTGTCCTAATAAACAGTATTGGTTCTGATAATCTAGATTATAGAGAAACATGCAAAAATCATTTTAAAGATTTCGGTATTCTAACTTTTTATTCTATTTACATCTACAAATGCATATTATATGCGAAAAGTAATTCCAGTGATTTTTTTAGTCTTAATTCTGATTACCATGATTACCCAACCAGATCTGGCAAACTTATACGGCCACCAAAACATGAAACGTCACTATTTGAAAAAAGTCCTGTCTATAAAGGAATCAAATTCCTGAATCATTTGCCCATCTGTATAAGAGATGAGAACAATTTCAATGTTTTCAAACAAAAACTTAAAAATTTTTTAATTGTCGAATGTTTTTATGATATATCAGAGTTTTTGAACAAACGATTTTAATTTAACTGTTTAATAAGTAAGTAAGTCGTATTTAATGTAATATCCTCTTTTCTGTTTGACCTGTCCTATATCATGTACTATGATCAAAAAGGATGAATAAAGTATTATTATTATTATTAAGATCACTCACAGAAATCAAACCAATCCACAATACGGCAAATCTAATGAGACTTTTTACTAAAATCCGCCTAGCCGTTCAGACAACACAGCGTGCCACTGAATTGGACGTACAACCGGCCAATATAACATGTGCCCTGGCCATCTTAGTTACCTACGCGAAGCGTGGGAATAAATGATTAATCATGACCAGTGCGCATCACTAGGCGTGACGTAAATTTAGTGGCTGTACGTACACACAAAAATATAATCTTTCGGGAGTAGGGTAAAAATAACACAGAGGCGTATAGAAATCGGTGCATATATTTTTTTAGTGAAAACGACTTTACAATATAAATAACTAAGGAATAAAATGAAAATCAACTTAAAATATCTATCACGACGACTATATCACTAAAAAAATATGGCTACAAGTTTTCACACAAGCCATATCGACAAATATATCTAGCTCATATTAAAAAAAACTACGATATATTCTTTTGTTAATAAAATATATACAAAAAAATGCGACAATAAAAAAGCATATTGTGTTAGTAATCAAATAAAACATCCTATTATATTTGTTTTCACATCGAACGAGGTACCTTTAGTTAGATAAACAGTTTGGATTTGGTAAGTACCAAAATGAAACGAAAATAATTGTAATAGAAGTGATTGTAGAGAAATAATGTTAAATCAAAAACCAAACTCCAGGAGAAAATGGAAATAGGTAGAGAGCGAGAACGGTGTGATTGTAAAAAAACCCGAATTAAAACGACATAAGATATGGTATAAGAAGAAAAGCTGGAAATTTCGTATTGGAACCAAACAGAGTTGCTGGGAAACTGGAGAACTAGAAAAAGAAAATTGATTGATTGTAGTTGAGAGGGACAAGCACAGGGGGATTAAGATTCTATCGGAAATCGTGAGAACGAATGAGAAATTATGGCGTAAAAGAAAATTGGGAGAATTCACCTTGAAACCAAACAGAAATAGAAAAACAGCATAGAAGAAAAAATGGATTGATAATGTAGAAAAAAAAAGTTTTGTGCTTTTTACCAAAATGATAGAAATATGTAAGAAACTAAATAAAACCGGACATAATGAGAAACAAAATAAGAGAAATGAATGGGGAATTTGTATTGGAACCAAATGGAATTACCAACATATTAAAGAAATGTTATAAAATAATGGATCGTCAAGAGTGGGAATATTTTAAGGAAGGAAGCAACCAACTGCACAAAATACACATTCGGGTAGAAGGAATGGAAGTTTAATGATTATTTAAAAATTAAAACAAATAAATTAGACATAGAAAAACGCTAAGAAATTTGCTTAATGGATGTAAAAGGCCGAGTACAGCTACAAATTAAACAAATTACTTGAATTAAATTAATATCGATACCCACGTATGTACAAAGCAAACCAAACTAATTTTTTTATCATCAAACGTGCCTCGTTCAAGATCTAAGTCTACAAGTTGTTAATCTCCAATAATAAGGAAATATCAATACTGAGTACATAGAAATTTTTTCTTTTTGGTAAGCTGCTGTTTCGAAATAATATGTATACATTTTGGCAGCTGTGTGACCGAAATAAAATTAACAGTGCCACTTTACTTAAAATACATGGTTTCGCAAAATAAATATACCAAAAATGAGAATTATATAGGTAAAACGAAATAAGCTCAATAAATCCAACCAATCCTAGACGAAGCAATGTAGCGAAACAATCAAAGCCTTTGGGCCAACTAATTGACGTTTTACGCTAGAAACGAATAACAATTAATACACAGGAAAAATATTGATCCCAGTAATGCTCTTGTTAGCAAATAAAAGTTATAATAAATGGTTGATTTGATTAACTTTGTCGAAAACTGTAGACACCAGCAGGTGCAAAAATTAAAAATTTGGCGCAAAAATATCACGAAATAGAAAAGGTAATGGTAGATATATAAAAGTGTAATGATTTAACCATAGCGTTATTTTCTTATCTCGGTTTTAAGCAAATGAGTAAGATGGGACATCACATTACCTTCGCCATCTGAAAATTGAAGTTTTTACCTGTTAGTGTCAATCTGGACCAAAGAAAACCGCAAGCCAAGTTATGTATTGAGTTTCATCGCGTTTCTGCAGCAAACAATCAAGACTCGATTTGAATTATTTATAAATTCATCACTTCTACCTAAACATACCTAAAATCTTTTTAGCGTGATTTGCTGGTTTGAATCAGTTTCAAATTGCAATAACAGCAGCTGCAGCAAAAATAACCAAGTCGTCATCGATTTCTATCCAGACCCAAAAGTAAGCAGCATTGAAATTTTGCTACAGGTACTTGACATAAACGTCATTATATTGTGGCTTTTTAAAACGACAAATGAACTACTCAAAATAAACCTCCCTGTTGGTTGGCAGTTTTCATTCAATCTTATGAAAATGCTAAAACAGGTCAATGTTATCACTCTTTTTTTTAATAATAATCTAATATATAGGGTGAACCACTGATGACGCAATTAGCACTTAGGCCCGGTTGTAAATGTACAGTTCAACTGTGGTCCTGCGTTGAACCGAGTTTAATTGCAAATTTTTGTTGTAAGTACGTCAGTCACTAGGTACTGATCTGTGGTTCAAATAGAAGTTTACGTGAACCGTCCTTGAGCGTTCAAAGGCGGTTCAAGAGGGTTTTGGTATTTGACGTTGAGTTGTTAACCTTAAAAAAGTGAGGTTGATAATTCATTATTTCAATCAAAATGAACAAATTATTAGAAGAATCAACTGACGATGAAGATTTTTTCAAATTTTGAATGGTTTTTTACATCCTAGAAGACTGCTAACCTTTAGAAATAGACCCAGTCATTTTGAAATATCATCACATCACACCATATACGTTAAATAAGATTAGGATATACGCGCCACTCAACACTGTCAACTGTCAGTCAACGATCAAGTTTGGCATGGGACATTAAAATTTCAGATAAAAAGCGTTGTTCAGTGCAACCAACGTGACCTGAACGGTCACAACCAAACTAATGTTGATCTTACACTCTACAACGAAAACCAAAATGAACTCGGTTCAAAGTTGACTGAAAAGAAGATGTTCATTTAAACTAACGTTCATCTGTGACATCTACAACCGGCCCTTAGAGTTGGCCAATACCTCATCAAATATAATACAACTGGTTACCAATTCCCAATTAATAGTTATAAATGGAACGAGTAGAGTATTTCTACATTTACCTTTTCTATTTTGTGAGTATGACTTAATTATTGAATTTTAGTTTTTTCTTTGTTAGTACTGGTAAAAATCCACTCAGGTTGTCATGTGTTTCAATGTGAAATTCTGTCGAAACTTTTTACTTTACATTCAAAGTAAACAATTGATATAAATTTATATACAAAAAAAAAGACTCAACATTTTAAAAAACGTAGAAAAAATTTTAAATACCAACAATAATATAAGAAAGATGATCGTAAACAAATGGGAGAGAGAAAATAGAACAGATTCAGATTTGTAGAGGTAAATCCCTGGAAAGGTTAACAAAAGTCATCATCAATCAAAACAAAATATACAAATTGTTGTAAATGTATGAAATGTATGAAAACATTCAGGAATCCCTACGACAATTCTCTCAAAATAATTGCGGATTGTAACCTTCTTCAACATTCGAGCTATTAGCGTATAACGGTTCAAATATCCACTTTCCAATAAAAAGTGGGTCGTCAAAGTATGTCTCATTATTATAAATAGCGTTTAAATGCGATTTAAAAACGAGTGATGGTAACTTTTTTACAAAATAAAATCTGTTATTAGTTAAAAAATAAGTTGAAATAAATGTTATTTTTAACAAGAGATGTCAGATTCAATGATTATTGATAGGGTTTTGGAAACATGTTGCGGCGGGTGGAGGACGGATGCCGCAAAAATTGATATGTAAAATTTCCAAATTGTTTTATTACGATTTCTATTCGCGAAAACGAGCAAAATTGAAATGTATTGTATTGAAACAAATTAGAGGTAGCACAATGTTATATCTGGGATAGCATTGTTTTCCTCATTCCACTGACAGCTTTGACATACACTGCAGCGCCCACTATCGGAAAAGTTTACGCGAATAAATATTTTGATAAAATATAATCGAAAATAGAAACATCAGCGAATAGGATGAAGTCTATATGCAATACAGGAATGTGGATTAATAATTTGTCATATAAGGGTATTTTCATTTAAAAACAAGAGGACTATTTTCTCAGAATGATGTGATTTAGAATATGGCACAATTATGTTCATTTTTTGGTAAATTGTCCTCAAAAATTGTGGATATCTCTTGTTATTACATCAATTCAGACGTACTTTATAATATTTCAACATAATCTGATAAGTGGGAATTGTAGTACTTCATATTAAACTAACATTTCGGCTAAAAGGTGGTCCCATCCCATCTATCTTGCACGCTTCTAAACAAAACAAGATCTTTTGCTGCCATAACTAACATCATAGTCGAAATTTTATTTTTAAGATATTTAAACGAAAAAAAATAACTAAATTTGAAAAGGTTAAATTTTCATGTGGATAATAGAAGACTATTTGTATAGTGAGTGAGAATGATTGAAAAAGAGATTGTGAATGAATATAATGTTACAATAATAGCAGAAAGTTATGAGACAATAGTGTTCCTGCAAAAAATTGTTTTATTGACTATTATTCTGGAATTATTCCAAAAAGAAAAGATCCACTAATCGAAGATAATCGTCATAGAATCTAAGAATAATGCAATCCTTATAGATTCTATATCAAAAGATAATGGAAGTTAATTCTAGATTTCGGACACTTTTTTATGGTTGAAAAAAGGAGTTGTTGACAGTAAATGTTTCATTAAGCAGATTGTAAATTATATTTAAGAAAAAAAGGTTGAAATATTTTAGAGTCAAGACACTTCTACAAAAAACAATCCGAAAATGATTATTTGAAAGGAAAAAGACGCCCAAGAAGAGAAAAATCGACAAAATTCAAGTGTATCAAAAAGAGGGACGTGGGTTTCAGCTCTCTGTAGACAAACAATTTTAATAATACGAGACAATCAGAAAATGATTATGTGATTAAAAATTAACAAAACCTGGTTTTAAAAATACAAGGCAATTTTAGACTTTTGGGACTAACTAAGTCACTTTTATTAATACAAGTTGACACCACTAAAAATGTCCTAAATTATTCCAGTGATATTTAACATTCATTTGAACCAGAGAAAAATTTTGATTTCTGCCATAACTACTGTAATTGGACTTATTGAAGCAACAAGTATCCCAGTGTGATAGTTTTTTAATTTGCTAGGCCTTTCTACACATATGGAACATTTTTCCAATTTGTGAGCCGATTTAGCGACACATATCAAGGGTAATGGAAAGCGCTGCATTATACTCCGTTTTGTGGGCAACTTTACTACATAAACTGGAATCGTCAAAGCACTAGTGTGATCCCAATTTCACAAGCAACTACAGTCGCGTGAACTTCATGGTGGCATCCATAAAAGTAACAATTGCAACAATAAAAACCATTTTAGAAGTAGTTGAGTGCCAAATTACTGTTTTGAAAGCAAAGTACTTATAGAAACAGGACATTTTTGGACTTTTAAACGTTTGCGGCAAAAAAACGATCTCTTTTTTTAGTTTAATATGAAGTACCAGTTAACGCTCGCCGTTTTTGGCAAAAGAGAGCCACCGTTATGTCACAGCGGGTGCTTTGGTTTACACTTCGTGATGTAGTTTGTCTTCGATTCAATGATGACTTTTCAAACTGCTACAACTTTGAGAATCTTTAATAACCGGTACAGATTCCCTTCGTGGTTCTTTTATATTCGAAATTTTCTCTTGCTTAGATGGCACGCTTTCTCTTCGAATGGCGCCGACGTGCGATACGAACGTCGGTTGTTGGGGAATGTTTATAGAATTCGGTACGGAAAATTCCTTTTTGTTCGCCACTTCTTTGATCGAACTCAACGTTTTACTCAACCAAGGAGGCCAACTGTTTTTCGCTGTTGTCAGCTCTACTTCGGTTGCTCGAAGTTGGTGTGTCAGATTCTGAAAAAAATCATCTACAGGATGATTCAATTAAAAAGTGAATATTATGAGATAATGGTATAAAGCAAAAATAAATACTTTTCAATGAAGGGAGACCGTTCACTAAGAAGCAAAACCTACTACTCGGGCTATTTGCCCCGATAGACATTGAATTACACAAAGTTAAGCCAACCATTCTGACAACAACAAAAATTAGTTTACCTGATTTCTACATTCTGCCTCTACGTGTGCTAATTTCGTTTGGGCTAATTCTAATTCTAGCTCGCGTATTCTTTCTTCGTCACTGGCGAGTTCGTCTTTCCTAGTTTTTGTCGAATCAGATTTTGGCAAGTGTTGAGAACAATTTTCGCAGTCAGTTACTTTATCCTGAAAACAAAATTATATAAATTTCTTTTGATTCGGATTTTTCTATCCAAAGTTTAAATCTGTTACCAGACTTGACAGAATGCCATTCAATGGTACACAGATGGCTCAAAAGCAATAGGAGGAGCTGGGATAAGAGTGAACCAAACAGTCTGAAAGCTTGGGAATAACCCCAAGTATCTTTCAAGCGAAAATCCACGCCATAAGAAAGTATGTCCAGTTCAATATTGATAAAGGATACAGAAGATAAAGGATTATCATAATGTCAGATGGTCAAGCAACCATTAAAGTACTGAGATCTTGTGTAATCAGTTCCAAAATGGCGAGGGAATGCCTAGACAAACTCAGTGAAATAGGTGAGAGCAATATAGTCCCTTACTATGAATTCCAGGACACACTGGAATAGAAGGAAATTAAATAGCGGATGAACTAGCAAAGAGGGGGACTGAAATACCTTTCTGGGGGCCTGAACCCTTTTGTGGAATCATCCTCAATGTACCATTGGAAGAAATAGATGAATCCAAAAAAGAGATCTGACCATTGGAAAGATCTAGTAGGGCTTGGACAATCAAATATTCTTCTGGGTGACTACAACCTGTTGAGATTAAATGAATGCATAAGTCAAAGTAAAACTGCGCTAAAAGTTTCAACAGGGATCTTAACGGGACATTGCTGCCTGAATGTGCACCTGAAAAAGCTCAAAATAGTTGAGGAAGAAGAATGTAAATTGTGATATGAAAGAAGAGACCTCCATCTACATACTTTCCAACTGCACAGTACTCCAGAATCCTAGAGCACAGCACCTGGGAGATTACTGGATAGAAGAGGAACATTTACCTAAGTTGAAGCCTGCATGTATCTTAAAATTCCTCAGGAAAATAGGACTTAAGGAACTGCTAGTTGCTACTCTCCTCAAAAACTAAGTAGAAGTAAGGGGGCACAATAGATCTTTTAGGTCTCTGCAAATGTAACCCCAAAATACATACATACATAAATGTGTTGAAAGTTTATGTGATATAGGGTGGAAGTTTTAAAAATAATATAACTGGGAAGAAAAAAATATATACATTACCACTAAACTATCCAATTCGGCCTTTACTTCGTGCAATTGCGTATCCAGTCGCTGCCTAACCAATTTATAATCGTTTATAATAGCCGCGTTGCTATTTTTCTCCGATTCTGCTTGATGAACTTCTCTTTTCAACATTTCTTTGAGTTGGCTAATTTCATCAAACATTAATTTTCTTTCTTCCTCATATCTGGATACGGTTAAACGTAGTTGTTCAACTTCAGTAGCTTCTTTTTCCGCTTGATCGACAGCGTCTGAATCCAAATTGACAATTTCCCAGCTGTCTATAGGAGTACAGCAGGTTAAAGGCTCTTATTTCATTCGTGCAAAGTACAAAAGGTACGAACTTGTAGAAAGCTGTCATTATTCAATTTTAGAAAATTCTATACAAATTTTTTGGAAAAAATGAAAATTTTCCTTCAAATTTTAAAGGTCGATGGAGAATGTAGGGTTGACCGATAACTGGAGTATATCAATTAAATGACAGATTTAAATTTTAAAGATCTATATAATTTTGATTTTGATGAAATTTTTCTTGTGTATTCAAGGGGATCCGAGAATGGTTTAGATTCATAATTGGTCCCGGTAGGTGGTGCTGCAATTTTTTTCACATTGAACAACTAAACGGATGGTTAAAAAATTTGTTTGCCCGAAAAATCGGAAGAAAATTCAGGTAAGTAGAATTTTCAAGAAATAAATGAAAAATGTAAGGTCAATTACACAAATCCCCATGTAAATTAATAAGGAAGAGGACTTCAAATATGGTAGAAATATGTAAAGTTTCTCATGACTCACCCTGTATATATAATATATCTTACAAGTTCACACATCTTGTTGTACCTGCACAGTATAAGACCCTTTAAATGCTCTACTCATGAATATTTATATGTTTTAATCCAATGATAACGTGAAAAGTAAAACTGGTCACTTAAGGCCATTTTTCTTTGAACTTAACTACACAAACCGGGTTAACTATAAGTTAACCAGTATATATTCCTCGACTTGTATTCCAAATTACGACGTAACAGATAACCAACCACACAAACCAACTCACTGAGATAGTTTGATAGAGTAGATATCTAATTGGAGGTTAGGTGTTTGTTTATTTATGAGTTTCCACAAACCGTTACGTCATAAAAGTTAAACGTGACATCATGGTATTGTTAACCCGGTTTGCGTGGTTAGGTTTGAAGAAAAATTGGGTGGTGGTGACCATAGGTGGGAGGGATTTTAAATTGTTTTAACGTTTACATAAGAACAAAAAGACGTTCCTATTTCTTATTATTTTTAACGTGTTCTTCCGTTTTTTTATAAAAGTGACAAGAATTGTGTGGGATGGATAGTTTGTATTGGAACACTCTGTATAAAACTCTACTACTTTTGGTCTTATTAACATCTTCTAACGTTATTTGGTATCATCCATAACGAATTCAACAATCTCTAAATATTACTTTGAAAATGGGTTTTTAATTGAGAATGAAGAATTACATTGGGTGATTTTCTGCAGGAAAAAATTTTCAGCAGATCTTACGAAACCAGGTAAAACAACCTATCAAGTTACACTCTATCTCATACTTTCATAGTATACATAGTGATTCATTAGTGCAATTAAGTCCAATATTTTGTGAATGGTTAAAGATATATGAATGAAATTTTGACCTACAAGGTCATATTTTAAAATTAGTCGCAATTGTACAATCGAACTGATTCGATATCTAAGAAACCGTATATAGGGCGATCCAAACTTGAATTAATTGGTATTACAATTTTTTTAAATTGATCACCCTGTATTTTATATTGGTAAATGAACTTTTTAAATATGCTGTATAACCCATTACAATATTGTATAATTTTGATAGCAAAGTCAAGCAGAATTCAAATTAGAAGTAAAATACCCATTAAAAAAAATAACTTTGATCTGGCCCGTTGTTCTGGAACACGCTGTACAATTGAGACTAATTTTATAATATGACTCTCTAGGCTGGCTAGAATTGGTCAAAATTTCATTCAAATGTCTTCAGCTATTTACAATGAATCACCCTGTATTGGAAAAATGGTAGATATAAGAAAAACTAGAAGGCAAGATGAAATGTTGGACGCCAATGAAGAAAAAACTAAGCAGGAACATCTTCGATACTATAATGACTGTTCAAGAATAACCCAGAATGAAAGGAAATTTAGCAAACACTCTTCAATCAACAGTTTTTGAATTGTAGAGTTAGAAAGGTGAATGTTAATTGACACCAAAAAGAAAAAATAGAATAATGTTTATCAATTTCATATCTGTAACCAAATTAAGGAATCTTTGACGTCCTAAATAATTAATTTAAATTATTGTCAATTACTAAACAAATCAAAAACTTACCTTTCAATGCTAGAAAATCGGCTTCGTATCTTTTCAATTTCTTGACTTTGATGCTACAAGCCAGTTTAATTAATTGTTTTGCCGAATCTTCGGACCTGCATTTTTTCGGTAAAGACACTCTAAAGTATTTTAAAATTCCTTCGAAATCCAATTGCAGCAAATCTTTCTTAGACATCTAGAAAAAGGAACGGTATTCAGTGATGCAATTGCTATTATTTGTCCCCAGACGATTTGGTAGTTATGACCATAGAGTAATAAATAAAAGAGAGATGTTGAACGTGTAGCGTTTTATGGCACAAAGTTACCACTAGCTCCTACCTTGGCTACTGGTATGAACTAGCATACGAGACGCGAGCTTTTGGAATTTGGAAGTTTTCAGCATACGCGTAATATTGTATTAGTAGGAGAAGGAGAAAAAAAAACTCAGCAAGTGAGAAATTACTATTAAAACAAAATTTTTCATACAATAAAATATCGAGAATAATACAAAAACAGTAAATAAAAATAAAATAAGAACAGACAAACAAATAATCCACACTTATACACCAATCTACCTGGAGACATCTTATTGAAGCACACACCAATATCACACAAACAATGTTCGAAATACCACTTTTCCACATAACTAGAACTTTTAGTAAATCTTCCTTATCGTCTGCAAAAAAAACGATGGAATGAAAATATTGTTTCCATTATTTTACTTTTTTAACTTACCTATGATAAGTTGTAATAAATTCTATGATAATAATAAGAATTAAATAAAAATAGATATCATAGTTCGTATTTTTGAGTTCCAATCGAAATTTTTCGTTCGCGATTTAGTTCGAATGAAAAAAATCGAACACGATTCGATGATCGTATTTTTGAACCATCTTCGAAAATGTATTCGTATGCGATGAATATTTGTATTGGCAACACCGCAAATTCGATCATTCCATTTCTCGCTCATAAAATATTTGCCTTTTTTAACCACTTTTCGGTTGTCACTTGTCAGTGTCAGAATGTTTTGTTATTGTTAGTAGTTATCATCAGTGGAAAATGGGAAGTGAAAAAAAAAGAAAAATTAAATTATGCAGGATTCGTTTCAGCTAGACCAAAAAAAGAGTTAACTGAGTTTATGGAAAATCATCCGGAATTAACATCTGGGATCCGATAATTCCTCAAAGGGGTTTTGAAAAGGATGGTACACTCTATTTTCTCTATCCGCCAGAATTTCAGCATATTCCAATGATGCATTTATAACGTTTCTTTCAATGAGAAAATTCAAGCCTGCCATTATTCACAACACATTCACATTAGAAACCTGATAAAACACCAAACTGACAATTCTACACAAAAATCAGGTTATAACCGTGTAACAAGTTTTGATGTTCGAATGGTACATACCCACTCGAGTCACCCCATGCGAATCAAATCGTGCACGAAGCCTTCGAAAGTGATTAGAAAATACGGATAACCGATGAAATTCATTCATTTTCGTACACGAATTGTACTCGAGAGATCTCGAAAATACAGTCCCATATAGATATGCTCAGAAGTGACTAACCTCAAAGTAAAATAAAATTGACATATTGACAATTTTTCTGTGGTTAGAAGCGGGGTTTGTTGGTTCAGTTAGTCGCTGTGATGCGCCATGCTCAACTGGCTGCGCACAAACTTTGTACCAGTTTCTTCCATCTGTTTTAAAACCTCTATTTTATTTATTACTCTATGGTTATGACACATGCACATCTCCTGCATGAGATGTTTTTTTCAAACAATAATATATGAATTTACGTGTTTAGATTTTTATTATTTTCTTTCAATTTTTGCATATTTAATTCATAAATATTGAAGCAAGTGAATTGAAATAAGAAATATTAGTATCAAAACCAAAATTAAGTGATAATGAGTATGACTAATGTTGGAAATAAGTTAAAAACTGCAAACACAGAATTAGATTATGCGTTGTCTTTGTTTACATGCAGTTTTTCTTGGGACCATTCAGGCTATAGAAGAAAAGGACTGTGCCATCTTGTAAAAAGCAATCCTTGTATACACAATTAGTTGTTTTGAACTAAAACTGTAAAAAGCATTCTTATTTGTAGATAAAATGAGTCTAAACTTCTGTAACACCCAGTATTACATGTTTTAATATCATTTACAATACAAAGTGACGACTTACCGTAAGGAGAGCGATGGATATTTGAAATAAGGTATCGATACCTTGCAATAGAAAAATATCGATGATATGGAATACAAAATACAAAGGAAATCTTGCAGTAAATAATGTCAAAAACCATTGCGACGCGAACATGTGTGTCTCGATATGATGTTCGGCAAAATGTACAGATAAAGGTGATAAATGTTCCTCTATCAATTTATTCAGTTGATATAATCTTAAATGAAGGTTGTCGAATCCGTCTTTGTAAAGATCTCTAAGGCGGTAATCGTACATTAGTTTCACTAAAATACAAAAAGCTTGTTCTTCTGGCATCTGAAAAAAAAACAGAAAAATAGTATATTCAACACATACGAATTATATCAGTGTGTAATTCGATACGGAACGGCATCAAGAAGCTTTTTTAAAAGATTGAAAATTATAAATATTGAGAGTGGAGTTTAGGGAAGAAAAGAAAAAAAAATGGGCGAGGACGATTGAGTAGGCTAGTAGGACTTGGGGGATATAAGGGTAACGAAAAGTCCGAAGACAGGAATCATCAATGCCATTCATTGGACCGGAACCAATCTGTTGCGTCGCAAAAGCGATAATAATCATGGCCACAACAAAATGGAAGGCTCAGGAATTTGTAGAAGGGTAGAAAATCTTAATAGGACATAGGAAGGTGAAATATTTCCAAACGAAAATTGTCAAAGTCGTAGTAGGTATGATAATGGAACACCAACTGTCATATTTTTCCCACGAATGCTTTTTTGCGCATGCCTTTGATAGTTTTAGACCAGGGCCGAAGCCTTCAAAAATTGTAAAAAGTGAAAGAAAAAAAAATAATACTATGATGTAACCCATTAGAAAAGGAGGGGAATATGATAGAATTGAAAAGAAATATAAATTACGGGCGATCCGAGTTCGGGAAGTGGTAAGGGGGTGAGTTTTAAGGGTAAAAAATAGTTTATCTCGATTTTCGGCAAAACTACAAGTCCTATGGAAAACATTTAAATGGCAAAGTTGTGAGTAATAAGTTCTACAACTTTTCTATTCACAATTTTTACACAAAATTCAAATAACCAAGTTTATGGTTTTTTATTGTTATCTTTCATGAATAGCTCAAAATTGCACATAATGATTTCGACTTTTTGGAAAAAGCTGATATTTTGACGCGACAACTTTCGATTGAAAATTAGGGTGCTTTTTAAATATTAAGTCAAATTAAGGTGAGAAAAAAGAGTATTTTAAATCAAAAATTACAGTGTATTTGGGGCACAATAAGACAAGCTTTCATGAGATTTAATGAAAAAAAATATATTTTTTGAAGAAGATAAAAATAAAAAACTAGGTTATTTGAATTTTTTAAATACATTTTGAGGTTATGTGTAAAAATTGTGAATACAAAAGTTGTAGAACTTTTTATTACTCACAACTTTGCCATTCAACTTTTTTCCATAGGAAATCGAGGTAAACTATTTTTTATCCTCAAAAACTCACCCCTTCCCACTTCCCGAACTATAGGATCGCCCGTAATTTATTTTTCTTATCAATTTTCACATTTCCCTCCATTTATAATAGGTTTTATCCTACTGTTATTTTTTTTGTTTTCCAAATTCATCGACCCTAGTCTAATACTAGACCTAGTGCCCTTAGTTAAGTGGTGTTCCCCATTTACGGCGAATCAACTTTTTAATATAAAAAAATCCCTTACGTGCAATAAAAGAGTCGCAGCCAAAAAACTTAGCCCTTGACAGTATTCCACTTCCGAATCGTAGACTGCGTACGCTTTGCTAACTCTGTACAAAGAATCCTGTCCCAAGCCGCCGGCTTCTTTGAAAAAATCGTGGGCGGGGAAAGTTCGAGCTATGTCTCTTTGAATAACATTTTCACAGCTGGATTCCTGAAAAAATAAATAAATAAAATTGATATATTTCAATTTGATTGGAATAACAATTCACCTTCGCTATAAGTAGTCGATAACTTTCCATCATATTTGTGTTTTCGTCTATACCGGCTAGTCGTTGCCAAACTTCGCCTCTCAATGCTTCTGGTATACCTAATCTTACTAAGCCTGCCAGTTGTTTGGGTCTTTGTTTGAAATTCGTAGATTTCCATCTTTGATAAATATCGTTCCACGATTCTAGAACGTCTTCGGAACAATCTTTGGATACGGAACCGGTGCCGCTTAAAAGAGGTTCGTCGCCGTCTAAAAAAATAATTCCCATCAACTAAAATCTTATGTAGGCATAATAGAAAGTGGCCTTTAACTAGCGTGTAACAAATTGGCGCCTAACGTAAGGCTTGAAATTTGTGTATTGAGACAAAAAAAATTTAAAAACTCAAACAAAATTTTTCTTCTTTTCCTGTGTGTTCCGCACACTGGTGTTCTTCATTCGCACCTTTAGAGAAACAGTGAGGTATAGTTTGGCAAGTTTATCTGTACTGTAGCTACGGGGCATCGGTAAGAGGCGAGGAAACTGAAAAAACAAAGGTCACTGACAATAGCAACGACACTAGATAAATCAATATCAGTCAACTGACGAAGTGAGAGGGAACAACACACGCATGCGCTTGCCAATAAGAAGTCAGCTGTAGATAAAAATAACCAATTATGTAATTCGGAGGGTGTGGTAATTATGGTTTTCATACAACGCTGCCAGAGCTTGAAGAAGTTCATAACAAATTTGGAAAACTGTTCATCTTTTAATATTTATAAATTGAAAAAATATGTTAATAGGTAAAATCCAAGAAAACAAGCAGATTGAAGAATTATCGTTTGATCATATTGTTAATAATAAAAAGTCCATTTTTTAATTATTAGTACTACATACTCAGCACCTTAACTGTTCCATAGTTAAGTGTTGTTTTCGACTACATTCCTTTCACGGCTTCAGATAAACTTGCCAATGGCATATAGTCGGCAAAAGCTGATACTACTACAAAACTGCTTATAGTGGCCAATAGAATGGATGACAGTTACAATAAAATTTTGCAGTTCCTTCAATAAGAAATAAACCTAACAACTGAAGCAGGAGTACACTTATAAATTTTCTCTTTCTGGGAGAACAAGATTACCTACAAATTAATTAAAACTAATATTTTTCCAGCATATGAATTTGTTTCAAGTCTATTTTCTATGAAGCCATACCTTTCTTTTATCGCAATTCAAAAAAATGTTGGAAAAACAATGACATTTGTCCAAAAATTCATTTCCAAATTTTTATTTCCATTTTGTCTAAATACAAAACTCAAGATATAGTGTATTTATATCATATTGATAGCGGAAGAGCTCATTAAAAATTCAAAAACGTGTATGAATCACTTCAGGGTGATTCAAAGAATCAAAAATAATTGTAATTGCTTCTTCATATAAGTGTTCAGTTACGCCAGATTCTTCCTGTATAGTAAACCGTGGGGACAATGGATCCCTAATACCATTCCCATTCAAATATATTTAGAAGTGATAAATTTGCTGTGACAGTGCAGTGTAGTTGGGGTAGGAATAAGGGCCAATCAATGCGCAAAATGTAATTGAGTGGAGTCTATGAGCAGAGCCGGATATATGAGGGGGGGGTGGGGGACAAAGTATGCACTGCACATGATGCTATGGGTGTTCTGGCTCATGGCGGAGGCACTAACATGGGATTCTCCACAAGAAAATCACCAAAAAAGCTAGGGTCTGTAAACGTTAAAATTGACGCTAAAGAGGTGGAGGTAAAGCATGTACGACTGCGCGGGGTGGACCAAACGCCACATCGTCACGTGCTATATTAAACGCCACGTTGTCATGTCAACCGTCACGAGGCTCATGTTTGCTTCTGTCGACTGTATCAACTAAAAACATGGAACCAGAATTTCAAGATGAACCTTACTATTCTTGATAAGTGAATATGACATTATTTTTAATGCTAGTTACCTGATAAATATTCTTCTTTAGGCGTAAGTGTATCTATTGATGTTATACTGGGAGATTGTATTAAACTGGATAAATTCAAATTGAGATTAAGAAGATTTCTATCTAATTCTCCGGATGTTTCCATATTTAGTACTTCGTAATAAATGTCATTCAGATCGGAAACTACCTAAAATTATTATTAAATTCATAATTGAATACAGAAAAAAATTATATTACAGTCAAATAAAGGGGGTCCCATTTAAAAAATGTAATTATGATCCCTCAGGTTTTTTTTGAAAATGATGTACAATTGCAGTTAATTTTACTCAATAAATCAATATTTTATTCGATTATATTCAAGGCTTGGGCTTTATCACACTAATGAACCACCCTGTAGCTAAAGCTCAAATTGTAACGGTTACATTTAAATGTCGAAAAGTTAAAGATAGTATATTGTTTCACGAGTGACAAAAGTAACATTTTTTCAAGCGAATAGAACAGTTTACCTGCCGAGGTGCAGCCGAGTGTCAAACTTATGAAACCAGGCAACTACATAATATAAATTGTTTTTAAATCTCACGGTATTTTTACAACTCCATTTTGCTTTTTAATGACCCTAAATCAAAGAAATGCATTCTCATTAAAGGAATGATTTCTATCTTTGTTTATTAATAATAAAAACATTATATACGAGGGCGGCAAATAATTGAAAATATAAATTCCATTTTCGTCACTAGAGACGAAAGTTAGCGTTATGACACTTTCTCTCACTGGTGACGGAAATCACGTTTTCGCTAAAAGTATTCTATTACAAAATGACGACTTTTTGTATAGAGTTTTAGAAAAAATAATTTACCACGAACTCTTCTCAATCCGTAGTCTGTTGAAGTAACTGACTGATTTGGAGCATGAAGAATTTATAAAAGTTGCTTTTGTTGTATCACTGGACATCCATTTCACTTTATTTTTGATTGTATTTCTTGTGTTTGCCGTTATTAATGTTGTTAAAAAAATGTTTTGAAATAAAAATGTTCACTTTACTTTCTTCATATGTCTACATAATTCACAACCGTTCGAATTGACCTACATTAATTAAATCCTTACTCACTCTATAAGATAAAAGTATATTTCAAACTGGTTTAAACTGATGAATTATATTTTTGTTTTCAAAACAATATAATAAAAAGAACGCAAACAAGTATTTAAAAATTGTCTAAATTTTTCACGATTTACACATAAACAAATTTAAATATCCAACTAATAATGTTCAGGATGGAAAAGATATTACTACTTTTTCGCGTATTGTAAAAATAATAACAGACTATAAAGTGACGCAATTCTTACTCTTCAAATAAATTCATTGCGATATGTTCTACTTATAATTGATAAGAAATTAATCGATTGAGATTGAAATTGTTTAATAACTTCCATAATATACAGGATATACCAGGACTTCGTACAAAGAAAAAATAATTATAGTACACTGCGTGTCATACAAAACTGGTACAACTATTATAATCAAAAATAGTATTTTTGTAGTTCTGTAAATTGACCTTTTAATGTGTCCATGCTTAACTTAAACCAGCTGTTATGGTATAATTTCTAGGGCAGTGATGCCAGCTCAACAAAAATGTTAGTAGATGTAATGATCTTCTGTTTCTATGGGATCACCTCCTTCGAATTATCTACCCATAGATGTAATGATGAAATTAAAAATACTTCTCCTCCTTCTTTGTTTTATTGACCTCCACTTATTAGGTATTTAGCCAGAAAAATTAAATATATATAGCAATATAAAACAAATGGACGAGTTGTATACAAGGGAATTGCTGCCAACATAACGAACAAAAAAATACTGAAAAAGGTTAGTCGCATGAGGAAGTGGTTTTTCCAATCAATTTTTGGTCTTTCCTATATGTTTTGAGTCCCTTTACCACCCATGTTGTACCCGAAAAGTTCGGAGGTCTTTTTAATTTGGGGTATTTTGCATCTTACAGTTGACGAAACACAAACAAAGCTAAACAAACATGTATTGACACCTGTCATTAGTTGTTCGTCAACTGTAAGATGTAAAATAACCCAAACTAAACAGATTTCCAAACTTTTCGGGTACAACTCCTACCTTAAGTCTTAAGTAATCAGTTAATAAGATAATGCGCTTTGAAGGAATTTGACACATGTGACTGTTTGTCATTTTGATTAGTTAAATTTGGTTTACATAGGGAAAATAGAGGTGTATCAGTTTTATTTGACGCAGAGTATACTTAAAAAATGTTTCCTTCCTCTCGTTAACGAACTATAGGGCACTAAAGTTGGGAGTGATTTTTTTTAGTTATATTTATAATATTGTATATTTGAGCCTATAGAATAAGAGCATGATTTCAATTTATTGAATAGTTAACTTATAATTTTACTTTATAACTATTGTATAAGTATAAGTTTAGGAATATCAAGTTAACAGGTAAGGGTTAATTTTCCTTTACCATACTAGTTATCGAGTAAGATAGTGTAATGGAAGTGTGAAGTATCGATTATTGAAAATCCCTAAGACTTCTTGCCAAACTTTTCCGCTACCCTGTATATATGTAAATAAAATATAGAAAACAACATTTTTAGTTAAAGAAAATCTTAAAAAACGATTAGTGGTTGGACTAAGCCACAAAAAAAATTTTTACGCAAATTCTACTTTTTAATTTAATAAAATTCTAGTGAAATATTGCAAATGTACTTACTCCGCATTCAGAATAGTTTATAAACATGTCGTATAAAATATAGAACTTCTTTGAAGTCCTTTATCAAGGAAAATTATTAATAATGGTATGTTATCGCTTAGAGTACAATTAAAATACCGATTGATAAGACAATAAATTAAAGGTAGGTTATTTTTGTTATCAGAATTACACGTATTTATATCAAAACAGTTCAATAATAGTTATTTAACTAAAAAGTACCAATAATTTATTTTTTACTGTTCTAAACATATAAACACAACGCTAGTTACTGTTGTAAATCATTTTTTCTACACCCACATGTATATTGTCCATTTTTCGCACAGTTTACAGAATGGAAATGTAAGCCATATCAATTAACTGAACGTATATATTCATATACATCCTAGAACGTATATGAAATCCACCAATCAGCATTCGCGTTTAGTATTCGTCAACTCCCCTTCTTTGAATTTCAAAGAAACGTCAAAATGACTTATCGAAAAAAAGGCTTCCCTAAAAGCACTGGATCAAGAATATTTATTAACAATAATAAACATAAATAAAATAATCCGTATAAATTAACAACACATACTGAAAACAGAATAAAATGGGTATTTAAGAGGACTTTTGATAGACGTCAGCTTTTATAAAATTTTGTAATTCATGTGACGTTATAGATATCCGTAAAAACATTCCTCGGTGGTCAAGTTGTTAGCGTATTAGGTTCTTGCGCGTTAAGCCGCGTCCACATTATGTCGAATGGTGTTGATCGACAAGGTCGATCGACAAATCTCATTCGACATGTTCGACTTTCAACTCGTCCACATCGTCAGTATATGTGGACGTGTTGACCGACATACATCGCCGACATCAAAACTGAAAATACTTTGAATTCGTTTTGCGTCATTAGAATTTTCAATTATGAGTGATGAAGAAGATGCTGTAGTGGCAGCTGCCGTTACAATTATTTTTGCAGTTGCTGGAAACCAGCAACAGCGTTTTCGTCGACCTGGAAGATTTTGGGTACGACCCAGCCTTGTCAATGGTAGGAAAAAATATCATACAAAGGAATTTATAAAGGATTTACTGCTAGATGAGGCTGCTCCTCATTCCAATCCATATTGAGATACTACACAGCGCACAAAACTAACCAAAATGAATAGGTACGTTTAGGAAATGTTGAGCAACATGCTTCGATACGTCCAAACTAGCCATGTCGATTCGACTTCCTTTTATCCGTACCGACTTGGTACGGGTTTGCATTCGATTCGACCCGACATGGATCGACAATGTCGGGCGACCGTCCACACTGGATAGACTTTGTCGATCGACCTTGTCGATCGACACCATTCGACATAATGTGGACGCGTCTTTAGGTACAGGGTTCGATTCCCAATCGCGAAATTTTTTTTTTAAATTTTATTTCTAAATAATTATTCCGCTTGATATTGATTGGTAAAATTATGAAAATTGTTAAAAATTTTGAGATTGAAGTTATATTACAGTCGAGATTACAGTTTATTAAAATGTTTATTTTCTAGATTTTTCAAGTGGGTCGTAGAAAAAATATACTGTTCGACTCGTGTGGATTGACCATATCGCACTCGAACGATTGAGCACTCCGCCTACGGCGTCGTGCTCAAACTTCGTCCTCGTGCGATATGGCCATCATATCCACACTAGTTGCACAAACTACTATTAACGACACTGAAGACCAAATAAATAACTAACCGACTTAACCGTAAGTAAGCGGCCTACAGATTTACAAAAAACTGCAATTCTATGACGACCCTTATACAAGAGCTCAGTGCTTTAATGACTGCTTGACTATCCGACGATGATACAGAATGTATATTATAGTCCTAATTCGTTTTTCGACAGCTTATCTTAGTTATCTGTAATTTGGCGGAGTAGAATTCAATGAGACCACTGGCGGGAAATCAATTCGAGTAAAACAATTCGTATTGCATTGTTTTTGTATTATATGCAAGTCAACGTAATTACCGTAAATTCGTACTTTATTTGTTCAATTTTTTGTCAGTGAAAAGCTTAAAACTGTGTTTTTCTATTCAACTCAACTGTCATCATTTCTGAGGTTATATTCTTATCAAATCAGAGATATTATGGAAGAGGTTATGTTATTCTATTTTTTGTTTTCATTTTATGAAAGTGTCACTTATTTCCTCTATAGATACCATGCAAAAATATATGGCCAGCATTTAAAACTGCACCTAGAAGAAGGCTCAGCATTTACAAATTCAAATAAACTTATTAAAGATTTAAAATATTACTCAATACAAACGTACCTTCCCTGTAACTTTTGTAGATATGACTATATCAAAAATGAAATAAAAACACGAAATCAGACCTAAGTTTGTTTTATTTTTGACAAATATCGACCATACCTATTACTCCAAAAATAAAAATATTGGGAGTCAAAATTTAGTTTAACAACCCAAAATACTGAAGCACAATCAAAGAAAAAGCAAAAGTTTTACAAAACACACACTGAAAATAACTAAAACAGCAAAATAAAACCACTTAAATATCAAAGGGCTTATACGGCAGCTGATTTGTTTTACTCGTTGCTAAGATGACATTGACATTTCGGAGCGCCATCTATCGAATTCTACTTTTCCAAATTTTGTTTAGGATAAGCATTTTTTTCTTTTAAACTTGATATTTTCAATTCTTAATTACTAACAAAGCAACTCGGTATAAAGTAAGTTAATTCCTTGAGGCTTGTATCCTGCATTCAAATTTTTGTTACTTCATTCAGGGTGGTGGAAAAGATTTGATATTTTGTACACTTTGAAAAAGTATATTTTTTCCATCATTGGGTGTATTCTAAATCCCAGAAGATGAATAAATGTAACTTACCTCTTTTAAATTAAGAAAAAATTGCTGGACTAAGCTTTTTCTATGAAAATACCAAAAATTCCTTTCGTTTTGATGATAGACTCGTACTGGCGTTTCTATTAAAAATCTCACCGGTTCTTGTATACCTCTGATGACTAAATCTACGGCCACTGTCATGAATTGTTTAACGTCCTTCGGTGTCTCCACGTTCAAAGGTTCAAAGGATTCTTCGGTCGGATCCCAATCGGCCGATATTACAGTACAATTTCTTTCATGAGACGTCGCTCCTGACGTTCCTTGATCCTTCTGTAATTCAAAATTATTGTTATTTAAATAATGAAAGTTAAAATATATTCTGATACATCATTCCACCTGTCCCACATATAACGTCAAATAACAAGCAGGCTTTGGGTATATAAACTAGTTATTTAAACACTCACCATTTCCAACAGTTGCATATCGGAATGTTTGACATGTTTCCCTGCCGCTACGAGTAAACCAAAACAACGTTCTATAAACAAATGCGGACCATTATCGGATACTTGACGTATACTTATACATAACTCTTTTTCGACGTTTATCTTCAATCTAAAACCGTTTTTGTCTTTCCCTACAGCGGAACAAGAACCCTGTAAATTATAAATAAGATAAATGTTGGGGTTTATCAATTTTTTCTTCGAATGATCGGCAAATTATTTCCGATAATGCCAAAACAAAGACATCGTCCAAATTTGGAGGTCGCGGAACGCAATTGATGGTTTTATATGACGCCATTTTGCGGTGGATCGTATTGTAGTGCTATCTAGCGATACTTATCGAATGTAGTCCTGAGGTAGAAAAATAGGTGACTACTAATGGTAATTAATGTGGCGCCATCTACATTTCAATCACCTAAAAATGTCAATGTTGCCATGTTTGAATTATAAACGAACTAGATATTTCAGTGTTCCTGTGGAAACCCGAGACACACCTTATTTGTGATATTAATAAAAGTGGAGAAGTTGTGTATTTTGTTTGTTTTAAGTTGGAAACTTTATTTATTTATTGTTCGCCAATCGCCACACTTCTATTATGGAGAAAGATGAGTTAGTGTCACAATACCATTAGCAATACCATGGTAAAATAAAATAACTTTATTGTTTTGTTTTCCAAAAGGGCCACGCACAAAAAGTGGTGGCTGGATATGTTGTGTTGATGATTGTAACATGTAACATTGTGACACTTATTACTTATCTTTGTCCATAATATAACTGTGGCGAATAATAAATATTATATTTTTAACTTAAAACAAATAAAGTACACAATTATTGTGAGAAACCTTTTTTTCTAATATATATTATGTATAAACTCAATAATTTCAAAATGTAAATGTAAAATATATGTATGCATCTTGGTTTTTTACAGGAACTCTGAAATATCTAGTTAGTTTATAATTGAAATATGGCAACATTGGCATTATTAAGTGAGTTAAAAGTAGATAGCTGTACACTAATTACAGTTTCTGATTACCCAGTTTTCTACCTTATACCTACTTCCAACACATGCCGCTAGATAGCACTACAATCGATCCACCGCAAAATGGCGTCATATAAAACCATCAATTCTCTATTTCCCATTTTAATGACACGCTTCTATGCAACACACAATACTTTCGGTTATGCAACACAAAATACTTTTTGTTATGCAGCACAATTAACAATGGAGCGTATTTAGTGTTGCGTTTATTTGTAAAATATTCCTATCTATCTTGGAGGTAACATAAAATGTATGTAAGGGTATAATTATTTTGTGAAAATTCCCACTTAACATGGGCGTACGATAAAAATTTTCAAGGGGGTTGGTTTATTTTAACAAATTTCCTCCAATCATGATGCTAAAAGTTGAAAATGAGCGAAAATTCGATGGAAATCAAGCTTCTGCCTTGAATAACTCTGGTAGGAATCAAACAATATAATAAGTATAAGAGACCTTTTTGAAAAAGCATTAAATTCGATACAAAGATGCTGACCATTTGAAGTGAAGATTTTTTTGAAACACCTTAATAAATGTACGGGATACTAAAAGTCACTCGAAAATCCGTAAACTGCGTACGTTTAAAATTTTTAATGAGATGGGGAAGGAAAAATATCCTTAAAAAATGGTATGGGTGAATAGAATGGTTGTTTTTCTAGGAAGGGTGAATTAAAGATTATTTTTTCTTCTTGAAAAATTCTTATTAAAAATTTTGAGCCTGCGCAGTTTAAGGAGCCGCCAGTGCATCTAGTAATGAATATGTATTCATTATTATCTTTAAATCTATTTTTGTACCTTTCCGTCGTCTTCTTTTATTTCCAAATTAACTTCAAAAACGTGCATCAATGTCCTGGCGTCGCAGTTAGTTGACATAGACGCTGACATAACATCAGCGCTCGATGTTATTGAACTGCTCATGGTGCTCATCGATCTGGGAACTCTCTGAAAAGCTTTTAAAAACATTATTGTTAAAAAATAGTTGGTACGTTTGAATTTGTTTGGCATTTTTGTAAACAAATTATTAAATGTGGAAAGTAACTAACATTTTAATTACCAAAAATGTGCTTAAACTTGCATGAAGAAATAGGTATTTATGTACCAAGGACGAAAGACTGTCTATTATATTCGAGTCTACAAATTGATAGTGGAGGTGTAGCCGAGAATAGTTCTTTTCGTCCGCTGTGCAAAAGATTAGTTTCAATCACAATAACATGATTCACCTGGGCAGAATTAAATAATAGTATATTATTAAACGGGCAATTCATGATAGCCATTATTCACGACGTTTGCGCCCCTCGCCTGCGGCTCGTGACGCAAACGTCACCCGAGTGAATATTGGTCATAAATTGCGAGTACAATACTATACTTTGTCCACGACCCTTAATTTCTTTATTGAATAGAAGTCAGTAATCATTTGAGGATTTGACGTATTACTAACCTCAAAATTTGGTAGCTACATAAAATAATTTGACATATAGAGATGGGCGATACTGTGTAAAGTATCAATACAACGTACCGTTATAAATATTTTGGTTTAAAATACTTAATAATAGAAAATATCGTTATGAAAAGTATCAATACTAAAATTTCATTTCATCGATACGATATATTTCAGAAACAAATTTTCCGAACAAAATGAACAGATTTAATAGTGTATTCCGTATTGTATCCCCATCTCTAATCGTGAATTATGAACCATAATACACTCCAGTGTATTATGAACCATAATTCACTCTAGTAGGTGGTCGTGGACAAATATTTAAAAAATGCATCTTTTTAAACGTTTTTTCAAAGAAACAAAACAACTTACTTCTACTTCTAGAATTTCCACCAATGCGATAACCGTATATCGGTACCATATTTTAGGTTATATCTCAAGTAGTTCAACGAATTCAAGTTTTCCTAATAATAATTTTCAACTTCTCCGCCCTTAACTTTTATATTGACCATAATTTAACTAAATACGAAGCACATATATTTTGAACAAGCTAACGAATCGAATCACATTCATTAATTATATGATTAGAATTTGTAAACAAAAAAATATATGACACACTGTATCCTGATAATAAACTATCACGTTATAATATATAGTCTCTTGGGTATTACTGATTGGATACATTTTAAAAAATAATAAAACAATTTTAATGTTCAGTTATGTCTACAGTGGTGGATACGTTTAGGAGGGATTCGAAATAGATTTAAAAATTGAGAAAATTAAAGGTACAAACACCTTGTTGCAGCAACTATATATCATAATACAATTTCAAAATTTCAAGTTAATTGGTGATTTTTTCGTTTATTGGTTCTTTGAAAATGGTGGTTAAGTAAAGTTGATTGTGAAAGTTAGATATTAAAATGTCTAGCTCTAGAAAATATTTAGGGCTCCCGCAGACTGCAGACTTTTTATCGGCCGATAGTTTGGTCGGCTTCTTAATCAGTATGGAGAGGAATGCATTATCGGCCGATACTGAATCGCTGTAGTGTGCGCATATGCATTCCTCTCCATACTGATTAAGAAGCCGACCAAACTATCGGCCGTTAAAAAGTATGCAGTCTGCGGGGGCCCTAAACGAACACAAAAAATATATCAAAGATGGGGAATTCTTTAAGTCAGCTATTTGCAAACATGCTTGAGAAGAGGGTCATCAAATTTTATGAGATTCATCAAAAATAATATTGAAAGAACCCAATAATAAGAGACGGAAAATCAAAGAAAGTTCTTTAATACAACTAAATGCAGATTAAAGTGTAGCCAGTATTTCAGCCGAATGTATTCATTTGGTTACCAATGTTAGAAAGAGAAATTTCCAATATCAATTACTTGCGTTATCAGGATAGCATCATCATCATCATCATCATCATTTTTATCCAGGTTTTCTTATGATTTATCATTTGAATAGTTGTTAATCGATACACATTTCAATACACAAAATCACAAAACTGAGTATACATATTTTGAAAAAAAAATCGTTTTATTAACGTTTCCAATATAAACGAAAAAAAACGCGCTATCCCAATAAAAACCGTTCCTGGAACGTGCACTTCACTGGATTCCATTTCTAGTAGACTATCACATCGTTGGAATGTCATAAAATGAAATATTTCAATTCACATTTTGCCAGAGATATGATCTACTATGAATGGACCTTAATAAAAATTTGATAAAAAAATTTTGATTGTCTAGGTGTCAAATTTTTTTCGTTGTATCAGAGAGGGATAAAAAATTATTTTCTACTTATTTTATGAAACGTTGAAATAAATAATTTAAAAAATATAGTGGTTTAATTCCCCATGAAATAAGAAAGTAAAAAAAACGAAATAGGGATATTGAAGAAAAAAATAAAAAGCTACCTAAAATTAGTTAGTACTTGAAGAATGATGACAGTCTATTGCGTGCGCAGACTTTTTTATTAGGGGGGCCAAATATCAAATCGGAATCTTTTTATGAAAAAACAAAGAGCTGTGTCCGCCGAAACATTGCTTTAGCATATTGCCGCCTTTCCAATTTCTCGCAATTCACTTTAACAATAAAAATCTTCTTCCTCGTAACATTGAAAGAACGTTAAAATTTAAAAATTATAAAATGTTTTGAATGGATGGTATTCTAAGGAATTGGAGTGAATCGATTAGGGTGGGCCATGAACCACCCTGACCCCCCCTGTAGGCACGCCTATGATGAACAGTGCTCCAAAAGTGAAGAATTGGAACTCACTAAAAGTATACCATAATTATCAGGTACAGCACCCAACACCAGTGACTATTCAGAACAACCATAACAAGCTACTAGCAAAAATCAAAAAGAATTATATTTAAGCATGACTAATATTGTATATTCGCTATATTATGTTACTGATACCAATCAAAAGAATTTTCCAGGGTCCACAGATGGTATAGTTAGGGCATTGCCTATACCTATCTTCAACTGTTTCGGAAATATTAAATGTTTTCAGATTATTACAAACATTAATATTAAAAAAAAAGATTATTTTATTCCTCAAATTCGCTACAGTACACTCGATACTTATTTCCCATTTAGTTCATGATATTGTATTCCTTTTTACTGATATATGAAATTAAAAAAATGACAATGGTATCATAAAATGATACATTTAATTTTAATTCAAAACTATATTGTATTGTATTAAATTAAAAAGCAAAATGAATAGTAAAGAAAAATTTAACTTGGTTATAATTATTTTTATATTACCAACAGTAAAATTGATTTATGGCCGGATTTGTTTACAAATAATGGACCAAAGTTTTATGTCTAGCAAAGAACGTGCTTTTTCATAATAACAAACAAATTTTTCGTCGCGATTACGAGAGAGCTCCATGAAAATAAAACAAGGAACAAATAATATCCCAATCGAGAATTACCCATAATAATAATAGTGATACAAAATAAAAGTGGAAAAAAAATTTTAGATCTTATTCTTACGCAACTACACTGCAGTGTCACGGCAAATTTATCACATCTAAATATATTTGAATGGTAATGGTACCTGCGGTTCACTATACAGGAAGGATCTAGCGAGAGTTGCCAACTGAACACTTATTTACATTAAGAAGCTCTTACAATTCTATTAAATTTTTTGAATCACGCTGAAGTGTTTCAGACATGTTTGTGAATTTACCAGCTATCAATATGACAAAAATACAAGTTCGAAGAGTCAATACAATTATGATTCAACTTAAACAGGAAAGCGAGACCACTATTTATGCTTCTGAGCTGCAAGTAGTCAACGCTAAAACGATGCAGCAGAATTTTTTTAGATTCTAATGCAATAGAAATGTCACTTTTAAAGAGCAAAAATGTCTAGGTCGGACTCTAATGTTGGGGAAGTTACATTTTTAGGTTATGATATATGTTTTATGGGGTCTAAAGTAAATATTTATAGAGAATGATTGCTTCTTTTAGCTAACTGAGAGTGGTTAATAATTTTTTCTATTATTAACCTAGGTCAATAATGGACTAGTTCAGATATTTTGAAAAACCAGAGATAGCAATTCAACAAATACTTTTGGAACAATGTTGTATACCCAAGAGAGTGTCTTTAACGCATGAAATTACTTATCAAGATCAAATTATTTGAATAAAAATGCCATTAGATTAAAATTCGCGCTCATCCCAAAATGACTTATGACATCATAGCCACTTTCGGGTGTAGTGCATCACGCTCAGGGAGCCCTATGAACCGGTACTTCGAAGAGTACTCTTGATTTTCGTGCACCCGAACACTCCAGAGCTATGACCATTGACCGCCAGCTTTTGATATGTCAATTGTCACTGAATGATTTTAGAGTTTTATCCCCATTTTATCCAGAGACAGATTTTATCAGTGATACAATGGTTATCTATGGTTAATTATTTATTATTTTGGCAATACAGTCTTACTTGTGGACTGTGGTTTATTCAATTTCGTTTACAATAAGTATTAAACGAGGTATTAAATAAAACTTTTATAAACATTAACAGAACATTAATAATAAAAATCCATAAAAACCGTATATAACCTACAAAAACAACATTTTGACGTTCAAGATCTTGAAACTCCTTGAAAACGGTAGGTGTATCAAGGGAGAGGGACGAGGTAGTCTAGAGTGGTCTGAGCCAAACTTCAATAACCCGAACGTGCAAGAGTAGAAACGAAGTGCTACTGATTAGCTCTGGAGTGCTCTACATGATGAACCCGAAAGCGCCTAAAGGTGTACATTCATATTCTATGGAGCGAAAACAGACAGTGTACTTGTCAGTCAGACGACGAGGTAAACGCATTACGTGTTGCGTTTGTGAGTACTGTTTACTCTTACACTTAAGATGTTGTGTTGTGAACGCAATACTGCTGTAATATTTTAGAGTTGACATAGAGTATAATGTCAATTATATTTAATTTTTGTCTCAAATTTGGCTCAAATTTGGCATCGGTAATGTGCGCGTTCTTTTTTATTTACTCACTTGGAAGTGAGCTGAGATTTTTCCTCCCGTTCACCGATGCTGAATGTGTTGTAAGGGGGTATCAGTTAGACTTGAGTCGGAAATAAAGTGGAGGGGTTGAAACGTGGTTATAAGAGATATTCCAGATAGGTCATATTATGTTTTATGTCTCTTATTCACGTATGCGTTGGCAGATCGCTCGTTTCAATTGAGTAGGTCGTTCTTTTTGGTGTTTACTCACATCAATTTATCTCAGATCACTTTAACTAAAGTGAGCTGAGATCTAGGCAACGTCGGAATGTGATCTTATTTTCGATAGACTGTCACTGCGCATAAAAGCTGCGCGTACTCATTGTTCTATGGCAAGAGACCCTTCCGATTGTTATAGTATTCCGTGATCTTGTATAATACACTATTTATAAATGTAACCTAACCCCACTCATAGTTTACTGGTTTACGATAATGTTAATACCCTCTCCTGATGACGAAACAAGTATAGTTATTATAGTTAGCATTTCTTTTTGTATCAACTCAAACCCCATTTAAATATGTACCATGAATTGAATAATGAAGACAAGTTTTTGGATATTTTTGTACTTAACCGGATTCAAATTAATTTTTTTAAATAAAAGCAATTTAGTTACCTTTGGAAAAGCAAGCGGAAACTCTCGAAACTGCTTCGGCTATGTCACATCGACAAACGTGGCATTGAAAAATAGCCGATTCTTGAGTATCTCCATGCGACCATGTAAAAGCAAAACAACTTGCTTCATTGCTATCGGCTGGACCACGAGCGTAAAACAGAATACGATGTATTTCATAACGAGATATGACAGAATTAGTTAGAGCATCGTATAACCTAAAAAAAATGTATATACAGTGTGTTAATAAAGTAGCGGATTGAAACAGATCGATTTTTGATTCAAATTTACTCATTTTAAAATCAATCTGATAATGAAAAAATGAATTACTCTACAAATATATTTTACTCGTTTCATTTTATCGACAAGAAAGGATTGTGCTGAAATAATAATAAACATAACGTTTATACCTCATTTAAAAACCAGGAGGAGTAATTTAAATTCGAGTTGGCAATTCTGTAGACCTCTGATTGGTCAGATTCCATGGCACCCAGTTTCACACAACACTCTCTACTATTGACATCAGCTGATAATTTCCATTTTTGATAGTTCTGACAGATAAATATAATTAACTGGTTGGAATCTGAGCAATCAGAGGTCTACAGAATTGCCAACTTAAATTCAAATTACTCCTCCTGGTTTTTAAATGAGGTATAATTTGGATTATTTGTAAGAATATTCAAATTTATTATTCTTAATCTTAATAGTTATTATGTACATTTTTTAAGCTAAAATAACAGGAATTGAAAAGTTTCTTACACGACAAGCCCTTGAGATGACGACGGCACCGATACTGATACTTTTATTCCTTGTTCGACGCTTTGTTCATTTAAAATTGTCATGTTCCGTTGAATCTCAGCTTCAGATTTCGGCGCGTTGATGGCCGCCGCGCCCAGATATGTTACTCCTGAGAATATCGTACAATCTTGATCCACATCTGAAACTTTGTTAATTACAACTCAACATTATGAGACATTTTATATAAATTTTAAAGTTTTGTTTACTGAAATAGAATCTACAATTGGATGATCGAAAACAGTGCTGTAGTTAGTTTAAACAATATACAGGGTGATTCATAAGTAATGGGCCAAATTGTAAATCTATTAATATTAACGATTTTCGAGATATTTGAATTTTACTAATTTTCTACAACATTTCACTGTGGTCGACGTAGCATTAATCTGCTAAGCTGTCTTCGTTTTATTAATTGGCGTACAATAAATGTGTTTTATTAATTGGTGTACAATAAATGTGTTTTATTACGTTATTTTTTGTATGGTTTCATTTTAATATCATTACCAATTATCAATTACGTTAGGTAAATGTCAACATTCCATGGCATGCTTATCTTAACAGATTAATGCTACGTCGACCACCGTGAAATGTGGTGTAGTGAATTAGTGAAATTCAAATAACTCGAAAATCGTTAATATTTTGAAGATCAAAGAAATATAGCTTTTTTCTACAGAAATGATAGGGCTATCCAAATTGAATAAGTAAGCTGTAAAATAATGAGCGATAAAACATTTGTAACTGATTTCATCTAATTCATATGGCGCATGTGGCGACATCTACGAGTTAACTCAAATCCTCTCGCACATTCTTGTTTACCCTTACAAAAACTAGTTCATACCCAATTTTCAAATCATTAGGTAGAAAAGTAGCTGATCTATTAACAAAAATCTATTTTATTTTTTTCCCTTTAACATCCTGTACCTCAGTAAGTAGCAGACTAAGACCCATTATTGTTAATGAAAATATTATTTTGGCCTTATGAACGTAGATTTACAATTTGGCCCATTACTTATGAATCACCCTGTATAATGAAACTGTATAATGAAACCGAGAAACCTGTTTATGTTTGTCATAAATCATCACAAAACTGACAAGAATGACAGATGAGTGGAACAAAAATTTTGCTTCCATTAAATGTGTCACAAAAGTGTTGTTTTTTGCATAAATGTAGAAAAATTTATAATTCTCATAAATGACCTCATTCATAGATGTTCCCTAAGGGTTTGAGAGGGCACTGTAACATCGATTTAATTTAAATAACTTCAAAATATCAATTTAAGTTATTCAAGTAGCACATAAAGTAGTCCAATCAAATCTGACAGAAATTGTTTATTATAATCAATGAGCTATCCATGATGACAATCAATTATTGGTCATTTTGGCATTTACTTGATAAACAAACTTTTACATGATTTCATGACAGGACATAAAAATATAAACTAAGTAAACAAAATATAAATTTGTTTAAAGCTACTCAAAAAACAAATACAAATACAGAACTTACTGCTACATTCTTCTTCGCTGCTAGAATCTATTTTCTTTGACTCCGATTGATCAACTGGAGATCTTATTTCTTGACTTAAAGGATCCATTCCAGGTTCTACAAGCTTCACATAAAAAGTACTTTGTCCGATTTTACTCCCTTCTTTTTCCATGGTGTTGTTTATTGTGGGGTCAGGTTCTTGTAGCACTTCTGTCAGAGCATTGGTGAGTTCATTCAAATCACCATTCTAAAAATATTACTTAATCTGAGGTATTTACAATCAAAGTCACCAATGTAGTACTTGGATATTAATTATTTTTAATAGTTGTTAATATTTTGTATTTGTGTTTATTGTAAAAATTGTACCTATTTAAAATGAGTGTTACTGGTATGTAATAAAATAAATAAATATTGATAAAGTGACTGTTTATTTCCTTATTCAAACTTACGCCTTTCATTTTTTTATTACAAAAACAAGTTACAAACATCTTTGATTGGTTGAAACTAGTGGCTACATAATATGTTGAGTGATAAATATAAGAGGTGCAATGTAAAATTTGTGACTTATCAGAGACAAGCTGCCTTATGGAGAATCAAACGTATCCCCACTATTCATTATTTAAATTGGTACTGTATTTAGGCGACGCGGTATATCAACCACTGATTTCAACATTGAACTATTTATTCATTATTTATTGCTCTTGTCCCCACCTCGGTAATTTCGCTTGGATCTGATCAGTCTGATGTAAATCTGTTTGCTCGCAATATTTTATTCAACAGGAAATATTAATCTGTTTATCTGTCATGTTATGAGGTTACATTGTAGTCACTCCTGTCATTAGAGAAATTTCGTACTGTTTGTGGATCATCAATAGTGACCAAAAGTACCTCAGGGACAGACATAGTTGTAAATAATGAAAAATAAACATAAAACAACAAAAACATCAGAAACGACCATTGAGAAATAAATATTTATTACAATAAACTCCAGGTAGTCCAGAGAGATATTCCATTTGTAGTTGTTAACAATAGCATTGTTTAATTTATATTAGACAATGACAATAGTAAAAAGTATAAGACTACTAATTCCTAGATAAAATGGCAATGGCAATATCTCTCCGCTAGTTTCATTTTTTGGCATAAATTAATTTACAAGTCTGCATGTCTTTTCTTATATTCATCACTCAATGATATTAGTTAGAGCTGGGAGAAACGAAACAAAAAAGTAAATAATTTTGTTACAAAGAGCGAAGTAAATCATTTGTTACAGTAATGCTTTACTTTTGTAGGCTTCTAATTATTTCTCCATAGATTTGGCATGTCTCTGATAATAGTGATTGTATGATTTTGTCCACTACCTCACACAAATTATTTTCTATTCTAATACATACTTCAATTTTATATTTTTTTTTTCTAGATGTATGTTATTTAATTTACTTCATTTTATGTACCAAATTTCTTCAGAGTGTTTTTGTGAATCAGTTTCTAAGTAGTTTTGTTACATTTATTGTTGTTAGGTTGGTTTACAATTATTTTCAAAAGTTATCAAGCTAGGTGGAGAAGGTTGTTGTTTTGTTCTTTATCAATATTTGAAATTTAAAATATGTTCTATTAAATCTTAAGGAGCAAAAATGTATACCACATTACATATAAATTTTTTACCAAAAGCAACTGAGAATTTCGTTCTTTCTTCATTCGACGTTACTTTCGGAAAGCAACGAGTAATACAATACTTTTTCAAAAATAACTCATGAAATGAGTTTTCTTTTAATATTTTAGTAAATTTATATTGTCAAGCATATAAGGTTTCTTACCTTAAAATCTAATGTGGGAGTTTTACATACACCTGGCTTATCAGCAACAAAGTCAAATTCTTCACTCGTCGCTACCGATTCAGTAGATTTTACGCTTAAACTATCCTCCATCACGTACTAAAACAAATATCCATGAAAATATTTTCAATTTTTGTTCTAATTTATTGCAATGTTGTTGTTGTTAGACAAAAATATTAACGTTCAGCGTAAATAAAAAAAATTCCGAAATTCAGATTAACTATTTTTGTGATGAATATTTTAGTACTTATTAAATGTCAAATGTTGATATCGAATTCAGATTTAAAAAGATTCAAAATTATTAATAGGCACTTACTTTTAACAAATATTCTACTTAATTAAAATATTTAGGTGTCCCATTGAAAACACATTATTACATTTTTGTTTTCAAAATAATTATATCAAAAACAAATTATGAGCCACCGACCTTGAATCTGACTATTGTCATTGTCAGTTTATAAAGTGTAATATTCATTAATCAGTAACTACATGTATGCATTATTCCATTGGTCTATTTTGACACTGCTGCCGCTTACATCAAAATGACTGGTGTACATCATCAGAGACATCCTATATAAACAAACATCTTAACCAATCTTAACTCTTCTTCTTCTTTATCCTTTATTGGGTAATATCACAAGGGATAATTTGCCCAGAATACTAATCTTCTACATTATTAATTGATGTACCAAGGCCACCTACACTTGGAAATAACAACCAAGTTATGTATGTTATCGGTACAGCCAGTAGTTCCATGCTTCCATTGTCACATAAATTTCAAGACAAAAAACGAAGAAGAGAAAACCACGGGAAAACGTCATTAACAGATTATCGGAATCGGACGTCAAAGATGTGTCATAACCTAATGCATTATCGTATGGCATTATCTGTCCGGGTGTTGGCCAAAGATAATGAAGATACAATAAACTATTTATTATATTTTAAATTTTAGATGTTTTTAATTTTATACCAGTAAACCACCTTTATTAAACGTTTTGTAAAAAGTTTTTAGTGAATATTTTTTTCCAATTTAACCTAATATGTGGAAAGCCGCTGCAGGTCATCAAATTAATATCAGTAACGAAAACACCGAAGATGATGAATGGGAAACTGATCCAGATTTTGTAAATGATGTAGACGAGCAGCAACAGAGATGGGGCTCTACTACCGTGGAAGGTTCAGGAAGAACTGCAGGCTCTATAGAGTAAGTTTTGTTTGTTTTTTGAAAGTAAATACCTTTTTCAAATACATAATTGTATGGTAAATGAGAATACTCAAAATATTGAGACACAATTCACACAATTTTCAGGGTTTGGACTCGGTTGGAGAACCTGAAAAAACCAAGGAAAATTGAAGAGATTCTCAAAAAGACTGGAAATGTCAGAAAGAGTCCGAACCCTAATTTTGTTTCATTAATATTGATGAAATGTATCTAAATATCTCTGTTTTTAAGTATGGATAAATTGCGAAAGGAAACAGAAGAATCAGATGCAAAGAAAAAGAAAAAAGAACTGGAAGAAGGTGAACATAACCCTGCCTATGGTTATGGAGGAAAATTTGGTGTGCAAAAAGACAGAATGGATCAGTCTGCAGTTGGGCACGAATATGTTGGTAAAGTAGAAAAACATGCTTCTCAAAAAGACTATTCAACAGGCTTTGGAGGAAAATTTGGAGTACAATCAGATAGAATTGACAAGGTATTTTTAATGATTTAAACTGATCAATTCCATAGTTATTTCTAAATAGTAACAGTAGTAATCCTCTTTGATTTTTCTTACTTTGACAATCTGGACAAATTGAACTACTGAAGAAATTTGTGAACTCATTATTTTAGAGTGCAGTAACTTGGGACCACAAAGAAAAAATTGAAAAACATGCATCACAGAAAGACTATGTGACTGGATTTGGAGGAAAATTTGGAGTTCAAAGTGATAGACAAGACAAATCAGCAGTTGGATGGGATCATGTTGAAAAAGTGAATAAGCATGAGTCACAAACAGGTAAATATACCATTGATTACATATGCCTGTATATTTTATCTATCTCAGTCATAATTTCAATATCATCGCCTCAGAACAACAGTAGGACATGTAAAAAAACATTGTTTTGAGAAAAATGCAAGTAAAGATTCTGCAAAAATTAGGTTTCCCAATTTTAATAAAATTTTGGTTATTCATATAGCTGCTTAAGCTTCATATGATTGCATTCACTTCAAAATGTGGTTTATTAAGAATGATTTGACATCGACATCTCATATCAATTTTTTTTTAAACCTGCTGTTGCTCTGAGGAGACGATATATTAACAAAAGTTATCTGCTTCCAGTAGATATGAGTTTTATAAATCATCTTTAAATGTATTTTAAAGACTACAAAACTGGCTTTGGAGGAAAATTTGGTGTTCAATCAGATAGACAAGACAAATCAGCAGTAGGCTGGGACCACCATGAAACTCCTCAAAAACATGAAAGTCAAGTGGATCATAAAAAAGGTTTTGGTGGAAAATTTGGTGTTCAAACTGACCGTTTTGACAAATCGGCCACCAACTTTGAAGCACCTGGAAAAGTGGGTACCAATTATACTAAAGTCAAACCTGATATAGGCGGAGCAAAACCTTCAGATTTACGAGCAAAATTTGAAACTATGGTAAGTACTGTAGGTAATCAAATGTACAGATACGATACGAGGCAATATTGTATAACCTTTAATGTGTAATAAAAATGGTTTTGGTTCTTTTTTAAGGCACAACAAACGAAACCTGATGTTCCCACAATTTCTTCTGCACCTAAAAAGAATGTTCATGCTAGGGCTGCCTTATTCACTAATATCAACAAAGGAAGCACAGTTCCCTTGTCTCCAGAAGTAGTCTCTACACCCAAACAGTTGGATCAGTCGAAAATGGCATTTTTGAAACAAACAAATAAAGAAGAAGAAAACAGCAGTGACAATGTTGAAAAAATTAATAAACTCGATCAATCAAAAACGGCGTTTTTGACTCAGCAAAGTAATATTAGTAAAACTGAAGAAAAGACTGTTGAAATTAATCGATTGGATCAGACGAAAATTACTCAAATTGCTCAGAATGATGAGACTGAAATTGACAAGCAACAAAGCATGGTAAGAAATCTCAAAGTATTCATGTTGAAAAATAATTAAATTTAGCCAGCCTATGGTATTATCATTACTCTTTTTTTGCATTTAAATAATCATTCAATGCAAGTTACATGAACTGAAAATATTCAGTACTTGGACAATTCCTGAATAGGCTTATATAGTAATAATTTTTTTGATAAACACTAACAAATTTTTAAATATACTGAATTAAATAGAGTTTCACTACACACAATATTTTTCTATTAAAATGGTATATTATTTTGTGTTGATATGAAAGTTTGAGACAACCAAAAAATTTGGACCTATTAAAACTCTTTTTAAAAACTCCTGAACTTTTTGGCAAACAAATATGATCCTATATCTTGTTTTTAAACTATGAGGAGCATTTTAATAGATACAATCAAACACACCACTAAAAGTTACTAGATGGGGAGAGTGTTCTGAAAGGGTCGTGTTCAGACTCATTGAACTATGTATTGTACTGATCACATTTGTCGTGGCCAATGAGAGATCAAGGTATGTCTAAATACCTTATTGTAATTGGACCCAGGACATGAGGCGACCATGGAGAACACAGCTACCAAATGTCACATTATTATGAAAACATTGTGGTTATATTATGTAAAATATTATGAATGACCATTTGATAATTTGAGTATAAATTAGTATAATATGTATAAAATGCAATTAGTTCATATGTTGAATTATCCTTTTTTTACATTGGAAGTTTAGGTATAGCACAAAATAAAGCTAAACAGATTTTGATTTAAAAAAAATACGATAATAATGTAGGTATCATAATGTGTGTAAAACTATTGTCAGCGATAAATGACCCAAACTTAATAATTTCCTTCGTTTCGGGGGCGAAGAAAGTGCACTGGTAATTTGAGTACAATCTTGGTCCATATTCAAAGAGTAACAAAGCAATACAACACAAAATAAGAAGTAAAAAACACAATTACAATAATATGAGGTAATAAATCTAAACACAATATGAAATAGCAAACGCAAACAGAATTATAAACAGCAAACGCGCAAAAGTGGTAATAAATATTGGAATATTTTTATGTAAATAAACACAAATGTCAAAACTGACAAATAGCGTTGTCAGTTGTATCAAAAGAGCTGTGTGAAACGGGCGGCTATCTGACCAATGATTAGCCTGCAGAAATGCCAACTTAAATCAAATCGCTCCTTTTAGTTTAAAAACAAGGTATACTTACCATAATTTAGCCTTCTTTGCGGATAAAATCATATCGACTCGACTGACAGCCACTTGTCGCTTGAAGTTTGTTTTTATTAATTTTGTTTATTTCCGTATTAGATACAAGAAGAATTAGAATTGTTACGACAGTTGCAGCAACAAAAACCGGACGACTCAGACTCTGATGAAGTGTATGAAAATTTTGATACATCTACTATCAAAAGAGCAGGACCTAGTGCTCATCATATACAAGAACCTGTAAGTGTATTAATTATTTTATTTAAACAATTTCTTAAATATGGTGTTCAACAATTGAAGTGTATTTCATATATAAATTTTTATTTTAGACACCACCAGAGACGATCGAGAGTCCTGCAGCTGCAGCTCAAGAAAATGAAGATGAACTTCAAGATGAAATAGTAGACACCGGTATTACAGCTACGGCACTTTATGACTATCAAGCTGGTGCTGACGATGAAATATCTTTTGATCCTGACGACGTTATTACGCATATAGACAAGGTAAGTAGTTTTTTTTTTCATATTCGTCCATTGATAGTGACCTTTAATCTTGAATTTTTATAAAATTCGATATTTTTAACACGCTTTTATTAGCTTCACTTGTATGTTTGTTTGTAACTCTCATCTGGCAGCTGCTGTGGCAACTCGCTACACCCCACTCCGTTGGGCGGAGTCTGTCGGAGTCAGACTCCTCACACGAATTATACTTGGAGACAAAAATTATAGCGACAGTGTAATTTTGTGCTGACGAAGTATTTAGTATTTCCGACAATTAAAATGCTATAATAAAGATGCTGGATATATATGATAAATAGAGAAATTGATTTGGATAAAATCATTGAATTAACAAAGTATTCTAATTGAATTAATATTAAATTCAACTTAAATTAATTTTAAATTCAACTTCGAAATAAAAACGTTAAAGTCTAGATTGTTTTTTATTAGAATTTATCACTGCTAATTTTCTTTTTAGCTCGAAACAAGTTTTACTACTGTCCGCCCTCTGCCTCAGTATCACTTTAAAATTTGGCACCTTGAATTTTATTGTCAAAATCTAAAAAGTGGAAAATATATTAAAAAAAAACTAAAAAACACGCTTTTATAATAGGATAAACTAAAAAGTAGAAAATAATTTTAATGTATAAATTAATAAACAATAAATAGTATTATTGTGGAATAAATGTGGGGTGCTTTTGCAATTTTAACCATGATGCGATTATAAAATTTAAGCTTCCCAACTGCATGGGAATACAGAGTAAGTAAAGTACAGGTCGAGCTAACCGAGAAAGGTGTATAGAAAGAATGAATTGAGGAGAAACTTTTTCAGTTTTTGAGCCATCAGTGGCGTTTGTTTTATTATTATTGTAATGGAGTCTATATTCGCCTGTAGCATTAGGATCAAAGTGACATATTCCCGCCTCTGTACATACATGGATATCACAGCTAGTTCTTGGATATAAATATCAAGGAGTGATATCCCAAGTTTTTTTGTTTAGTAGTTCATATGTACCGAGATAATTTTTCATTTTGTAACCATATTTCAAATCTGAATTTAAAATTTCAGATTGATGCGGGATGGTGGAGAGGTTTGTGTAAAGGAAGGTACGGATTATTCCCAGCAAATTATGTACAGTGTGAGGAATGAATATGGAATAATATATAATATTATACAAAGAAGGCCTATGTACTTATTTGCTTCCAATTTTAAATGAAATACATAAGTATAAAAATATTTTTTCATAAATATTAATTTTTGTATAGTTTGTAATTAATTGTTTTTAATCGAATTATTTTAACATTCAAAATTATTTTATATTTTACATTGTTTAAGATTTTATATAAGAGAAAGTAAATATTGAAACAGTTATTGACATTGTTTAGAAATATTACAAGTCGATAATTTTTTTTCTTTATCCGTTTCCAGTGGTTTGAAAATTTCAATTTTATGGGGGGTTTAAAAAAAATAATGCAAGAAATGGCTTTATTTTTAATTTTTTCTCTAAATGAACATTTAACCTACTCTAAATGAATAAAATCACAGATTATTATCGTTTAACAAATAACTAAATCATGAATTCAATAGAAAAAAATGTGTACATAGAAATAATATTTTTAAACATATAAAAATTATCACAAATACTTTAAAATTCTAAATTAACAAAAAACTAAAATGTATTACCCTTCATCAGTTTGTGGAAATGATCCAAAAAATAAATTTATTAAAATTCTTCTTTTTTACAAATGCGACTATTTTATACAATGTGATCCTAAACACTGTTTGAATAAAAGAAATTTTCGTCTTAAGAGGCCATCCATAAATTATGTCATACTTTAAAGGGTACAACGGAGTGACGAATCTAGAATAATTTAACTTTATGTTATAAAATTGAAAAATTTGTGACGTCACATCAGGGATGAGGGGGTTCTAAAAATGTGACAAAGGTGATAAACGCGTAACGTAATTTATGGATGATCCTAATTGTGTCGCATCAGCATTTTAAAGGAACATAACTAGACTTTTTAACTGATATCACGAAAGTTAAGACACCCTGTATATGTCGATATAAATAAAAAAATAATCATAACATACTGTACAGTCATAAAACCTATTTTACGACAGCAAGATATTTACAATTTTTTTGGTACGATGAACTATACAATATTTGACAAAAACATTTTTTTAAATTAAGAATTATTCGGACAAAGCTCAGTCATCGTAAAAGATATCAAAATAGTTATTTATGTAACAAGTGCAAAAAGCACGTTTTGCAAGAGTTGCATACAATATTTTTTCTACATTCATGCAAAAACTGGAAAATTAGAATATAATAATATGTTAGGAACTCAAACTCAAACCGTTCTTCTTTTTTTTTGTATCTTTATGGCCTCCACCTTGTCAGTACTCAATTATAGCTGGTTTTCGCTTTGACCATTTCAATTTTAAATAATTGAAGATTTTTGCAATAATTGTAACTCGTTGAAACTAAGATATACATATATTTTTGTTGTATTAAAGAAGGATCAGACACTTGCTCTGGATTTTTATTTTATTTAATGTTCATGTTAGTGATAAATCATCACAAAACTGACACAAGAATGACAGATGAGTGCAACAAATATTTTGTTGCACTAGTGCAAAAAAGAACCACTTTTTCCATTAAATCTGTTTCACGAAAGTGTTGTTTTTTTCATGAAAGTAGAAAAAATTTTATTTGTAGCTTTAAGCTTCATATTTTAATAAGTGACAATGTGACAGGGTGTTCCAGAACTCAGTGCCAGATCAAAGTTATGGTTTTAATAGAACACTATATTTTACTGTAAAACTGAGACCCGCTTCACTGCTTTATTACAATCTGTTATACAGGATGTTTGGAAAGTAATAACCATTTCTCTGGCAAGTTCAACGCCCTGTGTAATTGAATAATAATCTATTAAAGTCGAAGATTTTTGATGACTATCGGCAAAAAAAAAGAGGTTATAAGACAATGTTCAGCTAAGTCATTCTTAAACTCCTGTGTATTGTCTGTCGTTTGCCATTATTTATATTCATCTTGAAATTATCATTTTTAATTAAAAATATTTTTATATTTTCATCGTATCGTATAGTTCTTCGTACCTATAATGTTTTTCTTTCTACACCCCTTAAATATAATCTTCAAATAACCAATTTTTGTGCAAATTTCCAGATCTAACAAAAAATTGGTTTATGGCAGTTTTTTTTGTAAAAAATGTATTTTTTTATTGTCCCTTACTGCAAACTGGACATATTTTACCTAAAAACATTTTTTCTATCATATGATAACATTAACTTACAAAAATGGACATATATTTATTATACCATATGATTTTTTGTACATACACGCCTTTTTATCATCCGTACCAGACTCATTCTCAAAAATATACGAGCTAAAATTTGAATATTGTACCGGGTGGTCCGATAAATGCGGCTATCCATATCAAAAAAGCAAAATAATTGTGATATTCTTTGTTGTAAAAAAATAATCCGAATAAAAAAAAACAAAAGGAAGTAAAAAAAATCAAAATCCTGGATGCTTCCTTCATACTGTCTCTGAAGTTAGTCTCGTAAATTTTTACTGCCATTCGTATGTACTTTAATCGGTGTCGGTAATTTTTATCAAAGTCAAAGGATGTGTTACCTCGCGACTGAATTCCTGACTAACATAGACGACTATGTGGATGGCAAAAAATATTCTTTCCGTTACGAAATTACCATTTTTTGCTAAACAACTACAGGGTGTAAACTAGAAGAGATAGAAGAAAAGCGGTTGAAATGTTATGACTTTTTTTGTGAAAGTTACGATAGCCTAATTAAATCTTTAGTAACTAGTTTTTAGTTACTAAAGATTTAATTAGTCTACTTTAACAAAAAAAAGAAGTCATAACATCTCAACTGCTTTTCTTCTATCTCTTCTAGTTTACGAGATACCCTGCAAAACACACCAATTTAGGACACCCTGTACATAATGTCTGATTTTGAATTAACCTGTATTCTGGTTAGGTTAGATTGACGAAATATTTTTTTTTAATCAGCTTGAGATTATATTCCTATACTCCGGAAAAGTGACACATGTCTCTAGCCTGAAAAGTAGTTAAGGTAAGTATTCACTTCCCTAATGTTTTAAAAGTAAGAAATTGGGATTTTTACGATAAAAAGACGATGACGTCACACTTAGTTACTTTCCTGCTCATCAGAATAAATAATAATTTACCAACCGTAAATACAATTTATCCTTAACAGCCAGTGCAATTTACAGCTAACGGGTTGGCAAAACTTCACGACGTTGTCAGATAAACTGGTAAAATTCCCCAGTTGGTTTTGACGTTTATTGACATTCGATCATCGTCTAATATTTACAAGTATTTTTGGTGCTTTTGAATTCATTGTTCCTTTGAGATTAACTAGATTAAGAAAACAATTTCCATAACTAATTATTTACGCTAATCTGCAGTGTGTAGTTAATAAAATGCCGAAGCAGTTGAACAACAAATGTCAAGAGATGGTAACATGTTTGTTAAGCTATTTTGAACGAGAATGCCGAAACGGAGGCCCGCTGCTCCCTAACTGCTGTAAGAGACGTAAGTAATAGTATTAGTTAGGTATTTGTATTCATTATTATTAACATTATTGTTACATATTTAAATGTAAAGGTTGATTAAACTTGATATGTTATTCTTTCATAAATTGAAATAATTATGTTGTAGAGATTTGCAGAAGCATTACAACTTAGCCTTACTACTGTTAACCGTATTGCCGTCAAGCATAATAGAGGTGAACAGCCTAAAAGCCCACCTAAAAAGAGTCAAGGCATAAAACCTACTGTTGAAATTGATAACTTTGAACAAAATGCTTTCCGAAATGTATGGAAACAGTGCATTGGTTGGAATACCAGCTTTTAGTAAACTTGGAAGAGCCTGCCACAATCATAATGGAATATCACAGTATGGTGATCAATAAAGTACCAATAACAGCTACCAAAAAGGCTTATATACAGAACTGGTTGATACAAAATGATATTCCGTTTGAAAAAACATTTCTCAATATATTATGGTAATACTGAGCTAACTTATTTTGCTTGAAAATATGCATGCTTTAATATTTTTGTAGGGATAAATAAGAAGTTGCCATATCTGAAAAATATGGTCACAAAGTGCTTCGACTTCTCCCTTACCACTGTATATTCAACCCAATTGAACATATTTGGGGAATTTTCATAGAGATCATGTGGGATCTGATGGTGCATCAACAGAACAAGCAATTGGTGCATGTAAAAAGGCTTTAGAAAAAGTTACCCCTGATATTTGGTCAACGAAAAAATTATACAAGATTAGTGTGATAGACAAGTAGTATTCGATAGACAGGATGTGCCTCCACTTATTATTAATTTTGACAGTGATGATTCTGAGATGGATTAGTGGAAATCTTGTGTTCTATTTTTCTATATTTTTCTCCAATTTGCTTTATTTCCACCTTTTTAAAATCACTAATAACTATTATTGAATTAATTATTTGAAATAAAATGTATATTCACAAGTTATTGTTTTCATTATTAACATAAGTAAAACTTAGAAATACAATATAATATCAGGAAGGTAGTGACTTAACATAATTGTCATACAGTCTTCAAATTTCAAATTATTATCAGAAGGAGCAGAGATTTGGGCAAGGTATTCCAGTTGTTGATAAAGAAATGTTCACTCGATATTTCATTATTTCAATTTGCATTGGTCTAATAGCACACCTATATGTATCCAGCTACCCAAGTCTATATATTTTTGTGAATAACACCTCACACAAAATTAAAACTGCATAATATGAAACAGAGATACGAATGAAACCATGGAGCATCTTAATTCAACTTCCCAATGTATGATTGTGTAGGAAATAGACTCTTTACATCACAAGATTATTCAGATTACAGCATTTAAAGCTGTATGGATTCTTTTTACCATAAACTCGGGCAGTGTTCTAGAGGCTCCAGAGCATAGAATGCTTTTCATATAACTCTCTTCTACGTAAAATCAAATGTTAATTCGAATACAGAATGCTTGGTTACTATCTCTTCTTGTATCTTATCCATAGTTTTTCATAAATAAATATTTATATTAAATACAAGCCTTTAGTTTTTTTAAATAAATATTTTTGACTTAACCTCTACACGAGGCACGGACCAACAAAAAAGAAGAATTGTCAATCTAACATTAAATTGACTTTTCTAGTTTTCGTAAAGTAAAGAAAAAAACTACAGTTTGGCAACATCACAATATTTTGTTTTGCAACGTCATCGTCTTTTTATCGTAAAAATCCCATATATTACTAATTGATTATGAAAAAACACCATTCAAAACCGCAGAGTTTTGATCTTCTCCATGTTAGGTATTAAAAAGAGGTTGAAAAATAATTTTTATATAAAAAAGTTCTTGGAGATTAGAGTTTTGAATATTTGTACAGATGGCTTTACTCGGTACCAAACATATCTGAAAGCCACACTTATTAAGCAACCCGTCTAAATTAGAGGCTGGTGAAGTTTTTAACTGATTACTTGAAAAATCAATTGTACTCATTTACAAGATAATTCTTTTCTAAAAAGAAATCTATTACAATCCAATGATCATCATTATATCCAATATTGTATTGAAAAAAAACCTGGCTAGATGTGTCAGAGTAAATTTCGCAATAATTCTCGTACGGGTAAAACGGTTTTAAAAGAATATTGGAAAAAATAATTAGATCTATTATTATCAAGAAAAAGAGAAAATATTATTTTTTCAATTAAATCATGATACAGTGTGACACATATAAATTGTTTGTTCAATGAAATATCAACAGTGAAGGATTTAAGGTGACTTTATATATTTCCAATTCTTTTTTTATGTGAGAAATATAAAAAAATTGATGTAACTTACCCCGCGCTCCGCAAGTTTTTCTAAACAAGTTAGTACATTTTATTTTTGAAGAAACCAGGCACTTAATAGTAAATTTTTTTTACATTGTTTTTCATTCTTTCTATAAAAAATATCTTCCAATTCCACTTTTTTGATATTTTCGAAATAAAAAAAATTCGTTACAAATGAATTTGATAAAACTTGAATAATCAACAGATTTAAAATAAATGTTTCTAAGAAAGAACGTCTATTTCTCTCGGCGACGCGAGCGCCGGTGGTATAATTTGAATAATATTATGCGAAGGTGAATTGCCCAACGGTTGCCTAACTCTGTTTTCGGCGTTTTCACGTGCATCGTTGGTAGCTTGTTTTATAGCTTCTTTGTACGGTCCCTTTTTCTTCTTATTGTAATGTATCTATATTAAAAAATGGTTAAAATTAAAATTAATCATGATAATATAACCGTCAAAAAGGCAAAACTTCAGGTTAATTCCTTTCAAAATGAATTAAATTCGATTTGAAAATAATTTCTAATAAGAATTTCTCAAGTTAATCAACAAATAAAATTAAATAAAAAAATATACATACAGGTTGAGTCACCTAAGGGGAGATATAATGTGGCTACTAAAAAATGACAATTCCTCATCTCAATATACAGGGTGATTTGTGAAATTGTCCATACATTTTAATTTGCTGTATTGTTTAGATGGCTCATTTGAAATTTCTAATTTTTTTATGATACTTTAGGCTATTATCAAGCATTCTACTGGCATTGGTTGAACTTAGAAATTCCAGGACCGGCTTTGGAAAAATGTTATTCAATTTTTAGTGAACGATCCAATCTTAACAAAACAAGGTATTGATTTAAGTCTCTCCGCCACTCTCCTCCCTGAGGGACTCAACATGTGGTAGAAGTATGTAAAGTTCCTCATGATTCACCCTGTATAATAAGAGCTAAATAATAAAACAAAATTAAAATATCCTAAACAAATAGAGCAGATATAAAAATAAATATATTACCTTAAAATTATCTAAATAATGGCTGAGTTGATCACACGGCATCACAGAAGAGGTAGAGGAACCATACCAGGCGACGTGTGCTTGAGGTCCTTGCGAGCCGCATGTTGTTATTGTTAAAATTTTACCCGGCCACCAGGGAAACCCGTGCACTTTGCCCCAAACAACGTCGCCGACTAGTAGACGAACTCCTAGATAAATACAAGCATTTTAAAGTCGAATACTGGAGTTTGATGAGCAATTAGATATTTTTCAATATGGAGAAGAGAAAAATATCCACCAATATATGTTCATCTTACCGTCAATTCCTGGAGAGCTGGGAACCGTGTGCGTATTGACCCGTACCATAACGGGAGGATTGCTGGGGGAAGGAAAATCAGGTACAGTTTCGCTCTGTTCGTCCGAACTAGACATATCTTCGGGGTTATCCGACGAAGCGTGTTGCGTTAATGTGTTATTCAACCTTTTCAAATTGATGGATAATTTTTGGGTGATGTATTGTTCTTTAGAATCATCTTGTGTTGAACTAACCTTAAAGCGGAAAAAAGTATCGACATTAATTACAATGGTAAATGAATAAAAAACATTACAGAATAATAATAGTATATTGTGTAATGAGTGCGCACTGTATTTTTTCTACGACCGCCATCCAAAAATTAAACTAACGATTGTGTATGCTTATGGCGGTGAAAATTAGTACAATTTCTGCATTTTATTCAAAAGATTTTGCCGGAAGCAACAATTTAGGGTTAATGACATTTTATTATTTTTCAAAGAGTTTCTAGTTTGAAAAAGCATCAAAGGATTGAAAAATAAATTGGTAAAAACATTTAATTAACCTTCAATAATTGATATTTTTCTTCTTAACTGCTTCTCTTAGTATATCATGGCAATTTTTTTACTTTCTAATTTCTTGGGAAATCAAAACACAATGTTTTTAAATTATTTATTTCAACGTTTCGGTAGCGTTCCAGCTACCGTTGTCAAGATAAACTAAGTAGAAATTAATTTTTTATCCCTATCTGACTGTCAGACACAACGAAAAAAAATTTGACAACTAGACAATCAAAAATATTGTTTAAGACTGCAAAACTTTGTTATCAAATTTTTTTCAAGGTCCATCCATAGTAGATCATATCTCTGGCAAAATGTGAAATAGAATATTTCATTTTATGACATTCCAACGATATGATAGTCTACTAGAAATGGAATCCAGTGAAGTGCACGTTCCAGGAACGGTTTTTATTGGGATAACGCGTTTTTTCACTTATATTGGAAATGTTGTTAATAAAACGCGTTTGTTGTTACTTTTTTTTTGTGTATGATTATTTTTGTTTTCAAAATATGTATACTCAGTTTTGTGATTTTGTGTATTGAAATGAGTATCGATTAACAACTATTCAAATTATAAATCATAAGAAAACCTGAATAAAAACTTATGATGCTATCCTGATAATTGAGGTAATTGATTATTGGAAATTTCTTTTTCCAAACATTGGTAATTAACCAAATTTGACTACATTCGGCTGAAATACTAGCTACACATTTATCTGCATTTACTTGTATTAAAGCACTTCCTTTGATTTTTCGTCTTTTATTATTGGGTTCTTTTAATATTATTTTTGATGAATCCCATTGAATTTGATGACCCTCTTCCCAAGCATGTTTGCAAATAGCTGACTTAAAGAATTCCCTATCTTTGATATATTTTTTGTGTTCGTTTATTCGCACTTGCAATGGTCTAGAAATAAGAAAGTAAAAAAATGAATAATATACCACAAGGAATATACAGAAGATATCATGACAAATACAGATGGCACCACATTTGGTGAAGCCAAATTTTTAATGAATGGATAGTTTTTGATTGCAATTGGTTTATGGTATATAATTTGCAATTTACTATATTTTGTAGGTGCATATTTAGTTGAAAAGAAAATGAAAAAACAGGGGAAGGGGTGTGAGAACAGGGACGCCAATCAATATCAGTCAATATAGTTCATTGAAAAGTTTGGGGGTTGCGTTTTTTAGAGGACGCAATTTTATTTTTTTGTGGTTTGGGGGTTCAGTGTATAGCTAAAACCAAGTTTGTGGGGTCGCTACCCTTGTCCAACGTCCGCCATCTTGAAAATAGGAGTTGAAATGGTTTTTACGATATATCTCTAAAACTATTTATCTGATACAAAAAATTTGTTGAGATTTCTTGTTGCAAATTAAATTCTCTACAACTTTGATTCAGTAACTTTTTGTCGTAGAATTATAAATAAAAAAATTATAAGCGAAAATGTTCAGAAATTCGAGAAAAAAATTTATATTTTTCGATATAACTTTTTTTGCTCAATTTACGATAAAATTATCAGACCATTTTTGTAGATCGTTTTTTGAGGAACAGCTTTTATGAGCAACATTCTTTCACTAATTATTAATTTTACAATACTATTAATAATTAATTATTGACTCTTTTCACCCACGAGGTAAAGTCTGGAGGCGCGTTCCACTTGCAAACTCTAAGTGTTTTTCCAGGGTTTTCACAAATTTAATTTCACCGTTACTGAAAGGAGCTGAAATTGTATCACATCGTAAAATTAAATTTTTTTCTTGAATTTCTGAACATTTTCGCTTATAACTTTTTCATTTATTATTCTACGAAAAAAAGTTACTAAATCAAAGTTGTAGAGAATTTAATTTGCAGCAAGAAATCTTAACAAACTTTTTTTATCAGATAAATAACTTAAGAGATATATCGTAAAAGTCATTTCAACACCTATTTTCAAGATGGCGGCCGTTGGCCAAGGGTGGCAACTCAAAAAACTATAGCTTAGCTTAGCTATAATTTATTGTATTGTTAATAATCAAAAGGCTGTTACTACTACATACTTAGCACTTCAAACTAAAGGATCACTCTCTACAAAATAGTATCATTAAACATTTTGCACCTACCTAAATTAAACACTGGATAGGTAGAAAAACAATTATTTTAAGCCACTATTAATTTTTTTCTTATTAAAACAATATAACGTACCTCCATTATTTATTAATCCTGGATGTATAGCAGACTAGTAGATGTCATCTCTGGGACGGTTCCTCGTAGACTTCTTGTAAGCATCGCAATGTATCAAAATATTTCAAAGTTTTTTTTTTAATAAAAGAAGATCGTTAACTATGAAATTCTTCTTTTTTTCATATTAGAATATATAGAAAGTCGTATACTTACAATAATAAACGCTATTCCGAGTTGGTTTTCCACATTATATCAAATAAAAGTGATAAACTATTATTTTTATAACATATAATTTAAGTTGGCACTAACGTAGACCTGTCATTTAATTCATAGTATTAATATATGACTCTATTGATAGTTACGGCATTTCGTTACAGTCTTTTTCAAAATTTTTTTCATTTTAGAGGGAAATCTATTTGATAACTCCAGAAATTAAACGGCGCATTTAATCTGACATTTTGACTCGTTCCAGAGGTGACATCTACTGGTCGTTTTAAACATATTGACAAATGACTTACTTCTCCTTCTTTATGTTTCCTGTCTTTTTCTTCTTTATGCTTCTTTTTATGTTTCACTTTGTGTTTTCTTCGCCTCGGTAGGTTAATGTCATAAGTGGCACACATGTATCTAGGAGATCCATTACCTAAGCCTTGTCTAGGTGACGCGGAGCCTATAGTGTACCTAGGAGAAGCTCCGCCTAAGTACAGGGGCGAACCGCCTAAGAGTATTTTTCTTCGTGCTTCTTTTTTTGCTTTTTTAAGGGCTCTGAAGAAGACGGAATTTTAGTTCAAGTTCCTTTTATTGTGTCGAGTTTATGTAAATTTCTGACCTACATTCGGGGGTGTAAGGATGTCTGGAAACGGCTAATTATATCCATTTTTTGAAAAATTATCCTCAATACCATTTTCGAATGTTTCTGTCTTATGCATAAAGTAAAAAATAAGGTTTGGAAAATACCTACCCTTAAAATAGTATATTACAGTTGTAAGTTGCTTATTACATGCGAGAGAAAAGTTGTGGTAATTCTATAAGCATGTAATAAGCTATTAATTATTGAACGTCAAAACAATCTCTACTAACTCGTTTCCATGGTTACTCGAAACCATTGAATGACTTGGCTTGGGTGATAAATTGTTTTTTTCTCCGATTGGCAGCAAATATTAATTTTGCTGACTGATATCAATCAGCAAAGTATTACTTTTCCTGCCTAGGCAGCAAAGTGGTTACTTTGCTGCCTGTGATTATACATTTCCATAGCAACCAACCAAAATAAAGAGATTGTGGGAATTGTAATAATTTGCAAATACAATATTCTCATTATGAACAATCGGAGAAAAAATTATATGTACAACTCGGCAGCAAAGTAGATTGACTGCCTTAGCTGAATTCAGCTTCGACAGTCAATCTACTACTTTGCTGCCTAGTTAAACAAATAACTATTTTCTCCATTCATGCAAAAAACACCACTTTTGTGAAACACATTTAATGGAAAAAGTGGTTCTTTTTTGCACTAGTGCAACAAAATTTTTGTTGCACTCATCTGTCATTCTTATGTCAGTTTTGTGATGATGATCCTGCTCTAATACAACAATAACATATATTATATGTATCTTACTACTTAGTCTCAACAAGTTACAATTATTTCAAAAATCTTAAATTATTTAAAATTTAAATGGTCAAGGCGAAAACCAGCTATGATTGAGTATTGACAAGGTGGAGGCCATAAAGATACAAAAAAAAAGAAGAAAGGTTTGAGTTTGAGTTCCCAACATATTATATTCTAATTTTCCAGTTTTTGCATGAATGTAGAAAAAATATTGTATGCAACTCTTGCAAAAAACACTCACTTTTTGCACTTGTTGCATAAATAACTATTTTTTATTACGTGCTAGTCATTACGTGTCAGTATCCGTAATGATCTATTTACTTAGTAACCAAAGAATAGGTAAGTAATATGGAATTAACAGGTGTGAGAGTAAAAAAAGTTTTATTGCAGTTTCCTTCAATATTGTCTTCGTTAATAAAGCGCGTTATCAATAGATATATCGCAGAATATTAATTATTCTAACGCTTTATAAGTTATGGAAAATATTTTTCAAAAACAGTGGCCATTCAACTAAGAAGCAATAACTACTTCCCGGGCTATACGCACCGGCGGCTAGGAACTACTAGTCCCAATATGTTACTTAGGTCACATGTAGGCTTTATTTTTTTGAATTAAGTGGTTTTTAGTTTTATATAAACATAATTGCGATTTATTGGACAATTATGATCATTTTATTTTCACTTTTTAAAACTAAGAAACTTTACTATGCCATTGAATACAAAATTTATCAACAAAAAAGAAATATCTAAAGAAACGAAATTAAAAGTATTCAAAACAATATACCGACCAATACTTACGGATGTGAAACATGGGTGTTAACAGGACAACAAAAAAGTAAACGACAGAGATGGAATATTTGAGAAGAGTAAGATGTGTAACAAAAGAGGATAGAATGAAAAACATAAATATCAGAAAAGACCTGGGTATACAATCAACCTTAGAATTTGTAGAAGAAAGACAACTACAATGGTGGGGACATTTACAACGTATGGATGAAGGAAGACCAGTAAAGAGAATATGGAAAGCAAAAATTGAAAAAAATAAAAAAAGGGGCAGACCAAGAAAAACTTGGGATAAGGTAATAGCTGGATTACTGGATAAAAGAGGAAGAAGCTGGATAGAAGCGAGGGACTTAGCTCAAAATAGGAAAGAGTGGAAAACATTTGTTACGAAAGAATAGCTGCAAGACACCCTACACCATTAAGTGGTAGAAGTTCTTTAAGATTATAGATATACATTATTTTCACTTTCATAATACTAAATATTCCAAATAAAATAAAAATGTTTTTGATGCACCGTGTATGGAGTTTTTGATTTATTAAATTCGACTTCAAATATTAATTTGCTGTGTCTTGTTTTTTATTACTACTCTGTAACTTTGTTAATACAAATAAACAAAATACTTCACCCTGTATAATGTAAAACGAAAACAATGCATTTAAATTCACTAAGCATTGTAAATTTGACTACATTTTCAGTAGTGTAGAAGTCATTTTGTTGTATTTTTGCAATTGAAACTTCTAAAAACAAAGATTTGGGAATTTCTACGAGGCTTATGTTACAATATGTGACCTTTCAAAGGTATTTGATAGTGTATCCCATAGCATATTACTCAAAAATTTGGAAAAGTAATGAATAAGATGATCTGTACTAAATTTGGTGAAACCATTTTTAAGTAATAGAAGACAATATATTATTCACAACAAAGTGAAGTCTGCTGTAATGGAAGTTAGACATGGGGTTCCACAGGGATCTGTTTTGTGACCTTTCCTGTTTGTTTTATACATAAACGACTTACCTTCTTATATTGACATAGCAGATACTTTTATATGTATGCAGATGATGCAACATGTGGTAAGCAACAAAGACCCAAGTATGCTTAAAGGAATGTCAGCTGAGGTACAGGAAAAAAGTGCAAATGTTCTGTGTCTATATAAAGCAAAAACCAAAGAAATAAATTTTACTAAAAGAATGGAAATTTCACAAGGAGAACAGACTGTAAGACTACTAGGTTTTCACATCGATAATACCATAAATTGGAGAACTGTCAATAGGGCGTCTTATTTTGAAAAAGATGAGAAGTATAGTACCTACTCTTCGCATATTAAGGTCTAGCTCATTGTCATTTGCAAATGGAATACTGCTAAGGGGATTGTCAACTGTATCAAACGATATCTTTATTGTACAAAAAAAATAGTAAGGGATATGATCAAAGCTAATGTTAGAGATCATGCAAGGCCTATTTTTATTTAATTAGAGATTCTCACAATACTTTGTTTATACATTTTGGAAGCTATCATTTTTGTGCATAAAAAGAAACATAAGTATACCACTGAATCAAATATAATACAAAATACAAACATCTGATTAGACTAACAAAAATGAATCAGGAGATACTTGCTAGGCAAACAAGATTCTATTACTGTAAGATATACAGATTGCGAAAATTACATCGGAACCCCTGGATTACACAAGTACGACAGAAAAACAGCTGAAAGAGAGAGAAAGAATAATTATGCCCGGTCATTAAGGCGTGTACTTTGTTTCACCTTAGGTGCTGAAGAAATGTTAATTGCCCCCCTATTTTAACCGCTATTGCCAGAAGCGCAGATTAATTTGTACAAATGATATTTTTCTCTCGTTTTCGTTGACTTTTTTTCGAAGTCATACACAATAGGTGAAACAAAACGCTTTCATCCGGCAGCATTGTCTTTTACAGAGAGAATTCACATTTAAACTGCTATTCCTAGGTCTTTTCGCTACAAACGTTGATCACGTTGGAAGCGCATGCCACTGTATTTGAAAATAAACCATTTACAATATGCCTTCATTAACATACTTAACCTGCGAAAAAGTGCGAATTGAAAGATGGTATTTTGGAGGTCATTTGGCTTATGCAATCGTTAATTTGTTTATTGTGGCATTTGAAAATCGTCTAATTCCTTCAAAGTCAACAATTGTGAAAATAATTAGTAATTTCGAGAAATATAGATGCTGTAAAGGACAATGTTGCCGGATTAAAGTGTTTTATTTCATCTATTGTGCATGACTTGGAAAAAAAGTTAACGAAAACGAGAGAAAAATATCATTTGTACAAATTAATCTGCGCTTCTGGCAATAGCGGTTAAAATAGGGGGCTATGAAAATTCCGCCAGCCTCGGGAAATAAGTATACACCCCTAAGTGATGACTGCGCACAATTATTCTTTCTCCCTCTTTCATATATCCTTGTCATACTTGTGTGCGAAGTTCCGATTGTAATTTTCGCAATCTGTATAACACTCTTCCAGTATTATGGAAAAACTTTACACTTAAAAATTAGCATTTATAGTGAAACAGGCGCTTGTAGGGCAGGCATTTTATGAGATTGAGGAGGTATTCGGATTTTGAATAGCCCAGACCTTCATATGAAGATTGATTTACTCTTTTAAATTTAATTAAATAAACAAAATTCCATTTAAATTGTAAAATAAATGTAATCATGTTGGATTTATGTAAAAATCTTAGTGTGTAATGACATGTCTGAAAATATTGTGTTTGTTTATTTTTAGAAGTAACTGGCATAATATTGTATACCTTTTTGTAAATATCAATAAATTTCTTTCTTTTTTTCTTAAAGGTATTTCAACATTATTATCAAACTCAAATTTTTGAAAAACCTACTATTAGTGAGATCATTAAAAAAGAATACTGGGCAATAGGATCTGCAAAAATATATTTATCATAAAGATACATTACATCAAGAATCATATACACGTTTTTCTATCGATCCAATCTTATACACTAATCTTTACTCTTAGGGGAAAATACTAACCTCCTGGCTGCCTTGTTATCCGTAATCTTTGGTTTATTGTTCTGTTCTTCATTGTTCACATTTTCCTCGGGGTTATCATTCAAGCTGTCGATCTGTGCTGGTATTTTTAAAACAGTTCCTTCTCCTTGAGGTCCAAACGATATTTTTATTGTTCTTGTGGAAAGGTTAAAACTATTTTGGGAATCACTGTTTTGCATTGGTTGAGGAACTTGATTTCTGCAAAATAGAATATTACATCATCAAATATCCTTTCAGACAAGTTAAGGAAGAAAGTGTAGATGCAAGAGGAGTAGGTACTTGAGCCATTCCTTCTGAATGTTCCTCAGGGTGCATAGGGTGAATTTCCTGACGTCTTTGCATTGGAGGCTCAAGACAGAAAAGAGAATCATGGCTGTTCAGAATCCACATTTTTCAATTATACAATACTTGGTCAGAAAGACCTCTGGTGTTGGTGGATCTTCTGTTATAATTTGCGACAGGGTGACTTGACTTCCCCATGCTCTCATCCCTATTCTTTAGATGCACCGTGTGATGAAGAAGCAGTTGATTCCATGGGCATTATCATTGCCTTGTGAAGTCTGGACTGTTATGTACCTTTTCTGAATTGTTTACTTCAAAATTTAATACAAGATTTGAAAAAAAAAAAAAAGATTTTTGTAATGCATAGACATTAGAAAAACAACTACCGCTGCTTAAACTCACCTATAGGAGATTGTAACTGAATTTTATACTGTTTTATTTTAAAACAAAGAACAAAATATTATTTAAAAGCTTGGTCGACTTAGGAAGAACATGAATGGAGTAGGAGAAAGTGTGATCATTCTCCATTTTTGTCTTTTTAACAATAATGTCTACAAAGTTGGCGACTGTCAAAATTAAAAAAATATCTAACCCTTGAATGGATGTTAAGTAATATACAGGGTGTAACAAAAAGGCAGGTCATACATAATACCACATATTCTGGGACTAAAAATAACTCGATCCAACCCAAGTTACCCTAGTACTCAACTCCCATAAATTTTTAACGGGATGCAATAATTCCTTAAATTTATTTTTTATTAAAAGGAAGCCACTTGTCAACTTTCATTATAATATGTCAAACAACTGTCAAAATATTTGAAAAAATCATTTGGTAAATTCGATGGGTTGCAACTTTTTTTGCATGCACATTTGTACTAGGGTAACTTGGGTTGGATCGAGTTATTTTTAGTCCCAGAATATGTGATATGATTTATGACTTGCTTTTTTGTTACACCCTGTATGTTCAATTGAAATTTTTCTTTCAATTTTTTTTTCATCAATTTATATGAAACTTAATATTGTAAGTAGTCACAAGGGTGTTTTTGACATGTAGGGGTGGTTTTTGGAATATTTTTGATAAAGCCACCTCAAATATGTCACCAGGCTCGTACCGCTATCTCCGTTACCGAGATATTACTCTTGGCTACCCTAAGGAGACCACACATTTTTGGGAACGGCTGGAGCAACAAAATAATTTATCAAATAAAAAATTAGCAACAAATTATGAGCCGGGTTCAGAACATGCCCTGCATCTCAATATACATCTGTCAAAGGTTCCAGCCCCCAGCATATGCAGTCAACATTTGAACTCTCTTTAATATACCATTTTCTTTTCAAGAGAACCACTTCTCTCGCAAAGTTCTATTCCCTGAAATTCAAGAATAGGCACCCAGGTGAGTGAGAAGAATAACTGCTTCAATAATTGGTTCCAAAGGATTAAAAAATTCATTTCATACATTGAAAAACAATAATGTTTATAAGACATCCCACATATACAGCACCCTGAACAAGTGTCTGAAGAATTAGCGTAGGTACCTGTCAACTACTCTACACCTCCTTTTAAACTGTTCTTTGACTGTACTATTTGTATTTGTCAGACTGAAAAAGAGTTGCACACAATACACTTACCTGTTATTATTATCTTGTTGGTTAACATCTTCAGTAGCGGCTTCTGCACTTACACTCCGTTTTTTTCTAAGTATTCGTTTACTCCTTAAAATAGAAACTGTGCTAGGTTTGTCGGTTTTTAAATTTGGAATTTCTTTTGTGTATGTAACTTCTGGTGAAACATTCATTGATTTCGGTTTTTCAAGCTCTTGTATATTTTGTGGCTCTATTCGTTCCTGTTCTTTTTCTGTATCTGATGGTTTATTTTTATCTAAGTAAAATTTAAATAAATCAACTATAAGAGGGATATCCTTTGAAAACAACTTACCTATCGTTTCCTCTTCTACAAAATTCAATCTGGTAAGTCTCGGTACCAGAGTGGGTTCTCTTCCTCTCAAAACCCTCTTGTTATTAATTGAATGGTTAACAGACCTAGTTATGGGGGCATTTATACTTCTTCTAGGAGGAGGAGCTGAACTTAAAGGATCTTCACTTTTTCTTTTTCTTGAAACATTTTCAGAGTTTTCATTGCATATACCTTGTAAAAAGAAAGTGAATTAATACATTTTGAAATAGAAACAATACTGTTCTAAAGATAAGACTTACCTTTACATTTTGAGCACAACACTTGCCTGGGCCTTAATCTAACAGTCATTTTATTATTCTTAAATTTACTACCCATCTGTACATTTTTCTTTTTTGGTGCGCTAGGGTCCATGTATGCAAATCTTTGGTTGACTGTATACAGAGGATCATCATCAGGATTTTTAGATTTCACAGTAAATGCAGGATTTATTGTTTGAATACCACAAGGGAGATTTCTGTAAGAAAATACATTAAATATGAATGTGTAAAAAAAGTAATCTGAAGATGTATCAAAGTTATATACCCTCTTTTAATTTCAATAACTATAGTGGTACTCTCTTTCGATTTTGATAACTTTTACAATTTATGGACAAATTGTGTTTATAGTCATTTGAAAGACAATGTTATACCAATCTTTAAAAAAAGTAATTAACATTCAATTGCAATAAATTTAATAAATATCAACATAAAATTATTGGGTGTTGGCTGCTATTAGATATATATATAATTTAAATACCAAAAGTGTTCAAAATATATCGCAGGGTAATAATAAATAAGGTTTTTTTATACTAGTTTTGTGAATAATACCTTGGTATTTTAGAATATCGTGTAAATAATATTATTTCCTAATCTTTTTGCACCTTTAAATGCTACTTACGATTAGTTCTTTATTGTTTATATATTATCAAGAAAAGTTCAATTACTAAAAACTGATCGCTTAATAGTGCGAAACCAAAATAAAAAGTACGATTTTCAAAAAATTGCCAGGTAATATGAACAAAGGTATTCTAGAATTTCGTACACATTTCCAGCTTACCTTTTTGTCGAGTCAAGTAGGACTCCTTTAAAAAGTTGAACGCCAAATTCATATGTTACAACCAAAATGTCAGGTAATATTTCATCTACAAATACAGATATTTTTGTCTTTTTTAAAAGTTGTAGGTCTTTTACAGGCTCAGGAGCCGCCATGTTTGTTAATAAAGGGTTTGTAGATATCAAATGGGAAAGTATAAAAAATGCTTGTCTCTAAACAGGAGGCTATCGTTTAAATTTGGCCATTTTTTGTAATACTACAAAAATATGGAAAAATGATATATTCTGCAAATTCAACATTCTTTATTAAATTGGGTTTTTTTAAATTTGACAAGTGACAGCATGATTTGGTTTTTTTTCATTTTAGTGATTTTTCATTTACCCCTAAGACAAGAGCGTTATCAGGCAGTTTTACGTGTTCTACACTATTTACCCATATGGTCATGTAGTATGTAATCATAAATATACATCCTACTAAAAAAAGTACACCGCAAAGAATCTGGTAGCTGAAAGCGCGGGAATTATAGACGAATTTTTGGTTACCTCAACACTTGTGGTTTTTCTTATTTTAGTGTAAATATTTGTGTATTGTGTATTGTGTATAGTTATCACTGGTTATCACAGGTGTGTTTACAAAATAATGTATGCTGAAAAAGGTTATACTCTGATCAAAGAATTATCACGAAATGAAGATAATTTGCCCCCCTATAATGTAAGTAAGTGCAGTTACCTATTAAAGTACTTGAACTGTTTCGGTTTAAATTATATTAATTTTAGGAATAGCTTTTTGAAATAGGATTTTATTATAATTAGATATAAGCTGTATGAACTATCAATTTGCAATCATTGCATCTATTTATATTATTTATTAGTTAATAAACAGTATTGCTTTCAGACGGAGTTAGTAAATGATGTCTCACTCGAGATCCAACAACTAATAGAAGATAATAACAATGATGCGTAAGTTCGTATGATATTTTTTTATTATTTGAACTAATGGACTTATTCATTGAGAATACAATATTTTTATTTTTCAGCCAACATTCAACAAATCAAAATGCTGAAGCTTCACTGTTAAGCACAATTCGAATTCGCCATGCAGCTGTTAAAAGAAATGTTCGGTGCCTAATGTCTTATCATTACAACCGCCTTAAGTGTCTTAGAACTATGAGATGGGAATTTGGTAGCATTTTACCAGCAGATATTAAAGCAAACTTAAATAGTGAAGAAATCAAGTGGTTTTCGAAATATTCCAGGCTGTTAGCGGATTATATGAGGTGGAGGGATTTTGTATTGTTTATTTTTCATTAATGTTTCATAACTATAAATAATGATAACTAAAAGTGGTTCACTAGCTGATTATCAGACTGTTTAAAAATGAAAAAGGTTTAATTTGGTTATATATTTTCATTAATTTTAGATCAATTGGAGAAGATGGTATAAATTTAGCAGTCAATTTAAAACCTCCCAAAGCTTTGTATATTGAAGTGCAGTGTTTAGTGGATTATGGAAAGTTTGAGCTAACTGATGGTTCTACATTACTGCTAAAGAAAGATTCGCGGCATTATTTGCCAAGGAGTGAATGTGAAGATCTCATTAGACAAGGCATTTTTCAACATATTGTTTGAAATGTATTTTTATTATTTACTTGTTCATTATATATTATATTTTTGTCATTTAATTCATTTAGTAGTAAAGTTTTATTTAAAAACAACAATGCTTGTTGCCTATACCATTGTCTATTTCTTTTTATAGACAATGCCTTTAATAACAACTAAATTTAAACTAGTTTATTGGATACTCCTTTATTCAATAAATCCTCCCAGTAATGTGTTTATACAAAACTGCTCATGGCAGCTGAAGCAGATATATTTGAACAACGTAATCCATCTCAACTACAGCTATACATCATATAGTCTCCATGATATCACACTGCAATTCCCATTCTTAAAAAATCAATTTGAAAAGTGGTGTTTAGATATTCGCACTTTATCTATCATAGTCTTCTTTGAATAGCTATAGCTACAGGACTAAATGATTTAATAAGTTAGTTGGCCAATACTATAATGTTATTTTATCTGGATTACCACCAACCACTGCAGCATTAAACTAACATTCCTATTGATATAACCAAATTTATTTATGATACAGCCAAGGCAATTGGGTTGAAAAAAATGGGCACCGTTTACTCAACAGTAGACAAAGTATACCGGTTTCTATTCTGAAATTTATTTCTTGACGCTGTGAAATGAGTTGCGGTGATTGAAGGGGCTGTCTTCAAATCCGCACTCCTCCAAATTAAGTGAAGATGCGGAAAATGGCCAGTCGAAAATTTTTGGGGAGTCTGTTCCTACTCATTTATAGGAATACTACTACTTAATATACTACGAAAACTTTATAAAACATGTATTTTTGGCAGCTTAATCTTGCGCGCTCTCTATCGACGTAAATTACATACGAAGTGTTCCTGTATTTGAATAATAATGACTATCGCTTCCAGATGGCGGTAATACAAAAAACAGTTTTCGCTTTATTGTACGCTTCAAATCTAGGAGAATACACTCGGTAATTTCCTGATGTACCGCTAGATCTGTAAAGTGACTCATCCTATCTTTCATTTCTTTCCTCCATAATGGTATTTCATTCTCGAAGTTGATTTCGTAGTTGAACGTTCAGACAAAAGTCGAAGAACAGCCATGTTGGGTAGTGTCGGTGAAAACGGTGTATATTCTTAAAGAAATATTTGCAATAATTTGTGCTTGTGTTGTGCTATTTGTTAAGTGTTTGACATAGTTTGGATTATGACCGCTTTAACGGAAAATTTAAACTGGGGCACAGAGCTCTGGGTAAGTAAAAACAATTTTATTGATAGGTTTCTATAGTAACAAACGGTTTTTTCCTATAAAACATTTATTTAATTGATAAAATGTAACCTAAGAGTGAAATAATTTGTATAAAATAGATATACGTTTTCATCTGTGGATATTTTTTCCACTAAAAGATTACAACGATTTCTATCTTATTCGACTCGATATCTGGTTGCTTACTAAAAAAGACTGCCAGGTACCTACCAGTTCCATCGCCTGCAGGTGTTTTTTGAATATGCTGTACCTGTGATAGTATTTAGCAACAGGATAGCCTCAAGGTAGTAGTACTAGATGCAATAAAAAGGAAAAATGTGTGTCTGGTTTATAAGATAGTATGTCATGTGATGTGATACTTTTTCTTAAGTAGAATATAAACAAAAAGAAAACATTACCTACACTAAGTCAAATTATGCTTATATAAAATTAATAATAAATCATTTAGTTGGTATGTTTAGTAAATAACGTGAGTAACCTCATTATTGGTGTATCATTCTAAAAACTTTTATTGGTTTTTATGAAATGAACAGTCATTTTTTTTCGTGTTTTTTATTACAAACACATATTTTTCCAACCAAAAATGTATAATCATTTATTTGTAATTATTAGTAATAGTCTAAATTACCCACTGGTGTGTCAGATATAATTTCTAATTAATATAATGCATACATTGAAACTATAATATTAATGTGGTCGGAAGATTTGAATATTTTCATTTTGCTTTGCTATTTACCATAAAATATAGTTAATTACCTAAGGTAAATGTTATTACTGCTTAAAATAATATTTATTTTTGAAAATAGTTGAAATTATAACAAATTATCGGCCGTTAATATAGCTAGTGTTTACATAAATAAATGAAGGAAAATATTTTTTTTCTACATTCATGCAAAAAACAACACTTTTGTGAACCACATTTAATGCAAAAAGTGGTACTTTATTGCACTAGTGCAATAAAATATTTTATTGCACTCATCTGTCATTCTTGTGTCAGTTTTGTTATGATTAATGACAAACATAAACATTTAAATTAAATAAAAATCCATAGCGAGTATCTGATCCTGCTTTAATACAACAATAATATATGTATATCTTACTACTTAGTCTCAACGAGTTACAATTTTTGCGAAAATCTTTAATTATTTAAAATTTAAATGGTCAAGGCGAAAAACAGCTATGATTGAGTACTGACAAGGTGGAGGCCATAAAGATACAAAAAAAGAAGAACGGGTCTCTTTTAATTAGGGTAGATTAGGTTCTTAACATATTTATATTCTAATTTTCCAGTTTTTGCATGAATTTAGAAAAAATATTGTATGCAACTCTTGCAAAACGTGTTTTTTGCACTTGACGTGTTGTCCAACTCGGCCTAAAGACCTCGTTGGACAATTTCACGTCGCGTGCAAAAAACACTCACTTTTTGCACTTGTTGCATAAATAACTATTATTGAACATAAACTCGTAGGTAAATCTGTTTTCTAAAACTTGTCACTACGGAAACTGATACAATCAAAACAATAAAAAAAGTGGAAATTATTATGCAAAATATAAAACGGCTAGAAATAACGTCTGAATCAGACAGAAGAAATCAAAACTTCTGGATTTTATTCAGTTTTGGGTCATATATTTTTAAAAATAATATCAGAATCCTGTTGTGCTAACTTAATAAAGAAATTTTTATATGAAAGCCCACAGCTAAGTGGCTAAACCAACAAAAATACAAATTTAACGGAAAAATCAATATAATCACTCTTTAAAGGTGACTCATCAGATCGGGAATCCCTCTAGACTCGAGACTTTTTTGGATGTTTACTAAAATTTCGTGTAATTTACAGGGACGGATTTAAGAAAAATTACCAAGAATAGGTATTATTTTTTTTTCAAAATTTTCTAGTAAGTAGGAAATAAAAGTTTGTAGATAAAAATTATCTTTGGCAGTGACAAGTGGAATTAAAGTTTGAGTAGGATGTTGAGATGGTTATTAGGAGGCGAACATTGTTTGGACACCATCTCATCGCAATTTTGGGCAATGAGAAAGCCCACCAGATGGCCAAAGAAGTATGTACAATGGACAATCTACAGATAACAAAGACAAACTAGTTCAATTCTTTACTGCGACTGTTTAAATTACATAAGCATACTATACTATTTATAGAATGATTGAAGGAGGAGGATTGAACTATGAAAAAAGGTGTAGAACAACAAGCTGCAAAAAATTCATCCAGATTTAATACCAAACGAGGCAAACCCAACAGATCATTGTCTGAGGTTAGGACATACGATACGAAATTAACGCAAATTAACATTTGTTGAAAAAGGAACCAGTGTGTGACCTGCCAATGACCCTTGAACATTTAATAGTTTAGTGCCCACTGTTTCATGCAGAACGAAAAGTCTACAAAATGTCAAGTTATCTGAAGTGTGCGTTTAAGAATGAGGAATGAGAATGACAACTAAATTACAAAAAAAGTACAAAACCCACTTATGGTCAGTTCAGCTTGCACTTGTACGGTTTTAAAAATTCTAGATACGTCCCTGTTCACTATAACAATGTTTTTTTCATAATACCGACTGGATGTTTAGATCATTATCCTTTGTTAAGAACCAAACAATAGCTGTAGGACCTATCCCAATCTGATGAAGGGACTACCTACACTAAACGCGTCCTTCATAAATAATTAGAATTTAAATGCCGGATGTTGCCAAGTGTAAACAAATTGCTGGTATTGCGTTTTTTTTTTTATACATACACGAAAATTGTACAGACAATGTGGTTATTTAACATTTGCTGTTTTTGAAAATCGGTTTTATGTTAAAAATAAATAATTGCATAATAATGGGTAGGCAAATATTGATAATTTTTGTAAAATTATTTTATGATGAGGCTTTTTTAGTGCCATATCAAATGCCTAAATATTTTTATTTTTCGTTTAAAAAAATATCGCTATCGTCGTTACCTCTTGAATTAGGGAACCGCTATAAAAGATATTATGCGAACTTAAAGTTGCCGGCTTTTTGTTTGACCATTTTGAAAAATCTTTTTTTCAAAGAGCCGTCCCTTCGCCGGCATCACCCCAGTCTCCTGGGCTTATTGTGGATCAATACTGTCATAGTTCAGCAATATTTTAATTTATATTCGACGATAAATTCATTTATTATTAAAATTTCAACCAATAATGGTTCAAATGTTCTTAATAATTTTTAATTATTAAATAACTGTATTGACTGTCACGATTAGTTTTAACAGTTATGGTGGGCTATCCTACTTTTTTTAAGATACTTAGCTTTAATGTATAGAACAAAAAATATATTTTTTAACAAATCTTTACCAGATCGACGACTCGGGCTTTCTTTTCATGGATTCATGGTTTCTTCCAATCTAAAATATATTTTTGTTCTTTCCTCTGCTATTAAACTCGAATAATATGAAACATTTAGCTTTAAACAATATTAATCTATTTTCATAATTGAAAACTGCCCTACAGAAATCAAGAAAATCATACAGTTCCTGAAAGCTAGTAATCTATACTATAAAATCTAATTTTAAAATTTATAATAATTGTATGTAAATATTTGTATTTGTTTTTTCTGTGCCAATGACCAGCGCTGTCGAGGCACGTTAAGTTAAAATAAAAATTAATCTATTTTCATAATTGAAAACATCTTGAACATAATACCAGACGATTAACACCACCTTGTATATCGTTTTATTAAGGAGAAATAGAAATATCAATTTTAAATCTTTCACATCTTTGACTGAACTATAATTATCTTTTAGAGGGGGCTATTTTACGAAAAGTTGACCACCTGTTGACTCCTTAGTCGGTAGTCTGATCAAGAAAGAGTGTTTTCTTGTTATTTTCTAATAGAATTTAATTTTGTTTATGGTTTTTGCTTTGAAATTTCGTTTTCAATAAAAAATCGAATGGAATACAAAATGGGTTCAGTTCACGTCTGGTATTACATGAAATATACATAATATAGAATTATGTTTGGGGAGTAAACAAAAATACCTCTCAGAGTTTAGCTCCGCAACTTAACTTAAAGGGGATATACGATTAGATAGCTACACAATAAGTTTTGCGACCACTATAATTGGATTATTCAAAAAAATTTCTTTCATGCCTATGGAAAATAGAACATTTAGCGGAAAAAATAATAATTCATTATGCGGTTCCCTAATTAAAAAGGTAACGATGGCGTTCAACTGCTAGCTCTAACCTCGGTTGAGATATAGTACGGGGGATTGGATTGGATTATTATGTTGAATTAATTCTGTCACATTTTTCATTAAAGAAGTTATTATATGACAAGTCTATCATCTCCCAAGTTTTTATACAGAGTTATTTTGTTTTTTACACACCGAAGACTTCCACCTACAACTTCACCCAGCTGGTTTCTTTTACCCTTTGAATCTAAAGTTTCGACGCCTACTTATTGTCTTGCATTATTGAACACCATCTGCTTCCTAAACTGCATAGCACGTGTGGCGTACCGTTAAGGATGGGCTTGTTTTTAATTTGTTTTTTATTACATTCATTCCTGGATGTTTCAGTCATGCATTTTTCCTTTTTTTGTTTGTTTCTCCTGTGTCGTTTTGTCATTATTCATGGGTTTTTCGTAACGTCACCTGCACATTGCGGATGAAATAGTAAAGAGAAAAAAAAGTTTGCTAAAATACAGTGCGGTGCGTACGTGAGGGAGGATAAATAATTTATTCAATATCTTTTAAATTCTCAAATATATTTGAGTAAAATAGTGACCTATGGTTGCTAACCTAAAGGGGCGGATTTGAAAATTGGTCGTTTGGCAGCCACTAGGGCCATTTTCCCTTTAGTGGTATTTTCGAGGGTATTTTGGTATTTTATGTGTGTTTTGTTCAGGAAATTTGTTTCTAAAATATATCATATCGATAAAATATTGTAATTTTTGTATTGATACTTTTGATAACGATATTTTCTAATATTAAGTATTTTTTAAAAATATATTTATAACGGTACGTTGTATTGATACTTTACACAGTATCGCCCATCTCTACATATGTCAAATTATATTTTTATGTAGCTACCACAACATTTTGAGGTTAGTAATACCAAATCGTTTCTGACTTTCATTTAATAAAGCAATTAAGGATCGTGGACAAAGTATAGTATTCTACTCGCAATTTATGGCCAATATCACCCATCGTGAATAATGGCCAACATAAATTGCTCGTTTAATAATATACTATAATCTATTTCGATCATTTCTTGTCCGTTTTGTTATCATTTCATTGTAAAAGATGAATGCTATTTCATCAGGACAATGATCTTGAACTGTTGGAATTTATTTTTTGTAATAGGAAGTCCATATTGATAAAAACTTTATCTTGTAAATAAAAACAAATCATACTACCACAAAATTTCCATTATCACTGAGTATGTTCCAAACTAACTTAATATTGTAAATAAAAAATATCATATATTGATTTCTTTGACTGGACTAGTATACCGGGTGTGATTTTTAAAGAGGTTGATACATTTTTTTTTTAATTTTGGTAGGTGAATTTCTTTGAGCAGAGCGAAAGGATATAAAAATGTTGTTTGTAAGACAGTATTTTTGCGCTTTTTTTGTGAACAATAGATATGTTGTTTCGATCATCTTTCTAAATCTTATTTTATTTACACCTGTAAAATCAGAACGAATAGACATGTTGGTGTTTGTTTCTTGAACAATAAGGGTTTTAATCACACATCTGTAAATATTTAAAAAATATTTCACAACCTTCAATCTCGATTTTAAACGCTGCCCGACTACAGTACAAAGTCATAACGGAATATCTGGAAACAGACTATTTTTAAAACAATGAAAATTGATAAAATTAATCCATAAAGTGAAAGTTACAGTGGTACATATAGTTTTTCCTGTAAATTTTATCGAATAAAGAGTTAAGTTGATGTTTTTATCTTTTCTGCTAAAAAAAAATAAACATCCCACGCTGAACTCACAGTTTCATATCCTTCAGATAATGTTTATAAAAGGAAGGCATTATTCTTTTTCGATAATATTCTCAATTCGTTTACATGACCTTCATATATATGTATGTTGATCTCCTTTGGATGCACAGCACATTCTTCGATACAGAGTTGCCAGAGTTTGAATAAATAGCAAATTCTTAACTTCATAGATGGAATTTAACTTTATCTATTTTACATAGTAGCCAAATAATGTTTCACTGGTACACGGGCGTAGGTAGGGGAAGGGTTTTGAGGGTTCAGATATTAACCGTTTTGGGCTGTATTTACTTGAAATTGGGAGCTATTGGATGAAATAACGTCGTTTTAGACTGCGTTCAACGTTCTTTCGCGTTTTTGTCTGTATTTGAGTGAAATAGACTCGGAAATAGAATGGAAAATGGTCTAATTTCAAGCAAACTTTCGTTTAAAACTATATTCGAGTGAATTTGAGTACTATGTAGTCTTCTTGTGTGCTTTTTATCTGTTTTCAGCGATCTTTCACGTTTTGGTCTGTATTTGTCTGATGTAGAATGGTAATAAAACACATTTATTGTACGCCAATTAATAAATGCTTGTGTCTTAACAGATTAATGCTACGTCGACCACCGTGTAATGTATCCAAATTAAATAAGTAAGTTGTAAAATAATAAGCGATAAAAAATTTGTAGCTGGTTTCATCCAATTCATATGGCGCATGTGGCGACATCTACGAGTTTAAATGTCTTCAACTCCATATATACAATTTTTTCCACTACTAGACAATTGAAGACAGAAATTAAAAATAATTCAGAGAAGCGTTTACGCTGTCGTCTGACTGACAAGTACACTGTCAATTTTCGATATACATATTAATATGAACGCACTCCTTATGGTTAAGCGCGAATTTTAAACTAACTAATTTTATCTTGATAGGTAATTTCAAGCAGCAAATCTCATGGTTATTGGGAAAAGTAGAATTTGATAGATGGCGCTCCGAAATGTCAATGTCATCTTAGCAACGAGTAAAACAAATCAGCTGCCGTATAAGCCATTTGATATTTAAGTGGTTTTTTTTTTGTGTTTTAGTTATTTTCAGTGTGTGTTTTGTGAAACTTTTGCTTTTTCTTTGATTGTGCTTCAGAATTTTGTGTTGTTAAACTAAATTTTGACTCCTAATATTTTTATTTTTGGAGTAATAATAGTTGATATTTGTCAAAAATAAAACAAGTTTAGGTCTGATTTCGTGTTTTTATTTTATTTTTGATATAGTCATATCTACAAAAGTTACAGAGAAGGTACGTTTGTATTGAGTAATATTTTAAATCTTTAACACCGACTTATTTTCTCTTTGTTTTTGTAACTATGGATTTGGTATACACTGACTATTCAAAGTTTATTTGAATTTGTAAATGCTGAGCCTTCTTCTAGGTGCATAAATGAGGAACAGGCAGTTTTAAATGCTGGCCATATATTTTTGCATGGTACCTATAGAGGAAATAAGTGACACTTTCATAAAAGTGCAATGAAAACAATAAATAGAATAACATAACCTCTTCCATTATATCTCTGATTATATCAGAATATAACCTCAGAAATGGTGATAGTTGAGTTGAATAGAAAAACACAGTTTTAAGCTTGTCACTGACACAAAATTAAACAAATAAAGTACGAATTTACGGTAATTACGTTGACTTGCATATAATACAAAAACAATGCAAAACGAATTGTTTTACTCGAATTGTTTTCCCGCCAGTGGTCTCATTGAATTCCTCGGTTTTACTCGTTGGGACAATTACAATTTTTCTCATTGAATTCTACTCCGCCCAATACACAATTATGTTGTACTACTGTCCCTGAATTTTCAAAATATTTGAATTTGTCCATTATTGATCTAAGTTTTATTAACCACTAATAGAGAAATTCAACTTCTCAATAATTTTACAATTAAATCAATTCCAAACTATTCGTTGGGACACTCTGTTCTCCCTTTGCATACCTAATGAGGTTTTATCACTCTATACCTTTCTGAAATAAACAATAGTGGAAGAAAGAATATTTTTAATTATTTGAAAAAAAAAGTAGATTAATAAAAATTAAAATATATCTCTCAACTAAGAATGTTCAAACAGTTATTCATGCCATGATCATAATAATTACTGAAAGTCTTTAAAACAGAAAAGTCAAGAACCTCAATTTAAAACTCGGTAATAAGGCAGGGTCGTCCCAATAAATTTAAAAACTTTCTTTTATTAATCGGATTCAAGTAGGAAGCTGCTTAAGTACCAAAAAAATGATTTTATTATTTTACAGAAGGATTCTATAGGGTGTCCATAAACTATCCCGCCAAACGCAAACCACAGATACTAAATGTGATTTTATAGGGTCAATTCTATAAGAAATGTTTTAATCTGTACATAGTCAAGATACCATTTAAATTTTAACAGTTACGATGTCCAATTAAATCTCCTGTTTAACTTAATCCAAAAGTTAAAGAAGCTAGAACACATTCATTGTTTATTTTTCTTGTCATCACAAACTTTCAACGTGGGAGGGACAAAGGAAAAACTTGATTAATTTTTTTTATGTATCAGGATTTTGACAAATTTTACTTTACAGTAAAAATCTTCAAGGTTAGCTCCTCTATATAAACTATTTGCGTACGCCCACCGTTCTCACACTTAATATAATGAAGGAAAGAAACTAAACAACAATTTCATTTATGTTTCTTTCAAGATTTTATATACAAGAGGAAGTTTTGTTGAGACTTTATCAAGTGTAAGGAAACACACAAGGTGGGTTTGTTGTTTTTTCTCAGAGTACCTTCTTTGAAGGATTTTGAAAAAAAACAGATGTTACGTTTTTATACGCTAGTCGCAAGAAGAATAACAGCATTTCTAATTTATGGAAGAATACTACAGGGTGGTTGGAAAACAGGTTTTTACTTTGTCATGTTCCGGGGTTTCGTACCAAATATATGGGCAAGAATGCATTTCTATTATTTTTACCCTACGTTTGCTTAGTATTTTAAATAGAATACTGAGAATTTTACACCCCTTGTAGTAAAAGTAGAGAACTAATAGTTATTTATGCAAAAAGTGAGTGTTTTTTGCACGCGACGTGAAATTGTCCAACGAGGTCTTTAGGCCGAGTTGGACAACACGTCAAGTGCAAAAAACACGTTTTGCAAGAGTTGCATACAATATTTTTTCTAAATTCATGCAAAAACTGGAAAATTAGAATATAAATATGTCAAGAGCCTATCCTACCTAATCAAAGTCAACCCGTTCTTCTTTTTTTGTATCTTTATGGCCTCCACCTTGTCAGCACTCAATCATAGCTGGTTTTAGCCTTGACCATTTAAATTTTAAATAATTAAAGATTTTTGCAATAATTGTAACTCGTTGAGACTAAGTAGTAAGATATACATATATTATTGTTGTATTAAAGCAGGATCAGGTACTTGCTATGGATTTTTATTTAATTTAAATGTTTATGTTTGTCATTAATCATCACAAAACTGACACAAGAATGACAGATGAGTGCAATAAAGTACCACTTTTTCCATTAAATGTGGTGCACAAAAGTGTTGTTTTTTGCATGAATGTAGAAAAAAATAATTACCATTGCCATGCCTCTTGGTCGACTTTAAAATTGAAGTTCAAGGTAAATACTTTCTTCTCTTAATCAAACATCAAGTACGGTTCTTTAAGACTCACTCAAGAAGACTAAACAATGCACAAATACACTAGCACTAGAAAATACAGTAAAGCGAAAGTTAGCTAGCCTGGAATTGGAACATATTCTATCCTATTTCAGTTAAATATGGACCAAATCGTTAAAAACGGTTAAAAAGCACACAAGAAGACTTAAATAATGTATAAATGCACTCGAATAAACTGTTGAACGAAAGTTAGTTTGAAATTAGTCAATTTTCCATTCTATTCCAGTCAAATATAGACCAAATCGCAAGAGATCGATCAAAACGGTTAAAAAGCTCACAAGAAGACTAAATAATGCACAAATACAATCGAATATAGTGTAGAACGAAAGTTAGCTTGAAATTAGTTCATTTTTCATTCTATTTCAGTCAAATACTGACCAAATCGCATGAGAACGTTGAAATCAGTTGAAAAGCACTAGTGATGTAACGCATTCGCGAATATCCGCATTTTTTTCAATATTTGCATTCGTATTCGCAAAATTTTTTCGAATATTTAGCGAATGTTTTTAATAATCAAAAAGGAAATTATTATATGCATATGAAATAATATTACAATAGATAACACTTAGATATTTTTATTAAATCAAAACTTTTAGAATGAACTTTCTGTGATTAAATTCGTTCAATTAACCAATATCTGCTCGGCTATGTTTAATTTAAACATGGCCGACACGAAACGTCAAACCTGTCAAACATTTTACGCGTACTTTTTTTGAAATTTTAAAATATTTTCATTCGCGAATGTGAAAAATCCAAATCTATTTCAGTCAAATATGGACCAAATCGCAAAAGATCGTTAAAAACAGTTAAAAAGCACACGAGAAGATTTAAATAATGCACAAATTACAATCGAATATAGTGTAGAACGAAAGTTAGCTTGAAATTAGTTCATTTTTCATTCTATTCCAGTCAAATACTAAACAAATCGCAAGAGATCGTTGATAACAGTTAAAAAGCACACAAGAAGACTAAATAATGAACAAATACACTCGAATATACTGTTACGAAAAAAAGCTTGTAATTAGACCTCGAATTAGACCATGTTCCTTTCAGCTACGTGCCAACATTTTTTAATTTAGCTTATAAATATTCTAATATCAATTATATTTAAATATACTATAAGATGAGTTGAAAATTTTAATATATTTATAGAATAGAAGTGACCTATTTAGATAAAGTCAAAAGTGCACTTAAAATTAGCATTATCGATTTGTAAACGTTATGCATGTAAATCCTTGACGTGAAAAAATTTACACAAACTTTCACCCAAACAGCTTTTAAAATGTCTGACCGCTTAATATGTTGACCGCACCTCTCGAACAATATTTTTCAAAAAATTCACACTTAACATGGTTATTATAGTACAGTCAGTTGGGAGTTTGTTTTTATCCTGGGATAAACCACTGAAGAAAAAAAGTGTACAAATCGAAGAAAATACATTGAAAGTACAGAAAATACTCTAAAAAATATACTAGTATCATTAAAAAATACTCCTGAAAATCTCGTGAAAAATGCAATGGAAAATACAGAAAATTTCTGTTGAAATATGTCTCAATCGTATATATTTTTTTATGAAAATGAAAATAAATATTTTCCGAGATATTTTCTTAAAGAAAATACTTGGAAAATACAGAGAATAGTGTACAGATTTTTCATCGTTCTCGGTTTCTATAGATTTTGACGTGTTTTTTTTTTCTAATTTCTTCTCATTCTTTTTTTATGAAAATACTTGACAGTCTTTCTTGTGGCAAAATTTCCTCAGCACTTCCCTTTCCAAAATATCTCCCACAAAAGGCTCTAAGTAAAATAGAGCTCTTACTTATTTGTTAACAACTTTGGGTAAAATTTTTCCAAATTTCCAGCAATCGCAATGGGTTTTTTTCAACAGAGTCCCGTACAGAGTGGCCGTCTGTTTGAACGACCCTATGACCAATAATCTCCAACCAAATTGCAGGAGAGAACTGTAAAAATTTGTAAATTCGTAGATAACTAGCTAGAGACGTACTAAGGTACCTACTAGGTATCAAAAAATTATATTATGTATATATCAATATGTCAATAACTCTGGAACCATGGACATAACGCAATTTTTTTATTCATACGTTTCAATTCGTTTTAGCCCCCCGATTCATATTCTGAAAGGACGGGCGTCAATTTTGAGACACCCTGTATATGTATAACTCGTAGAATATTCAAATTGAAAAATTGTTTTGACCGAATCATAAGTTGAACTGAAATCTGCAATAAATTAAATTATTAATTAATTAAAAATACTACTTTCTGGTTTCGAGAAAAAATATAAAACGGAAACTTTGATCTAAAAATTTTATTACATATTTATTCGAATTTTGTTAACCTAAATTAGATACATATACTAGTCCAACCCTGCCTTAGCCTCTTATATAAGAGTTAATATACCTTCCTGCTGCGATTTGGGTCGAGTTTATTGGTCATAGGGTGGATCAAGCAGACGGCCACTGTAAACGGGGTTCTAACCAATCTCTTTTCAACCACTTGGTTGTGAGCAATTTTTCCAAAACTCCCCGGTATTAACTTACATTATCCATTGCTTTTAACAAGTTTTGAGGAGATATATCATTTGTTCAAACTAAGTAGAGATGGAATCATTAAAAAAAACCACCTACTCACTTCTTAGAAATCAGACAACCTGGGACATACCACAAAACGATGAAAAAGTACTTTTCGAAGAAATTCGTTACAGAATTAAGCAATAAAAAGGAATGGGATCCAAATACCATTACCAGACTAGGAAAGAATGCCAATCAATGGTACACAGACGGCTTAAAAGCAATAGGAGGAACTGGGATAGGAGTGCTTGGGACAGGAACCAAACACTCTGAAAGCTCGATAAAAACCTCAAGTATCTTTCAAGCGAAAACCTACGCCAAGAGAAAGTGCGCGCAGTTCAATATTGATAAAGGATAAGAAGACAAAGGATTATCATAATGTCGGATAGTCAAGCAGCCATTAAAGCACTGACCTATTGTGTAACCAGTTCCAAAATGGTGTGGGAATGCCTAGACAAACTCAAGGAACCTTAATGAGATTCCATGACACACTAGAATAGAAGGAAATGAAATAGCAGATGAACTTGCAAAGAGGTAAAGCCGAGAGAAAGAGAAGATCTGACCATTGGAAAGATCTAGTAGGGCTTAGACAATCAAAGATACTTCTGGGTGACTACAACCTTTTGAGATCAAATGAATATATCCTAAAATTCATCCGGGAAATACGACAAAAGGAGCTACTAGTTTCTGAGACTCTCCTCAGACACTAACTAGAAGTAAGGGGGCACAATAGATCTTTTAGGTCTCAGTGAGTTGTCACCCCAAAAATACCTACATAGGTACATCATTTGTTCGTTCTTTTGAAGAATTTGTACTGACTTTTTAAACAAATTGTACAAAATTTGCTGCTGGTCTGTGTACATTAAAACACTATATCGAAGAATTTTTCTTATTAAATCAATTGTAATATAAAAGAATGACGGTAATTCTATTATTGCTATCATTATTACGTATGCTCGATGTGTAGTGGTATGTCAGGCAAGAATGCATTTTCTTAGAGGTCAACGTTCATGTGTTACCACGCCTACTCGAGATCCTCCACAATATACCATCAATTAGCCATAATGTTAATGCTCTTTTTTATGCATGTCTATGTTTACTGGACAATAAAAACGACGAGGCAAAGGTTTATATTGTTACATTTTCTCATGCTTTGAAGTTGCTTTGAACTTGGGTAATTAGATTATCGTAAAAAGTTGGAAAAAATCTATTTTATAAGCAGTTTTGAAAAATTCAGTGGATCTATAACTAATTTTTAAGATTACACTTCATTCCATGGGTGTAGTCAGCGAAGGGCAGGAAGGGGCAACTGCCCTCCTCCTGGAAGCAAAAATAAATTGAATAATTTTTAAATTTTCATAAGAAGAATTTTATAAGTTGGGTGATGTCTCTGCAGAATTAGATTTGTGGTACCATATATGGAAGAAGAATAATTTAGCAGAAGACAAATTGAAGGAAATTGAAGTGGCTGCACTTTTGGAAGAAGTTAATGTTTTTTTCCTGTACCCTACGAAGGAATATCAGGACTGCATAGTAAAGAAAGTTTTGGATAAATTTACTTTGAACCCAATAAAAATGTTATTAGAAATCTCAAAGTTTTTTTTTTCATTTGCCTTTTCGTTTTATCCTAAAATTTTACATTTTGGACGACCATGGACCGTGGTTTACCGGCCCCTCTCGACCCCCCCCTGTTGTAAATCTTGGCTACGCCCTTGCTCATTCACAAAAGAATTTCGCTAAAATTTTGTGTCGTATGAAAAAATTTCACCCAATGATAATGCGTTACTTTATGGACGTACTGTATATTGCGTTTCTAAATTTTCCATAGAATATTTTAGAGCAAGTTAACAGGAGACTTATCACGAAATACTTACTGTGTTCCTTGACAAAAAATGTTCATTGTCTTTCTAATGTTAAAACATTATTTTATCTGCCCTAGACAAATTTATTTGTTTTTTTTTATCTGGAAATAATGTTGAATTTCAAGGTATTCTTAGACATCTCGTTATTTTTGTAATTATTTAGACTATATCTATAGTCTGTATACATTTAGATAGTAGTACATGGGCAAAGAATAAAAAGTTTACCAATTATAAGTGTTGTTTATTTTGTAAAAAATGCCGAGACTGAGATCACCGAAATTTATATCGAATATCAAATGTCAAAATTGAATGTCATGTGTAGTTAACTCAACGTCAAAGTTTGCCTTATGCTACAATGATTGATTTAAGACCGAATTTCACAGCAGGTAGTCGTTTACCCGTTATTATGTATGTATAGTCAAAGGCACTCTTAACGTGCGGGTCATACGATTCAACAAAGACATACTCACAGTTTTTGTTTTCTTTTATTACGTTAAATTATAACTTCCAAATGAAATCCGTTAGATAAATAAGACAGACTTATGCAATTTTGACGGGAAAAAGAAGGATATGTATTTTATTTTCAGCGATTCTAAAAAGTCTTTCACCAGCAGAGTTTTTATTTAAATATGTCAGTTTTGTCACTTTGACAATTCAAAGTGAAAATATGAATAATAAGAAGCAATTTTCAGTTTTTTTGTACTTAGTTCGATGGATTATTTCGAGAATGAAAGAAGAAGTGGAGATTCGTCAATCTGCAGTGTAATCTCACATTTTGGTAACCTCTGTGTTTTCTGATTTGATACATATGGTTAGTGACCTTTGAACCCGCACGTTAAGAGTGCCTTTGACTATAGTTATAGGTATTTGAATAGGTATAAGTTGGCGGTGAGTGACTGACATTTCTTTAATTGTGAATTGAATCTGACAATTAAAGTTAAAATTGAGATCTTCCGACTATACCTAGGGTAATCAATTGTATTTTGATGTAAGTATTGCATATTTTTAGGAAACTATGATGTTATTTTAGATTATTATAATTATAAAGATGGATCTCTCAGATTACTTCGCAAATAGTGTGGGAAAAATAAAATTATAAAATATTCCGAAAATGTTCTAGTGGCAGATTACTTTAACTTCTGTATTTTGATAAAGTTTTCGATAGTAGAAAAAATTTTGTATGCAATTCGTGTGTAAAGGCCTTTTTTTCGACTCATGTGATTGTCATGTGATTCACATTCGTCAAAAAAAAGGCTACTTTACACACTAGTTACATAAATAACTATTGTTGCACTAGTGCAAAAAGGATCCACTTTTTCCATTAAATGTGTTTCACAAAAGTGTTGTTTTTTACATGAATGTAGAAAAACGAATAAATAATATGCCACAGAAGGTAAATTATTGTCTTTTTTATCTCTCTTGAAATTATTAAAAAAAACAGTTCCTTTGTTTTCATAATTTTCAATTAATGCAAACACATACAAAAATTTCCCAGCAATTAGTTTTCTCATGTTCATGATGTAAACAATTTATTCTACGCAAACCGCAAATAGATTTCTGTTTGTTTTTTTATCAATTTTAAAGTTTGCAGAAATTGCAAAAAAATAACCTTGCAATAACAATCTGGCTAACTGTAACTAACCAGTTTATGCGGATATCAATCCAACCATTCTGTTAGATTGTTCTTTTACATCATATCATTGGATTTATGCAATTTTGTGCCGTTAGAAATGCAAAGTTTTTATAGCTGCAGTTATAGTTTGCGCCAAAAAAACATGTTGTTTATACAAGCTATTTGATATGTACAGGGTTTCCCATTATATTTTGACCACCACTTATTTTCATTAATTTTGAGAATACAAAAAAAAAGTTTCAAATAAAAGTTGTATTATTTTATCTGTACCGACCCAAAATGTAACAACTGAATATTGTATACAGGGAGTGCCCAATAAAATGAATCTTCATTATTTTAAATGGTTCTCCCAAAAATATTCATCCTATTTTGGTCGGTTTTTAGTTATTGTCTTGACTAGTACGGAAAAGATAGTTCACGTAGGTGTAAGGAACAATGTTTTTTCTACTAGTGGACGAAAAATGAGAAATATAAGCTGTACAGAACAATAAAAAAAGGTTTTGACAGATCAAAAGCCCGGTGTATTAAAGATTACATAGCTGTAGAGTTTATCCAAAGTCGGTTTGAGGACCATAAAATAAAGCAATGTTGTCAGATATATTTTCTGAAATTGTTGGGCTTCCATTATTTCAGTATACTGTTATATTTAATAAAAAATACATAATATAATTAAAATTTTTTTGAAAATTTGGCACCGCAGCTGCAGGTGGCCAATCATCGAGTGAAATATTGCTTATAATCTTGAAGAGTTCGGGTCACTTCTAAAGGTGGATCCATGCAAGACAAAATTAATACTACCTATAATACCGATGTTCAAGCAAGAAATTGAGAAATTAAGGAATGAATTGGAAAATAACATGGTTTTATCTTCTTAGTTTTAGTTTTAAATTAATCTTAGTTTTAATTTTGTCTTGCATGAATCCACCTTAAGGCGGTCTACTATAACATGAAAAATTTTATGGGATAGGGTGGATGCATTCTTCAAACCCTTTTAAACGATTTGTTTACTCTTATAGGCGTGTGCCAATTCTGTTTGCATATTTATATGTAGATTTAAAATAATATAGTAGTATCTATTTCTTGGTTGAGTGAGTTTAATGAATTAATAATATAATATTTATTTGTTCGTAGATGTTAGGATTGGAGTTTTGTGAATATAATTCATTTGTAATAAATTAGAATGGCATTTTGGAGACCATTTGAAACGACAGTCCAAGATGATGCGCGGGAATCTAATAATTTGGCGCCACAAGCAAATGACTAAGCAATAAATGATGATGATGATGATAGGGCTGAATTTGAAAACAAAGATTTACATGTTCAGTGTCAAAGCGTTGTTTTAAATATGTACCAACTACTAACATACCCGACCCAATCCTTTTTCCTGGTAAGAATAGCTCATACCTCCCCGTGGTTCTTGCTGGCCAGCTAAATGAGCATTATTTACAAAAAATTGTATTACAAATTTGATTTACAGTTGAGAAACATTATTTCACAATATTCGAATTTATAAAAAAAAATGTATGCAGGCCATTGAGCGGCTTTTGTCTTCAATGGAATTAAAAATTTGGGTCATCAAATTAACATTAGACAGACTTTTAAGCAGTTTTCTTTGCCTACAAATGAATCTGAAGTTTGTCAAAATCCAGATCCATCAATTAGTCAAAACGTAAATTACCACATAAAAATATTGTATATGATAAACCATTTTTGACACACGTAGATTAATTTTGAATGTAGTGTAATTTTTGATCGTTTTATACCAAAATAGTAAAAGTCGGAAACTTTTAAAATAGAACGTATTCTTTCGAAACCCGATTCTTTCATTTGCAACTATAAAAAGGACGTTCCCATCTCTTTAAATAACCCCAACAATAACACAATCACAACGAATCTATTATTATGAATCATCATCTTCATATTAATTGACGTTCTCAATGGAGACATTAAACATTTAACATTTTCTCAAGATATCGTCATAATAGTAAAAGTTGTTTATTTCTCTATAGACCACTCGACTCGGCACTTCTTCTAAATATACTACAATACATACACATAATTCATCGTGTACAGGATGTCCCGCTACAAACACAGATTGCAATTTATTAAATTGCGTTGGCTTTTAACTGTTACATATAAAGAACATGTCAAATGTTAAATTTTAGTTAACAATTTTAGATCTCTTCGTTTAAAGCTGTGAATTTAAAGTTGCCGACTTTTTGTTTGACCATTTTTTTAATTATTTATTACCTATTATTTTTTTTTCAAAGAGCCGTCCCTTCGCCGGCCTCACCCCAGTCTCCTTGGCTTATTGTGGATCAATACTGTCATAATTCAGTAAATTTTTTAATTTATTTTTGCCGATAAATTCATTTAATATTATAATTTCAACCAATAATGCTTGAAATGTTCTTAATAATTTTTAATTATTAAATAACTATATCGACTGTCTCTTTGACTGAACTATGACTATCTTTCAGAGGGGGCTATTTTACGAAAAGTTGACCACCTGTTGACTCTTTAGTCTGTAGTCTCATCAAGAAAGAATGTAGTGTTTTTCTGATATTTTTCAATAAAATTTAATTTTGTTCATGGTTTTTGCTTTGAAATTTCTTTTTCCGGTTCAGTTCACGTCTGGTATTACATAAAATAAAATATAGAATTATGTTTGGTAAGTAGACAAAAATAATATTAATACCTCTCAGAGTTTAGCTCCGCAGCTTTAAAGCGGCCCTTACACGATCAATATTACTGTCAATATCGAAAAATATTGTCAGTAATATTGATCGTGTATGGAGTGGAATGAAGTTCTGAAGTACTGACGGCTATTCGAATATTTTAATACTTTGGTCATCAGTATTGACAATACTGTCAGTATTCCGTATTGACAGTAATACTGACCGTGTAAGGTCCGTTAAAGAGGATATACGATGTGATAGCTACACAATAAGTTTTGCGACCACTATAATACTATACAATAACCAATATCATCTAACACCAACTAATAAAATTTCCAAGCCTCGATGAATGAAGAGTCCATAATTTTTAACATAAAACCTTGGGAACTACTTAAACTTTATTTACACTGATTCCCTCCACTCAGGTTATTACCTTGAACTTGAAAAATTAGCTCTTCAGTTCTTTTTAATAAACTGGCAAATCTATAATTTTAAAAACTTGACTCAAAACATTGACCAAACATCGGAAAGATGAAAGTTATCTCTGTTAAATAAAAATAAACAGAAGATGATTTACTATAGTCATTATTCATCCATATCAAATACGTTTTCAATTACGAATAAATTGATAGATAATTTTTTTTCTAGTAACAGCTAATGATATATCACGACAGACTGCCTCTCCCATTTTTTAAACAGAAAATTCATTTATGTGATAAACAAAGATCGTCGCCAAGTGGGTGTTGAGTGGCAAACATTTACTGTATGGCGTTTATTGTACGAAATGAATTAATTTTAAAACAACAGATTCGTTTGATAGAATTTAGTTAATATACAGTCGAAGACCGCAATTCTTAAAAATTACGTAATGGGATGTCAACTGACATGGGATGGGATGTCAACTGACACAACTTCTATAGTCGTCGCAGAACTTATTGTGTAGCTATCTAATCGTATATCCCCTTTTTGTATTCCATTCGATTTTTTATGGAAAACGAAATTTCAAAGCAAAAACCATAACAATTTCTTGATGAGACTACCGACTAAAGAGTCAAAAGGTGGTCAACTTTTCGTAAAATAACCCTCTCTGAAAGATAGTCATAGTTCAGTCAAAGATGTGAAAAATAATAAAATATTTAAAATTGATATTTCCATATCTTCTTAATAAAACGATATATGTACAGTGTGTCTACTTAAGTTGGACTCATATGGGAAACTTTTTTATTATTGGTTTTAGGAAAAAAAGTTATTCTTCATAAAAAGTTCTGCATTATCTAAAACCTAAAATGCAATCATTAGATAAATCTTATTTTGAGCCGTATACGAGGTTTGTCAAAAAATATGAATCTTACTCAAGAGTAAAGTACCTTTATTTTTTACAATACAGAAAAATTGTAGAAAGTAAAGTTGTTTGAAATTGAAAGTTTTATTCAAATATGCAATTACAGCTATTTAGCATGGAAATTAAGATTTGGTGATTATTTACGTTTTACATTATAAAGTATTTGTAATCGTAAATAATCACCAAATCTTAATTTTCATGCTAAATAACTGTAATTGCATATTTGAATATAACTTTTAATTTTAAACAACTTCACCCCTTACAATTTTTCTGTATTGTAAAAATAAAGGTACTTTACTCTTGAGTAAGATTAATATTTTTTGACAAACCTCGTATACGGCTCAAAATAAGATTTATCTAATGATTGCATTTTAGGTTTTACTTTTTTTCCTAAAACCAATAATAAAAAAGTTTCCCATATGAGTCCAACTTAAGTAGACACACTGTATACGGCTTTTATGAATAATTATTGTTAATGTTTATAAAAGTTTTATTTAATATTTATTGTAAACGAAATTGAATAAACCACAGTCCACAAGTAAAAACGTATTGCCAAAAAAATAAATAATCAACCATAGATAAAAGCATTGTATCATGGATAAAATCTGTCTCTGGATGAAAAGGGGATAAAACTCTAAAAACATGGAGTGACATTTTATATTTAAAAAGCTGGCGGTCAATGGTCATGGTTCTGGAGCGTTCGGGTGCACCAAAATCAAGAGTACTCTTCAAATCACCGGTGCATAGTACTCCCGGAGCGTGAGGCACTACACCCGAAAGTGGCTCTGATTGGCTGGTTGTGATTACTTTTCTTCTAGTTTGCAAATTTTCCGAAACTCGTTTGCATCTGTTGACTAGTAAACAAGATTTTTTTGTAAGATGAAATTATCACAATTGCGTTTCTAATAAACAGTAAAAATGCATTTTATCCACGCTCAATCTAGTTAATGGAATGTTAGTTACGCAAAAATCCTTCTGCGGTGTTGTCGGCTGCTCCCTAACCTAGTAATTATCTGGCATAGCATACCATAAAAACATTTTATAATCATTATCACGTTTCTTTATCAGACTGTGTTTTGTCTTGTTCGTAGCCGTAGCGTGACACACTTGATACCTACCTTGCATCACAATCAATTTAAAATTCGTTTACCTCATCGGTTCGAATGTTTAACTTCAGCAATTGTTAAATATTGTTTATTTATTTTGATTATTGACTCAATGATATTTCGAAGATAAAGTATTCTAGGAAATTAGAAATAACAAACTATTATCTCGTTTATTGTCAAAGATTCCGTATCCTATTTTAGATAAAACCGTTGAGTTTTCAAAATAATCATCTATGTAAATAAATTGGAGATTTTTAAGCTGTAGCGCCATCTAGAGTATAGTTTTTCGGGTCAAGTTTCGTTTAGCCAAAATCTGTTGAAAAAGAAAAACAAAATTTTGTCATTTAGGTACCTCAGGGAGTATATTACTGAAAAAATTTTGCCGCGGAAATGCGCTGTTGCCATTTTTTGAATGGGGTTTAGAAGTAACGAAATGAGATACAAAAGGAAATGCAATTTTGTGTACAACTGAATAACTTTATAACGTCAATTCGATTTAATTGTGAATACTTTGACGTATAAGTATCACTCAAGGGTTATATCAACGACCCTTAAGTTTGAGTGCCTCTTACTACATCACGTGACTTTAAAATTGTGTCTATAGAACAAGTTTCCGAGCTAAGAGCTAGGTGACAGTCAAGTGCTGTCCATAGTGACTATAAATACGGACATAAACTTCTTTCCAGCCGAACTGAACATTCCTTTTCATGACTGGGAAGTTCAAAACTGTATAGAAGAGTAACTACTTTAATATTTTGTCACTTTTTAGTTAACTAAACAAATTTATTTAATAAAAATCAAGCATGCACTGTTTAATGTATTTGAGATCTTCTATTCTAAATAAAATCGTAAGTGTTACATATGGTTGAACTTGTATTGAATAGGAGATTCCAATAATAACTGAATATACAGGGTGATGAATTTGAAAAACCAAAGCTACTAATAATAAAAATGAAATAGCAAAACTGGCAACATTGTCAATATTAAATCTGAAATCTACGTACCCCAAAATAGGTTTACCACAAATTTTGTAGAAATATTACGAGATATTTGGCGGTTTCCAGACTTTTGGGCCACTCTGTAAATGAAAAATAAATTTGAACATATCGTAACTAAAATAAATTCACAAAAAATAACCATTTTCATCAACAAAAATGTTGGCATCGTATCAAATTTATTCGTTAACGATTTTCATAATAAGTATCCACATTTCCTGGTTGATATTCACGGAATATTTTAATGTTTTGACGATTAACATCTACATTAAGAACATACCATAATAGCGTCGTGATTGGAATAATAATTTGTTGAAAATTTCATTACGGGTGGCCTCCATAAACGACTCTGTAAACCTTCGTTGTTTGTAAACAAATCAATTAATTAAATCCCTACCATATAATGAGTTTAAAAATTTCACATTTCAAGCGATTCCTACAACACCTTATAAATTTCGAGAATAGTGTTCAGAACTAAATTTTTCACAAACTAACAGTTCAAGGAAACATCTCTGTATATTGACTTGACTTTCGAAAGAGCATACCAATTCTTGGGAGGGACTGGAGGACTAAGACCCTCTAAAGAGCCGCAAAGTCCCTCCAACCAATCAACCCCCAAAATTATAAATAAAAAAAGCTCAATAGTGACTCCCAATCCCAACGCATTGCCGATTCTTTAACCAGGGAAGCGGCTGGACTAAAAATTTTAGAACCCAGTGACACCTACGGCCTAACGACTTCGACAATTGCTTAACTAGCCAAACATTAGGTATACCCATTCTCAATTTCAATCAGTCTTGCTAGGATGACCCTGGGCGACCCTGGGAAGCTGGCGCCGAAGAAATATCCAGCGATGACCAGGAAAAACCTAGGTTTAACAGTAGGATTTCTGACTGGACACTTTCAACTTAGGAAACACCTCCATACTATGTGGCTAGTGGACACACCTCTATGCAGGATGTGTGAACAGGAAAATGAAACTGTCAGGCATGTTTTATGCGAGTGTCCAGAGTGTGTGTTTGGTGAGTCTTTGCCTACACCAGTCGATATAAAAGGTGATGTCTCCTAGTGACCTGTCCACCTTCCTGGGAAGGACAGGTTGGACGATGATCCAGAAGGACAACTCCTCGGGAGGATGTACATTGTACAATGGGTCACATGTGGTCTAGGTGTTGTGAGCCTACACTCACCCTCCCTACTTTACATATACAGCTACTAAAAATTAATGTTAAATTTTGACAAAAGTTGGATGTGGTCCAGAATTTTTTCTTTGCAGGTCATAGTAGACGCCCACAGGGTCAACTAAAAGTTTTTTGTTATCGGCGGGGCATTTGCGATGACCTCCCTTCTAGTTGGGGATTTAGCCCCTCCAAAAATATTATGCTAGCTGCGCCTATGGACAAATCGTATAAAGTTGTTTATAAGTGGCTTGGTAATCTATATTAATATTGTTGAAGTATTTTTGGAAACTCAATTTTCTTTCGAGTGTTTTATTTATATATTCCCTTGTCAACAAGTGTTTTTGGAAACCAAATTATTTTCTTCTAATATTAGTTCGTCGTGTGTAAATAGAAATGAATTTCTTGAGAATTTTTTTTTTATATTAAAACAAAAGATATTTATTTTGAGTTATTGCCTTTTGATTTGTGTGGAAATTTAATTATAATAATTTTCTTAATAGAAATATTTATTATTGTTACAAACTCCGTGATCCAGAAGCCAGTCCTGCTGTGAACTATAAATTTTGGCAAATGCGACTCTCGACTGTTCTGGAAGCGAGTAGGTGGTAAATTCAAGAAGATTCTAGAGTTACGAAGGACTATATATACAGGGTGTAACAAAAAGGCGGGTCATAAATCATACCACTATTCTATGACTAAAAACAACTCGATCCAACTCAACTTATCCTAGTACAAATATGCACGCGAAAAAAGTTACGACCCTTCGAAGCTACCAAATGAAAATTGATTTTTTCAAATATCTCGACAGTTGTTCGACATATTATAATGAAAGTTGACAAGTGAATTCCTTATGATAAGAGCAACTTAAAAAAATTAAGGAATTATTACACCCCGTTAAAAATTTATGGGAGTTGGGATACCCTTAACTCCCCCAAAATTTTGGTATACGTTACAATTTAATGGTTATTGTTGCACCATTATTCAAACACCTTATTTTTGAAACTTTTTTGCCCCCTAGTACTTTTTACAACTATCAATTTTTATCGAGATACGGCCTATTTTTCATTATGCATCAAAAATATCGAAAAGTCAATGAATATTTAAGTTTTTCGATGGTCCCAAATTTTTGATATCAGAAGATTTTGATCAGAATATGTGGTACGATTTATGACCTACCCCCTGTATATACACGGGTTTTTAAGTGACTCGTTTTATAGTATACAGTGAGTGAATAGAGTGAATATAAATAGTACAATATTTAAGAAGGACAATTATTATACCGAGTGTAAATAAATTAATAGACATTAAGTAGTGTGTGTATATAAATTAAGTTTATCATAGTGTGTAAGTGTTTCTTTAATAAACCAATAGTAATTAGCCATAGTGAACGTATAATTTTATCTACGGGTAAAACTGTTGAAATAAATGAGAAAAAACATTAAATTATAATACAGAAATATCTTTGGATATATTTGAAACGCGAAAGTTACACCAGCCTGTTTGAACATAACTATTTGCCGCGTTTATGCTCGATTCGTTATGAAAAAAAACCAGTAAACCAGTTTAGATAAATAAAAATTTATAATACAAACTTTGACATAGGATATTTACATTTCTGAAAGAATGCTGCTTTGCTGTGCCTTTGTATACTTTACCAAATGAATTTCCCAACAGTTCCATTGGAAGTAGACAGTTTCTGTCTTCTTTTTATACAGGGAAAATCATGAAAGCGTGTGTATAAGAGGATGTTGGAAAGGGATGACTAATACAGGGAAAATTTAAAAACTTGATAATTATTTCGATATGTAGAAGATCATGTGTGTTGACCAAATAGTGACCTTGTGATCTTGTGAATGATATACAGATTGTCTTTTCACGACATACGATTCACACAAGTAAGACAAGGAAAATATGAGATAAACTACTTGAAAGAGAGAAAAGAATGATTGTGCGCAGTCAGCATTATTTTAATATTTTATTCGCTATGTTTATTTTTCCTTTTGTTTGTTCCAGGACCAGTATGACAATCTGTCCCTTCATACCTTAAAAGGAATCGACTTTTTGGAGAAATATGGTCAATTTGTAAGGGACCGAGCTACTATTGAATGCGAGTATGCATCCAAATTACGGTAAGTGGAAAAAAATTAATACTTCCCAACTAAGTGATGAGCTAGCCTCAATACACTGCTACCAATGATACCTTTTTTATGAATATTCTTCAAACAAACAAACAAACAAGTAAAAAATTTCGCTGGTTGTAGGTTTTTAGAAATCTACAGGGTATCTCCGAAGTCATAGGGCAAGCAGTTTTCTGTTGAACTTTATAACAAAAACACCTTTGTAAACATTGTTCTTCACACTCTGTATTTTCATCTCGAATGCAGTTCTAACAATTTTTTACTAAGCCTACCCTACTTATTTTACGTCATCTTATTACGAACTACCCTGTATAATTTAATTTATCCCGACCTATTATGCACGATTTTATTTAACAATAATTATCTTGGAAGTAATATAAACGTTGAAGGAATTTCGTGACATTTATTGTTGGTTCTCAAAATTAAATTTTTTTTTATAAAATTTACAATGGGAAATGTTCGTGATTCGAGTTTTGTGAAATTGAAATAATCGGTCTGCTCGTTTAAACCGACCCTTCATTTATCTTCGCCGAGACATGCAATTTCTTTTGACTGGACACCATTGTTTAAATCCACAATAATCGTTTTAAATGTCTACTGGGTTACACTACAAGAACATAAACAATATGTTCCCCTAAGTTGGAATCATATGGAAAACTTTTTTATTATTAATTTTAGGAAAAAGGTTATTCTGCATACAAAGCTCTACATTAAATTATGAAAACAAACAATTTTAATTTGTTAAATCTACATTATATTTAAACTTAAAGTTGTGACGCGTTTCGCTAACACAGTAACTTTTTCAAACTAATGGAGATATTTTCAATTTATACAGTGCCTTAATAATAAATTATACGGATATTTAACAATAAAATTATAATCTATTTACAAGGAAATGAAATAAGAAGGAAAAAAGAATTTGTCTAAATATGGGATTAACTAAAGTATTTAACAAGTTTTCCTGGAAACTCATTCACAACAAACCTACAGGAACATTTCTAGGTGAAAAAGTTTAATAAGGGAGAATTGTTGATATCTATTTGGTCGTTAAGAAGATTATCTGAATATTTGTTTTTATTTATCTCAAGGGCTTCTAAAAGATTTAATTTGAAGGATTTAGGTTCTATATGCAAAATTTCAAAATTTGAATCGAAAGAGTGTTGGTTTGCTAATAAATGATTTGAATAGTTGGAATCTGATTTTTGGTTGTCATAGCTACGTTTGTGTCCTGAAATTCTAGTTTTAAAATGGGTGGGAATTAAACTCACTTTAAAAAAGACTAAAATCGCCTTAAAAAGAAACGAATAAACATTAAAAAAAATCTTTAAAACATTAATTTAAGGTGATGCACATAAAATAATATATGCCACTCTTGATAGACAAAATGCACTTTAAGAAAATAACATTAACCTATATTAAATCTGCTACAACATGAAAATAACAGACTTAACTTATTGTAATAATTTTCGACTCTAAAAAAACTTAATTCACTTTAAAATATTGTATCACGCTCTTTAAAAACGGTTTGCACACTAAAATGATAGGTTGCACTTTGAAACGATAGATTGCACATTAAAACGTTATTATGAAACATGCAAAGGTGCCCATGGAAGCGAAAAGTGTACCCCTCGGTCGAAAAAGGAAGAGAGGACGGCCAGCTTTAGCAAAGAAGGCTCTAATAATTCATTAGTATTTTTTCCTGATTCGTCTGTATTTGCCATACATTTTATCTTGTTTATTTTTGCCATACTTTTGCCAGTTTTGCCATACTTTTTTTGTTCATACAATAATACATAATTATGTAACAATTTTTTACATTTTGTTGTTTATTTTGTTGTTTATTTTCTTAATAAAAATGTATACATGTGTACTTCTCTTAAAGTTTACTAGGTGTTCCAAATTCGGACCCAATCCAAAGTGCAATTCTGTTATTTCAGAGTGGATATATTCCAATCCAAAGTGCGATTCTATCATTCTGTAGTGGGTAAGGTTAAAAGTTAAAATGTACCAAATCCAAAGTGCGTTTCTATCTTTTTAATGTGATTAAGCCTAAAGTGAAGATTTAACTAATGCAGAGTGTAAACGTGCAATTTTGTAGTTTGTAGGCACAAAGTGAGAAGTATTTTTCAAGAGTGCAATTATATATTCCCCTTTTCAAATTCCAAAAAGCTCTACCTATATAAATTTTATCACAGTTGTCATCACCACATTTTAATTTGTAAACTCCTGATTTATTTAGTTTTGAAGATTTGGATTTGTTGTTTTTAATGAATTTGGATAAATTGTTGTCTGCTTTGAAGCAAATATTCAAATCTAAAGTTTCTAAAAATGATGATGATGATCTGCATTATCTAAAAAATATAATACATTCATCAATTATCAAATTCTTTAGTCGTATACGAGGTTTCTCAAAAAATATTAGCTCTACTCGAAAAAAAAGTACCTTTAAATGTGACAACATCGAAAAATGTTAAAATGACACTTTCTCTCACTATTGACGGAAATGTCGTTTTCGCTGAAAGTATTTTATTACAAAATTTCGAATTTTTCTATAGGGTTGTAGAAAAAGTACTTTTTGATCAAACCTCGTTTTATTATAACTTCCGTTCTTACTTGAAGGCTTGTATCAGTGATACGCCTATGACCGGTTTAAATCATCCGCGATTTCTATTTATAGAACAAGTGGATAAGACGCTAAGCCGTAATTACGTACGTTTGACAATAATAATAATAATAGTCGTGAGTATAATATTTACTATGACTATCATACGAATGTGAAAAGAGCATCCGAGGAGAAATTTTTATTTTCAGGAATGTCTTGCGTTTGTAGTGTGTACAGAGTGTCTTAAATTTATATTACCTACTTGATATACAAGCTGGAATGATATGGGAATAGTATATTCTTCAACGAGTGCAGAATGATGGCTATTATTCACGCGGATGAAGTTTCCAAAACGAGCGAGTGCAGTGAGTGAGTTTTGGAATCATCCAAGTGAATATTAGCCATTCTACACAAGTAAAAGACTATACTTTCTCCACGACTAAAAAAAGAAAGCTTCCAGTGAGGATCGAACCCTAATCGTCCGCGCCAGAATCAACTATTTCTACCACTAGGCTATAGAGCATGTTTATTTTCCAAAAGGGATACGTAACATACAGTTTTAATCGAAACCCTTACATTTATAAATGATAATTGGGAGTAATAACTAAATATAACTACTGTTGTACATTTTTTCTCTAAATAATACGTAAAATTATGATTTTATCATTATTTTGATAAAATCGCGTTGTCAGAATCGATTTGCATTATTTGGTATATGACGTTTTAAAAGAGACGATTTGATTTATTCATTTTAGTTTGGGGTATTTTACATCTTACAGTTGACGAACAACTAATGACAGCTGACAATACTGGTTTGTTTGTGTTCCGTCAACTGTAAAGGCGGGTACTGACTGGAGCATTTTCACAGAGCACGAATTGTGTGCACACACAAAAGCTAATATATTGTTCGCGAAAATTATTTTTAGTATAAAATTAGTGCGCGTTAAATTGTCGTTCCAGTGATATTGTTCCATGCCATTTTCATATAGTTCACGTTACAAACAACAAAACACAACGACAACTACGTCCACACTAAGCATTTTATGCGCACTGCGCACGAAAACCTTTTGATCTTTTCGAAAGACCGACAGCCGCCGGATCGTGTTTGTGCGCGTAGAATTGCTATGTGCGTGGCGTCCTCATCTGAACATTTTTACGCGTAAGTCGTTCGTGAATCGTGCGAGTACTGCGAGTAAAAATGCTCTAGTCAGTACCCACCTTTAGATGCGAAATACCCCAAACTAAAAATACCTCCAAACTGTTCGAGTACAACATGGGTGGTAAAGGGACTCAGATAAACTAAAAATATATTGGAAAAACCACTTCCTTATGCGACTAACCTTTTGCAGTATTTTTTTGTTCGTTATGTTGGCAACAATTCCCTTGTATAGAACTGGTCCATTGATTAATAGTTAAATTTATGTTTTAGACGCACGCCCATGCTCTAATTAGATGTCTTACGTCAAAATTAATAGTGTTAAAAAACGGATTCGAATCATTAAGAATTCGTTTAGAAATGTGTGGTTTAGGTGTGGTTTAAGGTTACATCCATTCAGCAATCTAATTAACTGTAATGATTGTAACTAATTAAAGATCTAATAATACTCCGTCTGAATAAAAAATTTATATTCGTGATAAAGATTTGATCCCCTCAACATTATCATGCTATAATTCTCACATTTTCTGATTCACATAATAAATTTCGCGAACCAACCTCTTTTAGTCCAGGAGCCAGCGATAGTTTTTGGCGACCAATTTTAATCTCGTACTGGGATTCTGCAAACTATAGAATTCTACTATCGACTCTATTCACACGACGATTTCTTATAAAACCTTCAATATATTTCATAGTAGGTAATCGGTCAGAAATAAAAAGGAAGACTTGTCGACAGTATTAGAAAGTATACAGAGTGAGACTTCCACTGTTGTCGACTGGAATAATAATAGTAACAATACTGTAGAAAGCGATCGGTAGAATTCTTTAGTGTGCTGAGTCCCAGTGCTGACCTTAATTTGTTGAATGGCTAAATTTGGTTCTGCTCTAAAGCATAGTGACCGTCAGCGGAGGGTGGGCTAAAGGGTGGACTGAAAACATTTTGAGTTTCAGTTTCAATTCAATTGAAATGAAAGTCTACATGATTATTTGAATAAAAAAAATCGTCAGCTGACTGTATGTCAGTGGAAAACCTACCTAGCACTACACTACACTTTTTACTGTGTATTCCTGCTGACAATTTTTTTTATTTGAATAATTATATGAACTAGTATCTTGGACACTAAATTCGATGATTCTAACAAATAAATTGAAATTTTGCAAGCGTTTCGACGGCTAAACAGTATTGCGATTCGAAATTTTTTTTCACACAAAAACTTGGAGTGATTGAAATCGATAGAAATGTGAGAAAATTCAATAATGAGATATTTCAAAACTAGACCCCCTGAACATAATCCAAATCACCAAATAGTAGATCAAAGTGGTGTCTGTCGAAGCAGGTGACGTCACATCAATGAATTGTCATGTCGGTTTTCTAAAAGCGCTTTCAGACGAGACACTTTTTAGCCGGCTACTACTGTCTGAAAGTAATCGTGTGGCTAGAAATATGTACATTAAACGTATTTCTTATCTGTTTCTCGTGTAAATGCGTCTATTTATATTAATTTATTTCTAGCTGCGCGATTCTTTCCAGACACTAGTAGCCGGCCACAAAGTGTCTGAAAAGAATTGGGCGACTAAAATAATACATTAAACATTCCTTATATGTGTCTCGTGTGAATGCGTCTATTTACAAAGTGTCTTGTCTGAAAGCGCCCTAATATTCGCATTGACACGAGACACAGATAAGGGATACGCGTCCGGCCACTGAATCGAAGTGTCTCTCCCCCTCTAGTGTCCAGACGTGAACGACTAGTGTCTCGTTTGAAAGCTTCTTTATTACTGGACACTTTTTGTATCTTGAAACTTGATTCTAGACGACGGACACAAAGTGTCTCGTCTGAAAGCGCTCTAACTCTTGACATTTTTGTTAACTCGAGTTTTTTTTTGTCTGAAAACGGAATTTACATAGAAAAAAGTTGATGAAGAATTTTTACTTAGCGTCACTATTCTTAATTGTTGAAATGTGTTTCGTTTGTTCCATTGGAAAATGTTGTGTTTAATTCAAGTTTCAGGTTTTAAATCCTGGGACAATCTGTATATAATTAGTTATAAAAGAACCTAATAAAAAAATGAAAAATATGAAACTGGAACAAGATAATATATAGGACGAATATTGTGCAATTTATTATTTATTTAAAAAAATACATTGATAAACATTAAAGTATTTACGGAAAAAAACTTTATCTGCGGAAAAAAACTTATAATAATAATAATGACTTTGTTATAAAACAAAAGTTGTATTTTAATGATTAACGTTGTAACTGTTGGATGTAAATTTTCATTTTGTTTAAATTTAACCTTAGGAGATTTGCTTGATGTTGCTTAATGTACATATAATTGTGACTCATTCTTTAGTTATGCGGAGGTGTTTGTAGACGTGTAGACATTATTATAATGATCGAATACCATTTAATGCGTGGTTGGTATAAACTTGAAACAGTTTTATCAATTTTCAAAATTTTAAACAAAAACTTCAATCGTCTTTTAAACTAGTATCAAGAAACGTTATCAACGAGGGTTGTATTTTATGTAAAGAATATGAGGCGACGTTAACTACACTTCGAAAAACACTTCAATAATTAGATCGAAAGATCGTACATAAATCACAAGTATTTGACAACACTCGAGTGGTTATTATACACCAAGGTGGTGAAAAATATTATTATTAACCGGCCACCAAAATTATTAAAAGGTGTGAGAATTATAAATGTCTCCACTACTACTACTAGCCAAATTTGGGGCAAAAATTTGAAATAATTGACATTACACACTATTTCAGTGTTAAAATATTGCAGTGGTATTGAGTTCACAACACAACAGTTTGACTGTAAGAGCTATACTTATACACCACAGCACTCACAAACGCAACACGAGAAGCGTTTACCTCTTCGTCTGATTGACAAGTACGCGAATTTTAAACTAATGGTATTTTGATTTAAATAATTTTATCCTGTTAGGTAATTTCAAGCAGCAAATACCTACAAAATATATTTTTAGCCACGCGATTCTTTTCAGACATTTTGTGGCCGGCTACTAGTGTCTGAAAAGAATCGCGTGGCTATAAATACATCAATATAAATAGACGCATTCACACGAGCCACAGATAACGAATACGTGGTTTTTAATCTATTTTTAGCCACCCGATTCTTTTCAGACACTTTGTGGTCGGCCACTAAGTGTCTCGTCTGAAAGCGCTTTAAATGTTTTGTTGGTGCCGTTGGTGGACCATTTCAATCGAAGAATACATTAAATAGCTATGATCCGTTTCTCAATGCATGTATCTGTATATTAGCTTAACAAATACACACAGACGATTGGGAGATGGTATTTTACCAGATTGGGTTGGGTTACCATAAAAAGTTCGGACCACTTTTAAGGTTAATAACCAATAACGTGTAGGCGCCAAACTAGACTCATAAACACCACGTTATTTTAAAATCTTGTATGGCTGGTTTTAGTATTTGCACTAGAGGACTGACTGCGGGCAACTTAAGCACATCGTTGCCAAATCACTTGCATAATCTTTAGACATAGGTATTTATAGTCTCGAACAATAGTATTCGATCAAATTTCATTAGCCTATAGGACTCTTGAACGGTATAACAGAAGAAGCAAAAATAGCTTTTCACATGTTATTATTATGGGAATTGAAAATATGCGAAGTGGACCATCTTAATATAATTATTAAGGGCTCAAATTTTAACTGGTATCTTTTTATGTGGGAAAAAACTTTTCAGTCTGTTTGCAAGGAAAAAAGATGTCCCCTTTAATCAAAGTACTTCTTGCTTTAACCACATCAGTCTCTACCCGGTACTTCTTCTAGATCAGGGGCCTCCAAACTTTCCAGCATTAGGGCCAAACTAATAGCTAGGGTAAGTACAGGAGGGTCAAATATACTGGGTGGCCACTTTTTTTATTTTTCTATCTACTGGGACTTTAAAAATACTCTCCAATATATTTTTTTAATTTTCAAAAGTTTCTTTGTGTTAAAATCTGACCTTACCAACTTTTTTGTCTTGAAAAAGTGAAATAGGGACGCAAAAACCGTTACTCTTTATCAATAATAATAAAAAAGTTACAGTGTCCCATTGAAAAAGTGGTCACTTGTATAGTTGGAATAATATATGCCACTTGTCCAGTTTTGCTCACACATCCGCGGGCAGTAGTTTGGGGACCCCTGTTATAGATTCTGGCTACTTCCATTTTCTATCGAGCTGTTTTTATTTATCTCACCACAGACCTTCCGTGTTGAAATCTTCTAATTAATTGTTTCAGCTTTTTCCTCATCATAAAAATTGAAAGAATTATCTGGACGCAGGTAGATTCTGTTTCTTCACAACATTGAACGAAAAGATAGGAATCTTCTTCAATGGATAATTATTTTTTTCATGCAATTATACAGGTCGTTGAGCATGTTACGATTTTGTTATAAAAGATTATAACCTTATATTTTTGTAAAGAGAAAATGAAGCAGATTTCTTATTTAAATTAAAAAATATAGAATGTTTCATTAAGAAAACATAACTTTCTTCGGGCACCGAGTCATGGTTCACCCTGTAACATTGTAACTCATTTTTCAATATAAAGGTTAAAGCTGTCTATAATTTTTATACTTAACATTTGTTTAGTATCTTTGAGGATAACTTTATCACAGTAATCAATCACCCTGTAGACATCAACAAATAAAAACAAGAAGCAAATCCCTTTTCTTTTATTTTCTACCGTTCTTCGTTCCTCAGGTTCTGAATTATTTATATTTTCAGGACTTGTTTCCGATAAATATTCTTTGATAAATAATTACATAAAACGGTATTTTGGGCAACACGCATGACAAAGTATTTACTTTTTTGTTGTATTGCTCAATTTTATTCGAACTCTTTGTTCCTAGGTCGTCCCATTTTTTCTTACCTCCTTCACCTCCAAAAGTTATTTATTATAAGTTTATTATACAAGGGAAAAATGTGTTAGATTTTAGCTCGATCACTTCAAAGTAATCAAAAATATCTGTTAATATATTTCTGTGTTTTGATTCAAAAATTGCGAACTCGGTGAGTTTAGTAGTTATTTTGAATAATATATAGTTAAAAAATGTCTATATGTATATATATCCGGGTGAAAAGAACTCACATTTTTCCCGGGGAAAAAGTAATTTCGTGAAAAGTTATATTTTGTTAGCTGTTAACAGAGATAAAATGTCAAATTTTTTTACCGTCACAGAAAAAAAAGTATTTTTGGGCAACCGCCCAGGATGTACCCACTTCGACGCTTTTTCTTTGAGAAAGTAGCATTTCCCGGCCTAGGTCGGAAAGAATCATGTCGTTACCATAGCAACGGATTAACGGCTGACAGTTAATATGAAATTAGCTGTCAGGAGTTCTGGCTTCAACAATTCAAATATACCAAGCACTTCATACAAATTGAATCCCTTCTATATTAGCAATTGCTCGAATTTTAATATAAATATTAATATAAATAGGAAATAGAATGTTTTTGTTAATATGTAGTATTTTCTGTTCTGTTTTGTTTAATTCAAATAAGAATTAAAATGTATAATAAAGAAATGTGGCGTCTCAATAATTAGTTATTCCACACGATTGCCGAAAAAATATTGTACGTAACACGCCCTAAAACGTTTTATTTGGACTTACAGACTTACAGATTTCTAGAATTTTGTCTATTCGTCCAAAGAAAAAGCTATGTTCCGCCCCTGTTACGTAAATTACTATTTCTTGACACGCACAATAAATTATCTACTTCACAGCGCCAACTGTATTTGGCCGCATAGTGTATACTTTATTTTTTACTTAAACTATACCATGAAATTTTCTTGGATTTTTTATCAGAATTGTTGTCGTGTAAAACATTGGCAACGCTGTAAAAAGAGTTATTTTACGTGGTTGTACTAACTGCTAAACGAGTTCCGAGGAATTCATAAAATCGCTCGTGTGATGGAAGCGGACGGGCCGATCCGACCTACCGAAAAAAAAATTTGAGCATTTCATATTATGGCCACGAGAATTTGTACAGGATGTATCAATATTAGTTATAATTATTTTTACTTGAAAATGGATCCTCAGGCATTACAGAATATCTGTGTGTTCCATGTGGTAGATACTTTTGAAAACAAGCTTGTGATATTTATTTATTTGTTTATTTTTAATACAATATCCAACGGGACACGCCCAATATTCCAGGATAAGGTGAACAAACACAAATATCTTCTACATAACAAAATCTATGATAGAGAAAAGAGTGAATTAAACGAACCCTATATACATGAAATGAATATACAAAATTACAAACTTACAATGTTATAACCCCACTATAAGAATTAGATTTAAGTAGTTAAAAATGCACATTTAATTGTGGACAATTGACAGTATATAATATCTATTTTTCTTTCGTTATTTGAATAATTATAAATCATCTTGTATAGAGGGCTTTTGCGAGTCCAAACTCGAATACATTAGTTTTGTAATTTTTTAAAAATGAATCACCCTATATTTTATATCAGTAAATCAAAGTTACTTCACTATGCCAATGGACGAGTTCTATACAAGGGAATTGCTGCCAACATAACGAACAAAAAAATACTGAAAAAGGTTGGTCGCATAAGAAAGTGGTTTTTCCGATCAATTTTTAGTTTTTCTTATATGTTTTGATCCCTTTACCACCCATGATGTACCCTAAGAGATTGGGAGTTGTACCCGAAAGTTTGCAGGTCTCTTTAGTTTGGGGTATTTTACATTTTACAGTTGACGGAGAACTAATGACAGCTGTCAACACATATTTGTTTCTTCTCGATGGTATTTGCAACAATAAAAGCAGATCAGAGTCTCACAAATCGCAAACAAAGTAGAATAAAAATTATATAGTATCCAATATAAGTACATACCAGAAACACAAACAAAGCCAAAAAAAATATGTGTTGACAGCTGAAAATAGTTTTTCGTCAACTGTAAGATACAAAATACCTTAAACTAAAAAGATGTCCAAACTCTTCGGGAACGACATGGGTGGTAAAAGGACTCAAAACATATAAGAAAGACCAAATTTTGATTGGAAAAACCACTTTGTTATGCGGTTAATCTTTTTCAGTATTTTTTTTTTGTTATGTTGGCAGCAATTCCCTTGTATAGAACTCGTCAATTCGTTTGAATATTCCATATACCAAAAATTTTATTTTCAACAAGAAAACAATTAAATGCAGTTACATAAAATCAATTCACAACAATTAACGTGTTAGGAAAGTGTGATATTTTTAAAAGTGGTTGTAAAAGATCGATAACAGTATCACAAGTGTATTTTTTATAATTTGTCAAATTAGAACCTCATTATCATTAGCGCTTTCAGTAATTAGGTAAGTAGTAACTAGGTTTTGAAAATATTAACAAATATTCACATTTTACTAATTCGTTTATCATCAAATGTGATATCTGAGGACAGGGCCGGTCGAAGACCACCTGTCAAGGGTTCTGGTGGGTAAATTTTCATGTTTAAGGTTTAAAAACACACATTTTTTAGAACATTAAATTTAAGTTCCTCCATTTTATTTGCGAAATTTTTTTTTTTTTTACCAAAAGACCTGAGTATGTGGTTGCATACGTCGTACACCCCTGAGGCCGGCACTGTTGACGGAGCTTTTGCTCACTAACATTACGAGAAGCACCAACAAATCTTCAAAAATGCCTCATGTTAATTTATGGACGCCTCCTAAGCATTTACTAGGTATTGGACTGCTTTACACTAATGGATCACCCTATATACAAAACACACGTGTCATGGCAGTGAAGTTTTAAAGTTGAAAAATGTCATTACCAATATTAAGTGATTTGAATGATCTGGTTTAAATCAAGGTTGTTCACTTTCTATGATCACTTTTATTTCTGTTACATTTTCAAACAAATAAATTTAAAGAGACAAAAATTATGTTTTCACGGTTGGTACGCTTATGTATTTTGGCGCCCGTTGTCTATATATTACATTCAAAACAGGTAAAATTGAATAAAGAAAAAGAAATCACTTTTAATCAATATTCACATTACGTGAATTGTCAGTTACATACTTTACATGGCCGTTAGGTAACGTAGGAAGAATTATAAATAGGTCTCTTTTATAACATTCAATAGAAAGTGAAATTTCAATGTGTGTCTTGTAACAATACTAACATACATAACGTACAGGGTGCGTCAATACGTAAGCAATTTATAATTTCGTATATTATACAAAATTTAATTTTTAAAACAAGAATGAGTGAATGAAAAATAGATTTAATAAATTTTTTCAACTGTAACATTATTTTTAATCAGGCCCCGCTCTAGCCTTCATATCTCCCCGCACAAACTGACAATTTACCGACATTATTTAAAATAATATTTGATATAATAGATAATGAACATTTAAAAAGTGAAAAAGTTAACTTACCTTGAAAAATTACAAATCCTACTGATTATTGAACTACAAACAGTAATAGACCAGTGCCGAAACCTTCGAAAATGGTAAAAAATGAAAAAAAAAAATAATAGTAGGATGGAACCCATTAGAAAAGGAGGGAAATATAATAAAATCGAAAATGAAAATAAATCACGAGATCGAGAAGTGGGAGGGGGTGAGTTTTTAAGGGTAAAAAATGGTTTATCTCGATTTCCGGCAAAACTACAAGTCCTATGGAAAAAAGTTAAATGGCAAAGTTGTGAGTAATAAAAAGCTGTACAACTTTTGTATTCGCAATTTTTACACATAACCCCAAAATTTATGTGAAAAATTAACCAAGTTTTTGGTTTTTTATCTTTATCTTATTAAAAAAATATATTTTTTGTTACGAAATTTCGTGAACACTTACCTTATTATGTTCGGAATACACTGTAATTTATATGATTTTAAATATTTCTTCTTTCACCTTATTTTGTCTTAATATCAAATAATCAAAGGTAATACCACGAGTGCTTCAAATTTTATCGATAATTTTCTCTTTTCCACGAAAACTTGTTTATTTGGCAAAAATATGAAAACAAACCGATTTGATAAAATCACGACTCCGTTAGGAGGAGTGATTTTATCTAAATTCGGTTTGTTTGAATGTTTTTGCCTCAAATAAACAAGATTGAGTGATGAAAATAAAAAATTATGTGATAAAATTTGAAGAGCGAGTTGTATTTGGGAAGATTATTTTTTTCAACAATTTAAAAGGACTTTTGAAAGCGCTTTTAGTTGTCAATAATGACAAATTCAAAGTAAAATTTCGATGTAAACAAGGTTTTATCGATGAGGAAGCATAATTATCAGTATAATACCGAATGATTGGCTAGAATAATGTATTGCTATTGGTTAAAACCACCAAAATGTCAGATTTTGACAAGTGAAAAAAATAATCAACAGTAAAAACACAAGAGCTTTTTTTTTATCGGATAAATTTCTCTTTGCAACGAAACAGTTTTGCCAATCACTAATTTTACGAGAAAAACTGACATGATAAAATCGCGACACCGAAGGTGGAGCGATTTTATCTAATGTCAGTTTCTCGAGCAAATTTAGTGATTGACAAAATTTTGAGTTGAAGAGAAATTTATCTAATAAAAGAAAAGCTCGAGTGTTTTTTGGCAAGATAAATTAACGACAGAATATATCGATGAACAACAACAATAATTATCTCATTGTCATTATGTGTAAAAGTGACGTCCGCTTACTAGAAATTGAGGAAGAGAGGTTTTTATCGCGATAAAAAAGGATGCACCTTTTTTATCGATGTCAAAGTGACAATAACATTTCCAGGTATATGACATTTTAATATTGGAGTTTATTTATCACCCTAATTTTCAATCGAAAATTCTCGCGTCAAAATATCAGCTTTTTTCAAAAAGTTCGTGGAATTTTTTTTTTTTGAATCTTTTTTTCAATACAGTGAAAAAAAATGCATTACTATGGTAAATGCTCTCAAAAAATGCAAAAAAAATGAAAAAAAAACTCTAATTCCAATTTTTTTTTCAACATCATCTGCAATTTCATCGAAAAAATGTGATTGCTGAAAAAGAACATAAGAGAATGTAAATGATTTAGATGAAATTGTGAATGAGGAATCAATGCAGACTGGAAATAACAATCGAGACGAAGGAGGTGATGGTGTTGAAGATTTCGAAGATCGACTAGAGTTGGAAAGGTTTTTCGAATATAACGATTAAGAAATGCCATAAAAGAAACAAAAACTAATGGATAAGTGATTAGAACTCAAGATAGAACAATATTAATTTTTTTAAGAATATTACAATGAATAACGTAATCAGAATGAAGTATCCAATTTGAATAGTACGATTTACATGTATATTTACATTTGATGAGATTTCCTATGACATGAATGTGATTTGAATTCAATGAATAAACTTTTTAACTGAAAAAAATGCAGCAATCACATTTTTTAGATGAAATTGTGCATACTGGTTGATCCCACCGACTTTTTGAAAAAAGCTGATATTCTGAGGCGAGAATTTTCGATTGAAAATTAGGGTAGTCAAAATAAAGTGAAAAAGAAATATTTCAGATCAAATAAATTACAGTGTATTTGGGATATAATAAAGCAAGCTTTCACGAGATTTCGTGAAAAAAATATATTTTTTTAAAGATTAAAATAAAAAACCAAAATAAATTTTGGGGTAATATGTAAAAATTGTGAATACAACAGTTGTAAAACTTTTTATTACTCACAACTTTGCCATTCAACTTTTTTTCATAGGACCTGTAGTTTTGCCGGAATTCGAGATAAACCATTTTTTACGCTTAAAAACTCATCGAAGTTAATAATGCTTTTGATTTAAATTGATCAATCAGATTTTATTAAAAAAACTCACTTAACACATTGCTGCTGATATACTGATATTCGTAATAACGTAAATAAATAATTAATTGAAAAATCCTTGCTAGTTTTCTAATAAAATACCAAGAAAACGGTGACACTAAAAAATATCTCGAAGGTTATGGGTAATGACTGGAAATTTCTGCACCATTGTTGGATGTTTGTGGTCATTTTATTTGATGGGAATCATTATTTTTAAATCGAATTGTTGTGACAATATACTTATGTGAGGTTTTATTGAACCAATGCAGCATAAAGAATCTTGAATTCAATTTATTATTATTATTTTTTTTTTATTTCAGGAGACTAGTCAAAAGTTATCAACCTAAGAAAAAAGAAGAAGAAGATTACCAGTAAGTATAATTATAAAATTGACTATTGACAATTTACTTTAAAATGGATGAGTTCAATTTTTTTCTTCTCGGGAGCTGTTCTTATACGAGGAGCATTACAGCCCGTTGGCTTAGGGCGAGTTGTATCAAACGCCTAAACTCGGTTTAATGTTGACTGATGTTTAGAATGATGTGATTGTTAATCATAAATACAGCAATCAGACACAGTCTAAACATCAGTTGTCATTAAACCGAGTTTAGGTGTTTGATACAACTCGCCCTTATTGTACTCTACTCCCACATTTATCCCTTCCAGCTATTGCCTTACTTTCCATTAGACAATATAGTTCACCTGGATACGTGCTATATGCTCCAGACATCTACGAAGATTATTTTGTCTTCTGGAGTCCAAGCTCAATTCTGCGGCCCGGGCCCAACTCTGAGCCTAACCAAACAAAAAATACGCAGGGAGACAAAGAAGTGGCTGAGGAATCAGTACCTCGCTCATTGGAATGCTCTGCAGGGTCCTAGACAATCCAAACTTCTACTGAAGGGATGGACTGATGCTAGGGTAGCTACTGAACTACCAAGGAGTAGGCTGAGAAAGATAGCAGGACTCCTAACAGGGCACTGCTGTATGAGAAAACACCTCTACAACCTAGGTGTAGAGGAAACTCCCATATGTAGGGGTTGCGGCAGTCCATGTTCTCTTAGAGTGTCCACACTGGGCTGTATTACGCAGGCAAATCTTCAGAGTAGTCCCTGTAGTCCCTTGGAGAAACAAGCAGGCATCCACTGAAAGAGGTTATGGCCTTTATTGAAGGGCTCGACTTCATTCCTGTCTAGCAGGAATGGCACAATGGGCCCGCTAGTGGCCTCAGTGCCGGAACCTTGGCTTGAGTTTGTCTAGGTCAAGGCTCGCCTGCACATTTAGTAGTAGATCCTTTTTGAATCTTACATTAAAGTTAAATAAACATAGCAGCTAATTTTGACGTTTGATATTTGTTGACAGGTGTCAAATATGTTATGCAATACCTAAAAGAACCTAACCTAACCTAATCCTGATATTCAGAAATCGTTTTGAAATTCGACGCATTGTACCTACATGACGATTAAAAAAATTCGAATTTGAGTATTTTTTCTTTTTTTTGCATCTTCTGAGAACATTTTCTATAGTAATGTATATTTTTTTCACACCATCAGAAATTAGAGATTTCAAAGAACAAAAGTCCCACCAACTTTTTGAAAAAAGCTGATATTTTGACGCGATTTGATATTAAGACAAAATAAGGTGAAAAAAGAAATATTTCAAATCAAATAAATTTCAATGTATTTCGAATTTAATAAGGTAAGTGTTCAAGAAATTTCGTGAAAAAAATATTTTTTTTTTGAAAAAGATAAAAAACCACACTTGGTTATTTGAATTTTTCACATAAATTTTGAGGTTATCTGTATGTTGCGTATACAAAAGTTGTAAAGCTTTTTATTACTCACAACTTTGCCATTCAACTTTTTTCCATAGGACTTGTAGTTTTGCCGGAAATCGAGATAAACCATTTTTTACCCTTAAAAACTCACCCCCTCCCATTTCCCGAACTCGGATCGCCCGTAATTTATTTACATTTTCGATTTTATTATATTCCCCTCCTTTTCTAACGTGTTTCATCCTACCATTATTTTTTTTTTACTTTTTACCATTTTTGAAGGTTTCGGCACTCTAAATTGGAATCCTTCTACTTGATATCTTGAAAAAATAAACTCGAGCTTTATAGTATGGACATCTGGGAAATATTTTTGTTTATTGTATACTGTGTGGTATACTGTGGGAACTTTTCTCAGATATTTCGGTTTGGACATTTTTGTTGTATTATTCTTAGAATAGATAGTTTTATATTACGAGTGTAGTAAAAGGCATTCCTACCACTTTTATTACCTTTTAAAATCGTTATAGCAATTAAACACAGGTTGGCTTGGAATTTACCTTCTTATTATTTTTTAATCCTCCACGTTATAGTGTATTTTTATCATATTGAGAGCACGATTTCAGGTTAGAGACCATAAAACCATAAATAAATATAAATATGGACAATAAGTAGGATATTGAAGCATGCAAATGGTAAATAGTTTTAAATAATTTTACTGACAGGATAGCCTTCATTCACCCAGGTTTCATCCAAGTAAAATATTGGTTTGCCTTTTGCACGTAGGTAATTTGAAATAGTCACTTTTGCCGCAAATCTAGCGAATGTGAAGTGATTTGCGTACAAGCTGTACACAATTTTCTTTCTACAACCATATTTATTAATGAAAGAAGTACAGTAATTTATATAGATATTTTATTTAAACTTTGAACAGAAAGAACTTACAGTATGAAAATAAATAGAAAAATCAGTTGAATGTATATTTAGTTGTAAAATTTAAACAATTTGTATTATTATTATTTTGATGTTGGTTCATAATTCCTAGAATAATGCTTGATAGGTAGGTACATGTATTTTTATAATTTAATAAATTGAAATAAACAATGAAATAAATAGTTTACTTACTTTTGGTTTGAAATTTAAAAAATAAGAAATTCACTATTATAGTTTATTTCAGAAAAGTATAGAGTAATGAAACTAGGTATGCAAAGGGAGGACAGAAGCACCCGACGAATATTTAAGCCACTTTGGCATTGATTTCATTGTAAAATTCTTTCTTTTTATCGAGTACAGGTAGTACCACCCGGGTTAGGGTCAATATATGAGTTTAGCCTATTGTTATCCATTCACAAACACTGAAAATAGTGTGCCAGTGTGCCAAAGTCGTTCCGGTAGGATACTCGTAAAACAGGAAAGAATTTATTTTAACAGAATAAAAATTAGGCATTATGTACATATTTTTTATTGTATAACATTATACAAAAAATACATTATACAGAAATTAAATTATAAAAAATCATAATATTCTTCATAATCTGAGGAACTGTCATCTCCTTTTGACGTTATAATTAACGGGTCGACGTTCAAGTAGTCAAGATCCCACATTTTCTCTCTTCTTTAATGACATGTTGGACTGCTTTTCGACAATTCTCTGGTGTCACCTCCTTAATTGCTTGATAATTTCGAATGTCCTGTTGTGTCTTGCTTCAAATCCTTTCACTTGCGTCCATATAAGTTCTATAGGATTTATTTCGTAATTATATGAAATAGACTATAGGTTGAATTGTAAAAAAAAGTTGTCAGGTTATAGGTAGCTTTGTTTGAGATTTCGGTGCGGGAAAGTGCCATAGCGTGTAATTTTCGCATTACTTTTCCAAAGGTTATTAAAATAATTAATAAAGACCTATTTTGCGTTTAAAACTTTAAAAATGTGTGTGGAAAAGCGTATTTATCAAAGTGGTTGTAGGAAAATTGCTCTTGAATATCTCAATTAGAATCATGTTTTCACTTATCCATTTTCGTTGTACCATTGTATGTGTACAAAAGGGACAATTGCAGGAGAATGGTATCCTATAAACCTATTTTAAATTGTTGCAGATTTACATCTTGTCATGCCTTCAAATTGTTAATGAATGAAGTAAACGATTTGGCTGGCCAGCACGAATTGGTTGCAGAGGATCTACAAGCAAATGTGATAAAGGAACTGACGGCATTAGTTAAGGATTTAAAGGAAGAACGAAAAGTAAGTGAAAAATTTACAGTTTTTTTTCAACAACACACAATTTTTTTTTAATATTAGTAATATTTATGTGAAAAGTGTTGATCAGATACAAGAAACAGTAAACAATCATTTTATATAAAAATATATCAAAGTTCCCTCAACCTAACCTATCATTAAATATAAACTGGGTCCGTAAAGTGTGGAACAATAGTATATTATTAAACGAGCAATTTATAATAGCCATTATTCACGATGGGTGACATTTGCGTCCTGAGCCGCAGGAGAGGGGCGCAAGTCACCCGATTGAATATTGGCCATCAATTGCGAGTAGATACTATATTTTGTCAACGACCCTTAATTTCTTTATTAAATAAAAGTCAGTAACGATTCGGTATTACTAACCTCAAAATGTTGTGGTACAATAAGATTAATATTCACTTTTCATAAATAATAATTGATAGTAAACAACAAAGTACAGACCTAACGAGAACTGTCAGCGGGACAGTAGAAAGAAAAACGTAAGATACATTACCGTTACGAAAGGTACGTCAGCATCCTATTTTGAATAATAATATTGTAGTTGGCTCTTATTTCGCATTTTTGCTCTTTTTTATCAAACAAACGAATTAACTCTCTAAATATTGAGAAAAACAACTCCAAATAAGAAGAAAAATAGAAATTGCTACTATTGTTTATATTTATCTAGGTTAAATACCGAATAAGGTGTATTGTTTAAATTATCATTGAGAAAACAAATATTTTATGTTGATGGAACAAAGACGTTAACCTTAATTTGCTTATTGTGCTTAGTCATTCGGAAAGCGTCCAGGTGTTGTGAAACACTCGTGTCTTATCAATGAAGTAAAATGAAGTAAAAAGTAAAAAGAGAGATTCTAATAACACCGGTTGCGTAAGAAAATATCAATGAAACGGTCAGTTTTCACTTGTGGTATTTCTTTTGTGATGTAATTATTGGTTAGTTCTGTATATTTTTTGTGGTATTGTCCGTTTTTAATGTGAAATTTTCCACTGTTAGCTGTGAAGTTGACAATTATTGCGTCTTCTAGCCAATAGAGAAGTTTAATAATATTTTTTATATTGTTAACCTAGGTCAATTGGTTTTTAATTCTGGGATAGTAGTTCAACAAAAACTCGTATTTACTGCTTGAAATTACTTATCAAGATAAAATTATTTGAATTTGAATGCCATTAGTTTAAAATTCGCGCTTAACCGAAAATGACTGATGACATAAGGAGTGCGTTCATAATATATCGAAAATTGACAGGGTAAACGCTTCTCGAGGTGCGCTTGTGAATTATTTTTAATTTTTGTCTTAAATTTGGCTAGTAGTGGAAAAATTTGTATATACACCATGGAGGTGAAGATATTTATAAGCCTCGCACTTATTCCGTCGGGGTAAAGACACTAGCAAAATAATTTTGGTGCTCTGTCACTAATAATAGTTTTCATCACCTTGGTGTACAAAAATGAAAGGAGGCTCCGGATGTGGAGTTCACTCCAAAGCACTAAGCCTAATGATTAAGTGGGGAATGGGAAACAATACCAGCGTGGTTCAAACTGGTTGGTATCTCAATTGCCACAAAATAACTAACCAGGAAAGGAATTTCTGGTAAAAACATAACAATCTGCGGAACTAGCCAAACGTTACACCCATGCTCAATCCCTTAAGAGATGGGATGGAATCAAAGGCTGCAGTCTTGCCAGCATCATCCTGGGCGACCATGGGAAGCTAGCGTCGAAGACATTTTTGGCGATGACCAGGAAAAACCTGCGTTTAACTGTAGGATTTCTGACTGGCCACTGTCAACTAAGGAAACACCTCCATACTATGGGGCTAGTGGACGAACCTCTATACAGGATGTGTGAACAGGAAGGAGAGACTATCAGGCATGTCTTATGCGAGTGTCCGGAGTTATCGTCAATAAGAGAGTGTGGTGAGTCTTGGCCTACACCTGCCAATATAAAGGAGATGTCTCCTAGTGACCTGTCCACCTTCCTGGGAGGACAACTCTTTGGGATTATGTACAATGGGTCTGTGGACCAACAATCACCCTCCCTACTCTACAGATACAGATACCACCTTGCTGTATAATATACTGTTATTACTAGGTCAGACGCCGAGTCAAGGAAATACCGTGAAACGTCCTTTACCGTATTATAGAAATAATTGTCATTTCCTTCCTATGAAATTCTCACCTCAAATAAAAATTTTTAAAAAAACCACAAAAAAATTAATATTATTATTTTAAATAAACAACTAAATTCTCGAAAAATATAGGAATTGGTCAATTTTCGATAAATGTTATTATAAACGCTCAATTTGTGGTAACTAATGCGAACTAAACCGCAATTTATTCTGAAATTATGATGATAAAAAGTGTTTGCTAAGGAAATATTATTTCTCAAGTAATAATTTCATTATATCTAATTAAAAAAAAACTATTATTCTAAATAAATATTGCGATAAAACTTTACTAGCAATATAAATATTTACCAATAAAATTTCAATTTCTGGTATATTTTGCTGAATGTTTATTTACGAATTTGATTTTTAGAATAACCACTGTTTAATGTGGAGTAACCTTGCCTACAGGAGGGCAGGGAGGGCAATGGCCCACCCTAACAGTCCACCCCAATTCCTCGAAATATCAATCTATTGAAAACATTCCATAATTTCTTTCAATAATACGAGGAAGCACTTTTTTATTCTTAAAATGAATTACGAGAAATTGAAGGGCGATAATATGCAAAAGCACGGCTCTGTTTCTTCCTAGAATTCAGATTTGATATTTGGCCCCCCCTAAAAAAAATGTGCGAAAGAGCTGTGAATCCACTCTTACCAATTGAAATAGTGGACTAGATTTATGTACGATCGAAATTATCTATATTTTACACCCAATTCTGCACCAAAACGTGCAGAAAATAACAGAGGGGACACTAATAAATCTATTGTGACCCCTTACTTCCACTTAGTTCCTGAGGAAAGTCTCAGAGGTTATTAACTCCTCTAGTTTTTTTTCTCATAGAAATTTTAGGATATCTACAGGCTCCAACTTAGGTAAATATCCCTCTTCTATTCAATAATCTCCTAGGTGTTGTGCCCAATGATTCTGAGTTGCTGTGTAATTCACTCGATAGTATGTGGATGGAGGTTCATCTACATTCTTCTTCCTCTACTATTTTGAGCTTTTTCAGGTGCCCATCCAGTTAGGACCTCTGTTAAACTCTTAGTACAGTTTTACTTTAAGTACTTTAACTTATGTATTAATTTGATCCCAACAGGTTGTAGTCACCCAGAAGAATCTTTGATTGTCTAAACCCTACTAGATCCTTCCAATGGTCAGTTTTGCTTATTTCTTCCAAAGTGCAGTCTTACTCTGGCTTAGACTTACTTGATAGTAGTGTCCTAGGAGTATCTTTGTTTGTCTAAGTCTTCTTTCCAATGGACAGAACTTCTTCAAATACTACTAAAGGATTCCGGTCCCCAAAAAGGTGTTTCAGCACCAGTCTTTGCTATCTCATTCATTGATACGTTTGGGTTGGGGAACTGAATCTTTGTACCATTACCTACTTCTATCCCAGAAGCTTTGTGTCTTCTATATAGGCCACCAGTTTATCTGGAGAAATCTTCAGTGGTTGTAAGTTTTAAAAGAAGCAGAGTATGTGACTAGTTGTTTCATCCATCATAGAGTTCACATTTTCTGCACATAGATTCACTAACTTTCCCCATACTATGCAGATGCTTCCCTCAGGGTACAGTGTCCTATCACAAGGTGGGTAACTGTCTTCAAATTTCTCTTCCCCAATTTCAACAACCTGGACGAGAGTTCCTTGTTCTAAGCAGAGCCTGGGTGTCAGTGAATATTTTTTGTCCGGTATATCATCTATTTATTCTATTTGGTATCTCATTTTATTTAGTTTCATATTTCGCACTGTAAAGACCATTTAACCTATCCCATAAGAACCTCTATGCAAGGTAGTATTTTGAAAGTTATAGAAAAAATATTGTATGTAGCACATAAGTACACTTGTTACACAAAACTTCTATATGTATTTTAATACGTTTTTATTCAATTCAAGTTCAATGTTTCCACTCGAGTTTCCCAATAAAAATTTTTATTTTTAGAAAGTAAAATCATCTCATTGATAATGTTAAAAAAACGAGGTTAGCGTTCAAGTGGGTTTATAAACCAATTAATTTCGTTGGCCGTCCATATATTTATAAATTTCGTGGGTATATATTTAATTTTTGTTGTAGTAGAATGTACCGAGTGTTTTATTAAGAGCGCTTTCAGATGACACTCTTTGGCCGGCGTGTCTGAAAAAAATCGCGCGGCTAAAAGAAGAATTCCAGACAGTTTTTATCGAACAACAGTCAAAATATAGTTGAAGATATTTAAAACTGTTAATCAATTCCTTGTATAGGAAAATATAGAAAATAATTTTTTTCTAGGGTTTTCAATTAAAGATAATTCTGTGTGTACTTTGAGTTGTTCGTTTTCATTTTCTATATACAGCGTGTCTTATAACGAACCAGTGCTATAAACAACGTCATGTATAAAGAAAAATTTTATTAAAATTTAACAATTTTTTTAGAATCTTATAAAAATTGTGTTATCAAAATTCTATGATATTTTTAGAATTTCACCAAAATTATTCAGTTTTTTTTAAACTCACCTAAATTATCAGCTTTTCCAGAATCTGGCGATTTTATTTGATTTTAACAATTTTTCCAAATTTTTATCATTCAAATTCTAAAATTTCACAATTTCTCTTAGAATCCTATAAAAATTACGCTATTTTTGGGAATCTTATTGAAATTGTGTTATCTTTGGGAATATTATCGAAATTCTGTGATATTTTTAGAATTTCACCAAAATTCTGTTTTTTTTAAACTCACCTAAATTATCAGCTTTTCCAGAATCTGGCGATTTTATTTGATTTTAACAATTTTTCCAAATTTTTATCATTCAAATTCTAAAATTTCACAATTTCTCTTAGAATTTTATAAAAATTACGCTATTTTTGTGAAGCTTATTGAAATTATGTTATTTTTGGGATATCGAAAATCTGTAATATTTTTAGAATTTCACCAAAATTATTCTATTTTTTTTTAAACACCTAAATTATCAGCTTTTCCAGAATCTGAGGATTTTATTTGATTTTAACAATTTTTCCAAATTTTTATCATTCAAATTCTAAAATTTCACAATTTCTCTTAGAATCCTATAAAAATTACGCTATTTTTGTGAAGCTTATTGAAATTATGTTATTTTTGGGATATCGAAAATCTGTAATATTTTTAGAATTTCACCAAAATTATTCTATTTTTTTTAAACACCTAAATTATCAGCTTTTCCAGAATCTGAGGATTTTATTTGATTTTAACAATTTTTCCAAATTTTTATCATTCAAATTCTAAAATTTCACAATTTCTCTTAGAATCCTATAAAAATTACGCTATTTTTGTGAAGCTTATTGAAATTATGTTATTTTTGGGATATCGAAAATCTGTAATATTTTTAGAATTTCACCAAAATTATTCTATTTTTTTTTAAACACCTAAATTATCAGCTTTTCCAGAATCTGAGGATTTTATTTGATTTTAACAATTTTTCCAAATTTTTATCATTCAAATTCTAAAATTTCACAATTTCTCTTAGAATCCTATAAAAATTACGCTATTTTTGGGAATCTTATTGAAATTGTGTTATTTTTTGGGAATATTATCGAAATTCTGTAATATTTTTAGAATTTCACCAAAATTATTCAGTTTTTTAAAACTCACTTAAATTATCAGTTTCTCCAGAATCTGAGGATTTTATTTGATTTTAACAATTTTTTCAAATTTTTATCATTAAAATTCTAAAATTTCACAATTTTTCTTAAAACTATAAAAATTACGCTATTTTTGGGAATATTATTGCAATTCTGTAATATTCTTAGAATTTTACCAAAATTGTTGAACTTTTTTAAAACATCTGAGTATTTTATTTGGTTTTAATAATTTCTTTAGAATTTTTTTGGAAATCATTTTAAAAATTCACAATTTCTTTAAAAAGTATACCAAAATTTCACTTTTTTTTGTAATTTAAATTTTTGGGAATTTAAATAAAAATTGTGCTAATTCTGTTTGTAGTATAAGTTGTTCGTTTTCATTTTATATATACAGTGTGTCTTATAACGAACCAGTGCTATAAACAACGTCATGTATAATATTTTTATACAGCATTACTGGAAAGTCTCGCGCCAAGGGATTGGTTTAGTTAATAATCACGTTTAAAAAGTGCCACTTTCAATTAGAACACTATGTATAAAAGCATGAGACTGATGTTAATTATTTTTTTCTAGAAACAATTACAGGAAGGCTTACGACTGTCGCAATCTCTTCAAGCTCAAATCGAGGCGTTACAAAGGGCGAAAAAAGCGTACGACAAAGCGTATAAAGAATCGGAAAAAGCCATAGAAAGTTTTCAAAAAGCTGATGCGGATTTTAATTTGTCAAGAGCCGAAGTCGAAAAACAAAGATCGAATATGTCGCATAAAACGCAAGCTTGTGACTCGGCGAAAAATGAGTACGCACAACAGTTACAAAGGACCAACGAATTACAGCGACAGCATTTTAGGTGAGTTTTTTTTAATGTATAATTTTTGTAATATTTTGAGAACTATTCAAATTATACAATTTACTGGAGACTTTATTCAAGTGCTAGAATTTTTAAACAAATGTATCATAATAAAAATTAAGATAATTCTAGTAAAATATTTTAATAATTTTAATAAAATATCAAAATTCCACAATTTTTTGAGAATTGCAATATAGTTTTATCTAAATAGAATGATTTTTTCACAATTTCATGGAATTTTCTTGAAATAAAATAACAATCATTCTATTTTTTGTATTTCAATAAAATTTCGATATAATTTGAGAATTTTATTGGAATTGAATATTTTTTCGAGCATTTTTTGAGGGATTGATTGAAACTGAATAATTTTTTTACATCTTTTTCAGAATTGTGAAATTTCTTCAGAATTTCATTTTACTTAATTGAGAATTCTATAGAAATCACTCTATTTTTTGAGAAGTGTAACAAAATTTCACTATTATTATTAAAATCGTACAATTTTTGGAAAATTTTATTGAAATTTAACAATTTTTCTTGAAATCTTTTTTTTAGAATTGTGTTATTTTTGGGAATATTATTGAAATTCTGTAATATTTTTAGAATTCCACCAAAATTATTCAGTTTTTTTAAACTCACCTAAATTATTAGTTTTTCTAGAATCTGAGGATTTTATTTAATTTTAAAAATTTTTTCAAATCTTTATTCAAATTTTGAAATTTCAAAATTTTTTAGAATATTTTTTTTTAGAATTGTGTTATTTTTGGGAATATTATTGAAATTCTGTAATATTTTTAGAATTTTACCAAAATTGTTAAATTTTTTAAAACTACATAAATTATCAGTTTTTCTAGAATCTGGGGATTTTATTTGATATTAACAATTTTTTCAAATTTTTGTTCAAATTTTAAAATTCCACAATTTTCTTAAAATCTTATAAAAATTACGCTATTTTTGGGAATCTTATTGAAATTCTGTAATATATTTAGAATATTATTTTTCAAAACCCACCTAAATTATCAGTTTTGTTAGAAACTAATGATTCTATTTATTTTAAGAATTTTTTTAGAATTTTGATAATTCACAATTTCTTGAAAAAGTATACAAAAATTTCACTTTTTTTTTAAATTTAGTTTTTTTTGGGAATTTGAATAAAATTTTTTGGAAATCGTTATAAAAATTCATCATTTTTTCAAAAAGTTTACCAGAATTTCACAGTTCACAGATTTTTTTGAGAATTTAAATAATGTAAAATTTTCTTGAAGTTTTTATTTTTTTTTTAAATTGTACAATTACAGAATAACAAATTGCCATTTTTTTCTATGTAGGTCCGGATTACCAGAAGTATTTAGGCAACTCCAAGAACTAGACGAAAAGAGAATAAAAAATATAAAAAATTTCATTCGCGCTTCGGTAGATATCGAACGAAACGTTTTTCCAATTATAAATAAATGTTTGGACGGCATCCTCAAAGCTGCCGAGATCATCAATGAAAAAGAGGTAAGTAAGCAAAGTTTTTATTTACCCCTTCTTATTTAGTCGACCTTAAACTCTCTTATATTATTTTTTAGGATACGTTATTAGTTATAGAAAAATACAAATCCGGCTTTCAACCTCCCGAAGATTTTCCATTCGATGATTTATCGAAAGCTGGTAGTGATTCAGGAAGCGCTAGTAATAGTAGTATACCTACGATCGGTAAAGTTAAGGAAGGAAGTTATACTGTTAAAGGAACGATTACGAATAAAGCAATGAAGAAGCGAACAGGATTGTTTCATATATTCGGAAGTCGAGGGGTGAGTTTTTTTTATAATTTCAAGAAATGTGATTGGTTTACAGTATATAGTAGTTTTTTCTTGTTGAAAAATATTTGGAACGCCCAATTGAAAAAAGTGGATAAACCGGACTTAGGTAGAGATTTGATTTAAACTTGAATACAAATAAAACACATTTTTGAAAATTTTTACAAATATTTTGAATTTTTTTATTTAATTGCTCTTTTTTATTAAAGTTGTATAAATTCTTTATAATATTGAAATTTCACAATTTATCAAAAATTTCATTATTCTATATTTTTCCTAGAATTTAATTGAAATTCACCATTTTTTAGAAGATTTCCTAAGACTTGTGATATTTTGAGATTTTTTATGGAAATGTAGAATTATTTAATAGTTCTATTGAATTTATATAATTTTTGGATGATTCTGAATGAATTCTGAATTTATTGAAAACTTTGATATGAAATTTTTTCAAAATTTTATTAGAATTCCATAGTTTTTGAGAATATCATTGAATTTTCACAGTTTTCCCGAGAATTGCAACTTTTTGAGAATTTATTTGACATTGTATAATTTTTTCAGTTCCATTGAAATTATGGTATTTTTAAAATGAAGTTTACCAACATTCCAACATTTTTTCACAATTTAAATTGACATTATATAATTTTTGAAGGATTTGTTAACATTCTATAATTACATATATTTCTTATTATTTTTTAAAATTAGTCTTTTCATGAAAATATCTTTTGCAACTTTTTGAGGATCTGATGAATTTTCAATAATATTTATAAATTTCATAATTTTTTTAGAATTTTACCATATTATTAGTTTCACACTTTCTAAGAAAAACTTGAGAAATATGTTTCATATTTTCTATTGAAATTATGCAATTCTCGAATAATTTCATTTTATTTATACAATTTTTAAAAATACTACTAAAATTGTGATAAATTTTTGGGAAGAATTTTTTGGTAATCTTATTACAATATTAGATTTTTGTGTTTTTTTGAAATATTTGTTAAAATATTGTTAAACTTGTTCAATATTTTAAGAATTTTATTTAAATATTCACTATTTTCTGAGAATTTTATTGAGATAGTACAATTTGTCTAAAATCATAAAATTTTATGAGAATGTTTCATAACTGCATTTTTTTGAGAACTCTAAAAATTTCGCAATTTTTTAAATATTTTATTAAAAATATAGTATTTCCTGAAATTTTTCATAAATTTAGAAATCTTTGGAAGTTGTACTCACAATAGCTTTGAAAATATCCTTAAAATTCTGAAATCTGTTTAAAAAAATGTCACGCTCAATTCATAGATGGGAAAATCGGACTTGAAGGAGTAAATTTGACGTAATTGTGGTAATAATACCTACATGTTTTTTATTTAAATTAAAATAAATACAACGATATTGTAAAAAACCTTTTGTACAATTTATAATTATTATTTGTCTAAAATGGTGTACGCCTATGTCAATACGAAGTATCGAAATTTCGCACATTTTATTTAATCGTGAAGTGATTACTTATAATTCTTCAATTTAAAAAATAATTTCTTTATTTATAAACATGAAACTCAAAGGGGTCATACATTAACGAATTAGCTTTGTTTGTTTAAGAAATAAAAATTGATTAAACAATTAGTAATGTTTACATTATTTAATTGTTGGCTAATTATGAAGATCGTAAATTAATTTAAAAAAATTTACTATAAATAGTGTTATCCATTTAAATTGGAAGTACTTCTGTCAAAGCGAAAATTCGCGTTTATTAATATTTTATTTGGGATAGAAAGTGGTGTAGTTGATTTTAAAAAGTACCTTTTTTTAAATTGGATTCCAACATATAAGAATTTGGTGTGGGGTAGGGGTTGGTTTGGTGCCTATTGGTAACTAAACAGTAGTTTATTTCAGAAAGGTATAGACTAATAGAGTAATAAAACCTCATTGGGTACGCAAAGAAAGCACAGAGTAACCCAACGAATATTTAAGCCACTTGGCATTGATTTTATTGTAAAATTCTTTCTTTTTATCAAATTCAGGTTGGGTTGGGGTCAATATATGGGTTTAGCCTATTGTTATCCATTCGCAAACACTGAAAATAGTGTGCCGGTAGGATTCGCGTGAAAAGAATAGAATTTTAATGTAACAGAATAAAAATTAGGCATCATGTACATAGTATTGGGTACACTTATTTTTTATTGAAGATTATACAAAAAATACATTATACAGAAATTAAATTATGAAAAATCATAATATTCTTCGTCATCTGAGGAACTGTAACATTTTGAAGGGAAAATACTATCCCTTTATTTTTAATACAATTCAATTTAATCCAATTTCGTTTACGGAATTAATTTGTAGCGTACACTTCATTGAGTACCTACCGGCTAGGGCTACAGGCTTGACATTTTTCGAGTCCTTTCTTTGACAGAAAAACCCACTGAACATGCTATTGTCGAATGTCTCCCTATTTACGTTTATTTCCATGCACTCTTAAATATAGTCGGTACCTATCACATATAACACACACATAATTTCAAATTGCTCCAAAAAGGAAACAAAAATTGTATCTAGAAAAAAAGTGTATTACAAAAAGCAATAATACCTAACTAGTAATTTTTGACGTTTCCCACAATTTGTAAACGATTTCTTTTTGTAAAAAAATAAAAACATATCAACATGACTTCTGACTGCCTCCTTTTTCCAAAAACTAATAGGAAAAATCTCTTTCCAAATAGACTGTTTCAAATTTTGATATTACACATGACAATGCACGAAAATTAAACACGGGATTTCTAAAAAATCCTGATCCACCATATTGGCCAAGCATTTCTTGCTCCATATTTACTAACTTCAAACTGTCAGTTGTCAAACATTTGTTTTGTTAAATTTTAGGACTCCTTGGAAACAGTTAATTAATTTTTCTCAAATATAACTAAATAAATATTTTAGTGTGTTTGTTACCGACTATACTGGGTGATCATTTAAATTCGTACACATTTGATGAGTGATAACTTGGAAACCGATTAAGATATGGAGAAGCGGTTTTGAGTTTTGACACCAAGTTAATATTTTTACCCTGGATTTTTTTTGGAGATCAATAACTTTAAATGAATCACCCTGTATGTTTTTTTACCGTCGGATAGGCTGAAACTTTTCAAAAATAAAGTTGTTGAATATGATATGAAGATATTAAAAAAATATATATTAAATTGGCAACAACGAGAAACAATGTTTAATTCCTGAAGTCGTTTCCAGGTTATGGGCTCATTAAATGTGTCGCAATCGAAATGATCACCCAGTATTACAAACGTTTTGTTAGATCTCGTGTTATGAATTACAGCTGGACGAATTCATTGGTAAATTTTACGGTTGAAACATCTGTCTTTTAGATTATTCAATTTGTGAAATTAAATCTAAATTATTCAATGACTAAGGAGAGAAAATACTTCAATCATTTACTTCAAGAAGCAATTAGTAGATTCCTTCAGCATTAATCATTTTCAATCGAGATCTACAAAGTGTTTGTTATTGTAAGATGGTTTGAATCGGCTTTAGAAATAGAACGTGTAACATATTTTTATTCATTATAATTTAATTTTTACCACGAAACTCTTAAACTTGATATTTTTTGCTATCCTCTGTAGCTAGTTTGAAAACATAAAACTTGTTTTGGGAAACAACAAGAAAATATTATCAAAGACGCCACATTAATAAAAAAAACTAGAAAAAGCTGTTGAAAGATATACATGAATGAATCTTTGGTTATTTTTTCTCAAACTATGTCAGTATGTCAATTATTTGATGTGGAGAGTGCCACCAAGCGTTAAAATTGCACCCTACATTATAGGCAAATCAAGATATACAGAGTGTCCCAAATAGATATAAAAAATAATGAAATTATTATTTGCTTGGTGGACAGATTATATCGTCAAAATGAAATGAAAGGTCAGCAGATCTCTACAGGAAGTATAGACATATAGGGTGTTTCAAAAAAAGTAAATTCGTTGTTAGGTTAAGTGGAAAATTTTTGAAATATTTAAAAAAGTTATGCTTATATTATTTTATCAGCTATGCTTAAAATTACTCGATATGAATGGAGTTACCAGCTCCCCGAGGGCCAACAAATTATTATTAAGCTTTGTTTTACTTATGCTACATCATTTTTGTAAACTTCTGCATATGTTCAATATGGCGTATGCAAAATAATTCTTCATTTCGGTTTGACATTTCTGAATTTCAGTAACGAATACATCAATTTGGAACACTCAGTATATTATAACCTTAACTTATAATTGAATTTTTTTATTTAAAAATATGTTACACTATTTTCATACAGGGTGAGTATTGAGTAATAAGATCCTGTACATGCTCCTACATTTTGCGGAGACACCTGTGTGATCCCCTATGGGGAGGGAAGTTTTGAACGTCAATTTGTAAAACGTTACCTAAATCCACCTAGATCCCCTGACTTATATTTCTTGAATTTCATGTTACACGTTACTGAACTTTTGATTTGTAGTTTAATTTGATTTTTTTTCAATTTAAGCCATTTTTGTGCACTTTGTAAGATCCCTATTGAAGTTTTGGTAAAACATATTATACAGGGTGAAATTAACTAATTTTTCAAGATCTGTCCTGACTCTTTTCTAGTTGGAATGAATCAGTAAATTAGGTGATAGTAGTGTAAACATTTTAACAAAATATGAGATAATATCAGTCAAAAGTCACAACTCCCCCTGTCTATTCTTAAAATATGGAAGCTTTTTAATTGTCATTTCACATTCCCTGTATGGGTTTTCATAAGAGGTAGGAGTATGTATAGTTTCTCATTACTCACCCTGTATAAACAGATGTCAATTAATTCGTTTCGAACCATCTCAGTCTGCATTTTGCACTACCTAACCTAATTTTATGTTTTTTTTTTATTTCGTTTCAATTTACTCTTTGGTGGTCTGCGATTTGTGGTGGGCATTTTACAATATATACTCTGTAGTAAGTAATTTTTGGATATCTCGCGCATGATAAGTTTTTTGTACATAGAAATAAATCTAACACGTGTACAATTTTATTTACATAACATATATAGAAAATTGTTATTAAACACTGGAAAGTTTTGCATGTAGTGTTTTGCACGTCATATGGAATTCATTGTTTGTTTGTGAAATATTATTCGATATGCATGCTATTTCTAATTTTAACGTTTTGAAATAAAATTGAATATAACTTACTATTCTTTTGAAAAAAAAACAACAACGACGCTGAAAACGTTTTATAGTAGAGAGGCTATGCTATTTCTAGAATATTAATCGTATACATGGACTACGCATTAATTTTCAACACAATGAGGCTTTGGCAATGTTGGTCCAGGCATCGTAAAAATCTGTCTCGACACATCTCGACCATCCTATGGTTAACAAGGATGGGATTCCTAGCCTCAGTAATCATATTAATGGTCATCCAAGACCGGCTAAACTCTTGATAACCCTGCTTTGACTATTCTATCATCAGTCCAGCCTGGCCAACCCTCCCTTGTATTGACACCCACGAAACGAGACTTGTCTCTCAATAAAAGTGGAATGTCTCGTCTCGCAATGAAAGTTATATTTTGTCAGCCGATCTGCTATCAAATCAGACGTGAATAATAAGTGCACCAACCTAGTCTTGGTACGTCTTGGTCCAAGCTTGCAGACCAGTCTTGAGAGCCAAAAGATGGACAAAAAAAGTGAAGTCAATACAGGCTAGGATCAATGACCCGTTGACCCGGTCACAGTTTTTTACTTAACTTGGGTAATTCTCGTTCTAGAAACGATATTGATTACCTACTTTTAAAAGCAACAAATTTAATTTGAGTTATATTTTGTTTAAATATATTTTTTGACACTTGCTTAAAAAATGGCTTATTATTCGTGATATTTTTGGAATATTTCTGAAGTTAAAACGCTTTTTATTTTTTCATGCGTACAGAAGCTTTCGGAAGTCTGTATGGCGATAAAGGTATGATGTGCTTCAACTGCTATTGTTTATTGCATTTTTGTTTTGTGTTTTGGTTTATGTTCGTTTTATTTCGTCCCAACATGTGTGATAATATTGTATTATACAAGATACGCCAATGACTTTTGAAATTTCCGCTCCTCAACTTCAAAATCAAAAATTATTCATAGTCGGTTAAAAATTTTGAATGTAAAATATTTAAACTTTAAATCAATAAATAAAGTAAGCGGAGGCGGCGAATTTCTGATCTGCTAAGGGTAACCACAACCCATGCCTTGCAACTCTGTTTTTTATATTTTGCTGCAACTGTTTTAATAGCAAGCTTTATAGACTCTGTCTACGTTAAGATTTTGTTGCCTATCAAATTGTATAGTCGTCGCAGAACGTATTGTGTAGCTATCTAATCGTATATCCCCTTTAAGTTGCGGAGCTAAACTCAGAGTGGTATTAATATTATTAGAATTATGTTTGGTAATTATAATATTAAATGAATTGAGTTAACTGTATAAACCCTCACTTCGTGGAATCTACTCATCATATGCACCATATGATATATTTATCGAAACAATTGTCAATAATTCACTTGCAATTTACACATTTTTTCAAATATATTGTGGAGTCATTTAGAAACAGTTAGTTTCATTTAAAACCATATTAAATGAATTTATAGTCGAATAAACATAAATTAAAATATTGACTGGACTATGACAGTATTGATCCATAATAAGCACAGGAGACTGGGGTGATGCCGGAGAAGGGACGGCTCTTTGGAAAAAAATTTGGTAATAAAAAAATGGTCAAACAAAAAGCATAATTTCTTTAATTTCACCTACTATACCTACTTGCCCTTTTGTCATATCAAATTAATTGAACTCGGTAAAGATTCCCACTAGTAGGTATTAAAAACAGACACAGTGGCAGCACGCACAAATCACACTCGCGACATTACAACATCCACATACTTCCTCATTTATTTTCTCATCCTAACCTTGAAAAACATTTTTGTAAAAGCTTATTAGATGTACACTTCAAACTGCTTTAAATATTTGCTTATGTGTATTATATAGATAGTTGTCGATATTCCATTTTTTTATTTTTAGAAAAGTTAAATAATTTTTATTAATAATATTTTTTAGAATGCTGCAATTTCTGACGGAAAGGAGGACTTGAGCGAGTTACCACCCAACCAAAGGCGGAAAAAGCTGATGCTCAAAGTGGAAGAACTCAAAAATAAAGTTGCTCAAGAAACGGCTGCTAGAGACGGGCTTATGAAAATGAAAGGGGTGTACGAGGCTAATCCGGCTCTAGGTGATCCGAGGACAATAGAAAGTAAGTGAAATTCAATATTATAGTTTGTTTCTAAAAGTACATAGAGTTTTGGAATCCAATAATTCCTTAACAACCAGATGTTTATCCGGAATAGTATAATATTAAAGAAATGTAACATTTTTAATGTATATAAAAGAAAACTTGTGGTGGGTCACTTCGAATACCTATAAAATTATGGGCTATAAAATATTGTAATATAAAATTAAATCATTTCCTTACTCACTAAACAGTTTCTAAACAGTAAAATATTCCTTCAATTTTGAGTACAATCCTGTAATATCCGATAAACATCTGGTTGTTGAAGATTATTGCATTCCAAAACTCTATGTACTTTTTGAAACAACTTATAATAGATAAGAAAAATCAATTCTGCACGACACTGTTTATAAAAATGCTTTTTAACGGTTTATGTAAAAAACCAATTGAAAATCGCTATAACTTGTGTCACTCAGTATAAAGAAACACAGTGAAGTAAGCAAAATATTACAGACTAGACTCCGTTTCACGTAAAAAGAGCACACGTGAAGTTGCATTGATTATTTACAAATTTCCTGAACAAAATACACAGATTTAATAGTTTATTTCATAATGTACCCCCATCTCTAGTCGTGAATTATGAACCATAATACACTCCAGCGTATTATGAACCATAATTTGCTCTATTAGATATATGGGTACCATATACCTTTTGTTAGGAGGTAAAATATTGACTTATTATTAGGTGGTCGTGGACAAAATCAGTTTACAAAAGTTTGGTAGATTGGTAGGTAGTAGCTTATGTAGAACTGACTTAAACTCCCTGGAGGTTCTTCAACGAAGGTTTTTAAAAATAATTTTTGGTAGAAACAGAGTGTACTCTAGTAGCCACTTTTATACAAAGATGTAGAAGTTTTTGATTGTCTTCAACTATTCTTCTGTCAGATTTGTAACTATCAATTTCATCTGGCAATCATTCATAATATAGTACAAGACAGCGGAATCTATGTTTGTATGAGACAAAGAGGGTTTTCTTACCTTGGACCGAATATTTTAAATTTCTTTCAACGACAAAAATGCGATGTAAATGATAGAAATATCAAAAAATAGGTCAAATTTGTTGGGTTAATATGATCTATGTATAAAAAATAGTAAGAATAATAATAAAAAAAGATCTCAAGCTAGTCTACTAGATATGAATTTTCTAGGAAGTACTTTATATCCGCAAATTTTAAATTGTGGTATCAGAAAATCATATTTATATACTTAAGTAGCTTTTCTAGAGGTGAAAGAATTCTCACAATCTCTAATCCATATTTTCTCTTTAATTAGTGCTGTTTATATTTCAGGTCAGTTAAATGAATGTAGCCATCGATTAGACAAACTTCAGCAAGATTTAGCCCGCTACCAAGGGTTTTTAGAAGATGCCATCAAAGGAATACAATCCGGTGCCAACCATTCTTCCCTTACAAATTCCCCTAGGTGAGTTTTCAAATAAAATTTATGTACACAACGTTAATAGTAATTCATACATTCACCAGTGGCGTAGCAACATTTTTTTGTTACAACTTATTTAATATTGAAAAATTTCTGTTTAAAAAATAGTATAATACGAATCAATATCTTCTGTATGTTCCTTGTGGTATATTATTCATTCTTTTTTTAATTTCTTGGGAAATTAAACCACAATATTTTTGAATTCTTTATTTCAACGTTTCGGTAGCGTTCCAGCTACCGTTTTCAAGAAAAAATAAGTAAAAATTGATTTTTATTCCTAACTGACACAACGGAAAAAATTTGACAACTAGACAATCAAAAATATTTTGAAGTTTAAGACTGCAAAATTTTGTTATCAAATTTTTATTAAGGTCCATTCATAGTAGATCATATCCCCGGTAAAATGTCAAATGAAATATTTCATTTTATGACATTCCAACGATATGATAGTCTACTAGAAATGGAATCCAGTGAAGTGCACGTTCCAGGAACGGTTTTTAAATTGGGATAGCGCGTTTTTTCGCTTATATTGGAAATGTTGTTAATAAAACGCGTTTCTTGATACTTTTTTTGTTTATGAATATTTAAGTTTTCAAAATATGTATGTATACTCAGTTTTGTGATTTTATGTATTGAATTGTGTATCGATTAACAACTATTCAAATTATAAATCATAAGAAAACCTGGATAAAAACTTATGATGCTATCCTGATAAAGCAGGTAATTGATTATTGGAAATTTCTCTTTCTAACATTGGTAACCAAATTTGACTACATTCGGCTGAAATACTAGCTACACATTTATCTGCATTTAGTTGTATTAAAGCACTTTCTTTGATTTTTCGTCTTTTATTATTGGTTTCTTTTAATATTATTTTTGATGAATCCCATTGAATTTGATGACCCTCTTCCCAAGCATGTTTACAAATAGCTGACTTAAAGAATTCCCTATCTTTAATATATTTTTTGTGTTCGTTTATTCTTACTTTCAATGGTCTAGATGTTTCACCTAAATAAAATTTGTCGCATTCGCATGATATTTGATATATACAGTTTTTGGAAGATTGTTCTTCATTCTTTGGTTTCGTTTTTGTTAGTATTGATCTTAATGTATTATTCGATTTAAAACTAGTTCTAATATTGAATTGATTACCAATTTTTTTAATTCTTTCTGATAAACCCTTAACATACGGTATTGTCAAGTTTCTAAAAATTATGTTTGCTGAATTATTAATATTATTGTTATGGGGTATTAACAATGAGTCCCTCTCTATATGCTTAATCTCCTTATTTACAAATTCTGCAGGGTAATTATTGTTATTTAAAACATCTTTTAAAAAAGTTTTCTCCTTTGTAAATTGATCATCACTAGAACAAATGATTCTGGCCCTATCGTATAAAGATTTTACTATCGTTGAAATAAAGAATTCAAAAATATTGTGGTTTAATTTCCCAAGAAATTAAAAAAAAATACGAATCAAGTCACAACAAAAACAATATAATAATATTATAAAATTGACGCATTTATTTAGGTTAGTAAATGGTACGAGAAGAAGAAATTCCGGAGGAAGTGCTGCCGAAGAGGAATCCTTAAGCAGATCGGCTAGTGATAGTAGCGTGAATCATAATAACCATAATAATCATAACCATAGTAAACCTTCTGCTCCAGGTACACCGCAAATGAATAATCACGGGTAAGTCTTTTTTTCTAACCCCAAAAATTTTATTCTAAATCAGAGAAACTGTTGGAAATTTATCTTCGGTATTATAGATCATTTCAGACCACGTGAGTTTGACAGGGCTGCCATATTGTGCTGGAGGGCAACCAAATCGATTAGTTGGAGCATATTATGGCCGACCCGTCAGTGCGACGTCATTCTGGAATGGTCTATTGCAAATTATTTTTATGGTTTTATAATTTTAAATTGCCTAATTCGAAGTAACTATCGGTTAAATACATATTTCCGTAGCTCTGTTCCAAGTTCAATCAAAAACCGTCAAAAACCATCAGAGAATAGTCGACCATTACAATCAGTGATAGAAATTACGGTGTTCTCTGATCGTTTCTGACTGCGGTTGGAACATAGCGGGATACTTTACAAAAAAAAACGCAAAGGCAATTTTTCATACTTTCCGTAAAATAAAATAAAAATCCAAAATTAAAAATTTACATTTTGATCCGACCAAATCTTTTGACATAGTTGTTCCAATAGTCCCGAAAGTGGCCTCGGTACATCGCACACATCCCTTCCCGGTGCTGATTCGGACCCAGATCAATACGACGGAAACGGTGCAGAAAGCGAATACTACGAAGCAGATATGCTGCCATCTATCGGCACCTGCAAGGCATTATATCCTTTTGAAGGTAAGAATCTTTTTTAATTATCCACTCTGTATATGTATAAATTATTAAATAAAATAAATAAATAATAAGTTTCACAACAGAATTATAAAATATATTATGTCGATTTGTTTCACAAATAATATTTATATACACTGTGTTATTTATAAGATGCGACATAGGGATTCCTGTACAAAACTGTCAAACGCGAGCTAACTTTTTTACCAAAAGCTTTCATAAAAAATAATAACAGATTTGGAAAGGTCGTTGAAAAATAAGTTCAAATGCACTTTTAATTGTGTTAAATTCGCTGTGGCTTAATGAAAAAATGGATATCTAATATTAAAAGAGTCGAACTCCATTTTTATAGCACTTTTGGATAACCTTAATCGATTAAAAGATGGCTATCACGGTAGTGCAAGTTCAATTTTGTGTGCCCTCCCTAGCCGCCACTGACTTGAAGTAATCAGCTGCTCTTGCAACATAAAGTAATGAAATTAATAAACCTCCACCAAGGATACGTATTTCTTTCAGTCATTTGTCAAAACTTCCAGTAGTGACCAAGTTTTTTACGAAAAATAAAGTTCTAAATTATAATAGTATTTTATGCAACGAACATGTAATGATAGCCATTAAGACACGAGCATATTGTAGGATACGAAACGAGCCGCAGGCGAGTTTCGTATATAATATGCGAGTGTATTAATGGCCATTACATGAAAGTAGCATACAATATTTTTTCTACTCTGGTTAATAAAAATTATTTAATCAATAATTATTAGTTAAATCAATTTTAAATATAGTTATTTTGAAAATCAAAATTATTTGACAGCTATCAAATTAAGTGTCACTTAATATGTCTGTTCGCCTGCAATAAAAGTGTAGCAATGAGCTATATAATTTTGAAGAATTCAGGTCTATCTGTGAAAAAATACGTATAAAATTACTAAATTTGGGAATATCTATGTATATTGCATTTGTAAACTGCAAGAAGCATTAAAACATAATTAAAATAAATAAAATCGTATAGCTCAGTGCTACACTTTTATTGCAGGCCACAGACCTGATATAATTAATTTCAGAAATGTCAACCAGGTATCCATGGCTATATACTAAATATTGTGCGAATGTCGCATTCCTATTGGCTTAAAAATCTGTATCATAATGAAAATCTGTATCATAATGAATTTCATTATGATACAGATTTTAGTCTTTTAATAAGTATATTATAAAACAGGAGTAGAAAAAAAATATTATACAATATTTGACTCAACGTATCATAATAGAAATAGTGCGATCTAGCGGAAGTTGTCTGAGGTAGAAAAATAGGAAACTGTTAATTGATGCCATCTTTGTCACAGATAAACCGTTAGAGTAATATATTTTTGGTGTCGATTTTATTACTTGGTGATTTAATTTAATATTTATGGAAATATTTTACGTATATGTACTCTTTTTTGTCGTTTTAATGTTATTGTGTTTTCTATGCAGCTACGAGCGAGGGCAGCATCCCAATGGCGCAAGATGAAGAACTCCACCTTATCGAATTAGATCAGGGTGACGGTTGGACTCGCGTACGTCGAATGTTAGGTGATATGGAAGGTTTTGTGCCAACTTCCTATATAGAATATTCGTTGTTTAATACTTAAAATTTACATGAAAAAGGAAACATTTAATATAGAAGGTGGTAACTTAACTAGTTTTGGGAGAGTATCAATTTTTTTAAGATTGAATATATTTTTGTAAATTATTTATGCAATATTTAAAAAAAATAATGTTTGGAGGGTTCGAGATTTGTAGAGGTTTCATTTTAATTTAGAAATATTTCAGTTTTAAGAATTTCTAGTGGCCAATAATAGGATTGAGTCCACCTACACCTTATAAATTTAAATTTTTAACTTATTCCATTGTATAGGGACAATTTTCTTATTTTGAATCCCATAAATCCTTTCCTAGTACCTACATATTTTTATAGCGAAAATCTAATTTTTCCCAACGAACTTATCAGCTGGTTATGTCAAATTAAGTAATTTATTTTCTTCTTCTACAAATCTCGAAGTCTCGACGTAAAATTTTCTTCTGTTTGAATGTACATTTAAATATTTTTATAAACTAGCAGATATTGAAAAAAATATATATATCTACTTTTTTTTAATTTGTACTAAATGTTTACGTTATTCTTTGTTTTATTGAACAAAATAAAAAACTTGAGATCAAAGTATTTCTTAGTCATATATTGATAATGTGTTGCTTTTATGCGAATATATCTATAAATACAGGGAGAGCAAAATACCTACTAATAAATAATAATTGTCTAATTTTTACCAATTTTCTTCTTATTCTGATGTTTAAAACTGACAAACCTACATTTTTTCATAAATATACTTATTTTCCCTCGAAATGTTACTAAAAATAAATTTTTGAAAATTGAGTATTTTGGATACTCCCTGTATATTATTATTATTATTATTGAGAATATGTGGCTTAGCACAATTATTTAGTTCCTACGAAAGGAACTTAGCTGTTGTTTTAGTGATACGAGGTTAATTAGATATTTATTACTTTGAGACAATCAAAAATTAATGTTTTTTTTCATCCCATAAAAATCTTAATAGGTACCCAAAAAATTTATTTTTTCTGGCCATACAATCGTCTTCCTTTTTGTTCCAATCACATAGGTATCTTCCTTCTAGTTTATTGAAGTCTTTTTCGGTCCTCGCTGCGTTGTCTTAAGGTTTTAAAATTCGTATCACCCCCGTAAATTATATAGCGATTACATTGTACATACTATGCAAATATTATTAATATTAGTTATTGAATTGTATTGTAAAATATATATATTGATGTATTATAGTAACTTGTAATTTGCTAAAAAATCAAACTTTTTAATAATTGGCATCAGGTTTTTCGTTTCCTGCACATACGATAGATTTTAGAATGAAGAAAATTTCATTTTCGTGAGAAAAATGGATATTTTCTTATTTACGCGACTAAAATCGCGCGAATTTTATAGCTCAATTGCAGCGATGCTCATTGCAAACGCAAATTTTAAGATCGCGCGATTCTGCTTGTTTTTTTTGTTCTCAAACGTGTCACATATTTTCGTGTTTTTGCACTTTCTAATAGAGGAGTTCAGTCTAAGGTCAGTATGGCCAACAAAAAGTGGTTTTTTCTGACAAGAATGACAGTTAAGCTCTACCGTTCAAAACATAAGAATTTGCATGTTTTTTATCTTTGCGAACATCTATATTGTTTTATTAAAATAATGGATACACCCCCGAAGCGTATATCTTGAAATTTCAAATGATTTTTAGCTGAATACTCTACATATCGGTGGCCAATAATTCTAGGAACTTCTGGAATGTCACCATTTCATTTCTGTTATTCAGTCACAATTTATGTCAAATGTAAGTTATATTTTTTTTTATATCCGTTTAATTGTGTATGTACTTTTTCGATTAGATTTTTGTAGCATTTCTCATTAGCTGTATCTCTATTTTTCTAATTGCTTTTTTCACTGACATTTGACAGAGTTAGTGACTGAATAACAGAAATGAAACGGTGACATGACAAGAGTTCCTAGAACTATTGTCCACTGATATGTTGAGTATTCAGTTAAAAAGTAATTTTAAATTCCAAGGTATACGCTTCGGGGGTGTATTCATTATTTTAATAAAGCAAAATAGATGTTCACAATGATAAAAAACAAGGCAAAATCATATGTTTTGAACAGTAGACCTTAACTGTCATTATTGTCAGAAAATAGTTATTTGTTTAACTAGGCAGTCAATCTACTTTGCTGCCAAGCTGAACATACAGGGTGTCCCACGACGAGTGAAAACTATCTGTATATGGCAAAATACTTATAGTGTATACCCTGTATATACCCCGTGTATACCCTGTATATTAATACATTTTTGAAATCTACGTAATATTTTCGTATACTGAAAACTTTTTCCGAAAAATGCACACTTTTTGAGTTATTGATTTTTTGTAGAAAATTAGACCGTTGATGACCTTTATAAATTATTTTTTTACGAGGAGACCCTTGAAGATATGAAAAGGGTTTCTGTTCGGTTGCCTTGAGCAAGGTCAAACGTATTCGAACCTATGTTGAAAAATTTTTAATTTTATACAGGGTGTGTATAAAAAGTGTTCAAAGTTCAACTTCATAAATATCAAATTTCTTGATTTTTTCAAATAGAATCACCCTGTTTTTTCTATTTTAATGCATTCAGGGGAAAAAAATAAGGCAAGTTTATGTATACTTTCCTATACTTAAACCCTACCGTTATCCAGATATTAAATGTTTTCTGTAAATTTTTAGAGTTGCAGGTGTGGTCTAAATTTTGATACAAGCACTAAGAAATAAAAAAGTCTTTTTCTTCATCTGTCTCTAAAAAAAATCAAATCAAATTATTTTTATTAATCCTATTCCAACTTTTAGTCGTTTCCGAGATATTTGAGGTTTTAAATTGTTATTATATTTTTCAACAAGTTTAAATTTTTCATGTATACTTTTAGTATGCTTTGTGATAAATGACACTTATTTAACTGACATTAGTTAACATCTAGAGAAGATTGTGAGCTAATATTCCATTTTTGAGATGATGATTAGGCGGCGAATGAAGGTATACTGAGAAGGGTTGAAATATTCATTCAAGGGAGCAATTTTGATCATTTACTTTAAAACATCAGACTATTTTTCTTTGTCCTTTAATTTTCCATGAAATTTTGTGGCATATTATTCTCACAAATGGCTTAACTCGATTAACTTTTGCTTAAAATGAACCGAAAATCTTCAAATTGTTAAGTATTCTTTTAACAATGTGCGATTTCGATCGCGGTCAATCTGGATATCTTACTACAAATAAAGCAAATGTTCAAACTTTGTCATATTCACCATGCATTAAAAGTAAATTCACATAATAATTTTTATTTCTTAGTGCTTGTATCAAAATTTAGACCACACCTGCATCTCTAAAAATTTACAGAAAACATTTAATATCTGGATAACGGTAGGGTTTAAGTATAGGAAAGTATACATAAACTTGCCTTATTTTTTTCCCCCGAATGCATTTAAATAGAAAAAACAGGGTGGTTCTATTTGAAAAAATGAAGAAATTTGATATTTATGAAGATAAACTTTGAACACTTTTTATTCACACCCTGTATAAAATGAAAAATTTTCCAACATAGATTCGAATACGTTTGACCTTGCTCCAGGCAACCGAAGAGAAATCATTTTGATATCTTCAAGGGTCCTCTCGTAAAAAAATAATTTATATGGGTCTTCAACGGTCAAATTTTCTACAAAAAAATCAATAGCTTAAAAAGTGTGCATTTTTCGGAAAAAGTTTTCAGACAAAAGTATACTAAAATATTACGTAGATTTCAAAAATGTATTAATATACAGGGTGTTCCATTTAAAATAACAAAGTTACAGTCGACTTCCGGTAGAACCGGAAGTCGGCCATCTTTGAAAATATTTTATTTGAGAAGATCGTATCCGAAAACCCAAACGTAGAAATTTTCATGATTTTACTATAAGTATTTTGCCATATACAGATAGTTTTCACTCGTCGTGGGACACCCTGTATAATTTTTTCTCCGATTGTTCATGAGGATATTGTATTTGCAAATTATTACAATTCCTACAATCTCTTTATTTCAGTTGGTTGCTATGGAAATGTATAATCACAGGCAGCAAAGTAATCACTTTCGTGCCTAGGCAGCAAAGTGACCTAGGCAGGAAAAGTAATACTTTGCTGATTGATATCAGTCAGAAAAATTAATATTTGCTGCCAATCGGAGAAAAAACCATTTTTTAATGGCCACACTGACCTTAGATTGAGCTCCTCTATTAGTTGTTTCTACCTGTTGTGAAGAATGATAGAATTTTACATACTGCTTGGATTTGTAGCTGAAATGCAACGTCCTGTGTCGAATGAACACATGAATATAGCCGCGCGATTTTGGTAGTGTTTTTTTGTTCACAAATATGGCACTTTGTCGAGCTTTTAGACGTTCTTGGTTATTTCTAACTATTACAAATATTGATGGAAATTGAAAAAATGTACTATTTTTACATTACCGCAACTAGAATTACAATTTTAATCGGTATTTTCAGTATCTAATATGCTGCTCAGTGCACATTCTCACTTTCAATGCTTTATGACAAAAAATACTTTGAAGATCGCGCGTTAAAATTCGCGCGATTTTGGTTATTTGTTCAAAAACCTTATATTTCATCGAGCTGCTGCTCTTACTGATTCGTGGATACTGCATGATCGTTGAAGGATAGTTCAAAGATAACCCGTTTACATTTTTATTTTTCTTACGGCGCATGCTTGCAGCGACCTGTGTCGAGTGAACGATTTAAATCGTGTAAATATCTTCAGTACCCGATACCCACATACTACACATTACACTTTTTTTTTAATAGAAATTAAAATAATTAGGATCGTGCGTTTATATTTTTTATTGTTATATGTCCACAAACGTGAAATATTTCGTCAGGCTCCTGCACATTTTGATTGGTTATTCTGCCTGTTATAAAAATATACTGTGTTTTTTTTTCATAAAGAAACGCCCTTTCTTCAGAGTTGTAGCATACGCTGAAGTCTAATTGGCATTTATTACGAGAAATTCTTGAATTTTATCTCGTATTTATAGCGACGCGATTTTGGTTTGTTTTTTGTTCGTAAACGTGTGCCATTTTGTCGAGTTGTTGCAAATAAAATATCATACTACTACTTCTTATTAATTCTATTAAACAGTTCGATTATTTTCGGTATTCGTATCGTGATAGACGCTTGAGTCGCTTTTAGTTACACGCGTTCTTTGAGACAATCGTGTAATTGCGCATAATCCTCTTAATATTATGTTGGTGACTGAACGATTATTGGTTTTTCTCACTACTTCTAAAGCATACAAAGACGAAGAATTTTTTCTAAAAAAAATTGACCGATATTTCGTAAGACGCAACCACACTATACCGCGATTTGCCGTTGGCAAAGCCAGTGACAGTAAAAACGTCTACTCTATTGGCATTCATTCGATTTAGTCGCACAATGTTCACAAAACAGGAACTGTATTTTCGAGATCACTCTAGTACAATTCGTGTACGAAAATGAATGAATTTCACACGAGAATCGATTATCCGTATTTTCGAATCACTTTCGAAGGTTTCGTGCACGATTTGTTTCGCATGGGTTGAGTCGAGTGGGTATGCACCATTCGAATATCAAACTTCGTATACGGTTATAACCTGATTTTTTGTAGAATTGTCAGTTTGGTGTTTTATCAGGTTTTATCTAATGTGAATGTGTTGTGAATAATGGCAGGCTTGAAATTCTGGCGGATAGAGAAAATAGAGTGTACCATCCTTTTCAAAATCCCTTTGAGTAATTATCGGATTCCAGCTTTTAATTTCAGATGTTTTTCCATAAACTCAATTAACTCTTTTTTTGTCCAGCTGTAACGAATCATGCACATTTTAATTTACCTTTTTTTCACTTTCCATTTTCAACTGATTATACCTACTAACAATAACAAAACATTCTGACACTGACAAGTGACAACCGATAAGTGGTTAAAAAGGGCAAACATTTTATGAGCGAGAAATGGAATGATGATTTGCGGTGTTGTCAATACAAATATTCATCGCATACGAATACATTTTCGAAGATGGTTCAAAAATACGTTCATCTAATCGTGTGTAATTTTTTTCATTCAAACTAAATCGAAATTAATCTCGAAAGTACCGACCGATCTCCTAGTAGATTTATCAAATTAATAACTTTCTCGTTCGTCCACTCCATTTGTAGGAGACCGACACTTCAGCTAGTTTCATTGGTACACGATTGGCTTATTGGCAAGTGCCAACCCGTCGCGTCTTCATTGAATCGGCTTTGCTAATTGGCAAACAGCGGCATAGTGTGGACGCGCCTTTAATTCACTAACTAGTTATTATTTATTCAAGGTCTCGTATATATTTGAAACTTTACAGGGATACTGCAAAATGTTCTATCTAACAACCACTTTCAGCGCCTGGTGGATTTTTGGATTCGCTGGATTATAGTAATTTATTTTTAACAACAGGGCGATTCAATTGTTGTCATTCTAATGTTTCTGAATAATTCTCTTTTATATTTTTTTATGAAAATCGTTTTCAAAAAAAAGTTAGCTTTGATGTTTTAGCGAAATTTGTTAAATATATTTAACTTTACATTGTGTAATGGAATGGTGCTGTTCATATTTTAATAACTTTCAATTTTTAATACATTAATTTGTTCAAGTCTTGAGGAAAAATCGTACAAACGCCATCAGTTATATTCCCCGGTTATTACTTACTTAAATAGTATCAATATAACTCTTGCAAGTTACATTATATTCTAAGCCCTCATTTCTTTCCACCAATTAGGGTTACTTTAAACAGTTTAAACCAACAGAAGATTTTAGTCATCTATGTTTAAGAAATTTGTATCTGATCAACTTTATGATGTCACCTCGTATTCTCAACGACATGCCACACACATAAAAATATAATAGAACGACTGCACTATACGGAGTACTCAAAATATTATATTCTGGATAGAAAAAACAGATTTTAAAATTTGGTTTTTATCTATATTCACAAAATTTTACCTAAACAAGTTTTTGATGTCACCTCGTATTCTCAACGATACGTCAGGTACATAAAAATATAAAATAATGACAGCACTATAAGGAATGTCCCAATTTTTTTTTATTTGAATAAACGGCGGATTTTGAAATTTGATTTTCATTGTGAGCTAAAAAATCGTATCTATACAAGTTTTTGATTCCCACAGTATTCTTATTTAATATATTTTCAACCATTTGAGACAATGTTGTTTGCTGCCATACGGGATGTCCTTAATATTCGTTATTTGATGGAAACAACGAATTTAGCTGCTGAGTGTGCACCTTCCATACTTGATCTGTTTCTGTTTGTACGACATTTCTAGGAGTTGAAGAAATCGTATATAGACTTAAAATACACACACATATATTGTACAAACTGTAGACGTTTTCTATAAATTATACTTTTCCGTTGTAAAGTATGAAGAATAGGTTTTTGATGACGATAGATATAATTGTAGGCATTTAATTTTCCTTTCAAAAAGTTTGACCAATAATTTTTAATTATGTAGCAATAAAACGTTATGTATTAGAATATAAAATAATTTCCTAGTTTTTGCACAACTTTTATTCCATATAGCTACTTCTTTTATCATTAAACATTTTCATGTTCAAAAGGTTGCTTATATGTATTTGTCGGTTATTCGTTTTACAGGAAATCTTAATGTCGATTTTTCTGGAAGTAGTCATTTAACAAAGCAAGAAAATGTCTTAAATGTCTTCAAGTCGATCTAAAACAAATTTTTTAGATTGACCAACATAATTATTGGGAGAATTAGATCTATTTGATACATGTTTCTAGCCAAAATTCATATTATGGAACTTTTATAGTGCTGGTAACAATCTTTTTCCTTATTTCTTTGACAATTTCCAATACTATCGAACAATGATATAGCCTAAATTTTCGACATTTAAGAAAACCTTCTGTAAAATGTTTAATAAACCGAAACTCTTGAAAGGATGTTCTAATTCTTATAATAATCCATCATTACATGCATTAATTTCCATTTTTTGTATTATTTTCTTAAATTTTCATTTCTTTGTTGCAAATCTGGGCATTTATTTACATGAATTTGTAAGAACATTGGTGCATCCTTTTAATAAATGAAAATTTATATTGATTTATTAATTTTTCACATATCACGTATTTCATATCATAATTTTAAACATATTTTTCTTAAGAATATCATCTTCAAAAATATTTATTCTGTCATGTCCATAAAATAATATTTAAAACGCGCATTTTTCGAAAAGTAAGACGATTTTTGTAAGCAAATATCAAATCTGTGAGTGTATCTGACTGATCTTGTAATATAAACTAGCATTGAATGTATTCTCGGTATTTTTTAGGAACCTACCCAGATAAAATATCCCCATTAAACATAAAAAAAACATAAAATGGCACTTTTAAAATGATGAAATATTGTAAGCTTAAGACCAGACTAACGTCCATCGACATCAGTTAAGGCGTCGACCGAGCACTGTAGTGGAACGCCTCTGAACTGATAATTACAGCGAAGCAGTATCGAGTGCGGTTAGCACCATGGATGTTGGGCTCGATAAAGAACCCCACCACTGGTTGGAACACTAGTTTTTCACTTATTTTGTAAAAAATTGATAGTACTCATAGTACTCACTTATTTTGAAGATCATCCGTCGAAAAATTTGCGAGCTATTCATTATTTCCAGAGAAAATACCAAAGAAATAAGTTTCAAAATTGTTAAGAAATAATAACCCTTATGCAACTTTTTCTCCAACCTTCCTAGTTTGCGAGATACATGATGTTTAAAAGTGTAGAAGAAGTATACTTTTTATTTCATCTTCATCTTCTATTTTTTGTGCCAGTGGCGTCGTACGAGAGGTTCGTGATCTTTTATTGTACCCTTATTTTTTACACACCTTGTATTTAGACCTAAAGACTTTTGTCTGCAATTTTTCTACACAAAACGTACCCTTTAACTCGATAGAACACTCGATTTTCAATATTTTTAACTTTTTATTGCAGTAAGATACTTTTTTATGTTGTAATGTTTATAAACAATAAATTTGTAGTAGTCGTAAATATTTTCTCAACACTTTATCTACCCTTAAATAATTATTAATTACAAACCAATAAAAAACGTTTGTGTTTGAATTATTTGTAAGTGATCTTATAGAAGGTACTACAAATCTATTTAAGAAATAACAACTTAAATTAAAAAAGTGTCTGATAATAAAAAGTAAAAAATCTTGAAAATGGAGTGTTCTATCGAGTTCAACGAAGAGTACCTTTTATGTAGGAAATTTAATAAAGAATTGAATATGAAAATCTTTAGGTCTAAATACAAGGTGTTTTAAAAATTAAGGGTGCAATAAAAGTTCACTCATATCATGCCACTGGCTTGTTATAATTTGACATAATTAATACTGTATTATGTGTTTTTAAGAGACAATAACCCACAAAAAATGTTAAATTTGTACTTCTATCCCCTAAGAAGATATGAAATAAAATGTGTATCTCACAAACTAAGAAAGGGAGTTGCATTTGAGTATTTTGAATATTTCTTGACGATCTATCATACTTATAATTTACGGTACTTCTTTACGGAACACCCTGTATAAACTACTCAAAAAAATTATTTTCTTTTAAATTAGATGTCATTAAAAGTACCACTTTAAGTTTATAACTTTGTCTATTTGAGTAACAAAACATGTCAGAAAAAGATTGACATAAGAATTTTTAAATAAATTAAACGGCTGTACTTAGTTGATTTTATTTTTTTTGAGAATATTACAAATATCAGAAAATATTACAAAGAAATGAAGGTATCGAGAAAATTAAATTTTACAAAACAAAAAATTTTCAGCAGCTGTGATTCAAAACAAATACAATTTATACGGAATGTAACAAAGATATTAATAGTAATAAAATATTCCACTTAATTTTGAGTCAAAAATAACTTACCTATACCCATGAACAAAAGTTGAAAATGTACTTAAAGATTCTTTACGTTGCTCTGAACTGAATATTCTTCATTATGCGGGCTAAATCATAATGGGTTACAAAACCCTGATATGAACAATAATTTTTTCTATCTCTCTATGGTTTCAAAAGGAAGTCACCAACCCTTTTGACCTCCAAATTTCTTGTAGCGATTAGGTGTAATCGAAAATATAACTTCACCAAAAAAAACAGTATTCGTTTGAATGGTAACGTGAAAATATTAAATGTAAAATATTAATTTGCAAAAATATTAATTATTCTAAAATAAAGTACCTACTTAAATTTAATAGGTATTCAAAAGGTGCTCATTCTAAATCGAATTATTATCAAAAATTGGATTGAATTTATGAAAAATTGAATGTTTTTACCCTACTTTACATTGACTATTTTCAGGTTATCATTTCAACAAGCGGCTCTCTCATCTAAACGATCTAAACCAAATATTTACTCCGGATTCTCGCCAGATCGGACCGACCGCAATCGCCCAGATTTGGATCGCGCGATAAAAATCATTCGTCCAATCGCCAATGACACGATTTCAGTCGAGTGACACTAGTCGCACGCGACGCAGCTTGCAGCGTCAGCCAGCTTTTACCATCTGTTTTGTTTGCTGTAGGCTGTATACTTTTTATAAATTTGTGCGATTTAAGAACAGCAAATAAATAATATAAACTTGTGTTTGGAGTCATGTGAGATGACCACTCCAAATGGTCGCTGGCGGAGAAAGCCGAAGTTGGCAAAGCAGAAGAATTATCAGGTAATTTAAAAAGAAAGACACAGAAATAACACATGTATTTCCGCATGTTCTTTTTATGCAAAGCCTTTCTTCCACTGATACACATTTTCTATAATTTGTATCTGGTTAATAAATATATGTAGATAGAAGGTTAAAAAGTCTTTCAACATGCTGTACTTGTCCTCAATCGAATCGGATCTGGACGATTCTAGTCGGTTAGATCTGGGGAAATGAATCTTTACAAACAAATACCAAGAGACAAAAAAGTTACAAAATGAACGTTCCATTTCTGATTACACTTTAGGTTACAAAAAAATTGAGGGATCAGAAGAGATTTGAGATCGTTCAAAAACAGATTATTATTTTGAATGATTAAGTGGTATAGTTTATTACCGATATTTTTAATGTTAACGTCAACTAAAACATGTGTTACAAAAGTTAGTATCTATATCTATCTAAAACAGTCATTAGAATGATTTTATAATGATAATTAATTATATATAATATACATAATAATGAGTTGTAAGTAATGTTTATCAACATTTAATTTTCATTTATTAAATGCTATAAAAGCATTATTACAAATTTTCTACAAGTTTATGCATATTTTAAATAATTTTCAAATAAACTACACAAATATGCATGGATATATAAATTTTAGGTACATGACACTATATGACACCAAAAAGAATACTATAAAGTTGTTACGATTTGTTTTTACTTTTACACGACGAATATCACTGTTGATTTAAATAATTATAAAATATTCTATTTAAATAACAAGAATACATTTAAAACGATACAACTAAAACAAAAAAACATAAGGATAGAGCTTTTAGAAGTGTAGGAAGTGAACAAACTAAAGTGTGGGTGTTCCTTTTTCTGTAGTTTTGCTTTGTGTCGTGCACCTACAAAAAGAATTTATTTATGTAGAAATGGCCAAACAGTTCCATATTACAGCAACGTCAAACTAATATAATATTATTTAAAATTATTGTTACTCGTTATTTTTTAAATACTACAGGGGCTTTAGATCCTCAAGCAGTTTTCTGTTTTAAGGAGGCCCAAAACTTACTTTCGAAGTACAATTATAAGTGAGGTAAGGTTATAGATATTATACTTTATAGTAAATACAAAAAATATTTGTCCACGACCACCTAATAATAAGTCAAGATTTTACCTCCTTACAAAAGGTATATGGTACCCATAAATCTACTGGAGTGAATTATGGCTCATAATACACTGACTAGAGATGGGGGTACAATATGAAATAAACTAGTAAATCTGTGTATATTGTTCAGGAAATTTGTTTTTGAAATATATCGTATCGATAAAATATTGTAATGTTTAGTATTGATACTTTTTATAACGATATTTTCTAATATTACGTATTTTAACAACAATATATCTATAAGGGTACGTTGTATTGATACTTTACACAGTACCGCCCATCTCTATGTATGTCAAATTATTTTATGTGGCTGCCACAACATTTTAAGGTTAGTAATAGCAAATGATCTTTACTGACTTTGATTTAATAAAAGAATTAAGGGTCTTGGACAAAGTATAGTATTCTACTCGCAATTTATGGCCAATATTCATCGTTAACAAAAATTAGGTCAATGAATTTTTAAGTTTTTTGAGGATTCAAATTTTTGATTGAATCTTATTTATCTACAAATGTGTAGTTTTTATTAGATTGATATGACTCCCATTTTTTTGAATACACAGTCGGCACCGTTTTACTAACGAAAACCGAATATTCTGGAAAAGCAATAGCTTCTGAAGATATCTTATTGCAGCCAGGCTGTATACTTTTTTCGCATACACATTTGTACTAGGGTAACTTGGGTTGGATCGAGTTATTTTTAGCCCCAGAAAAGATGTGATATGATTTATGACCTACCTTTTTGTTACACCCTGTATACCTATCGAAAGAAATGTTAAAAAGTTACAGATCCGTACTTACTTCTTAGATGTATTTCCAATTGAATTTCGCTATTGGCTATAATATCACATAGTTCACATCTGAAGATTTTTCCTTGGCGTTCCGCTCTTAATTTATGTTTTCTTCCATCAAGGTGCCTTTGAAATATTTTTGAACTGGTTACCTTAACTTTGCAGATTTCACAGGATAGAGACTACAGAAAGAAAAAAGAAATAAAATGAACTTGATTACGGGAACTACAGGGTGCCTAAAAACTCTCCTTATAAATGTAAACTACAATAAATAGATGGGATTTTATGTCCATCTAATCTAATCTAATTCAAAATTTTCTACTCAGACTCATATAAATGGTCTAACCCTGCAGTGAAAAATTGTTCACTGGCATTTTTCAAGTCACGTGTAATTTTTCCCCTTAGGTTGTTGTTGGTTTGCCAAGAATGGTTGCTCTAATTTAGGACTGGATAAATCTGGATCAAATTATCCGAATTTAACGTTAGAACTGTCAAAAGTTTCGTTTGTTCAAGACCTTTAAGTGGGTGATTTCAAATTTCAATTAAAACAACAAATCACAGAAATTATTGTTAACCGCAGATAGAAGTTTATTTTTTGTAAGAATTCCGTACCCTTAATTCGGTATAGTATTATCTTATTTTAAGGGGAAAGATGAATGCAATGATTATATTTCCTTCCCCTTCTTCAAATATCATCATATAAAAATTATAATTTCATTGATTATCTTGGGTAGATATCAAATGTCAGTCGCTGTGTTCCTCAGGCATGTAATGTAATGTTCAGCCGCGCTTGCGCAAGCTATAAGAATTTCGGCGGAATTCTGTATATTTGGTATAAACTAAAAGAAGCAACAACCATAGATAACATGCAACAACTAGTTTCCTGGCTATATATCACGAAGGACATTGAAATACACTTATAAGTGACACGGGGTTGGTATATTTACAAGATAGGACCAACTGGTTTGTTATTAGAAGGGGCGATGTCATTAGTAGTCTCTATAAGAAAAACTAAAAATAGATTGGAAAATAAACCACTTCCTTATGCGATTAATAATTTTCAGTATTTTTTTGTTCGTTATGTTGGCAGCAATTCCCTTGTATAGAACTCGTCCATTGCAAACAAATCACCCAAACAATGTCCAAAGGAAGATGAAACTAAATTGCATGCTACTTAAGAGCATATGGTTGTCTATCAGTTGTCAAAAAATATAAAGTTGACCCAATATTTACATTTAAGCGATTAACAGTAAACTCTTTACTTAAAAAAAGTCCTGCACGGTACAGTTCCTGTAGTTGTCACATATTTTTTATTTAAATCGTATAAAAATGGTAGTGGATACTTTACCTGAATTCGAGTTTTCGATTCATCTCTATTTTCCTTATCTGATAAATCGTCGTCACTAATATTAGTAATTGTATTGGCGAAATTTTTTGGTAATTCTTCGATACGATTATGAATTTCACCAGACATTTCAACGGCTACAGAATACACCACTAACAATAAAGTCGATAACATTTTCAACTTCTTTCTATCCAATGAAGTATCAAAATGATAACTAGTTTTTTTTTACAAATACGGTGTTTTTGTAACAAAACAATCTAAAAGTTTTTAAATAAATAGTACAGTCCATTTGTGTATTCTTCAACAAAATCACGTCAGAAATAAAGGTTGTTTGTACAAGCGAGTAAATAGTATATATTATTCGACGAGCGTGTAATGAACGTCGTAATCATTCGTGAGTAATAGCCATTACACGAAAGTAGAATACTATACTTTTTCTATGACTGCGAGTGTTCATCATTCAATTGAAACGAACGAATTATTTAGAGAATATTTTATTGAAGAAACTGGATGGTTTATTTTGAAAGCTATAATGAAAACTCATTTATTGTTTACAAATATATTGATGGTGAAATTTGCGCAGTTGGAAATATTTATACGGGGAGTAGAGGAAGATTTCAGTTATTATTATTTGAAGTAGTGGAGGTATTATTTACGATGTTTTCAAACCTCGGATTTGAAAATCAACATCCAATTATTAAGTCCACAATTTTTCGTGCCGTATCCATCTTGTTTTTCAGGAAATCGTGGAGTGGAGTTGAATTATTTTTCACTTTCTGTATCCATTCGAACAAAAAGTCAGATCTAAATCACCTTCGGTAGGTAAGTATACTGTCAAAGTTAAATTTTGACAATTCATGGCGAGTCTTATTCAAACATTGCACTGAACATAGTCGTGTGTAATGGCATTCTGTGACGGTGATTGGCCATATAGTCGTGTGTAATAGATCATTACACACGGGGCGTGGCTTGTTTTGTGTAATGCATCCGTTACTCAACAAAAATGTTACATAAAAAGGCTCCATTTTTCAACAGTCATAGAAAAAAAATACGTAATTGTAATAAAATTTCAGAAGTTATAGGAAATACACCTCAACGATTGCTCTTAAATCAGTAGTATGTCAAAATATGTAGAAAGAGAGATGGAACAGGTTAAGCACAAGAGAAAAAAAAGTTTTGGAAGAAGTGGGAAAAGTGGTAGGCACTGCGTTGCCTCATCAGAAAATACATCAGCATTCTTTTTCTTCAACTATTTCACAGTATTCACAGAGCTGCAATCTATTGTAAACCCTTTACTGTAGTAAATTTTATAAGGTTTCATTTTTTCTGACTATTATTCTTACCCCGGACGTTTGAGAGATTTTACTGTCTAGTGCCAACTGATTTGAATGTTTGAGTATTGGAGTAGCACATTTAGTATTGTTTGATCATCTGTAGCATTTTCTGGCCTGCCAGGCTCAGAACAGACATTTAAATAATAAAATCACATGGCGAAGTCATATCTGTGTCTGAGTTGAATTGAATATAATAACTGAAATGTCTGACAACGAAGAAATCTGTCTTTTTAATTGACCTAAGTCAGAATGAAATATAACACTCTTTAGCAGCTGTTTTAAGTTGCGGACCATTATGGATAAGGAGGTTGATCTTAAAAGTAGCTAATTGGGTCTTGGGGGTCTAAGGTAACAGTTCATTTTGGAAAAGGGGTCACTGTTCCAAAATAGTTTGGGGATCCCTAGTCTAAGCTCTATGCGTTCAGGCGAAACTCGGCTGTTGACTATTAGCAATTTCAGAAGTTGAGCCAAGTAGGTTATCTATGGTTGAGCCAATACCAACCCACATTTTAAATAAAACAAGTTTGTAAAGCCCATTTTTTTTATTAAATATCATAAGACTTCATTAACAAATTAATCCTAAATATCTTAAAGTTAAGTTTCAGCTTAATGGAGGTAAAGAAAAATAATAACAACTAATTATAATTTTTATCGATAGTAGAAAAAGCTTAAATAAATAAAAAGCCACTTAGTGTTGTGTTCACATATTATAAATCAAATTACTTACAATTATAAGATAATGCTAACAAATTTGTCTCCTTAACGACTAACATACAACGATAGAGAATAGTTATTTGTTTAACTAGGCAGCAAAGTAGTAGATTGACTGCCGATGCTGAATTCAGCCTAGGCAGTCAATCTACTTTGCTGCCAAGTTGAACATATAATTTTTACTCCGATTGTTCATGAGGATATTGTATTTATTTGCAAATTATTACAATTCCAACAATTTCTTTATTTTGGTTGGTTGCTATGGAAATGTATAATCACAGGCAGCAAAGTAATCACTAGGCAGGAAAAGTAATACTTTGCTGATTGATATCAGTCAGCAAAATCAATATTTGCTGCCAATCGGAGAAAAACTTTTTAATTCAACTATAAAATGGAAATTCATGTCAAATTTTAAATAATAAAAAAATTATAAGAGAAAAAAAATTCTATATCAAAAAAAATATTCGTAAACATCAATAAATTCCCTAAATTTGGCATGTTCCTGATACATCGGTTATTCAAACCAATAGTGAGACAACTAAAAATATCTCCGTCTTGTTGATTAGGTTTAAAATATATTGAGTAATAATGTTTAATACATCTGTACTTTACTAAAATGGGGGGTAGTAGATAGCATAAGTGCCACTATATTTTACCCTTGTCAAGGGGGAAGGAGAAGTTTTCTTTAAAAATAGTGTCAAATTACAAAAAATATCCTTTGGGTAAATATTTATCGAATAATTATTTAGAGAGAACAGTGACATTTTGAGTTATAACATTATAAATGAGTATTTTTCAATAAGGGCTGATAATTATTAGAAATAAAAATAATAATAATATAATGAAACCCATTGGAAAAGGAAGATAATATAACAAAAATGGAAGGAAAATAATTTACGGGCGATCTTAGGTGGAGAAAGGGGAGTGGGTGAATTTTTAATGCCAAAACCATGAAAAAAATGGAAATGGCAAAGTTGTTGGTAATAAAAAGATCAACTGTTGTATTCACACTTTTTTCACAAAACCTTGATGTTTATGTAGAAAATTCAAATAACCAAGCTTTTGTGAAAAAAAAATTTTAATGAAATTTGGTGAAAACTGTGGTGAAACATTTTTATGTCACAAACACACAAAAGTGGGTGTTTGACCTAAAAAAGAGATGAAAATTTGATTCAATATTCAACTTCTTACATTGAAAAAACTCAGTTACTTTCTATTTATTCTAAAATTTGGACGAAAATGCTATTTGTTGACATCAAGTAATAAAAAAGCAAATAAACATTTTGAATTGTTTTTTTTTTTCTGAAAAACTATACTTTTTTTAGTTGTATCGCTGTTGTTTCGAATGAGAAATATTATTTTTATTTTATAGTTAAATTAATGATTTAAATGTAGTATAATGTGAATAAATAAGCGAAAATCTCAAAAGTCGAGTCGAATTTCAAAACTAGAGAATTACTGTTTTGGGGAATTATGTTATATTAACAATAAATAACTTGAAGCAAAAATAAAAACTAGGAAATTTAAATAATTTAATACATAGTTAGAGCAATAGTAATAGGTTTGTTCTTAGAACAGTCACAAACGGTTAGAAGCTAGACGACTCATGCACAGTGAATAAAAACCGTTCATAATAAGACTCTGCGCATGAGTCCAGTTCAGTTTCCAACCATTTTTGACTGCTCTACTAACAGACCTACTGTATCGTTCTTGAGACGGTACAAAAACTGTACCTTCTAGAAGGAGCGACCTAATTCGAGTCTGCGCACTATACAGTACGTACTCGAAACTGTTCCAGAATGGTTCTTAAATGTGAGTTGGAACAAACCTTATAACTGTATGTGTAGGTGAAAATAAAAACTAATGAACATTACAGTAAAATCTTTCTCACTGTAATGCAGGTTTTAATAACCATCAGAAGATGTTGGCACCGTTTGCATCTATCTATTGCTCGCACTATTCTAGAAGCATTACTCCAATCCAAAATTTAAAAAAAAAATCAGTTTAAAACTTGAAAATACCAAGTTTGTTAAAAAATTATTGATAAAATATTCACAATTTCTAGATGTCTTGCGTTGAAATTTTCCAACTATACTTCGTTCTTAAGAAAAACCACTCGAAACAAAATCACGTGAACATTGAATGACCTAGGCAAGTGGATAAGGTATTTCTATGCGAGTCGTCCGATACGCATCCGACTTGGTTAGATCAGGCGTGGTCTTCGTTAACATGCAATTTTTCTTGGTATCAATCAGACTATTTAGTCGATAAAGTTATATTCAGATGGGAGGTCACGGATATAGGATAAAAGCATAGCGAAAATTTTAGTTCAAGAGACATGTTTCAAAAATCAAGTGATTCTGATATTTAGTAAATAACATTTTTAAAATAAAGTTTATTTTAAATTTTGGTTTTTGCCCATAATCATTTTTTTACTTTTTGAACTGAACATCACTAGATTAAATGTTACACAAATTCCACAACACTAGTGAAGAGAGACGGGAAGTGACGAACAATAAGGATTACACCTTCCAATTGAAAACCAGGAAAATAAAATAAAAAACTACATTCTGCGCAAGCTTATGGAACAATAACATGGCCTGATGCAAAATCAGATACAAAAAACGATGGATTATGAATATTTCAACAAATTAATGAATAAAAACATGTACAACACAATGTGGTTAGGTTAGGTATCTAATAACCGACTCCAAACTTTACCAACAAGGTTCAAATAAATTACAGATTGACTTCAATATAGTAAAATTTAAATAGTAGATACCTAAAGCAATTTTTTTCTGTAAATTATGAACTAGAAAAATATATTTAAGCAAACTGAATATACCTAATTTAAAATATTTAGCTGTGATATTGAAAATAGGTTAAATAAATACCCATACGTTACTTACCTGTTGTTCCAGTCTCCCCCAAGAAGATTCTACTAGTTTATTCAGAGGGGCCTCACCTATTCCACGTATTTCCTGTTATCTACTGTCATCCAATAGTGAATTACATACGGTAAAGCCAAAAAATTGTAACAAAATACTTATATGCCAAACTAATAAACTAAAATATTTAGTTAATAAATCTTACGTTCAATGTGTTATTTCACTTTTAACAGTCTCAAATATTAAAACTATAGCATTCTGATTTTTGGAAATATTACACAAATATAAGCAGCACGAAGCAGGAAATATTGAAACAAAAAATGGGAATTCTAATCGACAAATGACGGTACATACATGAGTTGAAAAAAGAGAAATAGGAATAAGGTTTGCTATATTATGTAGAGATAATTAAATATTGGGACATTCTAGAATAATTTGTCTTGATTTTATTTCAAAGGTGAAAAATTGAGAAAATCAATTACACGAGTGTAAGTATGACTCTTAATGGGTAAAAGTGTATTGAAATTGATAAAAATTAAATTGAAAATATAAATGCTTAAAACTTGCAGCTGTAGCATTAATAAAAAAATACTAAGGAGATGATTGTGTCAATCATATTAAAAGCAAAATTTTCAATACTTCTACAGTATTAATTTTTGAAAATAAAATATGTAAACTCTGAATGAAGATATAACATCAAGAGTAGGTAGTAGCACACTTTGGACTCAAGACAAATTATAGTGAAAAGAAAACTATTAAAAATTGTATTTATCTTATCGAGCACAGTTTAATACATGTATTGTGGATGAATACGAAGATAATGAAAAGAAACACTTCCATATTTTCAGTACTATATTTTCAATTCATACAAAAAACGATAGAAACCTTCAAGTACACTAAAAATGAATGATTAAAAAGATTTTTCGCAAATCACAAACTTCTAAACTTCGGGTCATTTGTCGATTGACTTTCCACGTTTGTTTTTTTCCGCTTCATACCGCATCTAACTTACAAATAACTCTCTAAACGATCACCATGACGTAAAAATCTCGATCGTCACTCTTTCCATACAAAAAGAAGAAATATATTTACATGAAATATAACGAGTATAATATACGTATCCACCTAGTTATTACAAAAAAAATGATGGTATAGTAAGTATATACATATTCTTGTTTTTTTTTTATGTTTGTTTGCCAGCAAGAAATAAGGTTACGATCATATATAAGTAATATAAATATTTCTAAGGCAACTCGCAAACGGCATATATTATATATACGGATTTTAGTATTTTTTTTTTTTCGTATTTAAATGTAGTGAATGTATGGGTTTTTGTGTGTATAAACGATATTAAACAATTGTATAATGTGGCTAGAGCATTAGCGCTATACGGACATGGAAATCTGCGTCACGTCTTATGATAGGTCTGAAACAAAAACAAAAGGTAAAACTCTTGCTCGCATTATTCAAAAAATTAAGTACATGTTCAATGTAAATATCTAAACTAAAATGTATTACTTTACGCTGAAATATGTCTCAGAATCTGCCTTAACCACTTAACAATCCAGCTTAATCAGATATAAAATACCTAAGAATTTGGAACTTTTTATGTGCTAATTAGTAGCATATAGCAACAGAAAAATTATGACAATGCTAACCGTTTTAGAAAGTTTATGAAAACAGCTAATGAGATATTTTTTGTAAAGCGTTTTATTGGTTACAACTTTAAAAAAAAATTTCATATCTTTTATTGGCACCAATCTGCATTAAATAATAATAAGTCAATATAAATATGATTCAAAATCTTTCAGTTTGACAATTACAATTAATGAAAATATCATTAAAAAACAATTTTCAGATTGAAAATATAATAATCCTATCAATATAATAAAATTATGATAAAGTTTCCAATTTAAAATGACCCAATAAACACAAAAACTAACTCATAAAATGTATTCATAAACTTGATTGGATTGATCGAAAAATTGGAAAAATGTCAAAATTTATTATTAAAAATAGTAAAAAAATTTAAAAACTTCCAGGTGCCATTCTTTTAAAGCGTCAAATTTCGTATAAAATTCCAAAGCATAACATCAACATTTTAATATCATATTAAAAAAAATACTACTAAGGCATTAGACTTTAGATTAAATTTCTGTAAATGAGAATGGTTGCCACCAAGAAATACGTCAGACTTTAATGAGACTCAAAACAGGTTGGATCAAACTCATTCATAATATATTCAAGTTAGGAATCAATTGGTTCAAAAAAATTCGATTTCATCCAAGGAACGTTTCAAAAGTGGTACTCAAATACATACTTTATTTGAACTTCCGGGAGATTTCAATATTTGAGAAAAACTAGGTGTGAAAACATTAAAAAATAATAAATATTATCTTGTTTTAAATTTATACGATAAATTAAACTGTATAGATCTGAGTTTGACCTTTCATGAACCTATGCAAGCCTGAATATTACTGGCCAAGTAAAACATATCTTAAAATTTTTTCGAGAAAAAGGACTACACAAGCTGCCAGTCTCTGAGACTTTCCTCAGTAGCTAGGTAGAAATAAGGGGGCACAATATATTTTTTAGGTTTCAATGAATGTCCCTCCAATATACATACATCATAGTAACTTCAGTTTGAATGAACCTATTATAGTGAAGTTTGCATATTTAATTATTTATTTTTATCTATTAGGAAACAGAATCACCCCCTTGTAGAAATACATTCATAAATAAAAGTATAGAACTATACAATTTAGTTAGTTATAAATTTAAATGAAAAACAAAAGGAATAAATTGATTCTATCATCATCGTACTTTCTATAAAATAGACTATAAAATGAAAGAGATTAGAATTTCATTTTATTCCATAGGATTTCAGAACAAACAAGCAAATCATTTTATGAAGAATGACATTTTTCACTAAGAGTGCAAATAATAATTTTTCTCCTTTTAGGCACCACCCAATCAGTGGATACACTCTAGATTGTTGTGTAATAAACTACATGCTATTGGGATTGAAGACAATATGAAGTGGTTGTGTAGTTCTGTAATTGCAGTCAGGGGATATGCCCTGGTGTTTCTCAAATTGAATTGAAAAAAAATCTTACATATTTATATTCACTGGAAAAATAACATGGAGTTTACCAGGTACCAGCCAACTGATTAAGTTTACTTGTGTTTCACTCACAAATCCACCAAAAAGAAAACTTACTGGCACCTAGAGATGTTACCACAACTATGAATAGAAGCATGCTGCTTTTTCTATTTTCATTGCATCACCTATTAGAGGTCCACGATACAGTGAATCAGGATTAGGAAATATGTCCTTATATGGCACATGATCCAGTTGTAGTTTCACACCCCCCATACCCTTTCTCAAAGAGGTAAAAGAACCTTTGGTGCCAAAATACTAGCAAAACAAAAACTATCAGAAATCTGTGCAGGGGCATAGGGTTTGTTTTGTTTTTTCTAAACAAGTTTGCATTTCTTTCATCATGGGCAAATGTTTGTAGTCAACATATTATTAAAAAAAATCTTGTTAGGATAATACTATTTCAATATGTTTTTATTATATATTTTATCTATAATCTGTCTTGCCTTTATGGCTGTTTTCTGTATTATAAACCTGATATTTTAATACTTATAGTCAGATGCAGCCTTATCGTGCGGGTCATACGATTCAACAAAGACACTCACAGTTTTTGTTTTCTTTTATTGCGTTTAATTATAACTTCCAAATAAAATCCGTAAGATGAATAAGACAGACTTATGCAATTTTGACGGGACAAAAAAGGATATGTATTTAGTTTTCAGCGATTCTAAAAAGTCTTTCACTAGCAGAGTTTTTATTTCAATGTCAGTTTTGTCACTTTGACAATTCAAAGTGACAATATGAATAATTAGTAGCAATTTTCCGTTTTTTTTGTATCAAGCAAAAAAATGATACTTAATTTGATGAATTAAGTATTTCGAGAATGAAAGAAGTGGAAATTTGTCAATCAGTGTAATCTCACATTTTGGCAACCTATGTGTTTTCTAATTTGATACATATGGTTAGTGACCTTTGAACACGCACGATAAGAGTGCCTTTGATATAGCTATTATAATATAATATTAAGGGGGTTTTCAATTGAAACTTACAATGTTTGCATAAAATTGGACTAAATGATATAGGGAATGAGGAGTGCAGACATTTGGCAGGTTGTTTTATTTTTCTGGAAAAACATTTTTCAATTTTTGATTCAGTTGTGTACATTTAGAAAAATGTGTCACCTTTTCCCTCCCATTTTTTACGCCACTGGCATTTTAAGCACTTTTCATCCAATTTTGCATTCCTCAATGTTTTTCACGTGAAAAACGCATTACCTTTACATATCAAAAAATTTGTAGTTTCCAAGGTATTTAATGTTTTCATGAAATTTGCAACATCATTTTCAATAATGAAAGCACAAGTTTGGACAAATATTTTTGAGAGTCCTCTCCCAATGTTTAAGATGCATTAATTGCTGCTTCACAGATTAATTTCTGATACATATTTTAACCATTATTAGTTTGAAGGTTATTAAAAAAAAATACAAAAAAATATATTTTTCATTTTATTATTGAAAAATTAGATTGCAGACTTGACATGAAAACATAAAGGTTATGTGTTTTTAAAATGAAAAACATTAAAGAATACATAATTGATTGAAAATAGCCACAAATGCCATTGGCGTGAAAAATGGGAGGAGAAAAGTGACATGTTTTTTCAAATGACCACCACTAGATCAAAAATTGACAAATTTTTTTTCATCAAAATATGCCCTTTTACATTTCAAAACAACCTGCCAAATGTCAAATCAATTTATCCATCCATTTTAAAGTTATCAAATGAAAACATTCAATATTTCATAACTTCAACACCCCGTATCTCGAAAAGTAAATGAGCTGGACCCCACATTCCCTTTATCATTTTGTCCAATTTTTACGAGAGGTATCTACATGCAAACACTGTAAGTGTCATTTGAAATCACCCTGTATAAATGTATTAGGTTGTATGTAAGTAAATAAAGAAAAATTACGTTTTCTACATTAACATACTTAGTACAATATTTGGAATTATTTCTTAAAGGAGCAAGAAAATATAATTTTCAATAGTATCCTGCAAAATGTAACATATTTACACTGTGTTTCATTTGAAATACTGGACAAAATGGTCAGAAAGACAATTTTACTTAGATAATTTTCAAAATAGATAAGTACTATACATTTTTTACAGTCAGCAAAAATCCCATAGTTCTGGATAACTCACTAGACTCCTAACCTATGATTATTGAAAAATAAGCAAATACTTACAACTTGGTACTGCTGTACTAGTATAATTTCTATGGATTTGATCATAAGTGAATTTAACAAAGGCATCATACTGTTCGGCAAGTTTGGTTGTTAACACAGTGTCATATTCTTCTCTAATTTCTACTTCACGTTCTCGAAGCATACGTTCACAAATCATGCCAACCTGTAAATCCAAAAGAATAATTAAACATTAAAAGCTGCAATTGTATGAAAATAATGGAATTAATCAGAGCTATTATTAAATGTTTGTAATAATGAGTGATTTGAATTACAAATATAATGAATTTTTTGAAATTACCTGTTTGAATGTAAATAGTGGTTTTTCTGAAAGAGTTGAGTTATCACAGGATTCTCCACCTGAACTACCTCCATCAGATGTTTCCATGCAGTTGTATTGCAATTGTTTACGCTTCTGTAATCTTTTTATTTCTTCCTTTAGATTGTCGATAAGGTTTTCTGAAAAAAAAATATGAATAAGATGTTGGTCATTATAATTATCACTAAAAATAACAAAGAGACAAAGCAGCTGTATGTTGAACAGCAATAAAATTCAACATCAAGTTAAGTCTTCTATCGTGACATTACTAAACATAGTGATTGCGCAGGTACAAAATATAACACCTATACAGCATGATAAAATAACAAAGACTAACGTATTCAAATTGTAAACATGTCAATCAGCTGATGACATGTTTGTCAAAAACTATAAAAAAGGTATAAAACCCACCCTAATTATTAAATCGATAAACAACACAGGCAATAAATATGAAAAAATTAACCTACCTGGAGTCAATTTCTTACTCAAAACGTCAGGGAAAACGGAGCTTTTTGGTGAAGAAGATCCTGTGGGACTACTCGAAGGTCCTGGAGACCCGATTCCACTTTGCGTAGGGCTCGAGCAGAATGGTACACATCGCCTTCGTTTTGCTGGACGGCCCCCTAAAACGGGTTCCCAGTCCAAAGATCTCTTCAATGTCGCACACGCCATTTTTAGTTTGGTCGCTAACTGATCAAAACAAAACTTTCAACTTCACTTGTTCCGTAACTAGCACGAAAATATACTGTTTATTCAACCGATTGCACTGTTAAAATCACGATTTTATTAGGTTTTAGGATAGAGTCTCCCTAATAAATAGATGTTTGAAGATTTATTTCTGTTCAGTTACTTCAAAATGGCGATACCAAATAAGAGAACTGACATTTTTAGAATATCAAAGCCGTTCTCATATGGATTAGTTTGGGCTTGCGCAGTCTGTGGGATGATGACGTTGGTGGTCTCGATTTTTTGATGAAATAAAAATCGAGAAAAACTATATCGATCATAAATTAAATGCTTTGTTTTGTTATTTGAGTTTCTACCATGTTGTACAAAATAAAATGTGGGAGGATAAACCATGAATCGATCACACTGTACGAATATGAAAGAAACACACCTACCCATTACTTCTTTTAAATTCCAATCCAAGGATCGAAATATTTGTCACTTGCTTACACAAGTACTGAGTACACTACTATCGAAGGATCTGTGTTTTCGAATGTTAAATCGGAAACTTCTTGGAAGCGTTTCGATCTGGTGAACGCGCTCGATATGTCAGTACAACGTGCTTAACATTAACCTCAGTTTTTACATGTCATTGATTGTGATATAGTCAAAAAAATAATAATTTAACATAATGAGCAAGAAAAATAAATCTAACTCAACTTCTAAGTTGGGAAGAAGTTTAATTAAAGATAGATTTGGGAATAAAAAAGATAGAAAAATGGTTAGCGATAATTCAATGGTAAACAGTTCATTTATAGTATCATGCTTTTATTCTACTCATTCATGTATAATTTCTAGCTCCACACCACAGAAATTCAAGACGGTTATGATTGGGGTCGCCTTAATTTACAATCAGTAACCGAAGAATCGTCTTTTCAAGAATTTTTATCCACTGCAGAGTTGGCTGGTACTGATTTTCAAGCAGAAAAATTGAACATTAAATTTGTGAATCCAAGATCTAATGTAGGATTACTCACTAAAGAAGAATTAAATGAAGCAAAAAATACTCATACGAAACATAAATCTGCTTTAAAAATTCCAAGGAGGTAAGAGTTTTAAATTTTTTTAATGAATAAACAAAAATGTAGAAATAACTATGTTTAATACTACAGCTACTTATCTATTTATTTATAGACCTCCTTGGAATATTGACACTACACCAGATGAATTAGATAGAAATGAAAAAGAAACCTTTTTAGAATGGCGCAGATCTCTGGCTGTACTACAGGAAGAGCATGGGATTGTGTTGACACCTTATGAAAAAAACTTAGAATTTTGGAGACAATTATGGAGAGTTGTAGAAAGAAGTGATATAATTGTACAAATAGTAGATGCAAGAAACCCACTGTTATTTCGTTGTGAAGATTTGGAAAAGTATGTAAAAGAAGTCTCCCCAAATAAAATGAATTTAGTTTTGGTTAATAAAGCTGACTTTCTTTCGGATACACAACGACAAGCATGGGGAGAATATTTCAATTCTGTTGGAGTAAAAGTGGCCTTTTTCTCAGCATATTTAGCATCTTTGGATCCTATAGAAGATGAAGAAGAAATTATAGCAAAAATAAGCTTAACAGATGATAGTGCATTAAAACATCCATATCCTTTGTTATCTAAGGATGAATTGATTGAATTGTTGAAGAGTATCCATACAGATTCCAAGGTAAACTTTTTATTATTAATTTGAATAACCAGTTGTATAAATTGCATTTGCAACCACTTGCCTAATGAAGCTTCTGGAATGGAAGTAGATAATTGGTAATGGTTGCACACTAGCTAAGTGTTGCCATATTTATAAGTTCTCATCTTATCCTACATTTGACAATCTGTAAATTGTTTGATATTTTGACTGTACTATTAATACCTTATTTTAGGTTACTCAAGATGTGACAACGGTAGGATTGGTGGGATATCCAAATGTAGGAAAGAGTTCAACAATAAATTCCTTATTGTGTGATAAAAAAGTGTCAGTATCAGCAACTCCAGGAAAGACTAAGCACTTTCAGACCCATTATTTAGGTTAGTACAATTCAATATCTTATCACAGTATAATGTCAACTTTTTTATTTTTAGACAAAGATATTCTTTTGTGCGACTGCCCTGGTCTTGTTATGCCCAGTTTTGTATTTTCAAAAGCAGAAATGATTTTGAACGGAATCCTTCCTATAGATCAAATGAGAGATCATGTACCTCCTACAAATTTATTAACAAGTCTCATACCCAGGCATGTAATAGAAGATCGCTATGGAATTATGATTCCTAAACCTCTAGAAGGTGAAGATTCCAATAGAGATCCCACCGCTGAAGAATTATTAAACGCATATGCTTGTAAGTATTTTTATTATAATCACAAAAAGGGAATCAATTGAATTTAACTATAATTTCAGATAATAGAGGGTTTATGACAGCTAATGGACAACCAGACAATTCCAGGGCTGCAAGGTACATTCTAAAAGACTATATGAATGGAAAACTACTTTATTGTCATGCCCCTCCTAATATTAACCAAAAAGAGTTTCATACATGGCCAGAGAGACAAAATACAAAATTAGAAGCTCAAGTTTTACCACCGAGAGCCGTAAGAGCAGTTAGAGTAAGTACTATTCTGTAGAAATGATTCAAGTTAAGTCTTATGTAAGTTATTTTTAGCCGTATCATGCTACAACTGAAGATATCGATAAAGTGTTTTTTAAGTCGAATTCTCTGGGAATTCACGCTAAAGGGATTAAAGGAATACCAAATGCTGTTGGACAAAGGTTAGTGTAACTCAAACTTTTCATTGTAATCAGTAATGTTGAACAGGGGTGGCTCATATTTCCAGTTACACCTCAGTTTCTTGAGCTTTTTGTATCTTCAGAGTTTAGTTTCACTTCACCCATTCCATAACTCTAGTTCCTGTATTAGTACCAGAATTTTTCACCAGTTGAAGAATATGCTCTTGAGGAGTAAATGTATGTCCCATGTTTTGCAGGTGTCCTCTGATTGACAGTGAGTTGACATTTTTCCTCCTTCACAGATGCAGTATGTGTTATGTGTGGGTGCTAGTTAGACTTAAATCAGAAAAAAAATATTTGATTTATTTGTGCTTTTAAAAACATAATCTAATTTTGTTAGGTTTTAAGTGAATGTTATACAGTGCGTTTTCAAATGACACTTACAACGTTTGCATGTTGATACCTCTCGTAATATTGGACAAAATTATGTAAGGATTGAGGAGTCTAGCTCATTTACATTTCGAAATACGGGGTGTTGAAGTTATAGAAATTTAAATCTTTTTATTTGATAACTTACAAATGGATAAATAAATTGATTTGATATTTGGCAGGTTGCTTTTAAATGTAAAAGGACATACTTTGATAAAAAAAACATTTGTCAATTCTTGATCCAGTGGTGTACATTGGAAAAATAATATATGTCTCTTTTCTCCTCCCATTTTTTACGCCACTGGCATTTGTAGCTATTTTTAATTAATTTTGTATTCCTCAATGTTTTTCACGTAAAAAACACATAACCTTAACATCAAAAAATTTGTTGTTTTCAAGTTATTTAATGTTTTCATGAAGTCTGCAACCCAATTTTTTAATAAAATGAAAAAAAAATTGTATTCTTTTTAATAACCTTCAAACTACTAACTAACAGGTGAGATTATACAATAAAATAAGGAACTAATTAAAATAAGTTAAGAAATAAGGACAAAAAAACATTGGTTATACAGATGAATTAAAATAAAATAAGATGAGTAAGCCAATCAAATTGAACCTTTTTTGACAATGACTTTGTTTGTGTTTTGTACAAGCTTAGTGAATTCCACTTTTTGTTTAATATTTTGCTTAATATTTTTATCATCCATCTCTATCGCAAGAAAAATTCAATCAAAGTAAACAAATAAATATAATATTTTTAGGTTACATGTTAATGTTATAAGAACATTGAGAACAGAAATATCTGGGTCATGCGCATTATCGGGTTCCAAACAAATTAAAATAAAACAAAAAGATAAAAGTTGGCCATCTTTTGTACTAATTCTTATTTACTATTTTACCTTATTTCTTGTATAAACGCTTTCATAGAGATGCTTATGTTCATTCATCTTATTTTAATTATTTTATTCCTTATTTTATTTGCTGTATAATCTCACCTTATTTGTGAAGCAGCAATGTATCTTAAACATTGTGAGAAATATTTTGTGCTTTTATTATTGAAAATGATGTTGCACATTTCATGAAAACATTATTGAATATCTTGAAAACTACAAATTTTTTGATATGTAAAGCTTATGTGTTTTTTACGTGAAAAACATTGAAAAATACAAAATTAATTGAAAATAGCTACAAATGACAGTGGCGTGAAAAATGGGAGGAGAAAAGTGACATATTTTTCCAAATGTACACCACTGGAGCAAGAATTGACAAATGTTTTTTCATCAAAATATGCCTTTTTACATTTAAAAATAACCTGCTAAATGTAAAATCAATCTATTCATCCATTTTAAATCCTTATATCATTTTGTCTAATTTTACGGTTTCATGCAAACGTTGTGTCATTTGAAAACACCCTGTATATGGGAATATGAAAAGAATAACTTCATTAGACACTGATGAGAATCTATTTTATATTTTTAATCTGTTTTGCAAGTTTCTTTTGAGTGTGTTCTTTTTGGTGCTTACATCACTCAGATCACATTGACTATAGTGAGCTGAGATCTCAGTTAAAGGGAATGCATGATCACCCAAAGAGTCCTAAACAAACGCGCCTAAATCAAAATTATACGAGTCTCTTGCAATAAGTTCATGTTTATTTATTCTAATGATAACGAAAATTTTCAGGAATGGATCAAATGCAGCTAATGTGGACGAAAAACCTTGGAAGCAACATAACAAGCACAAAAACAAAGGTAAAAAAGAGAAGTTACGAAGAGTTTATGCACATTTGGACCAGCATTAGAATCAAATTCGTTTATAAGCTACAATCTGTATAATATTTCAATTGAATAAAAATATTTTTACTGCGTGACAAAATATATTTGATTTATTTATAATTAAGAACAGCCTTGTTACAAATATTTTACACAAAAATGATTTTATTTTGAAGATTAGCAATTTTTTAAATCATAGTAAAAATAAATTATAGATACAAATTCAATTAAAAACTATACTGTGTAAAATGGATCGCTGGCTTTTTTCTTCAAAATTATGAAGCACTTCTTCAATTTCATTATCTAAATCTTCAGCTTTAGCTATCTGAAAGGAAAACATTACTCGTAAATATCCTTAATTATCCCCAACAAGAAGTCCTTTCTCACATGGCATACTTGAGAAAATAAAATATACATACATTATATATCAAAAATAATATTAAATACTATTATAATGCCTTGGAAAGTTTTTGCAGACCGTTCTGCAAGTAGCAACAACTGGCTATATACCACAGACATTGAATCACACTTTGTTAAACAGAGTTGAGATATTTCAGAGATTATCTAGATGTCCCATACTTAAAACTCTCTCTGTATAGATTGTATTGAGAAATATTCATTTCCTCATTGTAGTAGCTGTGAAATAAATTGATTATGGAGAGTGATCAATGAGGACTTACCATAGTACACATATCACTAATTAAAAAGGCTCCAATAGTTGCTTCTTCTAAATTATCCTGAATATCAATGTTAATTACATGTACAATAGAATTTTCTGTAGCCGCTTTATTTTCCATAACTTCTACAACTTGATCATAAACTCTCTCTTCACAGGTAATAAGAATGTCAAATTTCTCCAAAGTTTCCTGGAATTTTTCTGGATGAGTTTTTATTCTCCGATTCCTGTCTAGAGTGTGCAATAATCCATTTTGTGTATAGCTATAATAGAGTTAAGGAAATGTTTGGAAATTGTTTAAAAATTTGTATATCAACAGGTCTATTAAATATTAAAAATTTAATTAAATCAAGCAATACAAAAACAAGATTACAATTTCGCAGCTTGTATTACCAGTAATACATACAAGCATGCAAAAATATTAAAGAAAATATCTTGATTGAATTCCATAATTTTCAATTTCAAAATAATAATTGATATGCTCAAGGATACAGTGATTTATCTTTCTGAAGTAAATCTAGGTAAATGTCTTCATACGAAGTACCAAACTCGTAAACATTTGGTTTATCAAAAGCTGAACCAGGAATTTTTACCTTATCACCAGTGCCATAGGATTTGACATGAAACCCCTTTTTAGATAAAAAAGCGTGTGCTTCCATGCTACGATTCATATTACTTGAGCATATTACTGCGATTCGTAAATCACTAATATGCATTTTTGTAATATTTATATAAGTACTAAATATTATAAAAATACTTTCTTAAACTTAGGGGCTATAGGAACTACTTGACTATGATATTCATTATTAAAATATCCAATATTAGGATAAAAATTTCTACTGTAACTTTTTTGAAATTCAAATAAATAAATGTTTGATCAATCAATACATTTGATATAATATATATTTATATTTGTTTGGCTTAATAATAAAACAGCTATTATACAAAGCGCTGATATATTTACGCCTATTTGCAGACGTGACGTGAAAAAAAACAAAAAACCGATGTTATTGACATTAATGAATGACTTTTGACAGAGACAGAACAGACATCTAACCTTGAGAACAGACCACAGTGCATCCACAGTGACTGAGACGTTTCGTCGACAAGCGATAAAATCTTGTGAAATTCTAGATAACTTAAAATAAAAGGGACCAGTAGACCACTCAAATCCAAATCTCAAAATTTTCACTGGAAAACCTACTACCGTAAGAAATGTATTTTTATATGCACTTGTTGGCTTTCTTCTAAGATGTTAATGCTCGTATTCACCAAAGTGAAATATCTACAATTAACTTTTAATTGTGGTTAAGCACTGATTCTCTTATTAAAAAATTGCTGAATACGCTGCTTAACCCATAGATAACATGCTTAACCACAATTAAAAGTTAATTGTAGATTTTTTACATTGGTGAATACGAGCATAAGTCGCGAGAAACTCTCTTGACAATAATGACATGATTTGAAATGATAAGCGATGTCAAACTTGTCAGGTCGGAAATTTTTTGAAGTGTCATCTTGCATCTTGTTTATATTCGATTATAATTATTTATCCTTTGTGTAAGATACTTAACTTAAGATGCCTAGCCAGGAAGTAACAACGACCAAAGTCATAGTACATCCATTGGTATTATTAAGCGTAGTTGATCATTTCAATCGCATGGGAAAAATCGGCAATCAGAAACGTGTCGTAGGAGTCCTATTGGGATGTTGGCGAGCTAAAGGAGTTTTGGATGTCTCCAATAGTTTCGCAGGTAATTATTAATTTTATCTTTATATATTCAAATTAACGTTTTTTCAATTCCTCTTATTCCTATTCGCAGTTCCATTTGATGAAGATGACAAAGATAAATCTGTATGGTTTTTGGATCATGATTATCTAGAAAATATGTATGGAATGTTTAAAAAAGTGAATGCAAGGGAACGAGTAGTAGGCTGGTATCACACAGGACCAAAGCTGCATCAAAATGATATTGCAATTAATGAATTAATTAGAAGATACTGTCCCAATTCTGTTTTGGTTATAATTGATGCTAAACCAAAAGATTTGGGTCTTCCTACTGAAGCATACCAAGCTGTAGAAGAAGTACATGATGATGGTTCACCTACATCCAAAACATTTGAACATGTTCCAAGTGAAATAGGAGCTGAAGAGGCTGAGGAAGTTGGTGTAGAACATTTGTTAAGGGATATTAAAGATACTACAGTAGGAACTTTATCTCAAAGAATAACAAATCAGCTTTTGGGCTTAAAGGGATTACATTCACAACTAAGAGACATTAGAGATTATTTAGTGCAAGTATGTAGCAATCAATTGCCAATTAACCACCCAATAATCTACCAATTACAAGATATATTTAATCTATTGCCAGATATTAATCAAGATGCATTTAATACCTCCTTTTATGTAAAAAATAATGACCAAATGCTAGTTGTGTACTTGGCAGCTCTGGTTAGATCTATTGTTGCTTTACATAATTTGATCAACAATAAACTAACAAATAAGGATGCTGAAGAAGGTAAAAAAGAAGAGAACAAAAAAGACAGTAAGGATAAAGATTCTAAAGACAAGGATAAGGAGAAAGAAAAAGATAAAGATGCCAAGAAAGAAGAAAAGAAAAAGTAGATTGTAAGGGAACAAATGAATTCAATGTACATTACAATTTTTATTTATCATATTGCTGAATTTCATTATGCATTTCACTTGCACTCAGATGTACATACATTTAATTGTTTCCATTGGTAGTTTACTATTATTTTAGTTCCATAAGCTAACATATTGAAAACATTAAATCATTTTTTACTATCACTGTTTATTTTTTATTTCATTTTTAAGAATCACCAAACAATGTTTACTACTAATATTCCTTTGAAAAATATGAAAAGATGATATAACCTTTTAATTTCTGAGGTTATTGCTGATACAAAAATAAAAAATGCAATTAATATAAAAAATATTTAAATAACAGTAATTTTCTAAGTTGTGGCAACCTCGCCACAGGTGCACATTTGGAAATTTTTTGACGTTTACTGTCATTTGTGTTTTGTGTGTACATTCTTTATTAAAAATGCACTTTGTGCAATATTGAATTCTGGAGTGATACTAGTTTTCTTTTTCTATTTTATTCACTGTTGGATCTCTATCTCTTTGTCACAGCCTTAAAACGAGTAGTATTACATAACCCAAAGAATAATATTTTTTGGGAATTATCATGTCAAAAAATGTGTGCCTTTTAACCTAAGCATGGTCGATTTAATTTCAAGTTTATTGGTGAAAGTGTGAATTAACACAATCTAAGAATAAGTTTGTGAATTTGTGGTAAGTACCTAATTGCTGTTACATACAGAATCAATAATATATTACCAATACAATTGTACAATATAGAGCTCATTGTTATTCTTATTCTTACATGCTTAAATGAATATGGTTAATTATATATTCAATCAAGATACAACATATTCAACTTTTGATTTGAATCAAACAAATCAAATAATATGTAACATTAAAGTGAGGTTATAGTAACAGGTTGTTTCGCTGTTGACCTAACTAGGAAGTTGTAAACAAATATTTTCAATGTTAATATAGGTATTTAAAAAAAATTCGACATTACTTGCTCACACTTTTTCCATATAAATGAAAGAAAAAATATTTTTTAATATTGGAATTGCTCTTGATTCTATAAATAATTTAATAACTCAGGTTTATTTTTAGTCTATTCCTACATAAAGTGGTTTATTATGCGACATTGAGACTATTTAAATATACGTACAATTTATTGAAATAATTTTATTCATTTGAAATGTTTATAAAATACAAAAAATGAGTGCCTTCATTATTATTAATATTTTGTACAATTGTTTGTGCTCAAATTTTAAATTAATCTTTTTGCTAAATCTTTCCTAATAATTTCTAAACACAAACCTTAATGGTCATTTTTTTTTCTAGAACTGTTATGTGCTTATCAAAAAAATGAGTGACTTGGAAAATAATAACGGGATTGTTCAAACCTCAGTGACTGCTAATAATGAAAAAACACTTCCGGAAAGTGAACAGACACTTGCAGGTAGTTCATCTTTAAGTGCTAGTGTTACTTCACTTGACAATGTATCAGTAGCTAGTTCGAAAATAACCAAACCGTCGGGAATAAGGCCTCCTAGTAAAATAGGAAGATTATGTGGCAACCACCACAAACCTGCAATTCCTACAACTCCTACCAAAAGTAAGTTTTTAACCCTTGTTTTTCTCTATTTATATTCAAATGCAGATTTTTGGAGTTTTATGGAGCTATATTTTTGTGTATTATTTTAATTTACTTAGGTATGTGATCCATTGAGTTGAATTACAATTTTTTTCTCTATTAAAACTACTTAATTATGCTACCTACAAATGGAATGTACACGAGTACTTATAAATATTTGGTATTTTGTACAATTTTTATATTTTTGATACTACAATGATTATTGTAGTTTGGTTTAAAACATACAATTGGCAACTACTGCCATAAATAACCCAAGGAATAACCTATCCACTTTAGTATCATTCTGTAACTAGATAAGCTTTAAAAGCAATAAAAACAAAAATAAATGGTTACAGGGTTCGATAAAAAAAAACGGTTGTAACTAAATCAAATTAATAATATTTACAAACAATATTTTGATTTACTAGTGACTGGAATTCAATTGAATTTGTTATAATTGTACAAAGTAAGCTTGCTATATTGTGTATATTGTGTATATTAAAACAATAAATTATTATGAAACTACATGGAAACTCCTTATTAAACATTTTTTATGTACATCATTTTATTGTAGTTTTATTTAGATTTATTATAAAGGGTTCAAAATAATTATTCATACTCACACATGGGTAAGAATTTCCCATCATGTTCCATGCAGTTTGTACAAGTGTTACTTCATTTGTTACCAATTTAATTAGGGTTTTAAGTGGGAATACTCTAACATTATTGCTCAATGGTATTAAATATACAATAATAGGGGGAAGACACAGCACTGTATGTTCCATTTTTAATTGCTAGCATATCACACACATATGCTTTTATAGGTAGTTTTTTGTCTTTTACTCCAATATATCTGTATTTCATAAAGTTATAATCATCTTATTTTGTGAAATATTTTTTAAAAGTTGTCGCTCAAACCAATCTTCAAATAGTTGTAGGTATATCAGTCAGTTGCCTGGTGACAATCTAGGTAAAGAATTATTATAAAATATTGAAACTATTTCCACATTTTTATAAAATTTTTTGTACATACTGTATTTTACAGGTCACAAATCGGATAAAATATTTATTTTGATGATATCTGTATTTGTTTATGAATTTTTTAATTTATTATTAGTTTTTATACATGTTGCATGCTTTTTACGTTTTTAGAAAAAGTAATACTTAGTACAAATGTTTTTGAAAATTAATCAAGTAAGTATGGTTGTAAAATGTTACCTTGTAAATAATGTAATCCAGAAGTATCTACCATAAACCTTTAACCTGTAGAGAAATATTTAATTGGATATTATGTAATAGGATTCTATTAATCTTTATCCACTTTCATATGTATGGAATAATTCCATAATTTTGACAAATTACACTATTGAATGTGCTATTTATTGTATTTGAAAAAAAATAAGTATTTCAATGTTTTTAATAATTAATAAGATATAAGTATAATTGTCATACTAGCGAAAAATAAAATTGTGTGAAATTTCCAATGAACAGAACACCTTATCGCTACAAGTTTCTAATCCGAAAGTAGTAAGTGTGGTCAACTATATCTCGATAAATAGGTATACACTCGGGTATACATTTTATTATATTGTATATTATACGAGTATTATATCGAGTATTGTGTGTATACACAAAGTAATATTGAAATTTAATGTAGAATCTAAAAAGTTGATAATATAGGTACAGGGTATTACATTTGAAATAACAAAGTGCTGTAACCGGAAGTGAAAAAAATGTTGAAATTTTTGTTTGCCGATTTTTTTTGACAGAATAAAATATACACTGTGTCCAGTGTCCACCATATGGAAAACTTTTTTATTATAAATTTTAGGAAAAAAACTTATTATGAATGTTTGAGAGCTACAAATGTTTGACAGTAACTGTAAAAAGGCGTTAGAACTTTACGCAAATATGGTAGCGTTAGAAAATATAAACAATATTAAACAAGCACAAAACCTATTATTCCAATGTAAATAGATGCAATTGCATATTTCAACGTAGTTTTCACTTCTAATCAACTTTTTATCATAACGTTTTCCGATATTGTCAAATTTAAACTAAGTAGGTACTTTACTCTTGAGTAGAATTCATATTTTCTGACAAACCTCGTATAATACTGGAAACAATTGATATTTGATGATTTTATTTTGGGTTTTGGAAAATGCAGAACATTTTATGAGGAATAAGTTTTTTCCCAAAAAATTCCACATATGGTGCGAACTTAAGTGGACACAGTGTATATCTTTGAAATGCGTCATAGCGTTAAAATCAAAGTTCCATAAACTTTATTACCATCATAACAGCTGGAAATAATGTTGAAAGGAGTAAAACTAATCAATTCTTGAAAGATAATTTTTCAACAATTAATAAATTGACATGAAATTAATTTGAAATTACTACTATAATTAGAAGTTAAATTCATCACTATTAAACACTTCCGTCTACTTGAATCATAATTTGATGATCTAGAAAGCAGCCAATCAGAATTATTAATTATTTTCATCGTGTAGAATAGATAAGGTCAATGAACTGATAAAGGATAATTGACAGAATAGACATAAAATCAGTTATATTAAGTTTTCTTATAATCACCACACTGGTGTCGCTAATTTTCCTGGCCTAAATATTTAGTAATAATAGTATATTATAAAACGAGCCATTTATGATAGCCATTATTCACGATGAGTGACGTTTGCGAGTAGAATACAATACTTTGTCTACGACCCTTTCTTTATTAAATAAAAGTCAGTAACGATTTGGTATTACTAAATTCAAAATGTTGTGGTAGCTACATAAAATAATTTGACATAATATGTATATAGAGATGGGCGAAGCTGTGTAAAGTATCAATACAACGTACCGTTCTAAATATATTGTTTTAAAATACTTAATATTAGAAAATATTGTTATCAAAAGTATCAATACTAAAAATTACAATATTTTATCGATACGATATATTTCAGACACAAATTTCCTGATGAAAATACACAGATTTAATAGTTTATTTCATATTGTACCCACATCTCTAGTCACCCATGTAACAAAATATTGTGAGTGTTAAGTTGTCATGGCGTGAATTATGAACCATAATTCACTCCAGTGAGTGTATTATAAACCATAATTCACTCTAGTAAATATATGGGTACCATATCATATACCTTTTGTTAGGAGGTAAAATATTGACTTATTATTAGGTATTCGTGGACAAAAGTTTGAAATTCCCAATTTGTACAGTCTAAGACAATGGTAGTAAATAGTAAAAGATTCGTAGTCATTAAAATTTAGATACTAAAACATGAATTAAAATTGAATAGATGTGGCTTTTACTTTTTTTAATTTATTTCCTTGTAAATAGATCATAATTTTATTGTTAATATCCGTATTGTGTCGGAGAAATGGTCAGAGAGGTGTCTGGTAGGATTCTTAGACTATTTTTAATATAAAATGCAGGAAAAGTCAGGTTGAAAACTCTAAAGATTATATTGACAACTAACTATCATAATTTGACAATACTTGTCAAGATAAACAACAATGAACAGCATGTTACAAAAAGAACAAATATACGGAGCGTTCACATCTTCTGTAACACGTATAATTTAGTATTAATGCACTGCATAAATTGAAAATTTCTCATTATACCTCATTTCGCTCGCTACTGTGTTGGCGAAAGGCGTCACAATTTTAAGTTGAAATATTATGTAGATTTTAACAAATTATAATTGTTTTATTTCATAATGCATTAAAATCACTGAATTTGTAAAAGCAATTCATCAATAGAAATTAAACAAATTGAGAACTGTTGAAACATACAGGGTGGTCTATTGTATACGCTTTGATTTATATCATATAATTGGAATATGTACTTTAATAATGGCCACATTTCAAAAAAAAAAAAAATTATACTATACAGGGTATAAGCAAATCAGTGGAATGTATGATAGGTATGAAATTTAACTAGAATCGAAAACGAGCAAGTAATACATGAATTATGATGGCTGTAAATAACAAAAAAGATAAATAGTATTTTCTTGCAGAATTTCATAGTTTACTGTAAAGTGTAAAGTAGGTCGTGAAAGCTTTATTTTCTTATTAAATCGTCTACATCAGAGAATATAGAAATTAAAACCTATACAAATTGCGTGCATAATTATTTCCAAAACGACACATAATATGTTTTTCTACGACAAGGTTCTAGGTTCTTTCTAAAACCATGACGAATACGTCTTGTCAGATTAGGACGTTCAGCGACAAATTGATGAAATGTCAGCAGACCCTTTCTGCCAATATTTTAGTGGGTAACGAGTAATTTTATAGTTGTTTTCTAAACGTGTACGATATGTTGTCATAGAAAAAGTATAGTATGCAACTCGCAACAAAATGGGCATAATTTCGTGCTCATTGCATAATATACTATTTCGTATTTGTTTATAATAAGCTGTAAAGTCGATTTTTTTAAATAGTTGAAATTGATTTAATAAACTATAATCAATTAAAAATTGGTATTACCTATTCATTAAACAAATACTTTTGGATGATCACAACTATAAACAAAAGATTTTAAGAAATGATTCATTGTCAAGGACGTGGAATAATTTAAAATATCATTACATCTGTGTTGTTTTTCAAGACAATGTCATTAACAAAAACGTAGAAGATTGTTTGAAATTAGAGGATGAAATAAAACAATCAACCGCTCGGAACGCAAGCAACCTGAGTTTATATATAAATATAACAAACAAAATTTATTAAAGAACTAAAAATATGAAGTAATAATTTGTTATTTTCATAGAGGTAGGCGGAAACATTAGTTTCTTGTTTGGAATAAGAGTACCTAAATTGGTGTCAAAAAACTCTAAACCGGCTTAACGCAGGAAAAGTTAACTTTTGTCTATGTACTGTGACTTGGGTTGGATCGAGTTATATTTAGCCCCAGAATATGTGGTATGATTTTGCCTTGCCTTTTTGTTACACCCTGTATAATTCCAAAATATCACGGTTCAAAGTATTTTGTAACCCATTTTTCAAAAGAAAAACTTCATTTCTATTTTCCAATACGCGGATATTTTTCCAAACAAATTGTAATTTTTTTATGTTTATCACCTGCTATGTATATATTTAGAATATGGTGAATTGGGTTTGTCAAGGCTTTTTATTCACGACTACACAATCGTCAACTCATTCGTAGGTGGCCGTTAATTATTCTTAAAGTATTTTTTCCGTAGCGTAACAAACGGTCAAAGAACGTTACGTTAAAAAGGGGTACAGAAATGACGAAGTTATTAGAAAATTAAAAGTAGAGTGAAAAAATACGTTTTGGGTGAAAAATTTTGCTTGTTAAATCGGAGAAAGGAAACAAATGAAAGTTTTTTGATTATTTTTTTAAAGAATATGGACAAAAGCAGCGTTTTTAGCGGCTTTTTAGCATAGCTATGGCGAGTTTAAAATTTAAGGGTCGCTTAGTTAAAGTTCAGTTGTTTTTGCTCTGCTTAGCTAAGTGTTCAATACATTTGTCAACCTAGTGACTTTTCGTTTTTGTGGTTTGACATAATGCACAAAGTAATGTATTAAAAGCTGTTAAGAATCAATTTTTTGGAAATTAAAGTTTTTTATTCTTGTTTTTTTAAATAAAAAAATTGTTTATAATGGAAAACACAGTAAAAAATAAGAAAATATTATCGGTTAGCTAATATTTTCATTCAATTCTTCGTAATAGTTTTTACGGTTGTATCGTCTTATTGGAAATCCATTTTCGAGAATATCCAATACTTCCGAATCATCATCCATAAACAGAAGACAGAAGAGGAAAAACATTGACATGTATCAATCAAAACACAAGAATGTTAGGTTAGAAATCTCAACTTAGAGTATAAGTGGAGTATAAGCGTGCGATTTTCTAAGCTTAGCTAGGTGCAGCTTAAAAAGGCAAGTTGTTCATGGAGCAAAACAAAACTTTCTTAAAGCGCCACTTAACTTTAAGTCGATTATAGTATATTATGATGCCCATTTTGTTGCGACTTGCATACGATACTTTTTCTATGACAACATAACATATCGTTCACGTTTAGAGAACACCTTTACCTGCTAAAACTTTGACAGAAACGATCTGATGACATTTCATTAATATTTCGCTAGACGTCATAATCTGAATATTCTTGCATTCGTTGCTTATAAGCAACTTGCCTAGCAACCGATGCAAAAATGAAATTCTGTACAAAATGTGCTGGTTTATGATTGAGGTTACGGTTATAAAATGAACATTTATCGAGGTTTTTCATCATCTGTTCCTTGATGACTTTGACGTTTCACGTGAATGTTTTAATTAAACGTCATGGAAAATCAAAGTTTTTTGTTAGATTTTCCTATATTTTTGGTTTATTCGGTATGCGAAAAATAATTGTGTAATACGCTTTATAAGCAGCCCTTAACTATCACCTACCATCAAATAGTCACGTCTGCTAGAGCTGGTTTTTTTGCGTTTGTGACACAATATGAATATACTATACCGTATTCCTGAACGTATCCGTATTTTGTGGTCTATTTAAGCAGATTTAACAAATCAAAATAGTTTCTTAGATTTCTCGGACGGAGAACATCTACCTTGTACTGATAAGGCACAATTACGCCGAAACCGGTCTTCCAGTTTTGTTGTCCCTTTTAATTGCAATCCAGCAATCCAATTGGTGTTGAATATATTGTATGTATTTATTTTTGGGGTCATATTCACTGATACCTATAGGATTCTGGAGTGCTGTACAGTTGGAAAGTATGTGGATGGAGGTTTCTTCTTCCATGCCACAATATCTGCATTCTTCTTCCTCCACTATTTTGAGCTTTTTCAGGTGCCCATTCAGGCGACAATATCCCGTTAGGAACCCCTTTAAAACTCTTAGCGCAGTTTTATTTTCACTTATACAATCATTTGATCTCAACAGGTTGTAGTCACCCAGAATCTTTAATTGTCTAAGCCCTACTAGATCTTTCCAATTGTCAGATCTTCTTTTTCGTTCAACTTCACCTATTTCTTTCAATATTACATTGGAGCTAATTCCGCAAAAGGGTTCAGGCCCCCAGAAAGGTATTTAAGTCCCCCTCTTTGCTAGTTCATCTGCTATTTCATTTCCTTCTATTCCAGTGTGTCCTGGAATCCATAGTAAGGTAACTATATTGTCTGGATCTAGAGGTTAAGGCCTCAGCAGCCAGAGCAGCATACAGACTGAAATGCAGCAAGGAATGGGAAGGAGGTGAAAGTGGGCACAGAACCATTCAAAATTTTTTGAGGGTATCAGTTTTCGATGCACCTCATGATAGAATAACCAGGATTCTCCAGTTTGGGCAGCGATATAAAACGCGAATACCAAGCAGGGAGGAATGGGAGGAAAAACAGAGCCCCGAACACGGGGAAATCTGATTCACAGATGGCTCCAAAACCGGAGAAGGAACCGGTTTCGGAATCAGTGCACCGAGGCGAAGGGATGATGTGGCCTGTCCCCTAAGACCGGAAAACACCGTCTTTCAAGCAGAAATGGCTGCGATAGAGGCGTGTTCTAGGCAATTGGTAAGGGCAGAAGTCCAAAGCAGATGCCTTTGCATATGTACGGACAGCCAGGCCTCCATTATGGCTCTGGAAAACCCATGCACAAAGTCAAAGCTCGTTCAAACGCACTGAATGAGCTAGCCAGATTCAACAAGGTCGTTATTACCTGGATACCGGGACACTCGGGTTATAGAGGTAATGAAAGAGCCGATAAACTTGCTAAGCAAGGAGCCAAGTCGGGAGAGCATCCAGAAAGGGAGGTAGGAATACCGTACCGAGAAGGATGCAATACCATAACGAAGGAGATAATTGGAAAGAGATGGGAAGCCTGGAAGGAATCCCTGGGTCACAGATGGTGTAAAGAACTGACGGGAGATTTCATCTCCAGTTGGGCCAAATCAATCATCAAAATTGGTAAACGCAAGGCAAGAGATGTTCTGGGTATACTCACCGGACATTGCGAGCTGCGATGTTACACACACAAAACACAGGGACATAGCAACTTGTGTAGATGGTGTGGAGAGGAGGAAGAGACCCCGTGTCATTTCCTATGCAAGTGCCCCAACCTAATGGTACATAGACATAGATGGTTGGGAGCAGCGATCCTGGACTCAGAGTTATTCAAAGAGGCTAGCATTGACAACATACTTGCATTTTGCAGGAGTGTTGGCTTTAGTGCACATCTCTCTGAAGCAGCCTAAGCATAGCTTAAGTACGAATCGGGGGGAAAGGGATACAATGGCGAAAGCTAAGTGTCCCTGTTTGACTTTGAAGTGTAATTCAATAGCCGTCGGTGCATATTGCCCGGGAAGTAGTTGTTGCTTCTGGGTTGAACGGTCATTGTTTTTGAAAAATATTTTTCAAAACTTATATACATATACTTAATATTTTTCTGTCTAAAATTGTAATAAGAAAAAGCTTACACAGGTCAATTTCTATTTTGTCCTGGAATTTCTTATTTTTTGATTATAATGACAAAATCATTTCGACATATTTACCTATACTAAAAATTACCAGTTCTATCCTAGTCGCCCTCCCACTTCTACCGCTATGATGATCACCATCAAGTCCATTAGGTTTTGTTATTACCATTCCTCTTCACTTATGCTGCAGATACTGTTTTGTTTTTCGCTAGTAACATTCTAATGGCATCTCAGTAGACCGACTGGGCTTCAATTCACTGTTTTGTTCGTAATTTTACTGTGACGTAATTCATTTTACTGTTTTTTTATTATATTATTGCCCTCAGTGGTCTTTTCCAAGGCGGATATGAGTTACTTTGGTAAGTTTATGAAAAAAATTTATACAAAAATTGTTTTTCGTTAAGAATTTTTTATTTTAAAAGTTTAAGGGTCCAAGTGTACGTATTAATATAGGCTAATAGGTTCTTTTTTTAATTAGTATTAATTATATTTTTTCTGTAGCCTTCTGATTTACGAATCGTACCAAAAGTAACTATTTCCGGAATGTTTTGTTTTACTTTCGGAACTATTTACAATATCTATGTAGGCGATCTTAGCAATGACTTTTACGGAAATTTTATTATGACATCGCTTGTCAAAATAAATTTGTTGATAGTTCCACTGTAGAAAAAATATTGTACGTAACGCAACCCGAAAGTGATTTTACGGTACTCTGGAAACTGCCTACACATCCTGTAAAATATCACCTTCGGAACGTGAATAACTGTTTCATTTTATTAAATCTAATCGAATATTTTTTAAAATTTCCCGAAAATGGTTTGGGTTTTTTTTTTGCTGATTGATGTTCGACGAAATTATTGTATTAAGTAATAATATACTGGGCGTAGTTTTTATTCATTTATTTTTTACTGAAGTTTCGTTTAACGAAAGAAAATAAAATAAAATATCCCATATTAGGCTGGGACAAAAGTATCAAATATTTTTTTCTGAAATTATCATTCATGGTGATTTAAGGATTCCTGGTTGTCGAATAATAGTATATTATTAGACCAGCAATTTATGATAGCCATTATTCACGATGGGTGACGTTGTTTGCGTCCTGAGCCGCAGCTGAGGGGCGCAAGTCACCCGTGTGAATATTGGCCATAAATTGCGAGTACAATACTATACTTTGTCCACGACCCTTAATTACTTTATTAAATAAAAGTCAGTAACGATTTGGTATTACTAACCTCAAAATGTTGTAGTAGCTACATAAACTAATTTGACATATACAGAGATGGGCGATACTGTGTTGTAAAGTATCAATACAACGTACCGTTATAGATATATTGTTTTAAAATACTTAATATTAGAAAATATCGTTATGAAAAGTATCAATACTAAAAATTAAAATATTTTATCGATAGGATATACTTCAGAAACAAATTACACAGATTTAATAGTTCATTTCATATTGTACCCCCATCTCTAGTCAGTGTATTATGAACTATAATTCACTGTAGTAGATATATGGGTAGAATTTATCCAATGTCAGTTTGAGGACCATAAAATAAAACAATGTTGTCAGACATATTTTCTGATATTGTTGGGATCACTATACATATGTTTCCCATTACTTCAGTATACTGTTATTTGGTGATGTTCTTAGAAAGCTAGTTTGGAAATATTTAATAAAAAATACTTAATATAAATATATTTGTAAGCATTAAAAAAAAGTCGCTCGAAATTGTTATGAAAAGAGAAATTAATTAGAACAATTTCATGTATGCCCGCTATATTTAAGAAAATTTTGGCACCGCAGCTGCAGGTAGCCAATATCGCCAATTAATAATAATAATAAATACGTTTATTACCCAATATTATACAGCAGTAAATTAAATGTAATATAATGTATGCGATTTAGCATATTGAGTAATTGGCATTTTAGCTCAGTTCATTTATGTCTTTTGGACTTAAATGTCTGTTCTTCCGCTAAAGCCAGATTATTTCTAACTACATACAGGAATTATTGATTCTAATTTTAGTTAATAAATTGTTATTTAAAAAAAAAAACAAATATATTAAATATATTAAAAAGAAACAAAATACAAATTGAAACTGACAATAGTATCAGCATCACAGAGTAAATAGGTATTTTTTATAGTTCATTTTGAAGCTTTTTGGAGATATTAAGACATTGAAAAGTTTATTTTCTAATAAATTATTTGCAACTTTTGCTACATTGTATGAAAATGCTCGTTTGAATATTTCTTTGCGGTGAAGAGGTATGGTAAGCATTTGCTTTCGTCTCACATTTATATTATGGACATCAGTACGATATTTAATTTTTTTATGTAAGTATGGTGGGGTTTTGAACTTTATAATATTGAATATAAATGAAGCAATTACCGAATTAAATATTGCTTATAATATTGAAGAGTTCGGGTCACTTTTAAGAAAATTTTATGGGATAGGGTGGATGCATTCTTCAAACCCTTTTAAACGATTTGTTTACTCTTATAGGCGTGTGCCAATTTTGTTTGTATATTTATATGTATATTATTTAAAATAATATAAGTATGATAGTATCTATTTCTTGGTTGAGTGAGTTTAATGAATTGAATACTATAATATTTATTGTGAATTGTGAATTGATATCAATATAATATTTATTTGTTCGTAGACGTTATGGTAATTTTTGTGAATATATTTCATTTGTAATTAATTAGAATGGCATTTTGGAGACCATTTGAAACGACACTCCAAGATGATACGCGGGAATCTAATAATTTGGCGCCACAAGCAAATGACTTAGCAATAAATGATAATGATGATAGGGGCGAATTTAAAAATAAAGATTGCTCCTTATGTCATTAGTCATTTTCAGTTGAGCGCGAATTTTAAATAATGGCATTTTTATTCAAATAATTTTATCTTGACATTTTATTTCAAGGAGCAAATACTTTAAAATAATTTCCGAAAAATAGAGGAGCCTTACCGAAAATAAAAATTAGAATTATTAGAAAATTAGTTGTGGAAAAAATATAAAAAAAATTAACATTGTTTATAAAATTCAGCACATTTGAAGTTCATTGCCTCTTGTAATATTATCGAATTATTTTTTCTTGTTCGTGTTAATACTAGTAACAATATCATTACGAAGTCCACCTTAATGGCTTCATATAAATTGTTTACTTAATCTTGAAAATAGATGATGATGTAACAACGACAAACAAATGGGTAATTTTATTTTAATACAACTACAGGTTAGTCATTATATGTTTACATACCGGCGGAAATTTTAACAAAAACATATTTTGACGATATTTTATATACCCGGTGTTCCAAATTATAGACTTGAAGATATCTTAACAAAGTTGTGGAAAATGTGTTTTTTTCCACTACTAGATGCGAAGTTGAATTCCTTAGTGGTTAATAATTTTTTAGTAGATCAACAAAAACTTGTGAAACATTATTTTGTATACCCAGGAGATTGTCTTCAACATATTTGTAGCTTGAAATTACCTATCAAGTTAAAATTAAATGTCATTAGTCTAAAATTCGTGCTCAACCAAAAATGACTGATGGCATAAGAGCCGCTTTCGGGTGCATCATGTAGAGCACCCCGGAGCTACTCTGTAGCACTTCGGCTCTACTCTTGCACGTTCGGGTTCTTAAAGTATATGGCGCTCTCGGACCACCCTAGGCTCCCTATGTCCCTCTCCCCTGATACACCTACCGTTTTCAAGAAGTTTTAAGATCTTAAACGTCAAAATGTTGTTTTTGTAGGTAATATACAGTTTTCGTAAATGTTTACAAAAGTTTCATTTAATACTCATTGTAAACGAAATTGAACAAACCACAGTTCACAAGTAAGAACGAATTGCCAAATAACTAACCATACATAAAACCATTGTATCATGGATAAAATCTGTCTGGATAAGAAGGGGATAAAACTCTAAGAACATGACATGACATTCAAATGGAGCGTTCGGGTGCACGAAAAACAAGAGTACTCTTCAAAGTACCGGAGCGTGATGCACCACACCCGGAAGCGGCTCAGGAGTACGTTCATAATCTATGGAGCGAAAACAGTGTACTTTTTAGTCAGACGGCGAGGTAAACGCTTCACGTGTTGCGTTTGTGTGTGCTGTGGTGTATAAGTATAGCTCTTACGCTCAAAGTGTTGCGAACCCAATACCGCTGTAATATTTTAGCATTGAAATAGTGTGTAGGGCAATTATTTAAAATTTTTCTTTAAAATTTGGCTAGTAGTGGAAAAAATGTATATAAACATTTATAGCATCGGCCAATAATAATAGTCATTACCACCATGGTGTATATAGTAGTTTGTGCAACTAGTGTGGATATGATGGCCATATCGCACGAGGACGAAGTTTGAGCACGACGCCGTAGGCGGAGTGCTCAATCGTTCGAGTGCGATATGGACAATCCACACGAGTCGAACAGTATATTTTTTCTACGACCCACTTGAAAAATCTAGAAAATAAAAATTTTAATAAACTGTAATCTCTACTGTAATACAACTTCAATCTCAAAATTTTTAACAATTTTCATAATTTTACCAATCAATATCAAGCGGAATAATTATTTAAAAATAAAATTAAAAAAAAAAAATTTCTACTTTGAGAATCGAACCCTGTACCTAGCGCGCAAAAACCTAATATGCTAACAACTCGACCACCTAGGAATGTTTATGTTGATATCTATAACGTCACATGAATTACAAAATTTTATAAAAGCTGACGTCTATCAAAAGTCCTCTTAAATACCCATTTTATTCTGTTTTCAGTATTTGTCGTTAATTTATATGGATTATTTTATTTATGTTTATTATTGTTAATAAATATTCTTGATCCAGTGCTTCTAGGGAAGCCTTTTTTTAGATAAGTTATTTTGACGTTTCTTTGAAATTCAAAGAAGGGGAGTTGACAAATACTAATCGTGAATGCTGATTGGTGGATTTCATATACGTTCTAGGATGTATATGAATATATACGTTCAGTTAACTGGTATGGCCTACATTTCCATTCTGTAAACTGTGCAAAAAATGGATAATATACATGTGGGTGTAGAAAAATATATTATTAATGACATTTTATAGTAATCTGACGTATCCTCTGTCAAGTTTGACATATTTTACAACCTCTCGTATCGTTTATGTACGACTGAAAACCTCAGATAGGTATAAAATCTTTTATCAACATTCATTCGTTCCTTTAGATTGTAAACTGTCCTGACATTTGAACTAAATTTCTGTACAATTTCCAATTTTTTATAGTTTAACTGAATTCTTGGTCTAAAATGTTTAGAACCCAACGATGCTCCAATTTCACGATATGTGACAAGTCGTTCATCTTTGATCAGTTAACGCCCAGTATAGACGTTTTCCTGGGTGACTTCCGTTGTTGGTGGACATGTTTTTAGATCGCCGTCAATATAAATCTGTATACGTTCAAATTTTCCAAACAAACCATACATTGTCGACTGATTTGGTGCTTTATTTCCAAAAACAGAAACTAACTAGGAAACTTTGCTAGGAATTCTTTGTGAAAAATTATTGAGCGGAAATGCTCTCTGAATAAATCCATTTTTCATCTGACTTGTCCAAAATACATTGTTAGGAAGATAATTAATTTGATCCTTAATTTAGCCGAGCACTGTATAAACAACACACTAGGAAGCTGCTAACTTCGATAGCTGGTGAAATTATATTTCAGTAATAATTATTACGATGGATATCACGTATCATGTTTAATTCTTAATTGTTAATTAAATGATTAATGATTGCTTGTTATGAAAGTTAATGAGTTAATTATTGATTGTTCTCGATCGGAATGCGCTAAAAATATTAACGAGAAACGACACAAAATTAGTTGTTTCAAGTGAAATTACAATTAGGTACATAATAATGGGCTGGATCAAGGCCACAGTAAATCGAAAGGTAACCACATTGCCGAATCACTAGCCAGGAAAGATGCCTCCCAAAGACTCTTGAGACCTGGCACTTTTATTGGTTGTTGGCGTCAGCTATGATTGACCTTGAAAAGTTTAAGGGTAGATGGGATGATGCAGAAGGTTGCAGGCTTGCCAAGGAACTGCTGCACTCTGCAGTATCCGGACAGCAAAGTAGCCAAAAAATACGTGACTATGATCAGGCAAAACATTCGGACACGCACGGGTATTCTGACCGGTCACAGCCACCTATGAAAACACCTCTACAGACTGGGTCTGTCTGACACTTTACTTTGTAGAGTATGTGAACAGGAAGATGGGACTGTCGAACACATTCTTTGTGAATGCCCTACACTCTTTCACTCTCTTTTTTGTATTCGGCGAGTACAGGCTAACACAAGCTAACATGAAGGAGCTTGCTTCTGGCGACGTTATCGCCTACTTCAAGTAGGCTGGATGACGAGCTAGAAGGAAATTTGAACCTTAGAAGGATGCACAATGGGCTAATTGAGGCCTTAGTGCTGTGGGGTCACCCACCCTTCAAATTCTTACTGATATAATGATAGGTACATAAATTTTTTAGGAGAAAAATTGAATTGTTTCAGACATCCATCCAGATCCTTAGATTATACAGGGTGTCCCGCGATGAGTTAAAACTATCTGTATATTTAAAAATACTTGAAGTAAAATCATGAAAATTTCTACGTTTGGGTTTTCGGATACGATTTTTTTAACTAAAATATTTTCAAAGATTGACTGATTTCCGGTTTTACAGGAAGTCGACTGTAATGTTAACTGGAACACCCTATATATTAATACATTTTTAAAATCTATGTAAAATTTTAGTATACTTATGCCTGATAACTTTTTTCGAAAAATACTTTTTTTTTATTGATTATTTTGTAAAATACTTGACCGTTGCAGACCCTTATAAATTATTTTTTTACGAGGATACCCTTGTAGATATGAAAATGATTTCTGATTGGTTGCTTTTAGCAAGGTCAGACGTATTTAAGTCAATGTTTTAAAATTTTTCATTTTATACAATGTACTTAATTTTCTTAATGACAAACATTCAGTCTGTGTAAGAATTGGTCAGATTTAAAGTAAAAACAAACAAACAAAATCACTAAAACAAATCTATAAGAAAGAGTAACATTAAAAGTTCAAAAAAGTCCTAAACTGAATAAAAGCTGTGTGCTCTCAAGAATTCTTTTAATTTTATCTAAAATAATGTACTCAACTTTCATAAACTGTGAAATATAGACGTAAAAATTCACTTGGATTACGTTTGAATTTTAAATGCGATCAAGCTTCTGATTAGCATTAAGAAATTGCGGCACCCACCTTGCAGATATGTACCCTTTTCAAGTGTAACCTTTCATGTAAAATATTGCATAAACGTTCGGTTGAAATATTTGTACCATTAGCTATCACACGTACTTTTATTTGACTTGACGTACAAGGGCACGGATTTTATTTCTGGAGTAGTTACAGTGACGGTCCTGGACGTATCTGTGTTTACACGGCCACTGTTAAAAGAAGAGAAATCATTCAATGGGACGGAGCACGTTAAGAATAATATTTACTTAACTTTTATTTAATCGGCTTATTTAATTTTTCCCACGTAATAAATAATGTTCAATTAAGACTCGAAATAATTTTTCCCCATATTTACTCAACAACGAAAACAGTTAACTGTCAGATTTTTGTACAATTTTAACAAGTGACATCAGAAACATGGTGAAAACTATTGGTGTTCGTCATCGTTTGTGACGTATATCCGGGTTTTGGATATGTCGTTTATTTTAGTTTCTATTTTGACATATTGCTAACCTCAAATTTGATAAATAAAATAATCAGGATCGCATTCAGAAAAATTAGAAGAGGCTATGGAATTAATAATTACTAGCTTCTTTTTCTATCTGAAAATATTTGAGAACTTTCAAAATGCTTATGTTTTTCCGTGTATCTAGGCATATTTTTGTATTATTTAAATAAATATATCAATAGGATTCACTTTTCATAAATAATAATTGACCACAAACAACAAAGTACAGACCTGACGAAAACTGTCAGTGGGACATTAAAAAAGACGTAAGACAAATTTGCCGCTACGAAAGGTGCGTCTGCATCCTATTTTAGTGGTAAAATTGAGGTTTTTTAACATGCCTTTTAGTTTAAATACAAATAATGAAACAAATTGTATTTTAAACTAAATGTACCTACTATTGTTTTTCTCACAATAAAAGACAATAGAACAAACTTACGTAACCTTATTGTTAATGATAAAATATTTTTGTAAATTTTTGCAAAAAAGTTAATAACTAGCCTTGGTCGACCTTTAGGTAATGTGAAAACTTGAATGCAAATTAGGATATTAAGATTCTTTAGAAAAATTTACATATTATGAATTTTCAAATGAGAGTCAATTTTATACAAGATGGGGCAATTTTCTGACACTGGAGGATTATATTGTTGTGGTAAGAGATAAAACTTCAAAGTTTCATGTAGCTAATACAGTTAATGGTGGCACATTTTGAAAATACTTTCGATTCTACAGGGTGTTCCAAAACCGAGTAGCAGCACAAACTTACATTTTTTTAAATGAAACGTACTATATTTTGTTCAAGAATCGAAAAGTCTTCATTGTGACCGTTACAAAAATGTAGCATTCTTATAATATATTATATGCGTTTTTAAAAAAGATATGGCCAATTATTGACAAAAAAGACTTTCTCTTTAAAACTCTGCAAAACAGTAAATCAAAATGAATCAGCAGGTCTTTGTATTGAATTGTCCTTCACATACCATTGGCTGTGCTCAGTATTAATATGTTTTTTATCTGTGGCTTCTTTAATACAGGGTGAAACAAAATGCAAATCAAGCAACATCTCAAAATTTTCAAATGTTTCACCCTATAAGTCTTTTCACGATGTAGTACATTTAGGGTATAAGTTGGTGGAAAACAGTATTTTATGATAATGGTCAAAAACAAGTATTTTATGTACACAAAATAAATGGTATCAAATTTTTATAAACAATGTGTTGTAAATTTTAACATTTCTAAGGCAAAAATGGGAAGAGAAAAGTGTCATATTTTTCCAAATGTACACCACTGGATCAAGAATTAAGTTATTAAATAAAAACATTTAAATTTTTATAATTTCAAGAAGTAAATGAGTTGGACCCTTCAATACTTATATATCATTTTGTCCAATTTCACAAGAGGTATCTTCAAGCAAACGTTGTAAGTGTCATTTGAAAACACCCTGTATAAACTCTATGCAATTTTTCTACTTTTATTTTTCCCTTTTCCAAGCCTCATTCGGTTGTAACTTTATCTTGTTTGTTTTATAAAATTTTACCTTTTGGTAAACATTTAACCAAAGTAATTGTTCTCAACCTACATTACCTGTAAATAAATGGCGGATTTTAATATTTTAACGTCAACAAATATTGTTGTTACGTAGAATAAATTATTATTCAAAAAATATATATAAAAATATTCAAGGTGACGCTGTTATTAACAATTATATTATTTTTGATGTAAATTAGCGTGTTTTGTATCTAAGGAAACTGTACTCATATTGTGTGATGTAAGAAATTCGAAGTGTTATGATTTCTATGATTGACTCATTTATTTTTATACATTTTAGTCGTAGGTTCGACAATAAAAGATATAAACAACATTTGGCCAGTGTATGTTTGTTTATTTGAAATTTCTAATCTTTTAATTAATATGTGAGATCCGTTGCGCCAGGTCACTATTGAAATGCCACACTAAATGATTGACTAGGTCGTCCCAAAGGCTTATCTATAAGAGTAGTCTTTTATACAGGGTGTCTCGTAAAAAAGTTCCTAAATTAGAGGCATGATAGATCGTATCTTCAAACTTGATACTTTTGGTGGGTAACATGTCAATAATTTCTTGTTTTCTCCAAGATGAAGTCTTCTCTATGCGTCGAGAATGATGACTTGCGTTGTACATAACTACTACTGAATCAGAAGGAAGATATTTTATCATTCCACCAACATACAGGGTGTCCCACGCCAATTGACACAAGTAATAATTATATCTGAATTGGGCAGTAGTAGATAATTATTATTTTGGGGGTACATAAAAATTATAATATTGGTTTGTCATAATCATTACATACGAATGTAAGATTGCCGAAAATTACAGGGGATTCAATTATGAATTTTTTAACTCAACTTACAAATCTTTAAGTACATGTAGCTCTTGAATTAATCACTTTAGACCCCAAGTGTGCTAGTTAGTTAGAATTGTTTTTTTTTGGGAGGAACACAGAAATACAAAAATATACAGGTTGTCCAGTTGATAATTTTTAATGCGACGTCACGTGACCAAAAACACAATAACAAGAAAAGATGCAACATTTGCACTAATTTACACCCCCAAAATTATAATTATCTACTAATGCCCAATTCTGATATATTACTTGTCTTAATCGCCGTGGGACACCCTGTAGAAGGTTAAACGGTACCTGTTGAACGCAAAACGTAACTGTATAATCTACTACCTTAGTAATCCCAGCACAATATTTAGATATTAGACGGAATTCCCCATTTTATTACTCTATACCTTTCTGAAATAAACTTATAAATTTCATACATAAAAGGTACTCTTACATTATGATAACCTGTTATGTATAAGGTGTAGGACATGATAAAACTGAGCCAATCACAATTTGTATATTTGTGTTGAAAGAAACCCTCCATCACCCTCCATTTACATAACCTATTATAAAGTTGACCCCTTCCCTTAGCTATACTAGCGCCACCTATTATACAGAACAGAGCTGTAAGAAGACCCTCGTATTATTGATGTTTTCTATTGATAATTAATAATGAGTTATGGAATATAAAAGATGAAGATTTACTATACAGGGTGTTTCAAAAAAAGGTAACACCGTCTATAGGATAGGTAAAAAACTGAAAAATAATTGGGGTTTGCTTAGTAAAATTTTTTTCTAACGCCATCCGTTTTCAAGATAAAGGGCGTTGAAGAAAATAAAAAATTACACATTTCTTACGATTTTGCCGAAACTACTGGCACCATTGTAATGAAATTTTATACGAATATGTTTTGGAAGCTGATATATCCCATGAATTTGTTTTTATAACTAACTCTCATAGAGGGCGCTAGTTTCACGATTCATACAACGTATTATTCAACATAACTTTTTTGGGGTAGAATTATTAGTCAAAACTCCAAGTGAACATAAACATCGTTTAATTTTACACCAAAAAGGTACTCTTGGTAAAACTCGATATTATGTACCGTTTTCGGAATATTTTGATTTGAAAATTATGTAATAATCGCTCCTGGTATAAACTAATGATAATCAATCAATAAATGTCAATTTTACATGGCAAACTTAGAGAAAAGCGAACTTTATCATTAGTTTATACCAGGAGCGGTTATTACTTCATAATTTTCAAATCAAAATATTCCGAAAACGGTACATAATATCGAGTTTTACCAAGAGTACCTTTTTGGTGTAAAATTAAACGATGTTTATGTTCACTTGGAGTTTTGACTAATAATTCTACCCTTAAAAAAGTTATGTTGAATAATACGTTGTATGAATCGTGTAACTAGCGCCCTCTATGAGAGTTAGATATAAAAACAAATTCATGGGATATATCAGCTTCCAAAACATATTCGTATAAAATTTCATTGCAATGGTGCCAGTAGTTTCGGCAAAATCGTAAGAAATGTGTAATTTTTTATTTTCTTCAACGCCCTTTATCTTGAAAACGGATGGCGTTAGAAAAAAATTTTACTAAGCAAACCCCAATTATTTTTCAGTTTTTTACCTATCCTATAGACGGTGTTACCTTTTTTTGAAACACCCTGTATATACTTGGACCTTTAAACTGTTATTGGTGCCAAAATGGCAAATAATAAAATGAATAAGTACGATTTCGATGAATTATATTTTATTTTAGACAGTTCAGATGATTCTCTAAAAAGGATAAATGACACTTTTGAAAGACATCGTTTAAGCGGTATGTATTATTGATGTAGCAATTTTCATAGGTGTGTTCATACAAAGTGTTTCAAAAAAGGTGCACAGCTGCGGGAATAGGTAGAACAATAAAAAAATAATATTTAGATGTATGTAGGTACTCAGTATGAATCGTGGTATAGTCAAATGCAGTCTTATCATGGGGGTCATACGATTTATCAAAGACATTCTCTCAGCTTTTGTTTTCTTTCATTGTGTTTTAATCATAACTTTCCAATAAAATCCGTAAGATGAATAAGACAGACTTATGTAATTTTCATGGGAAAGAAAAGGATATGTATTTAGTTTTCAGCAATTCTAAAAAGTCTTTCACCAGCTAAGTTTGTATTTAAATATGTCAGTTTTGTGACTTTGACAATTCAAAGCGACAATATGAATAATAAATAATTATCCGTTTTTTTCACATACTGGAGCAAAAAAAAGGTAGCTAATCTGATAGATATTATTACGAGAATGGAAGGGGCAAGCGTTCAAGTGCGGGAAAGACTTTATGCATGAGTTAGGAACGTTATTTTTTCTACGACCGTATATACTTACAAAAAAGTATACCAACCCATTTTTCAAAAATTATTTCATTTCAACATATAAAACTACCAATTATTACACACAATTTTTTGCATTCTGTAAATTACTTACTTAGAATTGCCGGTCCAGTGGAGTTATTTGGTGTTAGGGTTATAGAAAAATATCTCCATTGTTTTATATTTTCAAATAATGTAACAAAAAATGCAACAAAAAGCTAGAAAAGATGTAGATTTTATTTGATGGACTATTTCGTAAATATTTATTTTCCTGTAGTAACAATAGTCAATAGGTATAGCTTCCGGAGTGAAAAACTATCTAATAAGATCAAAATTTGCATAATTTTACTCTCCCGTACTAATTTTGCCAGTGTACTAGTGCGGGAAAGTAAATTGGGTTAAAACGCACGGTCGTACAAAAAATATTTATACATTTTGTATATGGATGCCGTTACAAAAATTATTTACAAAGCACCATTAGAACATTCCAGCTATATACAAATCAAACTCTTGAATTTTCGAAAAGTGTACTCTTTATCTCGTTCTTAATGTAATGAACATGCATGCATGGAATCTAATATGTGCATCAGAATATCCGAGAATGATTGATGCATGAAAAAAAGTTGCTTTAAACATACTTCCATCTCTTTCAGTTTCTTGCGGCGTTGACAAATATAAATACTACGTCAGTCAAATGACTTACTCATGTGGTATCTTTAAACCCAGGGGTTAACATAAGGGGGGGTTTTGGGGATTGAAACCCCCCATAGGAAATACAATAAAGGTTTTATCAGATAAAAAACCCAAAACCCCCCCTTGTAAAAGCTATATCTACGTGACTTTATGTTTTTAACAAAATTCTTCATTTCGGAATATTGTTTCGTTACTAAATACGCATGTTTTTGTTTAATGTTGCATTTATTTTTATTTGCATGTCGCAGATTTGCTAGAAGACAATGAGGATGACGTTTATGTTGGTGTGAATAGTTATAATGGTGTAAACCGTAATAGATATTCTTCATGTAAGTAATGTTTAACTATACAGGACGAGCCATGAGGAACTGTATCATATTGTGGCTCCTATGGGAAATATCAAATGACCAAAAGAGTCTGCTCCCATTGTTTATTAATATACAATATGAATTATTTTGTCTGTAATTCTTTTTGGTCTTAACTTTCGATGTGTCTCATATTTTTGGTAGAATTTTACACTTCTACCACCTTTTGAATTGATTTATTGGAAGTTGAAAAAATCAAGCGGTTGTATGTATGTATGTATGTATTTTTGGGGTAACATTCTCTGAGACCTAAAAGGTCTATTGTGCCCCCTTACTTCTACTTAGTTTCTGAGGAGAGTCTCTGAAACTAGTAGTTCCTTTAGTCCTATTTCCCAAAGGAATTTCAGGATATCTGCAGGCTTAAACAAAGGTAAATGTTCCTATTCTATCCAGTAATCTCCCAGGTACTGTGCTCTAGGATTCTGGAGTGCTGTGCAGTTGGAAAGTATGTGGATGGAGGTTTCAGGCAACAATGTCCCGTTAGGATCCTTGTTAAAACTCTTAGTGCAGTTTTACTTTGAATTATGTATTCATTTGATCCCAACATGTTTTAGTCACCCAGGAGAATATTTGATTATCTAAGTCCTACTATATCTTTCCAATGGACAGATCTTCTCTTTTCATCTGCTTTACCTATTTCTTCCAATATTACATTGGGGCTGTTTCCGCAAAAAGGGTTCAGGCCCCCAAAAATGTATTTCAGTCTCACTCTTTGCTAGTCCATCTGCTATTTCATTTCCTTCTATTCCAGTGTGTTCTGGAATCCATAGTAAGGTAAGCATGACCGGTTTCTAAAAATTAGTTCACCCTGTATATCGTTGTTCTAAACTTTCATCAAGGTTCAATAAAGTATACAATTGGGTTACAAAAATGATGTATTACAAAAACATCGCACTGTATATTTCTCCAGTAATTTTTCTGGATATTGTCATTTTAGAAAAAAACGTATGGAATGGTCACCTCCTAACCGTCACCGCGTATCATAGACGTATTTTCAATGGCGGGATTATATTCAAATAGTGATTTAATATTCTCTATATAGGACCATCAAAGCCTCAATACAATATATGTACAGTTTCTCATGACTCACCCTGTATGGAGATAGTTTAACGAAAGTTAATGAATTGAAAATTGCAGTTTTTGATGTTATAGTAAAAAAATATGATGAAAATGGTCGAAAATCAACAGCAGAAGCTAAAGAACGTGTTCCTTTACCAACTTTTTGGTATAATGCGCATTATGTCAATCAAGTGAATCAGTCGTCAAAGGTGACGAACATATTCCTTTGCATTTGAAATTGATTTTAGACAAACTTAAAGATTACATTATGCTTTGCCAAAAGCGTGAATACAAAAAATATTTCAAAGGGCCGCTAGTCGGCCTCCAAATTTTTTTTAAAGAAACTCAAATTTTTTTATGTAACTATGCATGTTGCGTTTTGACATACATTAGGTTTATACAGTTTGGAACAGCCAAATGAAATAAATTTGATAACGAATAAATAAGGAGTGTTGGGTAAAACGTTTGAAAAAAAATTATATAGGGTGTATCATGTGACAGTGGCCAATACCAACTTTCTTATTTTAAATGCCATCCCCTGTATGTTATTTATTTTTTAGATCAAACCAAACTTGTATTATCAAGCAATCAACAACTTTCCTACCGATTTGCAAAAAAAGTCGATCATAGCAATTTAGAATTAATTGCGATATTGTGAACATTTTTACTCTACTTATTGGATTAATAATGTTCTACCAAAAAAATTGTTTCAGGGAATTTAAATGTTTTAAGGGCTACTCTAAATGATCAATTTACTTTCACTTTGAAAAAAAATACCTACTTCAAAAATGTTATATTTGTTAAGCTCCGTTTCAAATAAGAAGAAGCCATGTGAAGTTGGCCAACTGTCTTGCGCAGAAGCCAAAATCGGTCTTATTTATCTAAGTATTCTAAGTCATCTTGTACCTACTGTTTCATGCAGATAGCCATTTCATTATTCATATTTGAGGTTGTGTTGAATGTCAATTTTATAAAATATCTTTGACAAGATCGCGCATACGACTGCAACTTCACGCGGGCTCTTCTTACGTGAAACAAACACCGCTTGTTTTGTATTGTTCGAGCACACACCCACTTGCACCCACTGCATGTATTTGTTATTGTGTTTGCTTTATATGTTGCTTGTTTAGTTGGTAGCACCACATCTTCGCTAGATGCTATTTGGGACCTTCATCCGCTTCGTTTGAGTGAAGCTGGACTTAGCCGTCATTCAGGTAATATTTCACATGGTAGTTTGAAAAATAATATTTTGAAATAAACTAACCTGTTTAGCTTTGTTTTAATAACCTGGTGCATTCTATTTGGGGTTGATGATAAAAAACACTCAAGAATTGATTAGGTTAGTAATCTTGATTATTTTTAAATTTTCATCTTGATATTAGATATATCAAGTATTTATATAAATGATTGATTATGTAGAACAATGCTTTTTAATAAATGAAACTATCAAAATCTAAACATAAAATTTTTAACCATATGTAAAGTGAAAACGAGTGAAATTAACGAAGCTTATCCAGAATGAGTAAGAACCAATATAATTACACAATTTTAACCACAGTGCAAAATATACCAAATGAAATTACACCATTCCATCCATGCGGGAAATTAGAACGAATGATGTCTAGGAAATTTAATAACAGTCCAAGTTTGCACGAATAGAATTAAATATGCAGAATTAGTTAGCTCCCTTTTATAGGGATGCATTTTACGTTCCTTTAATGTTCGAAAAATTGATGTGTGGCTAATGATGAACAGCTAGGCTGCTTTATTATTATAATTTCTATTCTCTACTCGTTTATGTTTGAACTAGAGTTAGAGGAGTGCGGACTAAGGTATGGGCTAAACGGGGCTTAAGCACTGGGCTCTGCGAATCTTTAAGGAGCCCGTTATACATTAAAAATGTTTGGTAAAGAATAACTAGAGAGAAAAATCAAGAACTTTATTGTAAATAAAGCTCGTTTGTAAAGTTTTTTCTTATTTGATGTTTTTCTCCGCCCTTAAGTGGGCCCACACCATTTAGTCATCATCTTACTTACTTTTTTATTCGTAACCAAAAATGTACATTTAATGAAAAACCTCAATTCCAAATTTAACAAAACACGTTGCTAGTGACATGACATAAAAATGTAAATTTCGGTAAATATCAAAAGAATTGTGAGTAGAATATCCTGTTCTTACTTTTATCTCTGTAGTGAATATAAAAAATCATGACTAGAATATTAAAAGCATGGGATCTTTTTTAAACAACAAGTTGTTATGTCGATGTATATTATTTTTAAAACTGTAAATTTAGTTGGCTACTACTTAATATTTACTTCATGTTTGCGCAAATATTCACTTTTTGTTGATGCTTTCCATTCTTTTGATGATTGTAAGTCAACCAGAGTAAAGAAATATAGAAATATGGAGACTGCATTACAAAACTAATAATATCTCCTATTCTAAAAACTGGTTTTCAGATATTGTATAGTGAATACAATAGGCTTCTTAGTGTACGTCATCGTTTGTGACGTATATCCGGGTTTATGCCATGTCGTTTATTTTTTTTTTGATATAAATCTGACCTTAAATTTTCAGCCAAACTCGAAAAGCCTATGAAACTAATAATAATAATAATAATAATAATCACCAGGTTCTTTTTCTAACTGAAAATACTTTAGAACTTTCAAAATGCTGTTTTTCCGTGTATATAGGCATATTTTTGTATTACTTGAATAAATATAACAATAAGATTATTATTCACTTTTCATAAATAATAATTGACCGTAAACAACAAAATTTTAGTGGTGTGATTAAGGTTTCTTAAAATGCCTCTCTTAGTTTAAAAACAAATAATGACACAATTTGTATTTCAAACTAAATGTACCTACTATTTTTCTCACAATAAAAGACAATAGACCAAACTTACGTAACCTTATTGTTAATAATGAAATATTTTTGTAAATTTTTGCGAAAAAGTTGAAATCTAGACTTGGATGCAAATTAGGGTATTAAGATTCTCTAGAAAAATTTACATATTATGAATTTATAGCAAAGATTTTAAATAAGATGGTCAATTTTATATAAATTGACGAAATAGTTAGAGGGAAAATTGTTTGAGTCAAAGATTAGTGCTAACGTTTGTAATACATTTAAACGGTTCATTATTGTGATATTTTGATAAGGATTCAGGGCCGTCTTTACGCAAATGCTTAATAAGCCCGGACCTAGGGCCCCGGTCATGTTTGGGGCCCCTCAATGACGAAAAAAAAGTCATAATTTAGAAAAATATTTATTATACAATATAGAAACATAAAATTACAATTTTTTGACACTTACATTTTGACAGAAGTGTCAGATGTAAACATACCTTAATGATTATCACAGACCTACATTTTTCCCATTTCTTCTTCTTATTATTTTAACCCAATAATAAAAAAGTTACCGAAACTAATTTTTTGTATGTAGTTTAATCACAATTTCCTTCTTAAATTTCCTTTTAAAATATTTCTTCATGGTAAAAACAGGTTATGGTGTTACTTATAATTATAAAAAATCTTTTGGTATTGTTTTGTTTAATACGATAATAAATAATTTATAACAGATACCAGCGCAGTTTTAACAGAAGATACAGATAGTTTTATAATCGGCCAAAAGGTGTGGGTTTCTGGTTCGAAGCCAGGACACATTGCTTTCATCGGAGAAACCCAATTTGCACCTGGAGAATGGGCGGGTATCGCCTTAGACGAACCTATTGGTAAGTCGTACGTTATTTTTTTATATGCATATACAGGATGCGTCAATTGAAACGTTGTTTAGTAGGATCTCGAGAATTCTAAACTATTTTGAAATCATACATTATCATCAGTGAAGTAAACGTTAAGAATGCTTCATTTCCACATCTAACCACAAATCAAAATTTATATTGATAAAAAATGTACATGGAAACCCTTCTACAAGTTGGTTGGCAATGGAATGGTGGCCTTCATACTTCTTTAAAGTTTCGAAGGATTTTAAAGTAGCCAGATACGGGGGTGAATTAAAAAGTACGAAAATATGAAATTTATTGAACATCAAAATTTCTTTCTCAAAATCGGCACATAAGCATAAATTGTGATTAGAATCATAATTTCCAAGTAACATTTTTCGAAATTTCAACAAATTGACCCGTTTTTAGGACATTTTTTCCAATATTACGAACTTGACAATTGACAGATGTTACCTGTCAACTTTGACAGGTAACCCATTTTAAGTTATTTCAGAAGCAGAAGTGATTGCTATCCAAAGCTGTTATTTAACTACAATAATAAAAAAAATTCCCATATGGTTCCAGCTTTATGGCGGACATTGTATCTTGCAGATGTTTAACTTTGAAATGTGATTCAATGTCCGTCGTGGCATATAGCCAGGGAAGTAGTTGTTGTTTCTTAGTAAACGATCTGCTCTTCGGAAAGTACATAATTTTCAAAATTGTAAGGCGTTATAATATTATTGAAATATTATTATAAAGTATTATTACAGTGAACTGTAATATTGTCCTATTTAATAAAGCGAGTTACCAATAGATATCACTCACAGAATATTAATTATCTATAAGTTTTTGACTTTGAAGTGTAATCCAATATCCGTCGGGGCCTATAGTCCGGGAAGTAGTTGTTTCGTCTTAGTTGAACGGTCAATGCCTTTGAAAAATATTTTTCAAAAACTTATGAAGCGATAGAATAATTAATATTCTGGGATATCTTTTAAAATATTATCTTTGATATCTATTGGCTTCACTAAAATGACAATTATTTAAAGGAAACTGTAATTACTTAAGTGAATACATTTTGGAACAATCTCGCAAATTACTGGAGATCTGGTTAAACTAAGGCTTGATTAACAGGCATCTGTAGTGGAAAAAATATGACAATATTTTATTGAAACCCTACAATAGTTATTTTCACCTTCATATCTTGAGACCCTTCTAATCGATGGTTTTTCTACCGCGCCCTGTATATTTTTTCCTAACTGACAGTAGGATTTAATCGTTAACTCCATTTTTTGGTAAAATAGCAACATATTAAGACATATATTATGGTAAAAGTGAACTTTCTAGAAAACAATTAATATTTTTGGATTTACATTTTAGGAAAAAACGATGGTTCTGTCGGCGGCATTAGATATTTTCAATGCGAACCGAAAAAAGGCGTTTTCTCGAGGCTGACTCGTCTTACCAGAGAACCCATAGAAGGCATCAGCCCAGCACATACACCTTCACCTGTAAATAATATTAGATTTTCGATATCGCCAACTGGCAGTACACAAGGAGCTCTAAAATCTCCTGTTTCGTTGTGTGAGTAAATTTGACAGTTGCCAGCGAAAAAAAATTAAATTCCATTCCACTTATTTTTGCATCTAAGTATGTTAGCATGCTAAAATTTGACTGGTATCAAATATTTTACAAAATATTAATTGCTAATATACAGATACATGCAATGAAAAACGAAACATAGATATTTAAAGCATTGTATCAGAACTGCTTTTGAACTAGTTGACAAATATAAAGCTTCAACACTTTCAACAGATTAAAAACACGATTATCACGGTCGTTCATTTGGACACCAACATCATATCTTACAATTCCCAACACTCCGTAGTCTAAACGTATTGGTCTCAATCATAGAGTAATAAATAAAAGAGATGTTGAACGTGTAGCGTTTTGTGGCACAAAGTTACTACTAGCACCTACCTTGGCTACTGATATGAACCAGCATTCAAGACGCGCGCTTTTTGAATTTGTAAGTTTTCAGCATACGCGTAATATTGTATTAGTAGGAGTAGGAGAATAAAAAAATTCTGCTAGTGAGAAATTACTATTGAAACAACATTTTTCATACAATAAAATATCGAAAATAACACAAAAACAGTCAATAAAAATAAAATAAGAACAGACAATCAAATAATCCACACTTATACACCAATCTACCTGGAGACATCTTGAAGCACGCACCAATATCACACGAACAATGTTCAAAATTCCACTTTTTCATATAATTAGAACTTTTAGCAAATTATTTATTTATTGTCTGCAAAAATAAACGATAAAATGAAAAATACTGTTTCCAGAGTACTCATGCATGGAGAATTTATCGTCACAAATATACATAATAAAATTAGGAGCGAAAATTGTCCGACGTTGTGCAAACATTACACCGAATCAGCTCAAAGACACAAGATTATTTTTGTTCAATAGATTCAGTTTTTGTTTGGCTCAACAAGGAACACTATTTGAACCTTGAATTCATTACTTTTTAGTTTTAGCATTTTAAGTTAAGTTAACCATATAACTATCAATCATTGAAAGGAGGAGAGGCGAGGTTTATTAAAGTGGTTCTGAATCCACTGTTCAACTAAATATTTATTTAGATCGGATCTTTTTTTTGCATGTATCTGTATAGACTATAGACAATTCCAGGAAACCTGACTTTGAGAGCTTGGCCATATTATTCTTCAGAACAACCGATTAATTGGAATTGAAGCTTGTGTCAGGGTTGCCAGGTCTACTGAGTTTTCAGTAGATATACTCATTTGCATATTGATCTACTGGAAAATGATATTACTTTATGATTATAATTACCTATTCTTATTAATCTTTAATTATTCACATACACTTGATATTTCGGCATGCTCTGTTTAATTCGATTTTCGGGCGCCACTGATTATAAATTCAAGAAATTATTTGAAATTTCATGAATGTTGAACATAACGATAGATATTCCATCGTTAGAAAGTCATAATAGACTGTACTTTTTTATTATCTTGCTTATACCTTGTTATTATTATATCGGGGCTACAACTATAGTGCCACCAAGATTTAGCTAAAGCCTTGGCAGATAACAATATTATCCTAAGGTGGGTTAAAGGGCACGACAGGAGTAAAGAAAATCGCATTGCCGATTCTTTAGCCAGGGACGCGGTTGGACTAAAAATTTTAGGACCCAGTGACACCTACGGCTTGGTACTTCGACAATCGTGGAATTAGCCATATGTTACACCCACGATCAATCCCTTAAGCCAGGATCACCCTGGGAAGCTGGCGTCGCAGAAATATTGGGCGATGACCAGGACAAACCTACGTTCAACAGTAGGATTTCTGACTGGCCACTATCAACTAAAGGAACACCTCCATACTATGGGGCTAGTGAACACACCTGTATGCAGGATGTGTGGACAGGAAGATGAAACTGTCAGGCATGTCTTGTAGGTATGTATCTTTTGGGGTAACATTCACTGAGTCCTGAAAGATCTATTGTACCCCCTTACTTCTGCTTAGTTTCTGAGAAGAGTGTCTGAAACCAGCTGGCCCTTCAATCTTATTTCCCGGAGGAATTTCAGGACATCTGCAGAGACCTCAACTTGGGTAAATGTTCCTCTTCTATCCAGTAATCTCCAAGGTACTGTGCTCTAGGATTCTAGAGTGCTCTGCAGTTGGAAAGTATGTGGATGGAGGTTTCGTCTTCCATGCCACAATATTTGCATTCTTCTTACTCCTTCTTGTCTCCTAGTGACCTGTCCATCTTCCTGAGAAGGACTGGATGGATGATGACCTAGGAGGACAACTCCTCAAGAGGATGTACAATGGATCACATGTGGCCTAAGTGCTGTGAGTTTACACTCACTCTCCTTACTTTACAGAATATACAGATACCTTGTAATTCTAAAATGTTTGTCAAAAATAGACAACATCTAACAGATCGACCACTCGATAAATCTAATTCAAAGGATACTGAGATGCAAAAAGTAGTGAAATGGAATTCATCTCTTCAATAGTTTGAATAACCATAGAACAAAATTGTCCAATAGATGCAATTTCTCAAGTTTTTCTTTCGATTATTCTTTTGTATACATATCTTGATTTTTTTAGATGGATCTAGTATAAGTATATCTTCGTCTGCTTCTCATGTGATAGATTATAAAATTGGAGATAGAGTTATAATAAAAAGCAGTCAAGGTTCCAAAGTGGGCACGGTTAGATACATGGGAGCTGCTGAATTCGCACCTGGAGATTGGGTAGGTGTAGAATTAGATGATCCCAGAGGTAAAAACGATGGTTCTGTTAACGGAAGAAGGTGAGATACTTTTATAGTTGTTTATTTTTACTTAGTTTTATTTATTTTTGTTTTAGATATTTTGAGTGCCGTCCGAATTTCGGTTTATTTGCTCCTGTGAGTAAAGTGAGTAAGTCGCCTTCCAAGGTCAAACCGGGCTCTTGTCAAGTTCATGGTGGTTCTGGATTACCACCGAGTGGTATGAGACGCGTTAACTCTAAAGAATCTTTATTATCAAACGTATCGACTACAAGCGCAGCTTCGACTACTAGAAGGGTAAGACTTGGAGCGTCGTCACTTAGTGCAAAGGTACGGGAACTGTTGAACGTATTTATAAAAAAAACTGTGCCAATTTTTTAAATTTAATTAAGTATTTGAAATTTGGATTACCCTGTATAAAAATTGAACATTTTTTTTTTGGAATAAAGAAGATTTTTTATTCATTATTCAACCCTTAAAAAGTAATGTCACACGTCATTGGGATATCCAAGTAGTTCGTACCAAAATTTGAGAGAGGGACTAATCATGATACTTAGTACTAGAAAAAATATACAAAAAAGTTTTGATTTTTGATTGGCACAGTTTTCATCATTATTCAGTAAAGTAATTATGTTCAATGAATTAGCGTTTGTTTTATATTAAATAATGAGGAATCGACTAACTTGTTAACGAAGCTGAAATACCGACTATACAGGATGGTCGACATAGAAATCTCACTCCTCTTTATATTCTTTATTAGTCTACCTGTTTTGACAATTTTTTTTGAAAGCTCAGTTCACATTTTCGACTCCCAATTCACTTTTTACTAAAAATTTAGATTCTTTAGCTTTTTCATAGTTAAACGTGGCAATATCGAATGTTTTTGACTGCATTCCTTCCACGGCTTCAGATAAACTTGCCAAAGTTTACTCCCTATTTTAAAAGAAATGTCATATTTCCTGATCTGTGAAAATATTATATATTTTAGCTTTTCCGCAACTCTGTTATTGAATGAATCAAGTGGGGTGCTCTATTACTTCGACCAAATTAGGTCTGTTCTGTTCCTTCTTAGAATTGCTGGTTCGGTTGTGGTTTCAAGAAAGGGTTTCTTTTCTTCTCCTACTTTTAGTTTTCCCAGATGGCAAAGTCCCTTCAGTGAGAGGAATTTTGTCAGTAACTGCTTCTTAGTAAAAGTGATTCCATTGACGCCTTTGATTTCTTTCTTGATTGAAGTTCCTGAGAGATATTTCGGACTGGTTCTGTTCTGCAAGATCTTTCCAGAGATTTTCAGTCAATTGGTGGATCAGCTGGTCCCGAATTTAACAAAATTTAATTGTTTTATCATCTTATCAGGAAGGGATGGCTATTCTGCGTTCTGTTCTCTCTATCACTAGGTGAAGAGATTTAGGTCTACTAAAACCTACTTGACAGTATCTGTAGATTCGTTGGGTCCATGGGCAAGCCAACCTTTGGAATTTACCCAGGACAAGCTATGTTACCTATTTTAGTCCTGTCTACCCGGGCTAAGCCTCCAGAGGTAATTATAGGTCTTACCATCATGGCTTAGATCCAACGAAGTGTACTAGGTTTGCAGCCCCAATCATTTCCTGTCAGGTCTTGCCATCTTGGTGTACATCCAGTGTACTGGGTTTGCAGCCTTAGTTATTTTCTGTCTGCCATTTCTACACAATTAGAGCTCTTGTCTTTGTTGAAGATTTTCTCTTCATGTTTTTTCAACTTCATTGCCTCAGTCCTTACTCCTCCAAAAATAGAGTTTTGTAGAAGGAATGCTTTTCTGCTTTTGGCTATTGGATATGTAGGAACATTTTATTTTTTATTTTTATCCAGACTTACTTCCGATTTTGTTTAAATATTATGAAGAATCCAAATAAAACATTAGACATAACATAAGAATACTTTTTGAAATAATTACAGTCTTTTCTAATTAGGTTTGTATAACTCAATTGAAACTTTAACTTTGTTCAACAAAAGCTTTTTCATCCATGTATTAGTTTGATGGTTCCTTGTATAATATATAGATGGCGCTATTTCAACGAACGCACTGTTTAAAAAAGAAGAGTTTCGACACGAACCAACCTATGTGTTTACCGCAATAACCTATATACTAATTGGTAACATAGAACGAAAATTATTAATATTGTACAGTGAACAGTGCGATCAAAAAATTCCGTAAATGAGTACTTTTAGCACCAACCTATTTACTACAAATTTCCGGTATTTTATGATCATAAAAAGTCTTATTGTTAAGTTGTATGTTGTTTTATTTTTTTTATATTCCTTAACCATGTTTTTATTATTAATATTTACTTACTGATTTATATTTTATTTTTTACGCATGCGTTGGTTGTTTGTGTTGTTTTGTAGTTGAAATGTTTTAATTTTTCACATTTTTAACTTCACCTTCTGACAGAATCTAGTAGAACCGCAAAAGTAATTGCGGGAAAAAGCTCAAAGATCACATGTGCACCGGTGTTGCCGGATGTCCTGAATTATCTGCAAATTATCTTTAGTGCTGCTAAAGTCTGTCCTGACTCAATGGTCCATATTATCTGGCGGTCTTAAACAGTGACATTTTTTATCTCATGCGAGATTTTTCTTTTGTCCATCAAGAATTATACAATCTCCAATGCAACAAAAAATGTCACTGTTTGAGAATAGACCACATGCTCTATATTCCACTAGAGTGTGATTTACTAGGGATTGAAAGCTTTACAAAATCTACAATCTGATTGAATATATAATGATTAAAAAAACCATCTAACTTTTGTAATATTTCAAATTGGAAATATATTGAAGCTTTGGGCACTTGGAGTTAATATTAAGAGCTCGAATTTTCAGGATAATCTTTTTTTTGGACAATTCCAACAATATTTTGAGTCAAGAGTGAAAATAAATCCAAAAAAACCACCCTAAAGTATATGTGTACTTCCTTAGACCTAAAAGATATATTATGCCTACACAGTTCCTTGAGATACTCTCAAAGACCACTTCCTTTAGACCTATTTCCCAAAGGAATTTTAGGAGATCTGCAGGTTTAAGTTAATGTAAGAAAGTGTCCCTGCTGTATCCAGTAGTCTCTTAGGTGCTGTGCTCTAGGATTTTGGATTCCCTTACAATCTGCTAGTATGTAGAGCAGAAAGAGGTTTTTTCTTCCATTTAACAGAGTCTACATTCTTCATGCTCCACTATTTTGAACTTTTTCAGGTGCTGCACATCTGTTAAAACTCTTTGTGCTGTCTTAGTGTCTGGTTTAAGCATTTATATGTTCTCTGGAACTGGTTGATATTTCCCAAGAGTATTTTTCTTAGCCCTACTAGATCCTTCCCTTGGCAGATATCCTCTTTTCAGCTTTGTCTTTTCTTCCAATATTACACTGGAGCTGATGCTGCAAAGGGAATTCGACTCCCAGAAGAGCGTTTCAGTCACTTTCTTTGCTAGATCATTGGCTATCCCATTTCCTTCTATTCCAGTGGATCCTGGAATCCGTAGAAGGTGACGTTGCTGTTAGTTTATTGAGTTCCCCTAGGCATTTTCATACCATTTTGGAACTAATTTCACAAGAGCTCAATGCTTGACAATCTGATATGATGACTTTCTTTAGTATCATACATTATTTGTCAATATTAAACTGGGCACACTTTCTTGTGGCAAGTTTTTCCCAAGCCTTTGGAGTTTTTTATGCCTATTGTGCGTACAATTTGGTTTATTCTCTGTGGATATCCAAGGTACCGGATTCTTGATAGAGTGTTAAGAGCTCAAGCTCAAGAAGGCGGTAGTTTCGAGGTAGATGGATCAATACTTTGCAGTTTTACAAGATTCTGCGAGATTGTAAACAATTTAACAAAAATAAAAATGTTATAGATAATTTTTTTGTATTTTAATAGAAATCTCCAAGTAAAACAACATCGACGACGACTCCGATTCCGACAAGAACAGCCTTACAGGTAACAACTTATTGATTATATCGAAGTTTAATATTAACAAAAAAAAATAGCAGAACCTTCTCCAGAAGTTTATATTATTAACAATATTATTAAAGATGTATTTTTTTACATAACTGTGCTTTAAAAATAATCAATTTACTTTTATTTATTTGTTATTATTTAAATAAAAATTACTTACATTGTTTTTGTTTATTTTCCTTTATGTCCTTCAGCTGTACTTGTGAACTGTCATAAAGGTAATATTTAGGTGCTTCAAAATGATTTCGATAGTAATGAGCAATATCTGTCTTGGTCTTGGTTTCGCTCACAAGCAAGACTAATGCTGAACATAACCAAAGTGCCAAACTGCCAAACCTGATTCGAGCCGCGGCGGGGCAGGCACAAATTATATGCTCTGCTGTTTCATCATCTTCCAGACAAAGACGACAAGTCGGATCCTCCGACAGTCCAAGTTTCAGCTTATGATGGTTCAGCCTGTTAAAAAGCCAGTTAGACCACGTAGCTTATGCCTGCCTATCGTCTAACATTTGTTTGGAAACATTTTTCGAAGGATGTATAAAAGCCTTTGAATGAACCAATCCTGGTACATTATGCCAGAGGTCTAAAGCTCTTTTCGCTGTCCAGGTATTTAGTGTTTGTTTGGCAGAACTTATTGAGATGCCAATTGTAGGTTCTGGAACGATAGAAACACGTGCAGCTCCCTACTTTGCAAGAGAGTCTGCCTTTTTGTTTCCTTCCATGTCAGAATGGCCAGGGATCCAGAGCAGCAATACTTTATTGAGTTGTCCTATTGAGGAAAGTCTTTTTTGGCAGTCAAAAACCAAATTCGACGTTACACGGTGGGAGCTAAATGCTTGGCTGTCCGATAATTTTTATTGTTCTATGTATGAGATTGGAAACAATGGCGTACATTTCCGCCTGAAATGTATATATGTATTTTTGGGGTAACATTCACTGAGACCTGAAAGATCTATTGTGCCCCCGTACTTCTACTTAGTTTCTGAGGAAAGTATCTAAAATTAGTAGCTCCTTTAGTCCTATTTCCCGGAGGAATTTTAGGACATCTGCAGGCTTCAACTTAGGTAAGTGTTCCTCTTCTATCCAGTAATCTCCTAGGTACTGTGCTCTAGGATTCTGGAGTGCTGTGCAGTTGGAGGAAAGTATGTGGATGGGGGTTTCTTCTCCCATGCCACAATATCTGCATTCTTTTTCCTCCACTTAGGTATTTCAGACCCCCTCTTTGCTAGTTCATCTACTATTTCATTTCCTTTTATTCCAGGTGTACTGGAATCCATAGTAAAGGTATTGTTATCGCATAGTTCATTCAGTTTGGAAAGTCTAGACATTCCCACACCATTTTGGAACTGATTACGCAAGAGCTCAGTGCTTTAATGGTTGCTTGACTATCTGTCATTCTGATAATCCTTTGTCCTCTGTATCCTTTAAAAGTTACTCTTTATAACCACACAATTTATTGGCAAGAATCTTCAGTACCTACCAAATAAGGAGAAACATAATTTTCTGTGATTGTAATTAGTGCTACGTCTTACAGGCTTGAAAGTAATTTTCAGCAATTTTTAGAGATGCATAAAGTCAAAATAATATGACTTGCTCTTAATAGTTCATCCTTACGGAGAACCCGTTCATCTTTATTTGGTATAAGGCAGGTCGTAGTTTACTGTTGGGGGTATTATGTTAGAGGTTATTCCCAGAATACCCTGATTTTCAGTGTCCACTAGCATTTTGCTGCCTTGGTATTGATTCTTGCTTTGCTTTTTACTACATTTTGACCTCTATTTCATGAAATCCACTTACAGAAATTGTTTCTTTCTTTCTTAACCATACCCGATGGGGTAAACAGCCGGCAAAAATCTTGTACAACTACTTCCACGTTTGACAAAACTTTCACTTGCACACACTGTTTTCAAGATAGTTGACAATGTAAGAAATCATGCAACCTTTTTGTAATGCAAGACCCTTCCATAACGAGCTACTTATAGTTTGTAGCACCTATTCATTAACACCCTGTACAATGACCTATTCAATAATTCCAAATTGGTTATTTTCACTGCACTTCGTCTGTTTTCTGTATTAAACTTACACATATTTCCACCAAACTTCCATAATACCTCCACATAATTCCACCAAACTTCCACATGCGATTTACCCATCAACCATACCAAAATACGATTAAAAACAACTATAACTTTATATAGTTTGGCAAACCTATCTGAAGCTAGGCGACATCTGTAACGGGTGAAGAAACATGGCCGATAACTATCATAAACGTGCCAGTGGCGTGCGGTATTTTATAAAAGGATTAAAAAAAATTTATGATTGTTTATATACTAGTATACAGAAACTAATGTATGCTTTGCTTTGAAGGTAAGTTATTTTTCAAAACACAGTATTTGTTGAAAAGTGGCGGGCCCATTGTGCCATTCCTGCTACCTAGATATCCATGAAGCCGAGCCCTTCAATGAAGACCACAACCTTTTTCAGTGGATGCCTGCTTGTGTCTTCAGGGGCCATAACAGGGACTCCGAAGATTCGCCTGCGTAGTACAGCCCAGTATGGACACTCTGACGTTTCGTCAGTCCCCCTACATAGGGAACTTTCCTCTACTCCTAGGCTGTAGAAGTGTTTTCTCATACAGCAGTGCCCTGTTAGGAGTCCTGCTATCTTCCTTAGCCTACTGTTTGGTAGTTCAGTAGCTGCCCTAGCGTGTCCATCCCCTCAGTAGAATTTGGATTGTCTAGGACCCTGCAGAGCATTCCAATGATCGAGGTGTTGATTCCTCAGCCAGTTCTTCGTCTCCTTGCGTATTTTTTGTTTTGTTAGGCCCAGGGTAAGGCCCGGGCCTCAGAAAAGAGCTGCTGCCCCTTCCGCAGCCTGTGCCGCCATTTCTTTGCCTTCAAAACCAGAGTGCGCTGGAATCCATTCTAGCCGCACTGCGTTCCGCCTTGCAAGATTAGCAAGTCCTGAATTGCTGGTATACCCACTCAGGTCTTTAATTGCTGCCTAACTGTCGGAGTTTATGGTTATGCGTCGATCCACATAATCTCTGTTTTGGTTTATCTGCGCACATTCTATTATAGCATATATCTCGGCCTGATATGCAGATACACCCTCACCCAATGGTACACAAATTTGTATCCTTGGATTTCTGGAGTAAATTCCAGCCCCTGCTCCATCACCGGAGCATGAGCCATCTGTGTACCAGACGGTCCCTAACCTCTTCTAGGTACTAGGTGACAGAATCAGCAGATGGCTCCGTCTGTAAACCCCAAGAGCTTTGCGTGCCTGTTAAGCTTACTGTTAAGATTACTACTACAAGTTCTTTTAAGGCATCTATACAATCCCATACCAGCTCATGGTTGACCTCTATGGAATCGAGCACCAACAGTGCAGATTGGCTGACTGTGAATACGGCAACTGAACGGTTTATCCTATGCTGCCTTTTAATTTCTTCAACGTAACTTCCAATTGGAAAGTTGTGACGTCCTTAAATACTGTTTAAATAATAAGCCTTTGATAAACTGACATGGAGCGAATGGAGGTGGCGACAGGGGTATACTGTGATGAGGACACATGGATTTTTGCTTTTTGGGTGTTGTTGGGAAGTTCTAATTGCATTCGATATTGTAAAGCCAAATTTTTGTTTTGTATTTTACCAAAATAACATTTGCCAGAGCGGGCTGCTAGTATTTTCTAAACATTTTTGAAAACAAAATGTTTTTATTAGAATCACTTTTGTGGAGAAAGGTTTTGCTATTTTTGTTACTTTGAATCCAATTTTTTTATTAAATTTCTATTTGCTTGACAGGATGTATTGAAAGAAAAACAACAACATATAGAACAGTTGCTGAAGGAAAGGGAAGAAACGGAAAATAAATTAACTAGCGTGGAGCAACAATTTAAAAAGGTAAGTTTACAGTTGAAGTTATCCTCTTGACGATTTTTTTCACAAATATACACTGTGTGTCCACTTATTAAGTTCGCACCATATTTGAAACTTTTTTATTATCAATTTTATGAAAAAAACTGATATATTTCTCATAAAAAATTCTTCTTGTTCTAAAATACAATAATCAGATATCAATTTTTTTCAGTATTATACGAGGTTTCTCAAAAAATATGAACTTTACTCGAGGGTAAAGTACCTTTGAATTTGACAATATCGAATTTATATTTTTGAACATGCAGAACATTTCATGGAGAATAAGTATTTTTCCCAAAATTGATAATAAAAAAGTTTCCCACAAGGTGCAAACTTAAGAGGACACACTGTATATTTGATTTTTTTATAGCAAAATTTATGGGTTCGCGTCACCGACATGCTAATGCTACTTGTTTCGGTTAGGTTAGAAACTAATGCTACTCAAAACTATAAGAAAATATTGAAGATTCATTTTCTTGGGTACTCCCTGTATACAAAATTCAGCCTGCTGTTACATTTTTGGTCGGTACAGATAAAATAATACAACTTTTATTTGAATCTTGTTTTTGTATTCCCGTAATTAAATAAAATAAGTGGGGGTCAAAATATAATAACAAACCCTGTACATTTTTCCAAAATTTCATCACCAGTCGATTTTTTGTTCCAAATCTTGAAGAATTCAACTGAATTTTATTATATTTTTTTTCGCAGTATCGAGATGAAAGTGGCCGCAAACTAGAAGAAGACATAAGATTGTTGAATACTCTAAAAGCTGAAAATACTCGATTAAATTTCCAACTCGAAGAAGAAAAACGTAAAACTGAAGATATTCAATTTAGATTAGAAGAAACTGTGATTTGTAAAGATGATTTAGAGGTTAGTATCTTCCATCTACCTTATAATTTCAATAATATGAATTTAAAAGACTTTAATCAAGGACAATACAACTTGATGAGAATAAAATATTAATATTATTCTCCGTTGACCGTGTATTAACATACGCTGTTAACGTTCTCAAAATTAAACAAAACCATACATTAATGTTCCCTATTAATGCATGATTTACATTAATCAACTACAGGCAACCCAACGCACATCTTATACATTATATTTTATATTGACACTTACCATATTTACTGCTTGACAGTACCTATCAATATAATAGTCTTCAGCACCTTGGTGCATAATATACTATTTCACTACCTTTGTTGAAAATTATGAGAATTTCTTAGTACCAATCTTGCTTTTCCCAGTTTCTCTCACAGATGTTTATATTTTCTATTTTTGAAACGTTTAATTTCAGTCGAAAGACAAAACCAGTTTAACAAGAATTAACGAATTAGAAAAACAACTAATTAGTGAAAAGGAGAGAATCGACAACCATGAAAAAGAGGCGAATAAGTTATTCGAAGCTGAGGAAAATTTGATAAAATATAAAGAAGAAATCGACAGTTTAAAGGAACAGCTACAAGAATCTAGAAGTCAACAGATAGTATTGGAAGGAGATCATGCCAGTACAGCAGGTATAATTTTTTTCTTCGTAATGTAAATTTTTTTTTCCAACGCTATATCTCAAGATTTGCACAAACAATAAATATTAAATACACGGAAAATTATACCTTATGCTTAAGATAAATAGGGAAATCTAAAAAATATCTGACATTTATGTAATAAGTGTTGCCTATGTACATAGGTTGATCGTAGAAAAAATCTTGTGTGTATTTCGAGCAGAAAATCCCTTGGTAGTCTCGACTGCCAAAGTACTACTTTCTACTCTTAATACACAAATAGCTATAATTACACTGTGTAAAGTGCAGAAATGGATCTAATCAGTGTTTTGTCTTCCAGTGTTGATTAAATCTCTACAAGATGAAATCGATCATTGCAAAGTGGATTTAAACGAAAAGACCGAACTTATAAACGTACTTAACCAAGAAATTTCCAAAACAACTTCAAATTTCAAAAAAGAATTAGAGGAGAACTTAGTCAAATACAGTGAATTGGACAAATTGTGTACCGATAAAGAAAGTTGCTTAACCGTATTAAAACAAGAAAACGAAATCGCCAATAAACTTCTAGATGAAAAATCGATTAGCTTAGCAAACTTGATAAATGAAAAACTTATCTTTGAAACAAATATGGAAAAAGAAATCGATAGGTTGAAAATGGAATTAAGCGCGAAAATTTTTGATTTAGAAAATGCCCAGGATATGTTGAAAGGAAAAGAAACAAATTCTTGTGACCTTGAAAAGGAGTTGAATTCACTTAGAGAGGTGTTAAAAGAAAGGGAGAATGAAAAGGAAGAACTGAAACGTCAGATTGTTATAAATACTCAAAATTTAGAAGAATTAAGTAAGAAATTGGCCTCGAAAGAAGAAGAAGTAGCTAAAATTAAATCAGATTTAGATGCTGTCAAAGAAGAACAAAAAATAATAGTACAGTCAAAAGATCTGGAGATAGTTGAGCTTAGTAAGAGTATTAAAAATAAAGAAGAAGAGTGGTTAGAGTACAGCAAGAAATTAAATTTATCACAAGTAAACTATGAACAGAATCTGAATGAGTTGAAGATTTCTGAAACTAATTTGGAAACTTTAAAAAAACAATTCCAAGAGAAATTGGATGTTAAAGAAGTGGAGCTGAAGGATTATCAAGCAAAACTTGAAGAAATAGAGAGTAGGGGGGTTAAGGAAGAAGCTGCTTATAGGGAATTGAATAAAAATTTTGAAAATATAAAAGTGGAATTGGAAACGTTGAGTGAGAAAAATAAACAATACGAACTGAAATTGAATAAAGAAAAAGAATCAAAGCAAGAGCTTTTGAGTAAAATAGAGAAGAAAGAGGAGGAGTTAATGAATTTTAAAAACGAAATTGATAATTTAACTACAAAGTTGAAAAATGTAGAATCAACAGAAAACGGATTAAAAGAAACTATAATCGAGGAGAATAATAAATTGAAGGAGTTGACGAATACGTTACAAGAAAAAGATGTGACAATTTCGTCATTGCAAAAAGAATTGCAAACGATAAAAATCGATTTCGATTCAGTATCGAGCAACTTACAGCAGTACCAAAACAATTTGAATGACGTCGAAACGAATTTAAAAAAAGAAAGAGACGAAATTAAAGAGGTTTTAAAAGAAAAAGTAAAAGAACTGGAAGATTTAAAAATAGAATTTAATAGCGATAAAGCTGGAAAAGATTTAAAATTACAAGATTTAACACAGGATTTAACGAATAAATTGAAAATAATTGAAGATCTGCAAAGGATTAAAGATGAGGATGAGTTGTTGAAGAAAGAAAGAGAAGAGGTGAATATGAAGGAAATTAAATCGAAAGAAGAAGAAATACAGTTACTGTTGAATCGAATTTTAGAAAAAGATAATGAAATTAATGTGCATTTGAATACTTTGAAGGAACTTGGAGAAAATCTCAAACAAAAGGACGAGGAGTTGATGAATTTTAGGAAATTAGTGGAGGAAAGCAAGGAAACTTCATCGGGAACTATTTTAAAATTGAATAGTGATATTGAGGGTTTGAGTAAAGTTAATCGGGAATATTTAGAAGAAAATGAAAAATTGAAAAAGTTGTTAAACGATTCGACGGCGATGGTTGATGGTAAAAGTTTGGAAATAGCTGGAATGATGGAAAAAGAAAGTAGAAACGAGGAATTGATTAAATCGTTACAAGCAGATTTGACTAGTAAAAATAAAGAAGTGGAAACGGCGTTACATAATGTACAGAGTGTTCAAAATGAAAAGAATGAGGTTGAAAGTAATTTAAAAAAAGAAAACGAAGATCTGAAATTAGACGTGGATAAATTAAAAAGCGCTTTAATGGAGAAGGAAACAGAAATAGAAGAAGTAAATAAACATGTAGGAAAATTGGAATTATTAAAAGTAGAAAGTGAGGGTAAATTGAGAACAGTCCTTGAAGAACAAACGGAATTTGAAATTCAAGTGTCTGATTTACTGACGAAGATTGAAAATAAAGATAAGGAAATGGAGGAATTAAGAGAAAAGGTGAAAAAGTTGTCGTCATCTGAAGAAATTATGCAAAAAGAACTGAAAGAATCGGGAAATTTGTTAGAGGGTTTGGATAATTTGAAAAGTGAAAATGAAGCGTTGAAAAAACAATTCCTCGAATCAAATCAACGAATAGAAACACTTTCAACGGAAAATTCTAAGTTAAAAGAAGAATTAACGGATAATGTAGAAAAATTGTCAAATTTACTCCAAACAGTTGAAGAAAAAGAAGCAGCTCACGAAAGTTATAAAATTCAAAGCGATGATAAAGTAGGAAGTTTGGAAAAAGTTGTCGATGAATTTCGTGTTAAAAACGATGAACTGGCACGAACTGTCGGTAAATATAAATCGGAAAGCGAATCTCAAGCTAGTCGACGTGAACGGTTGGAAAAGGAGGTGGAAAATATAAAGGGTACGTTGAATGAAAAATTAATTCGAATCGAAGAGTTGCAGAGAAGTTTGAATGAAGTTAGTAAAGTTGTAGCGGGAAAAGATGTACAATTCAAGGAACAGATCGTCGAAATTAAGAAGTTGGGTGTTGTTAAGGTAAGTAAGTGTTGGATTTATGTATGTATGTATTTTTGAGGTAAACATTCACTGAGACCTAAAAGATCTATTGTGTCCCCTTACTTCTACTTAGTTTCTGAGGAGAGTCTCAGAAAATAGTAGCTCCTTTGGTTCTATTTCCCGAAGGAATTTTAGGACATCTGCAGGCTTCAACTTAGGTAAATGTTCCTCTTTTATCCAGTAATCTCACAGGTACTGTGCTCTAGAATTCTGGAGTGCTGTGCAGTTGGAAAGTATGTGGATGGAGGTTTCTTTTTCCATGTCACAATATCTAAATTCTCCTTACTGTACTATTTTGAGCTTTTTCTGGTGCCCATTCAGGCTACAATGTCCCGTTAGGATCCCTGTTAAAACTCTTAGCTCAGTTTTACTTTGACTTATGCATTCATTTGATCTCAACAGGTCGTAGTCACCCAGAAGAATCTTTGATTGTCTAAGCCCTACTAGATCTTTCTATTGGTCAGATCTTCTCTTTTTCTTTCAATATTACATTGGGACTGATTCCACAAAAGGGTTCAGGCCCCCAGAAAGGTATTTCAGTCCCCCTTTTTGCTAGTTCATCTGCTATTTCATTTCTTTCTATTCCAGTGTGTCCTGGAATCCATAGTAAGATAAGGTAAGGACTATATTGTTCGACTCGCCCAGTTCATTGAGTTTGTCTTGGCAATCCCACACCATTTTTGAACTGCAGATTACACAAGATCTCAGTGCTTTAAGGGCTGCTTGTATTCTGTTAGATTCATAATAAACTGAGATTTTAGAAAAATAATTATTGATAGGTTGACATTTTAAGCACAGAGAACTGTATTCAACATTGATCTTTTTTCAACGATATAATAAAAAAATGCAAATAGAGGGTATTTCATTAAAAACATAACTTTGATTTACTATCTTTTTGGTAGATCCTATACCTATATTTCAAAATATATTAAAATGTAGCTTTAATGTTTGAGTAGCCACCTAAGTAACCGAACCTCACACCATTGGATTTATTTTTAAACTGTTTAATCCATAGAGGTAATACAGATAGAGGCAACAAGCCATAGGCCGCTCAGTAAGTGAGAATGTCCGTCTGAACTCCGGTGAGAAAGAAAGAGACAGACGATCAGAGGATCCATGGTGTAAGGATAGGCAAGGTGTGTTCTTCCGGAAAACCGATTTTCGACTGCTTTTGCGCAGTCCCGTTTTCGTACACGTTTAAATATAATAATATAATGATACGCTGCTAAATTACATAACTTTCAACGGCTTGGATTAATTCGCGCGTTTATCTGATTGGTTAGAAAGTTAATATGGCCGGTGAAAATGGATGCGCAAGAACACACCTTGTCTATCCTTACACCAAGAGAAGATCTATCTCTCTTTCTTAGTTGCTGATGGGTTCCGAACTGGCTTGCTGCCTCAATCTATTGTATCTCTATGGTTTAATCTCCTGAATAGGATGCACCAGATGGTTCGACGAACGATGTCCAGCAATTGATGGAGGAAAAAATATTTGCCGAAAATCAAGTAAATTTCTTAAATTCGATCATAGCGGATATGCAGAAGAAAAGCGAAGAACAAAAAGCTAGGATAGAAATTTTAGAAATGGGTTACAGTTCGTCTGCTGTAGATGAATTAACTTCGTAAGTATTCTTCTTAAACGTTTTGCAAGAGCTGCATACAATATTTTTTCTACATTCATGCAAAAATTAGAAAATTACAATATAATATGTTGGGTGCTCAAACTCAAACCATTCTTTTTTTTTTGTATCTTTATGGCCTCCACCTTGTCAGTACTCAATCATAGCTGGTTTTCGCCTTGACCATTTAAATTTTAAATAACCAAAGATTTTTGCAATAATTGTAACTCGTTGAGACTGAGTAATAAGATATTTGCTCTGGATTTTTATTTTATTTAAAGGTTTATGTTTGTCATAAATCATCTAAAACTGACACAAGAATAACAGATGAGTGCAAAAAATAGTATATTAAAGTATAAGTGGATATTAAGATCTTTAAAACACGCGCGAAATAGAGTAAGTGTTTTAAAGACCAGTTATCCACGAATACTTTACGCTATTTTATTTTATTGGTCACTTTGAAATCATAAATACTGGTACTACAAGGATATAACCGATAATGTAAAATGGCTGAATTTGTGATGACATTAGTTTACCTTGCGTTGTCATGGAAATGTTAATAGTATAAAATTAAATACCATTTCCTCCAAAATGAAAAAAAAATAACCAGTTTTTCCATTAAATGTGTTGTTTTTCGCATGAATTAGAAAATTATATTATATGAATAAAAATTGAGGGATGTAGTTCTGTTGTTTAATTTCATTGCTCTAATTAATGTTACTGTTGTTTCTGCAGACTTGGATTTAAAATGGATTCCAAACAAGTACCACCAAGGATGTATTGCGATATTTGTGAAGAATTTGATCTTCACGAAACAGAGGAGTGTCCTACGCAAGGTGAAGACGAACTTCCCAATTGTCAATTTAACACAGATGCCAAAATAAAACCACCACCTCGAGATTATTGTGATATATGTGAAGGTATGTTACTTGCTTACAAATAATTTACAGCCGTATTAATAATAAACACGATAATAGCATTCTAACTAATGGCTACTAAGAGCGTACTTACATCATGCTAATCAAATCATATTAATAATTGAATAAATAACAATATGTTTATATAACATAAACATGACAACAATGTGAAATACTTAAACGGCTATATTCACTCTTATTTCTCTTCCTAAAATTTCTTTGATATTCTGTCATGGTCTGTGATAAAATATATATTTCTGTGATCTGTAATGGTAATGGATGTACCTATATCATGTTTATCATCTAATAAAAAAAAATAGTTCTCCTTTAAGGCTTGCACACATTGACGCGAATTAATACGCCGCGATAACGAAGCGAATATTTCGCGACATAGGCGGTATCGAAATTCGTCTCTCCTATCACATTTGTGCGAATATTAGCGACATAACCTACCTTTAATATGCATCTCTTGCCCAATAATTTCATCCCATAACTTATTTTTCTTTCTTATATTTTTGTAATCTTCATGGGCTAAATCGTATAAAATCGGATATTTCTTTACAAACTCTATTAATATTTCAGTGGCAGACATCTTTGTTTCGCAACGAAAACGATAGAAAACGCGGCTGGTCGCGAAATAAATAAAATTCGCTGCAGTTTCGTTGTCGTCAAGCGAAATTTTCGCGCCGGTTTGTTGCTCCTCGTTATACGCCGAAGACCTCGAGACGACGAATATTTCGCGAGGCGAAAATTTCGCCGTCGCGCCGAATTATTCGCGCCAGTGTAGGCATTCCTTTAATGTCCACATGAACCATAAATTATTCATTATATTTTCAGTTGAATTTTTGTTTATTCTGTGAATTTGTTTGTATTATAAATCATCATATTCTCTAAACGGATTTCTTTTTCTTAGAGAGGATTTTCAGGAATTCTCTCCTATCTGGGCTCATAACAATGTACATATAATCAAGTACAAGCAGTCTGTATAAACAATTTTCTATTATAATCTCCACAAAGTGACAATTAATCAAACTGACATTTGACCAAAAAAGATTAGATTAACTTTAACACGGTGTAAAACATACCCTAACATGTTACTAAGGATTTGGTATCATTCTAGTGTTACAAAATAATGTTAAATGTATTATTAATATTCTTTTTACTAAATTGGTTTTAAAGTCATGTTAGAATGATCTAAATTTTATTATTAATTAGGCAGATAATGTTTTTATTCTCACAATGTTTTTATAGCCATTTATGCTATGACGTACATATCCTAAAAGAGAAGTTAGCTACATAAGGGTTGACATAGTACCACAATTCTGTCGTCTTTTTTTAAATCGTGATGAAGTATAATTGTTGTATTGCTTTTATGGTGAATAGAGGAGTTTAGTCTAGGGTCAGTGCGGCCAACAAAAAGTGGTTTTTTCTGACAAGAATGACAGTAAAGGTCTACTGCTCAAAACATCATGTTTTTTATCATTGCGAACATCTGTATTGCTTTATTAAAATAATAAATATACATCCGAAGCGTATATCTTGAAATTTAAAATTACCTTTTAGAAGATTACTCAACATATCAGTGGCCAATAATCCTAGGAGCTTCTGGCAAGTCACCATTTCATTTCTGTTATTCAGTCACTAGTTATTACAAATGTCAGTTATATTTATTTTTGTTGATATTCGTTTAATTGTTTAGGTCCATTTTCTTTTACATTTTTGTATCATTTCTAATTAGCTGTATCTCTATTCATCTAATTACTTTTTTCACTGATATTCACTGACAAAAAAAAAACACTTTGTTAGCCTTACTGACATTGTACTGAACCCTTCTATTATTATTACATTTCTTTAATGTATTTACAGTTAGTTTTTACTTTTCAGCGTTTGGACATTCGACTGAAAATTGTACAGAAGAACAAGAATTTTAATGTGAATGGAACCTTTAGGAAAATCGATTAATAACAATTTGTAGATATCAAATAACTCTTAAGACGAAATATAGTTATTCTGTTATTTTATGAATTTCAATTTCCCTGTATATATTTACACCAAAACCGAAAACAAGGGACCTTTTTAATTCTCAAAACTAATTTTTTCAAAGTTCTCCCATCGAACACCGCCTTTAGTCTCCAATTTTTGTGGCAGTATCTGTCTGTTGTAATATTTTGTCAAAACCATAGAATTAAAAACCAGTTCTGTGGATAAAACCATAATAGATACATTAATGCTTTTCTTTCAGGTACGCGAGACCCTTGGGCCTCAAAACCTGTGTTACTAGTAGGAAATGCATCATGTCATTAATTTTGTCATTTCATTGCTCATAACATAACCAAACTCTCATTTTCATATAGGTAAAGTGGAAGTCTACATAGTTGTTAAATATTTACAGTAAATACTAGGTAGTCCTGTAGCAATTATTCGCCAATATTATTGGTGCTGTATGCTGTACTTTTGCTTTTGCAATTAACATTCTCAGACATGTTGTTTTTGTTCTTTAATATAACCTAAACGAAAAAAAACCACGCTTGATAGTTCATAAGGGGAAGGCAGTTCGGTGCAGCTTGCACTGGAGTCGCTCAGAGCTGCTCTGGTACATAAAAGGAAAGCTCTTGTATCAAACGAGTTTGACATAAAACTGACACTTTTGCTAAAGGCAAGTGAAAATTTCACTTGTAGTGTATTACGGGTTGCGTGAATCGACAAAGATGGAATCTCTTATGCAGTGTTGCCATATCTACCAACTTTTTAGTAGATCTACCAATCTTCACTTCAGTCTACATATCTACCACCCTAGACCTTAAAACTACCTTGTTTTTAATTAGTATGACATATCACCACTTTTAAATAATATTTTTATATCGACGACGTTGCGATGTGTTGCGTCAGCCATGCGAAAATGCGTTAAGTCTGACTAAGCGCCAATACATAGGCAGTATGGCCTTAATACTTTAGCCTATCAGCTAACAGCAGCATCAGGTTGACAACGGTTCGCGCCCATTCGCGGTTCCCGGAATCTGAACGCGTGAAGACCCCATTTAAATTTTTCAATAAAAATATGTATACAGTTCTTGCATTTTTAATCTAGAAAAATCTTCTAAACTAAGGTGGTAGATCTATCAATTTTGCATTTCACATTCTACCAATTTCTACCAACAGTTTGCACATAATCTACAAATTTTCTAAAATTCGGGTTGGCAACAATGCTCTTATGGTTCAGACTAGACCATAGAGTAATAAATATTTATTACTCTATGAACTAGACTGGACCGACACCGACAAGGGCGACAAGAAACCCAAGAGCATGCATATTGAATATTGGCCGGTGTAATTAACAGCTTTTAAATTTTTATTACTTCATTTTGTATAAGATAGTTTATCAGACCCTTAAAAATAAGGGCCCAGTTGGAACAAATCTATTACTAAAAATACAAGAAGCATCTTTAATAAATAGTTTTCTTGTTAAATCAAATAACCATTCTTTTTACTAAGAATATTTATTTGCAGCATTTCACTCTATTAAGCAAAGAAAGGGCTGAGCATAAACGGCACATCTATGCAGTGTTTTCCGTGTCCAAAATATAAAAATCCGTGTTTGGGGGTTCTTAAGTTGTGAAAAAACACTAAACCAGGCCAGTAAATCGATTTTAATACAACCATTTCTTCATTTTGTGTAATGTGGATGATCCAACAACCTTCTGGAATATCGATATCTATGGGATCTAAAAAGTCGGTGGCGTAATTGTAATCATCTCTTGTTAAAAGATTTGTATTTTGTTTTCTTGTAGGTACACGAAAGTGTAAAAACGAACTCCACTCTCTAGCATCTATAGTTTGCAATCCTTCAAAACTTAAATTATTCACAACAACTCCATCTGCAGCTCTGAATATACCACCTCTTGGTACAACGCTGACATTATCCATGATCAAATACACCGTAGAAGATAATCGATCTTCTTCTTTGAGTTTTCTTATTTCCGGTTGTTTCCTCTTACCTCCTATCAATATTTCATCTTTTTCTATCAGGATGTCAATTATTATCGAAGGATCTCCTTGGAACTTAGTTGTGCACAAAGGCGTTAAAGTTAAACCGTTTTGGGTGGGTTTTGGTAACAAACCCCATTCAATACAGTTTCTACTATAATAGAAAATCTTTCCATACAAAATATCTTTTTGATAACCATAGGAGATGTAATAATCCTTTTCAGCACCAAATATCTTACCCCAGAAGTATATGTGTTTGAAATGATTTTCATTTTGTAAAATACGCAGTGAATTGTGAAGTATTATACTTTCTTCTGTACTTATTACATGACCAAAATGTCCAGATGAATCCAAACTGTGTAGAATATCATCGAGATTCATTTTGAAATGTCAACTTGACACAATTAATAATGATAGCTAATAATTCAGTTCATAACAAATTGAAAATCACTTATTTAATAAGTTAGTTAAAAATCACAGAACATAAAATATAAACATAATATCCTGAATGAACTACTTTTTAATTAGCAGCAGATATTTGGAGCTTCATCTATTTGGTTAATTAATTGTAAATTAGTCACTTACAGAAAGTATTCCAGAACTGCCATTTCTAGGATACCTACCACAAAACAAAACTAACATAATTTATTATTGTAAACTATGAATGCAACATAAATTATAAAAACCTGCACTAGCCAAATGCTGTCGCAAGGGGGACAAAAAAGTCCAAGGAAGAACCACAAAACATCAAAAATCTTCATTTTTAGAGCTATATCTTGCTGGGGGATAATTTACCCAAATACCATTAAAGCCCTGACACTTTTATTTCAAGTTTAATTATTAAAAAATTTACAATTATCATTATACATAACCTAGTCCAATCCTTCTTTCTTTTCTTTAATTGCTTCCTAAAACAATATAGTTATTTTATAACAAAAAAAGTAATTCAAGTAGCATAATAAAAATATTGAATATATTTGAAATCTTGCCTGGTTTATAATTACAATCTTTTTAATCTAAAAATTCTCCTTATCAATTTCTTTACAGGTATTAGTAATCATTTTACACTTTTATATTAGATATAAGCACTCAAAATGTTGAAAAGTTCATTCAGAGCATCTTACCTTGAATCGCTCCTCGAATAGAGAAAGTTCTGAAATTAAATCTGTAATAGCATGCATCAAAGCTTCTTGTGGTGAATATTCAGAAGTTGTTTGAATTCTTAATACAAATTTATGTTCTAGTGGATGAGGTAGTTTATAACCGGCAAATAGAACATTGGGATCTTTTAGAAGTTGGCTAGAATAATAAATAATTGTTTTGATCAAACCATGGGACCGCAACAACTTGTTTTCAAATCTACTTACTTTCTGATCATATTACCAAGTGTGTGATCTTCTTTATTAATAGTAAATATAGCAGCATTGGGAACTTTTGTATCTTGTTCTCGAATAATCCTAGTAAAAAATGTATAGAATATTAGTTCAAATGTGTAGGTATTTGCAAAATCGGTTGCAAATCATCTAGTGATAGATACTTACTTTTTTTCTCCATCGTACAATAAAAATGATTCAAAGGTCGGTGGCGCATTCATTTTGAGAAGGAAAAAACTATAAACTTTTAAAGAATAATTGTTATTATCCTAAAACAGAGAAATTCATATCATATCGAAAAGTTGAATGTAAATTAAAATAAAAACAAGTTTCTTCTTCTTCTTTTTCATAATATTTTTGGCTTTGTGCTAAATAAGTATTTGGCCACTACAGGTACGGTAAGTTTTTACATTTTGCTTTGATGAATTTATTGTCAATAAAATTTCTTTTTTTATATCATATAATTGTTAAGTGTTAAAGAAATGTTTTCTATTTCATACTCACCATAGATGAAAGTCGATAGATAGACTTTACAGAATAAATCGATAAATATAAAGTTATGTTACTGGCAACGCAGCATAATATTTGATTCTTGAGTTTTGGCGTGTCAAGAAGTGAGATGAGAAGAGAGGTGGTTTCTATGCGGTTAGTTTCTTGTCCTTCTCTCCTCATAGTTCGCTGAAAATGGCGGAAGCCACAGGTGCGGCAAGTGTTAATTCTAATGCCGAAATTGTTAGGGGCCAAGTTTTTGAAGTAGGGCCCCGCTATGCAAATTTGGCTTACATTGGAGAAGGAGCCTATGGAATGGTTGTGTAAGTTATGTTTTCAACAGTTGTTTTGATACAGTGAACATACGCCCTAAAACAAGAGAAAAAATACTGATTTAAACATATTCGTCTAATGTTATTTTTATTACTGATTGTGTTGATTTGTTTTCCAATTAGAACAATAATTGGTGTGCTCAGCTATATACACTTAAGTTGAATAGAAATGAGGTTATGTTTGTTTAAGTGTTTCTTTTTTATTACAATATATAAAATCAACGTTACACTGGTATCATATTGTTTAATAACTGATGAATGGTGAATAAAACTAATTAAACATTTTTCCTATACAACTATTATAGTTTCTTTCATCTTGTATTTTATAGATCTGCAATGGATGCAGTAACTAAAACAAAAGTGGCAATAAAGAAGATATCTCCTTTTGAGCATCAAACATATTGTCAAAGGACACTCAGGGAAATCAAAATACTCACCAGGTTTAAACATGAAAATGTAAGATTTTAAGTTAGTAGTTATCAACTTGAAGCATAGGGCTTCAAGTGTTTTGGTGCAGTTCTGTAAAAAACCCAATTTATGAAAGAAGGTTTTTTGCCCACTGAAAAATGTATTGTTTATTATTTTGTATTATTTTCACAGATAATTGATATTAGAGACATACTTCGTGCCACTACTATAGACCAAATGAAGGATGTATACATTGTACAATGTTTGATGGAGACTGACTTATACAAACTCCTTAAAACTCAGGTAATAAACTTTGAAATATTGGGATTTTCTTTTCATAAGGGAAATAAACAGTTATATCAATAATCATTATAATGATTAATTTAAAACATTGTTATATTCAAGGTTATTATAAACATTGAAACTGCGCATTTTTGTTGCACACTTAAAAATCCTGGAAAATCCACAATAATAAATATACAAAGTACCACAAGTAAACATAATTTTTTTATGTTTTATTAACTTTTTATCTATCTAGGCTACTTTTATTTGCTCCCTCCCATTAGGGTACAATAGATTTTTTTCTTCAATAAAAGTTATTGTAAAGATTACCACTCCCTATCATCTCACTTTCTTTTTGTATCTTACATCACCTGTATAAATATTTAAACAAGATAAAATTGGAAACTTTGTAGAGGGTTTTTATTATGATATTCTTAGTGAGTCATATTATCTTGTGTATTTAAATTGCAACAGTATTTTGGGAATAAGAATAATTTTGGGCTTTAAGATTGAACCTTTGGGTATTAATATAAAATGTGATGTCTCATGTTATATTGTGGGACACCATAAAACCACATGAAAATAAGTTAAAAACTCAATTTAACAATTAATGTACATATCACATTACAAGTGAGGGATATGGTTATTAGGTAGGATTACTTATTATCAGCTTTTTTAATTTCCATGCTACAGCTGAAAATACACTTTGCCTCTCACAAATTTGTACTGTAGTATCTGCACAATAATGTGTATTTCGTATCAAATATTTTTACAAAAATTCTACAATCTTGTCATTCCAAATCAAAATTATTCAATTCTCAAATAAATATTTTATATGATACTTTCCAAGAAAAATTATGTATTGTTCAGCTAATGATAGTTATAGAGTTGATTTTGTTTAAATATTGTTCATATTATGTCATGTATGTATGTAGTAACATTATTGTTTAATAAGTCTTTTTTTAAAAAAACTTTCTTGCATTTTGAACTGCAATACTGATACATATTTACTTCTTTTTCAGAGACTGAGTAACGATCACATATGTTACTTCCTTTATCAAATTCTCAGAGGTTTGAAATATATACATTCGGCAAACGTACTTCATAGGGATTTAAAACCAAGTAATTTACTTTTAAATACTACCTGTGATCTCAAAGTAAGTACTATTTATATTATATTTGTTGTCTAAGATGTTCAATGTTTTTGACATCACTGACAAGGGACAACGTTTTACTATAGTTCATTTAATAACCAGGAGGAGTAATTTGAAAAGCCTTACTCACACCACTAAAAGTTACCAGATTAGTTACTAAAGGGTGTGTTCCAAAAAAGTAAACAACAGTCATGTTCCAAATCTATGAAATAGGCCTTGATTTATAAAGAAATCAGCCACGCATATCCTTAAGACGATTTCTCGTCTGCTCAGTAGATTATTTAGATGTCCATTGTAGATGTAAGATGAATGTATTTGATTTTTGACGGTCCTAAATGACCTTACATTGTTTTATCGAACCAAGCAAAGAGCTGGTACTCGAAGTAGAAGGATCCATAATTGCAGATATTCAATACAATTGCTTACTGAAGTTTTTAAAGGAACAGTTTCGACGAAACTGAGTGAAAATAATAAAATAACAAGAGTGGATGCGATGACAAAATTAATTATATTTTTCTATGACTGTTGAGAAATGGACCCTTTTCGGTGTAATGTTTGAATCAGACTCGCTATGAAATGTCATAATTTGACTTTGACAGTACCTATACCTACCTACCGAAGGTGATTTAGATCTGACTTTTTATTAGAATGGATACAGAAAGTGAGAATGAATTCAACTGCTCAAATTTCACCATCAATATTGTAAGCAATAAATGAATTCTCATTGTAGCTTCCAAAATGGAATTGTTTGACATAAAGCATTAAGTTTATTCAATAAAATATTCTCTAAATATCTCGTTCGTTTGAATTGATAGGTGAACACTCAGTCATAGAAAAAGTATAGTATTCTACTTTCGTGTAATGGCTATTACTCACTCGAATAATTACGACGTTCGCCTGCGGCTCACGTCGCAAACTTCATTCTCATGAGTAATAGCCATCATTACACGCTCGTTGAATAATATACTATTATCTGTCAGAACTATCAAAAATGGAAATTATCAGCTGATGTCAATATTAGAGAGTGTTGTGTAAAACTGGGCAGAATCTGACCAATCAGAGGTCTACAGAATTGCCAACTTAAATTCAAATTACTCCTCCTGTTTTTTAAAAGGTATAATTGAAGTCTAACCACCATCCAGTGTTTATCAGTTGAGAATGAAATCTAAATAGAATGTGACATGAATCCACCAGAACAATATGGCAGACCTGTCAGTGACATAATTTTGGAATATGTTGTTGAAAATTATTGCAATAGTGCAGATTATTTAAAAAAAAAGATGTGAATTGAATTTAAGTTTGGCAGAGTCTCTCTCACCCAGATCTTAAATATCTTCCACCAAATAAACTAACTGACTTTATTAAGAAGGTGAATGTGAGTTTGAGACACAATAGGCTCTTGTGAGTCGCAGTGGAGGGTCTTGTAGTCCCATTAACCTAACCTAGTCTCCATGGAAAATTTATCTTGATAAATAATTGTTGAAAATACCCAATCCCAATACCCAATTGATCAAAATAAAGTTTTGGAATGTGCTACAAATGAGGCATGTTGGTTTACATAATTCCATGTGTAGTTTTTATGATAATTAGAAGTGTTTGTCAATAGTCCAAATTGCATACCAAACAAAGTTTCAGTGTCCAATGCTATTTAGAGAACTTAATTTTAAGTAATTGAAAAATAATTGTTTGAAATGAAATCTCGATTGTATATTTTTTCCTCTGCAGATTTGTGATTTTGGGTTAGCAAGAGTAGCAGATCCAGAACATGATCATACGGGATTTTTAACAGAATATGTAGCCACTAGGTGGTACAGAGCACCTGAAATAATGCTTAATTCCAAGGTATGATTTTTATATATTCCATTTCAGATAATTTTCATTTCAGTAGTTCAGTATTTTTCAAAGGAATTTTTTTTTTCAATTTTGGATAAGCTGTAAGAGTTTAATCCTCTACAAAAAACTGTTTATTATCACATTTCAGTCTTACGACAAGTTGAAATGAAAAAATAACTGAATTCTGATAGTGGTACAGCAGAAGTTGGATAATCAATGTGTACAGAGTGGCTCAAACTAAAAAGTATATGTTTTTTTACTCATTGTTACATATTTTATTTTCCTCTCTTGTGCCTGTATGGTTACTGAATGTTAATTTTCAACCAACAATATCAAGTAATGAAAATGGTACATTCAAAGTCCAAAATAATATCATTTAAGAGAAATTTTGGAGTATTAACTTATTAAAATTAAATAGCAACTAAAAATTTGAAAATGTATCCCTTTATGTAAAGGATTTTCTTCTTTCCAATAAATATTCTTATGCAATACTTACACAGATGCCCGGAGAAAATTTTAAATATTCCATAATATATGAAAAAAGTTAGTTTCAAAAGAATGTTGAACTTTTATACAACTTTTACTTTGAAATGTTGAAAGTCAATTGAGTGGAATTTTAGAAACTTTTTTGCTACCTCTATTTAGATCACTATCGACTTGTACAAGTCAGGTAGTCAAATTGATTTATTCTTTATGTTAATTTTTTTGTAAAATTAAACCACAATATTTTTTTATATATCTTGATAATTTAACGTTTCAGTAGCGCTCCAGCTACCCTTATCTTCTTGATGAATTAAGTTTTTTTAAATTCTGGACAACTAGTTGTTGAATTAGTGTCAGATATGTACCAAAATAAAAAAAAAAACTCAATTTAATAATGAATATACCACATACAGAAGATAAGTTGGTTTATTTTTTTAGGGTTACACAAAATCCATAGATATTTGGTCGGTGGGATGTATTTTAGCAGAAATGTTAGCAAATAGGCCAATATTTCCTGGAAAACATTATTTAGATCAATTAAACCACATTCTTGGAGTACTTGGATCTCCATCACAAGATGATCTAGACTGTATAATTAACGAAAAGGTAAATAATCTTAATTTATTTTACGTTTACACATGTTTTTAATTTGTTTGACTGGAGGGATTTTCAATAGTTGTAATGGTCGTATTATATCCTTTCGAAAGTGCTTCTATCTGAATCCTTGTAAACTCTCACAGAAGTAGAGTATCTAAGTTAATAATATTTTATCCTACAGTTTTTATTTCCTGGTCACCAGGTCGGTAACTGTCTTCAAATGTCTCTTACCCAGCTTCAACAGCCAGGTTGAGAGTTCCTTGAGTACCTTTTTCAATAAACTTTTTGGATTTAAGTTAGTGTTCCCAAACTACCCTCGTATGCAATCTTTAGTGATTCCATTAAATGGTTCTGGACCTATAGTCTCCTTTAAAATCTTCTCTATAATAGATTATAACCCATATTTGTTGTATTGGGAAAGTGAAGAGGATTTCAGCTTTACATTAAAACATAGGTTGTTTCATTTAAAAATACCTAACTTTGATTTGTTTTGTTGGAACACATTGTCACTAATTTTCAAGCTTAAGACACTAACAATTTTTATACCTATTTAACTTTTCTTGCATTTTACATGAAAATTTTTGACAGTTCCAAGAACTAATCAAATTACCTCATTTTTTATCACGTGAAAAATTTCATCCAATCATTACACTGATATCAGACCATTGGCTACTTTCACGTTGCTATGACACATATTGATTTATTTTGATTTTAAAGTTTCAAATATTTCGAAATGTCATTTAAAACTGATGAAAATATTGATGGACTCATATGTAGAATCGAACATACCAAGAAATACATTGTTTTAGCTCTGTATTCTTTCCACAATTATCAAAAAAATTTCAATCCGAATAATCCTCGGACATTGATAAATGCTCAAAAATTTTATGACAACTTTCTCAAGCTTGTTGCTTGTCGGTAACACACCTCAGCTTCCAAGCAACAAGCTTTTGAAATCTAATAATATTTTTTCAAACATTTATCAACAAATATGTCCTTGGGTTATTACTACTGATAGACCTGCCGGGCTTTATCACACTAATCAATCACTCTGTATATTATTATGAGACCATACAAAATTTAACACTTTCAATTTATACGAAATGACATCTGTGGGATAAAGTTGAAATAGAATATAAAATTTAACGTCAAACGTTTACTCTTCTAATTGGTTGTCTTTCGAATATGTATTTACAAGAACTTTTCATTTAATATTTTTTATTTTAGGCTAGGAGTTATTTGCAGTCACTTCCGTTCAAACCGAAAGTCCCTTGGGTGCGGTTATATCCAAACGCAGATCCAAAAGCTTTAGATCTCTTAGATAAAATGTTGACGTTTAATCCGCATAAGAGAATAGGCGTCGAAGAAGCGTTAGCGCATCCATATTTAGAACAGTATTACGATCCGGCGGATGAGGTAAGAATACAAATAAAAAAATTATCTTACAGGAAACCACGATAAAACTTGAATTGTTCTATTAATGATTGATATACGTAAATTTGGAATACATGATCATTATATTTATAACGGTTTTTGGGTTTTTCTACCAACTTGAAATCGAATGATTATTTCTTCCATGAATTCAACACAACGCATGCGTCAAGCCCTGACCACATATCACCTACTGGTGATTTTTGTTAAGTTATTGTTTACATGAACAACAATGAATAAGCTAGTTTATTCATTTTTTTTACTTTCTTATTTTTTGGGGAATTAAACCACAATATTTTTTGAAGTATTTATTTCTAATATTCATCTTCAGCTATCTGACAGCTCGATTACTATTGGGTGGAGTAGAATTCAATGAAACCTCTGGTGGAAAAAATTGTAATTGTCGCAACGAGTAAAACAATTCGTTTTGCATTGTTTTTGTATTATAATATGCAAGTCGACGTAATTACCGTAAATTCGTACTTTGTTTAATTTTGTGTCAGTGACAAGCTTAAAACTGTGTTTTTCTATTCAACTCAACTTTCATCATTTCTGAGGTTATATTCTTATATAATCAGAGAAATTATGGAAGAGGTTATGCTATTCTATTTTTTGTCTTCATTGCACTTTTATGAAAGTGTCACTTATTTTCCCTACAGGTAACATGCAAAAATATATGGCCAGCATTTAAAACTACCTGTCCTTCATTTATGCACCTAGATGAAGGATTAGCATTTACAAATTCAAATAAACTTTGAGTAGTCAGTGTATACCTAATCCATAGTTACAAAAATAAAGAGAAAATAAGTCTGTATTAAATATTACGCAATACAAACGTACCTTCCCTGTAACTTTTGTAGATATGACTATATCAAAAATAAAATAAAAACATAAAATCAGACCTAAACTTGTTTTATTTTTGACAACTATCAACCATACCTATTATTACTTCAAAAATAAAAATATTAGGAGTCAAAATTTAGTTTAACAACACAAAATACCAAGCAAAAGTTTCACAAAACACACACTGAAAATAACCAAAACAGCAAAATAAAACCACTTGAATATCAAAGGATTTATACGGCAGCTGATTTGTTTTACTCGTTGCTAAGATGACATTGACATTTCTGAGCGCCATCTATCGAATTATACTTTTCTCAATTGGAAAATTTGACAAATAATTGAAAATACTGCGCATGTCCGGTTGATTTATTAATTTCTTAAATAATGCTGCATGAATCCACCTTGAATTATTTAGAGTTTCTGAGGAAGAAGTTCTAATAATTAACTTACTCATTTAGTAACATAGATAAATAAATATAGTAAATTAGAGGCACAATGTAACTGTTCTATAAACTTCTAAGTTTTGTGAGACACAGGCTGTTGAAAGGTGCAGAAGAAATTCACATTTTAATTTATATCTTCTCGGAGGATGGAAGTACAAATTTAAAATTTTTTGTAGGTTATTGTCTTGACAAAACACATTTTTTACTTTTTACTAGAGTAAAATACTTTTACAAATTGTTTTTTCTTGAATAAATTTGTAGTACCTACTTCAAGATCACTTAAAAATAATTTAAACACAAAAGGGTAGATCAAGTGTTGAGAAAATATTTACGGCTACTACAAATTTATTGTTTAACAACATAACAACATAAAAAAGTGTCTCACTGCAATCAAAAGTTGAAAATTTTGAAAATGGAGTTTAACAAAGTGTACCTTTTATGTAGAAAACTTGATAAAGAATTGCAGACAAAAGTCTAGGTCTAAATACAAGGTGTTTCAAAAATATGGTACAATAAAAGTTTACGAACCTCTTGTACCACGCCACTGGCTTATTAGAATTTGACATAATTAATACTGTCGATGTGTTTTGAAGAGACAATAACCTAAAAAATATGAAATTTGTAATTTTATCCCCCAAGAAGACATGAAATAAAATGTGTATGTCTTCTACACCTTTAAACAGCCTGTATCTCACAAACTAAGAAGTTAAAGAAAAGGCATTTGGTTATTTTAAATATTTCTTAACGATTTATCATGCTTCTAATACGGTATACATTTACGGGACACCTTGTATAATTTAACCATGAAATTAATTCCATACGTTATAAATATTTTTTCTAATTTCATATTTACAATAGAGGAGTTCAGTCTAAGGTTAGTATGGCCAACAAAAAGTGTTTTTTCTGACAAGAATGACAGTTAAGGTCTACCATTCAAAACATAAGATTTTGCATGTTTTTCATCATTGCGAACAGTTATATTACTTTATTAAAATCATGAATACCCCCCCGAAGCGTATATCTTGAAATTTAAAATGACTTTTTAGCTGATTACTCAACATATCAGGTGGCCAATAATTTTAGGAACTCTTGGAATGTCACCATTTCTTTTATTCAGTCACTAGTTATGTGAAATGTCAGTTATATTTATTTTTGTTGATATTCGTTTAATTGTGTACGTCCATTTTCGATTAGATTTTTCGATTAGATTTCTAATCAACTGTATATCTATTCGTCTAATTACTTTTTTCACTGACATTTGACAGAGCTTCAAGGGTATGTTCATTATTTCAATAAAGCAAAATACGAGTAGATGTTCGCAATGATAAAAAACATACAAAATCTTATGTTTTCAACAGTAGACCCTAACTGACATTCTTGTCAGAAAACACCACTTTTTGTTGGCTACACTGACCTTAGACTGAACTCCTCTATTAAAAAAATAAAACTGGCAAACTGCTTGTTCCAACACATACCTAGTTGTTAGCAGGGCTCGTAACAGATAGTAACTTGAATAAAAATCCAAAAATGTTCATAAAGCATGATGCTACAATTTGACACAGGAAGATACACACAGTTTAAATTTTTGTATCCTACAGGGTGTTTCAAATTTAGTGTAAAAAACATCTTCCCATTTATGTATCCCGTATATTTTCACATTTTTGTTTGTTTCAGCCCATAGCCGAGACACCCTTCCGATTCGATACCGAATTGGACGATTTGCCAAAGGACCACCTAAAACGGTTAATTTTTGAAGAGACATTGCTCTATAAACAACAGCAATCGGATCCGAACAATAGGTCATAGTTATTTGAGATAAATGTTTAAAAAAAAAGTATTTTCCGTTCAAACAAAATTTCGTTAACGTAAGTGCGAGCTTTTGGTGGAAAATGGCCACAAAAAAAGTTGAGGAAATATTGGTCGGTAAGAGGATGGTTCCAGGATTGAAAATATAATAATAATAATAATAATAAGGACAACTTGAGCCGTTTACATCAAAACGGCTGATTCGGTCAGTGTCTACATAAATATTTTTTGTTTCCAAATTGCCTTTATAAAGTTGATTTAAGCTGCAATAATTGTAAGTGAAAATTTTACGCATGCGCATTTCTGCGACTGTCATCGTCTCAAACAATAATAGAGGAGTTCAGTCTAAGGTGAGTATGGCCAACAAAAAGTGGTTTTTTCTGACAAGAATGACAGTTAAAGTCTACTGTTCAAAACATAAGATTTTGCATGTTTTTTATCATTGCGAACATCTATATGGCTTTATTAAAATAATGAATAAACCCCGAAGCGTATATCTTGAAATTAAAAATGACTTTTTAGCTGAATACTCAGCATATCATTGGCCAATAGTTCTAGGAACTCTTGACATGTCACCATTTCATTTCTGTTATTCAGTCACTAGTTATGTCAAATGTCAGTGAAAAAAGTAATTAGAAGAATAGAAATACAGCTAATTAGAAATGCTACAAAACTCTAATCAAATATACACAATTGAACGAATATCAACAAAAATAAATATAACTTACATTTGACATAACTAGTGACTGAATAACATAAATGAAATGGTGACATGCCAAGAGTTACTAGAATTATTGGCCTCCGATATGTTGAATATTCAGCTAAAAAGTAATGTTAAATTTCAAGATTTACGCTTCGAGGGTGTATTCATTATTTTAATAAAGCAATATAAATATTCGCAATGATAAAAAACCTTAACTGTCATTATTGTCAGAAAAAAACCACTTTTTGTAGGCCATACTGACCTTGGACTGATCTCCTCTATTGTTAGCCAATCTCGTACTTGTGTACTAGTAGAAGGAAATCTGGTCCAATTAAAGTGACAAAGTTCAAAGTTGTGAATTGTTGAATACAGGGAGCTCGATTTGTAATGGGTAGTTATTGCATAACTTAAACTTTATACACATTTTTTATTTATTCTTTCTAGTTTGTATTTAGATTCCTTTTGACAGACTTTTCTGTTAAACAGAATCGTCGTTAGTCCCACGCAAATAGTTTTTATTGTTAGAACAAATTAAAACGATAATAATTCCTATTTTTTATTAATAAATGGTCGATCAGAATTAAAAGTCAAAGTATCTGCTAAAAATTGAAAAAATTTATGGTGATTGAGATAGGTTGAAATTTTGCAAATAGCTTTTTTCCGAAGATTCTCAAAACTTTTGTTTTTCAACATAATTTGGATGAAAACATCAGTGTTATTCTGGTTCCATATTGCTTAAAACATTTATACAGCAATATGGTCAACAAATTCTTTATTTTATTTCTAAGTTCATAGCAGCAATGGTTCATGGTTGTGGTATTGCCAGTAGCTTGAATTTAACTACTGACAACACTGTATTTCGGAAATCAATAAAAAAGAAGACTGTTTATTTTGATTTTAACCTGTTGATTGCTTTTGTCGTTGTTTGCCATTTTAATTTTCATTTGATTCAATTCACAGAAAATGTATTGCGCCATGTGTTGTTTGTTGTGATTTATTTAAATAAAATTGACATTGTTCTACAAAGTCTGTTTGACTTACACCACATGCTAAAACAAACAAACTTCAACTCCAAGATCCAGTAAAATATGACCGACATGTCAAAATCATGTGTTCTGGAATGAGATATCTGAGATAAATGAGCGTTTTCTGCACAACACGCGCTTCTTGATACTTATTTGATTTTGGTGTTTTTTCGATGATGTATTTATAATAAAAAGGATCATTAATGCAATACAAAATCACATCTGGAAATTGACTGTCATACTTTTTGATAACCTACAAATTTACCAATTGCTGGAGGCGTCCTATTTCAATCTGCATGTGCACGCTCCAGAAATGGTTTTATTAGCATAGTGCTTTTTTGATTACATTGGAAATGTTGTTACTGTTATCATGTAATTGATAGTGTTGCTGAGAAATATTAGAGGAACGTTGGCCTTTATTCACTGGACCCATTTGAAATGATCCGGCTCGAAGGACCAAATAAAAATTACTTAAAATGTCATTTCTGACTAGACATTGTGTGGTCCAGCTTTAGGATATCATTGGTATCTGAACCAAAGTGTACTGTGTACCATACGTAATTGGAGTTATCTTTCTTATAGTTTTTCTACATCAAGTGGTTGTTGAACATTGGAGTGTTATCAGTGTATTTTTCTATAATATTAAGAAGGTTTCATTTTATCATTTTTTCATTTCCGACTGTCATATCTTCCAAAATGCTTGGTGTGGTTTTTATTTGTCATGCTATACAGGCAGACGTTTTTGTTGAAATGAAATTACTGATAAAAGATACACTGGAAATCTCGCCTCTGTTGTGCCGTTCAATAAGAAAAGCCGCCAATTATTCATTAATATACTGATCTAGCTAGAACTTTCTAGTAAAATTTATTCATTCATTTATAATATAGACAATTTTTCCACTTTTAATCTCTCTTCAAATATCATTTTTTGCATTAAAATCCTTCAAGACGTTAAGGCTATAGAGTGTGCCAAAGAAATGAAAATAGTAGACACAATGGTAATTGAACATGATCCCATTTTTCGAACTGATAGTGTCTCAAACTAGATGTGAATATTAGTATGTATAGTTCAAGTAAAAGATATAGTGTAAATTATATTACCGTGCATCTTCTGTAGTTTTTAGCAGAGGTGTTGAAAATGTGTACATACCCTATTGAACATCATCTTGAATACATTTTTTATCGGCTACAACTTATGACCGTTTGCACCAATAGAAGCATAAGCTTAGAATAGCTATGGCGAGTTTAAAATTTAACGGTCGCTTAGTTAAAGTTCAGTTGTACCAATGTTTTTGCTCTACTTTTTAGCTAAGTGTTTAATACATTTGTCCACCTCGCTATTTAAGTTGAGTTTTACTAATTTCTCTATGGTTTCTGGTACTTTTCGTTTTTGTGGTTTGAAGTAACGTATTAAAAGCTGTTAAAAGGATTTTTTTCTTGTTTTTTAAATAGGAAAATGTGTATAATGGAAAACACAGTAAAAAATAAGAAAATCGGATCGGCAAATTATACAGTTCAGGAAAAAGAATTGCAAATATTTTCATCCTCTTCATAATAGTTTTTATGGTAGTTCTTGGAAATCCATTTTCAAGAATATTTAATACTTCCAAATCTATATAATCTATAAACAACGGAAACCCGAAAAGAGGAAAACATTAACATATTTCAATCAAAACACAAGAATGTTAGGCTAGAAATCTCTACTTTGAGGATAAGTGGAGAATAAGCGAGCGATTTTCTAAGCTTTGCTAGGTGCAGCTTAAAATGACAAGATGTTCATGGTGCAAAACAAAACTTTCTTAGCCATTAGTGTATATCTTTAACTGGTATATCCATTAACAAACATAAAACAATTTAAAAGTACACCAATTTATTACTGGATTATAAATTATTTGTCGAAAAGAAATGATCATCCTGTATACACTTGAAAATTTCAACCAATCTCCTCACTATTTTTTAATTTGGTTTATAATGTAGAAATATGTATTACATGAATAAAACTAAATCCAAATTTACTCGTGTCAAGTAGCAAAACCAGTTAGTAAGTCAAGTCGGATTTATCAATACCCAATCAAAATATGTCAGTTACGTAGCCCTCAGCTATCTGGCAGTCAGCCAAAGTCGTCTCAATTACATATTAGTGATTAGAAAGATTTATACCTCATGACCCGACAACGCTTGTTCATGTTAATTTCTTCTGCAATTAATTATGATAATTGATCTCATGTCTTCAATATACAACCCCACGTCGATATATATTCATAAATTTAACGGCCATATGTTTAAAAGCAACTAATAGATAGTTTAAGACGTTCACTAATGGTCGTACACACCGTTTACAATTGAACTCGCTTTAAAACTAACCATAGTTTATAATGTGGAGATAGTATGCACTATGGAGGTTAAATCAGTTTAAACTTAAACGCCCAATATAATAACAAGTTCCGTACATTTTTCGACGTTGTTGAACTTCTTTGAGGTTTAACTAAAGCTTAGCTCGGTGCATTCCAAGGCAACATTGAGGGCGTTTAACTATTTAAGAAGTTTAGTTGAGCACTACTTACGGCCATAAATACTAACTAGAATTTTTTTACTGGTCACGTGTAAATTCGGCTTAATATCAAATTTGCCTTGAGACTAATTTCCACAAAAATCAACGCGGTTTTCAAAAATGCGTGGCATGCGATTTTTAAAAGTATTAAAAATTGTATCTGGAAATTATTATTGTTCTTTCCTATGTTTTAATAAATATGTCACGTCGCACATACGTACAAATATATCAAAAATGAAAAAAAATCATTATATTAGAGTAGAAATTTAATATTTTTGAATGTAATGATGTTATCTGTGATTTATCTTCACTTAAATCATTTTTCAATGATATTCTTATTGTACCTTTTACAATAAAATTAAGAAATTTTTATCTAAATGTATCACCTTTGAAAGCTCTGTGTGTTACATAGTATTTCATAATGTTTTGTAATATAATAATAAATCACTTTCTCTACATTTCCTCATTAGATACGCTATTAGAAAATTTAAAACGCCAACTTACCGTATTTTTAGAAGTAGATAAAACATAATGCGGATGCGGTGCAGAGTAGATACCTGCTGGGTTTGGCACACACTTTCCGGTTTGCCGGTAAACCGTGAGAATAAGCTCGGTATGGCGTTTTTGATTTTTTTTATTGTAAAGTTGGAATTTTAAATTTCTTTTTTAACTGTGATTGTAGTACATTTCGTAAAATAAACAATATTTTTTATAAATAACCGAAAATGTCAAAGCAAAACAATTTTTAAATTTAGTAAACTTGGAGACTTAGTCGAGATGTGGTTGATGGTTGTTATGTAAAATATGGCCTAATTTTTTTTCTATTAATGTTGTTGAAATTACTGTTACTGTATGTTACCTACATTCTTATTAATGTCAAAATATCTTAATATATGTAAAATAAATTATTATTCATGGCATTTCATTTCATTATTTTCTCCCACTTTTGGAATTTATGTGGATACAAATAATTTTTGCTCGATGTAGGTGAGAATAAAATGCAAACGGAATGTTTATAGCGATACGATGAAAGTATTGAATTTTTGTCACTTCGCATTTGAAAATTATTTACAAATATACGGGATGTCCCAATATAGTGAGGCATATCAAAGTTATATATCTTCTTCTGGAATTCCCGATATATACATAGAATTCAGAGTATTAGAAAAGAGCTGGCTGAATATATATTATGTCAACGCCACTAAAATTGACGTGCCAAATTATTTGTTATTGACTTTGATTCAATATGTCAAGAAAGTAGGGGCAATAAATTAATCAACAGCAAATATCAAAATATATGTGGAGTCTTGACACAATTGGTAGATGACAAATCACCTTGTACTAACCAGAGATATGTATAGTCAGATGCAGTCTTATCGTGACGGTCATAAGATTCAACAAAGACATACTAACAGTTTTTGTTTTCTTTTATTGCGTTTAATTATAACTTCCAAATGAAATCCGTAAGATGAATAAGACAGAATTATGCAAATATTGGGGAAAAAGAAGGATATGTATTTGGTTTTCAGCGATTCTTTCACCAGCTAAGTTTTTATTTAAATATGTCAGTTTTGTCACTTTGACAATTCAAAGTGACAATATGAATAATAAGTGGCAATTTTCCGTTTTTTTGTATCCTCAAGCAAAAAAATGGTACTTACTTAGTTCGATTGATTAATTCGAGAATGAAAGAAGAAGTGAAAATTCGTCAATCAGTGTAATTTCACATTTTGGTAACCTCTGTGTTTTCTGATTTGATACATATGGTTAGTGACCTTTGAACCCGCACGACTATAATATAGTCAAAGGCAGTCTTATCATGCGGATCATACGATTAATCAAAGACACACTCTCGTTTTTTTTTTCATTGTGTTCAATCATAACTTCCAAATGAAATCCGTAAGATGAATAAGACAGACTTATGCAATATTTATTGGAAAGAAGAAAAGGATATTATGTATTTAGTTTCAGCAATTATCAAAAGTCTTTCACCAGCTAAGTTTTTATTTAAATGTCAGAGTAATTTTCCGGTTTAAACCGAGTTTATAAATCTTGCGCATGTGCAGAAGCGATACGTGGGTTTCGTTACGTTACGAGAAACGCATCAATCCGTCACACGTACCTAACGTACGTATTGCTTTATTGTATTCCTTATTCGAGTTTTTCAACGACCAAACGACCTAAAACCGCGAAAGGTCACTTAAAGAAAGACTATTTTTTAGTAGATGCCAATGTAATAGTGTCTCACTATTTTTTAGGTTAAAAATTGAAACATATATATTGTTACGTTACTAACGCATTTGCTTTATACTTCTTTTTGATTAATCACGTATCTCCGTTACGTTACGTATACGGATAAGTGATCTATTTGAAGTACCCTATTCATTCGAAACGTGACAGTTTTTTTAACATGAATTATTGAAATTCATGATGGTCCATGAAAAAAACCTACTGGATAATCTAGTCATGAATTGTAAATTTTCAACATCCTGTAAAGACATGTTTATTACTCAGTCATGGTATACATTTAACATATACGTGGAAAATGTACATGAATCAGAACAAAATACTAGTGTGCGAGATCCCTGTTAAAAGAAAAAACAACTTTGATATGCCACATTTTATTGGGGCTTCCTGTATGTTTCAAAATGCAGCCTTAATCATTATACAGACTAATAATGATGTCAATTAAGACCCTTCCGCCTCACTTCATTATTAGCCCTGTACAGGGTGTCCCAAATTGGTGTGTTTTGCATATTATATAGCTATTTTCAATGGTTGGAGCGACTGCAAATAAACCATTTATGGATGTTATCAGGAGGAAGGAGGAACATCCCAAATTTAACACTCAGTAACGAAATTTAACATTTTAGATGTGTGACAATTTTATTCATCCAAATTTAATTTTTAAGATTTAATTAGGATATCGTTACTTTAACAAAAAAGAAGTCTTAACATCTCAACTGCTTTTCTTCTGTCTTTTCTAGTTTACGATATACCCTGTAAAACACACCAATTGGGGACATCCGTACACTATCTTTAAAATAAACAAATGATACATGAAAAAAAAATGTATTTTGTCTATAAACCAAAACAAATACCAAAATTTACAATAAATGCTAAACCCCAACTCCAAATTGCAGGGTGCTCGTATCTGTTCATAGCATTGAAATCTTGGAACATGGTATAATATGTTCAAAAAACATACGAATATCAACAGGGAATGTTTAATTGTTTGAACTGTTGGAAATTAGAAAAAAAAACATAAATAAAAGTTGACATCACATTCACACCCAGGTATTAACAATAAATATTTCTATAATTTAAATAGAAAAAATTAAATAGGTAGCATGTCACTACATAAAAATCACATTATTATTTAATCACAATTTGCACAGACAGAATAATAATGGTATGAAGGCTCCAATTGCAATAAAAATGGGTAACATAAGTGAAGAGTCATCTGCTGTGTACGGATCAGGTTGTTTGGGCCCACTAGGTCTTCTAGATTTTGGAATAGTTTCACTCTCTTCTTTTGATTCTTCTACTGGAGGACTTGGTTCGACAGGAATTGGAGGTAGTTTGTTTATATCTTCTAATTTACCTTTTATAACATACATGGCATTTATTTTTGGGTTATCTTTATAGCCTTTAATAAATTCTACACGGATACGACCTCCTCTTATTTCTGATTCTTCTCCATTAATGTAGAGACGAGCTACAATTAATACATAAATGTTTCAATACATGAGTTGATGAAGATTAGTGTTTGTTTCTACAAAGTTCAAATCTACTAATTTAAAATGTTATTTACCTTTTGTTATTTTAAAGGGAACATATTCATCATGGGCCACGCCTCTGCCAACTTTTTCGAAAATATCCAAATCTGCTACAATTGTATGGTCACCATTCAACACTACATCAAATACTTTTTGATCGGGCGCATTGAAATATACTTCACAAAATTTCAGCACCAATACATAATCTCCATCGGAATTAACTGGAATGTCGTATCCAAATGTATTAGTGTGATACCTTTCAGTTTGATATAATATATAATCGTTAGGTGGAACTCTCCCAATTAAAAGCCGTTTGCCATAATCTGAAGCAATTCCAATACGTCCATGCAAAGGATCTCGTTCGTACCTAATACCGTATGTATCTGTATGTGCTTCGCCACCACAATTTATAGCATAAATTAGCTGACCATTAATACATTCAATTTCTACAATAATATAAACTAAACTTAACAATATACATATTAATCTATAACTAAAATGTCTGTTCATTTTTAAATTATAACAAATATACTTGAAGTAAATCTGTATCACCGGTTCATTTAATTATGATTCCATATTATACAAACAACTATGGAGGTTAGGTTATGTGTTATGCTCATAGATTACAGATTACACATCATACATTAGTAGCGATTTTGGCCCGCTTTGGTTGGTAATTTGGTAGGTCCCACGTCACCGGCACAAAGCTGAAAGCCACAAGTACTACAAGTACCCCATGGACAAAATAAAATTATATTATATTTCTCTATGGAGTACCCGTACTTATTCTCGGAGTCGCAGAAACGAGCAAAATTGAAATGGGGATGGGAATTGGGAAAACAAACCAAATCGCCAGTACAGTAAGGATTAAGGAAGGGGGCTGTTAGCCATAGACAAAATAAAAAATTATATCATATTTCTCTATGCTGTTAGCATTGTTTTCCCCTTTTTTATTTTGTCTATGGTTTTCTCTATTCTATCCCACTGACAGCTTTGACATACTGCAGCGCCCACTATCGGAAAAATACCATAAATGCCAAACATAACATAACCTAATCGAAAATCGAAATGACATGAGTCCTGCATGAGTCTTTTCCAGCACATTTATTTTGTTTTACATTTTATTCACTTTTCGTTAAAATTTGCTACTTAAAAAATGGCTGTTACTAATTGGTTGTTAAATAAATGTAGAATTTGCTTTAAAGAAACTGATGAACAGGTTCTTTTTTTTGACAAATGCTTAGAAGACAATACGAGCTTGGCCCAAATATTTGTAAATATTTCCTCATTTCAGGTATGTAACGTACTAATTTATTAAAAATAAGTTAATTACTGAAAGTAAAGTTTGTAGGCTAATGTGATATTCTTCCATATTATGTAAATGTGGTGATATCGACCACCAGAAATTTTTTCCTCTTTAAAAAGTTTGTTTATTATTTCCATATTATTACTAGACCCTATAAAAAATAGATTAATTTTAGGTCAAAGAAAGTGAGTGTTTTCCCAGAATGATATGTACATTGTGCAAAACAAATATAGTGAATTTCAAGAATATGTTGTTAGATTTCCAAAAAACCGAAAATTTGCTAAAGAATCATACATGCAAACAAAAGATGAAGGTTGAAACTGAAGAAGATGATGTAGAAGCTAAAGTTGATTATTATGATGACAATGACCTTACTGGAGAAATAGACATTTTTCGAAATGAAGATTTTGTTGAATATTCAAATAACTTAGAGGAAACTACTAATCTTGAAAATAAACTCCCAGCAACAGAGAACAATGGAACTCAAGAATACAATTCCATGGACTCATTTAAATACACTTGCCAATGTGGTGATTGTTTTTTACATAAAATGGGTTTTCGTCAGCATATGCAGTATAAACATAATATTTTATTAGAAGATGGCGATTTTGAACAGTACTCTGAAAAAATTAAAATTAAAATTCCTATTGGATTTCCAAATAATGTAGAATTTGTATCTTCTAAAGTAACAATAAGGAACAAAAACCTGCGGTGCCGAATTTGCGATGAATCGTTTTTAACTAAAGAAGAAGTAAAATCACATGAAAAAATTCATAAAACATTCATTTGTTATCATTGCGGAGCAGCTTTCTTAAAAAAAAACTATCTTGTTGATCATCTACGAATACATTCCGAAAAGAGACATTATGAGTGTAAAATTTGTCAAAAAACATTCAAGCATAGATACACTTACAGTGTCCATAAAAGGTCACATGAATTTACAAGGAACTTTGTTTGCGAAACATGTGGAGCTTGTTTTAAAACTAGAGGTACTATGCGAACCCACATTCAAATCAAACATAGCAACATACGAAACTATCCTTGTTCAAGCTGTAATCTAACATTTAATTTAAAATCTACTTTGAACAAACACTTCATGCGAAAGCACACTCCGGATAGGAGAAAAAGTTTTGTTTGTAGTAAATGCGGAGCAGCTTATTTAAACAAAAATACTCTAACTCGTCATATAACTGAAAAACATCTAGGTATGGTGAAATATTTCCCATGTACCATATGCGAAACCAAAATGTATGTCATGAAAAATGGTTTGAAGGCACACATGTTGAAGAAACATGGAATAGTGTGTGAGTAAAAAGAATTGAAGATTGAATTAACAATTGTTGGTATCAGGACACATCTCACTTTGAAATTCAAGGTAAGTTCCCATATATTTGTAAAGTTTTTAACTGTTGAATATATTTTAATATTTTCAGGTTTTATCAGTTCAAAATATGCACGGAATTGTTGTGTTATGGATATAATGAAAATTTTATAGCATAACTGTGTGATAAATTATACACCAGTGTACTTACACTTACTAGAATGAAATAACTACCAAGCAATCATACAAGAGCTGGAACTTTTTAAGGAGAAATCGAAAAATTCGATTTAACAAGTAATGATGGTCGCGTTTTATAGATATAATTATTCATATATAATATGTGTATAGTATTGCCTATACCTAAGTGCTGTCAGTCGACACGCTGTGTGCTTTTGACAGTTGAGGATGTTAACGACGTCGGTCGGAAAATAAATCAGACAATTTATGCGATGCACCTAATACCCGAATATCGTATACTATTTTTTCTTCAAACCTGCATAATTTTATTGGAGATAAAACAATTGAAAGGAAACGGATTTTTCAATAAAGATCCCAGTTAAAATTTTTGTATTTTTTCACACCTATATTTTATTACTAATAGTATATGGTTATTATGTGATATTTATTTATATTTACTTACTCCTGATAGAGCATTAATCTTTGGAATTCACAATAAAACGCACATCGATGAATAAAAAAAACGCTCATATCACTGACAACACAGCCAACCTACAGAAAGAATTTAGGGGAATTCCCTAGGCATAACTTTTGAATTTCTCTCAACTGAGGTTTCATGATTAAAGTGGGGCTGCAACCTGTCATCTGGTAAAGATTCGAGAGCCCATAGGCAGTTACGCCGCTGATTTGAATAATTATATTTCTAATATCGCCCTATACGCTTCCAATAATCGAGTGTATGCTATGTAATACAATAATATTATTTTATAAATTAACTACTGTTAAATCAGTATGGATTGCATGTACATATCAATAGATAGAAACCGAAATCGGTAGATCTAAAGATAAATCAGTTAATATCCATAGACAAAATAAAATATATTTCTCTACTCTATCACAAACCAGTACTCTATGTAATATCTATCTATCTTGAACTTGAAATGCTTGTATTTTTATTGACCCCTTTAATACTTAGAAGTACACCACATTCCAATAGATGGCTAGCATAAAACATGTAGATTTTTGTATACAGCTGCTTCCACAAACCACCAGGTAATCTGTGGCTGCTTCACTCGTTACACAGAGTACACCATCTAAGATGGTGTACTCTGTGCTCGTTACTGATATTGACTGACATTGACATATTTATATGTCTAGGGATATTCAGGTTGGATTAAGTTTGGTTAGAAAGTTTATAATTTTGATTTTATTTTCAGTTTCTAACTGTATCTATTGTAATTTTGTAAATTAACATTATTGCATGCGATTTGCCTGATGAGGTAATGTGAACATCTAATCTAGAAATTCAAAATCGACGGTTTTGAGGCTGTTATATATTTTGACATGTTGATATTTAAAGTGCTTTATAACTAGTTAAATCTTTTTATTTTCACAATGTCGACTAACACTACCATTGATTTAGACAAATGTAGAATTTGTCTTCGAATGGAATGTGACATGGATTCTTTTTTTAACATCTATTACGAAGATTTGAGTTTAGCCAAAGTATTTGGGAGTATAACATCTTGCGAGGTAAATATTATTTTTAATACATGTTATAGTTTGGCTACAAATCCATTCAATGCCAAAGTTTATAATAATAATCATTATAAAATGGTACAGTGTGAGTTTTCTTAATTTTTAGTTGAAAAGTAATAAATTTTTTTGTTCCAGGTTGAAGAAGACGATCGTTTGCCTAAAAATATTTGTATATCTTGCAGATCAGCTATAATTAATTTCAACAATTTAATATCAATATTTCAAGAAACAGAAGCCTATCTTAAAAAACAGTTGTGTAAACAGGAGGTGTTTGAGGATCATATTGCTGAAGAAATAGTACTACAAGAAGAACATTTTGAAGAAGCAGATGAGGATGATGATAATAAAGACTATTATGATGTAACCAATAATTCTATTATCCTACCTGAGTTAACTGACATAAAAAAGCATGAAAATTTCATGCAAGTAGAAAATGTTTCTTCTAATAGTGAATACAATTGTGTGAACGAATTTCACCCTAAAGAAAATATAAATAATCTGAATGCCAGAAATTCAGAAGATCAGAAGTACCTAAATTCGGAAGTAGTTCAAAATTTTTCACATCCAGAGAAGATTTCAAGTAATGGTGAATACAGATATATAAATTCAGTGAAGTATATATGTGAATGTGGGGATTCTTTTTTATACAAAATGGGCTTTCGACACCATAAACAGTTTAGACATAATATTGTTTTGGGAGAAGATGATTTTTCAAAGTATACAGAAGCAATAAAATTGACAATCCCTACAGGCTATTTAAATCCTGTTGAATATGTTTCTCCTAGACAGCTACTTAAAAGAAACAAGCTGGTGTGCAGAATATGTTCTGAGAAATTTGAAACAAAGGAAGAGGTAAAAGCACATGAAGAAATACATAAAACGCATATATGTGATCAGTGCGGAGCAGCATTTTTAAAGAAAAATTATCTACAAGATCACCAACTTATGCATTCAGAAGAAAGACGTTATGGTTGTAAAGTGTGTGGTAAAGCATTCAAACATAGACACACATTGAGTGTGCATAAAAAAACTCATGAAGATGTCAGAGGTTTCATATGTGAAGTATGTGGTGATAGTTTCAGAGCACGAGCCACTCTTTACACTCATACACTTCTTAAACATAGTGATGTTAAAAATTTCCCTTGTCCTAGTTGTAATTTACGTTTTAACTTGAAATCTTCTCGAGATAAACATTTTATCAGGAAGCACACATTCAACAGGGAGAAGAGTTTTGTTTGTAGTAAATGTGGAGCTGCCTATTTAAACAAAACTACATTAACTCGGCATATCTCAGATAAACATTTAGGTCAAGCCAAGTATCATCCTTGTACGATTTGTGAAAATAAAATGTATGTAATGAAAAAGGGATTAAGAACTCATATGATGAAGAAACATGGTATATTTGATGTACAATGATGGTATATTCTATTTTTCTTAAATACAATCTCTACTGAATTGTTGATTCATTTGTATATACCAAAGTTAGCCTAACGTCATCGTTTTTCGAAACGAAGTCGATTTGTCAGACCAAAGCGGGCCGAAATGACCGAAATCGCCTATTACTAAGTATCCCGTTGCGTCATTAACCAATAGGCACTTTTAGCTTGTCAGAAGTTTTTACACATATCCGTATTGGAGTTCCGTTTACGTAAAGAAATTGTCAAGAAAACCTTTTTAGCAGAAAACGTATCGTTTCGTTCTGTTTTATTGTATCACCTCAAAGTTTTTTTTATTTTACCATTTTATATCTTTGTAAAGGCGTAAAGCGTAAAATGGGGGCGATATAAACAATCCATTGCTCTTAGACGAGAACGATGATAATTTTAAGGACCTATTTTTTATGCAGATTAAACCAAACCAATATCAAAGAAGAAGACCTGTAAAATAGCACTTATAGCACAGAGTACACCTGTGCTAATAGCACGGAATACTGACTTTGGTCGGGAATCGGGATAGTGATAGGGATACGTTTAGGCAGATAATACCACAGAGTACAACAAGAGACGAAAGCTTTGTCGGTTCCTTTGAAGTCGGACTTGAACGGAAATACCACAGAGTACAGTGTACTCTGTGGTAATACGGAGTAGGGTACGTAACAATACGTTCAACGCATCGTATCGGCTGAGATGTAACGGGTCTACACATGCGCAGTTCGTTACGTATGCGGATACGTAAGAAATTTAAGACAAGCTAAAAGTCCTAATATGTTTTCCTTTTCCTCTATAATTTTAGTATTCTGTTTTCCTTTCTTTGTCCCTACCAGTTTTCTTCCACTATGCTGTTTCCTTTTTTTTTGAAAATCATGAAATGATTAATCGCAGGACGAGTTCTATACAAGGGAGCTGCTGCCAACATAACTAACAAAAAAATACTGAAAAAGGTTAGTCGCATAAAGAAGCGGTTTTTCCAATCCATGTTTAGTTTTTCTTATATGTTTTGATTCCCTTTACCACCCATGTTATACCCGAAAAGTTTGGAGCTATTTTTAGTTTGGGGTATTTTGCATCTTACAGTTGACGAAACACAAAGTCAAACAAACATTTATTGACAGCTGTCATTAGCTGTTCGTCAACTGTAAGATGTAAAATACCCCAAACTAAATAGACCTACAAACTTCTCGGGTAAAACTTCAAACTTTTCGGGTACAACATGGGTGGTAAATGGACTCGCAACATATAAGAAAAACTGAACATAGATTGGAAAAACATGCGACTAACGTTTTTTGTATTTTTTTGTTCGTTATGTTGGCAGCAGTTCCCTTGTATAGAACCACAGAGTACACCATCTTAGGTGGTGTACCCTGTGCTTATGATTAATTTCACATCGGACGAGTTCTATGAGTTCTATCACACTCGTGTCATAAGAGTCATAAGACGGGGATCACGGGGATTGACGTATAGCCACTTTGACAATTGGCAGTGAGTCGGATTTTATTTTGCAACAAAACCGACAATAAATTGTTAGTTTATTCACATTTGTTTTAATTTAAATCCAACGTTAATAATATGTCCGTGTTTCGTTTGGTAAGTTCCATAGACATAATCTTGTTGAAAGTAATTTTTTTGTTTCTAGGCGAATCATAAGTATTTTCATCCTCTATAACTAATCTTGTAGTATCTAAGGATTATTATAATTGTAATTGTAAATAAGATTACAAAAAAATGGAAGCAGCTCCGAAACTACCTATGCTATCGTTCGAACTGCACTCTTGTGCTGACAATGTTCACTTTGGACCACAATTAAAAAAGGTGAATTGAAGACACTACATTTTATAATCTGAACAATCTAAAAGGGAATTTGTGGCATTTAGTATACATTTTATGGAAATATAAAACGAAATAACACCAAATAAAAACAATGTATTATATTAGGTTAACTTCATTTCAGTATATTGCTGCTTTTTATGGAGAAGATCCAGATTCATATTTGACAGAAATAAGTAATTTAGAGTCTCTTAGAGCAGCTGCAGTGAGACCAAGTATGGATGTAAATGGTGTACAACTATTGAAAAAATATTATTGTCAGCTACATTTTTTAAAATCAAGGTTTCCAATGGAGGAAAATCAAGATGCTGCAGTGCAATTTGCTTGGTAATACATCATTATCGTAACTTCTATTGGAGATACAATTTCTTTGTTTCCAGGAGAAATAATCAACTGGATCTGAGTTATGCATCAAATGATATACAATTTGAATTAATGGTAATCATGTACAACATTGGAGCTTTGCATTCATATCTTGGATCTAGTGATTCCAGAAATAATCCAGATGGTATGAAAATGTCATGCACACACTTCCAATGTGCTGCTTGGGCTTTTCAAGTAAGAACATATTTTTCTGTTATTCAATTGTGTTAATATTCCATCTCATTTAAAATAGAAACTTTAAGAGACTTACCTATTTTATTGGTAGGAAACTGGCAGGTTACCTAGTTCATTATACTTTTGATTTCATTTTTACTAAAGTAGTGGTTACCTTGTTATTTTCCACATTTTGATAGGTTTATTGTAATTTACTTTTAAAAAACTGATTCATTGTTTTATTATTTTTGTTAATAATTTTCTTTTGGTAATTTTTTTAGAATGTAAAAGAAAAATTTCATCAGTTTGTAGTATACATTTCAATGGTAGAGCTTGTGCATTTTTTCCAACAAGTTTGCTTAGCTCAAGCACAGGAATGTATTCTAGAAAAGAGTATGTTTGATAATAGGAAACCTACTATTATTGGTAAGTACCCAAATAATATATTTTTTAACATAATCCAAAAAATCTTTTTGTATTTATATTACAAAATAATCCAAATTGTACTTTATTTCAGCAAAAGTAGCTGTTCAAGTTCACAGTTACTACAGACAGTCATTACGTATATTGGAATCTCTAAGTGAAGATTATTTTCGGGATAAATCCTACAAAGAATGGATCAAATATTTGCAATTCAAACTAGCTTACTATAAGTGTATATCTTTGCTGTTTCAAGGCCAACAAGCTGAGGAACAACAGAAAATGGGAGAAAGAGTTGCTTTTTATCAGGCAGCATCTGAACAACTTGAAGAAGCTAAAAAGTGTGCAGCTGCTTTCAAAAATCAAAATCAACAGGTTAGTTTAACTAAAATTTTGTGATACATGCAGAAAAACTCTTTGGTGTTATTTTTAGCAAGAAATAAATGAAGGATTGGCATTTACTCAGGATGTAGTTGAAGGTAAAAGAAAAGCAGCCAAAAATGAGAACGAATTTATCTATCATGAATCAGTACCAGATAAAGATCAATTACAAGAAGTTAAAGGTGCTTCTTTAGTCAAAGGAATTCCTTTTAGTATAAATGATGTAGAGGTTAGTGAAATACTTTGAATAATATTCACACTTTTTGTGATGTGGTGAGCAATGTTTAGTAGGTAGTCTGGGGAAGTTAGGCTATAACAATTCCTTGAAGCTTGTGAACAACATTTTTACCAGTTGCTAATTTATTTTTGCTTTTACTTCTGTTGACAATTCCAACGACTGCTTATGTCTTTTCTTAAGGTTTCAGGACTAGATATATTTTCTCGATTGGTGCCAATGGAGGCACATGAAGCAGCCTCTTTGTACAGTGAAAAGAAGGCTCAAATGTTACGCCAGATAGGTGAATTAATTGAAACCAAAGATCAATCTTTGGCGGAGTTTATGTCTTCAATGCAATTGGACCTACTGACTAAGGTAATGTTCTTTAATTATTATAAATTTTTGTTAAATAATAGTCTGTTTATGTTCAGGTTGATGGGGGTATATTTTCAAATTATTTAGTAAAATTTGTATCACTTTTGTTATAATTTGTTATGTAGTTTCAATCATTCCTTATATTTTGAGTTTTTTTTTAAGAAACACTGTTTGTTCATTATTTTAAAACTAATCGTTTTAGATGCATCAAGCAACTGGTATACCACAAGATCTTATAGATAGAGCTGCTGCTTTATCTGCTAGACCGAACGCTGTACAAGATTTAATAAGTTCGATGGGAAAATTGTCTAATATCTATCAAGAAGTTGAAGCTAGTTTAAATGAAATCGATACTTTACTAAAGGTAAATGCTTATAAATTTGTTTTTACCATATAACTTGAAACTTAAAACACCATCTACTACATTTAACTGTTTAATATACTATATGTGTTAATATCAAAAAAGAAATAGGATAAATATATTCAAAAACAATAAAATTTAAATAATAGTACCAAGAAAATTGACCAAGTGACCATTCTGCCATATTGCAGGAACAACAAACCTTTCTGTCAAATAATGATATTTCGTTTAAAAGCCAAACTTAACAATCTAATGCGCAAGACTATCTAAAAAACCATCAACAATATATGATTAAACTTATAAAAAAGTTTTAAAATATTTATTTAGACTGAAGAAGAAGCTGAAAAAATATATCAAGAACAAATAGGAAAAAGACCTCCCAGTATATTGGCCACAGATCTAACTCGAGAAGCTGCAAAATATAGAGAAGCTCATGCTAAAGCAAATGATTCGAATCAAACGTTACATAGAGCGATGACTGCGCACGTTGCTAATTTAAAAATTTTACAGCAACCATTGAAGCAATTGCAACTACAATTACCTTTTGTTGAATTTCCTAATGGTAAGTAAAATATGAAATTACATATTTGATTGTTCAGCTCATATTATTATAGCATCTTATACCCTTCTCCCATTTTATATTTCTTGTAAATATTTGTGTCAATTATTACTCAATTATATGGCTATTTCATTATATAATTTGACTGGTCCAAATAAAGTTATCAAAGGACCCCGTGCTTTTCTTATAACAAAGTGGCATTCCGTCAAATGTTATAAATTTCGTATACTATGTTATTGTACTTGACTTCTTGACCAAAATGGTCCAATTCAATCTTATGACTAGTTGATATACAGGGTATTAAAGTTGAAATATCCTTGTTTTTCATAACTACGTAATTTTATTATTAACAAATAAATATGCATTTTCAATTGATTAGATAGTACCATTTATATGTTCTAGTTTATCGTAAACTTACACATAAATAATCCAAAATGTCAACATTTACAGGGTGAAACTAAATTATACAAGGATGAATTTTTGGTATTCTAAGAAATTCTTATATGAAATGAAAACAATAATTTACTGTAGTACATACTAAAAGGATGATGAAATACTTATATTTCATTCATCTTCTTATCAATGATTCGGTACACTTCAGTATATATCCATAGAAATGTGATTATAATTTCGTTCAATATGACTATTTTGCTGAGCGCTCTACCCTCAGGACTTTGTTTCTGAAAAACTGGTCATAGTGATATTATAAATTTTTTTCAGTTCATTTACTACTTTAATCTCATTACAAAACAATATAAATTAATCATTTTGACAGATCGAATTTTAAAATACAGGGTATTTCAGAAAAAATGTATTTTCTTTAAGTTTTGTCGGTTTAATAACAAGATATATGTGCAAATTACTCTGTTATTTGAGAGAAGTACTAACCAATACGTTTTCAACATCAAAAACTAATTTTGAAGTACATGGTCTAACTTATTTATTTAATATAGAAAAAGACTAATTTCAGGTTGCTTTAAGGATCACCCTGTATGGAATACCTCTAGAATTAGTATATTTGTTGCCAGAACATTAAATATGAAGTAACTTTTTATTTTTGATTTTGTTTTCATTCAATATAAGAATTTCCTAGATTTCCAAAAATTCATCCTTGTTTAATTGAGTCTCATCTTGTTTATGTTTACTTGTTGATGTATAAGTTTACGATGAACTGGAACATATAAATGGTACTATCAATTAAAAATACATATTTATTTGTTGATAATAAAATTACGTGGTTATGAAAAACAAGGATTTTTCAACTTTAATATCCTGTATATCGAAAACTAATCATAGGATTGAATTGGTTCCATGGAGACTTTTGGTCAAAAAGTCGATTATAATATCATATAAAAAATTTATAACATTTGACGGAACGCCACTTTGTCATAAGACAAGTGCGGGGTCCTTTCAAATATGTCATTAGGAGTATCTGATACATATTTGTTTCCAAAATAATGTACTGAGAAGTTTCAAAAAAATGTGATATTTGCTGAATATTTAACTTCAAACATACAGGGTTAAGCAAACCTCTATTGTAACTCTTATTGCGTACTTACATATTTATTTGAAAGGTATTTGTTAAGTAATTGTTAGTCAAAAACCCAATCCAAAAACCTGCTGGATTTTTCTAGCCAACCTTGAGTAAGTAACTGGTGTGTGTAATTTTGTTTTAATTATAGCAAATATTGACGAACAGTCCTTAAAAGATTTAGAAAGTTTGGTGGCGAAAGTAGAAGAAATGCGGAATCAAAGAGCAATGCTTTGGGCTCAACTTAGAGAATCTGTCCACAAAGATGACATTACCAGTTCGTTGGTTACCAAACAACCGAATCAATCTCTGGAACAGCTGTTTCAGCAAGAGCTTCAAAAACATCACCAGTTGGTAAGTGTATCTTTTATTTTTATAAAACTTGTTTAATTCTTTTCCTTTTAGATATCTTTAATCGAACAAAACGCAGGCGCTCAAGAAAACATCAAAAAAGCCATGGTGGATGCCTACGCTCAAGCCGTTTCAACCAGAAAATACATACAAGACATACTCCACAAACGAACCGCAACAATTTCTTCTCTAACCGCATCTTACGATACATACGAAGATCTTTTATCAAAAGCGAATAAAGGAATTGAATTTTATACGAAATTAGAAACGAACGTATCCAAATTATTACAAAGAATCAAAAGTACTTGTAAAGTGCAACAAGAAGAACGCGAACAGTTGTTATCGACATCCGAAGTACCTAAATGGGAAGTAATACCGACGACGACAGCGCCGAAGCTGAAAGATTATTTAGATTCAAGAAAAAACGCTCATTCCAGTCAATACCAACCACCGTCTACGAATTATAATAATATGGAACTACCACCCGGTATACGTCCGAATCCGGTGGGATCTGAAATAACGGATTTACCTACGGCTAAAAATTCCGATGAAGATTTAATAAAAAAAATGAACGCTTTAATGCCGAATTCGAAACTTCCAAATTACCCTCAATATTCGTACAGCAATTACGTTCCGCAACCGTACAACCACACCGTATACGAACAACCGAACCAATCTTACAGCACTAGCAGTCAGTCTAACGGTACTTCCCAATACGATTCGTCGAAAGCTTTTACTTCTACGACGAATTACTATCCTTCCGTTCAAAGTTCTTCATCTTCATCCGGTTATTCTCATCATCCTACAGCCGTGAAACATTCTACTAATTATCAGTATCAAAATGTTCCGGCCACTGTCGGCGATCAGAACGTCAACGTTTACTATCCACAAGGATATAGTCCCAGTACGAATTTATCGAGTTCTGATAACGTTCAACACGTTACCGGTCAAGTTAAATACCATTCGGTGGAGTACGCTACGTCGGTTCAACCGAATATAGCGCCCGTTAATACCGGTGCTACTTATTCTTCTCCTTTGACTGATATGTCGTGTATAAATACGACGAATCCCTCGGATCCGAATTTTATGACTGGTAGTTACGGTTTGTATTATAATTCGAATCCGTCAGGTGGTACGGATCCGACTAAGATGAGTCAGTATTTGAATCAAGTTAACAGGGCTACAACCGGTTATTCTACGGACGCCGCTTATTATTCGGCGGATTCTTATAACATCGGCTCGAAAGGGATGACCGGGGGGTATTATCCAAGTGGGACCAACATGCAGTTGTATGAGCAGGTGAGTTTTAATATTGTTACTCTTTCTACTTTCTTAACAACCTTTAACTTTCACAAATCAAATAATGTATCAATATCAGATTACAGACCTCAACTTCTAAAACTTAACTATTAACATTTAATAACTAGGAGAAGTAATTTGAAAAGCCTTTTTCACACCACTAAGGGCCGGTTGTAGATGTCGCAGGTGAACTGAACTACCAGTCAACTTTGAACCGAGTTCATTTTGGTTTGCGTTGTAGAGTGCAAGATCAATATTAGTTTGGTTGTACGCCGTTCAGGTCGCGTTGGTTGCACTAAACTACGCTTTTCATCTGAAATTTTAATGTTCCATGCCAAACTTGATCGTTGACTGACAGTTGACAATGTTGTTTGGCGGTTATATCCCGTATATCCTAATTCATAAGTAACGTATTATGGTGTGATGTGATGTTATTTATGATATTTCAAAATGACTGGACCTAAGGAGCTGCTATGAAGTTGGTGGTTTTCCATAGTCACTCCCCCATCTCCGATGCAATAGGCCATGATGAAGATACCGCCATTGAGCCAAATACTTTTTCAAGGTTCCACTACATCTGGCTGCCTTTTGCCAAATAGGACTCTATTTTTAAGCCAAACTCTTTTATCTTTCAAGTAATTGTCTTTATTTTATCTTTTTTTGTTGATTTTAAGGGGATTTTGATTACCATCACTTTCTGGCTTGATTGTGGTTATCTGTAGACTAACTTCTTCCATTTCCACTTTCTAGACTTTACGATGACAGATTTAGATAATTCCAGATGTATGTCTTCTTCTTTTTCTTTATGGACCTTTACATATCATTAGTACAGGTCCGACGTAACAATATTCTCGATCAAATTGACATCAATCATTCGAAACGGTACAGTTGTCCTTCCATCCGATAACAAATTCGTGAGAACTGGCTTTCATATCTTTAAATTTGAAGTCATTTTGGCAAGAACACTATTCACTTTTCAATGTCACGTGACTCAGTATGTTCTACTACTGTTTTATTTGTTTTAGGAAAATCAAAACAAACATTCCACTGCTCTAGCAACGGTATCAGCACCGTACCATCAAAATTACAGCCAATATTATGCATCCGGGAGTACTCCTCAACAAGCTGCAACAGGAGGTACATTACCCGACCAAGCACCTACTCAATCTACCAATATTTACGGATACGCGTCTTATTATCCAACGTCTACAGTACCATCACAACCTAACTATAATTACAATCTACCACCCACTCAACAATCAACTGTTGTGGTTACAAAATCCTCTAATGTCGATCTGTTAAGTGGTCTTGATTTCAATATAAGTCAAGCTCCACTTGTACCTCAACAGAATGTTACGGTTAAACCTCAAGAAATAGAACCGGAAACTAAAACTAGTACGACAACGGTACGCGCAGTCGCAAATCAAAGTTCTAAACCTACGTTAGAGATTAAAAGACCGAACGTGAAGATTTTACCAAGCAAGCCTTTGAATAACAAGGACGTGAAGCATTTGTTCAACAACGAATTGGAAAAGTATGAAAAATTCGTGGAAACTTTGACTAATAAAACATTGAGCGGTCCGACTACTTTGGATATTAAATGGAAGGAGATACAGGATCAACAGGATTGCGATTTGCAGAAAAAGATTATTTCTGTCGCTAGATGTTATCCCATGAAAAATAGATTTCCGGATATTTTGCCTTATGATTATTCCCGTGTGGAGTTGTGTGATAGCAAAGATGATTATATTAATGCCTCGTTTATTAAGGTAAGTTTTTACGAGAAAATCGATACAGATTTTAAAGCATTCACTTTTCTTTGTTTTTGAATGAAAATAATTGGATTTTTTTTGATAAATTGAGTTTTCTCACCTTAATATAATTCGTTGAGACAAGAGAGATGTTGTGGCTGCTGTATTTGTGAGCATGGCATATTCAGATTGCGAAAATCCTTATGGAACCTCGCCTCGGATTACACAAGTACGACAAGGATAAATGAAAGAGAGAGAAAGAATAATTGTGCGCGGTCATCACCTAGGGGTGTATACTTATTTCCCGAGGCTGGCGGAATGTTCATTGTAAAAGACAATGTTGCCGGATGAAAGTGTTTTATTTCACCTATTGTGCATAACTTCGAAAAAAAGTCAACGAAAACGAGAGAAAAATATTATTTGTACAAATTAATATGCGCTTCTGGCAATAGCGGTTAAAATAGGGAGGGCAAATTAACAATCTGTATCTAGTCGGTAATGGTTGGTTTAATGCCCTTTTTAGCCAATGGATTTCGGTAGTTGATTGACAAATGTGAATCCAGTCCGTTTTCTAGCAGAGCTGGAAATATGCCGTCCTCAACGGGAGATATGAAAAGCTAGAATAATTATTTTTAAGTAATTGTTTTGTTTAAAAGATTTTTTTTGTATGTTTTCTTGTTTGTAGGATGTTTCTTCTTATACATCTCCATTTATAGTAACCCAAGTACCATTGGCTGGTACAATCGGAGATATGTGGACCATGGTTAGGGAACAACAAGTTGAATTGATTTTATGCCTTCTAAGTGATAATGAGGTAAGGTTTATTTTATCATCATTTTGGAGTACCTATACATTTTGTTATTTATAAGATGCGACACTGTACAAAACTGTCAAACGCTAGCTAACTTTTTTAATAATAATTCTTGAAAAATAATAACAGATTTGAAAATTTCGTTGAAAAATAAGTTCAAATGCATATTTAATTTCCTTGAATTTGCTCTGGTTTAATAAAAAATTGGATATTTATGTTTAGAAAGTTGAAATGTGCTATTAATATCGGATTACTGACTAAACTTTGGCAAGTTTATCTGAAACCGTTAAAGGAATGCAATCGAAATCATTCGATATTGCCACGTTTAACTATGGGCTAAGCTGCTAAGTATGGTAGTGATAATAATTAGAAAGTAGACTCTTTATTATTAACAGTATTAACAATATGATTAAACTTTAAATCTTTTTATGTGCTTGTTTCCTTGAATTTTGTCTATTAAAATAATCTTTTCAATATATAAATATTAAAACATGAACACTTTTCCACATATGTCATGGACTTCTTCAAGCTCTGGCAGCGTTGTGCGAAAACTATAATTACCACACCCTAAGAATTACATATTGGTTATCTTTATCGATAGCTGACTTATTATTGGCAAGCACATGCGTGTGCTCTTCCCTCTCACTTCGTCAATTGACTGAGATTGATTTATCCAGTGGCGTTGGTATTGTCATAAACTTTTGTATTTTCAGTTTTACTCCATAAAATAGGTACAGTACGTTTATGACAGATATGCGCCATGTTTCCTTGCCTCTTACCGATGCGTAGCTACAGATAAACTTGCCAAACTATAAGTGCTATGGGTTTTGGTCTTAAATCAAACATGGCATAAGTCAACACGAAATATCTTGGAAAGAAGTTTACCAACAAGCATGTGAAATAACTGGTTTCATATTTTAGAATGTTCACCGAAAATGTGATTTGGAGTAAACGCTATCCCCTTCTTAATAAAAATTTCTATTGTGTCTGATTTCGGAGATATTTGCAGTTAAAATAAATCATTTCTCAGGCAACTTTTTACATTTATTTCTAGATCGGAGACGATGTATATTGGCCGAGGGAAAAAGGACAGAGCTTAAACATTACCAACATGGTTATCACCTTACAAAGCGTAATAGTAAAATCTCATTGGGTAGAACGACTGATAAGTATCAATTTACCCGAAAAGCGCGAATCTCGTGTAGTCCTACACTTACAGTTTACTTCCTGGCCAGGCAGGTAATTCGAACCAGAAAAATAAAAAAACTCTACGTTTGTATTTATTAATTTTTCTATTCCAGCTTATTCCCTACGAGTCCAGACGCATTTATTAGTTTTATATTGGAATCGATAAATTTCTATCAACAACAAAAATGTAATACGCATCCGGTGGTCGTGCATTGTTCGTCTGGAATCGGTAGAAGCGGTTTGGTTTGTTTATTGACCGCAGCCATATTTGACGTTGCCAACAATGCCAACCTCATACCGGATTTAACTGCTTTAGGTATTAAGTTGTCCGATTGTAGGAAGAATATACTCAGGGATAGGGAGCATTTGAAATTTGGTTTCGAGTGTTTTTTGGCGTATATTAAGCATGTTCTTTCGGAGGGTAAGTGAATTTAAATTTTTAATGTTTTATTGTGTTATTTCGTCACTCTTAGCACCCTACACTAACTAACGACAAGTAAATTCACTTCGTCGGCTCAAATTGGACCATTTTCTATTCTATTTCACTCAAATACAGACAAAAACGCACAAAAAAACCTAAAAATAGTTTAAAACGGTCAGATACAAGAAAAGAAACTAAGGTGAAAAAGGTAGAATTGTAGAATTTATCTTAAGTTGCAAATAAAAAAAGTTACAAGCTTACATAAACCCGGACACAGTCCCCACAGCTCTTACAGCCGGGTATAGAAGAAATAAAAGAAAAAAAGAAGTTTAAATATTAAATTTATTCTGCCATTAAGGTAACATTAAGAAAAGGTAAAAAACCTGTACTTCTTTAAGGTACTTAGCTTATGTCCTGAAGTTGAAGTAAAGCTGTCGGAGTGGAAGTAGAGATGTCTTGGAGTTGAAGTACAGCTGTCGGAGTGGAAGTAGAGATGTCTGGGAGTTTAAGTATAGCTGTCAGAATGGAAGTATAGATGTCTTGTGATGTAACGGAATCTAGTAGTATGCGGTATTTTTGCAGGGTTAACCTGGCAGGGGTATCCTGGCAGTAACAATATTTTTGCAGGGGTAACCTGGCAGTAACGGTATTTTGCAGTGGTAACCTGGCAGGGGTATCCTGGCAGTGGTATCCTGGCAGCTGTGCTTACCACAGCAATTTAAGGTAAAACAATTATATTTAAGAGACGGTAGAAAGATACGTCCTTGCTACTCAAGGGTCGGTAATGGAAAGAAGGAAAATCGAGAATGTGAATCGAGCGTTGACATCATATGTCAATTGTCGTAACGATCAACGATAAGAGAAATTTAGATCACAGAACTATATTGGAAGTGGTTACTATGACGGCAAGCGGTAAAATCAAAATTATTTCGTCAAATAGGAACAGGTCGATAGACATATTACAGTATTTTTGAACCATCTTCGAGAATGTATTCATATGCGATGAATATATATTGGCAACACCGCAAATTCGATCATTCCATTTCTCGATCATAAAATTTTTGAACCACTTTTCGGTGTCACTTGTCAGTGTCAGAATGTTTTGTTATTGTTAGTATAGTATAGTATTCTACTCGCAGTTTATGGCCAATTTTCAATCGGGTGACTTGCGCCCCTCGCCTGCGGCTCGAGATTCAAACGTCACCCATCGTATATAATGGCTATCATAAACTGCTCGTTTGATAATATACTATTATTTATCCATTCTTGATTATTTTTAACAGAAAAGATATTCACACCGCGGTCTCATACTCGTACGTAAAATGACAGTTTTTTATCAATGTTTATTTATTACAGATAAATTAAGGAAGAAATTGAACGAACTGGAACCTAAAAAGCAAGAAGAACTCATTACCGTTAATACAGATAAAAATGTAGATCCATTTAGTAGTTTGGATCCGTTTTGGGCCAACAAAAAGTAAAAGCTTCAATTTAGTTAATAGAATTATGCAACTATAATTTCCATTATTCTATTATATATTAATTAGGACAATAGGAAAAAAATCATAAATTAAAAAAAAACTGCTGGATGGTTATTTTTATGTATTTATTTGAACTATTGACTGCGTTTTTGAAAAAACTTTTATAAATATTCAACGATCGAAGCAGCAGATTTTGAATAGAAAAACTCATGTGTAAATTAAGGAAAAATAAAGATATTTTTTGAGTTAGTTTGTTATAAGAAAAATTATTAATTTACATTTGATTTTTTCATTTGACGGGTTCAATCTTATAGGTAATGACTTGGTGAGAGTTTTTTTTTATCATTTTCAATAGTTTGGAAGCCACACAGGGTGTTAAACATGTTTATAATAATATTGTAGTATAGCAAACAATATTTAATTCTCCCTCATATAGTGTCTATTATGAGAATATCCATTCTTTCACCGATTCATTAATACCAATTGTTATATACCCGCAAAGATATCTTATTACAAAATATATTGAAACCAAATTTTTCTGCTATTGTCTTTATACATGTAATCTATAGTGTATCTCAGTTGTTTTATTTTATTAGTAATTATACAGTGCTGATAAACATAAAGCTATATGGAAGGTATACATATATGTATTTAAAAAAAAATTACTCAAAACATTTATTATTTATTACATTGTTCCAATTAATTAAAGAATCTTTATCGTTTTGTGTTTTATTAACAGAAAAAATATAATTGAAACATTGCATGGCTATTTTGTTTTCCTCGTTCAAAAATTAGTAAAACATTTGCTGGAGTTGTGTGTTTGGAAAGGATTCTTTCCCAATTTTATAATTTAATAACTTGGATATAATTAAATAGTGCTAATGGTAAGAAAATATAGCTAGTGGGATATATATTTATGAGTATTTCATTTCGCAATAAGTTGTTCTGTCGTAGATGTCGCAATAGGATGGTGACTGATTTTGAAAAACTGCTCCACGATGTTTTCACGTATATACTTTATCTACAATAAATGTTATTTCTGTAAAAAAAGATGTTTTTAAAGGAAAAATTCAACTTTTAAAAACACATTTCAAATTATGTGCCAAAACGCTAGAATAGTAATGGCGTCCTTCTATGACGTCATCAATTCTTAACAGTGTCAACTGTCGATAGGTTATCTATGATCTGTGTCATGTAGTAAAATCGTCAAAGTCACTCTTCAAACACTTGACAGCATGCAGGTTAAAAGTTTATTTTGATACATAATCATAATTTCAAAAACGGTTTTTTGTGGTAATAAAAACAGAGATACTTAATAGAGAAAATATCACATGAACCAAGAAAAGCCAATAGCAACAAAGGAATTACAAAACCATAGATAATATAAAGACGACAAAACAGATGTTCGGATTTGGTTCGGGTCAGATCATGGATATTTGCGAAAATATGACGTCACTCTCTTCTGATTGGCGTTTGAGATAAGATGGCGGATGGTTAAATTTTGTGCTTATATTTTTACTAAAATAAATGTAATCACACATGAAAATGAAAAAAAAGTGATTTCTGTAGAGTCTCTGTATCTTAAATAATTATATCAAATCAATATTTTGGTGATTCTTAGTGACTGTCATCATGCCTATTCCCCTTTACGCAATACATGTTCTTTTTAGAGATCGACTATACCTCATTTAAAAACCAGGAGTAATTTGAATTAAAGTTGGCCTTTCTGTAGACCTCTGATTGGTCAGATTCCGCCCAGTTTCACACAACACTCTAGTGTTGACATCAGCTGATAATTTCAATTTTTGATAGTTCTGACACAGGTTCTGATAGATAAATATAATTAATTTTGTCATCGCATCCGCTCTTGTTATTTCATTATTTTCACGCAGTTTCGTCGAAACTGTCCCTTTAAAAACCTCGGTAAGGAATTGAATCGAATATCTGCAATTATTATGGATCCTTCTACTTCGAGTACAAACTCTTCGCTTAGTCCGATAAAACAACGCAAAGTCAATCAGGCATTTAGGACCGTCAAAAAACAAATACAAATTCAATTTATATCTACAATAAACATCTAAATAATCTACTGAACAGATGAAAAATCCACTTATGACTATGGGTGGCTGATTTCTTCATCAATCAAGCCTATTTAATAGATTTGGAACACTACTGTTGACTACTTTTGGCATATTTAATAGATTTGGAACACTGCTGTTGACTACTCTTTCGGAGCACACCCTTTAATAACTAATCTGGTAACTTTTAGTGGTGTGAGTAAGGCTTTTCAAATTACTCCTCCGTTATTAAATGGACTATAGTTTTCAGTCACTGCAAATGGCATAATTTTTAACGATGCGCGTACACATCGACATGTGAAAAATTATTTCAAGCTCCAAAGGACAGTTTTCGACATGTTTAAAGAAAAAAATAAAAGATCACTAGGTAGATTTTGTTCAACCATCCTTTGCCGTTACGTCATAAATTGTCCATCTTGATCTCTCATTCAAGGAATCGATGAGACGGAACTTTGACGTCATTAACGTTTTTCTTAACTAATGTCGACGTAATAGTATATTACGTAACGTGTATGGTGAGAAGCATTTTACGCACGAATGGAAAAGTTAGGTTAAGTCGCGTAGCGGCGAGTGCGTTAAATGATTTACAACACGAGCTATGCACTATATTTTATCTACGACCTACTTCTACTTGTATTATATTTCTGCGATTTCCGTGATTTTGCTACTAATTGTATTACTTTTCCATAAGTATGCTTAAGGTAGTGATCCATGCAGCTGTCACTGTATGCTTTCATTGTATAGTGTTAGCCAACCATTTTCCGTATATTGTACGCTCAAGGTGATTTTTATAGACAGAAAAGAAACTAGTATGTGTGTTTTTGGCATAGAAGGAGCTTTTGACAATATATACTCCGCATGAGGATGTTGAAATAGCATTAAATAAAAGAATTGGGGGCTGAAACACCCTTTTAGAAACAGACACCCTTCTTTGGTATCAGCTCTAATGTAATATTGGAAGAAATAGTCAAAACCGAAAAAAGAGAAGATCTAGTAGTAGGAGAGCAGGTAGTATCTAGTCCGACTACACTGTATTGTTTTTGTATAAAGAAATATTTTTTGACCGACTCCTGTATACGGAACGTTAATCAATGTTTCTAATGGGCGTTTCATAATTTTTTTTCTACGAAAGCGCCCTCTCCATGTAAGTAGAACAGAGTGCAATATTAGCAGAGAGCCTTCAATAACAGACGTCATTAGCCTCGCAAATCTCCTGCATACCAGGAACTTACTTGTATCCCACGAGACTCCCGCTCTCAAGCTGCATTTTGGTCGAATGCCCTATTATTCGTTTGTTGCGCAGTCGCTAACAGCGCGCAACCTTCCGCGTTCAGCTTCTAACAAAAAAAAATTGTAGAAAAACACGCACTGACAAGGTAAAATTTGACATGCGCCAATAAGGTGCAGGAACTGGTGTGTCAGTATACAAAATTAGACAAGTAAAATTGATTGTTTTTCGGCGTTAGAAATGCATCTCGAAATTGGCATAGTTTTTTGTTGAAATTAACTGTTATTAATAATTAGTACATGTTGTGATATTTGTGATAATGTTAGGATGAAGTAGTTTGCGCGTTTTACCATTCCAGTTGTACCTGATATTTGCTGTGTAGAAATAAATATATGGAGAAAATTTCAAATTATTGAAGATTTCGTATACCTATATGTTTTAATAAGGTAAGTTTAACTTTCACTAATAATCTTCTTATAAATGTTCTCATTTATTACGAGGTGGTAAATAATACATTGAAGGTTTAAACAAAAATGCAATCTAATTTTGAAAAAATTAAATTGTGAAAATATCGCTATTACTTATAATGACGTTATATACGAATTATCTTATTTCCCAAATAGAAAATTATAGGTATTAAATAAACAAAATAACAATTTGAAGGGTATAGACGCATAAATGCATGCGTTGCTCTAACTATTGATTGACTTCATTAACTATGTAGGTATAAAGAGAGCAAATATACCTACTAATCAACTCCCACTTCAAATCCTGTCACTCTTACCTGCACAAGTATAGATCTGCGATCCATCCATTATTCACTTGACAGATAATGGAACATGGTCCGTCTTCCGTTTTATTTTGTCTTCTTCGATTTATAAATGATATTTTTAAGAAAATTTTATTATTTAGCTGGTGCAACGGGAATATTTTTATTGGAAAATGTATGTACAGAAAATTGCTATTGGGTTTAATTAGCGGAAGTTAGATTAAATATAAAATAAAAACTATTAAAAGTGATAGATGATTAAATTACGAATTGATAATTAAAAATATTCAAAATTTTGAAATAACTAAGAAGCAAAAAATAAATGTTTTATTTTAGTTCAATATAAAATATTGTTCTTCTACTACCGTGCGTAAAGTACGTATTTTACGCATGCTACGAAGTGTGTAAAGTTTTACATTTTTGCACTAGTGCGTAATAGTCTATTTCACACTAAGAGATTAGTTAGCTTTTAAATAAAGTAAATACATTTGTTGAGTTTTTGGGGAGTATGAGTATATACTGACATTTGAATATTTAAAATATATGTATAGGTATTTCTATGGTTGTTGTTCACCAAATGACTGAAAAATTGAGAAATTTATTAGAATTCTGCTATAATTTTTAATAAAAAGAAATAATAGTAATTTTTCAATGGCCCTGGTATATGCCTCATCAAATGAATGTCAAACTATAATAATTAATGTGTTGATATGTATTTAATAATGAATGTTTCTTAGTTAACTTTTGGGTTTTTTGGTGCTCGTTCAATAAAAATAATCTTCACCACCTTGGTGGATTACTATTACTATTTATGTCTATGACTACCTACATAAAAAATAACACATCATTATCTATCAGTTCCCCTTTATTACTTATAAAAAAATCTCACTTTCCTCTCTTACTTAATAAACATTTTATTATGTATAAGTATGATTTCTATCGCCCGCATCTAAAAATTTGATTTAAAAAAACTTCTTTGATTTGACCTGGTTATATTTAACGATCACGTTTGGACCGAGGAACAGTTAGATGCATTCGAAAGACAATCCGTTCCAAATTGCATTCATATTCGACTAAAGTACCGTTGGGTGGGTTTCATGCATGATACTTTCTCAAATTATTTTGTCTATTTCGTCTTCAAATCGAATACGAAAACTTTGGTATGCAGAGGTTTACACGCAGTGTACAGGACTGGACTGAGATGGAGGCTCGTGATTAATTTTATAGGGGTCATCATAGGTGATGTGACCAAAATCTTAAAATATGAAAGCACTTTCTTTGGTTTTTTGTTATTATGTTGGAAGAAATGGAAAAAGGCAGGTCTGTGATTAATTTTAATCAAAATATCACAATAATGAACCGTTTTAAATGTATTACAAACGTTGACCCTAATCTTTGACTTAAGAAATTTGATTAGTTGATGAATAGATTACGCGCAAGCGCGACCTATCAATCGGTAGAAATAACATCATTCAAAATAGGATGCAGACGTACCTTTTATAGCTGCAATATGTCTTACATATTTTTCCAATGTTTCACTGACAGTTCTCGTCTGGTATGTACTTTGTTGTTTACGGTCAATTATTATTTATGAAAAGTGAATCCTATATTGATATATTTATTTAATTAATACAAAAATATGCCTAGATAAATGGAAAAACATCAGGATTTTGAAAGATGCTAGTAATTATTAATTCCATAGCCTTTTCGAATTTGAGGCTATTGAATGTACTATACTGAATATGGAATACTAATTTTTACAAGTAACAGTGGGTGAACTTCTTAACATATTATCTGCCTACTTTAATAGATGAAGTTAAGCCAACATTTTAGTTCTTTAGTATCGAAACCAGATAAATTTTCGTAGACCACCGATTACGAATTGTGAACCCCCGTTTTTTGTCACGCTAACGTAGACCCTCGTCGAGTCTCACGTGGACCCCTGAGGGCCACCTGCACCAGTTTGGGAATCAATGTTATAAATAGTTAAATATTATGAATAATATAATATAATAGAAGCCTTCGTGATGTGTCCAGTTTACTTGAAACAATGGTAACTATATTAAATAACGCTTGTTTGAAATTAAGTGGATGGTGATATTATTTCTATTCAATATCACTGTGTACCAAATTTTAACATGTTTCTGCTCCTTTTACTTGAAATCAGTTGCAACAAACAATAATACCAGTTTTCCGCACTGGGACCACCCTATAACTCAAAATTGTCCATTTTTCTGTCTCAATTCTTTAAGATTTTTGATAATGACATCGAAAACTTCAGCTTGGTACTCAATTTTCTTTAAATCTTAGTTATTTTCTGATGATTAATCATCATAAAACGTCTGATTAGTTTTTTCTGCTACTAGCTGTGAACTTGGCAATTATTGCTTCTTCTAGCCAACTGAGAAGTTGGTCAATAATGGACTAATTCAAATATTTTGAGAATTCAGGGACAGTAGTTTAACAAAAGCTTCAACATAATTTTGTACACCCAGGAGATTGTCTTTAACGTATTTGCTGGTTGAAATTGCTTATAAAGATAAAATTATTTGAATAAAAATGACTGATGACATTAGAAGTACGTTCTTAATCTATGGATCGAAAACAGACAGTGTACTTGTCAGTCAGACGACGAGGTCTGTTTTGTTTTTAATTTTTGTCTTAAATTTGGCTAGTAGTTGAGAAAATTGTATATACACCGCGGTGGTGAAGACATTTATAAGCCTCGCACATTATCCCGCTCGGGAAGAAGCCCCTCGCGAAATAATTTTGGTGCTCGGTCAATAATAATAATATTTATTTACAACCATACCTGTAATTTTGACATTACTGATGTCATTGAAGGTTTGAAAGTGTCACATTACCTACGTCTACTTCCCTCTTCCATTTCCCTCACTGATTTCCCTCACTCGTTCAATAAAGCAAAATATTTATTTGAGTAATATATTTTGTCCACGACTATTTGATAATTTTATCATTTTACGTGTGCTTCTTTAAGTATAATGACGTACATAATTCACCCGTGGATAATAGGTGTGTATAATGAAAATGTCACATGACGTATAATTATATTGGCGATTATTCCTACAAACGACACAATATGTTAATTAAAAATTTTCATCAAGACCCGGATTCGAACCTCGCTATCCCAAGTTAGAGCACCAAACCATTCGGCCATAGAGACACATATTAGATATTATCAAGGTTTTGTATATTATATAGGAGTAGAACGAATTATTTTATCCAGTGTGTATGATGTATGTCAAAAGCAGAAGTGACGTTTTGAATAATTTATTGCTAATTGCAAAAATTTAAATAACTATACTAGTGTTTGATTGATATTACTAAAAAATATAATATGAAAAGTGAATTAGACAATGAATTCAATACTTATTCAATTTGTTCAATAAGGTAAGAAGTTATAAACTATATAAATGTAGAGACTATATTGTTTTAGTTTGACAAAAAATGCATACCTAAACAGGTAATTCATAGTCGTGGACAAAGTATAGTATTCTACTCACATATAATGGCTATTATTCACTTAGGTGTTTATGTCACTCGCCTGCGGCTCGCGACATAAACGCACCTTCGTGAATAATAGCCATCATTATATGCTTATTGAATAATATACTATTATTGAACAAATTCTTATATAGAAACAACAGGGCAATTAATTAACAACAACATTTAAATAACTTATACATTATTGATAAAATTAATGGTAATATTTGACTTATTATAGGATTTAACCGAGATATTTAATCTCCTTGATGATTTGAAATTTCTTTACTGTCACTGTCACATTTTTGAATGGTGTCAAATAATTTTCAACTTAATTTTTAATTTAATTTTTACTACCTTTAAAAAATGTGAAATAGAATTTTCAACAAACGATGTGGTTGTAAAAAAAAATAGTATACATACCTAGAAGGAAAGTTTTCATTAATGTCTCGAGATTAACTAACTAATCTCTCGACAGTAATGAAACACTTCCCACCTCGGTATGTAATATACTATTACCACCTTAGTGTATAATAGTATAATATACTATTACCACCTTGGTGTATGATATATTTTTATTGAAACACCATTATTATAAAATAAGATTTACATCTAATTGTCTAATTTTGGCAAAGGTAAGCTTTTTAAAACCTAAATTGTATACAGGGTGAATCACGACTAACGGGACGGAGGCTTATGGCGAAACGGTGAAAATTTTAGAATGCTTGTCACATCAGTAGTTTGTACATTCGAATAGGCTACATTTTAAAATAGTTTTGAAATATACAGGATGTTCCAATAAAGTGTGGCGTATCAAAGTTATATTTTTTCTTATCGAACACCCTATATTTGATGGTATTTTCTGATTGCCTCCAAAAAATAAAATACTATTCCAAGAGCTCATCCATATCTCAAATGTGGTTAATGAAATCCAAACAAGAGGTTCAATTAAAACTCCAAGTTCAAACCACAATAATTTAATTATGTCCAAAAACGGACAATCAATCAGCTATTAGTTTCGGTACAATCTACCATCATCAGGCTATAATAGAAACAGCATACTTAATATAAAGATTTCATGAAGTCATGTTAAAATATGAAATACAATCCAAAATCAAATATTAATTGACTTAGGGCCGGTTTTACAATAGTGGTATAAACTAGGAGTAAGCTTACTCTCGGTATAAGATGTAATCTAGCGTTTTACAAAGCAGGTATAAGTTTGACAGTAGAATAAGATTCTCGAAAAGACTGGAACAAGCTATACCGTCGTCGAACAGACAGATAAGTCGGTTACTCTACGGATAACCTCAAAAAGTGACATAAATAAAATTATGTCTGTTGAAAGCGAAAGAGAAAGCGTTGTAGCAATTTTAGTGCAACCGAAATGGAAATATCTTCTTCATCGGAAGATTCAAATATTGGAAGATCATTCAAATTCATTTTAAAATAATAAATATACTCTCTCAACGAAGAAAAATATCACAGATATGACAGGACTGTCAAGAGATGTCAATTTATATGAACTACTTTTACGTTACTCCTAGAACTGCTATATTGTAATTGTAAAACCAACTAGTTTTTTACTAGGTATAAACTCTGGTATAACTTTATTCCCAGAATAACTATACTGTTATTTATACCTAGTATAAATGTCAATTGTAAAACCGGCCCTTAAACAATTTTGAAACATCTAAAAATGTTTTCTAAGAAAAGCAATACTTGATAATTAAATTGGTAATACAATAAATAAAAATAAATTACCTTATGAAAATCCAACAATCGAAGGAATACTAGGCAGTTGTCATACTAACATCATTTACTTAAAGTACAGTAATATCAATGAAACGAATACATCAAATAATGTGGTGTGGAAAAGAAAATTGGAAATTATAAAATATCTTATAAATTAGGTACCTAATAAGATTATTAAAGAGAAAATGGATATGAAATAAATTTAAATCCAAACTTTCAAAATTGGTATCTTCCAATTTGGAACGGAAAGATGGGAGTACATCAAAGTTAGGTTTATTCCTTCTAAAATGTTACTTCGGGATAAAACAATTTTACAAAAACTTTCTCAAGATAATTAGTATAAAAATTAGAGAGAATTGCAGATGTTTTAAAATCAATTTACCATACAATTTAAGAAAATTCTAAATTGCACGAAAGGTATAATACCTAGGTATAGGACACCCTTATACCATTCGAAAGAGGACATTTTTATGAACATGGTGAATTATTGAAATACAGGGTGTTCCATTCAAAATAAACCCGATATTACAAATTGAATGATCCAATAGTTTAACCGAAAATTATGAACACCCTGTAAAGAGATGTTCAGTGCTCAATCGTGGAATACATTCAACAAATCTCCGACTATTGAGCTGTGAGAGAAAATTCGATAGAATCTATTATATCAATGAGTTATTAATTTTTTTCGAAATGTTCACATTTTAAAAAAAGTCAGTATAATTCGGAAACCTCTGTATTTAGGTATAGGGAACTATTATGAAACAGTATTTTATTTTTTTGGGGCAATCAGAAAATGCCATCAAATATGATAGGGTGTTCCATAAGAAAAAATATAACTTTGATACGCCACACTTTATTAGAACATCCTGTATATTGATTTTAAAATATAGCCTATATGAATGTACAAACTTCTGATGTGACAAACATTCTAAAATTTTCACCGTTTCCCCATAAACCTCCGTCCCGTTAGTCGTGATTCACCCTGTATACACGTAATAGTTATTTAACCAACTAGTGTATTAATGAGGGTCATTAACAATCGAGATAATTCGCACGAGCAGAGTGAGTGTGTTAATGTTTGGGTTGTTAATAATTAACAATTATTTTTTTATTATTAATTATCAATTATTGACCATTTAATACTCGTGCTAGTTACATTTCCGTCTACTGTATCAGTGTATTCGTTTTTCTCAATATTTAAACACTAAAAATATTTATTTGTTTCATTGGTAAGTACTGTCAAAAATAAATAATGACTGAAATGTCACAGAGATGGTCGCTGGTTCAAATATTACGGTTTTCGTTGTTCTTAAATTCTGTTTTGGATGTCTTAACACTAATACAACTATTATAATTATGTATAATAATAAAATAAAACGATAGGTGAGTAAGAAACTAGAAGTATTCAGTATTCTATACGAGGATTTATTTTTTGAAGACGCTATTTTATGTTTGGTTGCCTACAAAATGTCAATATAAGATGTGCGTTGGGTTGCCTGTAAAAAATCGTTGATTAATATAGGTGAATCATGCATGAATGTGGGCAATAATGTATGATTTTGTCTAGTTTTGAGAATATTAATATCATATGTTAATACCTACACGGTCGACGGAAAAAATGTTAAATCTCAATCGGCTTTGTCAGTGGTGTTACAAAGGGCAGGTTGTACAATCCTAGTTGTATCAAACATTTAAGAGAGATTTAAGAAACCAAATCTGCTACAGAATTTTTGAAATAGATTTTCAATGGAGAAAATTTAAAAGCCGGACCTGAGTATATAGAACAATCGTCGGTCTCTATGCATTATTTAAATTTGGTACTGTACCTTTTCCATTGTGTTTGAAATGCTCCGTTGCTTCTTAGTTAATTTTGTTGAAAGATTACCTGCATAAATAATATAAACACCTTTTCTTTGTGTGGTACTTACGAATAAATGATATCATTGCACGTTTTATGTGTCTTTAATTTAATTACTATTTTTATTCGCCTAAAGCGAAAATTTAAACAGTTCTGAATAGAATAGAATTGGCTTAATATGGGTTAGAAATTTCATTTTTATGTTTAAGAAAAATGAATTAATATTAAAATTCTCTTTTTGCTTGAATTTTTTATCTACGATCACTCTAATTTTTGAATACTACAATATGTAATATTTGTGGGGAGAAATTATTTTGCTCAAAATAGGATGCAGACATACCTTTATGATAGCTCCTTTACCAAGGTATTGAGTAGACGACACCATAAATATGTTTTTTTTAACAGGACAGAAAGTTAACGTTGCCTTCTAATTATTATGTAAAAAGTTTTTGAGATATTGGAGCGTTGGCACACGCGGTTAATTAAAACTTGATGTTTATCACACTTTTTCGGAGCAAACAAAACCTTTTGCAGCTTGTATAGAATGAAGTATATATATAGGTTATTCAATCCTGAATGGTGGCCGCTGATTAAGCTCATCAGATTCATTTTTTTTGCGGTGAATCACTCCGCTGTTTTCTCCTTATTTATTTTCCTTTATAGATTACTATGAGTTTTTGCTTCTTCTGTTATCTTCTTCCATTTTTTCCTGTCCTTTATACCTATTTTCCATTTGTCTATATTCATTTTTCGTATATCTTCTCTAATTTGATCTTCCCATCTTGTCTTCGGTCTTCCTTTTAGTCTGCTTAGTTGTGGTGTCCGGTTTGTTATTCTTCTTATTATTGTTGATGGCTTCCTTCTAGTTACATGTCCATACCATTTTAACTTTTGAGCTTTTATGAACCTCACGATATCTTCTCCTTTCATCTTTTCTCCAATTTCATGATTCATCATTTTTCTGAATTCCCCCTCTTCTGTTTTCACTGGGCCAAAAATTTTCCTTAATATTTTTCTCTCAGCTATCCTTAAGTTTTCTTCGTTTTTTACTTGTCAAACACATAGTCTCTGCGGCATATGTCATTGTTGGTCTTATAGCAGCTTTGTACAATTTCAATTTGGTATTTTTACTTAAATGTCTGTCATTCATCAATTTATTGTACTTCCAGTACGCCTTATTTCCCGCTTTTACTCTTTCTGCTATCTCTACTTTTCTATCATTTTTCTCGTTTATCGTCACACCTAAATATTGAAAATTTTCTACTTTTCTAAATTTGTAATTCTGTATTCTTATTTCGTTTATATTCTCCGTTGTTTCCATGCTGACCATCATGTATTTAGTTTTTTCTTCATTTATTTCCAAGCCTCTACTTTTCACTTTTTCAGCCAAATCGCATAGCATCTAGGCTGTTTCTACTTCTTGCAATTAATGCGAGGTCGTCTGCATATCCTATTATTTGTGTCATATTCTGAGAAATTATAGTTAACCGCTCCGTCTAACGCTATATTGAACAGCGTGGTGGTTGATAGTGCATCTTACACCTTTTTCAATAGCAATTTCTTCTGTGTATCCCTCATCTGTTATTACTTTGGTTTTCGAATTGTTAAATGACATTTTTGTTAGCCTAATAAATTTTTTCGGTATTATAATATAGATATAGAGGAAATACAATGAAGTATACCACAGGCAAATACATCACCTGTTAATTTCCATGCTAGTTGGAATTTTCTGTACAAAAACTTTTGCCGCTGGCTACTGAAATGTTTTCCAAAACATGGAATTACCTTTCACTCCTCTTTCATTCTCTTCCTCTATCTCTATATCGTCCAAACGATTTCCACTCATTAACATGAGAATGTTTCCGAAATGGTCGCCCGAGTGTATTTGTATTTGTTGGTTCGATTCATTTTAGTGAGTGAAAGTTAATTTTCCGATATACCATTTTTAATGGAAACACTCCCATAAAATTTGAATTTGTAAGCAGATTTTGATAATTTTTTTTTTGAAATGTCAAGTACTAAAAGGTCTACCTTAGGACAGAATTTGAAATGTTCATTCCAATTTTCAGGACATACTACGATATTTTTTCTTAGACGAAAATCGAGATTTTTTATTAGCGATATTTTTATTGGAAAAATCACTACGCCACTGGATTCAGAGTGCCTCTAAACAGATGTGACCAAAATTTCATGGAAATATATTCATTAATAACAAAGTTATGACAACTTAAAAATTCGAAAACTCACACAGCTAATTACTTAGCTGAATTCCTAGCCTCGCTACGCTCGGCTATAAATTCAGCCTCGGCAGTCAATCTACTTTGCTGCCGAGCTGAACATATAATCTTTCCTCCGATTGTTCATAATGATATAGGAGAATATTTGCAAATTATCACAATTCCCACAATCTCTTTATTTTTCCTGTAGTGTTCAATTAAAATAAAGTTTGATAGAAATCGCAGGTGTTGGAATGGTTGGTTGCTATGGACAGTTGTGCGAAAAAATATCGGTATATTTAAGTTATTATATTATGGACAGTGTAGTAATTTTACCAGCAATGTTAATAACAACTAGACATATGTTTTTAAATTCTTGTTGAAAGTGTTATGTAATAATTGCTAATAAATGTATACGTCAAATGTTTTATTCCAATTGAGTATATAATCACTTTGCTGCCTAGGCAGGAAAAGTAATACTTTGCTGATTGATATGTGTCAGCAAAATTAATATTTGCTGCTAATCGGAGAAAACCAAATAATCCACACTTATACACCAATCTACTTGGAGGCAACTTGAAGCACACACCAGTATCACACGAATAATGTTCGAAATACCACTTTTTTACATAACTAGAACTTTTAGCAAATCATGATGAGTTATAATAAAACCTATAATAATAATAATAATAGGTGCTAATTAAATAGAGAAAGGTCAATAAGATTCAATAAAAATAAAAATGTGACTTAACTCAAATTAAAATAATATTGACATATTGACAATTTTCATGTGGTAGGAGGCGAGGTTTGTTAGTTCAGTTAGTCGCTGTGATGCGCCATGCTCAACTGGCTGAGCACAAACTTTGTGCCAGTTTCTTCCATATATTTTAAAACCTCTCTTTCATTTATTACTCTATGGCCTGGCCTCTGCCACTGCCTCTAAACTACTTTCCTCAGCCCGATTCTCTCCAACTTTGTAAAAAAACCTTAAATTTGCTTGGCTATTCAAATTAAGATCACAGCGCCAACTGCACTATTTCTTTGTACCTACATTGTGCATAACCTCAAATATCTTTTACATAACATTTCCATTGTTTGATTGTAGTTTAGACTATAGTTTTTTTTTCGTTTTTTTTTTATATTCATAGTTTTAAAAGTATTGTTAATTCTATTTATCACTTATATTGAATTCCTAATCGCTCTGGCATAGAATGTGCTGTATGGTTTCTTCCCATAACTTACAGAATCAAATTTTCAGGAGTTTCCACATCTTCACTAATTGCAATTCTCTGTGGGTAGTATTTGTAACAAAAATTTAACGTCATGCGCTAGTAAATCAATCTTCCTAATTGCAGAATCCAGCTTAGCTAAGAAAAAATAAAATAGTTATATGGTTCACATGTCTAGGATCAAAAACTAGATATAAAGATAAGCATGCTGAATTACTTAACCTCAAACTAATGAAGGTTGTTTCTTATAACTGACGCAACAACCAGGGTAGGGGATCTCTGAAGCAGCTACAACTGATTATAGAATGATATAAATACCTACTAACTTACCTACCTGAATTCATCAGGAGAAGTCGTCATCATTTTTCTTTACTGCCCACACCGGATCTTGGTGTTTACAAAAGTATTAGTGGTAAATTAATATTTAAACAATAAATTAGAATGAACATAAACAATGAGCAACGAATTTGACAAAACTGTCAAATGTCAAACCTATCGTTACGTTCATGGTCCACATGACCGCTTTAGTTTATCGCAAACTCCTTACTTGAGGAAGCAGCAAAGTAATTTTATTTTTATACAACAAATTTCACTCAAAATAATAATTCTATTCAAAATAGCTTTTGGTCCGCTGGCAAATTATTTATATAATAGCACTTGAACGGTCTAAAGCCACATTTCTGATAGTATTGGCCCATTCCTGGCTGGATTGTAGGTATCAGATTACAATGTGCCATACATTGGACCGACATTTTGCCGATGTAGCTTTGACGCTTCCAGCATATTGCCAGAAGACGGCCAGAGATTCATTGTTTGCTGGGTAGCCAATTTTGACAATTAAAGTTTTATTTAACCAAAAAGAATTGAAGCAAATTAAAAGTGCATTTGAACGACCTTTCCAAATCTGTTATTATTTTTCATGTATACCATTTAGTAAAAAAGTTATCTTGCGCTTGACAATTCTGTACAGAAATCCCTATGTCGCATCTTATAAAAAACACAGCCCTCAAAACCCTTCATCTGGATATGCTCGTGTTTGCAGGTGACATTCCAGAAGGAAGCCCATACATTTTGTAAAGTCCGTTTTAACAAAAGACACCGAGTGTTCATGTCATATTCATTTATTTGTTTGCTTGTTACGTTGTAATAGTATATTACGTAACGTGTGTGGTAAGAAGCATTTTACGCACGAATGGAAAAGTTACGCACGATGCCGCGTAGCGGCGAGTGCGTAATTCCGTGAGTGCGTAAAATGCTCTACAACACCAGTTACGTACTATACTTTACCTACGACCTACTTCTACATGTATTTATACTCTTATTATTGATAATACTTGAACAACATCAACAATATTTGGCTATTTCTGCGATTTCCATGATAATACTAAATCCATCTCACTTTCACTCCACATTTTTTAATTGAATAAAGCTTTCCACAAAATACACAAACCAGTTATAAGTTATAAGGATAATAAAAAAGTGTTTTAAAAGTTTCTTGACAGTTCTTACGCAAATCGCTATTGCAGCCTATACCTAAGTTTGATGTTTTGACGGCTTATGTCAGATTTTTGAATAAAATGGTGACGTCTATTGACAGTTGCTAAGATGTTGCTAGGGAAGCCGTGCGATTTACTTTACAGCTGTGCGTTTTTTTTACCGTGCGTAATAGACGTCATTACATTAGCGCCGACTGTGTGTTATTGACTGATTACAGGGGGGGTCGTAGGTAAAGGTTTTAACGCAATAGGCCCCTTGCAGATAATTTTTTTATTGCATTAAAATGATCAATTATACGTAAATATCATCCCACAGGAATATTTTCAAATTTTGTTTGATATTAAAGTCGTAATAAATAATTGAAATTCAAACGACTAAAATGCCGCCAAAAACACATTTCATGCAACAGTGACGTCACAAGGTACTTATGCCAAGTTTTGACGTCTATCAGAGTTAATTTTGACGTTGTTTTTGGTGATTTTTTGAAAAAAAAATGGTTTATCAAAGGTAATACCACGAGTGCTTCAAATTTTATCGATAATTTTTTCTTTTCCACGAAAACTTGTTTATTTGGCAAAAATATGAAAACAAACCGATTTGATAAAATCACGACTCCGTTAGGAGGAGTGATTTTATCTAAATTCGGTTTGTTTGAATGTTTTTGCCTCAAATAAACAAGTTTGAGTGATGAAAATAAAAAATTATGTGATAAAATTTGAAGAGCGAGTTGTATTTGGGAAGATTATTTTTTTCAACAATTTAAAAGGATTTTTGAAAGCGCTTTTAGTTGTCAATAATGACAAATTCAAAGTAAAATTTTGACGTTCCGATGTAAACAAGGTTTTATCGATGAGGAAGCATAATTATCAGTATAATACCGAATGATTGGCTAGAATAATGTATTGCTATTGGTTAAAACCACCAAAATGTCAGATTTTGACAAGTGAAAAAAATAATCGGTATTGTATCGTGCCAGTTTGTGGAAGTACAATAATCTCCACTCTTGGAAAAACATTCATTATACTACCCATTGAAGAAAAACTCCGAAAAAGGACCCAGAGGTAAATTATCAGATTGTGCCTTTAAAAATCCTTCAGACATCTTAATATTTAAAATTAACGATAAACAGAGAAACACAACAGTAATAGTTATTTATGCAACAAGTGCAAAAAGTGAGTGTTTTTTGCACGCGACGTGAAATTGTCCAACGAGGTCTTTAGGCCGAGTTGGACAACACGTCGAGTGCAAAAAACACGTTTTGCAAGAGTTGCATACAATATTTTTTCTAAATTCATGCAAAAACTGGAAAATTAGAACATAAATATGTCAAGAAGCTAATCTAACCTATTAAAACTCAACTCGTTCTTCTTTTTTGTATCTTTATGGCCTCCACCTTGTCAGTACTCAATCATAGCTGGTTTTCGCCTTGACCATTCAAATTTCAAATAATTAAAGATTTTTGAAATAATTGTAACTCGTTGAGACTAAGTAGTAAGATATACATATATTATTGTTGTATTAAAGCAGGATCAGGTACTTGCTATGGATTTTTATTTAATTTAAATGATTATGTTTGTCATTAATCATCACAAAACTGACACTAGAATGACAGATGAGTGCAATAAAGTACCACTTTTTTCCATTAAATGTGGTGCACAAAAGTGTTGTTTTTTGCATGAATGTAGAAAAACACTATTAAACAATAAATTGATGCTAACATATTTCAAGTAAAAATGCTTTTAAAATGAATAAACGGGAAACCAGATTTGAAGTTTACATTTAGCGGACGACAGGTGTACCTTGTGACGTCACGACCAATTTCATTGTGTTTTCGTGTGACGTCAAATTTAAAGGGCTTCGTGAAACTTTCTTAGGGAATTCATGAGATAATTTTGAGTACTTCTTGGAAAAAAAAATGTGGAAGGATATTTATTATACTTTAAGAGGTTTTCAGAATACTTTAAGGTAAAAATAAAAATCTATGCAAGAGGCCCTGGCACTCCGCGGCTTTAGTTGTGATTCAGACTGTTTATCAGCTAGAAGGTGCTTTTAAATGGTGTGAACTAACGGAAAAGTTATTAATTTGACAAATCTATACCGAGATTTTCCTGTTCTGTCAACTTTCGTAGACGTTTTTACAGTTGCTGGCTTTGCAAATTCGCATTGCCAACGGAAAATCGCGGCATAGTGTGGACGCGCCTTAATATTTTCAGCACTGCGACACACAAAGAAGAGCATTTATGCCAAGCAACGGAGCATACGAGTATAGTAATTTTTGACAAGAATCCTAGTAGATAACGGATGATGCCATCATATAAAGAACATTATAAGTTTGGATGTGTGTATGTCTATTGAGATTTTTTGCAGATTGAAAGGATTAATTACCTATGTGCATGCAGAAAACAAGAAAGACACTTGTGCTCAAGAGATTTTGTAGTAAAAGGAAGACATTATAGGAGGGAAGGTTGAAGTAAAATGTCATAAAACTTGCAGACAAACATTTATTAGTTCACAAAATACAAGGTGTGCCAAATAAGAGTGACTGATTTTAAACATAAATGTCCAGCTTATTAATTGCTCCAAAGAGATAGAATTTTCACTTGTTTTACTAGTTTATCGAAGAGATTTTTTTAGACTTGGCTGGCATTTCATCTCATCAACACAGGGCGTTTTACTAATGTTGGTCAAATTCAAAGGGGGAAATATGTATAATTTTGAATGGAACACCCTATTATTTTTAATCTCATTCGGAAGTGCAATCATTCTCCTTTCCAAGGGTCTGGTCTGGTATTACATGAAATAAAATATAGAATTATGTTTTGTACGTAGGCAAAAATAATGTTTATAGCTCTCAGAGTTTAGCTCCGATTAGATAGCTACACAATAAGTTTTGCGACCACTATAATAATACTTTTAACAGATGCACATTTACCCTCAGGTGATTTAAAATAGAATAGGTAGTAATTTACTAAAAGAATTGCTCCCTATTTCCAACATCTCTGGGATATAAATTTTTCTCGTTCTCCACTCATTTGTAGTTCAAAAGGTAATCCTTTAATGGATCTAAAATGAAGGGTAAAAATGCGGAAAAGTGATTTTCGTGCTGGAAAATGAACTTCCCTCACTATAATTTCCCGTAATACCGACCCTGTGTTAAACTAGGTTGTCGATTGTCGGTCTGGGGGTAGAGAGAAAGACGGATTGGAACAGAGAAAAGTACACGGGTGAGCGGCGGCGGCGGAAAGCCGGCCTCGTTGTCAGGGACATTGAAGGTTGCGGTGGCGATGGCCTACATGCGGATAGGATGCGGGGGTGTTGGCAGGGCTGCAGAGCAGAGTGCAAGTTGTCTGCGCGACGACTCGACGTCGCCGACCGCCCCCCGTTCGCCACCGACCTGTTTTGGTACTGCCATCTCATGCTGTTGCCGTTGTCGATCCGCCGCTCGTCTGCCTACGCTCTCTAACTTTCGTTTTCAACAAGGGCCAAGGCTGTTCGGATCTTTACTACGTCGTAAATGTGTGATGGTGACGAAGACTGGCATCCAATCCATGGACCGATAACGACCCACTTCCAAGTTTCTTTGGACGATGTCGAGGTTTTCGTAATTAATTACGCAAATGAGAAATGGGTCGAAGTAAAATATTTTTGAAAATTGGAATTCAAAGACTACACACTGTCACAACCACATCTACTGAATAGTGACATAAAATGGAACACACAATAATGATAATTTCCAAAAACTTAACAATTCTGTTGATTGATGATTTACCAGAAAAAATTGAGAAAATTGGTGATGAATTCAATATTCGAATTAGCTTTAAATCTAACAATACGTTGAGATTCATACTATGTATGTATGTATTTTTAAGGTGACTTAAAAGATCTATTGTGCCCCCTACTTCTACTTATTTCCTCAGGAGAGTCTCAGAGTCTCTGCAGGCTTCAACGAAGGTAAATGTTCCTCTTCTATCCAGTAATCTACCAGGTACTGATGTGCTCTAGGATTCTGGAGTGCTATGAAGTTGGAAAGTATATGGATGGAGGTTTGTTAATCCATGCCACAAAATCTTCTTCCTCCACTATTTTGAGCTTTTTCAGGTGCCCATTCAGGCGACAATGTCCCGTTAGGTTAGGATCCCTGTTAAAACTCTTAGCGCAGTTTTATTTTCACTTATGCATTCATTTGATCTCAACAGGTTGTAGTCACCCAGAAGAATCTTTGATTGTCTAAGCCCTACTAGATCTTTCCAATGGTCAGATCTTCTCTTTCTTTCAACTTCACCTATTTCTTTCAATATTACATTGGGGCTTATTCCGCAAAAGGGTTCATACCCCCAGATAGGTATTTCAGTCCCTCTCTTTGCTAGTTCATCTGCTATTTCATTTCCTTCTATTCCAATGTGTCCTGGAATTTATAGTAAGGTAACTATACTATTGTCGCCTAGTTTATTGGGTTTGTCTAGGTATTCCCACACCATTTTGGAACCGATTACACAAGAGCTCAGTGCCTCAATGGCTGCTTGACTATCTGTCATCATGATAATCTTTTGTCCTTCTATATTATAAATATTTAACAAATTTTAAAAATTCTTAAATTCTCAGGAAATGTGATTGCACAAATGATTCTTAATTACCTGCTATTATTTCCCAAAGCAAAACGGAGTGTCTCTGGCATGGCAGGGAAGGGGGAGGCATTACGAAAATTAAAAAACCTGATAAAAGCCCGACGCCCTTTAGTTTAGCCAGACATGCAATCAAAAAATATGTACGGCTTTATCCGTGCGCAAGGCAACCTTATTTGGGAAGAGGGGCATCATTCAATTGGATTCTATAGCTAGAATTGTTCACAAAAGCCAATTGTTGCATTCATAACTGAAAAAAGTTTTACTTACCTACCAAAAAATGGTGCATCAACCATTTAACTTAGTCGGTACCTGAGTTCACAAGTATGTTGTAAACTTGTATATCGCGCCAAAAAGTGTGCAATTATTTGACATTCATTTGGTAAGGCTTTTTATTATAAATTATAGCAGAATTCTAATAAATTTATTGATTTTCCAGTCATTTGGTAAACTACAACCATACAAATACATATTTTAAATATTCAAATATAGTATACTCCCCAAAAACTCTACAAATTTGCTGACTTCTGGACTTGACAACCAATTTTTCTCCAGTCTTCAAAATATTATTGATTGTTTTTTCGTTGTGTCAGGTAGGGAGGGACCAGAATTTTATAAAAACTCACTTATTTTTGATAATGGTTTTATGAACGACACTAAACCGTTGAAATGAATAAACATATAAAAAAATTAACAAAAAGAATATGTAAGTATACTTATTTTTAAATTTTGAAAAAACTTTAAAATTTGGCGAAGGTGCTTGTTTTAACCAACTTTTATTATAATAAATGACACAACGTAAAACTTGACAAAATTATATAAGGTCCAGCCTATTTACTTCTCGAAATACGGGGTGTTGAAGTTATGAAAAATTAATCGCTTTAATTTGATAACTTTGAAATGAATGAATAAATTGATTTTTTTTATAGTCGTCCCGAAACTAGAATTTTCGGTATGATTTATTAAATCGAAAATGAAACTTTATACAAATCGTTCCCAAAGTAACTATTTTCGGAATGTTTTGATTTACTTTCGTACGATTTTTTTACTTTCGGGGTTATTTTCATTATCTATGTATGCGACTTAAGCGATGACATTTACGGAATTTTTATTATGACATCGCTTGTCGAAATAAATTTATTGATAGTTCCACTGTATTTTCAAACAACCAACCCAGAAATGGAAATCGACAACGAAAGTTAAGAGAAAATAATAATTATTCTACATGAAATCAGTGATACTGCCAATTGTTATAATTGTAAGTACATTGAATGTACATAATATTTATAGTAAGTATCTATCTCTATTATTTTTTAATATTTTATCTCCACCATTAATTTTATAAACACATATGCTCTAAAAACCAGAAGATCTACATTAATTGGTCCTTCGAGCCGGATATGTATAGAAAATAGTTTCAGCTCACTTGGAGAAAGAAATCTCTGGATTAAACTGTGTAGAAAGGATATAAAAAAAATCAACTCTGAATTTATATATTTTAGTCTGTCAAAATTAATCGAATATAGCTATGAAATTAATAATTTTAAAAAAGCATATCTCGAATATCTCAAATTTGTAACTTCCGTAATTTATATCTAATGCCCGTTTGTAATTATCAATGATTTAGTACAGGTTTTAGTCAATTTTTTAGTATCCTGAACTTAGGATACTAAAGAATTGACAAGAACACTTATTTAGGTTGGGATTATGCGCGCTGAGCAGTATGATTTTGTTAGTAACCTGTCACTTTTCAGATTTTTGCAAAGAATTTGACTTTTTTAATTTATATTTTATTATTATTATTATTATTATATTTAGACAAGGGCAGGGGGACAAATCCCTATTATGCCCAAAAACAGATAATTACACAAGAAACTTAGGTACTAGTAGGTAAAGAAACAGAAAATAAGTACAATATACACAATATACCGAATAAATTATAAGTGCTCTAGCAGCGCACGATCAAGTCTGTTTTTGAACGAGTTAGTCGATGGTGCAGAAAATGTGGATACATCAAGATTATTCCAGCTATCGAATACCCTGTTGGGTAAGAAGTTCTGTCTTGATCTGACGGTAAAGTTTTCTTTTTTGAGTTTAAAAAGGTGTCCTCTAAGGCGGTCATCTGGATTTAAGGTGAACATCATATCAAGATTACCAAAATTAAATTTTAATATTTTAAAAGTGGTAATGAGGTCTCCGCGGTGTCTGCGAAGTTCAAAGGAAGTTAGGTTGGCCATGGAGAGTCTTTTCTCGTAGGAAGGTCTTCGCTGTCCCAGGGACAGTCGAGTGGCTCTTCTTTGAACATTTTCCAAAAGATTTCTATCGCGAAATAGGTCTGGGTACCACGTTGGACCGGCGTACTCGAGAATTGGTCGGACATAGATAGTATACAGTTTGCAAAACGACTGGAACGAAACACTCGAAAAGCACTTACGAATGAGATAGAGTCTGGTGTTCGCGCGCTTACAAACTGAAGTTATATGATCAGACCAAGTTAGGTTGCTATTTACGATAATTCCGAGGTCGTTATAGGAAAACACCGAATTTAATGGTCGACTGTACGAAGTACGGTAGTAGTGGGTTGTTTTTACCAATTCGGAGCACTACACATTTTTCCGTGTTCAATGGAAGTAGCCACTGGGAACACCATCTGGAGATGGAGTTTAAGTCCAGCTGGAGGGTTTGTTGGTTGGTGATTTGTAACTCTGTTGCAATAGTTTCATAAGCAGAAGTCCTCATGTGGTTATTTTTATATTGAGAACTTTTAACTATGTAAATGCTAGGGCTTTCTTTATATAGTTCAATAAGTCGAAGTACTTGATCGTGAGACCACGACATTTTTGATATTTAAAATAGCTTCTCACCCCTCAATAAACGATATAATCCAATATAACTGAATAAACAATAAACTATGGTTATGTAGCAGAACCAGTGTCACCACAATCATGAAAAGTAAAAAAATCAATTATCTTAATATAGAGTTTACCCTATATGTTTGCCCAAGTTGTCATTTAATTGATAGAAAATAGGACTGGTTCTATAAATATTTTCTATCAATTAAAATTGAACAAAAATAGGACAAGTTTCGTCAGTTTCAAAATTGACTGGAAAATTGATGATAAATGTGTATGCATCTATCATTTATTTAGGGCCCTAAAAAATTGACTAAAACTTGTAATAAATCATTGATAAATATAAAAAAATAGTATGTAAAATGGTATTTATTCCTTCAAAAAAGGCGATATTTTCCTCGGTATCATTTTCTCATTTGTTTATGGAACAATTTTAACCAAATTTTAGTAGTCGGAATGGTTCCCTATAGTCAAGGAGCCTTGCATATTTTTTTGGAACAATGTTATTTTTTTCCATGGGATTTGATTTTTTATTTGGTTTATTTCAAAAATATTTATTCAAAACTACGCATAGGATGTGTACCATGGTACTCTCAATAATTGCTGAAATTTTGAACAAGTGCGGAAAATGAACTTTTTCTACTACTGCTATGGAAAATAGTCCTTTTCCCACAATTTATGAAACTACAAAGTGTCACTTTGCCTAAGCCGGGAGAAAAGTTGCCCAAGCCGTGGAAAGAAATCTTTCCCACGGCTTAGGCCACGGTACATTAGAGAAAAAATCAACACAATTCTCGATTATAGAATGCTTTGGACTCCTGTCATAAACCGTCAAACGTTAAAAGTACCCAAATGGTAGTGTTTTAAAAGTAGAGAGAAGGTGTTTCTGTGAGCTTAAAGAAATTTCAACTAAATTTTGTGTTACAATATAAAAAATTAATTAAAAATATCTTATTTGCATATTTTGAATAAGTAAATTTGGTATAATTTGAAGAGGTTGAAGTCTCGTATCACTTTGAATCTACACTAAACGTTAGCGGGTATGGCTCAGTAGCTAGCGCGCTTGCCATCTACGAGTCCCGACCCTGGTACCTTTTTTTTATTTTTTATCATTTTTTTTAAATATACTACTTTAAAAGAGTTAAATTATCCATTAATTTGCAGTCGTAGAAAAAGTATAGTGTGCAACACGTGGGAAACGCAATTTTTCTCACTCTTGTGCTGCGGCACTCGCCTCTCAGGCTCGTGCCACATACGCACACTCGTGAGAAAAATTGAGCTTTTCCCACTAGTTGCACAATATACTATTTTTTCGCACGAGTCTGCCGTGTGTTAGGTACAATAGCTTCGCCGTCCTGCTCGAAAAATCGCGCGTGTTTTAAAGACTTTAATATCCATTTATACTTTAATATACTATTTGAACATTGAAAAACTTCCTAGTATTAATTTCAATAACATACAAAACCTCATCTCTTAGTACTAATAATTAATGTATGATGGTTTGTTTTTTGTTATCAGAAAATGCAATAAAATATAGGGTGTTCCATGAGAAAATATACAACTTTGATACGCCACACTTTATTGGAACACCCTGTATATATCAAAACATTTTAAAATTATAGTTCATGCTGGAGTAAAATTTGTGGTATAAAAACATTTTCCAATAATTTATATTTTCTTCGATATTTGTCTGGTTCCGGACTTTTTCCGAACTCTGTATGTGATAACCTCGGCAAGTTGATTAAAATAAATGACATCAGCAATTTCAGTTAATCCAGAAGATATACAGCTTCCCCATCGTACTTTATGTACGGTGGCATCCCTAATAACGAATTTAATTCACCTAATGTTAATTCTTGCGAAACTTCCACGTTAAACTTACCGGAATCCTCCCATTTGCAAATAGTAATAAATGTACTCCCTATGTCATATCCACAAAACCAGGCAATTATATAACAACGTATAATATTGAATAACTGGGACTCGAGGAAAAGGGAAAGTGACTAGTGTGTGACTAGTGAGGAGTTTACGCCAGTCGCTCACCCCGATGACATTACAGTGGCGCCGAAACGTCGCAGTCTATACTTTCGGTAAGCGGCTCAAGGTCGTTTAAATGGGAGTTGTGGAGTTGCTGCAGAAATGAATCTGCTCGTTTCAAACCTCCCACAAAAACTAACTAAACGCTGCTCGTTTATTTGCCGGAAGGATAATTTGTAAAGATTTAATTGACAAGTAGATTTGTTATGGTATTTTGGTGTTAAGTTTGGACCCCTGTTAAGCTAGCAGAACCACTTTGGAAATTTCAACTTTTTTTCATGCCATAATTTTAGGCTATTTTCAGGCTAATTTATTACACTATTGAAAAATTTTTTGCTCTTTAATTGTGGGAGAAATCGCGGGTTCTGCTTGCTTAACGTTAAGCTGGCAGAACCAATGAGCTAATCGAATTTTTATGGAAAATTGGATTACACCATAATTTTAGGCTCATTTTAGGCTCACGTTTGCACCCACTGCCGATTTCCTGATGCACGGTTTTTGAATAAAAACCTGGGTTCTGCTAGCTTAACCGTAAAGCCAGCGGAACTCCGCAGAGAAGATCCAATTAGTCAATAATTTTAGGCTCTACTTACACTAATTAATTACCCTATTACAAAATTTTTTGCTCTTCAGTTATAGGAAATAAACATGTCTTCTGCTATTTTCATCTTAGAGCTGGAGTTACAAAATGCTAATCGAATGTGTGTGAAAAATCTGATGACACCATAATTTTAGGCTCATTCTAAGCTCACGTTTACATCACGTTTACATCAAATGACAAGTTTCCTATTATTGTTAATTGTTGTAGTCCTGGATTCTGCAAACTTGTACGAATAAGTTATCCCAGGAGGGAGGTTCAATTTTGGGAGACACTCATATTATGACTGGAACATTTTTGTGTATGATGTGTATTTTTCGTGTTATTCTGCTTTTTCAGGTTAAATGAGACACCCGGTATATTAGAAACTGAATCGATAATCAATACATAATATAATAAATACCACCTTCCACGAAATGCCTCAATGTGGTTCCCAATTAAACCATCCAATAACTAATACGAGATATTGGAGGAAATAAACAACCCCTAAATAATAATAATTAGTGATGCAAAAATCATATAATACATTTGATGTGCCCCTCGTATATCACACATATACACATCTGAATCAACAACTTCTCTATATTGCCCATCGTAGGTATCTTTGATGTTTACTAGCCTGCGACAAAGGATTTATTGAGACTGAACCAAATTCAGTAAACTTTGGTCATACATAAAAATATCATGTCAAAGATTACAAAAATTTTTATTCTGTAACCTTTGATCATGTGACCTGACGGGGTGAAGTTTGTAATAATAATTATTATTTTTGGGATATTTATTTCCTGCAATGAATTATGAAAATACCAGGTGAGACGTGCAAAAATAAAGAAATTTCTCGATTTTTAGTCTATTTCATATGCGAGCAATCAGTATAAATATTGGGAAATTTTAAATAAACTTTGGCAACGGCCATACCACACTGAACATACCGGTTCTCGTCCGATCACCGCAGTCAAGCAGTGTCGGGTGCGATTAGTAATTGGATGGCTGACCGCTTGGGAACACCGCATGCTGTTGCCTTTTTTGTATTTTTGTATTAATCATAATATGAAAATCCAAGTTAGAAGAACTATTGTGCGAAAATAAAGAAGTTATTTGATTTTTGGTCTATTTCATATGCGAGCAATCAGTATAAATCTTTGGAAATTTTACTTATTGTCGGCAACGGCCATACCACACTGAACATACCGGTTCTCGTCCGATCACCGCAGTCAAGCAGTGTCGGGTGCGGTTAGTACTTGGATGGGTGACCGCTTGGGAACACCGCATGCTGTTGCCTTTTTTACATTTTTATATCAATCATAATATGAAAATACCAGGTGAGAAGAACTATTGTGCGAAAATAAAGAAGTTATTTGATTTTTGGTCTATTTCATATGCGAGCAATCAGTATAAATCTTTGGAAATTTTACTTATTGTCGGCAACGGCCATACCACACTGAACATACCGGTTCTCGTCCGATCACCGCAGTCAAGAAGTGTCGGGTGCGGTTAGTACTTGGATGGGTGACCGCTCCATAATATGAAAATACCAGGTGAGAAGAACTATTGTGCGAAAATAAAGAAATTATTTGATTTTTGGTCTATTTCATATGCGAGCAATCAGTATAAATCTTTGGAAATTTTACTTATAGTCGGCAACGGCCATACCACACTGAACATACCGGTTCTCGTCCGATCACCGCAATCAAGGAGTGTCGGGTGCGGTTAGTAATTGGATGGCTGACCGCTTGGGAACACCGCATGCTGTTGCCTTTTTTACATTTTTATATCAATCATAATATGAAAATACCAGGTGAGAAGAACTATTGTGCGAAAATAAAGAAATTATTTGATTTTTGGTCTATTTCATATGCGAGCAATCAGTATAAATCTTTGGAAATTTTACTTATAGTCGGCAACGGCCATACCACACTGAACATACCGGTTCTCGTCCGATCACCGCAATCAAGGAGTGTCGGGTGCGGTTAGTAATTGGATGGCTGACCGCTTGGGAACACCGCATGCTGTTGCCTTTTTTACATTTTCATATCAATCATAATATGAAAATACCAAGTGAGAAGAACTATTGTGCGAAAATGAAGAAATTATTTGATTTTTGGTCTATCTCATATGCGAGCAATCAGTATGAATCTTTGAAAATTTTAATTATTGTCGGCAACGGCCATACCACACTGAACATACCGGTTCTCGTCCAGTCACGTTTCAACCCTGGTCAAGAGAGGTTCGGCTACCCTAAGGCGTACCGCCGTGTTGACTTCGGAGAAATTAGACTTAGAAGTTTCTCAGTGTTGTAAAATAAAATTCTCAAAATTGTTAATGTATATGTTGGTCGTGTGAAATTCGAACTGAAAACCAAACAATAATAGTGAATTCAGTGCAACAGATTTGTGAGGGGGCTGCGCCCCCGTTTTGTGACAATAATGAGTTATCAGATACGGAAGTGCCTATAACTAAAACTTTCCAACAGCAAAAATTAAATCCGCTAAAAATGGATACAAATACAAACACAGAAGCTCTTATTCATACAGAGAAACCTACCACGATGAGAGAAGAAACACCTCAGGGCCAAAAGAGACGTCTTCCAACTCTCACGACTGAAGATATGGACGCTATCACCGTTGATAGTATTCAAGATCCAAACGGAGGTTTCAGAAAACCAAAGAAATTTGCATCGCTCTCGCAACTGTTAAAGAAAAATTACAAAGGAAAAGAAACGATAATTTCTAACCAATTCGCTGCACTCGAGTCTACACAGAACGAAGAACAACCTCTACCTAAAAAGAAACCACAGCAGGCACATACAAAACCAGCAATGAGGTCAGCAACAAGACCAGCAAACAAAAAGTCCAAGAACTCTCCACCACCAATAGTTTTTTACGCCAAAATTGAGGAGCACACTCATTTTGTTAACGAGCTGAAACAGTCCCTAAAGTGCGAATTTTATCTCAAATATACCAGTAACACTACATTACTGTTTATCGAAGACGAAACAGAATTTAAATTATTTAGAGAGAAATTGATTGAAAACAAAATAGATCACCACACATATTCATTACCGGAACAAAAATCTCACGCATTCGTTTTACGTGGTATGGATGGAGAACCATCCACTACTGAAATGAAACAAGACTTGGAGAATGTATATGAAATAAACATCAAAAACATATACAGAATGAGCACAAAAGCAAGACCACTTTTCTTAGTCACAACGAGTCCGACGATTACGCTCAAGTACCTCAATCAAAATGTGAAATATGTATTAAGAACTAAAGTAACCTGGGAGCTGCGAAAAAGTCAGAGCGCTGTGACCCAATGCCACATATGTCAACACTGGGGCCATGCGACCACAAACTGTGGACGAAGCCCAAAATGTTTGAAGTGCGCTGGTGATCATCTCACAAATACATGCACGAAATCAAGAGATCTCCCAGCGAAATGTTCCAACTGTATGGGAGATCACCCAGCCAACTACAGACAATGTCCTGCCTATGTCAAAAGAATAGGAGCCATAGAAGCAAAGAAACCCCAAAATCAGCCACCAACAAAGAGGTACGTTCCAGCACCAGCCCCCAAAATCAACGCATGGGAAAGCAAGAAGAATTTTCCACCAATTGAAACCGGCCAAGAATCGAACAATCGAATCTCCCATAAAGAACCCTCGTCTCACATGCCCGGTAATATCGAGGACACCTTCCAAGAAGTGAACAAGGAATTCAAGAAATTGAATTCATACATCAACCTCAATGAAATGCTAAGAGCGGTAAGAGATTTAAATTCATTACTTGTAAATGCCAGTGATAACGAGTCAAAATTCAATGCATACAGAGCCTTTATGGCTGGTATTGACAAGTATAATTTTTAGGAAGGCACAATAATTGCGATGTCTAATAAACTTAAGATCTGTTTCTATAACATTAATGGGATAAACAACAAATACCCCATATTTCTAAACTTTATATATAAAAACTCCTTAGATATAATACTATTAACAGAGACACAACTGAAACCATGTCATACTTTGAAAATTAGGGGATATACTATATATCGTAAAGATAGACCTAATAATATTCGCGGAAATCAAAGAGGGGGCGGGGTCGCTATTATTGTTAAAAATGATATACCTCATCAACTTGTAAATAATGTAGATACTAGCTTAGAACATTTAATATTAAAACTTAAAAATAATTTACACTTAGTTATAGTATACAACAAACCGCTTAACAAAATCACAAATTCAGACCTTCTGAATTTATATTCGATTTCAAATAAAATTTTAATAATGGGAGATTTTAATGCACGTCACCCAGAATGGAAATGTTTGGGTACAAACAGAAACGGCAACACTCTTAAAGAATTCGTGGATGACAATGGCCTATGTATATACTGTACAAATGACCCGACCCATTTTCCTTTTGACGGTACCACGCCCAGCACACTCGACATTATAGTTTCAAAAAACTACAGTAACATTGACAATTTAATGACAATACAAGAACTGACGTCGGATCATGACCCCGTATATTTCGAAATACCGGACTGCAACAGTAATACAAACATACATAAAAAACGACAAATTTACGACTATAAATCAACTGACTGGCGCAAATATCGCTTAAACTTGAATCAGAATGTAAAAATAAATACAAATATTAACTGCGCAAACGATATAGAAAAAGAAATAATTTCACTGAAACATTCAATGAAAGAAGCTAGAGATAAGACTACAAAACTAATACAAATAAATGACGTAAGAGACAAATTACCAGACGACATTTTAAACATGATAAAAACAAAAAATAAAGTGAGAAAATTATGGCAAAAATACAGATTAGGTACTGACAGAGAAAGACTGCTACAACTAGGTAGGGAAATAGGCGAAAAAATCAGGGAATTCCGGAACAATAAATGGACAGATTTATTAAAACAACTTAACGTTTCCGACAATTCCTTATGGGAAATTACAAAACGACTTAAACGATCTTATAAAACTATACCTGCTTTCGAACACAATGGACAAATATACATTGACGATTCTGAGAAAGGGACGGTGTTGGGGAAACACTTTGAAAATATATCCAAAATGAATAAAACCAATAACACCGACTACGAACAAACAATAGAACAGAATATTACCGATATCATAAATACCAGTACCGACATAGGGACAAATGAATTGACTAAATACATTACCTCACCCAGTGAAATAAAACAGATCATAAAACGACTACCCAACAATAAAGCACCAGGCCCTGACCAGATGGACACTATTTTATATAAAAACTTACCTCTTAAAGTTTTAGTCCAAATTATGTATATAGTAAATGCAATATTAAAATTTCAACAATATCCACAAAACTTAAAAGATTCAATTATCGTTCCAATATCGAAACCATGCAAAAATCCGAAATACTTGGATAGCTACCGACCAATATCATTAATTAACATACTCGCAAAAATTATTGACAAAATCATACTGAACCGAATCCTCAAAATTGGAAATAAGTTAAAATTGATTCCCAATGAACAATTCGGATTTAGAAAAGGTCATTCGACAGTGGCTCAGATAATTAGACTACTTCATTACGCCAAAGAAAACTTCCGAAACAAAATGAACACAGTAGTGGTAGCTCTCGATATGGAAAAGGCCTTCGACACTGTATGGATAGAGGGACTGACACATAAAATGATGTCGGCCGGCTATCCCATATACGTAACAAAGCTAATATATTCTTATCTGAAAGATAGGAAATTTCATGTTAAGATCAATAACACATTAAGTGGGCCATATCTAACAGAAGCGGGAGTGCCGCAAGGCTCCTCGCTATCCCCTTTTCTATATACATTAATGACGCACGATTTTCCAATGCACAATGACATTCAAACATCATTATACGCAGATGACACCTGTATGTATAAAAGATCATTTTACGCGGAAGTTGCCAACAGAAAAATTGATATACATCTGAACAGAGTAATAATGCCATATTTACAACAAAACAAAATCAATTTAAATTCTCAAAAAACTGAACAAATAATTCTTACCCGCAAACACACAAATAACAAAATCAGGTCAAAATTGAAAATTAAAAACGAACTTATAACGCCAAAGACATCCATAAAATATTTAGGTTTCCATATAGACAAAAGGTTAAGCTATCACACACATATTAAAAACCTGGTAGCAAAAGCCAGTAACGCTATAAGAACACTCTACCCTCTATTGAATAAAGATAGCTATGTCAGTAAAGAAAACAAACTACTTCTATATAAACAAACAATCAGACCAATTTTAACATACGGTTACCAAGCGTTTTGTTCGGCCCCTGACACAACGTTTGTAAAAATACAGCGGATCCAAAATAAATGTCTAAGACTCGCGTTGGGAAAGGGACGATATAGTAGAATTGCTGACCTACACGAGGAAGCAGACATAGACACAATACACGATTTTATAATTAAAAACTCTGACAAATTTTATAGGCACAAACTAAGGTCGCCATTACTACAAAATGTAACGGAAAAAAGAGCCAGAAATAACCCTAATTTGAAGCACGGATATCTACATCAGAGATTACCTTTGTTCTACGAGTAAAGATGATCCCCTAATATTTCAATGTTGACAACCCTGTTTTTTCATACAAGTTTTTCAGGGAAATACTATCGCAATTATGTGCCCCCCTGACAATTATTTAAATCTACAATCAACTACCGCTCTAAGCATACAATCAAAGATATCTGATAATGACATAAACCTATGTCAAGGAGCAGATAAACTATCCTGAAGAACTATCTCAAAATAAAATGGCAAATAGTGAATAAATCGGCTAACAGCAGCCTAAGCATATGAGACCTCTTCAAGGAGAGAAGGCATACGCTGAAGACACGAAGGAAGACAGTACGTGGACTATTATTATATTTACTTTTGATATTTTATAAAAATGTACATATTTAATTTTGTAAATAAAATTTTTGGTATTTGGTATTTGGTTCTCGTCCGATCACCGCAGTCAAGCAGTGTCGGGTGCGGTTAGTACTTGGATGGGTGACCGCTTGGGAACACCGCATGTTGTTGCCTTTATTGCATTTTTGTATTAATCATAATATGAAAATCCAAGTAAGAAGAACTATTGTGCGAAAATGAAGAAATTATTTGATTTTTGGTCTATTTCATATGCGAGCAATCAGTATAAATCTTTGGAAATTTTACTTATTGTCGGCAACGGCCATACCACACTGAACATACCGGTTCTCGTCCGATCACCGCAGTCAAGCAGTGTCGGGTGCGGTTAGTACTTGGATGGGTGACCGCTTGGGAACACCGCATGCTGTTGCCTTTTTTACATTTTTATATCAATCATAATATGAAAATACCAGGTGAGAAGAACTATTGTGCGAAAATAAAGAAGTTATTTGATTTTTGGTCTATTTCATATGCGAGCAATCAGTATAAATCTTTGGAAATTTTACTTATTGTCGGCAACGGCCATACCACACTGAACATACCGGTTCTCGTCCGATCACCGCAGTCAAGCAGTGTCGGGTGCGGTTAGTACTTGGATGGGTGACCGCTTGGGAACACCGCATGCTGTTGCCTTTTTTGTATTTTTGTATTAATCATAATATGAAAATCCAAGTAAGAAGAACTATTGTGCGAAAATAAAGAAGTTATTTGATTTTTGGTCTATTTCATATGCGAGCAATCAGTATAAATCTTTGGAAATTTTACTTATAGTCGGCAACGGCCATACCACACTGAACATACCGGTTCTCGTCCCAGTCACGTTTCAACCCTGGTCAAGAGAGGTTCGGCTACCCTAAGGCGTACCGCCGTGTTGACTTCGGAGAAATCGGACTTAGAAGTTTCTCAGTGTTGTAAAATAAAATTCTCAAAATTGTTAATGTATATGTTGATCGTGTGAAATTCGAACTGAAAACCAAACAATAATAGTGAATTCAGTGCAACAGATTTGTGAGGGGGCTGCGCCCCCGTTTTGTGACAATAATGAGTTATCAGATACGGAAGTGCCTATAACTAAAACTTTCCAACAGCAAAAATTAAATCCGCTAAAAATGGATACAAATACAAACACAGAAGCTCTTATTCATACAGAGAAACCTACCACGATGAGAGAAGAAACACCTCAGGGCCAAAAGAGACGTCTTCCAACTCTCACGACTGAAGATATGGACGCTATCACCGTTGATAGTATTCAAGATCCAAACGGAGGTTTCAGAAAACCAAAGAAATTTGCATCGCTCTCGCAACTGTTAAAGAAAAATGACAAAGGAAAAGAAACGATAATTTCTAACCAATTCGCTGCACTCGAGTCTACACAGAACGAAGAACAACCTCTACCTAAAAAGAAACCACAGCAGGCACATACAAAACCAGCAATGAGGTCAGCAACAAGACCAGCAAACAAAAAGTCCAAGAACTCTCCACCACCAATAGTTTTTTACGCCAAAATTGAGGAGCACACTCATTTTGTTAACGAGCTGAAACAGTCCCTAAAGTGCGAATTTTATCTCAAATATACCAGTAACGCTACATTACTGTTTATCGAAGACGAAACAGAATTTAAACTATTCAGAGAAAAATTGATTGAAAACAAAATAGATCACCACACATATTCATTACCGGAACAAAAATCTCACGCATTCGTTTTACGTGGTATGGATGGAGAACCATCCACTACTGAAATGAAACAAGATTTGGAGAATGTGTATGAAATCAACATCAAAAACATATACAGAATGAGCACAAAAGCAAGACCACTTTTCTTAGTCACAACGAGTCCGACGATTACGCTCAAGTACCTCAATCAAAATGTGAAATATGTATTAAGAACTAAAGTAACCTGGGAGCTGCGAAAAAGTCAGAGCGCTGTGACCCAATGCCACATATGTCAACACTGGGGCCATGCGACCACAAACTGTGGACGAAGCCCAAAATGTTTGAAGTGCGCTGGTGATCATCTCACAAATACATGCACGAAATCAAGAGATCTCCCAGCGAAATGTTCCAACTGTATGGGAGATCACCCAGCCAACTACAGACAATGTCCTGCCTATGTCAAAAGAATAGGAGCCATAGAAGCAAAGAAACCCCAAAATCAGCCACCAACAAAGAGGTACGTTCCAGCACCAGCCCCCAAAATTAACGCATGGGAAAGCAAGAAGAATTTTCCACCAATTGAAACCGGCCAAGAATCGAACAATCGAATCTCCCATAAAGAACCCTCGTCTCACATGCCCGGCAATATCGAGGACACCTTCCAAGAAGTGAACAAGGAATTCAAGAAATTGAATTCATACATCAACCTCAATGAAATGATAAGAGCGGTAAGAGATTTAAATTCATTACTTGTAAATGCCAGTGATAACGAGTCAAAATTCAATGCATACAGAGCCTTTATGGCTGGTATTGACAAGTATAATTTTTAGGAAGGCACAATAATTGCGATGTCTAATAAACTTAAGATCTGTTTCTATAACATTAATGGGATAAACAACAAATACCCCATATTTCTAAACTTTATATATAAAAACTCCTTAGATATAATACTATTAACAGAGACACAACTGAAACCATGTCATACTTTGAAAATTAGGGGATATACTATATATCGTAAAGATAGACCTAATAATATTCGCGGAAATCAAAGAGGGGGCGGGGTCGCTATTATTGTTAAAAATGATATACCTCATCAACTTGTAAATAATGTAGATACTAGCTTAGAACATTTAATATTAAAACTTAAAAATAATTTACACTTAGTTATAGTATACAACAAACCGCTTAACAAAATCACAAATTCAGACCTTCTGAATTTATACTCGATTTCAAATAAAATTTTAATAATGGGAGATTTTAATGCACGTCACCCAGAATGGAAATGTTTGGGTACAAACAGAAACGGCAACACTCTTAAAGAATTCGTGGATGACAATGGCCTATGTATATACTGTACAAATGACCCGACCCATTTTCCTTTTGACGGTACCACGCCCAGCACACTCGACATTATAGTTTCAAAAAACTACAGTAACATTGACAATTTAATGACAATACAAGAACTGACGTCGGATCATGACCCCGTATATTTCGAAATACCGGACTGCATCAGTAATACAACCATACATAAAAAACGACAAATTTACGACTATAAATCAACTGACTGGCGCAAATATCGCTTAAACTTGAATCAGCATGTAAATATTAATACAAATATTAACTGCGCAAACGATATAGAAAAAGAAATACTTTCACTGAAACATTCAATGAAAGAAGCTAGAGATAAGACCACAAAACTAATACAAATAAATGACGTAAGAGACAAATTACCAGACGACATTTTAAACATGATAAAAACAAAAAATAAAGTTAGAAAATTATGGCAAAAATACAGATTAGGTACTGACAGAGAAAGACTGCTACAACTAGGTAGGGAAATAGGCGAAAAAATCAGGGAATTCCGGAACAATAAATGGACAGATTTATTAAAACAACTTAACGTTTCCGACAATTCCTTATGGGAAATTACAAAACGACTTAAACGATCTTATAAAACTATACCTGCTTTCGAACACAATGGACAAATATACATTGACGATTCTGAGAAAGGGACGGTGTTGGGGAAACACTTTGAAAATATATTCAAAATGAATAAAACCAATAACACCGACTACGAACAAACAATAGAACAGAATATTACCGATATCATAAATACCAGTACCGACATAGGGACAAATGAATTGACTAAATACATTACCTCTCCCAGTGAAATAAAACAGATCATAAAACGACTACCCAACAATAAAGCACCAGGCCCTGACCAGATGGACACTATTTTATATAAAAACTCACCTCTCAAAGTTTTAGTCCAAATTATGTATATAGTAAATGCAATATTAAAATTTCAACAATATCCACAAAACTTAAAAGATTCAATTATCGTTCCAATATCGAAACCATGCAAAAATCCAAAATACTTGGATAGCTACCGACCAATATCATTAATTAACATACTCGCAAAAATTATTGACAAAATCATACTGAACCGAATCCTCAAAATTGGAAATAAGTTAAAATTGATTCCCAATGAACAATTCGGATTTAGAAAAGGTCATTCGACAGTGGCTCAGATAATTAGACTACTTCATTACGCCAAAGAAAACTTCCGAAACAAAATGAACACAGTAGTGGTAGCTCTCGATATGGAAAAGGCCTTCGACACTGTATGGATAGAGGGACTGACACATAAAATGATGTCGGCCGGCTATCCCATATACGTAACAAAGCTAATATATTCTTATCTGAAAGATAGGAAATTTCATGTTAAGATCAATAACACATTAAGTGGGCCATATCTAACAGAAGCGGGAGTGCCGCAAGGCTCCTCGCTATCCCCTTTTCTATATACAATAATGACGCACGATTTCCCAATGCACAATGACATTCAAACATCATTATACGCAGATGACACCTGTATGTATAAAAGATCATTTTACGCGGAAGTTGCCAACAGAAAAATTGATATACATCTGAACAGAGTAATAATGCCATATTTACAACAAAACAAAATCAATTTAAATTCTCAAAAAACTGAACAAATAATTCTTACCCGCAAACACACAAATAACAAAATTAGGTCAAAATTGAAAATTAAAAACGAACTTATAACGCCAAAGACATCCATAAAATATTTAGGTTTCCATATAGACAAAAGGTTAAGCTATCACACACATATTAAAAACCTGGTATCAAAAGCCAGTAACGCTATAAGAACACTCTACCCTCTATTGAATAAAGATAGCTATGTCAGTAAAGAAAACAAACTACTTCTATATAAACAAACAATCAGACCAATTTTAACATACGGTTACCAAGCGTTTTGTTCGGCCCCTGACACAACGTTTGTAAAAATACAGCGGATCCAAAATAAATGTCTAAGACTCGCGTTGGGAAAGGGACGATATAGTAGAATTGCTGACCTACACGAGGAAGCAGACATAGACACAATACACGATTTTATAATTAAAAACTCTGACAAATTTTATAGACACAAACTAAGGTCGCCATTACTACAAAATGTAACGGAAAAAAGAGCCAGAAATAATCCTAATATGAAGCACGGATATCTACATCAGAGATTACCTTTGTTCTACGAGTAAAGATGATCCCCTAATATTTCAATGTTGACAACCCTGTTTTTTTCATACAAGTTTTTCAGGGAAATACTATCGCAATTATGTGCCCCCCTGACAATTATTTAAATCTACAATCAACTACCGCTCTAAGCATACAATCAAAGATATCTGATAATGACATAAACCTATGTCAAGGAGCAGATAAACTATCCTGAAGAACTATCTCAAAATAAAATGGCAAATAGTGAATAAATCGGCTAACAGCAGCCTAAGCATATGAGACCTCTTCAAGGAGAGAAGGCATACGCTGAAGACACGAAGGAAGACAGTACGTGGACTATTATTATATTTACTTTTGATATTTTACAAAAATGTACATATTTAATTTTGTAAATAAAATTTTTGGTATTTGGTATTTTGGTTCTCGTCCGATCACCGCAGTCAAGCAGTGTCGGGTGCGGTTAGTACTTGGATGGGTGACCGCTTGGGAACACCGCATGCTGTTGCCTTTTTTACATTTTTATATCAATCATAATATGAAAATACCAGGTGAGAAGGACTATTGTGCGAAAATGAAGAAATTATTTGATTTTTGGTCTATTTCATATGCGAGCAATCAGTATAAATCTTTGGAAATTTTACTTATAGTCGGCAACGGCCATACCACACTGAACATACCGGTTCTCGTCCGATCACCGCAATCAAGCAGTGTCGGGTGCGGTTAGTAATTGGATGGCTGACCGCTTGGGAACACCGCATGCTGTTGCCTTTTTTACATTTTCATATCAATCATAATATGAAAATACCAAGTGAGAAGAACTATTGTGCGAAAATGAAGAAATTATTTGATTTTTGGTCTATCTCATATGCGAGCAATCAGTATGAATCTTTGAAAATTTTAATTATTGTCGGCAACGGCCATACCACACTGAACATACCGGTTCTCGTCCGATCACCGCAGTCAAGCAGTGTCGGGTGCGGTTAGTACTTGGATGGGTGACCGCTTGGGAACACCGCATGTTGTTGCCTTTATTGCATTTTTGTATTAATCATAATATGAAAATCCAAGTAAGAAGAACTATTGTGCGAAAATGAAGAAATTATTTGATTTTTGGTCTATTTCATATGCGAGCAATCAGTATAAATCTTTGGAAATTTTACTTATTGTCGGCAACGGCCATACCACACTGAACATACCGGTTCTCGTCCGATCACCGCAGTCAAGCAGTGTCGGGTGCGGTTAGTACTTGGATGGGTGACCGCTTGGGAACACCGCATGCTGTTGCCTTTTTTACATTTTTATATCAATCATAATATGAAAATACCAGGTGAGAAGAACTATTGTGCGAAAATAAAGAAGTTATTTGATTTTTGGTCTATTTCATATGCGAGCAATCAGTATAAATCTTTGGAAATTTTACTTATTGTCGGCAACGGCCATACCACACTGAACATACCGGTTCTCGTCCGATCACCGCAGTCAAGCAGTGTCGGGTGCGGTTAGTACTTGGATGGGTGACCGCTTGGGAACACCGCATGCTGTTGCCTTTTTTGTATTTTTGTATTAATCATAATATGAAAATCCAAGTAAGAAGAACTATTGTGCGAAAATAAAGAAGTTATTTGATTTTTGGTCTATATCATATGCGAGCAATCAGTATAAATCTTTGGAAATTTTACTTATAGTCGGCAACGGCCATACCACACTGAACATACCGGTTCTCGTCCGATCACCGCAGTCAAGCAGTGTCGGGTGCGGTTAGTACTTGGATGGGTGACCGCTTGGGAACACCGCATGCTGTTGCCTTTTTTACATTTTTATATCAATCATAATATGAAAATACCAGGTGAGAAGGACTATTGTGCGAAAATGAAGAAATTATTTGATTTTTGGTCTATTTCATATGCGAGCAATCAGTATAAATCTTTGGAAATTTTACTTATAGTCGGCAACGGCCATACCACACTGAACATACCGGTTCTCGTCCGATCACCGCAATCAAGCAGTGTCGGGTGCGGTTAGTAATTGGATGGCTGACCGCTTGGGAACACCGCATGCTGTTGCCTTTTTTACATTTTCATATCAATCATAATATGAAAATACCAAGTGAGAAGAACTATTGTGCGAAAATGAAGAAATTATTTGATTTTTGGTCTATCTCATATGCGAGCAATCAGTATGAATCTTTGAAAATTTTAATTATTGTCGGCAACGGCCATACCACACTGAACATACCGGTTCTCGTCCGATCACCGCAGTCAAGCAGTGTCGGGTGCGGTTAGTACTTGGATGGGTGACCGCTTGGGAACACCGCATGTTGTTGCCTTTATTGCATTTTTGTATTAATCATAATATGAAAATCCAAGTAAGAAGAACTATTGTGCGAAAATGAAGAAATTATTTGATTTTTGGTCTATTTCATATGCGAGCAATCAGTATAAATCTTTGGAAATTTTACTTATTGTCGGCAACGGCCATACCACACTGAACATACCGGTTCTCGTCCGATCACCGCAGTCAAGCAGTGTCGGGTGCGGTTAGTACTTGGATGGGTGACCGCTTGGGAACACCGCATGCTGTTGCCTTTTTTACATTTTTATATCAATCATAATATGAAAATACCAGGTGAGAAGAACTATTGTGCGAAAATAAAGAAGTTATTTGATTTTTGGTCTATTTCATATGCGAGCAATCAGTATAAATCTTTGGAAATTTTACTTATTGTCGGCAACGGCCATACCACACTGAACATACCGGTTCTCGTCCGATCACCGCAGTCAAGCAGTGTCGGGTGCGGTTAGTACTTGGATGGGTGACCGCTTGGGAACACCGCATGCTGTTGCCTTTTTTGTATTTTTGTATTAATCATAATATGAAAATCCAAGTAAGAAGAACTATTGTGCGAAAATAAAGAAGTTATTTGATTTTTGGTCTATATCATATGCGAGCAATCAGTATAAATCTTTGGAAATTTTACTTATAGTCGGCAACGGCCATACCACACTGAACATACCGGTTCTCGTCCGATCACCGCAGTCAAGCAGTGTCGGGTGCGGTTAGTACTTGGATGGGTGACCGCTTGGGAACACCGCATGCTGTTGCCTTTTTTACATTTTTATATCAATCATAATATGAAAATACCAGGTGAGAAGAACTATTGTGCGAAAATAAATAAATTATTTGATTTTTGGTCTATTTCATATGCGAGCAATCAGTATAAATCTTTGGAAATTTTACTTATTGTCGGCAACGGCCATACCACACTGAACATACCGGTTCTCGGTACTGCAACAGTAATACAAACATACATAAAAAACGGCAAATTTACGACTATAAATCAACTGACTGGCGCAAATATCGCTTAAACTTGAATCAGAATGTAAAAATTAATAAAAATATTAACTGCGCAAACGATATAGAAAAAGAAATAATTTCACTGAAACATTCAATGAAAGAAGCTAGAGATAAGACCACAAAACTAATACAAATAAATGACGTAAGAGACAAATTACCAGACGACATTTTAAACATGATAAAAACAAAAAATAAAGTTAGAAAATTATGGCAAAAATACAGATTAGGTACTGACAGAGAAAGACTGCTACAACTAGGTAGGGAAATAGGCGAAAAAATCAGGGAATTCCGGAACAATAAATGGACAGATTTATTAAAACAACTTAACGTTTCCGACAATTCCTTATGGGAAATTACAAAACGACTTAAACGATCTTATAAAACTATACCTGCTTTCGAACACAATGGACAAATATACATTGGCGATTCTGAGAAAGGGACGGTGTTGGGGAAACACTTTGAAAATATATTCAAAATGAATAAAACCAATAACACCGACTACGAACAAACAATAGAACAGAATATTACCGATATCATAAATACCAGTACCGACATAGGGACAAATGAATTGACTAAACCTCTCCCAGTGAAATAAAACAGATCATAAAACGACTACCCAACAATAAAGCACCAGGCCCTGACCAGATGGACACTATTTTATATAAAAACCTACCTCTCAAAGTTTTAGTCCAAATTATGTATATAGTAAATGCAATATTAAAATTTCAACAATATCCACAAATCTTAAAAGATTCAATTATCGTCCCAATATCGAAACCATGCAAAAATCCAAAATACTTGGATAGCTACCGACCAATATCATTAATTAACATACTCGCAAAAATTATTGACAAAATCATACTGAACCGAATCCTCAAAATTGGAAATAAGTTAAAATTGATTCCCAATGAACAATTCGGATTTAGAAAAGGTCATTCGACAGTGGCTCAGATAATTAGACTACTTCATTACGCCAAAGAAAACTTCCGAAACAAAATGAACACAGTAGTGGTAGCTCTCGATATGGAAAAGGCCTTCGACACTGTATGGATAGAGGGACTGACACATAAAATGATGTCGGCCGGCTATCCCATATACGTAACAAAGCTAATATATTCTTATCTGAAAGATAGGAAATTTCATGTTAAGATCAATAACACATCAAGTGGGCCATATCTAACAGAAGCGGGAGTGCCGCAAGGCTCCTCGCTATCCCCTTTTCTATATACATTAATGACGCACGATTTTCCAATGCACAATGACATTCAAACATCATTATACGCAGATGACACCTGTATGTATAAAAGATCATTTTACGCGGAAGTTGCCAACAGAAAAATTGATATACATCTGAACAGAGTAATAATGCCATATTTACAACAAAACAAAATCAATTTAAATTCTCAAAAAACTGAACAAATAATTCTTACCCGCAAACACACAAATAACAAAATTAGGTCAAAATTGAAAATTAAAAACGAATTTATAACGCCAAAGACATCCATAAAATATTTAGGTTTCCATATAGACAAAAGGTTAAGCTATCACACACATATTAAAAACCTGGTAGCAAAAGCCAGTAACGCTATAAGAACACTCTACCCACTATTGAATAAATTGTAGCTATGTCAGTAAAGAAAACAAACTACTTCTATATAAACAAACAATCAGACCAATTTTAACATACGGTTACCAAGCGTTTTGTTCGGCCCCTGACACAACGTTTGTAAAAATACAGCGGATCCAAAATAAATGTCTAAGACTCGCGTTGGGAAAGGGACGATATAGTAGAATTGCTGACCTACACGAGGAAGCAGACATAGACACAATACACGATTTTATAATTAAAAACTCTGACAAATTTTATAGGCACAAACTAAGGTCGCCATTACTACAATGTAACGGAAAAAAGAGCCAGAAATAATCCTAATAAGAAGCACGGATATCTACATCAGAGATTACCTTTGTTCTACGAATAAAGATGATCCCCTAATATTTCAATGTTGACAACCCTATTTTTTCATACAATTTTTTCAGGGAAATACTATCGCAATTATGTGCCCCCCTGACAATTATTTAAATCTATAATCAACTACCGCTCTAAGCATACAATCAAAGATATCTGATAATGACATAAACCTATGTCAAGGAGCAGATAAACTATCCTGAAGAACTATCTCAAAATAAAAATGGCAAATAGTGAATAAATCGGCTAACAGCAGCCTAAGCATATGAGACCTCTTCAAGGAGAGAAGGCATACGCTGAAGACACGAAGGAAGACAGTACGTGGACTATTATTATTATATTTACTTTTGATATTTTATAAAAATGTACATATTTAATTTCGTAAATAAAATTTTTGGTATTTGGTATTTGGTATTTGGTTCTCGTCCGATCACCGCAGTCAAGAAGTGTCTGGTGCGGTTAGTACTTGGATGGGTGACCGCTTGGGAACACCGCATGCTGTTGCCTTTTTTACATTTTTATATCAATCATAATATGAAAATACCAGGTGAGAAGAACTATTGTGCGAAAATAAAGAAATTATTTGATGTTTGGTCTATTTCATATGCGAGCAATCGGTATAAATCTTTGGAAATTTTACTTATTGTCGGCAACGGCCATACCACACTGACTGAACATACCGGTTCTCGTCCGATCACCGCAGTCAAGCAGTGTCGGGTGCGGTTAGTACTTGGATGGGTGACCGCTTGGGAACACCGCATGCTGTTGCCTTTTTTGCATTTTTGTATTAATCATAATATGAAAATCCAAGTAAGAAGAACTATTGTGCGAAAATAAAGAAATTATTTGATTTTTGGTCTATTTCATATGCGAGCAATCAGTATAAATCTTTGGAAATTTTACTTATTGTCGGCAACGGCCATACCACACTGAACATACCGTTTTGTGACAATAATGAGTTATCAGATACGGAAGTGCCTATAACTAAAACTTTCCAACAGCAAAAATTAAATCCGCTAAAAATGGATACAAATACAAACACAGAAGCTCTTATTCATACAGAGAAACCTACCACGATGAGAGAAGAAACACCTCAGGGCCAAAAGAGACGTCTTCCAACTCTCACGACTGAAGATATGGACGCTATCACCGTTGATAGTATTCAAGATCCAAACGGAGGTTTCAGAAAACCAAAGAAATTTGCATCGCTCTCGCAACTGTTAAAGAAAAATGACAAAGGAAAAGAAACGATAATTTCTAACCAATTCGCTGCACTCGAGTCTACACAGAACGAAGAACAACCTCTACCTAAAAAGAAACCACAGCAGGCACATACAAAACCAGCAATGAGGTCAGCAACTAGACCAGCAAACAAAAAGTCCAAGAACTCTCCACCACCAATAGTTTTTTACGCCAAAATTGAGGAGCACACTCATTTTGTTAACGAGCTGAAACAGTCCCTAAAGTGCGAATTTTATCTCAAATATACCAGTAACGCTACATTACTGTTTATCGAAGACGAAACAGAATTTAAATTATTTAGAGAGAAATTGATTGAAAACAAAATAGATCACCACACATATTCACTACCGGAACAAAAATCTCACGCATTCGTTTTACGTGGTATGGATGGAGAACCATCCACTACTGAAATGAAACAAGATTTGGAGAATGTGTATGAAATCAACATCAAAAACATATACAGAATGAGCACAAAAGCAAGACCACTTTTCTTAGTCACAACGAGTCCGACGATTACGCTCAAGTACCTCAATCAAAATGTGAAATATGTATTAAGAACTAAAGTAACCTGGGAGCTGCGAAAAAGTCAGAGCGCTGTGACCCAATGCCACATATGTCAACACTGGGGCCATGCGACCACAAACTGTGGACGAAGCCCAAAATGTTTGAAGTGCGCTGGTGATCATCTCACAAATACATGCACGAAATCAAGAGATCTCCCAGCGAAATGTTCCAACTGTATGGGAGATCACCCAGCCAACTACAGACAATGTCCTGCCTATGTCAAAAGAATAGGAGCCATAGAAGCAAAGAAACCCCAAAATCAGCCACCAACAAAGAGGTACGTTCCAGCACCAGCCCCCAAAATCAACGCATGGGAAAGCAAGAAGAATTTTCCACCAATTGAAACCGGCCAAGAATCGAACAATCGAATCTCCCATAAAGAACCCTCGTCTCACATGCCCGGTAATATCGAGGACACCTTCCAAGAAGTGAACAAGGAATTCAAGAAATTGAATTCATACATCAACCTCAATGAAATGCTAAGAGCGGTAAGAGATTTAAATTCATTACTTGTAAATGCCAGTGATAACGAGTCAAAATTCAATGCATACAGAGCCTTTATGGCTGGTATTGACAAGTATAATTTTTAGGAAGGCACAATAATTGCGATGTCTAATAAACTTAAGATCTGTTTCTATAACATTAATGGGATAAACAACAAATACCCCATATTTCTAAACTTTATATATAAAAACTCCTTAGATATAATACTATTAACAGAGACACAACTGAAACCATGTCATACTTTGAAAATTAGGGGATATACTATATATCGTAAAGATAGACCTAATAATATTCGCGGAAATCAAAGAGGGGGCGGGGTCGCTATTATTGTTAAAAATGATATACCTCATCAACTTGTAAATAATGTAGATACTAGCTTAGAACATTTAATATTAAAACTTAAAAATAATTTACACTTAGTTATAGTATACAACAAACCGCTTAACAAAATCACAAATTCAGACCTTCTGAATTTATACTCGATTTCAAATAAAATTTTAATAATGGGAGATTTTAATGCACGTCACCCAGAATGGAAATGTTTGGGTACAAACAGAAACGGCAACACTCTTAAAGAATTCGTGGATGACAATGGCCTATGTATATACTGTACAAATGACCCGACCCATTTTCCTTTTGACGGTACCACGCCCAGCACACTCGACATTATAGTTTCAAAAAACTACAGTAACATTGACAATTTAATGACAATACAAGAACTGACGTCGGATCATGACCCCGTATATTTCGAAATACCGGACTGCAACAGTAATACAAACATACATAAAAAACGACAAATTTACGACTATAAATCAACTGACTGGCGCAAATATCGCTTAAACTTGAATCAGAATGTAAAAATTAATACAAATATTAACTGCGCAAACGATATAGAAAAAGAAATAATTTCACTGAAACATTCAATGAAAGAAGCTAGAGATAAGACCACAAAACTAATACAAATAAATGACGTAAGAGACAAATTACCAGACGACATTTTAAACATGTTAAAAACAAAAAATAAAGTGAGAAAATTATGGCAAAAATACAGATTAGGTACTGACAGAGAAAGACTGCTACAACTAGGTAGGGAAATAGGCGAAAAAATCAGGGAATTCCGGAACAATAAATGGACAGATTTATTAAAACAACTTAACGTTTCCGACAATTCCTTATGGGAAATTACAAAACGACTTAAACGATCTTATAAAACTATACCTGCTTTCGAACACAATGGACAAATATACATTGACGATTCTGAGAAAGGGACGGTGTTGGGGAAACACTTTGAAAATATATTCAAAATGAATAAAACCAATAACACCGACTACGAACAAACAATAGAACAGAATATTACCGATATCATAAATACTCGCATAAATACCAGTACCGACATAGGGACAAATGAATTGTCTAAATACATTACCTCTCCCAGTGAAATAAAACAGATCATAAAACGACTACCCAACAATAAAGCACCAGGCCCTGACCAGATGGACACTATTTTATATAAAAACTTACCTCTCAAAGTTTTAGTCCAAATTATGTATATAGTAAATGCAATATTAAAATCTCAACAATATCCACAAAACTTAAAAGATTCAATTATCGTTCCAATATCGAAACCATGCAAAAATCCAAAATACTTGGATAGCTACCGACCAATATCATTAATTAACATACTCGCAAAAATTATTGACAAAATCATACTGAACCGAATCCTCAAAATTGGAAATAAGTTAAAATTGATTCCCAATGAACAATTCGGATTTAGAAAAGGTCATTCGACAGTGGCTCAGATAATTAGACTACTTCATTACGCCAAAGAAAACTTCCGAAACAAAATGAACACAGTAGTGGTAGCTCTCGATATGGAAAAGGCCTTCGACACTGTATGGATAGAGGGACTGACACATAAAATGATGTCGGCCGGCTATCCCATATACGTAACAAAGCTAATATATTCTTATCTGAAAGATAGGAAATTTCATGTTAAGATCAATAACACATTAAGTGGGCCATATCTAACAGAAGCGGGAGTGCCACAAGGCTCCTCGCTATCCCCTTTTCTATATACATTAATGACGCACGATTTTCCAATGCACAATGACATTCAAACATCATTATACGCAGATGACACCTGTATGTATAAAAGATCATTTTACGCGGAAGTTGCCAACAGAAAAATTGATATACATCTGAACAGAGTAATAATGCCATATTTACAACAAAACAAAATCAATTTAAATTCTCAAAAAACTGAACAAATAATTCTTACCCGCAAACACACAAATAACAAAATCAGGTCAAAATTGAAAATTAAAAACGAACTTATAACGCCAAAGACATCCATAAAATATTTAGGTTTCCATATAGACAAAAGGTTAAGCTATCACACACATATTAAAAACCTGGTAGCAAAAGCCAGTAACGCTATAAGAACGCTCTACCCTCTATTGAATAAAGATAGCTATGTCAGTAAAGAAAACAAACTACTTCTATATAAACAAACAATCAGACCAATTTTAACATACGGTTACCAAGCGTTTTGTTCGGCCCCTGACACAACGTTTGTAAAAATACAGCGGATCCAAAATAAATGTCTAAGACTCGCGTTGGGAAAGGGACGATATAGTAGAATTGCTGACCTACACGAAGAAGCAGACATAGACACAATACACGATTTTATAATTAAAAACTCTGACAAATTTTATAGGCACAAACTAAGGTCGCCATTACTACAAAATGTAACGGAAAAAAGAGCCAGAAATAATCCTAATTTGAAGCACGGATACCTACATCAGAGATTACCTTTGTTCTACGAATAAAGATGATCCCCTAACATTTCAATGTTGACAACCCTGTTTTTTCATACAAGTTTTTCAGGGAAATACTATCGCAATTATGTGCCCCCCTGACAATTATTTAAATCTATAATCAACTACCGCTCTAAGCATACAATCAAAGATATCTGATAATGACATAAACCTATGTCAAGGAGCAGATAAACTATCCTAAAGAACTACCTCAAAATAAAATGGCAAATAGTGAATAAATCGGCTAACAGCAGCCTAAGCATATGAGACCTCTTCAAGGAGAGAAGGCATACGCTGAAGACACAAAGGAAGACAGTACGTGGACTATTATTATATTTACTTTTGATATTTTATAAAAATGTACATATTTAATTTTGTAAATAAAATTTTTGGTATTTGGTATTTTGGTTCTCGTCCGATCACCGCAGTCAAGCAGTGTCGGGTGCGGTTAGTACTTGGATGGGTGACCGCTTGGGAACACCGCATGCTGTTGCCTTTTTTACATTTTTATATCAATCATAATATGAAAATACCAGGTGAGAAGAACTATTGTGCGAAAATAAAGAAATTATTTGATTTTTGGTCTATTTCATATGCGAGCAATCAGTATAAATCTTTGGAAATTTTACTTATTGTCGGCAACGGCCATACCACACTGGACATACCGGACGAGGCACAAACTAAGGTCGCCATTACTACAAAATGTAACGGAAAAAAGAGCCAGAAATAATCCTAATTTGAAGCACGGATACCTACATCAGAGATTACCTTTGTTCTACGAATAAAGATGATCCCCTAATATTTCAATGTTGACAACCCTGTTTTTTCAGTTTTTCAGGGAAATACTATCGCAATTATGTGCCTCCCTGACAATTATTTAAATCTATAATCAACTACCGCTCTAAGCATACAATCAAAGATATCTGATAATGACATAAACTTATGTCAAGGAGAGTCTATTTCATATGCGAGCAATCAGTATAAATCTTTGGAAATTTTACTTATTGTCGGCAACGGCCATACCACACTGAACAATCCGGTTTTGCATTTTTCTATTAATATGGAAATCTTAGTGCGAAGTGTTATTGTGCGAATATAAGAATCTTCGATCACCGATTAAAATTCACACTCAACCAAAAATGACTGATGACATAAGGAGTGCGTTCATAATATATCAAAAACTGACAGTGTACTTGTCAGTCTGACGAATGGGCAAACGCTTCTCTGAATTATTTCTAATTTTTGTCCTAAATTTGACAAGTAGGGCAAAAAATGTATATACACCACGGTGGTGAAGACATTTATAATTCTCACACCTTTTTCCGCTCGGGGCTAAGCACCTCTTGAAATAATTTTGGTGATCAATCAATAATAATAGTCTTCACTATTCCTTCTCGCTTATATTACAAACAGGACATGTTATCTATCCTATTTGTCAATGTCAAATTAAACTCCCAACAAACTTTTATACATCTCACTAGTAAGTTTTGTGGGCGTCTCTTTTTTTCTTTCTTCAAAATCAACAAAGCTGCTTATTTTTTACGAAAAAGTAGCCTTCTATCCATGTCAAGTCAAAGAAATCATAATATAAGGTTACATGGAAAATTTGGAAGTTTTTTTTTGTTACTTTATATTCTCATCGGCCTATTCAATAATCGACAAATACTTTATTTCGACTTTCTCTTGAAACTTTTTCGAAAACGTCTAATGGATAGATGAGGGTAAAAAGACTTGTTTTACGCCGTTTTGTGTTCAAGTTATCTTCTTTTTTTATATTTTGTTAAATAATAGTTACTTTACGGGAGATTCAATGTATCTACGAATTACATACGAATGCTTGAAACTGGATACTTGCAACCGTTGGATTATGTTTTGAAGACTTAATATAAATCTCAACAATTTTACTTTTGGTTTTTGTAGTTCCATTTTTCATGTGGTTTATGTAATTGTCTATTCTTTAGTATTCTCAAAATGGCTCAATGTAGCAAATTTTTTTACCTAATTCCGCTATGAAATGTGGCACTTTACGTTACTCTTTGACGTTAGGTAACGTCACATATTTCATAACCTTCAAAAAACGGTTATGTAAAGTAGTAAAAACAGTTATGTAAAGACTTTACATAACTGTTTCTGACTGTTTCCATAGTAACATTTGATTCTACCTTAATATTTTCATTCTAATTGAAAATTTTATTAAATATTATAAAAGCGCGGAATTAGATCAAACTTTGTACGTAAACACGTTATGAAGAGAGCGACATTGTTCAACTCGCGTAATTTGCAAAACTCGCTGGCGCTCGTTTTGGCAAATATTACGCTCGTCGAACAATATCGCACTTTTCATAACTAGTTCGTAAATAACTATTTCACTAGCGTGTGGAAAATTCCACTTTTACTCACTCTCTTTTTAGTATGGAAATCGTTATTTATGCAAAAAACACGTTTTGTAAAAGTGCAAAAACTGGAAAATTAAAATATATTATGTTGGGAACTCAAATTCAAACCGTTTTTTTTTGTATCTTCATGGCCTCCACCTTGTCAGTACTCAATCATAGCTGGTCTTCGCAATGACCATTTAAATTTCAAATAATTAAAGATTTTTGCAATAATTCTAACTCGTTGTAAGTAGTAAGATATACAAATTATATTATTGGTTTATTAAAGCGGGATCAGACACTTGTTCTGGATTTTTATTTTATTTAAATGTTTATGTTTGTCATGAATCATCACAAAACTGACACAAAACCATACTTTGTTTCATTTTATTGTAATAATCCATTTGTAACATATCACAGCACTGTTATTTTCTAATTGTTTAGCAACTGCCCACTATTCTGGAATGTTGAGCTTTGCGCATAGAAAACAGGTCAAAATAGTGTAACTTTTCCCACGATCGGAAAAAAACTACTATTTCTTTCCATTTTCTTTTTGATTAAGTATCAAATTATAATTTTTTCCGAAAAAATATTCTGAGAATTCAATAAAATGTAGATACCGATGAATCACAAAGAAACTATTATACAGTGTTATTTAAAACTACTTGTGTTTTTGGAAAGCTGGATCTGGAACTTACAATTAAAAATTAAACCATTGTCGAAAAACAGTTATATTTTTTAAATCTAAAACTTCACCAAAATATGGAACGAGATCAAAACTTGTGACCAAAAAAAATTCAGTATTGTAACAACCTTATACCTATAATTTATTGTAATAAAATATATACCCACGACTCTGTGTTTTTGCACTGTTAAATTGAGTACTACCATCAAACGGTCGACTAATTTGTAAAATTTGGCAACGCTGTTTCTAATCCTAACAATAAGCACATGTGTGCGCTTACACATTTTAGATTTTCAGATACTTCTATGATCTTTTTATGAACCAGTCTGCTGCAGGTTTGCAAATTTTCAAATATCGCGGGGCGGTGAAGCGGTGTCGCAATCGCAGTGACCGTGAGATTTTGGCAAAAGGAAGGAGCGCGGGGAGCGCGGGAGGTAAGAGCGGGGGCGCGGGAGCATTAGCCGCTAGTAAGGACGCCTTCGAAAGGCGTGTGTGTGTGTGTGTGTATGCGTTGGGTCGTTAATGTGATCTCACTCTGTATGTTAGTTAGTAGCGCGAATTGAAAAATTTAACCGGTACAGAGTTTTATAATTCAAAAGACGATTTGCATAAAGCGAATAATTGATTGTTCGTTGATTTTATTGAAATTTCAGTTGGAAATCGTTTTAAACAAAAAAATTATTAAATAAGAATGCTTATTATACATTAGTTACTAACGTAATTGTTTATTTGCAAAGTAAACGATTTCTCCATTTGTTTATGTGCACATAACACTACATAGGCTCACGTGGTTTGTAGTCCGAGGAAGTTAGGTCGAAAGTTACGGTTATCGCTTAAAAAACCATTTTGCAAGAATTGTTTCAACTTTTCAAAAATTAGAGGTTGAACATTTTCTTTTATATTGCATTACGTCAAATATGCGAACTAAAAGAGCCAATCAGGAGCTAATGTTAACGAAGGAACATTAGTACCTAATTTGTTAACATAACGAAATAATATGTTCGAGTGATTTCATCGACATACATAATTTTAATCATTTTTAGAGTCTGTATCAATGTTGTCAATGCGAGGATGATTTTATTTTATTTTTGGTCCAATATAAATTTCTTTTATTAATATTTGAAGTTAAATTGTTAGCAAGTTTGACTTTGTTTACATATCTCTTAACAGTTGACATTTACGGTATCGATATTTGCTAATCGATTCAAATTATCGATTGTCACCACAAAAATACGACTACAGCGACATGGACACGTCCACCAGGGCTCATGTTTGCTTCTGTCGACTGTATTTGTTTTAAGCACCATGTAAGTGCTTTTTCTGTTGGAAACGCTTCAGCAGTAAATAGTGAACATAAATCCGGAATGCGGTGAGGACGTAGAACGCTTTTAGACGAAACACTTTGTTACCGGCTACTAGTGTCTGAAAAGAACCGCGCTGCTAAAAATATATTAATATAGAAAGCTGTATTCACACGAGACACAGATAAGGAATAGGTGGTGTTCAATGTATCTTTTCAGACACTAGTAGCCGGCAACAAATTGTCTGAAAAGAATCTCGTTTGAAAGCGCTCTTATCAGGTTTGTTCGTAGAACAGTCAGAAACTGTCATAAGCATGCGCATTAGAAAAAAGCGTTCGTTGAAACAATTTGACGGTTGGTGATTTAAAAATCAGTTGTTTTAAGAAATAAATTTGCGGTTTCTGATCAGTTGCCAACTATCAGAATAATTTGCTGACCAGGATCAAATGTTTAGTTTGAGCATGCGTTATTGTGAGAAAAAAACCCGTAAATAGCTAACCAGTCAGTTCCTTCTAAAATAAAACATGAGTAGAATCATTTGTATGTGGTAATACCGTACATTTAAAAGAAAATCTCTGGATTCTTATTAGGCTGGCCAAAAAATGACGCACACTTTAAATTAGTGTCCACTGATTGAAGGTGACCTATAGTGAGGAAGAAACCGTTGCATACGAATGTCGATTAACCATAAAAAATTCAAAGTGAAAGTCAATTCAAAAGTGCAATCTCAGTCACATATAAACATAGTATTTAATTGAAGAATTTCTATGTTCCAAATCACTAAGATCCCCTCGCTGTAGAGTGTGGATCGTGACGATAGTGACGACAAAATTACATCTAGTTGAATACTTGCCTTTAAGTGAAAGTATACCTAGTTTTGCACATCCCACGTGTACTAATTCCTTTCGAATTTACTGGATCTGATGGATATACTTTAAATATAGTAAATTTCATGTTCTATAGCTTTGTTTCTATACAAATGCACGAAAAACTCAATACTTTTCGAGTAAAATTCAAAAAAATTTCGAAAAATAAGCCCATTTTTGGTTGTTTTGGCTATAAACTATTATTGTGCAATTAGCAGTCTAAAAACCGGTAGAGGTAACGTATTAGCTATTTTCGCGGAGCACATCCTGAACACATCCAGAGCACACACCGAGTACATACTGGATTTCTTTAATGCGCAAGCGTGCCTACAGACTCATTCCGAATTTTAAAGGTAGCGCGAACGCGAATTTGAAGTGACATGAAGTTGAGTCAACACAAAATGTGCAAAAAAGAAGAATAACCTTTTATTGGAGGCTAATTATGAATAAAAACCTCACCTTTTAGCAAATTTGTTTATAAAATAAAACTTAAAAACGAAGTCTATAATAAAGTAAAAATAAAAAAAAACCAAACAACTCAATAAACACTGTTTATTATTCAAATATATATAATCCAAAAGTCTTTTAAAGTTTCAAACGCAAATTAAAAAGTAATCAAACCACTATAAAGTCATACAACCAAAATTTTGAGGTTATAATCTGTTCGGAACAAAATATCCCAGCTATCATCCTAGGATTTATCGAGCTTGCTTGAAATTGAATCTAAGTCTTCATCGAACACGGGATTTTTTATCCTGAACACATTCTGAAGCACTCCACGAACAGTCAAATTTTAATTGCGCATGCGTAGTCCCTCCGAATACGTTCAGGATGTGCTCCGCGAAGACAGCTATTATCATTAACCATTTTTGAGGGATCTCATCAAAAATCTCGCCTACTGCTATTACATCCACCTTTTATGCTAACTCGACTATATTTCTGTAGTATTGCTACAGAAGAAATGACCCACACTGGATATAAAAAATGAGAGAAATCAAATAAGTGCTTCAAGAGATAACCATTTTCGAAAATGTGTGAAATTTTTGGTAGCCGAATTGTCAAAAAATGAAAAAAGTAAAAATTATTTTTAAAAATTGACTAGTGGAAACAAGGCATTAGTTATTTAGTGGTATATAGTTCGTTTGTAGTGTTGTATATTTTTGAAAAAGTGAGGTGCGTGAAAGGAAACTTTTTGGCAATGTTTCCTAGACGACGGCCAGTGGTGGTGGTGACATAAGCGACGTATTTTAAAATTTTCGTCGGAGCAATGAACTCCATATCGATTTGCAAATAAACTCGCTAAACTATTTTTGTTCGCCAAAAATTTTTATCTCCTTAATCAAACTTGATATTTTGTTTTTCTGTACCGGAAAGTTTCCTTGCAGTTTTTTCTTACTTAAATCTTTTATAATATAAAAATAATATAACAAAAAACATATTTCAATAATTTATTTTTCAAAATTGTTTCCAATAACAAGCATTTTCGAAACAAATTGAAATCAAAGCATCTATTTGGAAACAAAATATAAACGATTTATTTTTGTCCTGAAATAACTAAAGATGGCGAAGAATAGTACATTGTTTACCGGGTAGGAAAAGCTTAACATTCCTGGACGACTGTGAAGATTGCTAAGTCGAGGCGAAAGCCGAGACTTAGCAACACAGAGTCCAGGAATGTGGCTTTTCCTACGAGGTAAACATACTATTTTTCCGCAAATCGTTTAAAATTCGACAGAAATTGATTGATTTAAAAAAAACGCGATAGTTTTATTCCCAAATAAATGGTGCTTTGAAATTCCTAATAAAATTACTTGGGTTATTATGGAAACGTATTGAGGTTGAATTGTCAAACTTGACGCTTATAAATTTAATTGCTGGTGTTCTCGAAAGTAAAATGATAAGTGATGATGAAATTTCCATTCCTGGGACTCCTCCAGAGCTGGTTGAGGCAGTGAATACTGCTTCATTAGAATTATTGCCAAAGAAATCAAGAGAAAAGTACGAAAATGCATACAGACGTTTTATGGATTATGTAGAACACTAACAACTGTACGGAAATATCATTTCCTTACAGTAAGGTCCTGTCTTTTTCTTCACGAAATTTTGACAGGAATGTCAAAATTTCCTAGCGATTTGCGGAAAATTACAATATTTTATCGATACGATATATTTCAGAATAGTATCTTCTTCAACGAGTGCAGAATAATGGATGGCTATTATTCACGCGGATTCAGTGAATATTAGCCATTCTACACAAGTAAAAGACTACACTTTCTCCACGACTGAAAAAAGAAAGCTTCCATTGAGGATCTAACCCCAATCGTCCGCGTCAGAGTCAATTATTTTTACCACTAGGCTATAGAGCATGTTTATTTTCAAAAAGGGATACGTAACATACAGTTTTAATCGAAACTCTTACATTTATAAATGATAATTGGGAGTTATAACTAAATATACCTTTTGTTAGGAGGTAGAATATTGACTTATTATTAGGTGGTCGTGGAAAAAATATTTAATGTCCTGAATGGAGGGCTAGGTATCGAAATATTGTTCTCTTCTAGTTCATTGAGTTTGTCTGGGCATTCCCACACCGTTTTGAAACTGATTACACAAGAGCTCAGTACTTTAATGGTTGCTTCACTATCCGACATTATGATAATAATCCTTTGTCCTCTGGTATCCTTTATCAATATTGACGCCATAAGAAAGTGCGCCCAGACTTTCTTATGGCGTGGATTTCCGCTTGAAAGATACTTGGGATTTTTCCCAAGATTTCAGAGTGTTTGGTTACTGGTCCGAAAACTCCTATCCCAGTTCCTCCCATTGCTTTTGACCGTCTGTGTACCATTGAATGGTATTCTTTCTAAGTCTGGTAATGGTATTTGGATCCCCTTCCTTTTTATTGTAAATCTTATGTCGCGAATAGACTTTTCGCAATCTGAATATGGTAACGCAAATAGTTTTATTATAGATTTTTTCAAAATTAATCATTATCAATCAAGTTTTAAACGATTTTCGGAAAAATCGTATGTTTATTTCGAAGAAAAAACCACATTATTGGACTCTGTGCTACTAAGACAAGGCGCAGTCGTCCAGAAATATTATGCTTTTCCTACTTGGTAAACCATTTATCATTATTTCAGTTGTCTTTGAAAATTCTGAATTTACCGCAAATTTTTTGACGGATATTCTCAAACAAATTTGGATTGTTACAATATCAGTTAAAAACTTGTGGTTCCTCCGTTTAAAATTATGTAAATATCCCTAAAAATAATGAAAATAATAATTGAAGCTATAAACAACTTTCAAAATATTCGGAAACAGATAAAAAAGTTGGTAATATTATCATAAAATTTTAACTTCTCGGCCACTTCAGCCCTCAACGTCTTTCTAATGGTTTATCCTGCGCACCCTGTATACTAGTTAATCATCTACATTATAAGATTCGATTTTATACATGGAATAATCCAAACAACACTTAAACACGCTTCTAAGGACAAATGGAACTAGTTACATCACTTATTTAATATCCTCCATCTATACAACGGTGAAAATATTTTGTGAATGGTCATTCTTTCTTAGGAAGGTCTTCATAATGAGACAATTTAAATGCACTGCGTAATGGGCACCATTAAAATTAAAAACGCTCTAGAATTAATTAAAACCTGTTGACAAATATGAAATTTGAATATTTCCTGATTTAATTTTGTACGCATCCGGATATATTTCTTGTAAATTGATTTGATATATTTTCTGTTTTGACATCGACCAATATTGGCTTTTAGTTTTTTTCCCACAACTTTATAATGATTATATAAAAAATTTGCAAAGCACTTTCACTTATGAAGGTCGGTGGATATCAACAGCTGGTGAATCCCATCAAGTCTACTTGGTACAGGAGCTGAAGCATTTTTAGATCGCAATTTTCCCGCCAAGCATGGATTCACTTCAAAATTTCCACAGAATGTTGGGAATAGCCCAAGGATTATACAATATGTCCCCCTAAGTTGGAATTATATGGAAAACTATTTTATTATTAATTTTATTCTTCATAAAAAGTTCTGTATTATCTAAAACCCAGAATACAGTTTTCAAATATAAAATTTTTTAGTCGTATACAGGGTTAGTAAAAAAATATGAGCTCTACTCAAGAGTAAGGTATGGTACACAGACGGTTCAAAAGCAATAGGAGGAAATGGGATAGGAGTATTCGGGCCAGGAACCAAACACTCTGAAAGCTTGGGAAAAAAGCACTGAGCTCTTGTGTAATCAGTTCCAAAATGGTGTGGGAATGTCTAGAAAACTCAATGAACTAGACCTTACTACAAATTCCAGGACACATTGGAATAGAAGGAAATGAAATAGCAGATGAACTAGCAAAAAGAGGGACTGAAATACCTATCTGGGGGCATGAACCCTTTTGCGGAAACAACCACAATGTAAAATTGGAAGAAATATAGGTAAAGCCGAGAAAAAGAGAAGATCTGACCATTGGAAAGATCTAGTAGGGCTTATACAACAAGAGTCAGAGTAAAACTGCGCTAAGAGTTTTAACAGTGACCCTAACGGGACATTGTCGCCTGAATGGGCACCTGAAAAAGCTCAAAATAGTGGAGGAAGAAGAATGCAGATACTGTGGCATGGAAGAAGAAACCTCCATCCACATACTTTCCAGCTGCACAGCACTCCAGAATCCTAGAGCACAGCACCTGGGATATTACTGGATAGAAGAGGAACATTTACCTAAGTTGAAGCCTGATGCAGATGTCCTGAACTTCCTCCGGGAAATAGGACTGAAGGAGCTGCTGGTTTATGAGACTCTCCTCAGAAACTAAGTAGAAGTAAGGGGGCACAATATATCTTTTAGGTCTCAGTGAATGTAATACATACGTACAGGAGTAAGGTACCTTCAAATTTCACAATATCGAAAAATGTTGTATTAAATTTTATATAATTTTTTTTTTGTTTCAGGTGCGTAATTTTTATATACTTTTTCTCCGAAATAAAAAATCTAAGTAAGTAAATGGAATTTTAAGTGCCCTCTTTTATATTTTGTGTATAGAGCTAGAAAAATAACAGTAGGTTAATTTTGAACACTATTGTATTCTCTACAAAGAAAAATATATTTTCCTACAACCACTATGCAAAACCCGCTTTTCTACACACATTTGTATACGCAAAGCAAACGAACGTCTGCGCTCGTGGAAAAAGTGACGCTTTGCGCACTAGTTGTACAAACTACTATTTTGCATCCTCTGTAATAAATTCTGGGGGAAGTTATTCCACCACTCGATCCATTTAAAATAGATTTTTAGAAGACGTTGACTGAGCTGACTATTCGAAATATTGAAGATGCATTTTATCGGGCACTCCCTGTATACAAAATGCAGTCCGTTGTTACATTTTTTGTCGGTATAGGTGGAATAATAACACTTTCATTTGAATTTTTTTTGTGATCCCGTATTTAATGAAAATATTAAGTGGGTCTCGAAATACAGATTGCGAAAATTACATCGGAATCCTAGCCTCGGATTACACAAGTACGACAAGGATATATGAGAAAGAATAATTGTGCGCGGTCATCACTTAGGGGTGTATACTTATTTCCCGAGGATGGCGGAATTTTCATTGCCCCCCAACTAGTGAATTCTCACCGGATGCCGGATGAAAGTGTTAATTTTACCTATTGTGCATAACTTCGAAAAAAAGTTACGAAAATGGGAGAAAAGTATCATTTGTACAAATTAATCTGCGCTTCTGGCAACAACGGTAAAAAAGGGGGGCAATGAGCATTCGGCCAGTCTCGGGAAATAAGTATACACCCCTAAGCTGAAACAAAGTACACGCCTCAATGACCGCGCATAATTATTCTTTCTCTCTCTTTCACCTGTTTTTCTGTCGTACTTGTATAACCCGGCATACTTCAATAAGGATTTTCGCAATCTGTATAATAAGAAACCCTGTACATATTCTACGTCCTTGACCTTTTGTATTCTCCAGTCGCATTGTGCCTTCTTAATATTCGAGAAACTTTCGATTGATGAATATTTAATCTTGGCGCAATATTTTCCTAACACAATTTATGGTACTTTGATGAGGCGTCTTGCTAGCCGAAAGCATAGTTATTTTACAAAAAAAATTTAGGACCGAAAATAATGTTTTTCTACATTCATGCACAAAACAACACTTTTGTGCAACACATTTGATGAAAAAAGTGGTTCTTTTTTGCACTAGTTCAACAAAAAGTTTGTTGCACTCATCTGTCATTCTTGTGTCAGTTTTGTGATGATTTATGACAAACATAAACATTTAAATAAAATAAAAATCTAGAGCAAGTGTCTGATTCTGCTCTAATACAACAATAATATATGCATATCTTACTACTTAGTCTCAACGAGTTACAATTATTGCAAAAATCTTTAATTATTTAAAATTTAAATGGTCAAGGCGAAAACCAGCTATGATTGAGTACTGACAAGGTGGAGGCCATAAAGATACAAAAAAAAGAAGAACGGTTTGAGTTCCTAACATATTATTATATTCTAATTTTCCAGTTTTTGCATGAATGTAGAAAAAATATTGTATGCCACTCTTGCGAAACGTATTTTTTGCACTTGTTGCATAAATTACTATTGTCTGTGAGAGTATTTTTCATTGGACATATTAACTGGTAGTTTAATATAATTTTATAGGTCGATTTAAAAAAAATTCAGGACAATAGCTTGGCCCGCAAACTGTTTTGACTTTACTTTCAATGTGCTCTTATTTAGGTCGGCGAGAAATAATATGAAGATTTACTATTGGTGAACACTTATTTATTGCTTTGGCCTACATTTCCCCGAATTTTAAAAAGTAATAATAAATAAGATGAAAAATTACGAAAAATTGCATATACTTGTATAATTTTGAATATTCACCGTAGTGGAGTTATTTTATTTTGAATACCTTGATTAATAAATAAATATAATAAATATCCTCAACGGAAGTTGAAAATTGCACAATATACAAGGTGTTCGGTTCAAATATCCGGTCTTTAATTGCTGCAGTTCATTAAATAACTGGTTGGTATATAAAAAATAAAATTTGTCTACTGCTACTTCTCACACAAGTATTAAGATTTAATTACTAAATGAAGTTAACAAACTACTTATAAATAGTACAATTTATACATTATGTTTTATATTATTTGCTTTTTAAATAATTCAATAATATACAACCTCTCAATTTGTGGTCATTTTGATACAGTGTGTACATAAAGTAACGTAACTTGCTAATATTTCGATTTCAGTTGGGTTTACAGAAAAAAATGTTAAATAAAAGTTTTTTCAAATAATCCATACTATCTGTATAAGTCGATTAGAAGTATACAGGGTGCACCGTTGCTCCAAAATAACTTATCAACATAATTTTTCAAATAGTACACCATGTATATATTTTCAGTTTTTGTTAATCTATTAAATTACAAATACAACCGTCAAGACCGCATAATTCTAATCTCAATGGTTCTACAGTTATTGAGAAAAATAGTTGACGGAAACGTTTCTATTACCACCATAATTAACAGCAACAAATAACTAATCTTATTTAATGAGATGTTCAAATTGTCTTCCTTCTTCTATTTGACAGTATCCAAGTCGATTATAAAAAGCTGATATGGTATTACGCAATTGCTGATTTGTTATTTGATGGGCTGTTAACAGTATTATATTTCTCAGTTCATCCAGATTATCGGGTTTTGTCTTATACACAATGTTTTTCAGATAATAATAATAATAATCGACTTGGATACTGTCAAATAGAAGAAGGAAGACAATTTGAACATCTCATTAAATAAGATTAGTTATTTGTTGCTGTTAATTACCTATGGTGGTAATAGAAACGTTTCCGTCAACTATTTTTCTCAATAACTGTAGAACCATTGAGATTAGAATTATGTGGTCTTGACGGATGTATTTGTAATTTAAAAGATTATCAAAAACTGAAAATATATACATGGTGTACTATTTAAAAAATTATGTTAATAAGTTATTTTGGAGCAACGGTGCACCCTGTATACTTCTAATCGACTTATGCAGATAGTATGGATTATTTGAAAAAACTTTTATTCAACATTTTTTTTTGTAAGCCTAACGGAAATCGAAATATTAGCAAGTTACGTTACTTTATGTACACACTGTATATTCACAAGTAATTATGTTTGATTTGCAAAACGAACAAAGATAGTGATAAATGTCATTACTTAAAAGATAAGGTTTGTTTTGCGTAATACTTAAATCAAATTGAAAGTGCTTTGAACTTGTTATTTGCCAAGAAATTTAAAATTATTTTTCTGTAATAACAAGCATTATAAAATTCAAGAAAACACTGATAAAATGTTATATTTCCATATAGTTTAATTCAATTTTTTGTCTAAAAAACATTAAATTTATAATAAAGCAAAGTTATTTGTTTCAAAAATTGTTAAAAAAGAACTATAAACAAAAAGAAAAAAATTACACCTCAGCGGTGAATTGTACTGCCATAGTCGAATGTGGTATGATAGTAGAGTTCGACCATGACTCATTACTATTCATTTTTTCATTAAACCATAGCGAATTTAACAAAAATTCATATGAACATATTTTTCAACGACCTTTCCAAATCTGCTATTATTTTTTATGAACGCTATTTGGTAAAAAAGTTACCTCGTTTTTGACAGTTTTATACAGGAATCCCTGAGACGCATCTTATGTGTGACCCATTTTGTTTGGAAGCACCCTCATAAAATCCGCACAATTTTACATTACTTTCAGAAGCTATAACTTCAGAACAGATTAAGTTATCGGCTTCAAATTTTCACTGTGCAGTATGCAGAGTCCTAGTCTTTGTTTACCATGTTGCCATTTTTAAAATTTGTTTACATTCTACCTGAAAAATTAATTAAAATACTAATTTTTACAAATTCATATTGTAATAACTTTGTCGTGATTTTTATAAAATTTTGGTAGTTTACGTTTGTGATGATTCTAAATCCAGTGGTATAATCATATTTGAGAAAAAAAAATGCCTTTTGTACTTTCGTCTTTTTTGGCAAAGAAAATAGTAATTAAGTTTTGAAAATTTGTGCTAATATACTGTTTTTGATAATGAATCTAACAAAAAATTAAATCAAAATAGATTGAGAGTTTCGGATTTTACAGGGGTGCTTCCAAACAAAATGGGTCACACTGTATATGTATGTATTTTTTTGGGTTACAATCACTGATACCTAAAAGATCTATTGTGCCCCCTTACTTCTACTTAGTTTCTGAGGAAAGTCTCTGAAACAAGTAGCTCCTTTAGTCGGCTCGCATACCGAAGCAATAGCAATGAGCAACTAGCAATAGACAATAAGCAATACGTAATATATGTTACGTTGATCTCGCATACCAAATCAATAATATTCCTTATTTGCTTATTCTAGAATTTCGTTGTTAGCGCAGACGAAATTGATAAATAATAATAAAATTACTAGTCTCAAATGTCGTCGTCTGATGAGGATGAAGTAGTAATAATTTGACAGTATAGGCGAAGGAGAAATAGGAAACGAAGACGATATTGGATTTATCCTTCCTTTCAAGTACTCAAGAATCATGGAGCAAGTTTATGGGCCAATGAATTGAAGGTTCATCCCACCAAGGTAATTAACTATATAAAAAAGCACACCAAAAATAAAAACAAACCAACCTATATTTTGTAAATGTTGACAACAAATAGGCAATTATATTGTATTTCAACACGCACGCCGTGTCGCTAGCAACATAGATTGGCCTGGAAAGGCGATAACGATATCACGTTGTGTCGGTCTACGAACCCCGATATGTGAATATGTGAAATACGTATCGACAATATTATCCCTTATTGCTTGTTGCCTGTTGCTAGTTGCGTATTGCTTTGGTATGCGAGCCGCCTTAGTCCTATTTCCCGGAGGAATTTTAGGATATCTCCCATATACTGGATTCTGGAGTGCTGTGCAGCTGGAAAGAGTATGTGGATGGAGGTTTCTTTTTCCATGCTACAATATTCGCGTTCTTCTTCCTCCACTATTTTAAGCTTTTTCAGATGCCCATTCAGGCGACAATGTCCTGTTAGGATCCCTGTTAAAACTCTTAGCGCAGTTTTACTTTGACTTATGCATTCATTTGATCTCAACAAGTTGTAGTCACCCGAAAAATTTCCGATTGGCTAAGCCCTACTAGATCTTTCCAATGGTCAGATCTTCTCTTTCTTCGGCTTCACCTATTTCTGTCAATATTACATTGGAGCTGACTCCGCAAAAGGGTTCAGGCCCCCAGAAAGGTATTTTAGCCCCATTCTTTGCTAGTTCATCTGCTATCTCATTTCCTTTTATTCCAGTGTGTCCTGGAATCCATAGTAAGGTAATTATTTCTTAAACAACTTTGTATTTTAAAATTGTAGAAATCGCAACAAACTCTTCCATTTGTCTCACTATACATTTATTTTCCAATTTCCCTAAAAAATGTATTTATTTACGTTACATCTAACTGCTTGCCATTGATATTCGTAGAAACGTCAAATTAATCATGTCTGTAAATTTGGAGTATTTTTATCAACGACGCTACGTGACAACTCAAATTTAAATAAAAAGAAATGAATTTCTCTGCTTGTACATCACTATAAACGTTTTATCTCGCGATAAAGGTACACGTGCATTGTGTATTATTTTTTTTGTCAGTATCGTTGACCTTGTCGTGCATTAATTCATAAAAATTTATTAAACCCTTGTTTTTGTGAAAAGAAGATAAAGTCGCGCAGTCGACAAAATATAAACTCATCGAATTGATAAGATATCAATAATGACAACAACTATCTAATAATATTCAAATTAGAATTTCCGACAACAGCCTTATTCATAGTCGTTTACTTAAAATAATGTTAAAACACCACTAGTTAGTGGCCACCAACATCATACTAACAAGCCACTAACGTTTCCTATTCATAGTCGCATATTTTTTTCCCACTAGTTAAAATAATATTAGCAAAAAAATGAATGCGGCAACAATGGAAATTTTATTTTGTATTTGAGATGTTGGTTGTTGGATGGCCGGATGCCGCAAAGCAATAGGCCAAGAATCTGAAGAAGTGGTTGTTAGATTAGGTATTGATCCAAAATCCGAAAGTTTACTTGGAAAGGCAAAATCCTTTGGTTGTTTATGATAATAAACAGTTTAAAAAAAAAAAACGCCATTATTGAATCCAAGAAATGAGGCAGAAGAAAGATATAATAGGGCACACACCCGAAATATTATTGAAAAAATGTTTGGTGTGATGAAAAATAAATTTAGATGTTTTTTTAATGGGATAAACATAAATTTGGATACAACAAAAGCAGCTATAGTTGCAGTTGTAATTATACATAACATTATAACAAATGATAGACTGCAAAATGGAGGTTTTGTTCTCGATAATGGGGATCTCGCCTTTAAAAAATTCAATAAGTAGATAATTGTCCCAATTTTGTGACCGGGGTCTTTTTCTCTAGAAGAAATTTATATTAACTGATTTAATATTCTGCAGATACTGCCAATCAAAATATATACTTACATGAGAAATTATTTCCATATTTTACAAAATATGTAAAAGATAGGTAGAATATACAGTCAAGAAAACATATTCGTATTCTGTGTAAAAATAATTTATTAAATCGCAGAGCGCTTTCGGCTATTAAGCCATCTTCAGTGCTTACTCGTCAGGTAATACAAGAAACTTGGACAACACATTGACGTCAAGAATTAAAATTACATTAAAATTAAAATTATGATGATCCCCTGTTTAGGGTTGGCCTAAACAGGGGATCATCTTAATTTTAATTTTAATGTAATTTTAATTCTTGACGTCAATGTGTTGTCCAAGTTTCTTGTATTACCTGACGAGTAAGCACTGAAGATGGCTTAATAGCCGAAAGCGCTCTGCGATTTAATAAATTATTTTTACACAGAATACGAATATGTTTTCTTGACTTTCGAGTCATGTGTACTCAGCTATAAAGTATTTACAGAATATACAGTAACAAACGCACGAAATGAACGCTCGATTTTACGTGCTTGACGTTTGTTGACTTTTTAGGTTAGGTATAAAGGTAACTTAAATACCCGTTGTAACGCCACTAAAGAAATGTATTGCCCACTAAAATTAGTAAGATCTTAGTAGCCACTAAATACGTCTATGAATACGAATTTCTTTAGAGGGATGTTAGTGGTGTGTTAGTAGCCACTAAATATGACTATGAATAAGGCTGTTGCAGCCTTTAGTAAAATATAATTCTTTTTCTCCAGTTAATCATCATAGTATTATTCTCAATGGGAATGAAACATTTGACAAGAATAAACAATTATTTCTCATTATTACATAAGTTTTAACTATTTAAAAAACAATATTTTCAGTTGTTATTATCATTGATAGTAAAATTACCACAATTTTGAATAAATAGGCCACCTTGTCTTTCCTTAGATAACGTTCTCTTTACATTCATGAGTAGGTCCTACATTTTTCAAAAATTCTCCACGACTACTCGTTTTACTTGCTTTTGAACCTCAATGTAGAGTTCAGTTCAGCCATCCTTTTCCGTTACGTCATAATCGGTGACGTTTTACGTTTGTCTTATATTAGTTGAATGTTATTTTACACTTAACCTCAAAATTATAATCAGTGACATATATGTTGAGAATTGTTTTCGAAATATGACAACTGAACTGTCAAAAGTAATAAATTAAATTTACATCGACATTAGTTAAGAAATACGTTAATGACATCATAATTCCGTCTCATCCATTTCGTGAATGAGAAAACAAGCTAGAAAATTTATGACGCAACGGCAAAGGATGGTTGAAAATCAAATCATCAGAATCGTATTCACTGAAAATACTTGAGATTCTTCAAAATGCTGATGTTTTTCCATGTATTTAGGTATACATATTTTTGTTTTATTTAAATAAATATAACATTCAGATTAATATTAACTTTTCATAAAAAATGAATGATAATTGACTGTAAACAACAAAGTACAGAACTGTCGAAAACTGTGAGTGAGACATTAGAAAAGGACGTAAGACATATTATTTCCGCTACAAAAGAAACTCCTTCATTTTATTTTGAACGCCCGATTAATAGACCGCGCTTGCGCGTAATCTAAACCTTTTTATCTATGATCTAAACATCCAACCTGCATCCAACAATCAAATTTTTGAAGTCTAAGTTTAGTGTTGACGTTTGTAACACCTTTTAACAGTTCATTATTGTGATATTTTGATTGGTATTAATCACAGACCTTCCTATATTCTATTTCTTTCAAAGGACATTAACAATTGATGACGCACACCAAAAAGGCTATTTTCACCCGCAATGCATTTTCAGCATTGTTATGAATTTACAAGCAGTGCTTGCTTTAATAGCACTCCTGCATTGCTGCAATTTCTGCCTGGAATATCGTCAAATGTTTACCCAAGCTCAGTGAGACTCTTATTTTTACGAAAGTGGTGTGTAGCAGGCCAGGCCATTTCGGCATTGATTGGAGTTCCTTCCTCCCATACCTTTCTGACTATTGTGTCCTTGTGGCTCCAGTGGCAGCCATGCAACCATATCATACCACCGACCCATTTGCTATCATGGGTCTGATATAGCTCTGATATAGGATCCATAATTGCAGATATTCAATACAATTGCTTACTGAAGTTTTTAAAGGAACTGTTTCATCGAAACTGAGTGAAAATAATAAAATAACAAGAGCAGATGCGATGACAAAATTAATTATATTCATTTGACAGAACTATCAAAAATGAAAATTATCAGCTGATGTCAATACTAGAAAGTGTTGTGTGAAACCGGGCGGAAACTGACCAATTAGAGGTCTGCAGAATTGGCAACTTGAATTCAAATTAAGTACTCCTAATTTTTAAATGAGGTATAGTAAAGCAAATAACGATTCTAGTAATAATTATTTATTCACTTTTCGAGAGTACCTTGAATATAAACGAAAAAAGTTATCAAGCTTTTGACCTAGTTTTATCTATTTTGTTTTTATATATAATTGCTTCCTATGTTAATATGTTAATTTATTAGATTTTAACAATTTAAAAATTAGTTTTTTTCACGATAATTTCACATTTTAAATAAAAGTAAACTTCTTCATACAGTGTCATCGACAAAGTATACGTGAAATTATTATTGAGAGCTTTTCAGAACAAATTATTCTTGGCGAAAGTTTTGGCATCTTCTAAAACCAAGGATATACCAACAAAATAAAAACGTACGTAATATACACTGTGTTATTTATAAGATGCGATATAGGAATTTCTGTACAAAACTGTCAAACGCGAGCTAACTTTTTCATCAAATAGCGTTCATAAAAAATAATAACAGATTTGGAAAGGTCGTTGAAAAATAAGTTCAAATGTACTTGGAGAATGGAGAAAATGGATAGTTATGTTTAAAAAAGTCGAACCCCATTTTCACACCACTTTTTTTCTGCCACACGTGGATGTACCAAACTAAAATCTTGAAAGCGGTGTTCCCAGTTCGACGCTACTGTTATTAGTACCTAGCAGATCGAATAAAAATGGAATAAAAAAACTAAAATTTCATAAACATTGAATGATAAATAAATATTAATCGTTAACCAAAGGTCAAATTGCACCAATAGTATCTGAGAATAATTCATAACTTCTTGTTTTGGAATACGCATATTTCATCATGAAAAATTGAAAATAAAGAAAAAAAAAATTGTTACACAATTTTATTTTAAATCGTTGAAATATGTTCATTAATTTCGGGCCGAAATAAAATTTACATACATTTAATGCTTTAAAAAACATTCAAAAGGTATAATTACCATTATTTATGTATTTATTCATACATGTATATTAACAAAATGAGAACGCAAAAAAAAACGATACTGAATAGAAGGTACAATTTATTTATGTGAAAAGTAAGCCTATGATCTTGGAACGAAATATATAGGGATATTATTTCATTTTTAAATCAATCCGAATTTTTTTGAATACTGTAAACACTACATTATTATAATGTATACAGGGTGTCTCAGGAGTTCGTACCAAAAACTTGGGAGCGAGGGGCAAACCGCTGGGGCATTGCGGTGTACACATTCTGGGAATTACTGGGCATTACTGGGAATTACAGGCATTACTGGGGAATTACTGTGCATTACTGGGGAATTAGTGGGAATTAGTTGGCTTTAATGGGGAATTAGTGGGCATTACTAGGAATTACTCTGCATTAGCTAGGAATTACTGTGAAAAATGACCGCCAAAACTCGTCGCTAAAACAGACTAGGCAATGCAACGCATGCGTGACAATACAAAAACCGTGAGAAGTGTGTGGTCACAATCTTAGGTAAACGATTCGTAAAAGAAGTACGTAGAACAAGGAGAAAATAATTTGTTGAAAATTTTGTGTTTGTTTTGTGTGTTTTGGTGTATATATCTATATACACTGTGTTATTTATAAGATGCGACATGTCTAAAAAAGATTAAATTTAAAATAAAGCAAAGTTATTTGTTTCAAAAATTGTGAAGAAAGAACTAAAAACAAAAAGAAAAATATTTCATCTTCGCGGAGAACCCATCCACCATACTACAGGTTTAACTTTTAAATTATCCTCTGCACTACCATGTCATCCATCACGTAATCGATAAAGATCATCCAATAGTTATGAAAATAGAGTTCGACTTTTTGAAACATGAATATCCATTTTTTTATTGAACCAGAGAATTAAAAGTACATTTGAACTTATTTTTCAACGAACTTTCCAAATCTGTCATTATTTTTCATGAACGCTATTTGGTAAAAAAGTTAGTTCGCGTTTGACAGTTTTGTACAGGAATCTATATGTCGGATCTGATAAATAACACAGTGTACGTATATAATACTTTCACGGTAAGTGTGACAAGCGGCGTGTAATAATAAGTATTTAGATTTCAAAGTTTGATGGGCTCGATAGTAAATAGGCAGCACCGGTTCTGGATCATGACGTAGCACGTAACGATGTGACGTTTGGTCCACCCCGCGCACATGCTTTACCACCACCACTTTTAGAGTCAATTTTGACGTTAACAGACCTTGGCTTTTTTGGTGATTTTCTTATGGAGATTCCCATGTTAGCGCCTCCGCCATAGTCCAAAACCGGTGCTACCTATTTACTCTCGATTTTATTTGATCCAAGCTAAGATCATAATATATTTATTGCGACAAAAAAGTCTTAATTTAATGTAATTCCGTGTTCAACTGTTAACCCGAAGAATTAGTTTAAAAATGTATTAGCTTTAAAATGGAAATATGACGAACACATTTTATCAATAATGCCATGTACAATAAACAATAAAATAGAGTAGTAATAGTAAGTGAAATGTGAACAATAAAAAGTTAGAGTTGCTGGATTTTGCCATGAGCTACCGTACATCAACACTGTCTGCGATAAGAAGCTGAAAGTTGACAGTAAATGGTATTTTATGCAACTTTCATGTAATGATAGCCATTAAGACACGAGCATGTTGTAGGATACGAAACGAGCCGCAGGCGAGTTTCGTATATAATATGCGAGTGTATTAATGGCCATTACATGAAAGTTGCATACAATAATTTTTCTACTCCGATTAATAAGAATTATTAGTTTAATTAATTTTAAATATAGTTACTTCTGAAAATCAAAATTATTCGACAGCTGCCAAATTAAGTGTCACTTAATAAGTCTGTTCGCCTGCAATAAAAGTGTAGCACTGAGCTATATAATTTTGAAAAATTCAGGTCTATCTGTGAAAAAATACGTATAAAATTACTATACTCGACGGTCGAAATTCTGTACAGTGACTCATCGCTCTTACTGTCCATAAAATCAGTTGCAGAAGCGAACTTCCTGGGCGCATCATTTTTGAAGGGCTCTTAATAGTCCTAAATAAAAAGCATTTCTCTCTAGAATACATATGGCAACTGCGCTTTAACCAAAGTGTTGATTACATAGCTCTGACTCACTTTACAGAATTTCGACTATCGAGTATAAATTAGGGAATATCTATGTATATTGCATTTGTATACTGCAAGAAGCATTAAAACATAATTAAAAGAAATAAAATCGTACAGCTCAGTGCTACACTTTCATTGCAGGGAACAGACCTAATATAATTAATTTCAGAAATGTCAACCAGGTATCCATGGCTATATTAAATATTGTGCGAATGTCGCATTCCTATTGGTTTAAAAATCTGTATCATAATGAATATCATTATGATACAGATTTTAGTCTTTTAATAAGTATATTATAAAACAGGAGTAGAAAAACACCATAATTGCACACTTCTTAGCGTTATATTCAAGCCTACACCATACTTGTGAACTCAGGTACCGACTAAGTTAAATGGTAGATGCTCCATTTTTTTGGTAAGTAAAACTTTTTCCAGTTATAAATGCAACAAATAAAAAATTGTGCATCCACCATTCCACTTAGTCGGTAGGTACCATTATTCTGATATTTTGAGTAGGATTAACGAAAAAAAAACGCATTTCTTTCTTTCTTTAAGTTTGAAAAGTTTGTAAAATTTTGTTTATTTTATTTTCAATATAATTACACCCGCATGAGGTTGACCTACAAGTCTCGTGGAATGCAAATTTGTTTTTTTTTAAGTGGCAAACAAATGGAATATCAATAACGACTATATAAAATAAAGAAGCCCTGCACCTGAAAATATTGGTGATGTTAGATTTTGAAAATTCTAAATAGCGGCCCTACAAAATTTCACAATATAAATTTTTTCAATCTTGTCTCATTTTATGAACATTATTAACGCTATCTTCTGGAAAAAAAGCATTTTTTTCCCCGTTTTTCTTATATCTAACGTTGAAAAATATAATTAATGGACTCATTAATATTTTGAAAATGTTTTTCTCCAAACACCACCAAAATTTCAGGTTCGATCACTGGAGCGTAGAAGACAGGATAGACAGTACAGTGTCAAGGTTCAGAAATATTGAAAATTTTGAGTTTCTGATCGACTCGTTGAATTGTCCAATAAAAACTATAAATACTCTTATTTTTTCACTTACGTACTGTAGAATTAATGAAAATTCAACAGTAAAATTAAATCTAAAAAAGTAATGGACAAAAAAACTTGCATTTGACGTGCTCCAAGCTTTGTTTGCAAGCTGCATCGCAAGCTCGAGCGGAATCTTCTCACAAATCTAGGAAAGTGGTCTATACTGGTGGAAATCTTTTCCATTAATTCTTACTTACCCGAGCTATAAATAATTTCCAGGTTTTTATCAAGACTACCCTTTGAAACGCCATTACTCCTATTTTTACTTTTCCAAACACCTACAGCTCTGGAGATCTTAATTGAAGGTATTTCTACCTTACCCTGTATAAATAGTTTGAAAACAACGTAACATGAAAAGGCAATTAAAGTATAGGATGTTTTTTAAATTGAAAACATATGTGAGCAAATATATTTATTTTCTCTCTCTATCTACAATCTACAAGGACATTAAAACATTTTTTAAAAAACGAAAAATTTTTTGATTTCAATATTTGCTCAAATTAAATCTAATTTATCATCCTGTATATAAATAAAATACATTCTTACAATTAAAAATATTAACCAAACAATAATCCTTAAAGTTAAAACGGATTTGAATCCTCCAATATTAAAAATTTACATTCCACACCCTATATCATGAAACTAAATTCAACTGAATTTCCAACCAAATTCAATAATTATATTTCCGGATTTTACATTAAAAGTTACTCGCTTGGCAACACAGCGGAAAGCGAATTAGCATTCCTGCGAATGCTGCGTAGACCTGCGATACGGTCGAATTGTTTTGTGCACCTTTTTAGAAGGAGAATGATTTCTTTGTTTGAACGGATCTCGTCGGTTCTCTCTCGCTACCAAAATATACAACAATAGAGTGTCGTTTTCGATCAGATTTGATTATTCTATAATAGCTGACAACCAAGTCGACGACGGAGGATCTATCGAATGTATACTAAACACTAGTTAAATTGAATGCAGCGTCGCTACAAAATTGATAAAAAGGGAGAAATGTAAAGAGATATTCAAATATTGATCCTTCATAAGCGGTTTCATAGGCAAAGAACTCTGTACTTTTTATAGGTAAAATGGTTCTCGGTGAAATTGTCTAACTTTTTGGTATATTGTAGTATCGATGTACTGATTGAACGTGCAGAATCGCAAAGTTTGTTTTAGAATAGACATTGAAATACAGTGCGTTCAAGTTAAAAATCAGTAATATTTCTTTGAGATTTGAAAGTGCCAACTGCATTTTCTTTCGCTCTTATTATCAACAATTCTTGAAGGTTTACCTGATAACTACATTACCTGCAGCAAAGGTTGACATTATTCACTATCATGTTTTCTAATTTGTGTAGAGAAATGCAAGATCTAGAGGGTACACCTGCCAACATCATTAAAACCTTATTTTTGATATGCTGTTTCTGATATCCACTTTAAAAATTAATCTTATTCTTTGTCGTATGTCTCTGGATTATCTCGGTAACAGGTTTTGCGTTTCCTTTCAGCCTTTTTTGAAATTTCGTCGGAAATTCCAAAACCTTCCATTTTTGACTTTGACACATTTGATTTTTTATGTAAAAAATTTGTATATCTATCAAATTAAATTTGGAACAAAAATTCATTATTTAAATCGGTATGAAAAAAAGTTTGTATGTACCAAGGTTTAGGTTAGAGCAGTAGGTACTAACCTCTCGATTCAGAGGCCCTCGGCTTTGTAAGACAGTCGCTCTCGGGACAACTATACCTTTGATAAACAAATAGCGATTATTAGTTTTACGTTATTTTCATAACGAATTTACTGTTTTTATTAAAAACTGTAAGTGTATACGTTTCAATATTAATTCCAGCTCTTCTTATAAATAAATAATTTCGATTTAAATTTTTATATTATGTTAAATTCTGTTTAAATTGTGAATTTGTCTCCATTTCTGTTAAACTCCCAATTTAAACTAAAATAAAATCCTGAACTTTATTAAATACCCAGTAATAATTATAAATTTGCTTAAATTTCCACTTAAATTTTTTTATTATGGTAAATTCCCAGGTTGTTTCAAGTTGGTTTGTAAAATTTGCAGTTTAAACTGTGAATTTCAGTTAAATTCTCAAATTTATATCGAGAATTCCGTTAATTTGCCAGTTTAAACTGTGAATTTAATAAAATTCACAATTAAAATATATATTACACCATACAGTATAAATTGTAAATTTGGTCCAATTTACAGTAAAGTCTCAAAATTCTGTAAAATTCCCAATTAAAACTGTAATTTACTTACAATTATAATTGGAATCCTGAATTTTGTTCAATACCCAGTATTAATTAAAAATTTGCTCGAATGTCCAGTTAAATTTTCATATTATGGCAAACTCTCGGTTCAAATTGTGAATTGTTTGAAGTTGGTTTGCGAATTTGATCAAACTCACAAATTGATATCAGGAATTCCGTTAATTAGCCAGTTTCAACTGTGAATTTATTCAAACTCACATTTAAAATAATTTACTTCATCAGATTTCAGTTTAAATTGTAATTTGGTTAAATTCCCAGTCGAAAGAGACTCTTGAGTGGATTTACCAGTTTAAGCAGTTTAATTCACATTTTAAGTTTCCTTATGGCCACTTGCACCGTCATTATAACAGTGGTTTAAAATTTAACTATTAGTTAACTTTGAATTTTGGCTTGCATCGCGATTTAAGCCACGGTTAAACTCTTCTAAACCACTGTTAAACTAAGCCACTGATTTTGGAGGCTTAAATTGATAATAAACCACATTAGTATGAATTCTAACCTAAAAAACACACAAAACTGATGTGTCTAACTTCAAAAAAGTACTAAGTGCGCTCGTGTTAGTTTTTAGTTTCTAAAAAATGGATTTTTGGGAACACGACAACGATATATTCTTTGAAGATGATATGGATTTTCCACGAAGGGTATATGATAGAGCCAACCACTTCCACAACATGGATAATCTAATATTTTTCAAGAGATCTTGTCTCTTGAAACCAACCGTTCTTTATCTGTTTCTTTGTTTTCAATAATGCTTTTGTATTTTGATATGATATCAATGAGATGGGATTTTTCATTTGGTGAGAAATTTGATGTTCGCACCCGTTTTGCGCTGGTGGAGGTTGAATCCATCATTACTTACCCTTGTGCTCCAGAAATTAGGAACACTCTATTTCGCTAACCTGAAGCAAAAATTTTACCAAAATAGGAAATATCAGCGACTGCCAGAAAATAAATAATTTTTCTAACCTCAAAATATCATTGTCTGACTGAGACAGTCTCAGACTGAAGTTAGGTGTTAGTACCAACCGATTGTAATTTAGCAAAACTTCCCCAGATTGATTAGTTTATTTCAACCAAGAACCCTTAAATTACGGTGCAAGTGATTGTAATTTAATCGATTGTTTAAATTTTAACAGTGTGTTATTTTAAACAGTGAGTTAGCGAATACGGTGCAACCGGCCATTAGACACCCAGTCTAATTTTGAAATTATTTAAAATTAATTTGTAAAATTTCCATTTTGTCTAATCGAATGAATTTGACCGAATTCACAGATTTTTTGTGTATTTTTTTCAAATTCTCAGTTTCAATGAAAATACTATAAAATTTACACAGAACTATCCCTCGTACTATATATTTGAGAAGAACACCTCTAACCTTAATTCTATTGTAATCGTATTTACTGTATATATACTCATATTATTTCGTCGATCTTTTTTACGAGTACTCTACTGTCCAGCAAACAAAAAAAACTGTACGCACTTTTGTTTATTCACATAAAATTTGGCAACTCCGCGTCCGCGTAACCTTGTAGATTTGATATGTTGTTCGCGGACGTGCACTGCGAGCTTACGTAATAATCCCATGCGATCCTTCTCGCCCCTCCGTCCCCCTTAGAACGTTCGCTTGGACCCCCTCCTACCAAATTTCGGCAATTTGCGCCAAGTTCATCGCAACATTTTTTCCTGGTTAACACAAATAGACTGCAAAAATCTATTGCACTATTTGAACACTTTTTGTGCGCGTCTCCAAAATAGAAAAAAAAATAATTTTATAAATAAATAAATAATCGTCGCTGACTATAGACTATAGTATAGGTGGTTTAGGATGACCTTTTTGTGCCCTAAGGGGATAAAGGGATAGTGCGAGTAGCTGTAAAGTGCGTGTTTTGAGAAAAAGGCAGACTATAAATAATGGCAATGCGAGGTAGGTGTCAAGGAAATTCTCTTGTTTATTGCATTTCTACATGAAATTTGGGTTTTCCTTTTAATTAATAGCATCATTGATTAATAGCGGATCTGATAGTTGATCAAATCATTCTGTTCCGTAATTAAATGGGTACTGCATTATATAATCTTGGTGTATTATATTTTTTTGTGAAATTAACCATTAAAAATTAAGAGTCACTTTAAAGAGGTGTTAGCCGATGAACAAGAATTGTTTCTTTTTAAATGTACCTACTACTACACGGGATTTTCTTTTTGTCTAAATAACGATAAAAATATAAAAAGCTGTAATTAAAATATTATACAAATATCTTCATTATTAAAATGTGTTTTATGTCAAAAAACGAATTGAATTTAAAATAGATGATGACTAATACGAATCTGTATTTATCAGACATTATTTACTATAGAGTTTTTAAAACCTAAAAATGTTTCTGTTTTTGAAGGTACCTACATTTAAAAAAAAGTTTTTGAAATTATTCAGCCAAGGATTTGTTAACTGTTTTATTTACTTTGCTTTTAGATATGAATTTGTTAAATTGAGGAAAGAACCGGATATTGTGAAATTTTTATTGATAGAATAGACAAGATACCGTCAACTGTTCTTTATACAGGGTCATTGATAAAGTGCAATATTTTGTAAGTCGTCAAAGATATTTGAATGAAATTTTGACCAGTTCTAGTTAATCTGAAGGCTAATATTTTAAAATTATTGTACAGCGTGTTCCAGAATCAGATCAAACTGATCTAAGTTACTTTTTGGGATGCGGCAATGATGTAAGGTTGTACTGGTTATACCGAGTATTTCAAGAGTTCTTACTACCTATTCCTGAAAATTTTAATCTTAAATTATGCAGTTTAAAATATACGGGGTGTTGAAGTAATGAAATATATCTTCCACTCAGTTCCTAAGGAAAGTATTGATACTATTTGTTCCTTTAATTCTATTCTTCAAAGGAGTCTTAGGATATTTGCAGTATTCAGTTTAGATGAGTCTTCCTCTTCTAATTAGCGTTTTAAGTTCTCTAATTAATTAATCCTTTGAATTAGATTCTTCTTCAAGTCTCTGAAAACAACTATAATCAATCCACTGGATAGGGGTAGCGGGAAAAAAATTCTAATGAAAGTACCCCACTTGTGATTTTTAACCAAGAACCAGAACGTGTATTTCTGTCAGATCACCATAGCAACTGATGAATTTTATCGGAAATTTTTTCGTGGTGGGTACTTAACAGCGAATTATACTGGACATTTTTTTTACGTTTATACTGACAAAATATTTCTTTGACAATACAATTTTTATTAATTCTCATGATAATTTTGATTCATTTCAACTACAAAATTCTTCTTAATCAGAATCTTCTCCAAATTTCAAATCCTCACCGTCCTTCGCGGTTAGATGTGAGCGCATTGACTCCTGAGCTACTAATTAATTCAGGCGCTACTTCATTGACGCACTGTATATTAGCTCAAACCTAAATCAATCCTATATGCTCTATAGATAATTCAATTGAAACAAGTATGTCTTATTCTTTTCTTTTTAATTTCTTGGGAAATTAAACCACAATATTTTTAAATTATTTATTTCAACGTTTCGGTAGCGTTCCAGCTACCGTTGTCAAGATAAAATGAGTAGTTGTCAAATTATTTGATGTATTATGTATCAATGGATTAGAAATAAAAGTAGGTTGATATGTTGAATTGCATCGGTATTATTATCGGTATATTTCACCGAAATTGATAGGATTCGTTTGTTAGAAAAATATTAAATGGACTAAACAGGTTTTATAATACAGGGCTTTTCACGATGAGCGTTAATTAGACGTTTCTGGCAAACCAGACAACGGATCGACCTGAAAATTTCACAGTATGCATAAATGAACATGATCTACACGCCTAAAATATTTTAGACGATGCGGCGTTGCCGCTTCTACTGTAAAGTAGCGGTTACTTTGATTTTTCAAATGGAACACCCTGTATATAATATCATATTATGACTTCTTATTACTTCGTCAACAATTTCATATAGTATCTCCCTATACCTATCTCTTATCGTTTAAGAGATATGAATGAATTTTGATTTTTTTCTCACCAAACATGTACTTTTATAAACGCTGATAATCTTGAACCCTCTGGTACTAAAACGATCAAATTCGGAATGGAGTGAAGTGATACCATAAGGATCCTCACTTCGGAGCCATATTTTTTTTGCCACATACAGGGTCGTTAGAAAATGCGGATACTTTGTTCACATGAAAAAATGAGTGGAAGTCAATTTTTTCAAATGGAACACCCTGTATATTTTCACATTTTTGAGCTCTCCATCCAATTTTAGATTGACTTTGTTCAGATAATCCTATTCCGATTTCGAACCGTTTTCGAGATAAACTGTTTCAAACAGAAACTGACGTGGTTCCCTTGAATTCATCAATTATTTTTGAAATTTAACAGAATGCATTCGATGCTCCTTCATGAACACACAGTCACAGATGATGCAAATCATTAAAATACTCTTTAACCATCAAATGAAACTTCTTTTCAAAAAATAGTTTTATTAACGCACACGAACTGAAAATAAATTCATGAATTAGTAAGTCAATTCAATTATCATTGTATTTCAGAATATGTTCTAACACATCTCCTCCTCTACTTAAACAAACATGTAATCTCTTCAGAAGATTTTCATGTGTAGCGCTTCTGATTGATTCTGGAGTTAAACTATTGAAAGCAGTTCTAACTCTTGATTTCATATCTTCCATTGTTGTTATTGGGTCGGAGTAAACCATATTTTTAATGAAACCCCATACAAAATAATCTAGTGGATTGCTATCTGGTGTTCTAGGAGGCCAACAAAATGGTCCATTATTACCAATCCATCTGTCTTCGAAAATTTCAGTTGAAGCTTCACTTACTGAACGAGAATTATGGGGTGGAGCACCATCCATTTGGTACCATACTCGTTCTCTTCCTGGCCTATGATTTAAAATCATTTGAATTCCATTTCTCAGTAAATCTTCATATTTTCTAGCATTTAAGTTATCTTCATAAAACTCAATATAAAAAATTGAGTCATTCTTTATGGCACAAAATACATTAAATTGCCATATTTCTTGAAAACCCCTTTGGCGAACGACATGGGGATTTTCTGGCGACTAATAATGACTGTTGTGTCTATTGAAAATTCCATTTTTTGTAAACTTGGCCTCATCTGTCCATATGATATTGTCTAGGAAATGTTCATCCTCTTAAGTCTTGACAAGTAACCATTCAAAGAATTCCACTCTACGAGGCAAATCTGTCTCTCTCAGATGTTGGACACAGTAAAATTTATAGGGATGCCATTTGCGCTTATGCGATAAATTGTCACGTAGGGTATACCTATCTTCCTTTCAGCTTCGTGTAGAGAAGCATTTGGAAATGCATGAAAAAATCCCAAAACTGTTATGTTATTGTAATCATCATCCACTTCAGGCTTTCTACGAATAAGTTTTGGATGAAAGGTTCCATTCAACCTACAGTTTCTTAGAAGTCGGTTTATCACATTATTATTTGGCTTCGGAAGTTGAGGATATCTTTCATGAAATACTCGGCATGTTTTACTTGCAATTCTATTGCACTCACCATGAATTATTAATAAATTCAAAAAATCCTCATTACTGTAACCTAATCTTGATATTTTTTGGTTATAATTGTTATCACAATCAGTCAAAACCACCAACTAACGTTTGACGTTTTAAAATTGGATCATTTATATTTCCAAAGCACACTATGAAAAAATACTAATTTGCAATGTTGTACGGTAGAGAGACTCAATACCTCAATGCATACAAATTGTAACTTTTTCTAAAGAGCATATTACTTTCGAATTGACTGATTGGTTACTGTTGAAAAACTAAATCTAAAAGAAATATTACATAGCATAAAATAGATGTTAAATCTCAAAAATAATTGATGAATTCAAGGGAACCACGTCAGTTTCTGTTTGAAACAGTTTATCTCGAAAACGGTTCGAAATCGGAATAGGATTATCTGAACAAAGTCAATCTAAAATTGGATGAAGAGCTCAAAAATGTGAAAATATACAGGGTGTTCCACATGAAAAAATTGACTTCCACTCATTTTTTCATGTGAACAAAGTATCCGCATTTTCTAACGACCCTGTATGTGGCAAAAAAAATATGGCTCCGAAGTGAGGATCCTTATGGTATCACTTCACTCCATTCCGAATTTGATCGTTTTAGTACCAGAGGGTTCAAGATTATCAGCGTTTATAAAAGTACATGTTTGGTGAGAAAAAAATCAAAATTCATTCATATCTCTTAAACGATAAGAGATAGGTATAGGAAGATACTATATGAAATTGTTGACGAAGTAATAAGAAATCATAATATGATATTATATACAGGGTGTTCCATTTGAAAAATCAAAGTAACCGCTACTTTACAGTAGAAGCGGCAACGCCGCATCGTCTAAAATATTTTAGGCGTGTAGATCATGTTCATTTATGCATACTGTAAAATTTTCAGGTCGATCTGTTGTCTGGTTTGCCAGAAACGTCTAATTAACGCTCATCGTGAAAAGCCCTGTATAAAATAAAGTTCGCTCTATGTCCGCGGTCTTTATTGTGCCTTGGGGCCGTTATTAGTATTTAAGAGGCCCCTTTAAGGAAGTCTCATAGCCGGTGAGAAGTAAAAGCCAATAATTGTTCTTCGATTTTCCTAAGCGAATTTGTACACATGCGTCTAAAATATCTCTTGGGGTTGGAAGACGTTAAATATGATATAAATTTCATAACATAAAAGTGTTATTCATATATACATTGTGTTATTTATAAGATGCGACAAAGGGATTACTGTAAAAAACTGTCAAACGCGAGCTAACTTTTTTACGAAATAGCGTTCATAAAAAATAATAAGAGATTTGGAAAGGTTGTAAAATAAGTTCAAATGCACGTTAAATTTTCTTAAATTCGCTCTGGTTTAATGAAAAAATTGATAGCTATGTTTAAAAAAGTCGAACTTCATTTTCATACCACTTTCGAATACTTTCAACCGCGTAGCAGATAGCCAGGTAGTAGCACGGGAAATTAAAATGTGGCTGTTCAATTCGCCGCTGAGGTGAAATTTTTAGCTCTCTTTCACAATTTTTGTCTGTCGTTTTGAGTAATTAATTAAATAAATACACTTTTGAATCAAATAATTGCTTTATTTTAACGTTTTTTAGACAAAAATTGTAAAAAAAAACTAAAAACGGAAAGAAAAAATTTCACGTGAAAGCTCCTGATTCAGAGTTCAGAATCCGGACATACAAATAGGTTTTTTTAAACATAGCCAGTTGAAAATGCCTTTTTATTTATGACCTGATTTTATAATTAACTTTAGTCATCTTTTATCATTATCTTAGATCGTAGAGAACAGAATCTTATCAGTCAGCTACGAATTGTTTTAGTAATCAGTTACAATTTAGAATTTTTTTCAAAATCAAAAAGCGTTAAAATTACTTTAAAAAACAAAAATTAACATTTTATACTGAACACTCCCTTACATCAACATTGGTTTAAATCACAATATTTCAAAATTAATATTATATATATTTACTGTACTGTATACATAGATATTTGAAAATCAATTTCTGGAGGCTCTTAACACAGCTCAAAATTTTCTTTAAAATAAATGCTCTATCCAACGCAGTTGAATAAAAAATTTACTAATAACATTTTCTAATCAATCGACATTAAAATCCCCTTAGAACGAACGCTACTGTAATTTTTCCACTATTAGGTGTGAAGTTGACTATTAATGCTTCTTCTAGCCAACTGAGATATTGAATTTCTGTACTAGTGGTTAATAACTTTTTATATTATTAACCTAGGTCAATAATGGACTAATTCAAATAATTTGACAATTCAAGAATAGTAGTTCAACAAAAACTTGTGCAACATAATTTTGTATAGCCAAGAGATTGTCTTTAACGTATTTGCTGCTTGAAATAACTTAATAATATAAATTTATTTGAATAAAATTGCCACAGCTTAAAATTCGCGCTCAAACAAAAATGACAGATGACATAAGGATTGCGTTCATAATATATCGAAAACTGACAGTGTACTTGTCAGTCAGACAACAGGGTAAACGATTCTTCGAATAATTTTCAATTTTTGTCTTAAATGTGGCTGGTAGTGTATATAAAAAATGGTGGTAATGACATTTATAAACCTCGCCACCTTATTCCGGTTGGTGGCTTTGATATATGAATAGCACTGTATATAAGATAAAATTTCAAAAATTGGGCGGTTTCGAAAAAATTAGGTCACTGTTGAAATGAGTTACCTATTCGGTTTCCGCTTCCAAATCGTTATTCAGCGTCGCTCATGTCTGAAGGTGAGGCAAAAAGTGAATGACAACAGAATTAGCAAATTTGCGATTTGCTCAGGTTCAAGTTCAATGGTGAACGGGCTTGCACGGAAAAGTTATTATCTTGGTTTTAAAAGATCATCATGATTTACGGTCGTGTTTTTTTTTGGAACACACAAACTTCCATTTCCAAATGGGGTATTAGGTACAAGAATTTTTTAAATTCGATTACTGAATAGTTTTAAAAGAATGATTCTATATTGCAGCCAAATTTTCTAATTTTTCTAATTCGAGTATTTGGCATTTTCAGGGAAAAATTATTAGTATAACATTCTCAAGAAAAGTGGGTTTCTTAAACTTCCACTAATTATCTTTACTGACATTGACTTTAAGTCTAGAAACAGCTTATTTTCAAAAATGATTGTTCCTACAGTCCATTGTTGCCAGTTTTTACATTTTTTCCTGTACGTGTCTGATTTGTTTCCGTCACTTTTGTCGTATTTCGATTACAAAGAAACGATTTCAAGAGAAAAATTTTGTGTGTATTTTGATTACATCATTTGAAATTTTGGGTGGATTATGGTCGGTGTCAAACAAATATTGTATTGTGGATAATAATATTTTGCACTCCAGAAAGTTTTTAAACTGATAACGTTAATGTTATCGTTTTGTTATTTACATTACATTACATACTGATTTTGGAAGGCATTGACACGAATTGCTTGCGATAAAAACCTTAGTCCTGCGCTTTGCTCTTTACTTTTTTCCAACTTTGAAAATATTTATAAAAATCTAATAATTTGTTACATATCTTCTGTATGTTCCTTGTGGTATATTATTCATTCGTTCCTGGAACGTGCACTTCACTGGATTCCATTTCTAGTAGACATGATATCGTTGGAATGTCATAAAATGAAATATTTTACTTCACATTTTGCAGAGATATGATCTACTATGAATGGACCTTAATAAAAATTTGATAACAACAGTCTTAAACTTCAAAATATTTTTGATTTTCTAGTTGTCAAATTTTTTCCGTTGTGTCAGTTAGGAATAAAAATTAATTTCTACTTATTTTTTCTTGACAACGGTAGCTGAAACGCTACGGAAACGTTGAAATAAAGAATTCAAAAATATTGTGGTTTAATTTCTCAAGAAATTGAAAAAAAAGTTTGTTACATTTTTGGTAATCTTAAATAAATGGATTTTTTCTACATTCATGCAAAAAACAACACTTTTGTGAACCACATTTAATGCAAAAAGTGGTACTTTATTGCACTAGTGCAATAAAATATTTTATTGCACTCATCTGTCATTCTTGTGTCAGTTTTGTGATGATTAATGACAAACATAAACATTTAAATTAAATAAAAATCCATAGCAAGTATCTGATCCTGCTTTAATACAACAATAATATATGTATATCTTACTACTTAGTCTCAACGAGTTACAATTATTGCAAAAATCTTTAATTATTTAAAATTTAAATGGTCAAGGCGAAAACCAGCTATGATTGAGTGCTGACAAGGTGGAGGCCATAAATATACAAAAAAAGAAGAACGGGTTGACTTTGATTAGGTAGGATAGGCTCTTGACATACCTATTTATATTCTAATTTTCCAGTTTTTGCATGAATTTAGAAAAAATATTGTATGCAACTCTTGCAAAACGTGTTTTTTGCACTTGACGTGTTGTCCAACTCGGCCTAAAGACCTCGTTGGACAATTTCACGTCGCGTGCAAAAAACACTCACTTTTTGCACTTGTTGCATAAATAACTATTCTGTCTGTTTTAGTTTTTAGCTTTGGTTTCTAGTGGGATATACTTTATACAGGATGAGTCACGAGGAATCAAAAATTTCTTGAAATATATCCATACTTTTGCTATTTAATTTTGCCCAACTTTTTGTATTTATATTCAAATGTGATTTTTTTTTTAAATTGGCTGACCGTGATGGGAAAAAAATACACTGTTTTTGTTTTCTATATGTATCTATACTTTCTTAAGTTATGTCTAGTTTTTAAAAACTACACAGGGTGTCCCACGACGAGTTAAGACTATCTGTATATAATGCAAAATACTTATAGTAAAGTAAAATCATGAAAACTTCTACGTTTGGGTTTTCGATTACTATCTTTTTAACTAAAATATTTTTCAAAATAGCCGACTTCGAGTACTACCAAAAATAGACTGTAACTTGGTTATTTTAAACAGAACACCCTGTATATTAATATATTTTTAAAATCTACGTTTTTTTATTGTTCACCCCTGAATGCATTAAAATAGAAAATACCGGGTGGTTCTATTTAAAAAAATAAAGAAATTTGATATTTATGAAGTTACACTTTGAACACTTTTTATACACACCCTGCATGAAATGAAAATTTTTTCACAAAGATTAAAATACTTCTGACCTTGCTTAAGGCAACCGAACAAAAATCATTTCCATATCTTTAAGGGAATCCTCGTAAAAAAATAATTTATAAGTGTCTGCAACAGCCAAATTCTTTACAAAAAAATTAATAAAAGTAAATATTTTTCGAAAAAAGTTTTCAGGCAAAAGTATACTGGAATTTTGCATAGATTTTAAAAATGTATTTATATATACAGGGTGTTCCATTTAAAATAAAAAAGCTATGGTCGACTTCCGGTAGAACCGTAACTCGGCCATCTTTGAAAATATTTTAACTAAAAAGATCGTATCCAAAAACACATACGTAGAAGTTTTCATGATATCAATATAAGTATATTGCCATATACAGATAGTTTTAACTCGTACTGGGACACCCTGTATACAGTGTGAAATTTCTTAGATAAATAAAACGAATTAATTTCCAAAGACCGGTTCTGAGTATTTTCAGTTCAGTTGATATTCCTCATAGCAGGTTCAAAACAAGGTAGGTCTATGTACAGACCTAACACCCAGTACAAAAAATATATAAAAGGCAAGATTTTTCAAAAATCCCATCTTTTAGTTTTGAAATTAAGTACTTTTTCTTGTGAAAAATAATTCTGAGTAAATGACGCATTCCCCTCGTATGTTTTAATATTTGTTAGATGCATAATTATTACAACGACGTGTGTTATTTAATACTTGATGTTTTTTTTGTATTCGCCTCTGATCCTTATAATTGGATTATTCATTTGTTGTATAATTTTAAGATTTATATTTATTCTTAGAATAAAATTTGTATATTCGTTTGTTTTCACTGCTGACACTTACATTTAAATAACACGGACCACTGGAAAGACCTTGTATTGCGTCATCCAGTGCATTATTAACGAAAAAAAATTTGAATAATTTTAAATTCTTAAGGTCGTTTGAAACTCAAAATACAAAGAAAAAGCGTAAGTTTTCTGTATAAATTCTAACCTGTTTATAAAAGAAAATTACAAAATAATAATAAATAAAATATTGATTTTGTGAACGTAGAATTTTATAAAAACTAGTTTTTAACACTTCGTTGAATAATATACTAATTAAATTGGTGAATATATTTAGTGAAATAATGGAATAAATAAAGATTCTATTTCCTTTCCGTTATTTTTGTTCCTCTGCAAATCTTTCCCATCTCTTTTACCCACTGCTTTCTCTAAACACATTTCTCTCCTCCAACCGCACTATCAAACTATGTTTCTATGGTCTTAAGCCGGGAACACATTGTTCTGATGCTACACCGCGCCACGCCATCCGACATATAATGTTTCAGAGATGTACTTTGTGCACACTGTTCCCACGTCATCAGATACGACGCGACGCTACATTGCATAATGATAGAAAATGAGACCAGTTTGAGTTCGGACACTATAACGAATAGTAGTTCCTCAGATGAGTAGGAAGAAGAAATCACTACTAATCGCGCGAATCACTACTATTTAAGTATTTTAAAACAATAGATGTATAACGGTACGTTGTATTGATACTTTACACAGTATCGCCCATCTCTATATATATGTCAAATTATTTTATGTAGCTACAGAGACAACATTTTGAGGTTAGTAATACCAACCAGTAATGCCAACGTATTTGCTGCTTGAAATAACTTAATAATATAAATTTATTTGAATAAAATTGCCGCAGCTTAAAATTCGCGCTCAAACAAGTAATACCAAATGGTTACTGACTTTTATTTAATACTTAAAAGAACTTAAGGGTCGTGGACAAAGTATAGTATTTTTTAATTATAGGTACAATATAACAACCTGACCTTTCTCATAAGCGTTTATAAAATTTTCTAAAAATAAATAAAATCGAAATTCATAAAACGAATAAAATAAAACAAAAACTTTCAACGATCTTCCTCGAGGAAAAATATAAATTTTTTAGGTTCCGCGTTCTAAGGTCACACGTGCCATACCTAGTAGAATATTGTAGTGTTCAACGAACCTACTATTAATTTGTGATTAAAATTTGCAACTTGCAAAACTTGTAGGAGATGGTCAAATACCGAATGGCATTGAACGGTTACGTTAACCTCTCTGCTGGTGATTGCATAATATTATTGCGTTTTTTCGCTAGCTATATTTAGGCTTCGCCAAATTATATTATTGTGTGTTGCTGTGCGATATTTCGCCGGCAAAAATTAATTAAACATGATATAATCGACCGTAACCCGGCTTCATCTAGCTCGGACGACGTTAGATTGTGAAATACTATTTGCGCTTTCGCCGAAAATGTTTTAATTCCATACGTTCATCACTCACACTAATATACCAGTAATATTCAACAAATTATATATTGTTAAAGGACCTCATCAATAGCAGCTTGGGAAAATTTCAAGGATAACAATTAATGGGAAAACAAGATAGATAAGGTCGATAAGAAAAATTTATTAGTTTACTACGAAAAAATCTTAGGAATAGACAAAAAGCAAATACGCAGTACAATTTGGTGAATATTTTCGTTTAATGCACTGTTTCTAAGAATGATGTGAGTATTAGATACTGCAGTGCAAAAATAAATTTTTTGTAAATACCTATTATGCATTTGAAAATTACAGGGTGTCACTGTAAATTAGGCGAGAATCAGTAGATGATTCACCACGTGAAATTGACCTTAAAATGTACAGGGTGGATGGGCGAAAACGAGTCATTATCAGACTGCGTATCTTTTAAATCATCAATTCCTTTTACAAAAGAAAATGACACATTGGTCGTTGAGTAAGGAAGTGGTTTGAATGTTAATGTTGACATTACCAATTTTGGTTATATACAGGGAGATGGGAGAGAACCAATCCTAGTCATTATTAGAAACTGCGTATCATTTTAAATCATCAATTCCTTTTACAAAAGAAAATGACACATGGGTCGTTGAGTAAGGAAGTGGTTTGAATGTTAATGTTGACATTACCAATTTTGGTTATATACAGGGAGATGGGAGAGAACCAATCCTAGTCATTATTAGAAACTGCGTATCATTTTAAATCATCAATTCCTTTTACAAAAGAAAATGACACATGGGTCGTTGAGTAAGGAAGTGGTTTGAATGTTAATGTTGACATTACCAATTTTGGTTATATACAGGGTGGATGGGAGAGAACCAATCCTAGTCATTATTAGAAACTGCGTACCATTTTAAATCATCAATTCCTTTTACAAAAGAAAATGACACATGGGTCGTTGAGTAAGGAAATGGTTTGAATGTTAATGTTGACATTACCAATTTTGGTTATATACAGGGAGATGGGAGAGAACCAATCCTAGTCATTATTAGAAACTGCGTATCATTTTAAATCATCAATTCCTTTTACAAAAGAAAATGACACATGGGTCGTTGAGTAAGGAAGTGGTTTGAATGTTAATGTTGACATTACCAATTTTGGTTATATACAGGGAGATGGGAGAGAACCAATCCTAGTCATTATTAGAAACTGCGTATCATTTTAAATCATCAATTCCTTTTACAAAAGAAAATGACACATGGGTCGTTGAGTAAGGAAGTGGTTTGAATGTTAATGTTGACATTACCAATTTTGGTTATATACAGGGTGGATGGGAGAGAACCAATCCTAGTCATTATTAGAAACTGCGTACCATTTTAAATCATCAATTCCTTTTACAAAAGAAAATGACACATGGGTCGTTGAGTAAGGAAATGGTTTGAATGTTAATGTTGACATTACCAATTTTGGTTATATACAGGGAGATGGGAGAGAACCAATCCTAGTCATTATTAGAAACTGCGTATCATTTTAAATCATCAATTCCTTTTACAAAAGAAAATGACACATGGGTCGTTGAGTAAGGAAGTGGTTTGAATGTTAATGTTGACATTACCAATTTTGGTTATATACAGGGTGGATGGGAGAGAACCAATCCTAGTCATTATTAGAAACTGCGTACCATTTTAAATCATCAATTCCTTTTACAAAAGAAAATGACACATGGGTCGTTGAGTAAGGAAATGGTTTGAATGTTAATGTTGACATTACCAATTTTGGTTATATACAGGGAGATGGGAGAGAACCAATCCTAGTCATTATTAGAAACTGCGTATCATTTTAAATCATCAATTCCTTTTACAAAAGAAAATGACACATGGGTCGTTGAGTAAGGAAGTGGTTTGAATGTTAATGTTGACATTACCAATTTTGGTTATATACAGGGTGGATGGGAGAGAACCAATCCTAGTCATTATTAGAAACTGCGTACCATTTTAAATCATCAATTCCTTTTACAAAAGAAAATGACACATGGGTCGTTGAGTAAGGAAATGGTTTGAATGTTAATGTTGACATTACCAATTTTGGTTATATACAGGGAGATGGGAGAGAACCAATCCTAGTCATTATTAGAAACTGCGTATCATTTTAAATCATCAATTCCTTTTACAAAAGAAAATGACACATGGGTCGTTGAGTAAGGAAGTGGTTTGAATGTTAATGTTGACATTACCAATTTTGGTTATATACAGGGTGGATGGGAGAGAACCAATCCTAGTCATTATTAGAAACTGCGTACCATTTTAAATCATCAATTCCTTTTACAAAAGAAAATGACACATGGGTCGTTGAGTAAGGAAGTGGTTTGAATGTTAATGTTGACATTACCAATTTTGGTTATATACAGGGTGGATGGGAGAGAACCAATCCTAGTCATTATTAGAAACTGCGTACCATTTTAAATCATCAATTCCTTTTACAAAAGAAAATGACACATGGGTCGTTGAGTAAGGAAATGGTTTGAATGTTAATGTTGACATTACCAATTTTGGTTATATACAGGGAGATGGGAGAGAACCAATCCTAGTCATTATTAGAAACTGCGTATCATTTTAAATCATCAATTCCTTTTACAAAAGAAAATGACACATGGGTCGTTGAGTAAGGAAGTGGTTTGAATGTTAATGTTGACATTACCAATTTTGGTTATATACAGGGTGGATGGGAGAGAACCAATCCTAGTCATTATTAGAAACTGCGTACCATTTTAAATCATCAATTCCTTTTACAAAAGAAAATGACACATGGGTCGTTGAGTAAGGAAATGGTTTGAATGTTAATGTTGACATTACCAATTTTGGTTATATACAGGGAGATGGGAGAGAACCAATCCTAGTCATTATTAGAAACTGCGTATCATTTTAAATCATCAATTCCTTTTACAAAAGAAAATGACACATGGGTCGTTGAGTAAGGAAGTGGTTTGAATGTTAATGTTGACATTACCAATTTTGGTTATATACAGGGTGGATGGGAGAGAACCAATCCTAGTCATTATTAGAAACTGCGTACCATTTTAAATCATCAATTCCTTTTACAAAAGAAAATGACACATGGGTCGTTGAGTAAGGAAATGGTTTGAATGTTAATGTTGACATTACCAATTTTGGTTATATACAGGGAGATGGGAGAGAACCAATCCTAGTCATTATTAGAAACTGCGTATCATTTTAAATCATCAATTCCTTTTACAAAAGAAAATGACACATGGGTCGTTGAGTAAGGAAGTGGTTTGAATGTTAATGTTGACATTACCAATTTTGGTTATATACAGGGAGATGGGAGAGAACCAATCCTAGTCATTATTAGAAACTGCGTACCATTTTAAATCATCAATTCCTTTTACAAAAGAAAATGACACATGGGTCGTTGAGTAAGGAAATGGTTTGAATGTTAATGTTGACATTACCAATTTTGGTTATATACAGGGTGGATGGGTACACATGCCCCCCCCCCACTCTCAAAGTGTATATGACCTCAACTGGAGATATCGCTATTATCGCAGTTTTAGAATTCCCTCCACTGGGATGTATTTATGTGGTTTCAGAGTTATCATTAGTCCATGCTCTCAGAGCTCTAATACGCCTTATACTAGCAATATTATTCCTTCTAATTACCAACCAGAATGGTTGGTTGGAACTGTAATTCAATGTCTGTCGGGGCATATAGCACTAGAAGTTGTTGTTTCTTTTTAGTGAACGGTCTACTTTTTGAAAAGTGATTTTCTGGCGTTATAATTGTATGATACTATTATCTTGATATCTGATAATCGTTTTTGTTCGGCTACCCTGTATTCGGAATGTGTTTAAAACTAATAAAAGTTGGTTTAAACACCTAATAAAATAATTTGTGAAATAAACAGCTAAAGTTAATAAATTTCAAATAATTCACATTGAACTTTATAGATTTTTCGGCTTTGGAGCAACAGAAAGTTTAAAAATAATATACAGAGTGAATGGAATTTACGAGTATAACCGTGGCGTGTCCGCCAAAAAATGATTAAATTAATAACTTTTAAAATAATAACTCGATTATTGTGTTTTTTTTTCTCGGTACCATTCTCTCTGAAACCCTGTGATATTCTCACTTCAAAATTTCAGCAATTATTGAGAGTACCATGGTACACATCCTATGCATAGTTTTGAATGAATATTTTTGAAATGAACCAAATAAAAAATCAAATCCCATGGAAAAATAGTTATTTATGCAACAAGTGAAAAAAACACGTTTTGCAAGAGCTGCATACAATATTTTTTCTACATTCATGCAAAAACTGGAAAATTAGAATATAATATGTTGGGAACTCAAACTCAAACCGTTCTTCTTTTATTTGCATCTTTATGGTCTCCACCTTGCCAGTACTCAATCATAGCTGGATTCCGCCTTGACCAATTCAATTTTAAATAATTGAAGATTTCTGCAATTATTGTAGCTCGTTGAGATTATGTAGTAAGATATACATATATTATTGTTGTATTAGAGCAGGATCAGACACGTGCTCTGGATTTTTATTTAATTTAAATGTTTATGTTTGTCATAAATCATCACAAAACTGACACAAGAATGATAGAGTGCAAAAAAGAACCACTTTTTTCATTAAATAAAAGATTAAAGAGTTTGAACTGTTGTACAACCCATTTTAGTACAGGCAAATAAGGTGAAAGTAAATAATAAGTAAAATTTGTGCTCTTAAAAGAAAAATTGTTTATCTCATAAACTAACCACTTTAACCTACAAGTATTATACATTTTTGAAATCAGCTCAAAGAGGAGTATCCAAATTTTATATAAAAAATATGAAAAGTAATTTAAAAAAATAAAGGGGATGCTGCTAGGGGTGAGGGGGTGGCTTTTCCAGTAAGCTTAAATAAGCCATAATGCTTGCCCCTCCCAACATAAATTGACGTGTTTTTGGATTTTTTCTAAATACCAGTGTTACAAAAGTTATTAAAGGTGGATACTTTTATCTGAAAAGCACTGTATATGAATAGCCCTATAACAAGAACAAAATTAAAATTATGTCACAATAATTGAGTCTAAAACATTATTATTTCATAAGTTATTATAGCTAAATCTTGGTGGCACTCCCGTTGGTATGCATGTTGGTATGGAGCTTTGACAGAGTTATACAGAGTGTGATTCTATCACTTCACCTTGAAAAATTGTATCACTAAAAAGATTTTAATTTTTATAGCAGAAAATGTGAATTTTCAAGGTTAAAGATTGGAATTATTTATTTACTTATTCATAAAATTGTATAACCCTTGTCGGATGCGAAAAAATTTTCGTACAATCGTGATAAAAAAATAATCTTTTCCCAAAAAAAATTTTTCAACTCTTACAAAACTAGCAAGTAATAATATAACCAATGCAGGAATCTTTTACGTCATTTTATCGAAACCAACCTTGAACTCAACATTAATGCTACACCATGAGCTAAATGAATTCACATGTATTTCTCATATGGTGTAACTTCATTAAATATTCTATTAATCTACCAAACATTGTTGATGATGTATTATATCAGATGCTTTATTGTATGGTAATGTTAACAGAAAATATGTGCACCACACAATTTTTTTTTTACTTTTTACCATAAAATACAGATTCATCATGACACAAGTTTATTTTTTACGTATTATGTGGAAACTAGATATCATTTTTGGAATATCCCTTTCTTTTTTTGTTATTAGTGTGAATTTTTTATACGCTTTTTCAATTAAATAAATATCTATATTCTAAGTCTTACCTTCATTTCTGAATTTCACCAATCGTTTTTAAAGGAGCTGAAGGGATGGAAAAAATAAAGCAAAGAAAATGAGAAGGAAACTTATATTATAGTGAGAGAAAAGGAAACCGAAAATAAATAAATGTGAGAAATAGTTAGTAAAAAAAACTGAAGATCGGTATCGAAAAATAAAGTGTTGAGAAGAGAAAGGAAAATAAATGAATGGGGAGAATGAGGAAGGAATGGGAAGGAAACAATACATACCAAACGCTAGACATGAAAAATTAAGTTACAAAAACAAAAAGAAGGCAAAAAATTGAAAGGGAATGAGAAATGAAAAAATATCACGGGAATTTAAGAAATGACAAATAATTGTAACTAAAGGAAGGAACGGCCGATAAGGGAAAGAAACGTGAAGGGTAGGAAAAAAGAAGAAACGAACGGAGAATAACATTTCTGAATAGATCTGCTAGAAAAGATAATAGACTATTTTCAGCGAGGTGAAATTGAAAATAATGTAATGGAATGGAAAGAAAACGGAAGAAAATTAGAAAAAGTATGTAAATTAGATGTGAGGAAAGAAATGGGTAATAAAGGAATGGGGAAAAATTGAACTAAAGATAGGGTGAATGATAAAAGAGGAGAGGAATGGAAATAAGAGACGAGGTCCTGAAATAAAAGGGAAAAACTAAAGGACATAAGATAGAGAGTAGAAAAAAAACGGACAATAAAAGAAAAGCGAATAAAGGAGAGGAAAGGAAAGAGTGAATATAAATATTTAAAAACCTACTTTCATAATTTGATAGGTGATTATCTCAAAACACTCTCTTGAAGTAAAACTTCAAAATTCAAAGTTTTGTTGTACAACCACTACAATTATTGTGTCTGATAATGTACATACAGGGAGATTCGAAATATACGGCATATACATACCATCAAATTATTGCAATTTGACAGAAAATTTTAGGAATAACTTTTTTTGAATTGACACGAGAAAGTGTAACTTCATCAGTATATAGTAGTTTACCTAACTAGTGTTAGGTACACTATTTTTTCTACTAGCATTGGGAAAAAACCCAAAAGTTGATATAAAGAAGGCTTTTACCAGGCCATTTGAAATTATTGAAAATATTTCTTTTTATGAAAAAATTATAGCAGAATTTTTATGAATTTCTTAATTATTCAGTCATTTGGTAAACTACAACCATACAAAAACATATTTTAAATATTCAGATGGCAGTATACTCCCCAAAATCTCTACAAATTTACTTTCCGCACTAGTGTGGAAAAGTGACTCTTTTCGCACTAAAAAGAGTGCGGAAAGTGAATCTTTCCGCATGCTAGTAGAAAAAATCTTATAAAAAATTATAATTCTGAGCTTAGCCTCCGTATTATAAATGGAAATGATTTTGCACTTAAGTAGTTTTTGAAGGGTCTGAGATTTTTTTTTTAGAAAAAACATTCAAAGCTTTGAATAGTCGCTCTATGATCTTTTTATTCAGTTATTTTCAATTGCTTGTTGAAAATAATACGTCCCTGTGTAATTACGAATGTAAATCCGTCTAACGTGATATCTTCCGCCTTCGAGTGCGTTTTATCATTCACGAATTCACCGATTTTAATGTGTTTGCTTTTTCACAGACTAGGTCAAAAGGTAGAACGGTCACCTACTAATGCAAAAGCGTTTTATCACACAATGTATCCAAGCGAAATTATTCCTTTGTTTCGAAAATTTGAATTTTTTTTTCGTTTTTTTGCATAAACGTCTAAAATATATTCATGACTGCAGCGTGTGTTGGTGGCAATTTATGTGTTATGTTTACTGAAGGTATTTCCAATTTCATACGAAAATGAATAATAAATCGGTGTATAAATTACAATTACTATTGTTTTTTTTTTGAATCTTCAAAGGTAATTTTTAAATTTTGTTTCCAATATTAATTTCGCTTGTAATAGATACTTTAAAATGTTATTGGTAGATTAGCTTGGTTCAAGTGCTTGGTCTAACGATCTAGGAATCTGTTTAGCTCTTTCTATGTTGAATTTGAGGCAGCTAGTCATAAAATGTTTTACCGTTTCTTTTATTCGACAATTTTCACATGTTGGTTCGCGATTTTTCGTAATAAGGTTAGGTTAGGTTACGTTTTTATATCACTTGGGAGTAGGAGCCGATATACCGGGTGGTGACTCGACCAGCAATTTATCGTTATTTGTAGAGTCTACAGTCGACACGAACTTTTTTTATATAAATTAAATCTGCAACACCATTTTTAAAATGGTTTATTTGATTGATTTATTAAAACACCCTGTCAATTGTTATCGTTAAAATATCAAAACGGAAATCTAACCACAATTGCAATATATTTAACGTTGCATCTAACACCGGAAACCATATTTACCGAAAGATATCCAACAGTGTTAATTTTTTTTGTGCATCTTTTTTATTTATTGTTGCGTTTTTGTGATAAAAAATGATAAAATGGTGCAGAAAGTAGGAGACCACATCCAGGAGAGAAAATGTTTTTCAAACAATTCCAGCATTTTACAAAAAATGTATTTTCCAATATTAAGCCAGTTAAATAAGACGTTCATTTTTTGTCAACCTCATACTAAATTTCCAATTCAAGTTTTCACAAAATACTGACAAAACGTTTTTGGCCAATATCTTGAGAATTTCGCACTTTATGTCAAACGTCATTGAGACCATTACTGTAGACAATAAAATTTCCCATCTTTTGCATAGCAATTTTTTTTTGTAAAACTCACCGCTTACGATTTATGGACCATTTAATTAACAGGTCTTTCCATCCCGACCAATAACTCTTGAAATATTGGATTAAATAATGAAATCCATACAATTATTTTTACTGATCAATTTATTTTCTACAACTTTTGTTTAAGACTTATATTAGATTGGCGATACTGTGTAAAGTATCAATACAATGTATCGTTATGAATATATTGTTTTAAAATACTTAATATTAGAAAATATCGTTAGGAAAAGTATCAATACTAAAAATTACAATATTCTAACGATACCATAAATTTCAGACACAAATTTCCTGAACAAAAAACACAGATTTAATAGTTTATTTCATATTGTACCCCCATCTCTAGTCAGTGTATTATGAACCATAATTCACGACAGTAGTTATATGGGTACCATATACCTTTTGTTAGGAGGTAAAATATTGACTTATTATTAGGTGGTCGTGGACAATAGTTATTTGTTTAACTAGGCATCAAAGTAGTAGATTGCCTGCCGCGGCTAAGCAGCTAAGGCAGTCAATCTACTTTGCTGCCGAGTTGAACATATAATTTTTTCTCCGATTGTTCATAATGATATATTCTATTTGCAAATTATTACAATTTCCACAATCTCTTTATGTTCCCTGTAGTGTTCAATTAAAATAAAATTTGATAGAAATCGCAGTTTTTGGAATGGTTGGTTGCTATGGAAATGTCCATAATAATTACTTAGGAAAAGTATACTTTGCTGATTGATATCAGTCAGCAAAATCAATATTTGCTACCAATCGGAGAAAATAGTTATTTGTTTAACTAGGCAGCAAACTTTGCTGCCACTTTGGAGCATAATATGAAGTGTGAAACGAGGGGTAAACCACTGAAGAAAAATCTGTAGACTATTTTCTGTATATTCCAGGTATTGTTCAAGTATTTTCTTTGATAAAATCTTTATTTCTATTACTATATGATTAAGAAATGTTTCAACAGAAATTTTCTGTATTTTCCTTGTATTTTCAGGAGTATTTTCTAATAATACTAGTGTTTTTTAGATTGTTTTCTGTATTTTCAATGTATTTTCTCTAATTTGTACACTATTCTCTTCAGTGATTTACCCCTCGGAGTGGAACTTCCTGACACACTATACAATCTATTATTAAAATCATAAGTCACCTTCATCTGTTCATTCATTTTCACTGAAATACAAACTAAAATATCTCCAAACAATAGTATATTGTATAATTAGTGGGAAAAGCATCATATTCTCAAACGACTGTGATGATTATGCTTTTCCCACAATAATACATACTATTTTTTCTTCGATCGTTAATTTACATTTGAAAAATTAATTGAAAAATATTCCGTTCAGGATGTAATTAAGTAAGCTTAGATACATTTCTCCATGTTCATATTGGAATATAGAAGTGGTGGAAACGAAATAAACCAAATAATTAGCCATGCAGCTTCAACGTATATAAATTCTCTTCGCCCTCCAGTAGAATTTACAAATTATACAAACTGTCCAATACATGTAAATATTGACAACAATAAATTTGTGTTCAAAAATATCGCTTAAAATTAGATGTTTCTTTTATTTCTTCCATAACAGCTTTATCAATATAAAAATCAAAGCCATACTTTGTTACCTTTTATTGTAATAATCCATTGATAACATTACCGCACGCTACAGCAGTGCGGTAAGAATATTACCGCACTGTTATTTTCTAATTGCTTAGCAACTGCCCACATGCATCATCAATCGTTATCATGTACCTAGCGTATTTTAATTCTTATTAAAAAAATGGCGACTGATACCACAGCGCTCAATCTGATCAGTCAACAAAACACGCGTTCAGCAGAAAATTAGTGATCGCTACGGTAGCACTATGTTGTGATGAACGCGACCAATAATACAAATTGTACAATTAATGTTAATATTTATCCTTCTAAATCTAAATAATATAACTACTTATGTACTTGTTGGTATTCAATAAAAAATAATCCTTGTCTTCGTAGTATTTTTGAAATATCAAATTTGAAATTGATATTCAAATTTATAAGTGACGTTTGGGTTCGCATCCGTTGCTATTGGTAACAGCCGCGAAATTTAATTTCGCGGACTGTGCTGAGAACGCGAAATACTGACTACGTGTGCAATTGCCCGGTAATAGATTTTTATTTGCTTGGTACGCTCGGTTCGTTACAATGCCAAATTTATCGTTACAATCAATGTTTGTATTTTTTCCAATTTTTTATTTCCTATTCTTATTTCTCCATCCTGTGTTGCTTTCCGAATTATTATTATCTTAGTTTTATTTCCATTAATTTTTAATTAATTATAATTCTTCTTCTTCAATTTACTTTATTATTTTAACAAACTTAAATACATATCTACCTTTCTAAAATTTTCTATTTCTTTTCATATATAAAAAAAGTTTTAGAATTCATTCAATTTTTTCATAGATATACCTGTCCTACCTCATGATTTCTTTTATTCATTCACATCTTCTATGTCGAATAAATCACCGACTGAAAATTAATTGATAAGGCGTCCGCTTGGGTGGTTGTTAAAGGGCGGCTATAAGGGGGTTGGCATGTCTGAGAGCGGAGAAAAAGCGAGATTTTCCATTTTATTTCTTTTCACTTTCATTGTAGACGATGCTGCAAGTTTTACTCGCCGGAAGGTCGGTCGTAGATTCTCGGTTAGGTCGCGCATTTTTTGGGGGATTGCGTTCCCGTATTTGGGTTAACTTTGCATTTGCTTTGGAATGACCTACTTACCCATTTCTCCGTCATTACTGGCGCATCCTTTTTTACTTGTTTTCTATTTCATCCGATCTTATCGGCAAATAGAAAAATAGAGATACGATTACAATAAATTGATGTTTAACTTTTTTTTCCGTCGATCGTGTATTCGCTTATCAACATTTATGATATTAACGTTCTCAAAACTAGACAACTTCATACACTAATGACCCTCATTAATACATGATTTACCTATATTAACCAACGACGATTTTCTGCAGGCAACCCAACGCACATCTTATATATTGACATTTTGTAGGCAACCAAACATACAATAGCGACTTCAAAAAATAAATCCCAGTATAGGATACTTCTAGTTTTTGACTTGCCTATCGTTTTATTTTAGTATTCTGCAAAAGTATAATAATTATTAGTGTTAAGACATCCAAAAAAGAATTTAGAAAAACGAAAACAGTGACATTTGACCCAGCGACCATTATTGTGACATTTCAATGTAATTATTTATTTTTGATAGTACTTACCTATGAAACAAATGATAGTATATTACGTAACGTATGTGGTAAGAAGCAATTATGTGATTGCCTAAATTGCTTTACAACACGAGTTACATACTATACTTTACCTACGTATTTATACTCTTATTATTGATAATACTTGAACAACATCAACAATATTTGGCTATTTCTGCGATATCCGTGATAATATTAAATCCATCTCACTTTCACTCGACATTTTTTAATTGAATAAAACTTTCCACAAAATACACAAACCAGTTATAAGTTATAAGGATAATAAAAAAGTGTTTTGAAAGTTTCTTGACAGTCCTTACGCAAATCGCTATAGAGACAACCTTAAGTTTGATGTTTTGACGGCTTATGTCATATTTTTGAATAAAATGGCGACGTCTATTGACAGTTGCTAGGGAAGCCGTACGATTTACTTTACAGCTGTGCGTAATGGACGTCATTACATTAGCGCCGGCTGTGTGTTATTGACTGATTACAGGGAGGGTCGTAGGTAAATATTTTTAATTTTTAAATATTGAGAAAAACGAATACAACTGATACAGTCGACGAAAAAGCTTTGTAACTAACACGAGTATTAAAAGGGCAATTAATAACAATCCCAAACATTAAATTATATCGAATGTTAATGTCCCTTATTAATACACTTGTTGGTTATATAACTATTAAACAAATTTTATGATGTCGCCTTGGAGACCTTGGAGTGAAGGCCTGTCCAATAAATTTTGGGACGCACGTTATGAAGTTGAATAAAATAACCAAAAACTGACCAAAAATCTCAAAAAATTCAATATAGCTTATATTTGTATTTGGCTCTCTCGAGATATAGTGCTATAAACTTGTAAACACTTACAAAAATGCTTATTAAATATCTTGAAAATAAAATATAGCTTGAATATGTTTTGGTTCTCTTGAGTTACAGTGTTTTAAAGTTAAATGCAATTACAAAAATTGACTGAAATGGTGATTAAAAAATATGTGTTAGAGCGACGACCCAGCACTATAATGGAACGCCTTTGATGCAATAATTACCGTCAAGCAGTGTCGAACATCGTTAGCACTTGGATGGGTTACCATACCACGGAAGATCAAGTGCCTCCACAGCCGTACCATATCACAGCAAACCGAAGTCCCGAATCCATGGATGTTGGGCTCGTTAAAGAACGCTACCACTGGCTGGAACTCTAGGGGGTCAACAAAATTTCGGGTTAGGGGTAGAGTGCTCCCAGAGTCGGTGTTGTGTGTATTTATGGTTTTCTTGTGATATAGAATTGAACATTACTATAAAATGGCTAAATTTGTAATAATATTTCTGAAAGAAACGAATCCCACAAGAGAAAGAAGAAACTACCGAACATTGTTACATAGGTCTATATACCAAAAGTGCTTATAAATGAGAGTGTTTCATTCTTTTCTTAACCAAAACATTCAAATGAATTTTATTTACTTCACTCTGTCAGTAACAAGATGAAATCTCCCAATTTAACCACATCTGACGTATACTGTACCTGGAAGTGAACATATTTTCTTGTGTTTTGTGTGTAGCTTCCAAAATCGATTCGCTGAATTTTGGAGGTAGAATTTGTGTAGAATGTGAAGGGGAGCGGAGCAGAATAATAATAATAGAGAGAAATTTCAACAGTTATGATGAAATAGTCACATGAGCTATACGAAACTTTGGAATGGGGAGTTGGAACTTTGAAGTACATTCTCACAAAAGCACCTTTAGCGAATTTCAACCCTCTATATTATAGCTGAGGTGTTTTTTTCTTATAATTTGAGTTTGTTGATTTCACGAGCGAAAACAGGTAATTTGTTGTTGTTGGGTAAAATGTATGATCTGCTTTTATAAAATTGGACGGTATATTCATAAATTTATCGATTTTGATCATAGTACAAGCAACGGGGTTAAAAAAAGAGGAAAGAGCAAAATGAGTTTGGCTTACGGGCGAATTTTCACATAAGGTTTTTATAAAGTGAATCGCAAAATAAAAAAGCACCTACACTGATCATTACTAGGGGGCAAAAAAGTTTCAAAAATAATGTGTTTGAATGATGGTGCCACAATAACCATTAAATTCTAACGTACACAACAATTTTGGAGAGGTGCAGGGGATTTCAACTCCCATAAATGTTTAACGGTGTGCAACAATTACTTAATTTTTTTTAGATGCTCTTATCATAGATAAAAAAATACTTATAGATGGGAAACAGACCCGTGGCGCCCTCTATTCATACGGGTGGCGCTATCTTGAGAGTCCCGTCAGTACCTCTGGCACAAATCAGGTTGTTTACTTCGCTAACAGCCGAAAAAGAAGATTCCTGCAATTTTACAGTTTTTTGCTGTACCTTCATTCAAAACATATTCTTGACATTGCCTCTTAAAGTAAAAGTCCCACTATAAACAATAAAAACCAAATACGAATCATAGATAATACGAATAACACACACAAAAATAAGCAGTTGTCAGGTTAGGATGTCAGCGCTAATATATATGTGGAAGAATCTGCAACTACCACTAACGGCATTACAGTTTTCATTAAATTACAAATTTTAGTGCTGACGGGACTTTTTATGTGGCAGCACCCATGCACCCTCAGACATCCCCTACCCTGGCTCTTATCACAAGAAAGCCACTTGTCAACTTTCATTATAATATGTCGAACAACTGTCGAAATATTTGAAAAAATCAATTTTCATTTGGTAACTTCGAAAGGCTGTAACTTTTTTCGCATGCTTGGGTTAGATCGAGTTAATTTTAACCCAAGAATATGTGGTATGATTTATGACCTTCCTTTTTGTTACACCCTGTATAAGACAAACTAAAATAGTTCAGAAGAAAAGTCATAGTGAATATATGAATTGTAATCGACATTTACATTTTATAAAGAAAATGGGGAATGTAGAACTCGATTCTTTTATTATTTGTTTCTTTTTTAGCTATCAATAATTTTTTCAATTAATTGGAACAATAGCAAAAAGAAAACAGTTTTGTCCCCATTTAAGGCAATCATTTTCGGATATTATTCAAACCTCAAATTTTAATCGTGTTGCGGTAGTAGATGCTCTAACTATACATCATTCAACATTTCTTGAGAAATGCCAAACTTTAGTAGAAACTAGAATAAATAATATATCAATCTCTTTTGTGCTTCTTTCCTTGCGGTATAAAAGTAATCGATTCAGGCCTAGGGCAAAGTTAAGAGTAGTTTGTAATCATTGATGCACTGGAATATACTGCAGAAGGGAGGGATGAGAAACCTGAAGTGTAAACACAAAAAACTAGTCGAAATTTTACCGCCTAATGGGACGTCACACATTTTTCAATTTTATGCATGTATTTAATAATAATCAAAAGAAAACTGTTCTTTCCATTTTTTTCTCATTTTTATTAAATAATCGTTCACAAAATCAACAAATATTTAACATGTAACGCCATAAAACTCTTGACCCCCCTGTCCCTTGTCACACAATGTCACATTCTGGTGATACCCTCCATCCCCTTAAAGTGTGACGTAATTTATGGATGACTAAATATATGACATGCAAACAATCCCACGCACACAGTGTACTATTTTGACAAACACATGGGATCGATGGAGACTTTTGACACCAAAATTTGACTCCCTGCTCATATTTGTTATTTCAAATGTTTGAATGACCGGACTATAATTCATTGTTATACTCATTTTGTGCCTCATCATTCATATTCTTCACCTCGAAAAATGATTTTCTTTGATTCATCATTTCAACAAGATTTTTTATTTATCTTTATTGATGAATAACCTTCTGAGACTATCATTATAAAGTTTTCGAATCTTCCAGTAGTTATGCATTTTTTACGTTTATTCCGTTCAAACCTACAATTTAAAGACTAAATTCCCCTATCAATCAATAAAATACGTGCGTGTCTGTTTCAAATAAATAAATTACACTTTTTCTTGGTGTATCGTGAATATATATTTTATTAACGACTGTACATTAAACTATCAGTCCCTTTATACCTCGAGCAGTTTTCTTTCAATTTGAAACGTTTCATTTCTCCTGCCCTATTGGCACACACACAAATACTCATTCACTGCATTGTATTGAACCTCCTGCAGAATTTGCAGGAAGCTAAAATTCGGCAACCCCGCTTTTCTCTCAGTGCAGTGCAGCACCGAGCGCTCTCCTCTATCTAATATTCCATTTTCAATTCCACAATCAGACAATCGAACGCGAATTTTGCCGATAGCAGCAGCGGCAAGCAAAAGCGGCAGCAGGGCTTCGCTGCGTGTTTGTAGTGCGTGCGAGGAGCGCGTGTATATATATTGCATTTTGGTAGAGGTAGTGTGTGTGCGATTCGGTGTTAACGAATTTCTCTACAAAGAAATTCGTTTTTTCAAATAAATCTTCAAGGCGACAACATGAATTAGTTTGTTTGTGTTTTTTTTCAATCAAAACAGTTTTCCGTGTAGCAGTTGTAAGTGTTTATTTCATTTAAGTTGCATAAAAATTAAATTTAAGGTTATACGCATAGAGTTCGGTGTGTTGCGCATGGCATGGCCTTTAACATCAAGGCCGATTCAAGTGCGTAAGTGAGGATAGATGTGTATTACACAGGGGCGGACTTGAAAATATATTCGTTGATTTTATTTCTGTTTCATAAATTTTAGTTTTTTTTTATTTCGAAATGAATTGAATTTTATGTTGTGTCTTTGTCAATAGATATTTTTATATGGATTCCAAATATTTTAATGTAAATTTAATTTTTTTAAAGCATTTCATTCAATTGAAAAAATCAAAATAATTTAGACTTTTTTGAAAAACGTTCTTCAATTCCAGAAATTTTTTTTTAAAACAAATTTAAAAGGTATTGAGACGGTCTATTAAATAATATACCGGTACTTGTATAATCTATATTTTTTTGGGTTGAACAATTCAGCTAGAGAAGTTTAAGGATATCCGCAGGATTCAGTTTAGGCAAGTTTTTCTATTCTATACAAAAGTCCCAATGTGCTTTGTGATTATGTATTATTATGCCTTGCAAATAGCTGAAAGGAATTCTCCTCTTGTGAGAATTATAGACTAAACCAAAAAAGGGTCAGCTCTTAGTATTAAATTTGTTATGTTAACACAATATCTATAACGATTCGCATCAGCGTTAAAAATAATATCTCGATTTCATCTAAACCTAGATTTTCTATCATTTGTCAATAAAATGTAGGTATGTGGATTTGATCTTTTTTAATATACACTGTATTCACTTAAGTTCGCACCATATGAGAAACTTTTTTATTATCAATGGACGAGTTCTATACAAGGGAATTGCTGCCAACATAACGGACAAAAAAATACTGAAAAAGGTTAGTCGCATAAGGAAGTGGCTTTTCCAATCTATGATTAGTTTTTCTTATATATTTTGAGTCCCTTTACCACCCATGTTGTACCCGAAAAGTTTGGAGTTTTACCCGAGAAGTTTGTAGGTCCATTTTTCTTGGGGAATTTTATATCTTACAGTTGACGAACAACTAATGACAGCTGTCTATACATGTTCATTTGGCTTTGTTTGTGTTCTTTGTGTTTCGTCCACTATAAGATGCAAAATACCCCAAACTAAAAATACCTCCAAACTTTTTGGGTACAACATCGGTGGTAAAGGCACTCAAAACATATAAGAAAAACTAAACATAGATTGGAAAAAACACTTCCTTATGCGACTAACCTTTTTCAGTATTTTTTTGCTCGTTATGTTGGCAGCAATTCCCTTGTATAGAACTCGTCCATTCAAGGAAAAAAATTTATTCTCCATAAAAAATTCTGCATGTTCTAAAATTTAAAATACAACTATTAGATATCAATTTTTTTTAGTATTATACGAGGTTTCTCAAAAAATATGAACTTCACTCAAGGGTAAAGTACCTTTGAATTTGACAATATCGAAAAATGTTATAAATAAAAGTTGATCAGATTTGAAAAATACGTTTAGGTATTCGATTATATCCATTAATATAAAAAAAAATGTTTTCTTTTTTGAAATGTTTTTCTAACAATGACAATGCAAATTTTACTGTAGTTACGTGTAATCTAGAATGCGCTGACAAACAAATGAATGTTTGATATGGCTACAAATGTTAAAATTTTATGCAAATATGGTAGCGTTAAACAATATTCAGCACAAAACTTATTTTTTCAATGTAAATGGATGCAATTGCATATTTGAACTTAGTTTTCAATTATGATCAACTTTTTTAAATAAAATTTTTCAATATTGTCAAATTTGAAGGTACTTTACTCTTGAGCTAAATTCATATTTTTTGATAAACCTCGTATAACACTGGAAAAAATTGATATCTGTTTATTGTATTTTAGGTTTTGGAACAAGCAGAACTTTTTATGAAGAATAAGTTTCCTAAAATTAATAATAAAAAAGTTTCCCATATGGGAGGTCACACTGTATAATTTTATATAGTTCGCCACTGGCGATCTCTTCTACAGCAGCTATTGGCCATATGATTTATTGCAATTCGCCCATTAACTTTATGATTGCCGGCAAAATCGAAGACGATAAACTTTGAGACAAACTATAATATCCTACTCCTATCCTTCCATAAACAAAGGTTCTTTTTTGCTATTTATAATAATAACAGAGATACAGGGGGCGATATAATATAAATAGCCATAAAGAGATATTTTTATAAGCTATCAAAAAATCCAGCATGTTTTTATTTCATTAATTAAAGAACAGAAAATTTTTGCCACTATTAGTAAAATCGGTTACAACGAACTGAAATATTCAGTTAAGATACGACTCGTTAATAAATAACCTTATCTTTCACTTGTGTTCTTAATTAGTATTTCAGCATAAAATGCTAAACACCAGGTGAAATTTTATTTTTTATTTATACATATAAATATACACTGTGTCCTCTAAAGCTCACACCATATGGGAAACTTTTTAATTATCAATTTTAGGAAAAAAACTTGTTCTTCATAAAATGATCTGCATGTTCCAAAACCTGAAATAAAATCATTAGATATCATTTTTCTCAGTAATATACGAGGTTTGTAAAGAAAAATGAATTTCTAGTAAAGTACCTTTAAATTTGGAATTATCGAAAAATGTTGATCAGAATAGAGGAGCTCAGTTTAAGTTCAGTGTGGCCAACAAAAAGTGGGTTTTTCTGACAAAAATGACAGTTTAGTTAGGTCTATCGTTCAAAACAAGACTGCATGTTTTTTATCATTGCGAATATCTACATTGCTTTATTAAAATAATGAATACACCCCCGAAGCGTATATCTTGCAATTCAAAATGACTTTCTCAGCTGAATACTCAACATGTCACCATTTCATTTATGTTATTCAGTCACTAGTTATGTCAAATGTCAGTTATATTTGTTTTTGTTGATATTTGTTTAATTTGTATGTCCATTTTAGATTAGATTTTTGTAGCATTTCTAGTTTGTTGTATCTCTATTCTTCTAATTACTTTCTCCCTTGACATTTGACATAACTAGTTACTGAATTACAGAAATGAAATGGTGACATGTAAATTTAAAGCTACTTTACCCTTGAGTAAAGTTCATATTATTTGAGAAACCTCGTATACTTGATACTAAAGAAAATTTATATCTGACAATTGTATTTTAGATTTTAGAACATGCAGAACTTTTTATGAAGGATTAGTTATTTTCCTAAAATTGAGAATAAAAAAGTCTCCCATATGGTACAAAATTAAGTGGACACAGTGTATATCAAATAAAATATTATGTCGTTCACCAATTAATTTTTATTTTAATCCTTTTAATTCAGTCAAGGAGGTAAATTGTGGGTTAATTAATTCGAAAATAATGACAGCCACTTTAAAGCAAATTGAATTTTGTTAAGGAGGGCGTATCAAATCCGATAATACAACTGGAATTGTGGAGCTTAGAAGGGAGTGAGGAGAGAAAAAAATATACCTTAATAAACCTACCTATTGGAAAAATTGCCGAAACGAAAAGTTATCTTTCAGTTTCTCATGAGATGCACTTTCCAAGATATTGGGCATGGAAAATTTCAATTTTTATAAAAAAAATTCTTGTTTTAAGCAATTTTTTTAATGCTCTAATGTTTTTTTGCTTAAAAAGAGCTTAATTGGATCCCGTTGAAATGACAATTATTCAAATGCTGAAATACTGAATAGATTGTAAAAGGGACTGTTGCATTTTAAATACTTATCTGGAAAAAAATGGGTGGCAAAAAAATTAACGCGAAACGAGTTTGCAGAAATTACTAACAATTTCTCACAGGCTGAAATCGTAATCAAAGAAATCCTTGAAGAAAATTGAATAAGTATTTCTTCAGTTACAATTTGTTTACTTATTGTCTATAACTAATTATGGGCTAATTACTACACAACTAAACTTGTATTATCGAACAATCAACAATTTGCAAAAAGTCTTAAGTCGATCCTAGCATTTATTTTTTAAATTATTTTTCGATATCATGAAACTTTTTCACTTCATTGATTGTGTTATTTATAAAATTTGGAAATTTTTTATACCGATTAGAAGGTGCAAGGAGTTTCGAAATGTCGTAGCAATTAGCTATAATATATATGGGCGCGTTTATGTCAGCTAATCTCAAATTTTGAAGATAAATATAAAGGTGTAGGAAAAAAAAGAGATAAAAAGACAAAAAGATTTAAAAAAATTATTTATATTGATAGTACTTCATATAAAATGCTGATTTATAGAAGAAACGACCATGTAACAGCACAGAATTAAATGAAATGCACAAACCTAGAAACATTTTCAATCATGACTAAAAAATAAATTAATCGTAAAAAAAATTCAAACTTTTATATTCTAATTGCCATAATAAAAAAATTAACAATCAATCAATTTAATACATTTAGGTATTACACAATTTAAAATTATATAAAAACTTGTCGTAAGGTTTGCATATTTTATAAGAAACATTTTCTTTCATAGAATTACTTATAATAAGTATGTCAAGCAAGACTAGTTAGATCAAAGGTAAATCTCGCGGTATGCTTTTAAATCATTCAATAAATTTCACTTAATTGATTGGTTTGTTTTAATTTGAAGTTTTTTTTTTTCATTTATCGCATCAACCGCTAGGAGTGTAATATTGTACAAAAATATTAAATAAATACAAACATAAATTTCTTCGACCAATCTTCAATTAGTAATTGTGCTTTCGTTCTGGCTTGATGGTATTGTGGACAGCTTGTTAGGAGACGGCTAGAGGAAAGTTGTGTGTTACAATTACATCTTGGTGGTTATTCTTTTGTGATGAGGTGTAGATGGGTCAGTGCTGTATGACCAATACGAAGGCGGTTGATAATATCTTGGTTTTTTCTTCCCCGTGGAAGAGGTAGCTTCGATCTCACTCGAGGTTTGATTTCTTTAAGCTTTGAGTCGTTCTCGTTCAACAATTCCTGCCAGGTGTTATGAATATAGTTCATGATGGTGATTTTAATGTCTGTTGGAGGAATTAGGGGAGAAGTATTAATAGAGGCATTGGTAATTGAAATTTTGGTTATTTGGTCTACTTTCTCATTACCTTCGATTCCTGCATGTGATGGAAACCAGATAAATTTTATTTCAATGTTTCTTAGAATTTGAAGTTTGTTTTCTTCTTTTTAGGGCAATTATAATATGAAAGCTTGTTTTTATTATTCATTTATTTTTCACCCTCACAATTGTAGACTGATAAAAAATATTCATATGACTTGAAAGTGAGTTTGCAGCATTCAATTTTTCAATAAAATATTACAAAAACGATTTACGAATTCTGTAGGCTTATTAGAATTAGTTGGTTTTCACTTTTGTTGCAAATTTTTGATATACCCGGTATATGGAAGTTTCTTTTTATGGTACACTGAATTTTATTGCATTCTTGAATTGGTCCTTGAAACTAGAGTGTTTTTTAGAACTAAAATATATACGGATTTTCATTAAAATTGTGAGAGATTTGAAAAATCAAAAACTATTTAATCTATACTGTCGAAAATTATATTTTCCAAATTATCATTTATATTCATCAACTTCAGAAATTAACAACTATGAGATTTCAAATGAAGTACCCTGTATATTTTTACAACAAAAGAAATGTTATTTTAATACCTTCATAGTTTTCTATACCTAATTCTATTTTTTTTTGAAAATATTGATAGCTTCTTTCAATTTTTGACAGTTTACATTTTAGGTAGATCAAACACTATTAAACATCAATGTCCTCTACAACCTATTAATAATTGCTTTTATATAAAGGATGTTTCATTCAAAGGAACGTCTACTAGTGTCTTGTTCCGCTAATTTAGAATCGAGGTTGGAATCATATGGATATCTTTTTTATTATTAATTTTAGAAAAAAAAAAATTATTCTTCATAAAAAGCTCTGCATTATCTAAAACCTAGAATACAGTCATCAAATTCTTCATTTGTATATCACTCAACGGTTGTATACGTATTTTGTCAAAAATATGAGCTTTACTCAAGAGTAAATTTGACAATTTCTAAAATTATCATACGTAATATAACAAGTGATATGATTATCAAAGGTAATACCACGAGTGCTTCAAATTTTATCGATAATTTTTTCTTTTCCACGAAAACTTGTTTATTTGGCAAAAATATGAAAACAAACCGATTTGATAAAATCACGACTCCGTTAGGAGGAGTGATTTTATCTAAATTCGGTTTGTTTGAATGTTTTTGTCTCAAATAAACAAGTTTGAGTGATGAAAATAAAAAATTATGTGATAAAATTTGAAGAGCGAGTTGTATTTGGGAAGATTATTTTTTTCAACAATTTAAAAGGACTTTTGAAAGCGCTTTTAGTTGTCAATAATGACAAATTCAAAGTAAAATTTTGACGTTTCGATGTAAACAAGGTTTTATCGATGAGGAAGCATAATTATCAGTATAATACCGAATGATTGGCTAGAATAATGTATTGCTATTGGTTAAAACCACCAAAATGTCAGATTTTGACAAGTGAAAAAAATAATCAAAGGTAATACCACGAGTGCTTCAAATTTTATCGATAATTTTTTCTTTTCCACGAAAACTTGTTTATTTGGCAAAAATTTGAAAACAAACCGATTTGATAAAATCACGACTCCGTTAGGAGGAGTGATTTTATCTAAATTCGGTTTGTTTGAATGTTTTTGCCTCAAATAAACAAGTTTGAGTGATGAAAATAAAAAATTATGTGATAAAATTTGAAGAGCGAGTTGTATTTGGGAAGATTATTTTTTTCAACAATTTAAAAGGATTTTTGAAAGCGCTTTTAGTTGTCAATAATGACAAATTCAAAGTAAAATTTTGACGTTTCGATGTAAACAAGGTTTTATCGATGAGGAAGCATAATTATCAATATAATACCGAATGATTGGCTAGAATAATGTATTGCTATTGGTTAAAACCACCAAAATGTCAGATTTTGACAAGTGAAAAAAATAATCATCGATAATATTTTCGAGTGAAACCGAGCTGCAGATTTAACGAGTCCGAAGGACGAGTTAAATGTGCTGCTTCGGTTTTACGAGATATATCTTCGATTATTAATCATATCACGAGCTTATATTTAATGAGAGAATATAATGAATTTATAGTGACACATTTTTATATTTTCAATATGAACTGTCAATATGAACCGTCAATATGAAAAATTAGCCTTAGCAACGAACCAAAATAAGGTGATAATTTCTTTTGTTTTTTATCATCGCTGTGATAGACATGTATCTAGGGAGATTCTCAATATTGATTGGTGGAAAACATGTCACGTGACTTATGAATTATATTCTCACTAAAATAAATTGGATATGTCGAAGTATTAGTATGAGTGAAAATCTCGGTGAAAATTAAGTTTGTTTATAACATTTATATGATGTTAAATTTATAAGTTAGTGTTTAAATGTATTTGATTATTTGCAAAATAAATGTATATTTTCCTATTCCCCGTTTTAAATGCAAAATTATTGAAAACATCGAAAATCTAAAAGATTATCATAAGAGATAAATGTTCATTCAAAATAGAAATATTAGTTAAAAATAGGTATAATAATCTGGAGTTTCAATTAAATGAATGTAATTACATATTCAACCGTAGTTTTTAATCCTGATCAACTTTTTTCAGTAACATTTTTCGACATTGTCAAATTTAAAGGTACTTTTCTCTTGAGTAAAACTATTAAATATTTTTTGAGAAACCTCGTATACGACCAAAAAAATTTGATATTTGATCACTGTGTTCTAGGTTTTAGATAATGCAGAACTTTTTATGAAGAATAACTTTTTTTTTCTAAAATTAATGATAGAAAAGTTTTCCATATGATTCCAACTTAGTGGGACATAATCATTGGGCTATTTTTTCGCCCTTACTAATACTACTTTCGTACTTTTATTCGAGAGAATTGTACATTTTTTCGAATTACTGATATTGCCAACGTACGTTTATATTTTTTAAACATGTAATAGTGACCGGGATGATTCTGTTTAACTTGCACCTTCTATAAACATTTTGCTGAATTTGTAAAGAATTGCAATTAATAATGCAAAAATGCATTGGGATTTTGAAATCGCTTATGCTACAAAAATATGTTTATTTTGCCATATTTTATAATAATTATATCTTTCTATACTACTACAATTACCGTATCCAAATCGTCGGTAGACTGTTTATGATATACCTAACTATTTATTAAACTCGTGAAAATAATTCTCAACAATCAACGATGCAATTTTGTGGTATTCAGTGAAAAATTACTGTTGAATTTTTATTACATTTTTACGTTCACCGAGGTAATAATCTTTGTATAGTTACAATGTAGCTTTGGTAAGGTATATTTGACATTAATTTTTTTTATTTTTATTTTAAATTGTATTTGAAATATTTTGAATAAATTTATTTTTATTAATTTTATGTTGTTTGTTACAGCTCATAATTTGTTCCATTCCGGTGTTGAGATGGACTCACAGCAACAACAGTTTTGTCTGAAATGGAACAGCTTCGGATCGAATTTAGCTACATCGTTCAGTAATTTATTCAAATCCGAAACTTTGGCAGATGTAACGCTGTTTTGTGACGGTAAGTTGACGCAAAAAAATCCGTAATTCACTTTTTTAAAAATATAAACGTACAAATAATTAATCTACAACAAATGAATCAAATTACAATTATATTAAGACAAGTTTCAAATAAACCAATAGTTTAAGTACAGACAGGAAATGCAAAACAGAATAACAAAAATGTTTTGTATAAAAACCGTATTTGCACCTTATTTGGAAGTATTCAGAGCAAAGTATCGTTATTTTATTTTTGATGTCAAACTACTTCTACTTTATTGTTACAACCTGTATAATTATGACTTGGATCGTTGGAAAGCATTTTCTACGGCGACGTATCACAAGTAGTGGTTTTCCTTTAAACTTTTGTAGGTGGGGCATAGGGGGTTGATGGGGGTGCGTTCTCTCTCATGTAATTTCAGTTCCTCTCCTCTACCCTATAGACTGTTTTGAAATTTTTTGATATCTCTTCGTTCACGAGATACAGCACTTTGTGAATTTAAAATTGGCACCCGCATATGTCGCTCTACATCTCGATTTTCCGTTCCTCTCACATACGTAGATGTTTGTACAGTCGCTGGCTTTGCCAATTGGCATTGCCAACGGCAAATCGCGGCACCTGAAAAATTGTCAAAAATGGAAAAAAATTAACTTTAGAGGCTTACATCCCTAACAAAGGAAGCAATGCACAAGTTTTATATGAAGTATTAACATTTTTTCAACTATCATATCCCAAGTATTTGGTACGAATTCCTGGTGCACCCTATATATTTAAAATAAGATAGAATATTTTTATAATTAATCTTCAATGGCGATCGAATAAAGTTCAGATTATATTTTCATAAATATAAAATAAAATCCCTTGAACATGCAATACAGTACAATACAGTTCAATACAGTTCAAGGGTTTTAATGTAAACATTCTTGACCCACTTTGATATTATTTTATGTGATAACGATTTAATATGATTTAATTTAGTACACATTCCGTTTTTAAGACGCCTACACTATTATTGTTTTAATCGAGGTTTTAATATTTTATGCAATAATACCCTAGAGCTAGCGAATAAAAATTTGGAGATTTAAAATTTTGTTCCAAATGAGGATTTATTAAATTATAAATAAATTCAATTTAAACCCACAAAATTAATTTGTTGTTTACATTTTTTAGTAACTTTCAAACTCCATATCTCAAGAATAGCATTAGTTGCAGAAATAATTGATAAGAAAAATGTTAATTCATACTCATTTAAAATGATGTGTAGTCTCTTATCCTTATAATAATTTATTGAGAAAAAGAAATGTTCGAGAAATAAGAAATTGTATATTTTATCAAGTACCAAGTGGCAAAAACGTTCCTTTAGTCACGAGTGCCTTATGAAACGAGTGACTGAAGATGTTTTTGACACTAGTGGCTCACCTGCTCGCCCGCAGGAAACATAAAACATAAATAAATTCAAAAAATAATTGACAATGACTGACGTGTCATTGAAAAATCGAATGACACAGAACTACAAAATTATAACGGAATATTGAATATAAATTACAAAAGATCCACCTGATGTGACGTTTACGAAACAAAATAAGCTAAACCAGCTGTGACTAGATTATGTGAATGTCAAACACCTTGAGTGTGAGAGCTATACTTATACACCACAGCACTAACACGAGAAGCGATTGCCTCGTTGCCTGACTGACAAGTGCACTGTCTACTTTCGCTCCAAAGATTAAGAACGTACTTCTAATGTCATCAGTCATTTTTGGTTGACCGCGAATTTTAAACGAATGGCATTTATATTCAAATAATTTTATCTTGATAGGTAATTTCAAGATGCAAATACCTTTAAGACAATGTCCTGGGTATACGAAATTATATTGTACAAGTTTTTGTTGAACTACTATCTCTGGATTCTCAAAATATTTGAATTAGTCCATTATTGACCTAGCTTAATAATAGAAAAAATTATTAATCCAACTTCCCAGTTGTCCAGAAGAAGCAATAGTTATCAACTTCACAGAGCTAGTAGTGAAAAAAAAAAGATTTAAAATTGCTATTAAGACACTGGTATTCATTATAATTTTTTACACTCGTCTTTTAATAACATCATCATCACTATATATTATGCTCTTTCCTTTATACCCTCCTTAAATCATTCTTCTTGTAAGTTATTCTTTACTGACTATTCTTGTTTATTTCACTTTTTTTTGTGTTTCCCAATAATTTCAATATTTGAACGCAACTTGATCCAAATATGTTGATACCCAAAAAATAATTTGTTATCAAACCGCAGTTATCTATCTAGCGTGGTGTTTTGGGTTCCTACCTAAATTCAAGGATTTTTATTCACATGAAAATTGTTGGCACACCAACTGTCGATAAGATTAAATATATATTATATATATTAATCCTCTATAAAATTGATCTAAAGACTATTAAATCGAATTATTTAATCTTATGGAATTTGCATCTTATTAGAAAGAAAGATTAACGGAAATATCGTGATAAACGAACCAATACTTGTTACATAAAAGCTCGTCGTGATAAGTGGAAATAAATGTGGAAAAAGATAGTAAACATTACTCTAATTTTTAAGTGTTTTTGTATCTCGAAACTTCCATAAAAATAAATAGAAAATTTCTCTGGTTTATATTTAAATTAAAAACCGCCATAGCTTTTGAATAACTGAACTGATTTTTATGTGGGAGAAGGATCTCGTTGTATAGACCTTGACTCTTTGATAATGAATTTGTTTACTTTCACATCAGCTCCAAAAACTAACACTTTAAACTGGATTTTTTCCAATTGACTCTTAAACTACCAATTTTCTATCAATTTCCTAATCCAAAAAGAAAGTTTGTTGCATTCAACTTTTTTTTTAAACTTTGTCATTTAATTTTTGATTACACGTCAGTCAGTCTGCTATCTTGTGAAAATATTTAAAATATAACATAATTTTTATTTCCTAGGTAGAAAAAGTACAGTAAGCACCTATGTCAAAAACATATTAGCTACTCGTACTAAAGTAACGATTTGACACATAATAAATTAGAGGCATGATAGATCGTTGAGAAATATTTCAAACACCCAAGTGCAACTTTTCTTTAACCTTCCTAGTTTGTGAGTTTAAAGGTGTAGAGGAAATATACATTTTATTTCATCTTCCCGGTGGATAGAAGTACAAATTTAAGATTTTTTGTAGGTTATTGTCTCTTCAAAACACATCGACAGTATTAATTATGTCAAATTCTAAAAAGCCAGTGGCGTGGTACGTGGGGTTCGTAATCTTTTATCGTACCATATTTTTTAAACACCCTGTATTGAGGGCTGAAGACGTTTGTCTATAACTCTTTATTAAATTTTCTACATAAAATGTACTCTTTATTAAGCTCGATAACACTCCATTTTCAATATTTTTAACTTTTTATTGCAGTAAGACACTTTTTTATGTTGTATTGTTTTTAAACAATAAATTTGTAATAGTCGTGAATATTTTATCTTCCCTTAAATGATAATGAATAATAACAAACCCATAAGAAACGTTTGTTTAAATTATTTGTAAGTGATCTTCAAGTAGGTACTTCAGATGGATTTAGGAAAAAACAGCTTAAAATTAGTAGTTTACCTAACTAGTGCGGAAAGTGATACTTTTCCGCTTGCTATTGCAGATGGCCGAACGACGCTAGCGGAGTTCGGCCAGCAATCGCGTGCGGAAAATTGATGTATTTTGAAGAGACAATAACCTACAGAAAAGCTCAAATTTATACTTTCATCCTCCGAGAAGATATGAAATAAAATGTATCTCTTCTTCTTCTGAAGCTTAGAGAAAAGTTGCATTTGGGTATTTTAAATATTTCACAATCTATCATGCCTCTAATTTACGTGACACCCGTATACAACAAAAACTTGTTTTGTATTTTTGGTATTTTTTTTCGTCGTAGTTTTTCTTAAGATTTTTTCACGTGATGTAGGGAAAATGGACATTGTTCCAAATCTGATTCGATAACATCTCCACTTACCTTCACCTTTCGTTTCTTTATTGCTAACTCTTTTTTTTTGGTAATGGAGTCACAATATCTCCCCTACTTTCATTCGAAACTAAACTAAGATTCTGATGAAATATACCACTGACACTCCAAAGATAAATTGACTGTAATTTCTGACATTTGAAGATCGATAGGTTTTAATAAAAGATGGAATCACTCCACGTCCTCACTGTCTGCAAATTTATTCGTTTTTATTCGTACACGATCTGTACAAATTTTAAAAGTAATGAAATTGTGGTTTCCACTTTCAACAGCTGTTTTCTCGATAATTTGTTTTCACACGTTGACGAGGTCACAAATATCAAATTCTACGACAGAATTATAACATAGATACTCGATCAATCAATTAATAATTTTAATCGATTATTAATATTAAAAATAAAAAAGTATATCACTACTACTTTCTACTATAATCTCCCACGCATGGATTCGAGTACATCTCTGGTATCTATCGTTGACACAAGACTTCGAACAAAATAAATAGATTGCACAAGAGCCAGTTAATATATATTTGTAGATGTACAAAAACGAAGTGCATAACTCAACGAATTTGTGTCAGTAGGTCAAGTGCATAATAAAAATAAAAACGTCTCAACTGCGCCCGAGATACCTATGACGCGGAGGATTCGAGAACTGGGCTAGCATCAGATGCGGATTTAACTGGCATTTTTAAGGGACTGTTGAATTCTTTACTTTTTTATTTTAAATTGGAAAGTTAGTTAATGAATTCGGTAAAAATAAATTGGAAGTTGATCGAAATTGTTTAGAAATTCCCTACTAGAAAAATAAACTTTAATTACAAAAAAATATTTATAGATCTAAGAGTGTTCTTTATAGATGAAACTGTTTCTAATTAACTCGTCACTTTACGCACGTGTTAGGTACACTATTTTTTCTATTAGCGTGCGGAAAAATCCCAAAAGTTAACATAAAGCAACAATTATTATTAAATACATATCAACAAATTAATTATTATTAATATTAATATTGAATTGTAATTTGTATCATTATCCAAACTAATTGCAGAGGCTCAAATGCTTCCCAATGAAGTCATATTAGGCCAGTCGTTGGGGTCATTTTAAATCAAATGCACAAGTAATTAGCAATACGGCTTTTTCTTATAAGTACCTTAAAGTATGTAGATTAATATAAAAAAGCTTCCCAAATAAAAAATTTTTTTTTCGAAATTCATATTTTGCGCTGGGAGGAAGGTGGAGAAAAATAAAATATACCACCGTGTAGGGGAAGTGTTTTGCAATAAAAATTATATCTTGCGTTTTTTTCGTCAGAGCAATGGTTTGCCCGGAAAAAATTCTAAGCTAAGTTTGTGTTCCATATTTTTATATTCCTTTACCTTCCTCTCAGCGCGAAATATTGAATAATTTCGAAAAAAATTAGGATTTTTAGATTTTTTGATTTTTTATACTTTTATTTACTCTTAACTACAACGCAGCTCAAGTAAATAAATATTTTTTACTTTTTTCAGGTGTAACTTTCAAAGCTCACAAATTGATCCTGGCAGCTTGCAGCAAACATCTAGCCGATCTGTTCGAAACTGCTCCCCTCCACCAAAACCTACTTGTCATATTGGATAACACGTCTGCCACAAATATGTCCGCCCTTTTGGAGTTTATGTACAAAGGGGAAGTTCACGTATCTCAGGATTCGTTATCTAGTTTCTTGAAAGCTGCCGAATGTTTACAAGTAAAAGGATTGAGTATCGAACACGAAAAACTGGCTTGTGCACAGAGTCACAACATTACCTCCATGGACACTGCGATCGACTCTCCAGGAAAACATTCCAAGGTAACGTTTAATTTAAATAATTTTTAAAATGAGTATATTGTATATTATACTAATGTTTTTTTAGGTACCAAAAGAAGAAATTGAATCCCCGATATCCAACACGCCGCATCATCAGTCTAGCCCGTCCCCAAGTTATTCGCCCACCATGCAACCGTACATGCATCCGCATCATTACAGGCCGTTCGAGCCGAGGAACTCCTTCGGAGATAACAATTTAAAACGAACCATACGTAGTCCCAGTGAAATACTACAGGAATCCGCGAATAGAGCTTCAGTGCTTAGAGATGGTAGCAAAGCTGTAGGAAGGCCAGGTTCTCCAGGACAGATGTGTGCTTTTAGACCTCCTTCATCTCTATCTAATTTGCCAAATCAGCCGGGCGGCGACAGTCCTTCGGAAAGTAGATTCGACCCGGATCCTGCCACAGCTTTAATATGCCCGGAAACCAATAATATAGATAGGTTTCAGGATCCGGGACGTCCTGAAGGTGAATATAATTAGTTATAATTGAGTATTTGTCTTAAATAACAGTTTTCAAAACAGAAGTACCGAAAGAATGCTATTGATTTATATGTGGAGAGATTAGATTAGATTAGAATTGGTGTGGCTATTTGTCCTATCCCACTCGAATTTTGCAGATATATTGTGGTCCTCCCTATATTTAGAGCTCCATATCTAGCTTTATTCTTTTTATTAGACTTAATAGCCTGGATACTACCTCCCTTGCATAGCTCTTTGCCTTTGCACTCCCAGAGTATGTGCTCCGCGGTTTCGTCTTCTTCCTGGCAGAACCTCTGCATAGGCTGTCATCTGCTAGGCCAATTGTATGCATATGTTTCCTCAGCCTACAGTGCCCTGTAAGCATTCCCACTATTATCTTCGTCATTTCTCGAGACATAGTATATATGTGGGGAAAAAGATTAATGAAAATGTTTAACCAAGTAGCTCTAGGTCTCACTGGCAAATGAGAGTATCGCAAGTGATTTTATTGGAATGGAACCTAAAATTTGGCATCTGCGAGATGTTATGTCGATTTCACGTATAAACTTGAAAAATTACTAGAAAAGGTGCTTCTAGTTTTTACAGAGGTTATCTACAGTAAAAACTGTTGGAAAATCATATGTCATAGACCTACAATATCTCGCCAAATATATCAATCGGCTTTGTTAAGAAGTTGAATTTATTTGTTAAAATAGGTACGATTAGTTGTAAACCACAATAGACTGTGGCATTTCGCAGTGGAGGGTCACCAGAAACCTAACATAACCTAATCTAACCTACTCCTTTTCCAGCAACTACTCTATGAAAAGCTTATCATATGTCGTTTAGAGTGTCTCTGGGCCTATTTCACCCATTTTCACCCTTTTCATCCATTTTTCCCACTTCAAACAGTTTCCATTGCTTTTGAATATGTTGACTACATTAAATTTTCTTATTTATACAGCTAAGCTATAACATTAAGTAATTTACTGGATTTGGTTCCCACTGAAAATATATACTTAAAGGTACAATTTATTTATAGATTTAAGAAAGAAAATGGACATTGCGATGCAACAAGATGAATCGCCAAGTAGTACTGCTGGAAATGGTAATGGTAATAACGGTAACATGCTCAATAACACTATTTCTTCAAATGGTTCGATCAGATCTCAAACAAACTATAACCATGACAGGGATACAGATCTTATACCGACCAATATATGGTCTAACGTAAGTGGGAAGCTAAACTGCAAGGCTGGAACTGTCAATACTGCGGATGGTAAGTATTTTTTTCATCTTTGAATATTGTTTTCATCTTCTACTTTAAAGTAATTTAATATTACCGATTAGTGTGATTGAAACTGTCTTTTTTAGGAAAAAAACTAAAGTGCCCTTTTTGTGAGAGATTGTATGGATACGAGACGAATTTGAGGGCGCACATACGACAGAGACATCAAGGAATTCGAGTACCATGTCCGTTTTGCTCGCGAACGTTCACAAGAAATAACACTGTCAGAAGACATATAGCGAGAGAACACAAAACCGAACTCAGTTTAAAGGCTTATCAACAAAACCAGCAGCAACAACAGCAACAGCAGGTACACAACCACAATCCTTAAGGTTACATTTTTAACGGTACGACAACTGCTTCAGATCTGGTGTAAATATATTTTGTGAAGAAGATCCAGTTTGTTGTCTGGGGACAAAAAATGAAGAAAAAATAGAAATTGCTGCTATTGATGTTGTTAAACGTAAATATTATCTGTATTGTTAAGGGAATTTCAGGGTAACAGTTATTAAGTAAGAAAATATTTTGCACATTGTATAAAATATTTGGTAATTTACTTAAAATTAGAGATGGAAATCATTTTAGATAGTGTGAGATGGCGAAGTTTTGAAAATAAGTACCTTTTTAAGCTTAAAACAGTTCAAATTTCTACTAAAACGTTGGTGAAACTTCTAAGACCAAGTCTTTGCAAAATGAAACAATTAGATGAACTAAGAATCTACTAGTGCAGATCACATGTGTGTGTCATAAAATTTTCCTATGTTCATGCAAAAAACAAAACTCTATTTGGTGGAAAAACTAGTTCTTTATTGCACTCATCTGTCATTTTACTACACCGTTTTGTCACCATGGCAAACAACGACATTTTTTGGTTTTTGTATTACACTCAAAGTCGCGTGTTATAAGCACTTAATATTTGCGCTTGTTGTTTTTTATTGACAAGATTGTGGTTTTTACACTTTTTTCTTCAAAATACCATTCCACATCTTAACAGAACAAAGGTCTTTTAGTTCTAAACTGATCATGCCCTTCTCGACAATCATTGTTAATCGCATTTTCTCATTTTACAAATTTGAGGATTTTCTAAGGTGTAAAACAGTCTGGCATTCCCTACATCTTTCAGCAAATTTGTATCACTTCCTGTCACACAAGTGCAAGGGTCTTATCTTTCCTCGCAATGCAGTCTGGTCTTTTACCTACTGTTACAATTGATTTTCTGTTCAATAACATCAGGAAAAAGTCGTGGAGTATATTGGAAAGATAAAAGTTGCCACTAGCCCTGCTAGCTTGTCACAATATATATTTTCTCAAAAAGCAAACGTTAAATATTATGTAGGTCAAATTTTTTCGGTAGAGTCTTCCTCTGCTTCCTTTGGCGGCTGTAACCCAGAAGCTGTATATATGAGATAATGGTGATTATATCCCATACGCCATACAATCCTGTAAAACAAGGTTACACATAATGGTCAGTAAATATACTTGTTACTGTAAAGCGATGGACATGCCTTTGTCGGTACAAACGACCTACTATTCTTTTCAATTGGTTTTTTGATCAGTAACAAAAGGAAGAAAAAGTTTAATGCAAAAATTAAATAAAGTAACTAGAATACAAATATTTGAGATATTTATGTTTGTGGGATTGTAATGGTTATATCCTTTAAATTCTGATTAATTATTTTATAAATACTATCTGAGTTGATTCGTTATTTCCGAAATAATTTTATTTTCTATTGATGATGATGCAAAGTCTATTTGTAATACTGATTTTCTGTTATTTTGGAATTCCCGATATACGGGTAGGTACGGATTGGATAATTTCTTATTTTATTAACGAAAAGGGTAAATAAAGAAAAAACCATCGAAGAGCAAAAATTTTCTTGAAAAAAAAAAGGAAAAAGTACGTGCAACGGTAAAATTTATTAGAAATGTGTTCAAATTGTTATAACCTTGATTTAAATTTGTAAATAATGTTATTTGCCGTTTCAACATTTTTTTTTAATTTGTTATTTCTTATTATAGATGTTTTTTTTTGTTGTACTTATTCTATATATATATATATGATTTTTGAAAAAATAATTGGTTGTTTGTCGGTCGACGAAAAAAAAAGAAAACATGTTTTTTTTTCGACGATCGGATATGAATACGTTTAGTTTTTAGAATATCGGAAGTGAATTTTGCAAAAACTGCAAAATAAAAAAAAGCCAGCGCTGGCTAAAAACTATCTACCTCATTCGTAACGTCTCTGCCTCAGATTTTTTAAATTTAGTATTTGCTAGTCATTAGTGCAAAAAATAGGGTTAAGTTTTCTTTCGGTAAAACAACTCGGGCGTCAGAAAAAACAGAAAACTGTACAACAACCAATTAAAACGTTGCCAGATTTTAAATCTAACGTTAAAAAATTCCGTAAAGTAACACTTTTGAGACGTAAGTTTAAAATAACAAGTGTGTATATCAGCTCAAATATATTTAAATATAATTCAGCATCTAATGTTGAATTTTCAATCATGAAAACCTAGATTATGTTAATTTTTTATTATATAGACGAAAAACTTTATCCATTTACAAAACAGTGCGCCATCTACAGATAAAATCAGGTTAACCAAATAAGATATTAATTTTAAGTACACTAGTCAATAAATACAGAAATAAATTCAAATAGTAATAATAGTAATTCAAACTACCTCAAACTGCAGTATTTTATACTACAAAAATATTTATATATATACACAAAATACGGGTCTTCTTATTCTATACATACAAATATATAAAACTCTATATTATGTATTATAATATATACAGTTTTAACGCATCTACCTCATATTTACATGACACTAATTTATTTATGTTTTTTTAAAGATAAGAATTTGTTTCAGTATAATAGTTTCAACATTTAATATCTAATAGTTAATATACGGATAGTACAAAACGTAATCTTCAGGTAAACTTAGTTTAGATAGCCATATATTATGCAATATTTTTTTATATACAAATGGAAAAAAACAGACGGATTTACAGAAATTTGTTAAATGTTATAATGATTGTACCGAAATGAATATAATCAGGAAATAAAAAATGAAATTTCTTAATTGTTTCTTATACAGCGTAGCAGAGCTAACAGTATCAGGAAAATTAATTGTGAAAATGTTAAAATATTCCCAATAATTTTTCTTAAAATGTCTCAGATCAATTTTCAAGGGTCGCCCATTGAAATGTGTAAATAGTTATCTCGATTTTTTTAATTACAATATTTTCAAAAATTATTTTCAATTTTTTCACATTTTTTTTCTGTATTTGAAATAATTGACAATTGAAATGCTTAAAATGAAGAAGAGAAAAATGTTTTTTTCTTGATATTTCTAGTAATTAATTTTTTGTGCTCAACTTTGATTTAAAGAAGTTCACAAATATTATTTAATATCAATAATAAATTGAGTTTTTAAATTTCAAAAATATTAATTTTGCTGACTGATATCAATCAGCAAAGTATTACTTTTCCTACCGAGGCAGCAAAGTGATTACTTTGCTGCCAGTGGTTATACATTTTCATAGCAACCAACTAAAATAAAGAGATTGTGGGAATTGTAATAATTTGCAAATACAATATCCTCATGAACAATCGGAGAAAAAATTATATGTTTAACTTGGCAGCAAAGTAGATTGACTGCCTAGTTAAACAAATAACTATTTTCATTGTTCCGGATTTATTTCTTGTCTTTTTTTTATTTCAATTTCAATATTTTTTAGATTTCTAACAGTTAAAATGATAAAAATAAAATTAATATAAAAAGACATGTTTCTCTCTAGTATTTTAATGATCTTCAATTTATATTTTCATTAATCCTCAATTTCTCATTTCCATAATCGATTTTTTAAAATTTTTCACCTCTGCAGAAATAGAGAAATATTATTTATTCCCTTTTTTAAATTTTAGTGGGTCTCATATCGCATTCAATTACCCAATATTAAAATATAAAAAAATATTTTTAGAAAGTAAAGGCTTTCCATAAGTATACCCTTCAAATATAAAAAAAACTTCATGGGCTATGACGAAAATCAAATCATTAGGTTTTAATAGAATCGCCCAAAAAACTAATTGAATTAGAAGGTTTTTTATCAACAAAGATTTTGGTTTGGTTTTTATGTTTTTGTGGTCAAATTTTGTAACACACCTCTTTTTTTGAAGCAAATGAAACAAAAAATTCTGAACTACACATTAGAGCTTCAGTTACAATATTTGCTTTCATTTTAACGAAACGATAGTAGAAATTTTGTTGCATCATTCCTGTTTATATAATTTTTTGATAATTATGTTAAAATTCATTACTGGATGAATTTTTCTACCTTATTGTTGAATACCATTTTTATTTTTTCTATTTACAGAATTTTCCTACAACGAACAGTTTCTGAATTAAAAATTATTACATTTTAGTGGAATTTTTCTTTTTCTTTATTTCAAATTGAACCTTACTGTTAGTTGTATGAAAAGCAGAATCAACTCATTGTTTAGTTTTAGGGAGTGTTTGTGTGAATAAAATTGATCTTGCAATACATTCAAGACTTTAAATGTAATTATATTTATTTCAATGGGTGATATTATCTTTTATGTATTGCAAGATCGATCAACTTACGAATAATTTATATTATTATATATATTTAGGTACAATTTACGGGTAATTTTGTTATTATTTCAAAGAGTGTATTAAGATAGATATACACCTTACAATATGTATATTCTGAGGCATCAGGGTTTTGATGTTTTTGGAAAATGATTTTACGTTTAATTGAAATAAAAAAAAATTCTTTCTAATGCTTTTAGGTTTTAAGTTTCAGAAAACATGGGTACTTTATGTTAAATTAGAGGAAACAAAAGTGTATTTTTTTCAAATCTTACTGTTGTTACAAAATCTTTAAAAAATCTACTCGTATTGTCGACAATTTGGATGTGGGATTTTAGTAAGTGGGAGAAATGCAAACATTGCATGATATAATCATTGTCCAGAGTGATTTTTTCACAATAAAAATCTATTTTTCAACACACGTTAAATTGAATTTTATAGAAGATAAACGTAATAATTTTTCAGTGTAAACCTTCTTTATTTTTGTGTTTGTTGAATTTATCGTTAAATTACTTCAGGTACATCTATAAATGATTGAAGTGTTTGGTAGAATATATGTTTCCGATGACTGCATTTGCAAAATATTAATCAAATTCAACTTTACTCCACCAAAGTTTTTCGTTCCTGAGAATGTCAAGCTTCTTAAAAAATATTGAACTTTTCAAATCGTGAAACAATTATCAATATTTTATGAGGTAACCAACAAAGATCATTATGAAGGATTCAGTTGAATCAACCTTTGGGTAATTTACCTAAACTAAAATAGTTCGTTTTTTTCACGTTACATAATATAATTAACCGAGTTATTTGTTCTTTAGCTTCAACACCCTCTATTTCTGAATGTTAGACATTATATTACAGTTAAAGTTGTTATTTTTTAACCATTTTGTATCCTTGCAAGTGAATTGGTGAAGTTAGGCAGTTGGGACAAATTGTACAATGGTATGAAAATTAAAATTTATTTTGAGTATGTTTTGGATACTTTCACTCAATTATTTCAAACATTTTTGTTATTAATTGAATTGTGCCTTACCAAAAATGCGAAGGGCCCAAATTTCATTTAATATAAATATTCTAAAAAGATCCGAATTATCAAATATAAATATTTCTAGGGTTTAGAAATTTTTTAAGTAAAAAATTTTTGATAAATGATCGTGGAAAATCTATTGAAAATTAGTAACATTAATTTTCATACTATTGATAAGAAAAATTATTTCATACTTTATACTGGATTAACTCCAAATCTTCATGGAGTTGATACTATTAAATAATCATTTTTAAATATACAGAATGTCTTTAAAAAAGTTCGACGTCAATTAGAGTATAAAATATGAATAGAAAACCTTCCTTCTACTTGTCACCTGTCAAAATCATCTGCGTCCAATTAAAAATGGTTCATTTCTATGAATGTAAACGTGAAAGTATATCATTTTAGTTGGTAAAGCAAAATGTAAATAAACGAGGATAGAAAAAAATCATACTATGGCTGTGGTTGATGAAAATTAGAATGATTACGGTCATAAAAAGTAAAATTTCATGCTGTAATTGAATATTTGAAAAATTTTCATAAACTGAGCTGCACTAATTCGAATGTTTTGGTCTTGTTAACTCTAAAAATAAGAGAAATCCTCAACGGACAAACTTTTTAATAATAAAAGCGACTCTAGTGCTGCCTTTTTTTCATACCTGTACTTGTATGAAGTTCAAATATGGGTTAGGTAATAAAATAGAAAAATATTAAGTTGATTTGTACTGTTGTATTCTTTAGTTTTGTTTTACTCGATAGATAATGCTTTACCAACGGAAATCTCTGTAAATATAGGAACTCGAATTATTTAAATATTGAAAATTAATTGTTGCTTGTTATTCATGTAAGATCACTAACTGTTGAGAGAAAAAAGTGAGTACAAATACAAAATCTACCTCAAAATGTTAACGTAAGCGATGCGGCTTTACATTAACTAGTACAAAATGTATGTAACTTTTTTGTATCTTGTATAACAAGAAAATATTTACTAGCTTACTATAGGTGTGTATATGAACTCAGGAATTTTCAAGTACAAAAAGAGATCGTATTTCTACCATAAATAAAATTAAAAATATTCAGGGAATCTCGTTTCATATAATGGTTGTTACTATACATTTATAATATTAATGGGTGAATTAAAAAAAAATCGTTTAAATGTATAACAAAAAGTATGAGAAATGGACAAACGCAAACATTTGTGAAATTTTTGTGTTCGTCTTTGCGTACTGTGACTGTGACACTATTTATATAAATATATATTATAACAATTTTGCAAAAATTAAGTGTATTTAGATTTTTAACGTTAAAATTGTCACCCTGTTGGAAACAAAATGAGTATTAAAATTGAAATTCATTCACGATATATAATGTAATATACAGTACACCGATTACCACATTTAATCTCCACTCCTGAAATTCGGAGTATAAACATCCTCTGTATATATAAAGTAATAATTTAAATGCAAGTATTTACATGTATTCATGTTTCTGTTTTACTTATTAATTTTAATAAACAATTTGTCGTTTACACTCTTTTTTTTTTCTCATGCTTCCTTTCCCCAAATGGCATTCGATGAATAACAGGAGATGGGCACCACAAAACAGTGAGATACGTGGACAATGAAAATGAGGAAAAGGTAGCGAAGGAAGGGAGGACAAGCAGGGGAGTAGTGGAAAGGGTGAGGCATAATGGGAAGAGAATTTGACAATAGTATAATAGAAGATTGAGACGCAAAGAAGAAAGGGTGTAGAGAGACAGAGACAGTGATTACGTTAGAGGAGCGTGGGAAATAAGGTGACTACCAAGGGGGTTGAAAGACGCGAAGAAGGATGGAAGGAGATAAAGATGGAGTAAATGTGGGATGGTAATGGTCACTACACAGGGATAGAAGAACGTTGGGAAGGAATGGAGGAAGCAGAATACGAGAAAGAAAATTGGCTAATAGGCACTATAAAGAAACAATAAGAGGGGGAAGATGGTCGATACAAATAAGGGTGAGAAAGGCGCCAAGATGTAAAGGGGGTGGGTGACAGAAACGACAGAAGGGGTGATAGGGTAGAAGAGAGGGACTACTGAGAAAAATGGTCACTTAAAAGTGAGAGATACATGAAAGGAGGAGAAAAAATGTGAGGTAGTGAAAACAGTGGGAAGGGAAGTAATACCTGGATATATGGCTTCTACAAAGTCAGATACAGACGCCGAACAGACAGGTTGTATGTATGCATGTATTTTTGGGGTACATTCACTGAGACCTGAAATATCTATTGTGCCCCCGTACTTCTACTTAGTTTCTGAGGAAAGTATCTGAAACTAGTAGCTCTTTTAGTTCTATTTCCTAAGGAATTTAAGGATAGGCTTCAACTTAGGTAAATGTTCCTCTTTTATCCAGTAATCTATCAGGTACTGTGCTCTAGGATTCTGAAGTACCGTGCAGCTGGAAAGTATGTAGATGGAGGTTTCTTCTCCCATGCCGCAATATCTGCATATCCTTAACTATTTTGAGCTTTTTCAGGTGCCCATTAGGATTCCTATTAAGACTCTTAGCGCAGTTTTACTTTGATTTATGCATTCATTTGATCTCAACAGGTTGTAGTCATCCAGAACAATCTTTGATTGTCTAATAAGCCCTACTATCCTTCTATCGGCTTCACCTATTTCTTCCAATATTACCTTTGGGCTGATTCCGCAAAAGGGTTAAGGCCCCCAGAAAGGGAACTGATTACACAAGACAGAGAGGGCTAGAGAGAAGAGCATATATCATAATGGGGAGAGATGATCATTTCACACGGTGTGTTTTTTATTGCAATAGGCTTTGTTAACATTGATAAGCCACCAGCAAGGACATTGTACATTGAGGAAGCATTTGCACAGGATAAGCATAGTTAGTGAACTCATGTGCAGAAAATGTGAACTCTACTCTATGAAATACCTACTCACTTCTGTGAGAACGTATAAGGACTTAGACGGAAGCAGAGTGGAAACTTCTAGCTGGAATGGAAGTAGGTAGATAACAAGAGTAATGGTACGAATATTCAGTTCGAGTGCCTGGGCTTTTGAGGTCAACCCAAACGCATGAATGAGTGAAGAAGCCATCAGGAAGAAATTACATGAAAGATTCAGTTTCTAGGCTGATTGGCTGGAGAATGTAATCGAGATTAGGAGGATCACAATAGATCTGAAAAGGTCGCAGTGAAATAGGCCGATTAACCACTTCATCGAATCTAATCTTAACTATTCTGATGGATTTCTTCTCACCAGTAAACCATGCTATATTATTAATAAATTTGTTCCCATAAATTATCATTCACAATATACTAACTAAAACTAACATACAAAGTGTTAATATTCTTATTTGGTGTTATTAAGAGTGTAATCATGGCTGATAACCATAACAAATTATCCCATAAGTAAGCGGTAACACGCGTCGGCACGCGTCCAGAGGTTAGATCACGTGTTGCTTGAAGAGCGGGTCATAAACACTCTGTGATAATGATCGCGTTAGAGAAAAAAGACTGTAAAAATATAAACGATATTTAATACAATATTTGAAGGCTTTCATTAAACATAATAAACGTTTAGTCGGGTTTCATAACAATAAAAATGATGAAGATGTATCGACGCCTTCTTTAATTCGCGTTAAATGTTTCAACAAGTATTTATAGGGTTGCCGGTAGATGGCGCTAGCTGGTTATTCATTTTAAAAGCTTTATTTGGGTTCACGCAATTACAGTTCTAAGACTGTCCGGAGTTTGCGCATTCGAAATTGGCTTGTTCGGGCTTAATAGGATGGTGCTGATACCCGCAGTTTGGCGTTCGGTTTCATTTTAGAGCAGTTCTTGGACGGTTCGAAAACCGTCTAAGCCAGTCCCTGCCCTCGAGATATCAAGATTTTCCTACCTATATCCATGTGGTACCTATGTATGTATTTTTGGGTTAACATTTACTGTGGTAACTAAGTTGTTGTGATTATTTATCATTCATCTTCTGTATGTTCCTTGTGATATATTATTCATTCTTTTTTTAATTTCTTGGGAAATTAAGCCACAATATTTTTAAATTCTTTATTTCAACGTTTCGGTAGCGTTCCAGCTAACGTTGTCAAGAAAAATAAGTAAAAATTGATTTTTATCCCTAACTGACACAACGTAAAGTTGGGGATAAAAATCAATTTTTACTTATTTTTTCTTGACAAACGTTGAAATAAAGAATTTAAAAGTATTGTGGTTTAATTTCCCAAGAAATTAAAATAATAATATTTATCATTTGTTGCGGTTGGAGGTGAAGATGTTCCTACAGTCACAACTTCCGTTACGGGAATACATGTATTGATTATGAATTTGGTGTCTGTCAGTCCGTGATTAGGCTCTTTGAGATCGTGGACTGAGAACATATTATACGTTGCACTGTTGAGGCGCAAATACGTCTACAAGTTATGTTGTCCCTTCTAACTGCACACCATAATGGTTGGTGTTAAATATCGTGTAGATATACTAGCCCCGTTTGACTTTGAAGTGTTCTCCGGCTTCGGAGTTCTTGGAGTTCTTTCTGTACCCATTTCTTCCATTCTTTTCTGTCCCTGGCTAATGCCTTCATCTCTCTCAATGTTGTTTCTATGTTACCTCCAATTCCTTCAATTTGGTCTATTAATTTCCTCCTGGGTCTTCCTCTTTGTCTTTTTCTTGATAGTCCCATATCCACAACTTTTCTTGTAACTCTATCCTGCTTTATTCTTACTAGGCCGCCAAACCAGTTTGATTTACGTTTTAATATTTGATATTATTGGGTCTCGATTAGTTATGCTTCTTCGTTTCTTAATTTGTCCCATTTCGTTTTACCTATATACTTTTTTTTTGAATGTTTTATTTCTGTTGTATTTATTTTTGTTTCATGCTTTTTCTGCAGTACTCAGTTCTCACTGGCATAAGTTATAGGCGCGTACTGTAATTTTGTTGTAGATTTACAGCTTTGTGTTCATATCAAGAAAGATAAACTAACATTTTTATTCCAAAGAATTCCATGCCACTCACTATTCTATTTTCTCCAAACAAACCAAAACATTTGAGTTATGGACTATGGTAGAAGACGTCAGAGATTTCTGTTTTTTGAAACGTCAAATTTCAAAATGTTTGTTGATTGCCGATATCGAAGACATAATTATACTTACTCTGTAGAATCAGACTTCCATAGATAGATTTATGCTGTTTAAACATGCGGATCAACTCAAAAATGGGATTATAAAAGCAAAAATATTTTGAGGAAAAAGGAGTTTTCAGGTGGCATGTCATGTTGGGACCTCTCAAAAATGTGGCTTACCTGGCTGTTGTTTTCCGAGAGCATGTTTGACTATTCAAGCTCCACTAGATCGTTTCAAGATCTTGCCTTTTTTCAGCTTTGCCTAATTTTTTCAATATTACATTATAGCTAATAAAGCAAAAGGGTATTTTAACTTCTCTTTTTGCTAGTTAGTCTAAATCAATTCCAGTACAGAAGATGACGATATTTTTATAGCCTAGTTCATTGAGGTTAGTTTGTCATTTCATATGCTAAACGTATTTTCTACATAAATAAATAAATCACTTCATTAATTTCATTCTAGTTCAATGAAAAAAGTAGCTTCCTATTCAATACTTAAGCAAATATTTAAATATTTTTGAGAATTAAAAGCTTAGAGCATGTAACAAGCGTTAAAAGTAGCTTTGGTGATAACCGGTACATGTTACACATCAAAATAACAGGACCGTTTTAAGAAATATCTGGACTAAGTAGGTACATGTTAGAATTTATTATCTTTTTTATGGTCTATTAAGACACAAATGTAGACAATTTTGTATCAAATCTTTATCTATTGTAGACAGGAACAAGTTCGTCGTGGTGATATCAGAAAGAATGCATACAGCCTTAAATACAGTTTATAACTAATGCGTACAAGAGATACTGTGCTCAGAAAATTTTTTTTTTCCGATTTTATTGAAAGACGGCACTACTAAACCTAAACTCAATAGTGATAGGAGGAGAGGTGATTTGCCAAAGAAACAAAGTACCTAGGAGGTCATTTTGATCAAATGATTTTATAAAACACTCACCTTCAGAAGACCACACAATCTTTACTGATGCAGAAGAATGTGTGGAAAAATATTGGGTTCCAATGACCCAATGGCTACACAGAAGGGTTGTTTAACAGATGAGAGCCCATGGATCAGTAGTGTGATGGGCAGACACTGCAAGGCTGTTGAGAAGCACATAAAGGCTTTCTTGCCTGTGTATTACCGGATCCATAAGAACCACTTCCAAAAGTACTATGGAAATTTTGCTGAATATGCTTTCACTACACATTTTTATATAAATCGAAGCCAGATCTGCTGCCAAAGATTACTGCATAATCAACAAAACATTAAGCCAAACGTACGGTTCTACTATGAAGAGCTTGACGAGGAGCTAAAAGCGGATGAATTAATAGGGCAACCCATTGACGCAACGGCCACGAGGGGTAGGTTAATTAAATATATTAGGTATAGGGAAGACTGGAAGAAAGGCTGAGGTATACGGAGTCGGAATTGTAGGGATAAAACAAAAGATAAAAGAATCATCAAAAGTAGCAAAAGAAGTGCTCTCGATGAGCAGGAACAAACTAAGCACCACAACGGAGCTACTCACGGGACACTTTCCCACAAAGGAGCACCTGAACAAAATAGGGCTGTATAACTGTGAGAAGCTGGACCACAGGAGGCAGAAACTGTATGGTAGACCTCAAATGACTTCAGAAGACTTCTACAACCAGCAAAGTGTCTGTATGAGCTAATACAAGGAACGGATTGGCTAAATAGGCTGTAGTCATAACACAAGGAGGATTCACAATAAGCCCAGGAAGCTAAGATGGTGCAGGCAAAGGGACGGCTCCTTTAAAAAAATAGTTATTCCAATAAGCCTTCCTAAGGATTAGATAATGCGGTTTTAATATTCGATATATCAAATGAGGCTATAAAATAAGGTCGTATGTTAGAGATTTGTACCACGCTAGGAAATGGGGAAACTGTGTCGTTTTCTTCTAGAGATGATATTTATGTCTTGATTAAAAACTGATAATTGTGAATCTGATTGGGTAGTTTCGAATTTCCCTCGTCAGGAGACTCATTTTGAACCTGTACCAAATTTGCGAGATCTATTAGAAGTGAACTAGCATTGGCAACGGCGCAACATTTCAAAATTTTTTTTAACAATGAGTATAAATACTTCAAAGTATTGATAACCCAAGATGTCTTATTATTTTAACATAAAAATATCATTACTGCTTTTTCTGTACAAACTAACAACTTTTTAAAATCAGTCGACATCGAACTATTTTTTTTATTTCTATAACAAGTATGGTCGAGAAACCAACCCTGTCGAGCAGTAGTGGTTGGCATTTTGCTTGGTTAAACCGTGAATAATAAGCATAAGGGGTGCATGAAAAGTAACCCTTTAGGGCGTTGCGAACCATTATTTTTATGTAGATACCGTCCTGATTAATAGTCTGCATCCATCAAGACTCTTTTGCATAAATAATTTACAATAGCAGCATTTTCGTGGCCCTCTTTGCTATACACAATATTGAATGCAAATTAATTATGTTTGTGAGTGTAACATTTTTAAGGTGCTTGATTTTATCAACTAAAATGATGCGCTTTAATAATGTTTATGCTTATTTTGAATAAAATTCTAAAATGTAAATAAAACTTCGACGTAGGGCGTTCGTTGAATAAAAATTGCTTGCTACTTCAATGAATATGTCAAAAAATGACGAGAGTTACATTTCATTTTTGAAGTGAAGGTTCTCTAATTAATTCGTCATCGAATTTATTCCATTCAGATGTTCAGCACTGTATACAAATATTCAATACATTATAATATGATATCCAGTATCGTCGGCATTCAGAATTTAGATATGTAACAATATGGAGTATGTTAGACTAAAATAATAAATACTCGTCATTCAAATATCTTCCATCCTGTATAGAATAACTGAAATCTTCTCTGAAATAAAATGTTATACTTAAAGACCAGAGCCGATGCTTTCAAAAATGGTAAAAAATGAAAAAATTAATAGTAGGATGAAACCCAATAGAAAATGAGGGGATTATGATAAAATTGAAAAGTAAAATAAATTACGGGCGATCCGAGTTTGGGAGTGGGAGGGGGTGTTTTTTAAGGGTAAAAAATGGTACGTGTACGGGTAAAAAAGCTGTTAAATTGAATGTTGAAATGTTAGTTTATTTACCCTGCAAATTTATGTATATGTCAAATGCGTATTTCCTAAGTTGATTTGTCCATATAATAATTTTACTTTCAATTTTTACAGTGATTCAAATAAATAATTAATTCTGAATCGTAATATTTATGTAACGAAAACAGTTTTATTTCTGATGTTCTGTTTCCAATTGTTGTTAGTTGTTAAAATAAATGTTCGTAATATGTACCAATATTTATTCTAACTTTTTTATGAAGGCACTCTTTTTCATCGCATAAAAATCACAATTTCTGGGCCACTTTCAAAGGTAAGTAATCAAAACTATAATTACTGTAATTACAAATACACATATATAAAAAATCCTATACATAAAAACCCAAGATTGTACATGCCTGATTCAGTAAAAGTGTATCGCGTGGTCGTAGGAAAAATAGTGTACATAATTTGTGCGAAAGTGATTTTTCACACTCGTGGGATTATACTTTCCACTCATGTGAAAAATGTCACTTTCCGCACTTGTTACGTAATATACTATAAATCTATTTCCGGCAAAACTACAAGTTCTATGGAAAAAAGTTAAATGACCAAGTTGTATTCAAAATTTTTTACATATACTTTGAATTTATGTGGAAAATTCAAATAACCAAGTTATTGGTTGTGAATTTTCAAGTTTTTCAAAAAAAATATTTTTTTTACGAAAATTCGTGAAAACTTCCCTTATTATGTATCTACTAAATACACTGTAGTTTATTTTATTTACAACCATACCTGTAATTTTGACATTACTGATGTCATTGAAGGTTTGAAAGTGTCACATTACCTACGTCTACTTCCCTCTTCCATTTCCCTCGCTGATTTCCCTCACTCGTTCAATAAAGCAAAATATTTATTTGAGTAATATATTTTATTGAACAAATTCTTATATAGAAACAATAGGGCAATTAATTAACAACAACATTTAAATAACTTATCATATATTATTGATAAAATTAATGGTAATATTTGACTTATTATAGGATTTAACCGAGATATTTAATCTCCTTGATGATTTGAAATTTCTTTACTGTCACTGTCACATTTTTGAATGGTGTCAAATAATTTTCAAAGGTAATACCACGAGTGCTTCAAATTTTATCGATAATTTTTTCTTTTCCACGAAAACTTGTTTATTTGGCAAAAATATGAAAACAAACCGATTTGATAAAATCACGACTCCGTTAGGAGGAGTGATTTTATCTAAATTCGGTTTGTTTGAATGTTTTTGCCTCAAATAAACAAGTTTGAGTGATGAAAATAAAAAATTATGTGATAAAATTTGAAGAGCGAGTTGTATTTGGGAAGATTATTTTTTTCAACAATTTAAAAGGATTTTTGAAAGCGCTTTTAGTTGTCAATAATGACAAATTCAAAGTAAAATTTTGACGTTTCGATGTAAACAAGGTTTTATCGATGAGGAAGCATAATTATCAGTATAATACCGAATGATTGGCTAGAATAATGTATTGCTATTGGTTAAAACCACCAAAATGTCAGATTTTGACAAGTGAAAAAAATAATCAACTTAATTTTTACTACATTTAAAAAATGTGAAATAGAAGGAAAGTTTTCATTAATGTCTCGAGATTATAGTTAATCTCTCGACAGTAATGAAACACTTCCCGCCTCGTTATGTAATATACTATTATCTGATGGCATGTCATAATGACAACGTTATGTCACTTAATTTTGATGACATAGGGAAGCTCATTATGGCACTAAGTACCATAACGAAATTCTATAAGGAAAACATGTAATGGTTTGATCAAAAAAGTTTATTCAAAATGCATAACTATGTACAAAACTATTTATTATAAATGGTAAAAGAACAATTACTACAATTTGTAATATTAATTCCAATGGATTCTACAGTTTTTACATCAGTAGTTGATGATTGTTGGCAAACTTGTAATCCTGTTTGGTTGTTGGCACCAAAAATTGCTTCTGATATTTTGCAGTTTTTAATTTTTCGAAAATGTATTGATATAAATGCCATCAGATAAAATTTTGTATGTAATACGAATCATAAACAATCATTATGGCACACGCCGTGTTATCGGCGACTTGTACCATAATGATCGTCTTTATGATCCTTATTACATAAATAACTATTATTTGAAATACTTTTCTTTCCACCTTGCTATTTTCAAAAAGTCGGTGGGCTTTTTGTTCGTTAAAATCTCTACTTTGTTATAGTGTGAAAAAAATATACATTACCATTACCTTACGGCTACTATATAAAGGAGAAAATCATTAGAAAACTAGATTTTATCGAAAATATTAATCCACCCTTTTTCTTTACAAATTTATGTGTACATTAGGATTTACTAGCTATTTAGATGATTATCCTAACCTATTTACCATAATAATAATCATAATAATAAATTCCTTCCTACAAAAACCGTTAGTTAAATCAAAATGCTTCGTCTGTCTATATCAGATATTTCGAACACTGATTAATATAATGTAAATCCATTCCACATTTTGGAAATTCTGAGGGTCGACACAATACAAAATATCCACCCCAACTTTTAAGGATTATGACGGATTTAAACCTCAACTATTTGTCTATTGCTACCCTTCGTAAATACGTACTGGTAATAATGTAAATAGCTTTGTACTGACATTAAATTTAATTAGAAAATTGAATACTTTACTTGGTTAGTAATAAGTGATAAAATAAGTTCCGCCCCACTAAAAATCATACAACGTGGCTGATGAACTTTTAACATTAATGAATCACAATTAATAATTAAAACAATGCACAGTAGTGTAGAGTAGAGCAGCGGGGCAGGTTGAATATTGTTCAAAAATTGAAAGTTTATATTGCCATTGATAGCTTTAACCTGTTTACCATGTTGAAACTGAAGCTTGAAGTGAAACGTCATATCAGAACAGAAGTTTTTAAGAGGTTAAATTGATACAATATGTACCTGGCTCGGACATGAGGAGAGGTAGTTGGTAGGTGGTGTGGTTTTGGACATAGGGTGGGTTAATTTTGGAAGTTTCAAGTTTCTATAACAGTCTCAGGCACATACCACATAATAATCAAGTCTCACGGAAAAAAATATGTGATATACGTACGTGGTATTAATGTTCCACGATCATCAATAGAGGAGTTCAGTCTAAGGCCAGTATGGCCAACAATAAGTGGTTTTCTGACAAGAATGACAGTTAAGGTCTACCGTTCAAAACATAAGATTTTTCCTACAACCACTATGTAACCACTACACAAATTTGTATACGCAAAGCAGGCCTTTTCTCAATTCTTTTGATAACCGTTGCAAAAATAATGCGAAAAGTACACGCTATGGCACTTTTCCGCACCGAAATGCCAAACAAAGCTATTGCCAACTTTTTTTGACAATTCAACTTAATTGAATTTCTTATTGGTGTACAATCATAGATAATGTACAATTTTTAAATTTAAACTAAAAGTAAGTAAACTATCTATTTGATTATTTATTTTAATTTATTAATTATTAAAACATTAACCTATTAAGCATTATTTTAGGAATAATGAATCAAGATGAAAATAATTTATCTTTTGAGTTTTCCAATTCGGACATTGAAAATACTGCACCAGAATTTCATGAAAACGTATCCAAAAAAGATACACCAGGCATAACAATACAAAATTGTTCAAATTTTACAATCAATTGTATATTAAAATGATTTTTCTATTTATCTCCATATTTTAAGTTTTTTCTGTTGAAAGTTTAAATAAAATAACCATATAAATTAATGTATTTCTTTCATTAATAAATGTAGTTGCGCACTTTGCGCACTAGTTGTACAAACTACTATTGCATGGTTTTATCATTGCGAATATCTATATTACTTTATTAAAAAATGAAACACCCCGAAGAGTATTTCTTGAAATTTAAAATGACTTTTTAGCTGAATACTCAATATATCAGTGGCTAATAATTCTAGAAACTCTTGGCATGTCACCATTTCATTTGTTTATCAGTCAATAGTTATGTTCACAAAGATCTCATTTGTTAGTTTCCAGTCCTCTTTGGTGGTCTCTTTTCGGCAATCAACTGGTTATCATATATATCTTTATCGAACGTGGAAAGAGCAGAGAATAATATATAATTAATATTTTTTGAAGTATAGTATTAGAATATTTTTTTTTTAAAACTACTTATTTGTACTGTCGTCTAGACTAGAGTATTCATATATATGGAGTAGATATAATAAAAGGTGTTCAATCTCTTATATTTGTTTTGTTCCATTTCCACATCAATATTATTTAGCTTTTTACCAAATTGCACTGAACTGAAGGCATAACCTGGAGAAATAATAATATTATATCATTTTTTGTAATGAATTAATTCTGGTTCAAAAACATTTTACTTAAAATTGTATGAAGAATACCTGGTGATGACTTTTTGTGTTCGCTTATTTTTATTTTCATGACTGGAAGGTAACCCCAGCCAGTAGAAAATATAATCAATCGGTCAAAAAATTAACAACCGACGGAAAATATTCCCCACCGGCTTACAGGATGTTTTCTACCGGCCGCACCCTGCTAGAAGTTTGTCTAGCCAAGTATAGCCATTTTGCCATACTGGACAATTATTCCCCCTACTTGTCATCCCATACCCATTCGACAAACGGAAAACACTTAAGCGCACTCGCCTCATCGGGAGGACTGCTTGCTTTACAAACGAGGCTTACCGACAACCTAAGAACGAGCACTTTCCCACAGTGTGCTACTACGTGCATCCGTGCAGGAAATATTCAAGCGTAAACCACCAAATTGGAATACATGTGGCTTTCTTAACAGTAAAATAAAAAGCTCACCAATGCCTGATGCAACGATAACCAATTTGTTGAACGAAGAGAAGAACATATTTAAAAAAATGGGAAACGAATAGCTTACCTATATATCTTTAGAAAAATAACAAACTCATGGAAGAAAGAGAAGACAATAGAGAGTTTTCGAAAACGTACATAATATACTGAGACGGTAGCGGTTAATATAAATTTAACCGCCCTACTATTTTGACAGATAAACATATAGTTTTCGAACCTTCTGCGCCTCCATAGTAACGGTAACAAAAGTTTTTGTTAGTTACAATATTATTTGATTCGTTTCTACTAGCAAAAGGCGTAAATTTGCAGAACATCACTCATTGAATTGAGGTTAGATTTTTCGTCTTTCCGTGGTCTTTTCGTTAATGCAACCGCTATGTCGACCGTCCGTAAGATACCGGTGGTGTACGGGAACGGTATACGCTAAGTTACATACCGTATGTCAAAGTTGTCAAATAGCGTTAATCAGAGTGCTTTTTAAGCGGCTTCGAAAACTTTCTAATATTTGGAAAAATGGGAAACGGCATAAACCTATGTCATTGAAAAAAATAAAACTGTCAAAGAAATGGAGGACAATATTCAGAAAAATAAGGAGCGACATAGCTAACCTATGTCTTTAGGAAAGTTTAGTAACTAAGGCCCCTGGTAGATGGAAGATTGTCCCCCATCATGGCTGGAAGATGACCCCAGCCAGAAGAAAATATAATCAATCGGTTAAAAATTTTAAAACCGACGAAAAATATTCTCAACCGGCTTACAGATCTTCCAGAAGCTTAATTTTACTATAAATTGAATTATCAAAACTGTATGTCAAATATCAATGAAATATTCAAATTTTCTATTATATATTCACAAGAAGGTATTGGTTCCAGCCTATGCATTTTTGAAAAAAGGATATAATAAAGCACTAATGATAATTTGGAAAATGTAGCAATGAGCAATAATTTAAATGCAGTATATAACTTAAGTCCTCTATTGATAAATGTTTTAAACTATTTCAAAATCAAATGAGTACCCAAATTATGAGAACGTTAAAAATTATAAAAATAATTCCAAATATTTCAAATAGAGTGTATTTATTTATTGCTAGTAATAGTAGTGGGAAATAAGGAGAGGATAAGGTATTGGGATCATATAGGAAACAGTATAGCTACCCTATGTTCTAAAACCAAAAATTTTCAAAATAAATACAGAGAAATATAAAATAAATACTCGACTATGCAATAATTGAAAATATTTGAAAAGCATATATCCTACTCTATTGATGAATGTTTTTACCTATTTCAAAATTAATAAGTACTCAATTTGTTTATAAATAATGAATCAGTTCAATTTTTGTATTAAAATTATTCGTAAAATATCCAAAATATCACAAAAATCTTTATTAATTCATTGCTAATATACCTAGTGAAGAAAGGATAAAATATTGTCAAAATATAGACAGCAACATAGTTTACTAATGTATTTTGGAAAAAATATATATAGAAATTGAAGAAGTAGGATATTTATTTAGTGCTAGTAACTACCAGAAAATGAAATAAAGACTCACCTTATATATTGAATTATAATCCTTGGGAATCTTGATCAAAAATTGAAATGGTGACATGCCAAGAGTTCCCAGAACTATTGGCCACCGATATCTGGAGTATTCAGCTAAAAAGTCATTTTAAATTTCAAGATATACGCTTCGGGGGTGTATTCATTATTTTAATAAAGCAATATTGATGTTTGCAATGATAAAAAACATGCAAAATATTATATTTTGAATAGTAGACCTTAACTGTCATTCTTGTCATACATTATGTCTCAGTAAGTTGGAACCATATGGGAAACTTTGTTATTATTAATTTTAGGAAAAAAATGTATTCTTCATAAAAAGTTCTGCATGTTCTAAAATCTGAAATACAATCAACAGATATCAATTTTTTTCAGTCGTGTACGAGGTATGTCAAAAAATATGAATTTTACTCAAAAGTAAAGTACCTTTAAATTTGACAATATCGAAAAATGTTATTAGAAAAAAGTTATCAGTACCAAAAACTATGTTCAAATATGCAATTACATTCATTTATTTTGAAAAAATAGGTTTTGTGTTTGTTTACTATTGTTTCTATTTTTTCTTCACTATTTAACAGAGCTGCCATTTCTTGTATTTTATGAAAACCAACTAGCGATTTGACGTTTGCCGTCAGTGCATCCTAGATTAAAAATCGTTACGTACGCAAATTGCTAATAAAAAAGTTTCCCATATAGCTCCAACTTACTGAGACATATTGTATATAATACCACGAGAGTGAAAATTGTTCGGCAAAATTTTTCGATTGTCATGAAAGTTTGTTGCTTGGCAATTACCTAAAAGCAACAAACTTGAATACGATAAGAGAAAAATTTTACCTTACAAAATTTTCAATAAAAAAATCATATATTTTATACACATAGGTTTGACATTTTAAACGTCAAAGAATTGCCGCGACAAGACAAAAAATTGTCAGTTCAAAACCTTCAAATTTTGTCAGTTATCAATTTACTCTAGTGAAATAGTCAGAAAAAACACTTTTTGTTGGCCACACTCACCTTAAACTGAACTCCTCTATTGCAAAATCATTACGATAATGCCCTTTTCATAGTATCAATGGTCGCGTTCATCCCAACAAAGTTGATCAGGTAGCGATGTTTAGAGTGATCCATCAGATCGTAATTCTGCTGAACGGGCTAATAAAACTATCTCTATAAATGTCAACAAATGTCAATAAATACAATAACAACAACTCAATTTTATTTGATATATAAGACAATTATTTATTTATTTTTAATTTTAATTTAGTCTAATAGTTATTATCAGTGTTTTGTGAGTATAGTAATCATCGACAACGAAAAATCAGCCTGGTGCGTAAAGTATTTTGTTTGAGAAAATCTTTATTTCTATTATTATATGATTAAGAAATGTTTCAACAGAAATTTTCTGTATTTTCCACTGCATTTTTCTTGTATTTTCAGGAGTATTTTCTAATGATACTAGTATTTTTTAGATTATTTTCTGTATTTTCTCTAATTTGTACACTATTTTCTTCAGTGGTTTACCCATCGGAGTGAAACTTCCTGACACACTATATAATCTATTATTAAAATCATAAGTCACCACCATCTGTTCATTCATTTTCAATGAAATACAAACTAAAATATCTCCCAACAATAATATTTTTATTATGTTTTTAACCTATGACATAAATGACAGTTAATGCATCATCAATCGGTAGCATGTAGCGCATTTTAGTTCTGATTAAAAAAATGGCGACTGATACCATAGCACAGATTATAAAAGAGAACAGATGCGAAAGCTTGACAGAGAACAGTAAAAAAGAGAGAGATGGGTGGACATACCCATTTAAAGGTCCATCGTCATATGTCGACTCCGTTCGGGCCTCTTCGCGAAACTTTTCAACAGGGTTATCAATTTGCATAATATTTCCCTCAATTCACGATCATGCGTCGAATATTTTATAAGCATTATTTTTAGTGTGATAGTTATACAAATACAAATATTCGACAATTACTTGTTTTAAATCAATTTCATTAACATTAAAAGAATTCTACAATTTAAAAGATTATAATGTATAAAAATCATACCATAAATATATACTTTTTTTCACAAACCATCTTTGGCAACCATGCACAATAACCGTGACGGTTTGGCTCAAAAATTAAAATACAAAACGTCAGTTTTGACACTTCAGTTTGAAGGTTGTCAATCCGCGATATTATTTGTGTTATTCGACTAATCGATTGTAGGTTGTGGTAATATTAACTGAAAATAGTGTACATTAGTATATTATTTTTATAAAATGAATAAACATCACGGGGGAGTGTATTGTTCATACAGAGACTGTCCAAATAAATTTTATTCAGAAAGAAAAGTGAAGAACCGGCACTGGAAACTGTTATTGTTTCCAAGTCAACATTGCAATTTGGTAAGAAATTCTAAAAAAAATTTAAGCTGGCGACATCGCGGCCATACCGAGTTAAAGGTCCAAGGTCATTGAAATCGGATTTGAAAATCCTTTGATGTTTTGCCGGCATTCGTATCTGTTCTCTTCTATAATCTGTGACCATAGCGCTTAATCTGATCAGTCAACAAAACACGCGTTCAGCAGAAAATTAATGATCGCTACGGTAGCGCTATGTTGTGATGAACGCGACCAATGTAATGAAATGATAATGATGATGCTTGAAAAAAATTAGTTAATATTTTTTCGGATACTAACTTACTTGCCTACTTATTTTCAGCCCATCAGAATCTCGATATAAAACGCACGAGAATACGGCGTCCTGCTCCGCAATGGACGAGTTTTATACAAGGAATTGCCAGAATAACTAACAAAAATACCGAAAAAGGTTAGTCGCATGAAGAAGTGTTTTTTCTCATATGTTTTTTTGAGTCCCTTTACCACCCATGTTGTACAGGAAAAGTTTGGAGTTGTACCCGAAAAGTTTGCAGGTCTATTTAGTTTGGGGTATTTTACATCTTATAGTTGACGAAAAACTAATGACAGCTGTCAACACATATTTGTTTCTTTTAGGTGGTATTTGCAATAATAAAAGCAGATCGGAGTCTCACAAATCACAAACGAAAGTAGAATTAAAGTTAGTATTCAATATAAGTACCTACCAAAAACACCAACAATGCCAAACAAATAGGTGTTGACAGCTGACATTAGTTTTTCGTCATTTGTAAAAGATACAAAATACCCCAAACTAAAAATACCTCCAAGCTTTTCTAGTACAACTCAAAGGGACTCAAAACATACAAGAAAAACCAAACGTTGATTGAAAAAACGACTTCCTTATGCGACTAACCTTTTTTTGTATTGTTTTGTCCGTTATTTTGGCAGAATTCGTCCATTCAAACTGCTCAGTGGGTTTATTATTGAAACCTCACTATAAAATCAATAATTTATTATACTTGATAAAGAAATGTCAAGAGCTTCAAACTTTCTAATATTAATTATTCTGAAGAAATAGACTTGTTGTTATCATAACTTGAGATAGGCCCATCATAGGCGAGGACAAGAGTCGGGTGGGTCGAAGATTGAAATATAAATAAATGTTTCCCAACATTATTTTGTCACATCTCAATTAATGGGTCCTATCTAATAAATATGATAACCTAGGATTATTAAATGTAACAAAACCACGCGCTTATTCTGGAGAAAAAATACCATCCTCAAATAAATACTGAAAAATGAATACAGATTTTCAAACATTAGAACACTTGAACATTTTTAGCACCATGCGGTTCAAGCATTTCCTTTATATCCCTTATATCAATATCAATTAGGTTTATCTAGGCAATAATTCTATAATCGGCTACTTGCGAGTCACGTGCCAATAGCGAACACACATAACCGAAGTCACGTGGCGATATTTAGAGTGGTGGGTTTGTATCGCGTGACGACCATATTATAGATATGTTTTTGTTATTTTAATCGTATTACCAACACATTATTAACTATGACACCCTTTTTTCATTCCCAAAAAAACACAATAAATAGAGATACGACAACCACTTCAAAGTTTTTTTGTTTTTTTCGAGATTATATTTCGAAAATTTCTCATGGGAATTCGTAAGCCCGACTGAGATAACAACAGTTGTTACGATTTGATGAATAATATTATGGTTATAAAAAATGAGTACCGGTTGGCTGACGATACGAAAATTCAAAAAGTGTGTCTTTAACAACGGCTGGAATTATAAACCCTGTTATAAGTTGTTCGTGATTCCCGCTGTTACAAAATTAAACATTGATACCATATACATGCGTTTTCCCACTACTATATTGCTTTTAAATAAAACTAAACTAAATCGAACTTCTCAATTAATGGTTAATAATTTTTTTCTATTATTAAGCTAGGTCAATAATGGACAAATTCAAATAGGTATTTTAAGAATTCAGGGATAGTAGTTCAACAAAAACTTTTACAGCATAATTTTGTATACCCATTAGTTTAAAATTCGCGCTCAACCAGAAATAAGTGATGACATAACGAGTACGTTCTTAATATTGGGAAAAATAGAATTCGATAGATGGCGCTCCGAAATGTCAATGTCATCCTAGCAACGAGTAAAACAATTCAGCTGCCGTATAAGCCCTTTGATATTTAAGTGATTTTATTTTGCTGTTTTAGTTATTTTCAGTGTGTTTTGTGAAACTTTTACTTTTTCTTAGATTGTGTTTTGGTATTTTGTGTTGTTAAAATAAATTTTGACTCCTAATATTTTTATTTTTGATGGTTGATATTTGTCAAAAATAAAACAAGTTTAGGTATGAATTCGTGTTTTTATTCCATTTTTGATATAGTCATATCTACAAAAGTTACAGGGAAGGTCCGTTTGTATTGAGTAATATTTTAAATATCTTAAATACCGACTTATTTTCTCTTTGTTTTTGTAACTATGGATTAGGAATAAACTGACTATACAAAGTTTATTTGAATTTGTAAATGCTGAACCTTCTTCTAGGTACATAAATGAGGGACAGGTAGTTTTAGTATATTTTTAAATGAATAGAATAACTTAACCTCTTCCATAATATCTCTGATTATATAAGAATATAACCTCAGAAATGATGACAGCTGAGTTGAATAGAAAAACACAGTTTTAAGCTTGTCACTGACACAAAATTAAACAAAGTACGAATTTACGGTAATTACGTTGACTTGCATATAATAAAAAAACAATGCAAAACAAATTGTTTTACTCGTTGCGACAATTACAATTTTTTCCGCCAGAGGTCTCATTGAATTCTACTCCGTCAAATACCGGAAACACAGTGAACTTGTCAGTCAGACGACAGGGTAAACGCTTCTCGTGGTGCGTTTGTACATTATTTTCAATTCTCGTCCTAAAGCCTCCCACCTTATTAAACTATAATAATTTTGGTGCTCGGTCAATAATAATAGTCTTAACCAGTGACTTTTTTCTTCTAATTAAACCACAAAAACCAGGTTAACTATGAGTTAACCAAACAAAATTTCTCGACTTGTATTCGAAACCAAGACAGTAAACCAACCACACAAACCATTGATATAGTTTGACAGAATAGTCTATGATATTATTTATGTATCTCATTAGAGGTAAGTTGTTTGTTTATTATTGTTTCCAAGTTTCCACAAACCGTTACGTCATAGCCACTTCCTCACTTCTTAGCAATCAGACAACTTGGGACATGCCACAAGACGGTATGATAAGAATTATAAGTTTTCGGAATTAAGCAACAAGAAGGAATGGGATCCAACAACCATTACCAGACTTGGAAGGAATGCCATTCAATGGTACACAGGCGGCTCAAAAGCAATAAGAGGAACTGGGATAGTAGTGTTCGGGCCAGGAACCTGGCACTCTAAAAGCTTGGGAAAAACCCCAAATACCTTTCAAGCGGAAATCCATGTCTAGGAAAGTGCGCCCAGTTCAATATTGATAAAGGATACAGAGGACCAAAGATTATCATAATGGCAGATAGTCAACCAGCCATTAAAGCACTGAGCTCTTGCGTAATCAGTTCCAAAATGATGTGGGAATGCCTAGGCAAACTCAATAAACTGGTAGAGAACAATATAGTTACCTTACTATGGATTCAAGGACACACTGGAATAGAAGGAAATGAAACAGCAGATGAACTAGCAAAGAGGGTGACTGAAAAACTTTTCTGGTGGCCTGAACCCTTTTGCGGAAGAACGAAAGAGTTTATAAACCCTTCTTTACTCAACAATTTAAGTGACGACTTCTTAATTTGATACTTGTTGATTGTGTTGAGTGGTTGAAGTGGAGGAAATTGTAAAAAACACTTTCATAAGTTATTTCTTGAAGTAATTCATGATCATATTTGTACAAACCAAGGAAACACATTTAATTTGAAGCTTAAATTAGGCTTAGGATTGTTTGTTTTCTTTGACTAGAGTTGGATTCATATTTAGATCTGAAACTAAGAACATATAACCATGTATAATGTGATGTACCTAGATAATCATGCAAGAAACTAAGAAAATAAGATTTAATATAAAACTTTGAAAGATGGACAACTTCCAAGTGATAAATTAATTACTTCTCTTTTTAGTTTTCTTGAGATATGGCGCTAAAAAACGAAAATTTCCATCTATTTTAAATAACAAATTGGCATTTATTCCGAGATATCTCGTATAACAATATTTGTATTGACAAACTGTAAACGCTAACAGCCAATCTCCATCGTAAACAAACTCGAATTTTTTTCGTAAACCTATATTTTGATAGCGTAAAGGACCGACGAAGATCGGACAGATGGCCAGAAAATAGAGTATGGTGGAAATTTAATTATTCAAAGGGAGCAAATAATTGCTATTGGCAGTCAGGAGGGAATTCGAACGTTTTCTATTGTCGGTTAAACGCACGGGAAACTCGCTTTTATTTGTGCATTACTTTGGGATCAGTAACTTGAGACGAAAATGAAAAACCCAACTTCCCCCGTTCGAACGATCATACACGTATACTTGACTGCATCTACCATGAATAAATAATACAAAATACTTTGTTTGGTCCAATTAACATCCAAAGATTAAATAGACTTTTTATTATTTATTTTAACACTACTCTGATATTCAATTGAACTTATTTTTTTTGCACTAAATATTTTTTTTCGTCTTCCAAGACTCAGTGGTTTTTGTCATAAAAATAAATACAGGGTGTAACGAAAAGGCAGGTCATAAATCATACCGCATATTCTGGGGCTAAAAATAACTCGATCCAACCCAAGTTACCCTAGTACAAATGTGCATGCGAAAAAAGTTGCAGCCTGGCTGCAATTAGATATCGTCAGAAGCCATTGTTTTTTTAGAATATTCGGTTTTCGTTAGTAAAACGGTACCGACTAAGCATTCAAAAAAATGGAGGCCATTTCGAACATCTAATAAAAACTACACATTTGTTAATAAATAAGATTCAATAAAAAATTTGGGACCCTCGAAAAACTTAAAAATTTATTGACTTTAATTTTTGTTACTCGTAATTTTTGAAGCATAATGAAAAATAGGCCGTATCTCGATAAAAGCTGATAACTGTAAAAAGTGCTAAGGGGCAAAAAAGTTTCAAAAATAATAATGTTCGAATAATAATGGTGCCACAATAAGCATTAAATTGTAACGTACTCAAAAATTATGGGGTGGTTTAGGGGATCTCATCTCCCATAAATTTTTAACGGTGTGCAATAATTCCTATTTTTTTCAAGATACTTATATCATAAGAAAGCCACTTGTCAACTTTCATTATAATATGTCGAAATATTCGAAAAAATCTATTTTAATTTGGTAACTTCGAAGGGTTGTAACTTTTTTCGCATGCATATTTGTATTAGGGTCACTTGAGTTGGATCGAGTTATTTTTAGCCCTAGAATATGTGGTATGCTTCATGACCTGCCTTTTTGTTACACCCTGTATATTGATGTACCAAGTATATTGATGTACCAAGTATATTAATGCTCCTTGGTTCATAATATCTTGGAAAATAGGGTACACGCATATTTCATGTTTTGCTTAGATATTAATTTGTAATTGTAAAGTTGATATCAAAAATAACTACTAATAGGAAATAAACCAGTTTCCATTTCAAATTACTTCCAAATTTTGAAATAAAATTCAAATTTTAATACACTTTCCAACCAACACCCGAGGATTTCCGAACGCTACCGATAATACGTGTGATGTTACACTTTTACTTTTGCCATGGCCGGTAATACATAGGTTTGGGTAAAGAAGAATGCATAGGTTATGTGTAGTTTTGTGTTTATTATTGTATTTTAATTAACTATTCGACGTAAAAATATCATTTATCTGATGGCATGGCATAATGACAACGTTATGTCACTCAATTTTGATGACATAAGGAAGCTCATTATGGTACTAAGTACCATAATGAAATTCTATAAGGAAAACATGTAATGGTTTGATCAAAAAAGTTTATTCAAAATGCATAACTGTACAAAACTATTTATTATAAATGGTAAAAGAACAATTACTACAATTTGTAATATTAATTCCAATGGATTCTACAGTTTTTACATCAGTAGTTGATGATTGTTGCCAAACTGTTTGGTTGTTGGCACCAAAAATTGCTTCTGATATTTTGCAGTTTTTCATTTTTCGAAAATGTATTGATATAAATGCCATCAGTTAAAATTTTGTATGTAATACGAATCATAAACAATCATTATGGCACAAGCCGTGTTATCGGAACGACTTTTACCATAATGATCGTCTTTATGATCCTTATTACATAAATAACTATTATATGTTTGTTTGAGACCATTAAGTGAATATGTGTGCTTTTTTAATTTATAAAAAGTCAACGTAAAGTGGAAAGTGTTCATAAATATTCCATATTTCCGAATAAGAATGTAAACGAGTACGAGTAAAAGAGTGACGTAAAACGCGTTTTGGCGTACTTTCAAATTTTATGATTTTTAAAGTGGTTTTAAAAGTAAAAAAATATGAAGATATTTTTTTGAAAAAATAAGCATGCAAGGTGTTAGGAGACCTGATAAAACGTCGATTCCCACCAATAGCAAAATTTATGCCTGTACCCTATTATCCACACAAATGTCTTCAGGTAATTTTATTATTATTGTTCAAAATGATAGCACTAGCAACTGCCAAATATAAATCAAAACAAACCTGGAATATTTTCGGCGCAGGCCATTTCGTGGTATTTACTTATTTCGAAAAATTCGATTAAAAAAAACATTCAGTTTTTCCATTTTTTCCATTTTTGGATCGAATAGGCTCCTTGCAGATAATTTTTTTATTGCATTAAAATGATCAATTATACGTAAATATCATCCCACAGAAACATTTTCAAATTTTGTTTGATATTAAAGTCGTAATAAATAATTGAAATTCAAACGACTAAAATGCCGCCAAAAACACATTTCAAGCAACAGTGACGTCACAAGGTAAAAATGTCAAGTTTTGACGTCTATCAAAGTTAATTTTGACGTTGTTTTTGGTGATTTTTTGAGAAAAAATGGTTTATCGGTATTGTATCGTGCCAGGTTGTGGAAGTACAACAATCTCCACTCTTGGAAAAACATTCATTAAGCTACCCATTGAAGAAAAACTCCGAAAAAGGACCCAGAGGTAAATTATCAGATTGTGCCTTTAAAAATCCTTCAGACATCTTAATATTTAAAATTAACGATAAACAAAGAAACACAACAGTAAACACTATTAAACAATAAATTGATGCTAACATATTTCAAGTAAAAATGCTTTTAAAATGGATAAACGGGAAACCAGATTTGAAGTTTACATTTAGCGGACGACAGGTTTACCTTGTGACGTCACGACCAATTTCATTGCGTTTTCGTGTGACGTCAAATTTAAAGGGCTTCGTGAAACTTTGAAAGGGAATTTTTGAGATAATTTTGAGTACTTCTTGGAAAAAAAAAATGTGGAAGGATATTTATTATACTTTAAGAGGTTTTTAGAATACTTTAAGGTAAAAAAAAATTATCTGCAAGGAGCCTATTCTGCAATTTTTGTATTCTAAATTTATAACTTCACAATTTTTTTTTTTTTTTTTTTTTTTAAGCTAGTCGCATCAACCATGTGGGTTATTAGCGACTCGGTACATTTTACAGTTTGTGGATTAGTTGTATTTCGGTGAGGTACTTAACTAGAGAGTTTACTCTACAGTCATTTCCTAATAAAATTTTAAGGTTCTGAGGAAGATTATTATTTTGTCTTTGCAGTTTGTACTTAGGGCAGTCAATTAGAAAATGTTTTACTGTTATTTCACATCTGCACAGATCACATTTGAGTGGTTCCGTTTTCTCGAACAGGTACTGATGGGTTAATCTGGTGTGACCTATTCTTAGTCTTGTTAGTAAAACTTGGTGAGGGCGTCTTGCAGGTATCATTTTCCACGGTTTCACTTCGGTTTTAATTTCACGCAACTTCACTTTAGATTCTCGCCACTGACTCTGCCACGCACTAAGCACTTTTTCCTTCACATGGATTTTTATGTCATTTATCGTCACTTCTTGCACTGTTTTTGCACTATCACTTTCAATGGCCTCTTTTGCTTGCTGGTCTGCTTCTTCGTTTCCCAGGATTCCGATGTGGGATGGGATCCACATAAATTGTACTTCTTTGTCAGTCGTATATAGCTCATCTAGTGTTGCTTTTATGGACAGAGAAATAGGATGAGTATCATACATTTTTTTGATGGACTCAAGTGAACTGAGGGAATCGGTTATTATAAGAAATTTGGAGAAGTTTAAACTTTTGGCATGTGTTACAGCTTGTAATAGTGCGTACATTTCTCCTGTGTATACAGTGCTGAGGGGTGAAAGTTTAAAAGTTAATTTTGTGTCAGGAGTAATAACTGCAGCTCCTACTCCATTTGAAGTTTTTGAGGCATCAGTATACATTTGGTAGTATTCTTTATACAGATTTATTTGTGTGTAAAAAGCTTGTTTTATGATGACAGAGGGCGTTTCATTTTTTTTATGAATGATCAGGGATTTATCTATACAAGGATGATTGAGTAGCCATGGTGGTGATATGACACTATTTCTGAAAGTTGGAGGATTTTCAATGTGGAAGTCAGAGGAGTATTTCCGTACTCTCTCATAGAAAGGTGGGTCTGATCTTTTTTGTTTCTGAAATAGGTTGGGATATTTACTAGTATGTACATTTTCATAGACTGGATGTTCAGCGTTTCCTAGGATAGAAGTAGAATAAGCAAGAGTTTGCATCTGTCTTCTAAGTGATAGTGAAGGTTCACTTAATTCAGCATACAAGCTTTCAATTGGCGAGGTTCGGAACGCACCTGATATAATTCTCAGAGCGTTGTTGTGAATGGTGTCCAGGTTTTTTAATATGTGATTTTTGGTAGAGGCATACACAATGGATCCATAATCTATTTTCGTTCTTATAAGGTTTTTGTATAAAAGGTGTAATGTCTTTTGGTCTGAGCCCCAGCTCCTGTTTGCAAGCACTTTAAGAATATTTATACCATTTTGACAGGATAGTACTAGAGTTTTTATGTGTTCATTCCAGTTCAATTTAGTATCAAAAATCATGCCTAGGAATTTTGTATGACTGACAAATTGTAGTTGTTGATCGTGGAGACTGAGATGAGGGGTTGGGTAGACAGAAGTTTTAGAAAAAAGTAGGCATTTTGTTTTTGAGGGAGAAAAACGGAAGCCTGACTCTTTTGACCAGAGTTCAAAATTTATGAGTTGATTTTGCATTAGTTCCTGCATAGTTTGGATGTTTCGTCCCTTAATATATATAACTAAGTCATCTGCGAAAGCTCTAATTTTTATTGGTTTGACTATATTTTTGGAGATGCCATTGATTGCTACTAAGAATAGGGTAGGGCTAATTACTGATCCTTGAGGAGTGCCGTTCTGCTGTGTTTCTTCGTTTGATGTTATACCATTTACCCTAACTCTAAACGTTCTTCTGTGGAGGAAGTTTTTTATAAATGCTAGCATGTTGCCGTCTATATCCCATTGTTTTAATGTGTTTAGTATATTGTATCTGCAAGCAGTATCGAAGGCTTTATTTATGTCGAAAAATATAGCTAGACATTTCTGTTTATTCGCGAAGGCTTCATGTATATCACTTTCAAGGTCAATTAAGTTGTCAATGGTGTTTCTCTGTTTTCTAAAGCCGCTTTGTTCTGGAATTATTAATTTCCGTTGTTCTAGTTCCCATAATAATCGGTTGTTGACCACTTTTTCCATAAGTTTACACAAAGTGCATGTTAGTGCAATGGGTCTGTATGATTCTGCGAGTATTTTCTTTTTTCCTGGTTTTAAAATTGGTATTAAAGTTGCTTGGGTCCACTGTTCTGGAAATACTTGTGTCTGCCAAATTTTGTTGAGTATTTCAAGCAATATTGTCTTACCTGAGTCTGCCAGGTGCTGCAGAAAGGACATTTGTATGTTATCGGGGCCTGGGCATGAATCTTTAAAACTATTCAAAGCTTCATCTACTTCAGCTAGAGAAAGTGGTTCGTTGGTAACTGATTGTTTGGCTTGGTCTATTGAAATGTCTTCTTTAGCTATTCTATTTCTCAAGAATTCTGCGTCATAATTTGCATTACTAGAGTATTCTTTGTAAGTTTTCGCCATTATAGCCGCTATTTCGTCTGGATTAGAAGTAATTGTACCATTTTGTTCAATAGTGTTAATTTTCTGATATGTTCTGGCACCCGATATCGATCTGATTTTTTTCCAAACTGTAGAAATGTTTTCCGAACTGTTTATACTTTGTACATAGTTTACCCAGGAAGACTTCCGATTTTTTTTGAAGATGAATCTTGTTTTCGCCCTAAGCTCTTTAAATCGAGCTAAATTTTCATCGGTTCTGTGCCTTTTGTATCGATTAAAGGCATTTTTGCTTGCTTTTAGAGCTTCGTGACATTCTTTATTCCACCACGGGACTGGTGTGTGATGTTTAGTGTTGCTTGTTAATCCTACTGCCTTTTCTGCAGCTGAGAGTATAAGGTTGTTGAATTTAGATATGGAATGATCAATGTTTTCCTCATGGCTAAAATTGGTAAGTGTTGTTTCTGTGATAGTTGTGTATTGTTCCCAATTGGCTTCATGAAGTTTCCATTTCTGTACTGGTTTTGTTTCGGAGCGAGTATGTCTGTTGTCAAATATACATATTGGGAAGTGATCACTATCGTATAAGTAAGGTGCGACTTCCCATGTTAAGTGGGGCAGGAGAGAGGGATTGGAGAGCGTGAGGTCGATGGCGGACATTGTACCATTTTGTGAGTTGAATCTGGTTTTCGTCCCGTCATTAAGGAGAGTAAGATTTAAGTCCCTTATAGCTTCTTCTATCACGTTTCCTCTTGTATCCTTTGTTTCGGATCCCCATATGAAGTTATGTCCGTTGAAGTCTCCGGTAATCAACCGAGGATTTGGTATTTGGGATATCAGATCTATCAGGTCTTCTTTTTGTAAAGTAGTATCGGATGGAATGTATATATTGCAGATGTTAATTTTTGTGGGAAGATCTACGGCAACTGCAACGGCTTCGAGATTTGTATGGATAGGAATTTCATTTGCTTGAAAATTTGTACCTACATATATTGCTACTCCTCCCCAACTTTTGGCCCCAATTCGATTTTTGTAAAAACCTGCAAATTTTCTTAGTTTGTGCATGTTGTTATTTTTGAAGTGTGTTTCTTGTAAGCATAGAACGCTTGGATCGTATTTGGTTATGAGAGTTTTTAACATTTCTAAGTGAAGGTAGTATCCGTTAAGATTCCATTGTAATATAGTCATTTTTGAAAATTAACAGTTGTCTGAGGAGTCACTTATTGGCTCCTGCTCTATAGCGCCTTCTGCAGTATATCTTTCTAGACGTTTTCTGATTCTAGTAAGTTGAGTTTTCAGTGACTTTCCTTGGAGCTTTGGGTAAATAATTTTTATGTTTTCAACTAAGCCTTCATAGTCCGTCGTGTAGTTACTAATTAGGTTGATAGGATCTGGATTTCCTTTTATATTTGATAATAAGTCTGCTAGCTGTTCAAAATTCACAACAAACTTTTCCTGATTGTTTTTAATGAATTCCTTAATAGGTTGTAGTTGTTCCAATGTATTTTTTCCAGTAGTGTCAGTTTTATGTTTCTTTAGTGGCTCAGGCGTTTTGAAAGGTAGTATATTGGGTTCAGTTTCTATGATCGGGCTTGAAGTTTGAGATAGTGTTCTTTTATTGCTATTTTGTGAACTCTCCATGGGGGTTTCAATACTATTTTTCATTGAAGTTGAAATAATTTCCGATAAAGTAGTGACCGATTCAGTAATGTTGGTGTATGCAGTGGAAGTTTGCGAGGCAGAGTTTTCTTGTTCGTTTATTTGTGCTTGGGTTGAATTTCCACTTGCTTTGCTTTGAGTTGTGTGAGTTTTTTCATGAGAAGGGGTAGTGTTTGTTTCAGGTAAATTTTGAGAATGGCGACTATGCTCAGCTCGAGGAAGGCTTACTGTAGTAGGGCATTTTGAAGCTAAATGACCAGTTTGCTTACATTTGTAGCAGACCTGACCATCCAATGTGAGGAATATGCGGTAAGACGTGTCGTGCTCTTCAACAAGAATGCTATCTGGTATTTCGAGGTTGTTGAGAGGAGATATAAAAACTTGGCGTCGAAAACTAAGTATGTGACTATATTCTGGTTTAGTGGTTCCGATTCTTAAGGATAAGATAGGAGATATGATGGTTACGCCTAAGTTTTTCAAAGCTGTAGATATTAATTGATTTGAGATTGATGGACAAACATTTGAAAGAACAAGTCTTTCAGTAGGGGTAATTAGCCTGCGTGCTGAAATTTGAGTACCATCGATGGCGAATTCACCTCTGCAACTGTTGAAGAAAGAGTCTACGATTTGTTTTGATGAAAAATAAACACATATTCTGTTGTTGGACATACGGGAGGCGTAGAGGATGTTTTTTGGGTTGACAATGTCTCCAATTTGATATAAGTAGTCTTCTAACTTGGGTCCATTTAGCGAATTGAATATAATGGCTTGCTCCTTTGAAGGGGGCAAAGGTTCGGTATTTTTAGTTAGAGCAGTAGAGTATGACATTTGGTTGGGAGATGAAGAAATATTTCCACTTTGTGATGTGCTAGGTAATTCCATTGTAGTAGATCATTTATTGTCCAGAGTGCGGCCCTGTCTTTTTATCGACAGGACAAAAAGAAGTCTCCTAATCTCTGGTTTTTAATTGATATTGAAATCAAAGGTGTAGAGTTTTAACTGTATTTTGTAGTTATACTCTTTTTTGATAATAGATTTGTGACTTACGTGTATTATTGTAATTCACTAGCGGTTTCACAAGTTTCAAGATTTTTCACTAACGGTAACTATAACTTTTTTGCTAATTTTTCGGAGCTGATCGAACACAGGTGTTTGCCGTGCTTGCCAGATCCGGACTCTACCACTTCACAATTTTATTTTCGTTTTTCGAGATGCTAATCCACCCTATTCGTGCATGGTTTACCTTTACCTATGGATTATTCCGAGTGACATATTTTGCATAGGTAGCTTGTCACCATAGTCACAACCCATGTTTTATTTTCAAGCGAGAAACCGTAAGTCCATTTTTTAAATATTAGGGCTACACACAATACTTCAATGGATTTTTTTCTTTTATAATTTCCTGGTTTTCACACATTTTTTTGGAAAGTTTTGAGGCAGATGTGTAGATAGTAATCTGATCAAATAAAGATTTTTAACACGTTTTAATGTTTACAAAGTTGTAGACTCTATAGACTGGTGCTTTGAAAAAAAAATACTTTAAAGCTATGTGGAAACATATTTTAAATTAAACTTTCAATTCTATTTTACTTACAATTCCATTCAACGAAAAGGATACTAACGAGGAAAACAAAAATATATTATGAGAATATGCACATAAATTCAAAAGTTTAGCATCACCCTCATATGATGTATTAGGTAATTCAGGAAATATTTTATTTTTAAATTTGTAATATAAATTTGTAGTATCTACTTGAAGATCACTTACAAATAATTTACATAATTTACACACAAACGTTTCTTATTGGTTTGTAATTTATAATTATAAGGAAAGATGAAGTGTTAATAAAATATTCACGACTACTACAAATTTATTGTTTAAAAACATTACAACTTATAAAAATGTCTTACTGCAATAAAAAGTTAAAAATACTTATTGAAAATGGAGTGTTTTATCGATAGTTTATGTAGAAAATTGAATGAAGTTTGCAGACAAAAGTATTTAGCTCTCAATACAGGGTGTTTCAAAAATATGTCACAATAAAAGTTTACGAACCCCACGTACCACGCCACTGGCTTATTAGAATTTGACATAATTAATACGGTGTTCGGTGAGTCTTGGCCTACACCTGCCGATATAAAGAAGATGTCTCCTGGTGACCTGTTCACCTTCCTGAGAAGGACAGGATGGACGATGACCTAGGAGGACAACTCCTCGGGAGGATGAACAATGGGTCATATGTGGCCTAAGTGCTGTGAGCCTACACCCACCCTCCCTACTCTACAGATACAGATACAGATGATATAAAAGTATTAGTGAGCTTAAATAAACATATTCTTATAATTCTTAATAGACTGGATACAAATAATTTTAAATAATAAATATTTTTAACAAATTAAAAAAAAAACAACAAATAGTCTTGATTTAGTGAATTATCTTCCACTGGCTAATGTGGCCTTGGCTGCTTACCATGTTTAATTTCTTCATTATTATCATTAATCCCATGTTTACTTCGGTCTTCCTTTTTTAGAATCAGAAAGGAAAAATATGGAAAAGAAAGAGATACGTCATGTTGACTAAACCTGACAATGAAAAGAATTCGGTCTCTGGGCTACTCAGTCTTAAAAAAGAATCAGAACGTTCCTACTATATTTGAAATGAACGAATAATTTGAATTATTTTTTCAAACCACTCCATTGTCAAAAAAACTATTATCCATACTTTTCATCGATATACGAGCGACATTACTTACCACGTGGTCTGCTAAAAGCCCCAGGAGGTTACGATACCGGACAGGGGTTACAGAGTACAGTAATTCTTCTATTGTCTAGATTTTCGCGAGAGATTATGGCGAATGTAGGGTGTATATAGAATATATATACAGGCACCCCAATAAATTGAAACCACTAAACAAACAATGACGTTTGTTCTTGTTAAAAGAAAAAAAGAAGATAAGTTGACATTATCACAGGAAATAATACATAAGAAATTTAGAGGTTTGACTATTGCTCATAGTGCAAGTACATCAAGTAACAGTCGCTCTAATGAATTCGATAATAAACAAGAACTCTGCTCAACACATGATTCTTACCAAGTTATTTTGATCGTGTTTGAATTCATTTAATTTGGATTTGCTACATTTTTCAAGATTTCGGCATTTAGCCAGGGAAGTAGTGGTTGTTGTTTCTTAGTATGCGGTGTTTGTTCTTTGATTTTCAAAGACCCTGTATGGCGTCATAATAATATTATATAATATTACCTTTGATATCTATAACACTCTTTACTAAGGTGACTATTTGTACGATGTCTACAGTTGGTGTTAGACGGGAACTGATGTCAGTTAACTCTGGTGAAACTGTTACAGTTCCCTTCACTACGATAAGAAATCTTCCACCACATTTCTACAATGGTGAGATTATTCCATTTGCAGCGGAAGTAAAATATTTGGGGATTATCCTAGATCTAAAACTCACTTGGAGCGCTCACTTGGAAAAATATACTCACAAAGCCAGACTATCCTTGTGGGCATGTCGTCAGGATCTGTGGAAAATCTTGTGGCTTAGGTTCCAAACAAATTTATTGGATATAATATGTGATCGTTAGACCAATGATCACATATGGAACTATGGACCAAAAGCTTTACAGCGAACATCCCAAGCAAAGCTCTATGGTTTACAGGCAATTACTGGGTGCTATCAGCTCCACACCGACAGCAGCCATGGAAATCCTTCTGGACCTACCTCCTCTCCTTATATTTTTGGAAAGAGAGGTTAGATGGACAACATACGGAATTGCGCATATTTCTCAATGCACAAATCAGACATACAGAACAAAGCAGAATGCTAGTGGACACTGAAAGTCACAGTATTCTGGAAATGACTTTGACATAATGCCTTCAACAGTAAACTACGACCTGCTTTAATAGGTCCTAATTCGAAATAAAGATGAAAGGGTCCTCCGTAAGAATGAGCAATTAAGAGCAGACTGCTGTTGGTACACAGGCGGCTCAAAAACACCCTCAGGCTCTGATGCAGATATATACGGGAGCAGACGTAGGACAGAAGTTTCAACCTCTCTGGGATCCTATGCAACCTAATTACACCATTGTTTCATGTGTTAAAATTTTCTTCAACAGCCAAGTGACTGAAAGCACTTAGTTCTCACCGTGTAACGTCGAAATAGGTTCCATACTGCCAAAAAAAGACTCTCATCAATAGGAGAACTCATTAAGTATTGCTGGTCTGCATCCCTGGCCATTCTGGCATGGATGGAAACGAGAAAGCACTCTCTTGCAAGTGAGGGTGCCGCATATGTTTCTATCGAACCAGAACCTACTATTGGCATCGCAAGTTTAGCCAAAAAAACGCTTAATACCTGGGCAGCAAGAAGAGCTTTAGAATTCTGGAATAATTTACCAGGATTGATCAAGAGGCTCTTATACATCCTTCGAAGAATGTTTCCAAACAAATGATAGACTATAGCAGGCATGACCTGTGACGCTGTCTAACAGGCCACTGTCATCTGATTCATCATAATATGTTGAAAACTTGGACTGTCGGAAGATCCAGCTTGCCGTCTTTGTCTGGAAGATGGTGAAACAGCAGAGCATGTAATTTGTGCCTGCTCCGCTACGGCTGGACTCAGGTATCTGATGTTTGGCAGGGTCTCTCTCTCAACCCTAGGACCTGAAATATAATTTACCAAATAAAATAATCGGCTTTGTTAGGAAGCTGAATTTGTTTGGTGAAATCTGAATATGTGTGAGCCGCAATAGGCTCTTGAGAGTCGTAGTGAAGGGCCTTATAGAGCCACCACACACCTAACCTAACCTATCCTATCCTGAGGTAACAATTTAGAAAGAAAACTGTGAATAACAGTTTATGCTCAAATTTTTCATATATTTAAAAAATTTTCTAGGCATACTTTTGGTAATAATAATCGAAGATAGAAGTCACATTTCGAAGGATTGATTCCAAAGTACGTGGGACAAACACCAAGTATGTTGTTTCATTTAAGACTTTAAATCATATGAAATTTATATGTAATGAAAATTTATTCAGATCATGTTATACATGAGTAGCTGTCAAAGAGTGTCTTTAAAAATCTGTATTGACTTAAAGCATAGATAAACACTACGTTAAAACCAACAAACACCTGAATAGCCAGAAGCTATTACCCACTAAAAATTTGTTCAAACAAAACGATCAATGGTAATTATCCTCCGAAAATACGACACCCTTTCAACGAAATAAAAATAATCTTACCCTGTAGCAAGGTACCTATAGTGTACATTAAAAACGGGGGTTGTTATGGTCTGATGATCAAGGCAGCTGCGATTTACCGTTCCTTACTGGCTTTTCTACCATTTCAGGGTTGTGATTTATATTTCGAACCTATAGGGCTAAAAATTCAGAAGGGCCGGCGTGAAATCGGAATTACTACCCAATATTTCCGCTTGTTAATGGATATAATAATAAATATTAAGTTAGTAGTTTTGTGGAAACCAGTGCGAGTCAAATTAATTCGTTGCAAATTATTTTTATTGGGAAATAATAGCATATATCAGCATATAACTCTGTTATGATGTTATTACAAAGATTTTGGTTGAAAATAGAGACATTTTCCTTGTTGATGTATTTTATAAGAAGACGTGAAAGAAATTCATTCATACCAATTAGTTCTATTTTTAAGATGATGGAGAAACTTATTGATTGACATGTTGAAGAAAATTTGGAGCTAAAAGGACCTTATACGACGACCAACACGCATGTAAGTCCCCAGGGAACGAAAAAAAGTAACAGTTGAAGCAGTTCCTGAAATAGAAGAGACAGCCGATCTCACCTTATTTGACAGCATAATAACTGCTGCTGTATATGTGTATTTTGGAGTGAGATTCACCAAGACCTAAATGATATATTGTGCCCCTTCACTTCTATTTAGTTTCTCAGGAGAGTCTCAAGGACTAGTTGCTCCTTCAGTGTAATAATTTTGGGATAGCTGCAGGCTTTACCTTTGGTAAATCTCCTAATGAAATTCGTAAGTATGTGGATGGAGGTTTCTTCTTCCATGCCACGGAAGCTACATTCTTATTCTTTCTCCACTATTTTGAATTCTGTCAGGTACCTAGTCAGGCGACAATACCCATTTAAGGTTCCAGTGTTACTTTTGACTTATGCATTAATTTGATCTAAGCGGATTGTAGTCACCCAGCAGAATCATTGATCTTTCTAATGGTCAGACTTCTCTTTTTTTGGCTTTGTCTTCTTCTTCCAATATTACATTGAAGCTGATACCGCAAAAGGACTTACTCTTTGCTAGTTCATCTACTATTTCATTTTCTTCTATTCTAGTGAGCACTGGATTTCTCTGGCATAAAAGGACTTTTCCTAGATGGATCTTGTACTTAACATAATAAGAACACCTGGTCTTTTCACATAAAAATTGCAGCCAAGGGCACAAAAACTCAGCGAAGGTGACAAGGACTTGGAACCTTGACTCTCTTTAATGATTGATCACATTTATTTATCTTTTATGAGAATATACTGAAAATCCTCGAGCTCAAGCATAATACTAATGGGTCCAGTTATTTTCCCAGTGAGTATTGAGAAACATTAATTGTATTTCTACAGAAATAGGACAATTTTATGAAGTCCCTTACAATACAAAGTGGTTTATTCGACGTATTCGGAAGATAACGAATGAAAATATATTTAGCATTACACCTTCAACACAGATGAGAAAAGGTGATAAATATTCGTTGCCAAATAATCCAGACGTTGCAAATGTTGAGAGGATGTTTGTATTTACTGGATCTCTAACTTTAAAAAAATCAGAGGAACTAAACAACTCCTCAAATTTGAGAAAATACCAGCTGCAAGAAACTGAGTACAATAACATAATAAATCAATATTTGAAATTCATATTAAAATTCGAACATAACAGAATTGAAAGACTGAATTAGATCTGCACGCCTAACGCTAACTGCGCACAAGTATTCTTCTCTCTATTTCAAGTAATTTTTCTCACATTTTCCTTGTCATGCTTGTGTAAATCGTATGTCTCGAATAGACTTTTCGCAATCTGTACATCTAATTTAAATATATAGTCTGGAATTAAACATCTTAGGGTTTGTTGACCTGTTACGTGACTTAAACGTTTTTATAAGGGAAAAATCTACAGGATTAAACTTCTATAGGTGTCCTAGGATTCCTTGGAATGTCCCAGAAATATCCGAGGTGTCCGGGTATGCTTGATGTACAAATTTTGTTCAGCACTCACCTCACGTGTTGTACAAATTTGTTTTTTATTTGATTGTCCAACATTTTAAGCAAACTACATGCAACTACATCTACCATGTACTGAAATAAAACCGTCATAAAATTGTTTTTTCTACGACAACCTCGATAAATGTTCATTTTATAACCGTAACTTCAATCATAAGCATCAAGCACATTTTGTACAGAATTTCATTTTTGCATCGGCTGCTAGGCAAGTTGCTAAGCAGCAAATGCGAAATGGAATATTTCATGTTAGTTCTAGGTTCAGCAGATCGTTTCTGTCAAAGTTTTAGTAGGTAACGAGCAATTTCATAGCTGTTTTCATTTTTATAGGCTTCTATTTCTGTGTAACTTTTAGAAATAGCAATGAAGAAAATACGTATTTACATTTTTGCAATGTATGCATGTATTAAACGTGAACGATATGTTTTCATAGAAAAAGTATAGTGTGCAACTCGCAACAAAATGGCCACTTTGCACTCGTTTGAATTGCAGCACTGCAAATTTCATACTCGTGCAAAATGGGCATCATTTTGTGCTCATTGCATAATATACTATTCTATGACCCAAAAATTTTGGACTTCTAAATGGATCACCCTGTATAAATGTACCGAGCAATTTTAAACAATGCAGAGCAACTACTGGGCACACAGGGTTGAACGCACGCAAACAACTCATACTTCAGATTGTAATATTTCTGTAGTGGCACGGGAGTCAAATTCTGAATTGTACCACCCTTACGTCCTATGTGCGTGCAGGGGGTGGTATTGAATGGTTGTGTTTATGTGCGAAGGGGGCGAATAACCACCGTGCAGAACTAGACGCACCTGTTAAACAAATCGTGATTTAACGCGGAGATTTGAACGCTTAACGTGTCTGTTAGTTTGGACTTACGTACTTCATTTGATAACAATTAGATCGCTCTATATATTCGATCAGTTTAAACATTGTTTCAATTGAATTTGAAAATCATTAGCTGCTTGTTTTAGTTTAATATATGATAAATATTCCAGATTGCTATTGGAAATCATATTTTCTGGGCTAGGCCAACAAGAAACTGAAAACTCATTGTTTATATATTTTGAATTTTGAATGATTTGACATTTTTTACAATTGAAAATTTCACATCACAGTTGAATTTAGTAGCATAAAATATAAAATTCCATGAAAATATTTCAGATAATTCATTTTTTTTGTAATTTGGTAGCTGTCAAGTGCCAATATTAGAAGTTGAGCATCAATTATTGTCAACTGTCAAATGTGACATAAAATTCATAAGAGTATGTACTTTTTTGGCTTATATATTTGTCATTGGTAATTTTGCTTGTGCTTTTTTGGATAATGATATATTTGTATGCCCACATTGTGCCTTCAGAAATCAATACTTTTTCCACAACGGTCCAAAAACTTTTTTTAAGCAATCAATTTTGCCAAATTTTTAAAACTTTTTTTCATTAAGTGTCCATTAATGATCAGTATGGGTATATGTACAACTTTTTACAATAGGATTTTTAATTTTCAAACACTATACTAAATGGCAACTGCATTTTTTGGTTTATTTTGGTATCTTTTTGATTCTTCCCACCTGCTAAGGTCCACACTTCCAAGTTCCAAAGTTATATTATCGGATTTGACAAACCCTCTCTAGCAAAATTCAAGTTGGGTACTTTAAGTGGCTACAATTATTTTCACTAGTAATACTAGAGGTCAAATTATTTCCGGATATTATTTCGAGTCGAAGACAAGGGATAATTTTCTAAAAATATTCATGAGCGAGAAAAAATTGCCGGATTTAATTTTACCACGGTAAGAAAATTCCACAACAAATGTGTTTATTCCCAACAACATCAATTTTCGTCTTCATCAAGTACTTGTATATGATAATTGCGATTATAATATAAACATTAATCATAATGGTCCAAAGAATTTAGAAAACATCTTAACTTGTAGTTGAAATGAATCAAAATTATCATTTGAACAATTAAAAATTAGAAGGCCAAGAAACAATTCTGACAATATAAACGCCAAAAAAAATATAACGCCATAGATCTCCCACCAGGAAAGAATTTCATTCGTTGCGATGGTGATCTGACAGAAATACACGTTCTAATTGGTTAGAAATCACAAGTGTGGAATTTTCTAATTAATTAGCCTACAATTTACCTCCTTGACTAGATTATTATAGCAAAAGTGCAATGCTTTGTCAGTTCACCTCAAGAATGTTTGGGGATTTTTACGAGTGAAAATAGTTCTCTACAGAGCGTTTGGCTTATAAGTTGTTGACTTTGAAATAGTTTGTGCGTTACAGATGTTTTGCCTTGTAAAAAATTTATGAAATGCGTAATGGTTCAATCTTAATTCTATCGAAATTATGGGAGTTGTTTTTATGGCCCCGTCATGAACAGTTAAGCAAGCCTGCTACTTGCAGTTTCTTCGTTCACTACAGTACTAACATGTATACTATCTGTCTAGCAACCCTTGTGTAGGTATAGCTAATATCTGAATTTTACTTCAACACATTTTCTTGTATCTGCCAAGGGCAATGGTAGGTTTCTATCTAGTATTCTGAAAGTGAGTGATCAATGAAAGCCTTTGATCAAAATATAGTCCTAGAAACTTTGTCGAATAGAATTACTGTTTTTCTTAGCACTATTGGTTTTAGGCAAGGATCTGCCGTTTTTAACTTGAACTTTATAGTTTCTGTTTTCTGAGTATTGACATTTTGATTTTGCTAGTCTCTCTTGTATGAACTTGCCATTCCCACCAGCCGTTAAAAAGTCTTAACGGACGGAGGCTGTTAACATAAACATTTATTTTAATTTAAATCAAAATAAAAGTATGTTATTACAATAATAGTTATAACTTAATGATGATAAGTATAATATTAAGAAGTAAAAGTTATTCATTTGTTTCTGGAATTTCGAGAAGTGAATCAACATTAGTGTTTCCCGCGTCATATCTTGTCGCATATTTCCAAAGTTATATCTAATCTTCTCATTTTTTGTCGAATTGTCGAGTCTTTTGTGAATATGCAGGGGGTCCACCGGAACTAGCTCAATTTAGAAAGTGGTTTGTGAGAAAAAAGTTTGGGAGCCTCTGCGCTAGATTCTCAGAATAAATTTTCATTTTAGTTGAATATTTTTTATTTATATTTAAATACTGAAAAATATTTATGGGATAAATTGAAAAAGGTCGAAATTATATAAAACTCTTTATTAAAATATATACTTGTACATTTTTATAAAAATAAATTTTTCAAATCACAATATCAAGACTAGAAGTAAAATGACTAGAAAGAAACATAAATATCAGGGATTTCTTTTTAATACAAATTGTTGAAAACTCTAACAATAAGAAACATTTTTTCTCTCTTCGCTATAGCTATTTGTGTACTAAGTACGATTCTCACTATCCGACACGTCCGATTTTTCCGTCGCATCCGTCCTACCTTTGCTTGTACTATGAATTTGCTGGTGCCTCAATCTATGTTTGTAAAGTTAGATTTTTTTTCAGATAGAAAACTGACGAATGCTCGGCAGCGAATTGTCGTTTTGTCTGGATGAGGACTATCCAGTGCAGGTACGGTTAACATTACGTTTAGTGAGAATCACTCTTAAATAAACTAATACAATCTGGGCGAAAATAGACTAGAACATCGTTAAGGGCTGCTAAAGCGCTTCCTGCATGTGAGAGAGACAACTGTTATATATATATAATAAATCAAAAGATAGGAAAATATAACAGAAAACTTGTTGTAATACTTCACGCACTATTTTTGGTTGGTTTTTGGCAAGGTAGGCGAATAGTATTTTTTTATCTATGGGCGAATGCACCAATATAAATAAATGTCAAATAAATTCGGATGGATATTAAGTTCGTGAATAATAAATTAAGAAAAATGTACTTCGATGAAGAAATGATGGATTGTACCCCTCCAGAAATAGGTAGTATAATATTTATCAATGTGTGATATTTTTAAATAAAAATAATATTGTTTAAATGAAACTAACTGTTTCTAAATGACTCAAAAATAATATTCATCTGAAATAAATAATATTAACGATCACAATATGGTTGTGAATAAAATTATTGGAAATTGCTTACATTTTTTTTCTCATAAAACAACAAAACTTTTTTTAACCTATTTAAACACATCAGGGTATAATCTTTCGGAAAAATGAAACGATTAGAAAAAAAGTTTCTTCTTGGTACAATCCTCAAAATATAAAGTTGTAGAATGAATTCCAATTTATAATTATTTAAGGTCAAAAACAAAAATTTTGATGAAATAATTTTTATATTTTTGGAAATTTACTATCTAATATGTTTAGTTAAAAATTTTGACTATAGACTTGGATTTTCTTATATTTTTGATACATTTTTGACAATACATTGAGAATATGAAATTTTTATAAATTTTGAGAATAAAGTTATGCATTTTCATATTGTCCGAAACTTCCTACAGTGCAAAAAATATGAAATTCTCATCAAATTAAAAGAAAATATCTGAAAATTACAACTTATTTTGGAAGTTCACTACATACCTATATAATGTTAAAAATATGAAAATTCCATCTAATATTCAGGATACATTTGGAGATTTTAATTCTTTTTAGAAATTCCGTTGTGCTGTGGCGGTGGGAATATAAAATTTTGAAAACAAATTTTAATACTTGGAAAATTACAACTCAAGGTTTTAATAGATGAAAAAAATTTACCGAAATTTGGAAAAAAACCTAAAAACTTACTGCATTGGGTCTTGGAAATAGGATATTTTGAAAATATACCTGAAGATTCTTATTAATGAAAATTACTAACAGAAGTGTAGGGAAAATATTAAAATAATCATTATATGGGTAGTAATTTTTATGTTTTTAAAAAAATCATCGCATGATTTCTTCAAAAAACGAAATTTTCTTCATCTTCACAAATTACTAGTGAATTTTCAATTTACATTTGACAATATACAATTATCAAAATATACGTATTTATTTATATTTTTGAAAATTCATTGTCTGATATGTTAAAAATATGAAAATCATTTCAAAAAATTCTCATCACACTTTCATACAATTATTATAATCATAATTCAAATTATATTGATTAAATTGCCTAAAATTTGCCCCGCCTCCGTACGTTTCATAGTTCTGACTAGAAAACGGATCATATTCATTATTATAACTAAAATTATCGATTTCGTTATTAACGTAACCCTCAGCATTTTGATGATAATCCTGCATAAAACTAGCATTCGTTATACTACCACTCGTAACCACCGCTTGTCCCAACTTCTGCTCAAAATTCTTAGAAGTTATACTATTCCCGTTCTTACTGATAGAAACAACAACATTACCAACATTAACCGTCACATTTTCTCCAACGCTAGGAAACTTTTCTAAATCGTTTACCGCTTGAGACAAAGCGTAAATGTAATTATGAGCGAATCGCAAGGTTTCTATCTTAGTTAACTTGGTATCTTCAGGGAAAGTCGGTAAAACGCATCGTAGCTTCTCCAGCGCTTCATTTAGCATATGCATTCTATTGCGTTCTCTATCGTTGGCCTTCATTCTTCTTACGCGTTTGATGCGCATGATCTGACTCGGACTTTTTGCTCTTGAAACTCTATTTCGACCGGTTGCATATCTTCGTTTAGGTTTATTTTTAACCGGTGTAGAGCATTTGCTTTCGTCGTTTGTTAGCGGGTAGAAAAATTCTAGTTCTTCGTTATCAAAGAGGTTTCTTCGGTAATGCGAACTGCCGCCATCCCAAGGTTCATAGTTGATCGGCGGTTTTACTCGTTCTACTAGGCTACTGTGGAAGGCGGCGTTGAAGTGATCGTAGAGTTTTTGATTGAAATTTTCCGGTTGTTTTTTTTTAATGGGCGATAGTTCGTTGTCGAGGTCGAAGTAGTCGCTTCGGTCGTCGGTGATATCTGAAGATTCTGATTTGAAAGAATATTCGAAGCCGGAGTCGCAGCTGTCTTCGTAGGAAAGGTCGCTCAGTTTACCGCTTTCGGATTGGGACATTCTGTAACAAAGTGATTTATTAATTATGTGATTTCACTAAAGCAATCTCCGCATTGAGAATTATTTGAACAAAATTTATTTTCAACGCCCAGAAATGGCAATTTTTTTGCTTCGCAAATAATATCAAGAAGGATTATAATTCTTGTGAGATATTTTTAACTGTGCAGGCTCCATCCGCAACTGTTACTGAAGGAATCTCATCTTTATTAACTCATACGACAAAAAATATAAGCAGTGGATGTCAAAAAATACTCTAGAAAACAACGAAACTGTGCTGCTGTTGGAATACATCAATGATCTATACGGAACATTTTCCACGAGCTCTGTATGGGCTGAATATTCTATGACTATGCTGGACGGTGGATGGAAGAGTACCTACCAGAGTTGCTGAAGGTTATTTAAAGGACAGCATATCTTCATAAGATAAGGATGTTGGCAGGCGTACTCTCTGATTCTCGCATTTCCTTACAAAAACTAGAGACCTAGACAATAAACCATGAGTCAACCTTTGCGGCAGGAATTTAGCTTCCAGAATTGCCAATATTTAAAATTTGTGATGGAAAATAGGGTCACAAAATATTCATTTGGCCAGATATTTTAATCATCTTTACGTCAATAATAACAATTAGGAGGTATGATTATACCTCCATTTGATAAAGCTACTTTGTTAGCGAAACGCGTCACAATTTTAAGTTTAAATATTATGTGGATTTTAACAAATTAAATTGTTTATTTCATTATTCAGTATGGATCTACATCAAGTAAAAGCCTCATCTATTCAGTTAAGGATTTTTTCTACTAGCGTGCGGAAAGTGAATCTTTTCCGCACTAAAAAGCGTGCGGAAAGAGTCACTTTTCCGCACTAGTGCGGAAAGTAAATTAGTAGAGTTTTTGGGGAGTATACTGACATTTGAATATTTAAAATATGTATTTCTATGGTTGTAGTTTACCAAATGACTGAAAAATAAAAAAAATTTTAGAAATCTGCAATAATTTTTTGATGGAAAAAACATTTTTTTTCAAAATTTTTTCATGTCCCTGTTAAAAGCCTTATCAAATGGGTGCCAAATAATAATAATAATTATTGTTTCTTTATGTTAACTTTTGGGTTTTTTTTCCGGATGCTAGTAGAAAAAATAGTGTACCTAACACGTGCGTAAAGTGACTTTTCCGCACGCTATTGCTGGCCGAACTCCGCTAGCGTCGTTCGGCCATCTGCAATAGCGTGCGGAAAAGTATCACTTTCCGCACTAGTTAGGTAAACTACTATTTTTATTTGTTTATCGTAAAGCTCCTGTCACTCCTTGTTATTTTGCAGCGCTTGTCAACAATTGTTAAAGAAACGTCAAATTTATTGTCGCATTTGCATTGACAAAATATTAACAAAAGTTATTAACAATTTAACAGCAAAGCTTTGTTACAACAAACCATGTATCGTCTCTTCGCTGTAATGGTTCATTGGAACCCAAAATTGTTGAATTTATTATTTCAATTAATAAATGTCGTTAGAGGAAAAAGTAAATTTTAAGCTAACCTTAAAATAATTTTTTCCTACAACCACTATGCAAAACACGCTTTTCTACACAAATTTTTATTCGCAAAGCAGGCCTTTTCTCAATTCTTTTGATAACCGTTGTAAAAGTAATGCGAAAAATAAACGCTATGGCACTTTTCCGCACTGAAATGTCAAACAAAGCTACCTATGACTTGTCAACTTTTTTTGACAATTCAACTTAATTGAATTTCTTATTGGTGTACAATTTTTAAATTTAAACTAAAAGTAAATAAACTATCTATTTCATTATTTATTTTAATTTATTAATTATTAAAACATTAACCTACTAAGGAATTTCAGGAATCATGAATCAAGATGATAATAATTTATCTTTTGAGTTGTCCAATTCGGACATTGAAAATACTAAAGTTACTGTATTTTTTTCATTAAAAAATGTGGTGTAGAAAAAACATTGTGTACAACTTGTATGCAAATCACTTTTCCCACTCACTAGATCTGCGCTCGTGGGAAAAGTGACGCTTTGCGCACTAGTTGTACAAACTACTATTATTTCTGCTTATACAATTTTATGTATTGAAATAGGACAATTAAAGTTTCAATCAATATAAGTAGCAATATCACATACACGAATCAACGATATACCAAATTTCAAATGATGTTTTCATCATATTTTTTTGTTAGTTTTTTGTTATTGACTATTATTTTTAACTGTCAAAAGTTATTTAATATCATCGAATGAATTGACTCTTTAGAGCCGGTATATAATTTCTCAATAATTAAATTATTTTTCGTTTTTAATTCTTTCAGTAATGAGAGTTTCAAAACTTATTTTTCATAAACTCCTCCAGTGAAAAAGTGCTCAAATTTCTGAAAGACTCCAACCTTTATTTCAAACTATACGAACTATTTTATGTCTTTTCATGTAATCACACTGAGTGAAATAAATTTAAAAAAAACGCACCAGCATAAACAAATCGGTAAATAAACATAAGTTTTAAATAATATTTTTATCAATTAAATATAACTTACATTTTCCAATAATTCTCTGCCACAAAAAAGGTAGACAATACACTAAACACGTTATCACCGATAAGCACAACTTACAGTAACCGACCCATTAGACCTTTTGACAAACTGATTTGAACTGAATATGCCATGGAGGGTGTACGATTTTATATGAATAGATTTGAGGCTCCCACCCCTCCACTGTTTTTCTACAGAAGAATCTGAACAGAAGGTTCATGTAACACCTTAGATTTATTGTGACAGTTTTTTTGAAAAAAACTGACACAATAAATTATTACAATTATTCGTTTTATGGAAATTTTGCTATTAATTGAAAATTAATTTTTATTGTCAAGTGTATCAAGATTTCTTTTTTTAAATATTAGAAGTTGTGCTGGTTTATAGTGATTGAATATCAATAAAATTATAAAAATTGAAAGGAAAAAAGAAAAAAGTTATATTTTGTACCACTGCCATTGAAAATGACATTTCTTACTAACTTTCGTTTTAGAGTATATTCGAGTGTATTTGTGAATTATTTGGTCGTCTTGTGTGCTTTTTAACTGTTTTCAACGATCTCTTGCGGTTTGGTCAGTATTTGACTGAAAAAGAATGAAAAATGATCCAATTTATAGCTTTCTTTTATTTTTATAGTATATTCGAATGTATTCGTGTATTATTTAGTCTTCTTGTGTGCTTTTTAACTGTTTTCAACGATCTCTTGTGGTTTGGTCTGTATTTTACTGGAATAAAGTAGAAAATGGTCCAATATCAAGAAACTTTTGTTTTGGAGTATGGTAATAATGGTATCAACGATCTCTTGCGGTTTGGTATGTATTTGACTAATATAGAGTGGAAATGGTCAAATTTCAAAGTAATTTTCAAATTTTGTAAGGTTCAGAACTCGGGCATAGTGATCAGAATAAAAGTGTTGGCAATGTTGTGACCTATTCGTTAGTATGTTTAATGATCGCAGAAAATTACCCTTTTTGGATAAATGTTTCCTTTTTTATTGGAAATATTGTTTAAACGTTAAAAAGGAAACATATATTCTACCCCTTTCTGTCGATAGTAAACAACCATCTGCCGTTATCGGTAAAATGGGTAAGAAATAATTTCAATTTTTTTCGAAACATTAAATTTTATCTCGTGTCGAATTTCTTTCAAAAAATTTTTCGACAGGTCACAACCCTTTATGTCGATTTATATTTATTGGCTATTTTATGGTTGGTTATGGATTTGTAAGAAGAAAAAAGGGGAAAACTTTTAATTCTTTTGTATGAAATTCATCGATAATTTATCTTGTTTATATAGATTTATCGTTGAAGCCCTTATTGGACTTCCTCGTTTCAAACTTTTTGTCAAGGCGGAGGCAATTGTGGCAATTCCTAGGCTGAAATCGGGCGACTTATGGTCCCCGAACATTGTTAGAGAAGGACACACTGATACAACTGAAACAATACTAAATGTACTTATATTTCACATAAGTTCTGATAGTATGACACCGGAGAATATAATATTCACTAAGCGAGTGAACAGCATCATCCCATCCAAGGTACAGGTGATGCATTCAGGTTATTCTGGAGAAATCATCTGGTTCACCGATACTGGTCGTTATAAATGGACCTAGATAGAGAATATTCTTTAATCTTGGTCAACATACATCTGTGTTTCAAGCAGACACGATTGCCGCTATAGCCTGCATTGATGAAAACATCAGAGTAGGATATATAAAAATTAAAATGAAACAAAAAATATAACAGCCAGGCTTTGCTTAATCAGTTATCCAATAACTATGTATAAACTGGTGAAAAAAAGTTTAGAGAATCACTTTGTCTCTAATATGGGTACATACAGACGGCTCAAAAACCAAAGAAAGCAGAATGTGGAGTCTACACCAGATTACTAAGCCTTAGAATTAAGTGAGTGTTAGTGCTGAGTGCTATCAAGATTCAGCTAACGCTCACCAATATTATCATGAAGCTGAAGGGCACGACACGAGTAAAGGTAACCGCATTGTCGATTCTTTAGCCAGGGAGAGGCAGAACTAGAACTTTCAGGACCCAGCGACACATCTAACCTGACGACTTCGGTAATAATGGCTAAACTAGCCAAACGTTAGGGTTATGGGATCAAACCAAAGGAATCAGTTTTGTCAGGATCACCTTGACCGAAGAAATAGGTACTTGGCGATGATTCTGACTGGCCACTGTCAACTAGAGAAGCACCTCCATACAATGGGGCTAGTGGACACACTTTTATGCAGAATGTGTGGACAGGAAAACAAAACTTCCAGTTATATCTTATGTGAGTGGTTGTAATTAATAATAAGAGAGTATGTTCGGTAAGTTTTGGCCTATTCCTGCCGAAATAAAGGATATGTTTCCTAGTGACCTGTCCACCTTCCTGAGAAGGATAGTATGGTCGATCACGTAGGAGGACAACTCCTTGGGGGAACGTAGAAGCGGTCACATGTGACCTTAGTGCTGTGACTTACCTTCTCTACTCTACAGATACAGATGTAAAAGAAAATCCAATCAAGTTTCGTTAAATTTCCTTACAAAATAATATCGCTATGGGATTGAAGTACTCCTGAAGGTCTTATACGTAATTTTTACCATATAACTGCTGTGATATTATCGTGGCGAGGTGGATTTTTTCAAATCAAGAAAAATAACGATGACTATCCAACAAATCGCATTGAATTCAATCCGGTATTCAGTAGAACGTGCCAATGTAGTTTCAAGAGCTAAGCAAGTAGTAAATGGTTGGTTTCAAGTAGTGAGAGACGAAGCTGCATTGTCCGTATTTTTCATAAACTGATATTAAAACGAGGTAACTATTTTATCTCTAACCTAACCACAACTGTTCTTGAAACCAAGAGAAATGAAACTGACGAATGGTACATAATGTACCTGTTGGATTAAATACAATAAATGGATGCACTAAATCTGCTGAAGATGTAATTGGCTTGGATGTACAGGGCAACAAGATAACAAATCACTCGAATATATCAACTGCTGTTAGCGAATTGGCAAATGGTGGTGTAGAAGAGCAATAATTACAGAAATTTACTGATCATAACAATCAAAATTCTATGAAACTACACTTAAATCTCGATAAAGAAAGAAGAAGAAAGATAATGGGTGGTAAAAAATGTTCTATAGCAGAGAACAGCAAAAAATCTACGTTACGTTGAATTTTTATAATTGTAGCTTCACTAGTACTTCTAATAAATAAATGTTCAATTGTGTTGTGTTGTATAATAGTATATTCTTCAACGAGTGCAGAATGATGGCTATTATTCGCTCGGATGAAATTTTTGGAATCATCCAAGTGAATATTAGCCATTCTACACAAGTAAAAGACTATACTTTCTCCACGACTAAAAAAGAAAGCTTCCAGTGAGAATCGAACCCCAATCGTCCGCACCAGAGTCAACTATTTCTACCACTAGGCTATAGAGCATGTTTTTTTTTTCAAAAAGGGATACGTAACATACAGTTTTAATCGAAACCCTTACATTTATAAATGATAATTGGGAGTTATAACTAAATATAACTACTGTTGTCCATTTTTTCTCTAAATAATACGTAAAATTATGAAGATGCAGACTTGATGAAAATTGATGTTGTTGTAAATAGACACATTTGATGTGGAATTTTCTTACCGAATACCACACGAGGTCATATTAAAATAATAGTATATTATTAAACGAGCAATTTATGATAGCCATTATTCACGATGGGTGACGTTTCCGAGCCGCAGGCGAGGGGCGGAAGTCACCCGAGTGAATATTGGCCATAAATTGCGAGTAGAATACTATATTTTGTCCACGACCCTTATTTTCTTCATTAAATAAAGGTCAGTAACGATTTGGTATTACTAACCTCAAAATGTTGTTGTAGCTACATAAATGAAATAATTTGACATATATAGAGATGGGCGATACTGTGTAAAGTACCAATACAACGTACCGTTATAAATATATTGTTTTAAAATACTTAATATTAGAAAATATCGTTATGAAAAGTATCAGTACTAAAAATTACAATATTTTATCGTACGATATATATTTCAGAAACAAATTTCCTCAACAAAATACACAGATTCAATTGTTTATTTCATATTGTACCCCCATCTTGAATGTAACAAACTTACACTAAATGTCGATAAAACAAAGTATATGCCATTTGCATCCTACAACACTGGACTTCCAAATTTTGGTTCACTCGAACTTCATAAGAATATGAAAATACCTGAAACAGAAAGTATTAAGTGTTATAATAGATCGTCGTCTAAAATGAGATCTACATATTAAAAATATAGTTTTAAAATTTTCAATACTAACGGCACAAATAAATGTCTATGTGTTTATATATATGTAAAAAAATTTATTAACTTACCACATAATGGACTTAAAACCCGATGCTGTCCTAAAAAAACCCGATGCTGTCCTAAAGAAACCCGATGATGTCCTAAAAAAAACCGATGATGTCCTAAAAACACAATATTGTCCTAACACCAGAATATGGTCTCAATACCTGAATATGTCATAAATCAATGTAGCAATTTATGAACTTATCACGTACAAGCTGTAAGAAGCGTCCAGCTACTTTCAACTTCAGTGATTTTTACTTGTTTGTTTACATCTTTTTTTAACTTTACACTGTACTATTTTATATTTAGTAAATAATAATAATTATTATTATTATCTCTAGTCAGTGTATTATGAACCATAATACACTCCAGTGTTTTATGAACCATCATTCACTCTAGTAGATATAATGGGTACCATATGCCTTTTGTAAGATGGTAAAATATTGACTTATTATTAGGTGGTCGTGGACAAATAAATAATTTGGCCTCTAGTGGTATTACTAATGAAAATATGATGTTAACATTACTAAGGGCGAGTTGTACCAAACACCTAAACTCGGTTTAATGATAACTGATGTTTAGACTGTGTCTGATTGATGTATTTATTATCAACAATTACATCAGTCTAATCATTAGTTAACATTAAACCGAGTTTAGGCGTTTGGTACAACTCGCCCTAAGTTGTCAGATGAATCCTTTCTCCAAACTTCATTATCCAAAAACAACATAAAAATAATCCAAAACGCATTAACGATTTATTTTTAGTTTCCTTTCATGGAATAAAAATCAACAATAATTATTTACGGTGGTTGCATCTTCTTCCCCTAAGGGTAACTTTTTTACCACCTGTGTCGGTTCTGTAAAAGCCGTATCTGATGCAACAGTACAATGACTGTAATCTTCTAATCTTGAAACATTACCGCTCATCTGTAAAATAATACTTTAATCGTTTTGTAATGATGGATAGTAAGTACCATGTTTATTTCCGATGGATAAAATTCAGTGTATGAATATATAAAATATATTCTTTAATATTTTATATTATTAGAAAAGGTTTACCAAATTATTTCGCGCATGAGTTGCAAACAAAATTTTTTCTACAAACCTCAAAAATATTGTTCTAAAATAAGTAACATGCTTAGCTTAATATGAAAAATAGTATTGAACTGGCTTAAACTGTTTTTCCAAATCAAGTAATTACTTAATTATTGTTATAAGTTACCCAACTTTACCTTACATTAATAAATAAATGATTTCTTGGATTTTTGCTTGATTGCGGAACATAAAGGTTAAAATATAAAAATCCCATATGGTTTACATGCAGTGCGCGAAGTAAGTATTTCGTACACTACTTCGCGCACGGTGTCATGGTAACAAGGAGAATGAAAAAAAGGGTCACTTCGCGTACTGTTGTCAGTGCCAGTGCGCGAACCTTGTCATTTTTTGACGTTTGTAGAAAAATAACTATTATTTCTATTCTCATCAACAAATATGCGATTAAGGAATGTTTGAACAGAAGTTTTCTTTGAATTTTGAGGGGAATTTTCTAATGATATAAGTATTTTTTAGAGTATTTTCTGTACTTTCAATGTATTTTCTCTAATTTCTACACTATTTTCTTCAGTGGTTTACTTCTCGTTTTTTTCCCAACTTGTGGGAAACTTCTCTACTAATCGAGAATAATAGCTAGCCAAAGAACATTTAATAATCAGGAAGAGTAATTTGAAAAGCCTTACTCACACCACTAAAAGTGACCAGATTAGTTACTTAAGGGTGTATTCCGAAACAGTAGTCTGCAGTCGTGTTCCAAATCTGTTAAATATGCCTTGATTTATAAAGAAATCAGCCATTCATAGCCATAAGTCGATTTCTCGCCTGTTTAGTAGATTATTTAGATGTTTATTGTAGATATAAGATGAATTTATTTGAATTTTGACGGTCCTAAATGACCTTACATTGTTTTACCGGACTAAGTGAAGAGCTGGTACTCGAAGTAGAAGATACAATTGAATACTGAAGTTTTTAAAAGAATAATTTCAACGAAACAACAATTTATGTCAGAAATATCAAAAATGGAAATTACTGATGTCAATACTAGAGAGTGTGAAACTGGGCGGAATCTCACCGGAATCGGAATCTACAGAATTGCCAATTTAAATTCAAATTACTCCTCCTGGTTTTTAAATGAGGAATAGCGTTATCCATTACAATAAACTACAATTTGTTGTTTCTTTCAACGAACTGTTTAATTGTTACCCAAACCATACCAGTTCTATTGGATTTAAGTTGCAGTACTAGAAGGAGAGCCGTAAAATATTGACTCACTTTTTTTCATATTATATAACATATTTTTTCATATTTTGACTTAAGTTGTTCAGCAATTTCTTAGAGAAGGGCGTTATCGAGAACTATGAGAGATTCCTTGTGAATATGGGTTGTATTTATGGAATTTTTTGAATATAGCATTTATACTCTGAACACTCATATTGCCAAAACGTGATATATTAATAGTAGTTTGTACAGTTATTTTATTCAAACTTTGAACAGAAAGAACTTACAATATGAAAATAAATTGAAAAATCAGTTGAATGTATAATTAGTATTAAGTTTTATTATTATTATTTTGATCATAATAATTGGTTCATAATTCCTAAAATAATGCTCAATAGGTTATTGTTTTTAAAATTGATAAATTGAAATAATATAATGAAAAAAATAGTTGTTGTCATTCAATAAAAACATTGTATACATTGAATAATTATTGATAGAGTGATGTATGGTATATTATACACCAATGTGGTGGAGACTATTTTTATTTATCGAGTAACAGAATTGTTTCGCGAAGGCTTTGCTCCGAACGGAATAAGGTGAGAGGCTTATAAATGTCTTCACCACCATGGTGTATATATACAATTTTTTCCACTTCTAACCAAATTTAAGATGAAAATTATAAAAAAATTATAAATAATCAGTACGAGAAACGTTTACCCCGTCGTCTAACTGACAAGTACACTGTCAGTTTTCGATGTATTATGAACGTACTCGTTATGTCATCAGTCATTTTTGGTTGAGCGCGAATTTTAAACTAATGGCATTTTTATTTAAATAATTTCATTTTGATAGGTAATTTCAAGCAGCAAATATGTTAAAGACAATCTCCTGGGTATACAAAATGATGTTGCACAAGTTTTTGTTGAACTACTATGACTGAATTCTTAAAATATTATTTGAATTAGTGCATTGTTGGCCAAGGTTGATAAAAGAAAAAAATTATTAACCACTAATAGAGAAATTTATTTTCTCAGTTGACTAGAAAAAGCAATAATTGTCAACTTCACAGTAATAGTGGAAGAAGTAGATTATTACCACTATAATGATATTCAGTTTGGCTAGAACGTATATGAATGACTAAAATTGTAAATTTCTGTTACTTAAAAATAAATTCCAGTGAATCTAATTATAAATTTTCTCCATATTATTCTCCAAATGATTAAGATAAGTACAGAATAAAATAATTTAACTGAAAGGAATCACTGGTAGGAGGTGAATCAAAAAGACCCCAAAGTCAAGTTTAAGATATTACAGAAAAGGCAATTAATACAGTTGGATACATGCAGCGATTATCTGTTCTGTTATCTAGACAGAAGTGAATATCATAAGTGATTTGTCAATAATTGTTTCAAATAAAACAAATAGAAATTGCGGAGGGCCATATTAATATTACAACTTCTGTATTTTCAACACAAATACATACACACGTGCGTTTTTTGTAAATATGTTTATGAATTTTTCTCGTTTTTTGACGTTTATTAAATACACCTAAGCAAATACAGACATATTAATTAAATCACCGCTAGCTGCAATTTTTTGCATGTTACACTATATTAAAATCACCACCGCCTTCCTGCTAATAACAGCGTTCTAGAAATATTATATAAATCGCTTCCACGAAGAGATTACTGCAAAAGTATCATTTTTCCAAAAATAAACCAGTCTTATTACCTATTACATATGAATATATGCAAATTTAACACTTTTTTTTAAGTTCACATCGTCAATTCATTTTTATAAGACGGAGGAGAAAATAAATGCACTTTCCTAACAATTTTCGTCCAGAAAATAACGTTTTTTCGGTATAGATTGGAAAATGGACCCGCAATAGTTTTTTTCCATTACTAGCTGTGAATTTAACAATTATTGCTCCTTCTAGCTCCCACTAGCTTAAAATTCGCGCTCAACCAGAAATGACTGATAATATAACGAGTACGTTCATAATATATCGAAAACTGACAGTGTACTTGTCACTCAGAAGACGGGGTGAACGCTTCTCGAGATGCGTTTGTGAATTCCTTCTAATTTTTTTCTTAAATTTTGTTATACCTCATTTAAAAACCAAGAGGAGTGATTTGAAAAGCTTTACTCACATAACTAAAAGTTACCAGATTAGTTACTAAAAGGCGTGTTCCGAAAAATTAGTCAACAGTCGTGTTCCAAATCTATTAAATATGCATTGATTGATGAAAAAATCAGCCACGCATAGTCATAAGTCGACTTCTCGTCTGTCTAGTAAATTATTTCATATATACCCAAGCAAATCAGACGGGGATTTTGTCACATGTAAAACTTTTTCCTGTTTCATATTCAAACTGAAAGACTAGAACATACACTTATTAGGTACTCTAATAATATGGCTGTTTTCAAGTAGCAAATAACTGAATGCCAGTGAATGAAATAAAAAAGAAGAACCAATTTTCTAACAAAAACTATATTGCTTTAAATCTTCAATAGCTTGTAACCTTCATATAGACAGATGCTGTCACGTTCAGTTTAAGGCCCGGTTTTATAAGCTCGGGTTAACCCTGCCCCGGAGAGTTATCCCATTGACGGTCAATGGGATAACTCTTCAAAATTGCGCGTTTGTGATTTGTGGAAATAAAGACAAGGGTAATAGTTATTAAAAAATACTGATAAAAAGTGTTATTTCATAAAATTCATAGAATTCAAAAAATTGACACAGTAGGAGTAGATAATACTACAGATTTAGCTGGTGTGAGCAATTAGGACTCGGGATCAACCTCACCAGAACCGTCTAACAGCCTGTTTCACAATGTTGGGTTAACTCCTCGGGTCAATTAACCATTACCTATAAGGTGACCATCAGATACCGTTTCACAATTGTCAGTTCGTCTATAGGTTAGCTGATTGGAAGTTCAGTAGTAATTTTTATTCAGTTGGTAGCAGATTAGGTATAATGATCAGATTGTATGGTTAGTGACATTCAAAATCGAAAAAAAAGAAGAAGGAGTTAACCAATAACATTAATTTACTCGTATTTGGTAAGTTGTAGTTTGTTTTATTTTTTTAGCAGAAGTAATAATATAGCTGTGAAGGTATTTAATGGAAATAATAAAAGCATATGGAAACAACCAATTTTATTCTAGAGTTATAATAACTCCCATTACAACTAATTATTATTCCAAATTGGTAATATAATTATTAATTAGATTATATCTCACTCTATTATTTGGGTTTACTTTGCGTTGTTCAAGTTCTACAACATTGTTAGCAAAATTAATTGCCCTTTCTTGCTCAACATTTACAGAAGGCATTTCTCCATTTTCAGGACAAGCAATGTTGTGTTAAACTGCAGTTGCTACAATCACAGGCTGCAGAGTCTCCAATTCCAATCTTTAACTCATTTCCAAGGCAGGAAACCTTCTTTTCCACACACCATACTGCCTCTCCACAACATTTCTTGTCCTGATTTGTGATTCGTTAAATAAAGCTTCTGTTTCACTATTAACATTTGCCAAGGGCTTCTTCAAATAATTTTTAATGCGTATAAGCCACTATCCCCCACTTATAAACTGTCTCTAAATTCCCCCTATACACATTTACCTCACTCGTTCATTTTGTACACTCAAAAAAATAATCAAATAAATGCAGCAATTGTTAGGTTAGAATCTCCAGGTTATTATTATTACCACTAGATTTTCTGGTGTTTAAATATTCTGAGAGTTAACCATAACTTGAACCCTTTACTGAACAATGTGAAACACTTGTTTTGAGGTAACCAAGGGTTATTTGTTAACCTCAGGATAACTTGACATTGTGAAACCGGGCGTTAGAAAGACACCTTCTCTAAGAATATAAAACCCAACCTTAAAACAAACACACCATTAAACACACCAATGCGTATGGTGGTGGAATATGTGGCAGAAAAAGCAAGATACAGAGTAAGTAGAGACGAAATCATTAAAATACCAGCTCTTCACTATTTAGAAATAAGGCAGCCTGGGACAGGCCACAAGAAGATCTGACCATTGGAAAGATCTAGTAGGGATTAGAATCATAGGGCACAATACCTAGGAGATTATTGGATGAAAAAGGGGCATTTACCTAAGTTGAAGCCTACAGTTATCCTAAAATTTCTCAGGGAAATAGGATTAAAGGAGCTCCTTCTCTCTGAGACCTTGCTCAGGAACTAAATAGAAGTAAGAGGCCACAATAAATATTTTAGTACTCAGTGAATGTCACTCCAATAATAGTCCAATATCCAGTACATAAGCATGTAAGAAATTCCAGATCATCGTATTTGTCGCTTGTACCTTTATTATGTAATAAGCCCAATTCAAATAGGTTCTAAATAATTGAATTTCTTCCTCTGTATACCATTTTAATACTAAAAATATTATTTCGATAACTAAAAACTACAGTGACTATATACAATAAAAAACCTTCTGTTAACGCCCTCTATCTATGAATATCGAAAGATAAAGCTGAGTACTTTTATTCTTAACATGTTCCCTGCATACTGTACAGTGACATCTACCGGATAAAACTAAACGCAACAGTTGAATTCTGTATTGATTTTTCCCTCGCAAATCAGTCGTGTCTTTAGTATTAAATTTTGGTTGTGGTCTGGAAGATCTCATCAGGATGAAATACATTCCCGTTTTGTCTAAAAGTGATCGATACATTTAACTATAATCTTAGCTAATTGATTTGATTAAAAAAAAATTGTCAAATGCCTTCAAATGCGGAAAGTGGCTTGCAGCCAAATGAAGAAAGACCGCATACTTTATATGTAGCTCCTGGTATAAATATGTCATGGCCTTTGGAAGATAAAAATATTTCTTATACCATTCCATCAGGTTAGTGTTTTTTTGTTCATTTTTACAGAAGCACTGATAATATGAATATAATTTTGTACTTTTTTATTAAGAGAAAATTAAGGTAGTATATATTTTTTTAATTATTTTCATTAATTTGAGGGCCATTCTGCGCCTCCAAGTGTATGTATATTTTATTAAAAATAATAAGATTTGAGAAAAATATTTCCTTTTAAAAATTGTTTCGTACACCTATGGTTAAAGGAAATTGTTACAAATTAACGCACATAATAGAAACATTATTATAAATAAACAAATTGATTCCTTTTCTGCAACCCCATGGTAAATGGAAATTCCTGCTAATACATTATATTAACTCCCCATGATATAGAAATTTTTAAAAATACAGGGTGTCCCAAATAAAAGTGACTGATTTTAAACAAAAATGCCCAGCTTATTAATTACTCCAAAGAGATGGGGTTTTCAATAGTATCACTAGTTCATCAAAGAGATTTTTCTAGGCTTGTCTATCATTTCATCTCATCAACACAGGGTGTTTTACTAATGTTGGTCAATTTCAAATATGTATTATTTTAAATAGAACACCCTATAATTTTTGATTTCATTCGAAAGAACAATCATTCTCCTTTCCGATGTATAGTTTTCATACATAGGTTTCATGTATTGGTACATTTTTAATTAGTAGTTTTATATAAACGTATTTTGATGCATAAAATCAACTTTTTTACATTTTTGCAGGTACCTGGTGGCCATGGTGCGATTATTGGAAAGACCCGCAGCATCTTCTATATCAACTCGCTAATTTCTGTTTCGTCATAGCTTATTCCTCTACATGTTCTAAAAGAGGAGTTTTGTTTATGCATTCTTGTTTAATCTTAGGTTAGTAAATTTAAATGTACTAATTTAGTAATTGAGAATAACAAAAATTTGATTGCTAGGAAACAAAATATTCACCCTCAAAAAAATTTTAAGCCAAAATAAAAATAACTTTAGTTGACTTATTGAATTGGTGAAGCTGGAAAGTTTTTTTTATTAAATTTACGTGCTCGGCAACTATGGTCACTTGCACAGGGCGAATACAAATTACAGAAAACAGTAGTTATTACAGATAGTTACAAAACAAAGTTTAAAGTTTATGATAGAGTGATATATCTTTTAAGTATTTCAGTGTTGTCTTGATTTGGCTTGGGTCCCCTAGGATGTCTTGCAGCTGGGATTTAAGATTATGTTGTAGTCTTCTTATGCTAAATTGGCGACAATTAACCAGGATGTGTTTAACAGTAAGTGGGCACTGGCAGCTTTGACAGGAAAGTCTGTTGATTGAGGTTATTGAGTAGTGGGCTATTCGAAGTCTCCGTAGTATTGATCATTGATACTTCTGGTCTAGAGTCCAGTGGGGTCAGTATACACTATTCAGAGGTGTATTGAGAAAAGGCTGGATAGACACTAAGGAAGTCTTGGTGGAGCTCCAGTGAGTTTGCCACATATATCTAACGATTCTTTTTGCTTTTGCCTTAACATCTTTGCAAATTTGGGTATGAGAAATAATTGTGGCAGTAGTAGTTCATTTCCAAGTACACCAATGTGTGAGGGTATCCATAATAAGTAATAATAAGTGTCCACCTTCACTATAGTTCAATAGGTGACGGTTGGTCTTATCACAGTTATGTAAAACCTGTGAACCACATCGGGTTGTATTCCTAAGATTATGCCCATCACTATTTCGCATTTCCAGAAGAGCCTAGCTGCTTTGGTAAGAAATTTCCCCCCAATTCAGTAAATTTGTATGAGTTTTCTCCAAACATGGATCCTATCCATGTGCATGTAGTGCTGTTTATTTCTTTTTTTAAGGAATGTGTTTTTTGATAACATCGATGTATTGGAAAAAGCAATTGACTCCTTTCGAGACCGACTACCAAATTATGTGTGACAGCTATTCCTGATTTCTCTGCTGGATAAGCTTATTGTACTCTGTGTAAGGAAATGCCCTCAAGTACTTCTTCTTGCAAATATATTTGTTCAACTTTTTACATGGAATAATGTCAAACTGATCGGTCGGTAGGAGATCAAGGAATCTAGTCTACAAGAAAACTCCACTTTTCACTCTCTATATGCAAATGATAATATATACTCTAAGGCCTGAATACTTTGTAGTATCAACTAAGGGATCCATATTGATGTACAATCCCTCTTGTAGGAGCGTTGGGAACATCACATAGCTCTGGAGTATAGTAGAGTTCAAAAGAGCTCTAATAATAATCTAATAAGATGAGGTCTTTTTCGTTAGTTTCTAGCCCCCATTTTTGTGGCTTTTGATTTTGGAAGCTGTCCAGCTCATCACTCTTCATCTTTATTCCTATCTTCACCAAGACTTAAAAGTGCATACTGGGGAAGTGCTTTAGAGCCTCAGTATTAGAAAAGGTTTGCTCGGCAAACAATTAAAAAAATTATGGTCGATCTTCTTGCAATCTAATCTATGAGCTTGCCAAGAAAAAATGTAATAACTTATTGTTACTTTCTACCAGAAGAAATCAGCTCACAATATGTCTTTTTGCAAAAAGGATTGCTTGCGACACTTCTCACTACTTACTTCCTGCGGTAGTACAGTCGTCGCGTTCTATTTCAGATAAATATAGCATCTAGTACTACCGGCTCCGATTTGTCGTTCCAGTTTGACGCTTTCGAAAACGTTTCTTGAAATAAATGCGCTACAAAAATGCATGCCATATACCTAAGAGATTTTTTGTATTGAAATCGTATGCATCCTCCATCAGATTTAATCTCTTTCAATTAATATTTCAGGCTTATTATTATTTTCAACATGGGCATGGAATATAATTTGTGCCCCAGACGTATTCACGTGGAATTTCGCTTTTATGTTAATGAATATGGCACAAGTTTTTCACATACTGTATCAAATAAGACCTGTCAAATTCGATCCTGAGCTAGAAGAAGTTTACCACACACTCTTTGAACCTTTCAAGGTAATAATGTCTCTGGTAATCTTAAAAAAATCAAGCTTAAAACGCAGTGGATACAATATATTTATCAGTGCGCAGTATTAAAAGGAAACAATTAATATTTATGGTTCGTTTCAGCTAAGTCGGTTACAATTTAAAAGAATGGTGAGTTCCGATTTCGCTCAAATAATGTCGCTACATGCAGGTGAAGCGTATGCAGTACAAAACTTAACTAGAACTGATAGATTGGGGCTATTACTATCAGGAAAAGTAAGAAATAAATTAATTTTTGGTTTTAATGGCAGTAATATTTGAAAAAAATATTATTTTCATATTGCAGGTTAATGTTCTCAACGACCAATTTTTACATTCCATACTTCCGTGTGAATTTTTAGATTCTCCTGAATTTGAATCTAGTAGGAATACGGTGGATGATAAATTCAAGGTGAGTTTTTTGTTCGGTAACGTTTTTCAAAATATTAGATACTTCAAACCAGTCAATGAACTGTTCTACAGCAAGCGACACAGAAAAGTTTGGTTTAGTGCATGCAACCATCATGCAACTTTTATAAGTGAGTTTTTTTCAATGTTTCGATCTATTTGTATGTTTTAATTGATTACAAAAATCAAATTCTGAAAAATTAATGGTAAATTTCAGAACGTGGAATTTCATTGGCAAATAACGAGGAATTTGAAGGTTAGGTTAGGTTAGTTTGATGGTCATGCATGGTTATGACAGCTGCGTCTATTAAACACGATAAAGCTAATTGGTTGATTGGCATAATCTATCAAAGTTCGGGTCATTGAGATGCATCCATTATCTTGGATAGGACTGGAGAATGAAGTTATTTATAATTTTCGTTTTTCGTGTGTGTTTTGTTCTAAAAGGTACTTTTATTTTTGTCGAAACGCGTCACCCCTTGTCGGTGACAGCGACATGCCCAAAGTCTCGATAACTGTCCTACGAGGAGATAGGATTGCAATCATAATGGTAACGCATGTCTCTTAATTTTTTGGAGCTTAGTAGGGAAGTCAAAACCTATTGGGGATAAAGTTGGATCTATTTTCTAGGGTAAGTCATCGAATTGAAACTGCGGAATTGAAATTCGAATGACCATACATGACAACGTCGCTATTTATACGGTACCAACTGTAGAGTTCTAATAACCCTACAATATTCCTGCCTTGTGTTTAAAGTATGAAGTTTTGAAGTGTCAGTTTCAATAAATAGCAGAATATACATTTTTTAAAATGGAAAAGCAAAGAAGCGGTACCTACACTAAAGCCAAATGGTCTTCTGGGTTCCTCAATATATGGGGACACTAAATTAATAACATGCTCGGCTGTTGCCTTGTTTAATCTATAAATTTTCATGAATTTAATTTCTACAAGACTTTCAAAAGGATCAATTTGCTCGTTTAATACTCGACCGTGTTGTGACAAGTTTTCGGCCTCTTCAAGTGCTCCTATAGCCGCCAAATTAATTATCGCATTCTCCATTATTAAGGTCGCCACCAAAGTTCTTGCAACAAGGTTAGTTGAGCAGAGAAATAAATAAAATAATTGGTGCCAATGTTAAAAATAATCAATTTAAATAGAGAAAGGCCAATGAGAATTGAATAAAAATAGATATCATATAGATATATATGTTCAAAAGTGACCAGCCTCAAATTAAAATATTGACAATTTTCTTGTGGTTAGAGGCGAGGTTTGTTAGTTCAGTTAGTAGCTGTGATGCGCCATGCTCAAGTGGCTGCGCACAAAATTTGTGCCAGTTCCTTCCATGTTTTAAAACCTCTCTTTCATTTATTACTCTATGGTTAGTTGCCTTCTCGTATTTGTCAGATATGTTCGTGTGGACAAATATGTGCAGCTTGGCTTTATACGTGTAAGATATTCTGGTACGGACCCACATACCACAATAAAGGAAAATTCATTTGGAGAATGCCGGATGAATATTCGAAGTTGAACAAGCAAGATCTATCTTCTATTCCTCCACCAGTGGCACCAATAATTGTCATTTTATTCGTATTTTATCGTAAATTGGGAGAAATTTTCAAATTTAGAGGCAAAAGTGATGTCTCCATGGCTTCATGCTGAATAAATGTAATGTTGTTACAAGAAATTGGATCATTGATTTTGTTTTGAAACTAATAAAATGCGCATGACGAGTAAGATTCTTAAATATCGAATGAACAAACGATACAGGCAAAATTTGAAAATCAGTTGAAGATTTTGAAGGACCAGTAACTCACTGGATATACCTGTTGTTAATTCTTGAAGACTTTTTTGGTTTTTTTTCAGGTTTCAATAGTTGCGGCTAGCACCTGCAGATATCTTTACTGGCAAAGAAATTCATTGGAATATTTATTCGTTAAAGATAATTATATAGCTACACTATTAACGACCCTAATAGCAAGAGACGTTGCTACCAAATTATACGCAATGAACAACAAGATCGTTACAGCTAAAGGATCACACCTGGATATTCGACTTCCTAGTATTACGTCTTCCTTAGCATCTGGAGGAGAATACAAGTCGCCTATTCGCTCGAAAAAAGCGAATGGTGGTGAGGTCATGTTTATACAAGAAAAATTATGGCCTTATGAATAAATGATTGAAATATTGTGTTTTAGGTATTGGGTTCAACCAAGAAATGTTCTATACTGAAATTCCCAAACATAAGTATCGAGAAAATACAAATACCTCACAAAATTGTTATTTAAGTGAAATGGAACCATTAACTGAATGCCCTTCTGCTGATGATTTGACATCGAACGACGTGGAGAGTTGGTTAGAGACAAGCTCTAAATATCACAGCTGTGAGATTGTGGATATGGATTGAGAGAACAAGTTAATTCAATTTCGAATATTAGACCAGGGTCGATAATTTTTGAAACTAAAAAAAATAACAGTAGGATAAATCCCATTAGAAAAGGAGGAAAATGTGATAAAATTGAAAAGAAAAATATGTTATAGGCTATCCAAGCTCGGGAAGTGGAAGGGGGTGAGTTTTTAAGGGTAAAAAATGGTTTATCTCTTTTTTCGGCAAAACTACAAGTCCTATGGAAAAGAGTTGAAAGACAATGTGGTAAGTTAAGAAAAGCTCTACAACTTTTGTATTTACAATTTTTACACATAACCCTAAAATTTAGGTGAAAAATTCAAATAACTGAGTTTTTGGTTTTCTATTTTTTTTCGTGAACACTTACCTTATTATGTCCCAAACTCACTGTAATTCATTTGATCTTTTTTCACCTTATTTTGACTTAATATCAAAAACAGCTTTTTAAAAAAAGTCGGTGGGATTTTTGTTGGTTGAAATCCCTACTTTCCATAGGATATAGAGATAAACCATTTTTTACTCTTAAAAATTCACCCCCTTCCACTTCCCGAACTCGGATCGCCCGTAATTTATTTTAATTTTCGATTTTATTATATTCCCCTCCTTTTCCAATGGGTTTCAACCTACTTTTATTTTTTTTTATCATTTTTGAAGGTTTCTGGACTGGTCTATATGTGATATTTTCAATTTGATGTTATTCGAGATGTATTTGATTGTGAATAAAAAATTTTTTCTTTTCCATTAATACCTTTTTATACATTTTTTCGCCTACTAATCAAACCCACCTTAAATTCCCATTACCCCCGCCTTGAAATTACATCCCTAGGGCGGTAGACCCTCACACACTACGACATCTCCCTTCTCTCCCTTCTATCACTGCTACCTCTTGAGCCAAATTAAGTCCCTTCCAACGCTAATCATGCTCTTCACTCCGCTACTTACATCCAACTCTCATCCTCCCTCAATATTATCTCCACCATGTTCTCCCAATACACCGACTCCCCAGTTTCTTCTCCAGCCTTCTCAGCACTTCTTCGTTCTTACAGCTTGGCACACTCCAGTCTCTCTTTTCTCATTCTTATGGAAATACCCTACCCTCGATCCAGTGAGCACCAGTGTGTCAAGAAGTAGTTCACCTGCACGAATTTCTGGTCCATCCAATCTTTCCTACTCCCAATCGCTTCTTTTAGCGCGCCCTCATACTCCTCCCACCTTTTCTCTATTTCCTCCTCCATCCATTTCTGTACTTCCTTTTTGGCCTTACCTACTCCTGGGTTAAGAAATAAATATCCTGTCCAAAAATATCCTGCCAAAAAAAACCCAACCAGTAATATCCCCTAACAAAAATAACCCCTAAAATATTATCTCTAGCTTAAGAAAAACCTATTCCAAAAATATCCTTGAATTGAATTTAATTATTATAATTAATAATATTTGGAAAAATAAAGAAGATAATGTACAAAAATAAAAATGCGACGTGGCAGCATATTCAGCAGTAGCAATGACTAACCGGTAATGCAGACAATTAACAATAAGTCCCAGGTAAAACGATTGACTTTAACCCAGTAATAGACTTGTATCTTGGTTCAGATATATTTTCAGTTAAGGATATTCTTGAGCAGGATTTTATTAGCTGGGGAGATTAGGGGAGGGGTTTTTGTAGGTCGAGAATATTTTTGGACGCGTTTTTTTGGCAGGATATTTGTGACGCGAAATTTTTGGGCAGGACATTTAGTCGTGCTATCACTCCTCCAGCGTCCATCCACTGTATTATCACCCCACACTTTCGAACAGTAGAGCAGACTCTGATTAGCTATCAATTATTAGTATGGTATTTTGAAGGACATTTGAAACGACACCACAATTCCACATCATCTATAGCGGATATACAGTCGACAGAAGCAAACATGAGCCCCGGAAAATATGCGAACTAAAAGAATTTCATCGCAACGAACCAATCAGGTGCTAAAGTTAACGAACGAACATTAGTAATTTGTTAAAATAATACAACTACAGCGACATGGACACGCCCACCAGGGCTCATGTTTGCTTCTGTCGACTGTATAATAATTTATAAAAGATAGCTTCACGCATTAAGATGGCGTTTACCATCAATTGTATTGAAATTATCTCTAAACACATTCAGCCGTATTAATAATAAAATTTAGATCATTCTAACTTGACATTTAAACCAAAAAATACATATAAATGTCAAGTTAGAATGATCTAAATTTTATTATTAATACGGCTGATTAACTTTAGAAAAATATACATAAGCTTAATATATTTTATCTATCTACTCGACCATAAAGAGTTCTTGTTTGTTAGTGCGAGGGATGAAATTGTGATTAACCTACATTCAATGTCATATATTAGAAAAAAAGTTCATGTGCTCATAAACAATTTTATGTGAAATCGATTCTGAACGAAGCTTCAATATTCGATACTAAAATTACAAAAAAAAAAGTCAGTCGGGAAAAAAATCTGTGGTGGATATAATACCGTAAAGGGTAGAAACAGGGTGATTTTTTTTAGTAAAAATTTCAATTAGAGTTTTAAAAAACACTGATTTTACATTTCATCTACAGTAAATTAATATTTCAATTTTTCAAATCGAAGGAATAATGGTATTTAAATTGATATTAACATTTACATTGCAATGCAAAGTATACTAATGTCACCACGAATTCAACCATTTCACATTATCAGTTCTTATTTCCATTTCTTTTCCTTGAAGTAGTAATAGATACCATTATTTATGATTTCAAAGTGCACCAATAAAAAAAAAGTATTCGTGGATAACTGGTCTCTAAAACACTTGCTCTATTTCGAGCACGCGCGTGTTTTAAAGAACTTAATATCCACTTATACTTTAATATATTCTAGCAACGTACATTTTTATCAGCTCTCGCACCAAACAAACCCATAGATCAACCATGAGGTAGTAATTCGCGCAACCCCTTTATATACGATACATGTTTGTTTTTACCTTCGTTTCTTGTCAAGACTTTATCAGCGCTACATAAAAGTGCCGATAACGAGTAAACCTACTATTCATTGTCTATGGACGCAGTGGCGCTCTTGATTAATTTTATAGGGTGGTCATAAGTAGCGCTTTAAGGCCCGGTTGTAGATGCACAGTTTAACTGTGGCTCTGCGTTGAACCGAGTTAACCCATTACCTGCCACTGTTGCGTACACGCAACACCACAGCTTTTATTTTTTTTCGTAAAAATAAACAATCTTATCAACAGTAAAAACACAAGAGCTTTGTTTTTATCGGATAAATTTCTCCTTGCAACGAAATAGTTTTGCCAATCACTAATTTTATCTAATGTCAGTTTTTCGAGCAAATTTAGTGATTGACAAAATTTTGAGTTGAAGAGAAATTTATCTGGATAAAAGAAAAGCTCGAGTGTTTTTTGGCAAGATAAATTAACGACAGAATATATCGATGAACAACAACAATAATGATCTCATTGTCATTGTGTGAAAGTGACGTCCGCTTACTAGAATTGAGGAAGAGAGGTTTTTATCGCGATAAAAAAGGATGCACCTTTTTTATCGATGTCAAAGTGACAATAACATTTCCAGGTATATGACATTTTAACATTGAAGTTAATTTATCTATAATATATTTATGTTTTTGTGAATAGCAACGTTAAATAAAACTGTAAAAAAAACTAGACATTTTTTATAAATAAATAATTAAAATTTTGTTTACTTGAAAATGGGCGAATTTTCTCTTCTTTGAGCGAGATACTTTTCGAATTAATAATACGTTCTGAGTTATAACCAGCTGCTATTATTTTTGATAGACAGTTAAAAAAAGGTTGAAATAAAAGTTCTGTACAAAAAAATTGTTTACTTTATTTCTCATACTTTGCTTTTATTGCAGTAAAGTGCTGCGTTGCGCGAACGCAACGTTGGCCTAACAAGTAAACTCAGGTTTTAGACACGTTCAGACCTGTTGTATTGCTATTTATCGTAAGACGTTCGGTTAGTCATTGTTAGGATTCTATATAAAGCGGGTCGTTTTGAGCGTTTATCTGTAAACAATCATATAAAAAACTATTGTGGATTATTCTGGTAAAAAATGTCGAAAATACTAACACAAAAGGAATTGGAACTGGCATTAGAAGAGGTACTTATGGATATTGAACAAGAACAAGGTAAGCAGGCTGTTTATCACTGGTAAAATACATATTAGGTACATACATAATACATATCTTGATAAATCTTAGTACGGTCTGAATTATTTTAGATCGAATTGACGTTGTTTATATTCCACCCGATGTTGACGAGTTGACCGACGAAGAGTTGTTTTCCGAGGAGCTGACAGAAAATGAACTACAAAAGATGGATATAGCTGGTTCTTTTGAAATTCATACAAGGGAGGAAGATTTAGAGTAAATTGAGGTAGAAACAGCGACTGGCCAGGAGAATAACCAAGCAATACGTAAGAGAGAGAGAATACCTTGAGAGCTTCAGCTTCACTTCCTGGTAACATACCAACTGATATTCGTCGGAACCAATCAAGTCATTTGATATTTAAACAACCTACAAGAAGAAGATGCAGATTTTGTCACAGTCAGACAGTTTATATGTGTAGAAGTTGTAATGTTCATTTACACCCCGATTGTTTTGAAGAATACCATTTAAGTTGAGTGTTTCGGCCAACGTTGCGCTTACGCAACAGTATTTTTTTTAATTTTTCTTTATTTTGTGAAAAAAATTGTATTATTTACTTTTATTTAATGTACTAATAAATTGTTTTAAACAAATATTTAATAATTTAACCTATTTTTTCAATGCTTGGCCAATAATGGGTTAAATTGCAAATTTTTGTTGTACGTCAGTCAGTACTGATCAGTGGTCCAAATAGAAGTTTACGTGAACGGTCCTCGAAGAGCGTTCAAAGGCGGTTCAAGAGGGTTATGGCATTTGACGTTGAGTTGTTAACCTTAAAAAAGTGAGGTTGAATATCTGATAATTCATTATTTCAATCAAAATGAACAAATTATTAGAAGAATCAACTGACGATGAAGATTTTTCACAAAGTTTGAATGGTTTTTTACATCCTAGAAGACCGCAAACCTTTAGAAATAGACCCAGTTATGTTGAAATATCATAAGTAACATCACACCATATAAGTTACGTATAAATAAAGCCATTTTTCTTTGAACTTAACCACATAAACCGGGTTAACTATAAGTTAACCAGTCAATATTCCTCGAAATGTACTTCAAACCATGACGTAACAGATAACCAACCACACAAACCACTCACTGAGATAGTTTGATAGAGTAGTTATCTAATTGGAGGTTAGGTGTTTGTTTATTTCTGAGATTCCACAAACCGTTACGTCATAAAAGTTAACCGTGACATCATGGTATTGTTAACCCGATTTGCGTGGTCACGTTCAAAGAAAAATGACTTAAGATTATACGGTATATACTGTCAACATTCAGTTCTATGATTCAGTTAACGATCAAGTTTGGCATGGGACATTAAAATTTCGGACGAAAATCGTAGCTCAGTGCAACCAACGTGACCTGAACGGCGTTCAAACAAACTAATGTTGATCTTGCACTCTACAACTAAAATGAACTCGGTTCAAAGTTGATTGGCAGTTCAGTTAAACTAACGTTCACTTGTGACATCTACAACCGGCCCAGAAAGTTTTGTTTTGCACCATATAAATTGTCATTTTAAGCTGCACCTAGTTAAACTAGAAAATCGCTCGCTAAAACTGGATTTATAAACTTGGCGTTCGCCGTCGGCGTTGGCGTTCGCGCTAGCGTCCCTAGTTAAAAGTACAGAATCCCCTAAGACCATTTATAGGTATCTACCGTTGGCGTTGCCGTCCGCCGTTGGCTGCCGTTCGACTAAATTCTCCACTTATCATCAAAGTGGAGATTCCTAACCTAACATTCTTGTGTTTTGATTGATATGTCAATGTTTTTCCACTTTTCGGGTTTTCGTTTTCAGTCTTTCAATTTCAAGTGTATTTCTTCTAATTTTTGAAGAAGGATGTTTATGGAGGATGATTTGGAAGTAATGGATATTCTTGAAAATGGATTTCCAATAAGACGATACAACCGTAGAAACTATTACGAAGAATTGGATGAAAATATTAGGAATTTTTTCCCTGAACTGTATAATTTGCCGATCTGATTTTCTTATTTTTCACTGTGGCTTCCATTATTAATGATTTTCTTATTTAGAAAACCAGAATAAATTCCTCTGATTTTCAAAGAAACCCTAGAGAAATAAATAAAACTCAACTTAAATAGCGAGGTTGACAAATGTATTGAACACTTAGATAAGAAGCAGAGCAAAAACATTGGTTCAACTGAACTTTTTAACTAAGCGACCTTTAAATTTTAAACTCGCCATAGCTATTCTAAGCTTATGCTACTATTGGTGCAAAAGGCCATAACATCCGCAAATTCAATCAGAAAAATCATACATAGACTCAATAGTACTATTCACAAAATTCTTCTCTAATTCTGTCACTTAGTATTGAGCAAAAAGTATCCAATGTAGGGGCATCGATAATGTTTTTTCTTGGGGGAGATAAAGGCTTTTTGGTTTAGGTAATAAAAAAAATCATATTGTAGAGAGCCATTAATAACATATATTAAAATTAGAAACTAAATAGACCGGGAGAAAATGACAGTTTCTGAGAAGGGGTTCCTTACAGTAGGAGTATTTTGATATATGGATATTCTGAGGATAATAAGCCATACATTAATGAATAACTCCATGTTCCTTATATATTATTAAAGTCATTAATTTATTACTAATTATCGATAGAATATCCATACCTCATATACTTCCGAAAATAGAGAGTTTTCGAAAACGTCTATTTTGGCAGATACATATAGTTTTCGAACCTCCTGCGTCCCAACGGTGACGGTAACACAAGTTTTTGTTTGTTACAATATTATTCGATTTGTTGCTGCTAGCAAAAGACGTAAATTTGCAGAAATTTGAGTGAATTATGATCCATTTTGAGGGATTGTTTTCCTCATAGAACTGAATCTTAATTCTTTTCAAATTGTTCAAGAGCTCCAAGATATTTACACTTAAAATAGACCTAAACTTTGTAGGACACCCGATACAGAATTCTAATTAAAAATAACCAAATTAAGGAAATTACAACCTTCTCCCTCTGATTTATTATCGAATCAAGAAATCTTGTAAATTTCGCGTGCAGTTGCAATGGAGGAGTAGCAAACTATTCTATTTATGAATTTGAAGGTGAAGGTTAAAAAAGGGTCTATTCAATAACATTTCCCTAATAATATGAATTTGCATTTATCGATAAAAAAAGATTATTATTTATTCTAGGCTGTCGTATCGAGATTTATAGCTGGAAACGTATTAAATTGAGAGAATTGTTGCTGTTGTCTTTTAATTTTGTAGGAAATTACTCTCTGGTTTATTCACCGTCGATAATTAACAGTGTACAGAAACACAGCAAACTTCCTGGTCTAAAAACCCTCGGAGAAACTGACTAAAGAATTATTAAACCTTAGCAGGGTCCAGATAAGAACAGTTACGGGTTTAGTGACCCTAAGGAAGTGCCGTTTGTGCATGGAAGGGTAAGAAACAGCCTTTTGACTGTTAAATATGATCTCATTGGAGATATAGACTCTCTGGACTAGAGCATTTAAGGGAGGATTTCTCCAAGAATGACCTAGACTGTTCAGCCTGATAACGGCTACTGGTCCCTTGATACAAACGGAACTGCTTAGAGCACAAAAGCATAGATGCTGAGGTGATGAGGACTCTAGGCAGCTGACCGGTGGTGCCGAACCAATCATCTATGTATTTGTAGAGAAGGGAAAGTGAGCGTAGGCTCACAGCACTCAGGCCACATGTGACCCATTGTATATGCTCCCGAGGAGTTGTCCTCCTAGGTCATGGTCCATCCTGTCCTTCCCAGGAAGGTAGACAGGGTCATTAAGAAACATCTCCTTTATATCGGTAGATGTAGGCCAAGACTCACCTAACACACACTCTCTTATTGACGATAACTCCGGACACTCGCATAAGACATGCCCGAGAATTTCATCTTCCTGTTCGCACACCCTCCATAGGGGTCTGACCACTAGCCCCATAGTATGGAGGTGTTTCTTCAGTTGAGAGTGGCCAGTCAGAAATCTTACTGTTGAACGTAGGTTTTTGCTGGTCATCGCCAAATATTTTTCGGCGCCAGCTTTCCAGGGTCACCCAGGGCGATCCTAGCAAGACTGCATCCTTTGATTCCATTCCATCTCTTAGGAGATTGAGCATGGGTGTAAAGTTTCACTATTTACGCAATTGTTGAAGTCATTATGCCGAAGGTGTCACTAAGTTCTAAAATTTCAAGTCCAGAATCGCCAATGCGATCACCTTCACTCCTGTCGTGCCCTTTAACCCTCCTGAGATACCAATTAGTTTTGGTATCTGGTTCTGGTATCTGGTAACCTTCTTAGTCTGCGAGATACAGGCTGTTTAAAGGTGTAAAAGAAACACATTTTATTTCACATCTTCTGGAGGGATGAAAATTCAAATTTAAAATTTTCTGTAGCTCATTGTCTTTTCAAAATACATCGACAGTAGTTATGATGTCAAATTCTAATTAGCGTAGCCAAGGTATTTCGTACCACGCCACTGGCCTCAATTTTTTACACTTATTACTAAAGTAAATCACCAGGAGGCGCTAAATGAAATTTTCAAAGCACTGTAGTCGAGTTTTTTTCACATAATAATTTTCAATCAGATAGAAACTTCCAAATTGTGTGTAGGTATTTATATTGTTCCAATTTAAAAACTATAATTGTGTATTACTCTTTTGAAATCCAACATTATTTCAATAAAACAGATCCTCCTTTTATTGATAATTTAAACTATGAAATCGTTAATGAAATTTAAAAAAAATTACAAAAGTTCGAGCAGAAAACATTGTTGAATAATTCCAGTGAAATCGCTCACACACACTTGTATGAATCGAATCAAAAGTGTATAGAAAGGCTGATTTTGGCGCACCTTTGTTTACTCTGGTAGATATACATAAACGGATACATCCTGCACAGAAACAATTTATATCATCAAAAAAAACAAGAGCAAAACAACAACCGAACATTCATGTGCAGAATATCGATTTAGGGGTTTGTACAATGGGGTAGTTGACCAACTAAAAGAGAACGGGGATAAATCAATGAGAGAGCGTGGAAAACTTTCTGGGAAGCAGTAGAATGGGGCGTGTCGAGATACGTACATCGCACGCCGCTGTGTTTTTACGTAAAATTCACATTTGAAAACACAAAAGTTCTGTGCAAAAATAAAAGCTTGAAATGAGTTGTTTAAGTGATTCGGCGTTTCGTTACGTAGTGCAGCAGACATAGGAATCGCTTAATACTCAACAATGATTCAGGTGAGCACGATTTTCATTGAAAAATTTTGACTTTTATATCGAAATTGAACATTGGATGAAAAAGGGAGTAAGATATAAATCCCATATGGTGTACCGTTGGAATTGAAGGCACTTTGATATATTTTAGGTGCTTTACAATGTTTAATTTGTAAGACAGTGATCTACACAGAAAAAAATATCGTACGTGATATTAATATCCCACGAACATCAACTGTAAAATCATTACGATAATGCCCTTTTCATAGTATTTATGTAATGAAATGATTATGATAATGCTCAAAAAACATTAGATAATATTTTTTTGGATTATCACAATGTATGCTTGGTCATTAAACTAATGCAAGAATTTAATTATTTTTGTGCCAAATACATCAAGATAATGATATTTTACATCAATACAAGGATAATTTACATTAAACCAATCACCTAGAGGACATAAGTTAATTATTGCACAATGAGACAAAATAATGTCAGTGCCTATAGATCAATACTTTAAAATTTATGGGTCAATAATAAAAAATCATTACAATAATGCCTATAGACATCAATTAATGTACCTCTACCATTAATATAATGCCCAAACTTATTAAATAATACAAAAAATCATAGCTTGATGATTAAATACGTTGAGCTAATGTCCAAATACATTAATATTACGTCTTGTTGTCTTCCACCACCTAAACATTTGCTCGATTCCCGCTAAATTCACGTGGAAATAACGACATCGCCTCCCAGTCCTAGTCCTCGCGTCATAATAATATGCATTATAATATTTAGTCTTAGTTAATTTGTTAATAAATTCCGTCAATCACAAAAGTGCGGTAATAATAAACCTATAAATACTAGTGAAAAAACAAAAAAAGTGCAATTCCAAATTTTTCTAGGAAACCTATCCTGTATACCTATAGACAAGTAAGTTAGAAAATTATTATTATTATTGTCTCTCGAATAAGCCGTACCTACTATAAATAGTAAACTATAAGCAAATTATTATATTTTAGTTCTAGGAGAAGACGCCGAGGAAAAAAATAGATCACTTAAATTTTTCAATTTAAGTTCCGAAGAATTTGACTACTGGGTACTGAAAAGCCTGCAGCAAACACAGATTGGAAGAAATTATAAATCTTTAGAATCTACTACAGCCATTTTAGAAAAATGTTTTTTTTTTATAATTAACATTCAGGATTTAAAAATTGGTGAGACAAATGTTAATTTTTTTAAACTTATTTTCACTTGTAGTTCATTCTTCATTATAATTCCAGATAAACATGGATTTCTCTAGTGCCTTTGAAAATTCCGATGGCTTGGTGATTGGCTGTGAACAAAGCTGTGGAAAAATATCCAATGAAAATTTGAGGATAAAACTATTATGGGTTTATTACAAAAACTAAGCCAAGACGTGAATGAAAGTAAGTGATGTATATAACCAGCTTTGATTATACTAATTTTAATTCTATATTTTCAGTTTTCTGGAAAACTAATATCCGTCCAACCAGATGACAGTTGGTAGCTTATACTATAAATATGGAATGATTATATGGATGATATACCTAATTGATTTTATATGCAATGGACGCCATGCAGCAGTGTTGTGAGCATTGTATGGATATGTTATTCCTACAGCAAAACAGTGAAAAAATATATAACAGGAAAACGCCAAACAACTAAAGTATACTCTACAAGAATTGGTGAAGACGTAACAAGTATCAAAGAAATATATACCTACCTCTTCATTTCCTTAAATTGATAAATTATGTAGCTTTTTAAATAGTAAGTAAAGTTTATATTTTTAATTTTAAATAAACATATGTGAGGATTCTAAATTACCAAAGGATTTTATTTTACCAAAGTAGATGTTTATTTTGATCCATTCCGTATTGATACTTTTTTCCATTATGATAATGCTTACAGATTATCAATTAATACACATTAGGTGATTAGTTAATGTTTTTCAATAATCGATTGATTCCAATTTTATTAATCAATTGATGTTCACTAGGCATAGAATCGATGTACTAGGACATTAAACCATGTCAAAGTCATTAATATCAATATTTTTACATGAAACGTTGCTGATTGAAATCAATGTTCGCTAAGCATTAATATCACGTCCTCGTACATTGAGTAATATTTTAAAAGCATTGTGGTAATGATTTCGAGCATCGGAGCAAAATTGATGTAAAAAATCATTGTGTTGATGTTTTTTTTTATTAATATAACGTACGTTTTCCGTTGTGTGTACTGTGACAAAAGGGTAATTATGGAAGACTGCTACCCTATTATCTTAGTGTTTCAAACTAAATTAGTGTTAACAATTTTAATGTTCGCAGGTTAATTTTATACTTAAAGTTCGATATTTTCGTTAACTTTACCTTGAATTATTGAGAATACCAAAATTTTGTTTTTAAAAACAGTTTTGTAGGCTTGTAGGCAAACAAAAGTCTTGAAAAGTGATAAAAATTGGTGTAAATTATTATCTTATGTTTCACCAAAGGAATATTCTGAATAAAAAGCAGAATTTTCATTGGAATACTAAGGTATAGGAAATTGTTATAATAATAATACATTCATTATGCATATAATAAAAACATATTGCAAATTTCAAACAAAAATATTACACGTGAGAAAAAGAGAAAATTCAATGTCCTGTGAATTTCAAAATAATTTTATGAAGTATACTTATAATGAATATCCATACAAACAGTTTATAATAAACTGCTAAAAAAATAATAAAACAGAAGGTATTTTTAAAATTATAGGTGAAGGTGAGATTGACATGGAAATTAAAGGCAAAAAAGGAATAATAATTTTAAATAATATTTTTTTGAGGAAATTATAAAAGATAGTTGGATAAAACGATTGAAATTATTTTCCTACCATTAGGTACTACCCAAAGTAGGCTTTTGCACACTCAAACTTAACCGCAAAGTGGATGTTATGTGAAACATAGGCGTGCGCAGACTTTCTTATCAGGGGGGGCCAAATATCAAATCGGAATCTTTTGATGAAAAAACAAAGATCCATGTCCGTCGAAACATTGCTTTTGCATATTGCCGCCCTTCAATTTCTCGGAATTGGGATGGACCGATTAGGGTGGGCAATGGACCACCCTGCCCCCCCTGTAGGCACGCCTATGATGTGAAAGAACATAATTATGCTAAACTGTTTATTGCTACTTGTCCACCCTGATCGAGTGAAATCGAGTGAAAGAGGCCTAAGCTCAAATAAATATCTATATACAGAGTCCGGCAAAAGTCCAGGACCGGACTAGTATTGAAGGTGATATAAAACGTTTGAGACATCTTTTTATACCACAATTTTACCTACAACTTATTGACTTTTACTTGACTTTACTTTTATAATTCTATTTTTTAACCATGAATATAGGTAATACCATATTAAAACTTCAAATATATTTCATTTTTCGCTTCATGCAAGGTTAAAATCCTGACTAATCGCCTGTATGATTTTTTTTCCAGCTCCTGTCTCAAACACCTACCCAAATATTGGTGCCAGCTCTTAGACTATTATTATTCCGTGCCTTTTGTTAACTTTTTAGATATAATTTCCATTGTATACCTTGTTCTATGAGGTGTAGACAGTTTTTTGTTAACAAACAACACAAATGTAAAGAAAATGTTCGAGCTTTATTGGTTATTGATAATCTTACATTGTGTTTTCTTTAAATCCGGCGTTTTCATGACCAGAAATACCTGACCTTAAACTGGTAACACGTAAAGACAGGGCCGCGTTTTGAAGTATTTTGATGTTGCTTTCGGTATTTAGTCCCCTATACACTTTTCAGTTTATTTTTATACATTTTTAATTGAATTAAAAAGATTTCTGGTGCACTAATTAGTTATATATAATTATTATAAATTTAATTAGGGGTAATGTGGAAGCTGTGGAAGTTATATGTCGCATAAATAAAAAAGATAGGAAAAAACAAAGGAAAATGTATGGAAAAAAGATTCAACGAACGTAACATAAGAAAACTATGGAAGTTACAGCAAATTAAAAAAGGACAAAACGGGACGGAATCATTGGTTACAAATTCTAAAAAAAAAATGGTGTGAGACATTCTGAGAAAATATGAAGAGGAGAAACAAAAATTATTCTACGAACACTTAAGTATTCGACGAGAAGGACGACACAAACGCAAAAAAAGGGATCAGCTAGATCAGTCATGTAGAAGAGTAGAACAAAACGTACGCATTCTGTCAGGACTGTTTACAGGAAATTGAAAACTAAATTACCACCTAAAGAAGATGAGTCTACTCCAAACCTCGGACACTCGGACTGTCGGTTCTGTAATTTGGAGGACGAAACTGCGGAGCACATACTCTGCTCATGACAAGCCTTGGGCAGGGTAAGGTATAATATATTCGGTTTTGGTACCTACCTTAAAGCCGAATGACTTCAAAAAAGTATATACAACCATCGACTTCGTCAGAAGCACAGGCTTGTGGGGTGGATTGTAATACCTAGAAACAGCTATTTTAGAACAGCGGAACATGGAAAGAAGAAACTTTTACAACATACTACAATAACTGCAAGAACTACTTAATTTCTTCTGTATGTATCAATCCAAATGTAACTTATGGTTATTTTTTTTATGGAAAGTGGTACCTACCAATTGCACCTGGTAGAGAACAACGACCAGCCTGTAATTTTGTCTTATAATCTGTTTATTATTAGATCAAATTTAAAAATATCAAAAAAATTATCAATAATTTAGAATTTAATAATGTGGAATTTAAAGTTGATATAATTAGAAACAGTTAGTTCCATTTGAAAAGTTATTCTAATAATTAATATAACTCTTAGAGCAAAATGCTTTTTACAATTTAAGTTTTGTGTTAATAGTACTTATAGCGGACGTTCGTGACCTGTCATATATTTTCATTATATTCACTTAAAATTGACAACCAAACACGCACATCGAATTAGAGATTACCAACCAAATCTAATCATCAAATTTAAATCAATTGCTAGGTTTCTGTGGAAAACTAAATAAAAAAATTATAAACTATGAAGTTTGTCTCGAAAGTTTTGGAACAAATCCAATTACGTTGAAATAGGTGGAAGTGGGTGGAAGTATTAAAATTTCTAAAGATATTTGGAAGTGGATGTTGTTTAATTGATTATCTTTACTGTGACAGTGAAGAAAACTCAAAAACTAGATGGGAGCGAGGTTTCATGAAGACAAGAGGTCAAATATCTATTTCTGTTCCTAGACATTGAGCAATCACGGAAAGGAGATTTTTTTATTTTAGCTTAACGTGCCTCGACAGCGCTGGTCATTGGCACAGGAAAAACAGATACAAATATTTACGTATAATTATAAATTTTAAAATTAGATTTTATAGTATAGATTAGGTACTAGCTTTCAGGAACTGCATGACTTTCTTAATTTCTGTAGGGCAATGAAGTTAGGCCTTAGGTTAAATTGCTGATGTGTAGCAGAAAATTGTTTGCAGTCCGTCAGTATGTGTTTAACGGTTACAATATCATTACAAAACTATGGCAAACGGGACGATTTCCTGAAGACATCAGATATCCGTGTGTGAGATTGTTATGGCTGATTCTGATTCTTCTGATTATATTAGCTTCTCTCTCTTAAAAAGTCGAGAGAGAGAGAGAGAGAGAGAGAGAGAGAGAGAGAGAGAAGGAATGGTTGGATGGATATCATGAAGTGCTGTCGTACTATTGCGCCACAGGTATCTTGTGTGATGTTTTTGAAGTGAATCTTTAGGCTGGTTGCGAGTTGGACAAAGTGTGTTGGATTGATATTAGTGGTAGTTTCTTTCGCATGGCGGTCCGCAGCTTCGTTACCACCAATTCCGATGTGAGATGGAAGCCAGATGAGGAAGACTGTTATAAAGTATGCGAAATCTGCTTCGGAAACTGGGTCTCGAATTACACTAGTACGACAAGGATATATGAAAGAGAGAGGAAGAATAATTGTGCACAATCATCACTTTGTTTCACCTTAGGGGGTGTAAGCTTATTACCGAGAGTTACCGACTGCTCATTGCCCTCCTATTTTAACTAGTTGGTGGTGTGGTGGTAAATGGTAATTCAGTGTGCTCCCAACACGGAAGGAGTGAGGGCGTTAAAGGAATATAAAAATGCAATCGTTATTACGTAACCTGTACATCTTAAAATTCATTTTTGTGAACATGATCATTTCAGACCAAGTTGACAATTTCTAACTACAATAGGATATTATTTTAGCCATTGTAACTTGAAAATAAAACAGCATTTTTCGAGAGAACCACAATTAATAAACTAAAAATCCCTTCCATTAATACCTACAGCTATTCTAAACATAAAATATAAACTTCCTGAAAAAATTAAAATAAAAATCCATTCTAAAGGTAAACATAATTTTAATGAATTAAGTGCTCAAATAAACCACCTTGCTGTGCCAGACAATAACCAAATCTGTGATAAAGATTTGATCTTATATCAAGATTATTTGTCAACGAAAACGAGAGAAAAATATCATTTGTACAAATTAATCTGCGCTTCTGGCAATAGCGGTTAAAAATGTTGAAATAGAGGGGCAATGAGCAGTCGGTAACTTTCGGGATTTAAATTCACTCCCCAGCTGGAATTAAATACACGCCTCGATGACCGCGCATAATTATCTTTCTCTCTCTTTCAGCTGTTTTTCTGTCGCTCTTGTGTATACAACGATGGATCATCGTTAAGGATTTACGCAATCTGTATCTTGAGCAACGATAGTTTGATAGATGTTGTGTATGTTCTGGACAATTGGGTGGTCAGTGAAGATTGACTTATTGATTGACTCAATGGAGGAAAGGGAGTCAGTGCATATTGCAATATTTTTGTGGGGTAGGAGGATGCTTTTGAAAGTTTGAAAAATGCTGTGAAGCTCGCCTGTGTGAACACTGCACACTGAAGGTAGAGTGGAGGAGCTTATGAGTTGATGTTTCGTAGAAATTGCACAACCAACACCGGAGTCAGTTTTGGAAGCATCTGTCTAAATTATCAAGTCAAACGGAGATAATGTACAAGGTAAACATAGTTTGAAGGAACATTGCAAGGAAAAATTCGGGTCGTGGCCCAAAGATCCCTAAATGGATGTGCACTGTCGCAGTGAAGCAAATCATCACTTATGGAGAATCAGTACTACGGGAAACCTATCCAGACTGCTACAGCTATTTTCTGCCCTTGTGACACAATCTACTATTTCAGGCCTCCGAATACCGAACACCAACCTGATTTCGTCAGCGATCAGATATAGATAACGATCAAAGAAATCTGCGCGCCAAAATGGGTAGCTCACTCACTCTTATTGAGATTAGTTTATTATGTTTATTTGAAGGGTACACTTTACGTTTGCCATGTTTGATTTGGCCTCTTGTGATTAGCCACGACTGGAACGACCATAATTATGTCTTTTTAATTCATATAAAATTTCATTCGGCTGTGAACATATCTATTGAAACTTGGCCGTACTCAGAATTCGCTTTTCATGTTGTCGTCAAACATTATCGAAAAAAAAACAATTAGTAAAACTTGGTGAGGAGAACTAGTTCGGGACTATATTTTCGAGATCACTCGAGTACAATTCGTGTACGAAATTGAATGAATTTCGCACTAGAATCGGTTATCCGTATTTTCGAATCACTTTCGAAGGATTCGTGCAAGATTTGTTTCACATGGGGTGACTCAAGTGGGTATGCACCATTCGAATATCAAACTTCATATACGGTTATAACCCTATTTTCGTGTAAAATTGTCAGTTTCGTGTTTTATCGGGTTTCTATTGTGAATGTGTTGTGAATTTTCTTATTGAAAGAAACGTTATAAATGCATTGGAAGAAGCTGAAATTCAGACGGATAGAGAAAATATAGTGTACCATCCTTTTCAAAACCCTTTGGAGGAATTATCGGATCCCAGCTTTCAATTCCGGATGTTCTTCCATGAACTCAATTAACTCTTTTTTTTTGCCCAGCCGAAACGAATCCTGCATAATTTAATTTTTCTCTTTCTTTACTTTCCCTTTCCAACTGATTATACCTACTGAAAATGAAAAAAACATTCTGACACTGACAAGGTAACAACCGAAAAGTGGTTAAAAAAGGCAAATATTTTATGATCGAGAAATGGAATGATCGAATTTGCGGTGTTGCCAATACAAATATTCATCGCATACGAATACATTTTCGAAGAAGGTTCAAAAATACGATCATCGAATCGCGTGCGATTTTTTTCATTCGAACTAAATCGTATACGAAAAATTTCGATTGATCTCGAAAATACGGACTCTTAGCTGCAATAAAATATGGATTCAATCAAACACAGCATACCTACTTTATCATCGATATATACACATTAACCTTCATTGTTTACACATGACACCAGCGTAATGGATAACTATTGAAGCTGCAGGGTACTATATAGGTGTTTTGTTTGCACTTATGCCCGATTTCACCAACCAATTCCTAAAGTTAGGTAATACCTAAGTCGGAATTAAGAATTCCTAAGTGCAATTTGCGTTTCACCACGCGTTAAGTAATGCCTAAGGACGATGGGAAATACCTACCTAACGTTAGGAAAGCTTGTTAGGTCTGCTTGTTAGGTCTGCCTGTGTGAAACGCAAATTGCACTTAGGAATTCTTAATTCCGGTTTAGGAATTGGTTGGTGCAGAAATCGGGCATTAATTTCACGTTACCCATTTAGGTACAATAATTTTTGTTTTTGTTTTAGTGAAACATAATGGAAGCAACTGTGATTTTGTCAAGGACTTATTCATCAAAAATCGTTCCGTATAAAACGAATTTTAGAAGTCCGCGATACAAAACACGACATGAAGTTAAGATGAGCGTGGATTTTAATCGAAGTATATCGAATTTCAGTGAGATAAGAACGAATTTTACTCCAACAACTGAAACAAACATGTCATATTGGAACCAAAGCGACTTTTTTCATAATCTGACCAATAATTCTGAATTAGAATACGATTACCAAACGGTAAATAGTACCGCTAAAACTGAATTGTGGAGTAGTTGTAAAGAATGGACTCCAGCGCAACATAACCTCTTCCAAACTGCTAACTTCTTTTTCGCCGCTGCTTTTCTTGTACCAGGAAGTTTTAAGCAAAGTGTTCTTCTAGTTAGGTAAACTCTATTCTAGAACCATCCACTTTGTACTGAATTATTACAATATTTTCATTATTTTTAGGGCCCTATTGTCAATTGGTTACTTCTTTTTAACGATCTGGGGTGGTGTAGACATATGTGCTCCAGATATACTTATATGGAATCTAATAAATGTGATATTAAATGCAGGCCACACCGCCTTACTTACGTGGAAATTTCTGCCTCCGACTTTAACTTTGGAATTGACTGATTTATATCTTAAGGTAAATTTAATTCTGAAAATAGCCTTTTATAATGAATGTAGAATATTTTGTACAGGGTTGACAAATTAGCATCTCAATAAGTATCTCGAAAACCACCTTTCGGTATCAATTTTGTTGCTATGAAAGTGGACAAGAGAATTTGTTACAACTGTACAAATTCAACTTCATTTCGAGTCGATACTGTTGACAGTTTTTTCCAAATCTAGGCAACTATTATAAGCTTAAAAACTCTAGCTATTTAAGTTTGTAATAGTATATTGTTCAACGAGTGACAAAAGCTTAAAATGAGGTTTTCGACCAATTCAACACTATTCTTTTTCTCGCCGAGCTTTAAAAATTAATACAAAAAATACTTCATTCAGTCACACAATACAGAACTTTTATAGTTTTCGTAAAGTAAAGAAAAAAACTACAGCTTGGTAACATCACAATATTTTGTTTTGCAACGTCATCGTCTTTTTATCGTAAAGATCCCATAGGTATAAATTATATTAAATTTGATTTTGGTTTGAATATTTACCAATCACAATATTATAATAAGCATAAAACTTCCATCAAAGAAATCTGCATATTTATTTATCTTGTTGCTTGCTTCAGCTGTATCCACAGATCTTCTATTTTTCTTATTTTGTGCAGATAGGGATTATCAAAATTATACTCTACTTTGCTCTGGTACGCATTCTGCTACACTAGAAAGGTTCAGACCTCTCGTATTTTCACGTTATCGTACACAATCTACTACTTTGCTGCCTAGTTAAACAAATAACTATTCTCCTAATTTGGTACTGAAGATTCATGCCAATAAATTGTATGGCTATAAAGAGTAAGGGCCATTCGCACCGGTTACACTTAAACGTTAAGTGTCACTTAAATCCACTAAGTGTCACTTAGTCGTTCGCACCGAATTTAAGGGCATCCTTAACGCGACGTTAAGGGTACCTTAAGTAAGCTCGGAATATCCTCGGCTTAAAGTTCTACTTAACCTCGAAAATACTAATTTTGAAGTTGATTTATGACAGTTTAGATTTGAGTAAATTGTGCTTTGGTAGATCTTTGTATTTAATTTGTCTTATAGAAATGGAAATGTTAGAAGATGATGACGATTTAGAAATAATTGATATAATTGAACACGGCATACCCAGACAGTTATAAATAAGGAACGATTATTTTTATTATTTTATTAACGTTTTCATAGAATTTTTTTAACGATTCCTTCGTGCAGTATGCGTTTTCCGGGAGCATTGCATTAAATTGATTGCATATTTTGTCCCACGTCAACTGCTTATCTTTCCAGGATACCGCATCGCTTTGTTTATTTTCTATTACATTCTTAGACTTGCTAATAATATCTAACAATAATGATTTTTCACGTGTCGTGAAATTTATTCCACGAGATCGTTTTTCTCCGCTCATATTTAAACTACTAATGACTCGGAAGAAAAAAAACTTATTAAAACGTCAAAACCAAAGATAACACCAACTATAACGTCAAACGCATAGATCAAACTGGATCAAACCACAAACGACTGCCGTTAATTCCTGAAAAGATCTTCTTTTTCAAAAAATATTTCAAAAATTGCGGCGTTGTCAAATGGAACCTCACACTTAGCTAAGGGATGTACGGTGCGAACGAAGTTCCACTTAAATTATAAGTGTCACTTAGTTAAGTATGACTTTTAAGGATAATCGGTGCGAATGGCCCTTAGTGTGTACGTGGCAATCGACTGTGTCGATCGACAAAATTAATCGATCGACATGTCGATTTGTTTTCCGTCGCTTGTCGGTAAACATCGTTCGACATTCGACAAACTGAGTACCCAGTGACGTCTTGCATTGTTGACATCATTGCCGTGTGCTGTAGAAATGGAATGGGAACAAGACAAAGTCATTGCCTTTATTGAGGAATACAAATTAAAAACAAATCTGTGGGATTCAAAAACCCAAAACTACAAGAACATGGAAATTGCTAGAGAATTTAGCGTCGAGAAGTAAGACGCTCCGTTATGAGAATGGCAGGTCTATAATTGGTATCTTCCTTACAAATTTTGGGCTCGATTTTTTGTAATAAATATTCAAATATTCGTCAGACATGTTGATTTCGACTGATCGACAAACATTTCTGTCAACTCGGTGTGGACAGATGCAGTTTTGTCGCTTGTCGATCAACAACCGTCGATAGACAGAGTCGATCGACAGTGTCGACTCGGTGTGGACGCAGCTTAGACATATGTCGATAGAAATTGTCGCACAACATTGGCATCTGGCATGCTCAAATGGGTTCGACATCTAAGTCGCATGAGATAAATTTTGTCGAATAACATGAACTGGCAACACCGAAATTTCGATATTATATCGTGTTCCATGCCATGTAAAGTTGTAAAATAATGAAATGACAGTATTAGTTATATGATCTGTGATGACAGTAATCATTTGGATGTTTGTTAGAAGAATGTACAATGTACTTACCCGAATGTAGTACAAGAATAACAAACATGGAAAGTGAAACCAAAAAAAAATTATTGCACCCAAAACCAAAAACGAACATTAATAAATTTTTTATACATTCATGCAAAAAACAACACTTTTGTGAAACATTTAATGGAAAAAGTGGTTCTTTTTTGCACTAGTGCAATAAAATTTTTTTTGCACTTATCCGTCATTCTTGTGTCAGTTTTGTGATTTATGACAAACATGTACATTTAAATAAAATAAAAATCCAGAGCAAGTGTCTGATCCTGCTTTAATACAACAATAATATATTTATATCTTACTACTTAGTCTCAACGAATTACAATTATTGCAAAAATCTTTAATTATTTAAAATTTAAATAGTCAAGGCGAAAACCAGCTATGATTGAGTACTGACAAGGTGGAGGCCATAAAGATACAAAAAAGAAGAACGGTTTGAGTTTGATTAGGTTAGGTTAGGTTCCCAACATATTATATTCTAATTTTCCAGTTTTTGCATGAATGTAGAAAAAATATTGTATGCAACTCTTGCAAAACGTGTTTTTTGCACTTGTTTCATAAATAACTATAATGCAAGAAATAGAGAATGAGCCTCTTTTATCTGGAAAATTCTCCCCAAATTTCACCTTTCAAATTGCAAGGAAAAAGTGGCAGAATATTGCCTCCATTCTAAATTTTGCCCCAGGGGCCTAGAAAGACGAAGCAAGGGAAAAAGGTTCTATTAAGGGGTCTAGAATAATGATTAGCTCTCTAGCTAGTTCTTTAGTTAATCTGAACGTTTTAATAAACTTTCTGTCTGAAACAGAACCTAACAAAAGTGTTAAACAATGTTTTGAGTGTTTTGACCTTTGACATGTATAACGTTAACCTATAAATTTCGCCAGTAATGAAATTCTCGAATTCGACATAAATTGTCGACTGCCTTTGACCATTCTACAATTTGTCTATGAAAAATTTGCGAAGGCGACATTTGAGAATAAGAATATTCAGATTTTATTCGACAAAGAGGATTTCTCGCATGCGACAAAATATGTCACGGTTTGAGAATAGGGTCCCTGGGCGAGAACAATATAGTTAACTTACTATGGATTCCAGGACACACTAGAATAGAAGGAAATGAAATAGCAGATGAACTAGCAAAGAGGAGGACTAAAATACAAAATAAATATGAATTAATGGATGAATGAAATACTGAGACAATGATCGAAGACAATTCATTAAATAGATATTAGCATATATCTTCATAATTTATAATCTGATTGCGTGGGACGAATGGCACTATGAAGGAAACGTTAAAATATTTCTCAACTTCCTGAAACACCTGTTTTCACTTCCGTAGATCACACCCATATATGACCGTTACACCTCCACCTTTGGAGTTTCCGATTTTAGTGTAATTCCATTCATTGTATAATAGAGGTTGAATTATAATTTTCTATTTATTTTCCACACTTCTTTGAGCATTTATTTAATTTTGTTTGAGATAAGAACTTTGGCATTATTAACGAAGATTTTATCGTTTGGTCGTCATGAAATTTATTATGAAATGAATAATTATTCGTGAACATTATTATGTGGAGTTGAAGGTCTTGAGATTTAATCTGATTTGTATTCTTTTTTATTATGTAAATAGAACGTAATTTCCAATTTCTATAATAAACGCTGGAAGGCTTTACTCGTTTCCTCGACAAATCGACAATAAGAATTGTTTGAAGCATTGGTGGCGCGTCAAAAAGAATTTTTTCTACATTCATGCAAAAAACAACAATTTTGTGAAAAACATTCAATGGAAATTTGCACTAGTACAACAAAATTTTTGTTGCACTCAAAATTTTTGTGCGTGTCACTGTCACTCTTGTCAGTTTTGTGATGATTTATGACAAACATAAACATTTAAATAAATTAAAAATCCATAGCAAGTGCCTGATCCTGCTCTAATACAGCAATTATATATGTATATCTTACTACTTAGTCTCAACGAGTTTCAATTATTGCAAAAATCTTTGATTATTTAAAATTTAAATGGTCAAAGCGAAAACTAGCTATAATCAAGTACTGACAAGGTGGAGGCCATAAAGATACAAAAAAAGAAGAACGGTTTGAGTTTGCAGAGTTCCTAACATATTATATTCTAACTTTCCAGTGCCCTTGTTTCATAAATAACTATTTGACAATTCAATGAAATATATTTTAATTTGAAATAAATTCTTTTTAGTTATGAATGTAGTTGACCTATTAAAATTTACATTTTTTACCAATCGGTGCTGAATATCTTGATTAACTTCAAAATGGAATTATACATGATATAAATCGATTATTTTCTAATATGAACGTTTACTTTTATCAAATGACGCACTTTCAAATTATCTAAAGAGACGTTTAAGTTCAAAAGCATCATGGCCGTACACTAAACAATGGAGTGACATTTGCAGAATAAAGTCTCGTTCTTCGTCCTAGAATTTCTTTTTTTTTCCCTTCGCTCGTTTCAAAGATAGTTCCTTGGTTTGATAAGACTCTTCTGCAGCACTGTATTATACAGAGTTAAAGGTGCAATTCCAAAAATTAGAATTAGATACAAGATATTTATTGGTAAAAATGGACCTGGAAGGTTTCTAAGAGTTCAATGAGTGTCAGCGAATCGAATACCTTAGTGTTAAATGGTAATTGAGTTAAATATATTAGCAGTCCGGGACCGGACAAGTATTGAAGAAGATGTAAAATTTTTGAGAAATCTTTTTATATCACAAATTTTACTCCAACTTATTGAAATCAATACTACTTAGATATCTTTTTTTTTAATTTTTTTAATATTTAAAACATATTTTTTGTTATTTCATAAATTGCCTCTAAGTAGATAGTGATTTTTCTGTGGAGGCTAGATCTTTTAACCACCTGGTGTAGGATAGCAAAACCCTATATTTTCTAAAGGCTTGAAACGTGATCTGCCTTTTGATAGCAAAATATCTATTTGAAGAAAAATGGAACACACTGTTTTTTCTTTAAAAAAATTTCAAATCATAGTTTGAGATGAAGTGAAATTTGTGGTATAAAAGGATTTTTGAAAAATTTTACATTTTGTCCGGTCCGAACTTTTGTCGAACTCTGTATAAATAGTTATTTTCAAAAGCCTGATAGTGTTCCCAAAGTACCTCAAGAGGGCAACAACAGGGCTTTACAACACAAAAAAGCACAAGACTGTTACAAACAATTAATATCTTACTTTATTTATATTTTTTGACAGATATTTTCAATTTTAGGTTTTTAAACCTCTTAGAGTGAGTAAAAAGCATTTTAAAGAATTAGTCAGAGAAGCCAAAGTAATGAATCTAGAAGAAGGTGACATTTACGCAGTTGAAGATGTTAGCCCAGCAGACGAAAGGCTATCAATATTGCTCAAAGGACGGTAAGTCATGATCAACTATATACATGCAGGTTTTCCTGCTGCGGTGCCATCTCTGAAACAACGACGGAGCAGTGAAATTTGCTGCAGTGCCGCAAATGTTAGGTTAGGTTCACTTTTCCGCACTCAATTTAGTTTAGAAACTGCCATTTTCCGCACTAGTTCCGTAAAGTGAAAATATCAAAAAAACTATAAACATTTATCATGCAGTAACTTCTATATTGATAATACCAAAATTAGGGGAACGCGTCATCCCGAATTGTATACTGCCAACAGTTTTCGACGGTCTTCGACTACCATATTGGCAGATTGGTCGATTTGAATTTTTTTTCTCATCACGATTTACTGACAGGATTGTTTAAAAAATAATCATATTTATTTCGTAGGTTGAGAGTAACATGCGATGATACTCACTTGCATTTCATCAGCATGCATCAATTCGTCGATTCACCTGAATGGGAAGCCAATCACGAACAATCAGACGATGTTTTTCAAGTGACAATCACGGCGGAAGAGGATAGCGTCTACCTATGCTGGCCGCGTATGAAACTGGAAAGGGTTTTAAGACACAGGCCGATGCTCAAAGTTGTTTTGGATAGTTTGATAGGTAAATTATGTATAAAAAAAACTAAAGTAAAAAAACTATGCTTTTCAATGGAAAATGCACTAAGTAGTAGTAAAGAAGATAAGATGAATATGTGGCTGATGTGCTTTTAAGAGCATTTCCACTACGATCCTTGTGTTAACTCTCCTGTTATTCTAGACCGCAGAAAGAGTTGTGCGTTTTCCTTCTCTACAGCTGAAAACCTCTGACCTTCGTATTGGGAGGTTTCCTCATCTTCGTAGCAAAACCTACTCATGATTGTATCTGCCAATCCACCGTTGTTTATGTCTTTGTTAAGTCAACAATGTCCTGTCAGAAGCCCAGCCAGAATCCTAATTGTTCTTCTATTCTGGGTCAGTAGATACTCCGTGAATTTGGACGAGGGTTCTTTGATGAACTTTTTGGCCTGTCTTAATTGGCACCCTGTTCCACCAGTACAGTTATTTGCTTTTTGCGGCTCTTTCGCTATGACACAGGAAGCTCTTCATTGACCTTGTGTTCCGATTTACCTTGTACCCAGGATAGGGACAATCTTTTTTGACTGGCCATTTCTTGCAGCGTCTCCAAGCAGTCCCAAATATCAGCATGGAACTAAGTGCCTTTATTGCCTTAATAGTTCTTCTGAACCTTCTGCCTGGAATATCTACATATATATGCCTAAGCACAGTGAGATTCTTATCTTTGGCTTTTCTATATTTATTCCTGCATTCCTTACACATGGTTTTTGCCTTCTGGTCAATCTAATACTGATTGACTTGGCTTCTTCTTGTATGTAGACATGAAGTGGCGAGTTTCCAGCTTAGATGAAGAGACGTAGTAAATACAATTTAGGAGGACCTTCTACAGAATAACCTACTAATTGCTAATACTATCTGGAAGCAGAGAAATCGGTGGCACACTATTTAAAGCAACAATAAAATCATAAAGAACATCCTGAGGTTAACATTGTTGATAATATACTGCAGGTGTACCTTGATATAAGCCATCTGCAAATTTCATATGAAAATAGATAATATAGAAATACAGCTATGCGTTCCGTATATATAAGAAAAGGTGCTTGCTATGAGTGTATGATGAAATGATTGGAAGATTTTAATTTATAAGCAAACATTTCCTTCCTCAATATAAGTGAATATGTTACCCGATTTCAGTTGAAACCCGAATTTCCTAGGAAAAGGTATTTATTTATTAGCCAAAATATCCATGAGGATATGAGAGATTTATATACCTTTTTTATGCGCTAAAATATAAAAATAAATAGCAATAATAAAATCTGGAAATGCTCATTTTCTTCTGTTAGTGATCTATGGAAATTTGTTTTTATTGCCTAGGGAAGGACATAACTCAAAAGTTATACGCTTTAAACGAACATCTAAGTGGACTAAGTGAACAAAGAGAACGAGTCAAACGAAATACTTTATGGGCTCGAACCCACCATCGTAGTATGTCATTGGACGCCGTCAACACTGGTACAACTGGACTAGTTAGGTCGCAAGCTTATAGACTATCACAGAAAAATACAGATCGTAAGTTCTAATTTTAATAAAATTAAAAAATAGAGTATAATATTCAATTGCTTCTATAATACTAACGACTTTATTTATTGTTAAACAGATTCTCTGGGAAAAGTAGAGCAGCAAAGCTGGGTACCTCTTGTAGCGAAACAGTTTCCAGCAAAATCACCGTTCAATCCACAAAGCTCGTCGAGTAGTCTTCGCATTCCTGAAGTTCATACAACGCCCAGTAGGAGTCGTTCGCTGAAACGATCGAGGGAGGTTAAATTTGAAACGCAGAAGAAGTAACTATCTCCAAAAATTTTTCAATTCAAATATTGATCCAAGAAGTATGTTATAACAAAAAACCGGTCAAGTGCGAGCCGGACTCGCGTACAAAAGATTCTGTACCATTTTCTATAAAAACGACAAAAAAAAATGTCTGTTGTATGTGAGCCTCACTTAAATATTTCTTTCATTCTGTTTTTACTATTTATTGTTATAGTTACGAAAATACATCATTTTGTGAAATTTTATCCTCACTTTTTGGATAGTATTGATGAAATCTATTGCACTATTCGAAATTGTATCCATAAAGGGCTATGAAAAGTGCTTGTATTCTACCCAATATTGCTTAAAACATTTAGGCCCAGTTGTACAGTCTCGGTTCAAGCAGAGCTCAAAGTTGAACTTGATTCAAATTTCAAACTTAAGTTGTACAAAGCTAGAAGCTAGTTCAACGTAAAGCTTGGTTCACTGGATGCCGCTTTATCAAGTTCAACTAAGCGGCCGAATTTGGGCGCTTAAACCTAGTTCTATTATAAAAAAACCTAAATTTCTGTATTATTTTGTCCTAATCGTTGTCATATCAGTATTTAACTATTGTATATTTGTGCCAAATAAAAATAATGGCTCACCAACTACCTGAAAATCTTGTGGAACTAACAGATGTTGAAGATTTTGTCGAAGCAGTAGAAGTATTAATAAACGCTAGAAGACGTCGAAAGAAATATAGAAATAGAATGGATCATTTTCAAGAATGGAATGATGATGAATGCGCTCTGCCAATATCTCTTTAATTTCCCTATCAATATCGGTCATTTCTGATGGATTCTTTGGAGGTCCTCCTGTTCCTAACGCATAGCACTTTTCATCCGCAAATTTCTTTTTTGTTCTCTTCTTCACGTTTTCATATTTTTTCCACAAGATCAATGTATCTCGAAAAATATGCCCACTGTCATCGTTTCAATTTGTTTCCAACATTCTAGCTTATTTTTGTTTATTTTACTATCAGTCTTTTTATTTTCTAGTATATCTTTATACTTTTTTACCAAACAAAGTAATATTGTTTCTTTTGTGGAAGTAAAATTAGCTGATCTTTTACCCTCAGCAATATCCTTCCAAAATTATTAATTATTGGCTATTTCAACTTATTACAACAACACAGTTATTACAACTCATGAACATAGATCAAAAACCTCATGAAAATTTCATATTCTTACTAATTCTTGACAGAAAGAATCAACTGCGCATGTGCAAACGCTACCAACATAACATATCTTTCCTTAAGCCAAGTTTTGTAGAGCTGGGCTCAAATATGACCTGTACAACGGAAACATATTTCTGAACCTAGTTCATTCCTGAACTTAGTTCAGTAGAACCAAGGTTTGAACCGTAAGTGAACAACTAGGCCCGAAGGGGCCTCTCATTTCAAGCACCTTAACACAGTTGGCACCCCTGACTTGCAACAAATTTCAGGTCATTTTGTAAACAACAAAGAATGCAGTAAAATTAAGTGTTTGAAGTTTAAATTTTAACACAATTTATCTTGGACCTTTGTCTTGGGGATCAGGTATTTTGGTCAAGTTTTAGATTGTTATTAAAAAGATATAAGCCATTGAGTGATGGTGTGATTTTGACAGTCGGTCATGTTCTGTCATCAAACATGACATTAAAATTAAAGACTGGATGAAGTCTTAAAAACTACTTCAGTGCAATATTAAATATTATATCATTTTATATATCATTTCATTCCTTGTTAAATACACAATGTCTTAATATCATTCCAATATAGGTACATAAAGTAAATGAAACAATTTTATTGAAATAACATATTGCCTTCCCCATAAATTATCTATAAGGACAAAACCCATTGAAGGAAGTTGTAGAACAGACTTGAGAGAGATTTTTGCTTCTCCTTGTACGCCATTTAGGTCTCAGTTTTAACAAAAATGAGTACCTATATCCAGCGGTGTGATATTACAAAAAACATGTGACGGTTTTAATACATTTTAAAGATAATAAATTTTTTTTAAATAATAATTTTTTGCTTTAATTCAAATCATTTCATGGAAATCAGGATTTAAACAATTTTTTTTTCATAGATATGGTTGGATAGAATTCAGTTTAATAATAAATTTATAGGGTGTTAGGAGTGAGTTATATGGATATAGTTGAGGATATAGGCCTAAAGTAACGAAATTTTTTTTATGTCATCTGAGTTTGTCTGTGATAGAAGAAGTAGATTGATATTTAATTAATTTTGTTTCTAATTTTTCTATAGTGTTGTAATAATAAGTGTGTATTCCAAATGTTATTTCGATGTTTAATGTTTAGATATATATAAAAATTTTAAAAAATGTATACATACAATATTCAATCAGTTATAGCAATGGTACCTATATTTATTTACTTCAATTTACTATACATTTTAAAACGCACTGTATAAACTACACTCCAAAAATATTTGTGACGAATGATGCAATATAATAATTTTTCATGCCAAAAATACTACTGTTGCCATAACTGATATACAGGATGGAGAGAGAGTCTGGCAACATGGTATTTCCTTTGAAACGGTAATATATGTATGATTATTAAATTTCAGGGATATACAAAGGCATTGTACTTTGTATAATTCTTCTTACGTTGCTATTTAAAAAAACAATACAAGATGGCAGCGGCCTCCTGACATTCATGAATTTTTTGATAAATATACGTTTAATCGTTAAAAAAATAACTTGTTCCAAGATTCTTCGCTACTCTGAGTAATCTGTTTCTAGTTAATACAAATGTGATCATTAAATCGGCACTTATTTTACTTATAGAAGAAGAAAATTCCGCAAATTTGCCTTCCACTGAAAATATAAAAAAGTAAATCTGATATCTTCGTAATCTATATATTGTTGAACGAATATAATCGTTTTTTTAATTGTATATATTTATAAAAATATAAATGTTAGCATTGTTTATATGTGTATATAACTATATTTGTATGTTTATATTTGTCGTGTTTATATGCTACTACTACATAAATAAAATTTCACATAAAAAATTACTTTTTCTTTTTTTTACAGGGAGGGTAATAATGGAAAAAGTAAGTCTGTGAGTTTTTTTTACTTTGGTTTTTGTATCTTTTAATCACTCTACTGTCAAAAAGTGTATCGAAATCCAAGGTTATCATCAATCACCTGTCAGAGGCTTCGTGTCCTCGCCACCACAGCCATTATGTTGTTCTGTTGGTTATACTGCTTATTTGAAGAGACCAAAACAGTCTGTTCACTAGGACCTTGGAGAATTCCTCCTTTGGAGATCCACTCATAGGAGTCTATGTCTACCATGGAACAGTAGCTTCACATTAGAAGATATGTCAGGCTGTTTCCTTCTCTTCCGACAGAAATTGCCTCATCCTTATACATATATACCAATGAACGAGTTCAAGGAATTTGCTGCCAACATAACTAACAGAAAAATACTGAAAAAGGTTAGTTGCATAACGAAGTGGTTTTTCCGATCAATTTTTGGTTTTCTTATATGCTTTGAGTCCCTTCACCACCTTTGTTGTATCCGAAAAGTGTGCAGCTCTATTTAGTTTGGGGTATTTTACATATTACCGTTGACGAAAAACTAATGACAGCTGTCAACACATATTTGTTTCGTCTCGATGGTATTTGCAATAATAAAAGCAGATCAGAGTCTTACAAATCACAAACAAAGGTAGAATAAAAACAAACATGTGTTGACAGATGACATTAGTTTTTCGTCAACTGTAAGATGCACAAATACCTCCAAAATTTTCGGGGTGGTGAAGGGATTTAAAATATATAAGAAAAACCAACCATTGATCGGAAAACCAGTTCCTCACGCGACTAACCTTTTTCAGTATTTTTTTGTTCATCATGTTGGCAGCAATTCCCTTGTATAAAACTTGTCCATTATATGTGTTTCACCTTACTGTGGATTCCAGGACGCAATGGAATAAAAGGGAATCAAATATCAGATGAACTAGCAAAGAGGGGAACCTGAGTCTGAACAATTTTGCGAGATCAGCTCCAATGTAATATTGTAATTGTACGGCCGAAGCTGGCAACGGTCTCAGTTTCGGCCGAAACCCAACCTTCTCACAAGGATCGTGTTTTGAGAGAAAATTGAAGAAAACGTTATAGTCAGTCAGTTTAAATGTTGTTCTTTAAATCACACATAGCTTTAAGAATGCTTTAAATAACTTAAATACTTATTTAAGTTGTTAACTGATATAATAATAGTTATAGGTGGGTACTTAACATTTATGTAATAAACAAAACAATATAAATCAAATCAATTTCATCTTAAAAACAAATTTACTTCTTCCTAACTGAATTCGTCATTTTGTATGACACTCAAACTAAACAAAATTCGTAAAATTGCAAAACGCGACTAGATACTAATGATTTCAAGTCGGTATTGGTGATTTTTATTTTCCATTTATTAATAGTTATTTACAGTTAAATAATCTTATATTATGGGTAGGAAACAATAGTTTATCAACATTTTCTCCTCGCAGATTACTTCTTCTGTCTAAATAAATTGGTCCAGCAAACTAAATAATTGTTCACTGGAAACATTCGTCGGTGGAGGAAAGACAGAAATGGACTAGAATTTCAGTGGGAACAAATATCTGCACTTCTCTGTAACATGGGTTCTGACAAGTATACTTGAATAATGGTAAGCTTAAATTTGGGATTAACAATCACTGCTCTCCACACCAGGGGTTTATATTGAGTTGAACAAAAAAAGCGCACTGCAAACAAAAATGTTACTTCAACACTTTAATGGAATGTACAGCGCCGAATATGACTGAGTATAGCGCGATAACAACTTTTTCCGAATCTTTCGGTCGGGCATTAACGTCTATTTATAACGCGCTTATTAATATTTTCACAGGAAACCATAATTAAGCGAATAGTTACCCTGCAATTGCAGATGATGTATTCCGCCGTCTCATCTGTTTGAAGGTACCGTATTTGTTTTGCTTGAATTATCCCTTATTTTCTCTTTAGCCTAGAAACTTTAAAACCCATATTTCTTATTATTCAAGATTAAATATCTATTCTTACCAAGCAGACTTGAAGTTCACCTTGAATGTCATCTTGTTTTCAAAAAACCACAAATTTTACAATTTAAAACACGTTTTTTATATAAATAATAACTATTTTTCTATCATCATTAAAACTTCTTATTTACAGATAAGTATATTTTATTGTTAAAGCTGTACAAAATTGTGTCGTGTAAATAAAGTATCATTACATTTTGATATCTAATAAATATACAAAAGTTACAAAAAACCCTATAATTAAATAACTTTATTTATACATAATATATTGAAAAAATATTTATTAAAAAAATTTTAGGCCACATATACATTGATTCGTTTCATCGTCAAGATATTTTTAGTAACTACATTATATTCGTATGAATAAAGGCAATTTCGTAACACAGGGAGTTCCAAATAAAAGTTTCAGATAAATAATTAAGATAAAAATAAGAAAACATGTTATTCTGGTTTCGGAAAAAGCAATTAACTCCGTAATTAGACTCACAGGAGCAGTACCCACTTAATGCGAATTTACAAACTTTTCGACTGTTTGATAATGGAGAGTTATAACACTGATTATGAAATAAAATCAATAAATAACAAATTCCACAATAGAAATATAACATAATATACATATTGTGGTTCAGTACCTAATATGTTTCTGTTCTTTTTTTAATTTCTTGGGAAATTAAACCACAATATTTTTGAATTCTTTATTTCAACGTTTCGGTAGCGTTCCAGCTACCGGTTTTTTCTTTTTTTTTTTTTTTTTTTTTTTTTTTTTTTTTTCTTTTTTTTTTTTTCTTGAAAACGGTAGCTGGAACGCTACCGAAACGTTGAAATAAAGAATTCAAAAATATTGTGGTTTAATTTCCCAAGAAATTAAAAAAAGAATGAATAATATACCACAAGGAACATACAGAAGATATGTTTCTGTTGTTTGGAAAATTCCAAGCATAGAGATTGAAATAATTAATTTGTTATATTACACTAGTCAACAAAATTGTTTTCCCACTACTATATGTGAAGGTGGCAATTATTGCTTCTAGCCAACTGAGAAGTTGAATTTCTCTATTACTGGACAAATTCAAATATTTTGACAATTCAGGGATAGTAGTTCAACATCATTTTGTATACCCATCAGGAGATTGTCTTCAACATATTTGCTGCTTGAAATTATCTACCAATATGAAATTATTTGAATAAAAATGCCTTGTTTAAAATTCTTACTCAACCCAAAATGACTGACATAACGAGTAGGTACGTTCATAATATATCGAAAACTGACAGTGTACTTGTCAGTCATACGACGAGGTGAACGCTTCTCGAGATGCGTTTGTGAATTCTTTTCAATTTTTTTTTAAATTTGGCTAGTAGTGGCAAAAACTGTATACACAACATTGTGGGGAAGACATTTATAAACCTCGCACCTTATTATTTTCGAGCTCGGTCAATAATAATAATGGTCTTCACCACCTATTGGTTATGTCACCATTCAAATTAACGTTACGCAAATCAAATTTTCGTCACACGTGAAAAGTATGAAATATATCTATATTTGTATTTTAAAGATTGGCTGATTTAGTTATTGTAATAAAAGAGGCAGGTCGGCATTAAAAAAAATATTGATGTTAGCCACAAGTAGACACGAAGCGATTTTAGTAAAAAAAAAACAAAAAAAGAACCTATAGTTTTCCATGTACAACTCTTAATTTTTTGACGAATATATTGTTCTACATAATATTTACCATTTTGTCCATTCGTATGTTAGTTACTATATGATAAAAGAAACATTCTCTGTATTAAAGTTCACTCCAAAATGAATCACAAGTCTCTAAATTCGATAGAATAATTATTAAAATATTACCAGAGCAAAATTTTGTTGACCAGTGTTATTTTAATTTGAAAATGAAATTCCATTATATCTTTTGTTACACATATAATGGAAATATATATTTTAGTGCAATTATCTAATATTTAAATTATTATTAGTAAATGGCAACTGATATAAAATTTCAACTTCACCGCAAACTTTCCAGGAAAAGTTTGCAGAAGTCAAACAAGGCCAAAATCGGTATGAACCACTTCACAATTGTTATGTTTTTCCAAATTAGCCGCCATATTAAGTTCAACCAGAGTATCGACGCTGTTTATACTGACACCTTTAAGAATCTTTTGTGCAGTAAGGCTGGTGAAATTAAAACTAAGGTCACTTAAACTGGGGAATTGGTGATTGCTGTTTTCCCTTTGCAACGTCCTTTCTTTATAACAAATATTCGGCTCGGATCCCATTAAGTTTTTATCCAATGTTTTTCCTTTTTCTAAACAGTTGAAGGATTTTTCTAGTGAAGTTTTAGATCCCACTTCGTTTTTCTGGTATTTTATAGAAGAAAACATCGGAATACCTTCAAAGCTTTTGGTAGGACTAGGTGGAGTACTGGTGAAAGAATTTTTAGAATATTCTCTAAAAGTATTTGCAATGGGAGAATCTGGGTTAGAATTACCGTTATAGGATACATTCTTTATTACATTATGGTAATTTAAACCGTCTTTCGAAGGAAGTTGTAGAGATAGTTTTCTACTATTATTCATAGCCTCGTTAGTGATCGTATCTCGTGAATTGTTGAAACTTTGTTGATTCGTATTTTTCGTAGGTTTGATTTCAGTTGTCTCCTTCGAGGTTTTCACCAAATCTTCTTTTTCGTTGTTAATTATGACAACATTAGGATTATTTTCTACTTGCCCGTTTTCAAAAGTGATAACTGAGCGTACCGGTGAGTTTTGTACGAATATTTTCGTATTTGCACCTGGAGTTCCGTTAAAAGAAGTTCCACTTTGGTTTGTGGTAACTTGTAGAGTAAAGGAGTTGCTGTGAGGCATCGATTTTTGTGGAGAAGATATAACAGTCGTTTTGGGATCTTTTTTATATTTTCTATTGTTTCTGGAATCTATTAAGCTTTTATTTATAACAGTTTTGTGAGATTCCAGACTGGAAGGTCCGCTGGTTAGGGAGCTACCAGTTTTGCTGCTTTTATGAGACTCTATACTGCTAGGTCCGCTGTTATCTATACTGGATAAATTTTTAAGTGGAGAATCGGTTATGGAACTGTCTTCTAAGCTTAAATTCGTTGCAGATCTACAACTGGTCGTGGTAGAATCTAGGGAAGGTGAACAAAGTCTTTCGTTACCTACGGTGGGTTCACTAAACTCTGGTGGCTTTTCATTTTTATTTTCTTGGTTACTTGGTGGTTTACCCAAGCTGCTTCGACTCGCTTTTCTAGAGCTCTCCCGGCTTCTATAAGCGTGTTTTCTTGGTAAAGTGCTGCTAGCGTAAGACGAGTTGACGTATCTAGAGATTGGGGAATTTTCCCTTGATCCCGTCAAGGGTGTGGTACACGTTAAATCTGTGGATAGTTGTCGCCGATGGTTTCTTGGTAATGTAGCTGATCTGGAAGAGCCTAAGTCGCAGGTTTCTAGGTATGCTGCGATATTTATTCCATTTTCCTGAAATCAAATTGGTCAATTTATTGAATCTGAGAACAAAAATCCAGAAGCTGCTTGGAGTAACAATATACTACCTAGTAAGCGGAAAAGAAGGAATTGGAATCTTAATAATGTGTGGGTATGGTGACAAGTCCCGAACCCAGCGCGCAAATAGTGAATTTTGGAATGATAAGTATCAATCCACTGAATCGAAAATAGAAAAAAAACTCGAGAATTTGCTAACGTGAGGGATAATTATGAAGATCGTTCTGAAATTGCAGATGACTAGCTGTTGGATTTTCTCCAAACTGTTCAAGAGAACCCACACATATCCAATACTTAAACAAATCGCGACGTACTATGAATTTAAAATTATAACTTTTTCCACTTTGTATTACATATTTGCATAAAAAAGTTTCGCACAAAGTTACTTTAGTTCATGAATTCCACGATTACGATCGAAGGATGGAATTTTGTTAAGTGATGTAATAATGATCCACAATTTTTAGAGCATGGAGTATTTTCAGATGAAGCAACATTTTATTTAAATGATAGATATTGGTCGTACATTAATCCTTATTGGAAGAGGCAGGCCCCTCAGTATCCTGAAAAAGTTATTTTGTGGGCAGAATTGTTAGTTACAACATTTTGGACCATTTTTTATTCAAGGAACGTTGACAGCTAGAAAATATTTATAATTGTTACAGTATAATAGTATTCTAGATATTGGCGCGTTATATCCAGATAGTCAAAACCCTCAAATGCCCAGTAAACTGGTATGGTTCCAACAGGAACCATTATGCGCTGATAGATACTTTTTTCCCAACACCTACAAAACGATGAGATTTTAGATACCTCCAAAAACTAATTGTTAATTAAGACTCACTATTATCTTTTGTTTGCCTGTAAACAATGAAAACTAAATAGATTTCGAATGTTTGACCTCCAGCACAATATATGGTCAGTACCGTCATACCGAAATGACGTATTTGAAGTAAAATTTACTGAGGCTTTTCTCAGAAACTAAGTAGAAGTGAGGGGACACAATAGATCTTTTAGTTCCCAGTGAATGTCACCCCAAAAATTCATACATACATACATACACTACCACAAAGTAAGCTGCCAATCCCTGAAGAACTTTTGGTTATCAAAAGGCACGTAAGCTAGTGTAAAATGTTAGTGTTGGAGTAGTGATAGGGATAATCTTACTTACACAAGATTGTCAGTTAAGGTTTTAGTTGAGCGACTTCGGTTACGCTACTAAACCATAAGTTGTAGCCCAACCAAAAATTTCTCAAAGCCAAACGTTCTCGCTTTAAAAAACCTTACCTTATCCGGCGTAGCTGTTTGTGTTCCTACATTATGTAGATGAACTGCTTTAGAATTAAACCATTCTGTTGGAGGAAACTGAGCTCCAAATGTTCCTATTTGACATTGAGAACGTTTTGATCTTCTGAACAGTCTTGAAAGCAGCGACACTTTTTCTAAAAATAAATTGAATGATTAAGAGAATAGAAAATTAATCAATTAGCATGAATAGTGTAATCATAATGACATGAAGGACTTATTAGATAGAATAAGGAAGTTTCTAATTAATTAGGAACAAAATATCTTACTAGGAGTAGGTGTAGATTCCCCGCTATTGGGATATTCGGTACTGCTGCTTGTATCCACATAATGTTTAGCGATTGTTCTCGTAGAAGCTGATCGTCGAAGTCTTCTACTTGAATTCCAAAGTCGAAAGGATCCTCTTCTGTCTGGACTTCTGGGAGAAGGAAACGAAGAAGATCGTCGTTTATTTCGTGCGTATAGAATTTTGTCACTTGCATTTCCTAAAAATAGAAAAGGCAAACGTATTATGTAATATTCACTTCACAAAAAACAATTTATATAGAAAGTTGTGGCACGTTTATTCGTTCTGTGCATCTGAGCAAAATACAAACTTGAGTCTTTTAATAATCATGGAGAAATTAATAGTATATTATTTACTGAATGGATCCAGGTAGCGCTCAATTTATAAAAAAACAACGAGCCATTACTTATAATAAAGGACCATGCACCATACCACAATAAAGAAACCGTCATCAACATCCACAAAAAAACAGAAGTTGTCAATTCGCTGGAAGAAATTAAGTCTTATTTTGATCCAAAAATGTCAAAACCAGAATAACTGTAGCGAAGATGCATAGAAAGCAAAATGTTTATGTTGTATATGGAATAATAAGAGAACAAGGACGCGAAGTATTAAGGTTGCCGCCGTATCACTAGGAACATATTGGTAGAAATGGATCTAGAAACCAGATAGTAGTTGTTATGTGGATAGAGAAAGGTTATTCAGTGAGCGAGTTTTATTATTAGTCCAGTGCCTTTTCGAACGATTTGCGATGCGACCTATATATGGGAATTTAACTTTGTATAATTCTTATAGATAATGAATAAGCAAGAAAAATAATAAATTCCTCCAAGGAGAACAAAGAAAAATAAAGCAACGTCATGCTTCTTCCCGAAGCAGTCTATTACAGCAACCTTAGTTCTTATAATATTTCGTCAACATCTTTTATGAAGGTTGAAGAAGAGGAAAGCTCGTAAACTAACCTTGTTTGTGTCTGTGGATGGTAATGTCACTGAAAGTACCGAATTCATTTCCCCACTTTCACATTGATTCTACTTACCTCCACAAATAACATCAGCTAGATTAGTTTGTATACATTGGTGGGTAACGTTGCCGTCTCTAATAGTAGCCATATCACCATGAACCATAACCACAGCTTCTTCCGTCGACATGAGCATTGTTTTGTTGGCCAACGAATCGATTCCAGTATCTTCTCTTTTTCTTCCTCTTGATTGGCTTCTTGATCTCCTCCGTCTAAAACATTTAATAACAAAAATTGTTATATCTGGTTTTATTTTTATATTTAAAGTTAACTTACTCTGGAGTTACGATGTAATAACCACTTGAAGTATTGTAGAGTTTCTTCTCTTTCGTGAGTTGAACCAATGTATCGTAGAGAGCTTGTTCACTGGGAGGTGATACATGAGGAAATGCGAGTATTAAAGATTCTCGGATTGTTTCTAGACCAGCAGGTCTTCCTTGACTTGATAGCCTTAAAACAACTGAGCAGACTGCTTCTGGTAGAGGTGTCCATTGAGTTTGAAGTACTGGAGCTATCGTTGATTCTTCTATATCTTCTACAAAAAGAATAACGTTCTTATAATTTATGTGGAAAAAGGGAAACATTGCAAATTTTGAAGGAAGGCTTTAAAAAATACCTACTGACCAAAAAACAACTTTGGTCGGTGTGTATACTTTGGTGTGCGGATAAGTGTACAAAAACCACAGACATAATCATCTAGCAACAACAACATATTAAAGAGGTAACTTTCTAGTAGCTGGAAGCAATGAACAGTATCTGTATTGATTGACCTCTCTATATTGTACTATTTTATGATTTAAATTTCTGGAAATTGTCAGTTGCCACTATATTTATTTTCCGGAAACTCTGAAATTATGATATGACTGACCTATTGCGATACTTGAAAACTTACCTAAAGCTACTATTTGGTATCCTGGAGGTGGTTGGAGGACTCTTCTGGACCAAGCGTTTCGTAAAATTTCCAAGGCACATGGTTCGGCAGCTACGAGTAGCGCACCAGGATTCACATATCCATAATAAACTAAATTTTTGGTCGCTCCATTTAAACCATTATTCCACCAACATATTGAGTTGGCGGAAAGTAAACCCTGGAAGAAAAAAAGTTGTTGTAGGTAACTTTGATCTATCGAATGTATAATAATAATTTTCGATATCCTATTTTTTCCTAAGAACTTCTTCTAATAATTTGGTGGGTAGATGTTAAGTTTAAAATAAAGTTATTTGTTTCAAAAATTGTGAAAAAAGAACTAAAAACAAAAAGAATAAAATTTTATCTCAGCGGCGAAACGAACCGCCATACTTCAGGTTTAACTTTTAAATTATCCCGTGCACTACCATGTTAGCCATCACCTAATGTATTAGGATCATCCGAAAGTAGTATGAAAAAGGAATTCGATTTTTTCAAACATAACTACTCATTTTTTTATTAAACCAGAGCAAATTTAAGAAAATTAAAAGTGCAACTTATTTTTCATAACAAAAACAAAACCTTTTATATCTCTATATGGCCTGATGGTTTGGTGTTCTGACTTGGAAAAGCGAGGTTGCAGGTTCGAATCCGGGTCTTGCTCTTGATGAGAATTCTCTCGCTTGTGGCTCGCGACATAAGCGCACCATCGTGAATAATAGCAATCATTATATATAAATTATTTCAATCACAAATGTTGCCTCCTACATTTTCAACACACTGTACACCTTTTTTTTGAAATCCTGACAAATTATTTGGGTCATTATATAAGATTGAATATACCGAAACATCCGGAAAAAAATTGCAGTTGGCCTTTAAACAAATTATTGAATGCATTACAATTCCAAATATAGATAGAATTTATGATGATAGTCGACCTTGCTTATTGTTTATTTCTTGCTTTTACCGTGGTTGATGGACATGTCCAATGCGATATTAATAACTATATCTATAAAAAAGTAGTCATAGTACTGAATCAAATCAATATACCAGTCTATACATACAAGATGTCCCAAACAAATTTGAACTCTTTAAAAGTTTTGTAAACAGATATGAGATTAATAATAGGGATCTCAAGTGAAATTTGGAGAAGGTGAAAAAGAAATTATGACAGATATTAGATTCATAATTAGAAAAAAGGACGTTACTATATTGCCAAAAACTATTGCATTTTACAAACGGTTTAGTTACATCCCGAAAAAAATTCCAGAGTATCAAGTGACCAGCTTCATCCTTCAAGCACCAGATGAGTGAAGCTATCACAAAGAACAAGAAGACGAAGAAAAAGAAATTGCAAACCATGGGAAAGGCTGAGATAAAAAATTGCGTTACCAGAAAAAAACTTTTGGCTATTATTAAGGCCCTTGCAGACTTCCATACTCTTTAAGGTAAAAGTTTTGTTATCAGAAGTGACCATAACGTACCATTGGAGTGTGGTATTTTATAAAAACATTTTATGATTAGGTATATAAAGAAACTGATTTATGCTTTGCTTTGAAGGTAGGATATTTTTTAAGGCAGATATTTGTCAAAAACGAATAAAGTTGAAAATCGTACTTAAATTTAATATGGATACGAAATAATTCAAAATCAAAACAAAATATACCCTAATGATAATCATATTTATCATTATCCTCATATCAATATAAGTCAATAGTCGAAACAAGAAGGAAGAAAACACGCATGCGCTAGTCAGGTGGTTGCATAGCAACGTGCCATTTGATAGATCTTCACTTATTGAGTTCGTTCGGAGTATGCGGTGTATGGGTTAGCACTAGATTGCAGGCTTGAAGGAAACCCATAACATATTTGTAAAAGTGTTTACTCTTTAATATCCAGGAACTGTAAGAATAATGTTAATAGACAAAATCCAATAGAACAAGTATATTAGAGAACTAAAGTTGAGTCATTATTGATATATTGTTGATAATGAAAAGACCATTTTTTGATTATTTTCAGTACATACTTCAGCTTTTCCATAATTTAACGTGATATTTGGACGCATTCCCATCACACTTTCAAATATGTTTGCTAAAATATACAAATTAAAGATAAAGTATAGAATGGAGAGCATACTTCTATATCTATTTATAGATAATAAAGTTCCAATCGACAGTAAACACCACAAATTTGAAAATAAAATGAATTAAAAAATTACTTATGGTCCAAATTTTCTGAAACATGTATTTTATATATTAAAAACTAGAGTACATAACTCATTTTGAAACGTGTTTAACAGTTATAATATATAGTTATTAACGGGATTTTTCTCACCGTTAATATATTCGAAATTTACTCAACTAGACCATTTTTCAGCTTTTTTGACACTTTTATTGCGTGTGTAATATCTTGTTTGCAACATTTTTTTCTAGAGGTATGAAAGTGAAATCGTACATACGAGTATATAATAATTATAAATAAAAAAAGTAACGTAATATCAAAGACATGCGAAAATCTGTTGGTACTGATGTTATAACATATTTTTTTACTACTACAAAATTGATACGTTACCTCAGTGTTACTGTATGAAGAATTTAATGTTGCACGTTATCAAAAGTCAATAAATAGAATGGAAAATATTTTTCAATGTACCACATTTTAAAAACTAAGTAAATCGTAAAAGCCAGATTTATAAAAATGAAGAAATTAACTATGTCGCATGCGCCCCACGATTCCTATTGTTTTTTACTTTTTAGTTCGTTTTAAAAAACGTTACAAATCTGGCTACGCCTTGTATAAAAGTGTGTAATTGTGACAGATTTAGCAAGACTTTCCTTACACTTGTGGAAGTTGTTTTTATGCCTCTCTTAATACACAGGCAAGCCAGCCTTTGTGTGCTACTCAATATCCTTACAGCTTCCTCTTGCAGTGTCTTTGTCGATCATTGATCCATAGGGTATGCATTTAGTTCAGGGATGGTCAACCTTTTTTGATGTGCATGCGACAAAGTCATAAAATTTTTTCTTAAATTGGCAACGTACTCCCATAGTGCCGCAGCCGATTTTTGAAAATGTTCAAGGTCAAACGTGTTCAAATTAAAAGGTAGCTTCCTTAACCTAATTTGCAATAAACATTTACCGTTTTTAATGGAGCGATAACCGTTTTATCAAAATTAATGTTAAAATTAATTAATAGATGCGACAAGAGACTACTGACAGAAGAATGACCAAAAATAAAGCGATATTGTTATGTTATTTGTTTGAAATATGGAATGACGGTGATTTTCAACAATAAAAATTGATAAGCGAAAAATTCTTAGGGGTATAATTACCCCATTACCCGCTTGAAACCGCCACTGGCGTGGTGAAACTATACGTAGGTATGATTAAATAAACAAAAAAAAGCCAACAACTTTATTGTTTTTGTGCCTGCCATCAAAATTTTCAAACGTGCCATAGGTTTGCCATCCCTCAATTCTAGTCTATTCAGTGATTAATGCTTCCAAGAGTCCAAGTGAAAGTGATTCTCAACCTCACCCCACATGGTACACAGACGGCTCAAAAGCAATAGGAGAAACTGGGATAGAAGTGTTCGGGCCAAGAACAAAACACTCCGAAAGCTTGAGAAAAACCCCAAGTATCTTTCAAGCGGAAATCCACGCCATAAGAAATTGCGCCCAGTTCAATATTGATAGACGATACAGAGGAAAAAAGATTATCATAATGACAGATAGTCAAGCAGCGTGTGTAATCAAACTAACATCAACTAATCAAATTTTTTAAGTAAAAGATTAGGGTTAACGTTTGTAATACATTTAAACGGTTCATTATTGTGATATTTTGATGAGGATTAATCACAGACCTGCCTTTTTTTCCATTTCTCCCAACGTATTGTGTTAGAAGGACATTAACAATCGATGACGCATACCAAGAAGTGTATATGAACTCTATACGAGATAGTCTGAGAATAATAAATTTTGCAAATCTTCTATCCTTGGACACGTTTGTACTTAGACAAAACGAAAACGTGTATGTTGAAGTTCTAAAATTAAATTTCCAATACGATGTTTGAAATTTGAAAATATCACGATCATTGTATTTTTTTTTATTTGAAATAACACAGCAACTAATAATAATGTATTTGCACTTTTACCTGTAAGTCATCTATATGTCATTGCTACAACAGGAAAACGTGATGTTGGCAAATCTTGAAAGGTTATATTATTTTGCAGATCTTAGCTTTTAAAAATAACTACCTTATATTATGAGAAAGCACTTTCCCTAATTGAAGTCAGTGCATAAACTGCCTCGAGGAAACGTGCAATTATTGCATAGTCGACGTAGTTACGTTAACAAAGGGAAATTTATTATTTTTAATGCATATTTTTTTACTTTTTTATTACTCATTTTTCTAGAAGTTACCATGAATTTTGTATCCGTCAGTCCCACCATTAAGATGAATTTAAGGACGCCTTATTTGCTGTCATTTGTCAAGCGATTTGGGTTTGAAGACAGGAACTACTTAAAATGAATAATAAAATGAACAAATTCACACTTTTACAAACAAAGTTTTTGCAAAAATACTGAAATAAGAACGGGTGATTGGTAGGACAGTAAAGCAGAGTACCTATTATGCTATATCGCGTAGAAGTGTGGGGTAAAAGAGCGAGGGTGAATGTGAAGGTAGCCGACTCATGCTGGTGCAGAGGATATTCCTGAGGGTGTTATATGGGTACAGCACAGTGGGTGGAAAGGAAGCAGCAGTGCTGTCAAGGTACTTATCCTTGGACATGATAGTCAGACAAAAACGCTGAAAGGGTGCGACCAGAGGGAAAGTACAGGAATGGATCGAGGAGGAAATGGAGGGAAGGTGCTAAAAGGAGCGGTTTGGAGAAAGAGAGATTGGATGGACTGGATGGATCTACTTGACAAAGGTGCTAAGTGGACATGGGGCATGACCCGGTAAAAGATCACCTGCGTAAAATAGGGTTATATAATGGGGACCTCAGCTGCTAACTTTGAGGCATACAGACCTAGACCGTTACTCATATCTCATCTGACTGTGAGACACTGAACTCGAGGAAACAAACAATCTTCGAAGAAGCCAATGATCCACCTGAAGTATATGGCACACATCCAATGGAGATATATCGTCTACTCCAAGGTACGGGGATAACTGGATAAGTGGACTAAATGTGGGAGTAGAGTACAATAAATAAGCCAATAGGCTGTAGTGCTCCCAGCCGAAGGTACGGGGATAACTGGATGTGTGGACTAAATGTGGGAGTAGCCAATAGGCTGCAGTGCTGCCGGCATCAGAACGGCTTCCAAAACCCAAAAAAAAGACAAGACAAAGGATATATTTAGATATATACAATCTACCATTCCCCTAATTTACGACAGTGGTTTACGGTACCTACACCCTGTGTAAGAATACTTAATTATTAGTCATTTTTGAAATAAATATCTGTCAGTTTTTTATCCTGCACAAATCTAGATGAAAGCTACGTTCAAAATGGTTATTTCTTGTACATAGATACTAAAACACTCTTAAAATGTTAGATATGTGATATGAACCTTAAAAATATACCACCGCAGGAGGAAGTGTAGGTAGTGGAATGTTGTTCCAAAGTTATTTATCCTTTGTAATACACCTTAATAGAATCAAGTTTATTGTTTATAACAAATATATTACGGTAATATTAAAAGCAGGTGTGCTTGTAAGTTACGTAATATATATTTGAAAAAATGTATAATATCTTGATGAAAAGACCACATTCAATCAAGACCAAGTGGGTCATAATAATTCATTCAATCAACAATGAAGTCTATGAGATGCTAAATCTTTGTTAATATTAAGAATTAACACGCGTTGTAAAATACTATTAACTGCTTTCGACATATTTTGTGAGTTTTGATTGTTGGAGTTATTTCGTGATATTGCAAGAGCTACTGGTTTTACTGATCACCGCATGGTTCCATTTGTTGAAAGTAGATACGAATAAATAGTTTTTTCATTACAACTACTATGAAAAGTGACGTATTTTTTATACCTTTCTTAATTTCAAAACCAAATATTGCTTATACGTTTTATGTATAACAGAAAATTAAATAAAATAAACAAAAATGTATTAGGCTACTGTCATCTTTAAATATACAGTCTTTTCATGCGGGTCATACGATTCAACAAAGACATACACACCGTTTTTGTTTTCTTTTATTGCGTTCAATTATAATTTCCAAATAAAATCCGTTAGATGAATAAGACAGACTTATGCAATTTTGCCGTTAAAAATAAGGATATGTATTCAGTTTTCAGCGATTGTAAAAAGTCTTTCACCAGCTAAGTTTTTATTTAAATATGTCATTTCTCAAAGTGACAAAAGTGGAAATTTGTCAACCAGTGTAATCTCACATTTTGGTAACCTCTGTGTTTTCTGATTTGATAAATAGGGTGAGTGACCTTTGAACCCGCACGATAGGAGCGCTTTTGACTATACCTACTTAGTTGTCACAAAACTGTCAAATTATATCAAAAGTTTTTAAATTTAAAAAGGTCGTATCAATCGTGCTTTGTTAATAATCCCAATTTCCATTAAATATTTGTTAAACAAGACAATTTATAATAAATAATATGGATACTGACAGTAGTGACAATTTTAATAATACTCACATAGAGATATTGGAAATAGCTGCAAAGGTTACTTTAGATTTGTTGCCGGAAATTTCAAAATAGTAGTTTACCTAACTATAGTGCGGAAAGTGATACTTTTCCGCACGCTATTGCAGATCCGCTAGCGTCGTTCGGCCAGCAATCGCGTGCGTAAAAGTCACTTTACGCACGTGTTAGGTACACTATTTTTTTCTACTAGCATCCGGAAAAACCCCAAAAGTTAACATAAAGAAACATTTATTATTAAATACATATTAACAAATTAATTATTATTATTATTTGACATCCATTTGATAAGGCTTTTACCAGAGCCATAAAAAATTATTGATGAAAAAAAAGTTTCTTTTTATAAAAAAATTATTGCAGAATTCTAACAAATTACCTAATTTTTCTGCCATTTGGTAAACTACAACCAAACTAATACATATTTGAAATGTTCAAATGTCAGTATACTCCCCAAAAACTCTACAAATTTACTTTCCGCACTAAGAAACTCCAACCCCAACTAATTTCAAAAAATACTAAAAAATGTTAATGTTTCCAAAAACTGTATTGTTTCTTCAAATGTGGCAAGCTCAAAAAAATTGTTCATAAATCACATAACAAATAACTAATAACATGAAGAGTTCACTGATCCCGAAAAAAATCCAGCCTTTTCATAAAAATTCTCCCTCCCCTCGCAAAAATAATTTTGTGCGCAAAATTCTACCAGTAATGTTCCCCCACTTAATCTTTGAAAATATAATAAAAAATAAATAATAAAATTTACCTGAAACAACAAATAACCATTTTCGTACATCCAAAAATCTCCTGGATCCCCCCTGCATCCTTCCTTCCTCATAACAATCGCAAGTGCTCTCTTGAGTTTAACCCGGCAATTACAATCGCCATCCACCCCGTTTCTGTTGGTGTTCATCTTCAGGTAATCATCCTGCAACAAAAAATTAATAATAAATCATCTTTAATTAAAAATTATTAGCACTTGTATTATAAATCCTGTTGATTTGCGATACAAATGTGAAATTTTACTATAAAGATAGTCCAATTATTTTATTGTATTTAACAGTAAAGAAAATAGGTCATTGTTTACAATTTTTAGTAGGTATGCTTTATACTCGTGATGTGATTAATATTTTACAACAGGCATTAAATAGTTTTCTATTGTATTGTTAATTGAAAATTTTACAGTGCCGCAAAGTAATCAAAGTTATATAGCTGTATTAACAGTAATATTGTTATAGTTTATTTAAAAGTTAACAATAAAAAGTGATTGTTGAAATTTAATTCTGCGCGAATATTTTCTTGTAATTCCATACCAAAAATTTTACATGTATATTCAAAAAACATTATGGTTACAAATAGCCCGTTAAGTAGTTGTTGCTTCTTAGTGAACGGCCTCTGTTCTTTGAAAAGATCCAAAATCTTTGTTATATTAATATCAAATTATTATCTTCAACTTCTAATTAATATTTTATTTATATTATATGAATAGATCAAATATTGAACGCACGCCTCTGGAGAACCTTAAATAAACGTTCATTAGGATATTGTTTGAAAGCCAAGATCGAATGTAGAAATTTTGCTAGCAGCTATAGAATATATATGGATAATTTGGTCGATAAAGCTGAGATTTCTTGTGTTTTCTTTATTCGGTATAAGAAAATGCCCTCAGGATCAGTTAATGGACAGAAAATTTAAATTTATATTAACTTGTGCGTGTAAATTTAACAAATAGAATGCGTTGGAGTCACATAATTGAATCAATGGTATGTAATATTTCACAATTAAAGAAGTATAATTAGAAAGATAGGATTATCTACTTTATTTACTGTATTTCCTGCAAATAGAATGTCATTTTAGTAAATCCTGTTATAGGTAGAAGTCAAAGGTAATAGTTCAATACTATTGTAACGCCTCATGGAATAATTTAAATTCCTTCGTGGCATATAGCAGAGAAGTAGTTGTTTCTTATGTCCGTACCTATTATAGTCCGAACTTGAGGCTGGTCTCGAGCTTGAGTACGACTTGAGATAGGGCCAAGTCTAGTAGAGTTCATTCAATAGCCTTTTTGGTGTGCGTCATCGATTGTTAATGTCTTTCTAACACATTGCGTGGAAAGAAATGGAAAAAAGAGCAGGTCTGTTATTAATCCTTATCAAAATATCACATAAATGAACCGTTTATAGTATATTACGTAACGTGTGTGGTAAGAAGCATTTTACGCACGAATGGAAAAGTTACGCACGATGCCGCGTAGCGGCGAGTGCGTAATTTCGTGAGTGCGTAAAATGCTCTACAACACCAGTTACGTACTATACTTTACCTACGACCTACTCCTACATGTATTTATACTCTTATTATTGATAATATTTGAACAACATCAACAATATTTGGCTATTTCTGCGATTTCCATGATAATATTAAATCCATCTCACTTTCACTCGACATTTTTTAATTGAATAAAGCTTTACACAAAATACACAAACCAGTAATAAGTTATAAGGATAATAAAAAAGTGTTTTAAAAGTTTCTTGACAGTTCTTACGCAAATTGCTATTGCAGCCTATACCTAAGTTTGATGTTTTGACGGCTTATGTCAGATTTTTGAATAAAATGGCGACGTCTATTGTCAGTTGCTAAGATGTTGCTAGGGAAGCCGTGCGATTTACTTTACAGCTGTGTGTTTTTTTTACAGTGCGTAATAGACGTCATTACATTAGCGCCGACTGTGTGTTATTGACTGATTACAGGGGGGGTCGTAGGTAAAATTTATTACAAACGTCAACGCTAATCATTAACTTACAAAAATTTGATTGGTTGATGTTTAGATTAAGCGCAAGCGCGACCTATCAATCAGGAGGAATTTTTTTATTCAAAATAGGATGCAGACATACCTTTCGTATTGGCAATGTGTCTTACATCTTTTTTTACTGTCCCACTGACAGTTCTTGTCAGGTCTGTACTTTGTTGTTTGCGGTCAATTATTATTTATGAAAAGTGAATATGAATCTTATTGTTATATTTATTTGAATAATACAAAAATATGCCTAAATACACGGAAAAACATCAGCATTTTGAAAGTTCCCAAATATTTACAGTTAGAAAAAGAAGCTGGTAACTATTAATTTTATAACCTTGTCGAATTTTGCTGAATGCGATCCTGATGATTTTATTTATCAAATTTAGGGTTAGATATGTGTCAAAATGGCAAATAAAATAAACGACATACCCAAAACCCAAATATACGTCATATACGCACACCAAAAAGGCTGTTGTATGAACTCTATATCATAGCTCTATATTCGAGATGTGACAAATTCTATGGAATTCTATATAATGGATTCTAAAAAATATGATTAGAGACGTTATTTTTCCTATTGTACATCCCAATTTTAGAACATTTACCAACAGAGAATTACCTATCCCTCCAATAATTCAGTTATTAACGACCTTAGCAAGGTCAGTCATGAAAATGCTGGCAACGTGAATTTATTAAAACCACTAGAATTTTGGTAATAACACAAAAGTTACCAAAACCAACAAGCCGGATCTCAACTTTTCCGAGAATTCAAGTAGTCGTGGTCGGGACTATAGCATAGAAGCTAAACTTGAAACGAAGTCTGACATGGCTGACTTATTCAACATTTGGTATAATTGGGCATATTTCACAAAAAAAACTGGTTTTTAAATTTTTCTTCACAGGTTACGCCCCCTAGCGGTTAACCTAGAAACTTGAAAGTTATTTCCAGCAATCACATTTACCAATGATTTTTTTTTCCTAAAGTTGTAACATGATTAGTTTCTGATATATAGCCGAGAGATCGACTTATTGGACCACCCGGTACATTTAAGTATTACCAAAGATTACAGAATGAAAATAATCTTAGGTATTACCAGCGGCGGCCGTAGTAAAATAGTAAAATATCTATTAAAAGTCATCCATTACCATGGTGATTTGTCAAAAAAGCACTTTTTGATTGCTTAAAAATTGCAGGTGTAAAACACAAGTTTTAAAAACCTATAGATACTATAATAGTTGATATCGAGAACACCACGCTATTTGAAATATATAAAATAGTTATTTGTATGCCTAGACATACGTTTGATTGTGCTGAGAACTTGAAGTAGCCGGGAATAGTTAATTCAATCGAAAATTCTCATTGGAATGCCTTTCTTCTTCTTTTCGAAGTATATCAATCAATAAACAATCAATCAATTTGAAATCAATTATACGGGAGTTGAAATGTCTGTGGTAATACACGTTACTTCTTAGATTTTATCCAGCTCTCCCCCAGCAATGCTTTAAATTAAAATTGAGAAAGTAAAAGACCTTTAGCGAAACGACATTTCCTTTTCTTTTCTTCTTAATAAGAACTTGTGATCAGATCGGTTCATGTTTGAGGATATTTTTTATCAGTATACAATGGGTATTCTTTATTTTAAAAGGCTATTCTTTTGAACTGGATGTTGTTTAGATTGTTGGGTAACGTTATTATTATATTTTTATGATTCTAATAAAATATCGAATATTAGATTTAACATTTACGACGCAATCATTTTAAAATCAACAATCGTAAATAATAAAAAATAAATTTTTAATGTTAAATGTTTTTTTTATTGAATGGATTAATTTTTTATTCAAAAATTTATGACATCTGGGTGCATACTATATTATGAATATTTTCTATACAGGTTGGTTAATTAATATGTGTAAAGCTCTGAAAATCCTTAGAATGAAATGAATATAGATATTTACTCCAACAAGTATATTTCAAGGTCCTTGGAGGTGAACCGGAATCAACGTTAGACATGTGACGGTTGACATGTGACGGTTGACATGTGACGGTTGACATGTGACAGGTGACATGAGTGACATGTGACGTTGACGATAGACGTGACGTTTTAACGACAAGTGACAGGCAGATAGTAGACGACAAGTGACAGATAACAGATAGATGACATTCCTGTTGAAAAGGGCATGGTTTGGTTGAAAGTTGAAAGTGTGATGTTACATCCGGTTCAGTACTTACAGATATAGGTTATTTGTTATCTATATTATTGGATACAGGGTGTTGTATTTTAAAATGTAAATTTTATTTTTAACCCTTATTTATGAGCTGGGTAATAATTTACCCCTGCCATAATAGTACAGCATCGGCAAGGGTGTTTTGTTAACTCTACATTCTACGCCACTGACGGAAATGTGATTTCATAGAGTTTTTCGTTTCTCGATAACTTTTCATGTAAATGATGTTTTGTCAAATCTGAAGGCACGTTTTAGAGTAGGATTAGTTTTTTATCATGAGATTGCATTTAATACATGAATAAAACATTGTAGTTAGTTTGCTATTCAAGGCTTTATAATCATAAATATCCTTTAAAACATAACAAATGCAATATTGTGGGTGATCACAAAATCAATGTATTGTAACCTTAATTAATTTTAATGTATTTTTTTATGGCTAAACCCATTACCAAGTATGATGGAAAAATATAAAAGTGTCTCGAAGTAATAGATTATTGTCCCAGATCCCGTATTATCATAAAAACAAGATAGTAGCTTGAATATATAGACTTTGCTAGTAGTAACCATGGAGAAATAATGAGAGAGGTTTTAAATATGGAAGAGACTGGAACAAAGTTGTGCTCAACCCGTAGTGCATGGTGCTTCACAGCGACTAACTGAACTAACAAACTCCGCGTCTCACTACAAAACTTATTATTTTAATTTGAGGTTGGACGTTATCATTTTTTTATTTATTTATGTTGTCTGAAAAAATATTGAAGTGTAAAATCATTTAATTGCAATTATCGTATAATATTACGCATAACATGAAAATATAAAATTAAAAAATCCCACGTCTTAAGGGATAGTTCATACCTGTAGCCAAGGTATGCGCTAAATAGGGGTAGGAGTGGAGGTGGCGAGAACGCGAGAAGGCCCCTTTCACATAAAACCCAACCTAATTTAAGGTAGGCGCTAGTAGTTACTTGTTACTTTGCGCTACAGAACGCCACATGTTTCACAGGACTCTTATTATTTATTTCTCTACCGGGTAACGAGATATCTAGGAAACAGTATGTTCTAGAGATTTAGGAAAAATGCTTACAGGAAATTCGGCTCTGAAAAACTGATTGGAATGCTTTTTGAGTCCATAGTTTTTCTATCACTTGAAAAATATAATTAGATTTAAAAAAAAAATTCCTTTATTTGGATTGGTAAAAATATCAACTACTACCACTACTACTGCTACTACTTTATTCTAAAATTTTTTTGTTGAGATCATTTTTCTGTATCACCTATTCTGAAGTGGTGAGGGAATATGTTCTTTCTTTGACATGAAAGCATATAACTTCTAAATGCCTGAACCGATTCTCAAAAATATATTGATTTGAGTTGATTGCGTTTCCAGTTTTTCCAGGTATTACATAGAAAAAAATGTGCGAAGAACCTAAAAGGTTGCGATTTGGATACCTTTTATGTATTTTCTTCTTTTCCGGTTCGGACCGTAACTCACGTTCTGAACCGAAAGAGAAGAAAATATCCTAGTGTTAAATCAGTTACAATAATTATATTTCACATACCTTTACTATCATCTTTTATTATAGGCTCCTTTAATAAAAGAGACGTTTACTTCTGTTTTACAATAGGTTTGTTCCAACCGCAGTCAGAAACCGTCAGAAACGATCAGAGAATAACTGATCATAGCAAACAACGAGTTATTTCCGCGTAATTCCTATCACTGATTGCAATGGTCGACTATTCTCTGATCACTTCTGACGGTTTCTGACTGCGGTTGGAACAAACCTAATAACTCTCTAATAGGAGCATACTTGAATTTTTTTTAAGCACTGTGGATAATTTACAGCTCTTCATCAGCTTCCAATTTTCTTGAGAGATTGCTTGGGCAGTGTAGAAATAATATGTCATATCAGGTGAATGAGAATAAAAAAAGGAAACGAAGAACGTCAAAATATACAAGGTGTCCCATTTAAAACAACATAAGTTTGCATTATATTTCCTTAGTGAGCCCTCTACCAAAACAAAATCTGTTCTGAACTCTTTAATATTATATCTTTCAAAAGTTTTTATAACGTTTTTCCATATATTTCTTAATTAAAGAATTATAGTACCTTGTAGTTTCAAACAGTATTCAATAATCGCCCTGTATCTTCCAGCTGCAGGGAGTTACCGAAGAAATAATTAGGCTGTCGTTACTTTAACAAAAAAAGAAGTCATAACATCGCAACTGCTTTTCTTCTACCTCTTTTAGTTTGGGAGATACCTATCCCGCAAAACACACCAATTTGGGTCACCCTGTACACTCTACTTTTTAGCATAATATATGTACAAACTCGCACACGTAAACGAACCTCTTTTTGTTTAGAAGATAAAGAAATTTGATCCCACATAACTGTATCTAATAGGAATTATTTTCTCACACTTTCGCTATGCCTTAAAAAAACTCAATTTATTTATTATATTATTTGGTGTGTGTGTGTATAATGTAACCGTAAGATTGAAATAGATACGTTGGTATATAGTCGTTATCATAAAAAATCTCTAGTCTTGAGTAATACCTTATACAGTTAAATTGAGATTTAAAGAATAAAGAACCCGTATATATCTGTATTAATATTCTAAAGAGAAAATATTCGTTACTTTTATAATGGATAAAATCAAAAACTATTTAATTGATTTTAAAAATTCTTCCGCTATAAAAAGCTACATCATTGGTGATTCAAATGGAAAAAAAGAGATCCCAACAAAAGCTAAGCAATTTTTCAAATATTTGCAATGTATCAAAGTGGACAGTTCCATTGGTTTTTGGCGGGACACTTGGGGCAGCGATTTTTAAACCCATCTTTTAAAAATGCATATCTCAGCTTCTACACAGGGTGGTCCTTAAATAATTGTACATAGAAGTATATTACAATCTTCACTTGAAAATATTGTGCCTTAATAAAATGTTTATATTAAGAGAAATACGGGGTATTAAGCATGGGATTTTAATTTGCGTATTTTACAATAATTTCAACGCTTTTTGACGTATATGCACAAAAATTTGAGGTTTGAGGTTTTTTGAATTCACAATTATTATTTAATGAAATTACGTACGAAAAATGTCGTGTGTACGATAATTATTTTTTTTAGTATTAAGATGAACAGTATTAGGGTATAGTAGCAGTTAACATGAAAAATATGTATGGTACTTTTAATATTTGAAAATAATAATCATCGTACACGCAACTAAATTTTTCGAAAGTAATTTCATTAAAATAATAATCATGTAGTTAATCACTAAAATGTAATTATCTCTTAAACCGTTAAGATTTGGGATACTAACAAATATACCTTTTTTTTGTTGTGATGATGTGGCTTCAATTATTTTTTTACAAAAGTAGCGCTAATGTAAAAGGCAAACAAGTTTTGCGTGAATTTATGCCGCATACGTCGCCTATGTGGCGTCCTCTACAAAATACATCGAAATAGGTACAAAATTATGTTTTCTCATATCCAAAAACCACCAACCTCAAATTTTTTTTCATAAGTCAAAAAGCCTCGAAGTTGTTGTATCTCTCTTAATATCAACATTTTATTAAGGCTAGTTGGTTTAAATCGCAATATTACTTCTATATGTACAATTACTTAAGGACCACCCTGTATAACTTAGAGAGTTCAAGGCGGCATTCTTCTAAGTGAATTTTACACTTACACTAGAAAAAAAAATGTTGATTGGTTCAAACCTTCCGGCTTTACGACAAGCTGCTAACTAAACCTCTGTCTTAGATGAATCTTGTCTATTTTTGAAATGCTATCATAACTTTCATAAGTTTCCGGAATAGACGGCCTATCAACATCTGATATTTTTAGTTCGGATGTATTCTAATAAAATGTCTTAATGTCTTTCTAACACATTACGTGGAAAGAAATGGAAAAAAAGTCAGGTCTTTGATTAATCCTAATCAAAATATCGCAATAATGAACCGTTCAAAATGTATTACAAACGTCAATCCTAATCCTTGACTTACCAAAATTTGATTTGTTGATGTTTAGATTAAGCGCAAGTGCGACCTATCAATCGGGAGAAATTTCTTATTTTAAAATAGGATGCAAACATACCTTCCGTATTGTCAATGTGTCTTATATCTTTTTCTACTGTCTCACTGACAGTTCTTGTCAGGTCTGTACTTTGTTGTTCGCGGTCAATTATTATTTATAAAAAGGGAATATGAATCTTATTGTTATATTTGTTTGAATAATACAAAAATATGCCTAGATACACGGAAAAACATCAGCATTTTGAAAATTCGCAAGTATTTTCAGTTGGAAAAAGAAGCTGGTAACTATTAATTTCATAGCCTTTTCGAATTTTGCTGAATGCGATACTGATGATTTTATTCATCAAATTTAAGGTTAGATATGTGTCAAAATAGCAAATAAAATAAACGACATACCGAAAACTCGGTTATACGCGACTTTAAAATAGCTGAAACCAGTTACAAGAAAATACGTTTCTGTTTTACATGTTAGACAATTTTCTAAACACAAACACGCAAAAAACTTCTTGCGGTAATATACCATTTTCATTTATTGATAAAATATATTGTAGATTTAGATTGATTCGAACTTTAATCGGCGACTCTGTAAAAAGGCATGTACAAAAACGTTCAAGTATTGTCGGGAGATTGTTACCAGTGCTTTTACTTCAATGCAGGCATCTCTTCCGAAAATTGGAGGGCCAGGAATCATAGTGAAGGTTTGTGTCTTGAGATTTTAAGCGATATTAAGCTGATAGGAATAGATATTATTCATTGATCTGTGTTAAAGGTCGGGAAGAGGATTAAACTTAACTTAATATTTTTAGATTTATATTATAATAACACATCGACAACTTGAATAAGAGAAATTTTTATTTTTAGATTGACGAATCGAAATTTGGGAAAAGGAAGTACAATCGTGGACGAGTTATGGAGGGTCATTGGTCACATATTTCCGCAGAAGTTTTTTTGCATAGTTATGTTTAGGAAAGTGTTTGAAATATAAAGCATAAAAAAGTTTTCATGTAACTGGGTTTCAGTTATTCTAAAGTCGGAAAAATGATGCATTTCCGCAAATTTTTTTGTGATTTCGTGTTTGTGCTATACACTTACTGAAAAAACAAATTTTATTTCGAAACTGGTTTGATATAGGTAACTAGTTTCAGTTATTTTCTAGTCGGAAAATGATGCATTTCCGCGGAAAATTTTTTGTGATTTTGTGTTTTAAGAAGCCTATCCATAATCAAAAAACAAAAATTTTTCCTTAAACTGGTATCAGCCAAAAAAAAGTTTGCCCCAAAGAGCCACTCCAATTCTAATCTTATCTTATATTTAAGCAGTCCACATGTATTTTCATATTGCCGAAATTACATATCATTACATCCTATATCCTGATGATGGTAATTGTTTACCGAAACTAGTTATAACACTCCTTTATTGGAATGAGTTATAACTTTGTGGTATGATTTACATTTTCAATTAAACCTACAACTATCTTTTTTTTCTTTCATTCGTAATTAAAGTAAATACAAATTATCTAGTTAACATTTTATATCTTCGAGGAAATAAATTACTCATATATACTATTACAGAAGGTAAAAGTACGGAAGGAAACACTATTTAATGTTCCAAATCAAAGTGTAAATTAAATCGACATTGAAACCACAAATAAATCATATTTTATCAACATTATCCAGTCACTTATGAAGAAGAAAGTTGAATATTATCATTATTAAATTTGTACCACTAGCAATTTGCCGTTTCATTTGATTTGCCCACTAGAATAATTATTAAATTTATTTAATAACACCTTAGTCGATCGATATGTTTAGTTAACGCACATTAATTCACTTAATTGTCTACTAGCACCGTTAAAATTACTTCATGGCAGCCAGTCACTGATTAGTAAGAGAACATGAAATATTTATTGGACTAATTATTTTTTGGAGAAGAAATTTTTTGTCATAAAAATGTTTAATTGTATTTTGGGGTGACATTCACTGAGACCTAAAAGATCTATTGTGCCCTCTTACTTCTACTTTGTTTCTGAGGAGACTTTCAGAAACTAGTAGCTCCTTTAGTCCTATTTTCCAGAGGAATTTTAGGATATCTGCAGGCTTTAACTTAGGTAAATGTTCCCCTTCTATACAGTAATCTCCCAGGTACTGTGCTCTAGGATTCTGGAGTGCTGTGCAGTTGGAGAGTATGGAGATGGAGGTATCTTCTTCCATGCCACAAAATCTATATTCTTCTTCCTCCACTATATTGAGCTTTTTCAGGTTTCCATTCAGACGACAATGTCCCGTTAGGATCCCTGTTAAAACTCTTAGTTTTACTTTGACTTATGCATTCATTTGATCTCAACAAGTTGTAGTCACCCAGAAGTATAAGCCCTACTAGATCTTTTCAATGATCAGATCTTCTCTTTCTCTCGGCTTTACCTATTTCTTCCACTATTTTATTGGGGCTGATTGCGCTAAAGGTTTCATGCCCTCAGAAAGGTGTTTCAGTCTCCCTCTTTGCTAGTTCATCTGCTATTTCATTGGAAACAACAACTACAAAAAAAGAAGACCTAAAAATCTAAGAAAACGGACAATATTTGAACCAGAAATAAGTTATCACAAGAAATGGGGGATGAAGATTAAAAAGAAACAATTTGATAGAAAGGAAACAGTTGGATGAAATATAGTTCGATAAATGAGAGCAGGGAGGTTGTAATGGTTGGGACACGTTATGAGAAAAGCACCAACAAAAAATATTAAAGACAATAACAACATGAGTTCTATTAAAGACAAGAACAAGAGAAAGACCAAGAAGCAGATCAAGTAGAGGTAGCTATAAAAGCATTGAAAATTAGATACTGAAAATGCCGAGACACAAGAAAATGGAAAACTAACTAACTAACTAGAGTCTATAATCCCTCGAGATTGAAAGACCACGATGATGATGATTCTATAATAGTCTAAACCAGAATTAGGCTTGGAGAAGATACTTTCACAATACTGAAGAGAGGATTATGCGCCGCGATGGAGGTGGAGAATAGAATGGAAAACTAAGATATAAGAATAGACCTGGGAATACAATCAACCTTGGAATTTATAGAATAAAGACTACAATGGTGGGGATATTTACAACGTATGGATGAACGTAGACCAGTAAAGAGAATATGGAAAATAAAAATCGAAAGAAATAAAAAAGGTACAGACCAAGAAAAACTTGGAATGAGGTGATATATGGATTACTGCTAAAGACTCGAACTTAGGATTTGGAAAACAGGTCAAGAGGCAATAACCGTGGCGCGTCCGCCAAAAAATGATTATAATAATAACTTTTAAAATAATAATATTTTGACTCGATTATTGTGACATGATTTTAATTTTACTTTTGTTATTGGTCTATTCAAATATAAAAAAAAATATCATGTAAAATGGTATTGATTTCTCAAAAAAAGTCGAAATTTTTATCTCAGTACCATTTTCTCTGAAACCAGGTGATATTTCCACTTCAAAATTTCAGCATGTATTGAGAGTACCATGGTACACATGCTATGCATAGTTTTGAATGAATATTTTTGGAATAAAAAAAATAAAAAATAAAATCCCATGAAAAAAAATAACTTTATTCCAAAAAAATATGCAAGGCTCCTTGACCATGGGGAACCAATGAGAAAATGGTACCAAGAGGAAAATTTCGACTTTTTTGAAGTAATCAATACCATTTTACATAATACTTTTTTTTATATTTGAATAGCCCTATAACAAGATCAAAATTAAAATAGTATGTCTCAATAATCGAGTCTAAACCATTATTATTTCAATTCATATTAATCATTTTTTTGTGCACGCACCACGGTTATTGCCTCTTAATATATTAATTCAATGAGCATTTGTATATTCCTAATATATGAAGATTCCGTTTTTGGGCCACATTTAACTGTCTTTTAAGCGGAAAATTTAAACTGTGCAAAACGGTGCAAAACTTCCGTTTAATATAATTTATGGTAGGTAGGTATTAGAAGTCGTTAACATTATATCATATAAATTGAAATAAATGGTTGGTTGAACATGTGTCTTAGAAGAATTCCATCAGCAGCTTCTTTATATTATAAAAGTATCTTATAAAATTCCCAATTACTTGTACAATAAAATAAGTTTCTGGACAGATGTACATAGTTTAAATTTAATGAAAAAAAGGGAGTTATCTCTTCCCAAATTTAAAACGTAAATATTTCGTTGATCTTATACGTACTAAATTGTTCATATTTATATATTTCTTCCTGAAAATTTGAGAGCTAATACTACCATAAGCTTCAAAGTAAGATTTGAAAATATCCTCCGGGGAAAACATTGTTTTTAAATTAAAATTAATATTGAGATATTTGGCCTTGTACTAAATTGTTTGTCCATAATATAGTCCGGACCTATGTATGTATGCATGTATTTTTAGGGTGACATTCACTGAGACCTAAAAGATCTATCGTGCCCACTTACTTCTACTTAGTTTCTGAGGAGAGTCTCTGAAACTAGTAGCACCTTTAGTCCTATTTCCCGAAGGAATTTTGTGAATGTTACTCTTCTATCCAGTAATCTCCCAGGTACTGTTCTCTAGGATTCTGGAGTGCTGTGCAGCTGAAAAGTATGTAGATGGAGTTTCCAAGGGTGAATTTTCAGCGAGCGACTTATTGTAGATAATATATTATACTCCCAAAAATTAGATTGTATATACCTCCGAACGGGCATAGTCGAGCTGCGCATACGTTTATACAGCTTTTAACCTTCTATTCTATAGGACTTAATCACTAAAGCGAAGTGTAGTGGAAGCATGCTGGGCACATAGCCCAGAGGTCCGTGGATCGAATCCTTGTCCTGTCAATGATTGTTTTTTTGCAGTTTTCTTTTCCTTATCATCTGATATTGTCATAGACCAGTGGTTCCCAAAGTTGACTGGACTCCGACCCATCTAACAAAAACTTAAAAATTTGCGACTCACCTATTGGCTGCTTTAGAGAAAAGGGGGCATAAATACTGGTAATGCTCAGTCGTGAGTTGCGGAACTACTTAAATTGTACTGTAGTTCCAAAAACAGTCACTATGGAAATCGTGTTACCAATATCAATGAGAACTGCTGTTAAAATAAGAAAAAAAATCTCAAATATATTTATATATTTTTTATTTTATACTTTAATAACCTACAAACTGTTTATTTCAATGGGAAGGATGTATTTGTTTTCTATTTTTTGTCATTACAGTTTTAGCATCAATTTCAATTTTAGTTACTTTTAATCGCAGTGAGTTTGATACGTCCAATTTATTTCGGTATTTAGTTTTAATGTTGCCCATAGCCGAAAATGCGGCCTCACATAGGTATGGGGTAGTGAAGGGGAGGAGGACTTTCATTGCTTCATCAAACAGGCAAGGATAGTTCCCAGCAACCGAGAGCCAGAATTTCATTAATTGCTTGCGATTGAAAGTATTTTTCAGTGATGTATCTTCTGATAAATCAATGAGCTCTTCACTTGCTTTTGTGGACATATTAGTTGGTATAGTCAAAGGCACTCTTAACGTGCGGTCATACGATTCAACAAAGACATACTCACAGTTTTTGTTTTCTTTTATTACGTTAAATTATAACTTCCAAATGAAATCCGTTAGATAAATAAGACAGACTTATGCAATTTTGACGGGAAAAAGAAGGATATGTATTTAGTTTTCAGCGATTCTAAAAAGTCTTTCACCAGCAGAGTTTTTATTTAAATATGTCAGTTTTGTCACTTTGACAATTCAAAGTGACAATATGAATAATAAGTAGCAATTTTCAGTTTTTTTTCTACTTAGTTCGATGGATTATTTCGAGAATGAAAGAAGAAGTAGAAATTCGTCAATCTGCAGTGTAATCTCACATTTTGGTAACCTCTGTGTTTTCTGATTTGATACATATGGTTAGTGACCTTTGAACCCGCACGTTAAGAGTGCCTTTGACTATAGTTTGTCCTGAAATGGGTTACAAATCCAATTCGACGTTTCGAGCTTTTTCATCTCTTCCCCGAAATAGGTGTCAAAGTTATTTCTTAACAATGATAAATGAGTGGAAATTGCAGAGAGTACGTTCATCTTTGGCTGCACTTGGCTGCACGAGTATTAACAATTAAATTTAAAAACAAGATGTAAAGTCTTTTGCGCTCGCGGATGCGTTCTGCTGAACAAGGTTCTAATCCGTCCTACATTTCAGGGCCCACTCAATATTTGCTCGCGACCCACCAGTGGGTCGCGACCCAAGGTTTGGGAAATACTGTCATAGACAGTTACAGTTTGATTCGTTTCAGTTGGTCGGGAAGCGATGTTGCATTACTGTATACTTTCTTCAATCATTTTCCTTTCATTCTCGATAAATCTCAATCAAATTCCTTCTCCTTTTCGAAAGAAATATCGAAAATTTATTTTCCTTCCCATTTTCTGATTTTTATCACTATTTCTCTTTAAATCTAAATTATTTTTCTTCCCTTATCGATAAATGTCAATCAAATTCCTTCTCCTTCTCGGGAAAAATATCGAAAATTGATTTTCATTCCACTTTTCTGATTTTTAGCACTATTTCTCTACAAATCTCAATCATTTTTCTTTCCTTATCGATAAATCTAAATCAAATTCCTTCTCCTCGGAGAAATATCGAAAATTCATTGTCCTTCCCCTTCACTGGTTTTTAGCACCATTTCTCTATAAATCTCAATTATTTTTCTTCCCTTATCGATAAATCTTGATCAAACTCCTTCTCCTTTTTGGAAAAAAATATCGAAAATTGATTTTCCTTCCCCTTCTCTGGTTTTTAGCACTATTTCTCCATAAATCTCAATCATCTTCCTTGAAATTCTTGATAAATCTCAATCCTTTTCCTTCCCTTCCTCTCATGGGTGGGAGCCTTTCTACAATTACTTTCTCGTATGATACCAATATTTTTCTGCTTGGGGCAGTCCAGTATGTTTGTGGAAATGTAGTAATAATTTTTTATCTTGTCTGTACTCGCTTCACCTTTATCAACTCTTTTTCAAATGAGTCAGCAAAACGTTTCGCTTGACGATTAAGTTGTCGATTTTGCCATTTTGCTGGAGTCACTGTCACTGTAGTGCTAGTGATATGAATTTGTATTTCGATTATCAGTTGTTCGAGGGTGAATAGTTTGCTCTTTAACATGTGTACCCTTAATATGTTAGGCGGCATCCTGTCAATTTCCTTTAAAGTTGAAACAGTACAACAGTACCCATGTCATTGACCTCTAGATTTTAAGATACGTAAATTTTAATATAAAAAAGTGTTAGTTCGCCTACTGTAAAGTGATTGTTGAGTATATCTTTTTTTATGTGAAATTGGGCCTAAAATAAAACTGGTTCTTTATTATTATAACAGTATGGGTTATTTCATTCGTATTATTTTAATAAAAATATTTTATTTCAGTTGAGCGCGTTTAAATTTCTGCATTTTTATAACCATGACCTTCATGGAACACTTAATTTTCACCTGTTAAACACAGAAGTGATATGGTTGATAAACAAGGGTCATGAAAACTACCTTCACGCAACGGTTCCTCTTCTGCCATTTGTTTGTTTAAATAAATTATTTATCTTTAAGGTTTATCTACAGTTTTTGTTATGGTTGAGCTTCGTATTTAGACATTTTTAATGTAACTAATAAACTTACGTCAGTGTTCGAATTGGGTATTTTTAATGTTTAAAAAAATCTGAATTTATAGTTTTAAAAAAGTATTAGCGAATAGTAAGTAATTGTTTAATTATTGTAGTTTTTATTAAAAATTCAATTCAAATAGTTTTTTTTCTCGGATACTGTTCCTACGTCAACTACTCTTCAGCCACTTGGACTTATTTGGTCTCACGGGTTTACTTTTATAGCACCCACTTCGTAACTCTAGACTCCTGTACCAGTCTGTACAGATTCTTCACCATTTGGTTCTTGTATTCTTCAGAAGATATCCTTAGTTGTATTTTGAAATCTACTGCATCGCATTCTGACGAATTTCTACTTCTTCTTTCATTCTCGAAATAATTCATCAAACTAAGTACCATTTTTTTGCTTGAGACCACAAAAAAAAAACGGAAAGTTGCTACTTATTATTATTCATATTGTCACTTTGAATTGTCAAAGTGACAAAACTGACATATTTAAATAAAAACTCTGTTGGTGAAAGACTTTTTAGAATCGCTGAAAACTAAATACATATCTTTCTTTTTCCCGTCAAAATTGCATAATTCTGTCTTATTTATCTAATGAATTTCATTTGGAAGTTATAATTAAACGCAATAAAAGAAAACAAAAACTGTGAGTATGTCTTTGTTGAATCGTATGACCCGCACGATAAGAGTGCATCTGACTATACATTAGGCCATTTCAGTTTGTGACCAGTGAGAAACTCTTTTTTTGCTCTGATTTGATTATCTGTGAGTTTTCGTTTTATCCAGTACCGTATGCATCTTTGGGTGAAAGATTTAGTAGCTTTTAGTATAGATTTATTCGCCAAGAAAGTTGCATAAGTGATTCCAAAACCAAAAAGCCACCTCAACATATTTTCATACAAATCAATTCCGTTGCGTTGTTTGAAAAGTTATTCCTACTAAAAAGAATACAATCAATTTTATTATGGAAAAGAGAAATCTAGTTTGAACCTGCCAGTTTAGTTTTAGTTCAGAATTAGTATATTTTTAACAAGTGCAGAGTTATGGCTAGAACGAGCGAGCGCAGCTTTTGTCCTCACTGACTGTTGTTTTTATGTCAATTATTGTCAAACAAGACGCTGTTCTTTAGTCATTTGCTGCAACTATTTGTAATTTGATTAGGTATTGTGAGTGTTACAAAACGATGTAGAAAAGTCCCGCACCAAGGGATTATCTTTGAAACGGATACAGGGGAAGTTAAGAAATTCTAGAACGATGAATGTGACTCTATTCTGCATATTTTTAGAGCAAATGTCAAATGTTTTTGACGAATTTTTTTTAATGACAACCTAGGTCGTGTATAACATTGCATCAGAACAGTGTACACACAGTATATAAATATGCATTAAAATCCAAGTTACGTCGGATGGTGTGGCATGGCGTGGCGTGGTGTAGCATCAAAACAATGTGTTCTCAGCTTGAGGCTTGAATTGCAACAAGCGAAACTGACCAAACTGTATCAAATTAAAAAGAAAAACTATTGTGCACTAATGTAATGAAAACTCTTCTAGTCTCTAAACAACATGCCTGTACAGTCTCCTTTACGAATGGCCTTTTATGGATCAAACTAACCGTTACCTTGATAGATGATTACTGTTTATTGTATTTTTTATAAAAGAAAAGAAAAGTATTTCTAGATAATCCACGATTTATTTATTTACACAATTTAAAATGTTTTATTCTGTTTAATTAAAACGCTTTTACTATTAATTAAAAGTTAACGTTGATTAAAAACCAAACATAACAAAATATTAACATTAACAACAATAAATTCTAAAAGGATGAAGTTAGCTTTTTGAAATTTGACTCGCCGTGTACATTAACTGGACTTATTAGGTTTTTTTCTTTTATTTTAATCGCCCCACAGGGTCGCCGTAACCATAATTTCAAACATCTGTGATCTGTGATTGATTTTCTCTTTTAATGAGTAACTAGTTAGAAGGGAAAGTGAGCTTTAAAAAATTATTAGTTGCAATTGTAGAATAAATACGGCGGCTCAGTATGACATCGACAGGTTAATTACATTTTTCTACATTGTTAACTTTATGTGTAAGATTTGTAAATGGAAAAACGACCGGTTCCGTTGTTCCGTTTTATTGGAATTATCTCGATATGTGGGCTGTTTGTTCGAAACTATTTAGTAGAAGACATTCTCCAATCGAATACTGACAGTCATAATATACTATTGGCTATTGTTGGCAATGTTTGAACTACTGGCGGTGTATTTATTGTTATCTTTGGTGGAACTTTTACATTAAAATTAATTAGAATTACGACTCGTCCTATAGTGAATGTCTATGTATATATGCATGAATTTTGGCTGAACTTTCACTAAGTAGCCGCCCCTTCTACCAGGAGACTGATGTGGTGCTGCATCAGTCTCCTGGGCTTATTGTGGATTCTCCTAGTGTTCTAGCTACATTCAGCTAATCCGTTACCTGTATTTGCTCAAACAGGTTCTTTGCTGGTTAGTTGGAGAAGTCCCATGGAGTCATTTGAGGTCTACCATACAGTTTCTGCCTCCTGTGGTCCAGCGTCTCACAGTTGCATAATATATGCAGAGCTGCTTCGGTGTCCTTTTTGCATCTTCTGCATGTTAGGTCTCCGTTATACAGCTCTATTTTGTTCAGGTGCTCCTTTGTGGGAAACTGTCCAGTAAGTAGCCCCGTTATGGCGCGTAGATTGTTCCTGCTCATCGAGAGCAGTTCTTTCGCTAATTTTTCTGATGGTTTTTTTATGAATTTCTTCCCATATGTTCACCTGGGCGTATTCTTCCAGTGTTTATTGTGTTGTTGTGTTTCACCCACCCTTTCAACCATGACCTAGTTGAGCATTTGGGAATGCCCTAAGCTGGTTGAGGTCCGTTCATCAGGGTTGACGATCGTGCTCTTGCAGGTTTGTCAGCTTTTTCCTCGCCAGCGATTCCTTTGTGACCCTGGGACCCACTCCAGAGCTACACTGTTCCACTAGTCTTCTAAGTTCTTCGACGCACTCCCATACCAGTAGAAATGTTACCTTAGAGCTCTGAAGTGCTTTAAGGGAAGTTTGAATGTCATTTTATGATCTTGATCTCAGTTCTTTTAGTCCTATTATATGAAGAAAGTTCAGAATTTACGCAGGTTTTATGTTTGTCTTCCTCTTCTATCCAATATTCTACCTGAGACCCAATTCTTGAAAACCGGGGAATAGAATAACCAAGAGAAAGGAAGTGTGGTTATTCCGGGAATGGATCATGCTTCTACTTGGAAAATGAAGGGAGCAGCCAGCATTATTTGGGAATTTATTTGACGTTGTGGACCCCTCTACTTCGTGTAGCCGTATCCTGGGATTCTGTACTTGATGCCTTTCATTTCTGAGGTGCTTCTTCTTCCATTCCATTGAATCTATATGCTTTCTCCTCTACTAGTTATGTGTGCTCCTTCAAAAGTCAGTATAGTCCTACTTTTTTAGATCTCACCTGGCTATTATAGTTGTCATATGAGATCTTCACAATGATCCGATCTTATCGCTTTTTCGATACGGTTACGGTCCCCATAAAAATGGTTCCAGCTTCTCTATTCGTTTCTTCCTGTTTCAGTTTCAGTTTCAGTTATACGCAATCGGATACTTTCGGTCATATGTGGGATGATTGCTACCACAGTTCCTGCCAAAAGGTTTTTTGCCTTGTCGCATTGGTCGGACCTGTGTTAGTGATTACATCAGCTGGGATATGTGTAAAGCTTGTAAAGTTTCAGAATCGGTGCCGTAGTGGCCTAATTTTTTACTTCGAGTACAATATTTTCGGACGGGTGGAAGTGGATTGGCATTTGAAACTTCACATCTGTGATTAGGGACGTAAGCTAAAATTCCTTTGGAAAGTGCCTGATGGAGTTGAGTTTCATAGTTTGAGAAAATGCTGAATCGAGAGGTTGGAAAGTTTGTGGCTTTGGAAATGAACCTCTAGCATTTGATAAAGTTTATTTGACAATACTTAAGATTAAAGATTTCTTCATTCAACGTTGGAGATGCCAAAAGAGAAGATTGTGCTGTGGTATTATGATGAAGAGTTTCTCCTGGAGGCGGGAGTTTGATTGTGAAGAGGTAAGCATATCAATTTGATGTCTCCAATAGCGTTTTGAATTTTGATTTGAAATTTTGTATGGCAGATATTCCTCAGATTTTCAAGCAGGACTGTGAAGTTAGGATTTGTTTGAAGGTAGATATTCAGACTCTTAAGATTTCGTTTCTGTTCAAAAGTACGCTGCTCTGAGAACAAATTTGTAATTGAAATTTCGTAGATTCAGTGTTTGGAGTGAGGTTGAAGATTGTGCAGAAAAGTGGTATGATGGTATGGAATGGGGCTTGCTATGAATTCTCCGAAAATAGAGGCGGACTGGGAGGAGAGAGAAGAGTGAGTAGAAAGACAGTTTGCTACGAATGTTTGGGTTTCAAAAGAGCTGCTTCTAGGGTGGCTATTTTGTTCTGGAGTAATTTAAGTAGTTTATCCAAAATCTAAAGAGAGTGATAATTTTGGAGGATTCTCGTGCAACCGGAGTTTCCATCAAAGAGCAGAGTGTAGTTAAAGAGTTGGTAGGCGTCTCCAAAGTAAATTGTGATTCGACAAGTATACAAAGTTTGAATTGAATATGTTCGTTTAAATTGAGTAAAAATGGAGTGCAAAGGTGTCGGATAAAAAATACATACAGGTATTTAGAGTATGTTGCTAATAAAAGCATGTTTCAAGTATATATTTTTTATTTTAAAAATCAGAGATTGAAACCTATAGAATTAAGTAAAGTAACCTAATAATAATTATTGTTAAATGATTATTGAGTACTGGATAATAATACGATAAATAGGTATAAGTTGGCGGTGAGTGACTGACATTTAAAATTTAAATTGAAATATTCCGACTATAACTAGGGTAATCAATTGTATGTATATTTAAGTATTGAATATATTTAAGAAACTATCATGTTATTTTAGATTATTATAATTATAAGAATGGATCTCTCAGAAGATTACTTCGCAAATAGTTTAGGAAAAATCATACAATAAAATATTCCGAAAATGTTTTAGTGCCAATTCACCGAAACTTTTGTATGTATTTTGATAAAGTTTTCGATAGTAGAAAAAATATTGTAAAGGCCTTTTTTTCGACTCATGTGATTGTCGCATTCGCCTGCGACAATATTCACATTTGTCAAAAAAAGGCTACTTTACACACTTGTTACATAAATAACTATTGCTGGGAATGTTGAAGTGTCCACTCTAATTTACAAAAACGTTATTTTTGCGCATTTATAGTATAAATATTTGAATATTAATTGATTTTTTTTTTGCTAGAGAATAAATGTGAGACTAATGTAAAGAGTACCACTCCTCAAAACCTACATTCAATTACGTAGTAATAATAATAAAAAAAAAAGTCATGCTAATAGAAATAAATTTTGCCATTTGGATGCTTCACCACATATTACCAAATTAAATAACAACCTTAAGAAAAGATAGCAACTTTTTTTTCGTTTTAAGAATGATTATGTTTATCTGATGGAAAGTAAGTGGTTTTTTTTTCTTTCTCCGTAGTCTATAATGTAAATTCCTGTCGTCAAAAATGGACTAATAGATGGTTACGTACTTTCGATATTTATCAAAGTGAAACCGTTCATTACCTACACATATTATATTTAGTCATACGCACTGCACTGAGCTCGAATTATTCCATTTATTTGGTATAAGATAGTGTGTTCCGAAAAAATTTATTAAATCCCAATAGTTTGGGTCAATTTTATATGTTTTTTTTTAATAACTTGAAAAGTCATATTTGCGGATATCTCAAATATAAAAATAATCTCTCTAAATTGGAATAGACAATTATTATAGATCCACTTTTTAACTTTACCACGAAATTTAAAATAATTAAGTTTCATATAAAATCCACGCAGAGGTTTCCGGCCTGATGTTCATCACAATGGATTTTGTGTTAGCCCTTCTATTTGAAGAAGAATATGATTAAGCGATCATTTCGTTGTTAATTCAAAGAAAACCCCATCATAACATATAAAAGCACAGAAGTGCCCACTTTTTCCCTCCATTTTCCCGCTATCTGTTTCCAGACATTTTTGATAATTAGATCTTTATATTTTTCACTTGAGGCATCATAAAGGTATTTTTGAAATTCAATTAATAACATCGTCAACCCGGCTCCATTTTTCACCACTCATGTTGACATCTCGTAAATGTAAATGCACAATCGCCTGCGTTCTCGCCGTCTGACTGGTCTTCGGGTCCATTCGGGTCTTCGAAGCAGTCGTTGCGTTTTGACGTTGCATTCAGACGCAGGCGCTAGATATCGACGCACTAGCTAGTAAAACCACAAGCACGTGGTACCATATGAGCAGTCCCTGCGATGAACGCATGCAGCGGCTGCAAGCGTCGGACGCATGCATTCATCGCACGTGCGAAACCAGGCCTTAAGATAGGCGACGCTTAGATGAAAATCGACCTTTACTCATATAGTCGCAACTATGGCCCATCTTATTAGCCGCAAAGCCACACAACCGGCTAACCCACAAAAGTACCTAAATAAGAAATTAAAAATACATGATGATAAAGTTTAAAAAATTTCAATTAATAATTTCTTTCTGCAGTCAGAGCAGTTGAATGTACGAAGCTTCTCCTTTATGGAAAATTTGGTCCTTCTATAGGGTGAATTATCTACTAATTCCAGTAACGTGAGAGGTACGTATTTTATCGGGTAAATTTGGGTTGTAAGAAACTGTTGCCTAGTAATTAGACGAGAAAAACTGTAAACTATTTTAGGGTGACAGTTTTCCGAGTCAAATTGCTAAAGGAAACGTTTCAATTTTTTTCGGAATAAAACTCCATACAATTGAACAAAAAAAAAACATTCCCGTGTTTTCAACAACTATTAGAGAGTTTTCGAAGCCGCTTAAAAAGCACTCCGATTAACGCTATTTGACGACTTTGACATACGGTATGTCACTTAGCGTATACCGTTCCCGTACACCACCGGTATCTTACGGTAGACATAGCGGTTGCATTAACGAAAATGCCACGGAAAGACGAAAAATCTAACCACAATTCAATGAGTGATGTCTGTATTCTGTATGTTGTCTCTGGTATCTGTTTTTTTGCGAATTGCGATAGCACATACTATTCATAATTATTATCATGCTATCAATTAATAGTAGTAGCTTGAACAATTTAAAAAAAAGTAGGATTCAGTTCTCTGAGGGAGACAATCAGATTTTGCTAACTAAAATTTTGGCAAACAACTCTTTACAGATCCTTCAAAATGGATCATAATTCACTCAAATTTCTGCAAATTTACGCCTTTTGCTAGTAGAAACAAATCAAATAATATTGTAACTAACAAAGATTTTTGTTACTGTTACCGTTGGGGCGCAGAAGGTTCGAAAACTATATGTTTATCTGACAAAATAGTCGGGCGGTTAGATGTTATGTTAACCGCTACCGTCTCAGTATATGTACGTTTTCGAAAACTCTCTTTGACTTTATTTCCTTCTATTAATATATTATCATCAATCAAACATTACTAAATTTTTACGGTAATTCAATTAATCATTCAACAAAAATTGAATCATCAAATTACTTGTGAAATTGATATTATTCATTAAAAATTCCATTTCTTTTCATATATTGGAAATAAATAGAGAAGCGGTCGGTTAGCCACTCGATCGTAACTGATTTTAAATCTGTGGTCAACGACAAACGATATTATAAAATACCGTTGATTATTGATTGATCGTCTTTATCGTAAACCAGTGGCGGATCCAGGGTATTGGTTAGGGGGGGGGTAATGAATAAAAAATTTTCATATTATAGTCAAAAGCGCTCTTGTCGTGCGGGTTCAAAGGTCACTAACCATATGTATCAAATTATAAAACACAGAGGTTACCAAAATGTGAGATTACAAATACACCAGAAGAAAAGGATGATGGTTGTTGTTTCCTGCACACTGGTTGACGAATTTCCACTTTATCTTTAATTCTCGACATTATCTATAAGATTAAGTACCATTTTTCTGCTTGGGGATGCAAAAGACCGAAAAATTGCTTCTTATTAAGTATTCATATTGTCAAAGTCACAAAACTGACATATTTAAACGGAAAATTAGCTGGTGAAAGACTTTCGAGAATTGCTGAAAGCTAAATACATATCCTTTTTATTCTCGTTAAATTTGCATAAGCCTGTCACAGAACTTCAAAAAAGTGTTCCTTTTCTCAATTTGACAAACTAAGCAAATCGGTAAAACACTGCTCGTCTATTCTCATAAAATTCCGAAAATCACTTGTGTTTAGTTCTTTTAAGAAATAGGGTACAGGCATAAATTTTGCTATTGGTGGGAATTGAAGCTTTATCAGGTCTCCTAACACCTTGCATACTTATTTTTTCAACAAAATATTAACTTTAATTTTAAAACGACTTTAAAAATCATAAAATTTGAAAGTCCGCCAAAACGCGTTTTACGTCATAAAGATGGCTGCCCCAACCGTTGACGTCACTACTTGTTTACGTTCTTATTCGTGTATCGTGTATCACGCTCTGAGTTTTTGTGACCTAATTTGTTTCTGAAAGCTTTAAAAATGGATAAAGCAAAAAAAAACTTACATTCCCAATATTGCATTCTTCCAGAGTGTAAATCGACGTTTATTAAAACTCCAGACAAAATATTTCTTGCTTTACCTGGTGGCGCACGCAAAAATGCATTCAAGAGAATGGCATTGTGATTGCAAGCTAAGCGACAATATTTCGACAAATACTACTGCTTTTGTTTGTGAAGACCATGTTAATATAAGTGCCTAATTCTGTATTGGTAATTTAGCTTTTTTAATAGTTGGAGGTTATGTACCTATAAGCTATATGTCTAGGAATAAACCATAAAAACATTTTTTTCTTACGACCACACATCAAATTTCCACTGAAAATAAGCAGAAATATTATTCAACAGGAGTGAAATTCAGTGGTTTCCCAATGGCTACCCAAAAAGTAAGATTAAGTCATTTTTGAGTATATTCGCAAGAAAAATAGTGGAAGCGGCTCGTGAGACAGTGACTTTCTCATACGGCGTCGAAATATAGTTAGTATATAGTTCCTTTGCATGAAAGCAGCTGTTTGACTTCATAAATTCAAGCAGCATGAGTATACTTTGGGCAAGTCATCAGTTTGAGCTTTTACAAAACCTTCGCTAGCCATATCTTTACTCACAAAATATGATAGAATCGTCACTAAACTAGTGAATGAAATATTTTTTGTTCTAAAGGTTCCAAAATATCCTCGGAAATATCGAATATGCTTAGACCATGTTTTCCGTTTTCCGACGTTTGGTCTCAGTGTGTATAGAGCAGCTCCAGGTAGCATGCTTCCAGCCATTACCTGATACCATCTGGTCTGGAATTAAACCAGAACGAATTAATTCACCATATAGCTCTAAGTTTGTATCAAATCACTTCCTATACCTTGCATTTTTTATTATAACCGTCCGGGTTTAGTGTCCATCTCAAATTATACGTTTGTAATTATATCAATAAATCTTTTGATGAAAATTATAAAACCGATTTTGCTTCCGTCTAGATTTTTTAGAATAATTATAGTTTAATTTTGAATTGTAATAACAAAAATTGATTAAAAAAAAATAATTATGTAACGGTCGTTTAAAAACTTATTACGTTTCTTCTTCATTTTTTAATTATGTCGAATTAAAATACAAAACAAAAAAATTTTTTAAATTAATTTCAGTGAATTACCGAGCATTAGTGTGAATTTAAACTTAAATTGAAATTCGGTAGATTCCGCAAATATATATAATTAGAGTTGGCTTTGTTTTGTTAGAAAATTTATAGCTAGAAATTGGGAAAAATTACTTTAAAATGCAAAAATAGGAAAATGTATATGTACTTCATTCCAAGATATTTCGTTTCAACTTATGCTAACATCATTCAAGACCAAAACAGGTAGCTCAACTAAATATCCTGTCAAAAAAACCCGTCCAAAAAATATCCCCGACCTACAAAACCCCCACCCATAATCATCCCAGCCTATAAAATCCTGTTCAAGAATATCCTCAACTGAAAATATATCTAAACAAAGATACAAGTTTATTAAATACTTGGTTTAAGTCCATCGTTTTATCTTTGTAATATCATCTTCATACCTAGGACTTATCGGTAAAATATCAATGTATGTGTGCACTCTTTGATAAGTGCAGTATGTATGTATGTATGTGTTTTTTGGGGTAACATTCACTAAGACCTGAAAGATCTATTGTGCCCCCTTACTTCTACTTAGTTTCTGAGGAAAGTCTCTGAAATTAGTAGCTCCTATAGTCCAATTTCCCGGAGGAATTTCAGGATATCTGCTGGCTTCAACTTAGGTAAATATTCCTCTTCTATCCAGTAATCTTCCAGGTACTGTGCTCTAGGATTCTGGAGTGCTGTGCAGTTGAAAGTATGAGGCTTGAGGTTTCTTCTTCCATGCCACAATATCTGCATTCTTCTTCCTCCACCATTTTTAATGTTTTCAGGTGCCCATTCAGGTACGTTAGGACCGTTAGGATCCCTGTTAAAACTCTTAGCGCAGTTTTACTTAGACTTATGCATTCATTTGATCTCAACAGGTTGTAGTCACCCAGAAGAATCTTTTGATTGTCTAAGCCCTACGAGATTTTTCCAATGGTCGGATCTTCTCTTTCTTTCGGCTCTTTCCAATATTGAGTGCAGTAAGAGGTGGGGCCTACCATGTAGATTTAGTGTACTTTTGAGTCTAGTATAGTTGAGTTGTTAATTGTTATTTGTCTGCATTACCGGTTAGTCATTGCTATTTGCTGTATATACTGGCACATGACATTTTTATTTTTGTACATTATCTTGTTTATCACGATGCCGTTAAGTATTATTGTAAATTGGAAAGGAAAGCCTTGTTCAATTGAAAAAGGTTAGGTTAGGTTGTGGATACGTTTGTGCATGTTATTTGAAAGTTTCCAAATATTATTCATAATAATTAAATTAAATTCAAGGATATTTTTGGAATAGGTTTTTAAAGCTAGGGATAATATTGGAGGAGTTATTTTTGGTATGGGATATTACAGGTAGGGTTTTTAATGGCAGGATATTTTAGGACAGGATATTTAATCCTAAACCCCCAAAATCTACAGCCAGGCGTTGTTAATCCGCTAACAATAGCACAGTTCTACTAACGTAGATGATACTGAAGAATCTTCCTAGAGGAAAACTAAAAGAAAATTTTGAATTTTTATTCTAAGATTGAAATGGAAATTTAATATTTACGAATGATTTTTGTGAAAAAGATTTCCTGGGACAGTAAATTAGTAAAACTTCATGATGCAAAAGATATATATAAAGATGAAATGACAATAATGAACGTATAGGGAGATTCTTTAATAAAAATCGAGATAAAAATAAAGCGAGGGGGTGAAAATGGTTTTTTATCAAAAAATGGAATAACTAACAATATTTCTAGTTTTTTATTTCAGGTCGTGTTAGATCCGGTAAATTAAAAGGAACTCCAGTACCATTCCTAGGAAATTTATTGTTATGTCTCGCCATCAAAGCAAATCAAAATATATTGAAATCGACTTAACTTTTAATTACCCCATGTTTTCTTACAAAATATCGTTTCCGCTAATAAATTTCCAGATTATAATCCTTGATAAAACAAAAAACAATCGCTAGTTAGTATCTCGGAACGTTAATAACACACAGTTTGTTTGAAATTTTGCGACACGTTCATTAGCTCGGAACTAGTTATTGCATTATATCTTTTTTGTTTGATAACAGTGCCGTTGAAGATTCGAATTTTGTCACAATTATTACTTCATATCAACCTTGGCCACTTTCCATCGATATAGACTTCTCGTGAGTACTAGGCGATTAAATAACAAATTTCCAAGAAAAAAATCGAACACATGCATATGATAGAGGTTGTGCCAAAGAGCGTACTAACCATGAGAACATATCACACAAACATACAATGTTTTCTTAATATTCCATTTGTGGCTTGATTTGTGGTGTAGATTACCGACATAAAGGAATGGACTGTGAATAAATTATTAGACAAGGCAAAATGGAACTGGCAGGAGTATACTCCTGAAAATCAGGTGGCAGCTATATAACTTCCAGCTGAGAACTTAATCCTATATAGTTGCATACACCCAGTAAAGAGTACTGGTACATGAGACAAAGGGAGAGGACTGGGTGCTGTAAAAAAAGCACTTACATATGGATGTGAAACAGGACAACAAAAAAGTAAAATACAGGCGACAGAGATGAGATATTTAATAAAAGTAAGAGGTGTAACAAAAGAGGATAAAATGAAAAATATAGATATGAGGAAAAACCTGAGAGTACAATCAATCATAGAATTTATAGAAGAAAGACAACTATAATGGTGGGGATATTTACAAAGCCTGGATAAATGTAGACCAGAAAAGAGAATAGTGAAAGCAAAAATTGAAAAAAAAAGCAAAAATTGAAAAAAAAGCAAAAATTGAAAAAAAAAGCAAAAATTGAAAAAAAAAGCATACCAAAACTTGGAATATGGTGATAGCTGAATTACTGAATGAAAAAGAAAAAAACTGGATAGAAGCGAAATAGGGAAGAGGGGAAACGATTCGGACGAGAGAGTAGCTGCAACACAGTCTACACGACTAAGAGGTAGAAGGGCTTTGAGATTATATACATTTAAATATTTGTGACAACAAATTTTGTCATAGTGAACAATAATATGTTTTCTACTCCTATACTATAAGTTGTTAATTAAATGCAAATTTTCAGTTTCATAATACTCATTATAACACTGGTTTTCATTATGAAGCTGAAAAGTTGACCAATAGAAATCTAGATTTTCAAATACCCAAGTGGGCAGACCAAAAGACAGACCCAATATTTCCTGTCAAACGATAGTTTGTTTTCAAAAGAAATGTCGAGCACCAGACCAAAAATACTTAATAACAATGGTAAATACACATTCAAACTTATCAATTTTTGTATAACAGTAACATGCATATATACGCTCTAGGTTTTTTATATTTCTTTTCAAATCAAATTTCTTCGTTAGAAAAAATAGTGTGTATGCAACTCTCAAGTAATGGTTATAAATACATGACCGTTGCATAATATAATATTTCAATATCCTTATTTTGGATAGTTAGAAAACTATCATAAAGGACATTACGAACACTATTTAATATTAATTGCCAAGGAATGTGTAAAACGGGCATTAGCAAATATGACCGCATAATGATGCCACGTGAAATGCCTATTGAATGAGCGATTAAGGACTGTAAACAATGAGTCGACTCTGCAAGGAGAAATATTGCATACTTTATATTGCATTTCTATATTCGTCACCCGCATATTATTGAATTTTATCTCATTTTGCAAAACATCATAAAACATTTCGGTGCCGCGGAAGTGCCGTTAGAGAATACGTGTGAGGTCAATGCATTTAACCGTTAATATGTGATTATATAGAAAATACATTGATTATTTACAGGAGTTTTTGTAACCAGAAATAATGTCTATAAAGATTGTCATAAAATGTTTAAGATTAAAACAATTTCTTGTTGGAAAAACAAATAAATCTTCAATCATTTAGAAAATTACTGGATATGGCATGTCGTTAATTATTATTTATAGTAAATTTGTATTGTTTGCAGCCACCAAAAAAGACAAGACATATGATAAAAAAAAATTGTCTATATATATATTACAATTGTGGATCCTGTTTCACGTTAGAAGAAGCAACGTGAAGTTTGCCAACTGTTCTGCGCAGAAATTAAATTGGTTTTGTTCATCTATGTCGCCTAGTAACGACCTTTCATGCCATTGTCGTTACAAACAATGTTTCATGACGACATTTATTTTATTAATGACGTTTAAGGTTGTGTTTGGAGCAATAATTTACTGTTACTGTTATTTTTTTTGTTTTAATAATGATCCAAAACCATGCCTATTAAACAACTTGTTGGTGATAAAGGAAAAATTACCCACAGTCAAGGCCGACACATTCTAATTTTGTGTTAACTAACAAAATGTGAAACCGTTTCGCTACTAATTTGAAGTCAAGTGTCTTTACAATATGACGCTGGTTTTGACAAGCTCGCGCATACGACTGCAACTTCAAGTGGGTTCTTCTTACGTGAAACGAAGTCTAAGCCGTTCAGAAAACATGAATTCATACGGAGAGCCAACGGTTTTTTTTATATACCCATCTTTTAAAAAGTTGGGAGCTTTGGGAATGAGAATGTCATCTAAAACTGTATAATGATAAAAAATGAACTCAATGTCCGCCGATTTCGAGAAAAACTATCTCTGTTACTTTTACCTATAAATTGGTCCTCCGTAAGGATGAACTATCAAAAGCAGACAGCTGTTGGTACACAGACGGCTCAAAAACACCCTCAGGTTGTGGTGCAGGTGTATACGGGCGCAAACCTAGGACAGAAATTTCTCTAGATTCCTATGCAACCGTATTTCAGGCACAAATTTACGCCATTGTTTTATGTGTGGAGAGATTGGAGCAAGCAAATCTCATACATAGAACAATAAAAATTTTCTCCTACTGCCTAGCGGCTTTGAAAGCACTTGGATCTCAGCGTGTAACGTCTAAATTGGCTATAGGCTACCAAAAAAAGACTCTTCTCAATAGGAGAACTCAATGAAGTCTATCGGACCAGAACCTACTATTGGCATCGCAATAAGTTTTGCCAAACAAACACTAAATAACTGGACAGCAAATAGAGCCTTAGACTTCTGGCATAATTCACCAGGATTGGTTCATTCGAAGGCTTTTATACAACCTTTGAAAAATGTATCCAAACAAATGTTAGATTATAGCAGACATGACATACGTTGTCTAACAGGCCTTTTAACAGGCCACTGTCATCTGAATCATCATATGCTAAAATTTGGACTGTCAGAATTTCTGACTTGCCGTCTTTCTCTGGAAGATGATGAAACAACAGAGCATATAATTTGTACCTGCCTCGCCGCGGCTCGAATCAGGTTTGGCAGGGTCTCTCTCTCGCCCTCGGACCTGAAATATCATTGAATAAATAAACTAATCGGCTTTGAAAGAAACTGAATTTGTTTAGTCAAATCTGAATACGTGTGAGTCACAACAGACTCATGCGGGTAGCAGTGGAGGGCCTTATAGACCCATTCACCTATCTATAAATTACTAATTATTATCCGGCTCGACCAATTGCTGGTGTCTATAAAATATAGACCAGGGTTATTTGATTCTTCAAACTTATGAATTAAGCACACAATGACAGTTTAATGCCGAAATAATGAAACAAGCATGTTTTGTAACTATATTGATCACAGCAGACACCCTGTATTCAGTAAATTTCACATTTAATGACTGGAAATAATTAAATTTTTATCTCAGTCGCTAAGTAAATAAATATTTTCAGCCGAAAAAAAATGAAAAGAATAAGAAACGTAATCATCAGATACCAGCATTATTATTATATTATAAAAGAGTTTCCCATGGAATCACAATACCATATCTCCACTAACAAGTTCGTTACACCATTGCGTACGAGTGCATGGGGTAATAAATTTTTGTTCTAAAATATTTCTTAAGAACGGGGGATTTTTATACCAACAAAGACATCGTTGAAGAACAAAAAAGCTTAAGCGAAAGCGTAATAAAGGATTTAATTGAAATTTCAATGCATTACTTTCGATAATGAAACTAACTTTTTTGAAAAAATTCTACCTCAATGAAAAAATATATACAGTGTGACCCATTTGGTTTTGAAGCACCTCTGTAAAATCCGCATTTCTCATGTGATTTGAATTCAAATTCAAGTTGTAATAACTTTGTCGTCAATAATTTTTTTTATAAAATTTTGGTAGTTTACGTTTGTGATGATTCTGAATCCAGTGGTATATTTGAGAAAAAAAATGCCTAATGTTTTTCCGTCTTTTTTGGCAAAGAAAATTGAAAATGGTAATTAGTCTCTGAAGATTTGTGACAAAATACTGTTTTTGATACTGAATCTAACAAAAAAAATTTAATATCAATCGGTTGAGATGTGTGGATTTTACAGGGATGCTTCCAAACAAAATGGGTCACACTGTATAAAAATTTTAAAGAAAAAGGGTACCCCACGTTCAAAATATCTAATCTATTTACGTATGTCAATCGGTTAAGCAGTTTGGCTGCAGCTGACGATATTTCATCGATTCTTTAAGAGTCCACTAATTTTCTGCCTCATTACGCAATAAAAATTGCATAACGTAATAAAAAAAAGTTGTTTTGATCTTGCCGTTAATGTATTTCACGTGTTTACGTTAAATTTATAAACATCACGCGATATTAAAACATTGTACCGTACTTCCTTGAAATAATAGTATTTAAAATAATTATAAAGCGTTTCCTTTGGCCCACCATCAAGGATTATTTTTTGCAATATTTATAGGTAATTACTATCACATTAAGCGCATCTTTGTAGAGATTTCTAGCATTTTTCATTTTATTTCAATTAGTACTAGCCATGAAGTTAATAAAGTGTGAAAAGTAAGTTCACAAAGACCGGCATTATGGGATGCATAAATATGGAAAGTTCAAGTTGAAATTTAAAAGCAAAAAAATAATGTTGTTTCGTTTTAAATTGAATGATTATAACAAATAACTAAACAACATTTGCATATCCAAAACATATCAAAATGATACTACGGGATGTCTTTTATGCAGAATGGTACCAAGAGCTCTCTCATTTCTGTTCAGCTTATTTATCAATCTTTCGCAGAAATCCATTCTACGATCTGGATCGTCTTCTGTCAACTCCTGCACAAAAGTTGATATGTAGGGATGAAGTTTTTTTTTGTGAAGACATCAATAGTTTGACATGTTCAAGTTCTCTGAATTGTGCAGTAATTGTAGACACAGTTCTTTGTGAAATATTAGGCAATTCGGGATACCTGTGATTAAACAAATTTGCCACTTCAAAATCTCAATTCGATGAGTCTCAGTTAAATATTTCATTGTTACGTCGACAAGGAAATAGTTATTTGTTTAACTAGGCAGTCAATCTACTTTGCTGCCAAGTTGAACATATAATTTTTTCTCCGATTGTTCATGAGGATATTGTATTTGCAAATTATTACAATTCCCACAATCTCTTTATTTTAGTTGGTTCCTATGGAAATGTATAATCACAGGCAGCAAAGTAACCACTTTGCTACCTAGGCAGGAAAAGTAATATTTTGCTGATTGATATCAGTCAGCAAAATTAATATTTGCTGCCAATCGGAGAAAATAGTTATTTGTTTAACTAGGCAGCAAAGTAGTAGATTGACTGCCGAGGCTAGGAATTCAGCAAAGGCAGTCAATCTACTTTGCTGCCAAGTTGAACATATAATTTTTTCTCCGATTGTTCATAATGAGGATATTGTATTTGCAAATTATTACAATTCCCACAATCTCTTCATTTTAGTTGGTTGCTATGGAAATGTATAAACACAGGCAGCAAAGTAATCACTTTCGTGCCTAGGCAGCAAAGTGGTAACTTTGCTGCCTAGGCAGGAAAAGTAATACTTTGCTGATTGATATCAGTCAGCAAAATTAATATTTGCTGCCAATCGGAGAAAAAAGTATTTGACAAAGATTTTACTTTTTCAGTAAAAATTGTCAACACATCTACAACTGACAGAGTAATAGAAAACAATCCACATTATTTACCGATTTAAAACAATCCACATTTTTTACCGATTTTGTCTAATTATTGGCGTTTTTAGGTAATTTTTGGGTATTTACGATAAAATTCATGGGCATAGCAGGATTTGTTTAGTATACAAATACGTCTAATAATTAGTTAGTTTAGATTTTTGATAAATCCATATTTAGCTAATTTAAAAAAGTACCAATATTTCAAGTGTAATAAATTATTAATTTCAAAATTTCACCCTGTATAATTCATAATCGACCATACATTATTTAGTTTGTTGGAATCGGTTCATTAAGAGGATTTCAAAAATATGCAAATATACAGGGTGTTTCATTAAAAAAAACCATCGACTATGGCATATTCTATAAGTGGTTTCTACACTGTATGATGACATCATCCGTTTTCTACTAGAATTTTTCACCAAAAAATATTCACCCATTGCTTGTGTCGCTTTTCAAGATATTTTTTTGGTATAACATAATTTCCTTCCTAAGCAACTCCTAATGTTAACAAAAAATTATCCCTCGTACCTAAACAAATTAATTTCACTTTCTAATGTGTAGGAGTAAACTATCAAGTTTCACGCGTCTATTATGTTATTTTATTTTCTCATGGTTATGTGTATCAGTATATTATGAATACTCGGCATTATTAATAGCACGCGGCTTTGCTACCTGTGAAAACAATTCAACTCTCTATTTATCGCGATGCAAGCATACTCATTCATTATCTAACTTCGACAATATAGTGGCGCGTTTAATCGTAATTAAATCAACGTCGGATGGGAAATTCTGTTTCTGGTTACATTCTTCCTAAAACGGAGAGAAATTTATTCGACTTCACCTATGACTTCTGGACGAACACAATTTCTAAGAGATATTGGAAAAAATTCGGCACGCTTCAGGGCGTTTTGTAGTAGTCCATTTCGATATGTTCCGTTTCAATAATGTTTTTTAGTTAACGATCAAATAGAACAATGATTGAATAAAAATTTTATTTTGAAACATTTTTTAAATTAAAATAATAAGAACAATATAACTTTCAAGCTAGGAAAGGTAATTATTTCAAACTTGCATGAAACTTTTTCGATTTTTTTTCATGGATAAACTGCTGACAGCTAAGTTGACTGTTGCTAGTAATTTTTTCATTTGAAATTTATATTTGACATACCAATTCTTCATAGCAATGTGTTCAAAATTAATAGGAAAGAAATAGTCAAATGTAATTCCACGAGTTCTTCAAATTTTATCGATAGTATTTTCTTTTCCACGAAAATTTGACAAAATTCGGTATGTTTGAATGTTTTTGCCTGGAATAAACAAGTTCGAGTGATGAAAATAAAGGGAAGATTATTTTTTTAAACAATTTAAGAGGATTTAATTTTGTAATAAATGTTCAATTTTCTTTAGAGTGATGGGACTGAATCGGTTTGTGTGCACTTTTAGTTGTCAATAATGACAAATTCAAAGTAAAATTTTGAAGTTTCAATGTAAACAAGGGGTATTATCGATGAGGAAGCAGTTTTATTAGTGTAATACCGAATAATTGGCTAGAATAATGCGATTGGTTAAAACCACCAAAATATATGACATTTCAACATTGGAGTTAATTTATCAGTGTAATTGTGATGCTATTCGTCGATATGAATTTTTTCCACATCACTATTGGCTGACAAGATCCCTTGAAAAAAATCATGTAAATTTTTTCATTATCGTGGTTTTAACCGTTCAAATATGTGGTTTATGCATTGCAATTGCATATTTTCAGAAAAAAACGAAGAGTGCAATCTGTTTTAACAATAACACACACTGTATTTGTTCATATGACGGGAACTCACGTGCGTTAGAGAAACCGAATGTAAATCTAATTTCACCTACTCGTAAACGACCTAACCTAACCATATACGGAATAACTTCACAAGATCGTTTGTATTTCAAAGTCGTATAGAAATATAATCACCTCGAGTTAAATGATGATGGAGCAGTGATATATAATTTCCGACTTGGAAATATCTAGTGCACTCTGACGGTTTCCGTAAATGAAAACTGTAACGTATACTGTCCGATTTCGCTCCAATGGACGCGGTATGTCTAAAAAACAGAAAAATAATTCACAGATTGTACAAAAAACATTCCTGAATTGATGGTTTGAGTTTTGATAAAGTATTAAATAGCAGTGAAAAGTTCAGCTTATTATTCGTTAATTCACAGTTTCATGCAAATAATTCCATATAAAGCCTGAAACACATTGTACTACTCGCTAATGATACTTCACGCCACGCCATTCGACATAATGCGTCAGAGATGTACTTTGTGTACACTGTTACCACGTCATCCGATACGACGCGATGCTACGTTACATAATTTTAGAAAATGAGACCATTTTGAGTTTAGATTAGTGGGAAGAAAAACTAGAATGTGCATCATCAGCCTCACTGTTATTGGAACGGAAACAGAGAAGAAAATGGTTGGGTACATCCAATAAATGTAGAACGCCACTTAATGGAGAATATCAAACACTAATTGACCTTCTCGAAATAGGTGAAAATAGTAACTATTCTATACATATGATGCCACCTTCGCGTATACACTGTTACTACACCTTACAACGCGGTGCCAAGCGACGAAAATATGTGAATATGCATTAAAATCTATGGTGTCAGATCCTTTTCTGACGTGGCGTCGGATAGCGTGGCATGCCTGGTGTAGCATCAGAACAATGTGTTCCCGGCTTAAAGCGTGTTATCGATAGATGTCAAAGGTGATACTACAGTTATTTTATGTTTTGGAATCATTAATTTGTAATAAATTATAAGAAATAGTCAAAGTTATCCTTTACGATTTAAGGTTGGACTTTAACCTCTAATAACTACTAAACGAGTCAACTTAGCGAAAAATAATCTCTGACCAATTTTGTAGATCGCTCAATTTCCTACATGAATATGTTCCAATTATCACGAGACATTCGTTCGCTCAAGTGTATAAAAACAAACAAAAATTCTATGTTTCTTTTGTATGTTTCTTGTGGTATATTATTCTTTCTTTTCTTTCTTATTTTTTGGGGAATTAAACCACATTGTTTTTTAAAATATTTATTTCAACGTTTCGGTAGCGTTCCAGCTACCGTTGTCAAGATAAACTAAATGAAATAGCTATTTACCTAACTAGTGCGGAAAATGAATTTTTTCGCACGAGTACATATCAACAACTTAATTTTCATTATTTGACATCCTTTTTGAAAAGGTTTATACCAGGGACATAAAAAATTATTGAAAAAAATGTTCATTTTTATAAAAAAATTATAGCAGAATTCTAATAAATTTATTGATTTTTCAGTCATTTGGTAAACTACAACCATACAAAAATATATTTTAAATATTCAAATGTCATTATACTCCCCAAAAACTCTACAAATTCACTTTCCGCACGCTGGATCTTTCCGCACGCTAGTAGAAAAATTAATTTTTTATCTCTATCTGACACAACGAAAAAACTAGACTAGACAATCAAAAATATTTTAAAGTTGAATAGTTCTTAATTGATACACATTTAAATACACAAAATCACAAAACTGAGTATACGTATTTTGAAAACAGAAGTAATCATACACAAAAAAAGTACAACAAACGCGTTTTATTAACAACTTTTCCAATATAACCGAAAAAACGCTATATCCAAATAAAAACCGTTCCTGGAACGTGCACTTCACTGGATTCCATTTCTAGTAGACTATCATATCATTGGAATGTCATAAAAGGAAATATTTTATTGCACATTTTACCAGAGATATGATCTACTATGAATGGACCTGAATAAAAATTTGATAACAAAGTTTTACAGCCTTAAACTTTAAAATATTTTTGATTGTCTAGTTGTCAAAATTTATTTCGTTGTGTCAGATAGGGATGAAATAGCTATTTACCTAACTAGTGCGGAAAATGAAAACGAGTCTGCCGTTCACGGTGAAGCAGCCGAGTGCGGAAAAACATTTTCCGCAAGTGTTGGGTACAATAGTTTTTCTACGAGTTTTTCACATATTCACGAGCAAAATATTTTAAAAATGCACTGAGAGTTTTCTGACAATGAACAAACAAAAATGAAAGTAAATAGCTGGTTAGTTACCTATGGTAACTGAAGCTTTTCGAACCACCATAATATACCGGCTTATTATTAATTTGACATATTGGTGTGGAAAATATTTTCCACACATTGCGGGAAAATTAATTTTCCACACTAGTTTTTTTTTTGGTCCACCCTATGGTATATAAACTTATACTCAAATACTGTAATTTCAAAAACGATTCGAACATTCTAAAGTTCGTTTAACTACAGCGTTTTCTACATACAAACTTCTCATTCGTTTTAACGGTTCTTCTTATATTATGATGGTCGACAGTCGACTTAAATTATCATACATTGTTTTCAATCCGTTTTGATCTGATGTTCTCACCAGTATTATGCGGTACGGTTTTTTTGAATTAGAAATTTTCTAGACAACATATAGTTATAAACGAATAAATCTAATCGTATCTCTAAAGTGTTTCCGGTCGAAATGCCGGTGGGGCTATAACCATTCAAATATTTCAAGACATTAATCTGTTTTTGGTCACTACATAACGGATGATATGTTAATTTCGTTTTCTTAAACGTATAGTCCGTTTCGGAATATTCCGTTTTAAAAAAAAGCCGAGGAGTAAACCACAAGTGGAAATAGGTGTACATCACAGGTGGAAGTATGTGGACGTTTAATACAGAAATCAGACGAAGTGCAGTGAAAATAAAGAATTTAGAATTATTGAATAGTTCATTATACAGAGTGTTAATGAATAGGTGTTACAAACTTGAAGAGCGTGTAGAAAATTCAAAAATTAGCGTGAAATTTCATGTCAACATGGCTTTGGAGCCTTAGTTTTCGAGATACAGGGTGTTAAAGTTACCCATACAACAGGTAAAATATCGTAAAAATCAACGCTTTTGATTGTTTTCAGAAATTATAAATTTTGTGCTCGTTATAGAAGCCTGTTGCATTACAGAAATTGTGCAGGGGTTCTTACGTCAACTATCCTGGAAACAGTGAGTGGAAGTATGTGGGAATATGGGGGAGTTAATTCATATGTATAAGAAGGTTTTTTATCTACAGGGTGTTTTCAAATGACACAACGTTTGCGTGTAGATACCTCTCGTAAATGGGACAAAATGATGTAAGGATTGGGGGTCCAGATCATTTACTTTTCGAAATACGGGGTGTTTAAGTTATAAAAATTTAAATATTTTCATTTGATAACTTTAAAATGGTTGAATAAATTGATTTGAAATTTTTCAGGTTTTTAATGTAAAAAGGCATATTTTGATAAAAAAACATTTGTCAATTCTTGATCCAGTGGTGTACATTTGGAAAAATATGTCACTTTTCTCCTCTAATTTTTCACGCCACTGGCATTTGTGGCTATTTTCAATTAATTTTCTATTTCTTGATTTTTTTTACGTAAAAAACACATATCAATAAATTTGTAGTTTTTAAGATATTTACTGTTTTCATGAAGTTTGCAACATCATTTTTAATAATAAAAGCACAAGTTTGGACAAATATTTTTGAGACTCTACTCCCAATGTTTGAGATGCATTACTGCTTCACAAATTATTTTCTGATATATATTTTAACCATCAGGAGCTTTGGTGATATTCCTCAGTATTTTGTTTTGAAGTCGTTGTATGATCCGGGTGTTGCTTTCTTTTGTACAGCCCCAAAGCTGAATTCCATAAGTCCATACAGGTTTTAGGATTTGCTTATATATTAGTTATTGTACATAGACAGGGTGTAATTTCGTACCAGTATCCAATACATTTTTTAAATTTCCCTAATTCTTCTCCTTTCTTTTTGACAAGAGGTTTCCAGCGTAGCCTCGCATCAAAAATGTAATACCCAGCTATTTGGTTGTGCTGACATAAGGTATCTGAGCATTATTGAATCTAATTGACACTGATTGTCCTTTTTAGTTGGTAAAATTTATATGCTTTGATTTTGTTTCGTTAAGCTTGATTCTCCATCTTTTAGTCCAAATTTGATTCTGGTTTATGGTTGTATGTAATTTGGATGTAGGTTAGGTTAGGTTAGGTTAGGTTTGTGGTGAGTGGGTCAATAAGGCCCTCCACTGCGACTCACCACCACGAACAAGTGCTTCAATTTATAGTGTTTCAAAAACGGTTTTGAGTTGATTTTGTAAGCTTGCGTCACATATACTTTTAGGAATGTTAAAGAAAGGCAAATTTCTTAGACAATTTCACCAAGATATTGCTAATTTTAAGCCTGATTTTCTGTATAAAATGGTATTTAACGTAGAACATCAAATAATGTTCAAAATAGTGTTTCACATGAACTCAATTTTTATGATTTTTTTCTGGTGAATTACTGAAATAATTTATGGGTCATCGAACAATGGCTAAAACATTTTAACGTAAATGTTGTTAATCGAATTTGAAGTATAAAAAAAATGTGGTTTGCTGATATAACCAACCTATAAACATAAAACTCTATTTAGATACAATGATCGACTCGATCACGAATCAAATAACATAGTTTCTACAAGAATAATCTCATGTAACTGTTTAATATAATAAATCGCGGCATGTCTAAGATATTAGATTAACATCTCGTGATTCTAGCATATTTTTTGTTATTTTCACCCAACCAATCACAGAATCGAGACAATTTTTATCCACGAATTGATTAATTCGATCGAAGATTGTTCTTTATTGGAAGAAATACATTTTTCATTATTATCCTCTCCTTTTTGAGTTCTTAATTGCCGAATATTGTCAGTGGCAAACGTTGGCGTTACTAAATGAATCCGTCCCTAACTACTATACCTTGTTTTGATTAGAATTGAAATAACTTTCACAGATATGGCAACAGTGAAGCACTGAACACACGCCCATCGCTGACTGCACACAATTATTCTTTTCTCTCGTCCAAGTAGTTTTTCTCATATTTTCTTAGTCGTACTTGTGTAAATCGTATGTCTGTATGTCTCTAACTAAGGGGCGCAAAATGTATCCAAAAATCAACAATTTGTACAACATTAAATCGAAGACGAAACAGTTCTAAACTTCTTCTGGATTCAAATAAGCCCGAGAGTGCTTTTGAGCCAGATTCCTATTTCAGTCTTTAATTAGGTCAGCCGGTTGAGAATCATGACCGCTTCGCGCATTTACAGTATGCCGGTTTCCCACTTTATGAAAGCAAATCAGAAATTTTGAAAAATTGCGATCTGTACAGTGTGATATTTTATATAAAAGAGTATGCAGAATCGAGAATGGTTTCCTAAAATTTTCAAGTAAATAGTTATAACTCCAGACTTTTTCATTTCAAAAGTACCTATAAGTTTCCAGTAAATCGTACCATAAAAGGAAACTTTCTACTTACAAATTACAGTCGAACTTTTTTGCCTCGTTTTTTGCTTGAAAACTTGGTCGAGCGCAAAAAGTTTTATAGTCTCTTTTGTAGATGTCTTTTACTGACTAATGCACCAACATTTCCATATCCATAGATAGTATTGGAATCAAAAGGAGAAAAATAAAGGAATTGCATAGTTATATCCGAGGTTATATTAATTTGCTCTTTGAACTAATTAGTTTCTCTAATGATAAATTTGATGCTATAAAAGTAACCTAGAAAATACTTTAATATATTTTTCTGAAAGTTATCCATATACAGCGTGTCCACAGATGGGGTACCCTATAGCTGAAAATTTTCAATATATTAGTTTTAGTGACAATTCAACTCATGTATAAAAAATCGCATAATATGCCTCAGTGTAATTGTCACTTTGACACCGGCAAAAGTTAGCTTTAACTTTTTCAGCGATAAGTGCACTTGTGGTTTTTTCACTTATGCATTTGTTACCATGATAAATAATTTGACATGTTTGTCAACAACTTATTGAATTTCTAAACACTAACAATGAGCCGATTCATTGAATTGTCCTGCCGAATTACACTCGATGTTTGTATTGATATCGGGTAAATTTGTGTTGTTTAACTTCTAAACTGTTTCCTTTAGCAATTAGACTCGAAAAACTGTCAACCTAAAAACGCTCCATCTTCAGTGTCGCATTTTTAATAGTTGACAGTTGTTCTCGTCTAATTGCTAGGAAACAGTTTCTCATTAAACAATCCAAATTTACCCGATAAAATACAAACCTCTTGTGCAATTATAAGTGAAAAATGTCATACTTGATAAAATGTTTTGCTTGTTCTGAAACCCCAAAAAATGAAATAAAATTCAGGTTTTTCAGAACCTGTTTCATTTAGCCAGTTTTATGAAAACTGTAAGAATTTTTGCACTAAGTTCGAAATAGTATATTGTATAATTAGTGGGAAAAGCATCATATTCCCAAACCACTGTGATGATTTTGGGAGTTTGGGAATATGCTTTTTCCACGAATTATACATACTATTTTTTCTTCGATCAATGATTTACATTTAAAAAATTAATTAAAAAATATTCCATTCAAGATTTAATCAAGTAAGTTTAGATAGGTTTCTTTATGTTCATATTGAAATATAGAAGTGGTAACGAGATAAACCAAACAATTAGCCATGCAGCTTCAACGTCTGTAAATTTTCGTTGCCCTCCAGTACAATTTACAAATTGTACCAATGAATGTAAATATTAACAACAATTAATTTGTGTTCAAGAATATCCTTATGAATTAGATGTTCCTTTTATTTCTTCCATAACAACTTTTTTAATATAAAAATTAAGGCCATACTTTGTTGCATTTTATTGTAATAATCCATTTGTAACATTACCGCACGCTACAGCAGTGCAGCAAGAATAATACCGCACTGTTATTCTTTAATTGCTTAGCAACTGCCCACTATTCTGGAATATTGAGCTTTGCGCATGGAAAACAGGTCAAAATAGTGTAACTTTTCCCACGATCGGAGAAAAATAATGTACCTACCATAAATAATTTTCAAATTGTCATTTCTAATAATATGAATAATTAAACACTGTTAACTATATTATGGTTTAAATTATTAGCGTAAACTTTTTGTTTTAAGTAGCCCCATAAAAAAAATCTAAAATAGTTAAATGGGGGTGGAAAAATATATATTGGTCCATAACGTCCTATTCATCACCCAGGACAATTTAAAAATTATTTATGGTACATTATTTTCTAACCTGTGTGCAAAAATTCATGCGGTATTCATAACATTGGCTATAAAATGAGACGGGTTTCGAAATAGGGTTTCCGAACAAGCAAAATATTGGACATTGTAAATCACGTATGTGAACTTAGCGTCTCATATCGCAGCGTCTCATAATTTGAAAAGAGTTCTTACAGCGTCCAACATAGTTCTAGAGTTCCTGATACAATATATTGATAGTTCTGTTGAATTGAGTACTAAAAACGGCTTTAAAAAAATGAGACGCTGGCGACCGGAAGTTAGCGTCCCAAAGTATAAAATCAAAAAAATCGAGGTTATTCAAAGGATAGTTCTAGAGTTCTTGTTTATTTATATCGATAAATTCTTAGAATTCAAAATCGGACATCCGTGGAACGATTTTTATAGATTAAAAATCATGCTATTATAGTGAGAGCGAATTCTAGCTTTTGTAAGGATTAAAAATGATCATTAATGTCTCAGTACACGATTCCCTGAAAAGTTCTAATCGTTAACGCTCTGCAAAATATTTGTAATTACCTATTATTATTCATGAAAAACCATCTCAATAGTGGGACGCTGTCATTCTGGACTGAGTGTTAAGCAATTAACTTTGCTGAACAAATAATGTAATAGATATTATTATGAGATATGTTGTTCTGCTAATAAAATGTTCTGTTATCTAGAATAATATACAGGTTGGCAAATTAATTTTGGCAGTTCACTATGGGCATGAAAGAAATACAGCTTGAAAATGTTGTAAACGCAGTTACCGTGAAGAGTAGGCGACGTACATACACTCTTCTGCCAGCGGAGTGAACTCTCACAATCCGTATACGTCTTTGCTACGGCGCATAGGACGTTGCCAGATTTCCAACTACCAACTGCAATTAATTTGCCAACATGTAGATGTACTGATGTTCTCTGTATCCGTAGAATAGGTAGGGTAAGTTCAGGCCCACAGCACTCAGGCCACATGTGACCTTTTGTACGTCCTCCATAGGAGGACCTATGTTATCGTCCTTTCCAGGAAGGTGGACAGGTCAATAGGAGACACTCGGAGGCTAAGACGCTCTGAGCTTACACTCTCTCATTGACATGACTCGCATAGGACATGATTGACAGTTTCGTCCTGTTCACACATACTGCATAGAGGTGTGTCTGGGTGTGTCCACTAACCAAATGGTATGGGGGTATTTCCTTAATTGACAGTGGCAAGTCAAAAATCCTACTGTAGATTTTTCCTGGCCATAGACAAGTATTTCTGCATCGTCAGCTTCCCAGGGTCGAACAGAGTAATCCTGGCAGCACTACATACCTTGAGTTCATCCCAACTCTTTAGGGATTGAGCATGGGTGTAACGTTTGGCTAGTTCCGCAATTGCCGAAGTCGCCATCGATAATTTTGTGTAGACTATGTGTAGTTTATGTGCAAAAATTAATCAGAATCGAAGAAAAGATGAAGTATTCTTAAGCTTTGCAAGGTTCTGAAATTTTTTTTTCAAACGGTGACCTTTCAGCTAGGACTACTTCTGTAGAAATTCACAAGATTTCTACAATAGTTTTAAATGACTACCCTGCCCAATCGCCGATCTTCGAACATTCTCACCATGTGCTATTAAACTATTTAAGGGTAGTTCTCATCTCTCATCTAATGCTTTTTTCTCTAAAATCGTCGACTAGACCATATGTGGAATGTGTAGGCCACAACTATTAACAAATTTACACCCGATAAAATGGGTATTTTGCTACAATTAGTGAAAAGTATAATCCATCCATCCTAAATTCAGTACTATAATTACTATGAGTACATAATATTTAATATATGAGAATTAAACCATCTCCAAAGTTAAAATTACTGCGGAGAAATTTCTGCATCTGAGTGCAACTTCAATATCACCATCAGCTCCAACAATTTCAGGTTTGCCGGTTTCATTTGTTCTACCTTTTAGATATTTTATTTGTAACTACCTACTTATTCAACTGTGTGAATATTGTATATATTCAATTCTGAACATTGCTAATTATTGTTATAGTTTCGCATTGTATATAATTTGAAAGTTTACTTTGTAGTCTAAGAACCATTTTATGTAAACGCTTATCATCACGTGTGGTTTCAATGTTAGTTTATGGCAATTCCTGTCTGCTTCATTCGTTTAATTCATTAAATTATTTTCACAGACAAGGTTTTTTCATTTTTAATATTTTATCTACGACCCCCCCTGTAATCAGTCAATAACACACAGTCGGCGCTAATGTAATGACGTCTATTACGCACGGTAAAAAAAACGCACAGCTGTAAAGTAAATCGCACGGCTTTCCTAGCAACATCTTAGCAACTGTTAATAGACGTCACCATTTTATTCAAAAATCTGACATAAGCCGTCAAAACATCAAACTTAGGTATAGGCTGCAATAGCGATTTGCGTAAGGACTGTCAAGAAACTTTTAAAACACTTTTTTATTATCCTTATATAGCGATTTGCGTAAGAACTGTCAAGAAACTTTTAAAACACTTTTTTATTATCCTTATAACTGGTTTGTGTATTTTGTGGAAAGCTTTATTCAATTAAAAAATGTGGAGTGAAAGTGAGATGGATTTAATATTATCATGGAAATCGCAGAAATAGCCAAATATTGTTGATGTTGTTCAAGTATTATCAATAATAAGAGTATAAATACATGTAGAAGTAGGTCGTAGGTAAAGTATAGTACGTAACTGGTGTTGTAGAGCATTTTACGCACTCACGGAATTACGCACTCGCCGCTACGCGGCATCGTGCGTAACTTTTCCATTCGTGCGTAAAATGCTTCTTACCACACACGTTACGTAATATACTATTACCTCCACAGTTTTGTGACATTAGTCACTGGTCCTTCGAAGCTTTTATTGTAAATTTACTATTCAATAGTTCATTCTAGATACTTCTAGTCACTACCAAATGTAGAGAGGAGATAAATGTTCAATTTCTTATTTTCATCAAACCAGCGATCGTACCTTACTTTTTTTTACAACTTCACGAGCTATACGTACCGACGGACAAATTAGACTTCTTGGTAACTTCTAGGAAAAACAGCTCTTAAAATGAAAAATATCATCTCCATCAGATTTTATTGTTTAGATGGGTTCTATTTTATGTGTTTTTCAAGAATAATAGGAAAGTGTGATCCAAACATAATAAAAATTCCAAGATGCATTTAACATGTTCTATTCGCCCGTCTAAAAATATATTTAAACCATTTAATCGTTAGATTGACTAACGAATCTTTAATAAAAAAAACCTTTCGAAACCAATCGACTGACATTAGTAATTTCTATATATTATCTATAATAAATCATAATTCGTACCACTTACGAACATTCTCAAGTCGATAAACAGTTTCAGTCTATCAAAAGTAAAGTGAGGTTAGTAAACTCTATCTATCACAAGTAATGGATATAAAAATATATAGTCGGAAAAAAATTTTTATTGGTTAATAACATCACGATTACAAGAAACACGTGCTAGTAATAAATGATTATTAAAAAATACAAGACAGGAGCACCACAAGGAAGCGTTTTTGTGCCTCTAGTTAACCTCTTACATCATTAAACAGAATACGTATATTATAAGCTACGAGGGCTATTTTGGAGGGCACGTTTTGTTGCAAATTTGTTATCTAATAATTGATTTTTTTTGTTTCAGCAACTTGGTCTCCTACCGTAATATTAACTTTAGGTTGCCATGGGCGTTACTTCGGTAACGGAGGGAGCTAGCGATACTAGCCTGGTGACATAATTTGACGCAAATTTGTTGCTTCAAGATGGTCTGATATAAAACATGCCAGTCAAAACTACCCTTTCGACTGAAATATTAGGCTGCCAATGTTTTGATTCTGTAACTTAATACTACAAGGAGCCACCAGGGTTTCTATAAGGTGTGAGAGCTCCTACGAGAGTACATAGAGTAATAAATAAAAGAGAGATGTTGAACGTGTTTTGTGGCACAAAGTTACCACTAGCGCCTACCATGGCTACTGGTATGAACTAGCATTCAAGACGCGCGCTTTTTGAATATGGAAGTTTTCATACGCATACGCGTAATATTGTATTAGTAGGAGTAGGAGAAAAAAAAACTCTGCTAGTGAGGAATTACTATTAAAACAACATTTTTCATACAATAAAATATCGAAAATAACACAAAAACAGTCAATAAAAATAAAATAAGAACAGACAAACAAATAATACACACTTATACACCAATCTACTTGGAGTCATCTTGAAACACACACCAATATCACACGAGCAATGTTCGAAATACCACTTTTTCACATAACTAGAACTTTTAGCACATCTTCCTTATTGTCTGCAAAAAAACGATGATGCCTATGTTAAATATAATCAATTTAAATAGAAAAAGGCCAATAAGAATTAAATAAAAATAGATATCATTTTGATATGTTCAGAAGTGACTACACGTGACTAACCTCAATTATATTGACAATTTTCGTGTGGTTAGAGGCGGGGTTTGTTAGTTCAGTTAGTCGCTGTGATGCACCATACTCAACTGGCTGCGCACAAACTTTGTGCCAGTTTCTTCCATTTGTTTTAAAACCTCTCTTTTATTCATTACTCTATGGTACACGCTTATAAAGTACACATACTCGCTCTATGTACTCTTCTAGGAGCTCTCACTGTTAATCAATAGACACCCACAGTGACTTTGACATGTAAGGGTGATTTTTGAAATTCCTCGCAACCGAATGTGCAGCCTGATTCGTGTCGCAAGCTCGTCACGCTTACAAGATGTCGCAGTAGACTATCGTAACTGAATACTGCAAGTAGTTGCAAATATGAGTTTGACATGTAGGGGTTGTTTTTGGAATTTTTTAATAAAAGTACTACATTTTGAAATGGAAAAAGTATACGTTTTGATTTTGGTTTCAAATAAAATATATTTGGCAATCTAAGTTGATAATAAACTTAAAGTGAGTAGGTACCTACAGAAAACGCCATATCTTTTCTCCATCACCATAACAGGCTTCCTGGTGCAGGTATTGTCATTCGAGGCTTCGTATCTAACAAATCCTTGCTAAACGGCCATATTTCTCAAAGAAACATAAACAACTAGTCAACAACCAGTCAGATGCTTAGGAGAGTCTTCGGCCCCTCAGCCTTCAAGTTTTTTGTGCTCTTGGTTGTGCAGTTTATATAAAGAGACCAGTAGCCCTTATCAATTTCAACAGTCTTTTCACTAGGTCCTTCTTGGACAAATGCTCCCTGGGATGCTCTAGTCCTAGGAGTCTATATCTCCAATGGGATAATGCTTCGAAGGAGAAGATAATGTGGAAGGCTTTTTCCTCCTCATCTATGCACAATCGACAGATAGGTTCCCCCCAATACATATAAGCCAATTGTATGCATATGCTTAAGGTACAGTTACCGGTGAGTAAACCCCTCGTTTAATATGTTTAATATTTCTTTGGTTGACGTCTCCAAGGAATTTTTGACCAGGAGTTTTCTCTTTTTGTGTTTTGGCATGTGTTTGCAGTATGACTGATGTTTAGTTTTGAGCCCATCGAGATGTACAAACAGTGAATGCAGCTGTTAATAGATCAAATAAAAAAAATACCAAGTAATTGCAGATGACAAGTTCACAGGGTCATTTCCAGGGAGGAAAAATAAACTTTTTCGAAAGAAAAATGTTCACTCCAGCTCTGTACTATTTATTACGAAATAAAATCCAATTATACATATGTGTATATTTAATTTTTATATATCATCATTAAACAGTTGAAACCGAAGAGAAATCGTTCTTCTTTTTGTGAACATGTTTATTTTAAGGATTGAAGGTACCTTGTTACTTTCAATCATAAAAACACTGACGTAATCGTAATTGGACATGAAAACAAAAAACCACAGTGAATCTTAACAAACACACTACAACATTTAATAGAAGTAGCGATAATTTTCTATACCTACTGGATATGTTTACAATGAACGTGTCCTCGATATTTACTTTCGTTTTACTGAAATATGAATTTTTAGGAACATTTTTCCTTCTTGCATCTTCTTTTGATTTCTCAGGTGTGTTCTTACTATCTTTTTTATCACTCCAAATTCCTTCCCAAAAAGCTTTCAATTTATACAGTGTGAGATAATAAATTGGAAAAAAGCAAAAGGATGTCCCAAATTGGATAGTTTTGCAGACAATTTCCGAAGTTCCAGAATATAAAAAAAAGGGTTAGGTTGAAAATAAAGGTGCGTTCTCGGGTACGTTGAACAATTTTAAGAAAGGATAAAGCTTTTAGTAAGGTTATTTTGAAAAATTTTTATATTTGATGACTGTACTCTCGGTTTTAGATAATGCAGAGCTTTTTATAAGAATAACCTTTTTTTCCTAAGATTGATAATAAAAAAGTTTTCCATGTGATTCCAGCTTATGCATGGCAAAGAAAAAGCGGATGGAATTGACAAACAAGGCTTATCAATGCCATGCGTTAGGCAGGAAACCTTCTGCGGCGTTGCAAAAACCATAACAAGAATGGAAATAAAGAAGTGGGTGGCCCACAAATCTCTGAAATGGTGGAGAAACTCACCAGGACAGAGGCAAGCGAAACAGTTCATATTAAAACACTCGTCAAAATTTATAGCAGATCTGATTGCTAAAGATAGAAAAACTGTCAAAGCTGTAATGGGTCTGCTAACGAGGCATTGTAAGCCGAGTTGTAAGCTGAAAGGGCATAAAAAGCTGATGGGATTAACAAACGAAGATATGTGCAGGTTTTTTTGTCACCCAGAAGAAGAAAAGGCAGAACACATTGTATGTCAGTGCGATAGCCTGGCAAATGTGCAGTTTTTTGCATTGGGCGAAGAAAAGCCATTAACCGAAAGGAAGGATCAGTCTCCACGCTAATAGACTTTTTAAAAATAATCAAGCTGGAAAATGTTATCTAGAGTTTAGAGACCCATGAAAGGTCGCAGTCCTGGAATGTGCCAAAAGCCACATCATTTTAAAGTTTTTTTAAATTGACTCGATGTTATGGTACCTACCATCTTTAAGGAGCTCTAACTACCTTAAAACGTATGTTTAGGTGATTTAAATAAACTCGACATAAAATGAACCTTCAATTTTGCCGTATTTTTTTCTGAACATCCTGTATATTTTATAAATATAACGGGTTGAGCATAATTTATTTTAAAATGTGTTGCTCTTTAAAGGGTTAAGAGGGATGAAATAGGGTAAAGATGAGGATATTCCAATATTACATGAAAAAACTTAAATTCGACGTTTGCCGATTCAGCTTTATGAAAAAAATCATTTGCTTCATCACAAAGGGAATTGGAAAAATGTGTATCCTATGACCTGCTTGGTACGACATGCATTGATTCGTTAATTTTTTTTCATCCTTTGATTTCATTTTAAATACGTTTTTTTTTCAATTTAATGTCATTTTAGTTACATTTAATCATATTTTTTTTTTAAATCCAACATCTGCTCTTTTAATTATCGATTTAAATTTATAATTTCGTGATGAGCTTAATTTGGTTTAAAAAAGCAATATTATTATATTAACGGTTATAAATATGGAAAGTGAGGGATTCGCTTTCGTTTATAAATATTTATTTATCCTTATGTCACGACGGAAGAGCCTTTAACCTCCTGAGAACATTTATCTAGAATGAATCAATTTTTTTTAAAGACTATTTTTTCACTGGCTCATGGTTTTTACAGTAACAACACATTAATTTTTTCAAGGTGCGTTTGTTACCTTGGAACTGATATTCATTTAAAATATCATTGTATAATTTCTTGTTAGAAAACATCAGATTCGTTAAATAAGTGTTTTTGAAGAAAAAAATAAGAAAACCATTAAATATTTGAAAAGACAGTATCATAGAATATATCTCCCAATAGTTGGATCCGCAAAGCTTCCTGTTTGCCATAGTTTTTACAGTTTTCATTGATGAGTTTATAAACTTGAGAAGCATACTCCAGTTGAAGAAATTTTTGAAAAATTTGTTTACACTACAAAAAAAAACACGTAAAGTACTACTAAAAGGCAAATATCAAAATCACATGAAACACCACGGCGCAGATGTTTCAAGAAAAGTACCATCAAAAATTTAATATTAATATAGACCCATTTACACTGACATTTTTTTTAATTAGTCTGATTGGCAAAGGAATCGAAACGAAAACAACTTCAGGGGGACCAAGAGAAAAAAAGTGAATTTAAAATCCATTTGTTATTATAATTATTTCAATTATTAATTTTGCAATATGTATTATTATTAAGTAATTATTGACTCTTTTTTACTCCATTGCATTTTTACAACTATTGATTGATTATACAATTTTAATTTTAAATCTGATGGATTCTGAGAATATTGTAAAGGTAGAAAATACCAAAGTGACCATTAGAGAACAAAATAATATGTCTGTTATTATTATTATCTGTGAAAACATTTAGAGTATGCAAAATAAACGGCTTTGTTTCTTTGCTCACTGTAATTGGTGAACGTTTTTTCATCTCTTTATACGGTGGTAATAAAGATGATAATTCTTTTGACAGCCTAAGATACAAACAATTCGACAAGGCAGCTCGATTTCATATTTTCCGATTCTACCGTCAGGTCCATTTGTAGCTTGGTAATAATAATAATCCCGAAGACTGGGGCTTAAGAAAATTTGGAAATTTCATGCCAGAGCAGAGCTCTAAACCACCAGCACCCCTTGAGCTTATAAAATTGATCTTTTGCAAATGCAAAGCAAACTGTGGAGCGATGTGTGGATATCTAAAGGCAGGGTGAAATGTTCTAGTGTGCTTCCATTGTTCTGGAGAGACTTGTATCACACTCCAGTGTATTATGAACCATAATTCATGACAGTATATATGGGTACCATATACCTTTTGTTAGGAGGTAAAATATTGACTTATTATTAGGTGGTTGTGGACAAAATATGTATAGTTGAGCTCGAGGTTGAGATTACTGAAAAATAGTACTCACTTCGGATCGCTGTAAAACCTTAGCTATAGAGTTAATGAAAAAAGGTTTCTCATAAAAGTTGTTCCTCAAAAAAACGGTCTACAAAAATGGTCTGATATCATTTTTTCGTAAAATGGTAACAAAAAAGTTGTATCGAAAATATAAATTTTTTTCTCGAATTTCTGAATCTTTTCGTTTAAAACTTTTTTATTTATAGTTCTACGGCAAAAAGTTAATGAATCAAAGTTGCAGAGAATTTAATTTTCAACAAAAAATGTTAACAAATTTTTTTTAACAGATAAATAGCTAAAGAGATTCATCGTAAAAACAATTTTAACCCGTATTTCCGAGATGGCGGACGTTGGACAAGGATGCAACCCCACAAACTTTGTATTAGCTGTATACTGACCCCCCTACACATACACAAAAATAAAATTGCGTCTTCTAAAAAACGCAACCCTATATGTAACTTTTCGATGGACTAATGTTAAGTTAGCAAAAAAAAATCAGTCATTCATTGTTAACTCGAAAAAATTTATTATGAAAAAAGTAATGAAATTTTTTAAACTTATAAGACGTGATCTTGTTAAGTATGTATACAGTATGGAACAGCAAAATAGAATAAATTCGATACCAAATAAATGAGGTCGTGTTGGGATATAAAGATAATAATAAATAGTCATCGCAGAATAAAAATTATTCCAACGCATTATTAAGTTTTAAAAAATATTTTCCAAAGACACCAACCGTTCAACTAAGGAGCAACTACTTTTCGTGAGGCCCGGTTATTGAATTACATTTCAAAGTCAAACGGAGGCATATCTACAAGATATTTAACACCAATTGGATTGCAGGATTGCAATTAAAAGGGCCAACATAACATATGGACCAGTTCCGCTTGCGCTTTACTAAATACGACAATATTACAAACTGCAATAGCAATAAAATTAAGCAAACAATGTACATGAAGGAAAGTATGGTTTTTTCGTATTTAGGTTTTTTTTAACACCATAACTGTCATACATCACATCAATTAGATTTCACAAACACTTGTTAACGTCAACGAATGAAAATTGAATTTTACTCTCACTACTTTCAACTTCTAACAAAACACATTTTTTTCTAACGCATAAAGCGGTTGTCTTGTATTCATTCGAACTATCTGTTTTTTTTCTGTCCTCTCTTTTCAAATTTGTTATAGCTAATTGCATTTACTTATAAGGAATGAGATACATAGAAATATCATTTACAAAAAAAACAAAATTACATACGCTGCTATGGGAATATACAGTCTTCGTTCGATTTCTCTATTAATCAATGTGAAGACTGAAACCGTATCAGTAGGTTATGTTATTAAATACAAACAGCGTTTCATTACGATTATAGGAAATCCAGAGTTCTGTCATATAACATTCAATATGGCGTCCCAGGGCAAGCAAAAATATGATTTGGAGAATGAGAACATAAAATAAAATAGTTCCAACGTTAATGTAACATATATTGAATTGATTTATAATGGTTTTTTACCACTATAAAGTTGCAAATAAATCGATGAAACCTTTTCTAATAATTGTCGAATAATCGTCCAGAATTTGTCGTGTAGGTAAAAAAATTTGTCGCGCTCTGAATTTTTTATAGGGGATGGCTCTGCTAACTTAATATCAAATTAGCAGTGCCCGAGGCAGTGCCAATCATAAATAAATATCAAAGAGCATCAAAATTGTTAAGAATGATTGTCGAAATCCATCTGACGTAAAAAAACGCAAAAAAATCCATTCCTTATAACATATATATACTTTTTTCTTGGAATTTCCTGGTTTTTGGCAACAGCGCATAATTGTAATACGAGTTTTCCATATCATTATTGACGAATATGGAGTTTTTTAAGCAACTGCCTAATTTCCAGAAGTAAAAAAAATGTTTCAATGCTGAATGATATTTCTTTTTCCTACGATCACATAGGAAAGTGACATACAAAGCACTGTCTAGTTCTATGGAAAGTGGCCTTTATTCATACGCGTACGGAAAAATAACTTATTCGTATATGTGTGCTTGAGGAATAATAAAATTTTTATGAAAAAATTGAAATTTATTGAACTTTTTAAAAGAAAATAACTCGATAACTAATTGAGTTATAACAATCAAAGAAGAGTAACTTTTTTTTGTAGAATTCAACGTTTTTTGATATTTTTTTATTATTTCAGTTGTAAGTTTAGCCCAAAAAAAGTTCACTTTGATTTAATTAACACAAACAAGTTTAACTAGCGCCCTGTATTAGCAATGTTAAATTAGAGTGCAAATTATGATTCCTCATGTCAAAAAACGTAAAATTTCCAATTTTCAAAGAGAAATTGTGAAAACAAAAAATTATTGCGAAAATCAGAATTTAAACTTTGAACATCTCGTAAACTAGCAATATCTGCATAAGGTATGTTGAGCAGAAACATCATATTTTGAGGTCTAGAATCTACAGTTCAGAGATTGGACATTCTTAATGAATCACCTTGTATATGTTATAAGGAATGGATTTTTTACTTTTACATCAGGAACGAGGTCAGGAACAATTTGTGGGTGGAACCCCCTAAAAACTTTATACCCATACTAGGGACACTGTGTTGTCTTTTGCCAACATATTAAAGATTCTTTACAGTTTTTTACCAATCTAGGCCTAGTTGTTGGATTTCTGATAGCTTTAAGTAGAGCTTTCCTATTAGTGAATATTTTAGTTTTTGGTTTTTCATTTCTGCTTGAAACATAGTCATAGGTATATTGATTAAGGCTGAAGAAGATTCTCTTTCTAAGTCCGTTTATATGAGCCCCAGTGTCATGATTTGTTTGCTCACCATATGTGAATCAGATGATTGTTTTGATTATCATAGTACTTACAAAATAATTGCTTTTTACAGTTGCATAATTTAAAAAGTAACGACCATTTCATGCAGCTGTCAGTCTCAGCGACATATCTTTGATAGGATACTCTGTATAGTAAATTATGCAAGCAAAAGTGTAACGATCATAAAGAACAAACAAAAAAAACTCTCACAAAGTAACTCGTTTATATTGACTTTATTGTATCTCTCTATAAGTACCCTAGATTTTTGTTGTAGCACTATTTGTAAAACTGTGTTAGTAGTTTTACAAAAATAAATGTGTATACCTAGATTCGAGTTTTCATTAAATTAACCTTTTACACGCTATAAAATAAATTAAAATGTATGTGAACAGCTACTGTATATAGGAACAAGTCGAGCTTATTCCAGTTTACAGTACCGTTAACTACACTAACGAAAATAATCATTCAATTTTATTTTCTTCCAATCTTGATAAAATAATTATATTTGAAGGGTCTTCCAAAATAAACCACAATTTATAAATATTAGGAATTTTTGGGTATTTTCAATTAAAAACAAAAAACATTTCTTCGTTACCTAAACTACACCCAATTCATTTTTGCCCAAAAATTGATTTTGTTGCCCCAGCCGTTCCCGAGAACGCCAACTGCTATCTCGGGAGTGAGACTAGTGTCACGAATCTGGTGGCATATTTTGTTGCTTTAAAGCTGCTTTATCGAAAAATCCTAAAAACAGAGCCCCTACATGTCAAACTCACCCTTGTGACTATGTTAGTACGCTACAGCATTCATTCATACGTCTAGGTTCTAGTATTTTTGGACAAAATTTTGTCCTTTCGGTTAGAACAAATATACGAATAATCTATAGTTAGGACCGTAGGACTAGCTATCAGCTAATACTAACATAACGACACTTATTTCATTCACTTACAGGAGAAAATTAAAAATACAGCCTCCAGAAAATCTCTGTTATACAGAAAAAGTTTTATACCTAGGATTCATCTTGGACAGGAGAGTACGTGCAATGCTCACCTCGCATGCATTACCTCAAAGACAACAAGGGCTGCCTGAACAGTATTTTGGGAAAACATTGAGTTTGAAATCGAAAATGCTAATTGACACGAATTAATGAGTTTAATTATTTTAACATATAAGAGGATCTTTCAGAAATAAGTAATTTCTTGGTAATTAATACGACACATATTCTAAGAATATTTATTCCTATTCAGTAGTCGTTATTAAAACGTGATTATTATAATAAATATAATTAAATTTGATTTTAAGGATCCAATTACTCAATAAGTTTGTTTTAATCGAGGGGGTGACCACTCTTGGCAATACATGTACATTTTGCTGGAAATCATTGGCAATCATGAGAAATCGCTAGAAATCCCATTGATACGGAAATCGCGGCAATCATTGTGGCAACATTGAAAAAATTGGTTTTGAAAATTTGAATGGTATTACTGTGGCAAGTAGGTACGTCTGCAAATAGTATTAACATATCTAATTGCCAAAAAAAATCTCTGTAGATTATAAGGGCCTACTACTGTCAATAGCAAAATAATCAAGACTTGTTTGGTTTTAGTTAATTCTAATACGAGTATATGCGGAACATAAAAAAAACGCACTATACGAAGACGCTTGAAAATTTTTTTTTTCGAAAAGACTTCGTGTTTAAAATTCTTTTCTTCATGCCATTTTTCAAAATTCTTTCGAATCAAGGTACATTACTCTTGAAGTCAAACAACTCTTCATTATAACCGACTCTCTTGAAATTTGGGAAAATTTGAATACTAATTTTTTGGAAAAAAATAAAAATATTATATTTAAAAAGTACTATAAAAAATTGCATGTTGACGATATTTTACTGATGCAGCGTTGTTCCTTTTTGCCTTTATATTATTATTTCACTATAACTAAACAGCCTAGTAATTATTTATTGTTAAAATTACCCATACAGATCACCCGTACAATCGCCCAGCTACGACTGAGACTGAGTAATAAACACAGGTTACGTTTCACAGTTGATCCAAATCAGTAAATGAAACCTTATCCCATTTACTATTTGACTGTCCAATATATACGACTATGAAGCCGAAGCTTGACTGTTACTTGAGTCTTGATTTCTTCATTAATGCCCTTGATAATTTAAACACATTGAATGCTAAAATTATTTCCAGTTACATTTGGAACATATTAAAATTAAAATCATTTATCATTAACGAATAATTAAGCTTTATATAGGTTTCAATTTGTTTTGTTATATATCCTTCGTTTTTTTCTCTTTCTCTTTACCTTCATGTGTTGTATACTAGGTAATAATTGTTTTTCTTTTCATTTTTGTTTTTTTTGTTACTCAGATTTCTCGCTGTAAACTATTTTGTTTTAAGAGCAATAAAAGTATTATTATTATTATATTATTACATTAATCTTGAAAATTTTTCGTATTTTTGGCCTACCCTGTAGGTTGTTCAACTTGCAATCATTCTATGTACCGCTGATAAGATTATCAGACATGTACTAACTTTTGACACTGTTCCCATTTGAATAGGAATTGAAATAAAAAAATCCTCTATGTTGCATACTAATTGACCACACTGTAGGTATATTAGTTTCGGTACCCGGAGGTCGATCTCCAAAATTTTGTAATATTGAAAGATCAAAGTGAATAAAACTGACAACGAATATCAAAATTTTTCCGATTTTAGAAAGTGGCTCTAACTCCAGTTCCAACGATTTAAAACATTATTAAATACCTACCCAAATACAAAAAAAATATATAATCTTATCAAAATTTTAGAGTTCGTCCATAATAATGTCAAATATGAACTCTCATATCAACACGCAATCATCTCGCAATCGCGAAAATCAATGCTATTTCCAGTGCAGTCGTTGGCAGTCCTAGAAAATCAAAGTGATTTCCATGGCAATCCTTGGCAATCTTTGTAAATCATTAAGATTTCTAGGGCAGTCTTTGACAATCGCTAAAAATCCAAGTAATTGCCAGGAAATCGCATCATTTTGGCAATACATGTACATTTTCTGAGTGAGTGGTCACCCCCTCGGTTTTAATAATATCATGCTGAGGGGTTTATCAAAAGTAATTAAAAAAAAAGATAAGTAAGAAAAAAATAAACCAAATAATGAAGAACAATCTTCAAAAAACTGTATCATACATCAAATCTCATGTGCATGTGACAAATATTGTTAAGAGGGGCCTCACAATTTAGACACCTCAAAACAGTAGCTTGCAACACAATTTAGGTCATTTTGTAAATAACAAATTCTCGAACAAATCTAAAGAATGCAGTGAAATTAAGAGTTGGAATTTCAACATAATATAACTTGGACCTTTGTCTTGAAGATCAAGATCAAGAAGTTTGAGATTGTTATAAAAAATATATAAGCCATTAAGTGAAAATGTGATTTTGGCAGTTTTGACAATATGTGGTCACCAATTTGAACGCCAAGACCTGTATTTTTAATCTGTGGGTCGCGACCACTAATGTAAAGTCAACTCGGGGAGTCACTGACAACATAAAAAAGTTGTTTCAAGGTCCTACATTACAATAAAAAACACAATTTCTGTGAGTAGGAGGGGCTTTTTCAAAACAAGGTTTTTCAGATGATTATAAAATTTTCTTGGTTGAAGCTTGTACGTCTATTTTTAATTTTAATCTCGATTTTAATGTCCACCATTGAAGAGAACGTGAGTTCACATAAGAAAGACATGGAGGATAAGACTGATGTGAGCTCGGGATATTCTTCTATTCTCTTTATCCAGAACACGTCAATACTTTGCTAATTAAATTCCATTTAAAGTATGCCGGCACATTATTACTTCTTAATAGAAACAAAATACAATATACATAATTAATGGCGTTGGAGATATGTGCCTATAATAACACTAAGAAGAACAAACAATAATGAAATGATGATAATACAAAAAATATCGTTAAAAGTACAAAGGTGGAATTCTTATTCAAAATCTTATTCACGAGAATCAACCCATATTGCATAGGACCAGCTATAATAGAAGCAAACAAAAACATTCACCCATCGGAGCAATTGAGGGAAGATAAGTGTTGTATTTGATGAACATTTTTTTCCTACAGCCACTATGCAAAACACGCTTTTCTTCACAAATTTTAATGAGCAAAGCAGGCCTTTTCTCAATTCTTTTGATAACCGTTGCAAAAGTAATGCGAAAGTTACACGCTATGGCACTTTTCCGCTCCGAAATGTCAAACAAAGCTATCTATGACCTGTCAATTTTTTTGACAATTCAATTTAATAGTGAATTTCTTATTAATGTACCATTTTTAAATTTAAACCAAAAGTAAGAAAGGAAACTATTTATTTCATTTTTTATTTCAATTTATTAATTATAAAAATATTAACCTATTGAGCATTATTTTCCCACATAGCAATTTGACATCCTAAGCATGTGCGTGGAATATTTTCAAGAAGAACATGGATGTGCAAAGCATGTTCTCAAATAATACCAAAACGAGTGCTATAAATAGATTGTGTTGCGCCCTGGTCACATGCTGGTCAGGTTTTCAGAATGTGATGGAAGATGTTCTCATAAGATGCTGAGTATGTACCCAGCACTAAAAAGCTCAAAGTGCCAACAAGCATGTGATAGCACATCCTTTTCACATGCCACGCATTTTCCAGCTATAGGCCTTCTGATATACAGTACATCCCAGGCATGTGCTATTGGCGTATATTTTATATAGGTACCTATCCGAGTGCTATTAATCTCCTATACATGTGCTAGTGTAGATGCTAGGCACATGCTAAAGATATCTCGTATTATTCGCAGGACCTACGCATTTCCATTACACTTCCTTTTACGAAAAGAATGTACTCTGCACATGCTCTACTGAAGCTTCTCGCTTGCAATGCATACACTTCTTAGGTGTTCTGGGGGGACCCCCATGTCATCTGCATGCCATGCTGATCACGGCAACCCTTCGCCAGGTAAGTTCAATTCCTTAGCTTTGGTCCGGTATTTGATTTTCATGGTTACATATGAATCGGTGTAAAGCTACAAATAAAAGTCAGCGCCCTCTTTCGATGCGTTTATGTATTATTTCGAATACTTTGTTGAAAAGGAACTCTTCTCAAATGTATCTCCTTAATAACATTATCTGTAGAGTTGTTCTCACTTCATGAATGTTTAATCAATAATCAAATCAATTTTATACACGCTGTATTTCTCAATTCAATTCAATAACTAATTGGAGAAATGTAGATGATGTCTATACTCTTCCAAATAATGTGTCATTCACATGCGATAAGCATATACTGAAACAGGATGTGATCGCTTGTGCGAAGGACGTATTCAGCATGTGCAGTGAATGTACCAAATAATGTACTATGTTTTATACTTTGCACATGCTAAAAATATGATTTAAGGTTAATCATCAGATTATTCAGATATATAGGTACATGCTAAGTGTATATTATAAATGGAATGATATATATGATAATGGCTTCAATATCGAATGAAGTAAGCTTAATAAAGAATATATTAAGTCATTATCGCATGCTAAAAAGGTATATGCGTAGTATTTGCTTTAAATGTACCAAATAATATCCCATGTTTTATATATTGCACATGCTGAGGATGGGCTTTTGGGTTAATTCTGATATCGGCAGATGCATATTTAAAATGAAAGGGTACAACACCAATGATGGCTTAGAATCTATTAAACGGAAATCGTAAATATTTATTCATACATGTATGTAAAACGAGTAAAACGTGCTGAAGATCTGATGTAAAATTACCTGACCTGATTGATAATCTCTATCACATGCTTAGGATATCTGTGAAATAAAATACTTCTGATATTCTTCAAGGTATATACTTAGCATATGCGCTGAATGTAGTGAAAATGGGTTAGTTAATGGTAAATCATTATTACATATGCTAAATATATAATTTAAAAAAAGCTTAAGGTTGACTTTTATGGTATGTGCGAATCATATGCGAAAGATCTACGGAAAAAACAAGTTTGAATCTGAAATTCTTAGCACTTGCTATGGATGTATGTACAGAAATGTGCTCAAAAGTATGTGGACAGCATATGCTAATCATGTACCGAAACGAACATCTTTTACGGGACGTTGAAGGCATATACTTGGCATATGAATCTTCTTTCAATGCTATGTGGGTTAGGAATTTTGAACCAAGATTAAAATAATAATAATATAATAATAATACAAAACTGTTCAAATTTTACAATTAATTACTAGATCAATTATACATTCAACTGATTTTTCTATTTTCTTCATATTGTCAGTTTTTTCAAAGTTTAAATAAAATAAATATATAAATTACTGTATTTATTTCATTAATAAATGTGGTTGTAGAAAAAATATTGTGTACAACTTGTACGCAAATCACTTTTCCCACTCGCTAAGTTTGCAAACTGCTGCGATCGCGGGAAAAGTGACGCTTTGCTCTACAAACTACTATTCCACACGTACCTATACGGATAATCTGCCAAATGCATAATTTCATTAAATTAAATTTACCTATGTATTAATTGTTTCGACCCTCACTTTATGAAAACACCTATGTAATACCTAAATCAGAAGTAATCTATTTAAAAAGTAATTTCATTGAAAAAAGTTTAGGACAAGGTCGAGGATCAATACAGCGTACTCTCGGTCAGATGTCTGACGCTGTAGCAGGTAGTCCAATCTCAAACATATACAAACATAAACTTAATAGGCTTTGACAAGACGTCAAAAATTGTTTCATTTTCAATATATAGGTATAATCATGCAACCAATTAATAATTGTAATAAAATACCTATGTGAATTTTTGTTACAAATAAAATAAGTTAACTTTAATTCAGTCAGATGTTGATCACACACTACTCGAGACTAAACCTATTTGCGAGCCTATTTGGTAAAATTACCACGTGGTCGTAGGAGAAATACTGTACATTACCCGTGCAAAAGTGATTTAATATTATATTCAAACGGGGTAATCATTTAACCGTAATCATTGAAATTATTACAAATTACACCAAAATTGTAATCGATTACCTACAGATTACTTTTGAAAAAAGTAACCGACTACTGAATCAGGTCTAGAATTTTCAGAAGAATCCAAAAATAAATAATAAATAAAATATGCATTTATAATATGAAAGTTTTTATTGCCAACTGTCATACAGATAACGAAAAGTGCTTTCGAACCTCCACATTACACAAGTACGACAGAAAAACAGCTGAATGAGAGAGAAAGATAATTATACGCGGTCATCGAGGCGTGTATTTAATTCCAGTTAGGGTGTGGTTCTATTTCCGATAGTGACCGAATGCTGATTGCCCTACTATTTCAACCGCTATTGCCAGAAGCGCAGATTAATTTGTACAAATGATATTTTTCTCTCGTTTTCGTTAACTTTTTTTCGAAGTCATGCACAATAGCTAAAACAAAACACTTTCACTTGGCAACATGGTGTTTTACAGATCGAATTCACATTTAAACTGCTATTCCTAGGTCTTTTCGCTACAAACGTTGATCACGTTGGAAGCGCATGCCATTGTATTTGAAAATAAAACATCTACAATTATGCCTTCATTAACATACTTAACCTGCGAAAAAGTGCAAATTGTAAGATGGTATTTTGGAGGTCATTCGGCTAATGAAATCGTTAATTTGTTTATTGTGGCATTTGAAAATCGCCCAATTCCTTCAAAGTCAACAATTGTGAAAATAATTAGTAATTTCGAGAAATAAGGATGTGTTTCGTACTGTAGAAAATGCCAAGCTTCGGAAGATCCAATCGAACGCCCAATTAACGATGAAAGGCATACTAGAGAATTGAATGTTTGTTTAGTAGTTGAAAAAGGACAACCATCTTCTTCAAGACAAATTGCTGAAGAGGTCGAAATGGATAAGAGAACTGTACAGAATATTTTAAAACGGAACGGGTACCATTGTTACAAGGTTCAGACAACGCAGGAAATATTTCCCGAGGACAATATCAGACGAATGGATTTCTGTGAGGAGATGATGGAACGTCAAAATGCTGACGAAAACTTTTTAAAAAATATTTTATTTACGGATGAGTCAACTTTTTCACTACATCAAAAACACAATCCATCCGTCACAAGATATTGGTCTCGGGAAAATAAACATCTAACCATTCCAATCCGAACGCAGTATCCTCAGAAGCTAAATGTTTGGACGGGTATTCTAGGTGACCACATTATAGGTCCTTTTTTCATTGGGGGGAACTTAAATCCTGCCAAATATTTAGACTTATTACAAAATCAAGTAATTCCTGCAGTTCTCCTTATACCCGATGTTGATCTCAACAGAATTTGGTTCCAACAAGATGGTTGTCCAGTCCATAATTCAAGGATAGTAATGGATTTTTTAAATTTTACATTCCCCGAAAAAATTATTAGTACTAATGGTACAATTAAATGGCCTCCAAGATCACCTGAACTAGCTCCAAATGATTTTTTTCTTTGGAGATTTTTAAAAAGTAGCATTTACCAGCATGCATTTGGAAGAGCTAATAATTTAAATGAATTGAGGGTGAAAATACAGAACGTTTGTGCCAGCATTACGCCAAATAATCTTAGAGAGATGAGATCAAATCTTTATCACAGATTTGGCTATTGTCTGGCACAGCAAGGTGGTTTATTTGAGCACTTAATTCATTAAAATTATGTTTACCTTTAGAATAGATTTTTATTTTTTCAGGAAGTTTATATTTTATATTTAGAATAGGTGTAGGTACCTTATTTTATTTTTTCAATTTAATTTATTAATGGAAGGAATTTTTAGTTTATTAATTGTGGTTCTCTCAAGAAATGCTGTTTTATTTTCAAGTTACAATGGCTAAAATAATATCCTATTGTAATTAGAAATTGTCAACTTGGTCTGAAATGATCATGTTGACAAAAATGAATTTTAAGATTCACAGGTTACGTAATAACGATTGTATTTTTATATTTCTTTAACGCCCTCACTCCTTCCGTGTTGGGAGCATACTGAATTACCATTTACCACCACCAACTAGTTAAAATAGGAGGGCAATGAGCAGTCGGGAAATCTCGGGAATAAGCTTACGCCCCCTAAGGTGAAACAAAGTGATGATTGTGCACAATTATTCTTCCTCTCTCTTTCATATATCCTTGTCGTACTTGTGTAATTCGTACCTAGGTTCCAAAGCAGATTTCGCATGCTGTATATTCCAAGCGATTGTCCAGCACACCCTTATTTATTCATCTGCATCTACAGAATCTTCTTCTTTGTGTCTATGAAGTCAGTTACAATTTTTTATCACATTTCATTCTTATTTCTGGTATTAGCAAACCCAACGTAGGTACTTGGCTTCTATAGATTTTGAATTCCACATTTGTTATCACCCCCCAAGTGATCCTCCTACCTCCTACATTCCTTTTTGTGTAAGACCAATACCAAAGATTACAGAATAAAAATATTTTATTCTGTAATCTTTGCCAATACTAAACTATATTCGTTATTCTGACGAAGCATCTCTTAATACTTTTAATTATCTTAACAAGTCCACAACCACTCTATTTACCCAATATTTTATTAATCCAAACGCTCCCTTCGATTACAAAACACTCAAAGATATATCTTCCAACCAACCCTAACTTCGGTTTTCACCCAGCATCTCCACCCTCCACATATTTTTCTATTTCGCAAAAGACTGTTTTTGTCATCTTTTAATTACCTTTTTGCAACCCTTCGACAAGTTCTATTAAGTCCTCCCAAATCCAATTCCTTACAAGAATTCATCTAAGAGCTTCTTAACGAGAATGGTAGGTACGGCAATTTTCTTTATATCAATAATATCAGATGCACATATGAATTTCACAAATAATTGGTTACTAACAAAAAAAACTTACCGCTAATTTTCTATAATTCCCTATAAATATCGTATATCCAATAAAAACATGTTGACCGAAAGCCAAATTCAGAAAGTTATTTCACCAGGGGATTGCACTCAAAAATCCACATTCACATTTAATGTGTCCCTTAACATACGTACACACAAACACACACTTGCTCTTGCACTTCACATGCCTCGACTCCCACGACAAAAACGCACAGACATCGGGCAACGAACGCCAATCGACAACGACTGGCCTTCTCAGTTGTCTTAACATGAACTGAAACCACTGAAACGACGAAAACTCTCCTCCATCCACGACATCCACGTCCTCGCCATCGTCGCCCGAGGCTGAAACGCTGGAAAGAGATAGCCGGACCAGAAAACCGCTCGTATGGGGAGATCCAGTTGGGTCGAAAATAAATGTCGGGGAGAAGACTCGATGTTAGGATGAACGCATACCTTTCAAACTACCTCGTTATGTTATTCTTCGGTGTGTTTTAAAAATATTTTTTGTTTTTAAATGGTTTTATTTTTATAATCAAATTCGAGCAAGAAATATGGGTGTCCCCGACGTACTAAATTGATAAATATGTATAGAAAGCTTTCTCACGTAGTGGGTTATAGGGCCGCTAAACTACAAGTTTAAATCCTTTTTTTTTATATTTATCTAAACAACATATTCGATCTTGATAAATTTCATGCTGTGGTGAAATTAAATTCAACAGACAACGTGTTATATCGGGGCTAGTACTAGAGTGCCAAGATTTAGCTAACGCCTCGGCAGATAACAATATTATCCTGAGGTGGGTTAAAGGGCACGACAGGAGTAAAGGACATCACAATGCCGATTCTTTAGCCAGGGAAGCCGCTTGACTAAAAATTCTTGGACCCAGTGACACCTACGGTCTGACGACTTCGACAATTGCGGAACTAGCCAAACGTTACACCCATGTTCAATCCCTTGAGAGATGGGAGGGAATCAAAGGATCCAGATTTGCCAGGATCACCCTGGGCTACCCTGGGATGATGGCGCCAAAGAAATATTTGGCGATGACCAGGAAAAACCTACGTATAACAGTGGGATTTCTGACTGGCCACTGTCAGCTAAGGAAACACCTCCATACTATGGGGCTAGTGGACACACCTCTATGCAGGATGTGTGAACAGGAAGATAAAACTGTCAGGCATGTCCTATGCGAGTGTCCGGAGTTATCGTCAATAAGAGAGTGTGTGTTAGGTGAGTCTTGGCCTACACCTGCCGATATAAAGAAAATGTCCACCTTCCTGAGAAGGATAGGATGGACGATGACCTAGGAGGACAACTCCTTGGAAAGATGTACAATGGGTCACATGTGGCCCAAGTGCTGTGAGGAAATATCAGTATGGTTGCGTTTATATCAACGTAGCGCTATCATCAATTTAAAAGTAAGTTGAGAGCACGATGAATCTGCTTCAGACCTCGGACTGTCTGCTCTGTTATTTGGAGGAAAAAACTGCGGAGCACATAGCCAGCTTTGGATAGGGTAAGGTACAATATATTCGATTTTAGTACCTTAGAGCTCAACGACTTCAAAAAAGTATCTCCAAATACAACCATGGACTTCGTCAGAAGCACAGGCTTGTGGGATGAATTGTAATCCCTATGGGTGAGCCACAATAGATCTAACGGGACTCGCAGTGGAGGTCGTGAGAAGGCCCCTCTCACATAGAACCTTACCTAACCTAACGGTGAGCTTTTCATACTACCTTGTATAATACTGAATAAGTATAACATGAATGATCTCATAATAATCCAATCTAACAATAGAATATTTATCTAAAATGAACAACTTTCAACCAAAAACTTTTTCATTAAATATATATATAGGTTTTTTTAGTACATTGCAACCATTTTTAATAAGGCCTGTTTATCAAATAACTACCACTAAACCTTCATATATTTCAACAACCATCGGGTTCAATTTCAAGCTTCAATAAAAATTTTAATTATCATCATTTTCATATTCAAGTACCTAAGTATTAAACATTTTTATTCTGCTGTCCGCAAAATCAATTTTCTGGAAATAAATAACAAAATTTTGATAAAATTAAATTTCTTGTTAATATTACAGGCTTTGAGAAATAAAAAGCCTTAGGGCCGATTCTCACCTAAGCGGCACCGAGCGAAGCTGCACAACGCGAGGTGTAATTTCATACAGGTTGTTCCCACCTTAGCAGCATTTGACAGCAGCAGAAACGAAACAGATGACAGAGCTTTATTCGACCTGTTAATACAAACTGCTTCTCATTATATTGAGGGACAGTTTCTTCTACAAAGTTTCCGTTTTTAATATTATCCAGTATCATATAAGACTTTCTGGAATAATAAGACTATTGATCATATCAAGAAGAACAAAATCCAAAAGAAACAGCACACAATAAACAAACCTCTACTTCTAGCTTCTGCGAAATTTCAATATAACTCCCACCCTCCTCCTTTGCAAATGATTTGAGCATGCGTGAAAAATAATCCGAAAATTGTCCTAGCTCGTGATCGTGGACTGGCTGAACCGTCCAAGAACTGCTCTAAAATGAACCCGAACGCCAAACTGCGGGTGCCATAACTATCCTGGTAAAACCCGAACAATTTCAACTGCGCAAACTCCGGACAGTATTAGAACAGTAATTGCACGATATAAACACACCGAAGTAATTGTATGAACCCGAATAAGGAGATGCGTTTGAGTGTTGATGCAATGAGCTCGGACATGTTTGATGATTCAACATCTCCAACGTCGGACGATTTCGATCCCATTCCCTAGTAGACTATAATATTGTTAGAATTAATTTAATTGTTCTTGATAACGGTAGCTGAAACGCTACCGAAACGTTGAAATAAAGAAAATAAAATAGATTGTGATTTGATTTACCAAAAAATAAAAAGAATACACCACATAGAGCATACAGAAGTTATTATAAACAGATGAGTTGAAAATAAACATTATTTTCTGTTTTTAGTAACCAAATTATTATTATTGACACAATTTAAACAAAAAGATAGTAACTTTTTGCACGTTTCGGTTTCACTAATATAGAGACAACATTTTATCTACAAAATAAATTATCATGACTATAATTTTAATTGGAATTCCTGGTGATGAAGCAGTCTCCAATTCCATTTGCAATAATTAAGTATCTGAAAATCCTAAAAGTCGCGTCTTGACGGCGTGCACTCTTCCGGATTTTTCTACATATCAACGGGATAAAATATACACAGATACGTACTAAGGTTTAATCTATAATTTCGATTTATTTTTGGATTCGATGAAAAAAAAATGGAAACTCCAACATTGGTTTGGTAATGTTAAGATCTATTTACGCAACATTAATTTATTGAACTGAAATAAACGGAGGGTTAACATTGAATTTTAACTTGACAATTTAATTCATATGTAAAATATACCATAAGCCGTGTCATTATGACAGCGAAAAAAGTTTGCCCTAACTTTTCAAGCGACAATAACGTTACCTAACTTTTGAAAGCATGACAACCAGCATTGTAATAGTATATTATGCAATGAGCACAAAATGATGCTCATTTTGCACGAGTATGAAATTTGCAGCGCGAGCCGAAGGCAAGTTATACGAGCATGCAATTCATACGAGTTAAAAAGTCCATTTTGTTGCGAGTTGCATACTATACTTTTTACTTTTTCTACGACATATCGTTCACATTCAATACATGCATATATTGCAAAAAATTTGAAAGAAATAAACTGATAATATTTCATTACTTCTAATTCGCTAATGAGCTTTCTATCAAAATTAATACATAAGTTGAAGATATATGTGAATATTTTATTTATTGCTATTTCTAATAGCTACACAGAAATAGAAGCCTATAAAAATGTATTTTTATAGAAAAAAACTAGGAAATTACTCGTTACCAACAAAAACTTTGACAGAAACGATCTGCTGACATTTCATCAATTTGTCGCTGGACCTGTGGCTGGACGTCGTAGTTTGACAAGTATTTGTCGTGATTTTAGAGTGAACCTGGGTGCTTATTTTCGTTTCAATCGCGAGGAATTTAGAAGTTGGATGGATTCAACTAACCTACATAACGTGATTGTTGATGATTTTGTTCGGTTTCATGGCTTCCGCTTGCTGTTGAAACATCGGCCTAACTAATTGCCATTGTGGAGGCACCCTCTGGAGAAATTGTGATTCTGATGGCACAGAAGTGAGGCAGACCTCCTCATGAGCCCCCGACTTACACTTCAAACTACTGTAGAACAAAAGATAGCTAAGAAATTGGACTATTTTCCATTCTATTTCAGTCAGATATCTACCAAATCGCGTGAAATCGTTAAAAACAGTTTAAAAGCACATGAGAATACTAAATAATGCACAAATACACTTCAATATGCTGTAGAACAAAAGTTAGCCAAGAAATTGGACTATTTTGCATTCGATTTCAGTCAGATATCAACCAAATCGCGTGAAATCGTTAAAAACAGTTTAAAAGCACATGAGAATTGGACTATTTTGCATTCGATTTCAGTCAGATATCAACCAAATTGCGTGAAATCGTTAAAAACAGTTTAAAAGCACATGAGAATACTAAATAATGCACAAATACATTTCAATATGCTGTAGAACAAAAGTTATTAGCTCGAAATTAGACTATTTTCCATTCTATTTCAGTCAGATATCAACCAAACCGCGTGAAATCGTTGAAAACAGTTTAAAAGCACATAAGAATACTAAATAATGCACAATTACACTCCAAACTACTGTAGAACGAAAGATAGCTAAGAAATTGGACTATTTTCCATTCTATTTCAGTCAGATATCAACCAAATCGCGTGAAATCGTTGTAAACAGTTTGAAAGCACATAAAAATACTAAATAATGCACAATTACACTCCAAACTACTGTAGAACAAAAGTTAGCTAAGAAATTGGACTATTCTGCATTCGAATGTTATGCTCAGGATGCAACTTCAAGACGCCACCACCGCCAAACCGGAGAGTCTTCATAGTTTTAACCCATCACGATCTCTTAGTTATCATTAAGACTACAACATATCAAAAAAAAATCGAAAATCGTACGAGAACCAGGATTACATATAAAATGGTGCGGGGTCCTTTGCTCGAAAAACTGACATTAGATATCATGTCAGTTTTTCTCGTAAAATTAGTGATTGGCAAAACTGTTTCGTTGCAAAGAGAAATTTATCCGATAAAAAAAGCTCTCGTGTTTTTACTGTTGTTTAATGCACTTGTGGTGTTTTCACTTATATGCATTTGTTACAATAATAAATATACAAATAAGCCATTTCTGGTATTTTTGTCTTTAGTCAAGAAATGGTGGCCATTTAGCATGAAGTGTATAAAAAAATTCCTGATCCGCAATAAGTTCATATCCTATTGGATACTGAATGAAAAAACGTTATGAAATTTGGCGAAATTAATTGTTTAAAACAAAATCCCATTTTTGGCCCGTTGTAGAAATGGTATATTTTATACCTAGGCGTAAAGTGGCCTTTTTCAGGTCGAGGCCAAAGGCCTGAAAAAAGCACTTTACTGCCGTGGTTAGTATATAATTTTTTATCCCAGACAGTAATTGTTGGTAATAATAAATAGCTTGTATTTCGCTCTCGATTCTAGCGTGACCTGGTTAGCTAAATCTGTTATTTCAGGCGAAGTGAGATAAATTATTTAATCTGATTCATAATTGAACATAATTGACAAGTCAACTTGAAACAAACATCAAAATACGACAACTTATGATGAATTTGACAACTGTATTGACATTGACAACCTTAAAATTTATTTTCATACGTCTTCGTAAAGTTGATAAAATTCAACTTTCCAATAACGTAAATATTGCGTAGAAAAAAAGGCCTTTACACACGAATTGTATACAATATTTTTTATACTATCGAAAACATTATCAAAATATAGAAGTTTAGATAATATGCCACTAGAATATTTTCGGAATATTTTATCATTTGAGTTTTTCTACACTATTCGCGAAGTAATATTCTGAGAGATCCATTTTTATAATTATAATAATCTGAAATAACATCATTTTTTGTGAAAATATTCAATACTTGAATATAAATACAATTGATTATCCTAGTTATAGTCGGAAGATCTCAATTCAAATTTTAAATATCAGATTCAATTCACAAAGAAATGTCAGTCACTCACCGCCAATTAATATCTATTTACCGTATTATTTGTCAGTAATCAATAATTATTTAATAATAATAATAATTAGGTTACTTTACCGAATTCTATAGGTTTCAATCTCTGATTCATAAGAAAAACTAAGAATTAATATACGTTTATTATACCTATATTTTTTATAAGACTACACAGAAAGAAATTTTGTACGTAAAATTAATGAACACCGGTCGTCAATGTTTTGAACATTAATATTATGAATCGGTGATTGTTACAATGATTTCTGATCATGGATTAATGTTTTAGTACACTGAAACAATGAATGACCTAACATTAAGCAATAAACGGAAAACATCAAAAATTGATTATTTTTTTCATTGGTACAATGAAAAAGTTCATTGAATCAACGTTTGAGAATTATTAAATTGATGTTGTTCGTCTTTAAAACAATAAATTTTTGTTATGGATTTATGAACAGCATACATATAAACACCATAAACGGTATTCATTGTTTCAATGTTTGCTAAACGTTAATATTACGAACTTGAACATTAACTTCTAATAAGGCGCTAAAATCAATGATACTTGTTCATAGATCCATAACTAAAAACATTAATATTACGAAGAGCTTACATGGACTCAGAATAACGCGCGAAAGTTAATGTAAACCGTTCATAGATCCATGATTATAATCATTAATATTACGTAAAAGCGTACATAGAAAACAAAATACGTGACCATTTTCCCGCCTAATATTTCAGTCTTTTTGTTTCTCGAGAGGGTTCACCACATTCTTGTTCTGCTCCGTTGTGAATTTTGTGTGATTTGAGTTTTTTAGTGGGTGAAATTGTGCCCTTTTATTGAGGATAGACTATTTACTATTTTTTCAACAGACAATATCTTCATATTGCAAGTGTATATTAGTCGAGTTATGAGCACTTTTAGTTTTGAAAACGGGATTTTCGAAAATTTCATGACTTCATTTGAAGGAGAAAAAATGACTTTAGACAAAAACAGACTATGGCAGTCGATTTTTCGCATCAAAAAACCCCCCCAGACAAATTTTGAGCAATTTTTATTCAAAAAACGTATTTTTTGTCGAAAATTTTGAAGCAAGGGGTAGGTATGGAAATATTTAATGTAAACTGCATTGTGCTAACTTCTCTCCTGGGCGGAATTATGGACTCAAAATACACTGGAGAATGTAAAACTGTCCGCTGAATCGATTGCCGAAGGCTAGAACGTTCTATCTATCATATTAGTCGAGTTATGAGCACTTTTAGTTTTGAAAACGGGATTTTCGAAAATTTCATGACTTCATTTGAAGGAGAAAAAATGACTTAAGACAAAAAGAGACTGTGGCAGTCGATTTTTCGCATCATAAAACCCCTCCTGACAAATTTTGAGCAATTTTTATTCCAAAAACGTATTTTTAGTCGAAAATTTTGAAGCAAGGGGTAGGTATGGAAATATTTAATGTAAACTGCATTGTGCTAACTTCTCTCCTGGGCGGAATTATGGACTCAAAATACACTGGAAAATGTAAAATTGTCCGCTGAATCGATTGCCGAAGACTAGAACGTTCTATCTATCATATTAGTCGAGTTATGAGCACTTTTAGTTTTGAAAACGGGATTTTCGAAAATTTCATGACTTCATTTGAAGGAGAAAAAATGACTTTAGACAAAAACAGACTGTGGCAGTCGATTTTTCGCATCAAAAAACCCCTCCTGACAAGTTTTGAGCAATTTTTATTCCAAAAACGTATTTTTCGTCGAAAATTTTGAAGCAAGGGGTAGGTATGGAAATATTTAATGTAAACTGCATTGTGCTAACTTCTCTCCTGGGCGGAATTATGGACTCAAAATACACTGGAAAATGTAAAATTGTCCGCTGAATCGATTGCCGAAGACTAGAACGTTCTATCTATCATATTAGTCGAGTTATGAGCACTTTTAGTTTTGAAAACGAGATTTTCGAAAATTTCATGACTTCATTTGAAGGAGAAAAAATAACTTTATACAAAAACAGACTGTGGCAGTCGATTTTTCGCATCAAAAAACCCCTCCTGACAAATTTTGAGCAATTTTTATTCCAAAAACGTATTTTTTGTTGAAAATTTTGAAGCAAGAGGTAGGTATGGAAATATTTAATGTAAACTGCATTGTGCTAACTTCTCTCCTGGGCGGAATTATGGACTCAAAATACACTGGAGAATGTAAAATTGTCCGCTGAATCGATTACCGAAGACTAGAACGTACTAACTATCATATTAGTCGAGTTATGAGCACTTTTAGTTTTGAAAATGGAATTTTCGAAAATTTCATGACTTCATTTGAAGGAGAAAAAATGACTTCAGACAAAAACAGGCAGTCGATTTTTCGCATCAAAAAACCCCTCCTGACAAATTTTGAGCAATTTTTATGTCCAAAACGTATTTTTAGTCGAAAATTTTGAAGCAAGGGGTAGGTATGGAAATATTTAATGTAAACTGCATTGTGCTAACTTCTCTCCTGGGCGGAATTATGGACTCAAAATACACTGGAGAATGTAAAACTGTCAGCTAAATCGATTGCCGAAGGCTAGAACGTTCTATCTATCATATTAGTCGAGTTATGAGCACTCTTAGTTTTGAAAACGGGATTTTCGAAAATTTCATGACTTCATTTGAAGGAGAAAAAATGACTTAAGACAAAAAGAGACTGTGGCAAACGATTTTTCGCATCAAAAAACCCTTCCTGACAAATTTTGAGCAATTTTTATTCCAAAAACGTATTTTTTGTCGAAAATTTTGAAGCAAGGGGTAGGTATGGAAATATTTAATGTAAACTGCATTGTGCTAACTTCTCTCCTGGGCAGAATTATGGACTCAAAATACACTGGAGAATGTGAAATTGTCCGCTGAATCGATTGCCGAAGACTAGAACGTTCTATCTATCATATTAGTCGAGTTATGAGCACTTTTAGTTTTGAAAACGGTATTTTCGAAAATTTCATGACTTCATTTGAAGGAGAAAAAATGACTTCAGACAAAAACAGACTGTGGCAGTCGATTTTTCGCATTAAAAAACCCCTCCTGACAAGTTTTGAGCAATTTTTATTCCAAAAACGTATTTTTTGTCGAAAATTTTGAAGCAAGGGGTAGGTATGGATATATTTAATGTGAACTACATTGTGCTAACTTCTCTCCTGGGCGGAATTATGGACTCCAAATAAACTGTAAAATGTGAAATTGTCCGCTGAATCGATTGCCGAAGACTAGAACGTTCTATCTATCATATTAATCGAGTTATGAGCACTTTTAGTTTTGAAAACAGGATTTTCGAAAATTTCATAACTTCATTTGAAGGAGAAAAAATGACTTTGGACAAAAACAGACTAAGGCAGTCGATTTTTCGCATCAAAAAACCCCCCCAGACAAATTTTGAGCAATTTTTATTCCAAAAACGTATTTTTTGTCGAAAATTTTGAAGCAAGGGGTAGGTATGGAAAAATTTAATGTAAACTGCATTGTGCTAACTTCTCTCCTGGGCGGAATTATGGACTCAAAATACACTGGCAAAAATTTAAAATTGTCCGCTGAATCGATTGCTGAAGACTAGAACGTTCTATCTATCATATTAGTCGAGTTATGAGCACTTTTAGTTTTGAAAACGGGATTTTCGAAAATTTCATGACTTCATTTGAAGGAGAAAAAATGACTTTAGACAAAAACAGACTGTGGCAGTCGATTTTTCGCATCAAAAAACCCCTCCAGACGAATTTTGAGCAATTTTTATTCCAAAAACGTATTTTTTGTCGAAAATTTTGAAGCAAGGGGTGTAGGTATGGAAATATTTAATGTAAACTGCATTGTGCTAACTTCTCTCCTGGGCGGAATTATGGACTCAAAATACACTGGAGAATGTAAAACTGTCAGCTAAATCGATTGCCGAAGGCTAGAACGTTCTATCTATCATATGTCGAGATATGAGCACTTTTATTTTGAAAACGGGATTTTCGAAAATTTCATGACTTCATTTGAAGGAGAAAAAATGACTTAAGACAAAAAGAGACTGTGGCAAACGATTTTTCGCATCAAAAAACCCCTCCTGACAAATTTTGAGCAATTTTTATTCCAAAAACGTATTTTTTGTCGAAAATTTTGAAGCAAGGGGTAGGTATGGAAATATTTAATGTAAACTGCATTGTGCTAACTTCTCTCCTGGGCAGAATTATGGACTCAAAATACACTGGAGAATGTGAAATTGTCCGCTGAATCGATTGCCGAAGACTAGAACGTTCTATCTATCATATTAGTCGAGTTATGAGCACGTTTAGTTTTGAAAACGGGATTTTCGAAAATTTCATGACTTCATTTGAAGGAGGAAAAATGACTTTAGACAAAAACAGACTGTGGCAGTCGATTTTTCGCATCAAAAAACCCCTCCAGACGAATTTTGAGCAATTTTTATTCCAAAAACGTATTTTTTGTCGAAAATTTTGAAGCAAGGGGTGTAGGTATGGAAATATTTAATGTAAACTGCATTGTGCTAACTTCTCTCCTGGGCGGAATTATGGACTCAAAATACACTGGAGAATGTAAAACTGTCAGCTAAATCGATTGCCGAAGGCTAGAACGTTCTATCTATCATATGTCGAGATATGAGCACTTTTATTTTGAAAACGGGATTTTCGAAAATTTCATGACTTCATTTGAAGGAGAAAAAATGACTTTAGACAAAAACAGGCCGTGGCAGTCGATTTTTCGCATCGAAAAACCCCTCCAGACGAATTTTGAGCAATATTTATTCCAAAAACGTATTTTTTGTCGAAAATTTTGAAGCAAGGGTTAGGTATGGAAATATTTAATGTAAACTGCATTATGCTAACTTCTCTCCTGGGCAGAATTATGGACTCAAAATACACTGGAGAATGTGAAATTGTCCGCTGAATCGATTGCCGAAGACTAGAACGTTCTATCTATCATATTAGTCGAGTTATGAGCACGTTTAGTTTTGAAAACGGGATTTTCGAAAATTTCATGACTTCATTTGAAGGAGAAAAAATGACTTTAGACAAAAACAGACTGTGGCAGTCGATTTTTCGCATCAAAAAACCCCTCCAGACGAATTTTGAGCAATTTTTATTCCAAAAACGTATTTTTTGTCGAAAATTTTGAAGCAAGGGGTAGGTATGGAAATATTTAATGTAATCTGCATTGTGCTAACTTCTCTCCTGGGCGGAATTATGGACTCAAAATACACTGGATTATGTAAAATTGTTCGCTGAATCGATTGCCGAAGGCTAGAACGTTCTATCTATCATATTAGTCGAGTTATGAGCTCTTTTAGTTTTGAAAACGGGATTTTCGAAAATTTCATGACTTCATTTGAAGGAGAAAAATGACTTTATACAAAAACAGACTGTGGCAGTCGATTTTTCGCATCAAAAAACCCCTCCTGACAAATTTTGAGCAATTTTTATTCCAAAAACGTATTTTTTGTTGAAAATTTTGAAGCAAGGGGTAGGTATGGAAATATTTAATGTAAACTGCATTGTGCTAACTTCTCTACTGGGCGGAATTATGGACTCAAAATACACTGGAGAATGTAAAATTGTCCGCTGAATCGATTGCCGAAGACTAGAACGTACTATCTATCATATTAGTCGAGTTATGAGCACTTTTAGTTTTGAAAATGGGATTTTCGAAAATTTCATGACTTCATTTGAAGGAGAAAAAATGACTTCAGACAAAAACAGGCAGTCGATTTTTCGCATCAAAAAACCCCTCCTGACAAATTTTGAGCAATTTTTATGTCCAAAACGTATTTTTAGTCGAAAATTTTGAAGCAAGGGGTAGGTATGGAAATATTTAATGTAAACTGCATTGTGCTAACTTCTCTCCTGGGCGGAATTATGGACTCAAAATACACCAGAGAATGTAAAACTGTCAGCTAAATCGATTGCCGAAGGCTAGAACGTTCTATCTATCATATTAGTCGAGTTATGAGCACTTTTAGTTTTGAAAACAGGATTTTCGAAAATTTCATGACTTCATTTGAAGGAGAAAAAATGACTTAAGACAAAAAGAGACTGTGGCAAACGATTTTTCGCATCAAAAAACCCCTCCTGACAAATTTTGAGCAATTTTTATTCCAAAATCGTATTTTTTGCCGAAAATTTTGAAGCAAGGGGTAGGTATGGAAATATTTAATGTAAACTGCATTGTGCTAACTTCTCTCCTGGGCAGAATTATGGACTCAAAATACACTGGAGAATGTGAAATTGTCCGCTGAATCGATTGCCGAAGACTAGAACGTTCTATCTATCATATTAGTCGAGTTATGAGCACTTTTAGTTTTGAAAACGGGATTTTCGAAAATTTCATGACTTCATTTGAAGGAGAAAAAATGACTTTAGACAAAAACAGACTGTGGCAGTCGATTTTTCGCATCAAAAAACCCCTCCTGACAAGTTTTGAGCAATTTTTATTCCAAAAACGTATTTTTCGTCGAAAATTTTGAAGCAAGGGGTAGGTATGGAAATATTTAATGTAAACTGCATTGTGCTAACTTCTCTCCTGGGCGGAATTATGGACTCAAAATACACTGGAAAATGTAAAATTGTCCGCTGAATCGATTGCCGAAGACTAGAACGTTCTATCTATCATATTAGTCGAGTTATGAGCACTTTTAGTTTTGAAAACGAGATTTTCGAAAATTTCATGACTTCATTTGAAGGAGAAAAAATAACTTTATACAAAAACAGACTGTGGCAGTCGATTTTTCGCATCAAAAAACCCCTCCTGACAAATTTTGAGCAATTTTTATTCCAAAAACGTATTTTTTGTTGAAAATTTTGAAGCAAGAGGTAGGTATGGAAATATTTAATGTAAACTGCATTGTGCTAACTTCTCTCCTGGGCGGAATTATGGACTCAAAATACACTGGAGAATGTAAAATTGTCCGCTGAATCGATTACCGAAGACTAGAACGTACTAACTATCATATTAGTCGAGTTATGAGCACTTTTAGTTTTGAAAATGGAATTTTCGAAAATTTCATGACTTCATTTGAAGGAGAAAAAATGACTTCAGACAAAAACAGGCAGTCGATTTTTCGCATCAAAAAACCCCTCCTGACAAATTTTGAGCAATTTTTATGTCCAAAACGTATTTTTAGTCGAAAATTTTGAAGCAAGGGGTAGGTATGGAAATATTTAATGTAAACTGCATTGTGCTAACTTCTCTCCTGGGCGGAATTATGGACTCAAAATACACTGGAGAATGTAAAACTGTCAGCTAAATCGATTGCCGAAGGCTAGAACGTTCTATCTATCATATTAGTCGAGTTATGAGCACTCTTAGTTTTGAAAACGGGATTTTCGAAAATTTCATGACTTCATTTGAAGGAGAAAAAATGACTTAAGACAAAAAGAGACTGTGGCAAACGATTTTTCGCATCAAAAAACCCCTCCTGACAAATTTTGAGCAATTTTTATTCCAAAAACGTATTTTTTGTCGAAAATTTTGAAGCAAGGGGTAGGTATGGAAATATTTAATGTAAACTGCATTGTGCTAACTTCTCTCCTGGGCAGAATTATGGACTCAAAATACACTGGAGAATGTGAAATTGTCCGCTGAATCGATTGCCGAAGACTAGAACGTTCTATCTATCATATTAGTCGAGTTATGAGCACTTTTAGTTTTGAAAACGGTATTTTCGAAAATTTCATGACTTCATTTGAAGGAGAAAAAATGACTTCAGACAAAAACAGACTGTGGCAGTCGATTTTTCGCATTAAAAAACCCCTCCTGACAAGTTTTGAGCAATTTTTATTCCAAAAACGTATTTTTTGTCGAAAATTTTGAAGCAAGGGGTAGGTATGGATATATTTAATGTGAATTACATTGTGCTAACTTCTCTCCTGGGCGGAATTATGGACTCCAAATAAACTGTAAAATGTGAAATTGTCCGCTGAATCGATTGCCGAAGACTAGAACGTTCTATCTATCATATTAGTCGAGTTATGAGCACTTTTAGTTTTGAAAACAGGATTTTCGAAAATTTCATAACTTCATTTGAAGGAGAAAAAATGACTTTGGACAAAAACAGACTAAGGCAGTCGATTTTTCGCATCAAAAAACCCCCCCAGACAAATTTTGAGCAATTTTTATTCCAAAAACGTATTTTTTGTCGAAAATTTTGAAGCAAGGGGTAGGTATGGAAAAATTTAATGTAAACTGCATTGTGCTAACTTCTCTCCTGGGCGGAATTATGGACTCAAAATACACTGGCAAAAATTTAAAATTGTCCGCTGAATCGATTGCTGAAGACTAGAACGTTCTATCTATCATATTAGTCGAGTTATGAGCACTTTTAGTTTTGAAAACGGGATTTTCGAAAATTTCATGACTTCATTTGAAGGAGAAAAAATGACTTTAGACAAAAACAGACTGTGGCAGTCGATTTTTCGCATCAAAAAACCCCTCCAGACGAATTTTGAGCAATTTTTATTCCAAAAACGTATTTTTTGTCGAAAATTTTGAAGCAAGGGGTGTAGGTATGGAAATATTTAATGTAAACTGCATTGTGCTAACTTCTCTCCTGGGCAGAATTATGGACTCAAAATACACTGGAAAATGTGAAATTGTCCGCTGAATCGATTGCCGAAGACTAGAACATTCTATCTATCATATGTCGAGATATGAGCACTTTTATTTTGAAAACGGGATTTTCGAAAATTTCATGACTTCATTTGAAGGAGAAAAAATGACTTAAGACAAAAAGAGACTGTGGCAAACGATTTTTCGCATCAAAAAACCCCTCCTGACAAATTTTGAGCAATTTTTATTCCAAAAACGTATTTTTTGTCGAAAATTTTGAAGCAAGGGGTAGGTATGGAAATATTTAATGTAAACTGCATTGTGCTAACTTCTCTCCTGGGCAGAATTATGGACTCAAAATACACTGGAAAATGTGAAATTGTCCGCTGAATCGATTGCCGAAGACTAGAACGTTCTATCTATCATATTAGTCGAGTTATGAGCACGTTTAGTTTTGAAAACGGGATTTTCGAAAATTTCATGACTTCATTTGAAGGAGGAAAAATGACTTTAGACAAAAACAGACTGTGGCAGTCGATTTTTCGCATCAAAAAACCCCTCCAGACGAATTTTGAGCAATTTTTATTCCAAAAACGTATTTTTTGTCGAAAATTTTGAAGCAAGGGGTGTAGGTATGGAAATATTTAATGTAAACTGCATTGTGCTAACTTCTCTCCTGGGCGGAATTATGGACTCAAAATACACTGGAGAATGTAAAACTGTCAGCTAAATCGATTGCCGAAGGCTAGAACGTTCTATCTATCATATGTCGAGATATGAGCACTTTTATTTTGAAAACGGGATTTTCGAAAATTTCATGACTTCATTTGAAGGAGAAAAAATGACTTTAGACAAAAACAGGCCGTGGCAGTCGATTTTTCGCATCGAAAAACCCCTCCAGACGAATTTTGAGCAATATTTATTCCAAAAACGTATTTTTTGTCGAAAATTTTGAAGCAAGGGTTAGGTATGGAAATATTTAATGTAAACTGCATTATGCTAACTTCTCTCCTGGGCAGAATTATGGACTCAAAATACACTGGAGAATGTGAAATTGTCCGCTGAAACGATTGCCGAAGACTAGAACGTTCTATCTATCATATTAGTCGAGTTATGAGCACGTTTAGTTTTGAAAACGGGATTTTCGAAAATTTCATGACTTCATTTGAAGGAGAAAAAATGACTTTAGACAAAAACAGACTGTGGCAGTCGATTTTTCGCATCAAAAAACCCCTCCAGACGAATTTTGAGCAATTTTTATTCCAAAAACGTATTTTTTGTCGAAAATTTTGAAGCAAGGGGTAGGTATGGAAATATTTAATGTAATCTGCATTGTGCTAACTTCTCTCCTGGGCGGAATTATGGACTCAAAATACACTGGATTATGTAAAATTGTTCGCTGAATCGATTGCCGAAGGCTAGAACGTTCTATCTATCATATTAGTCGAGTTATGAGCTCTTTTAGTTTTGAAAACGGGATTTTCGAAAATTTCATGACTTCATTTGAAGGAGAAAAATGACTTTATACAAAAACAGACTGTGGCAGTCGATTTTTCGCATCAAAAAACCCCTCCTGACAAATTTTGAGCAATTTTTATTCCAAAAACGTATTTTTTGTTGAAAATTTTGAAGCAAGGGGTAGGTATGGAAATATTTAATGTAAACTGCATTGTGCTAACTTCTCTGGACTCTGGACTCTGGACTCAAAATACACTGGAGAATGTAAAATTGTCCGCTGAATCGATTGCCGAAGACTAGAACGTACTATCTATCATATTAGTCGAGTTATGAGCACTTTTAGTTTTGAAAATGGGATTTTCGAAAATTTCATGACTTCATTTGAAGGAGAAAAAATGACTTCAGACAAAAACAGGCAGTCGATTTTTCGCATCAAAAAACCCCTCCTGACAAATTTTGAGCAATTTTTATGTCCAAAACGTATTTTTAGTCGAAAATTTTGAAGCAAGGGGTAGGTATGGAAATATTTAATGTAAACTGCATTGTGCTAACTTCTCTCCTGGGCGGAATTATGGACTCAAAATACACCAGAGAATGTAAAACTGTCAGCTAAATCGATTGCCGAAGGCTAGAACGTTCTATCTATCATATTAGTCGAGTTATGAGCACTTTTAGTTTTGAAAACAGGATTTTCGAAAATTTCATGACTTCATTTGAAGGAGAAAAAATGACTTAAGACAAAAAGAGACTGTGGCAAACGATTTTTCGCATCAAAAAACCCCTCCTGACAAATTTTGAGCAATTTTTATTCCAAAAACGTATTTTTTGCCGAAAATTTTGAAGCAAGGGGTAGGTATGGAAATATTTAATGTAAACTGCATTGTGCTAACTTCTCTCCTGGGCAGAATTATGGACTCAAAATACACTGGAGAATGTGAAATTGTCCGCTGAATCGATTGCCGAAGACTAGAACGTTCTATCTATCATATTAGTCGAGTTATGAGCACTTTTAGTTTGGAAAACGGAATTTTCGAAAATTTCATGACTTCATTTGAAGGAGAAAAAATGACTTCAGACAAAAACAGACTGTGGCAGTCGATTTTTCGCATTAAAAAACCCCTCCTGGCAAGTTTTGAGCAATTTTTATTCCAAAAACGTATTTTTCGTCGAAAATTTTGAAGCAAGGGGTAGGTATGGATATATTTAATGTGAACTACATTGTGCTAACTTCTCTCCTGGGCGGAATTATGGACTCAAAATACACTGGAGAATGTGAAATTGTCCGCTGAATCGATTGCCGAAGACTAGAACGTTCTATCTATCATATTAGTCGAGTTATGAGCACGTTTAGTTTTGAAAACGGGATTTTCGAAAATTTCATGACTTCATTTGAAGGAGAAAAAATGACTTTAGACAAAAACAGGCCGTGGCAGTCGATTTTTCGCATCGAAAAACCCCTCCAGACGAATTTTGAGCAATATTTATTCCAAAAACGTATTTTTTGTCGAAAATTTTGAAGCAAGGGTTAGGTATGGAAATATTTAATGTAAACTGCATTATGCTAACTTCTCTCCTGGGCAGAATTATGGACTCAAAATACACTGGAGAATGTGAAATTGTCCGCTGAATCGATTGCCGAAGACTAGAACGTTCTATCTATCATATTAGTCGAGTTATGAGCACTTTTAGTTTTGAAAATGGGATTTTCGAAAATTTCATGACTTCATTTGAAGGAGAAAAAATGACTTCAGACAAAAACAGGCAGTCGATTTTTCGCATCAAAAAACCCCTCCTGACAAATTTTGAGCAATTTTTATGTCCAAAACGTATTTTTAGTCGAAAATTTTGAAGCAAGGGGTAGGTATGGAAATATTTAATGTAAACTGCATTGTGCTAACTTCTCTCCTGGGCGGAATTATGGACTCAAAATACACCAGAGAATGTAAAACTGTCAGCTAAATCGATTGCCGAAGGCTAGAACGTTCTATCTATCATATTAGTCGAGTTATGAGCACTTTTAGTTTTGAAAACAGGATTTTCGAAAATTTCATGACTTCATTTGAAGGAGAAAAAATGACTTAAGACAAAAAGAGACTGTGGCAAACGATTTTTCGCATCAAAAAACCCCTCCTGACAAATTTTGAGCAATATTTATTCCAAAAACGTATTTTTTGTCGAAAATTTTGAAGCAAGGGTTAGGTATGGAAATATTTAATGTAAACTGCATTATGCTAACTTCTCTCCTGGGCGGAATTATGGACTCAAAATACACTGGAGAATGTGAAATTGTCCGCTGAATCGATTGCCGAAGACTAGAACGTTCTATCTATCATATTAGTCGAGTTATGAGCACGTTTAGTTTTGAAAACGGGATTTTCGAAAATTTCATGACTTCATTTGAAGGAGAAAAAATGACTTTAGACAAAAACAGGCCGTGGCAGTCGATTTTTCGCATCGAAAAACCCCTCCAGACGAATTTTGAGCAATATTTATTCCAAAAACGTATTTTTTGTCGAAAATTTTGAAGCAAGGGTTAGGTATGGAAATATTTAATGTAAACTGCATTATGCTAACTTCTCTCCTGGGCAGAATTATGGACTCAAAATACACTGGAGAATGTGAAATTGTCCGCTGAATCGATTGCCGAAGACTAGAACGTTCTATCTATCATATTAGTCGAGTTATGAGCACGTTTAGTTTTGAAAACGGGATTTTCGAAAATTTCATGACTTCATTTGAAGGAGAAAAAATGACTTTAGACAAAAACAGACTGTGGCAGTCGATTTTTCGCATCAAAAAACCCCTCCAGACGAATTTTGAGCAATTTTTATTCCAAAAACGTATTTTTTCTACTACCGTGTGTAAAGTAGGTACTTTAGACACACTTTCGAGTGCGTAAAATCTGATTTTACGCACTAGTGCGTAAAGAGTTTTTCTTTACGCACTAGTGCGTAAAGTAAAAAATCCAATATTATTATGTATGTAGTTATGTGTATCTGAATAGGTATAAGTTGGCGGTGAGTGACTGACATTTCTTTAATTGTGAATTGAATCTGACAATTAAAGTTTGAATTGAGATCTTCCGACTATACCTAGGGTAATCAATTGTATTTTGATGTAAGTATTGAATATTTTTAGGAAACTATGATGTTATTTTATATTATTATAATTATAAAGATGGATCTATCAGAAGATTACTTCGCAAATAGTGTGGAAAAAATAAAATGATAAATTTCGAAAATGTTCTAGTGGCATATTACCTAAACTTCTGTATTTTGATAAAGTTTTCGATAGTAGAAAAAATTTTGTATGTAATTCGTGTGTAAAGACCTTTTTTTCGACTCATGTGATTGTCGCATTCGCCTGCGGCTCATGCGACAACATTCACATTCGTCAAAAAAAAGGCTACTTTACACACTAGTTACATAAATAACTATTTTGTCGAAAATTTTGAAGCAAGGGGTAGGTATGGAAATATTTAATGTAATCTGCATTGTGCTAACTTCTCTCCTGGGCGGAATTATGGACTCAAAATACACTGGATTATGTAAAATTGTTCGCTGAATCGATTGCCGAAGGCTAGAACGTTCTATCTATCATATTAGTCGAGTTATGAGCTCTTTTAGTTTTGAAAACGGGATTTTCGAAAATTTCATGACTTCATTTGAAGGAGAAAAATGACTTTATACAAAAACAGACTGTGGCAGTCGATTTTTCGCATCAAAAAACCCCTCCTGACAAATTTTGAGCAATTTTTATTCCAAAAACGTATTTTTTGTTGAAAATTTTGAAGCAAGGGGTAGGTATGGAAATATTTAATGTAAACTGCATTGTGCTAACTTCTCTACTGGGCGGAATTATGGACTCAAAATACACTGGAGAATGTAAAATTGTCCGCTGAATCGATTGCCGAAGACTAGAACGTACTATCTATCATATTAGTCGAGTTATGAGCACTTTTAGTTTTGAAAATGGGATTTTCGAAAATTTCATGACTTCATTTGAAGGAGAAAAAATGACTTCAGACAAAAACAGGCAGTCGATTTTTCGCATCAAAAAACCCCTCCTGACAAATTTTGAGCAATTTTTATGTCCAAAACGTATTTTTAGTCGAAAATTTTGAAGCAAGGGGTAGGTATGGAAATATTTAATGTAAACTGCATTGTGCTAACTTCTCTCCTGGGCGGAATTATGGACTCAAAATACACCAGAGAATGTAAAACTGTCAGCTAAATCGATTGCCGAAGGCTAGAACGTTCTATCTATCATATTAGTCGAGTTATGAGCACTTTTAGTTTTGAAAACAGGATTTTCGAAAATTTCATGACTTCATTTGAAGGAGAAAAAATGACTTAAGACAAAAAGAGACTGTGGCAAACGATTTTTCGCATCAAAAAACCCCTCCTGACAAATTTTGAGCAATTTTTATTCCAAAAACGTATTTTTTGCCGAAAATTTTGAAGCAAGGGGTAGGTATGGAAATATTTAATGTAAACTGCATTGTGCTAACTTCTCTCCTGGGCAGAATTATAGACTCAAAATACACTGGAGAATGTAAAATTGTCCGCTGAATCGATTGCCGAAGACTAGAACGTTCTATCTATCATATTAGTCGAGTTATGAGCACTTTTAGTTTGGAAAACGGAATTTTCGAAAATTTCATGACTTCATTTGAAGGAGAAAAAATGACTTCAGACAAAAACAGACTGTGGCAGTCGATTTTTCGCATTAAAAAACCCCTCCTGGCAAGTTTTGAGCAATTTTTATTCCAAAAACGTATTTTTCGTCGAAAATTTTGAAGCAAGGGGTAGGTATGGATATATTTAATGTGAACTACATTGTGCTAACTTCTCTCCTGGGCGGAATTATGGACTCAAAATACACTGTAGAATGTGGAATTGTCCGCTGAATCGATTGCCGAAGACTAGAACGTTCTATCTATCATATTAGTCGAGTTATGAGCACTTTTAGTTTTGAAAACGGGATTTTCGAAAATTTCATAACTTCATTTGAAGGAGAAAAAATGACTTTGGACAAAAACAGACTGTGGCAGTCGATTTTTCGCATCAAAAAACCCCTCCTGACAAATTTTGAGCAATTTTTATGTCCAAAACATATTTTTAGTCGAAAATTTTGAAGCAAGGGGTAGGTATGGATATATTTAATGTGAACTACATTGTGCTAACTTCTCTCCTGGGCGGAATTATGGACTCAAAATACACCAGAGAATGTAAAACTGTCAGCTAAATCGATTGCCGAAGGCTAGAACGTTCTATCTATCATATTAGTCGAGTTATGAGCACTTTTAGTTTTGAAAACAGGATTTTCGAAAATTTCATGACTTCATTTGAAGGAGAAAAAATGACTTAAGACAAAAAGAGACTGTGGCAAACGATTTTTCGCATCAAAAAACCCCTCCTGACAAATTTTGAGCAATTTTTATTCCAAAAACGTATTTTTTGCCGAAAATTTTGAAGCAAGGGGTAGGTATGGAAATATTTAATGTAAACTGCATTGTGCTAACTTCTCTCCTGGGCAGAATTATGGACTCAAAATACACTGGAGAATGTGAAATTGTCCGCTGAATCGATTGCCGAAGACTAGAACGTTCTATCTATCATATTAGTCGAGTTATGAGCACTTTTAGTTTGGAAAACGGAATTTTCGAAAATTTCATGACTTCATTTGAAGGAGAAAAAATGACTTCAGACAAAAACAGACTGTGGCAGTCGATTTTTCGCATTAAAAAACCCCTCCTGGCAAGTTTTGAGCAATTTTTATTCCAAAAACGTATTTTTCGTCGAAAATTTTGAAGCAAGGGGTAGGTATGGATATATTTAATGTGAACTACATTGTGCTAACTTCTCTCCTGGGCGGAATTATGGACTCAAAATACACTGGAGAATGTGAAATTGTCCGCTGAATCGATTGCCGAAGACTAGAACGTTCTATCTATCATATTAGTCGAGTTATGAGCACGTTTAGTTTTGAAAACGGGATTTTCGAAAATTTCATGACTTCATTTGAAGGAGAAAAAATGACTTTAGACAAAAACAGGCCGTGGCAGTCGATTTTTCGCATCGAAAAACCCCTCCAGACGAATTTTGAGCAATATTTATTCCAAAAACGTATTTTTTGTCGAAAATTTTGAAGCAAGGGTTAGGTATGGAAATATTTAATGTAAACTGCATTATGCTAACTTCTCTCCTGGGCAGAATTATGGACTCAAAATACACTGGAGAATGTGAAATTGTCCGCTGAATCGATTGCCGAAGACAAGAACGTTCGACCTATCATATTAGTCGAGTTATGAGCACTTTTAGTTTGGAAAACGGAATTTTCGAAAATTTCATGACTTCATTTGAAGGAGAAAAAATGACTTCAGACAAAAACAGACTGTGGCAGTCGATTTTTCGCATTAAAAAACCCCTCCTGGCAAGTTTTGAGCAATTTTTATTCCAAAAACGTATTTTTCGTCGAAAATTTTGAAGCAAGGGGTAGGTATGGATATATTTAATGTGAACTACATTGTGCTAACTTCTCTCCTGGGCGGAATTATGGACTCAAAATACACTGGAGAATGTGAAATTGTCCGCTGAATCGATTGCCGAAGACTAGAACGTTCTATCTATCATATTAGTCGAGTTATGAGCACGTTTAGTTTTGAAAACGGGATTTTCGAAAATTTCATGACTTCATTTGAAGGAGAAAAAATGACTTTAGACAAAAACAGGCCGTGGCAGTCGATTTTTCGCATCGAAAAACCCCTCCAGACGAATTTTGAGCAATATTTATTCCAAAAACGTATTTTTTGTCGAAAATTTTGAAGCAAGGGTTAGGTATGGAAATATTTAATGTAAACTGCATTATGCTAACTTCTCTCCTGGGCAGAATTATGGACTCAAAATACACTGGAGAATGTGAAATTGTCCGCTGAATCGATTGCCGAAGACTAGAACGTTCTATCTATCATATTAGTCGAGTTATGAGCACGTTTAGTTTTGAAAACGGGATTTTCGAAAATTTCATGACTTCATTTGAAGGAGAAAAAATGACTTTAGACAAAAACAGACTGTGGCAGTCGATTTTTCGCATCAAAAAACCCCTCCAGACGAATTTTGAGCAATTTTTATTCCAAAAACGTATTTTTTGTCGAAAATTTTGAAGCAAGGGGTAGGTATGGAAATATTTAATGTAATCTGCATTGTGCTAACTTCTCTCCTGGGCGGAATTATGGACTCAAAATACACTGGATTATGTAAAATTGTTCGCTGAATCGATTGCCGAAGGCTAGAACGTTCTATCTATCATATTAGTCGAGTTATGAGCTCTTTTAGTTTTGAAAACGGGATTTTCGAAAATTTCATGACTTCATTTGAAGGAGAAAAATGACTTTATACAAAAACAGACTGTGGCAGTCGATTTTTCGCATCAAAAAACCCCTCCTGACAAATTTTGAGCAATTTTTATTCCAAAAACGTATTTTTTGTTGAAAATTTTGAAGCAAGGGGTAGGTATGGAAATATTTAATGTAAACTGCATTGTGCTAACTTCTCTACTGGGCGGAATTATGGACTCAAAATACACTGGAGAATGTAAAATTGTCCGCTGAATCGATTGCCGAAGACTAGAACGTACTATCTATCATATTAGTCGAGTTATGAGCACTTTTAGTTTTGAAAATGGGATTTTCGAAAATTTCATGACTTCATTTGAAGGAGAAAAAATGACTTCAGACAAAAACAGGCAGTCGATTTTTCGCATCAAAAAACCCCTCCTGACAAATTTTGAGCAATTTTTATGTCCAAAACGTATTTTTAGTCGAAAATTTTGAAGCAAGGGGTAGGTATGGAAATATTTAATGTAAACTGCATTGTGCTAACTTCTCTCCTGGGCGGAATTATGGACTCAAAATACACCAGAGAATGTAAAACTGTCAGCTAAATCGATTGCCGAAGGCTAGAACGTTCTATCTATCATATTAGTCGAGTTATGAGCACTTTTAGTTTTGAAAACAGGATTTTCGAAAATTTCATGACTTCATTTGAAGGAGAAAAAATGACTTAAGACAAAAAGAGACTGTGGCAAACGATTTTTCGCATCAAAAAACCCCTCCTGACAAATTTTGAGCAATTTTTATTCCAAAAACGTATTTTTTGCCGAAAATTTTGAAGCAAGGGGTAGGTATGGAAATATTTAATGTAAACTGCATTGTGCTAACTTCTCTCCTGGGCAGAATTATGGACTCAAAATACACTGGAGAATGTAAAATTGTCCGCTGAATCGATTGCCGAAGACTAGAACGTTCTATCTATCATATTAGTCGAGTTATGAGCACTTTTAGTTTGGAAAACGGAATTTTCGAAAATTTCATGACTTCATTTGAAGGAGAAAAAATGACTTCAGACAAAAACAGACTGTGGCAGTCGATTTTTCGCATTAAAAAACCCCTCCTGGCAAGTTTTGAGCAATTTTTATTCCAAAAACGTATTTTTCGTCGAAAATTTTGAAGCAAGGGGTAGGTATGGATATATTTAATGTGAACTACATTGTGCTAACTTCTCTCCTGGGCGGAATTATGGACTCAAAATACACTGTAGAATGTGGAATTGTCCGCTGAATCGATTGCCGAAGACTAGAACGTTCTATCTATCATATTAGTCGAGTTATGAGCACTTTTAGTTTTGAAAACGGGATTTTCGAAAATTTCATAACTTCATTTGAAGGAGAAAAAATGACTTTGGACAAAAACAGACTGTGGCAGTCGATTTTTCGCATCAAAAAACCCCTCCTGACAAATTTTGAGCAATTTTTATGTCCAAAACATATTTTTAGTCGAAAATTTTGAAGCAAGGGGTAGGTATGGATATATTTAATGTGAACTACATTGTGCTAACTTCTCTCCTGGGCGGAATTATGATCTCAAAATACACTGTAGAATGTGAAATTGTCCGCTGAATCGATTGCCGAAGACTAGAACGTTCTATCTATCATATTAGTCGAGTTATGAGCACTTTTAGTTTTGAAAACGGGAAAATTTCATGACTTCATTTGAAGGAGAAAAAATGACTTTAGACAAAAACAGACTGTGGCAGTCGATTTTTCGCATTAAAAAACCCCTCCTGACAAATTTTGAGCAATATTTATGTCCAAAACGTATTTTTAGTCGTAAATTTTGAAGCAAGGGGTAGGTATGGAAATATTTCATGTAAACTGCATTATGCTAACTTCTCTCCTGGGAGAAAAAATGGACTCAAAATACACTGGAGAATGTAAAATTATCCGCTGAATCGATTGCCGAAGACCAGAACGTTCTATCTATTATATTAGTCGAGTTATGAGCACTTTTAGTTTTGAAAACGGGATTATTGAAAATTTCATGACTTCATTTGAAGGAGAAAAAATGACTTTAGACAAAAACAGACTGTTACAGTCGATTTTTTGCATCAAAAAACCCCTCCTGACAAATTTTGAGCAATATTTATGTCCAAAACGTATTTTTAGTCGTAAATTTTGAAGCAAGGGGTAGGTATGGAAATATTTCATGTAAACTGCATTATGCTAACTTCTCTCCTGGGAGAAAAAATGGACTCAAAATACACTGGAGAATGTAAAATTATCCGCTGAATCGATTGCCGAAGACTAGAACGTTCTATCTATCATATTAGTCGAGTTATGAGTACTTTTAGTTTTGAAAACGGGATTTTCGAAAATTTCATGACTTCATTTGAAGGAGAAAAAATGACTTTAGACAAAAACCGACTGTGGCAGTCGATTTTTCGCATCAAAAAACCCCTCCTGACAAGTTTTGAGCAATTTTTATTCCAAAAACGTATTTTTTGTCGGAAATTTTGAAGCAAGGGAGGTATGGAAATATTTAATGTAAACTGCATTTTGCTAACTTCTCTCCTGGGCGGAATTATGGACTCAAAATACACTGGAAAACGTAAAATTGTCCGCTGAATCGATTGCCGAAGACAAGAACGTTCGACCTATCATATTAGTCGAGTTATGAGCACTTTTAGTTTTGAAAACGGGATTTTCGAAAATTTCATGACTCCATTTGAGGGAGAAAAAATGACTTTAGACAAAAACAGACTGTGGCAGTCGATTTTCCGCATCAAAAAACCCCCCCAGACAAATTTTGAGCAATTTTTATTCCAAAAATGTATTTTTTGTCGAAAATTTTGAAGCAAGGGGAAGGTATGGAAATATTTCATGTAAACTGCATTTTGCTAACTTCTCCCCTGGGCGGAATTATGGACTCAAAATACACTGGAGAATGTGAAATTGTCCGCTGAATCGATTGCCGAAGACTAGAACGTTCTATCTATCATGTTAGTCGAGTTATGAGCACTTTTAGTTTTGAAAACGGGATTTTCGAAAATTTCATGACTTCATTTGAAGGAGAAAAAATGACTTTAGACAAAAACAGACTGTGGCAGTCGATTTTTTGCATCAAAAAACCCCTCCTGACAAGTTTTGAGCAATTTTTATTCCAAAAACGTATTTTTTGTCGAAAATTTTGAAGCAAGGGGTAGGTATGGAAATATTTAATGTAAACTGCATTGTGCTAACTTCTCTCCTGGGCAGAATTATGGACTCAAAATACACTGGAGAATGTAAAATTGTCCGCTGAATCGATTGCCGAAGACTAGAACGTTCTATCTATCATGTTAGTCGAGTTATGAGCACTTTTAGTTTTGAAAACGGGATTTTCGAAAATTTCATGACTTCATTTGAAGGAGAAAAAATGACTTTAGACAAAAACAGACTGTGGCAGTCGATTTTTTGCATCAAAAAACCCCTCCTGACAAGTTTTGAGCAATTTTTATTCCAAAAACGTATTTTTTGTCGAAAATTTTGAAGCAAGGGGTAGGTATGGAAATATTTAATGTAAACTGCATTGTGCTAACTTCTCTCCTGGGCAGAATTATGGACTCAAAATACACTGGAGAATGTAAAATTGTCCGCTGAATCGATTGCCGAAGACTAGAACGTTCTATCTATCATATTAGTCGAGTTATGAGCACTTTTAGTTTTGAAAACGGGAAAATTTCATGACTTCATTTGAAGGAGAAAAAATGACTTTAGACAAAAACAGACTGTGGCAGTCGATTTTTCGCATTAAAAAACCCCTCCTGACAAATTTTGAGCAATATTTATGTCCAAAACGTATTTTTAGTCGTAAATTTTGAAGCAAGGGGTAGGTATGGAAATATTTCATGTAAACTGCATTATGCTAACTTCTCTCCTGGGAGAAAAAATGGACTCAAAATACACTGGAGAATGTAAAATTATCCGCTGAATCGATTGCCGAAGACCAGAACGTTCTATCTATTATATTAGTCGAGTTATGAGCACTTTTAGTTTTGAAAACGGGATTTTTGAAAATTTCATGACTTCATTTGAAGGAGAAAAAATGACTTTAGACAAAAACAGACTGTTACAGTCGATTTTTTGCATCAAAAAACCCCTCCTGACAAATTTTGAGCAATATTTATGTCCAAAACGTATTTTTAGTCGTAAATTTTGAAGCAAGGGGTAGGTATGGAAATATTTCATGTAAACTGCATTATGCTAACTTCTCTCCTGGGAGAAAAAATGGACTCAAAATACACTGGAGAATGTAAAATTATCCGCTGAATCGATTGCCGAAGACTAGAACGTTCTATCTATCATATTAGTCGAGTTATGAGTACTTTTAGTTTTGAAAACGGGATTTTCGAAAATTTCATGACTTCATTTGAAGGAGAAAAAATGACTTTAGACAAAAACCGACTGTGGCAGTCGATTTTTCGCATCAAAAAACCCCTCCTGACAAGTTTTGAGCAATTTTTATTCCAAAAACGTATTTTTTGTCGGAAATTTTGAAGCAAGGGAGGTATGGAAATATTTAATGTAAACTGCATTTTGCTAACTTCTCTCCTGGGCGGAATTATGGACTCAAAATACACTGGAAAACGTAAAATTGTCCGCTGAATCGATTGCCGAAGACAAGAACGTTCGACCTATCATATTAGTCGAGTTATGAGCACTTTTAGTTTTGAAAACGGGATTTTCGAAAATTTCATGACTCCATTTGAGGGAGAAAAAATGACTTTAGACAAAAACAGACTGTGGCAGTCGATTTTCCGCATCAAAAAACCCCCCCAGACAAATTTTGAGCAATTTTTATTCCAAAAATGTATTTTTTGTCGAAAATTTTGAAGCAAGGGGAAGGTATGGAAATATTTCATGTAAACTGCATTTTGCTAACTTCTCCCCTGGGCGGAATTATGGACTCAAAATACACTGGAGAATGTGAAATTGTCCGCTGAATCGATTGCCGAAGACTAGAACGTTCTATCTATCATGTTAGTCGAGTTATGAGCACTTTTAGTTTTGAAAACGGGATTTTCGAAAATTTCATGACTTCATTTGAAGGAGAAAAAATGACTTTAGACAAAAACAGACTGTGGCAGTCGATTTTTTGCATCAAAAAACCCCTCCTGACAAGTTTTGAGCAATTTTTATTCCAAAAACGTATTTTTTGTCGAAAATTTTGAAGCAAGGGGTAGGTATGGAAATATTTAATGTAAACTGCATTGTGCTAACTTCTCTCCTGGGCGGAATTATGGACTCAAAATACACTGGAGAATGTAAAATTGTCCGCTGAATCGATTGCCGAAGACTAGAACGTTCTATCTATCATGTTAGTCGAGTTATGAGCACTTTTAGTTTTGAAAACGGGTTTTTCGAAAATTTCATGACTTAATTTGAAGGAGAAAAAATGACTTTAGACAAAAACAAACTGTGACAGTCGATTTTTCGCATCAAAAAACCCCTCCTGACAAATTTTGAGCAATTTTTATTCCAAGAACGTATTTTTTGTCAAAAATTTTGAAGCAAGGGGTAGGTATGGAAATATTTAATGTGAACTGCATTGTGCTAACTTCTCTCCTGGGCAGAATTATTGACTCAAAATACACTGGAGAATGTAAAATTGTCCGCTGAATCGATTGCCGAAGACTAGAACGTTCTATCTATCATGTTAGTCGAGTTATGAGCACTTTTAGTTTTGAAAACGGGTTTTTCGAAAATTTCATGACTTAATTTGAAGGAGAAAAAATGACTTTAGACAAAAACAAACTGTGACAGTCGATTTTTCGCATCAAAAAACCCCTCCTGACAAATTTTGAGCAATTTTTATTCCAAGAACGTATTTTTTGTCAAAAATTTTGAAGCAAGGGGTAGGTATGGAAATATTTAATGTGAACTGCATTGTGCTAACTTCTCTCCTGGGCAGAATTATTGACTCAAAATACACTGGAAAACGTAAAATTGTCCGCTGAATCGATTGCCGAAGACTAGAACGTTCTATCTATCATATTAGTCGAGTTATGAGCACTTTTAGTTTTGAAAACGGGATTTTCGAAAATTTCATGACTTAATTTGAAGGAGAAAAAATGACTTTAGACAAAAACAGACTGTGACAGTCGATTTTTCGCATTAAAAAACCCCTCCTGACAAGTTTTGAGCAATTTTTATTCCAAAAACGTATTTTTTGTCGGAAATTTTGAAGCAAGGGAGGTATGGAAATATTTAATGTAAACTGCATTTTGCTAACTTCTCTCCTGGGCGGAATTATGAACTCAAAATACACTGGAAAACGTAAAATTGTCCGCTGAATCGATTGCCGAAGACTAGAACGTTCGATCTATCATATTAGTCGAGTTATGAGCACTTTTAGTTTTGAAAACGGGATTTTCGAAAATTTCATGACTCCATTTGAGGGAGAAAAAATGACTTTAGACAAAAACAGACTGTGGCAGTCGATTTTCCGCATCAAAAAACCCCCCCAGACAAATTTTGAGCAATTTTTATTCCAAAAATGTATTTTTTGTCGAAAATTTTGAAGCAAGGGGTAGGTATGGAAATATTTCATGTAAAATGCATTGTGCTAACTTCTCTCCTGGGCGGAATTATGGACTCAAAATACACTGGAAAATGTAAAATTGTCCGCTGAATCGATTGCCGAAGACTAGAACGTTCTATCTATCATATTAGTCGAGTTATGAGCACTTTTAGTTTTGAAAACGGGATTTTCGAAAATTTCATGACTTCATTTGAAGGAGAAAAAATGACTTTAGACAAAAACAGACTGTGGCAGTCGATTTTCCGCATCAAAAAACCCCCCCAGACAAATTTTGAGCAATTTTTATTCCAAAAATGTATTTTTTGTCGAAAATTTTGAAGCAAGGGGTAGGTATGGAAATATTTCATGTAAACTGCATTTTGCTAACTTCTCCCCTGGGCGGAATTATGGACTCAAAAAACACTGGAAAATGTAAAATTGTCCGCTGAATCGATTGCCGAAGACTAGAACGTTCTATCTATCATATTAGTCGAGTTATGAGCACTTTTAGTTTTGAAAACGGGATTTTCGAAAATTTCATGATTTCATTTGAAGGAGAAAAAATGACTTTAGACAAAAACAGACTGTGGCAGTCGATTTTCCGCATCAAAAAACCCCTCCAGACGAATTTTGAGCAATATTTATTCCAAAAACGTATTTTTTGTCGAAAATTTTGAAGCAGGGGGTAGGTATGGAAATATTTAATGTAAACTGCATTGTGCTAACTTCTCTCCTGGGCGGAATTATGGACTCAAAATACACTGTAGAATGTGGAATTGTCCGCTGAATCGATTGCCGAAGACTAGAACGTTCTATCTATCATATTAGTCGAGTTATGAGCACTTTTAGTTTTGAAAACGGGATTTTCGAAAATTTCATGACTTCATTTGAAGGAAAAAAAATGACCTTAGACAAAAACAGACCATGGCAGTCGATTTTTCGCATCAAAAAAACCCCTCAGACCAATTTTGAGCAATATTTATTCCAAAAACGTATTTTTTGTCGAAAATTTTGAAGCAAGGGGTAGGTAATATTTAATGTAAACTACATTGTGCTAACTTCTCTCCTGGGCGGAATTATGGACTCAAAATACACTGGAAAATGTAAAATTGTCCGCTGAATCGATTGCCGAAGACTAGAACGTTCTATCTATCATATTAGTCGAGTTATAAGCACTTTTAGTTTTGAAAACGGGAATTTCGAAAATTTCATGATTTAATTTGAAGGAGAAAAAATGACTTTAGACAAAAACAGACTATGGCAGTCGATTTTTCGCATCAAAAAACCCCTCCTGAGAAATTTTGAGCAATTTTTATTCCAAAAACGTATTTTTTGTCGACAATTTTGAAGCAAGGGGTAGGTATGGAAATATTTAATGTAAACTGCATTGTGCTAACTTCTCTCCTGGGCGGAATTATGGACCCAAAATACACTGGAGAATGTAAAATTGTCCGCTGAATCGATTGCCGAAGACTAGAACGTTCTATCTATCATATTAGTCGAGTTATAAGCACTTTTAGTTTTGAAAACGGGATTTTCGAAAATTTCATGACTTCATTTGAAGGAGAAAAAATGACTTTAGACAAAAACAGACTGTGGCAGTCGATTTTTCGCGTCAAAAAACCCCTCCTGACAAATTTTGAGCAATTTTCATTCCAAAAACCTATTTTTTGTCGAAAATTTTGAAGCAAGGGGTAGGTCAAAATACACTGGATTATGTAAAATTGTCCGCTGAATCGATTGTCGAAGACTAGAACGTTCTATCTATCATATCCACTCACATAAAATACACAATCAAAGATCCCAGGAGTCATTTTTGTTTTGTACGAAGACTCAACAAGAAGTAGAGGACCATATTGCTAACCTGAAGATTTGAATAATGTCTATTCAGCTTTTTGTATTGTGCACTGGGGAAGACATTAACACAATTCCAAATATTTCCGTCTACTTTGAAGACATTGGATATAAATTTCTCCATATTCTTAAGGTAGTAAACATATTATTATGTTTCGAGATTATTTTTCTTATATAATTTTGACTTTCCCTTGGAAAGCAAAATGTTTTGGAACTTCCTAGAAAAGTCATTTTGTAGACATGATGTACCACTAGAAAGCCAAAAGTTCATAAAATGTGTGAATTTGTGGAAGGTAAGTGAATAGAAAATGCGAAAAGTAGTTAACATTTTCACTCTCTAGGTATATTATATTTTTTATACAGCGGAAATATATTAAAAATACAAAAACTGTTTGTCGATATAACATGTTTACACCTAATTCACTGTCTCAAAGTAGTAACTTTTGTTTAAAGACAGAATTAAAGAAGCAAATTATCATGAAACCCTCTTGGGTGAAAAATAAGTACTTATTATATCATTAAAAGCTATTTTTGGGACTCTTTTATGTCTTTGTATTCTTATTTGCAGATACTGGGTCTTACATCAAATCAATGGACATATAAGATAATTTTCAGCCAATGTTGCACCTTAAAACCAAAAAAATATTGCATTGTACTACCACATTCTTTTTTTTTTGTTATATTAATAACCGGTAAACATCGATCAATGTTTATTCTACATTGATTTAACGTACAGCAATCATAAACTAATGACCGGTGGTCATGGATCCATGCTTTTCGTTTATTGTATCAATGTTTATTGTACATTGATTTAACGTACAACAATCACAAACTAATGACCGGTGGTCATGGATCCATGCTTCTCGTTTATTGTGTTAATGTATGTGGTTCGTAATATTAATAACAGGAAGTCATAGATCCATGTTCTTTATTCATTGATTCAATGTACATTAAACATAACTTGATGAATAAAAAAGTTAACGTACGAACGTTCATTGTATTAACGATATAGCTCATCGGCTGAAAATTAATGTTGATGTTCATTGATTTGATGTACTTTTTTATTAATATAACGTACCTTTTTCGTTCAGTGTAGATACCTACTACTACATATTGGGATTTTTTTTACGCACTAGAGCGTAAAATAAAGTTTTGCGCACTCGAATGTGTGTCTGAAGTACGTACTTTACACACGGTAGTAGAAAAAATTATTTATTTCTTAAGCTCTTTGGTGTGCATTCAATTTTCAGCCGCTGTTTTTCCCAAAAATATTCATGTTTTTTATGACATGTCTTAAACTAAACATGACCATTTTAAAAAATTTACAATTTAGCTTCTTTGTCCTTAAATTGCCTGTTGAAATGCCTCATTTCTAATTCAATTGCAGGTGAATTGAATTTGTGACAATCATTCATAGCTATTCAAAGTCATTAAAAATTAGAAAGTGGCATACAAAAAATTACCCCTTTTTGCAGTAGGTATACGTTAATACTAAAATGTTAAATAGGTGACAAATGAAAAATAAAGAAGTGTCAAATCAAAAATGGAAAAAAATGAATATGCTAGAAAAAGTGCACACCCTCCTTTATTTTAAGTTGCTTGTTCTTATGTATTCTGTCCACGACCATCTAATAATAAGTCAATATTTTACCTACTAACAAAAGGTATATCGTACCCATATATATCTACTAGAGTGGATTATGGTTCATAATACACTGCAATGTATTATGGTTCATAATTCACGCCATGACAACTCAACACTCAATATTTCGTTACATAGGTGACTAGATATGGACAATATGAAATAAACTATTAGATCTGTGTATTTTGCTCAGGAAATTTGTTTATGAAATATATCGTATCGATAAAATATTAAAATTCTCAGTATTGGTATTTTTTATAACGATATTTTCAAATATTAAGTATTTTGAAACAGTATATTTATAACGGTACGTTGTATTGATACTTTACACAGTATAGCCCATCTCGATATATGTCAAATTAGTTTATGTAGCTACCACAATATTTTGAGGCTAGTAATACTAATATTACTGACTTTTATTTAAATTATTATATTATATTATTTAAATTAAGATGCGTGGACAAAGTATAGTATTCTACTCGCAATTTATGGCCAATATTCACTCGGTAGACTTGCGCCCCTCTTCTGTGTCTCGGGACGCAAACGTCACCCATGGTGAATAATGGCTATCATAAATTGCTCGTTTAATATTATTCTATTATCCAGTTAAGTTTTTGGATCTTGTCAACATTTAGAATAGAAACAGTTGTTTTTTCTATTAGCCGTGGCTGAAATCATAATCAGTGGCCAAATAAACCTAAGAATTGATTAAGTATTTCTCTAGTTATTCAATTTATTCAATAATTGTATATTTATAGTTTATACCTAATTAAGGTCTAATTACCACACAACCAAACTTTTATGTTCGAGCAATCAACAATTTTTTTTTAAGTTTTAGGTCGATTACAGCAATTCCGATATCATGATAATTTTTACTTCATTGATTGGATTATTATGCAGTACCTAAGCCTGTTCATGATTTCTCTTTTATATGTTGTTTAATAAATATCAAGTTACTATTTCAATCAACAAGTAATATTCTTGCAACAAACTATAAAAATGAAATTTACTGGTAACCAGTTCAACAAAGATAAAATAGACATTAAGTTATATTATATTTACTCAGTTTTGAAATATTAACAGTGTGGTTTTGTAGTCATTTGTTCTCTGGTTCGTTCATAATTATAAATCATTTTGAACGTATGATTACAACTTAAGTGAATATATTATTACTCTAACAACTATAATATGCTGCAGAACTAGCAGTTACTTTGTGAATAATATGCCAGTTCACCGAAACTCTTATCTTCTTTTTTTTTTCAATTGTATTTATGAAATTATAAACATTTTCTATGATGTATGGAATTGTTTATACAGTTTAGCAGTTTTTTCGAAAAATACGTTTGGCAGGTAACTTTCTGGACATCCTATATGATTTTTCTTGGTACGGTAGAAAAAAGTTTAAGATTTTATTTTCCAACAAATTCCAAGAAAATTATTAATACCCATACCCCAAGGAATAAACAGGAGATATTTGGGAACTTTATTTCACGAAGAGTCTTACAACTTCATTTATTTAACATTTTTTCTTTGTTTTTGTTAGAAGCTTAAAACACTTCATATTAAACTGTAAATTCGGAAATAAAAATAAATATTTTTAAAACTTCACTTCAATAACCTGTATTTCGTCAACAAGGATTATAAACGAGAGACTGTCCGTGTTTAAGCATCAAGATAAATGTAACAAATTGGATTGTGACACCCGAGATATTAAATCATAAAAACTGACATTCGTAACAAACTGATTTTGTATTTATTTACCCATTATACCGTAACCTCATTGTATATGAATAGTTTATATGTATGATATATCAAATTTTATTGATCTCACTTTCGAATTTTATTATAAATATCGATCCGCGTGTAAAATTATTTTTATATATTGATAAGGATCATCCTAACAATCGTTTACACGCTATTATTTTCTTTCACCTATAATTATTTAACAACTAATAGTTTGAAGATTGATATACGTCCTTGTCAGAAGGAAGTTAATTGGACAGAATATTTTGGACGTTTCTTTTATAAGCAAACTTTCTCGAGAACAAATCACAGTCGACTTAAGACTTCATCTCTCGAAAACTTTTATTTTTCCTACAAACGCCCAATTATGTATATATTTGGCACACCTAACTTTCTCACTCTTCTTTTTTTTTCCATTTTCACTTTCTTTAGCTTCTCGTCATTTTCTTCAGCATCATTTTTCTTTTTCCGCTTACATATTTGTCTTCAACCATTTCTTTCTCATTCCTTCTTTCTTTATCCCATCTTACGTCACTTCTTTTTATCCTCCTTCTGTCGTTTCTTACATTTTCCTTTTCATTTTCAGCTCTTTTCTTTTTTCTTTTTTTTATCCTCCACATCTGGATTCATATTTCTCCCAACCCAATGACTTATATATCTCTCTAAATTTTTGTTTATTTTCAAACAGCTTTTCTTTGATCTCCACTTAGATGTTCAGTCTCCTGTTTTCCATTTTTTCCATGTTCCTTTCATTTATTTTATTTCTTTTATTTTTTCATCATTCTTTTTCTTCTTTTTCTTTGGGTTCGGTTTTCGCTTTCCATTGTTATTCCGTTTGTTTGTTTCTTCCCATCTTTTACGAATTTTCATCTTCGTACTTCATCTAGTACTTCCATTAATTCTTTTCTTCTTTTTCACATTTCCCTTGTTCTTTTTTCGTCAGTCCTTCCTTTTGTTTTACATTTTTCTCGTCTCTCCCTCCATTTCAAATTCTATTGCATTTTACCTGCTTACCAATTACCTTTTATCTTCTCCTTTTTCTTTTGCCTCTTTTGTTCTTCTTTTTTTTACTTCACTTTTGAATATATTCATCCTTTATTTTCATTCATCTGTTCTTTTTGATTCTCCTTTCCTTTTTCAAAGCCCTATATTTTTTCTTTGTTGCCAATTTTTATATATCTTTTTCTCTTCTTATTCCGTATTTATTCCATTGCCTCCTTCTTCTGTACCTTTTTACTTCTTCATTTTGCCTTTTTTATCTTTTCTTTTTCCAAACCTGTTGACTTTTCAATACAATTTAAATTCAATTTCACAAAACTCAATATCCAAAAAAAGATTTGAAATCAAATAAAGTAAGGGTTGGTAATTTCACTCCATTATAATGTAACAGGAATTTTAAGAAAATAAAAGCGATAATCATTACAAAATTTGGTTTTTCTATCTTCACTTAAATTTGACAAAAAAAAATCGAAGATCAATTTCACTCAGCAACTTTTAAGGATCTTGGTTGAGGATATTTTTTCCTAATTCTATCATTATTTCCTACCGGCAATCACTAAACTTATTCACATGAACACCCTATATATTTACTAACTACCTGATCTATCTTATACTTCTTCTAGAACGTATCAATTTTGAGATGGAAGCCTGCCGGTCGAGATTTTATCAGCGATGTAGGTCACACTGTTGCCTCTAGACAGATCACAGTAATGATAATTGCGATATTATCGATACAATAATTATTCTCGTATTTGATGGCTCGTGTGTATTTCTAAATGATATTTTTTTTAACGAGGAAGTTCAAGCATTTACAATCAGCACTTGATTGCTGATGTATGTGCGTGTAAATATATAATGAACGATTGAAACCTGTTAAATGAATGGAATTTCAAAGAAAATTGTTATATAAGAGATTCCATTATAGGAGTTTATGAAAATTCATTCGAATGGTGAAAATAGTAAAGATACATTTAAAAACATACTTTCTATTAATAGGATACAGTTTCTTCAAATTCAACATTTTTCTATACTTTGCTTTTGCACAAGTTTTTTTTATTTTAAGTTATGTCTATGAAAAAAATCTCGAAAGAAGGATGTGGTGTTTACTCCAGAGCACTAAGCCTAAGGAAAAAATATCAGCGTGTTTCAAACAGAACTCGCTGGTATCTCAATTGCCACAAAAGAACTAACCAGAAAAGGAATTTCTGGCAAAAACACAAAGTGCACTGACAGTAGACAAGCCCTATTAGCTCTGAAAAGACAACGTGTTATATCGTGGCTAGTACTAGAGTGCCACCAAGATTTAGCTAACGCCTCGGCAGATATTTTCCTGAGGAGGGTTAATGGGTACGACAGGAATAAAGGTAATCGCATTGCCGATTTTTCAGGCAGGGAAGCGGCTGAAATAAAAATTTTAGGACCCAGTGACACCTACGGCCTGACGACTTTGCGGAACTAGCCAGTCCCTTAAGAGATGTACAATGGGTCACATGTGGCCTAAGTACTGTGAATCTACACTCACCTTTCCCACTTTACAGACACAGATGCCTATGAAAAGTATAATAATATAATATGAAAATAGTATGTTAGAGTATAAGTGGATATTAAGGTCTTTAAAACACGCGGGAATCGCCGTCGTGCTCGAAATAGAGCAACATTAGTTTGTCATGGAAAGGTTAATAGTATCAAATTAAATACCATTTCCTCCTATTTGAAAAATCGAAGTATTAATATATCAAACAATATCACTTGCACTTTCCATTTTCATTTATAAAATTGAAATTGTTAAATATTGTTCAAATAATGGTTTTGACGTTAAAAAATGCTCCTGTCAGATCCCTAATAAAAAAAATTGTTATTTAGACCATTAGACATTACACTTCTCATTCTCATTACATTTCTCGAGATGTTGATGTTGCCATGGTAACTTTAAAAAACGCGCGTGTTTTAAAGTTCGTTTTAAACACGCTGGGGCGTGCGTTAAATAGGTAAAAGGGTACACCAATAAAAAAAATTGTTATTTAGACCATTAGACATTACACTTCGTTTCTCGAGATGTTGATGTTGCCATGGTAACTTTAAGAAACGCGCGTGTTTTAAAGTTCGCTTTAAACACGCTGGGGAGTGCTTTAAATAGGTTAAAGGGTTCACCGATAAAAAAATCTATTTTGCCCCAAAATATTTCTTCATAATTTTTATTTACCACGTTTCGATAGCGTTCCAGTTGCCATTATCAAGAATTATTTCGTTTTAGTATATAGGCAACTATTGCAGAAATTTATGAGCGAAGAGCACCAACAATAAAAGGGAAGCTTCAAATAAAGTTTTATACAATATAACGAAACAAAAGATAAAGATACGTCATTAGGAAGGATTTCAAATGCGATTGACAACACTTTTTACAGTATTGGATTATATTTTAAATTAAGCGAGATATTGCCTATAAACGATAACTTGGGACACCTTGTATAGTAAATAGTTATTCATAATAAACTTAATAGACACTTTGTTTTCTTTACGCTTTTCGTAAAATAATCCTAAAAATATGCTCAAAACCATATTTTTCTTGAAAAACCATCAAATCCTTCACACATAAAAACCGAATTTTAAGATTAATTTTTTTAACAAGTCATCACACCTTTCAACCATAAATTTTATGATTCATAAATAGCTGCAGACAGAAATTTAATTGGTTTAACACTGTTTTCACTTTAGGTACACAAATAAGTTTGTTTTTAAGTATTTTGTTTTGGATTGGATTCAAGATATTTGCCACATAAAAATACCCACATTCAGGTCTGTTTATGATCATCAGGATAATCCGTTATGTCCTTAAAAATAAAATAAAGTTTCGAGATTTAAAAATACATGGGATGAGACAAAACAATATATTATAGAGGGATGTTCAGAAAAATCTTGATTCAATCATGGACCGGACAGAGAGGCAAGTTACATTTTAAAAATTGTTTCTCCAATTTATTTTCCATCTGAGACTCTTGAATAATAAGTGTTCAAATATGAGAAATCCAAAGAAATTTGTATAAATTCACAACTACCAGCATAATACCGTTAGTTCCTAAATACCTATCCCAACCAGTACTTTTTACTTCCTAGTTAGATTGAATTGAAAACAGTACTTTCTTGCTGCTTAGCATATTCCTATACGTTTTATCTAAAATATTCCGGCCTGTCTAGTGCAATTTTCTCAATTATGTATGTAGCAATAACACTTTAACAATTTATATACCGATATTAATCTTGGATTGTTTATAAAACACTATTTACGTTCTACCTACTGGCTTCAAGCTAGAAGGTAGTTTGACATTAGAGCAATCATAAAAACATTTCAATTTCATCTCGACAGGAAGTGCTGCAGAATACGAAATGTGAAGTATTTAAAATTTTTCCTCCTTGCAGCAGATTTTATTCATGGATTTTTATTAATTTATTTTGATTTTTCGCATGGAAATATGACCGGATTATATAGCGTCATTGTTATTTTATCAACGTAAAGCTGATAGCTTATTATCAATAGAATAGAATAGAATAGAATAGAATAGAATAGAATAGAATAGAATAGAATAGAATAGAATAGAATAGAATAGAATAGAATAGAATAGAATAGAATAGAATAGAATAGAATAGAATAGAATAGAATAGAATAGAATAGAATAGAATAGAAAAGAATAGAATAGAATAGAATAGAATAGAATAGAATAGAATAGAATAGAATAGAATAGAATAGAATAGAATAGAATAGAATAGAATAGAATAGAATAGAATAGAATAGAATAGAATAGAATAGAATAGAATAGAATAGAATAGAATAGAATAGAATAGAATAGAATAGAATAGAATAGAATAGAATAGAATAGAATAGAATAGAATAGAATAGAATAGAATAGAATAGAATAGAATAGAATAGAATAGAATAGAATAGAATAGAATAGAATAGAATAGAATAGAATAGAATAGAATAGAATAGAATAGAATAGAATAGAATAGAATAGAATAGAAATAGAATAGAATAGAATAGAATAGAATAGAATAGAATAGAATAGAATAGAATAGAATAGAATAGAATAGAATAGAATAGAATAGAATAGAATAGAATAGAATAGAATAGAATAGAATAGAATAGAATAGAATAGAATAGAATAGAATAGAAAAGAATAGAATAGAATAGAATAGAATAGAATAGAATAGAATAGAATAGAATAGAATAGAATAGAATAGAATAGAATAGAATAGAATAGAATAGAATAGAATAGAATAGAATAGAATAGAATAGAATAGAATAGAATAGAATAGAGTTACTTTGAATCACAAAATTCCAGTGACGTCAATTCAGGAAGTATGAGTTCACGCATGGCTTTTAAATAGTGCTGAAACAAGTACGAAACGCATATTCTGTTGGAACAAACGTGTTCATTGTGGGTAGGAGGAAAAATTATATTTATTACTCGAGACTAAGGTGCCCTTTTTCATCATTGCAAAGCGCAAAACATTTAACTATCCTGCGGTTAGTGGTAGAAGTCATCATGTAGAAGTGACACTTTTTTTCCTAGTCGTGAAAATAACAATTCCCACCTAATTTAACAAAAAGTACTTTAATGAGAGATAGTTAAGTTAGGTACTTATCTACCTACTATAAGTAAGAAGCATGTTAAAAAAATTTTAATTTCTACAAACATAATTGTTATTACGCAGATTTTCTCACTAGTATATAACTTAATTTCTGTTTTTTTCTTAAACTAGAAAGTTACAATCTCCTTAATAAGTTCTAATAATAAACATAATCCTGAGAAAAATCTTCATCGCGTTATTGTTTGTCTGCTACCTATTCTATTTTATAAATACATGTTTAGATTTAATTAAGTTGATTTTACTTTTTCCTACACACACCCCACCCACATAATTGTACTTTTCGTTTTTATACAGCTGTTTCCGGAATGAGATACATTCGTTTTCTTTTTTATTTTCTCTTCTACGATGTATGATGGAATAAAATTCCTAAGTATTTCCACTTCCTAAATATAGTCTAGAGAATGAATAGATTAAGTTGAAATTTTGAACATAAATGTGAAAATCTGTGACCAGAATATAAAGGAAATATAAAGGAAATTTCACGAACAAATTAAAATTTACTTTTAACACAAATATCATACATAGTTTTTTGTACAACTCCTATTTTAATATTAAAATAATAAAAATTTAAGAAAATTACATTTTTACCTCTATAGTCAGTTAATTATTTCTTTGGCGTTTTAACAAAATAATTCTCATTTCCTGAATATCTCCAATTCCGTTTATATAAAGTATAATCTTCCTAACGATCCTCATCCGACCCTCCAAGATACATTTTTCCAGACAAACAAATGTAATTACACTTCAAAGCGTCAACATATTTTCCAACGAATACGAATACCTAGACACGTTCGGCGTTGTTATTTAGTACATCCGGTAAATGCATTTCGGTATTCAAATTCTAATTACTCTGTCAGATGGCAAAATAGAATCTAAGGTCGTACAAATAAGGCAAACAACCTTCAAGTGAAATAAGTACGAGCAGAAGGTGGTATTGAATAAACATACTTATGAAATGATAGGTAGTCTACTTGAACATTATTGACAGAAAATAAATAATATTGTTTTTCTACAGGCTAGCTCATAATAGGGAGCTACAACTAATAACTATTAATGCACGCTTTTAGTTTTCAGATCACAAAAATGTTCGGTCATGTCATGTCTACACCCAATATGATCTTAAAGTGAAAATTCAGATGAAGAAAGAGATAATGGGTTTTAAATGCATGGATTTAGTGGCGCCAATGAAAACTGGCGCGTCAGTAAATTAGATTAGCAAGTGTAATTTTTATTTTTGCATGACTGAAATCACTGGCGTCAGTGGTGAAAAAAACCCTCCGAAAATAAAAACTTGCAAGTGTAAACAAGTAGTTTGATTTTCGATTCGGTTGAGCTTCTAATTTTAATATTAACGCATCTCTCATGTGGGTATCCACAAAATCCAATAGAGTATCAAAATGTTGCTTTGTAATCCGAATTTTTTATAGCTCGCAGGATCTTCTGCTGCATGCAAGTTTTGCAGAAGCACCCAAATTAGGTCGGCGATCAATCCATGGTTTAACCCAGTCACGGCCTTTTCGTTGATTGCGTCTCTTTTTCTCTAATTCTTTTATCTTTTATCTAAATATCTAAAATACCAAATACCATTAATAGACTTGGGAAGAATGCCATTCAATGGTACACAGACGGTTCAAAAGCAATAGGAGGAACTGGGATAGGAGTGTTCGGGCCAGGAACCAAACACTCTGGAAGCTTGGGAAAAACCCCAAGTATCTTTCAAACGGAAATCCACGCCATAAGAAAGTGCGCCCAGTTCAATATTTATAAAGGATACAGAAGACAAAGGATTATCATAATGTCGGATAGTCATCCAGCCATTAAAGCACTAAGCTCTTGTGTAATCAGTACCAAAATGGTGTGGGAATGACTAGACAAAATCAATGAACTAGGCGCGAACTACTATGGATTCCAGGACACACTGGAATAGAAGGAAATGAAATAGCAGATTAACTAGCAAAGAAGGGGACCGAAATATCTTTCTGGGGGCCTGAACCCTTTTGCAGAATCAGTCCAAATGTAATATTGGATGAAATAGGTGAAGCCGAGAGAAAGAGAAGATCGGACTATTGGAAATATCTAGTACGGCTTATACAATCAAAGATTCTTCTGGGCGACTACAACCTGCTGAGATCAAATGAATGCATAAGTCAAATTAAAACTGCGCTAAGAGTTTTAATAGGGATCCTAACGGGTTATTGTCGCCTGAATGAGAACATGATAAAGATCAAAATAGTCGAGGAAGCAGAATGTAGATATTGTGACATGGATGAAGAAACCTCCATCCACAAACTTTCCAACTGCACAGCATTCCAGAATCCTAGAGCACACACTGGATAGAAAAGGAGCAATTACTTAAGTTGAATCCTGCAAATATCCTAAATTTCCTCTGGGAAAAGGGACTAAAGTAGAAGTAAGGGAGCACAATAGATATCTTAGGGCTCAGTGAATGTCACCCCAAATATACATACATACCTATCTTTTATCTTTCAAACGACAGGCTTTAGAAAGTTCACTCGACATAGTGCGCACTGTTAAAAGCACTTTAACAATAAAAATGGTGTGCTAATAGAACTGGTGCGCAAATAAAACTGGTGCGCAAATAAAACTCAGGCGACCACTGGCGTCACTAAATCCATGTATGTGTAAACGCACCATATCTACCAAAAGGATGTTGTTTGGAAATGTGCCTGCTGGTATGTCTCAATATGGGTTTTAGAAATGATTGAGTTTATATATTTTCAATCTATTTGTTTATAAATTATGTAGGGTAGTAATTACATATTCTCTCCGGTACGTATTCCAACTATAAACAAAATAAATTCTTCTAATATTGTTTTTGTGTTAGTGTGGTGGTCAATGTACATTGAAAAGCAAAATTGTTTAAACAAAAAATAAGAGAACGTGTTAAAAATTACTAACGGTGTTATAAAAGTTCACCTTGGAACGAGTTGTATTAGATCATTAAAAAAAGTTTCTTATTTTATAGTTGACATTGTCTCTTAGATATCTTCATTATATATCTTGATCATACTAAAAATACGAAACAGGTGTATTAACATTGAACAATTACGTGAAAAGGTTTCGGTAGATTGTACTTCAATAGTTTTTTTATTCGTCTGGTTGATTTGGTATGGAGATTGTAAGATATAGTATAAGATTCTATTATAGTTGGGTACAATATTATAATGATTAATAAAACTCCGTGACACTGTCTCTCAATTTTACTATTTTACTCGATTCAGTATTATGGTTATTTCTAGACTAAACATTTTTAAGTTTCAACTATCCAAATCTCAAACAGCCCTCTTCACTCTTCACCTCGGTCGTATATTATATTCTATGAGGACGGTGATAAAGATCGGATAACTAACACCGTAAGTGTTCGAAATTATATTCCATCTCAGTCTTGTATAATAGATACGTTTCTCAAAATAAAATATACCTAACACTCGGCCATCCTGATCATTTGGTCTGTCCTCAGACCCTAAATATATATTATACTAATCAAGAAACTAAAAAGATTTTTAAAATAACGTGAATCAAAACAACTTATGCATTAGCTAATAATGATAATAATACACAAGAAAATAGAATATAACACTCGGCCTTCCTGACAATTTCGTCTGTCCTCAGACCCTATATTATATCTAACTTAACATAAATTCAACATTACATCGTTAGAGCAGTTTGAGAACAAAAAAAAAAATAATCATGACACTGAAGTGTCTGTTCGTTATTTACAGGCATTATATTTACTAAATAAAAATACAAAGACAACTTTGCCAAAAAAAAAACACATTAGCGAAGTACTCTTATAGGCACGTTGCCAAAAAAAACACAGTAGCGACTTTCGCTTATAGGCACGTTGCAAAAAAAAATACAGTAGCGACTTTCGCTTATGGGCACGTTGCCAAAAAAAAACACAGTAGCGACGTTCGCTTATAGGCACGTTGCCAAAAAAAACACAGTAGCGACTTTCGCTTATAGGCACGTTGCAAAAAAAAATACAGTAGCGACTTTCGCTTATGGGCACGTTGCCAAAAAAAAACACAGTAGCGACGTTCGCTTATAGGCACGTTGCCAAAAAAAACACAGTAGCGACTTTCGCTTATAGGCACGTTGCAAAAAAAAATACAGTAGCGACTTTCGCTTATGGGCACGTTGCCAAAAAAAAACACAGTAGCGACTTTCGCTTATAGGCACGTTGCCAATAAAAAACACTGTAGCGACGTTCGCTTATAGGCACGTTGCCAATTATAAAAAAACACTGTAGCGACGTTCGCTTATAGGCACGTTGCCAATAAAAAACACTGTAGCGACGTTCGCTTATAGGCACGTTGCCAATTATAAAAAACACTGTAGCGACGTTCGCTTATAGGCACGTTGCCAATAAAAAACACAGTAGCGACGTTCGCTTATAGGCACGTTGCCAATTATAAAAAAACACTGTAGCGACGTTCGCTTATAGGCACGTTGCTACTAATCCTCTTCGCTCTGTATACTTATCCATTTTTTTTACATGATCTGCGGCTACAACAGTTCTCTTACGTTTAAATCCCTCCCGCAGATCTTCAACTTCGTATCTATCATTGAATAATACCTTTGTGATGCGAAAAGAACCTTTGTATTTGGGATGAAGTTTATGACTACCACCAGTAGTTGGTATACTCGTTATTAATACCCGTACTAACTCTCTTTCGTCATATTTGGTGGCATCTCGTCTTATTTTGTCGTAACGTTGTTTTTGTTTTTTTTCTGGTCTTTTGTTATATGGTCTGAAATCTTACATCTCAACTCCTCAAGATCTAACCTATCTATTTTATCTTGAACTTCATTCAAAACTCTTGCCTCAGATGCGTGTTTTGAATTATAGCCAATTAGCGCTTTCATAGGGGTCGAATTAATGCCTTTATTAAAGCTAGTATTGAGTGCACTTTGCACTTGTTTTACGTATTTATCCCAATCTCTTTCGTATTTACCTGCGGTTATCGTTAGTTTACATTCTCGTTTTGAAGACGCCTGTTTGTAGTACATACACCTTAGGCATGCATTCACATATTTTGTGACAAATTTTCTAATTTTGCAAACCAGTAGTTTTCTCGAATTCTTTGTAGTACTTTTTTTTTATACCGAGATGTCCAGAATCATCTTGGCAGAGACGACAAATTTGCATACGTGCTGCTCGAGGAACAACCCATACATTGACCCCGTTTCCTAATTTGCTGTATAACTTATTACCCTTCAACTCGTATTGATCAAAGTATAATTTGTTTTCTCCATTCTTTATTTTACTGGCAAGAATATTTCTAATTCTACAGACCTGTTCATCTTGCAATTAAGCGACGGTAATCCAGTTCGCTTCTGTCAAATCTATTTGAAAAACTTCAATCAAATTCACAGATAAGCTTACGGGAGACAAACTGTATAAAAGTAATCGGTCATCACGCTTAACCATAACTACGTGCTCCTGGTTAATAAAATCTCTACCTACTAATAAAAATAAAATAATATTTAAGGTATTTGTCGGGAACAATTATAGCATTTACTCGTGCCGAAACCCCTTGTATAGTAGCGAATATTTCACAAAAGGATCTACTATTTAAAAAGGTGCCCATAAAACTACACATAGTTATTTCCTTCGAATCTATATATTGTAGCCTGAGTTTCCTAACGAGGGAATCTTTTGTAATTGTGTTTGAACTGCCAAGGTCTATTAAACAAATTATTTTTTTGTCAAAAATTCGAGCATGCTGTAAAAATATATTAGGGTGTATGTCATTAGTTAACAACTTAACCTGATGTATTTCTTTCTTCGCTAAAAAAACATTTTTCTTTAGTATGACCCAGTCTTTTGCAGTTTGTACATTCAAGGCGTTCTTTTCTGCAATTAACTGAAATGTGACCTAATTTACCACAATTGTAGCACTTTACACGTGACCCAAAATCATTTAAATTGTAACTATCAGATGTAACTAGTCGAGATTGAAGGTTTATGTTTCGCATTGTTCACATTAAATTTTATTTAAAATTTATTTCGTTAGGCATGTCACCTACGGTATTAAGATAAGCGTAAAGATCGTTGACATCCTTATGTTGTGCGGCCCTAACGGTTCGTGATATATTCTCGTCCTTAATACCACCTATCACTGCATCAATCAAATACGCATCAGGTATAGCTATATCAAGTGCCCTTAACTTAGACATTTTCTTGAAACAATAATCCCCTAAGTTTTGACCCGGTTTAGTTTCATAATTAGCAGCTTCCTTCAATAAATTAGAAAATGGAACAGACTTACGGAAATAAATGCTCATTGATGTTTTAATTTCATTCCAGCTGGAGTCATACTCCACGTTTTCATCATACCATTGACGTGCATTGCCTAGTAATCGACCAGAAATGAGCCGAAGAATAGTATCGTCATTCCACTGATACCGTTCTGCTAGGCTATCCACTTTATTCAGCCACTTATTAACAATCACATTATCCCGATTTGGATCAAAAATAGGTACTAAAAATTCGTCCCCCGGGCGAATGCTCATCGAACACCCCTTTAGTTTACTTATTTCATTTCTTAACCGTTTTATTGTCCTTTTTCTCTTTGATCGGTTATTGGAACTCGAACTTTCACTAACACTTGTCGACGACGATGATGAACGGTCCCAGTTTCGTTTTTTATGTTTTCCCATGGCGTATAATAATTTTAACTATTTCGAAAAATAATTCCAACTGATTTTAAAAGGTATCCCACCGCTGCTTTGTAAGATATAGTATAAGATTCTATTATAGTTGGGTACAATATTATAATGATTAATAAAACTCCGTGACACTGTCTCTCAATTTTACTATTTTACTCGATTCAGTATTATGGTTATTTCTAGACTAAACATTTTTAAGTTTCAACTATCCAAATCTCAAACAGCCCTCTTCACTCTTCACCTCGGTCGTATATTATATTCTATGAGGACGGTGATAAAGATCGGATAACTAACACCGTAAGTGTTCGAAATTATATTCCATCTCAGTCTTGTATAATAGATACGTTTCTCAAAATAAAATATACCTAACAAGATGATTAAAAAAAGATTTGCATTCACCTAAAAGGTATGTATGAATTATATATTGTTCAAATAGAAATATTTAAATGCATGGAGGTGCATTAGGAACAATTTGCGACGTAGAACGCTGAAAATACAATATTGAAGTTTAAATAATACAATTTTCCGCAAATCACTACAAAATTTTGACATTCCAGACGAAGTTTCTTATAGAAAAAGTCAATATTTCCTACACACTTCCTCTCCGTACGGAAGTGATGGAAAACACATTGTTTATAAGGAGTTAATAATTCTAATGAAGCAGTATTCACTGCTGCAACCATCTCTTAAGGAGTCATAGAAAAAGAAAATTTATCATCACTTCATTTAACTTTCGGAAACACCAGCAATTACACTCATATGCGTCAAATTTGACAATACAACCGTAATACTTTACCACAGTAACCCAAGTAAAACGATTTGTCTCGGCGCCCCGAACTTAGGAATCCTCACATTTGCTAGCCGCTTTTCCTACTCGGTAAACAATATTTGGGAATAAGAGAGTCCAGTTTCCATATTTTTTTTGAAAAGGAGCCGTTCCTTCGTCGGCACCACCTCAGCCTCTTGGGCTTATTGTGGATCCTCCTAGTGTTTTGACTACAGCCTATTCAGCCAATAAGTTCCCTCTATTAGACCATACAGGTTCCTTGCTGGTTGGTTAGGAGTCTTTTAGAGTCACTTGGGGTTTACCATGCATTTTCTGCCTCTTGGGATCCAGCGTCTCACAGCTGCATAATATATGCAGAGCTGTTTCGGTGTCCTTTTTGCATCTTCTGCATGTAAGGTCTCCATGTACATCCCTATTTTCTTCAGGTGCTTCTGTGGAAAATTATTCCGTAAGTAGCCCCGTTATGGTACCTAGTTTATTCCTGCTTATTAGGAGTAGTTTTTTCGCTATTTTTTCTGATGGTTCTCTAATAAATTTCTTTGCATGTGTTTGCCTGGGCGTATCCTTCCAGTGTTTATTGTGTTGTTCTTTCACCCACCCTTTTAACCATGACCTAGTGGAGCATTTGGGAATACCCACAGCTGGTTCGGGTCCGTTCATCAGAGTTGGCAATCCTGCTCATGCCAGTTCCTCACCTTTTTTATTGCCAGCCATTACTTTGTGACCTGGGATCCGCTCCAGTGTTACACTGTTTCGAACCGCCAGTCTTCTAAGCTCTTCGCCGCATTCCCATACCAGTCGAGATGTTATCTTAGAGCTCTGAGGTACTTTAAGGGCAGCTTGACTTTCACTGTAGTTCCTGATCAGCATATTGTTGTAAGCTCCCATGTTACTGGCCCTTGCACAAGCAAGTATTTCATAGACCTTGCTTGAAATACCAAGGTGTATTTGCCAAGCGAGACGATTCCTTCATATTTGCTCGAAATGCTGTATGTGTCCGCTCCGGTGCCGAGCTAATTCCTTGATCCGTCTGTATACCAGATCAGTTCATTCACTCTGCTGAGTGGTGGTGCGTTTTCTTAAGCGACTAGTGAGAATCTCACCATGAGATTGGTGTAGGTATTGTAGGGTTGCTCAAAAGATAAGAGTTTATTTCTTACACGGTACTCACTTATGGCGGAAGCTGCGACCTTTGCCAAGACTATTGCTACAATTATTTTGGAATGAACAATCGATTCAGCTGGTGTTTTAAGGCAAAGTATATTGTCAGTAGAGTGGATTATTAATCGAGTATGGTATGGTCAAAACCTGAACTCTTATGCCTTATAAGGCCATTTCTGCATGGTTTATATATAGTATTTCTTGTTTTATTCTTACCAACCATGCTTCTAATCCCTCCGACGTTATTGATTAGTGATGAGACCAATACTTAGACAGTCTTGGTAACGGTCTTGGTCTTGCTCAAATACCAAATAGTTTTTGGAAAATTTTCGAGTTCTTTTACAGGTATAGGTAGCAACATTTGATGTTGACACGAATATTCTCATATTATATCTTATTTAAAATGAATGTTGTTTTCTATAGTTTTGTTATTGACTAGCATTTTCGGTCATCGTTTTGGTCCTCTTCTTGTTTATTCGTTCTTGGTCTTGGTCTCGCAAGTGTATACGTACGATCTTTGTCTTAGTCTTGGTGCAAGAGCAAGACTGTAAGACCGGGACAGAAAATAGAAGGTAACAAGACCCAAAACTGCAATTTTTGAGCCATTCGTATTCTAAGCGCTCACGCATCAAGTATTCCCTTCTCGGTATGAATTTTTCTTTTCCAAAATGCAACAATAGCTACGAATTAATTATGGAAAATGGAGCTACGAGTTTTTGTATCTTATAGTAAACAATCCCTCTAACATGAATAAACATTTTTCGCTATCACACAAATTTTTTTCAAAATATTTTCCTCCCAAAAACGTAAATCGATCCTCTCGTAATTTAGCGGTTCCTATTTTGATTTCGTCGCCAGGAATTTGAAACTCGATATAAATCTCTTCGGTAGAGGTTTCAGTGACATTGAAACATTATAATATGCAATAATGATAAACTGTTGACATTTTAAATTTCAACTAAAATATTCAAATTTATTCCACGTGTTGTAAAAATTCTTGAAATATATCTTCGAAATAAATACATACATACAAATACAAATACAAATAAATACATCATATAACTATTATTTTGAAGTAATTATAGTATTACTACTGAATATATACACCATTATAAAGTGATATGAGTGAGCATCAAAAAGAAAGAAACACTCAATTGGAACGTGCGATTTGTCCACGAATAAAAATTCAATTAAAAAAAGATACAAAATATTAGGCAGATTCGTATCAGCATCTAATGAAGTCCATTCTTTCCATAACCCCATGAATAACATTCGCTCAAAACCGAAAGTAGGATTATTTATAGACATTAGAGGCGATATTTATGTTTAATTGTACCTAATGTAATGTATAACAGATCTTCTTCTCTACCGGCTTACAGAATGTTTTCTACCGGCTGCCACCTGTCAGAAGTTTGTCTTTACTAGCTAAGTGCAGTAATAAAAATATAGAAACAGAAACAAATAAATTCAAACTCAGCAACTATAAAGAACTGTATGTCAATTATAAACAAAATATTAGCATCTATAGTCAAAGGCACTCTTAACGTGCGGGTCATACGATTCAACAAAGACATACTCACAGTTTTTGTTTTCTTTTATTACGTTAAATTATAACTTCCAAATGAAATCCGTTAGATAAATAAGACAGACTTATGCAATTTTGACGGGAAAAAGAAGGATATGTATTTAGTTTTCAGCGATTCTAAAAAGTCTTTCACCAGCAGAGTTTTTATTTAAATATGTCAGTTTTGTCACTTTGACAATTCAAAGTGACAATATGAATAATAAGTAGCAATTTTCAGTTTTTTTTACTTAGTTCGATGGATTATTTCGAGAATAAAAGAAGAAGTGGAAATTCGCCAATCTGCAGTGTAATCTCACATTTTGGTAACCTCTGTGCTTTCTGATTTGATACATATGGTTAGTGACCTTTGAACCCGCACGTTAAGAGTGCCTTTGACTATACATAGTACATTCATTACAATATTTTGAACAAAAATATCAAATACCAATAGGCTCCTTGCAGATAATTTTTTTATTGCATTAAAATGATCAATTATACGTAAATATCATCCCACAGGAATATTTTCAAATTTTGTTTGATATTAAAGTCGTAATAAATAATTGAAATTCAAACGACTAAAATGCCGCCAAAAACACATTTCATGCAACAGTGACGTCACAAGGTACTTATGCCAAGTTTTGACGTCTATCAAAGTTAATTTTGACGTGCCAGGTTGTGGAAGTACAACAATCTCCACTCTTGGAAAAACATTCATTAAGCTACCCATTGAAGAAAAACTCCAAAAAAGGACCCAGAGGTAAATTATCAGATTGTGCCTTTAAAAATCCTTCAGACATCTTAATATTTAAAATTAACGATAAACAAAGGAACACAACAGTAAACACTATTAAACAATAAATTGATGCTAACATATTTCAAGTAAAAATGCTTTTAAAATGGATAAACGGGAAACCAGATTTGAAGTTTACATTTAGCGGACGACAGGTGTACCTTGTGACGTCACGACCAATTTCATTGTGTTTTCGTGTGACGTCAAATTTAAAGGACTTCGTGAAACTTTCTTATGGAATTCATGAGATAATTTTGAGTACTTCTTGGAAAAAAAAATGTGGAAGGATATTTATTATACTTTAAGAGGTTTTCAGAATACTTTAAGGTAAAAATAAAAATCTATGCAAGAGGCCTATTACACAGCATAAAGATATGACACAAATCAGCACTACTTTACCAACACCTATCACCTTCAAGCTGGAGCATACAAATGTTAAACCCATGTAGTTAAGAAAATCAACATGCAAAGAATACTTTATCGAATAATATAAATGGTTGAAAATAAGTATCAACTTTTGTAACCTGATAAAAATCCCTGAAACAACATAAAGTTGATAAAATGGAAGAGAACTAAAACTTTATCGCATTCGGTTCGGGAATAGGGTATCGAACGAAAAGAGTATCGCATACGCAATTTTGGTGATACAAATATCACCTTCGAAATTTATCACGTGAACTCAAACATACGGGCCCTGGGCAATTCACAGCTGACGGATGGGCAAAACTGTCAGATCAACTGCTAAAATTCCCCAGTTTATTTTGACGTTCATTGACATTCGATCATCGTCTAATTTATATACAAGTTTTTTTGATGTTTCTAAATTCATTGTTTCTTAAAAAACAGTTATTTTCCATAACTAATTTTTTAGGCAAATCTGCAGTATGTAGTTAATAAAATGCCGAAGCAACAGTGAATGTCAAAAGATGGTAACATCTTTGTTAAGCTATTTTGAACGGGAATGCCGAAATGAGACAAATGGGGACCGCTTACTGCTGTGAGAGAAGTAAGTAATAGTATTCGCTATTGGTATTCATTATTATTAATATTATAGTTACATATTTAAATGTATATACGAGTATTGAGTGAAAACTGTGAAAAGTGCTCAAACTTCTGAAAGACTCCAACCTTTATTTCAAAATATAAGAACTATTATATGTTTTCTCATGTAATCACACTTTGTCCCCGCTCATAACCCTAGAGGTTAATGCGGTAAAATAAATTAAAAAATCTTACATTCACAATTTTTCCCACATTGGGATTATGATTCTCTCCTCGTCAACCGTTTCTCAATTAAATCCTATTCGGAATTCCACCATGTGTAACTAGAAGTCCAATTACTCTATCAACTCCCTATAATTATCATAACCATGTAATTGAGTCTGAAAATACGATTTCAAGTAAATCTTCTCGTAATAACTGTTCCGAATTAATTTCAATGTCATATTTACAATGTACAGTTATTAACTACATAACATGATATAGTGTTGGTTATTTTGAGAAAAGAAGCAATTCTAGTATATTAATTCAGTGGAAATTATAGGTAATTATATTGTTTTCCTACAATATTTGATATGATTATATATAATAATTATATTTGTTAACTTCGTTGATAGTAATCAACTAATTTTAAATTGTATTTTGATCTAAAACTATTGATACTGAACCGTGTGGGTTTTATTCGAGGCACAGTTGGATTTCAAAGTTTAATTTGCCATTATTTTAATCTCTTTTTTCCTTATAAAGGGTGCGATAAATAAAAAGACCTACCTCGAGAAATGAAGGTGTCTGAAGAGTTCAAATTGGTTTGGTGGGGTTTCTAATGGTGAACTGTATGATGAAAATATCTATCGGGTTATAGCGAACTAATATTAATAACCGGCAAGTTCGAGTCGGATTCATTCACGCACGGAGTTAACACGAAGTTAACAATTATTGCTTCTTCTAGCTAACTGGGAAGTTGAACACATAGAAAGGATGGAAGGAGGAAGAATAATGAAACAAAAAGCATGGAGAGGTCCGGAAGGCAAAAAAAAAAAGTGGAAGTGTATTAGAAATGCAATAGACCAATTTTTGATTCATTCGAAAATCTTTATTCGCTTAAGAGATATAGCCAGGATAAATTTGTCTGAGACACCCTGTATATATCACGAACTGTTAGTTTTTCACTAATACAATCAAATCACAGCAATTATAAACACAGCTAGAAAAGACGACAATGGAAAATTTTAATTAATGAATCGAAATCGACCTTAATATATAATTAATCTCTTTGACCTTTGTCGCTTTCATTCGACGAAAATTCGACAACAAAATCGAATCTCGTTAATTACAGTAGGATTATGAAGAGATTTCGTTTTCTATTCACCAGAAACGAGGAACTGTAAACGGTATTAGCTATTATTTGATGTTCACAAGATCGATAGGTGACTCGGATATCTGTTGATGACACCGAGAAAAGAAACGAAATTATAGTAATTTTTTTCGGAGGAATAAATAAATAATAATATATTATACAATAAGGTGGTGGAAAATATTATTATTGACAGAACACCAAAATTATTCCGCGAGGAGCATATACAGTATATACACTGTGTTATTTAAAAGATGCGACATAATTATTCCTGTACAAAACTGTCAAACGCGAGCTAACTTTCAAATAATTTCATCTTTATAGGTGATTTCAAGCAGCAAATATGTTTCTATTCTATTTTCTAATATTAAGTATTTTAAAACAATATATTTATAACGGTACGTTGTATTGATACTTTCTACAGTATCGCCCATCTCTATATATGTCAAATTGTTTGAAGTAGCTGCCACAACATTTTGAGGTTAGTAATATGCCAAATCGTCACTGACTTTTATTTATTAATAAATAAATTAAGTGTCGTTGACAAAGTATAGTATTCTACTCGCAATTTATGGCCATAATTCACTTGGGTGACTTGCGCCCCTCGCCTGCGGCTCGTGACGCAAACGTCACCCATCGTGAATTATGGCTATCATAAATTGCTCGTTTAATAATATACTATTAAGATGTATAAAAGATCAATAATGTGGTTGAATAAAATTAATATACCTACTTGAACCTGTATTTTCGTTTGTCTTATCTTTATTGTCTTTGTTATTGGATAATATATAGTACAAGTGGAGATTTTTAGATAACTGTAGGTAATTTTAGAGAAAGCATTACTGCCAGATACGGAAAAGCAGTTTATAATAATTTAATAATTATTTACGTCAAGATAATACGAGTCTCCTTTCATACAATAACAAATGAATATTTGCAGAGATATATCTTGGTATCAATGATATATGGTTCCCGATTTATACGAGTATAGATCAAAGAATGAGTACATAATAATGTAGGTTGAGATTGATTTTTAGAGAATTAGTAATGAGAAAGATTGTTTCTAAGATAGAAAAAAAGGGGAAGAAATGTAAAGTAACGGATAAAAAATTAGGAGAGATAGAAAAAGCGAGAAGATTGAAAACTAAAATGTGGAGAAACAAAAAATGAAGAAAAAAGGATATAAAATAGAAGAGAAACGAAAAAAAGAGAGAGAAGGTAACTGAGGATGTCGAAAGAAAAAGCGACAAAAAAGAGGATTAAACGTACAAAAAAATAATTGAAACAGAAAATGACAGAATAGAAGAAAAATAAGAGGGAGAAGATAAAAAAAATTAATGCAAAAAGAAAATAAGGTTTTTTTAGAAAGAATAATGAAGAAAAATAAAAACAATAGAAGAGAAAATGGTAAATGAATACACAATAAAGAAGAAATTAGAGTAAGGAAGGGAGGAGACAAAAAAGAGGAAATGAATGCCAGAAAGGGGAAAGCGGAAAACCGGAAAACAAATGGAATGAAGCCCAAAAGCCTTGGTTTTCATGTAAAAAAATGAGAAATTCATAAAAACTAGGACAAAACTGATATATTGGATATTCAGCCTTTGACTCTATTTTGTTTGCAACCATATTATTTCGTTGAGATTAAGCATTTCGGAATGTTAATGCTAGTCACTACTACCGAAAAATTGGGCAATATATGGAATTCTTATAAATGAATTGAATTTTGTAGCTGAAATTTTTATTTGCCTTCATATCAATCTAAGGAATTAAACAAAAGCGAATCGACAAACGTGGAAAAACGATATGGACTGAGGATACAGGAGGAATCATAAAGTACAAGAAATAGGGTTAGATTAAAATGAGCTTATAAGCCAAAATTGGAAACAGTAGGACTTCAATAAAAGAGCAGTTTGAGTTGCAAACTTAAAAATATACAAAAATTCTTAATGGAAACTGTACACTACACATAATTCTGAAGGCGCTACGCTAAAAATCATTTAAAGAAGGACGTCTTTTTGTCTTTTTTATTTTACTTTATAGCTAATTACATTTAACATGATGTTTGTAAAATAGTTCTTTAAAAATTGACAAATTAATTTACCAACTTCGTTCACAGCTCAGCACGCTGGGTGAATTCAATTTACAGGCGACTGAGATGTAAGAAGAAACTTTGGCGCCTGTCGACAATTAAAATTAAAAATGAACTTCGGAGTCAAAGATTTCTGTTTCCAGAGGATACTGTCAACACCTTCAAAAACCATTTTTTGTTTGTATACCAGTAAGCGAGTGATATAACTGCTTACAAAATTGGTCGCAAAGGATTAAAAAATGTATTTCTCTTTGTGGAGAAAACTTAAAAGTTTACTACTATTTTTTTCTTTGCAATCCTCGTATAACAGAAGTTTTCTAAAATATCCAACACTTTAACCTTTAAAAATACCAATTTGGTTGGTATTTCTCATTTATTATGTAAGAATGTTTATAAAAATCACATTTCGAATTGATTCCCGACGATAAGTCCCGTCCGACACGAAGGAACAAACACCAAACCACGACCTTAAAATTACCTTGATCATTCGATAGATTATTCATTTATTCGGTACCGCTCGATCATTTCAACAAACAAGATTCAATTCGTATTACATAATCGACCATATTTCAAAATTACGATCACGTTTTATATATTTTACATCTACATATATTGTAACAGCGAACAAATGCAAATTGAAAGAAGAAAAAAATCTAATTACGGTAAAGATCCTTATGGTTTGTATTATTTGTGAGTAGAAAGCATAAGTAATGGCGTTTATTTGTTCGTTTGTGTTGCGTAAATGGTGGGCGGAAGTGTGTATAATTTTCATTCAATTAATTACAATAATCAAAGACGTTTTTGGGCCACGATTTATTGATATACCGCCCGCATTTAGAGGCATAAGAAAAATAAATAAATTTTGCATATTTACTATAGCTGTTTGTCATATACAGTGTCAATTTAAATTATGAAATAAAACAATTTTAATTTGTTAAAATCTACATTATATTGAACTAAACGTTGTGACGAGTTTCGCTAACACAGTAGTTTTGTCAAACGAATGAAGGTATAATGAGAAATTTTCAATTTATACAGTGCCTTAATACTAAATTATATTGATATTAACAATAAAATTATAATCTATTTACAAGGAAATAAAAGAAAAAAGAAAGGGATTAACTAAAGTATTTAACAAGTTTACCTGGAAACTTATTCACAACAATCCTACAGGAACTTTTCTAGGTAAAAAGGTTTAATAAGGGAGAATTGTTAATATAAAGTTGGTGGTTAAGAAGATTATCTGGCCATAATTCACACGGGTGACATGCGCCCCTCGCCTGCGGCTCGTGACGCAAACGTGGCTATCATAAATTGCTCGTTACTATATTGTTAATATCCGTATAATTTAGTATTAAGGCACTGTATAAATTGAAGATTTCTCATTATACCTTCTTTCGTTCGACAAAGCTACTGTGTTAGCGAAACGCGTCACAACTTTTAGTTCAATATAATGTAGATTTTAACAAATTAAAATTGTTTTATTTCATAATTGAGTATGGATCTATATCAAGTAAAAGCCTCATCTATTCAAGTCAAGTTAAATGCTTTTGGGATATCAAATGTCAGAAAATATGTACGACTTTCAAATCATTATACATGCAGTCTGAAAAACCTGTGCAACAAATATGTATATTTCTAGAAATGTCCTTATTCTTTGGTAAGCAGTCTCGACAATGATGGAACATGGTACCAATAATGAGGCAGGCCTAAGAGAACTCTCGCCAAAATTCACGGAGTACCTACTGAGCCAGAATAGAAGAACAATCAGGTTGGACTCTAGACAGGGCATTGTAGACTTAACAAACACTGATGAGGGACCCTCAACACAAACAATCTGCTACTGCGAACTCCTGAGGTTTTCAACGATAGGAGAGGAAAAACCACAACACTCCCAATATATAGAGTTTTTGCATTCGAGTAGGAATACGAACGGATCTAAACGAGGAGCTCTGAAATAACAGGAGGTCATCATCTAGATCTCCATATGTCGTGGTAAAGAGGCTCTTCGAAGCACATAAGCCCCATATTTTATTTTAGTTCGATTACAATAAACTGAATTATCCGTACCATGTCAATTTAGCATAGAATGTTGAAAAAAAGTGTTTCGGAAACGTGGGAGTTTCCATTCGGCCCCAATAAGTAAATCGTGTCAGATGGTTATTTCGCTGTAACATAAATCAACGTGTGAAAATCGGTCTTTTCAATAATTTCCATCGAAAACAATAGGTGTACACTTCGTATATTATAATTTGCTTTCTAAAATAATTAATCAGATATGCCGAGCGACAGTGTTGTTCTATAAAGCTCACATTATCGTTCAAAATATCTTTAAACAGTTAGTTCTTTTTAATTTCAACTAAGTATTTACGTGGGAGCCTATTTAGCACATCACTTTAGAAGTCTTCAATCTCTTTAAAAATAACAATATGATCTTCAGAAGTGATACATTGATTTCAACGCTTCTTATATTTTTCGATGCTCCTAAAATAGGCCCCAGTTTCAGTAAAGTATTATTACAGTTTCCTATAAAATTGTCGTATTAAATAAAACGCGAATATCTCATAGATATACCAACCTGGTTTGACTTTGAAGTGTAATTTAAAAAAAAGAAAAGGGTCAGTAAACAATAAAAAATACTTGACTAAAATATTTTTATGACGATGAAGCCAAAATTCGTACTTAAACTATTGAAAAGGAAGGTGAGGAATCTTCTAGGGAACGTTTGTCATCCAAAGGACTGATTTCTCACCCCAAGGGATTATTTGTCTCCTAGGAACTTCTAGGGACTATTTGTCTGGCCATTGTTAACTAAGGAAACACCTCCATACTGTGGGGCTAGTGGACACACCTCTATGCAGGATGTGTGAACAGGAAGATGAAACTGTCAGGCATGTCTTATACCTACGAGTGTCCGGAGTTATCGTCAATGAGAGAGTGTTTATTCAGTGAGTCTTGGCCTACACCTGCCGATATAAAGGAGATGTCTGCGTGACCTGTCCACCTTCCTGGGAACTACAGGCTGGACGATTATCTAGGAGAACAACTCCTCGGGGGGATGTACAATGGGACACATATGACCTAAGTGCTGTGAGTCTACACTCATCTCCCCTACTCTATAGATACAGATACAAAGCCAGAATCCACTGCTCTTTCCGAAATTCGTTTATCATACTTTGACATAGAGCTTTCATTTCTATTGGTTAATGGTTAGTCCGAGTCTACTTTGTGGCCATAGCTGCCTGGCCTATTTCGATCACTCAGGTGAAACCTCATTTTTTCACACTATGTTTTACCTATTAACTCTCACTTCTATTATAGGTTAGATGTTTTGTGTACTGTCTATAAACACTGTCTATATTTTTATAATTCCTATTATAACTATATTAAGAACATTTTAATAGATCTGGGGGTTCGTTAACCTTTGTAAACTTCATTAACCGAATGTATGTACGTGCTTTATAAATTTAAACCATTTTTCATACTATCATTTCATCAAAAAGATGAGATTGCTTCCAAGAAAGAATCCACAAACAAGATAAAACTCAAACAATAAAGTTATAAAAAGGTTTCGTGTTTACCGAGCGTATCGCTGAGATTGTTTACTGTAGAATATATTTAATTTACAAGCTGTTTAAACTGTATGTTAAAAAATATAAGAATTGTTTAGACGAAAATTACTTATGGGAACTTTGTGACGACATACAGTGGTAAAAATGCTAGTGTGCCATTAGTAACGCCTATAGTGAGGTTATAAAAAATCCTCATTCATTTTATTGATTTCAGTTCTAATACTTAAATTGTTAGTGATGAGTGATATTTCACCAACTGTTACTTTTCACTGATACAAACAAATGACAGTCAGTCACATTTCATAAAGCGTGACGTGATGACAGTCAAGAAAAACGACAATGAAATGAATGATTGAATCGAAATTGAACATAATATATAACCTCGCGCCATTTGTAAAAGCTGCTCTCACTGGTGTAATGCAGTATAACGTACTAGTCTTAACAGGCCTATAGACCTTAGCCGACCAATCATATAAGCGCAGTAAACAATAGTATATTATACACCAAGGTGGTGAAGACGCACTCCTTATGTTAACAGACATTTTTGGTTGAGCGCGAATATCATACTTAGGACCCCCGCAGACTGCAGACTTTTTATCGGCCGATAGTTTAGCCGTGTTGGGCTGAAAGTGCGCACACCGAGCCAACTAAACAGTTTGGTTGGTGAACAGGGCGCAGACTATCCAACTGTTGAAGCGGTTGCAAAAAATTTTACACTATGCATTCCAAATCACATGGCGAACTGAACTATCGGCCAACTAAACAATCGTCATGTATGCGCAGGCGTGTATGCGCCAATACTGATTAAACAGTCGGCCGATAGTTAGCCGACAGATTAGTTTGAATGTAATTGGGTAGCTTATGAAACTTTTTTATCGGCCGATACTGAATCGCTGTAGTGTGCGCATATGTATTTCTCTCCATACTGATTAAGAAGCCGACCAAACCATCGGCCGATAAAAAGTCTGCAGTCTGCGGGGGCCCTTATGGCCTATTTCTAGGTCAATAATGGACAAATTAAAAATATTTTGAAAATTCAGGGATAGAACATAATTGTGTATACCACTAAAAAATTCTCGGTATATTTTATCATTTTATTTTTCCTACACTACACTATTGAGTGGCCGGCAAGATCAACCTAACCACTCGATTTTTTTCTGTAAGATCGCATTTATGTAAACAGACCAACTAACTTAAACGATTTAAAGGATCGCATACGTCTCGAAATGAAGGGAGTTACTCCACAAATGATCAACGATTCTATTCGTAGCTTCGAAGAGAGATTGTATCATTGTCAACAAACAAATGGCCAGCATTTATGAGCTTTTTTGTTATGGGTCACACGACCTAGGTTGTCATTTAAAAAAATTCAAGATGACGTTAAACGCTGACGTCAAAAACATTCGACATTTGCTCTAAAATATGCAAAATAGTCTCATTCATCGTCCTAGAATTTCATGACTCCCTTTATCCGTTTCAAAGATAATCCCTTGGTGCGTGACTTTTCAGAAACGCTGTATAATGATATCCTTACCTTACATTGTGTATGCCCCTTAAAATTAAATAAAATGATGCTAAACCAAATTGAGGGCGGAATTTTTTACAAAAATAAAATGTAATCTGCTACTAGTGAATAATCCGTTGCGCTTGCGTAAATTATAGCATTTTTGGAGGATTTTTAAATTCTAAATATGTCATATAAATTCGGAATACTCATTTAAAATGCATAATACCGCTGGCGGCTCTGGCTACAATGTCAATTTAAATTAAAATACCTGCGTACCCGTTTTTGTCGTGTGTCTCATCTATTTTCTCTTATTTGATAGTGAAAGTAGGTATTTGACGTATTTAGATTTTAACACTTCGACTACCTACTTTTTGTAGAGATTCGCGGTTCGTTTAACAAATCAATAAAAACCTAATAAAATTCGATTTGCAAAGAAAACTAAATAATAGCCAATTTGACTAAAAAGTCAGTGTAATTACAATTACTTTCCGTATTATTGTATAAATTAAAAACTACACATTAAAATGATCGTATTATTTACAAGGTGTTTCATTATTAATTCAAAATATTTCAACTGCTCAATACTTGGATGAAAATATTGAGATTTAACCCAAATGTGGATACTTACTGAGTTACATATTATTTTAGTTAAAATTTTAAAAACTAGTTGTACCCAGTATTTTAAATTATTTTTCCCACAACCACTATGCAAAACATGCTTTTCTACACACATTTTTATACGCAAAGGAGGCCTTTTTTTAGTTCTTTTGATAAACGTTGGAAATAGCAAATAGCAAATACGATTTACAGTTAGCAGTAAAATTCTTCTTATAATAATATATTGCAGCAGAACTTTGACCTTGCAAGGTCTTGCTTCCAACCATTGACAATTGTTTTACACTTCAATACAATATGCAATTTTCAATGTGAATACCAACAAGAAAAAGTTTATTTATAGGTTAGGTTAGTATGTCATATATGATGTTTATATTGTTGATAAAATAATTTTGTATTAAAATGATTAATATATACCTAATGTTGCGTTTGAAAATACAGTCAACATTTTTTTTGTTTGTAACAAAAAATATACCAGCTTCTCCCCCAGAATTGCATGTGGACAAAAGCTTAAAATGGCAAATTATCCTCTGTTGCGCATGCTTTCGATCAAAAAAATTGCATGCATTATGAAGAATTTCGAACTGTAGGTAAAGCGGGTTTACACATAGTGGAAGTGCCAAAGGATGTTGATCAGCATATACCTATATGGTCGTGAAGGACTATACAGACGTTGTCCTGTGCTAACCTCTTGTATTATATATATTATATTTAGATATTGTTACGTATTTTGGGTGGACCAAAAAACTCCTTTGCTAAATGCCAACAAAATAGGACCTACCCCTTGCCTTAGAAGTTCAGTGCTAACTCGATTGCAATGCCACCTACCGAATTTAGACCATTCTCGAATCCACATACACTCAAAAAAGTTCATCAAAATCGTTTCCGCTGTTTAGTAGATTTGTCATATACACAAGTACAACAGATTTATACAGAGTGTTCCTGCTAGTAATCTAAATTATTGTAGTGGGGGCCTAGTCACTCTATTTTAAGACAAAAAGTTGTTATAAACATGTGTCTTGTCGTTAATGAGATAAAGGGTGTTGAATGGTGACTGTAAGTGAAATTTTTTCTGCAGACGCTACTGGTTTTTAGAAGTAATACGTGGCGTACCTAGGTGGCCTTTGAAATAATGTTGACAAATATTGTTTCAATCCTAAGAGCCAAACCCAAGAAACTAATAAGATATTTTGCTGTAGCACCAGTTGTGTTCTCGTTTGTATCGAGTTAATAATTATGCCTGCGTTTACTAATGCTGAAATGACTACTACGCACTTTTTGTATGGATCAGTGGTAATGCTCTGCCCTAGAAGCGAGACGTATGTTTACAAAATTCTGATACGTTTACTAAGATACATATTCGTTTACAAGAAACTGGAGCTTCTGCTAAATCAAAGAATATTATTGTACGACCGAGAAATGTGGGAACTCCACATCTGGAAAATCAGATTCTTCAAATTATTGACAAATATCTAAAAACGAGTAAGTACCAGAAAAATTGTCGATGAAGTAAATATTAATAACAGAATGTTTGAAATATTCTTAAAGTTAATTTATTGTATCCATATCATGTTCAGCGTGCTTAACATATTTGCTACCTACTGATTATCAGCTCCGTACAGAATATTGCCGATGGATTTTAACTAAAATCCCCTTTCCATAATGACCACATATAGGCAGATGTAAATCCTCATGCTATACGTGGAAACCTATTTCAAAAAAGCATTTCCGAACAATGTTTGGCTTGTTATAATCGAAGATTATTTAATAGGACCATTTTTCCTTCCTGCACGGTTGACCGGTGAGACATGTCTGCATTTTCTACAAAATTAACTTCCAGTTCTTTGGGAAGATGTACCACTTATAATTAGAAGGTGCATGTGGTTCATGAGTGAAGGTACTCCTCCACATTTGCAGTGATTGACCTCCACATCCGTTGCCCCCTAAGTCACCTGGACACAATCCGCTGAATTTTTCTGTGTAGGATATCTAGCATCACTCATTCAAACAACCGCAATATTAGCCTCAGGATATCTTCAAAATCATATCATACAAGGCTGTAATGTTATTCGTATCAATTCTGGTATCTTCAATCCACTAGACGTTTTGCTTGCATTTTGTCACATGCTGTTGCATCTAATAAAAAATAAAACAATTCAACACCCTGTATCTTATTAACGACAAGACTTATCACACATGTTTATAAGAACTTTTTGTCTTAAAATGGAGTGACGAAGAGTCCACTATAATATTTTAGATTAATTTGGAAACACCCTGTATATACAGTGAGGACATTTAGGTTGGAACACGATTATCATGGGTTGGAATAAAATAAACATTTTCCTGTCTAACTCTATTATAACAAAACCCTTCCACAGGTCAAGTTTTATTTTCAATTTCACATCGTACTAACCTAACCTAATCATTGAACAACAAAATATGTTTCACTGCATTTTTGACAAAAAACACCGTATTTGTTGTTGACAAATAAAGTTTCGGGATTAACATTTTTTTTATTCCGAAAATACCGTTCGATTCGGTAATTTTGTGGACTACTATACTTCGTAATGAGTGCGTAGGTAGAGTGGTAATTCTGAGACCAGTTTCGCATTTACTGGGCTACGATTTAAAAAAGTTCTTGCGAGTCGCAATTAAAAGGAATTTGTGTAACTTTTCGAAAGAAGGTTTTAAGGTAACCGGTTTGGTAGCAAGTTTGTAATTCCAACCTATGCCACACATGCTGGCAACAGTTACACACATTTTTTTTGATACGTGGATACAAATTCATTAATCATAATTACGATTAATGAATTTGTATTTTTGAAACATTTTACTACCGAATTTTTAATTTTAAAGTGTGGCGTATCAAAGTTATATTTTTTCTTATGGAACACCCTATATTTCATTATATTTTCTAATTGCCCACAAAAAATAAAATACTGTTTCACAGTAGTTCCCTATACCTAAATACAGAGGGTTCCGAGTTATGCTGACTTTTTTAAAAATGTGAACATTTCGAAAAAAATTAATAACTCATTAATATAGCAAATTCTAGCGAATTTTTTCTTACACATCAATAGTCTGTATTTTAATAATTCACCATGTTCAAAAAAATGTCTTCTTTTCATTGGTATAAGGGTGTCCTATACCTAGGTATTATACTTTCCGTGCAAATTACAATTTTCTTAAATTCTATGCTAAATTTATTGTAGAACATCTGCAGTTCTCTCTAAATTTTATACTAATTATCTTGACAAAGTTACCTATTGTAAAGTAAAACAGTGAAGTGAATAAATATGCACACCTGTAGTTCCTGAGGTACACTAACTCTTTTTTTATCGATAGGTATTTGAGTACATGATAAAACAAAAACACATTTTTAATAAAGCAAATACAGAAATACTACGAAACGAGCAACAAATTATGGAATGCAAAAATTGAAAAATTTCTATAATGGATGCTCGAAATACTTGCCATATTGTGCAATGCAACACGGGATTCAGACTTCCAACGATGTACTTACATTATTCAACATATCGGGTGTTATAGACGCGAAAGCGTTCGAAATTATTAATTTTATATTGAAGGATATTTTTATCATAACCCCATTCGAAGAAATCCTTCTTGGTCATTTCTGGTGACCTAGCTTGCCAATTATAAGGACCGCCTCTACCTATCCATTTATTACATAATATTCTATTGGGGTAATTCCTAACAGCACGGTAAAAGTGAGTGAGAAAAATGAGCTGAAGCTCCGTCTAATTGTAGCCACATTTTCTTTCTGATGCTGAGTGGTAGGTTTTCGAAAAGGATCTAGAAGTCTTTTTCCAAAAAACTCAAAAATTTTCTTCTGCTCAGGTGTACGTCAAAAACATACGGACCGATAACATAATCCCTCACAATCCCTCCCCAAATGTTTACACTCATCCGTGTTAGGGCTATTATAGTAATTTTTCATTTATTGCTCTTAATCATTTGTTGTTCGTTTCGTAGTATTTTTGTATTCGCTTTTTTAAAACTTATGTACACAAATACTTATCGGTATCTCACTTAACCTAACTTTGAATCTGACTGGCAGTTTTATTTGAATTATCGAAGCTCGGGACAATTCCATCGGGTATATTTGTTGAAACACCGTTTGTATTTCACTAATCAGCAGCTCAATATTATGTGTGTGAAGTTTTTGTTGAACTAGAAAAATAGCAAGTGTTAGAGTATAATAATATAATAAATACGATGCTATCACGGCTAATACTTTTATGGCTTTATTACCTACATGTCATTATCCCATCTCAGGTCAGGTCAGTTTCTTAGATCGTGAACTCTTAACATGCTCTTAAAAACATTATTTATTTGTATAAAAATTAGTTTTTTATAGTGGTACCTTGTCTTTGAATAAAATACATGCACAGGGACACATCTTTATTAATAGGTTTCCATCCATCCTGCTTTCGAATCTCCTCAAGAATTGTATGGGAGGAAATCGGTAGAAAACAAGTGTGAAGAATTGGGCTCCGGAAATGTCTCCATTTTATCAAATAGGAAAAGTAAAAAAACACACAAACATTAATATTATATAAATGTATTCACAAGACAATACACATATTAATTTTGTTCTTAGATACTAAACTAAAAAAATCTATAACTAGTGAAAATACAAATGATTATTTTTACGTTTAAATGTTCTGAGTAGATACTTCTGATACTATGATATGAATTTATCAATTAATATTGCTTTTGAAAAATTTCTTGATGAGCTTAATTGTTAAATGTCTAATTTTACAAAAATGCGTGACAATTTGAGACGATTTACGAAGTACCCACTCAACTATATACAAATATTCCAAAAGATTGCTTTTCAGTTACTTGAATAATTACGCACAAGAAAATTTGTGTAAAAAATATATATACATCTTTCACCTAATACTAAACTACTTTGCTTGTATAATATTGGTTTAAAATGTTCAAAGTTCTCTACTGTTTTTTTTCACAATAAGTTTAAATAAAGACTAATGTAAATGTTTTGCTTAAATATTGTCTTTTTAAACAAAAAAGACATAAAGGACATATATAAAGGAAGAAATATGCTACTGTATGTTACTTAGGGTCCTATTAATTATTCTTTTTCATATTTCTGGAAAATTAACAACAATCTTGTTTTATACGTCTAATGTTTCGGTAGATTTACAACTACAGTTATCGGTAATAATAGACATTTTTTAAACATTTTTGTTCTCACCTGACAAAATAAATTCAACTACTAGACAATCAATTTCCAATTTTAGGATCCTTAGAAACGTTTTTTTTTTAATTTGGAACATGAAAATCATATCATGCTGTGGCTCATACAGCAAAGTCGTTACTTACGCTTGTTAAAATATGTGCATTTTTTTAATGGAGAGCCAATATACATAATATAACACGATAAAAGGCTTAATAATTAAATGAGGGGAAAAATCATTTGTCACACGGGTGTAAAATGATCTTGCAGAAGAAAAAGTGAGATTATTCTGACAATATAAAAATAGTTATGTATTGTACAAAGCATCAGTTTTTCAGATAATATTTCAAAAACACGATATAAAGATCTTATGAAAAGGGAAGATTTTTTATAAAATTTGAAGTTTTTAGGGTTCCTCCAATTTATTCCGTTACAAAAATATAAATGCCTTGAAACACTCAAGGATTTGAATCAAAGGTATTCCCATACACTACAATTTTTAACACAACACATTTATTGACAAAAATATTTGTCAATTATAAAGATTTTATTTTTTGAGACCCAAAATGTCTCCCTTCCATTACTTGTATAGATATACTCATCAATTTCTATTTTAATTGATCTAAATAAATAAAAATTGTTTACTTCACATGCAATAAAATCATTAAAACCTTACATTTTATACCAATAGCATATTTTGCAAAGCAAATCTGTTCAATTAAAAAAAACTTATTTTTGTAAATATTTTTTTTGCCAGATTTTCATAATACTGTGTTTCTATATATTGCACCTCATCTTTAATAGTCTATTGGAGATAAAAAAAATTTAGAGAGGTATTACGCTTAAAGGATGAAACCCAGCAGAAAAAAAATATGAACAAAAAATATAATAATAATAATAATAATATATAATATATTTATATGTAAAATCAAATAATAAATAAATAAATAAGGTGCTAAAAGAAAATATAATACATAAAAAAGTCTGGCTGCCCAAATCGGCCTGGAAGAAATTTACCGTATAAAATAAATACATTTTTTCCATTTTTTTTTCATTTATTTTAAATCTATTTTAAATATTTGGCATCATTTACTTCATCATCAACATATTTATATTTTAGAAGAAGTGACTTGGATATATACTAACACTATACAATAATTTACTTTCGTAGGCTTCGTAAGAACACTATTAAATACTTTCTCTTTTTTTTGTCAAAAAATATACTTTTAAAAACTAGAAAAGATAAATGCATACAATAATATCATTTACAACACGTATGGCCTCTTCAATGACAACGTCTATACCGATCATTATATATTCATCAATAATCAACCAGATATATGACTAACTCCAATATAAGTATTTATTTTTATATTTCGATTCACGATTGACAAAATTTTATCTCTACTTCGATCACTTATTAATCGTCTTACATCGGCAATAAATGGTTTTTTTTCAAACAAGAGAGCATGTGAAGTTGAAACTTGAAAAAAAACGTCGAAAACATTATGATTTTCCCAAAGCAAACATAGTTCTTCGTTACTCTCAATAATTATCAGTTATATCCAAAATATTATAAAAAAAAGGATCGATCACAGACCTAGGAACCAGAGGGACAAGGATACAGGACAAGCTGCACTGAGTAATACTACGATCTTGTCAGCAAAAGCAGTTCAAGACTTTGAAGCATGACAGACCACTGACTTCTTAATAATCATATTGAGATTGTCGGGAGATCAGAATGGCTTTGTTACGCTGAAGTTGCTATGACTAGGAGTAAACTAGACATACTCACCATAGGACCTAGCCTTGGCATACCTAGTTTATGGCAGATCTATTAGCAGTGGTGAAATATGAAATACACTGACATTTTCTCTTCACTTTATTAAGAAATATCCAATATTTTGCATTTCGCAGTATGTAAACGGAACGGGAAAATAATCAAAAAAGACTTTTTAATGTCATTATAAGTTGTGGCCGTGAAAAAACAAATGCGTTTGCCCCTCCTCTTCTTGAGAATATCGAATACTTTGTATTGTATTTTAACAAAGGAAAAAACTTTAAGTATGATTATAAGTTATGATTTGTGTAAAAATCATAGAATCTTCGCTTAGTCTTGGAAAATATCCATACTGTGTATTGCAGTGTTTCAAGAAGAGGAAAACAATCAAGGATTTTGTTTGATATGTTCCGATACCTAAAAAACAAGACCTTCCAGCACGTTTACTAGTTATGTGAAAATAATGTTATTGTATCTTCCTCTTCTCGAAATAACATTTTTTCAGAGCGAAAAATTTTAATTTCGAATAGATTTCTGTACACTCTAATATAATATTGGGTATAATATGGTAATTAGTAGTAGCGAGAAGTAAATTTTTTTTCTGGGAAAACGATAATAATAATTTAGAGCTGTTAATAAGCTTCTTAAAAGTGTATTAAAAATACTTTCACTCAAAGAAGTGTTTTCTTGTTCAAATACAACTTCTAATGACCTTATAATATTATCCTGTTATAACAATAAATTTATATACTTGTATATAATTTCTCATGATGTCGATACTGAAATTAATATGTGATCTGAATAATTAACTCACACTGTACGTATATTAATTCGTGAAACGAAAATCTTAAAGGCAAAAATTACGGATTTTTTTTACAATACTCTATATTTTACTATTTCACCGTTAGTTGTGAATAAATACATTAGCATTTTCGTTAAAATTTTCTGGCTTAATAGTTTTAAAATTTTGTTCTTACTTGATATCAAAATATCAATAAAAATATAGGAAAAAAATTCAAATTCAACATTTTGGAAATGTAAAGTCATTAGAAAAGTTCGTTAGTGGGTTGGGTGTTGGGTTTTGTGTACACATTGCTCCAAAAAGTTTAAAAATAGAAGATTATTAGAGAAATCATAACATATCAATAGAATAAAGATAATTGTGACAATTCTTAATTTTTTATCCCGAAGAAAGTCTGGTTTTGAAGGAGTTTGGTGGGTTACAATTAACCCAATAGGGTCAAGTACAGATGGAATTAAATTTTTGTAGTAATAGTACATTGTTTACCGTTTTGAAAAACTGTAATTCCTGGACGACTGTGAAGATCTTATCTACACAGAGTACAGGAATGTGGCTTTGATATCTGACAAAAAGATAGAGAAATGTCAGGACCCTTCAGGGTGTTCTTCGGATATATTCCAAAAGGTAAGGTATTTTGTGGCGTTAAGTGCAGTGGGGTAGAATTGATTTTTTTTAAATTACTGTTGAGTAAGATATAATGTAAATTACAGTATTGAATAAAAGGATTGGTGTCAAATATCATTGGTAACAAAGTTATTATTTTATTGATACCAATAATTTTGATGAATAAAATTTCATATGGCAGTTGCATTTATCCACAACGGCGAAAAATATAATCTAGCTTTTGAGGTTATTAAGTATTTTGTGAATCGAGGTAACTTAATATACCTGAGTAACATTTGTCGATTATATTTATTCTCACACACAACTTAATTTTAAATAGTATCTAAAAATCCGTAATGTATAAGATCATCTTCAAAACTTGTGCAGAAGAATAGAAGACTTGAACTAATGACGTAATATTCAATTTAACTCCTTTTTATGGTATCATCTTCAGTTTCTATTACAATAGCATAAGCTTATTAATTTTATTTGTACTTTTTTGTAAAACTATTTAGTTCGAGATCTGAGGCACTCACATTATTTCAGACATTCCACCCCAAAAAATTCAATCTACCATTATATTAAAATTAAAACTGTAGTTATTAACCGTTTTTTAAATAATAGATAGTTTCTGCGAGAATGTTTACAAAAAAATAAATAATGGCTCGAATAAGACTGTGGTAGGCCCAGTGATGTTGCAAAAACAGTAATGAAGGTTTCTGTCAACCAATAAACCTTAGAGTCGATGCTGTTGTTCTTGTGCTTTGGTGCAAAGGACAAAATGCATACCTACTAATGTCAAAGCTTATAAGTCTGGCTGTAAGACAAAGCTGGATCTAGCAAATATTATTAGTCGACCTAAGTTTATTGAAAACCTAACAAATAGAGATTTGTGTTTGGTGAAACTTGAATCATAAATATTCATTCATCGTAACTGATTTCAAAAGCACGTATAGGAGGTCATTTTGGAACGTACGTTCCGAACTCGTTGATAATTTGTTGTAATATTAACTCAAGGTAGCCAAGTGCAATATTTCAATATCAGAGAAAGCTAATGATACAAGTATGACCGCATATTTGGTTGCTTTCAGGTTACCGTGTTATATGGCAACTGGCTACCCCAAGTTAATATTACGGTAGGAGGCATGCGGAATTCAATTATCAAGCACTAATAAGTCGGGTATAGAACGAAATCTCCAAAATAACCTCCGCAGCTCTTAATACACGTTCAAAAAGCAGCCGTGGGAATTCGGGCAAAAATCAGAGCTTCTGAAACCGGCTTTAGGAATGAGTTAAGAACACAGTTTGGAAGAGCAAATGTTGTAGAAAGACGAATGATAAGCGTTATGGGTTCATTCTTTTCCATCGGACATGGCTATTAAAAAATATGGAATGTACTAGTTCACAGAGACAATCTATTAAAATGAAACATAATTGATATAGATCGATTAACACAAAAGTTTTGATTATTTTTGAATTGTTTGGTATCGTAATTTCTTGGAATGGAATATTTTAAAATGAACCATAGCAGAAGACTTTCTGTTCTTCTAGAAACGATGCTAAATTTAAAAAAATAGTCCAATGTAACGATTCATTTTAAATTTTTTTTTCTATAAAGTTCTGTAGGCAGTTTCATCTTGAATATATCTTCCAGAAGAGATAAACTTAAAACTTGTCAGTTAGATGGCATTTCAACTTATTAGGATTATTTCTCTTCTAAACGAAAAGAGGAACCAACCTTAAAGCAGTCTGGCAACGAGCGACAAAAATTAGGATTAACTGGAAGAGCATGCATCTCAGGTTTTGTCTGGGTACGCAAAGGGCATTTTTTCTTGATAAGGACCTGTAACGATACAGGGATACATTGGAAAAACTGTCGTGAAACTTTGCGAGGGCAATGTAGGCGCTCTTATGACAATATCACTATTCGTTTTAAGATAGCGACTAACATCTACATCCAAATCAACGCCGGCAGTCTCGGCATCATTACTAGGTTCTAGCTTTCGTCTCATTTTCTCAGTATACTCATCCAAACCATGCTGGGGTTTATTCATATTCCTATGCTGGTAAAATACTAAGGATATACGTGTCGGAGATACTCTATTAGGATTTTTAAGGGCGGTAGTTGCATGCAGTTCGTGTTTTGCACATTCAAACAAAATACTACCGTGCGGTAGAGCGATAGCTACTCCACCTATGTTACTGTCTTGAAAACATTCCGAGTTATCTGTATAAGAAATATTTATGGTTTTATCCTCGCGGGGTGGAGTAATATCAACCGGTAGTGTACTGTTTGAATATGAATCGTCAAAAGGGTTGCTAACGCTATAGGAAAATTCAGTATTACCAGGGGAAGGATAATTATAAAAATTAGGAGAAGCTAAACCGTTCGTTGGAGGGTAATAATAATCTTGGTGATAAGGATTGAGGTTGTAAGGGGTTTTAAATACTGAAAATTTCGGTAGGGTGGGTGAAGAAGAGGAAGCGTAACTGCTATAACCATTTACAGTAGAATACAAAGAAGAAATACTGTTATTGCTACTGTCAGAAAAGTTTTCGTACCTCCAACTCTTGTTTGGATAACCCAGAACGGTACTTGTGATGTGGCTACTTTGTAGTTCTTTATTACTGATTGGAGACGCTGGTAGAGATGTTGACGATTTGGACGAAGAAGGAGATTCGGGAGTTGATGATAATTTTTTTTTCGATTTCTTCCCTTCTTGGTTCTTTTTCGTTCTTCTGACTACGCATTTTTCGGCTGGAGTAGAAGAAGTACGAACCTCGCACGTATACCTAAAAGAATTAAAAAGTGTGATGATTCCAAAAGTAGGTGGATGTTTTGTATATATTATGAAACAAAAACAAAATCCCACTTTCAGAAGTCATACAAAGGAGCAGGAGTCCTTCTAAAGACAGTGATGAAAAGTTTCTTCCAAACCAAAAAATGAAGGAATTTTAACCAAAAGGGTGAAAGGGAAATGATCAATTGGTGTGGCATAAACAGAATAGGAAATCCAAAAAAGGTTCTTCGCCCTGCACTAGACATCGATAAGGACTTAAAAGTTTCCAAAAGTTTCTTTATTTTGTGTGAACCTTTGTCAACACCTCCAGGAGTACAGAAATAATTTCCTACATCTTCAAGGTAATTGTCTGTCTGTCAGAAGTCGACAAAAAGTAAGAATTGCAGCGAAACCACAAAAAATAAACTGTATGGGAGGAAGAAAAAAAATAAATGGATGTGGTAGAAAAAGACCAGGTGGTCCAAGATAGCATCTTCGTTTCGCTGTAGACATTTGCGAGGATTGACAATTTTCCAAGTATTCCATATTATGTAAACTTTTTGGTCATTGTCGATGTCTTCTGGAGGATCAACTTTCATAAACTATTTGGTTATTGTTAACGACTTCGAGAGCGCAATATAACAATGGTTAAAAATGGATGGTGCAGTACAAGAGGACCTAAACAAACAAACGAAAAAAAGGGGATACTTACTTTTCCAAGACCTCTATGGCACCGATTTTAATCTTATGTTGTTGGTTTTCTTTCGAGTCAAATTCATCAGTATCATCAGGAATGTAGAGGGGTAAAACGTGAAGTTGTTCGTCTGGTGGCTTGGTTAAACCCTTATGTTTGGATAAAGTAACAACTACTGTTAGACCGTCAATCATATTATGTAGATCCTTATGAGCATGCGCACAAAAATCCAAACAAGCTGTAACACCGGAAAAAGGCCTTCCTGGTAACTTTCCCAAACGACAATCTGAAGCGATGTTTTCGTAATGGCACTGATTTTTAAACGATTGCGGTGCTAGAGATCGATAAATAGGACTTATAAAATCGGCTAAATTCTGTAGTTTATCCTCAACTATTGCTTCTTCTTGTTTATCGGTCAAACGAAACTTTCTAACTTCTTTAGATCTGGTAAATTTACATCCGTTGTAATACATCGACCACGAACAACCGAATGTAAAGCTTGCTCCACAGACATTTTCGTCGATACCTTGACAAGCGCACGTCCGAGGGTCGTTCGTAGCACATCTACGTTTAGTAGGAATGCCGAACTTGTTGAGTTTATCTGATAGAAGATGGTAGAGTTCGTCGGCGTTCCCGTGATCCACTCCATCCCATACAACGAAACAAACTACTATAAACGCCGAATGACAGTAGTGGCCGTGTCTTTGTTTTACAACTACCAAGTATTTTTCGTTCTTATTTTGACGTCTTATGACCTAAAATGGAAAAAAATTTGTCAAATATATGTAGTTTCAATATGGAGAGATAAGATTCAACTTTATTCGCTTAAGTAGTAGGTACCTAAGTAGATTGACCTAAATTTATTTTTTATTTAAATAATGTAGAAAAAGATGTAAAATTTCAATATCGTAACCTAAATAACAATCCTCAACGTACACTCGACCTCATATTGGCGTGATACATCAACTTTAAACTGTCATACATTAAAGATTTATTGGTCAATAGGATACAGGCATACATTTTGATGGGAACTATAGCTTCATCAGGTCTCCTAACACCTTGCATGCTTATTTTTTCAAAAAATATTAACTTCTCTTTTAAAACGACTTTATAAAATTTGAAAGTCCGTCATAAAGATGGCTGCCCAACCGTTGACGTCACTACTTGTTTACGTTCTTATTCGTGTATCACGCTCTGAATTTTTGTGATTTAGTTTGTTTATGAAAGCTTTAAAAATGGAGAAATCCAAAAAAAAACTCTACATTCCAAGTATTGCATTGTTCCAGAGTGTAAATCGACGTCTATTACAACTCCTGCTTATGTTTGTGAAGACCATTTTAATGTAAGTACCTACTTCTATGTTGGTAATTTTTCTTAAATAGTTTGAGGAAACATTATTTTCTTACGACCACTCAAAATGTGCAGAAATATTCAACAGGAGTGATATTCAGAGGTTTCCAAGTGGGTACCTACCCAAAAAGCACGATTAAGTCATTTTTGAGTATATTCACAAGAAAAATAGTGGAAACGGCTCGTGAGACAGTGACTTTCTTATACGGCGCGAAATATTGTTGGTATATATTATATATAACACATAGTTTAAATCGTTCTTACGAAAATGTTTTAACTACTTTTATTTCCTCTGCATTAAAGCAGCTGTTTGTTAATAAATTCAAGCAGCATAAATGAGCATACTTTGGGCAAGTTATCAGTTTGTGCTATTACAAAACCTTCGCTAGCCATATTTTTACTCAAAAACTTTGAAAAAATCGTCATTGAACTAGTAAATAAAATATTTTCTTCTAAAGGTTTCAAAATATCCTCGGAAATATCGAATCATTATGTCCACTTTCCGCTTTACGTTGACTTTTAGAAATACAAAAAAGCACACACAAACACGTAATGGTCTCAAACAAACATATAAATGATATTTTTACGTCGATGAAGCAACTAATAGTTAATTAAAATACAATATAAACACAAAACTACACATAACCTAGTGCAATATCGGCCATATTAACAAAAGTAATAAGTAATAACAAAGTATCATCGGTAGCGCTCGGAAATCCTCGGTTGTTGGTCGGAAAGTGCATTGAAATTTGAATTTCATTTTAAATGTTGGAAGTAATTTGAAATGGAAACTGGTTTATTTCCTATTATTAGGTATTTTTGATATCAACTTTACTATTACAAATTAATATCTAAGCAAAATATGAAATATGCGTATACCCTATCAACTACTGAAATTATAAACTGAGTATCTCAAAATTCATCTTTTTGGAGTGAAACATATACTTACCCATTTCGCTATTGGGCAACCTTGCGACGTTTTTCCTTCCTTTCCAGTGTATCTGATCTTCTCGATTCGTATGGAAACTCCGGTGACGCCGGTTCTACATTCGAGATCGTATCTTAAACTTTTCAAGCTATTGGCACAACCCAAATGAGTGTAATAAGTACCAGGTTCCGGAGGAGCTTCGTCGTGAGGAAAACACGTGCAGCTCGGTATTTCCATTCCCAGCTGCTTACATTTTTCAGGCGACATTGTCGGCGTATTAATTTTATTTTTAATTGGAGTTGAGGTAGAAAAGTTTTTGGTTCGTTTTTCTCTGGTCGTAGGTGTACGAGGAGAACGGTAACTTGGACTATTGTTATAAATTTGTACTTGATCGTTTTGAGCCGCGGTTAAATTCCTACGTTGGTCCGAATGTTCGTATTGTTGGTTTGAATCGATTCGATTCCGGAAGCCACCATCAACGCCTAACGCGTGGGTTAAGCGGTGATGGTGGCTATACGATAAAAAATGACCGGTCGAATTTTGCTCTTTAGATTCTTCCATTTTGTTATTTTCTTGTTGTTTATTGAGTATCATCGTTTTTATTCTGGTATTGAGATTAACTTTATCTGCTTGTGAAAAAGGTTTGGCTTCTTGTACGTTATCCATTTTAGAATTATCGTTTACTTGTTGCATATACTGATTAGATTGCTCTTGATGATCGTAATTAGGTTCCATTTTGACTTGCTGCTCCCACATAATGTGTTCGTCATTTTGCCATTGCTGATGTTCTTGTCCGCCATATTGGTCCTGGCCTGGATAGCCACTAGAGCTGTGTGAATCTAGCTGCGGACTGCTGCTGTTCACTTGTGGGTACCCAGGCTGCGCGTTTCCCGAATTTGCATTCACATAATTCACCGAATGATTTGGACTGAAGTTGTTTATAGGAGTGTATGTATTGTTAGATTGCTGCGTAGATTGATTTTGTTGTTGTGGACTAAAATTTTGATTAGGAGTCGGTGGATTCATTATAGAATTCACCGAGCTCGGTCTGGAATTATTTCCAGCTGGATTATTATCCGAACCGGAATTCGGAGCGGACTGTATAAAATTTTGCTGTGCATTTTGTTGATTGCCTTGTTGTTGAGCTATGCTATACTCCTGATATTGTCTCCCGTTATTCGTTTGCTGTTGTTGCTGCTGCTGTTGTTGTTGTTGCTGGACAGGATTGGGACTTGGCGTATGGGAATAATTCGAATTTGGACGCGGAGGGGCTAACTGGACTTGGTTAGGTGTACTTGGTGGTCGAGCGTTAGTTAAAACTTGTACAGCTCCCGTGTAAAAGGTGTTGGTTTCAAAAGTTGGTTGCTGGTAAGTTGCTTGATAAATTCCATTCGGATATTGTTGGTAAGTTTCGATTGGTTGTGCAGTAGCGGGGATTTGTTGAATGAATTGTCCTTGCGGCCAACCTAGGAAGAGTAAAACGAATTAAAATAAAGAAAATAGTTATTTATGTAACATTTTAAGTATAATTTAAACGTCCTATCAAAAATTCACATCTTTGAGTGAGGCAATGCCCTAATCGCTTCTATAAAAACTGTAGAATATTGCATATTACATGCGCAATATTTCAGGTAATTTGTGAAATGAAAAGGGCAGAAGTTTTAGATTTACCGCTTCAAAATTGATAGATTTCTGCTTAATTTTCTTTCTTAATATATCATGGCAACTACAGATGGTAGCACATTCCTAATTCTAGTTTTCGCACTATACTGTACTCGAAACGATTAAACAACCGTTCTTAAGTGCCAGTTGGGAAAAACCTACAGCTTAATTGATATACAGGTTGTTTTTTTCTTATAATATTACCAGTTAATTGTGAATTTAGAAATATAGTATTAACTTTTAAACACTCGGTACATTAAAAATGTTTCAGCTGAACTGATTTGTGGATAGTGTGGAATAGTTTTTAACGTTAATCGAAAATCTGCATTTCTTAAAATTATTCGATAAAAATTACCTTGTGTTGGGTCAGCCTGCCATACTGGTGTCGGAAACCGATTTGGATCAGCGTAGAAAGGCATTGAAGTCTGAAAAAAAAAGACAAAGTTCATATAAATGGTTTTGTTTATTAAAACAATAAAGTATTATTACAGTTTCCTGTCATGTAGTCGTATTTAATAAAGCTCATTACCAATAGATATCGCAGAATAATAATCATTTTAACGCTTTATGAGTTTTGGAAAATATTTTGAATTACATAAATAGGCTGAAACCGGTCTATAAGTTTTGTTGTCCCTTCTAAAAACCTGAATGGTTAGTGTTAAATATTTAGATATGCCAACCCCGTCGGTGTCTATAGCCCGGGAAGTAGTTGTTGCTTTTCAGTTGAACGGTCACTGACTTTGAAAAATCTGATAATGTATTGCATTGAAGTTTCTGCCAAAAGGCTAAGGTCGGCTAAGGCCATATTTAAGTAGTACTTAGTTCTTGCAAAAAATAGTCTTTAGAAACTATGACAGACGTACAGAAAGTAACAAGATTTTTTGTTATAAATTGGTTTCAAAAATAGGTCGATGCAAAAAAGTATATATAAATTTAGAGGTTATAAGCAAAATGTTGGTTTTAGGTTAGAAAGCAGCCACTTTTTGATTAATGATAACTAGAATATTTAATGTGAATTCTACGTGCACAACAATATCGAAATCATGTTTTTTCATGAAATTACAACTAATAACAACAGCATTAAAGTACTGTATATTTTTTTTCTACACTCATGCAAAAAACAACACTTTTGTGGAACACATTTAATGGAAAAAGTGGTTCTTTTTTGCACTAGTGCAACAAAATTTTTGTTGCACTCATCTGTCATTCTTGTGTCAGTTTTGTGATGATTTATGACAAACATAAACATTTAATAGTTATTTATGCAACAAATGCAAAAAGTGAGTGTTTTTTGCACGCGACGTGAAATTGGACAACACGTCGAGAGCAAAAACACGTTTTGCAAGAGTTGCATACAATATTTTTTCTAAATTCATGCAAAAACTGGAAAATTAGAATATAATATGTCAAGAACCTCGGCCTAAAGACCTCGTTGGACAATCTCACGTCGCGTGAAAAAACACTCACTTTTTGCACTTGTTGCATAAAAAACTATTAAAACCATTTACATTCAATAAGTATTTTAGTTATCACATATATTTTGGTAACAAATACTGAGAGACAAAAAAGTTTCAAAATAAACGTTATCAGTAGCGTGACACTTAATGCTACAAAAAAATTAGAGGGGCAAAAATGTGGTGATCCTCTTCAAAAAATATTTCTTATTCTCAACTTTTATTATCTATTGTATCCTGATACGACAATAGGAGTTCATGGAAAAATACAAGAAAATAAACATTCTACTTTTTCCTACGGTTAAATATGATTCAATAAAACTTTTTTTTGATCGAGTGGTACGATTTATAACCGATCTTGGTGTTACGCCCTATATAGGGTGTGCTAAAATTCAAGGTAATGTCAATAGTTACTAAAGTCTTTGGGGCACTCTATACATGACGTTTTTAATATGCAAACCTTTATAAACTTTAATTCGGGGAGTTAGACAAACTTGTTCCCACAGCACATTTTGTTAACTGTCAAGATATTTAACAAAATAACTGATCGTGATGTTTATATGAGAAAATTAGCAAAAATATATAAGTGTACCTATATGGGGTGAAAACCTCCAATAGTGAAAGAATATATTCTGACGAGATGAAACGAACCTTTTGTAGGAGTTTATTCGGCAATTGGGGTTGAGTTGAGACAGGCCGAATACGATTTCGTTACCCCAAGGGGGAAGGACCCCTTCTCCAACACGACCTACCTCAACGGTAGGGGAGACCCTCTAGCTATCAGACGCTGATCTCCCCAATCCCCAATACCCTGCTAACAATGATAACGAGGATTTTCATTATCAAGGTTAGAAAACAAGTGTCCATTTTGGGTAAATCTTCTCGGCGTTAACGCGAGAAAGATTCGAAGAGAAAGAGGTAAAAGCAGGGGCGTATCTATCTTAAGGGTTAAATTTAAATGGTAAACAAATCGTGCTAACAATATAAACATTTTATAATTATTACAAAAAAAATGTTATACAGGGTGCTTCTAAATGTATGCGAAAAAATTCAGGAGGTGTGTTTGGATTTGGATTATTTTTTCTCAATGCTTTTCCCAAAGATAGGATCAAGGATACATTTTCGATTAGAATTAGAAGTTATAAAACTGTTGTTGCGGACTGTTTTTCTCACTTTTTTAGTTCCCTGAAGATGTAAATAAATATTTACTTACCACAATATTTGTCTGTTTGTGTGATTTGAAAAAGAATAGTGTGAAACTAGAAGAAACACTTTTCGGTATAATTTTAATAATTTTTCAAAAACTTACCATAGGTTGTTGCTGGACGGGCATAGATTGTTGAACTTGTGTAGGTTGAGGACTAGGTCTCGAGGGTGGTTGCACTGAGGGTGTCACTACTGAACTGCCGTTCGTTTCAGGTGAAACTAAAGTAGAACCACCTCCTAAAGGAGCTCCTGAACCAGTCGGTTTTCTACCGCGATAACTCTGAAAAGAAAGCAATACTAATTATTATTTTATGCTATGACTGACGTTTGAAAAGATTTTAAAATTTCATATTTTTCTTTGTTCATTACGATGTTTTTGAAGATAAATATCGACCTTTTACGTTTTGTTCAGGTAAAAATAAATTCAAGAATATTTTACGTGGTGATTTAAAGCAAAATGTATATTAATCCTTGTGGGAACAGTTTTTTGAGTTCGATCTGTTGTTTTGAACGGTTTAGGATGACATTTTTTAATTAATTTTGATATTTTTAGAGTAAAGAATCTTAAAAAAATCAGTATCTAATTGGGAAAACTAAACAAAGTAAAAAAGAAATTTAATAATTTTTTTTATCTATTTAAAGCAATGAAACTTTGAAAATTGGGTAATTGAAAAAAAATCAACATATATCTGTCTAAACAGTTCTTTATTCTTTGTCTGAACAGTTTGAGTTTGTTCTTTAAAGAATAAATATAAAATAATCAAAAATGAATATCCAAATAAAAAAATGTAAACACCTAGGTAAACAGAGTAATAAGTTGAAGTAATTTTTGAAATAATTTTATATTTTCAATACAACTAAACATCAAAAATTGATATTTGAATTCCCACACTTAAAATTTTCCAATTCTCCTCAAAATAATGTTGCATAAAAAATAAAAATATTAAAATAATAGGTGATAACAAGCTTAAACCATAGAACAATATAGTATGGCTTAGACTAAAATTTCAATGTGTATAAAGTAAGGTTAAAGTTAAGAGTAGATAAAAGAAGGTCATGCGCATTTTGAACACCAAATGGATGTGCGAGAAAGAAGAAATTAAATATAAATATTAGTAGATAATACTTAAAAGTAAATAGGTAGGTACTTATACTTTCCTTAAAAACACAAGTTTAAGTTGATATCAATATAATAAATAAAATTGTTAAATTAATACAGCCATATTATAACAGTATCGACAATATTTAATTATAGAATATCTACCACACGCTAAGTTTCCTTCAACCTTCAACTAAAAATTTCATTTTATGGTCTCGAAATAATACGATTTTAATTATAAGAAGGTTAATATAACATAAAACATAACAAGTAGGTATTGGAATACTTAATACCTACCAAATATTTAATCCGTACCAATTAGTAGGTACCCCGTCAAAAGACTAAAATCAATCAATACGAACATAGAATTCTTATCAAAATACTTCACGTTATAAAAATTACGAAAGTAAAGCACTGAATTCAGTCTTATTACATAAATATGAACACATTTCGGTAATTAAAACTAAAAATATTCAATAGAACACGTTTAACGTGATAAGTGAGAAGATATATATCCCGTACTAAGGTTCTAATTCCATGGCACACCGCTCACCCCCACTTAGGCTAAGAAATGATCAACTATTAGAATAAAATATTTCTACTCTTTTCCCGTTTGATAATATTACGTCCGATGACGAAAAACGTACTTCCTAGATTGTTGCTTTTTAATCCGACATAGCGAGGTTTTACGAAGCTAACCGATATTTAAATTTATTATTTTTGTTATCTGGGGTATTTATAGTAATATTATCGATTGATATAGTATGCTGGTTGTTTGTTTTTGGCTGGATTTATCGTTATCAAGTCACTGTGTTTTGTTTATGTAATCATTTCATTGAAAATGGAGGTCGAACAATATTTTTATTTGTAGGTAACATTGTACGTGTAATGTTGGTTGTCTACCTATAGGTGTTATTGAGAGGTATTTTGAAGTTATAATAAATTGCATTACGTGTTATTTTTCAATTTTTCAAGGTACTCTGATCAATGTTAATTTTTTTTTATCTACGCTTATTGAAAGTTGTGTTCATAAGTGTATATTTAAAAAATAACTCATAAAGCTTTTATAGTTCAAGAGCTGGTCAGATAAAGCGTATTTTGCTAAATCTTGAATTTATGCGTCTCCCAAGAGTTTATAGTTAAATAATTTTGTTTGTTATGTTATATGGCGTTTTTAAAAATGTGCTTAACAAAGTGAATTACCTTAAAAGTAAGAATACTAATAGCATTTTTATAAGAGATATAAATTCATTAAAAAGTTAAATTTCACGTGAATGTGACAACATAGGTAATGCCCATCCAAGCTGAGTGAAAAAAGTGGGATGGATAATCTCACAATTAGGCCAAAGTGTTTGTTCAAAGAATATATGACTTTTAGTGTGAGACCTTATGACTCGCAGTTTACGAGATATGATAATTGGCAGTTTCCAGACTTTTGGGCCACTATGTATAAAGTTTATTATTTGAAATGAAGATTACCGAAAGTTTTGGAAAAGCTCGGAGAAAAAGCTAAGTGAAAATGAAACTGACAAGAGTGATACAGGATTTTATAAGAATTGGCAAATTATTATAAAACAATAAACTTTGTGGAATAGAGAATTTTGTATTGTATTCTTGTAGTTGGATTTTCACATGGAACATAAAAAGAATTAAAATTTCTCTTTTTAAGTGGAAGGAGGGGACGTTTAATCAATTATTTTCAATAATATTCGTATATTTAAGAGATAATCCATCTCTTAAAAAATGTATTACTTTATAATTATAATATTATAAGAAAAAAATTGTAAAACACCGGAATAATTATTATATCAACTAAAAGTTCCAAGGCACCGACAAATTACCAATTTAACTTCCAATTAGTATAAAATTAATTTTGGGTACCGAGAGGCATAATCCAAATAATAATTTTCCACGCAACGATTAATCTCCCGATTCGACATTAAAATCGAGCTCGGCATCTAACTCTAAACGAAAATGTTATTAAAAAACTTATCATTCGCTCCAACGGCATAATTTTGTCATAGCTGTACGCATTATACGTGTGTTGAATTTCGAATATGACAGCAACTAACTATTGAATAACCAAAATTCACCCCGTAATACCGGGAATGACATATTTCATAAGGTTGGATTTGGCACGCTCGAAATGCTATTCACTTGTAATTTTCTCTGTAGAAGAAACCCCCTATGCTGTATAATTGCGAATTTCTCCGTGTTCGGAGCACGCGCACCCCGAAAATCAATAACTACCACCTTTCCAAGGGATCAACTTTGAAAATAACGCATCTCATACAGCCAGCTTTCGACGATTTGTTAGAAATGCAGCTTTGAAATCCTTTTTATTCTTCTACGCATCGCTTTTTATACCGAATTCAGAATGGTCAGGAATACGAATTTATCAAACACAAACATTTTTTATATTTATATATTTAAAATAGAATTTAGTAAAATAAAAAAATAGTAACAGTATTTAAATCTCGAAGCTTTAGAATCTAAAAATGTTTCAGTCAGATGCATTCTTTGCAAAACAATATTTTGGCAGTACACAATTTCAAACGACAAAGTAGTTTTCGATTTTAATTTAAAGTATTTCAAAATTATCTAAAATAAACAAGTCAAATTTATAGGATAACTCTCAGAATTAAAAAAAAAACTCTTCTTCGCTTTGGAAAAATTAATTCAGGAACGAATCAACCCATCAAGCTAGTGGGAATCAAAATCATAGTTGATTGTTTAGCTTATTGTGCCATTGACCTTGTAATCTCAGCTCGAATTCTTGTCATGACCCAAAAACAGATTGTGACAGAATCATTTGAAAACATTAGAGTATATGACCAGTCCTAAGTTAGCTACAAAATTCTTAAACACTAGATATGGGAAAATGAAAAGTGTTGGGTATACAGATAAATCGAGTGTTGTTGAACATGTTTTAGATTAAAATCGTTCAATCAATGCATACTCCTTGAATTTATGGTGTTTTATTTTTTGCTAGCTTATTTGACTGTATGTGAGGTAACTGGGAGTAGGAAACAGATAAAGCAAAGATGGAATATGTTTCCCGAAAAATCTACTTTCCTGAATTTTCTTTCAATTTCTCGGAAAACATATTTGTTTTGTGAATTTGACTCATTTTTTAAAATTACTTTACCTGTAAACTCCTATACAAAAAGTCAACTAAATCGGACTAACTGTTCAGGAGAAGATCAGCATGAACTGTCGCCACCTGCCGGGACCAATTGTCAGTCTAAACCATCCAGTTAATACTCACACTCAAAAAATGTAATCAAAATCGGTTAGGTACCAATCGTAGATCTAAACCATCCGGTTGCTTACTTACACACACAAAAATTTCATTAAAATTGGACTAATCTTTTAGAAAATTCTATTATGAAACCGATTGCAGCGCCCCCTGCCAGTACCAAATGTGAATCTAAACTATACAATTACTTACTTAAACACATACAATTTCATCAAAATCGTTTAGGAGACATTCATTTTTTCTTTTAATTATAACCTTTAACTATTTCCAATTACATTTAAACACTTAATGTGACTTAAAGATAAGAAGCAGATCTCCCATCCTTTTATCGGAAATCTGGTTTTTAAAGATGCACCTGAAAATCAAATTTTTATCTACCTACATACATATATAACGCGAAGAATAAATCGTTTGGTTCTTTCAACACCCTGTATGGTTACAAACGATGCTTGTTAAGGGTATGCTTATAATTTTATACCCTTAAAAATTTCAATAAAAGCTCAGATGAATCTTGGTCGCTCAAGCAAAAAAAAAGATGAAATAAATCTAAAAATAAAAAAAAAAAGCAAAAAAACCTACCGCTCCACCTCTTCCTTTGCCCCTTCCTCTCCGTGATTCACCACGTAGGAAACCATCTTGATAGAGGTTCTAAAACAAAACAAAAACAGCAAATAAATAAAAAGAAAATAAAAAAAACTAATTATATGCAAATTATATACGAAAAAGCAGTAAAATAAAATAATTATAGCCACCCCAAAGGGATTTTAAAACAATTGAAGTCGTTGATCCTCAACGGGACACCGTATTTTATAAAAATGTATTTTAAGAAAAATGCGGATCTAAATTTAATGTGAGTGAATTTACTCGCCATATTGGGTGCAAGTGGTAGAAAACCGTCTGTCTGTGTGTATATCCGGTAGTCAACTAACCAGGTGCGCCGTTATATCAAGGGCTGTCCAAACAACTACTGTACACATAAAAAAATAGTACAGCGCAACTACCTACCAGGACAACTCAAAATATTTTACAACAAATTTTTCATTTTTCCAAATTTTTTATCGGTGAATTGTTCATAGAATATTGTTTCACCATTATTAATTTTAAGGGGTGCAAAAGGCGCGAAAAATTGAAAATAAAACAAATTTTTCGAGCAACTAAAAAAGTGAGAAATATCATTTCAATTTAAGGAATTTCCTTTTACTCATTAATATTTTTTATCTTTTATCAGTGATTTTTCTGACTGTATTTCAGAAGTCAGTAATTTATTTATTTCAGTGTTCTTGTGGATTGTGTCTGTTACTTGAGTGATATTGAATGAGATATTGGCCAATTGCACGATTCCTTTCGTTTTTTGGGTATATTTGAATGATTTTGTATATTTTTGAGTCTTCTACAGTAATCTGTACTATAAAAGTGGAAAATAGAAAACAAATTATTTTGAAGCGGTTAAATTTGGAAAAAATGTTTTTCCCCTTTCGATTTTTTATTATATTTCGATTTTTGGATTATTTCGAAACTGGGGACTTTTTACCTTCCATTCAAGACAACTATAAACATTTTTTTTCAATTTTTCCTTCCTGAACCCATATTTCATATAAAAAAAGAAATTGGTTGAGTCTAATTTTGATACTGTATTAAACAGTTATCTCGAACCTAAAAATCTTACAAATTTTGATAAATTTATCAGTCGTCCTATCCATTATTGAGAATCAAACCTTTTTCTCATCTTTTTAATCAATAAAATAGGTTTTAGTTATTATAAAAGTTCTTATAAAATATCTTCATCTTCCAACAAATTATTTCATTACTTTTATTTAGTCTACACCAAACTGATATCGAAATTAATTCTCTAAATTCGAATGGGAAATAAACAGTTGTTTAGTCCTGGTAGAGAACACGTGGTTCGTATAACGTTGACAGCTGCTAGGAAACCCACCCACCACCGGTCTTTGCTCTACTGTACGTCTAGTCAAACATCGATCAACATTATTAATTTTGATTATTCACTGTGTTATGGAAGTGTCAGCCTCAATTTCATTTTTAATTAAACGTTAATTTGTATTACTACATCCACAATGACGAAAATGTAAATATTCGTCAGTTGCAGATTGTATATTTACCTACGTTATTCATATATTATTCACCATGTTTTTTTAATAGTTATAACCACGTTTTTCACGTTTTTGGTAATCTATGATGGAAAAACCATTTTCTATACTTTTTTTCAATTTTCATATATTTATGAAGGAAGACTATCTATTTTGAAATAAAAAAAAAAACTAAATATTTGATTTTACGATTCGAGGGCACAGTGATATTGATGGAAATGAAAGGGTGACCACGAAGCAAAAGCAGCTTGTAGAAAAAATAAAATAACCAAACTCCAATGCTTCTCAGAGCCGGCACATGTTGGAAAAAGTACTATTTAGGGTCATATTGAGCGTCATTGTGCCTGCCCTGTACAGATACATGCAAGTATAAACGGAACATAGGGATTTAATGTATTCTTCGATCTAAATAGTCAACCAACAAAAAATTTCTATAAATTTACTTCAATAAATATCAAGTATTTAGCTGAACAGCTGGATTCAGAATCACTATAAGAAACCCCAACTCTGCTCCTTACATTATATGATAGTTATGTGCGTCTGTGCAAGTGAAACAATAAGCTTGCGTTTTATGCTGTTCAAATTGAAAAATTAATTGTTAAATCATCTTCAACAATTAATTTCTCGGGCTAAGATAATATGTTCTGATTTCTTTTGTCCATAACGGCTTCCAAAACAAAAGTGAATTCGTAAATAAAACAAAATAAAATTCTTTAAATTAAAACAAATTGTGCTGAAAACACTGAAGAGGGTGGCTGATCAGTACATAAAGGAAAAGGTTGGGCTTAGGTATCCTTTGCACAACAACCAACATGCTTTCAGGTGTGGCAAGTCAACTGAAAGTGCCTTACACCAACTGGTAACCCAGGTGGAGAAGGCGCTGGAAAATGGCATGATCGCCCTGGGACTCCTGGGAGCTTTCTAGGATATACAAGGGGATATACAAGAGTCATTGGTCCGAGGTGGGGACTGACGATCATATGGTTCTATAGAGTGATCATGGTGCCTATGCTCACATATGCGGTCTGGTCTTAGCAATTAAAGCCCTGAGTGGGTATACCAGCAATTCAGGACTTGCTAACAAATATCGAGAACGACTTGCTAATCTTGCAAGGCGGAACCTGGTGCGGCTAGAATGGATTCCAGCCCACTCTCGTTTTGAAGGCAACGAGATGGCGGATGCACTGACTGCGGAAGGGGCGGCTCCTTTCTGCGCCCGGGCAATCTGTTGAACCTTGATATTGGTCGACTAGTTCAAGAGCAGTTCTGATACAATACTTAAAATCCCTATGTTCCGTTTTTCATTGCATGTATCTGTGTATCAGTTTACATTGTTAAGTGTTTTTGTTTTGTTATTGGTGTTTATGGTAATTTTTCATTGAAGTTTAATGTAATTTTATTAATAAAAAAATACAATTAATAGTGTATTATGTTATTAGATCTTCAGCAACGTAAATTAACAGCATTTCATTTGTTATGGAGTTAAAGTTTATAAATAAAGTCGCAAACAAGTGTGTTTACAAATCTATAATTAGTAGTACTAATTTTACAACTTTCTAACTAGATATATATAAGAAAAAAAAGAATTCAAGTGTATTTTTAACTTTGGAATTTCCTTGAGAAAGGTCTACGATTTTCGACAGCTCGTTCTTTCTAAAATAAGAACTCCGCAACATAAATATGATCATAAAAGTTAGTAAAGAATATATTTATTTACGAAAGTATAAGAAGGGATCTGTTTAATTGGGGTAATAGCGAATTACCGAGAATATTATTAGGGTTGAAGTAGAATTTGCTTTAGTTGGTCATATTCGTTGTTTCAAGAAAAAATTACAATGATTTACATCAAAATTTCAGGAGAAAAGGCTGGAAGTTTTGAGATACTGCGTTAGAAAGTAAAATAGAGACCTCAAAACATGATTAGAAAAAATTCATGTACAGTATTACTATAATCATTTTTGTAAAATCTCTTGATTCCATGAATTTTGCAATCTCCACCTTCCTCTGTTGTACTGTACTCTTGTTTTCCATACCCGAAGAATGTCACAATTTTCAAAGTCTACATGACTAGAAGCCACCACTGTGCAGTAGAATTGCCGTCTACAGATACCCAGGAGGTGCTAAAGGCATTCGTTAGAGGTCAATCTCAAGCTAGTACCCATATGTTTGTGTGGGTGCTTTGAATGTAGATTGTAAAAGACCATATTAAGATTACAGTAGCTTGGGTTACAAGGCGTAATAGCAAAGAAAGCTTTGATAAAATGTTCAGGTTAGGCTCGTTAACCTAACAGTTCGTGGATCCAGATCCCTTTTGTGCCGTTGCAGAAGCGACAAGCAAACAGGCAACAGAAAAGTGGGTAGGACAGACTTAATAAATCAAAACAGGAACACTGTCAAGCCTGTGGTGTGTCTACTAATTGGACACTGTAGGCTCAAAGACAGTTGAAGCTGATGGTATTGCCAGAAGAAGAGATTCAAATTCTGCCAATTAAATTAATCTAGTTAAAGTGGAGCACTATATATTTGAAATTATTGCAATGGAATAGATCAGAATTCATCTCAAATCATCTAATCTACTATATTCCATAATTATAGAGTGTTTTTGACTACAAATAAACAGAGAAAATGATTAGTTTTAGTTTGTTTTTTGTTTTTCGATTAAAATTAACAAGTACATGAACCAAACTTGGAATCATGTCATAAACTTTTTCACTGCATATCATGCAAATATATTAAATTTTACACTGAATAGTTTTCTGTAACTATCCAATTTCTCTAGTTGTGAATACTTTTAGATTTAATTTCCGTTTTCGACTAACCTTACTTTGATAACTCAAAATAAAAGCAATTTCGGATAAACTATTGCCAATTTCTTTCCTTGTAGATCGGTAGATTGCTGTAAATTTGTCACCAAATGAAAGATATGGAAAATTTCGCTATTTTGATAAATTATTTGTTTGTCAAAGTTGGCACTTGTTGATTATTAAGATACAAATAATAATTCGCAAGACGAAATACCCCCCTATAAAATTTCATAATATTGGTCTCAGAAATATTAACTGTTGAATCATTCAATGGAGTGTATTTTTCTACATCTTATCCGCATAGGCCAAATCCACAAGGTCATCGGCATAAAGTAATGTATAGTAAATACAATAGCCTTATTGGTGTGCGTCATTGTTTGTGACGTATATCCTGGTATGTCGTTTATTTTATTTAAATATATTCAGACAATTTCGAAAAGGCTATGAAATTAATAATTACCAGCTTCTTTTTCTAACTGAAAATACTTGAGAACTTTTAAAAGCTGATGTTTTTCGTGTATCTAAGCATATTTTTTTATTATTTAAATAAATATAACCTCTTTGTGCCTCTTTAATAATGAAAAAAATCTTCCACGTCTCCTAAATACATTGCAAAAAGCAGTGGGCTCATAGGCTCTCCTTGTAGTACTCCGGTGGCCACATCAAACTATTTAGAAAAACCATTACTTAATAAGCAATTTAAAAAAAACATCAGGAGAATAGATATTATTTAGAGAAAATGGGTCACAAATTTTGAACACCCGGTATTAGCGAAAAACCAAAAATATACAAGAAAAAAGTTTTCCAGTCAAAGAATCCGTCATAAGAAATACCCAATTGATAAAAAAAATTCATAGCTATTTTTTCACCCCTGCGTCGCGGCCGCATTTGACAGTGATCTATTAACATCGTCGACGATCGGGGGCGTGAAAGTACAGGGGCAGAATACCCTTGCACGTTATCCAAGGTAAGGGATCCATCCGTCAAACAGGACGGGACGGTCAGCAATGCCTCTCAAAGTAAAAGCGTGTTGGGTCGTTATCCCTACGACCGGCTAGACGGCCGACCAGACAAGGACCCAACCCTTAAAGATAGCCGCTGGGGGATATGACTTTGTGGTCGGCGACCACCGTTTTGCCGGAAATCTCGCCTGTTTACCCCGAAAAAGGATTCACGCGATCATTCTATAGGATGTGTCCGGGGTCGGGTGTTGGGATGGCATACGACCCACTCTTCACGGAGACTGGCCTTTTCCAGACGATGAAGGTCGACTTTATTTGGGTTAACAAGTATAGTGACGTAGGATATGGTTGTTGTTAAAATCAATGCATTGTTTACGATGAATGCAAATAATTTTGGTAACGTATTTGAAGTATTTTTATATTTCCTGTAATATTGTCGTATTTATTAAAGCGCGTTAATAATAGATATTAAAAAAATCCAAAAATCAATATTCTTAATGTATTTCACCGCGAAACTCACATAAAACTTGGTTAGTTAAAAATAAAACTATTAGTATCTGCCGTTGTTCCTTGAGTATCTGGATTACTGTTCCTGGGAGACTTACAGTCTCTGATAGTCAGAAAGTTCCTGGGAGACAACACAACCAGGCTGAGCAGCAGTTCCTGGTTTTCTAACAGTACCTGGGAGACTAACAGTTCCTGAGAGACAAAACATCCCAGGCTAAGTTACTATTTCTGGTAGTCTGAAAGTTCCTGTGAGACTTACTGTACCTGATAGACTATGATTTCCTCTGATAGTCCAATTGTCCCTTGAAAACTATGGGATAATATTCTACATCGACAGTTACATCTGCTACTCAATATAATCTTCTTTTCTAATCAATTTTTTTTTTTTTTTTTTTTTTATTATAACTTTACTAATCCTTTTTTTTGTAATTGCTAAATATTATATACATTTTTTAACTTCTTTAGTTTTATTTACTATACAGAAACGTTGTTCTTTTTTTTCTTCTTATTTTCATATTAAAACTTAGCTAGCCATTAAGTTTGATTTTGTTTCTAATTTTCTTTTAGAAAGGAAAATTATTGGCGCCCTAAAATTGCCTTCCCTTTTTTCTTCTTTTTAGTTTTGCTATTTTTTTTTCATAAGATCAATAAAGTAACAGTCCTGCGAGCTGGCTTAGGGCGAGTTGTACCAAACGCCTAAACTCGGTTTAATGTTAACTGATGATTAGACTGATGTAATTGTTGATAATAAATACATCAATCAGACACAGTCTAAACATCAGTTATCATTAAACCGAGTTTAGGTGTTTGGTACAACTCGCCCTTAGTTTACTACCAAATTTAAATGGTTAGTTAGGCAAGAACCTGCGATATAGTTTAACATCATTTTTTTTAACGTCAATCTTAAAATCTTGTTTCATTGGCGCCCAACATTTTATTAGTGTTTCAGTATCCAGTTTTCGTAATTTTGAAATTACCATAATCATTCCTATTATTTTAAAATATTTATTTATTATTGATTATAACATCCAAATTATTTGCATATCACCTTTACAAACATTTGAACACTTTATTTTTTTTGGAGGTACCAAGGGTTTTTTTTTTTTATTCAACAAGATTCAAGAACGATTTGCTCTACATTCACACCTGGGCATCCCTATTGTTATTGTATCTTTTAAATAAAATCCTGTCTGAAGGATCAAATTTTGTTAGCGATTATCTTTTTACTACCTAGATATTTTTAGGCCAGTCAACAGCAATATATTAAAACTGGGTACCTTTTTGGACTCCACTGAGATTGAAATAATTTACAGCCCCAAAACTTCCTAGTCGATACCAGGTCATTAAATTTATTGAATTGTTAGCAAAATTTCAGACACCATAGTGACTTTGTAATAAAATATACAGTATGTCCCAATATTCTAAAGTTATAGAATGAAGTTAAAAAATTAAACTAATTGTTTTGCAATTAAGTACACAAATTTTAAATTGGGATTGTAAACAATATACCAGAGAAGAATCAAATAGAAATGGAAATGTATTGATCAGTAATAGTGCAATTTCATTATTCATCTCATCAATACATTACCATTTTTTGTGTATTTTTAAAAACTTCAATATAGCAAATTTTCAACAACAAAAATTGTCGGGAAGTTAAAGTCAAAGACTGGCCTATTAAAGAATTGTTTTCTGTTGACAAAGCTTCGTCTTTAGGTAACTATAAAGAGCCTTATATTTCCTTCGATGCTCTGCATAAATCAGGACAAATATGAAATTGTATACCTCCACAAACGGCTCATGTGAAATGCCAATTTCCGTTGCATTCTGATAGACTTAATGTGTGTGTTCAGTTGGATGCAAAACTTCGTAGCAATTTTGTAAAACTAAGGCTTTCCTTCTTTAAAAAAAATTGACGCTAGTAATACCACTAGAGGTCAAATTACTTCCGGAAATTTTATCGAACTCATGAAATTTTTCTGAAAATATTCATGAGCAAAAAAATTTCGGATTTAATTGGACCTCGTGTGGTATTCGCTAAGAAAATTCCACGCCAAATGTTTATTCCCAACAACATCAATTTTCGTCTCCATCAAATTCTTGCAAAACATAGTATATTAATAATAATTGCGTTTTTAATATAAACATTAATCATAATGGTTCAAAGAATTTAGAAAACATCTAACCTTGTAGTTGAAATGAATCAAAATTATCACGTGAACAAATAAAAATTAGATTGTCAAAAAAAGATCCTGTCATTAAGTATAAACGTCAAAAAAAAATTTCAGTATAATTCGCTGTTGGGTACCCACAAGGAAAAAATTTCCACTAAAAATCATCCGTTGTGATGGTGATCTGTCAGAAATACACGTTCTGATTGGTTCAAAATCACATGTGTGGAATTTTCATAGTTAAATATTTGAAATTAACTATTTATAGTCTAGGAGACATAAGCGCATGAGTGCCGAAAACTATTCCATCTCAATTTTTTTATGCGATCCTCTTCAAATTGCCCTACTAATGATATAAATGCATTTTGCCACGGGGCAACCCGGTGACATATTGTTTAAATCGAAATTGTTTAAACAATTACAAGAAATTGTAATTTTTAACCGGACAAATTTTTTTATATACTTCATTGAAATACCAATAAAAAAGGTCATATGACTTTCACGATAAAGTTAATATTTGTAGATATATGAATTTTTAAAAATTCGCAAAATCTCAAATTTGGGTATTTCCGACCCATGAAAAACATTAAAAAAATATTGAATATAGATGATATTTTTATCGAGGGGTAAACCACTGGAGAAAATAGTGTACAAATTGAAGAAAATAGATTGAAAATAAAGAAAATACTCAAAAAAATACTAGTATCATTAGAAAATACTCCATACAAGGGAAATGCAGTGGAAAATACAGAAAATTTCTGTTGAAACATTTCTTAATCGTACCTATAGTAATAGAAATAAAGATTTTCTCAAAAAAAAATACTTGAACAATACCTGGAAAATACAGAAAATAGTGTACAGATTTTTCTTCAGTGGTTTACCCCACGATTTTTTTAATTCTTTATACAATATTTAATAATATTGTTAATCTCTCTGTGTCTTGAAACATTATTTATCATTTATCTCAAAAACCATCACAAAACTTTATCATGATCGTTAAAGAGAGCAAGTGGATCTAGTTTATTGCGTTATTATGCCTTGAAATTATTATTTTTTATTTGCAGTTTGTCTAATAAACTTTTCAATAAAAAAGAACCTTGAATAAATGACCTTTTATGAATGAAATTTAGGAAAGGGTCCCATCTATGTAACTACAACTCGACCTCGACCGGTATCGCGATAATAAACGTTTCCCCTACGTAAAATCCGTAGACGTACACGAGAAGGGCGATCTCCTTCTGCTCCACCCACGTGCTTTGGCACGCGACAAAACTCTGCACTCCAATGCAGTTACTACAGGTATTTTTAGGGGGTTAATCACCTACTACCGAAAAAAATATATCCAAAAACATTCTTCTGTTGAAGGACGTATGCCTACTGCTGTGGGTGAAATCCACATTTTTTCTTATAAAAAATTGCATTTTACGTACTGATTACCAATAAAAAAAGAATTTGCAGTCTTCATTCAGCTACTTTTCGTCCGATGTGCAGAAGGGGGCATCATGAAGAAATCAATAACACTTGAACCGACAATAATGCCTTGATTAGTTGATTTCAGTTTTCGATAGGACATCACATCAAACGAGTTGGTATGGAGAATTTATTAATCTAAGCACTTGTCCACTAACAACGGTAGTCACCCAGGAAAACGTGGGTGCTGTACGTAAGCTCTGCAAGATCAAAGAACTGAAGAAAACTGCATTTGGAAAAAGCAATCCCTAACGATCGATGATTCTCCGCCAATACTATGCAAGTTCCCACACCGCTCGAATAATAATTAGAGTTTTTAAAGCAAGAAAACATCAAAAAATAGTAGACCATCCTCCATACAGTCCCGACCTAAGTCATAACAACTTTTTTTCTTTCCCAAAAATTAAGAATTGACTCGGAAAAGTAAATTTGTTTAAATTTTAATTTGACAATTTGCATTAACAAATTTTTGGATAACATTTTTTAGAAATTTTACGAAAGTAAATATTTTTTTGTCACTCTTAAAAAAATTTGTAGACCGTCCTTGAACAATGGCGCGTTAAACGATGATCAGAGCCGTAGGAGTATATAACAGGTGTCCAGTGAGAGAATCATAAGGCCCCGAAGGGTTAATCTTTTCCCCAAGCCGACAATGGAGAGAAACACACTTTCGGTAGTAAGGGGAGATCCCTTATTGTTTTGTTATCTTTCTATACGTAATACGTGGGTGATTTTTTGATGGGTGTTAAATGGTTTATGATATTTTAAACGTCAGGCGCCTCTTTTATATTTGTTTACAAATCAGTTTTTGTTAATAGTTATTTATGCAACAAGTGCAAAGAGTGAGTGTTTTTTGCACGCGACGTGAGATTGTCCAACGAGGTCTTTAGGCCGAGTTGGACAACACGTCGAGTGCAAAAAACACGTTTTGCAAGAGTTGCATACAATATTTTTTCTAAATTCATGCAAAAACTGGAAAATTAGAATATAATATGTCAAGAATCTAACCTAACCTAATTAAACTCAACCCGTTCTTCTTTTTTTGTATCTTCATGGCCTCCACCTTGTCAGTATTCAATCATAGCTGGTTCTCGCCTTGACCATTTAAATTTTAAATAATTAAAGATTTTTGCAATAATTGTAACTCGTTGAGACTAAGTAGTAAGATATACATATATTATTGTTGTATTAAAGCAGGATCAGATACTTGCTATGGATTTTTATTCAATTTAAATGTTTATGTTTGTCATTAATCATCACAAAACTGACAAAAGAATGACAGATGAGTGCAATAATAGTTATTTATGTAACTAGTGTGTAAAGTAGCCTTTTTTTTGACGAATGCGACAATCACTGGAGTCGAAAAAAGGCCTTTACACACGAATTGCATACAAAATTTTTTCTACTATCGAAAACTTTATCAAAATACAAAAGTTTAAGTAATATGCCACTAGAACATTTTCGGAATATTTTATCATTTCATTTTATTTTTTTTTATTTGCGAAGTAATCTTCTGAGAGATCCATCTTTATAATTATAAAAATCTAAAATTATTTCATAGTTTCCTGAAAATATTCAATACTTTCATCAAAATACAATTGATTACCCTAGGTATAGTCGGAAGATCTCAATTTAAACTTTAATTGTCAGATTCAATTCACAATTGAAGAAATGTCAGTCACTCACCGCCAACTTATACCTATTCAGATACCAATAACTACATACATAATAATATTGGAACATTTTCTTTACGCACTAGTGCGTAAAATAAGGTTTTACGCACTCGAAAGTGTGTCTAAAGTACCTACTTTACACACGATAGTAGAAAAAATATTTTATTGCACTAGTGCAATGAAGTACCACTTTTTCCATTAAATGTGGTTCACAAAAGTGTTGTTTATTGCATGAATGTAGAAAAAATAATAAAACAGTTGGATTATTATATAAAAAATATTTTTGTTGATGTTTTTTATAGTATATTAAGTTTGAAACGAGTGACTAAAGATGTTTTTGACACTAGGTGCTTATTATATTTTTTCTACGCTCGCAGGAAATATTTATTTATGTACCATGGCAGTAAAGTGATTTTTTATCGGACGAGTCTGAAATTATGAGACGAGCGAGCGAGGCGATTAACAGGCGAGTCGGATAAAAAAAATTTCTGACGTGGTGCATACAAAATTTTATCGTCATCTGCTCAGAATTCAGAATATAAAAACTTGAGGTATATTTCATTGCATTTTATGAGTTATAAATAAATCTCAAGAAAACTATTATCGAGCTGTAATAGGGAGAAGCGTGACACTGAAAGATGATGATTTTCGAGTAATGTCAAAGTCAAAATAAGTAAAGATAAGCGAGATCTGCAAATGTTAAACCATGTTCAAGATGCGGTTTTAGAGATGGAAGTAGAAAAAAAAACAATTATAGTAGTACTCAAAAGCTTTTGTCGAATGGGAAGTTTAAAAAAAATCGTTTTTCTTAATGGTGAACCCTTTTACCTATTTAAAGCACGCCCCAGCATGTTTAAATCGAACTTTCAAACACGCGCGTTTTTTAAAGTTACCATGGCTACATCAACATCTCCAGAAACGAAGTGTAATGTCTAATGGTCTAAATGACAATTTTTCTATTATTGAACAGGACAGGAGAAGGTACTTTGTAAAGTCAAAACCTTTATTTGAACAATAAAAAAAATAGCGTAAAGTAATCGTGGATGACTGGTCTTTAAAACACTAGCTCTAAAAATCGCGCGTGTTTTAAAGACCTTAACATCCACTTTTACTTTAATATACTATATATTCAATTTTTATAAATAAAAATTGAGAAATTATAATAAATTTTGTACTATACATACATTGGAACAATACATCAAACCTGATACCATACCAGGGATGTAAACAAAATAATTAAATACATACTACATGTGAAGACTCAACTGTTTTTCGAGATAGATTTCTCTATATTTAAAAAAATTCCTATTCGACAGGTATATAACCAATGAAAATAATTTGAAATTCAACATAAAGAACAGCCAAGTAATTGAATAATATGATATATTATGCCTTCTTATTTATAACAACTTAAAATATCATTTTTTCTTATAACTTAGGATAATAATGTTGAAGCATAAGGTTGTACTTGACTAGTAATAGGATGAAATGATATTTTGCGGCCGTTACCCAGAGTGTAATTTTCTCTATTCGCGTTGAAACGCTGTCTTTTCTAAAGAGACATAATGTTTATTGAAATTATGTAATTTTCACGGTTGCACGAAAAATATTGTGTATACTATGGCCGCGAAATGTTTTCGCGACTTCGAGATTATCTTGCATCGGCCGGAGCGGCCTCGGCGATAATCTCTCTCTCGGAACGCGAATAAATCTCAGGACTGACAACTGAACTTGGCACCCATTTAGATCTAGCTTATTTTGTGGTTGTCAACCAAAGCATGAGTCATAATAGCTCTCATTTCTCTTAATTTTTTTTTATTAAATTTTTGTTAATCTGTTATTTTTTTTATCTTCTTCTAAAAAAATGATACTATTTTCTGATTTTTCCAGATCATATGAACTGTGTTAGACTTTTGATCTATAAGTCAGTCAATTATACAATTTTAGAATTTTGGACGTTAATATCTGAATAACTGTTTGGGATGATTAAATTTGGAGCAAATGAAATAATTTTCGAGTTATGAGGGGGTCAGAACTGGCTGCAAATGGTTCGTGTTATATTACACTGCCGCCATTCTCTTAGCTAGAACTCCCATCATGAAATCACATTGAAGCTAGTTCGAAAATTTAAATGATCTACAATTTATGATAGGTACTGTGTGGCTGGTGAACAAACCAGATTGCAGACCCTATAAGCTTCACAGATTGTTAACTTTATTGGATGATTAAACTTTAAGGAGTGATAACTTGGATTGAAGTACAATAGATAGTTTTGAGCACAGAAACCAAACCAGTTCCTTTTAATTTTCCAAAAATGAGAACTGATTATTTTGTATCGCATTGGGAATGCTGGGAAATTTTCAATAAGCAAAAAACTTCCATTCCCCAAGAATGCTTTATCCTATCATTGACTTTGTGTGTAGTATCAAGTGGAGATATGTAAAGAGGGTAACGTAAAGTGAGGGTTACCCCCTTCTTTTGAGGTGAATGTAGGTCAAAAGCGGTTTTTGGGGGAATAATATAAATACCCCGCAGATTATTAAATGTATCTTTAGAAGGGGAAGTCTTGGGACACATTTTCAACCTGTTCCTTTTTGTTTGCATGAGTAGGTGTTTTGCAAACCCTCTTTTAAGGGGTAAATTTGTATTTGTACATATGTATGGGGTCCTGTATAATATGGTACAGGTTATTTCGCAAAGTGCCATAAGGGTGAAGGGGACTGATTGTGTAACCTGTTGATTTGTATTGTTTTCCCTAAATTAGTTCTCAGTTTATGAAAATTGGTGGGTTGTATTCTAACAAAAGATATATTCAAGGAGAAGTTTGGAAATAAAATTGAAGGATTTTCTAAAAGTTTCAAGATGTAGGATGGATAGGATGTAGGAAAATTTTGGAGATTATTCTATCTTTATATATATATATATATTTAATGTTTGCTACAACTAGTTTTTTTGGTATGAAGAACATTATCTATCGCGAAAAAGAATTTCTCCAGAAGGATCTAGTATAAAGACTGTTAAGCTTGAAATTGACAACTGGTCTTTTAGCATAAGCTGTACAACCATGGAAGTTTGGAGGCTAAGGTGAACTGAAATAATTAATTGATATCATAAAATATCTTAGGAATCGTATCTTCTTTGAAATTTACATCCTTTTTGAAATAAACAGATCAAAAATTTATTAATTCTAGCAAATATTATTCTTAATAAATTGTCACTTGCAGTATCCTTCATTATTCACAGTAAGTATATTGTGGACATAAACAAAATTTTAAGGTGGACACATAAGTTCACATAGACAACGTGAGAATGGATACATTGAAGAGATCTTTCAAAATTTTCCAAGAAAATCGAAATTTGTCAGTTTTTTTAATAAAAAACTGGAATGACCGCAAAAAAAACTAAAGCACTGTGAACTGTATTAATAAATTATTTTCATCCAGAGACAGTTGTGAAATGGAGTGCAATTTGCGAGCTTCAAAAGAAAAGTTCAAATTTCTAAGCTAAGTGACAAAAGTGGAACTTTTTTAATACAAAAAAGATTATGTCGTCAGCTTACTTCATTTTTAGATAATATAGCGCCGAATGTAAGAAAGAACATATATTAAAGAAAGATCATGTGTTTGAAAAAAATCGAAATTTCCCTTTTTTCAAGAAGAACACTGACAATATAATCGATCCGGTTGGTTCTCATATGGATATAGGTACACTTATAACAAACGCCTTTTATTAACATTTCCAATATAACCGAAAAAATCGCGCTATCCCAATAAAAACCGTTCCTGGAACATGCACTTCACTGGATTCCATTTCTAGTAGACTATCATATCGTTGGAATGTCATAAAATGAAATATTTTATTGCACATTTTACCAGAATGGACTTTAATAAAAATTTGGTAACAAAGTTTTGCAGTCTTATAAACCTCAAAATATTATTGATTGTCTAGTTTTTTTTCGTTGTGTCACGATAGGGAGCAAAAATTATTCAATGTTCAGTTCATCTTGACAACGGTAGCTGGAACGCTACCGAAATGTTGAAATAAAAAAAATAAAAAAGCATTCTTGTGGTTTGATTCCCAAAAAAATAAGAGAAAAAAAACGTTAATTCATTCATATGTTTAAGTTGGGCCCAACAGCCCAGGCACTTGACCTGAATCTTTGTAGCATTACCAATGTTATCTACCTACTACCATTCCAGAAGTTTCGTGTCTTCTATATCGGCCACCAGTTTATCTGATGGGATCTTCAGTAGTTGTGATGGCTGTTTTATTTCCACTGCAAAGTGTATGTGAGTAGGTGTTTCATCGTATAGTTCACATTTTCTGCACATACGTTCACTAACTTTGTCCATCCTGTGCAAATGCTTCCTCAGGGTATAGCGTCCAGTCACTAGGTGAGTAACTGTCTTCAAATTTCTCTTACCCAGTTTCAACAGCCTGGACGAGAGTTCTTTGTTCTAACTTATTCAGTAGACTCATAGTAATATCCCACATTTCAGTTGGTGTTCCTTAACCAGCCAGTTCCCTACTTCTCCTCTTAGGTAATCCTTTGTGATTCTACAAAACGGTTCCGGACCTGTGAAGGCTCCTTTAGAGTAGTGCTGAAATATCCGTCACTTTCTTAGTTTTAACATCATCATACGCTCGATAACTTGAATAGTGGTTAAAAGGTCTGACTGCGTGAAATGAAGAATTGTAGGCATAGGGTTCGAATGCTGTATATTATCCACACCTATTATTCACTAGTGGTCATTATACTTGAAGAAGAACACATAAAATGTTTAAGTTATCATATTATATTCGTGGACAAACGCATGTATGTGATATCAATCTTTCATTTTTTAGAAGTGAGTATACTTAGTTTATTTATAAAATCGTCTTCTTGACCCTTGCAAAACCAATACAGGACGGTTCATTAGAGTAAAAATCGAAATATTATTGTTATTATTAATTTTCATGTCGGGTAGTTAGATTCTTCCCGTATCAGGATGAGTTTGGGATTTTTATTGTTAACAGATTAAAAGTTAGTCAGCGACGTGGGCTGGGAATAAAATAAATGTTTTGAATAAATCTGTTTGATTGTTTGCTGAATTTTCATTTAAATATTGAATGAACAAATTTAAATTTATATCTGACCAATTGATTTATTTATTGCCCTTCCGAATTTATGAATAAACTATATCACGAACAACGAATAACAAACAACAAAAATTCATACATCCAGCTTTATACTTTTATAGGACATTTTTGTTATTTGAAAATTTTTTTGTTCCCTATTGTTTTCTTAGTGTAGTGAATAGCAAGGTACAGATGAAAAATAAGTGAATTATCAGAATAAATTAAATAGGGCCCAACATGTTCTCCGTACCATGTTGCAGCTGTTCCAAACGACGCGTAAAGAAAAAATCGAAACATGCCAACACCAGACAGTAGATATATACGGTATATATCGGTAGTTCCAAATAAGGTATCTTTTTTTTAAGTTCCTACGATTTATATATAACCGAGATGGGGTCGTAGGTTAAGGGATTGAACTGACCAGATTTAAACTTTCGACGTAAGTTATTTCAAAAATTGTGTGTTTAATTCGACATTCGTTCGTGGATATGGATATATCGAGTATTTTTATTTAAATAAGTTAATGTCAAATAGAAATCTCCGCCTCAAAAAAATATATATAAATATATGAGAGTATATTAGCAGCTGCAATTTTTTTATCTAGAACATTATATAATTTAACGGTGAGAGACTACTTTTCGAGCGGAAACATTCAGTCGGATGCAAAGTCAACTCTCTGTTAGATTTAACAATCTATTTCCTAAATTAACCTCTCGGCTACTTTAGATGATATTATTGTTTACTATGACTGATAGCCCGGTTGGTTTTTGATATTCGACAGGTAGAACTTTTCATAAAAAATTTCTCTGTAGTAATATCACAAGAAGGTGAGAATAATTTGACATATTTTAGAAAACGTGTTGCCAGCCAATAGCCTGAAGGGCTCGAGTGGCTTTTGCAAAATATAGACAAGTTTGGGATTATTTTCTGATGTAACAATCAAAATTACTTAAAAATTTTTTTTGCAACAAATGTATCGATATAAACAGAATTATTTTACGAAATTTTTGAAAATTTACGACGGACGCATCAGATCTCATCAAATGGCTGAATAAATATTCGAAATGGAAGAGAATCCATTCAAATACAGCCCCCTTACAACCGATTAAAGAGATCGAGGTATAGTGGATCACTGCCTCAACCAGAGAGCGGAGCTTATTTTGGGTTGCGGCTCAAACTTTCACCACTTGAGATGGGGCAGCAAGGTTATCAACTGACACTGACAGATCTAAAGACTGAATAACAAAAATGAAATGAAATTCCAAGAGTTCCTAGAATTATTGGCCACCGATATGTTGAGTATTCAGTCATTTTAAATTTCAAGATATACGCTTCGGGGGTGTATTTATTTTTTTAATAAAGCAATATAGATATAGATGTTCGCAATGATAAAAAACATGCAAAAATCTTGGTTTGAATGGTAGACATTAACTGTCAGTCTTGTCAGAAAAAACCCCTTTTGTTGGCCACACTGACCTTAGACTGAACTCCTCTATTGGTGGTGCCCTGGACTGGAACTGAAACGCCTCAGAAAGGAAGCGAGAATAACCTTTAACAAGGCAAAACGAACAAAAAGCGAACTGTGGTAAATATCAAGCCAACCTAATAGAGTTCAAAAAAGTCATTAGACAAAAACAAATAGAAGCCTGGAGAGCTTGTGAGGAGTCTTCCTACAAGTTTCTAAACAGAAGACACCCTCAAATTACCACCATAAGAAAATGGAGAAAAGCCGGCAACCTCCAATAAAGCACTGAGATTCCTATGGAAGCTCATTTCCCAGGATTTGTATTTCTTAGAACGACGAACTTGAAAGAAGTTTGAACGTTTGATGAAACAACCTTTCCAACAAATACCCAGCAACTTAACTCCAGGAATGTACCCCAGGTAGTAGGAAAATGGTTACTTAAAATGCTCTCTAGGATGTCACCCCTGCGACATAGCGTAGGACTATTTTTGAAGGCAAGTATTTTCAGTCGATAAAAAAAGGAATTTTTTATACTTTTCGTTCAAAATGGAAACAAAATATTTTTCAAATATTATTTTTCAGTAATACGCCAAATTCGATAATGTCGAAGAAAAAATACTTCTTTAAAGGTGAAAATGTAAACCTATTCTTGTGAATTTTGAGGAAAAAATTCTTGAACGAATTTGGAAAATTAATTCAATGCATACTATTAACTTGAAAATAGTTCAATTTAAGCAAAGTTGAGTATAAATGACCATCATTTTCGCAAATCGGTCCAAAATCCAAAAATAAATAAAATATCAATATTTAAAAAAGGGACATGTTCAGTTTCAAATAACGATAATTAAACTTGAGCATAAATACTTAGCTTTTTCACAGCCGGAATATAGTGACGTCAAAAAAAGTCATTATTGTAAAAAAAACTAATACAAATAGTTCCTCATTCTATCTCTATATAGAAATTTCAATTGCAAATTGTGTTTATTATCTTATTATAAAATTGCATTAATTTTACTGATAGCAAAATAGATAACCTCAAAATATTTATCTGGGACATATATACGCGTTAGTTATGAATATTCTAGATGACTAGCATTATTTTCCAAAAGGACTCAATATGTCGTGTTAACAGTTTTGTTTTCAGTTGTGTTGTGTACTTTTTAACTGTTTTCAACGATCTCTTGCGATTTGGTCTGTATTTGACTGAAATATAATGGAAAATGATCCAATTTCTAGCCAACTTTCGTTTTACAGTATATTGGAGTGTATTTGTGCATTATTTAGTCTTCTTGATGTGCTTTTCAACTGTGTTCAACGGTCTCTTGCGATTTGGTCTATATTTGACTGAAATAGAATAGAAAATGATCCAATTTCTAGCTAACTTTCGTTATAAAGTATATTCGAGTGTATTTGTGCATTATTCAGTTTCCCTGTGTGATTTCAACTGTTTCAACGGTCTCTTGCGATTTGGTCTGTACTTGACTGAAATAGAATGGAAAATGGCCCAATTTCAAGCCAACTTTTGTTTTACAGTAGGTATATTGGAGGGTATTTGGGCATTATTTACTTTTCTTGTGTGCTTTTTAACTGTTTTTAACAATCTCTTGCGGTTTGGTCTGTATTTGACTGGAATAGAATGGAAAATAATCAAATTTCTAGCTAACTTTCGTCATTGTGACGCATTTCTGTCACCGGGCAATCTTCACATATAACCTCAAAACGAATAATAGTTGCTTTTTTACACTTCTCAATTATTATAGTATAGTACACACTAGTACACAAACTTACCAAAACAAATAAACTTTTCTTCTCGATTGATATTTAAATCAGTGAAAAATGCCATTTCCATAATCCATCTTTCGGATCAGCTGACAAAATGACGGAGATGATGTTACTTAGAAACCCTCTAATATATTCAATATATATAGTTTTTCTGACCAGTAAAATTTGTCACATTTATGTATGAGAATTCGGAAACAACCTGGCCTAAAAGTCAGAAGCCGCATTTAAGTGGCGAGCATATAATCATAATAAACTGATTTGCCGGCTGCACTGATTTTCCAATAAAAACATTTCATTGTAATAATGAATCACTTATTTAAAGAATAATATAGATGTCTAACGAGACAATCTATATAATAAGTGATTTTATTTTGGTCTTAATGATTTTTTTCGATAATACATTCGATTAGAACCCGGTCCTGAACGATAGAAAAAAAGTTTGTTTTGATAGAAAAAAAATACGAAATTTGAGGTAGAAAGTGGAAAGAGTGATACCTTTTATGACCTAATAGTGTATAATCTAATTAATAGTATATTATGCAACGATCATGTAATACTTAGATCGGTTCGTATCCCGTAGTAACCGGCGTATAAACCTTATATGAGAGTTGCATTTGTTATTTTTTCTACACTCCATAAATAATGAAGATCTATAAATATTATATTTGTATTTATATTGAGCACAATAGCAGTAAACTCCTCCGTAGCATCGAAAGAAAAACACTTGGGGATATTAATTTGGACAACGCGCTTGAGACAGTCAAATCAAAGAGGATAAATTTGTTGTAGACCGAGTTGTAGACTATGCTTACAATCGTAAAGAGAATTATTAGTCTGTGTTGCTTTTATTTATTTATTTATTTAATTGGAATTCAAACAGAACGAACCAAAAAGAGTATTCCTAATATTTGTTACAAAACACGTTGAATAAACTAACATTAAGAGTAAAACAGATATTGTAAAACTACAGTACCTATTAATAAATATAGGAAAAAGAAAAAGGAACATTTTAAAACTATAAAAGCATGCTACCATTAACAATCAGCTTGACAAAAATTCTCAAAGAAGAAAAAATATCAATTGTGGAAAGATCACAACAATATTTATTATAAGCCTCACACCAACGATGCAATGGATAATTTAAATAATAATTGGTATTTGTTTGGTTCGTTATGAAGGTATGTTTATTTCTTGTATTGTAAAAAATGATAAAGAGCTTACAATAGGTGAACCATTAACTGTCGAACAGTTTGTTTATCTGTACAACCTGGAAAACATTTCTTCATTGCAAATCGGATAAACTTATTTTCAACTACGGATAATCTATTTACATATTTATATGACATCATACTGCGGATTCCAAATGACCGAAGAGAACATTAATACACTATTAACATATAAGCCATATATAAGGAGGAGGATCTTTTATTAAAATACCAGATGCTTAAAAAATGAACCATATAAACCGTGAAATTACAAAATTTTTGTTGGGGCTCACTCTGTTGATCCGAAAACCTTTTTATCAAGTCCCCGGGCGCAAATTACCCTAGCTACGCCACTGGTTTGTCTTTGAAACAAATAAAACCGTCATGAATTACGAATTTCAGCAAATAAAATATATGTACTTTTAATAAAATCTATCAAATATTATATACCTACACATATAGGTAACCGGAAATCCCGAGCATTCGACTCGCGGCATATGTATGCCACATCCGCCTGCTTCTCTACAACGTTCGTACTCGTACCACCCAAACTTACCCCCTGCAACCCCCGTGTGACGTAACTACGCGCATCCGGCCTCGTTTCATAATTTATGTTATACACAGTTTTGTAATTAGTAGCATTATTTCGCTTGGTTTCTCTGTATTCGGTACGCGTTTTCTGTTAAGTACACTAAGAAAAGTTGTTTGGTAAAGCAACCACTTACGTTAGAGAAATTAGTTTGTTGAAGAAAACTACGTTTACGTTTGAAAAATATATATATTTTTGTTCAAATTGTTTCTTATATTTCAAATGGGTATTAATAAATTGGGTTTTAATATCAGAAAAGATTTTTAGACAGATTTTAGTCAAGTTAAAGAGGAAATCTTAATTTCAGCTGGAAATGGAATTACATGCAGCTCGTTGCTTTGAGATGACAAGTCAGAGAGACTATCGTTGTATGTTGTTTCTCCTTTTGTTTTAATAAAGGTGAATTCATTCAACATTAACTAAGGTAAAGCTAATCTAAGAATATTCAGCTGTTCATACAACAAAATTAAAATATTGATAAACCAACCGAACATGCGCATTTTCCAATCATTTGTCAAAACCTCCAAAAGTATTTGAACTTCAAATAACTGATAATAAATATTAAGCGAAATTGGTCAGATTCCGTCCAGTTTCACACAACACTTTCTAGTATTGACATAAGCTGATAATTTCCATTTTTGATAGTTCTGACAGATAAATATAATTAATTTTTTCTCCGATCGTGGGAGAAGTTACACTATTTAGTATTTTGACCTGTTTTCCATGCGCAAAGCTCAACATTCCAGAATAGTGGGCAGTTGGCAGTTGCTAAGCAATTGGAAAATAACAGTACGGTAATATTCTTACCGCACTGCTGTAGCGTGGGGTAATGTTACAAATGGATTATTACAATAAATTGAAACACAGTATATTTAATAGATTTGGAACACGACTGTTGACTACTTTTTCGGAACACACCCTTTAGTAACTAATCTGGTAACTTTTAGTGGTGTGAGTAAGGCTTTTATTGGTTATTAAATGGACTATAATTAGACGGTAGCAGAGGAAAGCTCAAACAAACTTTGACCTTCATTTTAATTGGAACTAGAAGTTTGAGAATTTCGGACCGTGAAATTATTTTTCTCATAACAGTCTGTGAGTGTATTTACCTTTTTTTTGCCCTAAATGCTGGAAGTTATTTACGCTTTTCATTTGTTATGTATATGTATTCACAGTTGTGTTCGTTAAGCCCAGTTGGCCATTTTTTTTTATACGTTGGTGAGCTTTTTTATAAAAAAAAACATAAATTAGTATGTATCATACCTCGTACAGAATTATTTAGGACAACGTTGCGGAATTTTTGTTCGTTGGTTCATTTAAAATTATGGAAATTTTCACTGAAATTATTATTGGTTAGAAGTTACAGGGAGTGTTCGATATTTGAGAACAAAAATTGTTGTGAATAATCTAAAGCATTTTTTCATGGGTTGAATAACATTGACTACAGTCCTTTTTTAGTGTGGAAGAATGAAAAACCACTGGGTACTATATTAAAGCTGTAGTGCGGATTTGGATATTATTTGTAGACACAAAATGTGAAACCACTCCTTAATTCTTTATAGATTTCTTTATTGAAACAACTGTCAAGTAATGGCCAATTCAACTCCTTGTTTTCAGCAAATACGTCATATCATCTTTATATACAGAGTGTCCCAGACTAATTTATCCAGGCCATATCTCTTAAACGAATTTTCGGATGGGACAAAAACTGATCTATTCCATTTTTAATACACTTTAAATGGGGTAGAAAAAATCATCCCCTAAATATTCATCCCTTGGTTACAACCCCAAACTTAAATTTGTTTAATAGCACCCTGTACATTTTTTTATAATTTTGGATGTGGCCTTCCATCGTCTATTCAACAAATTTTTCGAAACTAAAATCGGTTTGTGAATAATCAAGAAAATATCAGTTTATTTCTTATTTTTGTTGAATCAATCAAAAAAGCTTTTTTCTACATTCATGCAAAAAACAACACTTTTGTGCACCACATTTAATGGAAAAAGTGGTACTTTATTGCACTAGTGCAATAAAATATTTTACCTACGACCCCCCCTGTAATCAGTCAATAACACACAGTCGGCGCTAATGTAATGACGTCTATTACGCACGGTAAGAAAAACGCACAGCTGTAAAGTAAATCGCACGGCTTCCCTAGCAACTGTCAATAGACGTCACCATTTTATTCAAAAATCTGACATAAGCCGTCAAAACATCAAACTTAGGTATAGGCTGCAATAGCGATTTGCGTAAGAACTGTCAAGAAACTTTTAAAACACTTTTTTATTATCCTTATAACTTATAACTGGTTTGTGTATTTTGTGGAAAGCTTTATTCAATTAAAAAATGTCGAGTGAAAGTGAGATGGATTTAATATTATCATGGAAATCGCAGAAATAGCCAAATATTGTTGATGCTGTTCAAATATTATCAATAATAAGAGTATAAAAACATGTAGAAGTAGGTCGTAGGTAAAGTATAGTACGTAACTAGTGTTGTAGAGCATTTTACGCACTCACGGAATTAACTTTTCCATTCGTGCGTAAAATGCTTCTTACCACACACGTTACGTAATATACTATTATTGCACTCATCTGTCATTCTTGTGTCAGTTTTGTGATGATTAATGAAAAACATAAACATTTAAATTAAATAAAAATCCATAGCAAGTACCTGATCCTGCTTTAATACAACAATAATATATGTATATCTTACTACTTAGTCTCAACGAGTTACAATTATTTCAAAAATCTTTAATTATTTGAAATTTAAATGGTCAAGGCGAAAACCAGCTATGATTGAGTACTGACAAGGTGGAGGCCATAAAGATACAAAAAAGAAGAACGAGTTGAGTTTTTTTAGGTTAGATTAGCTTCTTGACATATTTATGTTCTAATTTTCCAGTTTTTGCATGAATTTAGAAAAAATATTGTATGCAACTCTTGCAAAACGTGTTTTTTGCACTCGACGTGTTGTCCAACTCGGCCTAAAGACCTCGTTGGACAATTTCACGTCGCGTGCAAAAAACACTCACTTTTTGCACTTGTTGCATAAATAACTATTTTCTACATTCATGCAAAAAACAACACTTTTGTGCACCACATTTAATGGAAAAAGTGGTACTTTATTGCACTAGTGCAATAAAATATTTTATTGCACTCATCTGTCATTCTTGTGTCAGTTTTGTGATGATTAATGACAAACATAGACATTTAAATTAAATAAAAATCCATAGCAAGTACCTGATCCTGCTTTAATACAACAATAATATATGTATATCTTACTACTTAGTCTCAACGAGTTACAATTATTTCAAAAATCTTTAATTATTTGAAATTTAAATGGTCAAGGCGAAAACCAGCTATGATTGAGTACTGACAAGGTGGAGGCCATAAAGATACAAAAAAAGAAGAACGGGTTGAGTTTGATTAGGTTAGGTTAGGTTCTTAACATATTATATTCTAATTTTCCAGTTTTTGCATGAATTTAGAAAAAATATTGTATGCAACTATAGCAAAACGTGTTTTTTGCACTCGACGTGTTGTCCAGCTCGGCCTAAAGACCTCGTTGGACAATGTCACGTCGCGTGCAAAAAACACTCACTTTTTGCACTTGTTGCATAAATAACTATTAAGCTTAAATAAACTATAAAAATAAATGTAATAAAAATTAAATTGAAATAAAATAAATAAAAATAATAATTAACTGATAAATATTAATAATTTTTGTAATTGAAGTTTTTTGGTCAATGGATACATTTTTGTGAAAATGTAAAGCATAAAAAAATGGCAAATCGAGCACCAGGTGGACAACAATTCGAACATCTGATGTAAATGATATTAATTAGTTAATTGTTATTTTTATTCATTTTATCCATTTAATTATTATAACATTTTTTTATAGTTCCTTTAAGCTTTAAGGCTTTGTTGATTAATTTAACAGAAATAAAAAATAAATGCTCTGTGTTTGTTACTGAACTCCTCATAAACTGCTTTACCGATTTTGATGAATTTTTTCGTGTGTTCAAGTGAATTCTTTAGATTCATAATTTGGTCCCGGTAGGTGGTGCTACAATTGGGTTCATACTGAACAAATCCTAAACGGGTGGGCCGATTTTGATAAAATTCAATGTGTGTGTCCCGGCAGGTGGCGCTGCAATCAGGTTCACACTGAACAACTCCTAAACGTTTGGTCCAATTTTGATGAAATTTTTTATAGGTAATTTTATAGGATGTATAGATGTGATATTATAGTTCTGTTGACTTAACAACAAGACAACGCCTTTGGGTCCTCTAGTATATATTATATTTTCATGTCTATTGTAACTCACATTGTATATAACCTTAATCATACTTATTTTTCCTTCCAAGGTTTTTTCGATGTCTCTCTTTCAATGCTGTTTACAGTGAAAATATGAATTAATAGAGATGGTTTCGAAAAACAACCGCCATTTCGTTGAAATTAATAAAAGTAAGAATAAAAAAGTGACTCTACAACGGATTCGGCGCATTTAACAAAGATAAACGATTGTAGGGCTAGACAACGTGACTATAAAGAACAGTTTTTTTACGTTTTGATTTATAAACGAGGGTGCAAAATACCAAAGAATTTAAATTATGGCAAAACAGAAAAGTAATTATAAAAAATTACTGTTTAGCACGATATAAAAATTGATTTAGTGTTTCGAATTAAATGATTTCTGAATATAGGGGTCCTCTTTTTGGGGTAAATTAGAGATTCTATGAAAAAGTTTTGCATACTATTAACCGTGACAGTAAATAATGAAAGGGCCTGTGAGAATATCAAATCTGTTCAATTGGAATTTTAAAGTTGATAGTGGATAACTGTCTAATTTAGGAGTTTTATGAAACACTTAATTTTGCAACGATACAGAAACAACCACTGTCTTATATTCCCCGACAAGCATTGAATTACATTCTATCGAAAAACGGGATTCTGATTATTTGGTTGGGAGTAAGAAGAGGTATCAAAACGAAGACACTGAATTGAAAAATTATTGTAAATCTTCTTATTTCTAGTAAGTGCAAATCAGTATGTAATATTTGACAATATACAGTTTGCCAATTTTTGCAAACCAGAGTGAATTTTCCTTTCAAAATAAAAGTCTAGTTATCGATTAAAACGCATTTTGTGGTAAAACCACTGAGTGAAGCTTCGTATATACGGAACATACAATATCTATCATGTTAGGGTCGGTACGAAACGCATTTAGCGCCCGTCCGTCTACGACGCATCGACACCGAAGTAAATCGCTGGCGACTTTCAACTTGAACAACACCGCACGGTGTATAGAGCAAGAACGGGGATCAATAAGAATACCGAGTGCAGCGATGACTCATGCGACATCCCCGTTCGTCCCTCGCCTTTGATACTTAACCCCCGTGCGTCACCCCATCGAAAAAATCAATTCTGGAACAGCAAATACCAAATGTTGCCAAATTTCGTACATATATCGCGTCCAGACGATGTCAATTTGATATTAAATGGCAGGGAAATTAGAAAAGTTTTCTATTTATGATAAAGATTGAATGCTTAGATATATTGTTCAACTACTGATTCTATTTAATACCTGCTAAGCTGAAATGCAATTATTGGTTTTGTTTTATTTTCCAAACTGTTTAATAATCCAGGGGTTTCTACTTTTTTTTTCAAACATATGCAGGCTCTTTTATGACTACATAATATATATCATAAACAGTTTTTTCTAGTCTGCACAGGATTCTTTTTTGTACATTTCTCAATTTTTCCGTTGATCTCATCCTGGTTTTTAAAATTGTTTTATAAATATTCTCAATTTCAATTTATTTATTCGTAAATATTTTCATTTCTTACAGTATGGTCACATTATTTTACATTTTTACAAATTTCTCGACTCATTTATTATGTTTGTTTATATATTTATTTCATTAATTACTTCTTTTTATTCCTAATGCCATATTTTCTTCATTTAGTTCTCGTTTTATTTTTGTTTCTCTTTTTGTCAATTTGACATAATGGCAGCAAATTTAGTACAGTTACTAATAAGAATGATGGATAGCATAGAGATATTATTTATAAAAGCAAGCAAGTTAGCCTTTATGCAGAGATGCAATTATTAGATTATATTATTTTTTATGTAGGTATTTTGTTTTTCATTTGATCCCTGCCTTTTATTCCTGGCGACCCATTTTCAGCGGTTTTTCTAGTTCGTGTTAGATTATTTTTCTCAATTTTTGATTAATCAGCTAATGTTTCTAGTGTTTTATCCGGTTTTTTTCGATCGTTTTATGAATTCTACAAATTTTAAAGATTTCAGGATATTAACGAAAAGGAAAAAGCTGTGCTTGCACTTATTATAACGCCGTGCAAATTTGAAAATTACTTTTCAATGTCCAGACTTCTCACCAAGAAGCAACAACTACTCCTCTGACTATACGCCTCGAAGGGTATTAAATTTTATTTTGTCAACCTATCGGTTTAACTAGGAACTAATAGAAGCTTACTGTCAAAATATATTCATCGAATAATTGATAATGCCTTTATTTAAAACTTGATTGTCCACCCTGTATATACCCTGTCGTGAGGAAATTTTCACGTGCCTCTTTTTATTTTTTCAGTAAAAAAACCTGTAAACTGTTTTAGGTTATTTCGAAATTCATCGATTTTGAGTTTCACTTTAGATCCTGTCGATGTTCGCTTTTCAGTGAAAGCTACGTAGATAGGGAAATCGCGGGAAAGTGAAAGGATTATCGAATTTAACCTGACATTTGCAGATTTTCCCATTCATAAGAGCTGGAATTGTTATAGTTAAATCGAGTGACAGCCGCAACGTATAGCGTTCAGCTTTGAACCACGAAAAAACATTTTTACCGGAATGGAAATGTTGATTTGTAATTGAAAATTGGGAGATTTCCGCAACTGTAAGATGTGGAATTGTGCTTTTAGCTCACTTTACAGGTACAAGTGTCGATGTATCTATCTTTTACTGGAGATAAAAATCAATAGTAAAACAAAGTACAGACTTGACGAACTGTCAGTGGAATAGTAGAAAAAGACGAAAGGTACGTCTGCATCCTATTTTCTATGCTGTAATTTTTCCCGTTTGATAGTTCGCGCTTGCGCGTTTTCTAATAATCTACCAATCAAATTTTGGTGAGTCAATGATTAGGGTTAACGTATGTTATACGTTTAAAGGGATCATTATTGCAGTATTTTGATTAGGATTGATCACAGACCTACCTTTTTTTCCATTTTTTCGAACTAACACAATAAGAAGGATATAAACAATCGATGACGCACACCAAGAAGGGCATTTATTGCATGAACTCTATTCAATCGATGGTGCTTACGGGTTGGCAAAACTTCAAGACGTTGTCAGATCAATCGGCAAGTTTAGTTTGACATACAATCTTAGTCTTAGTATTTACAACCGTTTTGGTGCTTTTCAATTAATTGATTCTTAAGTTAAACAGTATAAATGTCAAGAGATAGGAAGATCTTTATTAATTTATTTTGAACGAGAATGCGTCTAACTGGGTGACTGCTTCTTTTATTTGTGAATAAACAAACTTCGACTCATGAATTGCGAGGCCTCCTAAAAAAGAAGAGTGACGATTGAAATGTCTAGATTTTTTACAGTAAGAAAAAAGTTACAGCTTGTGACGTCGCCCGTTGCTGAAGATCTATTTCAAACATAATGCACACTACTAATTGTCTTTTTCTACAAATATCACACGAAAAACTACTATAAGCACCAAAAACGGAAACGGTATTCTGATATATACGGCAGGCATGATGACGCGAAATATAGCTACGTCTGATGACCTTCAATAGTTTAGAGACTTATTGCGAAATTTAATCTGAAAATTATCATAAGAATAATTTTTTTCTGGTCTACACGCCATATAATTATTACCAAAATTTTCGGAGTGAAAATATATATTTTTATGATAATAAACTAGAAAGTGCGCGAAAATCAACGCAGAAGCCGAAAATAGGATAAAAACAATAATGGCGTCACGTGTCATTATTATTTGTTGTCGTTTTCAACCATTAATTCTTTATTTAGGAGAGCCAATACCTTATTTTCTTTGAGGCCAATTTTTCGATCATTGAGATCCTTTTTTTTGCGTTTCATCGATAAAAATAATAAATAACAGCTAACTGCTGCAGCACCTAACAGCAACTCTTTTTGTCCTGCAGGCATAACTGCAAATCTCAATTAATAGAATAAATACCCACTATGCAAATAATTGTTACAGTCACGTTAATTTCACATCACATATAAACAATCAAATAAACGGTTCGAATACAACTGATTATATAGAAATGTCAATATGTGAATCGTAATCCTGACAACTTACACCAAAAACTCTCATTGCGCAAGCGAATCATAAATTGTTATAAAATTGTCAAGCAGTGAAATGTTTTCAAAATTCACATCAAAATTATTAATATTATTTTCAGAGTAAATTTCGCGTGCGTGTAAAACGGTTCTTAGGGACCTTGATTTAGACATCCTCATTGGTCACGACAACTGCCAGATATAGGTTTAATTAAAATCAGTTAAAGAGATGGTAGTAGTACATTTCACCAAAATATGAGACATTTAAAAAATTTATTACCACTCAAATTTGAGATTTCGCTTTTTACATTGTTAAGCAATGATTACATTTCCATACGAGGTAATAGGATGTACCGTTTCTCATGACTCACCCTGTATAACTTCTCAATGCCAGCAAATAAGAAGGATAGTCCCTTTAAGATAAATTATGAAGTCGTTAAATAATCTTAATCGAAAAATTTTGTTATACCAGAATTCCACAAAATCCATCTCTGTATAAGTTTCGCTGGTTATGTATTGAATAGAACAAAAAGTGAGCAGATGAAACAACAATTGGCCCAGATAAAGAAATCTTGTCGCGTGCCCAAACAGCACACACTCACTATACACATCGACGACTACGATGCAGCTGTCACACAGCTCCAACACATTTCAAAATAACGATCACAATGCTACAATCTTTTTTTAGGATTATCTGTTCTTTACTCTTTTTTATAAGTACTATGCAATAATATAGCTTTTAAATGTCCATAAAAATCCGAGTAAAAATCGTGCGGAAGGAAAATTTATTACTCTAATTTATTGAAATTTCGAAAATTTTGTTTGGCATTAACTAAAGTACTAATAGAATATTTTTAGTAAAACAATCTCATTTGAGGATTTTATTTAAATTAAATGTCTTGTTTACAAAATTAGGGATCAATACCCTTCAAAGGACACCCCTCACGTTAAAATCTGACCATCTCTTAAGATTTTAATTTTATCTATGGCAATAGCAAGCGTAATTGGTATTTGTTTTAAGGAGGACGCGATGCAATGAAGTAACAAGAGTAAATTTGCTCCCGAAGACAGGACACAAAGTCTGCGACACAGTTCGGGGACCCACCAAGAAAATTTTAAAATTTTATGGCTGGGAAAGAACCCGACGTCGAGGGCGGAGGGTTGTTTACCTCAAAACAGCATATTATATACTTTACTGGAATAGACAGTCTACAACAAATTAATCGATATTGATTTTATTGTACAAACTTTTTCTTCTCCGATGCTAAGGAGTGCAAGATCACTCGAGCGATCTTGTCCCATTGAAGTAGGTAATTATGACAAAATAAACTTCAGTTTGCTGAAGGGCTGCAATTAAAACAGGCTTGCCAACTTGTTTGTATAATTAAGACATTTGTGAAGCTGCAAATTCAATATAGCACACTTATTTGGGGTATATTAGTTTACATCAAAATCAAATTGAAAAATAAGATTTGATACTCATTTTGGCGCCCCCTAATGTGGCGCTTGGGGACTGTCCCCAGCCACCTAGGTGCGCTTCTGAGCTATGCGATGATTGTTTGAAAAAATTGCTCTTTTCATTTTGGATCGACGAAAGTACATTAATTATTCAACTGTAGAACTATTCTACTTTGGAATTAAAATCGGTTAAAACACATAATATTTCTCCACTGGAAACCATAACCATGTTATGTGGTAGAATTCTACAGTTTTTTGAGTTATATTGAAATTCGTTTAATAATTTTAAACTATTTTATCACTATAGAGACACTCATATCTATAATTTATAGTATTGTTAGGTAATTTTGATTATTTTTTCATGTTTTTTTATTCAGTAGGTTTGTTCGTAAAAAGAATTTCCAATAGATTGGAAATTTTGACATCACGACAATGATTTGATAAAAATCTGATAAAAATGAACTAAAAGCTCTCCATCACATGAAGAGTTAAAAGTATTGTCATACAACTGAAAAAAATAAAGAATAAGTAAGTAATTTTGTAATGTATGTGTCATTTTTTGGCCATCCTAATAAGAAGCCAGAGAATGATTTCACTCAAGTTTTATTTTAGAAGGAACTGATTGCTTAGCTATTTCAGAGTTTTTTTTTTCACAATAATGCATGCTCAAACTAAAAATTTGATCCTAATCAGCAAGCAAATTATTCTTATAGTTGGCATCTGATCCGAAACCACAACTTCTTTCTTCAAACAAAGGATTTTTAAATCACCAACTGTCAAATTGTTTCTGCCTACGTTTTTTTAATGCGCATGACTTCTGACGGTTTCTGATAGTTTCTGACTGTTCTACGGACAAACCTAATATATTATGTTATCTGATTTTATTTCACCATTCCATTTGTATTCTTGTTGATATTTTTTAACAATAAAATATATTTTTTTCCATCGTCCAAGTTTTATAGTTTTTTTTTAATTTGTTCAAGTTTCAGTACATGAAACATCAGCGTAGTTAAGTTTTCAATATGCTTATGAAAATATTTGGGTACTATTTGACAGATATCAACTAGCTCTAACAAAAAATATTTGGGCGTACACAAAAATTGCTCAATTTCTGTACTTTGAGGACTTTAAGGAGTATACTGGACGCTACCTTAGAAGAATACTGGTTGATGTCTTAGCCCTCAAGCATCTTCTGCGGAAAGTTATGCATCGAAGAGCGTCAACATAAAAAAAAGAAGTTGCAAATAAAATTTTATATAATATAACGAAGCTAGAAGTCTCCTGCAGTACTTTAAGAGTAATAGAGATGGAGAAATTATGTGGTTAGAACAATTCATACAAATTGAGAAAACGTGTAACGAAATTTTGTAAATAATGCTCATAATTGTAAAAATTGTACTATTTTAATATACATGTTGTGTATGGCAAAAATTATTACCACCTAAGGGAGGTAAGTTAACAACCCTTCAAGGGCAAACGATATCTTTTTAGTAATTGTTACTCACGTTCTACAAAATAGTGTCAAAATGCGTTACAATTAGAGGAAAAAGAACAATGTCATTGTTTGTAAAGGTCGACAAAAAATACTATACCTATTCAAATCAACAGTTTCAGTGATTTGCCTATTAAGAATAACACCACATTTTAAATTGTAATAATTCTAAAAAAATGTCATCCCCCTTTTCAGGAAACATTCCCACAAATACCAAAAAACTTGAAGCCTCTCCTCTAATCAATCATTTATATAAAACACAAAAATGGAAAATCGTTAGTTCGTTATAAAAGTAATATGTTATAATCAGTATCATCAAACTTCCTATTGTAAGTATATTCTTTAAATATATTTTTGCTATTATATGTGCATAACGGTAGATGTCCAATCTAAATTTCCAACGACATGCGGTACTTTAACTATACTACTTGTTTATTTGGTCGACTATACAGACAAACAGCTGGCAGAAGTTTATTCTTCAGAACGCAGCTGTTGGGTTCGTAGGACGTACCTACTACCTGGTTTATATTATACATATATATACACACATTCGATGTATGTATACCTATATGGCATATGTCGTATGGATGCAAGTTTTGGCGATAAACTTTTTCGTTCAGGTCGAAAAAATTAGGTACGTTTATTATATTTTATATATGCGTATAGACGAAGAAGGTTTTATTTTTGGAATGAAATAAGGGTCAATTTTAAAGGTCAAATTTATCTATTTGTTCTGGGGAAGTACATTATTTAAAGAATAAAAATTGTGATTTTCTGTTATTAGATGGACTCTATGAAAATAGTTTTTCTTTAGGCTATTTCTTAGTAGTAACGTTCAATCATTTGTATTTAGGTGGAAGTCAATTCGAAATTTTGTGCAAACTATGAGTAATTTATGTGCACCAATTTTTTATGTTCAATTTTATGGGAAAAACTTGAAAAAATCCAATTGAAGAAATAATGTCATGAATTAAAGTTTTAATGCATAAAAATCGAGAGGAAGAGGGAAGAACAGTTTTGATTTGTCCAAAGTGTGAGAACCTTCCAATCTTTGAATAAATATTACGTTCAAAATGATAAAGAGTTATAGAATTAGCCTCTTTCAACAACGAAATACGTGGGAAATTATAGACGAAAACAAAAGAGCCGTAGCCTTGAGTACATTTCGGCATTAGTTTAACATACAGCCTGGCATTCATGAAGAATTTCAATTTAATTGAATTGCACATAATTTTCACAAAATACGGTTTCCGAGACGGTTTCATTAGAATTTTACAATAACTTAAGGAGTTGTGATAGCGTGAGTTTAGGGTATAGTTCTTTTTACTATCTAAGAAACTGACTTGACTTGATATGGGATAATGATATGCAAGAAAGCCATAAAAGTATTGTATTTATTTTGTTGGCGAAAAAAGAAGACTTTGGGTCTCTGCACGGTAAATCCGAAAAGTTTTATGATTTTATTGCATCTCAATCTTGTCAAGTCAGTTTCTTACATTTTGAAAAAAACTACAAAAAAATCTTCCTATAAGAAGCATATTTATTGAAAAGCTGTTGATTTTGTTGTGAATAATGAAAATTTTTAATGTTTAATGTTTAGCTAGGGAAATATACGGTTTTTCAAAAACAATGGGATTTGATCATTCAATAGTTATACTAAAGAACACTTTGTTTACAACCAACATCTACATCGATTCTCTCATTCCAAAACAAGGATATAGCAATACATAAAAAAATGTCACATATTCCAATAACATCGCCGTGCTTTGTGAGGATTTAAATTTAATAGAAATGTGGAGTTATACATTGTACAACTGCCAAAAAATAAAAACATACAATGAAAGCGGTTTTGTCACAACTTTATCCAATAATTATCAAGACGCGTTTTCTAAGTTAACATATTGTTAGAATCATACACAACAATTATATTTCACCGTTAATTTTTCTAAATTTGCATCTGTTGAATAAAAAATAAAGATGATCAAACAAAAAGGGGTAAATACGAGTTTTCTACGATACCCGTTCCCACCCGTCGATTCTCATCTAGTCGTATAGGTTAGTTTGTTTTTTCTTCTTTCTCAGGGATGCTGGAGAATTTTTTTTTTGTAACAACTTGACCGTTAAACTTGTACGATTATCAGCGATAGAACAAGACCCCTCGAAAGTAGATAAAAGGATGTAAAAAAAAATTATAAAAACCCCGCGATTTATCTTTGGTCAACCGATATTAACATACATAAACCCCTATTACTTAGTTTCAACTGAAATTTCATTTAGAACCTGCCCCGTCATAATTTAAATCCGTTAAAGTAGCTATAGTCTAACTAGATAATCTCTATAAAGCAAATAACCTATAAACTTATGAATGACAGTTAACATAATAGTAGTTTGTGCAACTAGTGTGGATATGATGGCCATATCGCACGAGGACGAAGTTTGAGCACGACGCCGTAGGCGGAGTGCTCAATCGTTCGAGTGCGATATGGACAATCCACACGAGTCGAACAGTATATTTTTTCTACGACCCACTTGAAAAATCTAGAAAATAAAAATTTTAATAAACTGTAATCTCTACTGTAATACAACTTCAATCTCAAAATTTTTAACAATTTTCATAATTTTACCAATCAATATCAAGCGGAATAATTATTTAAAAATAAAATTAAAAAAAAAAAATTTCTACTTTGAGAATCGAACCCTGTACCTAGCGCGCAAAAACCTAATATGCTAACAACTCGACCACCTAGGAATGTTTATGTTGATATCTATAACGTCACATGAATTACAAAATTTTATAAAAGCTGACGTCTATCAAAAGTCCTCTTAAATACCCATTTTATTCTGTTTTCAGTATTTGTCGTTAATTTATATGGATTATTTTATTTATGTTTATTATTGTTAATAAATATTCTTGATCCAGTGCTTCTAGGGAAGCCTTTTTTTAGATAAGTTATTTTGACGTTTCTTTGAAATTCAAAGAAGGGGAGTTGACAAATACTAATCGTGAATGCTGATTGGTGGATTTCATATACGTTCTAGGATGTATATGAATATATACGTTCAGTTAACTGGTATGGCCTACATTTCCATTCTGTAAACTGTGCAAAAAATGGATAATATACATGTGGGTGTAGAAAAAATGAAATGCAGTTCAGTGTTGATGTACAAATACCAATTAACCGAACTTATAATTGAAATTAGTATAATTTGTCAAAATTATAAAAAGGACAATGTGTTGCCAAAATAAGAGTTTTTGGTACTAGTCAATATTAAAAATAAAATACCACAAAAAAAACGCACCGCATGGGAAACTTTTTTATTATAAATTTTAGGAAAAAAACTTATTCTTCATAAAATGTTCTACATGTTCCAAAACCTGAAATAAAATCATCGGATATCAATTTTTTTCCGTATTAAACGAGGTTTGTCAAAAATATAAATTCTACTTAAGAGTAAATTTGACAATGTCGAATAATGTTATAATAAAAAGTTGATTAGTATTGAAAACTACGTTCAAATATGCAATTACATCCATTTACATTGAAAAAATAGGTTCCGTGCTTGTTTAATATTGTTTATATTTTCTTAATACCGCTACCATATTTGCGTAAAATTTTAACGCGTTCCGAAAATTACTATCAAACATTCTTAGCTCTTAAACATTCATTAGTTTTTCAGCACATTCTAGTTACACGTAAGTACAGTAAAATTTGCATTATCATTGTATATTTCAAAAAAGAATAGTTCATATTTTTGGGAAACCTCGCTTATAATACTGAAACAAATTGATATCTGATAATTATATTTCAGATTTTAGAACATGCAGAACTTTTTATGAAGAATAAGTTTTTTCCCTAAAATTGATAATAAAAAAGTTGACACAGTATTTAATCCTTTCTGCAAAACCCTCTCTAGGGTCGGTTGTTCCTAACAAAATTCACAAACGGTGCGCTCGTCACAGGTCATCGGACAAATTGTTCCTTCTCGTGAAAATTGTACTCGATTCTATTGAACGTTCAAAATTTATGTATTTTTGTCTTTCTTAAAATGGTAAAGTTTTCTAGAATTCCAATAACTGACTTATTTTCCTAACCCTATTAAAAAAATTCATTCATTTGATTGAATTTTTTTAATTTTATGATATATGTAATGTTGATAATACTAATGAACATTTGTAGAGAAAATTTGGTACGTAACACGTGTGATAGAAATTATTAACACACTTATGTGATTACACGACTCGGTCTACGGCCTCGTTTTGCAAACTTCACATGCGTGCGTTAATAATGTCAATATCCCACTATTACGTAAATAACTATTATACAAACGCTATTTGGTAAAAAAATTAGCTCGCGTTTGACAATTTTGTACAGGAATCTCTATGTCGCATCTTATAAATAACACAGTGTATAGAATTTGAAAATTTGTCATGAAAGTAACTTTTCCTTCTCTCTCTTTATTTCTTTACGCCTTTGGAAATGTTTATAATACTAAATTTGACTCCGTACGGATTTGTTTGAACACATATACACAAGTTTCAACAAAGGACTCGACAAAGGAAGACCTACTTCATTATTCGCCTAAACTTCTATTAAAGTAGAGCACGAATCATGTTTTCCGGCTTAGATAATGTCGTAAAGGGGATGTGAGCTGAAGGAAGTTTTAGACCTGACAAATTACTTACATTACAAGTGGATAAGTTCACAATTTTGAGAAAAAAGGAAGAAATCATAAGAGATCTAAGGAGAACCACAAAATATTTCAATAGAAATACATATTGGCTAATATAAAGCGTTGCTGATCGCACCAAGGGATTATCTTTGTAGCAGATAAAGGGTAATTTAGGAAATTCAAATGTTTTAGACGACAGAGTTTAGCGTACGGCCACAATATTTATATAAACATAAAAATTTAACAAAAATATTAAAATTGTAATTTAAATCAAACTGGATGTTAGGGCAAGTAATAAGCTAAATATTTACGTAAAGGGTTTCCCATAAATCACGTAACCAATTTGGGGGGGAGGTTCGATCTAAGAGTACGCTGGGTCACGTTGGGGGGGGGGGTTCGTAAGCCGTGCTCAGAAGATCTTTATTTGAATTTCCTAAATATTCCAGTAGAGAGGACAAAAACTTGCTTGATAACTTACATATACGTATTATTTGGCTTGTTTGACCATTTGTACTGAACGATATTTTCGAACAATAAAGATGATATTAAGTCTACAGTTACCTATATGTAAGATAATTGAAAGGTTCGGTAAGTTAGATGGTGGGAGAAGTGGGTACAAAATGTCAAAAATGAAGCTACGACGTGACTTATGGACCTAAGTTGCAAATACTGTATCAAATGATTGTTCAAAAGGATGGAATTGCAAAATAGTATATTAAAGTTCCAGTGGATATTAAGGTCTTTAAAACACGTGCGATTTTTCGACATGTTAAAGACAATCCCTGGATATACAAAATTATGTTGCACAAATTTTTGTTGAGCCAAGTACTATCTCTGGATTCTCAAAATATTTGAATTAGTTCATTATTGACCTAGGTTAATAACAGACAAAATTATTAACCACTAATAGGAAAATTCTACTTCTCAGTTGGCTAAAAGAAACAATAATTGTCAACTTCACAGCTAGTAGTGGAAAAAATAGTTTCTTATTAATTCAGCGACGACAAAAGTAGGTATATCGAAAAATGCAAAAATTTTACGTTCGATTAACACTGCGAAACCAGCCCTATCTCGCTCTTCTAGGTATAAATTTGCAGGCTTTTAGAAATACGGTCATATTACACTCGAATACATACATACGCATTTACCGGGAATAATTGGAACAGTCCATGTGCGTGATAAGGTAAGGGATGTTCGGTGGATGCTATACGTCTAACGTATATTATACGATGTTTGGAATTAAATGCGGTGACATGATTTAAACTGGATTAAAAAAGTAATAAAGAACGTTTTATGTCAGTGGATTTTTAAAAATCAATTCCAGTGTTTTTTTTTGTTAAGCCTTATTATCGAGTTATAGGGAAAGATTTAGATGTCAAGATTATACTGCAAATATTTTTAATGTAAATTAGGACAAAATTTGTTGCTGTGAGATCCTACAGAAGAAAATTGAAATATAGTATAAATAGAGTTCATATAATAACCTTCTTGGTGTGCGTCGATTGTTAATTTCCATTTAACACATTATGTCGGAAGAAGTAAAAAAAGGAAGGTCTGTGATTAATTCTAATCAAAATAAACGTTAACCCTAATCTTTGACTTGAAAAAATTGATTAAGTAATTAATGTTTAGATAACGCGCAAGCGCGACCTATCATTCGAAAGAGATGACAACAGTCAAAATAGGATGCGGACGTACCTTTCGTAGAGGCAATGTGTCTTTCGTCTTTTTCTATTGTCCCACTGACAGTTCTCGTCAGGTCTGTACTTGTTGTTTACGATCAATTATTTATGAAAAGGGAATATTGTTATATTTATTTAAATAATACAAAAATATGACTAGATACACGGAAAAACATCAGCAACTATTTTCAGTTAGAAGAAGCTGGTAATTATTAATCAAAGCCTTTTCGAATTTGATGCTACAAAATTTTTTTTTTGGCAACAACTTAGCAACAAAAAACCAACAAATATTTGCGTTTTTTTATTTTTTTTTGTGTTTTAACATCCCTGGACCTTTTAAAAACATGCTACTAAAAAGCAAAGATTCAATCAGATCTCGGGCACCAAATATCGGTTTTACCCTCAACCATTATGGGCAAGATGGCTGCCCCAGCCAGTTTACCCTTTTCACAAATAACTGTAGCCATAGGCACTAATTTATTATTGAAAAAAAAATTAAATTTAAAGTGACGAGTTTTAAGCTACAAAACGAAACTATATTAAAAAATATTTTCATGACTAACCTTTTTCTCCGTCAATTTTTCACATCGCCTCTGCTTGCATATCTGATGACTTTTATCGTTCCTACATGGAGCACAATCACCACAATTATCTTTTCTTTGGCATCCGACACATTCACCGCATCGTTTACGTTTTTTCTTCACCTGCTTATCGACGCTGCCGCCACTTATGTCCGTATCCATATCAATCGAACTGTTCACGTGCATTTGGTGAGTTTTAAAACCGGCCGTACTGGATATGGCAGCAACTTGTCCCGAATTTTCCGAACCTATGTCCATATTACTGGAAGCCCCGTCACTATCCACCGAACTTTCCAAGCTAGAAGCGCGAATTTTCCTTCTTTCTTTTTTCCGAAAATCGTTGCGAGTCGGTGAGTTGATGTTACCGTTCAATTTTTTCTCGACGCCGTTGTACAATCCAACGTCAGAGTTGGTATGGATCTGGGTCATGGGATTTTGAAACTGGGTAGGATGAAGCCCGACGTTTTGGATTTTTATAGAATCTTGTAGAGTGGCTAGTTTAATGTCAGGTTCTGATTTTAATACGGTTACCACCGTAGGAGATGAGATCAACTGATTATTTTGAATAATAGCGCCGTTTTGACTATTTAAAAACGTCGGATGTAAAGTATTGTTCAACGTTATATTAGTAGGTGGATGTGAGTACAATTGAATATGTCTTTCGTCCAAGAATTGTTGTTGTATGGAAGGGATTTCCCTAGCTTGGATAGGAGCAGGTACTAGAGGATAATTTCTCGTTTGAACGTTAACAGCACTTAAGGTGTGGAAATTAGAGTTTAAAGTCGTTAAACTGTGACTTTGTGGACTAGAAGAGTTCGGCGAAACCGGGGTTAAGTTAGTAAGTGTGGTGAGCGTGGGTTCTGTAGTGGTGACAGCGTCGTTGAAAGATTGGAACTGGGATTGGAATGAAGGTAATTTTGAAGCAGCACCGTTTTGCTGGGCAAAAGCTTCTGCTAAAGTATTAACGGGAGTGGTTGCAGCGTAAGTGGACGTGGACGCGTCAATGGGTTTCGATTCCCACGGACGATATTGCGGTTGCGACGTTATTATCGATAAACCGTTATCACCACGATCTAAAAGTCTCGCTTCCGTGTAGTAGTCCCAATTTGATATGTCTAGAAGACGAGTATCACTAAATAATCGATCTGATACCGAACTGAAAGATCCACCTGAATCCATGTCCGCCGAAAAGGTAGAAAACGGAGGAAGGTTAGCTCCCGGTGGTCCTTCTTGTACGGTAGAACTTGGAGTTGCAGGATTTGGGGGATACGATGGCGCTAGGGTGGTATAAGCTGCCCCTAGCCCATCTGGATCCTGACTCAGGGTTTCACTCATCATAGATGGTGGACATGGTTAACTTAAAATCATTTCGGCTTTTGATTTTTTTTATGTTTTTTTATTTCGTTTTATACTGTAAAAATATTTATAGAAAAATTGAAGTTCTTATTGTCATTATGGTGAACCTGATTTTCGCTGAGATTGGATAAATTTGTACTTTTTTATGGTTTTTTTTTGTACTGTTATGTTTCGTATAAAAATAGTACTTACTATTGTATTTTCAATCTTACAAAAATAATATCTGAAAAAAAAGAAAAATACGTTCATTACAGTTAAACATATTGATATTAATAAAATGAAGGATTTTGGCGCAGTTAATGGTTAGCTTTTTTTTGTCAAATGCATAATTTGAAAGATTGCAAGTCAAATAACTGGAAGACTTTTGCATTTCTCGAGGATATTTGAAGTATGAAATTAGACCTTTAAAAAAATTGTGAACATGATGAAAATAAGGTCGGTACCTACTTTTTTCAACGAAAAAATCAGTGAAGGCATCATTACCACCCCCGAGCCTCCCCCTAATTAAAATTGATCACCCTTTTGTGATTCTGTTTATACACTGTGTCCACTCAAGTTCATTTTGGAACGTAGTTTCCAATTATGATCAACTTTTTTCAAAAACATTTTTCGATATTGTCAAATTTAAAGGTACTTTACTCTTGAGTAGAATTCATATTTTTTGACAAACCTCGTATAGTACTGAAAAAAAACTGATAGGTATTTGATGATTTTATTCTAGGTTTTGGAACATGCAGATTATTTTATGAAGAATAAGTTTTTTTCCCTTTATTGATAATAAAAAAAAGTTTCCCATATGGTGCGAACTTAAGAGGACACAGTGTATAATGTTTTATCAATACATCCAGAAGTTTATCCAACTTAAAATTCCTTATTTTGAAATAATTCAAACTCGAGTTCAAAGAGAAAACAATTTAGTATTTTTCACCAGTTTCTTAAAGATATTTCGGAAAATACTGTTGATACGAAATAAAATCATAAAGTACCAAATTGTACCTTTTTCAATGACTAAAATAAATGCTGCTGAAGCGTTTTCTACATGTGACACACGTTTCTTGCCTATCTAATAAACCAAAGAATAGGGAAATACGAAGGGAAATATAAAATAATTTGACATTCATCAAGGTTTAATTGAAATATTCACGTGAAACGTCAAAGTCATCATGTGAATTTTCCGCCCTTGAGCTGCTCAACAATACTTTCCGCCCTATTTTTGGTTTTCCAATAAAGTAGGCGAGAAAATATTTAGAATACTATACCTACCAATTTTCTAAAATATGCCAAAAAATGAAGTTAAAATTAAATTCCTCGCATAATAAATACAGCATTCATCTCGGAACTACATCCCTAATTTATCCCGTGCAATTCATCGCATCTAGCAACTGACCCTCAGTGTCTGTGAATGAAACTTTTCCCTTTCTTTTGTATACGTTTGCGACATTCGAACAGAAAAATAAGGAAAACTGCCCAAACAGTTTCCTTTGTTTACATATAACGATCAAGTCTACGCTTAGAGAGAGAGAGAAGGAGGGAAAAGCATCGCATGTGACGCAGCGAAAAGCGCATGAACACGTCACTGGCAAAAGCCACTACGCAGACGTGTTCGGTGCGTAACGCAACGCATTTCCTTGTTGCCGGTCAGGTCACGGTCGAATTAGATGTTGCCAAAATGTTTCGTGATACTTTCCCACGTTTAAATTTATCGAGGGAAAATTTTAATAAGTCTAATAATTAATCATTAAACAATAATTTATTCGTATTATTAAATGTTTTTGTTATACTATGAAAATATCAGTATTATGCAGGTTTCATTGACATCTAAAGGGTGATGAAAGGTTTATAGTTGTCACGATGGTGACTATTCACATTTTCAGAAGATGCATTCGTGTTTTTTATTTGTTGTGGCAATTTGGAAGCTTATTTTGAAATAAAATCTAATGAAGAGGAAGATAAATGGAAGTGCAGATTATAAATTGGGAGATATTGGTTTACATTTTTCAGCGAAACATTTGGAAATCATTTTACAAAGAATGTACATCTCAAATTTGTTGCAATAAGTTCCGTAAACTGATTTTTATAAGGGGAATTATTTTTATTTTCAAAAACGCGTTTTGAGTGACTGTATACGCTGTTATTCTTAATTGTTTATACATTTAAATAACGTTTTATCAGGATATTTATCTAAAATTTGGAGCCAGATATGTTTTCTTGATTGTTATTAATACAATATTTTCTGATCTATTGAAGACTTGAAGATCTATTAAAAGAACATATTGTATCTGAAATTTGAAAAAGTAAAAGATGTTTTTTGTGGAGAAAATTTATCTATTAAAAAAAATGAGTATATTGAGTCATTTTTATACACATTCGAATTTATACTCTTCGTTGAACACGTATATACCTATTTGGAACAACTCTTAAAATTGTTCATAAATTTGAGGGATCAACTAAGGCTATGTTCTTATTTAATTCTTTTTTTTAAGCTAAAATTTATCGAAAATGTATAGACATTTCCAAAAGAAATGAGTTTTGAGTCATTTTACACAAATTCTGACTATTCGTTGGAGATCTATTTAAAGAGCATTTTATAGAAATCTTTAATTAAGTACTATTTGTTACGTTGTTCTTTCGATCTTTCCTTCAAAACTTACTATTTATCAGAAAATTTAGGTATTCATATTTTTGAATAATTTTACAATTATTCTCACCCACAATCTTGCTTGGAGATTCAAATTTATAAGAACGTTTATAAAAAAAATAAGGTAAGGTAATACAATTTTCACACCGACATAATTGAAAAATGCAGTGTATCGTGCATTTAAAAAAACGGCATATAGGTATTTCACGTTACACGAAATTTGCAGTATGGCAACGCCGCCGTGAAGTTACTTTCTGTTTCACTCTCGCTTTTCCTGCAAAATTTCCAGCAGTGACTGTACATTGAACGTTGTTACTTCAGTGTGATTCACTATCGAGAAAATCGATAATTAAAAAACATTTCAGGACCATCGTCTATATAGGAACACTTCTGAAAAACTACGGCCATGACACCCTCAGAGATAAATAGATAAAAATAAAATGAATTTTCGTACTGCGTTGCAAAAAAAGTCAAGATGAAATCTAATTAAATTAATTTATTTCTAAAAATTAATCTTATGGATATGGTACTTTTGTGAGTAGCAAAATCAAGTGAATTCAAATCGGGTGATTGTTCACAGAATCAAAAGTCTTCAAAAAATTTAATCCCAATATTACCAAAGGAAATTCTGAATATTATATTGTGTCTTTTTTGACCAGATTTTTCCTCGGATTTTTCTAATTTTTGTACCAGTTTAATTCCGGAAAATTTCCGATTCAATTTCTTACGGGATTTCTTAGGAAATTGGTAGGAAGACCCGAGTTTATGAAATTTATTTTCAATTAACGTCGCTTTCAGACATGAAACCATTTGCATTGGAAATTGTCCAGAGGTTCTTTTTATGAAGTTGCTACAGTTAAAAATGGGATATTTAAAGTTTATTTTACAAAAATGCATCATTCTTGTCACAAAGGATTTGTATTGTCCAAAGTCAAAATTGTTTGAAAAAATTGGACTAGCTTTATATTAATTCAATATAAACCGGCCTTAACCAATCCAAAACAACTTTCATCCCTTAGCAACTGCGTTAATGAGCTACCAAGCTATAAAGTGAAAAAGTTTTAATTCGACCATCCTTGGACAACACAGGGCTAAGATCATTGGTTAAGCGGGAATATTTTTGGTATTTTTGTCAATTTACAAATATGGAAATTGAGAATTTATTTACTAATATTTTGGACATAAGCTATACCTAAACAAAACTTTGTATGGAGAATAAATCGAAAATTTTTGTTATAACAAAATGGAATTAATCAAAACACACTGTAACTATCATTAATAAACATATAAAGTATACCTATAAATAAGTGATTCTTAATGAAAACTGTAAAACAGCAAATTGTTTAAAATTCATAAGAATTGTAGAAATGTAATTAATAGTAATTATTTTTTCTCAAAGAATTGCGAGTGCTTCAATATTAACTGGAATATTAAAAATACCAAAAATAAATTATATTGCAGAAAAATAATAGTAGCTTCAATTTTTGTTAACTTCTATAAGTGACTTTTTAAAAAATAGCAATTTATTCACTAAAATTTAAACGGCATTTTAAATAAACTTTAGTCTCGACTATAATATTAAGTAAAACTAAAACATAAAATTGTTTCAAAGTTTTAAGAATTGAAAATTTTTCTTTCAAAGAATATAAAAAGATATAAAAAATAGACAGCGTATTTCAATGGCTTTTTTGTTATAACTTCAATAAGAGCCATAAGAGCCTGTTTTAAATACTAATTCACTCATAAACATTTAAAACGCATTTTAAATATCCGTAAACAAAATTAATTTCACTATTATTTAAACTTTTTAAAATAAATTCCTCGTCTTAGATAAATAAAAAAATTACCATAATAAATATATCACTGACCAAAATCCTTCTGAATATTTTTAATGCAAAATCCAACAAACCATGTGTAAATAAAAAAAATGCACGCACTCTCGCACACACCAACCGTAACGCACGTTGAGTTCGACTAAGACTCGCTCCGCACGTCTCATGATACGTTTTTGAAGCTTTTACGTCTCGCGCCGTATTTCACATCTGTCGTGCTTTTCGACCAATCGCAAAGCTCATTCGCGACGAATGTCGTCGGCGAAATTCGAGCGCGAAGCTCGGGTGGTTTGGCGAGAGCTTTTTTCACGATTTTACTACTCAAAATCTTCGATCTGAGGGATCTGAGAAAGTCGAAGCTTTTCACATAACACAGTAGCGGCTGTTACTTTCACTTAATGCGCTAACTTATTGTAGACAACTTCAGAAAACTGTCGTCATTAATCACGATTGTCGATTTAGATGTTGAGAAATGTATAGTGTGAATCAAAATGAAATTGAGTAGTGAGGATTTATTATTTTTTGTAAAAAATATGCAGCTTGTTCCATATTGGGAATTAAACCACAATGTTCTTAGATAATAGTACAAGTAGTGCGCAAAGCGTTACTGCCGCAAATCTAGCGAGTAGGAAAAGTGATTTGCATTAAAGTTGTACACAATATTTTTTCTACAACCACATTTATAAAATACAAAAAATCTATGTTGTAAATAAATTAAGCACAAAAAAATATATCTACATCGCAAATTTTCTTGCTTTGGCCAACAATTAATTTATCATGTTTGTCGTTCCATTGATATTATAGCCATGTTGCTTTATCTTTCCAAACCCATCAAAGATTTTACATATGTCAGGAAAATTGTTATATTTGGCTAACTAGTAGCCAAATTATAGTCAAAAATTATAAATGTGACATTGTGATAATTGAAAATGTTGAAATCAGATTTCTGAAATATATTTCTTTCAAAATAGGTACATATCTACAATTTAATTACCATAATATTTTAAACACTTTAAACCTAACTGATATCACAACATGTCGTTTTCACTCTAATTTGATATTAGTTTATAAAATCATATCTGGTGGAGCTGATTGTCCAAATCTTTTGCATCAAATTAACCTTCTTGTTACTTAGAAACCTTCCATTATTTTCAATAAAAAATCATAACACAAATTACGGTTACAACTCACCTGTTTCTAGAGGTTTAAGATGGTTTGATAAATATAATATTGATCCATTTGTTAACTCCTTATTATTGGATTCTTAAATTAGTTCACTGTAATATTATAATTATTGTAATTTACTTGTAATTGGTGAATCCGTTAAATAAATAAATAAACAAAATGAGTTGTAACAACTCTAAATGTTGTTTTGGCAATTTAAAAACCGCAGTTTGAATCAGAGTTTCAGCGCTTTTAAATTTCAAATATAGCTCACAGCCGTCGGTGTCTTTATTATACTTTATAGTAAAATCATAATGTATTTTTCTAATACTTAATTAGTCTTTAGAAGCAAAACTAAGCGTTTCTATAATGACTGCTAGTTGTTTGAATCAGGCATTCACTATTTCATGGTAGTAGGTAATTAATTTTACGTTAAAATAGTAGGTACTATAATTCCAGATCAGTAATCTAAAGTAAGGAACAAATTGTCATACATGCGAGATTTTAATTTGTTGTGTTTAGAAATCTTACAAGAGTTATATCCTGGATGAAGGGTTTGGACGTAAAAAATATTATGCATTATAAAGGCATTTGAAATGGATAAGAAAATTCAATAAATTATAGTAGGACCAGTTGACCAACTGGCACAATGAACGAGTAATATCGATTAATTTAAATCAAGTAAAAATCAAACCAACGTTACCTTATTGAAACTGTCAGTGCTTAATTTTCAAAACTAGTTTTTTTTTATTCACATATTTATTTATTACATTCAAAAAATTTAATAAAATTATTGACTGACAAATATAAGCGGTAAAATGAAAATATATTCGTTCAGAAGAAACCAAAAATACAGCTGTTAAATGTCAAATTGTGATGCTTATTTAGCTTTTGAAACCCAGCTCCCCCTCTGCGCACGGTCCTGGGTTCCAGTATGGTTCCAGTGAGGTACGATGCTGCAAATTTTGCTAGTCAATCTTCAGCTAGGGCCGGTTCTATCACCTCTGGTTAAGAGTTCTAATTATGGTTAACAGGATCTGACTAGCGGTCTTATATGACCGCTTGCTTCGTTATAACCAAAGGTTAAAGCACAGATTATAAAAGAGAACAGATACGAATCCCGGCAAAACATCAAAGGATTTTCCACTCCGATTTCAATGACCTTGGACCTTTAACTCGGTATGGCCGCGATGTCGCCAGTGGTTTTTAATAGTAGGGGAGCCCAAGCGGGGATTTCGGGATTTACTAAAGCGCGGCAGATTAATATACAGAGGGATACCTTGTACCCGGTTAAGTACCTCCACAAAACAAGAGGCCCATATATAAGGCCGCCCGTGAAGGATATAGGATCAGATTAGTAAAAAAAAATTGACCATCAGAAATTCTCGAGCGCGTCAGATTAAGGTAGGGTGAGTTAATTACATCCTAAAAAGTGTATATTCCACTAATCTGACAATTTGAGAGTGACGTAAAAAAAGGGGAGGGCAACAAAGTTGTAAAAAAAAAACGCCATCTCGACATTCTCGAGCGTAGCTAAATTTTTTTTATTTTGAAGGAAATAATTCAAGAATAATGAAAAATATATAATCTGACGATTTCCGCAAGCCGAAATAACAGAAATTCGTCGATAAATTTAAGCATTTAAATTTATCGACGAATGTGCAGCTGCGTGATGCCTACTTTTCCTTCCCCGCGTTTAAGCTTTTTTTAAGTAATTTTTTATAAATACATGTATTTTACTAAAAAAGCATACACTTATTTATTTGCATGCTATTTCCCGAACTTTTCAATTAATTAAGTTCAATGATTTAAAAAATAAATTTTTTTTTGACTTCCCGCTAAGAAAAATTGAAAATTTTAAACAATTCGGGAAGTTATTGGTTTTACACCGTTTTACGAAAATCGAGTTTTCATCAGATCTTGACGTTTTAAGGTCATAGGAAGCTTCCCTGACTACCCCCGTGATGTTGTCACTAAGTCTGTATGTATGTGTGGGTGGGTGTGTGTGTATGTATGTGTGGGTGTTTGTGTGTGTGACTCGCTTATAACTTTTGAACGACTAAACCGAACGCAATCTACTAAACGGCGTTCTAAAGATTTCCCTAAAAATTAGATTTCCTGTGAATTTTAACCAATTCGGACTGATAGATTTGAAAATTTTTAATAAATCTCAAAAAAAATAAGAATTTATTTTTTAAGTGGTTTTCTTGGAATAACTTTCAACCAGGTTCATTGATTAACTTCAAAAACTGATCCGCCTTTGAGCTTGAAAAACCACGTCGATCGCCACCTAGCTGGTCAAAATTGGTTGATTCGTTCAAGAGATATCGTGAACGAAAAAAACCCGAAAAAGTGTTTTTTCGGGATTACTCCGAAATTTGTGGTTCGATCAATTGAAATTGCAAAATTACTTATGAGGATGATAAAACTGCGTCGAATGCCGCCAACCGCGTGAAAATTGCTTGATCTATTCAAAAGTTATTGCGGTTTGAAGATTCCAAAAATAGTGTTCTATGAAACTTCTATCAGACTTTCGAGCTAGGAGAGCTCAAATGCATGGAAATATTATTTCTTTGAACTCAGTGAGCTCAAAATATCACATAAATTATATTTTGAGCTCAAAAATGTCATAAGTACAATTTTAAGCGCCCAGGAATAGAATTAGAGGGAAGTTGCAGGGATGGCCTTTAATGTGAACCGTTTTTCTAATTTTTTTTTTGTCAGATCAGGCGAATCCCTCTAGATAATCGTCAGATTATGAGACAGTACGTTCAGAACATAAAGATGAACCATATATATCTTAATCTGACGCGCTTGAGTATTTCAAAATGGCGATTTTTTTTTGCACATTATGAAAATGGCCGCGAGTTTGCGTCCCATCGAAATCGTCAGATTAGTGAATTAGACCTTTTTTTTGGTGCACTTAACACTCCCTTAGAACCATTTTACACGTACGAGAATTATTGCGAAATTTACTCTGAAAATTACTCTGGTAATTTTCATGAGAATTTTGGAAACATTTCACTACTTGACTGTTTTACACATAATATTTTTACCACTATAAATTTCATAAGAATTCATGCCATACGACTGCGCAGTGAGATTGTTTTTGGGATAAGTTGTCATGGTTACGATTTACATATTGAAATTTCTGAACAATCAGCTGTATTGGAACCGTTTATTTGATTGGTTATTTATTTTATTAATTGAGATTTGCATTTATGCCAAGGTTTTGGCTTTCCTAAATGAAGAAAACGACAACAAATAATGACACATGGACGCCATTATTGTTTTTATTCTATTTTTGGCTTCTGCGTCGATTCTCACGCACTTTCTAAAAATATAGAACATGTCAATATTTTTATTCCGAAAATTTTGGCAATAATTCTTTGACGTGTAAAACAGCAAAAATTATTCTTATGAACATTTTCAGAGTAAATTTCGCAATAATTCTCGTATGTGTAAAACGGCTCTTAGAAAATCTGACGAACTCGATTAATTTTTTTTTTTTTTTCATTTTCAACCCTTAAATACAACCACCCGCATCATGCAAACGATCAGATTAATATACGTACATTATTAAAAATACGTAGGGCATTGATGCTATCAATATCTGACGCGCTCGAGGATGTCCATGCAACAGTTTTTTTTTACATATTTAAAAATCTATAGCCGCTTCCCCCACCGATGTAAAGGTATACATCATATAACATTTTTTTCTTTTTATCATCTAAGCTTTGCTTCCCAATAGGTCTCTACGACGCTCGAGTAAATCCCCATTTAGCATCGTGGGCTCCCCTACTATAAAGCAAATTCTATTTATTCTGTAGTTGTGTGGCTGACCTTCTGCCATAAACGCCGGAACTGCTTAGCTCAGCGGCAATGTTTTCTTAACATTATTGCTGCTTTGCTTTCCTACGGCGTCTGTGCTTTTATTCTCTACTACTTTATAATATTTTTGGTTAATACCAATAGATCATCAACTTCGGGTTTTGAAATAGTTTTTCCCCTACTTTTCTTTTCTTTTATTTTTTGTTCTTCCATTATAGAATCGAAAACAATCTGATAGAACAAGGTGCACAGAGAAATTTAATTTGTCTATGACAAAAGATGCTTTGACATATAACCAAACATTGTTTTTTTTTCAAATATATTATGTACAATATCTTTATAATTTACGAAAACTATTGATGTTAAGTAACCACTAGTTAAAAGTAACTGACACATGATGATAGAACACATTTTTTCCTAACCCTTAAGGTCAACACCCAACACCTGACCAGTGGTTAACAAACTATCACTTTTGACCAGAGGTGATAGAACCGGACCTTAGTAGAAATATTGGTGATAAAATAATATAAAATTGATGTGATTAGGCTCCCACGCAGTCTGTTTAATTTGGCATATTGGGAACGCACAACGGATCCAGGTCGGTGAAATACGTCATCTGCGAAGGAACAGCTGGTCGCTACAAGTCAAATTTTGTACTTGCAACAAACGAAAGGAACCAGGCGCGTCTCTTGGTTTGAATTTTGGGGTGCAATGGAGTGGACAAAAGATATAGTAACAGGGTTTATAGACTTATATAGAGAACGGACATGTTTGTGGAATATTAAAGACCCAGATTATATAAATAAGAAATTAGAAAGACCTTTCTCGTTCAAACAATCTTTTACATTACATTTCAACCTAACGTAACTCATCTAATGGGCTTATTCTGTACAAAAATGTTAGCGGTAACAGCGCTGTTAAATTTTAAGGTCGAGAGATGTTACGAAAAAGCTATTCTGTGCGATTTTGATGTAACTTACATCGATGTATAATAACATTTTCGCTGTTAAAATAACACCCACCAAAACATTCGACTTTAGGAGTGTTTTGACACTGTTTGTTATAAGTTGAAGTTTAGAATTTTCAAGAAATAAATCAAAATGAACAATATCATCCCATTTTTGGCATACGTTTAGGTACATGAAAATAAAAAATAAGCCAAATTTTAGGTTATAATTTGAAATTATTATCTAGGAATTATATGCGAATAGAAAGAAAAATATTATGTGATTTACAAAATCCTAGGGCATATTATTCAAACAATTTATTGTAATTTTTAAATAAATTTTTATTCAAACCAATAAATATAAATATTGTTTTTATAAGTTGGGTTAATTGTTTCACTTCTGAAGACCTAATCATTTTCCTTTCATTTGAATATAATTCATATTGATCATCTGATGTTTTTCTTTTTCGTTTTTCTACAATAGTTAATTATTTAATAATTTATTTTACAAACTGTATTATCTAAGTAGGTACTCACTATTCACATGATGACGATGTGTTAGCAAATTCATCATTTTTTCAAATAATAATTATGAATAAATAAACCTGATTACACCCACTAATAAATAATAACCTGAAATTCTTCTGTTACCTTGACTACTTTGACCTCTTGCTTTACAGTATCGGCATCGGTCCAATAACTTGAAAATTATACAAATTCTACTACACAACATAATATAAGTTAAGTTAGCTGCGATGTAATATTGCGCTGTCAAAAATTATTTTACATCGGGCAGTTCAGAATACGATTTTCAACCGCGCTGTTGAATTTGATTTAAAATCGCGATTTTAACTACATCGATGTTAAATTTACAGCTGTTACAGATAAATGTACAGAATAAGCCCATAAAACTGGACCTCTCATTCTTAGGTAATTCTTCAAATCAACTTGTTCGGTTTGTCTCAATTCCCGTACTAAAGACATATGACTAAATTTTCCTCGTTCTGAAATCCATTTCTTGACCCACGGTCAGCTATTCAGGATTTTTTAGAAAAAAAAGGTACAATAACCAAGATAATGAATTTATTCCATTCAACTTTTCACTCTGTACATTGAACTAACCTCTTACCATTCATTGAAACTATTGCTGTAAATATAAATTCACTGAATTTAAGCTGTATTTAGGAGAAAAAATCGAAATATATTCAGTAGGTATATATTTAATCACAAAAATATGGGTAAACAAATCATTCAATAATTATATAATCAAGAACATTTAAGGATTACAATCACTGCCTATTAAAAATGGCAAATCCTGTGGACGCCAGAAACATTGCGAAGTAACCAATTCCAGCAATATTTGACACTGCCCCACTCTTTTCTGTTGAAGCTGCTGCATCATCGTCTGCTTGTATTTGCAAGATCAACATGGAGCAGATTAAAAATATGATGAAAACGGCTTGGAAGCTCATGGTATCTCTGGAAAAATATATTATTGTGAGAATTAGATGAGTATCAGATGTTGAGAAGTACGAAATGGGTGAAGTTTTACCACTAACATATGCAAATGCTGTGATTCCAATGAAAAATCACTAAATATCTGAAAGATCTTGACATTTTCGATACTTGTCATATATCTGGAAATTTCAGCAAAAAATTTTTAAAGTCATTCAAATTGAATGTAAAAGAGTAAATTACGATGTCATTAAAAAAATTCCTAAAAATATCCAAAATTTAGGTACATAACTATAAATGATAATTAACTATTAATTGTATAAACACAAAATATTCAAAATATGTATCTAGACAATATAATTGATTACAATAAATTTCATACATGATAACCACCAAATGTTTAACGAAAAAACTACTTAAATTGTATATAAAAAGCAATTTTACTCACATAAATTGGCAAAATTCGTATCTCACAAATTTCTTGACAATACTGCTTGTTTCTCGGATCAGCAAATGTTAAATAAGTAACTATCAACAACCACAATTTGCCTGGGTAACGGAAACATTGGAATTTATGTCATAGATCTATTAGTTAATCGCCTCTTTTTATTTTGAATATTGAATTCTATGATTGCTGACATCACTGAATAACCCACTTACACAGAAGCGACACCTTCGTTCTTATCATGGAGATAGTTCTAATAAAAAAACATCCTCCATTATTAGGTTGCGGTCAGTTGAGTTCATATAATACCCTTTTTGGTGTGCGCCATCCATTGTTAACACATTACGTTGGAAGAAATGGAAAAAAGGGCAGGTCGAAATATCACAATAATGAACAGTTAATAGTATATTACGTAACGTGTGTGGTAAGAAGCATTTTACGCACGAATGAAAAAGTTACGCACGATGCCGCGTAGCGGCGAGTGCGTAATTTCGTGAGTGCGTAAAATGCTCTACAACACCAGTTACGTACTATACTTTACCTACGACCTACTTCTACATGTATTTATACTCTTATTATTGATAATATTTGAACAACATCAACAATATTTGGCTATTTCTGCGATTTCCATGTTAATATTAAATCCATCTCACTTTCACTCGACATTTTTTAATTGAATAAAGCTTTCCGCAAAATACACAAACCATTTATAAGTTATAAGGATAATAAAAAAGTGTTTTATAAGTTTCTTGACAGTTCTTACGCAAATCGCTATTGCAGCCTATACCTAAGTTTGATGTTTTGACGGCTTATGTCAGATTTTTGAATAAAATGGCGACGTCTATTGACAGTTGCTAAGATGTTGCTAGGGAAGCCGTGCGATTTACTTTACAGCTGTGCGTTTTTTTTACCGTGCGTAATAGACGTCATTACATTAGCGCCGACTGTGTGTTATTGACTGATTACAGGGGGGGTCGAAGGTAAAATGTATTACAAACGTTAACCCCAATCTTTGATTTAAAAAAATTGGATTAGTTGATGTTTAGACTACGCGCAAGCGTGACACCTATCAATCGGGAGAAATTTCACAATTCAAAATAGGATGCAGACGTACCTTAATTCGTATTGGCAAGTCTGTACCAGTCTCTACATGGTCTCTACCAGTCTCTACCACTACCACAACACAATTTTGTCTATGTGTACTGTGTCTGTACTTTGTTGTTTACGATCAATTATCAATTATTGTTCGGATTTCAAACATTTTTAATTAATTGAAAGGCAGACAACCTAGCAATGATAGAATCCGAAACCGCCATTACTGGTCGTGAACCAGTATAAGAATTTAGGATATAAAAAACTGCCGCACGTGGTTGTTCACCTTGGTGTGTTTAGACTAAACATCAGTCTTACTGGACACTGGAGACACGTGCCAAATAGGGCGAGTTGTACCAAACGCCTAAACTCGGTTTAATGTTAACTGATGATTAGACTGATGTAATTGTTGATAATAAATACATCAATCAAACACAGTCTAAACATCAATTATCATTAAACCGAGTTTAGGTGTTTGGTACAACTCGCCCATAGGAACACAGCAAAACTACTCCTGGTCAAAAAACCCTCGGAGACGCTGACTAAGGAAACATTAAACCTCGGATGGGGTCAGATAAGGAGATTGACGGGATTACTCACCCTTAGGAAGCACATGCATGCAATAGGCATATATAGGGAGGAACCTATTTGTCAGATGGGCATGGAAAAGGAGGAAGCTATCTGTACATTATCTTCGAATGTAAAGGTTTGTCTAATTAGAGATACATACTCCTAGGACTAGAGCATCCATCCTAGAAAGACCTAGTACAATTTCTGTTAAGACTGATAAGGGCTACTGGACTCTTCAAATAAACGGCACAACCAAGAGCACTCAAAGCCTAATAAAGGCTGCTATTGAAAAATATTCATATTTTTGCGTTTAATAATGGAAATTTCAGTGAAATTAAAAAAATAAATAATAATATTGAAAAATAAAGATTAGCTCATCAGTCTATAAATACAAGACCAAAGAAAAAAACAGCATCATACAATGTGACCTTGTCTTCATTTGATTGGTAGACGTTTCTCGTAAGAAAATCACATTTGAAGTTGCGTATGTCAAAATCAGTAGCGTAACGACGTTTTGTAGGTTAACACATATTTTTATAGAATCTGTTGGCCTTGACTGTGGATTATTTTTCTTCAACACCAACAAGATTTTTAGAATGCATGGTTTTAGATCGAATAAAACACACAACACAAAGATAAACTAAAAATATTCCACAGTAAATTATTGCTGCAAACACAATCTCAAATGTCAATATAATGAAATAACTGTCGGCATGAAACATAGTTTTTCACATACCTAATCATATGAACGCAAAAATTGGGGCGGAAAGTATTCTTTAGCAGTCCAAGGACGGCTTTACCAATCAATGGTCACGTATGGCTCAGCAGTCTGGTGGACCAAAGGTCTGCAAAAGACAACTAGAGCATAGCTGCAAGGCTTGCAGCGAACAGCATGCCTGGCTATTAGCGGAGCAATATCATCCACTCCAACGGCGGCTATGGAAGCCCTCCTGCAACTAACTCCTCTCCACATTCACTTGGAGATGGAAGCCAGTAGAGCGGCGCATAGATTGCTATCAGTGGAGAGACTCTGAGAGATCACTCAGGGTTGATGAGGGAAATACAAAATCACCACAATCTTTTTATCACAAAACTCCACATGCACAAGCCCTTCAAGGTCTTCATTCAAACGAGAGACCAATGGAATAGCGAAGAAATCTCCTTCTCAGAAACGGACAACGTAATCTACACTGACGGAAACGGGACAGGAGCGGAGGTCTTCCGCAGGAAACCCTGAGTTGAAATCACAGCCAGCAGCCAGCATGGGCAGGTACGCTACCGTCTTTCAGGCTGAAGTATACGCCATTAAACTAGCTGCAATAGAGCTAATGAATCAATCTGTTGTAAAAAAGAACATACACATCCTGTCAATTAGGCAGGCTCCTCTTAAAGCACTGAGCTCGAACAGGATAAAATTCAAGATGGTATATAACTGTTTACAATCCCTTGAAATGCTAGAGTTAAGGAAAACAGGTCACTTTGACCTGAAGGCCGGTGCATAGAGGAGTGGAGGGCAATGAAGAGGCCAGCACTCTGGCAAAAAAAGGAATCAGACTTTATTTATCGGACCTGAACCATTTTTTGTCATTGCTAGATCAGCTACCTGGGCAGACATACCGGGGCTCTCTCACTCGAAGGCGTTCATACACTACCCTTCGAGTACAAAAAATAAGCAGATCCTGGAATGGAGTAGAACAAACCTACGCATTCTGTCGGGACTGCTTACAAGAAATTGTAGACTAAATTACCACCTAAAGAAGATGAGTCTGGTTCAGATCTCGAACTGTACGTAGGTTCTGTAATTTGGAGGACAAAACTGCTGAGCACATACTATGCTCATGCGCAGCCTTGGGCAGGGGAAGGTATAATATATTCGGTTTTAGTACCTTAGAGCCCAACGACTTTAAAAAAGTATGATCAAATACAACAACCATGAACTTCGTCAGAAGCACAGGCTTGTGGAGTGAATTGTAATCTTTAGGGGTAAGCCACAATAGACCTAACGAAGGACGAAGTGGAGATGTCGAGAAGGCCCCACTCACATAAAACCTAACCTAAGGGCGAAACATTTATAACGTGAAGATTTTTGAAAAATTTTCTACATCTGTCACTTGAAGTTTTCAAGTAAACGTCGTAATTCCTTTTTATAAAGTATTTATATCCAAGTCATTGATAGATGCTTTTATTCAATATTTTTTACTACTTGTATCTCTTCTTTATTTCTTGCAATATAATAAGGAATAAAAAAATTCATGAAATAAATTTATTAGTAACGAATTTTGTAACTAAATACACTTCACTTAAAAATATTTGACTCTTGATTAATCCTTCTATGCCAGCTTTGTACTTATTCTCTAATAAAACGTTCAATTCAAAAACGATATCAGGATTTTCATTCATGTAAGGTGTTTTTAAAAGTTGATCAATCAATTTTAATTCTCTCGTCGTCAAAGGTTGCGTTTTCATATCAAACTCTTTAATTTCTGACGGGTAGATTCCTAACCATTTGGCATTCGGTACAGCAAGATGTTGTGAGACGTGAGCATTATGCTAAAAATAAATAAACAAATCCTTTATTTAATATTATCTTGGAACAAAATATAGTTTTAAATTAATTTATATCGACAACATTTACACAGGATGGATAAGATCCATCATGTGAATAAAGACAACTAAAGGATGGAGTACTTTTTTGGAGACTTTAATTGTGGTTGATTTGAACTGTAGGTTGAATGGACTGAGTGCTTTGCGGACTACAAAGTGATGGCCAATATGGAAAATTCCCAGACATTATTGCAAAAAGAACTACGAATCGTGGTAACTGGCATGTAACTGGTGCTTTCTAGACTAGAGTACTTTTCAGTTAGTAAAAAAAACTATAGCCCATTTAATAACCAGGAGGAGTAATTGGAAAAGCCTCACTCTCACCACTAAAAGTTACCAGATTAGTTACTAAGGGGTGTGTTCCGAAAAAGTAGTCAACAGTCGTGTTCCAAATCTATTAAATATGCCTTGATCGAGAAGGAAATGCGCCACTCGCCTGCGGCTCGTGACGCAACGTCACCCATCGTGAATATTGGCTATCATAAATTGCTCGTTTAATAATATACCATTTTTCCATGGGATTTAATTTATTATTTGATTTATTTTAGAAATATTCATTCAAAACTATGTATAGCATGTATACCATGGTACTCTCAATACATGCTGAGATTTTGGAAATGAAAATATCACATGGTTTCAGAAAAATGGCACCGAGAGGAAAATTTCGACTTTTTTGAAGAAATCAATACCAATTTACATAATATTTTTTTTATATTTGGATAATCCAATAACAAGAGCTAAATTAAAATCATGTCACATTAATCGAGTCTAAAAAATTACATTTACAGTAGTGAAGAGTGATGTGGTGGCGGTATGTAATCATGTATTAAATACATTAATTATTCATCCTGTGGCACTGATTTTTTACATGTAAAGCCATTATTTCATAGAGGAAAAACTTACTACAGATCCAAATCTATAATTCAGCATTATTTGCAAACCATGAGGATCGGCATCAACTAAAATAAAAATAGGAAGAGCCATCACGATCCAAAGTTTTCTTAAAAATAATTGGGTATTTAGATCGGGAAATCCTTTACCGGTTATCATTATAAAAGTTTTGGCGAGCTTGGTAGGTAGATCTTCTTCTATTAATTTATGGAAAATTGCTTCTTTTTCCACTACCAGTATAAAGGAAGCTGTGGATTGCAGTTCTATTATATCATTAATGTCATTTGGTATGGATGTCCCTAAAAATACATAAGATAGATAATTTTCTTAGTAATATAATATAGTTATAGTGATTTCCAATAACTCAAAAGATACACCAACCTCCAAAATTATCGCACCATGTAAGTTACTTACGTCCCTAGAGTCGTATTTACAACGTACTTCTATGGCAATAATGTTGGTAAAAAAAAATTGGGCAAAAAAGAACTAAGAACAAAAGGAAAAAAAAATTTATCACAGCGGCGAAGCGAACCGCCATACTTCAAGTTTAACTTTCAAATTATCTCTTGCACTACCATGTTGACCATCACCTGATTGATTAGAATTATTCGAAAGTGGTATGAAAATAGAGTTCGACTTTTTTAAACATAATTATCCATAGTTTCATTAAACCAGAGCAAATTTGATGGAATTGAAAGTGCATTTGGACCTATTTTTCAACGAACTTTCCTATCTGTTCTTTCCTATCTGTTGTTATTTTTCATAAACGCTATTTGCTAAAAAAGTTAGCTCGCGTTTGACAGTTTTGTACAGGAATCCTTATGTCACATCTTATAAATAACACAGTGTATAAAAAGTCAGGTTAATGTCGTTACTGTTTTAAAATGGTACGGCGACGCCGTGGTGAAAAAACAAAACTTTTTAGATAGATGATTTTAAGGACAGATTTTGTCAATTTCCCCCTATAGTTCATTCTCCTTATCTAGTCTCCATGCATAAAACTATACTTTCCTCTCAATCTTGTCTAGAGCCCCGAGACTAGCAAATCCACTTAATAATTTACAGATGTTCAGTTACTTTATTATTCAATTTAAGAACCACCAGACTAAACTAAGCATTTGAGTGCAACGGATGTAATTGTCACAATTTTGTACTGTTTATACTATTCATATACAATTTTCCAGTTTTACCATTTTTGTTAAATTGTTATTTTATTATCGTATTTATTTTCATCATTTTTATTTTGCGTTTCATAATGTAAATGTATATTGTATTGTACTTGTTTTAATGTCAACTAACTGACAGTTGACAATTGCCCTGAGAACAAACAATTATTTGCTAATATTTTAGATTTGTAATTTGGTTCTTTTCTATCGATTTAATGATTCTTTCTATCATAAACAGTTATTTAATACTCAAGCACTAAATCAAAATCAAATAACTTTTAAGAGCCACCTATTGTGTAAAGAAAGCTTGTTTATCATCGGATTTCTCAAAGTTCGACGTCACGTGGACTTGCTCTATTGGGCTTGACCGTGAAATAAAATGAATAAATTAAAAGTATCTACCAGATACTAGTTGAGGCAATTTAATATTATCAAAGTCAGAGTAAGACTGCACAAGAGTTTTAGCAAGTGCTGTTAGGATACTGTTGTCTGAATGGGAACTTTGAAAAACTCATAAAAGAGCAAAAACAATGTAGATTTTGTGGAATGGAAGAAGAAACCTCCATCCACATACTTGTAGATTGTATAAGAATACATAATACTACATCAAAACACCTAGGAGACTACAGGATAGAAGAGGGGTAGCCTGCAGTTATCCTAAAATTCCTTCAAGTAATAGGTCTATTGGAACTACTTGTATCTATATATGTATTTTTGGGGTAACATTCACTGAGACCGAAAAGAACAATGTACCGTAAGAATCCCTGTTTAAAGTCTTAGCGCAGTTTTACTTTGACTTATGCATTCATTTGATCTCAACAGGTTCTAGTCACCCAGAAGAATATTTGATTGTCTAAGCCTTACTAGATCTTTCTAATGGTCAGATCTTCTCTTTCTTCCGTTTCAACTATTTCTTCCAATATTACATTTGGGCTGATTATGCAAAAGGGTTCAAGCCCCCAGAAAGGTATTCAAGTCCCTCTCTTCGCTAGTTCATCTGCTGCTTCATTTCCTTCTATTCCAGTGTGTCATGGAATCCATACTAAGGTAATTCTTGCCTAGTTGATTGAGTTTGTCTAGGCATTCCCACACCATTTTGGAACTGATTACACAAGAGCTCCATGCGTTAATGGCTGCTTGACTATCTGTAATTATGATAATCTTTTGTCCTCTGTATCCTTCATCAATGTTGAACTGGGCGCACTTTTTTATGGTGTGGATTTCCGCTTGAAAGATACTCGGGGTTTTTCACAAGCTTTCAGAGTGTTTGATTTCTGGTCCAAATACTCCTATCCCAGTTCCTCCTAAGGAACTACTAACTACTAGTAATACCTTTTTTGAATCAATAAATTTTTTTTTTCATTTTGGGACAACCAGCTGCAGTATTGCAGACTCATAATGTTGAGAATTGATCAATTGACAGCTAACCTGAACCTAACCCAACCTTGACCCTATCCTACTTCATATCTTATTTCTGTTTTATATAGTCAAATCATAATTATGTTTTCAAATGTATTTTCAATAGTCAAGTTGGTAGGCGATAAGCACTTTTTGATCATTTCATGTGACAGTGTCAAAGCGAAACAGAAACGCGAAAAGCAAAACGTGCTCCAAATTGTTAATCCGTTTGTTTAATAGTATTGTCAGACTATTCAAAAAGGTACCTTTTGATGCACTTTTGAAACTCTGTTCATTATTTTTTCAACTCTGGACTCAATTTATTTACATCAACAAAACCACTGAAATAAACAACACATAACAAATGTTTTTCTCTAATATGTTGTTTTTGTAATATTCCATTATTTTTTCACAAAGGAATTATAATGAATACTTACCAGGTATGTTACAATTTATAGTTGCTCCATTCGACATTAAAATTTTGAGTTCTCCATAAACCAAACCTTTTTGCGCCAATATGTTCAACGCCCACATGCCCGTATCTAAAATACAACTGACAACATTTATAGTTCTATCCACAACCGCTTGCTTTTTAATCACATCTTTCAACTGGTAGTAGAGTTCTCTAAAATAAAAATCGACAATAATTATAGCACCCTTATATTTATTTGATGATGGATTTACCTTTTTGTTAGTTTTGTGTTTGTTTCCAAAAGTATTTGAATTTTGTTCATTACATACAAAATCAATTTGAATCGTTGTTGGCTATTCTTAGCGTTTGATTTGATCACAGAAGTTGTGCATTCATTTAGGGGTTTGAATTGTAATCTATAAAATAACCAAATGTACTGTAAATACCTGGCACTGAACTAAAGACTTTTGGAAAAATTGGTTCATTCTAAACAATTTTTATAATACAGCCAGGACCAAATAGATATTGTTAGAATATAAATTTCTCTATTAGAAAATTTGTTATTTATCGTTTTTTTTTCAGAGAAGCCCCATTGTTTATAAGTAGAGCGCGGATTTATAGCTATTATGCCATAAGTAATTTTTTATGGCAGATGTATTTTGATCACATGTATGCATGAATTTCAATACGAGGATGTATGTATGTATGTATGTATTTGGGGTAACATTCACTTGTGCCCCCTTACTTCTACTTAGTTTCTGAGAAAAGTCTCAGAAACTAGTAGCTCCTTTAGTCCTATTTCCCGGAGGAGTATCAGGACATCTGCAGGTTTCAACTTAGGTAAATGTTCCTCTTCTATCCAGTAATCTCCCAGGTACTGTGCCCTATGATTCTGGAGTGCTGTGCAGTTGGAAAGAATGTGGATGGAGGTTTCTTCTTCCAAGCCACAATATCAGCATTCTTTTTCCTTCACTATTTATTTCATATTATCTAAGCCACAACGTGACAACATCGTACTAGCGTGCTAAATAAAACATATGGTATAGAGTTTTAAACCAAATAGCAAATGTTACTAAAGGAAATGTTGTTAAAGATCTTGGGATAGATGCAACTTTTGTTCCTAAATTTAAATATGCACCAATTACCAGCGTGGATGTTGAACGAAGTTTTTCTCATTTAGTGCTGAGTGATACAAGAATGGGATTTACTGTTGACAATTTAGAAAAACAATAAATTATTGGTTTATTCAAATGTAGTTTGTAATGTTTGAAATTTCATTCGTTTTTATTATTTAGTGTTTTTTGGCAAATAACTTTCTGGTTTTCTTAAGAAAAAGTAGTTTCTTTATTAACATTATCTTATGACGAAATAACTTTCATTTTTGTGTAAAACTATGTTATATTAATAAAGATATTTGATTTTATATATTACTTTTCCACTTTTTTTCAAATTTCATGCATATTTATGAGCTTATTTTCAGAAAATTTTAAGCGTCCATTTTGTTTTTTGATGCTTAAAAATCCATGCCTTATAAGATGCGACATAGAGATTCCTGTAAAATGCTGGTGGTATGAAAATAGAGTTCCATTTTTGTAAACATAACTATCCATTTTTTCAACAAACCAGAGCGAATGTAAGAAAATTAGAAGTGCATTTGAACTTATTTTTCAACGACCTCTCCAAATCTGTTACTATTTTTCATGAACACTATTTGGTGAAAAAGTTAGCTCACGTTTGACAGTTTTGTACAGGAATCTCTATGTCGCATCTTATAAATAACACAGTGTATGTATTTCTTGTGTAACTTTCACAGTTTCTGTCGATTTTTCGATAACCAAAAGCGGAATAATTTTTTTTTCAATATTATTTACCTTCCATCTTTAAACATACAATTTTCGAAATTTTGTCTCCTATATTTCAAATAAGAACTTCTTCCTTTCGTAAAATCATCGTAAACTCGAAGAAAAATATTCTGTATCTTCGTCCATACGTAATTTTTTTCGTTTTCATAATAAATATTCGATGTTTCATTAACTAGCCTCTTTTCTTTTCTAAGCATCTTATTTAGTTGTGCATCTAGTGTTTGTTGGGGCTCGTTTAGTTCTACAGAATCTAAAAATCGTAAAATAATAACAATTTGTGGTATTTATACAGTGCGTCCATCATGTAATCACATAATCTGCTATAATTCATAATTACATATCTGTATTTCTTTTCTATTCTGTTTAACGCAGATTGAAATGGGTAATAATTTGACAATTTCCAAGGTCAAATTAAAATGCTTTAAAACTGTTTTTCTTCAGTTGAGCAGCCAGGATTACTTATGAAAGTTGATATCTACAGGGTGATCAGTTAAGGGTAGCGACGTCCATATCTCATGAGTTATTGGTCGTATAGATTTAGAAAAAACAATTCATAATAAAAATCGCCAAAAGAAATTGCTAGAAATTGTTTGTCAAACGTACGCTAGAGGACGTAACAACCAACACTTAGTAGTTTATATAATTATTTTCATTTTTTATTCTGAGTAAAAGCAGTGGCGTACCATTTTTTAATGTAATAAAATTATATTTTGTTCAATATCAACGGTTCAAAAAAAGGTAGATGATTAATTTTTTCCATTATATCCCCTTCTAAAATATGAAAAAATGAATATACCATTACATTTGGTATTTTTTGAAAAAAACTCCCCCCCCCCGCTTCATTTTGATAGATCAGACAAAACATTTCAGTGTAAAAGTGTGGGCGAATAGTCAGTTAATATCATCGATATACTTTCATTAAGCAAAATTCTATAAAAACCCCATTTTTTCTACTAAGTGCTGGTTGTTACGTCCTCTAGCGGACATTTAACAAACTCGAAAATAATTTGCAGCGATTTCCCTTGAAGACTTTTATCACGAATTTTTTTCTTCTAAATCGATACGAGCAATATCTTATGAGATATGGCCGCAGAGCCGGATCTAGGATACTAGCGCCTGTGGTAAACTTTCAAAATGCGCCCTTGAGGCTTGAAGAAATTCATTTTTCAATTAATACATGTTTTTTATATTCGACATTGTTCCAGCAAAAGATTCTGAAGACTCTAATAGGGACTCAAAGAAATCAAATCTATAATCATGAATTTTATCAGATAGCCCTTTTATCATTTTTGCACCATCTCCAACAGATAATCTTTGGTTCTGTAGTGCCAGATTGATTATATTAATCTTTAGAAGAGCTTCATCCCAAAACAACAAGAAAACAATAAAAGTAAACTGCTTCATAGGCTTCAGCAAAAGCTTTGCTCCTTCTGATGTATCTCTATTCCAATTACTGCCATTGGACATTTCTTCAAGAATATTTCAACTTATTTCTGAGTGAATCCCATCTCATAGTCGAACTCACAAAGAAGTTGAACACTTGCTGAACTGTTCCAAAAAAAGTCTTAATTTTGGGTGAAGCCTGGGCAGCATGAGCTCTAACTAAGTTCAGACTATGTGCTGAACAGGGAATGAATCTTGCGAATTCATTGTTTTTCAAAATTCTAGTCTTGACATCTTATATTTGCCTGCCATATTTCCTGCATTATCATAGGATTGACCTTTTATATTTCCTATATCTAATCCATCCGCTTTCAGTTTTTCCTCGATCAGTTTGGCAAGAGCTTCTCCAGTATGTTCATTAGTTGTTATAAAATCAAGAAAACTTTCTTCAATACTGATGGTACACGTCGCCTAGCAACCGATTACAATGGAACTACCGCAGAAGTGGGAGGAGAGTTTATACATATATGTCACGCATCATTTTCGGAGATGTTTTACAACTTTTTTTTCATCTCTTAGATATAGAAGAAAGAAAAAGGAAATCTCCATTCAAAATGGAACACATTTTGCGCCCCTAGGTCGTTTGCGCCCGTGGCAAATGCCGACTTCGCCACGCCCTAGGTCCGGCTCTGTATGGCCGCTCGCTATCCTTAACTGATCACCCTGCGCAAAGTTAAAATAGCAAACTACTATATTTGTGGTCTTTAGCTTTAAAATAGGCCTCTGTTTCGGCGTCTCTTTCTTGTTTCTTTCCATAGAGTATTCTATTCAGATCTGTAAAAGGAAATAGTCGCTGGGTGCCAAATCCGGAGGATGGGTGAGAGGAGTTCAGTCTGGCCAACAAAAAGTATTTTTTTTCTGACAAAAATGACAGTTAAGGTCTACCATTCAAAACATAAGATTTTTGCATGTTTTTTATCATTGCCGAACATCTATATATTGCTTTATTAAAATAATGAGTACACCCCCGAAGCGTATATCTTGAAATTTAAAATGACTTTTTAGCTGAATACTCAACATATCGGTGGCCAAGAGTTCTAGGAACTCTTGGCATGTCACCATTTCATTTATGTTATTCACTCACTAGTTATGTCAAATGTCAGTTATATTTATTTTTGTTGATATTCGTTTCATTGTGTATGTCCATTTTCGATTAGATTTTTGTAGCATTTCTATTCTTCTAATTACTTTTTTCACTGACATTTGACAGAGCTATTGACTGAATAACCGAAATGAAATGGTGACATGCCAAGAGTTCCTAGAACTCTTGGCCACCGATATGTTGAGTATTCAGCTAAAAAGTCATTTTAAATTTCAAGATATACGCTTCGGGGGTGTATACATTTTTTTATAAAGGAATATAGATGTTTGCAATGATAAAAAACATGCAAAAATCTTATGTTTTGAATAGTAGACCTTAACTGTCACTCTGGTAAGAAAAAAACACTTTTTGTTGGCCACACTGACCTTAGACTGAACTCCTCTATTCGAATCCCTATTAATTGAGTTTGGCCATCGTTCTCATCGATTTGTGACACGGCGCATTGTATTGGTGGAACAACAATTTTTTTTCAAATGAGGCCATTTTCTCGCGATTTCATACTTTAAAAGCACCAAACAAGGCTATACAATAAACGCTGTTGATTGTTGATAAAAATTATTCCAAAAATGAAGACACCATAACCTTGCCAGCCGACTGTTGCGTTTTTCTACTCTTTGGATTTGATTAATTGTGTGCAATCCTATCAGCAGACTCAGAGGATCATTAATTTTACTAAATCTTTTTACAATTTGTGAGTTACTTTATGGAGGCACTGTGAATTTGGAATGTTTAAATAATTTTAATAAAACAACCTACCTAGTGTTTTGCTGATATCGTTGTTAGGTTGTTTTCTGTAATGAATTTATAGATACCTGTTGACCATTCAGATTTACCATCATCAGTTATATACGACGACGAAGTCGATATCGAACTACAGCTATCCGATTTAGTAAATTGTGTTTCTGGGTGTATAAAACTTTGTGTTATGTGTTTCAAAACGTCTTCGATTCCAAATTCCCCCTTTATTTCTGGATCTGATGACTTTGTCTGCAGTTTTTTCAATTTTTTTAGCCTTAGAATAAAAAATTAATAATTCATATGAACAATCAGTTTATACATATTGAGTTTCCAGTTTAGAATGCTTCAAGTAGCTCGGCATTTTTTCTAAATTTTGGTGTGCTAGGGTTTTCTAATAACTTTGTAAATTTTTTTGAATTATTTAATAAATATTTGAAGCAAAATTTTATTAAAAAATAATTTTGTATTCAACCAACCATGAGTTTTTTTTTAATACATTAACAATCAAAATCAAATGAAGTAATGCAGAGAATTAATTAAACAATAAAAAATTTTGCATCAATGAGAGAATTTATCAAAATCAATATAGTATACACACATTGAGTATCCCACATAGCCATAGGTATAGTAAACACAGTGGCGTAAAAATAGGGTGGCAGGGCTGGCAAAATGCCACGGGCCCCTGCCTAAGATATTTTTTTAGATTGTACCTGAGTATTTTATTATTTGGAGGATATATTTTTATAAATTCTGCTTATAATCCAAGATGAGACAAGTAAAGACAGCGTGATTTATATCTCTGATTTGTCGTATTTGTTCAAAGTAAAGTTGATTGTGAAAGTTAGATTTTAAAATGTCTAGCTCCAGAAAATATTCAAGTGGGTGCGAAAACGAAAGAGAAAGAGGGATACTGAAGAAAAAAATAAAAAATCTACCTAAAATCAGTCAGTACTTGAAAAATTATGACTTAAATAATGAAAAGTCGAGTGAACAGTGCTCCAAAAGTGAAGAATTAGACTCACTAAAAGTATATCAGAATTATCAGATACATCACTTAACACCAGTGACTATCCAGTACTACCAAAACAACTAGCAGAAATCGAAGAGAATTGTAATATTTTAGCATAAACAATATTGTATCTACCCCATATGTTACTTATAGGGGTATTTTTAAGATGGGGCCCCATCAAAAGAATTTGCCACGAGTTCCAGATGGTACAGTTACGCCACTGAGTGAACATTCAGTACTTACCTGTAAATTCTAGTTTTCCCTTTCCTATATTGCTTCACACAACATTTTTCATTGTTAGACCGGCTAAGTGGAATTTGTTGTGTTAACTTTTCAATTCTAGATACATATGAAGATGTATCAAAAAGTTCTTGTTTTTTTAAATGTTTTTCATATCCTTTACTGAGAAATCCATAAATTTCTTCATCATTGAGCATATTTTCACCTGTTACTACAAGTGAATTGGGACACAAAGTGTCTGTATTATTTGTGTCTTCAAAAACGGGACTGTTTCCTTCTATAAATTGCTTGGAAGGGATCTCTAAACTTTGCTGTTTTCTAAAATCTGAAAAGGCATCAGTCAGATGCTTTTTTTTTGTAAAATTCAATTCAATAAAACCACAAATTTAGTGACAGAAGAAAACAATATGGAATAATTGTTCATTTCTCAGGTGAAATTCAATTTTATAAGCCAAAATAATGCATACAGGGTGTTTTCAAATGACACAATGTTTGCATGTAGATACCTCTTGTAAAATTGGACAAAATGATATAGGGTCAAGCTCATTCATTTTTCGAAATATGAGGTGTTGAAGTTATAAAAATTTAAATGTTTTTATTTGAGAACTTTAAAATGGATGAATAAATTGATTTGACATTTGGCAGGTTGTTTTTAAATGTAAAAAGGCATATTTTTATGAAAAAAAAACATTTGTCAATTCTTGATCCAGTGGTGTACATTTGGAAACATATGTCACTTTTCTTCTCCCATTTTTCACGCCATTGGCATTTGTGGCTTTACATATGAAATTTATTGTAGTTTTCAAGATATTTAATGTTATGCAAACTTTGTGTCATTTGAAAACACGCTGTATAATCCAGGAATAGGAAAACAACAAACTGAACATAATGTTGATTAATTGATGAAACTAGGTAGTGAAATCTTGGATAGACAATTCTAATATTTTGTGCTTACCTCTGAAACTATCTGTAGTAAGGTCTTCAGTTATTGTTTTGGGATTAATACAAACATTTTCATCAAAGTTTACCATTTTGGTAGTAAAATTTGAATCATTATCAACAGTGAGGTGATTTATTTTATTGTTTCCAAATTTAGTTCTGTTATAACTTCCTCGATATTCAATAAAATCAGGTATTAGTGAGTATTTCTGTAAAATTGTATCATCATTCTCTGTAGAAGTAATAAGGTTTCCTTTCTGTAAATATTTATCTGTTTCATCACAATTTCTTGTTATGTTTTGAACATTTAACAATTGTGGAGAAGGATTAAATTTCTCAGTTAAACATTCAACAAATTTTTGATCTTCAGCAACATTATCAAAAGCTATTTTTGTTTCAATCAATTCATTTTCTTTGTTATCAATTTCTCCATCACTTGTTTCACTACATAAATCCATTGAATAAACACTAGGAACTCTTGAAAACAAACTAGACTCTTTTAAAATTGGTTTTAAATTCTTCAAACTTGTCAATATATTCTTAACATCTCCTGTATTGTTGCCACTTCTATTTTCTTTTAAATTTTCAATTAAATTTGAAAGTCTTTCTTCTTTGGAACACTCGATTTTATTAAAGTTTAAGTTTTGTGTCTTTTTACTACTTGTTTCGTCAATATTCAAACATTCAGGAAATTGATAATCTAAATTAGTTTTATACCTGTTATCCTTGTTCATCCCTGCAAATATAGAGTATCTGTTTTCAAAATAATCTGAAAATTGTTGGTTTAAATATTTAGAGGTAGAAGTTTCTTCTGCTTGAATACTTCTATCTTGGACATTTTTCAATAATTCTGAGGTACCAGAATTCAAATTAAAGTTTAAATCATGTCTATTATCAAGCCTGGTATCCATAGGACTATTCAAGTTTTCTGTACTAGAAAGTTGGTTAAAGTTTGTGGGACTATCATTTATTTCATTCAAACATGTGTAATTTGTTTTATAATGATTTATGTCACAAGTGTTAGGTGTTTCTTGTGAAATCTTTTCAATAAAAGCATCCAATTTAACTTGTTTTTTTATTTCTTTGTTTAGTATTTCATCTTCAGATGATTCTTTTGAATAATTTCCAATATTTCTTAAATATTTGCATTCTATATCACCCTTTATTTTATTTTGCTTGATTTGAATTCTGTCAGCACTCCTCTCTTTGTTTAACAATGTATCTACGTTTCTTTTTGAATATTTAGAAGCATATGGAGCTTTTGTTGTTTTGAAAAAGTTTGTAATTTCCATTTTTGGAATGTTATTGTTTAAATGATAGGTACTTCTGTATTTTCTGTTAAGAATGGATAGACTAATTTACTAGGGGTGATGCATCCAATTTGTAAATTTGCTTAGGTTTTCTATAAAAAATAAGAAATATAAACATTACAAAATCATTAAATCCTGCTTATTTCAATTTTACCATTCTAGCAAGAATTGTAAATAAGTAAAAATATTAATAGAAGACGTTAGACTGTGCCATGTGTATTGTAAATATTCCAAGCTAACTCTACGTCCTTCACATAAATTAACCATTCAATACGACTGAGTTGTAAAAGATAACATGATAAAATCAAAATATTTTCAGTAGATTAAAAGTGGTACCTAGTAACCTAGTATTTTGTGCATCGTTGAACCGACTTTGGTAATTGGTAATAGTATCTGAATAAATTATAATCCAATGTTTCCACAGGTAATTAAAATAATCAAATATCATGTAAATCACTTTACTTATTACTGCAAATCCGTTTGAATTAGAGTCATATTAGAGTGGTGGAGATCATGTGGAGATTTATTTAGACGAGTGAGAAGCTAGCTTCTAGATCTTCTTCTTCTTCTTATGATTCTTGGCCTCTTGCTTTGATGTATCCGGCCAGCTCCTATGTCCTGTGCCGGCAACTCCATAGACAAATAAAAAATATTATTTCTCTATGGGCAACTCGACCAAGTATAAAAATTTGGTTGCAAGAGAACTTTGAGTTTGTAATAATGTAGAAGTCTATCATATTCCATATACATAGTACCACGTGTTCTGAACGTTTTGTTTATTGTTTTGCCACCAGCTTATTGTCAAAATAGTTTGTGACGTCACGTGGACATGCTCTATAATCTTCTGAAAGGTGATAAAGGTAAAAGTAAAGCAATAAACAAAGCCACGTGGTACTTACTAAGTAGTTTTTTATCTATGGTACTTACTGCTTCTACACATGAGGGCGTTAAACCCGCGTTGAGCGCACGTTTGTCAAACGCTCGTTATCCAAATACATAGAAACAAATGGGATTGTACACATGCAAACCCGCGCTTTGAATAAACGTCGCCAAAACGCGACGCTTGCAGTTTTCATTCCAACCGCTACGTTTGCAGCGCGCTTCGAGTTACTATACAGGGGCATTAATAGTGAGGTTATGTTGATTTATAATGATGGATGTGTTTGAGAGTTTGAGTTTAGTTGGTTTTGCTTCAGTGTACCTACTTTTAAAGTTATACTAATTGTTGAGCTTGCATATTTAATAATATATAATATAGGTTAATAGTTGTTTGTTGTTTGATAATATTACATCGTGTCTATTGTTTAACCACCGGGATATTGTCAATGTCAACCGTCGTGGACATGCCCTATTGGAATGAGCAAAAAAAACCAAATCGCCAGTACAGTAATTGTATTGAAACAAATGGGGCCAATTTAGCTTAGTACAATGTTATATCTGGGCTAGCTAGCATTGTTTTCCCCATTCCACTGACTGCTTTGACATATACTGCAGCGCCCACTATCGGAAAAATTTACGCTAATACGAAGCATACGCTCAGTACAGAAATAAAAATTAATTCAAGTCAAGTCAAGCTTGGAATGAAATGGCACAGTCTACAATCCTATTGTTCTATAGCAGATCTACTAATTAATATAAATTTCAGGCTCTACGACTCGTACGAAAATTCAACAATGGCCCAAGAAAGTTTTCATCCCAACCACTAATACTCACCGAAAATATCAACAACATTACAGTAGTTACATTGAATCGACCGAAATCACTCAACGCTATAACTGCGGACTTAAGCATCGAATTGTACAACACTTTAACAAAATTGGAGAAAAAAAGGCCGTTCATTATTTTGAAAGGTGCAGGAGATAAAGCCTTTTCCACTGGCGGAGATTTAATAAAATTAAAAGAAGCGGGAGAAGTGAAAAATGTTAAATACCATCGCGGTATGACTCTATATTCTCACATAAATGTTTATTTGATGTTTAAATATAAAACTCCTGTAATAGTTTTCATGAACGGATACACGTTCGGTGGAGGTGCAGGCCTGGCTATTTTTGGTAAATACAGAATAGCTACTGAAAAAACGAAATTCGGTATGCCTGAAGCTAAAATAGCTTTTCACCCGAATGTAGCGGGTACGTATTTTCTAAATCGAGCTCCTGGAAAATTGGGGTACTACATGGCATTAACCGGAAATACTTTAAACGGATCTGATGTACTTCGAGCTGGGTACGCTACACACTTTTGTCATAGTAGCAAAGTTAAACAATTGGAAGAAGATTTGTTTAAATGTTCCAATGAAGTTGAAGCTGAAAACGTTCTTGAAAATAGCTGTGAAAGAAACGTTTCTGATTTTTCACTAACTTCCGTTATGAATAACATTAATAGATGCTTTTCTGGTGATACAGTGGAGGAGATTTTATTGAAATTAAATCAAGACGCGAGTGTTTGGGCGAAAGAAACTTTGGATGAATTGAATAAATATTCACCCACATGTTTGAAAGTTATATTGAGACAGTTGCAGAAAGGTAGGACGATGGGCGTAGCTGATTGTCTTACTATGGAAACTAATTTAACCATGAATTTCTATAATTATCCAGATGTCTATGAAGGTGAGTGCAGGGTAGGGGATCTCTGAGGGCGCATGGGTTTTTTTCTCTGTCCAGGTAACTATGGCTGATCTATAGCAAAAAATGGTTCAGGTCCGATAAATACAGTCACTGATCCCTTTTTGCCAGAGTGTCGGCCTCCTCGTTGCCTTCCACTCCTCGATGCCCTGGCATCCAAGTAAAAATGTCTGTTTTCCTTTCCTAGTATCTCAAGGGATTGTAGACAGTTATATACCTACCATATTAGATTTTATCCTGTTTGCGCTCGGTGCTTTATGAGGAGCCTGGCTATTTGACAGGATGTGTATGTTCCTTTGGCGTATACAGCCTGAAAGACGGTAGGGTTAAGTTAGGCAGCAGTCTAGTCAGACCCCCGTAGTATCACATCAGGTTTGCAGATATTTAATAATATTTTTGGTAAAATCAGAATATGATTGTGCCTGTCAATTTTATTTATGTGCTTTTTGAGTCTACAATGTGACCTTTTCAGGGGTTTAACCAAAATACTGGCTGTTCGCCAATTCTAGTATAGTAGGTACTTCGTGAGTGTTGATTATGGTTCTTTGATAATCTCTTTTCTGGTGCATTTTTTGTTTGTAACGCCTTCACCCACATAAAAGTTCTGGATCAATAGGAAAATTTCACGCTCCTCTAGCTAGTGAATCGACGTTTTTATTGCCCTTATGATCTGTGCGGCTACGGGCAGTCTATTTTGATTTTCTTATGATCCCAAACGAGTTGCTGCTTGGAACAGATTACTTTATAGCTACTCGATTTTCGTTTTGCTGTAACTTTTGCCTGGATTATCGTCACGTGCTTTTCAGTGGTGAAGACTGAGACTATCCTTAGTCTAGTCAGACCAAAACCAAGACTAAATGACCACATAAACAAGACTCAACTGGAAATTCTTTCACAGCATATTTGGGTTAAAATATTTGTAAGAACCTCAAAACATTCTTTTCCCAAATTATTTTTGATGTTTCGAATCGCCAGTCTGCTTTACTATAGGTATATATATTTTACCATTACACAATAAAAATAAATTATAGTTAAAAAAACTGAAAAACAACGAATCGGCGCCAATGAAAAATTAGTGATAACTTGATTATGTAACATGTACAAAAAAATAATTATATATTGATGTATTTAAAATATTAATTGAAAAATAACAAAATAACAATATAAAACTTATCTAGCTTATAATTTATTGTAAATTATGAATAACTTATATGAGTACTAATAATATTTGAAAGTAAGAAAAGAATAAGTAACAGATTGAATGAATAAGAACAAGACTTTGTACGCCAGACCAAGTCCAATACTATCCGGGTCCTAAGCCGATGATAGTCCATTTAATAATCAGGAGGAGTAATTTGAAAAGCCTTACTCATAAAGTAATAGATAAAAGAGAGATGTTGATCGTATGGTGTTTTGTGGTATAAAGTTACCACTAGCGCTTACCCTGGCTATCGGTATGAGCTAGCATTCAAGACGCACGCTTTTTGAATTTGCAAGTTTTCAGCATACGCGTGAATATTGTAGTAGGAGAACTCTGCTAGTGAGAAATTACTATTAAAACAACATTTTTCATACAATACAATAATAAAATATCGAAAATAACACAAAAACAGTTAATAAAAATAAAATAAAAACAGACACACAAAGCCAATCTACATACCAATATCACACGAACAATGTTCGAAATACCACATTTTCACATGACTAGAACTTTTAGCAAATCTTCCTTATTATCTGCAAAAAAAACTATAAAATGAAAAATATTGTTTCCAAACTTTTACTTTTTTAACTTACCTATGATGAGTTATAATATATGCTATGATAATAATAGGTGCCAATGTTAAAAAATAATATCGACATATTGACAATTTTCGTGTAGTTAGAGGCGGGGTTTGTTAGTTCAGTTAGTTGCTGTGATGCGCCATGCTCAACTTTGTGCCACTTTCTTCCATTATGTCTCAAAACCTCTATTTTATTTATTACTCTATGGCCTTACTCACACCACTAAAAGTAACGATTATTTACTAAAAGGTGTACACCCTTTAGTAAACGTGTTCCGAAAGAGTAGTCAACAGTCGTGTTCCAAACCTATTAATTATGTCTTGTTTGTCTACAGAATTGCCAACTTAAATTCAAATCCTCCTGGTTTTTGAATGAGGTATAGTTATCTATGTATAAAGTCTTTCTTCGCTGTTCCATATTTCTTTTTCTTTTCTTTTTCCTTTATTGGGATGTTTGAGCGTGTTCAGGCCTAAAATATTGACATCTGATATAATATATCACTTTGTTGTACACCTTGTTCAATTTTATTTTGGAGCATTTTTTAATAAAAGATATCAATCTAAAGCTCAAACTAATAAAAATTTGAACCCAGAAAAAAACACTCTCACGCTAAACTAAACTACCCCTTGTCCTCTTAATTTGGGTAACTACCCTCTTATATGATTATTTTGTTTCATGACAATGTGACTAATTACAACTCATAAGTGAAGTCAAAATCCAAAAGGCGGATTTTGAGAAATTTTTACATTAGAATTTACAAAAAACAAAACGTTTTTACTATTACATATGATGAAAATACGGTACGACGTAATTTGAATGAACGATCTGTTAATCCTCAACAAGAATCTATACGAATATGGTATGATATGGTTCATTCAATAGCCTTCTTGTTGTGCGTCATCGTTTGTGACGTGTATACGGGTTTTCGGCATGTCGTTTATTTTATTTCTTATCTTATTGAAAATAGTTCATAACTAACAAAATTGCTGATGTTTATCCGTGTAAATGGTTCATTATTGTGATATTTTGATTAGGATTAATCACTGACCTGCCTTTTTTCCATTTCTTCCAACGTAATGTGTTGAAGGACATTAACAATCGATGACTCACACCAAAAGAAGGGTATTATATTGAAATTGTTGCTCTATATTTTGGTAAATTTTCTAAGCTAATGTGTACGCAGCGCCAAAGGCCTGTCAAACTCAAAAAATATAGACACGTGATTTTGCAGCATCGATTCCGACTTATAGTAATTATGGTATAATAATATACAACTAGATTTAGTTTGTGGTAAAGAGGACTAGCGTCTGCGACTCTCGAGTAGCCCACAATAGACTATAGTTCACAGCCTGATATGTGTTAGAGGTACTGACGGTACTCTCAAGGTGACGCCACCTGTATAAATAGAGGGTACCACGGGTCAGTGTTTTTTTATCTATGCTCCTGAGATCCCCTTCCCTCTAGCTTCTAGCGAGTCGCTAGGGATGCTAGGGATACCTAATTGACCCAGTCGCCATACACACTTTATATGAGATTTTTTTAGGAACTAGAATAAGACTCGTTGATAGAGAAGATACACCTAAATGGAATCCGTCACGACTATCCGATGTTTCAGAAGAGTTAATCGAAAGTCATTTTGCTCCGGCTGCAGAAGAAAAATTTAAATATTTAATTAGAGAAGTTGATAGTTTATGATGAGAAATTGAAACAAATTGTACAAGGTATTTTAATAAATTTTAACAAACTGGAACATATAAAAAAGTTAGATTCTACACGGGCTCTTAGTCTAGTTACAATATATCGTTAATGACATGTGATTGTATCTTTTGTGTTATTCGGTCATGAAGCTTACTGCCGCTTTCCCACAGTAACCTCGAGTCCAGTAGAATGAATATTTAAACTTTTCGAAACAAAAACCAGCTTTATAGAATGTAAGTTTGTTTTGACTTAAATTTAAAGAGTAAATAGTCAAGAAGTCACAAACATTTCAAAACTATTACTTTACCGTTGGTCGTGGTTCACCTTGTATAGGGGGTAAAAAAAATACCAAATTACTATTGTAAAAATATACAAATAGTTTGTTTTCGAAAAGTGACACTTACCTATAGTAAAGCCTGCAGATATCCTACAATTCCTCCGGGAAATAGTACTAAAGGAGCTACTATACTGAGACTCTCCTCAGTAGAAGTAAGAATTTTTAGGTACCAGTGAATGTCCCCCTAATAAATATACATATGTATGTACATTTCCACTGGTTTGAGATTTTTGAGGTGCTCATTTGGGAGGTAGACTGCGTTTCACTTAAGAAGAAGCTTCTTGAAGTTGCAGTCGTACGCGTTGTTGTTGTTGTGAAGACCAGCCGCGCCATATTGTGAAATTGACATTCGGCCACAGATTATAAAAGCTGCAAATCAGTAGCGCAACGTTTTCACATTATGTAGGTCAACACAAAACTAAAATATTAAAGTTGTATTTATCCTATGTATAGTTTAAGTAAAATATAAGGTGTTTTCGATTATTTACTTTTGGCTGCTAGTAGCAGCTCGTAGTGACTGAATTTCGTTTGTTTGTTACCGGGTGTGACGCCTTGTCTTACCTTCCCCTTGCCCCTCGAGCACATACTGGAAGGTATGAGCTTCAAGCCACGGATATTGAATGATTGACGTTTGTTAAGTTTGACGTTTATTTAAAGGTTGAGATTGTGCCGATTACGATTTAAATCTTACTGAAAATATTTAAATATGCAAAATTATATTATCAATAACATCATAAAAGAGAACTGTTCTTCTAAAAACACAGAAAATTCATTAATAATATCAGATGATAGTTCGGATGATGACATGACATAACAAGTGGTTTTGAGGTTCCTAAAAATAGTGTTCGTTTTGCTTAAAAGTCGTGGCGACTGAGGCGTCACGCACAAATGCTTGAAGCCCAAATAAACGAAAGCAGCAATAGATGGGTATGATCTCAAGCTTTTCGAGATGGTTTCACATACAATACTCTGGTTTTTGCCAAAGTTTGGGTTTGTTGAAATCAGTATTGTTTTTCTTAAGTCTCTTATTTGAATAAGTATTCTATTAACTGCTTGATAAACCGTTAATGCAAAAAGGACTAAAATAAAGTGTTTCAGACAAAAAATAACAATAAATAAATATATTTTAGCAAGAAATAAATTTCAAGAATAAATATACAGTGTTTAACGAATAATATTTGGTGTTTGATATAAATTTTTATCAAAACTTCGATGAAATCTTAAGAGTATAATAGTTTTTAGGCAACCAAGGGATCCAGGAGCTTCGTTACGTCCTGAAAAATTTCTTCTGTTGATCTTTCGGCGTTAATCTGTAATAGAAACAAAATAGAATAAATTTATTGATGATCAAATAGTTCATTTTAAAGTATGTGACTTTGACAAAATGCCATGTGGACTGCTCAAAAGCAATAAAAGGAACTGAGATAGGCCTGTACGGGACACAAACCACACACTATCATAAAAAGTGAAACCTGGTAGAAATTTGTGAAAAGTAAGCTCTCACTAGCAGTGTTTTTTTTTCTCCTACTCCCACTAATACAATATTACGCGTATGCTGAAAACTTTCAAATTCAAAAAGCGCGCGTCTTGAATAGCCAAGGTAGGCGCTAGTGGTAACTTTGTGCACAAAACGCTACACGTTCAACATCTCTCTTTTGCGGGAACCAAACTGTAGCGTCGGGCGCGCTGCGGTCAGCTCTACGGCTCTATAGAGGTCATATTTTTTGTCAAAACCAAAAAATTAAAAAGTCAATTGTAGGTCTGAAAACGCTCCACAAGTTTAATACCAAACATTTTTTCGATATCTTTCGGAAGAGGAAAGAAAATATCAAAAAACAATTTTCACTACCAAATTTTAGTTTTCTCCTTTCGATATCTCAATAACCATGACCGATACGTGAAAAATGTAAAGAACCTTATTTGTAGATCGTGAAAAAAGCAACATAAAAGTAAGCAATGAAAATTTTCATATCTCATCGGAGAACCAAGCTCTTATTAAAAAAAATGAATTCAACCTTTCTTTCTACAACTATAGTCGTAGTAGAATTCCGGTGCAGGGTAATAAAATATTCTAGCGCATAGATACAGTTTTCAAGACCAGTGACATCGAAAGTAAATGTATTCAAATCTCAAAACTATAAAGCTATTCATTGAAATATATTAAAACTCACCCTGACTAGTTTGAGCGTATAATGGTCCAAGATGGCGTTCGTGTAGGTATTAAAAGTATTCAGCCTCTTCTTGATGGTATCAATGTTGTCGTCGACTCTTCCGGAAGTTTTAGCTCTACCCAACAACCGTTGAACCAAAGTATCTTCTGAAGCTTCGAAAAATATTATAACGTTAACAGACGCTATGTTCTCTTCGAATTTGACACCTTGTTCTTTCTCTCTTGGATAACCATCGATTAAAAATCCTTTGGAAGTTGGTAGGGCGTTGATTATGGCGGTTTTGATTAAATCTAGAACGACTTCCATGGGAACGAGTTCGCCTTTTTCCATTATGGCGGTTAGCTCTTTTCCTCGATCACTACCACTTTCAACCTGTTGAATTGTTATTAAATTTAATTCGAATTGGAGTTAATGAAAAATCTATAGTCCAGAAGGAGAAGTTTTGTTTTCAGAAATTAAAATATGTTTTAAAGAAGACGAATGAAAAGCATTCTCAGACGCTCGTTGTTTTCTTAGGCTGTCCGTCCTTTAAATGTGTTTTCGCCTGAAATTGGGCACATTTTTTTATGATAGATTTCGCAGTAGCTTCATTGTCGACTAGACAAGGTTTTATACAATCTCAATCGGTGCGTTTTATTAAACTGTCAGCTAAATAGGGATGAAGATTTTGTGTAAAATGCTTGTCTTTTGAGACGCAAAAAAGAAAAAGTATTGCGTTAACATGTAAAGAAGTCATAATGACTTAATATTTTATGTGATAAGCCAGATTGGTCTTGGTCTTCTTTAAACCAAGACCACCAGGACTTTTTCCATGAGTTATTTTAGGGGTACACATATTACTGACATATTACTTCAATGCTTCTAGAAACATTAAGAGGCATTGCATGCAATTTCTTGCATGGTCAAAATATTGCATGATGAATATTTCACGTTTACATTATGCAAGTCTCTTGTAATTGCGTCATGGTTGGCATCAACCAAAACTAATCCTTTTCTTCTCTGCGTTTTAAAAATTAATAATCAACACATCAACATTGTTAGTTTTGCTCCAGTCCAGTAAATCAATTGATTCGATTGATATATGACATTTGGTTGGTTGTTAAACCAAAAATAACTAGAATTCTCCTTAGAATTGAAACTTGCATGCGATAAAAATGGCACCAAACCGATAAATTGCAATTGCATCGAATTGCAGAAACTGATCACCTGGGGCTCAACTGCGCTTGCACTAAATTGCACCAAGTCAAGCGGCCTTTGGGAATTAGGTGCTTTGAAGTAAGTGTTTGGAATTATCTTGTAACTGCTAAAATATGACAATTTTTAAGTCTTACCTCGGTTCTTAGAAGATCCCCACTGGATAAATGCGTAAAGCCATATTTTTCAACTATTTTATCACATTGTGTTCCTTTACCTGATCCGGGTCCTCCTAAAACCCAGATGATAGGTACTTTGAGTGATGGAATAGGAGCCTGCAAAAATATATTATCATAGTGACATTCCCAGTAAGTTCAAATAAACTACAACTGGATAGTTTTTGTGATATCTCAATAATATTATGATCCAACAATCTACCCTCTACCTTCTCTACTTCAAAATATGCCAAAATGCTTATTTTCTGTGACAATTCTTATCTGAAGTATACTGATCTAAAAAATAAGAGGAGCTGGGCGTATACCTTACACAGAAACCACGATGGAAAATTTCTGTGAGTTTACAAGAAGAATTTTGGAGTTTTTTCGTAATTCGTCTGATATGTCCCATATTGCTTTTCGCTTATAAGCAGCCGAAATTAACTTTTCTTCCATATGCCTTGAGTCTTGTTGAAAATATCAAACACAACTCATTCCCTGGTGGCTAGCTTGGCTAGTCGATAGACTGGTTAAAATGATGGGAGATCGCAGTACGGCTGGTTCAATTCAATCGTACGGAGCTAGTAGGCTGCTTGGAGGTACCTTTCAGGTAACACGCTGCCCAATTCTACCTTTAAGATCGTCTGTTGTAAAGACAGGTACTTTCTATACCAAATATTTAACATAATCGCAGAAAAAAAATTCGTCTTAAATTATCTCTGGTGATCTTGGTGACCAGAGAACTGGCCTGCTCGTGCAATCAACTTGGAAACGTATCATTTAATTGAGTGAATTGAAAAATCACCACCGAAGAGCACAACATTTATAATAGTATTTTTTATATTCAGAACTTGCATGCATCCTAATTTAAATAACTTATTCAGCTTATATTGAGTCGAGTGATATAAATTATTTGAAATAAAAATATAAAATTTTGAAGGTTGTTTTTATTTTAACGTTTAAAAAATGATCTATCGAATACCACACGTGAGCTGTATAAATTAGATAATAATTTTCCAGGCCTTTTTCTCAAACTTGCTGCTAATTTGACAATAATCATTCGAGCTTTTCCTGTGATATTATAGACCAGGGACGAAGCCTTCAAAAATGGTGAAAAGTGAAAAAAATAATAGTAGGATGAAACCCATTAGAAAAGGAGGGGAATATAATTTAGATACTTCATTCTGATTACATTATTCATAATACTCATGATTTTCAAAAACGTTTTTCAGAAATACATTATTTTGAACTTATCCATGAGTTTTTCTTTCTTTGATGGTATTTCTTCATAGTTAGATTTGAGAAACCTTTCCAACTTGATCCTCCAACTTGATCTTCGAAATCTTTAAGGCAATCACCTTCTTTGCCTCCAATATTTTCTGAATCATTCACATCCTCGTAGGTTTTTCTTCATTATTGGAGCAATTTTCACAACCATGACAATTTGTACATAAATTTGTGCATTTTAAACCATGTTTTCGACAGCCACATTTTAAACTAAGTATTACATTCAGTTTCACAGCTGTAGCAAATAGTTTTGAGCAATACATCCGGAATTAAATCCTTCAGTGAATTCCAGCAACAATCTGTTGCTGTCAATTCGTTGCCCAACTAAGTTTGAAGCTGATAATTTGCCCTGTGACAATGTTGTTCTGCTGCTTCTTCTGTGGGTGAGAGGTTTGCCAAAATGAAGGATGATTTAATTTTTGCCAATTGATATTTTTGAAACATGAAATATTACGTCTTTTGAGTAACCAAAGTGTAAATTTCAATAAATAGATTAAAATTGTACATAATGATTAAAAAAAATTTAGAATTCGTTTTTTTTTCGTTTTTTTGCATTTCCTGAGAACATTTACTATAGTGATGTATATTTTTTCACACTATCAGGAAAAAGCGATTTCAAGGAACAAAAAAGCTGATATTTTGACGCCAGAATTTTCTATTGAAAATTAGGGTGCTTTTTTGATATGAAGTCAAAATAAGATTCAAATCGAATAATATTTCAGTGTATTTGGGACATAATAAGGCAAGCTTTTACAAGATTTCGTGAAAAAAATATATTTTTTTAAAAAGATAATGAAAAACCAAATACTTGGCTATTTGAATTTTTCACATACATTTTGAGGTTATGTGTGAAAATTGTGAATACAAAAGTTGTAGAGCTTTTTATTACTCACAACTTTGCCCCTTAACTTTTTTCCATAGGACTTGAAGTTTTGCCGGAAATCGAGATAAATTATTTTTTACCCCCTCCCACTTTCCGAACTCGGATCGCCCGTAATTTATTTTTCTTTTCAATTTTATCACATTTCCCTCTATTTCTAATAGGTTTTATCCCACTGTTATTTTTTTTGGTTTCAAAATTTATCGACCTTGGTCAATTACTACAGAAAATATTTTTAGAAATAAACCATCCAATTCTCATGTTTAATTTTAAGTTAAAACATTGTACTTATAGATAGTAGTTGTATATATTTTTAACTCTATAAAAAATACATGTTTCGTAACAAAAAATGAACTAATATTCCACGTTAAATTCAACCATTGCGTAATCAGTTAAGAATGAACACAAATTAGCTATAAACAGATATTGAAAAAAAAAACTCACCATTAACGTCGATAATCAAAATCTACAAATTGATGGTATTTATTTTTTGCAATGCAAATTAGATTGATATAAAAAATCAAATTTTCGTTGATGCTTGGCTCTCGGAATAAAACTATAATGTTAAACAACGAATATTTTTGATAGGCAGTGACATTGAAATTGTATAATTCTTGTGGTAGGTGCCAATTTTAAACAGGTCGTTATTTTTCAAGGAAACTTATTAAAATCGTTACACTGATACAATTTTCTGTATTGATAATATTATCGAATTAAAAAAGATCAATCGTTTATTATATTTGATTAATAATAATTGTTTATTTTATATACAGGTCGTCCAGAATGACAAAATTCTGGTGTAAGTTAGAAGCAGGTTGCTTTTTAAAAATGAAAATTGTATACGAGATTATAATATTTAGGTGAGATTTTACAGTACTACCACCTAAATAACTAAATCATCAAACCAGAAAATACTCAGGACCGGCTTTTTTATTTTAATGTTTAATAACTAGTATCATCGCAACTCGTGTTATATGTTTTTGATAATTACAATCATTTTCCAGAATATGCTCTAAAAGGTACAAGCGGTATTGTCCTTTTATGGAAAAAGGAAGTACAGTAATAATCACTATTACTTAGGAGTAAGTGAGAAATAATATTGAAATTCAAAATATAAATTCATTTGGGTCGTGCAAGGCGAAAATGGCTCTAGTACAGGAATATTAGTCTCATACAATACTGATCCATATGCTATCATTGATTTAACAACCCCTGTGTATATCCATTGGTTCATTTTTTGGGTGAGTCCCCAGTTTGTTTTTTTCACACATAATTTAGCATCTGCGAAGGCAATGTTAGCTTCCTGAAGTTAAGTGTCCTATTGAAACCTTTACTGACAGCCAGGATCTGCTTAAAGCTGTAATCAGTGCAACAACTAAGTCTAAACTGGTAAAAAACTGTAAGGAATCCCTTAACATGCTGGTAAGAGACAACAAAGTGTCTCTAATATGGGTGCTGGCATATGAGGGGATTGCAGGGAATGAAATGGCAGACCAGTTAGCTAAAGACTAAAGGAGCCTTCACAGGTCCGAAACCGTTTTGTTGAATCACAAAGGATTACCTAATAGGAGAAGTCGGGAACTGGCTAGTTAAGAAACAACTCAAATGGAGGCTGACGACACATGGACACTTCCATACTAAGAGTTTATTGAAAAGGAACTCTCGTCCAGGTTATTGGAACTGGGTAAGAGAAATTTGAAGACACAGTTACTGACGTGGTGACTGGACACTGCCCCTGAGGAAGCATCTGCACAGGATGGGCAAAGCAAGTGAACCTATGTGCAGAAAATATAAACTGTATGATGAAACACCTACTCACATACTCTGCTTCAGTGAAAACTTGCAACAAGGACTGCCCTATATAGAAGACATGAAGATTCTGGAATGGAATAAGTAGGTAGATAACATGGGTAATGGTACAAAGATTCAGTTCAAGTGTTTTTGCTGTTGAGCATAACCCAAATGTATGAATTAAAGAAAGGCCTTTGATCAAAATGTAGTCTTTAGTACTTTCCTTATTTGTCAATTTGAATCACCTCTCTTTCTAGCACTATACTCATTTGCGCTTGAAAGATACTGGGGGCTCTTTCCAAACTTTAACCTAAAACATTAAGTGTTTGGTTCTTGACCCGCACACTCCTATCCTAGTTACTTTTGAGACGTCTCCTACCATCTCTTCTATTTAATGCTTTTTTGAAATAACCAAATATTGATATAAAATACAAAAATCTACCTACGTGTCAATATCAATACGCGACAACTGTACCTACTATATTTTTCAATATACCAAAATTATTGTGTAATTTCTTCAATAATTTGTGTTCGTAATAAATCATCCCATAAAAATTTGTTTGGCGGTGAGCGCACCGGTTTTCTCAAAAATACCTAGATATGTCGTGATTTGTACAGGCCATTCTGTATCTGTATCTGTAGAGTAGGGAGGGTGAGTGTAGGCTCACAGCAATTATGCCACATGTGACCCATTGTACATCCTTCCGAGGAGTTGTTGTTGTTCATATACTTTGTGATTCATATGAGTATTTCTTTTGTAAACTATTTTGGCTTGTACCTACATTGAATTTTCTTTAAAATTTTTTTGGGTTATTTGTAAAAATTTCATAAAATGTTAAGTGATGTGGAACCTTAGAGCTTGTTTGAATTGTTTTGGATCTACATGAATTGAACATTAAAATTATAGATATTAAAATAAGTTTAAAACTAAATTAATCAACGAAAATGTCTACTCACTTCTTTAGAACATTCACATTTTTTACAATTAGTAGGACATGACATTCTAATTTTGACAAATTTTTATAACCAAATTTATGAATGACATTTCTTTGAAATACTCGCTTTAAGGTTTTTTTTCTCTCTTCTTTTTTTCACAGTGAATTAATATTTCGACCACATCTTGATTTATATCTAGATAAATTACTTATAATCAAATCAAAGAAGCAATTAACATACAATTTTCATATTTTTATTATAAAGTAGCGAGTTTCCAGTTCTGACAAAGTCTCACGTGTACTATGTTGGAACGCGCTGGTCTTGGTGACGACGAATCGAAACCAACTTTCCAACGGGAAAGTTGGCGTTGTCTGGTTGGTCTTCAGCCTCTTCACCATGTGATCGAGGCTGAGGCGGGGAGGGCTTTTCTGCGCTTGTAACGGCTGGGATACGTGCGAAGAGGGGAAGAGTGCAGGCATGTCAAGAATCCCCGGCTTCTGGAAGATATTCCAGTTCTGGCTCGAGCAGCTGACGAATGCCTGCGTAAGTACTACTTCGCAACCCCGTACAGCGCCATCATCCGGGATAAAGAATCCTGGTAAAAAAAAGGAATACACAGCTTAATGGGACCGTCTGGTACACAGATGGCTCGATCATTCTCCGGTGATAGAGCAGGGGCTGGAATTTACTCCAGAAACCCAAGAACACAAGTTTGTGTACCATTGGGTGATGGTGTATCTGCATATCAGGCCGAGATATATGCTATTTTGGAATGTGCGCAGATAAACCTAGACAGAGGTTATGTGGATCGACGTATAACAACATACACCGACAGTCAGGCAGCAATTAAAGCCCTGAGTGGGTATACCAGCAATTCAGGACTTGCTAACGAATGTCGAGAACGACTTGCTAATCTTGCAAGGCGGAACGTGGTGCGGCTAGAATGTATTCCAGCCCACTCTGGTTTTGAAGGTAACGAGATGGCGGATGCACTGGCTGCGGAAGGGGCGGCAGCTCCTTTTTGCGGCCCGGGCCCGACCCTGGGCCTAACAAAACAAAAAATATGCAAGGAGACGAAGAAGTGGCTGAGGAATCAGCACCTCGCTCATTGGAATGCTCTGCAGGGTCCTAGACAATCCAAACTTCTACTGAAGGGATGGACTGATGGACACGCTAGGGCAGCTACTGAGCTACCAAGGAGTAAGCTGAGAAAGATAGCAGGACTCCTAACAGGGCACTGCTGTATGATGAAACACCTCCACAACTTAGGAGTAGAGGAAAGTTCCCTATGCAGAGGTTGCGGCATGACTGACGAAACGTCAGTCCATGTTCTCCTAGAGTGCCCACACTGGGCTGTACTACGCAAGCGAATCTTCGGAGTCCCTGTTATGGCCCCTGGAGACACAAGCAGGCATCCACTGAAAAAGTTTGTGGCCTTTATGGAAGGGCTCGGCTTTATGGATGTCGGGTGGCGGGAAGGGCACAATGGACCCGCCGGTGGCCTCAGTGCCGGAGCCTTGGCTTGAGTTTGTCCAGGACAAGGCTCGCCTGCAAACGTAGTAGTAGTAGTAGTAGTACCCCTGCCCCGAGAGTTATCCCATTGATCGTCATAGGGATAACTCTCGGGGCAGGGGTAACCCGAGCTTATAAAACCGGGCATTATGGGTGGAAGTTAACCCGAAATTGTATACTTTAACTTACTAGGTGGATGAGGTGCCAGATAACTTGAAGATTTGTCATTTGGAAGCATAAATATTGATTCCATATTATTGTGTGGTTATGATAATTGTCAATTCTCTCATTTCTGTCTAAGATTTTGATGAAATGTATGAGGACATTCAAGATATATTTCAGGTACAGATACATTTTTGTACTTTTCCACAAGAGAAATCTACCTCTAGTTGTGTGAATTTGTATGATCGGCAGTTTTTTCCGTTTTTCATGTTCAGTGAATTTTTGCGATTATTTTTTTCACTTGTCAAAATCTGACATTTTGGTGGTTTTAACCAATAGCAATACATTATTCTAGCCAATCATTCGGTATTATACTGATTATTTTTTTCACTTGTCAAAATCTGACATTTTGGTGGTTTTAACCAATAGCAATACATTATTCTAGCCAATCATTCGGTATTATACTGATAATTATGCTTCCTCATCGATAAAACCTTGTTTACATCGAAACGTCAAAATTTTACTTTGAATTTGTCATTATTGACAACTAAAAGCGCTTTCAAAAATCCTTTTAAATTGTTGAAAAAAATAATCTTCCCAAATACAACTCGCTCTTCAAATTTTATCAAATAATTTTTCATTTTCATCACTCAAACTTGTTTATTTGAGGCAAAAACATTCAAACAAACCGAATTTAGATAAAATCACTCCTCCTAACGGAGTCGTGATTTTATCAAATCGGTTTGTTTTCATATTTTTGCCAAATAAACAAGTTTTCGTGGAAAAGAAAAAATTATCGATAAAATTTGAAGCACTCGTGGTATTACCTTTGATAATTATGCTTCCTCATCGATAAAACCTTGTTTACATCGAAACGTCAAAATTTTACTTTGAATTTGTCATTATTGACAACTAAAAGCGCTTTCAATAATCCTTTTAAATTGTTGAAAAAAATAATCTTCCCAAATACAACTCGCTCTTCAAATTTTATCACATAATTTTTTATTTTCATCACTCAAACTTGTTTATTTGAGGCAAAAACATTCAAACAAACCGAATTTAGATAAAATCACTCCTCCTAACGGAGTCGTGATTTTATCAAATCGGTTTGTTTTCATATTTTTGCCAAATAAACAAGTTTTCGTGGAAAAGAAAAAATTATCGATAAAATTTGAAGCACTCGTGGTATTACCTTTGATTATTTTTTTCACTTGTCAAAATCTGACATTTTGGTGGTTTTAACCAATAGCAATACATCATTCTAGCCAATCATTCGGTATTATACTGATAATTATGCTTCCTCATCGATAAAACCTTGTTTACATCGAAACGTCAAAATTTTACTTTGAATTTGTCATTATTGACAACTAAAAGCGCTTTCAAAAATCCTTTTAAATTGTTGAAAAAAATAATCTTCCCAAATACAACTCGCTCTTCAAATTTTATCACATAATTTTTTATTTTCATCACTCAAACTTGTTTATTGAGGCAAAAACATTCAAACAAACCGAATTTAGATAAAATCACTCCTCCTAACGGAGTCGTGATTTTATCAAATCGGTTTGTTTTCATATTTTTGCCAAATAAACAAGTTTTCGTGGAAAAGAAAAAATTATCGATAAAATTTGAAGCACTCGTGGTATTACCTTTGATAATTTTTTACTAAATATAGTAACCAATCAAATTACTTAATTTTAAGTCATGTGTCAAATTTCATCCAATCACCTCTGGATTACAGCGATAATACCCTACATGTCGTGTTTTCAGTTTGGTTAAACGTCAAACTGATTAAAACTAATAAATTGTGTATTTAAAATTATTAAACGTCAGATTGACAATCAATTTTTTGATATCTACAAAGTAAAAAATTATCTTATCGAATACTCCTCGGGCCTTGATAAATACTCAAAATTTTGTCATAGAGAATCCTTCAAGCGAGTTGCTCAAGGATAATAGCCCTCGGCCTGCGGCCTTGGGCTATTATCAAGCAACACGCTTTCAGCATTCTCTATGACAAAATTATCTCGGCATTATCAAGACCCTAGGGGTATTACTATTGAAAACACTAATTAGTAATATTCAATACTGACAGTCTCCTAACTGACATCAACTTGACATGGACGAATGCCCGGTTTTATAAGCTCGGGTTACCCCTGCACCGAGAGTTAACCCATTGTCCGTCAGGCCCGGTTTTATAAGCTCGGGTTACCCCTGCCCCGAGAGTTATCCCTTTGACGAAATGAAAAGTTTCTACAAATAGAGTTAACTGCATGGTTAACTGATGTGAGTTAACTCTAAGATTTAACAGTGACCTATAAAAGCGGCCCTTAAGCGGTTCATTAATGTGATATTTTGATTAGAATTAATTACAGACCTGCCTTTTTTCTATTTATTCCTACGTAATGTGTTAGAAGGACATTAACAATCGATAACGCACACCAAAAAGGCTATTATAATTATATAAGTACATAGGTTTCTAATGGGAAAGTGTATTATTTTCTACTTCACATTCTAATTTGTGCGTTCCCAGGACGTACGAATTTAAACGTCTCTAATGTGTAGACATTAGGTCTGGTACTTTGGAATCAATTTGGGACGTCCTAAGTTGTCTGGGTAGTAGCTACCACCAAAGCTAGATCAAAATAGTTATTACAGTCATAACAAAAGTTAACTATTCTAAAATAGGGGGGCTAAAAACTTAATTTTTTTTTAAATCTGCTTACCTTAAATTGTAATTGTATCGAACAAATGAAGACATATATCACACTACAGTAAGCACTATAGTCTTTAACTAAAATCATCAAATCGAATTTCGAAATTTGAATGGAATCTAAATATACACAAACTTAAAAGTGCGAGCCAAATTTGTGGGAGTCGGTTCATTAAAATATTGTAAATAACCATTTTACTGGTAGATAAGTGTGTGGACGTATAAAAACGATTTTTGTAAACTCAAAAAAGTTTATTTACTTAAATAGAATTGCGTCAGGAATATCCAGTAAAATAGCAGTGTTTAGAGGTGTTATGGGGAACTTGACTATTTTTTTTTTATTAAATTTTTGAAATTCGTTTCTCTAAAGACCGTACTTATAGTCAGGACTTGAGGCTGGTATACTATTAACAAATCACGGACAGAAAGCGAGATTACAGCGCTTGCGTGACTTGAGACAGGCCCAAGTCTGGTAGAGACCAGCCTGTCGACAAAATTCTTTTAAGAAATTTGTCTCAACTGTCATCTTTCATAAACTTATGAGAGTGGGTTAGAAGTGGGTTTTAAATATTTGCTTGTCATATATAATATATAAAATAGGTACAGTACGCCATTTGTACGATTTGACAGATAAGCGCCATGTTTCCTCGCCTCTTACCGATGCCCCGTAGCTACAGATAAACTTGACAAATTAAAGTTGGTCTGTTCACATAAACTTTCAGGTAGCCCTAGAGATAAAAATAGAGTGATGTCAAGTCAGGTGATCTTGCCGGCCACTCAATTGCACCACCAATCCATATTTGAGGGAAAATTGTATTTAAATATTGCCTAACGTCTCTTTGACAATGTGGAGGTGCGCCATCTTGTTCAAAGTATAGGTTCATATTAGGAAATAATCGATTTATTCCAGATATAATTTTATTTTGGACTAAGTAAAGATATTTAGCAAAGGTCAGCACACCTTCAATAAAAAAGGACCGATCAAACGGTTTTTCACCAGACACGCTCAAACATTTACTTTTTGTGGATAAATCTCCTCCATCCAGTGACCAGTGACCAGTAACGACAATTATGTCAGTTAACAGAACCGTTCAAGCAATATGTGGCTTCATCACTGAATACCAAAAAATCTAAAAAATTGTTTGCATCCTTATTTTCTCAGTAACTATTTCACAAAATTTATTTTAAAAATTAAAAAAGTACTTGAATAAATTCGTGGAAAATTTAATCCTCTTTCTAGTTTACTTATTTAACACTTGTTATAATTGGACATATTTCACAAAAAAAACGGTTTTATAAATTTTTCTTTACAGGCTACGCCCCCTAACCATTAACCTAGAAACTTGAGTTATTTCCAGCAATTTCTCTTAGCCACTTTTACCAAGGAATTTACTACAAAAGTTATAGCATAAGTAGTTTCTGATATATACCCGAGAGATCGGCTTATTGGACCACCCGGTACAGTAACCCAGTAACCTTCAACGTAAACTAGGTCACTATTCACTATCGACAAAATAATTAATCGTAATGTTATAAGGATCAAATAATTGTTCTAAAATAATTTGAATAAAGCATAACGAACTCAAAGGCTTTTTTAAAACTCACTTCAGTTTCGCCTGACATTTCCAAACACACACAACACCGACACCGAAGTATCAACACAAATGTGGATCAATATTAGGGAGACCCCAGCTCATTTCGTGGTTTATTGTGAAAGAAACTGTAGGAATTTTGGTTATTCCTGCGCATTTTTGTTACGAAAATTAGCCGAATCGAAGGGATATGGATTGTTTCAAACTTTTGTATTCATGAGGTCATTTCAATTATTTATTTCTTTGAGGAAAACAAGTTGACAGTATACAAAGTACCGACTGTACTGGATTTAAGTGAATTACCTTGTATGTCAACAAGAAAATGCACAATTGTATTCTCACAGCGTTTTCCTCTGGGCATTCACAGTGTATAAAAGATTATGTCAGTCAAAAGTTTCTTAGATCCGATTAAAAGTATATTTACGTTTTTTATTTATCCAATAAATTAACACTGGCTTTTCAATCTAGTTATATCTTACTCTGTTATGCAAGTCTTCTGTGAAACACTTAAAATATGAAGTGCAAACCAGTTTTCCAATTTCTTTTCTCATATAAATTCGGTAAATATTATCGTAGATTTATGAGTTTATTTTATTTTATCAAATAAGTATACAGTATTATCCGTAACTCTTAATATCAAAAAGAAGCTATAATCATTCTTTATAAAAAGGGTATATTGTGAACCGTATACTAGTATATATACCAGACCTACACTGGTAATGTCGGGTTGGGAGAGTATATTAACTAATGTCATTGTCCAAACCAGGAAGCCGCAACTGTTGCTGACGTGCTTGTGAAGGAGTTCATTTACCGATATGGAGTGCCCCTGGTAATACACAGCGACCAGGGCAGAAACTTCGAAAGCCAGCTGTTCCAGGAAGTTTGTGATAAGCTTGGCATGAAGAAAACGAGAACTACTGCTTTACATCCACAGTCGGACGGAATGGTAGAGCGAATGAACAGAACTCTTGGCAAATACTTGTCCAAAGTAGTATCTAACCATCAGCGAGACTGGGACCAGTATCTCTCTCTATTTTCGATGGCCTACAGATCCGCCATCAATGAGTCTACCGGCCAAACACCAGCAAAAGTTCTGTTCGGACGCGAAATGAGATTACCCTGCGACCTTGAATTTGGATGCCGACCCGGAGAAGACATAGCTGGTGAAGATTACGTAACCCAGCTGAGAAAACGAATGGACGACATACACGAGTTGGTTCGATCGAATCTCCAGATCGCTAGTGATAGGATGAAGAAAAGGTACGATACGCAAGCTACAGAAGGAGGTTTTCACGAAGGAGACAAAGTCTGGCTGCATAACCCAAGAAGACAAAAGGGTTTTTCTCCAAAGTTGCAGAAAGCTTGGGACGGTCCGTACCATGTAAATAAAAGAATCAACGACGTCATTCATCGCATCACAAAGATCCCAAACGGAAAGCCAAAGGTGGTACACCGTAATCGATTAGCGCCATTCGAGGGTGACCACGATGAGGAAATAAGACAACTCCAAGAAGTAGCCGATCCTGCTTTTGTAGAGTTCATGGGTGCTTATGGTGGTACCGGAAAAGCAAGATACGGCGTCACCACGGAGAAACGACAAGATCTGCTCACCGTACCGGAGGAATACTCACTGGCAATAAACATCCCTGCCAGCATAACCGATGCGCGTGGATTGCCATCTCTGTTAATAAAGAAGAGTGGCGCACGAAGATTGGAAAACCAGTTACCAGTACCAGGTAAAGCTTTGAAGGTACAAGATGGCACCCGTTACAATTTCCACCTAGTGACGAGAAACACCTTCGACGAAAGACCAACGTACGAGAATGTCTGGGAAGCTTTACTAAACTTGAGAGAGCATGTGCTTGAACTAAACGTTCATAGGCTAGCCATGCCCAAGATTGAATGTAGGCATTTAGATTGGCGATTAATCCGTAACATGGTAGAAGTAATCTTCCGAGACACCGAAGTGCAGGTACTTGTCTGCGGACATTCCCAGGAGGCACAGTCAACGGAGAAGACGGTCGCATGTTACTTCCATGCAACTGGAAAATGTAACAAGGGAACCAGTTGCCGATACAGTCATCTCGTCTCAGTTTCCTAGTTAGTTCCAGGAAGAACTGTCTCTTAAGGAGGGGGCAATGTTACGCGAGTGCCCCAGCGAAATTCCCGTATGAGACGACTATGGACTATTGACCGTGTGAGCTCAGCGAAATCGAGAATTTTCGAGACTACCTACCTCTCGCCTCTCCCACTCCTCCAGAGAGATCTAGTCTATGTAGCGCCTCCGCCAGAACGACCAGAACATTCCAGAATCTCGTCACTAGAGCGACGAGATAACATCGAGAGTATTCCAGAGATCTACCTCTGCCATATAAATATAAGCATCGCCGCACAGGGCTCAGTTAACAGTCAACAATAATCAGATAGTTGAGACATAGTAACATAGATGGACAACTAGTATTGAAGGAAACCGATCGATAAAGTGTTATTCAGTGACGTTCATATAAATTAGTGTAGGTAGTTAGTTAAGTGTTTAATATAAATTAGTAAATTAAGGACAGTACATAAATATCTGTAAATATAAATTAAGTAGCTGTAAATATAAATTAAAATAAACGTTATAATATTTTCCTTTTCGCACTTGTATAACCCGGCATACTTCTATAAGGATTTCCGCAATCTGTATATCGTTTCATTAAGAAGAGATAGAAATATCAATTTTATCAATTCTATCATTTTTCACATCTTTGACTGAAGTATAACTATCTTTCAGAGTGTTATTTTATGAAAAGTTTACCACCTGTTGACGCTTTACTCGGTGGTCTCATCAAGAAAGAGTGTAGTGTTTTTCTGTTATTTTTCAATAAAATTTTATTTTGTTCATGGTTTTTGCTTTTAAATTTCGTTTTCAATAAAAAATCGAATGGAATACAGAGAGTTCAGTTCTCGTCTGGTATTACATGAAATAAAATATAGAATCATGTTTGGTAAGTAGAGAAAAATAATATTATTACATTTCAGATACGATTAGATAGCTACACAAAAAGTTATGCGCCGACTATAAAGGATTACAATTTTTCTCGCCCTGGGTTCGCTCAAGGCTTTATTTGAACACATACATACCATTTTTTTTTTTCAATTAAAAAATGATTGCGTCTGCTAGAAATATATTTTGACGTGGTTGAATAATCAATAATATTTTTCAAAGCTAATATTATGATATATTAACCATCAATTATTTTTTCACCATTCCGAAAAATTCAAATTAGCCTAGCAATTTGTTTTTGTGTTGGTAAAAAATGAACAAAAATCCCGCATATTTTCACATATAAATTAGCAGATTTATTTACATTTACATATTAGAAGTCTTAGAAGAAGATTTATAATATTGGCTCACTATATTATTATATGATAAATATAGGTAATTAGCACCTAATTTTACGGTATGTTTTTCCCCCGGAATGTGTTTTGTTTGTAACATATATTAAGGATGTTAGTTGGTGTGTGATCAAAACGTTTCTATTCAGTTACAAAGATGACTACAAAAACTTTATATTTGGTGAGTATTTATTTTGGAAAAGGAATCGATAACGTATACGGTAGCATTTAAGAGCCCTTTCAGACTTGGATACTGTATCCGAGATACTGTATGGGAGATACAGAATTTAGGCCAGATACAGTCAAGATACTTTTGTTAGAATACGGTTTTGTAAATAAATTTTATCAGTACAATATCAGTGCTGTACGATGCTTTTTATGAAATGGACATTGAAGAGTGCGCTATGCTGTGGTATATTATAAACAAAAAGAAAAAAATTGGAAGGAGACGAACTATGTGGGTCCATCCTATTATAGAATTAAGGGAAACCAAAGGAATTTATAACCTTCTTCACCAAGAATAACTACAACGGTTCTCACTGCAATCCGTAAAAACTTAACAAGCAATATAAATTAACGAATAAACTCATAATTCATCGTTAATAAACAATATTATTGAAATATTTCATTCAATTTTTTTTATCCATCCTGAGAGGATTATTGTAAAAAAAAGTTTTCGACAAATAATAGTCTTATTTCGAGAATTTTTAATAATATAATAATTTTATTTATTTTTCTGATGAATTTATGCAGTACTTTTTTAATGCACTGAATAATTACTTTTATAAATATACCTACCATATTCATTTTGTTGAAAAATTGTCATTTCTTCAAAATGTTCACACATCTATTTGGCAATTTCCACCCAACATTTTTGTTTTATATTTCTGTCGAAATAATTTTCATTACTTGTATTCCATATACAAGAATTCGGTTCTACCAAACTTAAAAATTTCTCGTTATCAAAAACTTTATTCCCCATGGTACAATCGAAAGACCGTTTTCTATTCCACTTCACTTCTACTAATAATTAATAAAAATATTGTACACCTATGCTATTATGCTTTTTGAATCGCAAAAGTATGCAAGTCTGAACAGATCCATAAGCCGCAATGATAATTCGGTATCCCGGATTCGGATACTGTCGCCGGCGACTGAATGGGCGAAATTCAGAAATTTAGTATCGCGATACTGTATGCCGTGCTGAATGCAGTGTGAAAGCGTACGTATAAACGCATGTATTTTCTGTATCTGGGATACGCGTATCTCGGATACAGTATCCAAGTCTGAAAGGGCTCTAACTGTCTAGGTGTGGCGCTTACAGATTTATTGTTTTCGTAGTATTGACTCATTAAATTTAACTTGAGAGCCAATGAAACAAAATTTAAAGTTGTATGTCAATGAAACAAATAGATTAAGATTGGCGTTAAAAAAAATTATGTTAAATGCCGCAGGTTCTTGTCTAAGTAACCGATTAAATTTGGTAGTAAACTAAGCCATTTGGCAGGACTTTGTTACTTTATTGATCCTAAAAATATTCAGGAAGACTAAAAAAGCGGTAGCAGTTTTAGAGCGCCACTAATTTTTTTTCCTAAAAAAAATAATTTTATATCTGGTCAATTAGTCTATTCTACCACGAATCACAAAAGTTAAATAATTAATTAATTGTTTGATCAATAGTTATTTTTGTATCACTCGACACATCGACAATAATTTCGCGCATGAGATTCAAACAAAATTTTTTCTACAAACCACAAAAATATTGTTCTAAAATAATAACATGCTTAGCTTAATATGTTTTTCCAAATCAAGTAATTACTTAATTATTGTTATACATAAATAAATAAATAATTTCTTGGATTTTTGCTTGATTGAGGAACATAAAGGTTAAAATAAAAAAATCCCATATAGTTTACATGCAGTGTGCGAAGTAAGTATTTCGCACACTACTTCGCGCACGGTGTCATAGTAACGAAGGAAAGTGAAAAAAAGGTCACTTCGCATATTGTTGTCAATGCGCGAACCTTCATTTTTTGACGTAGAAAAAATATTTTTCCAAAATATTTATATATAGGTACCATACCACCAAAAATCAAAAATTCTGAAATGATTTTTGCACATTTTTATTACCTGAAATGTTAACCAACAAAGTTAACGTTTCAGTATGATCTATTTTGCGTACATAATATTTATTGAAACTAAGCTTCCTATTTGCCACTTTATTTAAAAAACATTACAATTTTAAATTATCTGTATATATGCCAAAATACTCATAGTAAAATCATGAAAATTTCTTCGTTTGGGTTTTCAAATATGATCTTTTTAACTTTGTGATGAGATGACTGTAACTTTGTTATTTTAAATAGAATACCCTGTATATTAATATATTTTTTAAATCTTCGTAAAATTTTAGCATACTTTCGATCGTGACAAAACTTTTTTCGAAAAATGCATACTTTTTGAGTTATTAATTTTTTTGTAAAAATTTGACCGTTGCGTTATTTTTTTACGAGGATACCCTTAATAGTATATTACGTAACGTGTGTGGTAAGAAGCATTTCACGCACGAATAGAAAAGTTACGTAATTTCGTGAGTGCGTAAAATGCTTTACAGCACGAGTTACGTACTATACTTTACCTACGACCTACTTCTACTTGTTTTATACTCTTATTATTGATAATACTTGAACAACAATAACAATATTTGGCTATTTCTGCGATTTCCGTGATTATATATTGAATCCATCTCACTTTCACTCGACATTTTTTAATTGAATAAAACTTTCCACAAAATACACAAACCAGTTATAAGTTATAAGGATCATAAAAAAGTGTTTTGAAAGTTTCTTGACAGTTCGTACGCAAATCCGTATTGCGGCCTACTTAAGTTTGATGTTTTGACGGCTTATGTCATATTTTTGGATAAAATGGCGACGTCTATTGACAGTTGCTAAGATGTTGCTAGGGAAGCCGTGCGATTTACTTTACAGCTGTGCGTTTTTTTTTACCGTGCGTAATAGACGTCATTACATTAGCGCCGACTGTGTGTTATTGACTGATTACAGGGGGGGTGGTAGGTAAAGATATGAAAATGGTTTCTGTTCGGTTGCTTTTAGCAAGGTCACATTTATTTGAATCTATTTTGAAAAATGTTTCATTTTATACAGGGTGCGTATGAAGTATTCAAAGTTTAACTTCATAAATATCAATTTTCTCTATTTTTTTTTAAATAGAACCACTCGGTTTTTTTTATTTTAATGCATGCAGAGGTGAGAAATAAAGCAAATTCATTTCCTATATGTAAATCTTACCAATATCCAGATATTAAATGCTTTCTGTAAATTTTTAGAGATGCAGGTGTGGTCTAAATTCTATTTTGACCCGTGATTTTACTATGAGTATTTTGCCATATACAGATAGTTTTAACTCGTCGTGGGACACCGTATATTATTACCGTTTCTATTTCTTGCAGGTTGCAATTGTTATTGCGATATTGTTATTCATAACAGTTGAAAGTAAACCACAAGGTTTTGGCTTTGGAAGACAAGGCGGTGGCTTTGGAGGACAAGGTGGTGGATTTGGAGGACAGAGAGGCGGATTTGGGGGGCAAGGTGGCGGATTTGGTGGACAAGGTGGTGGATTTGGAAGACAAGGAGGTGGATTTGGAAGACAAGGTGGTGGATTTGGAGGACAAGGGGGCGGATTTGGAAGACAAGGAGGTTTTGGCGGACAAGGACGTGGATTTGGCGGATGGTTTTGATAACAACATAGTTATAAAGTTAAAAATTAAATCAATAAATTGAGCTGTTCTAGTTAGTTTGTTTGATTAAATTTTTTTGATAGCAATACATACCATGTGAGCCAAAGCATTTCTAAATCTTTTCTGCATGTTTTTTTGTGGTATATTTATTAATTCTTTGGTATTTTTTGTGAAGCCTTTTTTCCCCAATTTTAAGGAAATCTGCATTGGGTAGTAATGCCGAAACAGCTGTACAGTAAATGCCAGGAGATACTAACATTTTAAATAAATATTTTTTTCTCCGATTGGCAGCAAATATTAATTACTTTTTTACTTTTCCTGCCTAGGCAGCAAAGTGGTTACTGTGCTGCCTAGGCACGAAAGTGATTACTTTGCTGCCTGTGATTATACATTTCCATAGCAACCAACTAAAATAAAGAGATTGTGGGAATTGTAATAATTTGCAAATACAATATCCTCAATATGAACAATCGGAGAAAAAATATGTTTAACTTGGCAGCAAACGTCACCCATCGTGAATATTGTCTATCATAAATTGCTCGTTCAATAATATACTATATAAAATCAAGCTAATTGTTTTGATGTAATTCTACTTTTAATGAAAAAATATGAACAGATTGGCCCAAAAGTCTGGAAACAATTGTCTCGTAAAGTGTTTTTCCCAATTGTTCAAAATTTAGGGGTATACTTATTTTAGAATACAGAGATTCCATATTTGATATTTGCAATGCTGCCAGTATTGCTGCTTCTTTTATATTATTAGTAGCTTAGGTTTTTCACATCAATCACCCTTTATATTCAGTCATTATAAGAATCTTCTATTCAATACGAGTTCAACCATATATGTAACGCTTACGATTGAATATGATATAAATTGGTCGAAAAAGTGAAGAAATACAAGTATCTTATTTCCAAAGGTTTGTTCCAACCGCAGTCAGAAACGATCAGAGAATAACTGGTCATAGCAAACAACGAGTTATTTCCGCGTAATTCCTATCACTGATTGCAATGGTCGGTTGGAACATGGTTGGAACAAGCCTATACTGGCACCTTTCAGATATGCGCATACAAAAAAGGATAGGCAGCTTCGCTTCTTATTGGTTAGGCTAATCACAATATCACAACCCACAACATCACACACAGCTTCGCTTCTTGTTTGTTGGTGTATTCTTCGCTAGGTATAACCTAAATATTTTGAAACTTGAATAAGTTTTGATAAATATAATGGAATGAGCTTAAATACAGCTACAGAATTGTTGTCAATTGATAAACAAGATAATAGCACAGGTGCATTGCATTTTACTTACTTACTTACTTACTTAGAAAGTTTGGTGAGATGAAGAAAGTGATAAGCGACAAGCACCAAATAAGGACTTTGTAACCAGTTTTTGAGTATGTGAGAACAGAGCGGTTATTTTCACTCGAATTTTAAAAAGCTGCAATACAAGTCTTCATTGATATATTTATAATAAAAACATTTATATATCCTTTAGAGTAGAAACATGTGCTTTAATTGCTTAAACTACTCACAATTTTGCGTATTATGAAAATGTTCACTATGTTCTACTGCAAAATACAGGTACCTTGTAACAAAGCATTAAAATAAAATTATAGCGTTTGATACACAAAAATTTAAAGTTTGAGAATTGTTTACATTTCTAATATTTTGGCAACAATTTTAATACAAACATTGTTCGAATTAAACAATTATCGACTTAGTTACATTTTATACTGTAGTGATAAAATTACGTGAAAATACTCCTATATTAAAACTAACTTAATGCTAATTAAAGTTACTCATTTATATGTTTTATTTACGGTGAAAAGACCATGCTCTTTCTTTATATCCTGAATAAACAGTTAATTCAGTAGCACCAAGAAACTAAATGTTAAACTAACCTGGGTGTCTATTCATTAACAGTGAGAGCTTTTACGAGAGAAGTATTTATTTCATTATTCATTTTAATTTATTAATTATGAAAACATTAGCATTATCTTAGGAATTATAAACCAAGATCTAAATAACAAGTATACAAAAATAATTCAAATTTTCCCATTAATTATATATTCAACTTATTTTTCTATTTATTTTCATACTGTAGGTACCTAAGTTGTTCAAAGTTTCAATAAAATAACTATATTAATTACTGTATTTCTGTCATTTTTTTTTCCTCAGGAGCTGTTCCTTCGCCGGTACCACCTCAACCTCCTGGGCTTATTGTGGATATATTTCTGTCATTAATAAATGTGGTTGTGGAATGTGTTCTTGTACGCAAATAACTTTTCTCACCCATTCGCTAGATTTGTGGCCACAAACTTCTAGGCTTGCGGGAAAAGTGACACATTGCGCACTAGTTGTACAAACGACTATTAGGTTGATGAATTTCATATTGATAAAAGCAGAAAAGCAACTGAAAGCTATTTTGTATTTTTATCGTAAATAAACCATATTTTTAATTTTGCCACTTAGGTATTCACTGTTTTCAGTAAAAATATACAAAGAATAGTTCATCTATTACTACCCCGACCAGCGGTTTGTTTATAACATTTTTATTATCTACACTATTTGTTATAATATTAACTACGATTAGTTGAATACTGTTGGACCCACTTTCCCTTTTTTATGGAAATGAAATTTAATTCACCGGTTTCTCGAAAACTGGCAACAAAGCTGATGAAATATTTTTTTTGTTCTCGAGCTGAAAGTTAATTTGTTATCCAGTTTTGCTAGTTGTTTGTAGAAAAAAGGGTAACTATCTTCTGTATGTTCCTTGTCGTGTATACACATAAGATGCGACATAGGGATTGCTGTAAAAAACTATCAAACGCAAGCTAACTTTTTTACCAAATAGTGTTGATAAAAAATATTAGATTTGGAAAGGGCGTTGAAAAATAAGTCAAATGCACTTTTAATTTTCTCAAATTCGTTCTGGTTTAATAAAAAAAAAGTCGAACTCCATTTTCACAAGACGCTCGTCTGTCATGGCTCAAAAAATCAATATTTTGTATTTCTTAAAATAGAATCGAGAAGGTAGAAAGTACAAAAGCCAAAGAATAAATTTGATTTAAACAGAGATGAGTTATTAGAAGAATTAAGCTGTTTTGGAACAGGATTATTGGCAAAATAAGATATTCCAGATCTGTGAACATTTATTTCAATCTATAGATTACCAGTAGTAGAGAAATATATTTCATTTCCATAATATCAAACCTAAGGCACATCATCTTATTTTTATATTGTAAAATATTTAAAAAAATTAGTTTTCTCAAGCTATCACATATTTTCACGAGCACAAAATAACTATAGTGAAAGTTAGGTTTTGTAGGTAGTCCTGTATAATTCAACGACAACATACTTAAATTTTTTTAAAGATTAACTTGTCTAGTTCTACCTAAAAAATCTACCTTTATTACAATTTGTTTCCTGTGTATTCATATAAAGAAAAGTGTAATGAAAATAGATATTTCCAAAATGATTTTCTCTATTTGGTATATACAATAATATAACAAAATTATTCAAATGAAAAAATTATACATATAGATAAAAACTGGAAAATTCTGGAGAATTACGACGATATTAGTGTATATTATGTATAAAGGCTACTATAAGTTGATTATTTTACCCCGATGGCGGAAACCTCTGGTCCGAGGTTTCGTAAGTCGCCCGATGGTATTAGAAACTGTGGTGCATATATACCAGCTCGTTTTGAATAATAAATATTGTTCTTACTCCTCAAGTCGGGTCAGTTTCTTGGATCGTAAAGAGTACTATTTCAATGGTACTATCTATAACATCTACGATACAAAATTTTGGAAATATCTACTTTTATGTAAAACTGCTACGTTTCCATTGCAAACTAATTCTACATCTGAAACACTGTACAAATAAATCATACACAATTAAATGTGTCCTTGAATTTCGACCATTTGACTGTGATTCGCCAGACCATTTGACACAAAACCGTTCGTTTGTGCATGTCCATTCGCCATGTGGTTCACACCGTTACTTACACTTTTACTTATAGTTTCTATGGGTTCGTCTTCGAGGTCTTGAAGATGAGTATCTTGCGGTACATGTCCATTTGAAACCGCATGACCGTTGGAGATGTTTCCATTTGACACGTAACCATTTTGAGCTTTTTCTAGCGATTGGGATTTAAGATATTCGATGTGTTCTTTCACGACATTTTTGAAGTCCGTCTGAACTGGTGAGGCATCCGTGTCTCCATCTACCTAAAATTCATTGTTTGCTTAGCCACGGGTTTTAGCTCAATTTACTTGAAAATTGCAAAACTATGGAAAATATTGTTCTACTTTTATGAAAGCGGTGGATTGAGACTCTGAGAAGCCTGTGGCTGAATTTCCAAAAGGTCCTCTTAAGGGCAGAGAAAATAAATAAGGATTTTTGGGAAAACAGGAGAATAAATTACAATTTTTGAATGACAAGGTATTAATTTCAGTTTATTAAATTGCAACAAAAGAATACATATTGTATTGTTCACGTGAGGGATATTCTTCCAAAAATGTATTAAAATGCATTATTTGGCTTGGTGTCTAAAGGCATGCCTTGTAATATTTTTTTCAATTTAAATTAACGTGCTCGGCTCCTATGATGATGGCCACTTGCACGGGAGCGTCACAATATATCAAGTATAAAATTGACAGTTAACATAGGCGAGCGGCTCACTCCCAAAAAGTCGTTTAGAAAACGAAAAAGTGACCCTGTCACTTTTTGTTTTCGAGGGTGCTGAATACGAATATAACGTTTTTTTTTAAACTGGGGGAACATTGCTAAAATCTACAATTAAGGGAAATATTAGAGAAAAAATTTTTTTCGCGAATATCGGAATTCAACTGGCTGCCGTTCACGGAATAATCAATATTTTTTCATAAAAATTTAATCACACATTCTTGAACTCATTTGCAACGCAGTAAAACAGAGTCGGACAGAGTAGTAAAAAATTTTCCGAAATTTCCCGATCGGTTGGAAATTGCTTTGGAAATTTTGGGTATGTTTCACTGCCTTGTAAATGAGCTCAAGAATGTGTGATTAAATTTTTATGAAAAAATATTGATTATTCTGCGAAAGGCAGCGAGTTGAAGTTCGAAATTCGCGAAAATTTTATTTTTTAATTTTCTATGTAATTGCAGATTTTAACAAAGTTCCCCCAATTCTAGAGGTATACAAACGTCATATTCGTATTCAGCACCCTCGAAAACATAAAGTTACATGATTTTTAGTGATTAGAAGTGATCTGGTCACTACTATGTCATTTTAGGGGTGGTTGTCGCTCGCCTAGGTTATGGTAAAGTTGTATGTTTTTGAGGAATTGGAGTAGAGAAGGAATTTACTCAGAGTTGCTGTTTGGGATTAGTTGAAGCTGTTGTCTTTGGACGGTATATTTGTGACACTCGGTCAAAATGTGCTTAGATTAGAGTTGCAGTTAGAACAAATGGGTCTGGGGGTAGTAGACATTAGGTATCCATGGTTGAGTCCTGAATGGTCAATTCATACTCTTCTCATCGCAGTTAAGTTTTGTCTTGAGAAACCTGCGCAGCAACTAGGTTGGGGATGACCAATTGAACTCTGTATTTGACGAAGGGTTCTGTCAACAGTGTCTTGCTCCTGTCAAGTTACTTTGGAATTTCTTTTGAACTGTTTATTTTGTCGGTGACGGTAAATTCAGTAGCAATTAATTAATTTTTATATTTTCGAACGAATTTTGTTTCGTGTTTCGTTGGAAAATCCCATCCACTTTTTGTGTTTAAAATTTATATGAAAACTTACTATAGTCAGTCTTCCTATGCTATCCATTGCCCGTAACATCGGTAAAGAAGATTGCCTAAAAATCTCCAATCTTCTTCTAAATGCTGTTACGCTATCATCTAATCTACCTCTTCCTAATTGCAGCTTAGAACAGTCTAGTAATATCACTGATGGTTTTTGCTTATACTGAAAAAAAAAATAAAAAAATTAAATAGCTATTTACACTATAAGATTTGTGGTATAAAAAGATTTCTCAAAAATTTTATACCTCCTTCAATACTTGTTCGGTCCCGGAATTTTGTCGGACTCTGTAAATATTAATGGACAAACCAGAACACTTAGTTATTGAAAGAATCCTACAATTGAGTAAAAATTTCAAAATGGACTACAGCAGAATGAATTGGTATATAGTATACACTGTGAGTCGAAATAGAGAACATTTTTTAATTGGAAATATTTTTGTTTTGTTTTGCGGACAAGTTACTCGTAATTTCTTTTTGCTGGGCTAATAACCTAACATATCCTCAACATGACTATTATACAGGGTCAGACTTATAATAAAAATTACATGCATTCGAGCTCAAAATGTACTCCTTTATTACGGCCCACGGCTTACATATGTCAAGCGTGTCAAATGACAAATGATAAATTACGTGAAAGCGGAATTGCAGAGCAAGCTGTGATGAAAATAACTTGACTCAGCAGCACACATCATTAATAAAAACATTCTTACAAGTGGCAAAGAGTTTTATTCGAGCATTATTCAATCGATTCGCTTGGGAAAAAAATTCAATATACCACAGAAACGATCAGCTGTGGCACCCGTTGCGATATTAGTATCTATTATTTGTATAAATTTCATACTGCTTATTGCATCATTTTCATTTTTCTGACTTCAGAATAGCTGAAACCAGTTTCAAGAAAATACGTTTCTGTTTCACATATTAGATAATTTTCTAAACATAAACACGCAAAAAGCAAAAAACTTCTTGCGGAAACACACCATTTTCATGTATTGATAAAATGTTCGCTCACGGAGAATCATATGAATGGATATGTGTTGGTGTAAGTGGTTCAGAAGGGAGCACAGCACTCAAGAATCCTAGAGCACAGTACCTGGGAAATTACTGGATAGAAGAGGAACATTTACCTAAGTTGAAGCCTGCAGATATCCTAAAAATACTCCGGGAAATAGGACTAAAGAAACTACTAGTTCCAGAGACTTTACTTAGAAACTAAGTAGAAGTAAGGGGGCACAATAGATCTTTCAGGTTTCATTGAATGCTACCCCAAAAATACATACATACATCAGATAAAAGAAATTTTTTCACATCAAGCCCCAAACCCTATGAGACTTCATTTCAAGGAATAAATCAATGTTATTCTCGGTACGTGAATTATTAATATCAGTTTTATCGATTTACTGTCTTAAGTTACTTGGAAGTTATTGAAAGAGTTTAATAGTTTTATAGACAACAATATTGGGAACGGAATTGTTCAAAATTTATTATTAAAATAATATAAAATAATTTAGGTTATTTTAGACCAGTTCACATATTTCTGAATACTGTTGAAATATTATGTAGCTCTGAATCGAATCGAGTGAATCAAGAAACACTTCCTAAGAAGTCACTAGTGGTTGATTTAAAAATGAAATAAAAATATCCATTTGAGCATACCAACGTTTTTATATATCGGCTAGTTGATATACGTTACTACTACTACTACTACTACTACTACTAAGACAAACTCAAGCCAAGGTTCCGGCACTGAGGCCACTGGCCGGCCCATTGTGCCATTACTGCTACCTAGACATCCATGAAGCCGAGCCCTTCAATAAAGGCCACAACCTATTTCAGTGGAAACTGCTTGTGTGAACATTCTAAGAGAACATGGTAACATGGACTGTCAGTCATGCCGCAACTCCTACATGGTGAACTTTCCTCTACTCCTAGGTTTTAGAGGTGCTTCCTCACACAACAGTGCCTTGTTAGGAGTCCTGCTATCTTCCTCAACCTACTCCTCGGTAGTTCAATAGCTGCCCTAGCGTGTCCATAATTCCATCCTTGATATACATTACTATGAGAGTATAAATTTATCTATTCAGTGGAATATTTAATACATTTCGGCACACTTCAGTTAATGTGATCTGTTATAGGACAGGTCTGTTATAAGACAGATTCAGCATCTAAGAATTAACCTTTCCATAATCCCATACATAACATCCACTCAAGACCAAAGAAAATTGAACGTAGTCCTGCTGTTTAAAAAACAAACAAATCAAATATTCCTTCATCCCCTCCAATTTAATTCGCACTGACATCGCCGCATAGCACAAACAGCATCGGGGAATGAAGAGGAGAAATATCAACCCACAACAGTGAGTAAATAAAAAAGAGCGCACACATTACCGATGTGAGCTGAGATTAACTGACATGTCAGTTAAAAAGCACGCAACTCAGTGGCGTAAATAAGATTCCGAAGCACCCGCAGTCTCAAAGTACCCTGGAGCCAGCGCAACGAGAATGTAGTAAACTTTATAGACCTTACAGATCTAACTCACAATATTTTAAATTCGATTTACTTTCAACTGAATCATGGAAATGGTTCTCAACCTCGCACCACGACATATTATGGTGGTAGAAAGTTGTGACAGAAAAAAACAAGATAAAGGCAGAAAAAGCAAGATGAAGACTAAGTAGAAAGGCAATCATTAAAAGGAAACCAATTCCTTACTTCAAATCAAAAAACCTGGGACACAAGATGGTATGATGAAAAAGTATAACGCAACAAAAGCGATAGAAGCATTTGGGATAGGACGGGACAGGAACCATAAGGTCTGAATGCCTAAGCTTACTTTATGAACTAGGCGAGAACAATATAGTAATCATCTTACTGTGGATGAAAGGAAATGATTTAGCAGATGGACTAGCAAGGATGAGGAAGGAAGCACCATTATGAGGACTTACTTATTACTTTCCATTAAATTAAAATTTGTATAATGTCTGCGGTCTGTTATATGCTACTCACCCTATGAATGTAAAGTGCACCCTAGTAATCTAAAGTGTTCCGCTGCAGGCTGTAGGTACTCTACGACGGTGTTTCCCATCCAAGTACTAACCGCGCTCGACACTGCTTCACTGTAGTTATCGTATCAAAGGCGTTGCACTAATGCTGAGTCGATGCCGTAATTTCGAATTGATATTTCGGGTTTTAAGGTAGCATTACAAACAAACAAACAAACAAGTGAAGCTAATATAAAGCGTGTAAAAATGAGTTACCCTATTAAAATTGAAATTAACGTATGCTACTAATGTAAAAAAAAATTTCAATTTTTCTTGTAACCGTTTTATCCTACTCGCACTATCTATATTCTAACGAAATCTCTATTATGCTTTAGTAGGTATTGTTCCATGGAAATTCAAGCATTCAATCAATCATCATTTTATTGCTAGTAATTGCCTATTGTTTGTTATTCGACAAAATTCCCGAGAAAAGCCTTATATTTCTATTCTCTCACGGCTTCTTACATTGTTTGTCATCGTCGTCCTTGAAAATATATTAAATATTTGATAACATCGACGGAATTACGAATTATCATTTTTCCTTCGAGAAACAACAGCCAAGCTCAAAATTATACCTTCGAAATTATACATTTTACTAAGGAAACTAGGTAGCTATTAGTTTTTCTGGATTTTGTTTTGTGATATTTGTCGAAGCTAATTATATCAAAGGATAATAATTATTTTTCTATGACTGTTGAGAAATGGACCCTTTTTATGTAACATTTTTGTTGAGTAACTGGATGCATTACACAAAACAAGCCACGCCCCGTGTGAAATAATCCATTACACACGACTATCTGGCCAATCACCGTCAAAGAATGCCATTACACACGACTATGTTCGGTGTAATGTTTGAATCAGACTCGCTATGAAATGTCATAATTTGACTTTGACAGTACCTATACCAAGCTACCGAAGGTGATTTAGAGCTGACTTTTTATTAGAATGGATACAGAAAGTGAAAACGAATTCAACTGCTCAAATTTCACCATCAATATTGTAAGCAATAAATGAATTTTCATTGTAGCTTCCAAAATGGAATTGTTTGACATAAAGCATTAAGTTTATTTAATAAAATATTCTCTAAATATCTCGTTCGTTTGAATTGATAGGTGAACACTCAGTCATAGAAAAATTATAGTATTCTACTTTCGTGTAATGGCTATTACTCACACGAATGATTACGACGTTCGCCTGCGGCTCACGTCGCAAACTTCATTCTCATGAGTAATAGCCATCATTACACGCTCGTTGAATAATATACTATTATCGATCAGCGATAAATGCACTTGTGGTTTTTTCAGTTATGCATTTGTTACCATGATAAATAATTTGACATGTTTGTCAACAACTTATTGAATTTCTAAACACTAACAATGAGCCAATTCATTGAATTGTCCTGCCGAATTACACTCGATGTTTGTATTGATATCGGGTAAATTTGTGTTGTTCAAATTGGTTCAACTTCTAAACTGTTTCCTTCAGCAATTTGACTCGAAAAACTGTCAAACTAAAAACGCTCCACCTTCGGTGTCGCGTTTTTAATAGTTGACAGTTGTTCTCGTCTAATTGCTAGGAAACAGTTTCTCATTAAACAATCCAAATTTACCCGATAAAATACAAACCTCTTGTGCAATTATAAGTGAATATAAGAAATTGAACGGTTTTACCAGTGATTTTATCACTGTTACTTAGTAAGATAAAGGTTAAATTAAAATCGCATTGAAGGTATGAGATAAAAAAGTAGATAGCCACAAACTGTGATTAGTGTGAAGGCATCTAAATTTTACTAACTGTATAATGTCAATGCTACCAAGTATCTAGGTTTGACTCAGTGAAGCGAGATCTGTAATGCACAAATTGATACATAGTCAGCAACAAGTCAGCAACACATAAGCCAAACGCATATAGAGAAATGGTAGCTAGTCGAGGAGCTAAAAGCGGACTATGTTATGGGACAGCCCATCGAAGTTCAAAGTAACTATACCAAAGACTGGAAAAAAAGGGTACATATACTGAAAATTTCAGTATAGGTACCCTGAATTCATAAGGTGGAATCAAAAGAGCATTGGATGTATATGCATAAACCGTTGGTGTTGCATACATATTTAAGCATCCCTTATTCTCACAGACCACCTACAACCAACAACAGTCAAAAACACAACACAAGAACAAATTGAATCAACTAAAACAGTGGCCGACAGATAAACAAACAGCCCTTCCCAGAGAGTTGTCTCTGTCCTTCCTACAATTTCATGTTCTATCAACAAAATATTTCAGTTATTTACGATAACAGCGCCATCTTAGAGAAAAAACATGGGGGTAAAGTGCGGTGCGGTGCATATTAGGCGCTAGAGGTGGTAACTGAATCCCCGGGAGAAACTTAATAATTGCTCCACATACATGCGGATGTTTTTTGGTATACAGACGGGTCAAAAACGTTAGACGGCATAGGTGCCGGCATAGTAGGGCTAAAGCAAAGGATATCCTTCCTAGTAAGCCTATCAAGGAATGTCACAATTTTCCAGGCGGAAATGATGGGAGAAATGGAAAATCAGATGAGAGCATATTGTTCAATTTCCATCTTCACAGACAGCCAAGCAGTGCTAAAGGCAGTCAACTCCATAGTATGGGATTGTGTGCGGACCCTTAACAAACTGGGTGAGCGTAGCAATGATGGGTAGCCTGGGTATCGGGGAACGAGGGTCATAAGGGCAACGAAAAACCGGATGAAATGGCCAAATAAGGCTCATCAATGTCATTCGTTGGGCCGGAACCCTTTTGAAGCGTTGCAAAAACCATAACAAGAATGGAAACGACAGGACAGGACAGACGCAAGCGAAGCAGTTCATTTTAGAACATTCGCCAAAGTTAATATGACCAAAGATAGGAAAACTGTCAAAGCTGTAGTGGGTCTGTCAACGGGGCATTTTAAGCTTAATGGGCATTCAAAGCTGATGGGATTGACAAACGATGGTATGTGCGGGTTTTGTCATCTAGAAAAAGAAACGGCAGAACACATTCTATGCCAGAGCGATAGCCTGGTTGATGTGAAGTTTTTTGCATTGGGTGAAAAAAAGCCATCGGCAGAAAGCTATATATGAAAGGCTTAGTCTCCACGCTAATAGAATTTTTAAAAAGAGGTAGGCTGTTACTTAGGATGTAATCTAGAGTTTTGCACTAATGGTGTGCAGAAATCTAGCAGGGGAAGCTGAGGCTGAATGTACTGCCATACTGAGACCAGTTATCACTTATTGAGCGATTGCTTCAAGTTGTAGAACTAGCCTATTGACGACGAAAAAAAACCACTACAAAATTCAAAGAATAATCTGTAAATGCTTACAGAAGCAATGAGAAGATGACCAACGGCAACCATGGAAATGAACTTTACAACACTACATATGGTGGCGGAAAGTGTTGCAGAGAGAACTAGATACAGACTAAGTAGAGAACGAATCACCTCCTCACTTCTTAGAAATCCGACAACCTGGGAGACACAAGATGGTATGATGAGAAAGTATACTTTTTAAAGAAATTTGTTACGGAATATAGGAACAAGAAGGTATGGGAAGAAAGCCATTGAATAATAAGAAATAGAAGAAACTGTGAAAAGGTGTGCGGGTATGAATCAAACACTTTGAAAACTTGGAAAAAACCACAAGTATTTTTCAAGCGAAAATCCATGCAATAAGAAAGTATGCCTAGGTCAATATTAATACAAAGTATTATTATGATTTAGGATAGTCAGGCAGCCATTAAAGCACTGAGTGTGTGACTCCTATTTAGACTGTTCTATTGAACTCGAATATAGAGACAGAACCCCTCCAACATAAGAACGTAAAACCAATCCACCCAGATTTCCAATTGATTGGTATACTTTTATCCTAGTTAGAAAATAGAGCTGTATATTGATTTAGAATCGTAGTACTTGTTTTAAAAAGCTGCAATTTATAATAATAACCAAACTATATGAAAATATTTACAGTATAACAGTGTGTTTTAGACCAATAAATGATAAACCGGTAGTTAATGAAAAAAAGATCATACCGGGCGAAATTGTAGGTCTTAACTAAGTTTTCAAAATAAATTTACTTTCCCAATTCTGCAGGTCCGTTATCATAACGAAAAACAGCACCAGATTATAAAAATCCGCTTTTTACTGATATATGCCAAAATATGACACTTACTTACCCTCGATTCAAACTCAGCAACTTGCGACATATCCCTAGGATATCCATCTAAAATTAAACCATCTTTGCCCATGTTATCAACCATTATTTTTTCCACGTGTTTCATCACGAAATTTTGCGGCGCCATCTCTCCATTAGTGACGCATTCCTTTAACTTGGCGATTTCTTTGTTTTTTTTTGCATCCGGCTGATTAGCGATGGATCTAAATAGTTTACCGAGACTAACATGCTGCCAACCCGTTTCACCAGCCACGTTTTGACAAAGCGTCTCTTTGTTGCTACCCGGGCCACCGATTACCCATAATACCGGCGGGTAAGCTTTCGTAGGCGATCTAAAGTTTGGCGTGCTCGGGTTTACTGATATCACTCTAGTCTTTGGGCGTTCTGGAGATAATTGAAGAGTTTCTGCTGCTGACGTTGTCGTTATTTTTGTTGAAGATGGGACTGGCTGAAAAATTCAAACAGTTTTAGGAATAGTCTATTGATAGTATATTTCATTAGGAGTCTGGAACAACATTTACTATTTTTTACTCACCACTACTGGAAGTTCAGTCGTAACAACATCATCAGGGACAGGTGCCACTTTTCCGTTTGCAAAAACTGGTGGGTTATCCTGCATACCTAAAATTCGTATAACAGCTTCCCTGAAATCTTGATACACTTCTCCAGGTACACGTTCCCCATTTATCTGAAATCAATTTAACTTTTAATAACAATCATCAGCCATGGGGAGATGATACTGAAAAAATGGATACAACAAAGAGATGATCCAGATTGTCCTGGTGGATGTTTATCTTAAAAGACTAATGAAAGGCACAAATAGCAATTTATGTAATGTGCGACATAATAAGAAGGAAAGATATCTTGGATGTAGTTGAAGCTCAAAGACTACGGTGGAGGGAATACATTCACCGCAGACAACCATGAATCCCACAAACAACAAGATCAAGGCAAACGCCAAAAGAAAAATGGAGGAATCAAATAATCAAAGACATTGAAACACTTGTTGTTGGAAAATGGAATAAACTGTGCCAGGACAGGACAAAAAACACAAGTATAATAACTATGAAGGAAAAGAGATCTCAGATAAAAAGTCGGAGTGATTTATCGCCATAAAGGAATACAAGAGCTCCAAGATGGAGCGGTAATGATTTCTCTAGAAATGTAAAGGATAATATACAGGGTGGTCCGTAAAAAATGGACTAAAGTGAATTGGGAAATTCTTGGTCTAAAAATATTACAATCTGTCGCAACTTCCTTTGATAAAATATTGATAATAAAAAATAAACAGTGTGTCAAAGCTGAAATGTCAAAAATGTTTTTTCTCAGTAAATTGGAAGATTTCTGATATACAAACATAAAAATTGGGAGATATGGGTTTTAGGGCCTGGGAAATCATAATATGTTATCCGTTTCGATGTATTAGAGGGCGACACAGAAGCTATGTTGTTAGTGTAACTGTGCTTAAAGCCAACAGAATGCTCGAACGTCAGCTATCAAAATAAGAGTTTCCGTATGACCAGTAGGAATTAGAAAACGAGAGGATGGAATGAGTTTCTATGCGAATTGATACTAGAAGATGAAAGTTTTCAGCTCCATTTCCTAGTCTATAAAGTCCTATAGTTGATGAACAAACAGTGGGAATAAAAATGGAAAATGAGCTGTGTATTTTATAATCCTTCACTATCACTACAAGACCTTTATATCAAGGGTGTTACTAAGTACATTTATCCTCAATATATCAACATCATGTTTTGTAGTACTAAATACTAACTAAACTTTCGTGAAGGATTGTTGTGAGCACGCGATTTTGAGACTTCCATAAATACGTATTACTTGGTCATGAAATTCCGGTCTACAACTTATGTAATCTTTTCTTTATTTTCATTCGACTATTTTTAGACAATACTACAGGAATAATTTGCAAAAATTACCGTAAACGTTTATAGTCATTTACAACTACAACCAGTTGAATGGTGGATAGAAATTGTTAAATATGTATGAAAAATAGAATTCTAAATAAAAGTTGTTGTAATGTGATTTTTCTTGAACATAATATAACTTATGATCGGATAGTTATTGTCAGGAGAAGAATTGTGTAAAAGAAAATTGATTGCTCATTATAATATAAGCAGCGAGTAAGTGAATGACATTCCTGTCAAAATTTCTTGAAGAAAAAGTCAGGACTTCCTTACTGTAAGGAAATGTCATTTTCTTACTGTAAGGAAATGATATTTCCGTACAGTTGTTAGTGTTCTACATAATCCATAAAACGTCTGTATGCATTTTCGTACTTTTCTCTTGATTTCTTTGGCAATAATTCTAATGAAGCAGTATTCACTGCCTCAACCAGCTCTGGAGGAGTCCCAGGAATAGAAATTTCATCATCACTTATCATTTTACTTTCGAGAACACCAGCAATTAAATTTATAAGCGTCAAGTTTGACAATTCAACCTCAATACGTTTCCATAGTAACCCAAGTAATTTTATTAGAAATTTCAAAGCACCATTTATTTGGGAATAAAATTATCGCGTTTTTTTTTAAATCAATCAATATCTGTCGAATTTTAAACGATTGGCGGAAAAATAGTATGTTTACCTCGTAGGAAAAGCCACATTCCTGGACTCTGTGTTGCTTCACAGTCGTCCAGGAATGTTAAGCTTTTCCTACCCGGTAAACAATGTACTATTATTTTACATCAACAAAGATTCCCACAATATTAATCTTTTATACAGATTGTTTTCAAATGACACTTTCAACGTTTTTTTTTTCTATTTTTCTCTTTCTCAACTTAAAAAACGAAACGACAAGAATAGGGAATATTGAAAAAATAAGGAATCTTCCAGTTTTTTCTATTTTTCTCTTTCTCAACTTAAAAAACGAAACGACAAGAATAGGGAATATTGAAAAAATAAGAGATCTTCCAGTTTTTACTAATTTTTCTCTCTCTTAACTTAAAAAACGAAACGACAAGAATATGGAATATTGAAAAAATAAGGAATCTTCCAGTTTTTACTAATTTTTCTCTCTCTTAACTTAACCCTTCGGCGGGCGCGCTATGGCACTGTGTACCGCAGTTTTACTGTTTTTAACGTCACGCGTCTCCTGTTACCCAAAACACCTTATGCTTCTGAGTATTCCATGTTGACTATATCCGTTAGAGACTGCTGAAGTCAGAAATCTTTTATATGCATTCAATCAGTCTCAGACTAACGTCAAACATGAGGAGTTCAGTTGCGCGCCCTATAATAAGTACTTTTGTATGATGATTTTTTTATTTTATGTATACCTAACTATTTATCATTTCTGTTATCATTTTATTTTTATATTGGGTCGGACAATCCAGACGAGCTTGAGGAGTTGGTAAATCATTTATCAGATGTGGAAGACATACCAGACCTGATGGATTATTTTAATTTGTTTTTTTGAGTTCCTTGCTGTGTTTTATGTTCAAAATATGTTTAATTATATTTTTTTAGAACGGCATTTGTATTTTATTTCATGTCTAAATTGAAAAATGAATAGCGGTACAGAGTACCGCCGTGCGCCTGCTCATGTGAAATTCATAGGCGCGCCCGCCGAAGGGTTTTAAAAAACGAAGCGACAAGAATATGGAATATTGAAAAAATATGGAATCTTCCAGTTTTTACTAATTTTTGTCTCTCTTAACTATCCAATCGCTGAAAAAAGCTTTTGTATTATGTATTAACATGTTTTTAACAAAAAATTTTTCATTTAGTCGATTTTTTTTTCAAACAATCTACTGCACAACAATAATCAACTATTATTGTTGATTTATTTACTGTCTAAAAAGAATAAGAATGATATTAATGAATACTCACCGATATTAACATATTGCTTTGATCAAAATATTCGGCAACGGGTATGACATTTCGGTAAAAATTATTGAGTTCCATACGAGCTAAAGATAACACAACTTGACCTAATTTGGCACCATAATCTATTTGTCTTTCTAAAACTTTTTGTCGCCACGATATCATAATTACTCCTTGGACAGCTTGAATCTGAAAACGAATTTAAATAAATGTCAATTAAGTAGATAAATAAGTTTTTTTTTATTTTTCCTTTACCTTTTCTGAATATTCTACAACATCTCGCATGTTTCTCGGATATCCGGATATTAGGTAGGTTTTAGAACTTGGAGCCATTTTCATCTCTAACATGAGGACTTCTGTGACGGTTTTACTGGAAAGAACACCAAAGTCTGGCATATCTGTTTAAGAAAATGTTAATTATTAGTTTTCGAAATAAGGAAATTGGATGAAAATTATATATTTTCTTTTTTTACTTGAATTTCTACTCGACACACGTTAAGGTGAACATTCAATGAGACCTACGACATCTATTATGTTCCCTTCTCCTTCCCGAGAACAGACCTATGTTTGGAAGAAGTTTCAGTATATCCACCGGGTTCAGTTTAAGTGAGGCTTTCTCTTCCATGCAGCAGCATGTTTTCTTCCGTGGGACTCTGTAGTCTTATGCATTCTCGCATTTTCTACAAAATCTTTTACTCCTCTTACTCCAGTATTTTCGGCTTATTCAGTTTCTCATTTGAGAGGCAGTATCCTGTGAGGATATCAGCCAAAACTTTATTTTTCCACTACTAACTGTAAAGTTCACAATTATTGCTTCTTCTAGCCAACTAAGAAGTTGGTTAATAATTTTTTTATTATACATATTATCCTAGGACTGTAATGGACTTATTCAAATGTTTCGAGAATTCAGGAATAGTAGTCCAACGAAAACTAGTGCAACATATTTTGTATACCCAGGAGATTGTCGAATTTGCTGCTTGAAATTACCTATCAAGATAAAACTTTTACGCTCAAGGGGCAAAGACCCTCGCGAAATAATTTTGATTTATGTTCCTTGTGGCATATTATTATTATTTAGTTCATCTTGACTTAAATAAAAAACATAAAAAAGCATTATTGTGGTTTGGTTTCCAAAAAATAAGAGAAAAAAGAAAGCAAGTCATCCTAAGCATCCGATTTTCTTTTTCTCTCTTAGATGCTGGCTGGCTTGTTGCCTCCTACATCAGTCAACATTAAACCGAGTTTAGGCGTCTGGTACAACTCGCCCTTAAGCTGCGTCCATACCGAGTCGACACTGTCGATCGACTCTGTCTATCGACGGTTGTTGATCGACAATTTGTTTTCAATTTGTAAGCCTCAATAAAGGCTATGACTTTGTCTTGTTCCCATTCCATTTCTACAACACACGGCAATGATATCAACAATGCAAGACGTCGTTGAGTACTCAGTTTGTCGAATGTCGAGCGTCGAAAACACGTCCACACACTAAAGGCCTGGTTTCGCACGTGCGATGGATGCATGCGTCCGAAGCTTGCAGCCGCTGCATGCGTTCATCGCAGAGACTGGTCATATGGTACCACGTGCTTGTGGTTTAACTAGTGCGTCGATATCTAGCGCCTGCGTCTGAATGCAACGTCAAAACGCAACGACTGCTTCGGAGACCAGTCAAGCGGCGAGAACGCAGGCGATTGTGCAATACGAAACGTCAACATGAGTGTTGAGAAATGGAGCCGGGATGACGAGATGCTATTAATCGAATTAATATCCTTTCACAAATGCCTGTATGATGCCTAAAGTGAAAAATATAAAGATCTAATTATCATAAATAATGTCTGGAAACAGATAGCGGGAAAAATGGAGGGAAAAAGTGGGCATTTCTGTGCTAGTATATGTTATGATGGGGTTTTCTTTGAATTAACAACGAAATGATCGCTTCATCATCTTCTTCTTCAAATAGAAGGGCTAACACATACTCCATGATGATTTCACGAACTGAACTTCGAAGTTCTGACTGTCACTTCTAGACGCACAAGCAAAACCACTCAAACGCATGCGATGAACGCATGCAGCCGCTGCAAGCGTCGGACGCATGCATCCATCGTACGTGCGAAACCAGGCCAAAGTCGATCGACTGCTCTTTGATGTTTACCGACAAGCGACGGAAAACAAATCGACATATCGATCGATTAATTTTGTTGATCAACACAGTCGATTGCCACGTACACACTAAATCGACAATGTCGATAGACAGAGTCGAGACTCGGTGTGGACGCAGCTTTAGGAATAGCATCTTGAAGTTTATCAAGACTCGTACATCTGTCCCATCTGTCTCATTTGAATTCACGTGATTTTGGCGCTAACTATTATTTTCATTTCACATTAGCCTTAGTTACTATGGAAACTTTTGAAAAAAAAAACTTAAATTTGTTTTACATTTAGAAGTTGTCAAAATTGACGAATTTTTTTTTATATGTAAGGAATTTTCAGTTTTCTCGTGATATAAGCAAATTAATGTGAAAAGGTACGTTGAATTCATCATATTTTCTAACACAAAATTTAAAATTTTCATCTCTTAATGATTCATTAATTTTTTCAGGTGAAAAATGTACCCCAAAAAAGGACCTTTACATCCCCGTCTCTTCAACGAAGTTCTAGAAGCTATATCTACTCTTAAAGAGTCAAAAGGATCGACCAAAAAGAATATCGTAGATCAAGTGGAACTTATTCTAAGTAAAAGAATAAAAAGATTACGACATGATTCAAGTCAGGTTAGTATTGTTACTTCGGTATCGATATACAGAGTGATTCATAACTAAGGGTAGATTGCTTGGACTAAAATATGGTGATAGAACCAAAAATATACCTCAACAAAATAATGCTATGGAAAAATCTAAAGGGCGTTGAAGCACAGAGGAATTATTTTATACAGGCAATATTATTTGATGTATTATTTGACATTTTGTTACAGGGGAAGCCTCGTAAAATATTACTGATTGAGCATTTGGCTAGTAACTTTTTTTGATGAATCTTTCTAGTGATTTCTATTAGAGAACATGGGGTCTAGTGAACTATAGGGAAACACGAACTTTTGATTAATTTTACGAAAAATTGATAGTAATCACCTTTTTTGAGAATTATCCATCAAATATTTCCGGGTTATACATATTTTGCTAAGAAAAATCCAAAAAAACATTTTTTTTCGTCAATTGAGCCATCTCTTTTGGACTAGTTATTTTATACAAACAACAGTTTAAATGTATTGTACTGTACGGAAAAATGACCAACAACATTTGTTCTCGCTAATTATAATATTTCAGTTAGTTTCCTCATACTATTGTTTCAATTACCACTTTTATAAATATATATTTAAAGGGCTGCAAATTTGTATGAAACCAATTAAATCAAATGACAAATGACATAGAAGCTCTAACGTAAGCAGTAGTGTGTGATACGAGTTAAAAATAGGTAATTCAAGAAGGAGAAAGGAATATAATCATTTGAATATAATTCTTGAATCACTTGAAATTCGTGGTACAAAGTTTTGGATATTTTCTAAAAATGGGAAGGGTGAATGCATTCAATACTTTGTAACGTGCATATTAAGTTAATCAAAAAGGAAAAGAGTGAATCCAATGATTAAATTCCCTTTTCCGGAATAAGAAGTTTTATAGAATGCATATTTAGATTTATGGTTCTGGTTACGAATAACGTTAAATGAAATAGTTATTTTCCTAACTAGAGTTCAACTTGACAGCAAAGTAGATTGACTGCCTAGTTAAACAAATAACTATTTTCTGGATTTTTCTTGGTAAATTGTGTATTAATACCCGCAAATTTTTCGACGGATAATCTAGGTGAGTACTATCGATTTTACACTAAGTCAGTCTCAGAATCGTGTTTTCCTATAGTTCAACGAACCCGAAAATATGACTTAAGCATCATTTCTACGTAATATTGGTACTCTTGTTCAAACACAATATTCTCATTCGTTTTCGAGAAAGTGGCAATTGAACAGTTTAGAGAGTATCGGAAGGGGATTTCAAGTAACGGACAATGAAAAAACTTGTATAAGGGCTTCTTTTTCAACGATAAAGCATAATTAAAAACGATGTAACATGAAAAGAGCGACTCTAATTAAATGTTCTACGTGACCTCCTCACACTTCTATGCCCTCTTCTATTTTTTTAATAGGACTTTCGAATTAAGTACAAAGAACATATTAGTCTGTCGCTTTATAAAGTTAGCCGCATTTTGTATAACAAGTGATAAAAAATGGTCGAACGGTTTTCATCCACTGCGTGAGAGATGTTTAGTTTCGAACCCCTCTAGAATACTTCACGCACAAGCCTAATAAATATAATTGAAATTGAACAATGTTTTTATAGATTCATCGAGCCTTAAGACATGGCATATCGAACGGCTTAATAAAATCCAAAAAAGGAAAATACGTGTTGGGTATGAATCAGAAAGATTATGGTGTTTTCAGAAAACTGCAGAATTTGAGTTCGGGTGAATTGGGAAAACAAGTTCGAAGAAAAAAGAGTAAGAAAAAGAGAAAGCGAAAACCTAGAAGACGAAGACGGCATTCTGACTTGAGTGATACAGACGAAGGCGATGAAGAAGAAAATGAAGAAGACGATGACGATGACGATGAAGATGATGTGAGCAAAGGTAGTGATACCTGTGTCTCTCCAGGTAATTATGCCGATAAGGTAGTTCTTGTACACATATTTCGATAAGCTCGATAGACAGTATAGTATGTATCAAAAATTTTTTCAATAGATGTATGTGATTATTAAAAAGAGGTTAACTATGTACATACCAAAAGGCTTTATGTAGGTACGTCAGAGAAATGGAAAATTTATTTTATAAAAATGTTTTACTGAATCAGATGGAATAGTTGGTGTTACGCTATACCACAGATTATAGAAGAGAATAGATACGAATGCCGGCAAAACATCAAAGGATTTTCAAATCCGATTTCAATGACCTTGGACCTTTAACTCGGTATGGCCGCGATGTCGCCAGTTTAATTTTTTTTTTAGAATTTCTTACCAAATTGCAATGTTGACTTGGGAACAATAACAGTTTCCAGTGCCGGATCTTCTCTTTTCTTTCTGAATAAAATTTATTTGGACAGTCTCTGTATGAACAATACACTCCCCCGTGATGTTTATTCATTTTATAAAAATAATATACTAATGTACACTATTTTCAGTTAATATTACCACAACCTACAATCGATTAGTCGAATAACACAAATAATATCGTGGATTGACAACCTTCAAACTGAAGTGTCAAAACTGACGTTTTGTATTTTAATTTTTGAGCTAAGCCGTCACGGTTATTGTGCATGGTTGCCAAAGATGGTTTGTGAAAAAAAGTATATATTTATGGTATGATTTTTATACATTATAATCTTTTAAATTGTAGAATTATTTTAATGTTAATGAAGGGCTTGTTTATGAAAAAAATTTTATTTAAAAAATTCAAACTAGAATACATTTTAAACATATTCCCAAAATTTTAGATTTTTCCGCGAACGTTTAAGCCCTCAAATTAATTAAAGAAATTGGATTCAACGAAAACGGGGCGTGGTTACCTGTGACGTCACAACGCATGTGGTAAACTCAACGTTTGAACGCCGTCGAGAGACGAGACTCGAGAGCTGTGTCAGTGTCCTTTGTATATTGTTTATATTGCGTTGTGTAAGAAACAAAACGCTAACTGTTGACTTAACTGTTTTGTTATTTTATTATATAATGAGTGGGAAAAAAGTGGTGTATAAATACTGTTTGGTTCCTGACTGCCCCAACACATCCAAAAATGATTTTATTTTATGCCCTGGCGTGATTTTCGCTTTCAGTTCACAAAGTGCTCCTTGCTGCTTCAACTGAACGTAACCAATGGCGTTATCACCATAACTTTGTCTACCAGATCTGAAAGAAAATATTAAGAAAAAATTAAGAAAAAAGAATTCAGTGCCTTGAAGAAATATAGTTTTTACACCTATTTCGCTACGTTTTTCCAACAAATTTAAGATTTTGATTACAGTTTTTGTTAAAAAATTTAATATTATAATGCATTATCACAGACATTATAAACACCTGCCAAACTAGAAGTCGGTAAAGATTAGAACACAACTAACGAACGAACTAGCAAGAGTAATTAAATAACTTCTTATTAAAATACGGAATTTTAAGTAAAGCATTATTGTTTAACTTTAACGCCATGTATAGCGAAAACTCCCCGACTTTTTGAGTTGAAATAATTTTGTTTTCAGGTGTTTGAATAGCAACACAAGCACCAAAATATTAGTTAATTTAAGTGACTCGTTCCCATAGGATTACTTATTGCCATGTTTTTCAGTGTATTTTAATAAAAAAAAGTGATAAGATGTTTCATTCGACTCTGCGTGACCGTAAAAACCATAAGTTAAAATATTTAATTCATTTCACTTACCTCTGCAATTTTATTCCTCGCATTTCCACACTTATAAAGTCTTTGTTTTTATTAAAGTAGTCCATCACCATAAAAATATCGACCTCAGGTAAATTTGCAGAATCTGCTTTAATAAATCCAGTATCTACTGAATACATTTTTAATATCAAAAACCACTTAACACTTTCAAAATTTAAAAATATTGCAGCTGGAACCAACTTTCTCATGTAAAACGCAGCGGTGTAATGCCGAATATCATACCCCGACGTGCGATGTGACGTCACAGTCCGCTCTGGCGCTTTTTAAGGGAGCTCCATTTTCAACCTTTAATATCTAAGTAATGGAGAAAGTTTAAGAGCTGAAAATTTTACCTGTTATTTTGATGACTCAGTTTTACAAAAAAACGTGAAAAAAACCGAAAAAATATTTCATTGCGAACAAGCCCATTGTCGAATATTTGTATCTGTATAACTATCACACTAAAAATAATGCTTATAAAATATTCTACCTATGATCGTGAATTAAGGGAAATATTATGCAAATTGATAACCCAGTTGAAAAGTTTCGCTCTCTCTTTTTTACTGTTCTCTGTCAAGCTTTCGCATCTGTTCTCTGTTATAATCTGTGGCTATACACTGTGTTATTAATAAGATGACCGATTTGGATGGGTCGTTGAAAAATTAGCTCAAATACTCTTTCAATTTTCCCTGAAAATAGATCTTATCTAGTCTAATCCAATAGCCAAATTCACAATCAGTGATAAACTATTAGGATTAAAGTAACCTTAACCGAGACACTAACCATAAGAACTTGTTTCACAATCATCATTTAACTAATGGTCAGATAACTTATGAAACTGTATCAACTTTTGTTGCGTCGGTATGAAAACCATCGATAATATGGTGTTCTATGTCAAATTAAAGGAAAGAGAAGACCTTGGTAGGTTATGTTTTATTGTTTTTATACCGAAACTACTCCACGCCTAAACTGTAGGATTGAAAATAGCCTCTTCATACTTTCTACTGTCAACTTGGACAAACGAAATTTGAATAAAAAATCGTGATTGTCGAATTCTTTGAAATAATCACGTCTGGTATGAATAATTTTTGTTCGTATGACTCCATAGTCACTACTATAGGCATCAACTTGGTAATAGGATCTTGATCTTTCATATTTCTAATTGTTTGTAATAAAAAATTACATTATTTAGTTCTAAAAGCTGCCATTTGGTGCAGTTAACAATCATAACCTAGGTTAGGTTTCCATGGTTAGCACAGTTACCCGTACTTTAGGCTGCAGTAACATTTTTTATACTCACACCCTTGACCACATATTGTGGAACGAAAATTTTGTCTTAACCGTTGGTTACTTCTTAACCATAAGGTAACCTATTATTGTGAATAAAATATAATAAAATAATAGATCTAATGGTCTCTGTATTTGTAAAGTAGGAATGGTGAGTGTAGGCTCACATCACTTATGCCACATGTGACCCAGTGTACATCATCCCGAGGATTTGTCCTCCTAGGTTATCATTCATCCTGTTCTTTCCAGGAAGGTAGACAGGTCACTAGGAGACATCTCCCTTATATCGCCAGGTGTAGGCCAAGACTCACCGAACACACTCTCTCTTATTGACGATAACTCCGGTCAATCGCATTAGACATGCCTGACAGTTTCATCTTCCTCTTCACACATCCTTCATAGAGGTGTGTCCACTAGCCCAATAATATAGAGTATAGTGTTTTTTTAGTTGACAGTGGCCAGTCAGAGATCTTACTGTAAAAGTTTTTCCTGGTCAAAATATTTCTTTGACGCCAGCTTCCTAGGGTCACTCAGGCTGCATCCTTTGATTCCTTCCCATCTCTTAAGGGATTGAGCATGGGTGTAACGTTGGTTAGTTCCGCAATTCGTCAGGCCGTAGGTGTGACTGGGTCCTGAAAGTTTCAGTCCAGCCGCATCCCTAGCTAAAGAATCGGCAATGCCTAACCTTTAGTCCTGTCGTGGCCTTCAATCCACCTCAGGAATCTAATAGTCTTATCTCATGTCAAAATACAATATAATTTAAAACAAAATGAGAGTAAATACAAAGCTTTGACACAAAAACGAAATATTAATAATCGAAGTTACAATTTAAGGTGATCAATATTAAATTTAAATTAAGCTTGGCTTTTATAGATTATTAACAAATTGATGAAAATCTAATGAAGTTGGGGAAACTTTAAAAGGATTAAAATTCGTATAACCAATATTTGCATTAAGAATTTTCAAGTACTGGTTACAATTGCTATCTACATTTTGCTCTATCCATTCAAATTTCGAATGAGACAAATATCAACTTGAGACACTTTTTATTTATTCACTTTTATTTGTCAAGACTGGGAATGCTCAGCTCTATTACTTTGTATTTAATATCCATTATTTATAGTCATTATTTTTAATAGCGGTAATGTCAAAAAAAAAACAAAATCTCGCGCTGCAATGAAATGATATCACTGTAATTATCCGTCACTACCGAATGTTGTGTTAAATTACTTACTGATATCATCAACTCATTATAGAAAATTAATTTTCCATGTAATGTATCCATTATTCGATATTTTGAACGGTTTAGGTACAGTGTGCGTCCAAAGTGAAGATATAGGATTTGTGTGTGTACATACTTTCACATAAGTCTAAAACTAAATAAAAAAACTTTCGTTTGCAGGAAGTGGTTCGCCGGAAGATAGGGGACGTCGACGAGGTAAAAAGAGAAAAAAGGGCCGAAAATCAAGGCATAGAAAACGTGATCGTATTATGAATATTCACGATGCCGTCGACAATAAGGAAGATCAAAAATCATTAAAATCATCCGACGACGATTCCATTAAATTGGATAATAATCGTTTCGATGTTGGTAGCATAGACAAACGTGAGTTGATTAATATATTTTTAATGGAAATAGAAACTTCTCATCACAAGAAATAATCTGACATGGATATATTTTTAGTAAATTAGTGCTTCAGCTATTTGCTTTATCTTCTGAATGGCTTTCGACAGATTATGCGCATCCGTGTGGAAAGTATTTCACACGCTTGTTTTTATCAGCCACTTTCCGTAGGACTGTAGAGTGCGATATTCGTTACTTTACTACATACTTGTAGGAAATAGTAGTTTCTGAACAAGTGCGGAAAGCAACAGCCATACAAATACATATTTTTAATATTCAAATGTCAGTATACTTCCCAAAAGTAGTGCGGAAAAGTGTATTTTTCCGCACGCTTCTTAGTGCGGTAAATTGGATCTTTTCGCACGCTAGTAGAAAATATTAGTTTACCTAACTAGTGCGGAAAGTGATACTTTTCCGCACGCTATTGCAGATGGCCGAACGACGCTAGCGGAGTTCGGCCAGCAATCGCGTGCGGAAAAGATACTTTACGCACGTGTTAGGTACACTATTTTTTCTACAAGCATTCAGAATAAATCCCAAAAGTTAACATAAAGACATTTATTATTAAATATATATCGACAACTCAATTATATAATTATTTGACATCCATTTGATAAGGCTTTTACCAGGGCAAAAAAAAAATTATTGAAAAAATTTTTTCTTTTTATAAAAAATTGTAGCAGAATTCTAATGAATTTCTTAATATTTCAGTCATTTGGTAAACTACAACCATACAAATACATATTTTGAATACTCAAACGTCGGTATATTCCCCAAAAACTCTACAAATTTACTCTTTCCACACGCTTTTTAATGTGGAAAATCGGATCTCTCCGCACCCTAGTAGAAAAATTAATTTTCCACTATTAAATTTGTGTGAAAAATTCAATTTTCCGCCCGTTCGTAGAAAAAATTATTTACATTATAATTATTAAGATATTAGAGAGATTTTAAGCCACATAAAATGTTGACATACGTTAACGCTAAACGTTAAACTGAGCAAGCGCAGTCTTTCTAAAATAGCGGATGTCATTTTTGATTATTTTAGTTTTTGAAGCCATAACCTGTGAACGACGTTATACGTTAAACGTTATTTTTTTGGTGTAACTAACGTCAAATTTTCTATTTGTTCAATTTGATTTGTACACATTAATCCATGACATTAATTGTGGATAATATGAAAAATATAATCGAAATGATCAAGGTCTAATAGACCACAACTTTAAGGGGCGCTATTCTTCAAATTAGAATATTTTGATAGCATACATCTTGCAAAACTGACGTTAAAAATCGGCGTTGACAAGTTAAGACATTCAAAGATGTTTATTGTACATTTTGCAAGCCAAAATATAATTGAGTGTTGAAATATATCATTTAAAATTATTTGTGCAGTTTCAATACATTTTGGATGGTTTTTAATATTTTCTCTTTCATTTATCGACATAAACATAATACACTTGGCAATTATGTTAAACCTTACCGCTTAATAAAGTTTCGGTTATTTCCACGTAAATAACGGAGTACGTTATCGCTTATTAAGGTGATCGGTTATTTTTTTACTACTGCGCATGAGCAGAATAACCGATAACGTATAACGTTGACCAAATAAGTGGCTTAAAATCTCTCTATTATAACCTGGATATAACAACGCAAAGTTTTACATCAATAGCAAAAACTGGTTTTCAATAATTCACTGCATTTCTTATGGATCAGCTCATTTACAAAAATTTGTCAATTTTCAAATTCGATTGTCAAAAGAAGCTAATTACTAAATTCTTTTTTTTATAGCATCTTCTCCGAATAAATTCGAGAATAATGAGGAACCCGTCGACAGTAACGAAAATCAATGTGACAAACCCGATTGTCTATGTAACAACCGAAAAACGTATCAGTGATACGATTGTATTGTTTTTATGAAAATGTCTCATCAAAATTTACAAAATATAAATATGTGCTGTTTATTTACCTTTTTTACCGCAAATCACTAAATATTTTGTTTTAAATGTATAAATTTATTCAAGAGGAAAAAATGCACTCACCGTTTCCAATTGCGTACTGTTGAAGAAGGTCTGTCATGTTAATATGAGTGACTCCTTTTTTCTCTAGCATCAAACTGTCACAATGGGTCACCTTACCACTCCCAGGACCACCTAGGAACAAATTTAAACTTTTACACAGAGCTAGAAGCAGTATAACCACAGATTATGAAAGAGAACAGATACGAATCCCGGCAAAACATCAAAGGATTTTAAACTCCGATTTCAATGACCTTGGATCTTTAACTCGGTATGGCCGCGATGTCGCCAGTTTAAATTTTTTTTAGAATTTCTTACCAAATTGCAATGTTGACTTGGGAACAATAACAGTTTCCAGTGCCGGTTCTTCACTTTTTTTTTCTGAATAAAATTTATTTGGACAGTCTCTGTATGAACAGTACAGTCCCCCGTGATGTTTTTTCATTTTTTAAAAATAATACACTAATGTACACTATTTTCAGTTAATATTACCACAACCTACAATCGATTAGTCAAATAACACAAATAATATCGCGGATTGACAACCTTCAAACTGAGGTGTCAAAATGGCGTTTTGTATTTTGATTTTTGAGCCAAGCCGTCACGGTTATTGTGCATGGTTGTCAAAGATGGTTTGTGAAAAATAGTATATATTTATGGTATGATTTTAATACATTATAATCTTTTAAATTGTAGAATTCTTTTAATGTTAATGAAATTGATTTGAAACAAGTAATTGTCGAATATTTGTATGTTTATAACTATCACACTAAAAATAATGCTTATAACATATTCGACCTATGATCGTGAATTAAGGGAAATATTATGCAAATTGATAACCCTGTACAAAAGTCTCGCGAAGCAGCCCGAACGTATTCGACATACGACGATGGACCTTTAAATGGGTATGTCCACCCATCTCTCTCTTTTTTACTGTTCTCTGTCAAGCTTTCGCATCTGTTCTCTTTTATAATCTGTGGTACAACCTATATTTTTGCACATTTCTATGTAACGGACAAATAATCATGTCCAGAATGCTACAATGATTATTTGTATATAATCGAACTCTCAATAAAGGACCCATTTTATGTAGGTGAAGGACGCGGACATTGAAATTAATTTCCAAAAGTTATCATTTTTCCAAAAATTACCTATTAATTTCTTTTTTTTATTGGTGAACCCTTTTACCTGTTTAAAGCACGCCCCAGCGTGTTTAAAACGAACTTTAAAACACGCGCGTTTTTTAAAGTCACCATGGCAATATCAACATCTCGAGAAACGAAGTGTTATAAACGTCTAAATGACAATTTTTTCTGTTATTGATCTGACAGAAGTACTTTGTAACATCAAAACCTTTATTTGAACAATATTTAACAATTTCAACTTCATGAAAATGAATATGGAGAGTACAGTTGATTGCGTTTGAGATATTAGTATTTCGATTTTGCAATTCGGAAGGAATGGTATTTAAATTGATACTACTAACATTTCCATGACAACGCAAGGTAAACTAATGTCATCACGAATTCAACCATTTTACATTGTCAGTTCCTATTTCCATTTCTTTTCCTTGTAGTAGTAATAGATACCAGTATTTATGATTTCAAAGAGCACCAATAAAAAAAATAGCGTAAAGTATTCGTGGATAACTGGTCTCAAAAACACTTGCTCTATTTCGAGCACTCCGGCTTCGCCGTCGTGCTCGAAAAATCGCGCGTGTTTCAAAGGCCTTAATATCCACTTATACTTTAATATACTATTATGGCAACTTGATTTTTTTATTTGTCAATTTATTGTCAAAGCCAAATTAGGTATATTAACAGGGTATTATAGACGAAGCAGCGAGGACAGAAAAATGGGGAGAACATTTCATGTCAATGCGATTGCCTGGTAAAAGGAAGGAAGGAAGATAACGTTCGAATAATCTAAACGGCAAAACAAACTTAGCAAACAAGATAACAGTATAGAATGAACCACCCACTAAGCAGCTCAAGAAGAGAAGAAGGGGAGAGACTTGTTTCATTTAAAATATTTGTTAGGCATCCCAGCAAAAATAGGGGCAGCCAACGAAAATGGATGTAGGACCTTTTTTTCAAAAATCAAGAAGGCATTTTTTACTCACCCAAAACGAATATAACAGGCACCTTGGGCGATTCGAAGTGTACATCGGTTCCGTTAAGCATTGGAAACTTGCCCATAGGAGGTGTGACAATATTGGCAGCAGTTCTTGGTGAATTTTGCACCCAGGTTTCTTGTCCTTCTTCGAATGTTTGAGAACCATCACTTTTGTCTGCAACAAAAATAAGCAGATTCATCATATCACACCAGTCAACAATATTTATTTGTTTAACTAGGCAGCAAAGTAGTAGATTGACTGCCGAGGCTGAATTCAGCTAAGGTTGTGTAATAATTGCTGATAAATGTTCACGTCAAATGTTTTATTCCAATTGAGTATAATCACTTTGCTACCTAGGCAGGAAAAGTAATACTTTGCTGATTGATATGTGTCAGCAAAATTAATATTTGCTGCCAATCGGAGAAAAATTTTTTTCATATATATATGTGATTACGAATTGAAAATATCTGCTTTTTGAAAAGTTAATATCTGTTTTTGCGCGCTGGCGCTGTCGAGAGAGTGGTAAGATTGCGAAGGGTAGTGCTCTCAGCGTCGCTCGTTGTTTACGTTTAGTATTTTTATAATGTTCGCATATGTAAGAGACCGGAAAGGAGCTGGCCCTTCTTTTAGGACCGGTTCTACAATTTGAGTATAAGCCTGGTATACGCTATACGTTATACGTAGGATAACGGGTCACTATTACGTTTTACAATAGAGGTATTCCAAGTATAAACCAGAGTATAAGTTATCTTTACCAGTTTGAGGGTATAACCAAGGGATAAACTTATTCTGCATTTCTATTGGTTGGTTTTGACATACAAATATTACATAACCCCACTTTTTGTTTTGGATAAAATTCGTGGCGTATTTTGTTAAATATTAATTATTATCTACATTGAACAAATTTGGAATGGATCCTTTCAACCTCCCTTAATCTTATGATGAAGTCATTGAGATCAGATTGTACTGAAATCCTAAGAAGCAATCAACTAAATCCATAAATTGTGTTAGGATGAAGAAATGATCGAAATTTCAACTTTCTAAAACGTTAAATGTCAAAACATTGATTGATTGGAACTACTAGCTTATCTATGCCACTAGCGAGATATTCTTGGAAACACTGTACCTGTCAATAGTAATACCCCTAGGGACTTGATAATACCGAGATAATTTTGTCATAGAGAATGCTGAAAGCGTGTTGCTTGATAATAGCCCAAGGCCGCAGGCCGAGGGCTATTATCCTTGAGCAACTCGCTTGAAGGATTCTCTATGACAAAATTTTGAGTATTTATCAAGGCCCGAGGAGTATTCGATAAGATAATTTTTTACTTTGTAGATATCAAAAAATTGATTGTCAATCTGACGTTTAATAATTTTAAATACACAATTTATTAGTTTTAATCAGTTTGACGTTTAACCAAACTGAAAACACGACATGTAGGGTATTATCGCTGTAATCCAGAGGTGATTGGATGAAAGTTGACACATGACTTAAAATTAAGTAATTTGATTGGTTACTATATTTAGTAAAAAATTATCATAGAAATCGAATGTATAACCGACAAGTCATTCTTGGTATAAATCTAGGTATAAACTATCGATATAATATACCTGGCAACGATGTAAAACATAGATTATATTTTGTGATTTCAAACTAATCGTAAATGAACTATACTAATACCACATATTATAACAGAGAACAGATGCGAAAGCTTGCAGGCTGCAGACTTCAACTTCGGTAAATGTTCTATCCAGTAATATCGTATCCCAGGTACTGTGCTTTAAGATTTTGGAGTGCTGTGCAGTTGGGAAAGTATGTGGATGGATGTTTCTTCTTCCATGCCACAATATCTGCATTCTTCTTTCTTCACTATTTTGAGCTTTTTCAGGTGCCCATTCAGGTGACAATGTCCCGTTAGGATCCCTGTTAAAACTCTTAGCGCAGTTTTACTTTGACTCATACATTTATTTGATCAGTCTTTCTCGCCTCTTACCGATGCCCCGTAGGTTCAGATAAACTTGCCAAACTATATGCTGGTGCGTTTACGGTGGAATATCGCAACACCTTCCTGTATATTGTATGCATTTTGTTTGAAAAAGTTATCTTAGATTGAGTTTCGATTTTCCTCCGAAAGGGAGCTTGGATTCATTCATGAATTGTAACAAAAAGGTAACATGGTAAAGAGCTGCTGTATCAAAGAGTAGTTCTTAGTAAAAAAAGAAGTTTAGTTTGTTAACGACAGATATATAACTTCAGTTAAGTTGACGTCAAATTGTTGCGTGATAAATTTTACCCATGCAAGAAATACATAAAATGGACGTTTACAAGCGCGTGTGTTTATTTAAAACATAATTAGATATTCTAAGCAGCCTGCTTTTTGAATGAAATACTTTATACCTTATTGATCTTAGATTTTATTTCAAACCACTCTGCTAGTCTTCGTAATACATATTATCACCGGGTGTACATAAAACACTTTTTTCTCCGATTGGCAGCAAATATTAATTTTGCTGACTGATATCAATCAGCAAAGTAATACTTTTCCTGCCTAGGCACGAAAGTGATTACTTTGCTGCCTGTGATTATACATTTCCATGGCAACCAACTAAAATAAAAAGATTGTGGGAATTATAATAATTTGCAAATACAATATCCTCATGAACAATCGGAGAAAAAATTATATGTTTAACTTGGCAGCAAAGTAGATTGACTGCCTTGGCTGAAATCCTATCCTCGGCAGTCAATCTACTACTTTGCTGCCTAGTTAAACAAATAACTATTTTCTATGTTCATGCTGATGACACACCGCTCACGTGATCGATTATATTTCAAACTAATTTTGATTGCAGATAGTGCATACTAGTTGTAAATTAACGCCTTTTCACACGCAATGTGTTTTACTTTCAAGGTTAAGATCCTTCATAATGTTTTCGTAGCCTAGAAGTTCATTCATGAAAATGGATTTCGCATAAATAATGTCAGTAGTACAAGAAAGGAAGTGAATATTATCAAAATTTCATCAGACCACCTGCTGAATAGCTACTTTTTCTAGAGTTGCGAAATTATGTTTATCACGAAATCTCTTTATTATAGTCTAGTTATTTTTCATTTAAGTTCGTAAATTGATACATATGACAATGGAATTTTTTTAGACTCCGTTTCCCATTAGAAGAAGCCAAGTGAAGTTTGCCAAGCGACTTGCGCAGTAACCAAAATTGATCTTGTTTATTTATGTTCGTCTCATACCATTTGCGTTGGGGTAACATTCACTGAGACTTAAAAGATCTATTGTGCCCCCTTACTTCTACTTAGTTTCTGAGGAGAGACTCAGAAACTAGTAGCTCTTTTAGGATATCTGCAGGCTTCAACTTTGGTAAATGTTCCTCTTCTATCCATTAATCTCCCAGGTACACTCTGGGATTCTGACGTGCTGTGCAGCTGGAAAGTATGTGGACGGTTGCTTCTTCTTACATTCCACAAAATCTACATTCTTCACCCAGACGAAGCTTTGATTGTATAAGCCCTACTGGATCTTTCCAATGGTTAGATTATTTCCTTCTATTCCAGTGTATCCTGGAATCCATAGTAATATTGTCCTCGCCTAGTTCGTTGAGTTTGTCTAGGCATTCCTACACCATTTTAGAACTGATTACACAAGAGCTTAGTGCTTTAATGGCTGCTTGACCATCTGACATTATGATAATCATTTATACTCTGTATCCTTTATCAATATTGGCCTGGTCGCACTTTCTTATGGCGTGGATTCCCGCTTGAAAGATACTTGGGGTTTTCCCAAGCTTCAGGAGTGTTTGGTTTCTTCTTGTTGCTTTATTCCGTAGCGAACTTCTTCGAAAAGTTATACTTTTTCATCACACCGTTGGCGTTACTAACGATGTTTCATACAAGCAATTTTATCACTCAAGTTGTGATTGGAGCAATTAATTTTTGAATATTTTGTTGAGCATTGTGTTTTATTTGATCTAAAACCATGACTCTTAAAAAACTTGTGGGTATTGAAGGAAAAATTATAATTTTGTATTAACCTACAAAATATGAAAACGTTACGTTAATGATTTTAAGTCGAATGTCAATTTTACAATATGGCGCTGGTTTTGGTAACAATCCCGCGCATACAACTGCAACTTTAAGTGGATTCTTCTTCTGTGAAGCGGAGTCTATTGAAGTTTTTATAAGAAATCAATTGTACCTGTAGTTATTCATTTTCTTGTGCTGGATTTCTATCTCTCCATATAAAATACACAAATAACTAAAAAGTACAGGAATATTCGAAAAGTGAATCAATACGCTGAGATTCTTCTCCGGAGGATGTTTTGAACTCGGCCGTTGCAGCAAGTTCAAACAAGTGTTCAAATTACCCTAAAATTTGTATTTTCCATGAAATTTTGTGACATGCTTATTCGTAAAAAAGGTGTAAGATGTTGAGTGTAGAAGCTGGGCTCATTTTTTGTTTAGCCGAAATCAGTTACATAGAATATTGGCTTATAGGATGATTCTATATAAGAAAGCTATCACTACATAATTTGATTTTTGCCGCGGAAATTCTTCGCGGAAATTTATCATAAGGGTGGTATAATGGAAAATCTTCAATATTTCGAAGTTTTTCATAGTATTCTCAACTTTTTTACATACTTTCGGGATCGTGGAGTAAAGTGGGGTGCTGGGTGGGGAGCTTTGTTTACAATTTTTTCTTAAATACTCGTATTTTTTATTGACCATAGCAATATTAAGTTGATAAGAGATAAGAGGATCACTGCATAGTGGTGAAAGAACGCATTTCCGTGCATTTTCATTTTCATATCGGTGCTTAAAAATAAGTCTACAGTATAAAATAACATTAATTTTTCATTTATCTCATTTGGTTACTTCTAGACCCCATTCAAAAAATGGCAACAGCGTATTTCCTCGGCAAATTTTTTTCAGTAATATACTCCCTTAATGACAAGAAAGTTTTTTTTTCTTTTTTTACAGATTTCGGCTAAACGAAACTTGACCCAGAAGCTGTACACCACAGCGCTCACAAACACACTACGGGAAACATTTACCCCATAGGTTTACCCGTCGTCTGACTTACAAGTTCACTGTCTGTCTTCTTCATAGATTATGAACGCACCTCTTTTATGTCATCAGTCATTTTTGGCTTAGAGCGAATAGAGGAGTTCAGCCAAGGTCAGCATTGCAAACAAAAATGGATTTTTTCAGATAAGAATGACATTCATAAAAATAATGAATACACCCCCGAAGCGTATAATATCTTGAAATTTAAAATGAGTTTTAAGCTGAATACTCAACATATCAGTGGCCAATAATTCTAGGAGCTCTTGGCATGTCACCATTTCAATTCTGATATTCAGCCACTAGCCCTGTCAGTGTCAGTTTAACAAAATAATCCTTCCGGTTCGCGGTCGAATCAATCATTTAAACTGTCAAACTGACACTCTTTGTAACTGTGCAACAAGTTTACGATGTATAACCTGATTATTTTTAAGTACCTATAGTATTTCTTCTGAAAATATCATTTAATATAATTAATATTTTAATATTACTTAATATTGAGCACCCGATAGGAGCCATTCAAGTTCAGGCTTGCTGAAGATCGCTTTTGACAGCATGAAAAATTTCAAATGTGTGGTAAATTTAACAGAACTGAGCTGTTACGAAATTATATTTTAGAAGATAACCCGATTTTGAATTTGAAAACCGTTTCCAAATTCAAATCGGACTATTTTCAAACGCATCTAAACCAGCTGCAAAATATTACATTAAACAAATTGCAATTGCAGCAATAGTAATTGCCTAATGGTACCTGATCGTGCGCGCACATAAAATGCATACAAAAATTATTTTCTACGTAGTTTCAACGCTAATAATTGAAAAACGACAAAGATATGAATTTTTCCAGGAGAAAGTTTTACCATTCAGTTTAAAAGAAATTCTATTGTCCCTATTTATCCAATCACTCCGCGCTCTGTATATACTGAAAACAACAGTAATACGATTGAACACCTATAAATTTATTTCTTTCAAAATATTCTCAAGGTCACATGTGCAGCCATGAAAATCATGAACAACAAATGCTAGACGTATCGTCACATATGTTTTATAATCGATTTTCACCACATTATGATAAAATGCGTGTGGAATATTAGGTGGTGAATAAATAATAAAACATTTTTTGATCAAATTATATTCAAAAATATCCTTTTATTTGCATAGGAATATTAAGCTAACTCCCATTTTAGATAATTATAGTTAATGTTCGATTGATAATGGATTCTCATATGTAATACAGCTTCTATTAGTCAACGTGAGTTTTCAAATTGATTATACTCAAAACAAGGTTTTTGGACAAAGAAATAAAAGAAACATATAATTTATAACGATATTCTTGAGCACAAATTTATTGTTGTTAGTATTTACATTCATTGTACAGTTTGTGCAATTTGTAAATTGTATTGGAGGGCAACGAGAATTCATATACGTTGAAGCTGCATGGCCAATTGTTTGGTTTATCTCGTTACCACCACTTTTATATTTCAATTACCTATAAACATATCTAAACTTACTTAATTACATCTTTTTCAAATGTAAATTAACGATCGAAGAAAAAATAGTATGTATAATTCGTGGGAAAAGCATATTCCCAAACTCCTGGGTTACCAGACTCGTCGCTACGCTCCTCGTCTGATAATCATCACAGTCGTTTGGGAATATGATGCTTTTCCCACTAATTATACAATATACTATTATTTACGATAAAAAGACGATGGCGCTGCAAATTTGCAATTTTGTGATATTGCCAGCGGCACTGTAACAGAAAAGCGTCAGTCAAAATAGCGCTAGGTTAAAACAGCAGCGAACAAAATAGCGCCACACAAAAATAACGCAGAGCAAAATCAGCGGTGTTGTTTTTGTGCAGCGCTGTTTTGCTCTGCTTGCTCTGGTGGCTGAGGGTAACCTTGGTCACGGCTAGATAGCAGCTGACACGCCTCCAAAGGGTGGTCAGTTTGGGGGCAACTGGCTACATGAGAATTACACCAACTGTTGCGATGGAAATGATCCTTGGTCTTCGGCCTCTTCACTATGTGATCGAGGCTGAGGCGGGGAGGGCTTTTCTGCGCTTAAAACGGCTGGGATACGTGCGAAGAGGGGAAGAGTGCAGACACGTCAAGAAGCTCCGGCTTCTGGAAGATATTCCAGTTCTGGCTCGAGCTGCTGACGAATGCCTGCGTAAGTACTACTTCGCAACCCCGTACAGGGCCATGATCCGGGATAGAGAATCCTGGGAAAATGAGAGGAATACACAGCCTAATGGGACCGTCTGGTACACAGATGGCTCATGCTCCGGTGATAGAGTAGGGGCTGGAATTTACTCCAGGAACCCAAGAACACAAGTTTGTATACCATTGGGTGATGGTGTATCTGCATATCAGGCCGAGATATATGCTATTTTGGAATGTGCGCAGATAAACCTAGACGGAGGTTATGTGGATCGACGCATAACCATATACTCTTTTCTGCGGCCCGGGCCCGACCTTGGGCCTCACAAAACAAAAAATACGCAAGGAGACGAAGAAGTGGCTGAGGAATCAGCACCTCGCTCATTGGAATGCTCTGCAGGGTCCTAGACAAACCAAACTTCTACTGAAGGGATGGACTGATGGACAAGCTAGGGCAGCTGCTGAGCTACCAAGGAGTAGGCTAAGAAAGATAGCAGGACTCCTAACAGGACACTGCTGTATGATGAAACACCTCCACAACTTAGGAGTAGAGGAAAGTTCCCTATGTAGGGGTTGCGGCATGACTGACGAAACGTCAGTCCATGTTCTCCTAGAGTGTCCACACTGGGCTGTATTACGCAGGCGAATCTTCGGAGTTCCTGTTATTGCCCCTGGAGACACAAGCAGGCATCCATTGAAAAAGGTTGTGGCCTTTATAGAAGAGCTCGGCTTCAAGGATGTCTAGGTAGCAGGAATGGTACAATGGGCCCGCCAGTGGCCTCAGTGCCGGAGCCTTGGCTTGAGTTCGTCCAGGACAAGGATCGCCTGCAAACTTAGTAGTAGTAGTGCTCTGCTTGTTTACGTACAGTGTGTTCCACGCTGTTTTTGTCTAGAGCCATTGTCAGAATGTAGTTTTTTTTCTCCATTTATAGAAAGCTGGAAAATGTGACAGTTCTTATTTTTTATTCGCCTGTATCTTGTAAGGCATAAGTTGAACGTGTTTGGTTACAAATAAGAGGCGTTTTTGATACTCTCAGATTTATTTAATATCAAGTATAAGGTGTGTGCACTAATAGTAGAGAAGCCCTATTAGCCTTGAACAGACAACGTGTTATAACGGGGCTAGCACCAGGGCGCCACCAAGATTTAGCTAACGCCTCGGCAGATAACAATATTATTCTGAGGTGTGTTAAAGGGCACGACAAAAGTAAAGGTAATCCGATTGTCGATTTTTTAGCCAGAGAAGCGGCTGGACTAGAAATTTTTGAACCTAGTGACACTTACGGCCTAACGACTTCGACAATAGCGGAACTAGCCAAACGTTACACCCATGCTCAATCCCTTAACAGATGGGATGGAATCAAAGGATGCAGTCTTGCTAGGTTCATCCTGGGAAGCTGGCGCCAAAGAAATATCTACCGATGACCGGGAAAAAATTTACGTTCAACAGTAGGATTTCTGACGCCACTGGACACACCACTAAGGAAACACCTCCATACTATGGGGCTAGTGGACTCATCTCTATGCCTCTATGTGTGAACAGGAAGATAAAACTGTCAGGCTTGTCTTATGCGAGTGTCCGGAGTTATCGTCAATAAGGGAGTGTGTTTGGTGAGTCTTGGTCTACACCTGCCGATATAAAGGAGATGCCTCCCAGTAACCTGTATACTAGCTAAGCTATTTCCAATGTTGATGTCATCCATCAAGCTAACGGTTTCTCGAATGTTCCAGTATTTGCTTATTCTGGATAAAAACTGAACCCCACTTATTACAAACTATTTTCCAGAATTATGTAATTATCATGACCCTAGGAGAGGAAAGACTGAAAACTCCTCCGGAACCAACATTTGGGAGATGTAATAAATTCCTCCAGGAAAAATGGATTCAAAAGTCTGGAATTGCTCACAGTTTTATCGGAAACATTTTCAGACGAGTATGAACGAAATATTAACAAAAACTCTTTTTTTTCAAAAGGAGCCGTCCCTTGGCCGGCACCACCTTTAAAAAAACTTAGGGACAACTGAACTAATAAGAGATTTTTGAAAACAGCATAAGAAAATGTTGGGTCAGTACGTTCTCACCAACCTATCACATGAAACAAATATTATAGTTTTCTTCAAAACGGTTTTTTATAACAGTGTAAAATGAAATTTAATCAATTTTTTCGCATATCTCCTCGTCCCTGGTATAAAAAAAATTGAATACGTTTTTTCTCCTTTTTTGTTTAAGGCAGTTTTTAGTGTAAAGAAAAAACATAAAATAGATGTTCTACTTTGATCCTTTAGATATGGTGGATAAAGCAAGAAAGGTACAAGCGTGTTTTTATCGATAAATCAATTTCTCAGTAAACTCAGACATAACCGTGACCGTCAATTCAAGTTTATTATCATAAATAATTAACGAATTGCTTTTCCATTAGTTTCAACATGACTCAGTGCATGCATAACGGAAATTTATAATTGTACACTGCTATAATCATTTATATTATAAGCATTTTCAAAATTTTATCCTAAATTCCGTTCTCAATGCTCGATATGTATGAACATATTATTTGTAAAATTGCCACTTCAAAATTCAAATATTTTGAAACACATTCAATCTTTTTCGCATCAAGTTTCATGGTTTTATGGTTAAGCTTTTTTTCTTAGTAAAGGCTATCAAGATGGTTTTAGGGGGGTTGATGCTAACTCCCACTTGCCTACACCAGCCATTTGTATAGTTCAGACCCTTTTGCACAATATCACAAAGGGTGAACTTGGAGGCTATAATAATATAATCATTGTATAATGCTATGATAGAAATATACAGTGTGATTCATCACTATTGGGACATAGATTGTTTGGACCAAATTATGGTGTTAGGACCAACTATACCTCCATAAAATATTGCTGAGGAAAAAGATAAAGGGCCTTGAAGTTGGTTATTAATTTCTTGTTGTGTCACTTCAATTTCCGTTGTACAAACACGTGGACCTAGTTTGGAACAAGAAATTTAAAACGTACCTGCAATAGTTAATGAAAGTATTCCAAATAGGGGAAAATTTTAAAATGATTTTAAATTCAATTTATTCAAACTTAAAGATTTAATTTCTGCTGGTAAGATATTATAGAGAGTATAGTTAAGTGAATTCTTCTGAGATTTTGTCAGACGAAAACGATTTGTACGGATATTATGTGCTTGTCTAGTATTGTAATTAAGGATATCTGAATTTTTTGATAAGGAGTCAAGACTTTTGTGGATCTCAATGAGGGTGTTAAAAATAAATAAAGTCGGTAGAGGCATTATCCGTAGATGAACAAATAACGCCCTACAGTGTTCACGGGAACTGACATTACTCAAAATGCTAATAGCTCTCTTTTGAATTACAAAGATATCTTTGGCTGGCGACGCATTACCCCAAAGCACAATTCCATAGTTCATATGGGAATGCACAAGGGAAAAGTAAGCCGTTTTCAAAGTTTGGAAACTAACAACTCTTTTAAGTTGTCGAAGTACAAAAAACGAGCTTGATAATTTATTTCTTAAATAGTCGACGTGAAAATTCCACGACAATGATCCATCTAAGTAAAGTCCCAACAATTTTACACTCTCAACATTTTGGTTGGAAGAAGAAAAGTTGAGTTTTTGTGTCTTCTCTGATTTTAATTTTAGTTTATTAGACAAAAACCATAGCTCAGATTTGTTTTTAATAACATGTGATATAGACTTAAAGTTTTCATAGTTCTTATCGGAATAAGTAAATTTGGTGTCATCGGCAAATAAAACAGATTTAAAAGGATACATAAATTTGGGTAAGTCATTAATATAGATAATGAAGAGCAAAGGTCCAAGAAATGACCCTTGAGCAACGCCATGGACAATCGGTTTGAAATCGGATAAAGCATTATTACATGATACAGCCTGATAGCGATTACTTAGATACGACTCAATTAGCTGGAGTGGCACACCTCTAATACCATAGTAGTTAAGTTTACGGAGCAATATACTGTGAGAAACACAGTCAAACGCCTTAGAAAGATCACATAGTGTAATAGCAGTATGCTTTCCTCTGTATAGCCTCTGTAGGGTAAGTATTATTAAATGTTGGCCATAATAAACATAGCGTAACAAATGTGAATAATGATAAATAGTTTGAACACGAAGTCATAGTAGAGAGACCCTATCCTGGGTACCAGGACACCAAGAAATGAAAGGAAATGTAAAGGTCGATAAATTAGCATAGCAGAGAGAAACGGATGCCATGATAGGGCCAGAGCCTTCCTGTGAAATTGTCAAATGCCTAACTAAGAAAAGAATACACAATTGAATAAACAACCAGGCGTTGCGCTATTGGTGTGGAGCCCCAGGACAAAGGCACGCTAAATTATTCCTTAAAAGGCCAAACTGTCACACACCTACTATGTCAAAGTCAAGAAACGACAAGGATGATGGTAAGAATGCTGAAGAAACATAATATGTACAAAATTGGCTTAGCAGATGACAGCCTATGCAGTTTCTGCCAGGAAGAGGACGAAACGGCGGAGCACATAGTTTGTGAGTGCGAAGGCCTAGCAAGGGTACGGCTTCACATACTCGGAGAAGAAAATCCAAGGGCAGAGAGCTACGCATACCACCTAACTTACTAACATGATATGGATCTCGACGTATTTCTATATATATCTGCAAAGGCAACATTCTATTCTAAACAATGTACGTATATTATCTAATCGCCAAATAAAATTACCTCCATAGATTATGGTTATTCACGTAGTTATCCCTATTTCTTTTTTCAACAAAATAAAGCAGATAATTCAGTTTTCTATTGGAGAAATATTTTGTGAAATAGTTTTGATATTATTCATAACAAGTATCTAAATATTTCCTCTATAAATTATTAAGTTAAATTAAATGTCACTTTATTGAAATGTCAAACCACGAAGGAAATAAGAACCTCTGTTATATATTTGTATACCCACTGGGATCAAGAACTGTTTCAAAGATATCCTCTTAATGGTGTAAAGACAATGTGTTATTCAATCAGAAATAAAGAGTTTTCTTACCTGTATCTAGACAGATTCCCATATTATATATTACGTGTTATAAAAATTTTTCCACAAATTACAAATGAAATATAACCCTAAACGCGGTTGCCGCGTACTTGTTCGCATTAGAAACATCGAGCCGTAGACCACGATCTATTGTTCAAATTACCCTTCGACACAAACAACACTAAATTTTTTTTTCAACTAATTTTACGTCACTGATTTGAATGTGATAATAACGGATGGTTAACGGAGCGTCGAGACGTTGTTCTTTCTGTGATGCAATGAAAACTATTTCACCAGGTGGCAAACTGGTTTTTCTTTCAATTGAAAAGCGCCTGTGAATTTGAATAATTGATGAATGTAGTCGCTTAGCCATTGGTTGCTATGGCTGTGCGTCGCCGGGCTGGAAATGGACAGACGGAATGGAAAGTAGGAACGTTTGTTGGTATATTATCGAAGGTTCGATTTTTTCAGGTTGGATTTTTTTTATGAAAAATTTTTTGAGCTGATCGCGAATGTTATGAGCTTTTTTCGTTCTCTCATCTAGTTTGAAATAATAATAGTTTTCACGCAAATTTTCATTTTGTTTAATTATAACAAAAGTATTACATATGAAGATATATTTAATTTCAGGCTAACTTCTGTTTTAAAACATAATCGAATGAATTTGTTTCTTTCTTATTTAGTCTTCTTGTGTGCTTTTTGAGTGGAAATGAGGGTTTTTTACTCATTTTGAGAACCGTTCGACTGTTTCGGACAGTAGTTACGTGAAATTGAGAGTTTTTGGATGGAATAACGTCGAATTGTGTGACTTTCCTATCCTTTTAATCTGTTTCCAGCGTTCTTTCGCGTTTTGGTCTATATTTGACCGAATAAAATGAAAAATGGTCCAATTACATGTTAACTTTCGTTTTAAAGTATATTCGAGTGGATTTGTGCATTATTTAGTTTTCTTATGTGGATATTTATGTAAATCAATTGATAATGATGTTTGTCCACGACCACCTAATAGTAAGTCAATATTTTACCTCCTAACAAAAGGTATATGGTACACATTATTTCTACCAAAGTGAATTATGATACATAATGCACTGGAGTGTATTATGGTTCATAATTCACGCCATGACAACTCAACACACAATATTTCGTTACATAGGTGACTAGAGATGAGGGTATAAATGGTACAATATAAAATAAACTATTAAAGCTGTGTATTTTGCTGGGGACATTTTTTTCTGAAATATATCATATCGATAAAATATAGAAATTCTTAGTATTGACACTTTTCATAACGATATTTATTTCTAATATTATATATATTCAAATCCCAGGGCTGCCACCTTAGGTGCTTTTCCCTCAGATTTAGGGGGTAAAAAAGTGAAATGGGATTTCTGAGGGATGTAATATTTTTATGGTTTTTTTATGACTTTTGAATTTTTTCAAAGTAGTTTCCAGTAATTGTACGGGTTTTTCTTCACCTTTATCTCTGTCTTACAAATGATACTCTTCTCCGTCAAAATATGGAACAAAAAAGGATTGGTACTACCAAAAAACATCTGGATGAGCTTCGATATTTTCAGTTCATTCCTCATTAAATCACAATAAAAGAAACAGAAACGTTATCACGACTTTGTACTCGTAGCTCTTAATTGCAAAAAGCAATGACGAGACACTGCTCACCATCTCTTTAAGGTGGGCAGACTGGATAGTTGAACATAGATTCTGGGATGATGCAAAAGAGACGGCAGAACATATTAGGTGCGACTACGCTTCGAATACTTGGGTATGTAACAGCTCTAAAACGGGTAAGGAGCTTTCGCAGAACATTAAGAGCCCTCACATATTGGGAGTTATTTGGATATCAAATATTCACATAATTTTATATCTATAGTTGGTGTTGATTTCAGTACATAAGTAACTTTAGTTAGTTTAGTTATTTTCTGCTTTCGATTTCACTCGTTGCTCTATAATTTCAGTTAATTTTACTTCTTTTTGGTTAGTTTAAGTGGTTGTTTTACGTTTCTACTCGATTTCAATTGTTTTCAGCCAATTTTGATTATTGTAGCATTCGGAGAAGGTTTTCAAGTTGAAATATACAAAAAGTTGATGATATAACTTAAAACAACTTATACCTCTACTTTCATGCTCTTTGATATTATTTTTTTGAAAAATAAGAATGACAAAATATTAATATTGACAACTACTTTTCAGAATAAAAATACAAAATATATGATGAACAATAGCATAATTGTTGTTCCACTTCTTCTTCACTTATTCTGCTGTATTTTCATTCGTTCCAGTAGCTTTAGCTTATTTTCTCTGAATATAAATTGTTTTTATTCCATTTCAGTTATTTTCACTTGTTTGCTTGCGTATACAGATTGCGAAAATCCTTATGGAAGTATGCCGGGTTATACAAGTGCGAAAAGTGTATAAGAATGTTTGTAAGGCAATAAAAACAAAAATAAACACTGACGCTGACGCTGACACTGGCTGCAAAATGGACGCTGAATCCATACATCAACTTTCTGAGACTACTTCTTTATTGTTCCACTCATTATTTATTACCTAGAAAATATCTACGTAAATAACCTTCAAACTCATTTAAGATAAACAAAAAAAACAATGTTCAATATCTTTTAATCACTTCTTGATTATTCAAACTACAAACCGAAAACTTGTTATAGTAGTTATTGTGTTAAAAAATACACTTGAAAACGTATAATTTCAGTAACATGTATTGATTAAGATGTTCAAGATGATTAATGACCGTTAAATCAACTATTTATGTGAACTTGAAATGTCCCTCGTTCAAATTTAGAAAACCCGACCTACTCACACTAAGCTTGAAAAAATATCAATAACTATAAAGAAATAGAGAGTGCTTTTTTGTCATTTTTTGTCGTAAAAGGTGAAACGAACAAGACAAATCTTGGTATACTTCATTCTAAGATATTTCAACATGATTGATTCAAGACTAAAAACCACAGCAGAAATTCGTTAATCCGATAGCAATGTATAAATGTCCTAAAATATTTTTTCTCCTAGCGGGAAAGATCCACTTTTCCGCACTAAAAAGCGTGCGGAAATAGTCACTTTTCCGCACTAGTGCGGAAAGTAAATTAGTAGAGTTTTTGGGGAGTATTCTGACATTTGAATATTCAAAATATGTATTTGTATGGTTGTAGTTTACCAAATGACTCAAAAATCAATAAATTTATTAGAATTCTGCTATAATTTTTTTATAAAAAGGAACATTTTTTTTAAATTTTTTATGGCCCTTGTAAAAGCCTTATCAAATGGATGTCAAATAATAATAATTGAGTTGTCGATATGTTTTTAATAATAAATATTTCTTTATGTTAACTTTTGGCTTTTTTCCGCACGCTAGTAGAAAAAATAGTGTACATAACACGTGCGAAAAGTGACTTTTCCGCACGCGATTGCTGGCCGAACTCCGCTAGCATCGTTCGGTCATCTGCAATAGCGTGCGGAAAAGTATCACTTTCCGCACTAGTTAGGTAAACTACTATATTGTGCACCCTCACAGGAAAGTGTCAGATACTAGTACCTAGCTTCTTTTGTCCTATTTCCTATACTTATTTTAGGATATATCTGTGTCAGTCTGTGTACCATTGAATGGAATTTTTTTCATGGTTTTTTATGGCATGGTATGATTTTCTTGAATGTTTTCCTCTTTACAGTGGTGGCCAATATACAGGCTGGACCCGATTTAATTGACAGAGATCTCGTGAACTGTAATAGATACAATATTGATTAAATGGATACAAAGTTTGGTATATTAATGGGAAATTGGATGGTTGAAAAATTGAAAATATCTTGACTAGTTCCGAAGATATTTGAAAAAATCCAAAAATTTTCGTTTTTTAAATTTGACGTCGTTATTATAGAAGATACTCAAAAAAATTATTTCCAATTTTTTCCAATAAACGAGGTTTTCTATAAATTGCCGTACCAAAAATTTCATTTCGACGTTTTGTATTTACAGAGTTACCCTCAACATATTCTCATTCCTCCTGTAATGCACATACTGACTAGTATAATACTAGTATTTTAATTTTGGAGAGGTTTTCTCTGGTCGTTAACAGGCTAGTGGTACTAAACGCAATGTCCCCATAAGTGATTATTGGTCTTAATATGGCAGTGTACATCCATGCTGTGACGTGCATACCCTGAAAGAAGTTACCTGCATAAGGGTTGACATAGAACCCCAATTCTGTTCTCCTCTTTTTTTAAATCAAGATGACGTGCACGTCATGTTTTTTTTGTTGGGCTTTCATAGTGAATGACTCATGGCCGTTTGGACCAATATTTAAAATTTAAAATTAAGTTCACTTGCACCAATGTTCAGCTAAGTCTTTAATACATTTGTCAACCTCGCTATTTTAGTTGAGTTTTATTAATTTCTTTATGGTTTCTGGTGACTTTTCTTTTTGTGGTTTGATAAGTAACGTATTGAAAGATGTTAAAAGTCAATTCTTTGAAAATCAAAGGATATTATTCTTATTTTTTGAATAAGAAAATTGTTTATAATGGAAGACATAGTGAAAAATAAGAAAATCAGATCGGCAAATTATACAGTTCAGGAAAAAGAATTGCTAATATTTTCATCCAATTCTTCATAATAGTTTTTAAATTTGTACCGTCTTCTTGGAAATCCATTTTCGAGAATATCCAATACTTCCAAATCATCCTCCATGAACATTCTTCTTCAAAAATTAAAAGAAACACACCTGAAACTGGAAGACAGAAAACGAAAACCCGAAAAGACCAAAAACATTGACATATCAATCAAAATACAAGAATGTTAGGCTAGAAATCTCCACTTTGAGGAGCAATGAATATGAGAAGCTCTTCATGGTGCAAAACAAAACTTTCTCAAAACGCCACTTATCTTTAAGTCGACTCAAATATCAATTGGTGCAAACGGACATTAGAAGTTGTTTCAATTCACTTCCGATTTATATTAGTTTGATTTTTGTTATCGTTAGATATTTTTCGTAAATTAATAGAATGGCTGGGCCAAACTCGTATAAACTGTAAACAAAAACAAACTATTAAAGTTATGGACTTTGACAGTTCTTTGAAAACTTTAAATTCGAATAGCCTTTTCGTAGCTGGCTGAGAGTTCATGAAGCATATTAATAAGAAAGTAACCAACTTCATCTTTAGGTTTGTGACGTATCCGTAGTGAAACGTAAGAGTTCTTAATTCCTTGCTTTTTCGAAAAAATGCTAGAATTAATTTCTGCAAAGAAGTAATGATATATTTTAATAAAATATCAAAAACTGGATATCGTTTTAACACCCCATGGGACACACATCCTTTTTGGAATATAAGTATTATCTGTAGATAGTTTCAAATAGTTTGAAAATATAGATTATAGAGGAACCGACAAGAACCAATATTCTAAAAAGATATGGGACAAAAATTCAACCTGATATTTGTCTGGTTTTTATTCATTGGAAACCTAAATAAAAAGAAATCTAGTTCATAGAACGATAACCTCAAAATTGACGTGTATATAGATATAAAAAATCCTAAAATAATTGAAGATAAATGATAAATAATTATAGCTTCTTTTGAAACAGTCAAAATCGAATAGAAAAAATTACACTTTATGGATTGACCTGAAAAGTTATGAAGTCGAATCAAACTTCAATATATTATTCATAATCTACAGAATTATAAAACGAAAACACCTGCTCTAATTTCCAGAATACTGCTCCTAAATAATTAGGTTCAAATTACACATATATTCCAAGATGTCAAAGTGGGCGTTAATATTGCTTTCAACATTAAAAATTTACATAACTCAAGGTTGCTATAGTATATTACATACCGAGGAGGGAAGTGTTTCATTACTGTCGAGAGATTAACTATAATCTCGAGACATTAATGAAAACTTTCCTTCTAGGTATGTATACTATTTTATTTACAACCACATCGTTTGTTGAAAATTCTATTTCACATTTTTTAAATGTAGTAATAATTAAATTAAAAATTAAGTTGAAAATTATTTGACACCATTCAAAAATGTGACAGTGACAGTAATGAAATTTCAAATCATTAAGGAGGTTAAATATCTCGGTTAAATCCTATAATAAGTCAAATATTACGATTAATTTTATCAATAATATATGATAAGTTATTTAAATGTTGTTGTTAATTAATTGCCCTGTTGTTTCTATATAAGAATTTGTTCAATAATAGTTATTTATGATATAATTCACATGAGTGCCTTAAAAGGTACTTTTAACACGTATATCATACAATATTTTTTCTAAAAACGTTCAAAAAATGCAATAATACAGTTTGAATTAAATTTTAAAAACCTTTATTAATACATCCAAAGGAGATAATTTTAAGTTGCATCCGTATATTACGTACCTTAGCAACCATTGTTAATTTGATATTGTGGCGTCAACCTCGACTGGAAATTCCATTTTTTCTGCGCATTGTTCCTCCTTATCCACGAAAATGGTAAAACAGCAGTGCAGGAAATTAATTTGTCAAATTGCACAAATTGTACTATTAATATTAATGTTAATAATTAAAATCTAAATATATTGACGTTTGCTTTCAAGATTTGACAATTCACTTCAAGGCTTCTATGGAGTGCTAAAATAGCTATTTATGCCATCAGTTACGAAATGCCTAATTTTGTGTAACGCGTGAGATTTTTGCGGAACGAACGAAGTGAGTTTCGCAAAAACTCACAAGTTACACAAAATTTCATTTCGTAACGTATTGCATACAAGATTTTTTCTAATTTTGAAGAAAGTAATAAAAAAATAAAATTTAATATAATCGATAAAAATTTGGAAAACATAAATTTAGTTTGTTGCAGTTACTTCATGCTAGTTGTCAGTTTGACATTTTGTAAAAAAGTCTAGACGGAAGGTTTTTAGCGATATTGATATATTAATTTGAATAATTGCAATAATTGTGTTATCAATATTTATAATAATTAATTAATTTATAATAATTTATGTTTTTAACTTGTATAAACAGTTTAATAAATAGAATAATTCTTTTTGTCACTAATTTTGAAATACATTTTTCGTCACCAGTTGCATAAAATTTTACTTTATGCAACTAGTTACAAAAAGTAAGACGTTTCATAATGTCAATCAGTTTTAAAAAGTGTCATTTTATATGTCAAAATTAGAAAAATGGCATTTTTAACACGTTTGTAGAAAAAATATATTACTCAAATAAATATTTTGCTTGATTGAACGAGTGAGGGAAATCAGTGAGGAAAGTGGAAGAGGGAAGTAGACGTAGGTAATGTGACACTTTCAAACCTTCAATGACATTAGTAATGTCAAAATTACAGGTATGGTTATAAATAAATTATATTTCAGAATTCGTTTCAATATTATCGTGAAGCTAGACGTATTACTTATAAAGTTATGACGTGTGCAAATTCATTGTAATTGCATCGAATAATTCAATACGTCGGCGGAAATGGCGGAATACCTAATTCAATCGTTATATGGAAGTAACTGACATATATCAGTTCTGGACATTTTCTAAGCTTCAGATCATCTTCAGATCTAGGTACTGCTGTAGATGTAGACCAGTAGCCCAGTCAGCAGTCTTTAAGATTCTTTTTCTCCAATGAGACAGTGCTTCAACTTCAAAGATAAGGTTGTTACCCTCTCTACCATGCAGGGTTCCTCCATGTATATGTCAACTGTATACAGGTCCTTCCTTATGGTAGAGTGTGATTGGTGAGTAATTTAAAGATTGGTCAGCACGAAAATGCCTAGGCTGGCTTATCCATTATAAAACTGACTAGAAACATACATTGGAGCAGATGAAATCAAACTCAAATACCAGTCATTTGCTTCAGATGACTGAATGGTTCAAGTGATATAAAAGTATCCCTTATGTCCCAGTGGAATCGGAAGTACAGCCTGTCATCAGTAAGGGAAGTTGTGAAGAATGTTGAAGCTAAAAATTGTTCTTGAATAGGTATATCTTTCAACAGCTCAACACTAAAATCGCAGATCTTGAGTGTTGCGTTACCAATTGCTCCTCCTCTTTATAGGGTGTATACTAAGAAATAGTACTCTGAATACGGCGGTAGCAGGCGGTGGCAGGCTGGTAAACTGGTCTCACGGAATGTGAGACCGGGTTTCTTCACGTTTTTTTCGGTGTGGTAATAAAAATGCTAGTTTTTGATGAAAACAAAAATGTCTCGTAGTTTCACCACGATCTTGGGGATGAGAATTAGAGATTTTGTAAAAAAAAGTACTATTTCGCGAAAGCTCGGAGACTACTTATGCCTCGAGCAGCAGCTCGGAGATGACTTGGGCAGTACCTCGGAGATGACTTGAGCAAGAAGCTTTAATAATAAAATTCTGGACTGAGATTGCGTTAATTTCCAGAAATATCGATATATCCTTGCACCCGCACTAATCTTACTTCAAGGTGGTCAGTTCATTTAGTTCCTTCTGGCATTTTTTCACCAATCTGGATATTATCTAGCGGCTATTCAAATCTGCAAGGGCTGCCAGCTGTCAGTTGGAATGCTCATCCTATAAGTGTCAGTTCTATGTTTGTTAATTCTGACAGGGATAGCAAAAATGTCCGCATGAAATACAGAGGTATCCTCCTTTTATGCTCCATTTCACTATACACCCCTGATCCTGATGCCCTTCCTCAGTCTTTGATCCCTCCGTGTACCAGGTTTCCCTTGGAGAGACTTCAGTCGCTTGGACATTGCCAGTCGTTTTTGTGAGGTATCTCCATCTCCTATTTAGGATTGGGAAGAAGTTTAGTGCTCATTTCATTGTCTGTTTCCATATCTAAAATGGCTTCACTTACGATGTCCTTGATGGATAAGTGTCCTGATCTAAAGGTTTTGCTGCTCGAGTTATTTTGTAGCCTAAATAACCACAGCTTTACTTCTCCCATTATCAGGTGTAATGGAGGAAGACCAAATAAGGCTTGTACTGCCGTTGGCGTACTTCTTATGCACCCAGCAATACTAATACAAGCAAGTCTTTGCATCTTGCCTATTCTCAACATTGTTTTTTTTGTGTCGTCTTTGTCGACCAGGCCAAAGACGTACGAGTTATCTTGGGTTTTCCGCAACACTGTATACCCAGAGTGTATCATGCGTGGGCTTAACCCCCATGCTTTCAGCTTGCCATCATTAGTGGGGTTCCCGAGCTTGTACTCCTATGGTAAATTTCCACACAAAAATGAACAGCTTTTTGAAAAAAATTTTCACACACCCATATTGTCTGTTTCATAAAATGGAAAGCCTAGAAATTGGTACAAAAAAATATATAAGAAACAATGCCTCACATTCTTTTAATGCGTGAATTTTCATAAAATATAGTATCTTATGACAAAATGTTATTGTGTATTAAGAACTGTTGTTGGTGCTTTTTCGCACTTGTCATTTGAAGCACAAACTAGACCATCAACACATTCAGCAAAGAAAGGATATCCTTCATTTTTTTGCCTGCAAGTGTCACCTTCATTAAACAAAAATAATTCTCCAGTATATTGTTAATATTCCAAAAATGCTATGTTTGCAATTAAAATAATTTAGATATTGAGGTGTTGTGTAGAGTACGGTATTTGGTGAGTATATTGGAGATAAAAATTATCCTCTTGTCGAAGACGAACGGTTATTTGAAGCACTATATTATGTAAAAGGCTTTAGAATTTATACGTTTATTTTATTGCTTTTAAATTACAAAGATATATCAGTAGTTTGTAATGTTGGAGCTTCCTCGCATTTCCCATTTGAGTCACAAATTAGACCATCTACACATCTAGCATAGTATGGTACTCCTTTTAGTCGATCCTTACAAGTTTCACCTTCATCTGTAATGAATGCAAAAGTTATTGATTTTTTCGAGATTACCGTTAATATTTTTGAAGGAAAGAATTGCAAAAAAAAACATGTAATATGATGTTATTTAAATTCTGAGATAGGAAAACTTATTGTAGATAACGGTATTTGGCAATAGAACCGTTGTAGTTATCATTCGCGCAAGTGCTCTATTTATTTTGCGTTTCTGTGCTGAGACTTTGCACATAATAGAATTCTACCGGTCGCTCTCTACAGTAGATAACTATTGGGAAGAGTAGAATTCGATAGATGGCGCTCCGAAATGTCAATGTCATCTTAGCAACGAGTAAAACAAATCAGCTGTCGTATAAGCCCTTTGATATTTAAGTGGTTTTATTTTGCTGTTTTAGTTATTTTCAGTTTGTGTTTTGTGAAATTTTTGCTTTTTCTTTGATTGTGCTTTAGTATTTTGTGTTGTTAAACTGAATTTTGAAATGGTGTATTGGAAATTTGTACCAGAAGGTAATACAAAAGGTAGCACTCTTAAGCTGTGCGCCGTCTGCTTGAAGCAATACGAAGAAGAAAGAGTAAAAATTGATGGTTCTGCAACGCAATAATGAATTTGCTCACAAGTACACCATTATTTGTACTATTTAAAAATAACTCCGTAATGAATGTTTATTTTGAAATAATATTTAAAACAAGAGTCTGCGCAGTTTGGATATATATTTATAGTAAACAGTATTTGTTCAATCTTTCGAATTGCTGATTTGCTATTTTAACAAATTAATGACAGAATCCGATTCAAAGTAAAATGGGCCATGACGGTCACACTATAAACTAAGACAGAATTTAGTGCGCTCTCTTTCCTTTCCACTGGAAAACCGATTAACTCACCACACGATGACGTAGGCTGTGACATTCTGACCCATCAGGCCAATTCTAATAAATAATAATTTTGAGATTGAGTGTAAGTGGGCTTATTATTAAAAATACTTACTTTGAATGGGACTCTAACTTTATTACTCACAGCCACCACTAGTGGGATATCCAGTAACATTTTCACTAGGATACAAAAGTGAATACTTGCTATGTTATTGGTTAATATATCAAAAATGATTTAACTTCTACAGGCAATAAATTCTATATAGCGATAACAAAAATGTCAAAAACAGGAAAAATCCTTTCGAAATCTTTCGATTCGATTGTTTTAAAATAATAAAAGCAATACTTACACAATTTTTTGTAGCATGCATCACAACATTTACAAAAACCTCCATTCTTCACGAAAATTTGTGTATCATTGCAAACAACAGGTGGGCATGTTCTATTTTCACATAAACGTTTAGTACAAACAATGCTGTAAACTTCTTGTGTAACAAAAATAAAAAATGCCATTGCCACTATCAATCTTAGCATGATTACCGCTTCAATATTTTTTATTTTGCTTCGGCAAAACGATGATGAAGTTAAGTGTGATCAAACTTGGGTAATTACCTATATTTATAATTTTGTTGGTATTTCACCTTGACTTGTAATCTATCATTAAAAAATAACCGAATTCTCATTAATATTATTTTTCAACATATTTGCTTTTTTCAACTTTATGGAATGAAATAGTTACGTTTCTGTGGAAATTCTTTTTTTCGACTATTACCTGTGAAATTAACAATTATTGCTTCTTCTAGTTAGAGGATTTATGCAGCAACATTTTTTAATTATCAATTAGCATTAAACAATTATAAGTTAAACTACTTATTTTATTATGGCTCCATTTATGCAGACAATTAACAATTATCATTTATCATTTAACAATTATGAAGTTGGCCAGCTTTTAACTTTCTTAAATTGAATGTACCAAATTTTCATCTAGTGCGCAACTAGTAGGTACGCAGATCCTGAAGCTTACCGCACTTTTCTCACTTTTATTTAGGGTTATGTTGTGTGTAAGCATTATTATTAAAAGAAAAAAGTCTCAGCTTCTTCAATTCTAATAAACATCTTCAAAATTGTTCCAATGCTTAAATAGACATGAAAATGTACGGTTATTGTAAATAACTAGAATCTCGGCCCTCGGGCTTGTGCGCATGCTTACTATTTTCTCCTAATTTATAATCGTATCTGCATAAACGATGGCAGTTTTAATAATTGCTAAATGATAAATGTCAATTGTTAAATGCTAATTGATAATTGTTGAATGTTGCTGCATAAATCCACACTACTGAGAAGTTGAATTGCTTCATTAGTGGTTAATAATTTTTTCTATAGCTAACCTATGTCAATAATGGATCAATTTAAGTAAATTGAGAATCCAGGGATAGTAGTTCAACACAAACTTGTGCAACAAAATTGCGTATACCTAGGAGATTGTCTTTGAAATATTTGTTGCTTTAAAATACCTATCAATATAAAATTATTTGAATAAAAATGCCATTAGTTCAAAATTCGCGCTTAACGAATATCACTGATATATCTGTCAGTTGAACGACGGGGTAAACGCTACTCGTGGTAGCTGCACAGTATACCAAGTTTTGGTATACTGTGGTAGCTGTGTAGTGTAGAGAGAGTGAAAAATATATTAGATATTTTATGGATGCTAACTTTCTACCAAAATACAAATCTGAAAACTCAATACCACTGTTATTTGTTTTTTCTTCTGAAAAAGTCCATTTTTTAATTATTACTCTGCTACATACTTAGCACCTTAGCCTTTTCATAGTTAAACGTGGCAATGTCGAATGTAAAGAGGACTATCTTCTATTAAAAGAAATAGTCACATACGAGCGCAGTACTTAGGCAATACGGTCATTCAAACCATACAAGTCTCCGGATAAAGACCAAATCTTCCCGGCTTTGCTTCAACAAAGCTGGGAAGTCGTTGGCACAATTTTAGTGCATATCTTTCGGGCCTGTTTGGCTTTGTCTGTAAACCTCATCAGCATGCAAGCCTGTTGAACCTTAAATTAGGTCTTTCGTGAAAGAGGGCGAATATCTTTCAATGAACTGTTTCGTCTGTCTCTGTCAAGGTGAGATTACCATCTATAATTCTAGATATCTTTGTGCTACCTACCCACTTCCTTGTGGCCTTACATATTTCATTGTTGACTTTTCGATGCCTCAGAAGGATGCCGGTCCAATGAATTGCATTGATGAGCCTTGTCTGGTCGTTCCATTCACTAATTCATTGCGTATATGACTATCGTGCCCTGCGCAGCCCTGCTCTATCTATAGTCCAATAAAACAAACCGAAAATTGGCCTTGAATAATACTATGATCATATTTTAAAATTCACCCTGACACACACGTATTTTTCATACCTTTAGTAATTCTGAATAGAACAGAAATCTCAAAACGTTATTTTTATCATCCAGTCTTCATGGGTCATCTTTCAGACGTATTTACAATAAGTACGTATCCTGTACTATATGTTGTATGTATGTATGTATATTTGGGGTAACATTCACTGAGACCAAAAAAAATTATTGTGCCCCCTTACTTCTACTCAGTTTCTGAGGAGAGTCTCTGAAACTAGTAGCTCCTTTAGTCCTATTTCCCGGAGGAAATGTACTATATGTTAATTTTTTACCAAGTTTATAGTGTCCCCTGTATAATAAAAAAGCGCTACCTCTACAATCTCCTCAAACGCACCGCTTAGGTAATCTAACCATATTATTCGTCATTGATTTGCGCACACTGTTGCTATGTGACCCTCAACGACAAAATCCAATAAAGTAACCAGTGGAAACAGATATTAAATAATAATGTAGTCTGGCAACAGCGCAAGGCCACTTCAAAGAACAGATAAATTCCCAAAATGTATCTGAATTAGGAATTTGTCACTGATATGAATCAGAGATATTCTGTCGGCAACATAAACTTTTAAAAAAATGTCATTTAATTTATTATTATTAAGTGAATAATAATACCGGTTAGTGAGCTAATAATTAATGTAGATTTTGTTTTGTTTGTTATTAGATGTTTGTTGTTACAAAATGAATTCTAAATTGATATTATTGTTGTTATGTGTCAGTGGTATAAGTGCATCGAAGATATTGGGAATCTTCGCGTTCTTTTCGCCTAGCCATTACTTTTTGGGTAAGGAATTAATGGTAGGACTTGCTGAAAATGGTCACGAGGTAACGATGCTGACTATCTTTGAAGAAAAAAACTTACCTAAAAATGTTAAATATAAACATATTGTTATGGAAGGAGTTCTTTCTAAACAACAAGGTAAGTGCAGTAATAGAGAGTTATTGTAACCACTTTTTCATCGTCTTTTAATAAAGGATTCCTTTATTTTGACATTTACGCTTGCGCATTTGACGTCTTTTATTAAAGGATCTTTAATAAAATAAAGACAGCCTGTATTTAAATAAAATACAGGATAACTTAACTTTAATTAAAGGATCGTTAATTTTGACGTTTTTGACAATTGAATTGAGAAAAGAAGAAATACTTTCCGAAATTGACAGCGACAATTAAATTAAACCTTACATTATTGATTCGAGTTAATTTCGTTCCCAGTTTCTCCAAGTATTTAATATAAAAAAATGTGCGAAGAACCTAAAAGGTTGCGATTTAACTACCTGTTATGTATTTTTTTCTTTTTCGGCTCGGAACGTAAATCACATTCTGAACCGAAAGAGAAGAAAATATCTTAGTGTTGAATCAGTTACAATAACTGTATTTTACATACCCTTATTTTCATCCTTTATTACAGGATCCTTTAATAAAAGAAACCTTTATTTCTGTTTTACAATAACTCTCTAAATATTTAAAACTAATATCTTTAATTTAAATGTAGGTACCTTACCTAATTGTTGTTTTGTGCCAAATTCGAATAGGAGAATTTATTAAAAGTATAATATATTATCATTATTCATACAGCTCCGTTTTGGCATTATTGGATGGTTAATTTTATTAGTAAAGCTTCTTGCCCTTTGCACGTAGATCCTAAGATCACACAATCGACGAGAAATACGCTGCAAGCACCAAAGACAGATCAAAGACAATTGACTGAACCGGCAATAGCGCACAGATGTGCTGGTTTCGGGTGAATTAATTATACGGGGGGATTCGAATTCTCACAATAAACAAAACATATTGAAGCACTTATTTTATTTAAGTATTGAATCAATGATATTATATATAAAACAAATTGTGTTTTCAACTGTAAACCGTAATATTTTAACAGCAAAAAAATATCTCTCCTCCTCCTGTATCTACATAATAATGATGTCCATTAGTAGATATGTAATGTACGTAAGGTATACGTCGATGCGATTGAAATATTCAACAAAGATATTTATAAGTTTCCCGAACACTTTCTAAAATTCATGCCGAACTTCTCCGGTAGATCCGGATGATTTGACACCCTATACCACAAAAAAGAATTGACGCTTATAAAATGGACCTTATATACCCAAGTAATAAGATTAAAATCTGTTTAAGCTAAGAATTGATTATTAATTCTTTTTTCTTACTTATTACCTAATTAAAATTTATGTTTAAACATTCTCTATACTATCAAAGTTGACGGGATTATTTATCTAACCAAACACACAAAAATAGCTTTATCAAAGGTATGTAGTCATATAGTAATATTTGATATGGTATTTATTTATTTATTTATATCTGTGCAGTTCTAATTTGACTAACCTAGTGAGCATCTCATATTGAAAAAATTCCAGAATTTTGTTCAGTGGCTAATAATTTTTTCTATTATTAACCTAGGTCAGTAATGGACTATTTCAAATATTTTGAGAATCCAGAACTATTAATTCAATAAAAGCTTGTAAAACATAATTTTGTATAATCAGGCCTGGAGATTGTCTTTTTTACATATTTGCTGCTTGAAGTTATATATCAAGATAAAATTATTTGAATAAAAATGCCATTAGTCTAATGGTTTAGCTCAACCAAAAAATTGACTGATGACATAACGAATGCGTTCATACTATATATCGAAAACTGACAGTGTACTTCTCAGGGCGAGTTGTACCAAACGCCTAAACTCGGTTTAATGATAACTGATGTTTAGACTGTGTCTGATTGATGTATTTATTATCAACAATTACACCAGTCTAATCATCAGTCAACATTAAACCGAGTTTAGGCCTTTGATACAACTCGCCCTCAGTCAGACGACGGGGTATTTATTTTGAATTTTTGTCTTAAATAAGCTAGTAGTGAAATAAATTTATATATACACCACGGTTGTGAAGACATTTGTAAACGTTGCTATCGTTTCTCATTATTTTTTCACAAGTAACAATGAGCGTTCATTACTTTACTAGATAGAAGGATATGTTATTTATACGATCTGTGTGGAGACAATGGTCGTTATTAAAATTATTACAAACAAAAACAGAAAAAATATGCATTTTCTTGTATGTTTTATATTCCTTTTTGTTGCCACCAGCACTCATGCTTCTGGTTAAAATGGTACTTTGTAACATTTTATTTTTAACATTTTTTTTTTTTTGAAAAATTATATCACTTGAGAAAATAACTTTTAAGAAGAGATATTTTTATCAAATATAAACAAAACAAAATTGGTAAATTCTGATAGGTGATTTATATTTGAAAAAATGGATTAAAATGTCTTTCCCCACCCTATAGGAAACTCCGTTATTAAATATAAAGGTCAAAAATTCTAGGACCTCTCAATACAAAAAATTGTAACCCCTCCTATCTCCTACACATGACAGCTAACCCCTTAGATATTTTGAATAGCAAGGAGGTAGCGCGATACTTCGTTGGAAAGCCGAACTCAAAAATGTATAATTTTTAAATTTTGGATTAACAATTAATAATTATCAAAAAATAATGTATTTCATTAATATCTTTAAAAGTTAAGGGACTGGACAAATTATCTCGATGAATTATTAAAATTTTTTTATATGGAGTGTCCCAATTAAAGCAAAACCAGTGTACATTTTTTTTTATTGTTATATCGCAAAGTGTGAAGGGGGTAGCTGTCAAGTGCAGAGGGTGAAAGGGGTGACAATTACATCACAATTGAAATAAAAATTGACGTGTTCGAGGATTTTTTATCTTTATCTCAGATAACGGAGTTTCCTAGGGGGTAAGACTTAATATCCGCAAAATTTTTAACATTTTAATTTTATTTCCAGAACTATTCAACAATTTCACAAGCAAAGTAAGCTCTTTCAACGTATTAAAAATGCTTTTCACCCCAATGGGAGGAGTCCTATCCGAAATGGTATTCGACAACCCTCAAATGAAACAACTTATAAAATCCAAGGAAAAATTCGACGTGGTAATAGTACCGCAATTTTTCATGGAGTCTCCCAAAGCTTTAGCCGCACATTTCGGTGCTCATTTAGTTCTTTTCAACAACCACGCGGCCCAATCTTGGATGAACCATTTTGTGGGTAACCCCAGTTTACCTTCGCTAGATACTCAAATTATGTTCGCTTTTCCGGCTCTGATGAATTTCAAACAGAGACTTATCAATACGGCAGTTGCGAGTGTGGCATACGCCAAACAAGTATTGATAGAATATCCTGCTGAAGCAAAAGTGGTGCACAAATATATTTCTGAGGACATCGACTTAACTGAAGTTCAATACAACGTTTCTTTGGTTCTTTCTAATTCCCACATAAGCTTGAATAGAGCCACTTCTTCGGTACCTTGTATGAAGGAAATTGCCGGCTTTCATGTTAAACCGCCTAAACAATTACCTGATTATTTGAAAAAGTATTTGGACGAAGCTAAAAATGGCGTTATTTACTTTAGCATGGGATCTAATTTGAAAAGTTCAGAATTAACCACGGAAACTAGAGAAAGTTTATTGAAAGCTTTTGCTAAGAGGAAGGAAAATGTCTTGTGGAAATTTGAAAGTGACGATCTACCGGGTAAACCGGACAACGTTAGAATAGAAAAATGGTTACCGCAATCAGATCTATTGGGTAAGAAAACTTTGTTTACAAAAATTTGTAGAAAAGGTAAAATAGTTTATTTATACATAACAAGAGTTTTAAGTTGCTTATTACATGCGAATAGAAAAGTTGTGTGATACTTCTATGAGCATGTAATAAGCTCTCTAACTCTAGTTGTGTACTATACTTTTTTTTACGAATTTTAATAATTTGTCTTTAAAACAAATGTACATTTATTTTACACTTACAGCTAGTGACAGCGGGTCTTATTATTTAATTATTAAACGTCAAAACAACCTCTACTAAATCGTTTCCATGGTTACTCGAAACCACTGGGTGATAAATTGTTGTTTTCCTAGTATTTTTTTATAACGTGCTAGTCGAGGTGCTAGTCATTACCTACGTGTCAGTATTCGTAATGATCTATTTATTAACTTAGTAACCAAATAGTAGGTAATAAGGAATTTACTAGTGTGAGAGTGGAAAAAGATAGATAGATAGATAGATACAGTTGGTTCGTTGGATCTTTTCCCATGCGTCATCATTAATATACAAACGCAATACATCAATACATTAAATAACACGTAGGTCGTAGTTGTAAGCAAAGCCTTTGGTCTGTCAACGACGTCTAGCGTACAGATTCGCGTTAAACCTATCGCCGACAATCATCATATGGCTATCTCTGTTTGTTATATTACGCTGTAATGGGACTAACGGTTTCATTTCGGGGGTTAAGATTCTGTGAGTAGGAAAGAGACGTAATACAAAAAGTAGTATGTGAATCATTTCATACATGGGAAAAGATTCAGCGAACAGACTGTAGATAGATAGATAGACGTTTCTTGTGGTATTTTTATTATTTGTTTTGTTTTAAATGGGAATTGAGAATTGAACCAAATCTTTTTCTGTGTTTTAAAGAATTATGCAATTTTTTAAATTTTCTTGCATGAGACGCTAAAAAAATTCAGCATCTAAACAATAGATGAAAGTTTCTAGGAGGACAAGTTACTAGGAGACATCTCCTTTATATCGGAAGGTGTAGGCTGAGACTTTTTCAATGATGATAACTTCAGGCATCCATTGAAAAAGGTTGTGGCCTTTATAATAGGGCTCGGCTTCATGGATGTCTAGGTAGCAGAAATGACACAATGGCCTCAGTGCCGGAACCTTGGCTTGAGTTTGTCCAGGACAAGGCTCGCCTGCAAACTTAGTAGTAGTAGTAGTAGTTGCACACGATAGACTGAAAGTTTCCTTCCTGCAAAGAGGTGTGTCCGTGTGTCCACTATCCCCATCGAATGCAGGTGTTCCCTTTGTTGACAGTGGCCAGTCAGAGATCCAACTGTTAACTGTAGGTTTTTCATGGTCATTTCCAAGTATTTCTACGAAGACAGCTCCTGGCAAAACAGCATCCCTTGATTCCATCTCATTTTTTTTATGGACTGAACATGAGTGTAACGTTTGGCTAGTTCCGCAATTGCCGAACTCGTCAGGCCGTAGGTGTTGCTGGGTTCTAAAAGTCAAAGCTCAACCGCGTCCTTGGCTACAGAATCTACAATGCGGTTACCTTTACTCGTGTCTTCAATCTACTCCAGGATAATTGTTAGGCTTTAGCTGAATCTTGTCTGTTCAAGGCTAATAGACCTGGTCTGCTGTCAGTGCAGATTATTATATTTAGCCAAGAATTTCTGCTCTAGCAAGTCTTTTTCTGGCAATTGAGGTATCGGTGATTTAAGTTTGAACCACGCTGGTATTTTTTCCCATTCACCACTTAGTTCTTGGGCTTAGTGATCTCGAGTGGACTCCACATTTTAAGCCTTTTTTGGTTTTGCGTGCTTTTCGCTGTGTAAAGAGCAGTTAGTGCTTTAAAAATAGATATTTTCGAGAATCTGAATTGAAAAGGATAATTTATTTGTTTGATATTTTTCAGCTCATCCCAATGTGAAATTGTTCATCACCCATGGTGGGTTCTTGAGTACAATAGAGACTGTATATCATGGTGTACCAACAGTAGCAATACCAGTTTTTGCCGATCAGAAACAAAATGCTGAGTTGGCAGTTACAGCTGGCTTCGCTAAAATAGTGGATTTCGTTGATATTTCAGAAAAAACTATTTCTGATGCTATTGAAGAGGTTTTGACGAATAAAAAGTGAGTTTTATGAAATATATTGTTAACCGAAAAATAAATAAAAAGTTGGTACAGCTGCCAATATTATTTTTAGTTGTTGCTCTGTAAATAGGTTGTAAAATTGATGTGGGCGCTTACCAATCTTTTTTCAGTAGATACATTTGACTAAAAATATTTCTCTTTCACATGTAGATATTCAGAAAACGCCAAGTACCGATCAAAAGTATTCCACGATAGACCAATGTTACCAATGCAAGAAGCAGCTTATTGGATAGATTACATCGTACGATACAACGGAGCACCACATCTGAAAGTAGCTTATGCTGCTTTAACTTGGTATCAATTTTTTATGTTAGACGTATTCGGTTTAATATTTGCGGTTATTTTTATGGCAGGTTTCGTTATAAAAAAGACTGTTAGTTGGGTATGGCGTAAAATGTGCAAAAGTAAAAATAAAACTGTACAAAGTTCATCGAAGAAAGTTAAAAAGCACTGAGCTTTGTTGAAAGTATTTTGATAATAAAATAATATTTTAATAATCTGTTGAGTTGGTATTTCTTACTGATGAATTTTACCGGAGTTCCTGGAATGAAATCTTTCATCCATAAATCAAACGATTTATTTTCTTGTAATGGTCTACTTCAAGATCTAGTGCTAGGAATAAATAGCAGAAAAACGTATGTAGGTACCAATAATCCAGATTATGTCATGAGACTTGAGACTGGACGTATAAAGTGTGCAGATAAGGTTTTCAAAATGATGTGAACTGGTTTTGTGAAATATTAGCTATGAATGAAACACACCTCTTTCTATGTTTGAATCGTCAACTCCAGCTTATGTCAGAATCATACATTTTGAAGTTTAATTGGGTCAAACACCTATTTATTATGACCGATTCTCTTGATGTATTAGGTGAGACTAGAAAGGTGCCCCCCTAAAAAAACGCATGGAAAATCGGTGTTAAAAAACGTGTTGAATGAAGAGCCACTTCAACTTCGAATGCTAATACCAAAGTAACAAAGTTTGCGCCAAGAACGGAGCTAGATTTAGTGATCCTGCAGAGTATCCTGAATAATGCAGCACAAATGTTTTTTTCGAAATCGAGACGTACCTACCTGCTCTGCACAATGGCCAAGAAAGCGAATACATACTTAACAAAAATATTTTTTCTACACCCACATGTATATTGTCCATTTTTCGCACAGTTTACAGAATGGAAATGTAGGCCATATCAGTTAACTGAACGTATATATTCATATACATCCTAGAACGTATATGGAATCCACCAATCAGCATTCGCGTTTAGTATTCGTCAACTCCCCTTCTTTGAATTTCAAAGAAACGTCAAAATAACTTATCGAAAAAAAGGCTTCCCTAGAAGCACTGGATCAAGAATATTTATTAACAATAATAAACATAAATAGAATAATCCGTATAAATTAACAACAAATACTGAAAACAGAATAAAATGGGTATTTAAGAGGACTTTTGATAGACGTCAGCTTTTATAAAATTTTGTAATTCATGTGACATTATAGATATCAGTTTAAACATTCCTCGGTGGTTGAGTTGTTATCATATACTGTTCGACTCGTGTGGATTGTCCATATCGCATTCGAACGATTGAGCACTCCGCCAACGGCGTCGTGCTCAAACTTCGTCCTCGTGCGATATGGCCATCATATCCACACTAGTTGCACAAACTACTATTATTGTTTTCAGTAACAGTATCACTTACCTATCTGGGTTGTGTCCTATACATTAATCTCTCAAAATTAGTATGCAACAATCCACCCATTTCAACCCATTGTGTTTTTTTTCTTATATTTTATCTTTATAATCCTCTGAGGATATATCCCAGGGAGCTTTCCTGTCCTTCACAGCACTATTCAAGATTTCATTGGACACACTTTCGTCCATTCCCACGAAACCAATGTAACAAAGTATTTAGACGAATAGTTGCGTTGTATCGAACGTCGCGTTCTCTAAAACACGACGGCATGTTTCAGAAAATACTACGGCAGTGCATAAATAAAAGTATTTGTTCCTATGTATTTAGTATTTAGAATAGGGCTCTTAGCTCGAAGACAGTAATTGGAATTGCGTCCCTATGCTAAGTACATCATGATTTGAAAAGTATGTTCTTTTCGTACAAGGAAGTTTAATGGATATTCGTTAGCTATGCCAATAATACGATATATCCTTGGCATGTGACTAGTATTTAACCATGCAGTACATGTATGGGGGGTGAATTGCACTTGGATGGGTAAATAATATCATTTAATATACACGCTGATTGCATATGCATAGGATGTACTGTATATTAAAAGGCCTATAACTGAGAAAGGCAAAGCACGTGATTGTTGCTAGAATGATATGACGTGTGTGTATGAAAAGCATATGAAAATGTTTCTCCTCTAGCGCACTTTTATCGAAGTTAGTTTATTTACGTCCCGGCCTAAGCGAATCGCCAGTTCAATATTGATAAAGGATACAGAGGACAAAAGATGATCATAATGACAGATAGTCAAGCAGCCATTAAAGCACAGAGCTCTTGTGTAATCAGTTCCAAAATGGTGAGGGAATGACTAGACAATCTCAATGAACTAGGTGAGAACAATATAGTCCCTTACTACGAATTCCACGACACACTGGAATAGAAGGAAATGAAATAGCAGATGAACTAGCAAAGAGGGGGACTAAAATACCTTTCAGGGGACCTGAACCCTTTTGCAGAACCAGCCCCAATGTAATATTGGAAGAAATAGGTGAAGCCGAAAGACAGAGATCTGACCATTGGAAAGATCTAGTAGTGCTTAGACAATCAAAGATTTTTCTGGGTGACTACAACCTGTTAAGATCAAATGAATCCATAAGTCAAAGTAAAACTGCGCTAAGTTTAAACAGGAATCCTACGGGATATTGTCGCCTGAATGGGCTCCTGAAAAAGCTCCAAATAGTGGAGGAAGAGGAATACACATACTTTCCAACTGCACAGCACTCCCGAATCTTGGAGCACAGTATCTGGGAGATTACTGGATTGAAGAGGAACATTTACTTGAGTTGGAGCCTGCAGATCTCCTAAAACTCTTCCTTTAAATAGGACTAAAGGCGTTTCAGAGACTCTCCTCAGAAACAAATTAGAAGTAAGGGAATACAATAGATCTTCCAGGTCTCAGTGATGGCCTGTTGGTTCTGCCAAAAAGAAGGTCTCAGTGAATGTTATCCCAAAAATACATACATACAAACGAATCGCCAGCATAATAAAGAACACGCGAGCAGTGAATAGCTGGAAACGTGCAGGAATATAAAGTTGGTTAAATGTATATAATAAGCAACATAATTTTTTATTATAAACATTTTGCACAAAGGATTAATATTAATTTTCAAACTGCTTTACATTCTCCTCTAATGCATTTAAGACCAATATTACATAGACCATTTATATCATCTCCGCATGGGTCGCATTTGTCTAAAATAAAAAATAATAAATAAAACACTTTAATTCTAGTGAAATAAGTTAAAGTATAACTAGAGTCAAAGTGATTACCATGCATGATTACCAAGCAATGTGGTCATATATATTTTCTAAAATTGGGACTCATTAAACAAATATTCCCCTTAGTTCGTGATGTTCTCAGAAAGCTAGTTTGGAAATATTTGAAAAAAAAAATACATTATATTTTATTAGTAAGCATTAAAATAAGTCGCTTGAAGTTGCTGAAAAAAGAAAGATAAATTAAAACAACTGTATGTATGACTACTAAAAAAATTTTGTTTATCTGACAACGCAGCTTCAGAGGTGTCGGATAACTCCTAAACAATCCAATCATCAAGTACAGCATTGTTTATAATATAACGAAGTAACGGGTCACTTACTAAGGCTGACCACTGTAACATCCAAAAAATGCAGGGTTGCGGGGCTTAGCGTTCTTAGACAACTGTTGTATTGTTTCTTCATTCAGGGCGTCTATGAATTTTGTTTTAAAGAAGTTTAGTGAATTGATATCAATATAATATTTATTGGATTGTGGAATTGAGTGAATTGATATTAATATTATACTTATTTGTTCGTACACGATATTATTTCACAATATTTCTACAAAAAAAGTTTTCACGCCGTTGGACAGCCTTCTCCAAATGGATTAAAAATATGGGTCATCACATTAACATTAGTTATACTATACATTTCAAAGTATCTGTATTTTTCAAGTTAAGCTTATGTTTAGTTCTTTTTCTGTAAAATGTTTGTGGCGAAAAAAATCACTAGGACCATTTTTGTAGAGAATGAACTGATCTTCATTTTCCATCCAATTGCGGGGCCATGTTTACCAGACCATCAGGGATGGATAATGAGGGAAATTTGAGAATTAAAATTGCGCCCGGTATATTCCTTTTTGCTTAAATAAATAGAGCTCAGGCGCGGATACAAGGGGGGGGTAATAGGGTAATTACCCCCCCCCCCCGAGTGATTAAAGATTTGTTCGTCCAAATGTGATTTGTGATTTTTAAGTGTATTTTTTTTTCTTATTTTTATGTTTTAAAAGTTTTTTGTTATTTTTTAAATAAACGAATCATTCAGGATTCAGTGATAAAATTATTTACCCCCCCCGAAAAATCTTCCCAGATCCGCGCCTGATAGAGCTTTAGGGGTTTATCGATCATCATTTACTAGATCACATACATCAACAACCACAAAAATACAGTGAAAAATATCGAGCAGCTTAAGTGCACTATATCTTTTATTTAAACTATAACTTACTCAATTTTTTATAACAATCCGGACAACATTTACATTTTTCAGGAACAGTAGCTTCAATTTCACTCGCAGTACAATTTACGGCTAAGCAACTAAACTTTTTATTATCACAATAATGTGGCGAACAGGTTGTATAGTCGGTAGGATCTACTTGTTTGTTTTCTGATTTTGCTGCAGACAAAATCGCAAATATTATTATAACCTGTACACATACAAGATTTATAAATCTTGCCATTTCTAGAATGAAGATTCACGATTGAAAACAAAGTATCACAAAATTAGTTTTTTTATTATTTTGTATAAGTGATACTTGTAAAATATTCAGTAATTTGTGAATTTAAATATCGTTCAACAAAGTTGAAGCTACCAATTATAAAAAATAAAAACGATTAAAAAAGCAGTGTACAGTATAAACACAATCTTAATCGAAGGAAAACGTGAGCTATTAAAAATATATTTACATGAAAATAATTGTTGTAACTGTGTCACTGGTTTCATAAACATAATATATACAGAGCGGGTCCCCAGAATGGCACCCCGGATACCCATGCAGAGGCGCCCCTGAGCATCCCCAAAAACCCGCGAGTAACGAGTTTGGAGCGATTTTAATGCACGCTATCATTCCTTCCCCAATTCACACCCTGCGCCACAGAGCCACCACCGAGCTCAGCAGCCCCGAAAACCATCACCGAGTAACGATTTCCGAGAGATTTTTCCGAGTTTCCAATTGTTTTTTGTGGGAAAGCTAGAAACTATTGTAGTCATTCAATAAACCCTAAAACTATACAGTTTTCCAGAGAATTTTAAAAATTGTTTAGGTACTCTGAAGTATTTTGACCATCTACGGAACCGATAACTTTAATGACGTTGTTGTTAAATATTACTCTATACTTGGCCAATAATTGTTGAAAGAAATTGGACCAAGTTGTCTGTGACTATTCGTACTTTGATATAGGTTATGATTTCGATTGCAAAAACACCATGGAGTTTTTGCCTCAAGATTTCGCTACAGAAAGAAGAAACAGATTTTTCCAGGGACTCGTTTCAATCAATATTTGCCACACTGGCATCTAGTATCAAGAAGTTTTTATTGTCCGGCAAAAAACACACCTACAAGTAATGGCCAGAATTTCGCGTGCTGTAAAGTGGACGTGTTATCGTCATCTACAATTTTTCTCCCAAGCCCAAAGCACGAGGACCAACACTTACTACCAACATTTACTAGAATATATACATCAACAACAACAACAACAACAACAAAACAGCAAAAAAATATGCACATTATATCTTTTACTTTAACTAGAACTTACTTAATTTTTTATAACATTTCGGACAACATTCACATCTTTCAGGAACAGTTGCTTCAATTTCACTCGCAGTACAATTTACGGCTATACATTTAAATTTTTTATTATCACAATAATGTGGCGAACAGGTTGTATAGTTGGTAGGATCTACTTGTTCACTTTCTGATTTCGTTGAAGACAAAATCGCAAATATTATTATAAACTGTGCACATAACAAGTTTATAAATTTCACCATTTTTAGAATAAAGATCGTTTTACGATTGCAAACAGAATATCACAAAATTAGTTTTTATATTATTTCGTATAGGAGATATACCTACTGGGAAGTCCAGTAATTTGTGAATTTATGTAGGTATCGCTGAACAATCTGAAGGTTACCAATTATCATAACAAAAACAAAAAAACAGCAGTATTAATGCAGTATAAACACAATCTTAATCTAAGATAAACGTGAGCTATTGATAATAATAATAATAATAATAATAATAATATTTATTGCTTGGAAACAAAGTTACAGCAAGAGTTCGGGTAAATATAATAATAAATAAATTGTAATGAAAAAAACATACTATACTTATTTTTTCATTTATTATAAATACCCTGAGCTTTAATATACTAATAATGCAAGTAACCGAAAATGTACCTACACCTCTTTGATATTTTCCAAAGCATTTCCGAATTTTCTAAACATTTAGTCTTCGCTCTTATCACACAATATATACTTATTATTCAGAGTCCGTTAAATGTCCGGGACCGGACAAGTATTGAAGTAAAATTTTTGAGAAATTGGCTTAATCAATCGTAGACAATCAGAACTAAAGTTGTGTTTACACGAGTCCATTGTGGGCAGATTACTTGGAGCAGGTAACCCAAGGCAAGTTACTGTACTGTCCATACGACGTCTGTTGTGAGCGAGAAAATTTTTAAGTAAGTTGTAATAAAAATGTCAGAAAGTGCATCTTCTGTGTTATCTTATGATGTCGTGAAAGAATTGACGCGAAATCTTATACTGGAATTTATAAGTGAATCTTAATACTATTGGAAGAACTGGAAAATAAAAAGCTATGGGTGAGAGAGTGGCTAAACAGGAGAGATACCCGTGGTGCATCAGTTCAGTTACTAATAGAACTGCGTAATGAAGACCCTAACCTATTCGAGCATGTTTGCGGATGTCACCTGAGAGTTTTAATGCATTATTTAATTATATTCTTTAACGCGTTTGTTATTTGCGACCGATCAATATTTTTAGTCTGAATCGTTCGTTTATTACATATAGAGCATGGAGACTTTCGTTATAGCATATGGCTCAAATTAATCTGTGATGCATATAACGAACGCAGCTATTATATTCACTAAATGACCGACAATGACTGTCATATTATTAATATTGTCAATATACACTCCCTGAGCTCCCTGTTTATAGAAAATTAGTATATTATTAAACGAGCAATTTATGATAGCCATAATTCACGATGGGTGACGTTTGCGTTTTTTTGAGGTATGATAGGGACCAAAATATTTTAGAAGTTTCATAATTCTTTTCTTGATAACGGTAGATATAGACGTTGAATTCAATATATAAATTTTTTGTTCTATTTCCAAAAAGATTACTAACCGTACTAAAATTGCTAAGAATAAATATTTCATTTTGTTTGTTTGTTATTGTAGGAATACTTGATTTGTAACTTAAGTCAAGAGACGTTTCTATAATTGATACTAAGTAATATATTTGTTAATTATAATCGTTATAAATAGTGACTTTATTGAAAAATAATAAAATTTCAGGCAATAAAAACTATACAGTGGCTTAGATATTTATAGTCACAAAGAATGAGCAAATTAAATTTTTAGATTCATTCATACGTGATTGATTGATTGATTATACAGTACGTCCAGTCTGAAGTTACGAATCCTCAAAACCTTAACGTTCAATATGTTTAATATTCTTCTCATTGGAATCTTCCTGAAGAAATCCTGCTTTGCTTGCTCTAGTCAACAGTAATTACACAAGTTGTGGTGATTTTTTGATAATTTTAACTAGATGCACGAATCCTTGTTGCGATGGAAATCCCACTCGTGAGATTTCCTATAGTTTATAAAGGTACCTAGAGAGTAATAAAACCTCATTAGGTATGCAAAGGGAACACAAAGTGAATCAACGAATACTTAATACACTTTCAAAGTTTGGCATTAATTTCATTGTAAAATTCTTTCTTTTTATCAAGTGCAAGGTAGGGGTCAATATATAGGTTAAGTCTATTGCTATCCATTAACAAACACTGAAAATAGTGTGCCAAAGGCGTGCAGGTAGAATAGTCGTGAAAAGGAAAGAATTTCATTTTAACAGAATGAAAATTGGGCATTCTGTACACAGTATTAGGTACACTTATTGTTTATTGAACATTATACAATGAGCCGGAAGATATTTTATCATTTCACCAAAATAGTCCTAACCATAGTCCATACCCTCGTGGCATTCCAAGACCTACGCCTATGGCCGACACCGAATAGGTTTAGATATAAGGAAGTTTACATGAAATTACCTTATTTATTACCCCTATAAAAACCTCTATAAATTCATTATATTCTCTCATTAAATATAAGCTCGTGATATGATTAATAATCGAAGATATATCTCGTAAAACCGAAGCAGCACATTTAACTCGTCCTTCGGACTCGTTAAATCTGCAGCTCGGTTTCACTCGAAAATATCATCGATGATAATCATATCACTTGTTATATTACGTATGATAATATACTATTGCTCTGTTGACAAAGTTACTACGAACAAAAATCAACGCAATAATAAAGTTACCTTTATTACATTATTTTATTTATAAAGGCCACATTTTCAATTTTATACATTTTTTTTCTTCATTGCAATAATTTCCCCTTTCACATATAGTACCCACTTCTCCACAAGCTTCGTCTGTACCTAAAACAAAAATATTTCTTATTCTTAGGTTTTCATAAAATTTTTCAAACTATCTCCAGCCCCTTAAGCTAAAACCTTCTTCAGTTTCTTTTTGAAAATATTATTTAACAACCTCTCTATAGGCAATTATGGAATTCAATGCTTTTACACCCTCTAACTGATCCTCTTCTTTTGGCCAATTTCACCTACATTTTTTTATTCGATACCTTCCATATTAATACCAAAGTCTATTATCAAGAAGTCAGCTCACTCTCTCGACGACCCGAGAATCCCCCTCCTGCCGACACTCACCCTCTCAGCGACGAAAGGCACAGCCGCTGTGTATTTATTGATTTTTTCAGTTCTGTTTGACTTACACGGTGGTGTAGCTGAGCGTTGTATCGGGTGCGCCCAAGAAAGTGATTTTGAATTTTAATTTGTGCGAACGTTATCTGCTGTGTTTTTGATTGTGTGCGATGCCTTCTTGTGGGAATTATTGTTGCGTTGATTTCTGTAGAAACAATACTACAATTCATAAACAATTATCATGTTTTGTTAAACACAAATGAAAAATTTGTCTAAACTTTTGTAATAAGGAAGATTCTGACCAATCCACATCATTCTGCGAAAAAAAAGTCTATGAAGGTAGAAGGCGGGGGCGGTTTGGAGGCTTGACAGTTCCTCCAAAAATTTTCAGTGAATATATGATTTCTTTAGAAAATATATTCACTGAAAATTTCAATGATTTATGTGTGCAGGATTATGTAGGAATGAAGTTGAAGACCAAGTTGTCCACTGTAGCATTTTCGCATCCTTGCCCAAACTTCCCATGGGAATACCTGCTGTCCTTATATACAAGGGTGCGAATCTATTACACACTTAAATTTGCAAATTCCTCACTAAGGACATTTAGAAAGAATAAAAACATCCTAAATTGAAAATCTTAAAAAATTTATAAATATTCAAGTATTTATTAATTTTTAAGAATGTTCATGTTATTTTTATTTATTTATTCAATACAACGCTACAGAGTACACTTCAAATGGACTTGACCTAAATAATTGTTCATTTGTATCCGTTTTGTCCCAAGTAGATGCTAAACTGTGTTATTTATGTTCATTCTGTATTAGTTATTAAGTATTATCAGATATACGCTCGGAAGTCTATGTTGATGATTTTTTTCAAATCATTCCTCGGTTAAAACAAAATTTCTAAAAAGCTATATATATATATATATATAAATATAATTTATATAAGTTTCCAATATTTCTCAAAACAAGAATAAAGTCAACATATTTTCTAATTGCACCCGGTAAATTCCTTCACAAATGAATTCACCATCCGTCCCCTCGTATACTACCAAAAACAGGTGTCGCACATGATTTACGACTCCCAGCAAAAAATGCCGGCGTTTTCCGACGATCAAAAGAGTGAGCTGACTTCTTTAATAATATAATATATAGACTTTGTTAATACCAAAGTCTACTATTCCCCTTCACTCCATAAAAACAATAAAAAATAATCAAAAATTAAGAAGTTTATATGATTACTGAAAAAAAGGAATCTTCTTGAAATTGGGTATGTTAAATTTACCTTTTATAACGAAACATGCAGGACAGCAAACGCAAGGATCTGTTCTTAGTTCAGTTCCTGTTGGACACTTAGGAACGCCACACTGAATACCTCGACAATTGGGTGGGTCACAGTTTATGATATGAAATGCTCCAGAATAAAAGCAAACGAATAAAATTGCTACAAACAAATATTTCATTTTAATTTTTTTCTTTCAAAAGTAGGAAAATTTAATTCGTAGATTTAATCAGAAGACGTTTGTTTCAACAATAATAAATTTGCTAAGTATAATCGTTATAAATAACATTGACCTTCTTTGGAAAGAATAAAATTTCCAGAAACAAACATACAGTGGCTTGGGTGTTAATAGTTACACGACTTGAATGGATTAAAATGTTGGTTTCTTAAGACAAATTCACTCGTAAATTGATTGATTTTTCTTGGATGTACTTTTTATGACAAAAGACTAGCTGTCTAGTCATTTCACTATATCTTCTTTGAGAAAACTTTGTTTTTGATGTTTTAGATTGATTTTAGATCCAAAAAGTGTGTGCTTTGAAATTCGAAGATAATGTATTAGGCTCTGTTCCTCACCCTTCCTTGCAAAACAGATTAATTGGCTCATCCTATCACTTTCCTCATTGGATCCCTGCTCAGATTTAATATTTCTTCAGTCAGCGACTCCAAGCAATTTTATGTGAGTCCACTAGAATATACACCTTCCTGCTGCTGTCTTTAACATCTCCAATGCTGGTGCAGAATCAGTAAATGCAGTTTTCAACCTTTTTCATTGAAGGCAATCAAGCTTCCACTTTGACATGAGACGGAAAATTTAATTTGGTTTACGGTTGAGCTGCATCTATGCACAGACAGGCAAATTTCAGGTTTTGATAGCTCCAGTTCTGCAGCTTTCTTTTTATCTGTTTTCAACTACTATTGGCATAAGATTAACCCTCACTATGCCGCTGTTGGCCAATTGGCCGATTAGATACAGATGCTACCGTTGGCACGTGCCAATGAATATCGCTAAGGTGACGGTCACCTTCACCGAATAAATCCGCATTCTCGCATCCCTCGTACACGAGCTGCCACTGCTTGATATATAATGTTTTTCCAAATTACTAAAATGAAAACAGCTTATTATTAGCTAATGTTCTTTAAATTGAATATTAATGAAAAATATAAGTATTCCGTACATTATCTATACGAAATGAATTTATTGTAAACAAATTTATAACATTAATAATATTGATTGGATGAAATGTGTTGCTAAGAGCAATCATGGTGTGAGATAAAGTCAAATTTTTATATAACCAACATTGGATATAAATATTTGAAGAAAACACAAACTTGGCATTCTGATTAATGTTTCAACATTCTAATAGTGATATTCAAGGTTTTAGTTCGATAAAATAAGGTTATTTTTCGAAATATTCCAATGCCTTTGCCTCAAATTACTTTTACATTTGATACAAAGGTTGTGAAACATGAAATTTTTCACACATTCTCAATATATTTCAAAAACTGCTGGAGACAAAATTTGTAGAGAATTTTAAACTTTCCAGCATTTATGAGGAATGTCTTTTGCGACACTCGACCTTCAATAGCGAACTTAATGTTCATAGGAGTATTTATGTTATGTTGTGTCATACATCTTTTAAATTGGCGACGAAAAAGAGAATATAGGAACAAATTTAGAGCCGCTTTCAGAAGAGGCTCCTCCGAGTAAAGATAAAATAGTGCATATCATAAATTATAGTCCAGGGAGCGACCAAATAACAGCGGAAATGTCGAGGGAAATGTTCAAATATGGAAGAACGCAAGTAGTTCATGAAATCGTTGAGTGATAAATATGAAATGCAAAAAGAAGATTCTAGAGAAAAAGATTGAAAATATAATCGGAGAATACCAATCTCAATTCAAAAGAGGAAGGAGCACAGCACTTGTAACAATAATGAATTCAAAATAAAAGCATTCGTTAAAATGAGACAAAACAAGCATTATAACTTGATATTAAATTCCGATTGAACTAAAAGTGATACTGATTGCTTAGTAGCTACAGCAAACTACCCCAAAGAAACTTTCTCAGTTCCTTTCCTATGGTTAATTCTGGAAAATTTAACGGTATTCTAAAAGATTTTGATCACATCAACCGTCCGAGGCTCTAGCTTCAATCCCCTCTATCCAGAAACTGTCAACTGAATATCACATGGTCCAAGGAGTTCATCACTTTTGTCACCATCACCAGGAAGGCTAAATAAGGCTTCTAGTGCTGCCGTTGGCGTGCTTCTGACGCACCTTGCCTAGTCCTATCATTGCATTCTTTTGTATTGTATTTGACCATCAGATCAAAGACGCATAAATATGTTATTATGGGCTTAACCACTACACTGTATATCTAATGTATCATTTGTGGACTCAAACCCCATGTTTTCTCACAAGTTCGCCTTGCCATCATTAATGTGGTTTGAACACTCCTCAAGTCAAAAAAATGTGGTTTCCGATCTTGTTGCTACTATTTCCATTTATTTGGCCCATGTTAATCTCGAGTCAATGATCATCCTAAAAACAGATAAAGGTTTTCTTCTCTTTGATAAGAAAATTGTATGAAAAGTCTGAAAGTAGCATATAGATAGAAAATAGTTTATTATGCAATGAGCACAAAATGATGCGCATTTTGCACGAGTATGAAATTTGCAGCACGAGCCGAAGAAAAATGCTGCAATTTATACGAATGCAAAATGGCCATTTTGTTGCGAGCTGCATACTATATTTTTTCTATGACAACATATCGTTCACGTTTAATACACGATTTTGTCCTTTGATCTACTTTCCATTCCAAAAAAGGTTATAAGCGCATTAATACATAGTCTTCTACAATTCCGGTAATAAATTCAGTGTTCGTACCCTCTATTATGTTCGGAGGTCTCAAGTCATTATCACCATCAGTTTTCATTTCAATTAATAGCTTTTATAGGAAACAACTATAAAATTAATCTTTACCTTCTAAATGGGAATTCAAATTAAGATCGCAGCGCCAACTGAACTATTTCTTTGTACTTTGTATATAACCTCAAATAAATTTTACACAACATTTTTCATTGTTTGATTGTAGTTTAGACGTTGCCTTTGGCTTTTTTTTCGTTTTTCATTATAATCATATTCATTTTAAAAGTATTGTTAACTATATTTATTATACAAATTTTATGTCAAGGTAATAAAATAATGTCCACAGAAGAGTATGCCACCAGATGATAGAGTATCGCTTATATTTAATTCCCAAAACTTTGTGAGAAACGATCTGACATTTCATCAATTTGCCGCTGGACGTCATAATCTGACAAGCCGTAGTCGTCGTGATTTTAGAGTGAACCTAGAACATGCCTAGAACTAACACGAAATATTCCATTTCGCATTTGTTGCCTAGCAACAGATGTGAAAATGAAATTCTGTACCAAATGTGCTCGTTTATGATTGTAACGGTTATAAAATGAACATTTATCGAGGTTGTCGTAAAAAAAATTTTTATATCAACGCAATTATTGAAATGAGTTGACTAATGAAGATCAAACGATAAAACTATACACATAACAACCAAAAATCGACAGCTCATTGTAGTTATCAAATTTTTTTTTTTCGATTAAAATACATATATAAACTTCAACAACGAAGCCAAATTGATTACTATAAATAATTAAAATGGCAAAGTTATTGTTCATATTTCTTTTTTCAAGTTTTTTGTTACAGACTCTCTCTTTTTTTTGCGACCCACCTGTTTGCGACGATATTGTTTGCGGCAATACGAAATGCCCCTCTGGAACTGAACTAAGAAGAGATGCTTGTCTTTGCTGCCCTGCTTGTTACATCGTAAGAAGTAAGTCACAAAGTATTTACATTAATTTAAATATGTTTTGGACAAACGAGCAATCGTTGTTGAAATCGTTATACTTATATTATATTGACATTTTTCTGCAAAGGAAAGTGGTGGATGATTCTCCAGCTTCCTTTTCCTAGTGAAGGGAACTATAACAGCTTTACCAGGGTTAACACATATCTGTTTCCTCTGACACTAACTGTGGACATCGTCCAACGTCAAGATGACAAGATGGTATACGCTTGCAGCTCTACCCTCTTCTTTCGAGAGAGCTAAGCAAGTTATCCATCAAGAGTGACCATAATATGGAAGATAATACTCAACTTTGTGGGCAGCCTATAGAAAACTTATTGTAAATGGTCTCGTCCTAAAAAGAAGTAGTGGCTGTCCCATTTTTTGAGTATAGCTTATATCCAACCGGTACTTAATGGTTGGTTTCATGTCCTTTCCAGTCAAAGCTGAATAAAATGGTGGTAGGTAGTGCATTGTCAAATTTAACGTTTGCTATATGTAAAAATAGCAAATATAGGACACCTAAAGCCCGGATAATATAGGTACGTCACAAACGATGACGCTCACCAAGGACAACAGCTGTCAAGTTTTGCCGCGGGTAGCCTCGAAAAAACTGATAATAGATACTGCTATAGTCAAATGCGCTCTTATCGTGCGGGTTTAAAGGTCACTAACCAAATGTATCAAATCAGAAAACACAGAGGTTACCAAAATGTGAGATTACACTAACGAATTTCCAGTTTTTCTTTAACTCTCGAAATAATCTATAAGATTAAGTACCTTTTTTTGCTCCAGGATGTAAGAGAAAACGGAAAATTGCTTCTTATTATTCATACTGTCTCTTTGAATTGTCAAAGTCACGAAACTGACATATTTAAATAAAAACTCTTCTGGTGAAAGACTTTTTAGAATCGCTGAAAACTAAATACATATCCTTCTTTTTCCCGTCAAAATTGCATAAGCCTGTCTTATTCAGCTTACGGATTTTATTGGGAAGTTATGATTAAGCACAATGAAAGAAAACAAAAGCTTTGTTGAATCGTGTGACCCGCAAGATAAGAGTGCACCTGACTATATATAATTTTTTGATCTAAAAACCATTTGTAATTGGCGCGTTTATAATTGATGAAAATTAAGACGAGGGCAAACGTTTAAAAATTTCTCAATTTTTGTATATGTTTGGTAACCAATATATTATATTATTGACATCTATCATTTGATCTACAGGTGGAGGCGAAAGTTGTTCAAGTGACGATACGATATGCGATCATGGTTTTCGTTGCAATGAAGAAAAAAAATGTGAAAGGGTTAAAATGGTGCCCTTTTGAAACAGATTTAGATATATCAGTCAGATCGTAGCTCATATAGGTGTTAATGCTCTTATCAAATTAAACAATGTTCATTATTTCGTATTATTGAATATTCCTCAGATCACAGTACAATACCAATTGAAGAAGAAACACTCCTTGTGTGCTCAACCAACGAACTCACTGTACCATTCATTTCTTGATACTATTCTGGGGATTTTAAACCTTCCTGAAGCTTCATTGTGGATGAAGCAAGAATCCTGAATTTTCAGTGGATGTTATTACTGTATACAAATGCAATTGATACTGAGGGTTGATAAGCCATTGTTGAAAATTGATGAAAATTAACTGAGATATGCCGAAGTGAGCCTAGGTGTTGTTTTCTCAGTAGATGTTAAAAAAAAAGTTAGTAGCATACATTGAACGGCGGTACGCATAATAAAACCTATAAATTTTTTCAAAATGTGATAATATTTAAGAACAATTACTTCATGTATGAACTTCGACAATTGCGGGACTAGCCAAACGTTACACTAATGGTCAATTCCTTAAGAGATTGGAGGGAATGGTATCAAAGGATGCAATCTAGTCAGGATCTCTCTGGGCCCTGGGAAGCTGAATTTGGAGAAATATTTGACGATGACCAAGAAAAACGTACCCCACGTTTAACAGTAGGATTTCTTACTGGTCACTGTCAACTAAGGAAACACCTCCATACTATGGAGCTAGTGGACACATATCTATGCAGGGTGTGTAAACAGGAAGATGAAACTGCCAGGCATGTTTCATGCGAGTGTCCGGGAGTTATCGTCAGTAAGAAAGTGTGTGTTCGGTAAGTCTTGGCCTGCCGATATAAAGGAGATGTCTCTTAGTGACCTGTTCACTTTCCTGGGAAGGACAGGATGGACGATGACCTAGGAGGACGACTCTTCGGGAGGATGTACAATGGTTTACGTGTGGCCTAAGTGCTGTGAGCCTACACTCACCCTCCCTACTCTACAGATACCGATATGTTTGAATCTTTTGATACTTACAGTGAAATATTTTTGTTATGATGCTAACTTCAAGTTGGCTTCCAATTCCTTATACTACTAATTATCATAAATTGCTGTTGAATGAAAATATTGAGTATTAACAATTAGGAAACTAATGTAGATATGCCATGGGATATAACTAATCAGCTCTTTATTTCCATGTAATTTCCATATAATTTGGCGCCTTCATAATAAATAATATCAGTAATCAGTTCACAAAAAATATATTTGCGTGAACTTGGCGTTGCAATGGAGACTTTTAGCTTGTCTTAAATTTCTCACTTATCCGTATACGTAACGAACTGCGCATGTGTAAATATCCTAAAATTCCTCCAGAAAATAGTACTGAAGGAAGAAGGAGTTTCCGAGACTCCCATGAGGAGCTAGGTAGCACAATTAATAGATCTTTTAGGTCTCAGTGAATGTTACCCCAAAATACATACAATACAGTAGCAAATTATAAAATCCGCTAAATTTGAAGTTAATCTGCAGAATATATTCCCAAAAGTCATTTGCAAAAGAATTGATAAACTTATTGAGGAAAACCGAGGTAACATTTAATGTTTTTTGATACTGTAGCATTATTTAAATTATTATCCTATGAAGATTAAAACAAAATGGTTCTTTATTTTGTTATTAAATGCTGAAAAATTGATTAGTTCCAATACATTCAAATAAACAACATAATGTTCTTTATTGTTTATACTTTTTAAACTCCCATTTGCTTAATAAATGACCTAAACAACACCGACATAATACAAAATATCAAGATTATTGCGCAACTCTATGTTTAACTTTTAATATGTCGAAAAATAATGACCACATGTGGTTGTTCCTTCAAAAGAAAATTGAAATCTTGTTGCTCCTTTTTCAGTCCACTAATATAATTTAGTAAGGCGGACACGTATAGTATCTACAGTTCTTTCAAATATGAAACGTCAAATAATTTTGTTTGAATAAATAATGTAGCTTTTGAATTCTCAAATACCCTAACCTAACCCTGCAACTAAGAAAGGAGTCACATTTTATCCTAGTGATTTGGATTGACTGTTATTATTTTTAGCTCAAGCTGAAAAGTTGAAATATTTTCAATTGACAATGCAGTATTCTTTGAAAAAATAAATTGAAAACGAGGAAATAAAAAATTATTTATCATCCCCCGTTATTTCTTGAAGAAATAAAATTTAACTGAGTTATTTGAATTTATATTAGTCTAATTTAATCACATCTTTGAAGAATTAAAAAACGTCATCATCTCATGGAGGCAAATTTTAATACACTTAACCAAAAACAATCATTTTACAGCATTGAATATTTTTTGTATTAAAAACTATTATACTTATACATAAAATGTGAATCATTTTACGTTAAAAGCTTTTTTCAATTATTCCATTTTTGATTACTATTTAAATAATAAAATAAAATCGTGAATATTTCAACTTGCTCAATTTTTAACACATTTTCCATCCCTACACTGTAAATCGTCGTCACAGATGGAATCGGTTGTACCGCATGACTCTCCCTCTTCTGAAATAAAAAAATGATGAATTAACACAAACCAGGATAAAATTAAAGTTGTCTTATAAACATAAATTTCTGCCTTGAATCCTATTTATACCGGCAAACTAGCATAATAGAAGTTTACCATTGTGGATGAAAGGTACATGATTTCAATTGAACAATCGACTTAATTTAAATTTAGTTTTTAACGACAAAAAATCCTCTCGCATCATTTTCTCTTTAATGTCTAAAAAAATTAGTACACTGTGAATAAATTTTTTTCAGATTCATCACAAGCGTATTAGTCGGGGGGACCAACAGGTATTTTTATTAAAAAAATTATTTTCAAGTTTTCCATGCATCCGACACCGAATTTGGAAAATTCAAGATAATTTTCATAGGAAATGTTCTCTTCTTCCAAATCGATATCATGAACCGTTTTCGAGAAAAATAAATTTAAACTTTTTGTGTTTCTTACATAAAATCATGTTGGATTATAAAATTGTATCTGTAATATCAATTTGGCTTTAAAAAATCAATTCTACAGATACTGGTAACAAAAGTAAGTATTAAGCTGCTTACATTGCTTTGGAAATTTTTAATTCATTTCATTTCGTGAGGGTATAAAACAATAATCAACATAAATAAATAGAAAAAGTTTAAATTCAATTTTCTCGAAAACGATTCATTATATCGAAGCGTCTTCGAATTGAGGTTATTTGAGCTTAATCGACTTAACACCTTGTTACTTGTTACTTTAGTTTCCGTTTGGCAGGAGTGTTTCTGGACACCCTGTATATTTGGGACATTTCATTCAAAACTTTTTGTTCCCAAAGAAACACGTATACCCAATCAACTTTATCGGTCCAAATATTTTCAAAAAATATCTTGTTCACTTACTTTTAACAATGTAGCAGCCAGGACAACAAGCGCAAGATTTATGTTTAAGTACTGTACCACCCGTACAATAAGGAATTCCACAAGCTATCTTCTTACAATCCACGTGTAGTGCACCACAATTTTCTTGACCGAAAATTTCGGTGGCAAAACAAGTTAAAACAAATAACAGCAAAACGAACTTCATTTCGATTTCTTTAAATACGATTCACATCCACGGCTTCTCAACTAGACTTTTATAAGCAAAATCTTATACGCCGGGAGATGTACTGGGGGAAGTTCTTGAATATATGGCATTGAATTCCAAAGAGGTCATGTTGATATTGACTTTTAAGATAGGGTAATCGGAGAAAAATGTTTTTATAGTTGAAATTCAGAGACAAAAAGATATAGTTTATTTACGATAAAAAGTCAAAGACGTTGCTACCCAAAATAATGTGATGTTGCCCAGCTGTAGTATTTTTCTTTACTTAACGTCTTATCTTGCGGGTCATACGATTCAATAAAGACATACTCACAGTTTTTGCTTTCTTTTATTGCATTCAATTATAACCTAACCTAACCTAACCTAACTTCTAAATAAAATCCGTAAGATGAATAAGACAAACAACCGAAAAAGAATATTCCAGGTTTTGGCGGCGTATTCAAAATTACTGTAATACTACTTTTATGTCAACATGGCATTTATAATCCATTTTTTGATATTCTATTAAAAAAGTAACTCAACATTTGATTGATAATACAATAATAACAATCAAACCGTCAAGTTACATTGGATGAAATTTTTATATATTTTATTAAAAGCAAATTGAAGTAGTTACAATTTTTTACTTATGCCTTAAATTCATGGTGATATTTGGAATAACTTTGTTAAGTAAATTATTAGATACTGAAAACTATTTATACTGATTTTTGATTTGCGAATAATAAAATTGAATCCTTCAATTTTTTATACATTTTTTATCCTTGCACTGTAAGCCGTAGTCACAGATGGAATCGGTTGTACCACATGACTCTCCCTCTTCTGAAATACAAAAAAAAATCATTAACACTAAAATCACAAATAACATACAAGTTTCACTAAACTGAAAAATACGTATATTTTCAAAATATCCCAAAATTTTGTATGCATTACTTTATTGAACTATTACTTAAGGACGAAAAATGACCAGGGTAGGAATACTGATTTCTGAAAATCCTCCTTAAGGTTGTGTGCATCCCTATTTTTAATTACTGTATATAATTAATTTCTTAGAATTCCTATAATGTTGGGGATTCTACCCATTCGAATGAAATTATGTGATGATTCATTTACCTTTTTCAATTAATTGGTGAAAATAAAAATGTATATGCCTTAAAGTTACTTTTAACATTGACATAAACATCGACAACATCGTCCCACGACTGTCGGTATTTTTAATTTGATGAAAATATTGACTGGATATGTATGAAAAACTAGTTGTAGTTTATAAAAATTAACCTTCAATGGGCTAGTTTCATGGGTATGAATTAACAAGTGAATTCATATCAAGAGGGTTGAAAGTAACAATATATTTTTTTATTGTAACGATATTTATCTCAAAAAGTTATATATATTTAAGAAATTTAGTTTCAAAAATGTTTTTAGATTCAAATAAACTGCTTTAATTAAATAAATGGCAGAAGCTCTTGTTGTCAGATTCAAAGTAGGCACATTCTGCTGTTAATTAGGACAAAGTGGAAGTCGACTAGACTAATTTGACAGTTGTCAATTTACATCATACACGTTCAGTTAGAAGAATAAGCGATCCGGAACTAAATCGATCTTCGAATTCTTCGGAATTCTAGGTTAACCCAATTTATGCGTGTGTGTGTGTAAGCTCAACATGGCTGACGAAGATTTGAATATTTATTACAAAAAATCGGGACCAAAATTTGTAAGGAAGATACCAATTATAGACCAGCCATTCCCATAACGGAGCGTCTTTTTTTCGACGCTAAATTCCTTAGCAATTTCCATGAGGGCATCGTGCCTCAAGTTTCTGTTCTCGTAGTTTTGGGTTTTTGAATCCCACAGATTTGTTTTTAATTTGTATGCCCCAATAAAGGCTATGCCCATTCCATTTCTACAACACACCGCAATGATGTCAACAATGCAAGACGTCACTGAGTACTCACTTTGTCGAATGTCGAACGTCGAAAATTCGATCGACTGCTCTTTGATGTTTACCGACAAGCGACGGAAAACAAATCGACATGTCGATCGATTAATTTTGTCGATCGACACAGTCGATTGCCACGTACACACTAAATCGGCAATGTCGATAGAGTCGATCGATAGTGTCGACTTGGTGTGGACGCAGCTTTATATCACATGTTTTTCAAACAACTCAACCTATGTACAAAGAATAAATTTAATTTTCATTGAATTGGTAATACATAGAGATTATCAGCCGTATTAATAATAAAATTTAGATCATTCTAACTTGACATTTAAACCAAAAAATACATATAAATGTCAAGTTAGAATGATCTAAATTTTATTATTAATACGGCTGTTAAAGTTTTGTTTGAAATTTAGCACAAAATATAAAGGCTGGCACGCCACTGCGTATAGGTGGTTTTAAGAAAAAGTTCCTTAGAGTTTGAGAGCCATGTGTTTTTTAGTTGTTGTAACTTTTACTTGTTGTGTAAAATAAAGTCAGTTTGTGTTGAAAAACCAACCATCTCGTTTCGAAGGTTTAGGTACTTTTAATGTACTGTGGAATGTTTTTTCTTCAACGCTCACTACAGCATTGCCTCTTATACAGATTGCGAAAAAGCTTATCGAACCATGCGGATTACACAAGTACGATGAGGAAAATAATGAGAAAAACATCTTGAAAGAGAGAGAAAGAATAATTGTGGGCTGTCATCGAGGCGTGTACTTGGTGCTAGAGGTCAGAGGCCGATTGTTTATTGCTCCCCTATTTTAACCGCTGTTGTCAGAAGCGCATATTAATTTGTACAAATGATATTTTTGACTGTTATCGTTTACTTTTTTCGAAGTCATGCATAATAGGTAAAACTAAACACTTTCATTATTCTCTCTGTAAAGGGCAATGTTGCCCGATGAAAGTGTTTAGTTTTACCCATTATGCATAGAAGAGCAAACAACATTTTTCCATATTTTTAAACCAATAGGAATGCGACATTCGCAGAATATTTAATATAGCCATGAATACCGCATTTTCATTCAATGCAAACGGCCATAAGTATTTTAAAACAATGTATTTATAACGGTACGTTGTATTGATACTTTACACAGTATCACCTATCTCTATATGTCAAATTATTTTATGTAGCTGCCACAATATTTTGAGGTTAGTAATACCAAATCGTTACTGACTTTTCTTAATAAAAAATTGAGGGTCGTGGACAAAGTATATTCTACTCGCAATTTATGGCCAGTATTCACTCGGAGGAATAGCTATCATAAATTGCTCGCTTAATAAAATACTATTATGCCCGCACGGGTATAAAGTACTACATTAGATACTGGTAACTATAAAAACACCATAATGAACTAGTATGACATAATAGTATTTTATGCAACGATCATATTAATGATAGCCATTAAGACACAAGCATGTTGTAGGATACGAAGCGAGCCGCAGGCGAGTTTCGTATATAATATGCGAGTGTATTAATGGCCATTACATGAAAGTTGCATGCAATATTTTTCTACTCCGATTAATAAAGATTATTTAATCAATCATTATTAGTTTAATTAATTTTAAATATAGTTACTTTTGAAAATCAAAATTATTTGACAGCTCTCAAACTAAGTGTCACTTTATAGGTCTGTTCGCCTGCAATAAAAGTGTAGCACTGAGCTATATAATTTTGAAAAAGTCAGGTCTACCTGTGAAAAAATACGTGTAAAATTACTAAATTTGGGAATATCTATGTATATTGCATTTATATACTTCAAGAAGCATTAAAACATAATTAAAATTAATAAAATCGTATAGCTCAGTGCTACACTTTTATTGCAGGGAACATACCCAATATAATTAATTTCAGAAATGTCAACCAGGTATCCATGGTTATATTAAATATTGTGGGAATGTCGCATTCCTATTGGTTTAAAAATCTGTATCATAATGAATATAATTATGATACAGATTTTTGTCTTTTAATAAGTATATTATAAAACAGGAGTAGAAAAAAATACTTATTCATACTTACTTTTAACAATGTAGCAGCCAGGACAACAAGCACAAGATTTTCCCCTCAATTCTGTACCATTACTACATAAAGGCACTCCACAAGCGAGGAGCGTACAATCTAGAATAGATGATTCTCACCACCGCAATCTTCTTGGCCAAACATTCCGGCGGCAAAGCAAGTTAATACAAACAACAATACAACGAACTTCATTTCGACCGCTTAAGGAATGATATTAACAAGATTTGTGAAGCCGCGTCCACATTATGTCGAATGGTGTTGATCGACAAGGTCGATCGACAAATCTCATTCGACATGTTCGACTTTCAACTCGTCCACATCGTCAGTATATGTGGACGTGTTGACCGACATACATCGCCGACATCAAAACTGAAAATACTTTGAATTCGTTTTGCGTCATTAGAATTTTCAATTATGAGTGATGAAGAAGATGCTGTAGTGGCAGCTGCCGTTACAATTATTTTTGCAGTTGCTGGAAACCAGCAACAGCGTTTTCGTCGACCTGGAAGATTTTGGGTACGACCCAGCCTTGTCAATGGTAGCAAAAAATATCATACAAAGGAAGTTATAAAGGATTTACTGCTAGATGAGGCTGCTCCTCATTCCAATCCATATTGAGATACTACACTGCGCACAAAACTAACCAAAATGAATAGGTACGTTTAGGAAATGTTGAGCAACATGCTTCGACACGTCCAAACTAGCCATGTCGATTCGACTTCCTTTTATCCGTACCGACTTGGTACGGGTTTGCATTCGATTCGACCCGACATGGATCGACAATGTCGGGCGACCGTCCACACTGGATCGACATTGTCGATCGACCTTGTCGATCGACACCATTCGACATAATGTGGACGCGTCTTGAAGAAATACTTTTATAAACAAAATCTTCTACCTAAGCGTAGAAATGTGTTGGAGGAAGTGATGAGATATGACATTGAAGTTCTAAGAGGTCATGTTTATGTTGACTATTTAGACAGGATGATCGTACTGAAAATATTCAGTTACAATGAAAATAGCATGTGAAAAAACTGAAAGTAATATTTTAAAAATGGTACATTGTTTACCAAGTAGGAAAAACCCAACATTTATGGACGACTTGGCGACACAGAGTCTAGGAATGTGGATTTTACGAGGTAAACTAACTATTTTTCTACAAATCGTTTGAAATTCGACAAATATTATTAATTTTGAAGAAATCGCGAGTAATTTTATTCAAATAGCGTGTATTTTGAGATTTATTTTCCAGTAGTTAAAAGAATTAAGAAAAGGCCTGCTAAGCGTTTGAAAATTTGTGTAGGAAAGCGTGTTTTGTATAGTGGTTATGGGAAAATGATATTTATGGTCCAGCTTTTGTTCAAGTCCTTGGAAAATTGGAATCTATACATCACCGATGATTTTATTCCAAAAGATTGGTATGCTCATGGATACCAAAGAACTGGGTTGTCCCATTCAGTCAGATGAAAAAGTGACATGTGTATAGTATTGTGTTGTAAAACTCTGGAAAGTTAGGAAAGTTAAAGAAGTAGCATTGGTGACAGCGGTGGGTTCTGTATCTTAAGCTTTGTGCTCACTTAGATTATCACTTGTCATAGCTCAATTTCGGTTTCTTGGTAATTTCAAATTAATGCAGTATCACTTCAATTTCAATTATACAAACACTTGTGCCTGGTTTGGAACTGTGATAAATAAAAATGTACAATAGTTAACGACTGTACCTCAAATAGGGGAAAATTTTCAAAATTTAATGTGATTTTAATTAAAAAATTTTCATAATTTTTCAGTCAATGTGTTGTCGATTTTTTTTTGGATTTTGTTTTCTGTAGTTGTCGAGTAAGTAATTCTCTACAATTTCCTATCTTATTAAATTATAACTATTACTTACTTGCAGGTAATCCACTGATGATGGCGTAACTGCCGAAAGCGCTTTGAAATTTTTGAAAAATCAGGGAACGCGTAAGGAGGAGAGGCGTAGACAAGCAGATATGGAAATCATAAATGGCATACGAAAAATTAAGGAAGTATTTAATCTAGAGGTGGGACACAACAAAGTTGACCATTTAGAACAACAACAAGAAAATTTAAAATCTATTTCAGAAGGGCAGCTAACGAATAAAATAATCAATTCAGAAAAAAATGATTAGTATCCTAGCTTTCCTAACTAATTTTGAAATTGGAAACACGAACTCGTTCTTTTCTATAACCGGTCCTGGTCCCATTCACAGTATAGTTTCTGTAAGCGATTCCAGCAGGACCCTGAAAACACCTAAAGTTGATAGTCAAACGGCATGGGAAGCATATCGACTTCATATTGAAGCTGCTACCAGAGCTAATGGTTGGACTGAGACACGAATGATGGCTTTATAAATAGTGTTGCTTCGTGAAGTTCTTCCTCAAGATACGCCTAATTATGCTTTGGAAACAAGTATGATCAAAACCACTTGAAGGAAGTATTGCAGAGTCAGCTGAAACTCCGCAATGAGAAATTAAATGAAAGTCTACATGAATGTGATGCCGATATAATAGTATATTATGCAGTGAGCACAAAATGATGCCCATTTTGAACGAGTATGAAATTTGCAGCACGAGCCGAGGAATTATAATTTATGACTGTATTCTTGGTTTTAGATAATGCAGAACTTTTTATGAGGAACAACTTTTTTTCCTAAAGATTATAATAAAAAAGTTTTCTATATGATTCCAGCTTAATGGGACATTTATACAATTGAGTTTCTATCAATTTAAGCTAAATATTAAAAAAAAATTCTTACAGAAAATAAATCAATTAAAGAAGTTTGAAATAATTAGAATACTGAACGAAATCTAAATAATGACCGCACTAAATTACTCCAAATAAAAAAAATGCTTAATAATTTGTTCGAATATTAATTATTTATCCATCTTATCAATAACTCCTTTAATGGTCCAAAAATACAAATTTCGATTGAACATGCACCTTATAATTGTATTCAAACGTGTCAATTTAAACACTGCAAAGAATATAAATTTTCAGTTAAAAAGCTAAAACTGTTTAAAGTAATGTTTGTTTAGTGGCAGGTATGAAGTACGTGCTGTTGTTGGTGATTTTTGTAGTGGCAACTGAAGCAGGTAAATGGGTAGGGCATTCTAACCATGGAAAGCATCATCATCTTAATTGTAAAGATGTTGTGTGTCCAAAGACTCACCCATGTGGACCTTGCAAAACTCTTCGCACTCCTCAGGGTCAGTGTTGTCCCAAATGTATGATTATAAAATGTCCGAGAATCAAATGTCGCAAATGCGAAGTGGCCGTCACATATCCTGGAGAATGCTGTCCTGTATGCGTACCGATTGGTTGTCCTGAAATTGGGTGTACAGATTGTGCTATTTCTGTTATACCTCCTGGAGAATGCTGTCCTGTTTGCCAACTGCCGATTTGCCCAGATATTAGTTGTAATTGGTGTGAAGTTCCTGTTACTCTCCCTGGAGAATGTTGTCCTGTTTGTCAACCCTTATTTTGTCCGAATATTCAATGTAAGAGCTGTGAGACTGCTATCATACCTACTGGAGAATGCTGTCCCATTTGTCAACCAAAAATTTGTCCTATAATAGATTGTAGATTAGATCATATCGCAGTTACACCTTCTGGAAGCTGCTGTCCTATTTGCATACCAAACATTTGCTTTGATATCGAATGTGGTATTTGTGAAGTTGGTGTTACAGTATTAAATGAAGACTGTCCCATTTGCAAGCCAATATTTTGTGATGTGGAATGTGGAAGTTGTGAAACAGCTGTCACAATTCCAGGAGAATGCTGTCCTATTTGCCAACCATTATATTGTCCCGATATCCAATGTAGTTCGTGTGAGATGGCTGTTATACCTATTGGAGAATGCTGTCCTATTTGTGCACCAATATCCTGTCAAAATATTGAATGCACGAGCTGCGAAACCGCTGTAACACCTACGGGAGGCTGCTGTCCTATTTGCCAACCAGCCACTTGTCCCGATGTTCAATGCACGGGATGTGAAATTGCTGTAGTACCGCCTGAAGAATGTTGTCCCATTTGTCAACCAGTAACTTGTCCTGATATTCGATGTAAGAACTGTGAAACTACTGTTACGCCTACTGGAGAGTGCTGTCCTATTTGTCAACCACAAATTTGCTCCAATGTTCAATGCAGCTTGTGTGAAGTCGCTGTTACATTACCTGGAGACTGCTGTCCTACATGTCAACAGACATATTGTCCTAATATTCAATGTACAAGCTGCGAGACTGCTATTATACCAATTGGAGGATGCTGTCCTATTTGCAAACAAGTAGATTGTCCTGATACTAATTGTACCAGCTGTGAAGTTGCTGTAGTACCATCGGACGACTGCTGCCCTATTTGCCAACAAATTTTATGTCCTGATATCCAATGTTCAAGCTGTGAGACTGCTGTCACACCTTCTGATGGGTGTTGTCCTGTTTGCCAACTGATAACATGTCCTGATGTTCAATGCACGAGCTGTGAAATTGCTGTAATATCTTCTGATGGATGCTGTTCTACTTGTCAACAAATACCATGTCCCGATATCCAGTGTACAAGTTGTGAAACTGCCGTTACACCTTCTGATGGGTGTTGTCCTGTTTGCCAACAAATTTCATGTCCTGATGTACAATGTTCAAGCTGTGAGACCGCTGTTACACCATCTGAGGGGTGTTGTTCTGTTTGCCAACAAATTTCATGTCCTGATGTACAATGTTCAAGCTGTGAGACCGCTGTTACACCATCTGAGGGGTGTTGTCCTGTTTGCCAACAAATTTTATGTCCTGATATCCAATGTACCAGCTGTGAAACTGCTGTCACACCTTCTGATGGGTGTTGTCCTGTTTGCCAACAGATAATGTGTCCTGATATTCAATGTACGACTTGTGAAATTGCTGTTACATCTTCCGATGGATGTTGCTCTACTTGTCAACAAATATCATGTCCCAATATCCAGTGTAAAAGTTGTGAAATTGCTGTTACATCTTCTGATGAATGTTGTCCTACTTGCCAGCAAGTATTATGTCCCGATATTCATTGTGAGAACTGTGAAGTTGCCTCAATACCAGATGGAGAATGCTGTCCTATTTGTCAACAGGTGATTTGTCCCGATATTCAATGTAGTTCGTGTGAGGCTGCTGTTCTACTTCCTGGAAATTGCTGTCCTCTTTGCACTCCGAGATTTTGTCCTAGCATCCAATGTACAAGCTGTGAAATTTCCGTGATACCAATTGGAGGATGCTGTCCTATTTGTCAACCCGTATTTTGCCCTGAATCTGTCTGTGAGTATAATGAAATTGCTGTTACGACTCCTGGAAATTGCTGTCCCATTTGCATACCCGATTATTGCCCTGATATTCAATGTGATATATGTGAAGCAGTTATAGTCTCAGGATCAGACTGTCCCATTTGCGAACCGCTTGTATGTCTCGAAGATCTACAATGTAGTAGCTGTGAAACTGCTGTAACACTTCCTGGGGAATGTTGCTCTACTTGCAAATCATCATATTGTCCTGAAATTCAATGTAGTTGGTGTGAAGTTGCTGTTACACCTTCTGGAGACTGCTGTCCGATTTGCGCGCCTCTATCTTGTCCTGACACTCAATGTGGAGAGTGTGAAACCGCTATTATTCTTATTGGCGGATGCTGTCCTATTTGCCAACCAAATATTTGTCCTCAAATTGAATGTACGAGCTGTGAAGCTGCTGTTATACTTCCAGGTGATTGCTGTGCTACTTGCCAATCAATATTTTGTCCCAATACTCAATGTACAAGCTGTGAATCTTACACCATACCTGCTGGAGAATGTTGTCCAATTTGTGAACCCGTACCTTGTCCAAGAATTTCATGTGGCGTCAATGATACTTTTGTTAAGCCTCCTGGAAATTGCTGTCCTATCTGCCAACCAAACTTTTGTCCCGATATCCAATGTAGTATCTGTGAAGTTGCTGTCATACCTCATGGAGAAGACTGTCCCATTTGCGAACCAATCGTCTGTCTTGATGGAGAGCTATGCGATAGCTGTGAAGCTGCTGTAACAATTCCTGGAGAATGCTGTTCTATATGTCAACCATTAGTTTGTCCCGACATCAACTGCAGTTCGTGTGAAACTGCTGTAACACTTCCTGGTGAATGCTGTCCCATTTGCGCACCGATGTTTTGTTCTGATGTCCAATGTATGAGCTGCGAAACTGCTGTAATACCTCCTGGACAATGCTGTCCTATTTGTGAACCAGTTATTTGTCATGATAGGGAATGTAATAGCTGTGAAAATTCTGTAATTCCCTTTGGAGAGTGCTGTCATATTTGCCAACCACTTCACTGTCCCGAAATCCAATGTGATAGCTGTGAAGTCGCTGTTACACTTCCCGGTGAATGTTGTCCGATTTGTCAACCGATATATTGTCCTAGCATTGAATGTACAAGATGTGAATCTCTTATTATAAATCTTGGAGACTGTTGTCCCACTTGTGAACCAGTTTCTTGTCTAGAAGTAGAATGTAATTTGAATGAAACTATTGTTAAACCTCCAGGAAATTGTTGTCCTATTTGCAAACCAAACTGCTGTCCTGATATTGAATGTAGTATCTGTGAAGTTGCTACGATACCTTATGGAGAAGAATGTCCTATTTGCGAACCATTAGTCTGTCCTATTGGTGTAGAATGTTGTAGTTGTGAAGCTGCCGTAACACCCCCTGGAGAATGCTGTTCTATTTGTCAATCATTACCATGTCCTGATATCGAATGTGGTTCGTGTGAAGCTGCTGTTACGCTTTCTGGTGAATGTTGTCCCATTTGCGCACCCATATTTTGTCTTGATCTCAACTGTACGAGCTGTGAAACTGTTGTTACACCACCTGGAGAATGCTGCTCCATATGTGAACCTATTCCTTGTGCCGACATAGAATGTAGCTGTAATGAAATCGCAGTTATACCTCCTGAAAGCTGCTGTCCGATTTGTGAGCCAATAACTTGTCCTGATATCCAATGCACGAGCTGTGAAACTGCTGTTATACCACTAATAGGGTGTCCCTTTTGCGAACCTCTAAGTTGTCCTGATATTCAGTGTGATTGCTGTGAAGTAGCTGTAACACTTACTGGAGAATGTTGTCCTGTGTGTGAACCAATAGTATGCCCCAAAATAAAATGTCCTCATGGAACAACCATAGCTAGTGACGGATGTTGTCCCACATGTGTGAAATATTTTTAGTATGACAGAATTTTTGATTCAATTATTGTAAACCAAAAAAATTTGTAAAAGAATAGCTTGTACCAACTTTGAATTCTACAAAAGCTATATGAAACCGGAAGAATTGATAAAAATAAATGAATAAATAAAATTTATTTTTTTTATCGATCAGATTGAAAGACTACCATTTTTTATGTTACATTTTTCGTTTTTTTTTTTATTAATAATATGCTTACAACTGAATTACTAAAGGTGTTCTCGATTATTTACTTTTGGCTGCTAGTAGCAGCTCGTAGTGACTGAATTTCGTTCGTTTATTACCGGGCGTGACGCCTAGTCTTACCTTCCCCTTACCCCTTGAGCACATACCGAAAAGTATGGGCTTCAAGCCATGGACATTAAATGTTTGACGTTTGTCAGGTTTGACGTTTATTTAAAGGTTAAAATTGTGCCGATACGATTTAAATCTTACTGAAAATATTTAAATATGCAAAATTATATTATCAATTAACATCATAGTCGAAAACTGTTCTTCTAAAAACACAGGAAATTCATCAATAATATCAGATGATAGTTCGGAAGATGACATGACTTGACAAGTGGTTTTGAGGATCCTAAAAATCGTGTTCGTTTTTCTCAAAAGTCTTGACGACTGAGGCGTCACTCACAAATGCTTGAAGCCCAAATAAACGAAAGCAGCAATATTTATATTCTATTTGGGGAAAGTTAGGTTAGTTAGATGATGATTTCCATCCTCCTGCCGTTTTAATGATGTTAAATCCAGGTTAAATCACCCCCTGTGTTAACTAAAATTCTAACAAAAAGTCAGCACTAAATCACCTACGGTAGGTAGGTATACTGTCAAAGTGAAATTATGACATTTCATGGCGAGTCTGATTCAAATTTGCACTGCGACGCTGGTTGACCATATTCGTGTGTAATGGCATACTTTGGTAGTGATTGGCCATGGATCCAAAACACACAGGGTGAACGAAACTGGGATATTATATCCAGTACCGTTTGGGGTCGACTAGGTATTAGTCGAGACACAATGAAACGTAAAGCCACTTCTTGAAATAAAATCCATGTTTAATTTCTATAGTTTATTTTCAAAACACATTGGGTCACATTGGGTCACTACACCTAGCTTCACACATGGAGAACATTTACGATCTGTGCTTTGGTTATTTTAGTGATCCAACAATTAGGGTAGAGAATAGCACAAAATCCACAAAAAACACACAATAACAATTGACAGAATTGGAATAATTTCGACTCAATATTAAATATACAGAGTGATCGAGAAAAATGTAACTTAATAGAGAAAATCACAAGATATCGCCCACAGAGTCAAATTTTATCTCTTGGGTTACGAAAGTACAAGACGTATGAATAAAAGCCAAATTAACCATAACAACCTAATGACCCTAATGACCGGTGTTTCAGGGTAGTGATGGGGAACTCGAATACCAAGAATCGGAAAGTATCCGATTCTTAACAGTACTCGGTGTATTCGATTCTTTTACCCAAGTATTCGAATACCGGCTGTTCTCGGATCTCGTCATGGTTGATCGCATAAACTCGAGAATAAAAGTCCGTACCATAGAGAAATAATGGTCCGTACTGTCAGCAGATTCCGATTTTTATTTTTACATTCATACCATCTATTTATAATATTTTCCATTTTTCATTTTCTTCATTTTCGTATTCATTTTTTAAAGAATTTATTTTTGTTTTCCATTGGAATCATTATTTTTACATTTATCGAAACAAGTACACTATCCTGTATATTTTATATTTTCTTCATTAACATTTTAATAGAAACCATGAACTTTTATTTCAAATTAAGAAACCAAAATCTTAAACTGCTACCTTACAGAAAATGGATATTAACAAATAACCACCTAAGAATAGTGAGAACAAAACCAGACAGGTATTCGTGTTCGATCGTATTCGTACTCATCCATATACCTACAATCTTTGTTCTCGAGAACTCAGTACTCGGATAAGCATTCGATTCCTAAAATGATTCGAGTACCATGTATCCGATTCTCAAGAGTATTCGATTCTGCCCATCACTATTTCAGGGTGCGTTTCATATTTATGTGACGAGTGACATCAGGGAGTACCGGAGAGAGAAGATTCTCTCTCATTGGCCGTTCGCGAAATTTCCTATATAACGGTTTTGAACACCTGCATCGATGCACCCCCTGTTTACTGAAGCGGCACGATGTATGTTATGAGCGACACGGGCTGGAATTATATTTTCTAGAAGGGGTTGAGCGGATTTACAAAGGAATCCGGTCACTCCAGTGGCGTCATTTGAACGTTTAGAATTTTTGGGTTTTCTCAGTTCAAATTATACTATGTAATTTGAACACAGGGCGTGGCTTGTTTTGTGTAATGCATCCAGCAACTCAACAAAAATGTTACATAAAAAGGGAGCATTTTTCAACACTCATAGAAAAAAGATTTTTATTATTGACAGAGCAGACAAAAATAAAAAATAACTCGCAGGAGGAAGAAAATAACGCACGAGAAGTGTTTACCCCTCGTCTGACGTACACTGCAAGTTTTCGATATATTATGAACGTACTTGTTATGTCGTCAGTCAATTTTAGTTGAGCGCGAAATTTAAAGTAAAGACAGGTTAATAATAGAAAAAATTATTAACCACTAATAGAGAAATTCAACTTCTCAGTTAGCTAGAAGAAGCAATAATGGTAAACTTCACAGCTAGTAGTGGAAAAAGAATATTTTTCTACGACCGTGCGCTTTAACCCACTTTCCCGCACGCATTTTAGTTTTGAAAGTGTCACTTTCCCGCACTAGTGCGGAAAAGTAATAAATGAGTGCAGGGGAGTAAAATTAGCGGGAAAGTGAAATTATGCAAATATTGACCTTATTAGATAGTTTTTTACTTCGGAAGTTATAACTATTATGACTACAGGTGAATAAATATTCACAAAATAATCCATAAAAAAAATCTTTTTAGCTTTTTGTTGCATTTTTCATTTTTTGGAAATAAATAATGAAGATATTTTTATATAACCCCAACAACAAATAACTCCACTGGACCGGCAATTTTAAGTAATTTATAGAATGCAACAAATTGTGTTTGAATATTAATATATATAATAATTAGTAGTTTTTAATAAAAGTTTTGTATTTGTATGTTAAAATGAAATAATTTTTGAAAAATGGGTTGGTATACTTTATTGCAGGTACCTATATACGGTCGTAGAAAAAATAATGTTCCTAACTCATGCGTAAAGTGTCTTTCCCGCACTTGACCGCTTGCCCGAACTCCTGTATTTGATTATACAGGGTGAATCACGACTAACGGGACGGAGGTTTATGGCGAAACGGTAAAAAATTTGAAATGTTTGTCACCTTAGTAGTTTGTACATCCATATAGGCTACATTTTAAAATTATTTTGAAATATACAGGATGTCCCAATAAAGTGTGGCGTATCAAAGTTATATTTTTTCTTATGGAACACCCTATATTTGATTGCATTTTCTGATTGCAACCAAAAAATAAAGTGATGTTTCATAATGGTTCCCTATACCTAAATACAGAGGGTTTCGAGTTATGCTGACTTTTTTAAAAATGTAAACATTTCGAAAAAAATTAATAACTCATTGATATCATAAATTCTAGCGAATTTCCTCTCACAGCTCGATAGTCGGACATTCGTTGAATGTATTCCACGATTGAGTACTAAACATCTCTTTACAGGGTGTTCAGAATTATCAGTTGAATTATTAGATAATTTAATGTGTTATAACGGGCTTATTTCAAATGGAACACCCTGTATTTTAATTATTCATCATATTCAAAAAAATGTCCTCTTTCGAATGATGTAAGGGTGTCCTATACCTAGGTTCTATACTTTTCGTGCAATTTACAATTTTCTTAAATTGTATGGTAAATCAATTTTAAAACATCTGCAGTTCTATCTAAATTTTATACTAATTACCTTGACAAAGTTTTTGTACAATGAAACAGTGAAGCTGCTAATAAATATGCACACTTATTGTTCCTGAGTTACACTAACTCTTTTTTACCGATAAGTATTTGAGTACATAATAAAACAAAAACTCATAAAGCGAATACATAAATACTACGAAACGAAAAGCAATAAATGAAAAATTACTATAATACCCTAACACGGATGAGTGTAAACGTTTGGGGAGGGATTGTGGGCTAATATGTTATCGGTCCCTATGTTTTTGACGGCAGAAGAAAATTTTTGAGTTTTTTGGAAAATATCTTCTAGATCCTTTTCGAAGACCTACCACTTAGCATCAGAAAGAAAATGTGGTTACAATTAGACGTAGCTTCAGATCACTTTTCTCACTCACTTTTCTCGTGCTTTTAGGAATTACCTTAATAGAAAATAAAGCATAAATGGATAGGTAGGGGAAGTCCTTGTAATTGGCCAGCTAGGTCACCAGAACTGACCAAGATGGATTTCTTCGAATGGGGTTATAATAAAAATATCCTACAATATGAAATTAATAATTTCGGACGCTTTCGCGTCTATAACACCCGGTATGTATAAATAATGTAAGAGGTTCGAAGCCAGAATCACGTGCTGCATTGCATAATGTGACAAGCATTTCGAGCATCCATAATAGTTATTTTCCAATTTTTGCTTCTAATAATTTGTTCGTTTCGTAGTATTTATGTATTTGCTTTATTAATAATGTGTTTTTGTTTTATTATGTACTCAAATACTTATCGGTAAAAAAGAGTTAGTGTACCTCAGGAACAATAAGTGTGCATATTTATAAGCAGCTTCACTGTTTTTCTTCACAATAGCTTTGTCAAGATAATTAGTATAAAATTAAGAGAGAATTGCAGATGTTTTAAAATTGATTTACCATACAATTTAAGAAAATTGTAAATTGCGCGAAAAGTATAGTACCTAGGTATAGGACACCCTTATATCATTCGGAAGAGGACATTTTTTTGAATATGATGAATTATTGAAATACAGGGTGTTCCATTTGAAATAAGCCCGTTATAACACATTTAATGATCTAATAATTCAACTGATAATTCTGAACACCCTGTAAAGAGATGTTTAGTACTCAATCGTGGAATATATTCTACGAATATCCGACTAATGAGCTGTGAAAGGAAATTCGCTGGAATTTGTTATATCAATGAGCTATTAATTTTTTTCGAAATGTTCCCATTTTTAAAAAAGTCAGCATAACTCGGAACCCTCTGTATTTAGGTATAGGGAACCTTTATGAAACAGTACTTTATTTTTTGGGTACAATCAGAAAATGCAATCAAATATAGGGTGTTCCATAAAAAAAATATAACTTTGATACGCCACACTTTATTGGGACATCCTGTATATTTCAAAATAATTTTAAAATGTAGCCTATATGGATGTACACACTACTAAGGTGACAAACATTTCAAATTTTTTACCGTTTCGCCATAAACCTCCGTCCCGTTAGTCGTGATTCACCCTGTATAAAATTTATAAATGGTCAAAGCGAAAACCAGCTATGATTGAGTACTGACAAGGTGGAGGCCATTAAGATAAAAAAAAAGAAGAACGGTTTGAGTTTGAGTTCCCAACATATTATATTTTAATTTTCCAGTTTTTGTATAATTGTAGAAAAAATATTGTATGCAACTCTTGCAAAACGTGTTTTTTACACTCGACGTGTCCAATTATCAACTTCACGTCGCGTGCAAAAAACACTCACTTTTTGCACTTGTTGCGTAAACAACTATTTTCTCCGATTGGCAGCAATTATTGATTTTTCTGACTGATATCAATCAGCAAAGTATTACTTTTCCTGCCTAGGCAGCAAAGTGGTTACTTTGCTGCCTGTGATTATACATTTCCATAGCAACCAACTAAAATAGAGAGATTGTGGGAATTGTAATAATTTGAAAATACAATATCCTCATGAACAATCGGAGAAAAAATTATATGTTCAACTTGGCAGCAAAGTAGATTGACTGCCTTGGCTGAATTCCTAGACTCGCTACGCTCGACTATGAATTCACCCTCGGCAGTCAATCTACTACTTTGCTGCCTAGTTAAACTAATAACTATTTTCGCATTCGTTGCCTATCAACCGATGCAAAAATGAAATTCTGCACAAAATGTGCTCGTTTATGATTGAAATTACGGTTATAAAATGAACATTTATCGAGGTTGTCGTAAAAAAAACAGTAATTTATTACCCAAGCCTAGCAGGGAATGGTTTCGAGTAACCATGGAAACGAGTTAGTAGAGGTTGTTTTGACGTTTAATAATTAATAAGACTCGCTGTCACTAACTGTTCGTGTGAATGTACATTAAATTTGTTTTAAGGACAAATAATAATTTAAATTCGTAGAAAAAGTATAGTACACAACTAGAGTTGTGAGCTTATTACATGCTTATAGAATGCTCTTTTTTTCGAATGTAATAAGCAAGTTACAACTCTTGTTACGTAATATACTATTAATGAAAAGACTAGTAATAGTCGACTTCACTTAGGGAAGTCAACTTTTACTGTAGGATCAACTTTCCCTGTAACATACATACACACAGATGTGGTTGATCACTAAAATGTGATTATCTCGAAATCGTTAAGATTTGGGGTTACCAACAAATTTCCTTTTTTGTTGTTGTTGTAATGATGCGGCTTTAATTATTTCCACAAAAGAAGCGCAAATGTTTAAGACAAAAAAGTTTTGCGTATACATTTATGCGGCATACGTGGCCTATATGTGGCGCCCTCTACAAAATACATCAAAATAGGCACAAAAATATGATTTCTTTTATCCAAAAACCTCCAACATCAAATTTTTGTACATATAAGTACGTCAAAAAACGTTGAAGTTATTGTAAAAAACGCAAATTAAAATTTTATACTCAATATCAACATTTTATCAAGGCTATAATTTTCATAGTTGATTCAAATCGTAATATTTTAAAGTGAAGAGTTACCTCTATGTACAATTACTCAAGGACCCCTGTATAATGAAAGGATGTTTGGGAAACAGCCTGTAATAAGCCATTAAATGCAACTTCTTTTCTATTCTAATGAACACCCCAATTAATACTATCTCTAATAACTTTTTAATCCGTTCAAATTATGCTCCAATTCAATGTTTATGAATTTTGATAATGATTTCTAACTTAATATGCTGTTATAAATGGGACCAAATTTTTGAGGAATGAAAAAATTAAAAACATTTCTTATAATTTCATTATACACATTGTACAAAAGAATATTTCCATTTGTATAGTCCTAGAAAGATTTCATACATTTTGGGCAGCATTGACCAGGAGGAATAACGGGAAATCGATTTGTACAATCAACTTCGGGACATTTCACTGGCTCACATCTGTGACAGCATTCACCATGTGGTATGGTTGAAACAAAACACTTTTCGCATTTAAGCTTGGGGCATTCCAGAGCTACACACCTTGGACAACATTCTTCTGGATGTGTGATAGCTACCTCACAAGGCCCGCAATTTATGAGAGGACAATCAATTGGTTCACAAATGGGGAACCTGCTACCACGAGGAGTTACCGAGCTCTGACAACGACCGCAGGATATATTGGGAGAGCCTAATGACTTGCAGATTGGACAGCAATCACCAGGAGGTATAACAGCGATTTCTTTAGTATTACACTGGGTATTTGGACAGGATAATGGTTGACATATAGCGCAGCAATGTCCAGGATTTTTTATAGCAACTTCACAACTACTGCATTGAACATCAGGACAATATAGTGGTTGGCATATGGGACAGCATTCCCCAGGGGATAAAATAGCAATTTCACAGCTACCGCAAGATATATCAGGACAATCTATGGGTTTACAAGTAGGACAGCCACATTCTTCAGATGTATCAACAGTTTCGCAGGAACCACATTGAATATCAGTAGAGCATTTCAGTTGGCATGTAGGACAGCATTCCCCAAATGATCTAACGGAAGCTTCACAACTATTGCAATTAAAACTTGGACATACTTCGGGTACACATTTGGGACAGCACTCTCCTTCAGGTGTATCAATAATCTCACATGGGTTACACACAGGAACTGCACACAGAACAAAGCTGCAGTCTAATGGATTTTCGGGTTCATAAGGTTCGGTGTGGTATATTGAATGTATTGGTTTAACAGTTTCAATTAACACAAAAAACACCAACGATGTGAAATACTTCATTTTTTTATTTTCAACTTTATACTGCTTTAAGTGGTTCAGTAAATATATATGTGAGTTGTTTATGATAAATCACGTTCGTATTTTATCATATGTTGGCGCGTTTAATGAGTGATTTTATTTTTTGGATAATTAACAGTGGATACTTACTTTTTTATTCGGAAAATTCTTTCATTACTGGTATTCTTAAAAGCTGGGATTTAAAAATGTAAACATGCAATTACTGACATCTCTAGCATGCTATGCTGGTAATTTGGTTTTCACCAGATAGTAGATTAGATAGATGTTTTTGAAGAGTATTTCACACAAATGGTCGAATTAATTCCAAATAATTCTGTAATCGTTATGGACAATGCCACTTATCATTCACGATTAACAGAAAATCTTCCATCTACCTCTTGGAGAAAAGCTGATATTAGAAACTGGTTAATCGTGAAAGATATACCATTTGAAGATGATATGTTGAAAAAAGAGCTTTCAAAGGTTGCTTCAGATCACAAGCTACAATTCAAAAAGTTTTTTATTGATGAAATAGCCAAGAATCGTGGGATAACAGTGCTTCGTTTGCCGCCATACCATTGTGAATTAAACGCGATAGAGTTAATATGGGCCCAAATGAAAGGTTATGTAGCTAGACATAATAAAACATTTAAAATGAAAGATGTTCGTAAACTGATGAAGTACTCATTGAAAACAATAACTGAAGAGAACTGGAGAGATGCTGTGAATCATATAATTAAAGAGGAAGAGAAAATGTGTGTTTTAGAAAACCTCATAGAACAAACTATATAACCGATAGTGATCTCTCTCTACGAGTCTCCGGATGATTCTTGTATGGACAGCGCAGAGGATGATACTATAGATTGAATTTTATATTTCCTATAAATGATATATGTTTACTTTACTTGACATACATTAATTCTTTGTCAATAAATTTGAATTATGGAAAATAAACTATATTTTCTTTAATTAATTTAATTTAATAAAAATGAAAATGTAACTTGTTAATAGGCCTGAACGAATGAATTTTATTTCAACTGTAATGTCGACCGAATCTAATTAAATAGGCAGAATAAACTAATATCGTAATCTCCGCCACTGCCGCAATATTTATCGTTTATCTGGCATTGTTCAGTTTTATTACCATATTGTATTTTGAGCTGAAACAGGGATGTATAGATAACCAATACAGACACCTACTTGTTTTGCATTAGAATTTTAGTATTTACTTGTAAAATTCTTAGGATCACTCTGTAAAAGATAAATTTCTATTTGAATATTTAATGAGGCTACTGTGCTGTCAGACATTAAGAAATAAACTATAGGTGGGAATGAAAAATATAAATTTCAAAAACCAATCATTTTAGAAAACTTCTGCGAAGACTTCAGCCAAGACTTCCGCTACAACTTACGTTTCGATTTCTTGAGTCTTCCTACTGTGCGTTGAAAACCGTTTGTTTTGTTGTTTTTTTTAGTTTATATATTGAATATTTTGTTTCACTGTTGAGTAAAGTTTTAGTTGCCGACCGGTCGAGATTTCTGGAGTAGGTAAGAAAAGAAATTGCTAATATCAAATTAACTACAGGGTGTAACGATATCCCACCGAAACATCGTTCTAAAGACGACTATGGATCGATACGAAACTGTTTTTACCAAGCCAGTGTAGATACAAAAGGACCACCAAGAATCGTAGCCGGTAGCAGTCAGTCTAGCGAGGTATTGACTCGGTGGGCTTCCTTCTCCGGTTGGCAAGGTACTGACTTGTCGACAATAGGCATGATGACTGTCACTAAGAATCACCGAAATATTGATTTGATATAATTATTTAAGATGCAGAGATTCTACAGAAATCACTTATTTTTCATTTTCATGTGTGATTACATTTATTTTAGTAAAAATATAAGCACAAAATTTAACCATCCGCCATCTTATCTCAAACGCCAATCAGAAGAGAGTGACGTCATGCTTTCGCAGATATCCATTTCCGACCCAAACCAAATCCGAACATCTGTTTTGTCGTCTTTATATTATCTATGGTTTTGTATTTCCTTTGTTGCTGTTGGCTTTTCTTGGTTCATGTGATATTTTCTCGTTATATACTATCAAGTATCTCTGTTTTTATTACCACAAAAAACCGTTTTTGAAATTATGTTTATGTATCAAAATAAACTTTTAACCTGCAAGCTGTCAAGTGTTTGAAGTCTGACTTTGACGATATTACTACATGACACAGATCATAGATAACCTATCGACAGTTGACACTGTTAAGAATTGATGACGTCATAGAAGGACGCCATTACTATTATAGCGTTTTGGCGCATAATTTAAAATGTGTTTTTAAAAGTTGAATTTTTCCTTTAAAAACATATTTTTTTACAGAAATAACATTTATTGTAGATAAAGTATATACGTGAAAACATCGTGGAGCAGTTTTTCAAAATCAGTCATCATGCCTATTCCTCTCCTCGTTCAGCAGGGTATTGACCTTTTTGAACAAACCTGTCCGCGCTGAAGGTATTGACTTCAGCGAATATCCTGAACCGTTCACGTACGAAAGGTACTGACTTTCGTACTCCCCTGAAGCTTCTGTCCCTAAGGTACTGACTTAGGGATATCCTATCTTCGTTGAAGGTATTGACTTCAACGTAAATCCATAAAACCGACATAAAGCGGAAGGTATTGACTTTCGCCATTTCCTGATTTTCCCATTCCTAGGTATTGACTTGGGGATACTCCGCTGCGCTTACTGTACGGATAGATAGACATCACAATTTCGCAAACCGAAGACATCGCCTACAACGGAGCCCCGAGGACAGAGATATTCGTTTCAAGATTTTAAACTAATTTTGTAAATAGCTACTGTATTATAGTATGTTTAAGAATAAACTTTTATTTTTACTGGAATCCTGTCTCTGACTGTACCTACCTACCTACCCGGCAATACGTAACTACCCGTTACAAGGGTAAAACATAAGCAAGACCGAATAAAATTTTTGTTCCGTTTACCATACAAAATTGAATTGTTGAAAATTTAACACCGACTCATTTTGAATGAGACATTTTTTTATTGATAATAATCACTTGTTTGCAGGTTTTTTTATTAGTGTTTTCCTTTAAGTAGACATTTTTTTTAACATTAGTTGAACCCTTAATATACAATACCATTTATATTGGATATTGAATTTTATTTTTGGACCTAAGCTTTTATACCTATTGTCTCATCCCAAATTCCTTATAAATTTGACCAAAACCTTGCCACAAGTTATCCAACTTTCAGCCGGGTGTAATTATTGTTTTCTTAAATAATTTTCTTTACTATATAGTTTAGTTTACCGAAACTTTGAAATTCAATACCTGATTGTAGGACAGATAAGAGGCCGTTGCCACAAGCTGTCCAACCTAGTCAGCCGGTTATAATTTAGTTTTCTCAAATCATTTTTTTCGCTATATAGTTTAGTTTACCGAACCTTTGACAATTAAAACTGATCGTGGAGCAGATAAGCTGTCCAACTTTCAGCCGCGTGTAATTTTTATTTTCTTAAATCATTTTCTTTGCCATATAGCTGTTTACCAAAACGTAACATAGCCGTCTAAGGGTTTATAGTTTTCTTCAGTAGTGTTGAATCCAACGAGACCTCTGTAATTTTCCGTAACCTCCATTTGAGGCTATCTGGAACTCTTGACGATAAGGGTCAAGGGGCCGTGGAGCAGACCACGTAAAAAATCTGGCGGCCGAACATCGACGACGAAGATTTTTGAGGGACGGCCGACAGACTTGAAGTATGCAAGGGTACTGTATCCGAGCAGAGGTGGGTTTGGTTGGTAGGAATCCTCTTGTAGACACTGTCTAGAACATTCGAATATTTTCCCATCTCGATCAGAAAAATTTCAACCTGGATACACTATCTTTTTTTTATTATCCAGATTCTATTGGATCAAGTTGAGTGTATATTTAAGGGCCGCACATCTTTCATATCAGTTTGAACTATTTATACTTATGAACATGCCTGTATAAGTATTTACCTACTGTCTGCAATCACTTGAAATAAAACCATTGAAAGTTTACAATAAATAACAAGATAAACAATTTCTTAAGATGTTTACCTTGTTTTATGAATCCATTTTTTAAGTACACAGACTATAGACATCCAGCGTTATATTTTCCAAGGTGCTTATACATTTACATAGTATTTTTGTAATACATTTGTTAGCATCCTGAATATTGATTATGTTAAATAAAGTTGATAAGAATTATTATAAATAACTGAACCTACAGTTACTTAAAACATTTCATTGCAAAATGAAGTTAATAATAATCGTATTGTCATCATGTGTGGTATGTATTATTTCTCAATCCTCTCACCATTCAACAAAAGAGAATTGCACTGGAATATTTTGTCCTGCAGTTGAATGTGAAAATAATTACGTGGAAACAAAGCTACCTGGTAAATGCTGTCCACAATGTGTCTGCAAAAGCTGCGAAACCGACTGTACTTCAGAGAGCTGTTCTCGACCAATTTGCAAAGCCAAAGAGATTTTAGCATACGTCGATTGTAATTGTTGTCCTCAATGTATACCGGAATATTTAGAACCGGATTGTGATGCGGTGAGATGTTTTATACCTCTATGTGAAATAGGAGGAGTTTTAGTTAGACAACGCTGCGGCTGCTGCTCAATTTGTGTCAAATTTACAAATTGAGCTGGTACATAGTTTTTGTCAGCGTAAATATGTTGTTGTATATATAGGTAGCGTATTGTCTTATTGTTTTGTTATCAACAATATTAAAATTTATATTCAATTAAGGATAATTTTCCCCTCTTTTTTTCTATTTTTTCTCCTTTTTTGAGATTTCCCGCTTTTGTTTCGAGAAATCCAGTATATTATTTTATTTGAACTGCCTCTTATTGCAAACAAATTCTAGTTCACACAAAAATACTACGTTATAGAAAAAGATATGAAAAAAAAATAATTATATGTTATGAATTCCACTTTTCACACAAAAAACTACTACAACTACTTGGACTACAAAAGGAAGAAACATAAATTAACTGCTGTTTACCTAATATAGATACCTAATAAAAAATATCAAGGTATTAGTATGGAAAATCTAACAGAAGTTATAGGAATACTTAAAAACTGTAAAACCTCAGGTTGTGACAAACTTACAACAGAGGTGTGTCCACTAGCCCCTTAGTTAACAAATATTTCTTCTGCGTCAGTTCTCCAGGGTCGCCCAGGGTGATCCTGATAAGACTGCATATCCTTTGATTCCATCCTATCTCTTGGGAGATTATTCATGGGCTGGTGAACACACCTCTATGCAGGATGTGTGAACAGGAAGATGAAAATGTCAGGCATGTCTTATGGGAGTGTCCGGAGTTATTGTCATACGTAATATAACAAGTGATATGATTATCATTGATGATATTTTCGAGTGAAACCGAGCTGCAGATTTAACGAGTCCGAAGGACGAGTTAAATGTGCTGTTTCGGTTTTACGAGATATATCTTCGATTATTAATCATATCACGAGCTTATATTTAATGGGAGAATATAATGAATTTATAGTGATGTGAACTGTCAATATGAAAAATTACCCTTAGCAACGAACCAAAATAAGGTGATTATTTTTTTCACTTGTCAAAATCTGGCATTTTGGTGGTTTTAACCAATAGCAATACATTATTCTAGCCAATCATTCGGTATTATACTGATAATTATGCTTCCTCATCGATAAAACCTTGTTTACATCGAAACGTCAAAATTTTACTTTGAATTTGTCATTATTGACAACTAAAAGCGCTTTCAAAAATGAACCCAAATTGTTGAAAAAAATAATCTTCCCAAATACAACTCGCTCTTCAAATTTTATCACATAATTTTTTATTTTCATCACTCAAACTTGTTTATTTGATGCAAAAACATTCAAACAAACCGAATTTAGATAAAATCACTCCTCCTAACGGAGTCGTGATTTTATCAAATCGGTTTGTTTTCATATTTTTGCCAAATAAACAAGTGTTCGTGGAAAAGAAAAAATTATCGATAAAATTTGAAGCACTCGTGGTATTACCTTTGATAATTTCTTTGTTTTTTTATCATCGCTGTGATAGACATGTATCTAAGAGATTCTCAATATTGATTGGTGGAAAACATGTCACGTGACATATGATTTATATTCTCAATAAGATAGTGTGTGTTCGGTGAGTCTTGGCCTACACCTGTCAGTGACTCCTAGTGACCTGTCCACCTTCATGTGAAGGACAGGATGAACGATTACCTAGGAGGACAACTCCTCGGGAGGATGTACAATGGGTCATATGTGAATATAAGAGATAACATCTGATATATGTATTTAATAATATAAGCTACATATAGTTAGGTGAATTTTATTGGTTTAAGATTTGTCGGAATAAAATGCGAACTATCTGGAAAAAGTGAAAATGATTGAAAACGCTTTTATTCCTAATAGGAGAAATATCTGTAGCTTATATTATTAAGATCATAACTGATGTGATTGTTATCTCTTATATTACGCCTATTTAACATTTATTTTATATCTCTACATTCTCACGTTTCATTATTTGTGAAATAGTAGAATTAGGTACATGTGAACGAAGTTCTTTCAACTCGTCAATAATTAATCACTATGAAACTAATCATAGTAGGAAACTGAATTTTTGGGAAAATATTGAGTAGAGATTGAAGAATCGTAAATTGATATTTTGTCACTTTTATCATCGAAAATTTTCATGATCGCCCAATATATCCCAACGAAATCATGTTTATACGGTATCAGCTATCTTCGGAGGATGATAATTAACTTAAATATACAGGATGTGAACGAAAGAGCCGGCCATATATTTCACCAATTTTTTAAATCACCATGTACGAAATGTATGAATTGGGTTTATTGATGTAATGAAAATATTGCATTCCCAACTATTTTCATCAGTATTTTATTATGACATCGAATTTTGAGACATTACTTAAATGTTTCTATTTCTCACTCTGTACATAATGATATAATCTGCACCATCTGAATGATATTTACTAATATTATTGTACGAAGAGCGAGAAAAAATGCAATTGGCACTTTCAAATCCCGAGGAAATGATTAAATAAAATTTATTGATTTTTAACTTGAACGCCCTGTATTCCAATATCTTTCCATCAACGAACTTTGCGATTCTGTACGTTCAATCAATACATCGAATACTACAATATACTAAAAATTCAGACAATTTCACCGAGAACCATTCTACCTATAAAGTGCGGGATCCTTTGCAGGATATCTTTTTAACTATAGAGCATGACCCAGATCTGAACTGTGGAAATTGAAAACCAGTGTCGTTGAAGATCTGAATTCCGCTGCAATTATGAAACTTAATGACACAAAAATAAAAATTTTACATCTTCAAAAAGTATGCTTACCTATAACCTGCTAAATTATCAACAACAAATTTCTTTCTAAACTATCAGAAGAGTAAGTGTTCCAGATTGGTTGATTGGTTCAGCATCACCGGACAGAGGCTTATAGTCCTTGGTATGTGAAGCCATTAGGCTTTTTGTGCTCTTGGTTGTGCCGTGAACACACCAGTATTCCTTCCCAGGCTCAACAGTATTTTCACTAGGTTCATCTTGGAGAAATCCTTCCTTGGATGCTCTAGTCATAGTAGTCTATATCTCCAAAGAGATATGCTCATGCGTCGATACCAAATGTAGTTTGATTTGGAGGCAAAGGTTCAGCAGGGCAGAATTGACTATGAGCTTCACTTGTGAAATTGTTCTATTATTTTCAAGTTAATTGTAACATAATTTTCCCCAGCGGAAGAAGAAACCTTGATAGATTTGGCCAGGGAACATCCTGCCTTATATATTCTTCGACAAAGACATTTTTAAAGAAGTACATACAACGAAGTAAGTCGACAGTCGTCTTTCGTCAGTCGAAATATCTATCCTAACACTCCACTCTAACAAAAGCAGACGTGAGTACCTTTAGGGTACAGTGACAGTTAGTAGTTCTTTATAACTCAATTTTTCCGGTTCTGCAATGTTTGAGTTCACATAATACAAGTAGAATGATTGATAGTAGTGTACTGTATCATGAAACAACTATAAAAATCAAATCAACCTTGTAAACACTATAACTAATTAAAAATACTGGTCAATTTCACAAATCATCCTGTAAATTAATAAAGGAGAAAATTTGACACTTTTTAGTAGCCACATGATATCCTACCTGAGAGACTCTACTTGTGAAAGTATGTAAAGTTTCTTATGACTCACTCTGTATCAGTAGACAATTATGGAAAACTTTCGGATAAAGGTTAGGTTAGATCGACATAAAATAATATCTAGTATCTATACATTTTTTATATTTCTAGTGTTGAAAGTAAAACAAAATTATTTTTCAATAGGCATACAAATCTGGCAGCATCTACATCTTTGTTTGACAGCCATTTCCCATGCTCGACAATGAGGAGTTTTACAAACCACACCATCACAATGTGGTTCAAATTCAGCTTGGACGCATTGAGGGCAACATTTACAGCGAACCGATTGAAGTATTTCTCCTCGTTTACAAACCGGCTTCTCACAAGTCACTGCAGAACAATCAGCTTCACAATCTTTAGGTACACATTGCGGGCAACAAGTACAAGGTAATGTTTTTAAATCTTGATTTCGTTTACAGGTAGGCTGGACACATCGATAGTGTTCACATTCTTTCTCTGTTGGACACGGAAATGGCGGTAGATCTTCGCATTTTGGCTTCGTGGATATTACGATCACAACACAAATTGAAAAAACTATGAGAAATTTCATATTTATTTTTGTAACTGTACACGGTAAATGGAAACAGATGTTAATGAATACTGAAATACTGATGTTAATGGTTTGGCTTAAGTAGGTAGGTCCCTGATAAAAAAAAGATTAGTTCAGTGGAGAGGTCAAATTCTAATTATCGGTCATTGTTTTTGTTATTTTCAAAGTAAAAAATTAACTGCGTGTTAATATCGTAGAAATAGAATGAGATTTTCCTGTTATTAACATCTAAAAGCGAGACTTCTTTGGTGAATTTAATTTCACTGATATTCAAAACTAGGGCACCTGGCCAAGTAGATCAACTGTCCTGATCATATTTTCGTATATTAAATGTATGACTGTTTGGCAAGTATCTTCATCAATTCTGGAAAGCTTGCTTGGCCAAATTTATCCGGAACCCAATTACTCTCTAGATAATTATTTTCTAATCTGCCGGGTTTTGGTGAAATTTTGTGTGAATATTAGGGAGACCTTTTCTTGATTGGAGAAAAATTATCTGATCAAAATGTACAGATGGGTCAAGTGAGAAGCCATATTTTCAATCATTGCTTTTGGGGCTTCTGCAAAATTAAATTTTTTACTCTAAGACTACAAATATTATTCGAAAATATAAAGAAACTATCAGAAAAGAAGCTAAAAAAATGTTACGAAAAACTTTAGGTTTTGTATTTAAAAAGTTTTTTTTGAAAACTCTTTATAATGTGTTTCGGAACATTTTTTTTTATTTATACCCATGAAACTAGCCAATTGTAACGTCCGCATACCTACGAAAATCGCATGGAAATGTTCCGCATTTTGTAATGAATTTGAAGATGTAGGTACAAATTATGAAATTTTTGTTAAATAGGCTAATGTAAATATTGAATTTTTTCAACAACATCAGAGAAACCCATTCGTTTAGCATAACTTTATTTAATAATCATCAAAACTCATGTCTACAAATCTATACCTAACCCAACAATAATGCTTACACTAAAATAAATAAATAAATAAATAAGCACCTGGCAACAGTAGGGACGTGCATAGATAAAAAACTACTTAGGGACGTGTACTAAATTCCTGTAGTTCATTAAACTGCATAATAGGGTACAGGCATAAACATATAATAGTATATTATTAAACGAGCAATTTATGATAGCCATAATTCACGATGGGTGACGTTTGCGTCACGAGCCGCAGGCGAGTGGCGCAAGCCACCCTAGTGAATTATGGCCATAAATTTCGAGTAGAATACTATACTTTGTCCACAACACTTGATTTCTTTATTAAATAAAAGTCAGTAACGATTTGGTATTATACTAACCTCAAAATGTTCTGACAGCTACATAAAAATATAATTTGACATATATAGAGATGGGCGATACTGTAGAAAGTATCAATACAACGTACCGTTATAAATATATATTTTTTTAAATACTTATTATTGGTATATATCGCAAGCCACCCTAGTGAATTATGGCCATAAATTTCGAGTAGAATACTATACTTTGTCCACAACACTTGATTTCTTTATTAAATAAAAGTCAGTAACGATTTGGTATTATACTAACCTCAAAATGTTCTGACAGCTACATAAAAATATAATTTGACATATATAGAGATGGGCGATACTGTAGAAAGTATCAATACAACGTACCGTTATAAATATATATTTTTTTAAATACTTATTATTGGTATATATCGCTATGAAAAGTATCAATACTAAAAATTACAATATTTTATCGATACGATATATGTCGGAAACAAATTTCCTTAACAAAATACACAGATTTAATAGTTTATTTCATATTGTAGGTACCCCCATCTCTAGTTCATAATACACTGTAGTGTATTAAGGTTCATAATTCACGACAGTTGATATATGGCTACCATATACCTTTTGTTAGGAGGTAAAATATCGGCTTATTATTAGGTGGTCGTGGACAAATGGTATTTTTACGTCGAATAGTTTATTAAAATACAATTATAAATACAAAACTACACATTACCTATGCATTCTTCTTCTTCTTCTTCCTTCCTTTTTTGGGCTATATCCTGGGGGATAATTTACCCAAACCTATCCATTACCGGCCATGGCAAAAGTAAAAGTGTGACGTCACACCTATTCGGAAATCATCGGGTGCTGGTCGGAAAGTGCATTGAAATTTAAATTTTACTTCAAAATTTGGAAGTAATTTGAAATGGAAACTTATTTATTTCCCATTATTAGTTATTTTTGATATCAACTTTACTATTACAAATTAATATCTCAAGGCCTGGTTTCGCACGTGCGATGGATGCATGCGTCCGACGCTTGCAGCCGCTGCATGCGTTCATCGCAGGGACTGGTCATATGGTACCACGTGCTTGTGGTTTTACTAGTGCGTCGATATCTAGCGCCTGCGTCTGAATGCAACGTCAAAACGCAACGACTGCTTCGGAGACCAGTCAAGCGGCGAGAACGCAGGCGATTGTGCAATACGAAACGTCAACATGAGTGTTGAAAAATGGAGCCGGGATGACGAGATGCTATTAATCGAATTAATATCCTTTCACAAATGCCTGTATGATGCCTAAAGTGAAAAATATAAAGATCTAATTATCAAAAATAATGTCTGGAAACAGATAGCGGGAAAATGGAGGGAAAAAGTGGGCATTTCTATGCTAGTATATGTTATGATGGGGTTTTCTTTGAATTAACAACGAAATGATCGCTTCATCATCTTCTTCTTTAAATAGAAGGGCTAACACACACTCCATGATGATTTCACGAACTGAACTTCGAAGTTCTGACTGTCACTTCTAGACGCACAAGCAAAACCACTCAAACGCATGCGATGAACGCATGCAGCGGCTGCAAGCGTCGGACGCATGCATCCATCGCACGTGCGAAACCATGCCTTAAGCAAAATATGAAATATGCGTGTACCCTATTCGCGCATTTCTAAGTATTGACCAATTATCAATCAAAACAATATATTTTAGGAAATATATCTTTGTCTATCCACTACAAAATTTCCGCATTTCGGAATTTTACGGATGCATGGAGACTAACCTTCATATATGTCTGTGTTTGTAAGTTTGATATTCTCCAAATGGGAAAATTTTCCAATATCCAGTCTATTAAACAAAAAGAAAGAAGTATCATGAAAAGTTCCTTACTTGCAATGAAATTATGTCTAGTATAGTTGAAATGATACTTAAAACTGTTTCTTAAATTCTCAGCTCGAATTTGATACGAATTTACCTAAAAGTAAATTAATCTTCTACACTGCAAAGTACCTTACGGCATCTAGGACAACATGCACCTGGAAGGGTTTCGATATGTTCACCTCGCCCGCAAGCTGGTGGAGAGGAACAGCGCACTAACTTACAGTCGTGTCGATTTGGCAGTAGAACGGAACAACTTCAAAGCATTCCGTATCCGTTGAAAATGTGCAATAAATAAACGTGGCGAAAAAAATAAAAGTCAACAACTTCATAATGTCTCTTAAAAAATAAACGGAAACTGGAAGATCAAATGGAATCACTCGTATATTAGCAGTATTTCAATATATATTCATATTTATAGTTGATGTGTATTATTACATTAATTACACATTGAAATTGGGGAAAAGAAGTTGATTGAACTTGTTTATGAATAATTAATTGTAATAAAATAACGTGAGTATAAACTGGGATTATATGTAAAATGGTTGAAATAGTATATTGTACACCAAGATGGTGAGGACTATTATTATTGACCGAGCTCCAACATTATTTTGCGAGGCGTTTTGCCCCGAGCGGAATAAGGTGCGAGGATTATAAAAATGTCTTCACAACCATGGTGTATATGTTTCCACTACTAGCCAAATTTAAGACGAAAATTAAAAATAATTCAGAAAAGCGTTCACCTCGTCGTCCGACTGACAAATACACTGTCAGCTTCCGATATATATGTAGAAACTTAGGTAGAATGAAATAAAATTTTATCAGATAATTATTCACTGAATATTGTTGTATGGATTTTCCAATTTTTAAAATTGAAATAATATTATGCATTCATTTTATTTACATTGCAAAGTTGTTCATAAATATCAACAAATGAAAAAGTTATTATGTTTATGACAGATAACGGATTATGAGTTCAGTATTGAAATTTTTCACTATAAATAATTTATAATGTGCAACGCAAATAATCACCAAACTTGAATTTTCATATATAAATGGTTTAAATTGCATATTTGAATATTACTTTTAATTCACTATAGCTTCACTTCGTGACATTTATTTGTTTTGTAAAACGTATAGGTACTTTTACTCCTGTTTGAATTTTTATTTTTTGATAAACCTCGTATATGCCCTAAAAAAGTTGGCATTCTAATTTTTGAACCACGAATAACTTTTTATCAAGAAAAATCCCATCCACCACATTCAAAATTATTCATTTCTCAATTAACTATTGAATTATTATGGAATATCTCGTTTATTTTGAGTACCTACAACTCTGTAATATCTGATACACACTAGGTAGTGGATTATGGCATTGCAATACTCTATGTATTTGTTGATATAAACCATATATCAAATAAATAAATCTGCGTTGTTTCGGAAGATTTATAATTATCTATATTTTTTATTTATTCAGAGTTAAATGTTGTTTATTGCACTATTTACATCAGAATTTCATATTAATAAAGGTCAATTATGATTTTCAGAATACAAAATATTCAAATAATTGTTAATATAAACAAAATATCATAATAATTAAGTCTAATTTAATTTTAATCTGTGGTTTTTCCTTTTGGTTTTACATTCCAAATCAATGTAAAGAGTTTTCCTCGAATATTGATGGACTAATCTGAAACAATAATTCTTATTATCCATTCAATAATAATACTAAGTATTATTCCAAATAATTTCATAATAAAAGGATAAATTATAACGGTAATGAAATGAAATGAAAAATCAATGCGGTAACAGAAAGGCATTCGGAAAGTAAGTGGCGAGTTATATAAAGCCCTAGTTGTATAATAAAATACGTTATATAGAGACAAAGTAAAGATGAACTTCAAATCGGTGCCACACGAAATAACTTGATACACACCCCCTTTACTTCAGTAGAAAAATTAATGAACGAATGCTATGACAGTCTGGAACATCGGCGTCAGGTTGAGTGGTCTGGAAGTTGAGGTTCTCTTCCACGTGGCGACTGTCGACGATATGACCATGACCTGTGGCGGGACTCCGTGCCATGTAGTATTCTACTTATCGACAAGATTCTACATGAGTCGCACCCTGTGTTCGCTGTATATCGACAAGAGACGATTTATTTGATCGCTTCTTCTCTACATCTCGGGACGTATCGAATTCTATTGATTTTGACAAGAATGATAATTGTCATTTGAAAATAAGAGAATTTCGTGACCTAAATACATTTTTATTACTGTTTTGGTAATTATTTATTCAAATTTCAATAATATAATATTATATATTATCTTAAATATGCGTGAGCGAACGGAGCATTGGCAGCTGCTATTACATATTTAGCAAATAATATGCCATATCTCTAGTTAGGCGAAATAATTCCTTGAACCTTACATCTTCTATTTGAAAACAATCACTATTGTCACGCATTATTATTCTTCCAATGTTTTCTAGTCGAATTACTTCTAGTCTTTCATCCTCTTCAACAATTAAATTATTTGAATTATTTATCGGAAGCATTGTAATTTATAATTAATTTTTTAGCATATCCAAAACACAAATAAAAATAAACAATAACGATGACAATTATTTTGTTTGCCAATTTTCCTTAGGTAGAAATCAAAAGTCCCTAAAATATCCCCCAACTTTATCTGAATGTTTTTAGAATAGCTAGTAGTTAGAAAAGCCTCCCCGAGATTTACCGAAGTGATGTCGACAGTGACACGGAGTACGCAAAAAAGCTACTGTCGACTTTTAAAATAGATTTCTATTATAGAAAGCGACTTGTAGAATTCCCGCTTCTGAGCTTCTTGATCTTTCTATATAACTGGTGGGGGCTGTTCGATGCCGATGAATAGCTTAGCATCTTGCTTCTCATCCCACATCCAATACTTCCATCGCTGACACTTGCGGAGTAAATTCGATAACGGGCCATCTTTTGTGAAAATGATGGCATAAATTCCCTATACAAGGATGCGACTACTAAAAATTTTCTCAATACCTGAAAGAAACTATCAACGAGATTGTAATGAAACACAGTGAGGTGCGTGTATTTTTATGATCAGTAATAAAATATTCCTCAGGTTCCGTAAGAAGAAAAACAAACTAATGATAATAATATCGAATTGATGGGAAGTAGAATTACTCATGACATGTGAACTAACTTTATGTACTATTTCCTATAAAATTTTTGGAAACATAGAATAAAATGAGAAAATATCGTTAAAGCAAAACATTCCTTCTTATGGCGGCGTACCTGGATTGTTATTATTTATGAAAGTACTTAATTAACTGCAATAAATTCATGATTCACATTCTGATGGCTTAAACAAAGTTTTTCTCAGATTGGCAGCAAATATTAATTTTGCTGACTGATATCAATCAGCAAAGTATTACTTTTCCTGCCTAGGCAGCAAAGTGGTTACTTTGCTGCCTGTGATTATACATTTCCATAGCAACCAACCAAAATAAAGAGATTGTGGGATTATGAACAATCGGGGAAAAATTATATGTTCACCTCAGCAGCAAAGTAGATTGACTGCCTTAGCTAGATTCCTAGCCTCGCTACGCTCGGCTATGAATTCAGTTCCGGCAGTCAATCTACTACTTTGCTGCCTAGTTAAACAAATAACTATTCTCAATAAATCAGCAAATGAACTCAATCATGATGTTGCCCGTTATATTTCAAGCTTAAATACTTTTTATCGCCAACCGTCAGTAAAGTCCTCAATTATCAGATTGATTTTCGGAAGTAAACAAACAGTTTACCTTATCCTATACCAATAATGTACTTTATCTGCCTTGCGGCAGGTAAAGTGACATATGAGTCAGGTAATAGTATATTATTCAACGAGCGTGTAATGATGGCTATTACTCATGAGAATGAAGATTGCGACGTGAGCCGCAGGCGAACGTCGTAATCATTCGAGTGAGTAATAGCCATTACACGAAAGTAGAATACTATACTTTTTCTATGACTGAGTGTTCACCTATCAATTTAAGCAAACGAGATATTTAGAGAATATTTTATTGAATAAACTTAATGCTTTATGTCAAACAATTCCATTTTGGAAGCTACAATGAAAATTCATTTATTGCTTACAATATTGATGGTGAAATTTGAGCAGTTGAATTCGTTTTCACTTTCTGTATCCATTCTAACAAAAAGTCAGCTCTAAATCACCTTCGGTAGGTAGGTATGGATCATTACACACGGGGCGTAGCTTGTTTTGTGTAATGCATCCAGTTACTCAACAAAAATGTTACATAAAAAAGGTCCATTTCTCAACAGTCATAGAAAAAGTGACATATGGGTCAGGTGAAGTATTTTGACTTTGACATTACTCGAAAATTATTATCTGTCAGTGCTTACTTCCTCTCAATAAAATGCAATGAAATATACCTCAGTTTCTTATATTCCGAATTCTGAACAGTTGGCGATAAAATTTTGTATGCACCACGTCATTAAAGTGTCTTTATCGGACTCGCCTGTTATTCGCCTCGCTCGCTTCTCTCACTCGTCTCATAATTTCAGACTCGTCCGATAAAGAATCACTTTACTGCCTTGGTACATAAATAACTATTATTGTTATTATTCACAAATAAGCAATAAGAATATTTGTCAACCACAAATAGAATACAATGATATTATTTTTATATTCCAAGAAGACCTGAAATGAATGTCGCTCAAATATTATTCTGTTTTTTATAACGACCTGAATTATTCATATTATTCACTTCGTATAAATTCAACTTAAATCCTTCCTTAAACAACACTGTTGTCTGGAGAAGCTGCTTTATAATAATTTGAAAATGGAAAAATTGCAGTTTGACATGTGATTATTTTTTCACTAACAAATTTTATTTAAAAAAGTGAATACCTACCGAACAACAACTGCATGGTATATCTTTTATAATTTCATTAGCGGTACACGTCGGTAAAACACAATCACCCTCTCTGCATTTTTCATATAAAGGACAAAAACCATCGTTACCATTAACAATTAGCACAGCAATTGTAAAAATTATAATCGATGGTAAGACCGCCATAACCAAAAAAAAACTTGCCAAAATTATATGAAATTTAAAATTAATTATCTCTATAGGAGTAGAACAATACGTGCTTTTTATTTGGTTAGTTAATCTCATTTAAATATTTAGTATTGTTATTTGAATTTTTAAATATACAGGAGGTTTGTGAAAATGACTTTCCATTTTCAACAGACCTGACATCTTACCTTAACGAATTGAGTATGGAGCAATATTGAAACAAAGTGAATTTCGAAAAATTAATGATTTTGGCGCAAGTTTTAATTTAGCTCCATAAAATATACAGGGTGGTCCTTAAGTAATTGTACATAGAAGTACAGTACAATCTTCGATTTAAACCAACTATAAGCCCCAATAAAATGTGGAAAATAAGAGAGAGACAAGATGTGTTTGATTTTTGACGTAGGTATATGTACAAAAATTTGTGGTTGGGGGTTTTTCGATATGAGAAATCATAATTTTGTACATATTTCGATGTATTTTGTAGAGGGCGCCACATAAGTCACGTATGCAGCATAAATGAACGCAAAACTTTTTTCCTTTTATATTAGTGCTACTTTTGTAAGAAATAATTAGTGCCACATCATTACCACAAAAAAAGTATATCTGTCATTATCCCCAAACCTTAACGGTTCCAGAGATAATAACATTCCAGTGATTAGCTTATGATTATTTTTTAATTAAATATACTCATAACCATAAATTTTTAGTCTTCATGGAAAATGCAAGATCACTTTTTTATGATGTTATGGACTTGCAAGATCAATATTCCCAAATTAATTAATCAATTATTGGACGCACATTTAAATAATACTCAGATTTAAATAAACAAAGCTTTTAATTAGCAGCATATTAAAACATTGAAAAAGTTCAGCTCAAATTAAGATGGTCATGACGTGGTTGACGGTGCCTTTATCTATAAAAAAAAGTATAAAATCAGTCAGTTTTAAATAATAATAATTACACCGACAGAATTTATAAACAAAGAAATTAGGAATATAGAGGATGTCCCATTGTCAATACTAATAATAACAATACTCAATAATAATTATTCAACTAATGTTATTTATCAAAACCTGACAGTACCGTGTGTTGAGAGTTTGTCAAAAATAATTGAGAAAATTTGTAATCAATTCAATATTCGAACTAACTCAAATCTGATAATACGTTGAGATCTATTCTAACGTAAACTAAACCAAAAAATAGAGAACAATCTTCAAAAAACTGCAGATATCTTGTGAATGGGACAAATTTTGTAAGTGAATCATCAAGACCATTGAGAATCAGAACTTAGTCTCAACGAGTAAAAAGTTTTGATTATTTAAAATTTAAATGGTCAAAGCGAAAACCAGCTATGATCAAGTACTGACAAGGTGGAGGCCATAAAGACATAAAAAAGAAGAACATTTCAAGTTTGAGCTCCTAGCATATTATATACTAATTTTCCAGTTTTTGCATGCATGTAGAAAAAATTCTTTCAAAATCAGTGGTACGAGTCTACAACAAAGTTACGCGAAGTGAAGCACCCTGGAAGACAATACCAAATCACCGCTCCAAACAAATTCTCCTAACAAGATTAAGAATAGGACACACCAAACTGACTCATCAACATTTATTGAACAAGAATAGAACACCAGAGTGTGCTGCATGTTCCAAGCAAATGACACTTAAGCACATTGTTATAAATGCACCAATTATAGTGCAGCGCGAATAAAATAATATAATATACAAAACACATTAAAATGAGCATAAGGTCAACATTGTGACATACATAAACTACCGAAATGAAATTAATATCCTGAAAAATTTTTAAAACATATCTAATAACTAACATGGTTGATGCGACAGTAAAAACCAAATTAAAAAAAAGAAAATTCTTCGAAAATAAGTTTTATTAACAAATCACGGTTTAGCCATTTCAAATAATTGATAATAAAAAAACTTACGCATACTGGACAGCATGTACAAGGTTTGAAATGCAAAATTTCATCGTCAGCACAAAGTGGTCTGTTACATTGTGGGCAGAATTTTTTTTCACAATTTTTCTTTGTTGTAGCTTCATCACACGATATAAAAGCAATTGCGAGAATGTATAAAAACGTTGCTGTAATTAACAGCTTCATTGTATTTATTTATAAAATCACTTGTCTCGATGGAATATAAATAAATTTGCTGCTATAGTTATACCAACCAAGGTTTATATATGAAATACCTATCAACTATTATTTTCAACAGGATAGGATTACAAGAATATTTTAAAATACAGAGGGGCCCAAAAGTCTGGAAATGGCCAATTATATCGTAAACTGCTAGTTATGATTGTACAAAAATTGGGGTACACCTATTTTGGGATACGTAGATTCTAGATTTGATATTTGCAATTTTGTCAGATTTGATGTTTCTTTTATAGGTATTATTAGTAACTTTGGTTTTTTAAATTCATCACTATGTATTTTCTGTGATTATGGGAATCTTTTATCCAATACTAAGACTGTCAGGCATGTCCTATGCGACTGTCCGGAGTTATCGTCAATAAGAGTGTGTGTTCGGTGAGTCTTGGCCTACACCTGCCGATATAAAGGAGATGTCTCCTGGTGACCTGTCCACCTTCCTGAGGAGGACAGGATGGACTATGACCTAGGAGGACAACTCCTCGGGAGGATGTACAATGGGTCACATGTGGCCTAAGGGCTGTGAGCCTACACTCACCCTCCCTACTCTACAGATACAGATACAGAAACATCTACTTAGAAATTGTACCTAAACTGAGAAACTTGCTTAGAGCCAATTTTGATCAGATATGATTTTAGCAAGTGGAGCTCCAGCTCATTTTGGTGTAAATGTTCGGCGTTGATGAGATATTTCCCGGACAAATGAATTGGTGGACGAGGTAAAATTGAATAGCCTCCACGTTCACCTGAGTTCAGTACTAAAAAATAATTTGTATTGGAGATACTTAGAAAATTCAGTTTACAAATAGGTATTGCCAGACAAATTCTATGTATTTTATGGCCGGTTGCACCGTATTCGCTAACTCACTGTTTAAAATAACACACTGTTGAAATTTAAACAATCGATTAAATTACAATCACTTGCACCGTAATTTAAGGGTTCTTGGTTAAAATAAACTTATCAATCTGGGGAAGTTTTGCTAAATTACAATCGGTTGGTACTAACACCTAACTTCAGTCTGAGACTGTCTCAGTCACACAATGAACTTTTGAGGTTAGAAAAATTATTTATTTTCTGGCAGTCGCCAGTATTTCTCCTATTTTGATGAATTTTTTGCTTTAGGTTAGCGAAATAAAGTGTTCCTAATTTCTGGAGCACAAGGGTAGGCGTAAGTAATGATGGATTCAACCTCCACCAGCGCGAAACGGGTGCGAACATCAAATTTCTCACCAAATGAAAAATCCCATCTCATTGATATCATATCAAAATACAAAAGCATTATTGAAAACAAAGAAACAGATAAAGAACGGTTGGTTTCAAGAGACAAGATCTCTTGAAATATATTAGATTATCCATGTTGTGGAAGTGGTTGGCTCTATCATATACCCTTCGTGGAAAACCCATATCAATTATATCCAATATATCCATATCATCTTCAAAGAATATGTCGTTGTCGTGTTCCCAAAAATCCATTTTTTAGAAACTGAAAACTAACTCGAGCGCACATAGTACTTTTTTGAAGTTAGACACATCAGTTTTGTGTGTTTTTTAGGTTAGAATTCATATTACTGTGGTTTATTATCAATTTAAGCCTCCAAAATCAGTGGTTTAGTTTAACAGTGGTTTAGAAGAGTTTAACCGTGGCTTAAATCGCGATGCAAGCCAAAATTCAAAGTTAACTAATAGTTAAATTTTAAACCACTGTTATAATGACGGTGCAAGTGGCCATTAGACCTAGACTACATAAAATCATAAGTGTTACATATGGTAGATCTTTCAGGTCTCAATGAATGTTACCCCAAAAAACACATACATACATACCTACATATGGTTGAACTCGTATTAAATAGGAGATTCCAATAATGACTAAAAATACAAGATGATGCATTTGATCCAAAGTTACTAATAATATAAGATAAACGGAAAATCTGGCAACACTGCAAATATCAAGTAAAAGGAATCTACGTATCCTAAAATTGGTGTACCCCAAAGTTTGTATAATTGGAACTAACAATCTACAGGCCACTCTATATTATTTAATAAATGAATTTTCGAATACTTAATGAATGTACTTGAAAGAAGTTTAGTATATTTCAAACTTTATGTTAAGAGTCATAGAAAAATTTTCGAAACCATCTAAGAAAAATTATCCTAATTACCCGTATCTTGTGCTACTTCTAGTCTTCTTTTGGTGTATGGCATCTGTTATGAGCGTAACTTATAGTTTATATTTCAACATAATATCTTGACTTCTTGCTGCAAATCGATGAACCTATATGTGAATTCAATTGTATCAATAAAAATTTTACAAAAATTGAATAAATAAATGGACACTAAAACTCTCTGAGAAATTCCAAATTCCATGGGTATGAAAATTATTAAGTATCTCTTAAAATATCGTTACAGACCTGTGTTTATGTGTTTTCAATTTTGTTTATGCATATAGTACACCAATGGTAAAAGGTTATTCCCCATTTCAATAAGTAGTAATTCCAAGTACAGACGATACTTAATTTAATGTTGCATTTCAACTGTATATTTAAAATAATTTGTAAATATTTTCTTATGATATTATCATTAAGAAAATTTGAGCACTAGTATTTTTCATACTATTTACTGGAAATATTTCGATCTTTTTTTACTTTTTACTGAAGTAATATCAACATGACCATATGATTTTTAACGATGAGCGCAACATCTAAGTAATTATTCACAATGTCACAAGTTTTAGAAATTTTCGAAGGAAAACCAAAAAGATCAGTAAGGAATCGGGAAGTGTGAAAAACGTTTTAGCAACTATCTAAAAATGGATTCATGCAACTAAGAAGATAAAACTATGTTATTTTTCCATTTAAATCTTAATTTATTGGTTTCTTGCATGAACATACACCTGTAATGTATAATGAACTGGCCTCTTATTTTGGTTTTTGCTTGCTTTTAGCCTAGTGGTTCAAAATTTCCTCTTTATATATGGTGGATGTGACATGTGTTTCAAATGCTACAGATCTAACATGACCCAGAAATCACACAATGAAAAGGATATTGGACAATTTAACCTAATTTGGTTGTTTTCAAGAAAAAGTTAAGAAAGTAGAGCCCATTGTAGTTAATAGTGATCATGAAATCAATGTTTCTGGATACTATTCTGCTTATCCCGCAGCTTCATTTTGTTTTTGATGCCAGAGATTTAGGTATACCAATGATAATCTCCCTCCACAATTTTTAAACGCAAACATTCCATTTTTATTCCATTACAATTTTTTTTAAATGAATACCTATAGTTTGTATTGTGGTACAATTTATTTGCAATCAAATGTGGACACTGTAAGTAAAGAAAATTACATTAAATTCACTTAATAGTCATTTAAATACATTTTTTCATTTTGGCACGTGCTGTTCAGGCACGTCAGTCCATCGTCGCAAGTGGTTTCAATATAATCACCGCAATCGCCCCCTTCATCTGAAATAACAAAAAAAAACGTTAAATTCAGTCATGAAATTTGAGAAGCTTTTTTTTTTAATTTGTTTTATATAAATTATTTATTTAATTTTTTAGGTGGGATTGATAATACAAAAATTTGAAAATAGTCATAGATGCAAAGCGTGCTCGAAAATATTTTGTAAATAGCTTTTAATGGTTACTTAGAAAAACTATAGAGTTTCGTTAGTGAGCTGCTGATTACTTGCGGTTATTTACGTTTTAAAACAAAAGTGAGTTTTTTCAAGGAGCCATCTCTTCGATGTAACCACTTCAGCTTATTGTGAATCCTTCTATAGTGTTCTGACTACAACCTATTCAGCCGATCCGTTCCCTGTATTAGCTCATACAGGTCTTTTGCTGGTTGGTTGTAGAACAATATGCTCGTGTCTTAATGGCTATCATTACATGATCGTTGCATAAAATACTTTTTTCTACAAACGTGTTAAAAATGCCATTTTTAGCACTCCATAGAAGCCTTAAAGTAAATTGTCAAATTTTGAAAGCAAACGTCAAGATATTTAGATTTTAATTATTAACATTAATATTAATAGTACAATTTGTGAAATTTGACCAATTAATTTCCTGCACTGCTGTTTTACCATTTTCCGTGGATAAAGAGGAACAATGCGCAGAAAAAATGGAATTTCCAGTCGAGGTTGACGCCACAATATCAAATTAACAATGGTTGCTAAGGTACGTAATATACGATGCAACTTAAAATTATCTCCTTTGAATGTATTAATAAAGGTTTTTAAAATTTAATTCAAACTGTATTATTGCATTTTTTGAACGTTTTTAGAAAAAATATTGTATGATATACGTGTTAAAAGTACCTTTTAAGGCACTCATGTAAATTGCAGAATTCGCTTCGCTCATTCTGCAAACCTTCACATGCGTGCCTTAAAAATGTACTTTTAACACTTATATCATAAATAGCTATTATATATACTCGTATATAATATGCGAGTGTATTAATGGCCATTACATGAAAGTTTCATACAATATTTTTTCTACTCCGAATGATAAGATTTATTATTTCTCCAATCCATATATTGTTTCATGTTTTCTTGAAATTTTTCTGATAATATGTTGTCATCTGCATTTTCGGCTCTTTCTCTAATTTCTGGAGGCGTCAGAGAAAATTCTTAACACAATTTAATTATTTTGTCCACGACCACCTAATAATAAGCCGATATTTTACCTCCTAACAAAAGGTATATAGTACCCATATATCAACTGTCGTGAATTATGAACCATAATGCACTACAGTGTATTATGAACTAGAGATGGGGGTACCTACAATATGAAATAAACTATTTAATCTGTGTATTTTGTTCAGGAAATTTATTTCTGAAATATATCGTATCGATAAAATATTGTAATTTTTAGTATTGATACTTTTCATAGCGATATTTTCTAATATTAAGTATTTTAAAACAATATATTTATAACGGTACGTTGTATTGATACTTTCTACAGTATCGCCCATCTCTATATATGTCAAATTATATTTTTTTGTAGCTGTCAGAACATTTTGAAGTTAGTATAATACCAAATCGTTACTGACTTTTATTTAATAAAGAAATCAAGTGTTGTGGACAAAGTATAGTATTCTACTCGAAATTTATGGCCATAATTCACTTGGGTGACTTGCGCCTCTCGCCTGCGGCTCGTGACGCAAACGTCACCCATCATGAATTATGGCTATCATAAATTGCTCGTTTAATAATATACTATAGTTTCATTTTAAATATAGTTACTTTTAAAAATCAAAATTATTTGGCTGTCACTTAATAGGTCTGTTCGCCTGCAGTAAAAGTGTAGCACTGAGCTATATAATTTTGAAAATTCAGGTCTATCGGTGAAAAAATGCGTGTAAAATTACTAAATTTGGGACTATCTATGTATATTGCATTTGTATACTGCAAGAAGCATTAAAACATAATTAAAATAAATAAAATCGTATAGCTCAGTGCTACACTTTTATTGCTAAGAGCAGACCTAATATAATCAATTTCAGAAATGTCAACCAGGTATATCTATGGCTATATTAAATATTGTGCGAATGTCACATTCCTATTGGTTTTATATTCTGTGTAATGATGAAAATCTGTATCATAATAAATATCATTATGATACAGATTTTAGTCTATTAAAAAGTATATTATAAAACAGGTGTAGTTTCGATAGTGGCCAAATATAAAGTTACATATTTTTTGTATTTAAAAATTTTTAAGGGTGCCATTACCTACCTTTAATAAATACGAATATTTTTTTATTTTTAGAATACCTATACCAATTAAATATAATATATAAGTTAAAATTGTGGCGTATATCCGTATAATTTAGTATTAAGGCACTGTAGAAATGTAAAATGTCTCATTATACCTACATTCATTTGATAAACCTAATGTGTTAGCGAAACGCGTCATAATTTTAAGTTTAAATATTATGTAGATTTTAAAAAATTAAAATTGTTCTATTTCATAGTTCAGTATTGATCTACATCAAGTAAAAGCCTCATCTTCTCAGGGATGTAATACATGAGTTGAACGAGTAGTGGATCAAACTATGGAGAAATAATCAGTGAATATATCCATTTTATTTTGCCAAAGCTATTTATTTTCAACAAAAGTATCTAAATTTTTTTTCCATCATTGGACAAAACCAAAATGCCAGGCGAAAAAGTATCTTAATAATTATGAAATTAATATAAAGACATAAGATCAATATCTCGTTTTGTCTTTTTCTTTGTCAGTCATGACGCTGTGTTTTCTCCTAGTTGGTTCAGACTCTACCTTGAATCGAATTTTCACAGCTATTAATTATAGTGTATTTTTATTATATTAATAGAATTGTAAAATCTTAATTTATTATGAGCTCTTCAGCTATTATTATGATAAAAATATATTAAAGCATGTAGTCAACTATTAGAAGTTCCTCTGTATACAATTAAGAGACGTGTAGGAGGGTGAATGAGGAAGGCTATAGAAAGAGGTTCAACCCGACCCGGTCGAGTGTTGGTTTTGGTTACATTCTTGATTTGAGTTTGCTATGAATTAGTAGTTTATAAATCTATAATATTTTTAAATAGTATATAAGCAGTTTATTCTGTATATTATACATTGACATTAAGTACATTTTATTATATTTCTGCTTTGTATTTTTCGAAAATAAAATTACTTTGGAAAGTGAACAATTTAAGATTAATAGTATTATACTTACAACTGATAAGACAACATATATCACAGCATCCGCATTTGACTTTTTTAAATCCCGGACCACACGCCGAATATGGACATTCTTCGTTTTCACAATCATAAGCTACACAACCCTGTTGTAAACAACAACTTACAAGACCGACAACGACGAATAGGAGCAAAACAAAAATAACGTTGGAGTTCATCTCGGTGGAAAATTACTCGCTCGACTGCAAAATTAATAATGGGTTGACTTTCAGCTTTATCTACTAGAAATACCTGTTTAGATTTGTATATAAAAATGGGTAGTTATATCTACGAGATGGTCAGGGAATGCCTCTAGTGTATTATTGAATTCCAGGTACTACCTACGGATTTATAAATTTTTTTATCTTCGGAACTGTCGAAAATTCCAATTCGAAGATATATTATTTGGTGAAGAAGGTATAATGATAAGAGACGTATAGTACAGGACCGAGTCAAGGGTAAATATAAATTTTATTTTGGAATATATATACATAAAAATAAAATAAAGTTTTTTTAATATTAATGATCCAAAAGTCTAATATAGTTTTCAGGTAATAATTTATTATTCGTGAAGAAAATGTCGCGGCTAATACTTTTATGACTTTATTGCATGTCATTATTCCATCTCAGGTCAGATCAGTTTCTTTGATCAAAAAATGAACTGTTTTAAACAACAAGTATTCACATTCGCCAAAACAAGGCTACTTTACACACTTGTTACATAAATAACTTATTCTAAACCGTTGGAATAATCATTATTCTGCGATATCTATTATTACTATAGCCAAATGCAGTCTGTCTTATTCATCTTACGGATTTTATTTGGAATTTATGATTAAACACAATGAAAGAAAACAATAACTGAGAGTATGTCTTTGATGAATTGTATGACCCGCATGAAAAGACTGCCTTTGACTATATTTTTAACTATTTGTCTATGAAAATTATGTTTATCTAAAGTTAAGAGCAAAGAGTAGAGACTTCTTAAATTTTACAATAGTATAAGTACTTTCAGTCAAAATATATACCTACAAATAGTACGCACTTTTTAATCAAAAGCGTATAGTACCACCAACGTGCCAAGTGGGCTTCGCTTTATTTGGTCCACGAACCACTTTTTTCCATCCAGCTTCAAAATCGTGCTGGTCTCCTTTTCTTTTCACCTCAACTCCAGCGTTGACGTTTCCATTTTCGTCTCTGTTGGCACCTGGATTGATTTCCCATGGTTGATTTGGAGATCTCTTGAATCTCCAGGTACCACCAACGTGCCAAGTTGGCTTCGCTTTATTTGGACCACGAACAACTTTTTTCCATCCAGCTTCAAAATCGTTCTGGTCTCCTTTTCTTTTCACCTCAACCCCAGCGTTGACGTTACCATTTTCGTCTCTGTTGGCACCTGGATTGATTTCCCATGGTTGATTTGGAGATCTCTTGAATCTCCAGGTACCACCAACGTGCCAAGTGGGCTTCGCTTTATTTGGTCCGCGAACCACTTTTTTCCATCCAGCTTCAAAATCGTGCTGGTCTCCTTTTTTTTTCACCTCAACCCCAGCGTTGACGTTTCCGTTTTCGTCTCTGTTGGCACCTGGATTGATTTCCCATGGTTGATTTGGAGATCTCTTGAATCTCCATGTACCACCAACGTGCCAAGTTGGCTTCGCTTTATTTGGTCCACGAACCACTTTTTTCCATCCAGCTTCAAAATCGTGCTGGTCTCCTTTTTTTTTCACCTCAACCCCAGCATTGACGTTTCCGTTTTCGTCTCTGTTGGCACCTGGATTGATTTCCCATGGTTGATTTGGAGATCTCTTGAATCGCCAGGTACCACCAACGTGCCAAGTGGGCTTCGCTTTATTTGGTCCACGAACCACTTTTTTCCATCCAGCTTCAAAATCGTGCTGGTCTCCTTTTTTTTTCACCTCAACCCCAGCATTGACGTTTCCGTTTTCGTCTCTGTTGGCACCTGGATTGATTTCCCATGGTTGATTTGGAGATCTCTTGAATCTCCAGGTACCACCAACGTGCCAAGTGGGCTTCGCTTTATTTGGTCCGCGAACCACTTTTTTCCATCCAGCTTCAAAATCGTGCTGGTCTCCTTTTTTTTTCACCTCAACCCCAGCGTTGACGTTTCCGTTTTCGTCTCTGTTGGCACCTGGATTGATTTCCCATGGTTGATTTGGAGATCTCTTGAATCTCCAAGTACCACCAACGTGCCAAGTGGGCTTCGCTTTATTTGGTCCACGAACCACTTTTTTCCATCCAGCTTCAAAATCGTGCTGGTCTCCTTTTTTTTTCACCTCAACACCAGCATTGACGTTTCCGTTTTCGTCTCTGTTGGCACCTGGATTGATTTCCCATGGTTGATTTGGAGATCTCTTGAATCGCCAGGTACCACCAACGTGCCAAGTGGGCTTCGCTTTATTTGGTCCACGAACCACTTTTTTCCATCCAGCTTCAAAATCGTGGTGGTCTCCTTTTCTTTTCACCTCAACTCCAGCGTTGACATTTCCATTTTCGTCTCTATTGGCACCTGGATTGACTTCCCATGGTTGTTGCTTGGGAGATCTTTTGAATCTTAAGGTACTATCAAAGTGTTTGTCACAATTCGTGTCTCCATTCTCGTCTGAATTGATTCTTGGATTGACTTCCAATTGATCTTTTTTATGATCACTCCGCTTTTTATCTGCTGACACTATTGCTACTACTAAAAAAACTGGTAATACATATGAAGCGATTCTCATGATGAATCTGAAAATAAAAATCCTAAACTAGAATCTGCAGAATGATTTTACTTATGAATTTTTTTCGTTGTGTCTGAGATTAGAAGATAGTTTTCGAAAAATAGAAAAATTCAAATATATTTACCTCAATAGTCAACAAATTTTGTTACACTTCTGCTTTTCAGTGTGGAGTACAATATTAAACTGATTAACTAATTCTCAATGTGTATTTTATATACTAAACTGATCGGGTACTTTACAGTCTTCATGGTACGAATAAGAAAGAAGAAAAAATAAAAGATAAATCGCAGGAGGAACAAACTGTATTTAATTAATAAATAATTCCCCTTGTACACCGGCTGGCAGTCTAATAGCAAGAAGAATGTAACTCGAGGCAAAGAAACGGGACTTCACAAGCCGTAAAAGCAGACAATTTAACTGAACTCTTTCGACTTCTTAGAATGACCTGTGAATCCTGTATGCGGATAATTATGGTATAAATACGCCCTTAATGGGGTATTGGGATTTTTTACTGTCAAAGATCATATTAAGTTCTGAAAAGTGAAAAAAATAAATTGAATAATATATTGTATAATTTGTGGGAAAGCACAACTCCTGTTATTATAACAGTCGTTTGGGAATATTTTCCATATGTATCAACTTTATCAATATAAAAATTAAAACCATACTTTGTTTCATTTTATTGTAATTATCCATTTGTAACATTACCGCACGCTACAGCAATGCGATTATAATATTACCGCACTGTTATTTCTTAATTGTATGGTATATTCAGCTTTGCAAAATAGTGTCACTTTTCCTACGACCGGAAAAAAATATATTTTTGAAAAACAAAGTGTATGAGTGTAAATAAAAAAGGTGAATAAAAAAAAACTTATAAAGATATGGAGCAGGTGAAAAGTTTCAAATACTTATGTACGAGTATGTATGTATGCATTAATAGGGTAACATTCATAAAGATTTAAAAGATCTATTGTGTCCCCTTAATTTTACTTAATTTCTGAGGAGAGTCTCTGAAACTAATAGCTCTTATTTAGTCCTATTTCCCGGAGGAATTTTAGGATATCTGCAGGCTTCAACTTCGGCAAATGTTCCTCTTCTATCCAGTAATCTCCCAGGTACTGTGCTCTAGGATTCTGGAGTGATGTGCAGTTGGAAAGAATGGATGGAGGTTTCTTCTTCCATGCCACAATATCTGCATTCTTCTTCCTCCACTATTTTGTTCTTTTTCTGGTGCTCATTCAGGCGACAATGTCCTGTTAGGATCCCTGTTAAAATTCTTAGAGCAGTTTTACTTTGAGTGGAAATTCTAGAGAATGTAGAACAAGATATTGAAATTGATAGTAGGATACAAAATACTTTGAACCTTCACTATACAATTAATTGATAACTACAACTTTCCACTGTTTTTTATTTTTTCACAATATTCAACAAGTTTGTTAGTTCTTTCTATTAATAATTAAATTCTCCAACATTTAAGGGATGACATTTCCCAGTAATTACATACTTTCTAAATGTACAGCACTTCAGAATTCTAGGGCAGAGTACCTAGGAAATTACTGGTTACAAGAGAAATATTTACCTAAGCTGAAGCCTGCAGATATCCTAAAATTCCTCTTGGGAATAGGACTAAAGAAGCTACTAGTTTCTGAGACTTTCCTCAGAAACCAAATAGAGGTAAGGGGACACAATAGATCTTTAAGGTCTTAGTGAATATCACCTCAAATACATACGTACATTCCTAAATTGAAGAAGATACACGTTTAATCCATGGAAGAGACCACTCGGATATGACACTTTCCGGAAACAGGTAATAACGTCCGTATCGATAGATAACTCGAGTCCAAACAGTTTGTCCATTCAACAACTCATTATGATTACTGTACAATAGCGTCATGAGAATATTGGTATGTTGAATTTGTTTTTAAGAAAATAAATAAAAAAATGTGATACTATACCGGCTGTCTTATTTAAAAGATATATTGTGGTCACGTGACAGGAAATGGAGGGTGAAATGGTAGTAATTTAATGATGAATTTAAGCAACATTTTCAACCGTTTATGTATGCCAAATTTCATGCTTGTTCAGTAAACAGCTTTATAGATATCAGACTGTCAAAACGCACTGAAGACTTCTGTTACCAAAAAAGAGCTGCAATTTTTTGTTATCTTTTAGTTGTTTACAAAATAACACACGCCAGAGAAGACGAACGTCGTACGCGGAGTACGGTCAGTGAAAATTTATATTTTGTTACTGAGAGATTGAAGTGGTATGAGAAAATGTTTCTATTGGAAAGACGTATCATAATTTCATACGGGCAATACCTATAAATAAATTATCTTTAATTTTTCATAATTTACCAAATAACAAATAATATTACAAGGTGTCTATTAAATTTTTATACTACATTCTTCTGCATTTACAGTAGCGTCCCCCATTGGATGCAAATGAACATCTCCCTTAAAATAAGAATCCTCAAATAAGACAATAGTTTTTTCCAAAAAATAATAATAAAATTTTCCTACGATCACATAGGAAAGTGACAGATATCGCACTGTCTAGTTCTATGGAAAGTGGCCTTTATTCTTACGCGTGCGAAAGAAAACGTTTTTATTATACTTAACAGAAAATACTACATTTTCAACTGTTTATAAAATACAGTAAATATGACATTTTCGGAACAGCGCACGGAAATTTTTTCCCGATCCCTATGACAAATTTTATTTTCTGTCAGTGAAAATTAAGTATTTAATGTATTTATTACATTTTGCAAAAATGAATTCAGATTGTGAAGAAAATCGGGATATTCCCGAAAATATCTCACAACGAGCGACAGAAGTGAGTGCAGATTTATTACCAGTGAAATCCAGGTTGAGATATGAACAAGAATATAACAGTTTTACCGAATGGCGGACTCAGAAACGAATTAAAATTGTGAGTGACGATATTCTTTTAGTATATTTAGGGATTGAGCTTCAACAATAATACGAATTGTACAATAAATATTACTATTAATAATAACGGTTCTGTCCAAAATTAATTTTCTTAGAATTACCTACTTGTATTTTTTTTTGGTAATTTGAGTTATATGTACTTACATTTTTACTGTTTTAAAAATAAAAATAAATATTCCCGATTTTCTTAATAATTTTTTGCGATATTTTTTGTTTATGTTGATTTCAGGTACCTAAGTATAATAAAAAATATCGTTCATTACTCGTCCAGAAATGGATTTTCCGTTCTTGCATGACTTCCCGTGTGAGGCGCAGCCGAAGAATTTGTCACGCGCGCACGGAAAAATCCTGGTAATGAAATATACTATATCCGTAAGTGTACGGATAAAAAAACTGTCAAATTGAATATTGAAATGCTAGTGGTCTATATTTACCCCGCAAATTTTTGTATGTGTCAAATGCGTATTTCCCAAGTTGATTTGTCCATATAATATAATTTATTACTTTTAATTTTACAATAATTCAAATAAATAATTAATTCTGAATCGCAATATTTATGTAACAGTTTTATTTCTGATGTTCTGTTTCCAATTGTTGTTAGTTCTTAAAATGAATGTTCGTAATATTTTGTGTAGGTACCAATATTTATTTTAACTTATTTATGGAAGGCACTCATTTTCTTTTCGCATGAAAATGACAATTTTCTGGGCCACTTTCAAAGGTAAGTAATCAAAACTATATAAAGTAATTACAAAATACACATATGTAAAACCTCTTACATCTACATAGAAATGCAAGATTGTACTTGCCTGATTCGGTACAAGTATATCGCGTGGTCGTAGGAAAAATAGTGTACATAACTTGTGCGAAAGTGATTTTTCACACTCGTGTGTTTGTCTCACTCGGCTTGCGCTCGTGTGACAATACTTCCCACTCGTGTGAAAAATGTCACTTTCCGCACTCGTTACGTAATATACTATTGGTATACATGTATTACAAAAAATTTTTTTTCAGTAGAAGATGTGGTAGCAAGGAATTATAATATAAGTAAGCTGTAGTAGATATATTTACGTTACTAGTACGGTAAGTAAACTTTTACAGTACGAGTGAGATATTAATTTCGTAACAAGTACCGAACGTGTGACGTACAACCTTTTATTTCATACTGTACCCTAAAACATACCTGTGAAATTTCATTAAAAGTCTATTTTCCGGATCGAAATCAAGTACGTTAAGGTATGTTTAAGGGTACAGTATAAAATATGGTAGTTTACCTATCTAGTGCGGAAAGTCACTTAACGCACGTGTTAAATACACTACTCTTTCTACATTTTTTTCGCAATTTCTGGCCATCTTCAGTAGCATGCGATAAGGTATCATTTCGTGAAATAGTTATTTGTTTAACTAGGCAGCAAAGTAGTAGATTGACTGCCGAGGCTGAATTCATAGCCGAGCGTAGCGAGGCTAGGAATTCAAGGCAGTCAATCTACTTTGCTGCCAAGTTGAACATATAATTTTTTCTCCGATTGTTCATGAGGATATTGTATTTGCAAATTATTACAATTCCCACAATCGCTTTATTTTAGTTGGTTGCTATGGAAATGTATAATCACAGGCAGCAAAGTAATCACTTTCATGCCTAGGCAGCAAAGTAACCACTTTGCTGCCAAGGCAGGAAAAGTAATACTTTGCTGATTGATATCAGTCAGCAAATTTAATAATTGCTGTCAATCGGAGAAAAAAATATTCTTACGTTAGTGTTTAACGCTGTTTGATGTCCGTTCTGATTTGCATTCAGTCTTCTATTTTTCCTTCTTTGTATTATTTTTCGTACAAACGGTGCTAATAATTTTTGATCCACTTCTTCTGGATTCAACGGATTTGTAATGTAAGTTACGAGTGCTGCTATAAATATAGCGACAAAAGTTCCAATTAAACAATACCATAAATAGGATAGTCTAAGGATCATATATTTTTCACTAAAAAAGAAAAAAAGTCTAAATTCAATTGTAATTCAATGACCTACGGGGCATAAAGCCAGGGAAGTAGTTTTTGCTAATCAGTGAACGGTCTTGGTTTTTTGATTTTTAAAGGCTCTGTGGGGTATTAAAGAATTAAACTATTACCCTTGATGTCTACTATTTAAGAGGAACAAAAAAGAATCTTACTCGGTATGGGTGATTTCTGTTATGTTTATCATTGATTTGCTCAGATATTTTGGTATGAAATTATAGTGACAACCATCGGTGGAAACGATTTTTTCCGGAAATGTTAGATCTCCAGATGAAATTAAGCTTTGTACATTTATGCATAACCAAGACATGAAAATTAAAGATGAAATTCCTCCTATTAAGGCACCCTGAAACAGATGAATATTGTTTGAATTCTGTTCTTAAGCATATATATACTGATGAAGTGATTTTATAATGTCGTTATTATTCGAGGCAAAGTCACTCACGAAATAATGTTGGTGTTCGGTCAATAATAATAGTCTTCACCACCTTGGTCTATAATATACTATAACCTATTCCAAGCATTCAAAATAATGCTTTCGAAAACAATAATGACGCCATTAACGTATTTTTTTACTAATGTCGACGTAAATTTCATTTGTTACTTTTGGCAGTTCAGTTGTCATATTTTGTAAGCAATTCAACAATATGTTATTGATTATCATTCTGAGGTTAAGTATGATAATATATATTATTAACCGAGCAATTTATGATAGCCATTATTCACGATGGGCGACGTTTGCGTCACAAGCCGCAAGCGAGGGGCGCAAGTCACCCGAGTGAATATTGGCCATAAATTGCGAGTAGAATACTATACTTTGTCCGCAACCCTTAATTTCTTTGTTAAATAAAAGGGAGTATTGATTTGGCATATTACTAACCTCAAAATGTTGTGGCAGCTACATCAAATAATTTGACATATATAGAGATGGGCGATACTGTGTAAAGTATCAATACAACATCAATACCGTTATAAATATATTGTTTTAAAATACTTAATATTAGAAAATATCGTTATGAAAAGTATCAAGACTAAGGATTACAATATTTTAAGGATACGATATATTTCAGGAACAAATTTCCTGAACAAAATACACATACCATAATACATTCCAGTGTATTATGGTTCATAATAATTATGAACCATAATTCACGACAGTTGATATATGGTTACCATATACCTTTTGTAAGGAGATAAAATATTGACTTATTATTAGGTGGTCGTGGACAGAATAACATTCAACTAATACTTACTAAGACAAACGTAAAACAGCAGAATATGTCACAGTTTATGACGTAACGTAAGGATGGATGAACAAACTTTAACAGTATGAGTCTAACAAAATGTTTCGCAAATAAATTTGTATACTTACCTTAGCATTTATCCAAGGAAACAAAACTCCCATTGTGAATAATCCAAATGAAGGACCATTCGATATAGCACCAATACTCATCGCTAGCTGGAAAAGATTTATCTTTTAATTTTTAGTGGATTAATGATAGAAACTATTTTAATGTCTATACAGAAATTTTCCTCTACGCAAAAAACTCAAACTTCTCACCACTAGAGTACATCATTTTGAGCTGTTGGATTTAAGGAAAGAATGTAAGTTTAAGAAATACTGAAAATAGAGTCAAAGTCTAAAGAACAGATATATGATTTGCTACACGATCATATATGTCAAAGGAAAAAGTTTCGAGTATATGTAATTATAATTCAAGGATTTTAAAAGAACTTGATACGTTGAATTTTGTTAATATTCGAAAAATTCACTAAGGGTCACAAATGTATCGAGGTTGCAACTGTCGCGGATTCAAATTTTATACAAATAGAATCCTTTTCAGGAGGTTACCTTTTATTTTATATGAAATCTTACCTGTAATACTGCTCCTAATTTTTCAACTACAAATACCAATCCAACGCACATGGCTCCAGTGACGAGTACGGTTGTTTTCATGAGAAAGTAAGCTTGTTTCTCTGACAAATCCTTTTTAAAAAATGGTTTATAAAAATCTTCCAGTACAACAGCCGCCATAGCGTTTAGGCCAGTGGATAATGAACTGAAAATGTTTCAATCTAAATTTTGTTCTAATTCGTCCTTAAACTAGTTTAGGTGACTTTATGAAAATGATGCTGCTATTGTAGTATCCACTCCAAAAGTAGCAATGTCTATCAACTAGAGTTGAAGATGATGTACGTTGGAAAAAATCAAAGTTTTCAAAAATACAAGATCATCTTGTCCGAGAAACCTTGTCATTGAAACGGTGGCTGGCATGTTTTGGTTTACCCCAGCTGTCAGGTAATAAAAATGTAATGAAAACCTAGTATGCCTGCTTACCTTCTGTTGATTATGTGGTATAACTGAATTTTAGATGGAACTAACCAAAGTAGGTCAATTCAAATATTATCAACTAGTGAGTTAGATTCAATATATTTTGCCCACCCATTTAACGCTAAGTGATAGATGTCGCTCATAACGTGCCCATCATTAAAGATATTATTATAATTTACCTTAAAGCTGCACTAAATATACCGGCTACAAATAAGCCGGAGAGTCCTGGAATGTCTCCTAATATTTCCATTACTAGCAAAGGCAGCAGTTGATCTTTTTCTTTGGCTAACTAAACAAAAGAATGTATTGATGAAAAAGTGATTAGGCAGCCTTAATGATAATTATTGTGCCACAATCAGATAGAAAATTGTTATTGTTTATATTTCATAAATAAGAAACAGTTAGGTAGTACTCACCTTTGTAGTTAGAGGATCGCATTTATAATAAGTTGCATATACAAGCATGCCGCAGTAGGAACACAATAAAACAATAGTCACTAAACCAAAGAAAAAAACCCATAGAGCTCTACAAAAAAAAAAAAATTTTACAGTTATATACTTTTTTTTATCTACAACTGTCATGTAACAGGTATTATTTGACAATATTTTTGGTGTCATAATGACGTATATTACCGCACTAAAGCATAGTGCGATAATAAGAATCTAGAAAAATATTAATACCAGAATTAAATACTTAAAATAACACTGGAAGCTGCATTCTCAATTTCCGAAAGGCCTACGGCCTCGTCTTGCAAACTTCGCATGCGAGCGTTAATAATGTCCATATGTTACGTAAATAACTACTATTGTTATAATATTTACTTTTTACTTTCCCTCAAAGATGGCAATGCCAAATATCTTTGAACCATATTTTGATTCACGCCGGCGCTTTGCAAAGTATACACTCCTCCTCCAATCACCAGTGCCCATATGGTATGTCTTGCCGTTGGATCTGGATCAAAGCTAGAGAAAAAAAATCAACATTTGTTGTTTGATTGTTTATGACAGCATTAAATGATAAATAATGCATTATATTACTAGGAGTAGAAGGCTATCATTATTGTTGAGCCCAGATTCTTGCACTGCCCAGACGTTAGCCGAGGTTGTCTGTGCAAACTGGGCGAAATATACTTATAATTGGTCTGCTTCGAGTGATACTATTTTTAATTTTTCTACATTGACTCAACATTTAGCTATTCAAATTAACTTGTTCAATTATTCCTTATATTTCACTGCCCAAAAAGCAAAAAATTCATTTATTTTTCACAACGTGCATTTCGCAAAATAAAACTATTGTTATTGTTATACAGGGTATCCCATAAGTACCGTGAATAAGGGGCATGATAGATCATTGAAAATACCCAAATCCAACTTTTCTTTAACCTAACCTTATTAGTTTGTGAGATACAGACAGTTAAATAGCGAAAAGAAATACACATTTTGTTTCATATCTTCTCGGAAATGGAAGTACAAATTCAAAATTTTTTGTAGGTTATTGTCTCTCTGAAACAAATCAACAGCATTTCCAGAGATCATCCATTTCTCAAATGTGGTTGATATCTAAACAAAGGGTAAATGAAACTCCAAGTCCAAACCACAATTTTAATATTAATATTGTCCTCCAAAAGGACAAACCATTTAGCAACTAGTTTCGGTAAAATTTACCATCATCAGACTATAATAAAAAGTTACACTTATCAAAAGATCAATTGAATTAATGTTAAATTGAGACAAAATATATTATGTTGTTGAAATGATTTGAAAATCTTTGATATTGAATAAATTCACTTACAATAAAATAAAATTATAATATCGGCTAAAGCTATACTATATATAAATTATAATAATTTAGTTACCTTATAAAATATTTACAACGGGTGGAGAATTAATTAACCACCAATATCTTTATTGTTACAGTGAAAGTGGTTCGGAAAGAAAAAAGGGGGAAAAACTTATTTTATTTGATGGATATCCATGGCCATGGAATAACTTAATTATAATATTTTACCTATGCTACATAAATCAGGTGTTTATGATGATGTTGATGATAAATTTCATTTTTCGAAAAAATACGAAATAAAAAAATGTGTATTTCTTTTACACCTTCAAACAGCCTGTATCTCTCAAACTAAAAAGGTTAGTTGCATTTGAGTATTTTAAATATTTCTTAACGATCTATCATGTCTCTAATTTACCGTACTTAATAACGGTTCACCCTGTATACAATATATAAAATCAGGTTGGTGAAATCCGGCATAAGTAGATTGGATGATTTGATTCAATTGCAGTTAAAATTTTTTAAGTGAGTAGGTACTTGAATATCTTTACTCTGTTCTGCTTATATCAGTCGGTACCTAGTAAGAGCAACACAAAATCCTTAAGCATTATAAAGTACTCAACTTTAAAAACTGATTAAAAAAAAAGATTGAAGTGTAAATATTATTTCCTGAAATATCCTCCTAAAACAACTTTTCCAAATACTCTTAAGTGTAAATTTGAGAAAGTGTGTACTTACTTAGGTCCCTCAATTCTATCACTCTCCCAATTCCTTCTAAGGACAATTCCAATACCACCAACGTCAATTGTACCTTTAATAACAACTAGAAGTATAGCTCCGACCATTATAAACGTTTGAATAACGTCAGTCCAAACAACTCCCTTAAGACCCCCCTTAAAAAATAAAATCGCCATTGTATTTTTCAACAACGACCACGAATACCTACTCACCATAGATGTGTATATAATGCAAATTATACAGACCGCTGGTGTTGTGAGATGAACGTTCACACCAGTAACTTGATTGAAAGCTAGCGCTGGTACGTATATCACCAAAGGCAACCAAGCTATCATTCCGATAGCAAACAGAACGGATCCAAAAAGTCTTACGTTCTTATCGAACCGCATTTGGTGGTACTCGTACGTAGAAGTTAGCTTCAGTTGTTGAAATACAGGTAAATATACGGTTCCAAATATTAGGGTCGTTAGGAAAAATCCAATAATGATGTACGCGTACTGGATTCCGTAGACGTATATTTCCGTAGGAATTCCCAGTAAAGATATACCACTTATCCAACTGTAATATTCAAATAATAAACTGATAAATTTAAATATTGTTGGCAGGGAAAGTTTTTGCAGCAAACCCCGAGACACGTCGACTTTTGATAGTTAACTATGGTTGTACACTCCGCGTCATATAAAACTGGTACACCCTTATTTTCCCTATGTGAACCAAACTCAACTAATAAAAATGACAAACAGTCACATGTCTCAAATTTGTCAAAGGGCATTATTCACGATGCCAGTTCAAATCAGTGAATTTAATAAAATGCGAATAATTTCCATAATAGAGGATGGTTGGTCCATTAGACGACTTGTCCAAGAGTTTAATAGAAACAAAACCATCATTCAAAACATTAAAAAAAGGTGGGATAATGATCAAACAGGTAGCAGTAAACGAGTAAACTTATCAATAATAATGGAGATATGACACGTTATTAATTATTGAATGTAAACTTCCATGGCTTCCATGCTACCAAGGTCTATGATCTATTTGTAAGTTCATTTATTTGGAATGTAAACTTTTCTATAGAAATTTTGTTGTTATTTTTGAAATTTTATGGCTACAAATGCACAATTCTTTAAATCAGGTTTTTTAATTTTTCTTAATTCTGTTGTTACTGAAGCATTAGTTTTCTGCATCTATTGCATGTCTTGCCGTATTTAAGGGATTTTCCTATAAATAATCTGTTAAAGCTTTGTCCAGGTCTATTCTAGTTGAAACTGGCCTTCCATTTCTTATTTTTTTCACAGTTTGATTTTTGTCTTACCTTTTTTAGTCAGTCGTATAATAAACCAACCAAATTTTATTTAAAAAATATTAGAATCCTCAATGTAATACTTTTGTATTTATTACAATATCACACTTTTTCTAAATTCAAGCTAGTTACTGTTTGTGTATAAATGATATAGGTAATAAATTTTTATTTTTTTCAATTTGTTTGTAACTTTACAAAATTTTATTTCATCATCACATCTACTAACATTTTTGTTGAGCTGGCATCACTGCCCTAGAAATTATACCATTACAGCTGGTTTAGCATTGAAAATTAAAAAAAAAGAATTTACGCAACTATTTTTGATTATAATAGTTGTACCAGTTTTATATGACACGCACTTTCCACCATGAGGTTAAGGTGAACCCAGGAGGACACCTCTTTGTCTTCGGGATCGGAGACAAGGATATGGCTGTCCTCAGGAAGAAGTCGATGAGGATGAGCTATGCGTTCACCTCATTGACCATCAGGGTTTCGAAGAAAGAAGCAGGGGGTACCTCTGAAGACCCGAGGTCCTTGGCAGTCGAGCCACCTAAAATGGATACTGACTCCAAGGCAACCATGGGTTCCGGAAAGGACGTCGAAGCAGTCGATGACCTGACGGAGGAGGTACCCGAAAATAGCGAGGACACCTCTCCCCTAACGGAGGAGCGGATGGACCTCTAAAGAAAATCCAACTCCATCCATCCTACTTATGGGTAAGGACGCTGGAAAAAAGGTAAATATCTTACAATGCAACCTCCAACACAAAAAGGCAGCAACGGCAACACTATGTCGGCACCTTGATGTACTGGAGGATGCAATAGCTTTGATCCAGGAGCCCTGGATAATAAAGACCAAAGTTACTGGTTTTAGTAGTCTAAAGGGTCAAATTTTCAGCCTACCAAGCAATCAGCAGCCTAGGACAGCTGTTTACGTCCCAAGGAAATATAGAGCCTCTTCGATGGCACAATTCTGCACCTCAGACCTTACTGCGGTTAAAGTGGAATGTCCAGATGGAAGAGGCAAATATACGGCGTTGGTACTAGCATCGGTGTACCTACCTTCAGATGCAGCCACCTTACCACCGACTAAAGAGACGGAGATACTAGTGGATCACTGCCACAACCAGGGAGTGGAGCTGATATTGGGTTGTGACTCAAACTCCCACCACCTGAGCTGGGGCAGCAAGGATATCAACGCCCGAGGTAAGTCTCTTTATGAATATATAATTAAGAAAGATCTAACAATCTTAAACAGAGGCACGGAGCCGACATTCATTAACGCCCGTAGCCAAACATTAATAGATATTACGCTGGCGACAGCCAAAATATCAAACCAAATTAAGGACTGGCAAGTGTCAGATCATATCTCTATGTCAGACCACCGCTGGCTGACCTACACGGTAAGCCAGGATCTCAGGACCACTGTAAAATCTCGCGACCCGAAGAGGACGGATGTAGCTCTCTACAATCGACTCTTAAAAGGTGCTCTGCGGGAAACAGAGGTCCTGACTCCTAGCAATAATGAGGAACTGGAAAGGTACACAGTATCTATCCAAAACAAAATGGACATTGCCTATAAGGAATCCTGTCCGATGAGGACGGTTCAGACAGGTGGCACGACCAATAGCTGGTGGTGCCCTGAACTGGAACACCTCAGAAAGACAGCGAGAACGACCTTTAACAAGGCAAAACGAACAACACTCAAAGAGGACTGGGGAATATACAAAGCCAACCTCAAAGAGTTCAAAAAAGTCTGCAGACAAAAGCAAAGAGAAGCCTGGAGAGCTTATTGTGAGGCAGTCGAAGACTTCCCACAAGTTTCTAGGCTACAGAAGGCGCTCTCAAACGACCAACATAAGAGTATCGGCATCCTTACAAGGGAAAATGGCGACAAGGCCGCCAACCTTCAAGAGAGCGCTGAGATTCTTATGGAAACTCACTTCCCAGGTTCTGTCTCTCCCGGAACGTCAAACTGGATGGAAGTACCAACAACACCCTCACAATACGACTGGCAATTTGCTAGTTCAGTAATTGACGAGGACAAGATAAGGTGGGCCATATCGGGCTTTTCCCCCTTCAAGTCACCAGGACCTGACGGAATAAGACCAGCCCTACTTCAATGGGGAATGGATATTCTTATGCCGCACCTGGTTGGAATTTTCAGAGCCTCTTTGGCTCTGAGGTATATTCCTCGTAAGTGGAGAGAAGTACGAGTGGTATTCATACCAAAACCAGGTAGGATGGATTACACCTTACCAAAAGCATTCCGACCAATTAGTCTCACATCGTTCTTTTTAAAAACAATGGAGAGGTTATGCGAGCGGTACATAAGAGATGAAGTGCTAGTTCACCACCCACTTCATCCAAATCAGCATGCATATACTCCGGGAAGGTCCACTGATTCGGCCCTTCACCAAGTGGTTGGCAGAATCGAAAGATCATTGGACAACAAAGAATCCACCCTGGGTATATTCATAGACATCGAGGGAGCGTTTGATAAAACAACCTTTCCAACAATTACCCAGCAACTCAACTCCAGGAATGTACCTCTGGTAGTAGGAGAATGGATACTCAAGATGCTCTCTAGTAGAGCAATAAGTATCAATGTAGAAGACATCACAGTAAGAGGACTGGTCATGAGGGGATGTCCGCAAGGAGGAGTCTTATCACCCCTTCTGTGGAACATAGTCCTGGACACCCTGATTAATCACCTCAACAACAATGGAATCTACACAATTGCATACGCAGATGACATAGTTATTTTGCAGACAGGCAAATTTGTGAACACACTGTGCGATAGAGCGCAGGATGGGCTCAAATTAATTGAAACATGGTGTAAGGAACACTCACTTTCGATCAATCCCAGGAAGACTGAGATGGTCCTTTTTACCAGGAAAAGGAGTTTATCGGGTTTAAAATCCCCCGAAATCTTCAAAAGCAAACTAAACTTTTCTGAAGAGGTGAAATACCTTGGTATTACCCTCGACAGGAAACTAACATGGAACTCTCATCTACACAGCAGAGCAAAAAGAGCATATGTGGCTTATGAACAGTGTCGGAGAACAGTGGGACGCACATGGGGGCTGTCACCCCGAGTGGTCTCCTGGATCTACACTGCAATAATAAGACCTATGTTAACGTATGGAGCAATTGCATGGGGACCGAAGGTTCTACAAGCAACGGCCATTCAAAAACTATATCAAATACAGCGAATGGCCTGTTTAAACATCACAGGAGCCATGAGAACAACACCAACCGCAGCAATGGAGCTTATTACTGGTCTGACCCCTCTGGACCTGTATGTCAAGGAGGTTGCGTTGATGGCCATGGTACGATTGCGCACGGCTGGTGTAAACCCCGAAGTAGGAGTGGGCCAATTGCGGTTAAGCCTATGGCAGGAAGCGCTTACTGCGCTACCTCTGCTGCAGGCAGCCAATGATGCAATTAAACCCAGGTTTTTGTTTAATAAACCCTACAAAATACAAATAAAACACAACACAGAGCCAGATGCGGCAGATGCAATACGCATTTATACAGATGGTTCAAAAATGAATGAAGGCTCAGGATGTGGAGTTTACTCGAGAGCACTAAGCCTAAGGATCAAGTGGGGAATGGGAAACAATACCAGCGTAGTTCAAACAGAACTGGCTGGTATCTCAATTGCCACAAAAGAACTAACCAGAAAAGGAATTTCTGACAAAAACATAATAATCTGCACTGATAGTAGACAAGCCCTATTAGCCTTGAACAGACAACGTGTTATATCAAGACTAGTACTAGAGTGCCACCAAGATTTAGCTAACGCCTCGGCAGATAACAATATTATCCTGAGGTGGGTTAAAGGGCACGACAGGAGTAAAGGAAATCGCATTGCTGATTCTTTAGCCAGGGAAGCCGCTGGACTGAAAATTCTTGGACCCAGTGACACCTACGGCCTGACGACTTCGACAATTGCGGAACTAGCCAAACGCTACACCCATGCTCAATCCCTTGAGAGATGGGAGGCAATCAAAGGATGCAGTTTTGCCAGGATCACCCTGGGCGACCCTGGGAAGATGGCGCCGAAAAAATACTTGGCGATGACCAGAAGAAATCTACGTATAACAGTGGGATTCCTGACTGGCCACTGTCAACTAAGGAAACACCTCCATACTATGGGGCTAGTGGACACACCTATATGCAGGATGTGTGAACAGGAAGATGAGACTGTCAGGCATGTCCTATGCGAGTGTCCGGAGTTATCGTCGATAAGAGAGTGTGTGTTCGGTGAGTCTTGGCCTACACCTGCCGATATAAAGGAGATGTCTCCTGGTGACCTGTTCACCTTCCTGAGAAGGACAGGATGGACGATGACCTAGGAGGACAACTCCTCGGGAGGATGTACAATGGGTCATATGTGGCCTAAGTGCTGTGAGCCTACACTCACCCTCCCTACTCTACAGATACAGATGACACGCAGTGTACGGTCATCCCCCTTTGATAATCTTTAAAGGATTGGGGGGTCGAGTGACACATCAGTTGGAAGGTATTTTGATTCTCTTTATAGGCATGCTAATATTTTTGTGTTAAAATTTATAAAAAAAAACAGATTGAAATCCCTATTGAATAAATCGGGATAAAAAGCTGAATTAATAATTATAACATTTCGATAAAATGTTATTTTTTTTATAAAAACACGGAAAAGAAATAATTTTTCCTTGAAATATCGCCACCCTGCGTGGAAATGATGAAATATACTCACGTGGCAATAAGCGACATAGAAATTGGAATGATTTTCATATTCCTACCTCCCATTAAATAATCTTGGGAGTTTTCATTTTTTCCAAATATTCCAAAAATTAATCCCACCAATAAACATATGCCGAGCATTAGTAGAAATATGACGTAGTCTACTACTCCAAAACGTTGCATTGCTCGACCAACGTCTAGCACCCCAAGTCTCGATACTGCATCGTGTTCCATATTTTTCTAAAAAAGAATTCATTTATAAAAAATTTAATCAGTTTAACGAGTTCTTACATCAAAAATGCTCGTACGATCTTCTTAAACTGTATCTTGTGAAAGTATTAAATGAAAACTTCCTAAAAAATCTTTGGAAACGTTTTTGAACTCCTGCCTTCATCATACATAGTCTTACTATCAGTAGTGTGAAAAATCGTCCGTCTTCAGTAAATTATCTAAATATAGCCACAATAGCAAAGTAAATTGACAAAATTATGCTTAAACTAGATATGCATCTATTATTAATGCCCTATTTAGCACATTGAGATGTGTAACAATTTACAACACTTAACAGTGTCGTAGCCATAATGCATTGATGCCTCTAAACATTCTTCTGAAATCTACGAGAGTGAAAAAATCATTTCATCTGATAGTGTTGGACTTATCCCCAAAGGAATGCCCATCAACCGAGAGATTTCTTTGTTTAAAATAGGATACAGATATACCTTTCGTATTGGCAATGTGTCTTACATCTTTCTCTACTGTCCCACTGACAGTTCTTGTAAGGTCTGTACTTTGTTGTTCACGGTCAATTATTATTTATGAAAAGTGAATATTAATCTTATTGTTATATTTATTTGGTTATACTTTGGTGTATAATATACTATTTGATATCTCTCCTATAATCTTTGATAAAAGGAGAATATTAATACTGGCCTAATGGCAGACGAATTTATTGAGCCTTACAACTAACAACTTTTTCAAAATTATTGATTATTAATGGCCGGTTGCACCGTATTCGCTAACTCACTGTTTAAAATAACACACTGTTGAAATTTAAACAATCGATTAAATTACAATCACTTGCACCGTAATTTAAGGGCTCTTGGTTAAAATAAACTAATCAATCTGGGGAAGTTTTGCTAAATAACAATCGGTTGGTACTAACACCTAACTTCAGTCTGAGACTGTCTCAGTCATACAATGAACTTTTGAGGTTAGAAAAATTATTTATTTTCTGGCAGTCGCCAGTATTTCTCCTATTTTGATGAATTTTTTGCTTTAGGTTAGCGAAATAAAGTGTTCCTGATTTCTGGAGCACAAGGGTAGGCGTAAGTAATGATGGATTCAACCTCCACCAGCGCGAAACGGGTGCGAATATCAAATTTCTCACCAAATGAAAAATCCCATCTCATTGATATCATATCAAAATACAAAAGCATTATTGAAAACAAAGAAACAGATAAAGAACGGTTGGTTTCAAGAGACGAAATCTCTTGAAAAATATTAGATTATCCATGTTGTGGAAGTGGTTGGCTCTATCATATACCCTTCGTGGAAAACCCATATCAATTATATCCAATATATACATAGGTATCATCTTCAAAGAATATGTCGTTGTCGTGTTCACAAAAATCCATTTTTTAGAAACTAAAAACTAACTCGAGCGCACATAGTACTTTTTTGAAGTTAGAACCATCAGTTTTGTGTGTTTTTTAGGTTAGAATTCATACTACTGTGGTTTATTATCGATTTAAGCCTCCAAAATCATTGGCTTAGTTTAACAGTGGTTTAGAAGAGTTTAACCGTGGCTTAAGCCGCGATGCAAGCCAAAATTCAAAGTTAACCAACAGTTAAATTTTAAACCACTGTTATAATGACGGTGCAAGTGGCCATTAGAAACGTTAATTAAACTTGACTTTCAGTTCCTTCTGCCAATGGTTTTCCTACCTGCTTATTATCGCCAGTAACTTGCTGTTTTGACCAGAGATCTCTGCTCAAAACAACTAATAGAGTCGTGTAGGGAACACTTTTTTTACCAGTCATAATATTTTCAAGATCTTCGCAGTAAAAAAACATATCTAAGAATTTATTCGCGCCTGTGACCAACTGAAGAAAACCAATGATTGGGTTTTCCAAGATCCTGAGGAAACCTGATTCAAAAAATAGGAATTCATTTCACTTTTGGCAATTGAGTTGAATTTATGTAAAATTAGCTCAGTATAGTTGAAGAATTTTCATATTATTTATTATTATAGAAGCTCAAGTTTAAAAGCCGCCGTCACTGGGCACCTTACAAACAAAATACTTAAATCACACTTGACGATGGAAATTTATGGACCGGTAGTCCATGACACGTGTAAGCTTCATTATTTTAAATGGAAACAGAATAAGACTCAAACTTGTTAATGCCTAGATGTCAGCATGTCAGTTGTCAAAAGTTCTTAAGCAGTTTCTTGGTGAAAATTGTCTACTAGATAGAGTTTTTGAAAGAAGTAGAACAATAGAATTCTGTGAGTTTGTTAATTGGGACAATCTTTATCGAAGGAAATTTAACATCAGATAAATATATTTTTATCGGATATGATTTCAGCAAACTGGAGGTCCAGCTGATTTTGGTGTAAATATTCAGCTTTCAATTCTGAAGATTATATTTATTGGGGATAGTTGACTTTACAAATAGGTGTTGCCAGAGTTATGTTTTATGTTTTATGTATTCTAGACCTTCCATACTAAATAAGGGAACTGGCAACATTGCAAATATCGATATGGAATCCACAATTCACCATATTTACCAAATAATTGGCTGTTTCCAGATTTTTAGGCCACTCTGTATAAGCGTGAGCGTTGAGTTGCAATAGATATGGAATGTAGCAGTTATTATACCTGTAAGCTATGTTTCTCAACCCATCTTATGTTAATTAATTTTTTTGTATGATCCTATAAGTAGTTGCTCCCTATTTAAAAGACGTTAAATTCAAAGGTCGTATATAGCTTGTATGTATGTATGTATGTATATTTGGGGTAACATTCACTGAGACCTAAAAGATCTATTGTGCCCCCTTACTTCTACTTAGTTTCTGAGGAGAGTCTCTGAAACTAGTAGCTCCTTTAGTCCTATTTCCCGGAGGAATTTTAGGATATCTGCAGGCTTCAACTTAGGTAAATGTTCCTCTTCTATCCAGTAATCTCCCAGGTACTGTGCTCTAGGATTCTGGAGTGCTGTGCAGTTGGAAAGTATGTGGATGGAGGTCTCTTCTTCCATGCCACAGTATCTGCATTCTTCTTCCTCCACTAATTTGAGCTTTTTCAGGTGCCCATGCAGGCGACAATGTCCCGTTAGGATCCCTGTTAAAACTCTTAGCGTAGTTTTACTTTGACTTATGCATTCATTTGATCTCAACAGGTTGTAGTCACCCAGAAGAATCTTTGATTGTCTAAGCCCTACTAGATCTTTCCAATGGTCTGATCTTCTCTTTCTATCGGCTTCACCTATTTCTTCCATAATTACATTTGGGCTGATTCCACAAAAGGGTTCAGGCCTCCAGAAAGGTATTTCAATCCCCTTCTTTGCTAGTTCATCTGCTGTTTCATTTCCTTCTATTCCAGTATGTTCTGGAACCCATATAAGGTGACTATATTGTTCTCTACTAGCTCATTGATTTGTCTAGGCATTCCCACACCATTTTGTACCTGATTAAACAAGAGCTCAGTGCTTTAATGGCTGCTTGACTATCTGTCATCAGCTTAGGAATAAGTATTTAACATTCTACCAATTGTTTTTGGCGCGTATTTTTTAACTGAATGATTGAACAAAAAACAACAAAACTGTGATATAAAGATTTTTATTTACATAAAATATTTACTAGAAATATCTCGAAGTATCATCAACCAAAAATAATTTTAAATCGTGGGTGTTTGACCTTTCATTTCAACAACGGTTTTTTCGATTGGTTCATCAGTTTCCTAAAAAATAATATTAAAAATTGCTGTGTTCATTATCCGTGATTTAGATATTGAGACATTATTCTACACAAACAATATCGGATAATTTCAAATTTTGGACGAAACTGAAGCTTGTAGTGATATTGTGGAAATTGATAAATTGGAATCTACATAGGAAATTTGCAAGAAAATGTTTTATGTGGATTTGAAATTAAAATAAAAGGTTCCAGGTAGAGAAATATTTGGTAAGAAGCCACCGAAATGGGCTCATTGAAAACTTTATATCAATGGAAATAGAAGTGAGAAGAAATTAAGAAAACATTTTGAATCAGGAGAGGAGCAAAGAGTCCTGTGGAAACATTTCGTGGATAGCTAATCCTATAGACCATTCCAGCATGATGTAACTGACAAGTTCCTTCTGTCATATTCTATTTAGTGTTTCTTGTTTACTGGTAAACAACGAATTCATTATTAATGCGCAAAGTGAGTGAATATGAGAAAATTATTATATACTACGAGCATTTGCATATGGGGAATGACCGTATACTCTATACTTTTAAGTTTTATATCCAATTCCTCAATAATTAACAAAAAATTCTGTTATCATGATTAGTTATATGTCGTAATTGATTTCTAATTATATTTCCTAATTATATTTCCTAATTATATTTCCTTTCCTTAGTTGAAATTTTGTATTGATCCCTTTTAAAAGGGTTTCTCTTAATCACAATGAACTACAAATTCATCCATTTATGTACCTATCCATTAAGACTTTAAGTCTAAAGAGATTATTCAAATCACCATTATTTTGTTGTGTTTCAATTGATATATCTGTGCACCTGAATCTGCTGCTCTTGAATTTCTTCGGAATCATATAACTCCTTTACTGATTGCTTTTGTTCAAAGTCTGACATTTTAATTATCATTCAATTCAATTTTTTTTCGCAGGGTGGAAACTTTCTCTCAAGCACCGTGTAGTTGTCTCTTTTCCCGGTAGAGTGGGATTTCTCCCCAAAACGGTAACAACATCCCTCGGTCACTCCGCACGCAAAGCAACAGAACGAGGCTGCTCCCGAATTACCACCCCAGTCTCCACTCCTTTCTCCCTGTATATCGTCAGAGTCAGGAGTCCTTCTTTTCTGTTTCATCTTCCTCCCTGGCTTAACTTCTCTTCTTCCTCTTTTCTGTTCAAGATGGAAACGAAACCATTTATGCAATACTAGTTGTCTTTGGACTTTCACATGATATCTATTAAGTTACCACAGCTGGGGTAGTTTTCCCAATTCCATCTTCATCTTTATCCTTCCCATTGTCTATCTCCTGCAGAAGAAGAGCATGTGTTCAACGTCATGGCAGTATCGGCACTGCTCATTCTCCCTTTTCCTAATCCTCATCGTGTAGGTACTGAAACTGCCGTATTCCGTCAGTATCTGGCTCAAATGGTACCCTAGCGTCCTGTGTTTACAACCGAGCCACTTAGGGCGAGTTGTACCAAACGCCTAAACTCGGTTTAATGTTAACTGATGATTAGACTGATGTAGTTGTTGATAATAAATACATCAATCAGACACAGTCTAAACATCAGTTATCATTAAACCGAGTTTAGGTGTTTGGTACAACTCGCCCTTATTCAAGTTTTTGATAAGCGTTTTCATCTACGCTCCTTGGTTCTGTTCTTCCCACCTCCGTCTTCATTTGTTCCGTATTTGAACTTTTTCCTTTTGCTCCCTGCCTTTCTTATGTATCCTGTCCCGTTCTTCCACTAGCAGGTCTATCGGTAGTATACCTACCTGACAGAGACGTGTCCCCCAAATTTGGGTCTAGGTAGATACGGCCCTGACCGCTGGTGTCGTCAACGTGTTATAAAGGTAGACTTTGTTATTTCCTCGTGATTCAGTTTCACTATCTACCTGTCAATAAGAGACAACTCAACCCTCACAAAAAACTACCTGCTGGTCTTCGGAGATAACTGGAATAACACGACTCCTCCCCAGTTTCAAAGAGGTGTTTTAGTCACTAATGAATGAAAAGCCATAATTCTAATTTAAGGGAAAGAATAACAATATATTTTTTCTACATTCATGCAAAAAACAATACTTTTGTGAAACACATTTAATGGAAAAAGTGGTTCTTTTTTGCACTCATCTGTCATTCTTGTGTCAGTTTTGTGATGATTAATGACAAACATAAACATTTAAATTAAATAAAAATCCAGAGCAAGAGTCGACTGATCCTGCTTTAATACAACAATAAAATATGTATATCTTCCTACTTAGTCTCAACGAGTTACAATTATTGCAAAAATCTTTAATTACTTGAAATTTAAATAGTCAAGGCGAAAACCAGCTAAGATTGAGTACTGACAAGGTGGAGGCCATAAATATACACAAAGAAGAAGAACGGTTTGAGTTCCCAACATATTATATTCTAATTTTCCAGTTTTTGCATGAATCTAAAAAAATATTGTATGCAACTCTTGCAAAACGTGTTTTGGACAATTTCACGTCGCGTGCAAAAAACACTCACTTTTTGCACTTGTTGCATAAATAACTATTTTAAAATTACATTAATTTTTTGAAAAACTTACGTTTCCAGGAGGCCCAAAAGCGTAAGTAATACCATCAAACGGTTGGTTAGAAAACTTTCTCGGCTTTATTAGTCTTCTTATAAAAGGTGCCAATAATTTTGGATCGACATCTCTCGGATCTGTCGGCTTAGTTAATAAACTTACCACTAATCCTACAAACATCGCAACTAACGTTCCTATCATACAATAATATAAGTAGGACAATCTGTATATCATAAATTGTTCGCTAAAAAATACGAGCAGATTTTAATTTTGATGATATATCATTTTTATCTTTATTTATTTTTTTGCACTTACTCTGTGTGAGTGATATTATTCAATTGCACTTCGATAGGCGTGAAAAAGTAATGACAACCTTCTGTGGAAACAGGTTTTTCGTCGAAAACTAAATCTCCGGACGCAATTAAACTTTGGGTCGTTAAACAATACCAGCACATGAAAATTAAAGATGCCATTCCGCCACATAGTGCACCCTAAAAGACATTCGAGCTCGATTTATAAACAATTATTGTATTTAAAAAAATGATTATATTATGAGGGGGACCAATTAGCCAATCTCCTGATAAATTAAATGCAAAAACCAGACGCTAGAAAGAGTAACAGGTGTAACAACATTTGAATGTTTCGGTAGTATAGTAAAAGGAGATGAAAAATATATACAGAAATAACAAACTGAGCAAATAAATCAACAAAAGTATACTCTAAATGAAACAATTCTTGGACATGAAGATATAGAGTTAGAAGTGAAAATAAAAATTCATAATGTGATAACAATACCTACAATATTATATATTATGCAAGTGAAAATTGGACTGTGGGAAAAAAGACGAAATTAGCAATTGCAGGGAAAACAAAATGAGATAGGATTAGAAATGACGTAATAAGAGAGACAACTGAACTCCTGATTGATAACTGTTTAAATGAAAAAGAGACAATTTAGCTGGTATGGTCATATGGTAGGAATGGAACCAAATAGGTTAAAAAAGAGAATAATGGAGATTGGAAAACCGATCAAAAAACAAAGGGCTAAGACTAGACAAAAATGGTTAGACCAAATAAGAGAAATTTAAAAAGAGGAAATACCATAGCAGACATGAAAAACCTAACGAGAGACAGAAAGGCATGGAAGAAATGGGTACAGGACATGGAATCCACATCCGACGCCTTAAAGGGCAGAAGGAACTAGAAAATAAGAAGAAAAAAACAACAAAATTTCTTAGTGAAGGCTACTCGAGATAACTTTTTAGCGTTACCGCCAATGAAAATCTCAAACTATGGTTTGGATCAAATGATTTCAACGAAATTAATCCCATTCGAAAGAACGCAGATGAAACCATATCGACTATTGGAAATTCAATATAAGAGATACTCTATATGGCGACAGAACAAGAACTATTTCTTTGCACATTATCTAATAACAATAACCTTGACAAAAATTTGTATAATAAAATAAATAAAATTAACAATACCTAAAGAAACTATAAGGAATAAAAAAAAACAAAAAAAGCCAAAACTACAATCAAACAATAGAAATGTTATGTAAAAGATAATTGAGGTTATACTTTGAACCAAAAGGCATAATTTTAGTCATACTTGGGTTTCATTATGACAAAGACTTAAACTGTGAAGTGCTTTTATTGCGGTACCTAACCTCAAACATGTGAAATAACAAATTGAATTGTCACACTCTAACAAAATAATTTCGAAATCAATATACTTTGCAACTTAAATATAACACCTCTAATGGTGGATTATGAGGACGACTCCAAATATATACAGCATATTTTGAAGGAAACGGTGATATTTATTGTGAATTGCTTGCGACATGGCTCTTACAAAAAACAGTCAAGCTAAAAGCTTTAAATTTATTTCCAGAAATTTTTCCAATCCACTGCTTTCAACAATTTTGCCCTGGAAGTTATAAAATAGATATTTTCTGATATACAGCCAAAAGATCAGCTTATTGGCCCATCTGGTGAATATGGTCGCCAGGAAGTGTGGCCACATTGGAGGTCCGGTTCATTCATGCTGCATTAAAGTACCAAATAGCCACGTTACTTATGTGGAAGCTTTTAATCGGCGAATAACTGTTCACCCTTCCTTAGCCCTATCTGGCTTGCTTCTTTGTATACATGCAGTTTTTCTTGGAACCGTTCAGACTATAATACGAACTTTATTAGGGAGTAAAAAACCGGATCTGAATTTAAAAAGTTAGTGACAACTCTCCCAATAGTTGTAGGAGAAGCTTCAGAAGGTAAAACTGTTAAAAGCTGTAAGAAATTCAGGTCTTACCATTGAATTAACCCAAGGCAACAAAATGCCCATTGCTGATACTCCTAAAGATGGACCATTACCAATAGATCCGATGCTCATAGATAACTAAAAAGTACATGTAAATATATAAATAATGGGAGTGAAAACTATTTATATTTTGTAAATCTATTGGAAGTGGATAAAATGTTTATATAAAAGCTGTTCATTGGAAACGGTGTTCCGTTTAGCCCAGATGCTACCAAAGTTTGCTATTTCAAATGGACCACCCTATTTCTTTTATTATGTGTATAATATTATATTTTAAACTGTGCTGTAGCCGATTATATGGTTAAAAATGTAACTTTTATAAAGAACATTGAGATTATTATTTATTAATAGTATAGGGAAATACAATAAAAAAACATCAACATACACTGATGTTTAACTGAAAAGTCGAAGTAATCAATAGGCGATTTCGTTCCGCTTTGGTACCCCACTTTGGTCTGTCAATTACATACCAATCGATTTCGTTCCGAAAAACGATGACGTCAATCTAACTTTGGTACCTTTTTGGTCTGTCAAATCACGTACCGAGATCTGCAGCACGGTTACTGAAATTGGTAGCTTTCTATCCTTGTCTAAAGTAGCTTCTGTCTTTCTTTTTATTTGTAAATATATTGTTCTATGTCAATTTCATCAGCTGTACCAGGGGCTATGCTGGGAACCAAACTATTTCGCCTGTTATTGGTAGTTTACGTCATAGCGGTGACGTAGGACCTACCAATTGGTTAACCCAAGTCCCTACCAACCAAAACGGGACGAAATCGCCTAATTGACAAATGGTGAATAACTTAATGTTCTTGGGAAATTAAACCACATATTTTTTACATTTCTATCTCAACGTTTCGGTACTAGTTTTCTTAGTGTCAAATAGGTAGAGTTTGTTCAACCATCCTTCGCCTTCGTCATAATCGGTGACGTTTTCTGCTGTTTTACGATTGTCTTGTATTAGTTGAATCATGGAGAATAGTTAGTTGAATGTTATTTTACACTTAACCTCAAAATTATAACCAATCACATATTGTTGCATGTTGAATGTGAAATTGCTCACAAAATATGACAACTGAACAGTCACATGTAACAAATAAAATTTATGTTGGCGTTAGTTAAGAAATACGTTAATGACGTCATAATTCCGGGTCATCCATTTCATAAATGAGAGAAAAAGATGGACAATGTATGACGTAACGGCAAAGGATGGTTTCAAACTCTACCAGAAAATTTAATCATTCTTTATAACGGCAGCTAAAGCGCAACCGAAACGTTGGAATAAACACTTTTTAATGACCATTTGACATTCTTCATAGGGGTCTCCATACGAGTAAAGAATATGTACCTACAGTTCCCTAAGACTCATCCTTTGTACGCTGTAAGCTAATACAAACTTTAATTTTATCGTTAAAATTGTGTTCTTAGCGTAATATCAGTGTCAAGGATGATTTCTCATTTGGATTTTCAATTTTTGCTTGCTTTAAGGTCTCATATCTATTAAATTATTCACTTTGGAACTAAATTTTATGCAAAAAGAATCATTGGACAAAATATATACCCACTTTCAAATTGTGAAACTTCAGAAGCTGGTAAATAAAAGAATAAGTCTGTATAAACAATTCTCTTAATTTCCAATTAGGTACCAAAGTTAACGTTAAAAAAACAAAGACGTTACAAAACAAAATATTGCGACGTTGCCAAGCTGTAGTTTTTTCTTTACTTAACGAAAATTAGAAAAGTCAATCTGATGTTATATTGACATTTGCATTTAAATATGTAACAATAATATCAATAATAATGAATACAAATAGCAAATACCATTATTTACGTCTCTTACAACAAGCAGTAAGCGGGAGAAGAAGGCCGCCATTTCGGCATTCTCGTTCGAAATAGCCTAACAAATATGTTATTATCTTTTGACATTTACTGTTCAGCTGCTTCGGCATTTTATTAACTACACACTTGCCTAAATAAAATTTAAGAAAATAACTGTTTTTTCAATCAAAGAAACAATGAATTTAAAAGCACCAAAAAACTTGTTAATATTAGACGATGATCGAATGTCAATAAATCAGCCGGATATTTTTGTATACAGTACCTGTAAAACTGTACCTAATTTTTCAACAACAAAAACCAATCCAATGCATACAGCTCCAGTGAATATAACTGTAGATTTCATTATGTAAAAGCTTTGTTTTTCAGTCAATTTAGTATTGAAGAAAGGTTTATAGAAATCTTCGAGTACAATTGCTGCCATGGCGTTCAGCCCTGTAGACAAAGAGCTAAAAATATGAAAAAACATTATTTTCCCCAAAAAGTGAACGTTCACTGAATATTTTTCAATTTGTGGCCTCGTTCTTTTAAACAATTAACTTATAGTGTTGTTTTTATATTATTTTGAAAGCTCCAAGATTCTGAACATGGTAAAATCCACATCAAAGCAGTTTTTTTAGTTATTACCTGAGAGCAGCACTGAAAATTCCTGCCACAAAGATTCCTGGAATTCCAGGAAAATCACCCAAAATCTCCATTACCAATAGTGGCAATAGCTGGTCTCTCTTTTTTGCCAACTGAAAAAAAAAATAAGTAGTAACAATAGTTTTTTCCCCATTTTTTTGGTTAGTAGTTTCCGCTGCCTCGCTTAGAAATACAAAATCTAAACTTTGGTTAAAAATATCTACCTCGACAAGACGTGATTTATGACATTATAACGTCAATGATACTTCGACGAAGAAAATGCATATCCAACTCTCCATCAAATAAAGGACTAAAGATAGCCATAATACAAAGTTTTCAACATACGTTTAAATACTTCTGACTTTGCTTAAAGCAACCAAACAGAAACCATCTTCATATCTTCGTAAAAAAATAATCTATAAGGGTCTGCAATGGTCAAATTTCTTATAAAAAAATTGATAACTAAAAAAATGCATTTTTGGAAAAAAGTTCAGACCAAAGTGTACCAAAATTTTACAGAGATTTGAAAAATGTATTAATATACAGAGGGATATACTATTTAAAATAACAAAGTTACAGTCGACTTCCGGTTCTACCGGCCATCTTTGAAAATAATTTAGTTAAAAAGATCGCATACGAAAATCCAAACGTAAAAATTTTCATGATTCTTCTATAAGTATTTTGCCATATAGTTTTAACGTGTATACAGTTTTTGACTGCTCGAGAACAATCAATAAAAGGTTTGTTTGTAAAACCGTTCAAAAAAAGACTGCACCTGAATCGTCCAGTTTCCAACCGTTTGTGACTGCTCTACGAACAGCGACCTATTGACTTTCCTTTTTTGTATTATTTACTTACCTTAGTTGTTAGCGGATCACATTGATTGTACGTAGCATATATTAACATACCGCAATATGAACAAAACGCCATTAAAAGTGTAATTCCCATGAAAAATACCCATAGGGCTCTGAAAAAAATAAAGTATAATATTTTTTCAACAATACCAACAATCATAACCTTACTTTTTAGAATGTCCTAAAGACGGTAGTGAAAGATATCTCTGTATCATATTTTGGTTGACACCGGTCGTTTGTACTTTCAAAAACGTCCCGCCAATAACTAACGCCCATATTGTATGTCTCGATAAAGGATCTAAATCGAAACTTGAAATTATTTTATTTTATTCCATTTAATTCACTCACTTACTTTGGTCCTTCTATTCTGTCACTGTCCCAGTTGCGTTTAAAAACTGTACCGAATCCACCAGCGTCGATCGTACCCTTAATCATAACCAAAATTAATGCTCCAAACATCAATAGTAGCTGAATTACGTCCGTCCATACCACTCCTTTTAGACCTCCCTGTGAATTCGATTTTTATCAAGCCAAATATAAATATCTAATATGCGGTTTTGTTAGTCTTAGTACTTACAGGCGCTATTTCATACTAAAGTTTCCACTTAATTGGAGAATTTTCTAAACATTTTGCTTTTTCAATTTTGAATACAACGAATTTATGGAAGAGAGGGGTGACAATAGGATAACCTATTTTTGGTTGGCCAAATATAGTTAGATAGAAAAATTTTATGAGGAACCAAACACTCCGAAAGCTTGGGCAATCCACGCCATAAGAAAGTGAGCCCAGTTCAATATTGATAAAGGATACAGAGGACAAAGGATTTTCATAATGATAGATAGTCAGCCATTAAAGCACTGATAGCTCTTGTGTAATCAGTTCCAAAACGGTGTGAATATGACTAGACAAACTCAACTAGGCGAGAACAATATAGTTCTTCACCTTCCAGGACACACTGGAATAGAAGGAAATGAAATAGCAGATGAACTAGTAAAGGAGGGGACCGGAATACCTTTCTGGGGGCCTGAAGCATTTGCGGAATCAGCCCCAATGTAATATTGGGAGAAATAGGTGAAACCGAAAGAAGATCTAGTAAGGATTATACAATCAAAGATTCTTGAATGTATGATTCAAAGTGAAACTGCGCTAAGAGTTTCAACAGGGATTCTAAGGGGACATTGTCGCCTGAATGGGCACCTGAAAAAGCTCAAAATAGTGGAGAAACAAGAATGCAGATATTGTGGCATGGAAGAAGGAACCTCCATCCACATACTTTCCAACTGCACAGTACTCCAGAATCCTAGAGCACAGTACCTTGGAGATTTCTGAATAGAAGGGGAACATTTACCTTAGATGACGCCTGCACATATACCAAAATTCCTCCGGAAAATACGACTAAAGAAGCTACTAGTTTCAGAGATCTTCCTCAAAAACTGAGTAGAGGTAAGGGGGCAGTGAATGTTACCCCAAAAATACATATAAGCCATTGCTTCGCTTTGAAGGCATTTTTTTCCAAAAAGTAGCAGTGTGAAATTAAAGCACCAAAATTGTTTTAAAAAGAACAAAAGTATCGTCACTCTTTGAATAATAACTCACGAACCAGTGGATAGAAATTTTTAAAGCTGTCTCTTAGAGATTAGTACTGGTTAGTACTAACTGAAAAACAGGCGATTGTAATAACACTAGCACCATCAGACCCGGGATTTCTTCACCCATGTTGATATTTGAAATTTTTGTTGTGGAATTTGTAAGGTAATTATTGGTTTTTTATCAAAAATGAAAAAAACATCTGAATATGGTTATTACAAAATGTAGATAAATTCATTAATATAACAATAAGCTAATTTTCTCATAATTTGTCCTCTTCCATACTTTATTACGAGTAATCATTGCATCGTATTATCTTCTTTTTTACATTAAATTGGTATATTTGGAATAGAAAAAAAAAATAAACTCGCGTGTTGTATTTAAAGACAACCATTTGAAAAAAATATCTATTAAATAATGTATGTTATTATGTCTTGTTTGAAATTGTTAAGTTTTATCATAGATATTCGCTCAAATTATATAAATTCTCAGGTTCCAATTGTGCCCCATAAACGGTAGTATGTAGATAATTTCAAGGTTTTTTGTAGAGACCACTATTATGAGAAAAATGTACAATCCGAAAATATACTATGATGTTCCTGAGATTTGGTCGATAGCCATTCTTCCTATCACATCCTATTGAGGAGAGTTTTTTGGTAGTCTAATACCAATTTCGACATTATACGGTAAGAGCTTCCAAAGCCGCTGTCCAAGAAAATTTTAATTGTTCTATGTTTGAGATTATATGCTCCAATATCTCCATACATGACGCAAGAGCATATAATAGATTTCCCCCAGGAATACGGTTGCATACGATCCTGGAGAAGTTGAAATTTCTGTCCTAGGTCTGTCTCCATATATACACCTGCACCAGAGCCAGAGAGCGTTTTGCACGACATGTGTAAGGTGTAGGGCTCTTTATCCAAAATATGAAAATAACCCAGTACAGTTTTCCAAAAACAACAATTATTCAAATATTTTTATGCTTAAGTTAATTTCCCGAATAAACTGTTAACCTGTCAAAGTGACGTTATCAGTTTATGAAATCCTCGCTTACCAATGAAACTGTTACTGATTCATTCCACTATTCAATGAAAAAGTAATGCAAATTCTAAATAACTTGTTGAACATTATGGTGAAGAAATGGTGTAGGAAGCAGGGTGAATCCTGCAAAAATTGCGCTTATTCATTTTACTAGAAAGCTTAAGAGACCAAAACTTTCAAGCATTTTAAACATGCAGCTATGAATAGGAGGTCAAGTATTTGCAGGACGTACTAGAGCTAAGTGTTAAAGCAGGTACAAACAAACACCTGAGTTGCCGAGGTCTCGAAGCCTCTGACTGGTGATGCCGAACCAATAAATCTGGTTTCAAAGCAGCTCAGACTCTAAGTAACAGATTTGAATCATGTAGAATATTATCAATCTTTTCCAAATACTATTCAAATATCCAAAACGTTCTATAATGAACATATTAATTTTTTCTCCGATTGGCAGCAAATATTAATTTTGCTGACTGATATCAATCAGCAAAGTAATACTTTTCCTGCCTAGGCAGCAAAGTGGTTACTTTGCTGCCTAGGCACGAAAGTGATTACTTTGCTGCCTGTGATTATACATTTCCATAGCAACCAACTAAAATAAAGAGATTGTGGAATTGTAATAATTTGCAAATACAATATCCTCATGAACAATCGGAGAAAAAAATATATGTTCAACTTTGCTGCCTAGTTAAACAAATAACTATTAATAAAACAAAATGTCAAATAGATAGGTTAGAATCTGTAAATAATCTCTACAAACCAAATTCATTGAAAACTGAAATTGAGCTGGTATATAAATCTTGCCTATTTAACAGATTGAACAATGGTAACTGATCATAAAAATTTTTTTGAATATTTGTTTGGGTATACCTACTTACCAAAGAAGTGTAAAATATGCAAAATGCACATACGGTCGGAGTAATTAAATGGACATTCACGCCGGTTACTGGAAAAAAAATACAGAAACATAGTATAGTGTAAAAAAATAAATTAGGTCATTGTGATTCAAGGTAAAAATTTAATTATATACAGAATGTTCCATAGGTTAACTGCAAGTAGAGGACACATTGGTGGTTCCAAATAGACTTGGTTAATTGGTCTAACCAGAGATACAAGGTGTTTCATTCATTTAGTCTACTGTTTTGGAAGGCCATAACTTTGGAACCACCCTATATCTTCTTTCATTTTTGGTAAGGATATATTGTATTGGTAACACAATAAGATGGTGTGATAAAAATAATTACAATCCAGGTCTGGTTAAAAAAAAATTTGCAGAATTCGATAATCTCCAAAACAACACCCTGTATATCAGAATTATTAAATTCCAATAGAATATTCTAAGAGAACAGAAAAAATAGAGTGGTACCAAAATTTTTTCGGAGTGCACATCCCGTTTTACTGCTTAACTTTTAATGTCAAAGCTATTTAAATGTATCATTGACATTTTCGTATGTAATAACCTTAGAACCCTATAGATTTCTTTAATTTTTGGTAGGTGTAATTACACAACTTTACTATTCGCATGTGATAAGCAGCTCACAGCTCTTGTTATGTAATATACTATCATAAACAATTTTATAAATTTTTTTTTATCTTACCTTGATTGAAAGCTAGTGCAGGTACATATATGACCAAAGGTAGCCATGATAACATTTTGATCGTAAACAGAAGAGAGCCAAATAATCGAACAGCCTTATTAAACCTTCTTTCATGGTACTAGAGCATAAAAATAACAATTGTAAGGAAGGAAATTTGTAGCAATACATAATCCGATTTTTGGCTTCATTATTTCGAATGAAAGCAAAGTTCTGGATTAACCACGTAGCAAGAGTAGCAATTGCTACGGCCCCGCATATTCAAACCCACTCATCTCTGTCTGAGTGTAATTTTTTGAGTGAAACGTCTGACACTCGGTGCCCGCCTATTTCCTTGGCATAAATAAAATAAATTTCATACTTATCCATAGCAAATAAACATATTGAATTGTTTTTTCCACCACTTTATACTTAAGAACCCATAGAAGATCAAAGACTCTTTGAAAGAATTTGCTACGGGCCCCGCGCTTGCTTAATCCGCCATTGTGAAAGCATTATCGGGTTTCATGTTAAAAACAAGTATGTACTTTGAGTATTGCTTTTTATGCGAAAACAACATGGACAAATACAAGTATTACTAAGGGTTGATGAGTGAAGGTTGAAAATTAATGATGACAGATGACAAGATGACAAAGACAATTAACATGTGTGCCAAAGAGAGTTTAGATTTTCAAAATATTAGTAGCAATATTTCTTTGCTATTAACATGATGTGAAAATTATAACTTGGAACAATTACCGGATGCCGTTTGGTATATATATATTGTTACCAACTCAGTTATTCAGAAGCTGATCCTGTCGTGAACTATGAATTTTGGCAAATGCGCCTTTCTAGAAGATTCCATAACAGAGTAACGCGATGGATTATTCTCGACTGTTCTGGAAGTTACGAAAACACAGAGATGTTAAATTCAAGAAGTTTCGATGGACTAGTGATAAAGGGATCCATTCAAGATGATGAAGCCTACCAGTGTCATGAGCTACCGGTTTTTTGTAGTTGTCTAGCAAATGTAAAAGTATTTTTCTACATTCATGCAAAAAACAACACTTTTGTGAACCACATTTAATGGAAAAAGTGGTACTTTATTGCACTAGTGCAATAAAATATTTTTTCTCCGAATGGCAGCAAATATTAATTTTGCTGACTGATATCAATCAGCAAAGTATTACTTTTCCTGCCTAGGCAGCAAAGTGATTACTTTGCTGCCTCTTATTATACATTTCCATAGCAACCAACCAAAATAAAGAGATTGTGGGAATTGTAATAATTTGCAAATACAAAATCCTCATGAACAATCGGAGAAAAAATTATATGTTCAACTTGGCAGCAAAGTAGATTGACTGCCTAGTTAAACAAATAACTATTATTGCACTCATCTGTCATTCTTGTGTCAGTTTTGTGATGATTAATGACAAACATAAACATTTAAATTAAATAAAAATCAATAGCAAGTATCTGATCCTGCTTTAATACAACAATAATATGAGTATATTATTTACTTAGTCTCAACGAGTTACAATTATTGCAAAAATCTTTAATCATTTAAAATTCAAATGGTCAAGGCGAAAACCAGCTATGATCGAGTATTGACAAGGTGGGGGCCATAAAGATACAAAAAAAGAAGAACGGGTTGAGTTTTATTAGGTTAGGTTAGGTTCTTGACATATTATATTCGAAATTTCCAGTTTTTGCATGAATTTAGAAAAAATATTGTATGCAACTGTTGCAAAACGTGTTTTTTGCACTTGTTGCATAAATAACTATTAAACACAAGACGTGCTTACTATTAAAGTTATTAACGTTAATATTTATTAACATACAAACCTCATATGTTGAAGTTAGTTGGAGATCCTGGAAAACCGGTAGAAATATGTAGCTCATAAGTAATGCTGACATTAAGTAACCTCCAAGAATATAACTGTATTGAATTCCATAGACATACACTTCTGTCGGTATCCCTAATAATGATATACCGCTCACAGAACTGAAAATTCAATATTATTCAGAAATCGGTGAAAAAAATCAGAAAGGCATAGCTCGCGTGTAATATATGAATCTTCATGTTTTTTTTTTAATCTAGCTTTGTCATTTTGATACCATAAGGAATTTTAACAGAGATTGTAATAAACTCATTTAAAAATCAAAAATATCTTATTTTGACACTACTTGATCTTGAGGAAAATTATTTTTTCTACGACCGTCCGCTTTAACTCATTTTCCCGCACGCATTTTAGTTTTGAAAGTAATATAATGCAAATTTTGAGCTTATTAGATCGTTTTTTACTTCGGAAGTTATAACTTCCTTACCCATGTGTAAAGTGACTTTCTACTAGCATGCGAAAAAGTCCACTATTCTGCACCCATTTTAGTGTTGAAACTGTCACCTTTCTGCACGTCACCTAGTGCGGAAAAGAAATGTTTTTGAGAAAAATACTGACATTTGAATAATGTAATATATATTTCTATAGTTGTAGTTAACAAAATGACTGAAAAATTAAGAAATTTATTTGATATCCGACCTCATTTTAATAGAAGAGTTCTATAAAAGGGGATTGCTGCCAACATAACGAACAAAAAACTACCGAAAAAGGTTGGTCGCATAAGAATGTGGTTTATCCGTTGACAGCTGTCATTAGTTTTTCGTCAATGAAAGATGTACAATACCCCAAACTAAATAGATCTGCAAATTTTTCGGGTACAACATGGGTGGTAAAGGGGCTCAAAACCTATAAGAGAAACCAAAAATGTATCGCAAAAACCACATTCTTATGCGACCAACCTTTTTCAGTACTCGAAATCAAGTTGGTGAAATCGAGCATTAATTTTTTTCTGGTTGGTAGAAAATGTAAACAAACCTGGCTATAAGTGACATTGCAATTGGAATAACGCCCATCGACCTACTTGCCACTAAATAATCTTGAGCAGTTTCCGATTTCTTCCATATTCCGAAATATAAACCTACTATTAAACTTATCGCCAACATTCCAATAAAAGTAACGTAATCAATCCATCCAAAACGTTGCATTGAAGTACCAATGTCTGAGACTTCTAGTAGTTGGTCTGTAGCAGTCATTTTCATAAAACTGAAACAGAAAAGAATGGTGAGTTGTGCGGTTGGGTTATACTGGTAGCATAGCAATAACTTAATTTCACTCTCGCAAGCATAAGTTGATGAGTGTTGAAGAAGTTTTTTAGTCCACGACTATAAGATCAATTTTAACATTTGACGTGTGCTTCTTCGAGTCCCTCGCCTGTAGCTCGGGACGCAAACGTCACCCATCGTGAATAATGACTCGTTTAATAATATACTATTCACTATTCGCTGAATGTAGACAACAGAAAACCAAAAACTACTACTTACAGATTATTGGAAGAGATGAATTGAAATCAGGCATAATCGTAGAGATTTTCCAAAGTATCTTGGAAAAAACAAAAAAGAAAATAGATTAAAACAACAATTGATTGAAACAATGAAATTATCATGTCCTTCCACAAGAAATCTTTTGCTCTGCAATCATTATAAGTACAAATTTGTGATTTGTAGCTCAAATTATAGTTTTCAATTTTATAACATCACTTCGAGCTTTGATAGAATGTTTTTATATTTCCTTTTCTTAACAAATTTTGAATTTGTTTTCATTATTCACTCTTTAATTTTGACAGTCGCTACACCAACCGTTCGCAAAGAATTCGAATGGCTCGGTGCTAACCGAAAGTCTGACGTCATTGGTTATGAACCGACCGGTGAACCATTAACCAACCAAAAAAGCCATTCGAAATTCTCTCAGTTAAGAAATATGTTAATAATGTCATAATTCCATTTCATGATTGAGAGAACAAGCTTGACAATGTATGACTTAACGGCAGAGGATGGTTGAACAAACTCTAACTACAAAAATCATAAAAATAACTCTGTTAATCTGTATATAGCAGGTCAAAAAAGTACAAGATTATCAGAAAACTCGATCAATACTTGGTATTTTAAAAAATTGGGTTGATGGAGCGATTCTAATTCCTGTTCTGCGACCCAAAATACATATGTATACATGTGTCGCTCATCTAGATCAGATAATTCACTTTTTTTTCGTGCCGGTGTTATTAGACTAAAAATAAAGCTATGCGAAAGCGAATAATCTTTTTTTCAAAAACTCACCTATTTATTTAGAAACTGTACTTTATCTTAATTGCAAACAACCACCGTAATCTATCAACGATAAACTGCAGGATTTAGTTGTTCTAAACTGAAACACACTCGAAGAGGATGTAGAAAATTTAAGCCAATTGTCCAATTGTAGTTTCACTATTGTTATTACATTTTATTTTCCAACTATATTACATTATACGAACCGAAATAGGAAATGCAATAAAGGTTGACTTATTTATAAACACAATAGATTGTTATTTAGATTGGTAACACCTATGTGTATCATTTATACTCAGAGCACTTGAGAGTATTCCTTTTATTCAATTTAAAAGCAAATTAATAATTCCAACTAAAAAATTTATTTGAATTTCATTATGGCATTCTTTTTTGGTACATTAGTGGCAACGCAGATTACTGGAATATTTGAAAATGCTTAACCTCAAATTTGGCACTGTAACACCACCTATTGAGATGTAAGTAGAAGTGGAAACGGAGTATAGTTAAGAAGTGAGTAATATTAAACCTAAGCTGTATTTGGAACAAGCGGCGAGCTCCTAGAAGAACTTATTTTCATTCATTTCATATTTGATAACCATGAAAGTCACATTTCTCTAAAGGTGGTAGAAAGGGCTCGACAAGCAGATTTTTAAATTTTGACGATTTTCTCCTCATTGTAGCAACAAATTACAAGAGATATTTAGATGTTTTAGATATTTCAATTTACGGATCTTTTGGAGCATATTATAATGCTGCATGCAACAAGTATATGCTTCAACATCCTGGAGTTCCTATCATCATTTACGATTCAGCAGAACGAATTTCAGAAGCCCTCAAAAAATCTTTCACGCCTAGTAATATAAATATAGTCCCGAGATTCAGAAAATCAGTAATTCATCCGTTTGACCCAGATGTGTTCAAGAAAGCCGACTTCTCAACTTCATTTGTAACTGACCGACCATATTCTAATGATCAAGAAACTGAAAATAAGGAAAATCAACCTGGTCCATCGGAAGAAAAAGTGAAAATACACAACAAAAATGTTACTTCTATATGCTGAAAAAACACCTCTAAAAATTACACAAATAGCTCAAAGTAGCTTTATTTCGCCTGAAGATATTCGAGGATTTCCCAAAGCATTACCCAGAAATCAAATTAGAAAGGGAAAAGAAAAGGGAAGAAGTGAAATAATAATGGAAACCCCTGATAAGGATAAACTGATAGAAAAATCAAAATAATTAACTGAAAAAGTTAAGCGAAATATAAGTGAATTATAGAAAGGGGGATTTAAGAAACCCAGAGATAATGGATCTCTTACTATTTGCAATTATTACAATTAAATGTTTATCTTATATATTATGTTATCTAAACAAAAACAATTAAAAATTTAAATAATCTAAATTATACTTGTAACGCTCTCTGCTAGAGGGACACCGTACTACAAGCGTAACTATTACAGTTTTCTTTCTTACCTTCTATAAAGATTCAATTTGAAGGCTTGTCAATTTTACCTTCCAGTTTCCACTAAATTAGTTTTATTATTTACACTTACAGTATTGTTGTGTTGTGTGTTTGTGTGTGAGAGTGTCGTTGAAAATTGTGGTAATTAAATATTCCGATAAAGGAAACCGGTAACCTGTCACATATCAATTGGTTATTGAAAATAGGAGTTAAATAGCAATAAGGTAGAGTTAGTTATCTTTTTTTAACAAGAATATAATCGATAATTGACTTACCGATATGTATTTAGGTTATAATAAGGTTATTACTTATTTTATTAATTTTTTTATGAAACTTGTTCAATGTTACATTCATTTAATTTACAATTGTTTTATTGGACAAGCTATATATAGATTATACACAAAAATTTCGACCTTCGTTGTTTATGGTGTGTGTTATGAGTTACATTTGCAAATATATTTTAAGTATAACAGGTGCCAAAAAGTATTATTATATCATTTGCAATAAGAGTGATTATGTGATTCAATTAAACTGATACCTATGTGGAAATCTGACTTTCTTCAAACAATTTATTAAGTGATTTAAAAGATGTATATGTACGTTATTAGGTAGGTACTACACTACGTAGCTGTGGTTAGAAAAGGTAATTTGGCAAAATTCTGCCATTAATAGCTACTAAGGTGATTCAGCTTCAACTTGCCAAGTAATATAATTCAGGATAGGCATATATTTTACAAAACAATCATTGTTTAAAACAAAACGACAATCAATACATTTCGAAATTCTGTCTAATTAATTAGGGAACTATAAAAATTACTTATCCTGTAGGTACCTATATACAAATTAAATGTCTATAGATTTTTTTCTGTCAAACAATAAACAATATACCTACCTAATAGAGCGATAAGTTTGCTTATTCGTTATCTAACTTTAAACAAGATTGTTATTAATCTAAATAAAATCAATTGATCACTTAGGTTAAGTACTTATTTATAATATTATTTATGATTAACAAACATGTCAACAATTCTATTAATAATATTTTAATAAAAAAAAAGAATGGAAAATGTTTCCAAAGGTTAATAATTTCAATGTTATTTGGGTTAGTTAATAATATGATGAATTTTATCAATTTTAACTTTTAAAATATCGATTTTTGTGTTTACGAGGTATGAGACATGAACATGTCCAAATTGTTTGGTGATCTATGCTTGAAACTTGGGAAAGTTAAATACCTACCCCTATTGCGAACAGCTGGTTTAACTTGTCTATTTGAACTATCAAATTACGATAATAATTTTATTTTGGTTTTTATTGTTACAGATAACTGGTTTCCTATGGCTGAAAAACAAAAAACTTTTTCGTAAGTAAAAAATATATTAGGTATAACAAATGGAGGGGTGCCTCAGAGCTGTGTATTTGGCCCACTTAAGATTATCATTTCTTTTGATAATATTAACCTTGAAAAAATATTTTCTGTTGACATGATACCTATATACTGATTTATTTTTATTTATTAGTTTTATTTTTATATACTGGTTTATCAAGTTAACATGAAAAATGTGTAAGGTACTTTTGATATTTAAAAGTAATAATTATCTTACACACAACTACATTTTTCGAACGTAGGTAATTTCATTAAATAATAATCATGAAGCTAATCACTAAAATGTGATATCTCTAAGACCGTTAAGATTTGGGGATACTAACAAATATACCTACCTTTTTTTGGATGTAATGATGTGGCCGAAAATGTGGCTTTGATTATTTTTCACCAAAGTAGTGCTAATGTAAAAGGCAAAAAGGTTTTGAGTATATTTAAGCCGCATACGTGGCCCATGTTGCGTCCTCTACAAAATACATAGGAAATAGGAATAGGCGAGGGAATAGGTACAAAATTATGATTTCTTTTATCCAAAAACCCCCAATATCGAATTTATTTGCATAATACGTCTCAATATTTTGAAGTGAAGATTTTACTGTACTTCTATGTACCGGATGTCCCAATAAGAATGGCTTTCGGTCATATCTCGGGAACCGTTTATAGTACAGCTTCGAGAACAAAAATTATAACAAAAGTGATCTCGAGAAAAACTTGGAAATTATTTACTAGAGGGCATTATTGAATAAAAAAAATTTTAAATGTCAAATTTTAGAAAATATTCCTCAAAAAATGTTGCGTATATTTAATAATGCAAGTTTTAGTCTAAACTAAAATAAGAGGTAGGGAAGAGTGGGAACTTTGTTATGGAAAAACAACCATAACTCCGGTTCTACCTAAAAGATCTTTGCAAATTTTGTCTTGATGGAAAGAGCTCTTTTCCACCATTGTGATGGTTATATTCTCAATTAAACTTAATAAGTGATGTGCCCGTTAGAGGGCGTTACCTATGAAATAATACTTGTCAATTTTTCGTTTAGCCTAACTGCAATAAAAAATCTTCAAATGAATTTTATTAAAAATGGAAAGAAAAATATCTCTAATGGAAATTGCTTATAAATAACCATGTAGGTAATGAATTGCTAGTGGGTTATCAAATTGCTATTTTTACTGATAGATAAATAGAAGTTTTTGTATAGTCTAATTTACTTACATCTATTCCATTAATATTTCAATAATAATTGCAGCAGCAATTGCCACTACAGCATCTTCTGCATCACTCATAATTTAAAATTTTAATAAAGCATAAACCAATTCAATATATTTTTAGTTTTGATAATGGCGTGGCAATGTATGTCGGTTAACACGTCCAAATAATATTCTGACAACAGTCCGGAATGTACCCACTTCCCGGATGCTTTTTCTTTGAGAAAGTAGCGTTTCCCGGCCTAGTCCGGAAAGTACGTACTTAAATCGAGACTTCCCATCCTAGGCCGAAAAGGATCTCGTCGCTACCATAGCAACGGATTATATTATAAAGTTCATGTGAAATTAGTTGTCACAAGTTCTGGCTTCCACAATTTAAATATAGCACGTCTTCAATCAACTTCATTCCACGAGCTGTTTTTTAACACTGCTTAAATACCCGTTGCCAATAAGACACACCCTCCTGACGTTCTGTATCTGTAGAGTAGAGAGGGTGAGTGTAAGCTCACAGCACTTGGACCACATGTGACTCATTGTACATCATCCCGAGAAGTTGTCCTCCTAGGTCATCGTTCATCCTGTCCTTCTCAGGAAGGTGGACAGGTCACTAGGAGACATCTTCTTTATATCGACAAGTGCAGGCCAAGTCTCACCGAACACACACTCTCTTATTGACGATAACTCCGGACATTCGCATAAGACATGCCTGACAGTTTCATCTTCCTGTTCACACATCCTGCATAGAGGTGTGTCCACTAGCCCCAGAGCATGGAGGTGTTTCCTTAGTTGAAAGTGACCAGTCAGAAATCCCACTGTTATACGTATGTTTTTCCTGGTCATCGCCAAATATTTTTTTCTCCGATTGGCAGCAAATATTAATTTTGCTGACTGATATCAATCAGCAAAGTATTACTTTTCCTGCCTAGGCACGAAAGTGTTCGCTGCCTGTGATTATACATTTCCATAGCAACCAACTAAAATAAAGAGATTGTGGGAATTGTAATAATTTGCAAATACAATATCCTCATGAACAATGTTCAGCTTGGCAGCAAAGTAGATTGACTGCCTAGTTGATCAAATAACTATTTCGGCGCCAGCTTCCCAGGGTCGCCCAGGATGATCCTGGTAAAACTGCATCCTTTAATTCGATTCCATCGCTTAAGGGATTGAGCATGGGTGTAATGTTTGGTTAGTTCCGCAATTGTCGAAGTCGTCAGGCCGTAGGTGTCACTGGGTCCAAGAATTTTAGTCTACCTCAGGATAATATTGTTATCTGCCGAGGTGTTAGCTAAATCTTGGTGGCACTCTAGTACTAGCCCCGATATAACACGTTGTCTGTTCAAGGTTAATAGGGCTTGTCTACTATCAGTGCAGATTGTTTTTTTAGCTAAAAATTCCTTTTCTGATTAGCTCTTTTGTGGCAACTGAGATACCAGCCAGTTCTGTTTGAACCATGCTGATATTGTTTCCCATTCCCCACTTAATCCTTAGGCTTAGTGCTCTCGAGTAAACTCCACATCCTGAGCTTCCTTTAATTTTTAAGCCATCTGTATATCGGGTGGTGACTCGACCTTAGGACCATAGGATTTTAACATGGGAAATCAGAAAATGCTAAATATTTGCTTCCCAGCAAAAGACAATCTAATGAAATTTTGTGTGGACGTGAAGTACATTATTTCTGACAATATTGCCATAAAATAATCAGTGTTTAATAGCAAATAAGTTTAAAAATTAAGAAATTAAATTTAAAAAAACAACCTGTATTGAAGTACTTAAATTTGACTGCGCTATAACCGAGGGGGTGACCACTCAGTCAGAAAATGTACATGTATTGCCAAAATGATGCGATTTCCTGGCAATCACTTGGATTTTTAGCGATTGTCAAAGACTGCCCTAGAAATCTTGATGATTTACAAAGATTGCCAAGGATTGCCATGGAAATCACTTTGATTTTCTAGGACTGCCAACGACTGCACTGGAAATAGCATTGATTTCTGCGATTGCGAGATGATTGCGTGTTGATATGAGAGTTCATATTTGACATTATTATGGACGAACTCTAAAATTTTGATATGATTACATATTTTTTTCATTTGGGTAGGTATTTAATAATGTTTTAAATCGTTGGAACTGGAGTTAGAGCCACTTTCTAAAATCGGAAAAATTTTGATATTCGTTGTCAGTTTTATTCACTTTGATCTTTCAATATTACAAAATTTTGGAGATAGACCTTCGGGTACCGAAACTAATATACCTACAGTGTGGTCCACTTAGTATGCAACATAGAGGATTTTTTTATTACAATTCCTATTCAAATGGGAACAGTGTCAAAAGTTAGTACATGTCTGATAATCTTATCAACGGTACATAGAATGATTGCAAGTTGAACAACCTACAGGGTAGGCCAAAAATACGAAAATTTTTCAAGATTAATGTAATAATATAATAATAATACTTTTATTGCTCTTAAAACAAAATAGTTTACAGCGAAAACTCTGAGTAACAAAAAAAACAAAAATGAAAAGAAAAACAATTATTACCTAGTATACAACACATGAAGGTAGAGAGAAAGAGAAAAAAACGATGGATATATAACAAAACAAATTGAAACCTATCTAAAGCTTAATTATTCGTTAATGATAAATGATCTTAATTTTAATATGTTCCAAATGTAACTGGAAATAATTTTAGCATTCAATGTGTTTAAATTATCAAGGGCATTAATGAAGAAATCAAGACTCAAGTATTATAACAGTCAAGCTTCGGCTTCATAGTCGAATATATTGGACAGTCAAATAGTAAATGGGATAAGGTTTCATTTACTGATTTGGATCAACTGTGTACGACATCGCTCTGTACGTGAAACGTAACCTGTGTTTATTACTCAGTCGTAGCTAGGCGATTGTACGGGTGATCTGTATGGGTAATTTTAACAATAAATAATTACTAGGCTGCTTAATGATAGTGAAATAATAATATAAAGGCAAAAATGAACAACGCTGCATCAGTAAAATATCAACATGCATGCAATTTTTCATAGTACTTTTTAAATATAATATTTTTATTTTTTTCCATCAAATTAGTATTAAAATTTTTCCAAATTTCAAGAGAGTCGGTTATAATGAAGAGTTGTTTGACTTCAAGAGTAATGTACCTTGATTCGAAAGAATTTTGAAAAATGGCATGAAGAAGAGAATTTTAAACACGAAGTCTTTTCGGAAAAAAAATTTTTGAAGCGTCTTCGTATAGTGCGTTTTTTTTATGTTCCGCATATACTCGTATTAGAATTAACTAAAACCAAACAAGTCTTGATTATTTTGCTATTGCCAGTAGTAGGCCCTTATAATCTACAGAGATTTTTTTTGGCAATTAGGTATGTTAATACTATTTGCAGACGTACCTACTTGCCACAGTAATACCATTCAAATTTTCAAAACCAATTTTTTCAATGTTGCCACAATGATTGCCGCGATTTCCGTATCAATGGGATTTCTCATGATTGCCAATGATTTCCAGCAAAATGTACATGTATTGCCAAGAGTGGTCACCCCCTCGGCTATAACAGACTCCAAATTGAATTTGCTAGGATTTTCTGATTTCTCATGCTAAAATCCTATGGTCCTAAGGTCGAGTCACCACCCGGTATATGCGTATTGTATGCATTTTATTTGTATTTTATAGGGTTTATTAAACACAAGCTTTGGTTCAATTGCATTATTGGCTGCCTGCAGCCGATGTAGCGTAGTAAGCGCTTCCTGCCATAGGCTTCACCTAAATTGGCCCACTCCTACTTCAGGGTTTACAACAGCCATGTGCAATCGTACCATGGCCATTAACGCAACATGCTTGACGTACAGATCCAGAGGGGTCAGACCAGTAATTAGTTCCATTGCTGCGGTTGGTGTTGTTCTCATAGCTCCTGTTATGTTTACAAGCCATTCGCTGTATTTGATTTAATTGTTGAATGGCCGTTGCTTGTAGAGCCTTCGGTCCCCATGCTCCATACTTTGACATGGGTCTTATTATTGCAGTGTAGATCCAACTCCTGATGTTATTTAAAGTCTTTTAATGGTTGTTTACTTACCTTTTCTCATAAAATTACTCGAAACTACTGTACGTGATTGTTTACTCGCTAAATTTCTCACAGCAACTGACTGCTCCTGGACACTTTTTTCAACGTTGGGGTCTATTCACTTTTCACTAACAGTGAGAGCTCCTACGAGAGTACACACTTATTAAGTACGCATGCGGGCTATCTCATAAAATGCAATTTTAAGAGAGCGAGCATGCGCACTTATAAGTGTTGACACCCAGGTGTTTGTGTCCTATTGTACTGGAAATGTAGTTTGGAAATTGAAAGTTTGTTTTTCAGACTTGTACCGAAAATCGTCAATGGAGGTATCGCTGGAATAATAGGCGTAACTTGTGTTTTTCCACTGGATTTAGTTAAAACGCGATTACAAAATCAACAGGTCGGTCCAAATGGCGAAAGAATGTATAATAGTATGTAAGTATTTTTATAGAAGAAATAACTCTATGCCGTAAAATGTTGTTATTTTAGGGTTGATGCCTTTAGAAAAACATACAGGACCGAAGGGTTTTTCGGCATGTACAGAGGATCGGCAGTTAATATACTTTTAATAACCCCAGAGAAAGCAATTAAATTGGCAGCCAATGATTTCTTTAGATACAATTTACAAACCAAAGAAAAGTAAGTAGAATTTATTATTAAAAGAGATAAAAGGGTGAAAAACGGACCCTACTACTCCGTTGCCGTTCCATCTGTCACCAGGATGTATCTCATGAGCCATGATAGTTAGAAAGTTGAAATTTCCACCGATGAAAGATTTCTGTTGCCGCTATAACAAACTAATACTACAAACAGAATAAAATAAATATTTAAGGGGAATTTCATTTAACACGCGTGATTTTTTTGATATATATTGATAACGGCAACAGGTAGACGCTTGAAATGTTCGCAGAATAAGCTCACTTCAAAAATGAATGATAAAACTAAGATTAATATTTAAGGGGACTTCCATCACAGCAAACGTTATTTTTTGCCGTTTTTATAGATACCTATAACGGAATTCTTGGTGCTTGATTTCGATTCGCACTTGGCCGGTATTTTATACGTTTATCTTAAAATTAATTTGTGTTCAAAGATATTCTCTAAATAATGGAAAGTGATGGATAAATATTAACACCTCCCGTAATTGAAGAATTGGCTATGGATGCAGGATATAATGCCTACAAAATCCAGAAAATTCTATGGATTCTTTTTGTTGGTGTACCTATCTTGGTATAGTCAATTTATGTTACAGTGATCGGTTACTCAAGTAGAATAAGATATAGTAATATTTTTTTAATGCCTAGACATTAAAGTCATTTATACCTGCCTTGTTTATTCCACCCATAGCGAAGACCGAAATGTATAGCGTGTTTTGTAACTGTAAACATGTGAATATTTCATTTAAATTCCTGAACGTTCCCTGAAATACGCAATGTCCTCTGTGCCTCTCCCTTGAAATAAAGTGGAATTCTTTGTAAATTATTAAAAACTTGCTTTCTCCTTTATTGATTGATTTTATTTTGTAGGACGTTACCATTATTCAGACAAATGATAGCAGGAGGTTTAGCTGGACTTTGTCAAATTGTTATTACAACTCCTATGGAGTTATTAAAAATACAAATGCAAGACGCGGGCAGAGTGGCCGCGCAAGCTCTCTTAGGTAACTAATTGTTATTTTTCATTTGCTTTTTCACACAACATTTAATGAAATCTAATAAGCGACTGCATCCACAAATTGCGTAGATATTTCTCAACAATTATACAACTAATATAAACGTCGCAGTTTTCATTTCTTGTTCCATTCTCGTTTTTTATTGCTTGCCCACTATAAATTCCTCTTGATGATTCCTCTGCAGTCGAAACGACTATTAGCTACAATAGTCGGGGGAAGTAAGGATATACAGGGTGTCCCACGACGAGTGAAAACTATCTGTATATGGCAAAATACTTATAGTAAAATCATGAAAATTTCTACGTTTGGGTTTTTGGATGCGATCTTTCCAACTAAAATATTTTCAAAGATGGCCGACTTCCAGTTCTACCGGAAGTCGACTGTAACTTTGTTATTTTAAATGGAACACCCTGTATATGATTACATTTTTTAAATTTACGTAATATTTTAGTGTACTTTTGTTTTAAAACTTTTTTCGAAAAATGCACACTTTTTAAGTTTTATTGATTTTTTTGTAGAAAATTTGACCGTTGAAGACCCTTATAAATTATTTTTTTGCGAGGGGACCCTTGAAGATATGAAAATGGTTTCTGTTCGGTTTCCTTAAGCAAAGTCAAACGTATTCGAATCTATGTTGAAAAATTTTTCATTTTATACAGGGTGTGTATAAAAGGTGTTCAAAGTTTAACTTCATAAATATCAAATTTCTTCATTTTTTTTTAAATAGAACCACCCTGTTTTTTCTATTTTAATGCATTCAGGGGAAAAAATAAGGCAAGTTCATGTATACTTTCCTATACCTAAACCGTTATCCAGATATTAAATGTTTTCTGTAAATTTTTAGAGATGCAGGTGTGGTCTAAATTTTTATATTAGCACTAAGGAATAAAAAAGTCTTTTTCTTCATCTGTCTCTAAAAAAAAGTCAAATCAAATTGTTTTTATTAATCCTATTCCAACTTTTAGTCGTTTCCGAGATATTTGAGGTTTTAAATTGTTATTATATTTTTTAACAAGTTTAAATTTTTCATGTATACTTTTAGTAGGCTTTGTAATAAATGACACTTATTTAACTGACATTAGTTAACATCTAGAGAAGATTGTGAGCTAAGATTTCGAAATTCCTTCAATTCCCTTTCACGGCAACTTTCGACCTAACTTCCCCGGACTAACAAATTGGTAAATATTTGACTTTATTATGCTGAACTATCGTTTTTTCCAGCTGGTAAAACTGTTAAAAAAACATCAGCCACTGAATTAGCATTAGGATTATTTAAACAACACGGAATAATAGGATTGTACAAGGGCACTGGTGCTACTATGTTAAGAGACGTCACATTCTCCATGATATACTTCCCACTATTCGCTACGTTGAATGACTTGGGACCTCGAAAACGAGTCGGATCTAGTGAGTTCCTTTGAACTTTGTTACAGGGTGGTGTGAAGATATTTTTATTCTTACAGATGAAGCAGTATTTTGGTGTTCGTTTTTGTCCGGCTGCGCAGCAGGAAGCTGCGCAGCTCTATTTGTTAATCCATTTGACGTCGTCAAAACTAGGTTGCAAGCTTTGACAAAAGCAGAAGGAGAAAGGTCCTACACTGGTATTACTAATGCATTTGTGTAAGTATCATTTTGCCGCAATTATAGAAAAATATCGCAATCTCCGGATTAATTTTTAATTTATTAATTTTAGGAACATTCTAAAGTACGAAGGGGTCACGGCATTCTTTAAAGGGGGAGCTTGTCGTGTGATTGTTATAGCACCGCTCTTCGGTATAGCTCAAACTGTCTATTATCTTGGCGTAGCTGAATATCTTTTAGGATATCCAAGAGGGTAAATGCAGTACGAATCTCTTGAACAAAAGCAATGTTATGTAATAAGATGAAACTTTATTTATTTTTTATTTAATATGACAAATTTTTATTGTTATAACCTTGTAAGTTGTTTTTAATTATATTTTTTTCAATTACTCGTCTCTGAATGTAAAAAAATATTAGATAATATTTTACATTAATGCAATTTATGGAAATCATTATAAAAATTGTTTCTAAATAATTTTAATCAAATTAAGTGTATATCGTTTGCTCATGTTTTTTTTCCGTTAAACTAATTAATATTGTTTCCAGTTAAACATGTGTTTTTGAAAAATATAATCGAGAGAGCCTTTTCTCAAAAAAAAAAGAAAGTATCAGTATAAACCCTCATTTTATGATTTTTTTTGTGTTTCACAATTTAACTCAATATTTACTGATATTTAAAAAATTCACTGTAATTAAGATTGAAAAAAAATGGAAATATCCATTCACTTTGTTCTCTCACCCTGTTTTGACAATAAATAAATAGTTCTTTTTATAAACAGCATGAAAAATAGGCAGAATTGGCGTGCCTTGGGAATGAAATGATGGTAGTGTAATGCAGATTAATTTATTTTTTCATTACAGTGCTCGGAAACATTAAACATTCTTGGTTTGATTTATTATTTCTTCCTCTGGCTTATCAATGATAAGTACTTGCCAAAAGAAATAAACGGCATTAATAAAGAAATATATTTAATATTTTCAAAAATTTGTGAGTGTTTTTCGTCTAAGCTTTTGCTTGGACAATTTATATTTATAGGTAATACTCAAACCTAAAATTGGACATAATAAAAGGGTATTTGCTGTTTCATTTTATTCTTAATTATTTGTATGATTCAATATAATCAAATTCAATTTACCAAAAATGTTTATAACCAGAAACTACGTTTTGAAATACAGACAATAATGTGAAGGCCTATTTTATTGAAAGCGACAAAACAAAAAATATATTGATTTATACAATAAATAAATAGGAAAACAAAAAACCAGCTTAAAACAAATTCTGCGTTCAAAATATTCGAATTTCAAGTGGCGCAGTCAATAGGATCTTTTTATGTGAAACTTTTTTTACTTGCAAATTGAAATATTTCTATTACTGAGCTTTTTTGTAAATTGAAATTTGCATTATTAGTTCGGACGTTACAAATGGAGAACAAGGTATATTCGAACTGTCGAAAAAGGCAGTAGGTGGGGATTTTTCTATCATGAAGAAAAGTGGTGGAATTTGTGAAACAAAAGGAGTGAGGAGCAGCATAAGTTCCAAGGAGCAAAGCAGGAAGACACCTGCTCGTTATATGGATTGACTATACTTTTTCCCGTGGGGGAGAAATGTAGAATATGTATCATTAACACTTTCAGTGTGACACGAACTACATTTATACATGTAAAGGCTTACAAACCAAAGAAAGAATACACACAGCTTCTTAGGTACAATAGTTTACAACTACAATCCGTATTTAAGGAGTTTTGTTAAGTTTAGTTATTAGTTGTGTGTATGGACACTTATACCAAAGTGTTTTTGGAGTTAAACAATTTATCATGGCATCCACCTTTGAATGTACCTGTATTGATTATTTCGTAACTTCTCAATTGTGAGAAGAATTAATCCACAAATACCTAACGTTGAGTTGAAAAATTCAAAAGACATACCCTAATTTATTTATGTTTGATATAATGTAGTTTTTTCAGAAAAAATTCTGAGTAGAAGCCTTTAAAAATGGAAGCTACTAATATAAGTAATTAGTATGTAGTACAATTGTCACTGGTAAATATGTCACATTGTACTGATTTCTTCACCAAAAATTGCGCTTTCTATTGACTGCTCCACTTTTTTCATCTTAAGCCCACTGATATATTTATAAAGTTTTAACTAGTTATAATCTGTATGTCGTTGAAAATATTTTTAAATAACCAAAATTTGAATTTAGAGTGTTGTCAAATTATAAAATCATGAAAATGCATTTTCTCATAATGATCCAAGCTATTGCATGAAATTCTTGATGAATAATATACTATGTTGTCAATTACACTTGCTGTAATAATGTTGGTGTGCTGTTATAGATATTCAATAAATTGATGTAGTTAATGTTGATTGGCATTTTAATTTAAATAATGTCTCTGCTTAATGACAATTTTCAAATAGAAAATACATCGCGATCCCACAAATCATAAAAAATCTTAATTTTGGATATAAGTCTGTGGGCAATTCATCCACAAAAAGAATAAGTTTTAAAAACCAAGTGAATTAAAAAATCATGTAAACAGAACATTTTCAACAAAAACCATGGTCCATTTAATAGCCAGAAGGAGTAATTTGAAAAGCATCACTCACACCACTAAAAGTTACCAGATTAGTTAATAAAGGGTGTGTTCCGAAAAAGTAGTCAACAGTCGTGTTCAAAATCTATTAAATATGCCTTGATTGATGAAGAAATCAGCTACCCATAGCCATAAGTTGATTTCTCGTCCGTTCAGTAGATTATTTAGATGTTTATTGTAGATATAAGATGAATGTATTTGATCTTTGACGGTCCTAAATGGCCTTACATTGTTTTACCGGAATAAGCGAAGAGCTGGTCCTCGAAGTAGAAGGATCCATAATTGCAGATATTCAACAGAATTGCTTACTGAAGTTTTTAAAGGAACAGTTTCAACGAAGTAACGAGTAAAAATAAGAAAATAACAAGAGTGGTTGCGATCACAAAATTAATTATATTTATCTGTCAGATCTATCAAAAATGGAAATTATCAGCTGATATCAATACTAGAAAGTGTTGTGTGAAACTGGACGGAATCTGACCAATCAGAGGTCTACAAAATTGCCAACTTAAATTAAAATTACTACTGGTTTTTAAATGAGGTATAATTGATATAAAAAAATTCAAAAATTGTATTATTTTCATTTCATTACAGGTTTTTGTATTTTTTATGTGGCATTTCTGCTGCTTTTTGGGCTGCTTTTCCTTTGGAGATGGGATATGGATAGGGTTGCCATAACTTCCGGAAATCAATACAAGAAATTTTCTCTTCCGCCTCTGTCCAAGCCGCCAAAGTCCGCCATATTCCAAATAATACATCTACGCCAAAGCTTTTCTCGAAGAATATTAAGATTTTCTAAGGAGGTTTTATAATGAACCCAATTTTAATACCTCAGATTGCTGACCATCTTTCTCGTAGAAGAGTTGAACCACCATATGAAAACATTTTCGGCATTATGGTTGCTGGCATCAGTGACTATTCCAAAAACGATGTATTATAGCTGCCTTATTTCGTGCAGTAATCTGCATAGTAACAATTTTTGAATCTGGAAACATCAGTGTTTTGAAGAACGACTTTGTAAGCTGTGATCTAACCAAAATTTCCTCTGCCAAATCTTTATCATAAAAGTAGAAATGTCATTTTAAGTTGAAGCGGTTCTGGAATGTGATTTATGAAGACTTGTAGCATTGAAAATGCTTGATGTTGAATGTCAGATTTACCACTATGTACTATGAAAATGTGTTAATTGCTAATGGAGTACAGTGTTTCAAATTCTGTCCTGTCTTCTTTTTGTATACGAACAGGAACAAAAATGGTTCTACCAAAATAACTCAACATCAAGTTTAAGTATTCTACAACATATTCGTGGTCAAGGTCGTGTAATTATTGATTACATTAACATAACATTAAGAAAAACCTTTTATTGATGAAAATAACAATTTAAATGATTACTTTTAAATATATATTAAAGCTTTGGAAACGTTAAAAATACAAGGCATGGTAACGTTGGTATAGGAATTAACGGCACTTGAAAAATTTAAGTAAGTAGTAGCAAATATCAAACAAATACTGAAAAAAATAATAAAAATACACAAAAAGCTTTCGATGTACATTTTTAGAAACGGTTTCATAGTGGATGAAGAAAAAACTTCCATATCACATGCAGTTCCACCATTTCTCGACTCTTTGGAAGTTTCCACACTTTTTGTATACACTATGTTAGTAAAAGAATCCAGTGCCAACTGCTCCGCGTAAAGTTTTTTCATCGATTTCATTTTTAAAAACATCAGCGGAGGTAATACAAACACCAAAGGTCCTGTAAGAGTCCCGCCTATAATGGACATCACCAAATCAAATTTTGGAACTGATTCTGCAATTACAATTGCCAAAATGGAGATCGTTGTGCGCAGGACACATCTTTTGGAGTTGAATTCTGAAATTTGTAATATTTTAAACAAAAAATTATTTTAGTTGCTTAAAAAAACTGTCTACTTTTCTTAACAAGTAGAATATATCATTTCTATGACAAAAAGTAATATTTTAGGAGTAAATGCAGTATAAAGTTGATTCAACGTTTGTAGTTGAGGAAATATCAAAAATCCAAGTATATCATCGACCAAATAACAAATCCAAAATTTAACTAAATAATAATAGGAATTGTTTTTTCTCGTGGCTTTTTTGTCAATTGCCAGTGGATGGAAATTGGAACTACCCATTATTAGTCGATAAAGTCGTATAATAAAATGACTAATATAAGTAATTAGTATGTAGTACAATTGTCACTGGTAAATATGTCACATTGTACTGATTTCTTCACCAAAAATTGCGCTTTCTATTGACTGCTCCACTTTTTTCATCTTAAGCCCACTGATATATTTATAAAGTTTTAACTAGTTATAATCTGTATGTCGTTGAAAATATTTTTAAATAACCAAAATTTGAATTTAGAGTGTTGTCAAATTATAAAATCATGAAAATGCATTTTCTCATAATGATCCAAGCTATTGCATGAAATTCTTGATGAATAATATACTATGTTGTCAATTACACTTGCTGTAATAATGTTGGTGTGCTGTTATAGATATTCAATAAATTGATGTAGTTAATGTTGATTGGCATTTTAATTTAAATAATGTCTCTGCTTAATGACAATTTTCAAATAGAAAATACATCGCGATCCCACAAATCATAAAAAATCTTAATTTTGGATATAAGTCTGTGGGCAATTCATCCACAAAAAGAATAAGTTTTAAAAACCAAGTGAATTAAAAAATCATGTAAACAGAACATTTTCAACAAAAACCATGGTCCATTTAATAGCCAGAAGGAGTAATTTGAAAAGCATCACTCACACCACTAAAAGTTACCAGATTAGTTAATAAAGGGTGTGTTCCGAAAAAGTAGTCAACAGTCGTGTTCAAAATCTATTAAATATGCCTTGATTGATGAAGAAATCAGCTACCCATAGCCATAAGTTGATTTCTCGTCCGTTCAGTAGATTATTTAGATGTTTATTGTAGATATAAGATGAATGTATTTGATCTTTGACGGTCCTAAATGGCCTTACATTGTTTTACCGGAATAAGCGAAGAGCTGGTCCTCGAAGTAGAAGGATCCATAATTGCAGATATTCAACAGAATTGCTTACTGAAGTTTTTAAAGGAACAGTTTCAACGAAGTAACGAGTAAAAATAAGAAAATAACAAGAGTGGTTGCGATCACAAAATTAATTATATTTATCTGTCAGATCTATCAAAAATGGAAATTATCAGCTGATATCAATACTAGAAAGTGTTGTGTGAAACTGGACGGAATCTGACCAATCAGAGGTCTACAAAATTGCCAACTTAAATTAAAATTACTACTGGTTTTTAAATGAGGTATAATTGATATAAAAAAATTCAAAAATTGTATTATTTTCATTTCATTACAGGTTTTTGTATTTTTTATGTGGCATTTCTGCTGCTTTTTGGGCTGCTTTTCCTTTGGAGATGCGATATGGATAGGGTTGCCATAACTTCCGGAAATCAATACAAGAAATTTTCTCTTCCGCCTCTGTCCAAGCCGCCAAAGTCCGCCATATTCCAAATAATACATCTACGCCAAAGCTTTTCTCGAAGAATATTAAGATTTTCTAAGGAGGTTTTATAATGAACCCAATTTTAATACCTCAGATTGCTGACCATCTTTCTCGTAGAAGAGTTGAACCACCATATGAAAACATTTTCGGCATTATGGTTGCTGGCATCAGTGACTATTCCAAAAACGATGTATTATAGCTGCCTTATTTCGTGCAGTAATCTGCATAGTAACAATTTTTGAATCTGGAAACATCAGTGTTTTGAAGAACGACTTTGTAAGCTGTGATCTAACCAAAATTTCCTCTGCCAAATCTTTATCATAAAAGTAGAAATGTCATTTTAAGTTGAAGCGGTTCTGGAATGTGATTTATGAAGACTTGTAGCATTGAAAATGCTTGATGTTGAATGTCAGATTTACCACTATGTACTATGAAAATGTGTTAATTGCTAATGGAGTACAGTGTTTCAAATTCTGTCCTGTCTTCTTTTTGTATACGAACAGGAACAAAAATGGTTCTACCAAAATAACTCAACATCAAGTTTAAGTATTCTACAACATATTCGTGGTCAAGGTCGTGTAATTATTGATTACATTAACATAACATTAAGAAAAACCTTTTATTGATGAAAATAACAATTTAAATGATTACTTTTAAATATATATTAAAGCTTTGGAAACGTTAAAAATACAAGGCATGGTAACGTTGGTATAGGAATTAACGGCACTTGAAAAATTTAAGTAAGTAGTAGCAAATATCAAACAAATACTGAAAAAAATAATAAAAATACACAAAAAGCTTTCGATGTACATTTTTAGAAACGGTTTCATAGTGGATGAAGAAAAAACTTCCATATCACATGCAGTTCCACCATTTCTCGACTCTTTGGAAGTTTCCACACTTTTTGTATACACTATGTTAGTAAAAGAATCCAGTGCCAACTGCTCCGCGTAAAGTTTTTTCATCGATTTCATTTTTAAAAACATCAGCGGAGGTAATACAAACACCAAAGGTCCTGTAAGAGTCCCGCCTATAATGGACATCACCAAATCAAATTTTGGAACTGATTCTGCAATTACAATTGCCAAAATGGAGATCGTTGTGCGCAGGACACATCTTTTGGAGTTGAATTCTGAAATTTGTAATATTTTAAACAAAAAATTATTTTAGTTGCTTAAAAAAACTGTCTACTTTTCTTAACAAGTAGAATATATCATTTCTATGACAAAAAGTAATATTTTAGGAGTAAATGCAGTATAAAGTTGATTCAACGTTTGTAGTTGAGGAAATATCAAAAATCCAAGTATATCATCGACCAAATAACAAATCCAAAATTTAACTAAATAATAATAGGAATTGTTTTTTCTCGTGGCTTTTTTGTCAATTGCCAGTGGATGGAAATTGGAACTACCCATTATTAGTCGATAAAGTCGTATAATAAAATGACTAAAGTTTGAGATTATTTTCACATGTCCTACCAAAACATCAGGTTCATAGTTGGAATCATAAATAATAAGAATCTCTGGTTAGAATACCTCCAGTGCCATCTCCACGCAGGAAGGTAAATAAATGATACTGTCTATCAAGTATCTTAGGTGAACTCATAGTATTGCGGATTTAAATTAAGATCGCAGCGCCAACTGAACTATTTCTTTGTACATTGTGTATAACCTCAAATATATTTTTTCTACGACTGCTATGAAAAATAGTCCTATTCCCACAATTTACGAAACTACAAAGTGTCACTTTGCCTAAGGCGTGGGAAAAGTTGCCCAAGCCGTGGGAAAAAATCTTTCACACGGCTTAGACCACGGTACGTTAGAGAAAAAATCAACACAGTTCTCGATTATAGAATGCATTGGACTCCTGTCATAAAACGTCAAACGTTAAAAGTACCCAAATGGTAGTGTTTTAAAAGTAAAGAGAAGGTGTTTCTGTAAGCTTAAAAAAATTTTAACTAAATTTTGTGTTACAATATAAAATAATTGGAAATATATTTTTTGTATATTTTGAATAAGTAAATTTGGTATAATTTAAAGAGGTTGAAGTCTCGTATCGGGTATGGTTCAGCGGGTATGGTTCAGTAGCTAACGCGCTTGCCAGATACGCAACGGCCCGAGTCCGAGTCCCGACCCTGGTACCCTTTTTTTATTTTTTTATTATTATTTTCTAAATATACTACTTTAAAGTAGTTAAATTATCCATTAATTCGCAGTCGTAGAAAAAGTCTAGTGTGCAACACGTGGGGAAAACAATTTTTCTCACTCGTGTGCTCACAAACGCACACTCGTGAGAAAAATTAAGCTTTTCCCGCTAGTTGCACAATATACTATTTTCATAACATTTTCCATTGTTTCATTGTAGTTTGGATGTTGCCTTTGGCTTTTTTTTCGTTTTTTCATTATATTCATAGGTTTAAAAGTATTGTTAATTGTATTCATTATACAAACTTCAAGGCAAGGTTATGAAATAATGTACAAAGAAATAGTTCCTTTTCTTCCACCAGATAGAGTATCGCTTATATTGAATTCCCATACTCCTCTTATCATCTTAGTAGCACAATGTACACTAGGTACATCACTAACCATAAAATTATTATCTACAACCAAAGAAACAGGCAAGAATCTTTCAACAATATACTCACGCCTTGATATATGCATGCAATCCTCTATTTGTTGATAAAGAGCGCTATTACTGACTGCAGAGGTAAGACATAATTGTATAGCGACCAACAAAGCAGTAAAATGTAAAGGTACAGTGGTGGGTAAAATTTCTAATACGCTGGGCTGTTCCAGAAGACCCAATTTTAAGTAAGCTACCAATGTAGTTATTCCAAACATGACTAACGCAACTAAAAAAGTAAATAGTTATTAATATACTCAGTTGATTTTTATATCGAGAACATACAACACTTGCTTATACCAAGAGCAAGAAGACAAACAGTAGAGATACAATACATTTTGGTTCTACTTTATCATCCGGCATCTACTTTACAAGGCATTAAAGCTTGCACTCTATTATTATTTTCCCATTTCATTGTAATTTTTTTGGATATTGCGTTGATAAGTAATAACTACCAGGGCTTAACAGAAAAACTTATCAGTTTAGTTACGAGTTATTTTATGCCCGAAAAAATTTCCACTAATAATACCACTAGTACCACTATACCCTCGTCTTCGCCTCGGAATAATTTTCAAAATATTCACGAGTTCGAAAAAATATCCGGATTTAATTTGACCTCGTTTGGTATTCGGTAATAAAATTCCACACCAAATGTGTTTATTCTGTTGGATACCCACAAGGAAAAAATTTCCACTAAAATTCATCCGTTGCTATGGTGATCTGACACAAATACACGTTCAGACTGGTTAAAAATCCTATGTGTGGGAATTTTCTTTTTAATTTTTTGCCTGGTCGTAGGAAAAATATTCTTCCTACCACAAGCCGAAATAAGTATGATCACTGGTTGGGAAAATAAGTATTTGTCTTTAGTCCACCATTTATTCCCAAATGCATTTTACTCTTCTACTTCAAAATAAGAATAATGAAGACTAGATATAAATAGCACTAATAGTCAAGTCTTCACGACGGGAAAAACAGGTTAAAGATGCAAACTAACCGAGAATGCCAAACTTTTGATATTAAGTGAGGGGCCTAGAAAATAAACTCAAATTTCTGACCAAAATTTCCTTGTGCATCTTCTGTCATCTGATAGAAATCTGTTCTCTGTTGAGATACGAAACTTAATACTTTTTTGTTGCTTTTTTTTTCACGATCTGTTTTATATTTTCCACTTATATTGCATCGTAAGAGGAGTGGAATTTCTGGTATCTCAATTGCCACAAAAGAACTAACCAGAAAGGGAATTTCTGACAAAAACATAATAATCTGCACTGATAGTAGACAAGCCCTATTAGCCTTGAACAGACAACGTGTTATATCGGGGCTGGTACCAAAGTACCACCAAGATTTAGCTCCTCCTCCTCCTCGGCAGATAACAATATTATCCCAAAGAGCACGACAGGAGTAAAGGAAATCGCATTGCTGATTATTTAGCCAGGGAAGCCGATGGACTAAAAATTCTTGGACCCAGTGACATCTACGGAATGACGACTGCGACAATTGCGGAACTAGCCAAACGTTACACCCATGCTCAATCCCTTGAGAGATGGGAGGGAATTAAAGTATCCAGTTTTGCCAGGATCACCCTGGGCGACCCTGGGAAGATGGCGTCGAAGAAATATTTGGCGATGGAAAAACCTACGTATAAAAGTGGGATTTCTGACTGGCCACTGTCAACTAAGGAAACACCTCCATACTATGGAGCTAGTGGACACACCTCTATGCAGGATGTATGAACAGGAAGATGAAACTGTCAGGCATGTCCTATGCGAGAGTGTCCGGAGTTATCGTCAATAAGAGATGTGTGTGTTCGGTGAGTCTTGGCATACACCTGCCGATATAAAGGGGATGTCTCCTAGTGACCTGTCCACCTTCCTGAGAAGGACAGGATGGACGATCACCTAGAAGGACAACTCCTCGGGAGGATGTACAATGGGTCACATGTGGCCTAAGTGCTGTGACCCTACACTCATCCTCCCTACTCTACATAGGCACACTGTATATGTTCATCGACATTGCCAATTTATTAAATTTAATCAACTTACTCAAGAATCCCGATAAAAGTGCCGTAGGCAGTTTCGATTTATCGTTCATGTCAACCTGAATGGTTAATAAAGACGGATGGATGTCAAATTGAAAAGCTAAAATTCCATATGCCTTTAACATATTTTTCCAATGTAAAGATTCATCTTGTATGGGTGGAGATTCTTGTGGATCGGTTGTGGAACTAAATAAGATACATCCGGATGTCAAGAAAAATACTGCCAATACTATACAGACTGATATTGAGCAAAGGCACCTAAAAATTATTACAATATTAATAAAATAATGTAAAGGTCAGTGTAGCTAACAAAAAGCAATTTTTTTGACAAAAACGACAGTTAATTATCCACCATTGAAAAAAAAAACAAAATTGCAGTTTTTTTATCATTGCGAACATATTATACACATTTATAAAAACATGGCTTTTTTGCTGAATACCCAACGGATCGGTTGCCAATAATAAACGATTTCAGTCTAAGGTCAGTATGGCCAACAAAAAGTGGTTTTTTCTGACAAGAATGACAGTTCAGGTCTACTGTTTAAAACATAAGATTTTGCATGTTTTTTATCATTGCGAACATTTATATGGCTTTATTAAAATAATGAATACACCCCCGAAGCGTATATCTTGAAATTCAACCTTACTTTTTCGACCCAGCCTGTAATGGAACGCATCTCGATGCGATAATTACAGTCAAGCAGAGTCGGCTTTGGTTAGTACTTGGATGGGTGACCGTCAGGGAAAACCATATCACAGCTCACAGGCATTATACCAATGAGCACGAGGTATATTAATGTAGATATGCCGTCTTTCGGAGGAGACCTAAAACCGAGGTCCCGAGTCCATGGATGTTGGGCTCGTTAAAGAACGCTACCACTGGTGGGAACACCAGTGGGTTCGCCAAAATTTCCGGTTGGGGGTAGAGTGCTCCCGGCGTCGGTGATTAGCCTCAGTCGCAGAAATAGGCCGACAAACTGAAATGTCAAAAATGACGTTTTGTATTTTAATTTTTGAGCCAAACCGTCACGGTTATTGTGCATGGTTGCCAAAGATGGTTAGTGAAAAAAAGTATATATATATATATATATATATATATATATATATATATACCTCAAGCCGGACTTTTGAGTCCTTCCAAAAGTGGGCGGAGTTATAAATTTCTTCATTCCTCATATCTACAGATTTGGTCCACGCGCTGTTGCCGCATGTCAGTGGTCTGAATGTGCCTATTGCGTATCTCAATTATTGATAAACACAACTTACGGAAACAAGTATAGTTCTTAGACAGTTCTCTCCACGAAGATAACTCTACAATTAGTTTTGGGATTATAGTAATGTGTCTACTTGTCTACTTGAAATGTGAAAATATTCACGCGGAATTCCGCTATGTGGTACTGTGTAAATTCTATTCGTTGACCGACTTGTACAAAAAATGGTTGAATGGATATTCCTAGTTTTGAGATTGAAATTCAACGTTTATGGAATGATGTGAAATATTTAGGCAGCTTGACTGAGAATAAATCCTTATCTGAGTTTAATGTGACTACAAAAAAGGAAGTATGTTCATATTTTGAAAAAAGTCAGCATAACTTGGAACCCATGTATTCAGGTATAGTGAACCATTATAAAGGAGTACTCTATTTCTTGGGCAATAAGGAAATGCAATAAAATACAGGGTGTTCCGTTAAGAAAAATATAACTTTGATAAGCCACAACGTTATTGGAACATCCTGTTTTTTTCAAGATAATCTTAAAATGAAGCCTTTATGAATGTTCAAACTACTAGAGGGAAAAACATTTTAAAACTTTCATCGTTCTGCTATAAACCTCCATCTTGTTGGTCTTGATTCACCCTGTATATGTCAATTCTGTCAATACTAAAAAATGCTATTATTTGAAACTGGGTATAATCTGATAATAATTTCTAATGTAAATTTAAATTACTCTTCCTGTTTTTTCAATGAGGCATATAATTTTAATGAAGTGTGTTCTATTATAATCTAGATTCATTGATTAACGAATAAAGTGCTATTAAATAAAGACTGAAAAAACTTCAGCTTATTTCATAAGTACCTTCAAGTCAAGTCCATGGACTCGAAAGTCACAAAAAATGAACTGATGAAAAAAAAAACGATAATGGACTGGAAGTGTCCATACAATATATTTATGTCTTATATATATGTAACAGAGTACACATAGGTTTTATGAGATGAGAAGTATCTTCAGGTCCATGGACTCGAAAGTCACAAATAATGTACTTAAAAAGAAAAAGAATTGACCGAAAGTGTCGGTATAAGAAATGCAAGTCTCATATACAGAGCATTTCAATAAAAACCAACCACCTCATATTTCTAAATGCGTCACATTAATGAAAAAACACGACAAAAATCATCATCGTTTTTTTGCTAATATGTAGACGTTATAGCTTTAACACCCTTCCCACTATGGTCACCCGACCGGATTTTTCAAGTGTCACACCCTACATTTTACTTCAAAAATGAAATCTGATCCACCTCGCCATTTTAACAATATAAGATTGTGATCTGTTATACGGGATATTTCCAAAGTTATAACCAATTTTCTGTCAAATTCGTAACAAGTTCAACGCCCTGTATAATTGTATGGTGGATCAGGATCACATCATTGTCTAAAATTACTATTACCATACTTTTATTTTTATCAAACATTCCTCATATCTGAAGATATTAGATTTCAAGATATTTTCATTTTTCTAAGCAAAGTAGTAATTAGGTACCTATGAAATAGATATCAAATAATATTAATTATTCTATCGCTTTATAAGTATATAATTTTTTGAAATCTTAGACTTCATTAAAATCATTAACTCTCTAGTCGCATTTTTCAGAAGTGTCGGCTAGGGAAAAAATATCAAAAGTGAAGTAATTCTTGGTAACGACAGCTGGAATGCTGCTTTGGCCACACTTCATTGGAACATCCTGTATATTTCAAAATAATCTAAAAATGTAGCCCATATAAATGTTTAAACTACTAAAGTGAAAAACAAAACTTTCGCTGTTTCGCCATAAACCTCCATCTCGTTGGTCTTGATTCACCCTGTATATGTCAAATTTGTCAATACTATAAATGCTATTATTTGACAGTGGGTGCTATCGGATAATAATATCCAACGTAAATTCAAATTACTCTTCCTGGTCTTTATTTAAGGCATATATTCTTAATAAAGTGTGTTCTATAGTCTAGATTCATTAATTAACGAATGTAGTGCGATCAAATGAAGACTGAAAAAACTTCAGCTTATTTCATAAGTATCTTTAAGTCCATGGACTCGAAAGTCACAAAAAATGAACTGAAAAAAAAACAATAATGGACTGGAAGTGTCGATACAATATATTTATGTCTTATATACAGGGTGAATCACGACTAACGGGACGGAGGTTTATGGCGAAACGGTAAAAAATTTGAAATGTTTGTCACCTTAGTAGTTTGTACATCCATATATTGGCTACATTTTAAAATTATTTTGAAATATACAGGATGTTCCAATAAAGTGTGGCGTATCAAAGTTATATTTTTTCTTATGGTGGTGACTTAGCTGGCCAATTACAAGGACTTTCCCTATCTATCCATTTATGCTTTAATTTTCTATTAAGGTAATTCCTAACAGCACGAGAAAAGTGACTGAGAAAAGTGATCTGAAGCTACGTCTAATTGTAACCACATCTAGAAGATATTTTCCAAAAAAACTCAAAAATTTTCTTCTGTCCAGGTATCCATCAAAAACATACGGGCCGATAACATATTAGCCCATAATCCCAACCCAAACGTTTACACTCATCCGTGTTACGGCTATTATAGTAATTTTTCATTTATTGCTTTTAATAATCTGTTGTTCATTTCGTAGTATTTATGTATTCGCTTTACGAGTTTTTGTTTTATAATGTACTCAAATACTTATCGGTAACAAAAGAGTTAGTGTACCACAGGAACTACGTGTGCATATTTATTAGCAGTTTCGCTGTTTTCCTTCACAATAACTTTGTCAAGATAATTAGTGGACTGCAGACGTTTTAAAATCGATTTAGCATACAATTTTAAGAAAATTGTAAATTACGCGAAAAGTATAGTACCTACCGAGGTATAGGACACCCTTACATCATTCGAAAGAGGACTTTTTTTTGAATATGATGAATTATTAAAATACATGGTGTTCCATTTGAAATAAGCCCGTTATAACACATTTAATGATCTGATAATTCAAGTAATAATTCTGAACACCCTGTGAAGAGATGTTCAGTACTCAATCGTGGAATACATTCAACGAATGTCCGACTATTGAGCTGTGAGAGGAAATTCGCTAGAATTTATTATATCAATGGGTTATTAATTTTTTTCGAAATGTTCACATTTTTAAAAAAGTCAGCATAACTCGGAACCCTCTGTATTTAGGTATAGGGAACCATTATGAAACTGTACTTTATTTTTTTGGTGTAATCAGAAAATGCAATCAAATATGAGAAAAAATATAACTTTGATACGCCACACACACTATTGGGACATCCTGTATATTTTAAAATAATTTTAAAATGTAGCCTATATGGATGTATAAACTACCAAGGTGACAAACATTCCAAATTTTTCACCGTTTCGCCGTAAACCTCCGTCCCGTTAGACGTGATTCACCCTGTATATGTAACAGATTACATATAGGTTCTATAAGATGAAAAGTATCTTCAGGTCCATGGACTCGAAAGTCACAAATAATGTACAAAAAAAAAAAAGAATTGACCGAAAGTGTCGATATGAGATATGCAAGTCTTATATACAAAGCATTTCAATAAAAGCCATCCACCTCACATATTTCTAAATGTGTCACGTTAATGAAAAAACACGACAAAAATCATCATCGTTTTTCTGCCATGAAGACGTTATAGCTTTAGCCCTCTTCCCCCTATGGTCACCCAACCGGATTTTTTAAGTGTCACACCCTACATTTTACTTCAAAAATGAAATCTGCTTCACCTCGCCATTAGAAGAATATAAGATTGTGATCTGTTAAACGGGATATTTCCAAAGTTATAACCCATTTTCTGTCAAAATCGTAACAAGTTCAACGCCTTGTATAATTATATGGTGGATACGGATCACATTGTATTTTATATCATTGTCTAAAATTACTATCACCATACTTTCATTTTTATCAAGCATTTCTCATATCTAAAGATATTAGATTTAAAGTTATTTTAATTTTTCTAAGCAAAGTAGTAATTAGGTACCTTTGAAATAGTTTACAAGATGTTAGTTTACAAAAAATGATCTCATAGGGAAATAAGGAGCAACACGCAAAAAAAAACAACACTATTCCCTCTTAAAATTAGTATGTCTTAATTACATCACATCTGGTGAATATTTCATACCTAATGCTAGAATTATCGATTTTTAGGTTTTAATATCATTATTCACTGCACGTTCAACATTAGTATCACAAATTAAAATGTTGAATACAAGAATGGAATTAACATGCCTATAAGTTATACCTATTGTACCTACTTCTTAGTTTTGGTTCTTTAATAAATTTTCTTTGTTGGTTTCATAAATAAATAATTTGAATGGAAAAATCATATGTTTAAAAAGGGGGTGATGTGTCTTTCCCTTGTTATACAAATAGCTATGTATATTGTAATTCACTTTCCTGTTGAAAGTATATTCAGTTCCAAGTTTTTGAACCCAACATGAATACGTGTTGTTTTTAGACACGACCTTTATTAATGTTATTATACTACGGCCACGATGATTAAATTGTGATAAGACCAGGGAATCGTAAGAAACGTCCTTCAATTTTGTGATACACATGGTGTTTGTTGATTTCAAAAGTTTCTCATAAATATATTATACTCTTCAAATCTCAGTTGGAATCCAACATAGGAACTAGATTTTAGGAATTAATTTTTACTTTCACTTTTTATTTTTCACACCAGATTTGCGTGGACCACCCTATATGAAACTTTTATGTATCATATTTTAATGCACACGGCACTCTATTTCAACCGTTGAGAATAATAGACAAATTGGCGCGAAAAACAACGTAGAACAAAGATATTCCACTTTGTCAATACAAATTATATAATTATAACTTCAAAATAAAGAATCTTTGAGACCTTTGCCACCCTGATAAAAATAATATGAGCACTATCGTGCATTGTTCATCTATCCTTCGTCGTGAACTTGTTAGTGAGAAAAACTGATAGGTAAGTTAATTTTTACTTTAAAATTAATAAAAATCTATGTGTATGTATAATCAATTTTGCCTTTTCACTTCTTTGTATTATTTAAAGAAATTATGTGAATTTTATAAGTTTATTGTTTAAGTTAACAGAATTTTAGCTCGGCTATGAAATTAATCGTACATCAGAGTAATCATAATTTATAAGTATACATGGTAAATAAAATCACGTAGAACTGTCGTTGCTGCTTTTGTATTTATATACAAATACAATTTTTCAATATTTTTGGTGTTTATTCACCATACCATAAGTTGCATGAAGATATAGCATAAATAGATTTTATTACTTTCGGAAATGCTATGTAAAAATAAGAATTTAATTAACTCACCAACAGCTTAATGGGAAAAATAGCATGAGAAATGATTTCATTCGTAAAAATTCAAAATATCAGGAGAATTATTTTAATTGGTTTATTTAATGAAAATATCATTCTATATTCATTTCGATTTAAACAGTGCTGGTTTCTGAAACCTTTTAAACAATTAATTTAATGATTGTTTTAGGTACTGATAATTGCAAATTCTGTTGTCCTGACCTGATTAATTATTGAGGATTTCATCTATGACAAAATTTTATGAGATTAACGACTAAATTATTACATAAAAGTGAATCTAAAGTATCATGCTATTATTGCATGATGTAGATTATTCATTGTGTCTTTAGATCTCTCAAGATCTTACAGATAAATTTTTTTATTTTCAAATTTTGTCACGACTATTCAATTAGATTATTCTTACCGGCCTTTTAATTGGAAAATGATATTGAATACCATTTACAATACCCACTTTTTCAAGAATAACATCTCCAATATAAATATTAATATTTATATATTATCAACGTCAGTTAATTTGAAACAACAGCTTTTATTTCCGAAGCAAAAAAAAATGATTTAAATATATTGTAAAAATAATAAATAAGTAATTATTAATAAGCCGGAAATATGGATTTGGAATGTAAAAATATGTAAAAAAACCACACAAAACTTACAGTTCAAATGCTGATTGATAATTGTAGGTGTTACAATATTTTATGTTCAAAAATATCTCTGAAAAATATTGTTTTATGAAACTGAACTACTAACGCTTGAAAAAAAAAATTCAAACTATGACTTACCTAGGGTTCAATACAAAAAATTGATGAAGTGATGCAGCTCAGTATAGTTTGCGACCAAGCAATTCAAAGCTCAATTGAAAAAATGTGTTTATAAATACCTACAGTGTTTATAACGCCAGTTGAAACTTATAAATTGGAAATTAAGTATTAAAATCTCCCACTTTTTCAGAATATGGAGTATTTTCTAGTACAATTCGATGATGGTCTCTTACATATAGCGACAAAAAATGAAGTCAAAAACATCAATCAAAATGATGCTACTGTATTGTGGAAACCGAATCGAACTTATTATGCGGCGAAGATTCTGGAAAAAGGAAATAATAAGAATTTATTATTGGGTGTGAAGGAAAAGTACGAAGAAGGTATATAATTCTTATGTAATTATTCAATCAAATCATCAATAAAAAAGTTTCATTATTGCCATTTCTTATATTTCCACAATTTCGATATACTTTGTCAATAATTTTTTCTGTTTCACAATATTTTATAATTCCATTTTCACTTTTTTTTTTTATTTTGGATCAGTTAACTTCTTATATGTCATAATATATGCTTTATTATAATTCTCGTCAACTGTTCTTGTTAAACTGATAAATTTCGCTTCTAGTAGGTTTAAATTTGTATACTGAACTACTACATCCAGTTTTTCACTGTTTCATTTTTCTTCTTAGTGTATTTTTCCAACGTCCAGCACTTCGGTAAAAAACACACTAGATACTAAATGTTTGAATTTTCAGATAATTCGAAAAGTCTAGAGAATGTGAAAAACATACCAGATAATAAAGAAAACAAGCCAGTAGACAATGCAACGTTGGAAAAAGTAGCAACAAAAAATGAAATCAAAAATATCAAACAAAATGCTGCTACTCTATTGTGGAAACCGAATGAAACTAATTATTCGGCGAAGATTCTGGAAAAAGAAAATGATGAGAATTTATTATCGGGTGTGAAGGAAAAGTACGAAGAAGGTATATAATTAATATTATTATTCAATCAAACTATCAATGAAAAAGTTTCATTCATATCATTTCTTATATTTTCCGAATTTCGATATATTTTGCCAATAAATTTTTTTGTTCAACAATATTTCATAAATCCATTTTCTCTTATTTTAATTTTGAATTTTTGAATCAGTTAACTTCTAATATTTCATACGCTTTATTATAATCCTCGCCAACTGTCCTTGTTATACTGGTTAATTTCGCTTCTAGTAGGTATAAATTTATGTACTACTACATCCAGTTTGTTTTCATTGTTCCATTTCTCTTCTTAGTTTATTTTTCCAACGTCTAGTACTTCGGTAAAAAAACACAGTAAATACTAGATGTTTGAATTTTCAGATAATTCGAAAAGTCAAGAGAATGTGGAAGACATACTAGATAATACAGTAAACAAGCCAGAAGACGAGTCAACGTTAGAAAAAGTAGAAATTGAACAAATTGATTTTTCATCGTCATTTATTTTAAGCTGTGGCCTTGACACAAACATTTCATTGACAAATTTAGAATCTGCATTGAATGCGTTTGAAATCAATACAGCTATAGAGGGTGCTACTGAAGATTGTGTAGTTTCTACCGAAGGATTAATTTCACTGCATTCATCTTCTCCAACTGAAAATTCAAATAAATCAGATTCTAAAAAGGAAATCATTGTTCACTCCAATGTCGAAGTTAGCTCTGCAACTAAACAGGCGCATTTTAAATCATACAGTCCCAAATTACAATATTGCCAGTTTTGCAACAAAACAGTTAAACGATTTTGGAGACATCTTATCTTAATACACAAAAATGAGAATGAGGTGAAAGCTATAACTGCTTTGGAAAAGAAATCGAAGGAACGAAGATGTCTGATAGACATATTAAGAAAAAAAGGAAACTATATTTTTAACCAAAAAAATAAATTTGAACAAATTGTTTCAAGGAGAGCTATACATAAACCACTTCCAGTAGAGTATACGGATTGTCCTACATGTTTGGTACGTATTTCAAAAATTACCCTAAGACGTCACTTCAAAAATTGTGACCCGAAGTCTTCTGAATTGAATAAGAGAAAAACTGTTGCATTAAGTAGAAAAGTAACACTCAAATTACATGAATTGGCTGACCCGATACTCATAGAACATATTTTTCCATTTTTTAAAAATGATGAGGTAAGCAATACATTACGACAAGACTATTTGGCAATATTATATGGCAACAAACTGGTTAAGATGCATACATCAACTCACCATTATAAAATGATAAGAGCTCATCTTCGATATGTGGGAAAATTCATCGTCGAAATTAAAAAGATTAGTAACAGCATTACTGATTTCAAATCTTGTTTTAAAACAATAGAGTATGATAATTGTACGATGGCTATAAGAAGTGTAGCAAAATTCAATAAGGATGAAGGACAGTTTGCAGCTCCAAACACAGCATTTACGTTAGGTACAATCTTGAAGTTTTGCGCAGCCATTTTAGAAACGGATTATATAAAAAAAGGTGACGAGCCAAATAGGATAGAAGTTGAAAATTTTCTCAAACTCCTGCAAAGAGAATTAACAACAGATATAAATAAAACAGCCATTGAAAATCAAAAAGCCATTAGAAGACAACAAAAAGTTACTCTTCCGCTTACTTCAGATTTGAAAAAACTACTCAACTATTTACAAGTGGAACGCCAGAAATCTTACAGCATTTTAAATCAAGAATTTACCTTTGAACGATGGAAACGCTTGGCAAGCTTTACTCTAGTTGGAATATTAGTATATAATGGTAGGAGGCCTGGTGAAATAGAAAGGTTAACAACCGAAGATTTCAAATTATCTTGCCAATCTTTAAGTGATGTTTATGAGCATAGCAAAAATGACCTAGATATGAATCAGGGTTACGAAAGATGCGCTCTTCGCGGTAAAAAGGGACGAAATGTTTCTATAGTCCTCCACTCGCATGAAATAATATGTATCAATAAAGTATTGTTCCACAGAAACAATGCCAAAGTAGATCCCAAAAACCCGTATGTGTTTGGTTTACCAAGCACTAAGCCATTTAAGTACTTGTCATCGAGTATTTTATTGAAAAAGTTTGCTCAGTTAGCTGAACTTGATTTTCCAGAGCGCATTTTTGCAACAAATATTCGTAAAAATTTAGCAACAAAAACAACAGACTTGCAACTCAACTCTGACGAGAGAGAACATATAATGAATTTTATGGGACACTCAGAAACCGTCCATAAGAATATATATAGGCAGCCAGATGCAAAAAAAGACATACTAGTAATGCCAAAAATTCTCAACTTTGTGTCGGGAAACTCTAAAGTAGACACTAAAAGCGCAGATGATTCCAAAGTGGATGATTCTTTGCCAAAGCCGAGGAGAAAATTATTTTGCAATGAAAGTATAACTGAAAAAAATGATGAAAGTGTTGTTAAAAATCCAGATTCTCGTCTCAGTGATTCAGACTTACTAGAATTTGTCTCAGAAGATGATGATAATAGTGTTGAAGATCCAGATTTTCGTCCCAATGATTCTGATATTGAAAACAACTCAGATTCTCATCCCAATTGTTCGGCTGAATCTGACATAGAAAATGAAACACACAAAAAAAAAAGGAAACTGATGGGTGAGAAAATTCATTTAAATACTTAGGTTTATTTGATTCACTTGTGCTGATTGCTTTTTATGGAGAACACTATCCATCAATAGCATCAACGTTCATAGTTGAAGCATATCTTGATATTTAATTGGAAAACATAGCAAACACTTACACTTCGGCAATTTGTTCAATCTAGAATTTCCCTCTAGTTAGATAGCTGGCTTTGGTGGAAACCAATGGCCCAGGCTATTTTTGTTACATGTTTACTTAACTTCACTTCTTTACCCTTTATTATTGGGGGAAAATACTGAAAACTTAATATATATTATTGTATATCCGTCTACAAGTTATTACATATTTTGTAAATTTTTGCTGAATTGAATAATTGCTAGACATTATTTGTTTATTTAGGAATTGAATTAGGTCACAACATAATTTCTCTGTTTAACTATAATGTTGATTAGATTTTATTGATATGGTGTGAGTATGTAATAGAAGAGGCAGCAAAGTAATCAGTTATCAAACGCGTATGCGTGCATTTAATTGGACTTATTTAAAAAACAAATTTCTTTATGTGTTCCCTAGGTATAATGCAATTTACCCAGTTATTGTGATCAAATATTCCGATAATCATAATTTTCATGCTATTGTGGAAAAGATTAAGATTATTCCAATTCTTCTTAGAGCTGAAAAATCAGCAAATAATATGTTTGGTGAATTTCTACTTTTAATTATGTCAACTTGATTACTAGATATATCTCTGGGCTATATTCCTCGAAGATCTTGGGAAAGTGAGGAGCGTCGAGCTGCCGAATATTATTTTTTTCAACATATCAAAAAATCTGAGTCACCTAGCCTTGAAGCTTGCAAAGACGTTATAAGTAAATGTGAAGCACTTAACGGTAGGACACCAAACCAACTGAAAGCTTATATTGTGAATAAATTTAAAAGTGGATCTTGCAATAAAGAAGCAACAGGTAATCTCATTCATCAATGTTCTTATTTTTTAAGTAAGAGTAAATTACCGAAAATATTACATTTATTTCAGGAACAAGGAGAAGCTGGACAACTCCTGAAAAGAAAATATGCAGAGAGGAATTTGGAGAAGAAATATCCAGAGGGATGTATCCATCCAGTGCTAGAATACAAACTGTATTGAAAGAATATCCTCAATTCCAAGGAAGAACCAGGGAAATGGTTATTGCGCACATACAACATTGTATTAAAAAAAAGAATAGTAATAAATCCAAATAACTACTTTTAATTGAAAACTTTGTACCTATTTATTTATTATGTCGAAAAATCCCTTTAGTTTACGTGAATTGTATGATATGTCAATACTTGATATTGTTACTGAGTATTTCGTCATCTTTTTGACATTTACTCTCTAAACCTTCTTTTACTTCATATTTTTGGTTCACTGTTTATCAACACAGTGGATGATTTCATCTCCCAAATGTTCTCTTGTTACTCTCTGAAAGGTATTTTCACACCTCACCTACTTTTAATGTTAGGTTTGCGACCAAATAACTTTGTTTTTGATTTTTCCCGGATTTAATAAGTTGCCCTTGAGAAAAAATGTGCACCAATAAATACAAAAAAAGAATTTTTCGAATTCTCTATAAAATGTTTTGTTAACCAATAACAAAGTATAATATCATCTTAATCATGTAGTATCAAGTAGTATCAAGTACGCATAGTAATGGTGGTATACCAAATATAAAATATGATGATTGCCAAACGATTTCAGGTGAATACTTCAATAATTTATTTGGAATAGTATAGATACATATTATTGAAAACTCCGTATTTGAAGTACTTTGTAGTAGGAAATGTTAATATTGCTTAATTTTAATTTCTAGCCCGCGGACATCAGGAGTTTGCGCAGTAATACAAATATCTGATGAACATTTTTTTTGTTGAAAACTGATAGTTAATAACTAGTAATTAACCAATAACCGGTTAACAAAATTATTAACCGGTTAATACCATCACTGTCGAAAATAATCAAATAATCAGAGAATATCGATTAATCGAAAATAATCGGTTACTCGAAAATAATCAATTAATCGAAAATTGATTTTTTTTTCATGATTCTTGCTAACGGTAGCTGGAAGTAGTAAAAATGAAGTATCAAGTAACAGTAGATTGATTCACAGTAAAAACAAACTAAAACTGTACGTTGTGGTATAATATAGCTGGTACATATATTCACACATTTCAACATGCGAACTTAACATTTTTTATACTTATTGATTTATATTATAAGTGAATTAACACAATTTTGCAATGGTCTATCGCTATTTTCAAACCAAATCATGCACAATCAGAATTTATCTGTTATTGATGATTCCAAAAAACGGATGATTATTCGATTATCAACTGATTTATAATCAATTGATAGTCGATCGTGAATTGATTAACAATTGATCATTATTATTCGATTACCAATCATTATTAATCGAATATTAACCGATTTGTAATTGATAAACAGTCCGTTTTTTAGAATTATCAATAACAGAATTAACTTTAATTAGCATCGAACTTTTTTAGCATATAACTTTTAACTGTTAAAACATAATGAATTAAAATATCTATTCTTATTGAACCTACAGGAAAAATGCCACAAGGAGCATGGGTACAGAAGATGGAAAAAATATATTTCCATAAATTCACAGAATTTTTGAATATGTCACCGGGTCAGTCGAAAAATGACGTAGATCTATTCTCGCTCCGGAGCGCAAAGTAGAACTAATTTTTAAATATTTTTTTTAAATCTTAGACTTCATTAAAATTATTTACTGTCTAGTTGCATTTTTCAGGAGTGTCGGCTAGGGAAGAAATATCAAAATTGAAGTAATTCTTGGTAACGATAGCTGGAACGCTACTTTGATACGACACACTTTTTTGGAACATCCTGTATATTTCAAAATAATCTAAAAATGTAGCCCATATAAATTTTCAAACTACCAGAGTGAAAAACAAAACTTTCACCGTTCTGCTATAAACCTCCATCCTGTTGGTTTTGATTCACCCTGTATATGTCAACACTTTTAATACTAAAAATGCTATTATCTGAAACTGGATACAATCTGATAATAATTTCTAACGTGAATTCAAATTACTATAACTGGTTTTTAAATGTGGCATAAATATTCGTAATGAAGTTTGTTCTATAGTCTAGATTCATTGATTGACGAATGTGCTATTAAATAAACACTGAAAATACTTCAGCTCATTTCATAAGTATCTTCAGGTCCATGGACTCGGAAGTCAAAAAAAATGGACTGAAAAAGAACAATAATGGACTGGAAGTGTCGATACAATATATGTATGTCTTATATACAGTGATGGCAAATGTGTGGAACCAAGTAAATATCTCTGGAATTATTAAAGATATCGAAATGAAATTTGGAAGGTGGATACAACAGTAGATTGCCTATTTGTTTTCATATTTTTTAACAATTTTGAACTTCCGGTTTTGCAAATTTGCAATGGAACACCCTGTATATTATTTTAGTTCCTGATGAAACATTTTATTACGAATACAAAAATATCGGGCTCGATATTTTTTATTTCAATACCTACCCTACCGAGATATTAACAGAAAAGTAACTAAGGAAAGGAAAAATCTAATATCATTCATTCCATTCAACATTCATAATTATTAACTGAAACTTAGTGATTTCCGGCATTGGAGGTAAATGGACAATTACCAAATAATATCTGGTTCCAGCAGGATGGAGCACCACCCCATTACGCTCTCATTCTTCGAGATTTCATCACAGATGAATTGGAAGGAGGGGTACTTATGAATGGCCTGCACGAAGTCCCGAACTCAATCCACTGGACTATTTTCTGTGGGGTTATTTAAAGTCTAAGGTTTATATTGATAGACCAAATAATTTGCAAGAATTAGCTGCAAGAATAACTCAAGAGATCCAGAGAATTCCACCAGAAGTAATAGCTAATGTTACTAGAGAATTTACAAACTGACTTGCCTATTGTCAAGAAGTAAACGGTGCTCAGTTTGAACATCTAATAGATTAATTTTAGTTTAGTTGAGTTCCAATGTTTTGAAAATCACTTTAGTTTCAGACAATAATTTTATTATGAATGTTTCCTTAATGGATACCTATTAGATTTTTCCTTTCCTTGGTTACTTTTCTGTTAATATCTCGGTAGGTATTGAAATAAAAAATATCAAACCGATATTTTTGTATTCGTAATAAAATGTTTCATCAGAAACTGAAATAATATGCAGGGTGTTCCATTGCAAATTTTAATATCGACATTACTTCCGGTAAAACCGGAAGTTCAAAATTGTTGAAAAATATGAAAACAAATAGGCAATCTACTGTAGTATCCACCTTCCAAATTTCATTTTGACATCTTCAATAATTCCAGAGATATTTACTTGGTTCCACACATTTGCCCATTACTGTATATGTAACAGTGTAGGTACACATAAGTCTTATGAGATGAGAAGTATCTTCAGGTCCATGGACCCGAAAGTCACAAATAATGTACTTGAAAAGAAAAAGAATTCACCGGAAGTGTCGATATAAGATATGCAAGTCTCATATATAAAGGGTGGAATATATGCAAAGTGCATATATTTGCATATTTTGAAAAGCTACGTTTCTGAAAATATCGCTGTCAAAAAAATAGGGTTTGTAGGTATACTATTTTATTCACAAACATTATAGTATTTTTTTATACATGATTGTAGGTAACATTAAAGGACCCCGCGCTTTACTTATGACAAAGTGGCGTTACGTGAAATTTGATAAATTTTGGATATGATGTTGTACTCGACTTCCTGACCATATATATTACATTAAGTAAAAAAACAATTTTGTGTATTTGGCAACACAGCAATTGATGGACTTGATGTGTATATTAATCACATATTAACGCCACGCCCCTTTTTCCCCTTCTGACCAATCCTATTGCAGTAGTGGACCCAATGAACTGATAAAAGGAAATGTCCCTTTGGGTCCATGGACTCAAAAGTCACAAATGGACCCAATCATCTGGTGAAAGGGCAATTATTGGACTCAAAGTGTCGATATGAGGTATATATATATATATATATATATATATATATATATATATATATATATAGTATGAATTTTATACATTATAATCATTAAAATTGTAGAATTTTTTAAATGATAAATGAAATTGATTTAAAACAAAAGTAATTGTCGATTATTTGTATGTGTATAACTATAATGCTTATAAAATATTCGACCTATGATCGTGAACTAAGGGAAATATGCAAATTGATAACCATGTTGAAAAGTTTCGCGAAGCAGCCCGAACGGAGTAGACATACGACGATGGACCTTTAAATGGGTATGTCCACCCATCTCTCTCTTTTTTACTGTTCTCTGTCAAGCTTTCGCATTTCTTCTCTTTTATAATCTGTGATTTCATTTTACTTATGATTTCGTCCAGCTAAATATTTCATTACCGACTTTCTATAATTGTTGCGGGTGGTTGGCCACAACACTGGGTTTGTTTTGTACTTTTCTCCCTTCGATAAGTAGACTGGTTTCTCAAAAGGCCGGTTCAGCAATAAAATAATTTACACTTAAGGATGGTCAACAGATTATAAATCTTTTATTAAATAACAAAATATATGTCCCAAATAGTTATAAATGTAGACAAGCCTTTCAGTTGGAAATATGAATTATTAGGAACAATCTTACTCTTTCCTCTGTCTTCTTCAAAGCACTATTCACCATGAGATGCAATTTGAATTTAGGTTGAAACACTGTGATTAGCAAAGCTTTATAATGTAGAAAAATGCACTTTATTATGCAGGATACTGGATGAATTTAAATGATATGGATTTGACCAATTAGGTCGGAATTTCGGTTTATTATACCGGGAAAGGAGCAACTAACACACTGTCGTCGACACGTTATCACTCGAGACTCTCTCAACGAAGACTTTTTTTTGACTGTCAAAGTGAATTGGCACACGCCTGCCTCTACCCTCGAAAAACTGTCTTCAACGATTTAGGGTTTCAGTGGCGCGTCGTTGGGAAATTTGAATGGAGAATAGGAATTAAAGTTTATGAATTATATTAGACGAAAATTTGTTGAACGCGTGGTTTCAACAATAATCGAATCGAATCAACGTCGGCTTGAGAACTGCTTTGGTGTGGCTCGCATTTCTTCAGTGCCGCTTGGTAACTGCACCGGATCCGAGTTGGAGCAACTTTTTCAAGGCACTAAGAAAATGCGAATGGAACTGGGGTAGGCCGTACACTTGGATCATGCTCCCCAGTGGAATTCGTCATTAAATTGAACTTCTCTAGTGAATAGGTCCAAAATAAAACTCGATTGCTGTAGAACGTGTAACGTAAACCTCGTACCTCCAGTATTTCTACATATAAGAAACACAGATTATTTTTATAGTTCCCTGTAGATAACAAGGTTTTGGAGTGACGAGGTCTAGCAATTAGGATGACGTTATACAGCAACCCACCTTTTCATATTATGACAGATATGTAGGTATAAAAACTTACTTCATCTCTTTTGGACTACCAAACCATAAAATTGGACACAAAACTGTCCCCACCACAATAATCCAATAGCAATAGGAAACATCGATAGAACCATTACTAACCCTCTGACCAAATAGTTGAAGATTTTGTGAAGCTGGTTCAAAAAATAGGTATTTCATGTTATCATATCAAACATTCAGGGTGTTTCATTGGGAAGGGGCCTAAATTTAACTGTAGATTGCCAAACCTTTATCTTTTTGGAGATGCTTTTGATGGAGTTTCTAGTTAATGGTTATTATGTGTACCAAATTATACAGGTTAACTCGTAATAAGTTATGAGGTGTGAAAGAAATAAGATAAATTTATAAAACACCCTGTATCTCGGTTATAAAGTGCAGAAGACACATTGAATATAGGTTTTTGGAAGCACCAAAGAGATCCCCATCTACAGCTAAAGTTAGGCCCTTTCCCAATAAAACACCCTGTATAAATTCCCATATGTGAAAAAATAACTGATAGTTCCAAAGAAGTGCTTAACTTTCAGACTACTCACTATGATAACTTGACGCTTACCTACAAGCATGGAGACTAATTAAAAAGAGCGCCTATAAAAAGTGTCCGTCCAAAGCAGGAAAATTGGTGGCGCTAGTATATAGTTAAAGGGTCAAAAGTTTTAAGAGTAGTGACGAAAAGGTACATTATGTATGGTTATGTAAATGGAAGGTCTCTTTATTTCCATTAGGTTAACTTTTATGCACGGTTTTAGAAAATTTCAAGGAAAAACTGAGTATTTCGCGTAGCTGGTGTTGTGTTTGGATAAAGGTAAGTTTATTCAATATCGTTTGAATTGAATTCTTTTCAAAATGTAAGTGGCAAATTTGCTTTTAAATCAATACCCATTTTTCTAATCTTACCGCTGTCTGTGAATTAATATAAGCAAAGGAAAGGTTAAGAAAATTGAAGGAGTAAAAAATAGTTATTTAAATAAAAAATAGAAAAGGGACTGAGGTTTATCATTTTTTTCCAAATTTATGTCTGGTTGAACAGTTTTTCACATCACACGTTTTTCCTATTGTTACTCTATTATGATATATCAGTCTCTCCAGCTTATCCCGCGCCATCTGATATTTACTGCTTAGACTCCGTGTAAGAATAAACTACATGAAAGTGCAGTTGTTTGCGCGAACGTTTGTCAAAATCAGCGCCATATTGTAAAATCGACATCAAATCGATTGCGTAATGTTTTTTTATATTTACAATATTGAAAATATATTTAGTTTAAATGAAACATATTTGGGAATTATTTTGGGGTAATACAGATATTTTCACATACAATAGACACTGGTATGAAAATACGTTAAAATCGTTAAAATATATAAAGCCAATGGCGTTACGAGGAGATAGATAAACAAGATTCTGATTGCTGCGCAACACCCTTGACAAACTTCACCTGGCTTTTGTTCTTATGTGAAACGGAGTCTACCACTGGACACTTTTTTCACATTCCTCCTATAAAAGTTTGCTATCCATATATTCAGTCTCCATGCCTACAGGTGTTGAAGAACCGTAGGATGAATACTAGATGTAGTAATTGAGGAAGAGAGGTGAAAATAAATTTCATTTAAATTGTTTAAGTGGATCTGTTTCAGTTTTTAAAGGAATTTCTAGTGAATTGAAACGTTTCTTTGGAAAAACAGTAATCGTACCAACTATGAGATTTGGAATTCCTCCTCCAAATACTGTGAGATCTAATAAAAATGTTACTAAACTAGAACATCTCTTTCCAAAAGTGATTTCTGTCAGGGCTGCATATGGATATCTATTTTTATTATTTATTAATGGACATATTTCCTCGGCAATCATCCAACATCTACCAAGTAATACAGCTGTATACATCTGCATCGAACATACTATTATTATTACTAGAAATCCGTAATATCCTGAAATAAAGTTCATTAAAAATCAAATTAAGATCAGGTTTCCAGTATCTTTGATACAAAATGAAGGTTGATAATAATACCTTTCGTGAACTATATAGTTTTAAATTTTATAATTCTTTTGGTTCTCGAAGTATCTCATAAAACATTAATTTTAATGACCCTGTACAATATTCATCAACAAAAAATGACTTACCGCAATCCATGATAGCTTTCGGTAACGTAACAACGGGAAAAACACCGAAAACGTCCAAAATACAGACGACAGCAAAAGTTGTAGACAATCCATTTATGCGATTTTTATCTATTAAATACGTTTTTTCTGTTTTTTCATTTGTGTTGTGCATAGTAAATATAATTGTTGGCTACTGGCAACTTTACACTTTAGAAACCTTTCTATAGTTCGATAAATTGTTAACCAATGGTATGTGAACGCCTTATTGGATTTCATCAAGTAAAAGCGGATTCAATTTCAACACACATACAGGGTATAAGATGAAAAAATGTGTTTACACGATTATGCCTGCTACTATAATAGACGAACAATTTTATGTAAATCTTTTCAGGACTTTCTCATTTTTAGCAAAATGTATAATTATTATATTTATATTAATGGCATGCAATAGTAGATATATTATTCAACGAGCGTGTAATGAACTAATAATCAAGAATACTTACGACGTTCACCTGCGGCTCAGGTCGCAAACTCCATTCTAATGAGTTAAAGCCATTACACGGAAGTAGAATACTATACTTTTTCTATGACAGTGTTCACGTACCATTCATTTCAAAGAAACGAGATATTTAGAGAATATTTTATTGAAAAAACTTAATGGTTTATGTCAAATAATTCCATTTTGAAAGCTATAATGAAAACTCATTTATTGTTTACAATATTGATGGTGAATTTGCGCAATTGGAAGTATTTATACGGGGAGTAGAGGAAGATTCCAGCTTTAAGTTATTATTTGGAGTAGTGGAGGTATTATTTTCGATGTCCATAATTTTTTGTCCCAAATATATCTTGTTTTTCAGTAAATCGTGGAGCGCTGTTGAATTTTTTATCACTTTCTGTATCCATTCTAATAAAAAGTCAGCTCTAAATCACCTTCGGTAGGCTTAGGCAGGTATACTGTCAAAGTCAAATTATGACATTTGTCCACGACCACCTAATAATAAGTCAATATTTTATCTCCTTACAAAAGGTATATGGTAGGTACCTATATATCTACTAGAGTGAAATATGGTTCATAATACACTGACAAGAGATGGGAGTACAACATGAAATAAACAATTAAATCTGTGTATTTTGTTCAGTGAATTTGTTTCTGAAATATCGATAAAATATTGTGATTTTTAGAATTGATACTATTCATAACGATATTTTCTAATATTAAGTATTTTAAAACAATATATTTATAACGGTACCTACGTTGTATTGATACTTTACACAGTATCGCCCATCTCTATATACAGTGCTTTTCAGATAAAAGTATCCACCTTTAATAACTTTTGTAATACTGGTATTTAGAAAAAATCCAAAAACACGTCAATTTATGTTGGAAGGGGCAAGCATTATGGCTTATTTAAACCTTAATAATACCAGTATTACAAAAGTTATTAGAGGTGGATACTTTTATCTGAAAAGCACTGTATAATATACTATTCATGGCGAGTCTGATTCAAACATGATTCAAACATTGCACTGAACATAGTGTGTAATGGCATTCTTTGACGGTGATTGGACATAACAAATAATCTCCTGCTACTCATATTTTTAGGCAGTTTTTCTGGATATTCACGGTAAAAGTGCACATGACTCGAATGTATATCCGTTATTAGTGATAGTAAAACTTTTTGAAATACGATTTTTTCTATCTCGTAAAAACACTACAATAAAAAGCGCCCATCATCTTCCTAACTCAAACGTATTAAATCAAAGATCCCAAACACTAACGTCACTTTTGCCAGTAGATATATTGTTCATCTGAAGCTTTGCATATAAATGTGGTTGGACTCCGTTTCACATAAGAAGTCTCTCGAAATTGCAGGCGTATGCAAGAACTTCTGTCAAAACCAACAACATATTGTGAAATTGAAATTCGACTTCAAATCAGTAGTGTGATGTTTTCACATCTTGTAGGTTAACAAATAATTTTTATATTAAAAATACATTTATTAAATATATAATTAAAATAAAACATATTTAGAAATTATTTCAAGGAGATTTTTTCATTTACAATGGGCATTGGTATATAAAATACTTGGTATCGTTGAAATATGAAACGCCAAAGACGTATTACGAGGAGATGAAGATAAACAACACCAATTTTGATTTCTGCGCCAGACAGTTGGCAAACTTCACGTGGCTTCTACTTATGTGACACGAAGTCTACTTGCTCTGAGGCTAGGCATTCTGGACTTTTTTGGTATAAAACTCACAGCTTGAAGCTTCAAAAAAGGTTTGAAATATCTTGTGCATGTCCTATCTGATACTACGAAAAATTAGAAAACTAGCGTATGCTCGAAAACTCGAAAAGTCGGAATGTATACAAAAATAGTACAGTGCCGTAGCGTTCAAAAGGTGGTCTTATACTGGTGCGCGCACCAAACACTCTAGTCACAAGTGGGATAAAATTGAAGCTGATAATATGACAGCTTGAGCATTTGAATTTATTTTTTGTATTTTTGTTTCGATTTCGCCGAGATGAACGCTTTAGATATCAATTATTAATTATTGGTATTTTTAAATAGAAATATGGAAAAAATAACATTGAAAAAAGGTAGACATATTTAGGTAGATAAAAAGAGGAGTGCCAATGTCAATTGGTTAAACTTGGTACGCACCAACACGTTCCTGTGTTCCTTTATAAGTAGCTCTTTTAGTTTCTCTAAAACCTAACGACCAACATGATTTTTCTGGATCATTTTAATTGCTAGCTTACGGAATTTAATATAAAAAAAAAATTATAGAGAAAAATGAAGAGTTCTAGAAAATTCGCTACAAGTTTAGTTAAGGTTAGTGAGAATTTCTCTATTAAACCAGTTTACTTAAACTGTTTTTCTTGCTGTACTTATGATATATAGACTAAGAATCAAATATCCAACAAGGTAAACAAACTCAGGTGCAATTAAGTGTAAAACATTTTCTTGTTGTGTGCCCTAAATATTCTTATGAGCGCAAAGTATGTAATTTCAGCGATAACCTTATAGAACTGTTAGCAGACTCCTGTAATGTCATAAACTCAATTAAATTCCTTCAAAATATTAATATTATTCATACTCTGTAAACAACACCTATGTAAATTGAAAGTATTGTACCAATTCATGCATATTTGCTAATTACCTCGTAATTGAAGCGCATTGCATGTAGTTATTTGTTTTACTAGGCATAAAAGCACAAGATTTAATGCCGCGGCTGGTGTTTCATAGAAGAGCGTAGCGAAGACATGAAACCAGCCAAGGCATTAAATCTGCTTTTTTGCCGTGTGAAACATATAATTTTTTTTTTCAAATTTGTTCCAATTTCACGCAAAATCGACTTTTTCATATTTAAATTATCATTTTAAGTTTTCTTAATGTCATTGTCAATTTTAATAACCAGTTTGATTGAAATTATTACTTGGAAGTTTGCCTAGCAACGAACTTTTTCTGTCTAAAATAGTATATTGTTTTATTAGGAGTAAAAGTATAACTTTTTGTGGCGAGTCTGAATGACAATTTCAGACGAGCCACAAAAAGTGCTTTTGTTCCAAATGAAACATGCTATTTTTTCCGCAAACGGCATCCAGACTATAGAACTAATTAATATTTAAATAAAAATTCAAAACGATTGCAACGAAGTTGATAAATTCATTTTACGCAATCACGGAATTACGAGTAGCTTCACCATTCTTGCGTAAAATGCTTCTTACCACACACGTTACGTAATAAATTATTTTATTCCATTTAAATAAAAAAAACTCCAAATAAGTGTAGTATAAGGAGAATGTATTATCCAAATCTCTCTTCTCAACATGACAACAAACTATATTATGTTTTAAATATATTTTATTAAATAAAGTATCCTAACAAATAATACAATTAAGCAAATAAATTATTCTCAAGATCTACGTAGAAAGCACACCAGTAACTTGAAACATACCCACTATTTTGGATGATATTCGAGTGGAAAAAGCACGAAGTACATATTTCTCAGTCATTGAAACGTATCACTAACAATATTTCAAATTTTTAAAGATCGAATAAGAAAAATCCTCCAATTGATGGAGCTTGCGGCTGTCTAGGCAGCAGTACTTTATTAACGGTATGTATAACACCGTTGGTTGCTAAATTATCACAACTTGTTACTATAGCCCGGTTTATTCTTATTCTACTTCCAGTACGACCGACTTCTACTTGTGTATTTGCCAAAGTAGATACGAAGCTGCTGAATCCCCAAGAATGTGGACCAACACCGGAACAGCACAAAATTTCTGAAAGCAAAAAATAAAATGTTACGACCAAACAAATTTCACTTCAAAATTGCATAAGTATATCAGAAAGCAAAGCTTGGAGGGTTTAACACAAACGTCATCCATCGTGAATAATGGCTATCATAAATTGCTCGTTTAATAATATACTAATTATCCACAATCACATTCATTTTTCTAATCATAGAGTTGTATATGTGTGTGTGTGTGAGAAATGGTCTCGGACAGTGTCCATTAACCACAATCATAGGGTTGATTTGGAAAAAAAATGAGAGATTCATTTTCGATTGTATTTTTCATTATTATATAAAATGGCACTTTATACCTACATAATTGTAAATAGAGCTCCAATTATGATGTGATTATGGATAATAGTTATTGTAAGAGTGTTTTATCCACGCAAAAAATATTTGTATAAATCTCAAAATCTAATATGAGTCAAAACTATTTTTAAGAGTTGAACGTTAAGACATTAACAGACTATTCTAGGAGAAAATTCTAAATGTCAAGTTCTCAGTTTTGGCTACAACTGCTATAAAACTGCTGCTTTACCAGTTCACGAGAATGTTCATGAAATTTGCAATCACTGTTTAGAGAAAGACATCCACACCAAATCTTGAGAGTTAGTGAACCTATTTGCAGAAAATGTGAACTATGTGATAAAACATAAGCATATTCTGCTCCTGTGAGAGAGAACAAGGACTCCTACGTAAGCGGCAGTTTGGAGAGAAATACAACCATTAGAATTATTTAAAAAAACAGTTGCCTATATAGAAGACACGAAGCTTCTGGAATAAGAAAATAGATAATATGGGAAATGGCAGAAATATTTAGTTCAAGTTAAGCACAATCAAAACGAAACCTGTCAGTGATGTCATTCTAGAATGGTTCTATGGATTTGGCCAGCCAGTTATTTTTGAAATATTCCTATCAGGCAATGACAGTTCCATATTTTATAAGCACAAGTAGTTTAGTCACAGTGGTCCCCAGTGGTAAGCTACTTAGCCTATTATATAGTCCAATATAATTATAAAAGAAGAAGAAATTTAATTACTCTTAATATGTCATTAGTATACAGATTTGGCAAGTATGACGTGAAAATTTTTTTATACAGTCAAAAACACATTTTAAATTATTCTAGTTTATCTAATAAGTTCTTTTTCGTATTAAATGTCGATTCAAATTTCACAAAATATAATTCCAGAATGGGTAGCAGTCAAAGCAAGTTTAAGCCAGAACCTAACGACGTTTGGTATAGAATCAAAGTTTCGGCGAGTCAACCCAGATTTTTACCAAGTGTTTTACAAGCTATAGTGAATCTGAAAGAACCACACGGTTCGTCGCAAGGAAGAATAATAGGTACATACTCATCTTATCTAAAATTCTACCTGAAAATGTGGAATCTACTGTAAGAATGTGGTCGGTTAATTCACTATTTATGGAAACGTCTACCCAGTAACTTTTACATACGTTGGTTAAAATTTTCACACATTTTATTCATGAATGAGTAAAAATAAGGAACTTGCAAATTGTTTTTGAGCCACACATTGAAAATGATACTCGTTACCGTTTATGGAGACATACAAAAAAGGAATTGACTCGCTTTCTGTACACTTTTCCATTTTTTAAATTTGGGTGAATTGCATGGAAAGCGAAGGAGTTTGTTTTCTTATAGATAACAGTTACCGTTCATGGAGACATGCGCAGAATGGAATTCATTCGCTTTCTGTACACTTTTTCAAAGGATATTTTTCAGATTGGTCTAATGTGCGTGGAAAGCGATAATATCCGTCTTTTTATAGAAACACTTAAATTTATTGTTTGTACAAAAGTGGAAATGACTTGCTTTTTGTACACTTCTTAAATAGATATGTTTTACTTGGTTTGAAGTGCATGGAAAGCGTTTTTAAGGAGCATAGGTATATAGCTTTATCCTACTTCTGGTGTTGCAAAAACCATTATAAAAATGGAAACAAAGCAGTGGGTCGCCCACAAATCTCTGAAATGGTGGAGAAACTCAACAGGGCATAGACAAGCGAACAGTTCATAATAGAACACTCGCCAAAATTTACAGCAGATCTGATGACCAAAGATAGGAAAAGCTGTAGTGGGTCTGTTAACGGGGCATTGTGAGCTTAAAATTCTGGTTCGCTGTCTATGGGCAGCTTCATGGGGGCTCTAGCTTTTAGCATCCCAGGATATCCCATTAAATCGTGGGTATCAAAGATTCATCTTGAGATTTCCCAGAGCAACTTTACGTACTTGAAGGTGTTGTGTACTATACCACTGAGATTACAATCTCATCGTAATCGTAATTAGTTTATTGTGGTTAAACTCGGGGAGAATTATTTTGTTTTAAGAAATAAACTTTTATGTCGTCGTTAACTAGGATAAATTTTTGAATATTTATAATATCCATGAACTGATTCAAAGAACATTGGGTCAACTATTTTTGAGATGATTTATTTAGAAATATAAATAGCAGCTAATACATTTTCCAGATTATATTCAAAGCATTATAAATGCCCAACAAGTTCGTCCTAGACCTAGAAATATAGCTATGCAGATAAAAAGTGCTTTGAAATACGCCCTTCGCAATAGGTTGATTAAACAGCAAGGCGGAAAGTTCGTTATGACTTTGACAGACAAAGAATATGCAATTTTTAAAGGTAAGCATTTTTTTTATTAAGCGCGTTGTTGTTTAAAGTGTGCCTTTAAATAATAACAGTAACGAAAATGTCATATCTGGATGTTGCTGGTGAACTCTTAATTCAGGAATTAAAATTGCAAACCACATAGAGTATGAAAAATTGTTAAATTATATTTGGAATAATTTAAAATAACAATCTTTATAAATTATTTTAGCGCAAAATTTAGATAACACCAGAGAAGTATTAGGGACATGAGTGATTCCTTCCAAATACCAATTAATTTATTTGAAAGTCTTTCCCTTTATCAAGGAAATGTCAAGAATGTTAATTTATGTGATAAAACTTTTTGTTTTTCAGTCGTTCTCGGCGCCTGTGACATTTATTATTACTAATATAACTTATAATAATTGCATGCAAGAAACCAAAAACAGAACAGTTTATGTAGAGTGATTTGTGGGTTAATTTACCATCTAATACAAATGTTCTTCTATCTGAATCAACTTTCTCTCCTTTTTTATTGAAGCTGGTCTTTAGCAGCTATTAAATCACAAAAGTGCTGTTGCCAAATACTCTATTTAAAATTTTAAAGGCACCCTTTGAAATAAATAGCTTTTAGAAGTCCTCTAAAATGTATACTGCAGAATAGCATTCCAACAAAAGTTCCGTTAAAAACTTATTTTTAAGAAGCATCTAAATTTTAAAGGATTAGTTACATAATAGACTACTAAAGTTAAAAAAATATTTAGACTGTGGTTGTTTTCTAGAAAATTATGCATATTGATATTAATAAAATTTCTTCAAGGATTTCGAGATAATAATCCTATAGATGAACACGTTAAAAAGCACAGGCGTAGAAGTAAATCGCGAAAAAGAATTAAAAAGAGAAGTAGACGTCGAACTAGAGAAACTGATGGATATTCCAAAGACGACGAATACGTTGATAGTATTCGACCAAAAAAGCGTAAGAAATATCATGAATTCGATTATGAATCGGACGATACGTCGGATCTTGATTTAGTTTCCATGCTCAGTTCTAGTACAAGTGAAGAGACCGTTAAGAAATCTGATAGTTATATTAAAAAGAAAAGAGAAATTATTAGGGAAAGTACTAGCGATTATTCAAGAATCGGAAGCGCCGGTACTGCAAGAGATTGTCCGGATGATGAATCGAAAGTTATTTGTACTGTTAGTAGCGATCGAGATACTAGATCGAAGTCCAAAGAGTCTAAAGACCCTGGAACTTCTTCTAATAAAGGGAAATGAGGATTTTTATTTATTTTAATTGTTTGTAAACCAAAAAGTTGTCGTTTCAGAAATAAACATTAAATGGTGAAGATATTTGTAAATTTTTGTTATTCCAAGTAACAAGAAACGGTTTTATCCAGTATTACAAGGATTCTTGAAAACTGTGAAAAAAACCAATTGGTTTTAAAAGCAATCTTAAGGGTATCATAAAACCGCCTACAGCGTTAATAGGTGGAGACGGTCTTGAATTCTAAAAATAAAAACCTTCTTAAAATACTACTTCGAGTAATTGGTTTCAAGAGGTTCAGTAACAGCATATGTTGGGACCAAAAAGAAGGTAGTCCGAGGCAAATACAAAAATGGGTACAAAGCCAACATAGACTTCATTGGAGGAACACTCCAATGCAGGTACATAGTAAAACCTTCATAGGTGACACATGTGTAAAGCGGGCCGAAGAACTACTGAATATCGGTAGGAATAAGCTAAGAATTATTACAGGTTATCTTATGGGTCGTACCCTGGTAAAAGATCACCTGCATAAAATAGGGTTATATAACGGGGACCTCATGCAGTTGCAGACTTTGTGGTATGGAGACCGAGACCGTGACCCATATCTTGTCTGACTGTGAGGCACTGGACTCGAGTAGACGGGCAATCTTCGGAGATCCAATGTGACACCTGAAGTGTATGGCACACATCCAATGGACCTATATCATCTATTCGAAGGTACGGGGATAACCGGATGGGTGGACTAAATGTGGCAGTAGAGTACAATAAGCCAATAGGCTGCAGTGCTCCCGGCATCTGAACGGTTTCCAAAACACACACAAAAAAAATCTGGTTTCAAGGCTTCCGTCAAGATACTTTTAAAATCAGTTTAAAAATGTTTCAAAGGCAGTCTTCAAAAGTGTCAGTTCAATATACATACTTGAATACAATTGTCTTTATTGCTGACAAACTTTAAATGGAAAATGATAATGTCTAGATGGAAAAATACTTGCGCACCTTAAGTACTTATTCGGTAAATGTTAATGAAATAGTTTTATCGTGTTATCAATAATTCTTAATTTTTTCAAATTCTTCTCATATTTACTTCTTATGTAATCCAATTTTAAATAATGTTGACAATTTTAAATCTCTTGTCCATCGGAAAATAGGATCATGCAGAAACTTCTACCCGGACAGACATAGCGAATTGATAGAAACATGATTTAATATCGAGAATTCCCGGACAATCAACTCATGTATGCTATTTAATATTAACAATCAACTGATTTTTTTCATGTATTTTTCCATTATGACAAATTATTCAATGTATAAACATTTGCAATAGCAGAGTGTGATTAATATAGCATCCCTTATAACTAAAACCCCTGATTAAAGTTAAAAAATATTTTCACCTGTCAAAACATGATGTTTCAAAAGATGTTCGGCCTTCTTCTTATCCTTCATAAGAGACTCCCTATCTTTATCTTCTAAAGCGGCAAAACTTTCGTCGGTAGGAGCCAACAATGTCAAAGATCTATTATTTTCTGATAAAATCTTTTCCAGATCGGTATCCTTCATGAGAGTTCTCAAAGTCGAATATCTTGCGTCATTTTCGATCACTTCTAGAAGACTTTTACTCGGAGGTATTAATATTTTGTTAACTTCGTGTATTGTGGAACCACAAGCCTTTTCGTCGAATCCTACAAGTCTTGCGCAGTTAACTGTCGCTCTATTGACGATATTCGTGAATAAGGGTAACTGAAAGCAAATGAAAATAATCAATTCAACCTCACCACTGATTTTCTTTTCCAAGATGGGTCCCACACTAACATCTAGCTGCTTTTACAGTCACCATATTCTCCAGATTTCACGCCTACTGATATTACATAACAAAACACTGGCAAATGCTTGTATATGAACACCTGGTATAAGTTTCCAGATTCAATATAATCATAAATAACTTACCGTTGAGTACAAATTGAGTCGCAGCTCTTTTCCGTTATCGTACGTAGCCAATTTCTCGTTGTTGTTCATATCGGCAGATTGCAACTGACCCTGAATAGCGTGATATCTAACAATTTCTTTCAACTTTTCTTTATCATTTTCGATTTCGCTCAATATCTTTTGTCCTTCCGGACTTGAGAAAGCTTCATTGTTGGGCACGAATACCGTAGCGTTTTGAAGACCATTAATTTGATCTTCTAATTCAGCTTTCTCGATGAGCTCTTGGAATTTCGAGTAGTTTTGATGCTTCAGCACGTTTCCGATGTAAAGTCCTAAAAATAAGTAGAACAAATTATAATTGCGTCCACTATATGGTCCTGATTTAGGAAATTGTGTCAAATTTGACATAATTTCATCAAGTTCGTACCTGAATCTGGTATGATGATGGTGTCGATTAAATGAATAACTCCGTTCGTGGCAATAATATCAGTTTCGATGATTTTCGCTTTTTTCTCGAATATAAGCTCATCGTCTACGGTTCTTTCCAAATTTAAAAGGTCTCCTTCGACGTTATGGGTAGTTGCATTACCTATTATGGCCGGAGAACAAACAGTGTGCGATGTGAAGTGATATTTTAGAATGCCTGGAAATATAAATAATTTGAATGATACAAATTACCTTGGAAAATATTATTTTACAATTATTTTCTTCTAACAAACTAATGCTCTGTAGCACAAGTCGATGAAAGCTACGCCGTACTCAACTAATTTAGCGCCCAACAACTACTGGTTATACAAGACTCCAAAGAGAGGTCCTAGCGAGAAATCTGTAAGGACATGCAATGCGTCCCTGATATCGTCAAAATTAACAGAATTCTCAAAAGAAATACTTCTATTAAATTCGGTTCTATTCAGCTTCCGAACGAATTCAAGAGGCAGAGGCTCTAGACTACCTTCTCAGTATGCACCTTCCAGGTTCGTAAAGATAGAGTCAAGCTATGACAACCGGACGATTGTAAAAACCGACTCCATCTTATTAGATGGGCTTTAAGAAAAAGAAAACACAAAACTCTATGACCAGATGGCATATTCTTGCAAGAGGGATTAGACATCATAATGGGTCCATTATTAGTTCTGATACTTCGGAGCACGCATGCTCTAGGGTCATATACCATGCATGTAGAGAATCAAAGGTGGATTTTATTGCTAAACCAGGAAGATAAAATGTACAGCCTGACTCAATCCTATCAACCGATCAGTCTGACATAATTGATACTTTCACCATGGAAAAAGTTTTACAAATGCATTTGCAAAAAGGGTTGCTTTAACTTTAAAGCATAGCATATAGACTACAATGGGCTTATCATGCAGGGAAAGCAGGAGAGTCTGTCTGTGTTGTTTGGTCTCAGGCCTCGAAAAGAGTATGAATAATATGGAAGTAGCTCCTGCAGCATTTCTAGACATCGAAGGTGCTTTTGATAGATAGGTATCTTCATTCTTTCTGGCCTTCCTGCATTCTTGCATTGCCTATCACATGACTCATTATCATGGTTATGTTGAAAAAAAATCGATTTTTTGGTTTTATATATTTGAGTTTAGGTATTCGTAATGGAAATATTGTTTGTTTTGCAGTCGAACATAATGATTACCAAAGATTTTTATAATAATTATGCCTATACAAAGTGGTCTACACAAAGAGCCTAATGTTTGTGAAAATAAAAATATGTATGAGTTTTGAGTTGTGGCTGTTTAAACATAATCTCCTGCTATTCAATTTAATTTTTTTTAGATATAAACTGTAATTGTTTCAATGATTTGCTCAAGGATGATTATTTGATGTTTGCTATGATAAATTCTTAGGCTTTTTGTACTTAAAGATATAGACTTTAAAATATAAAGGTGGATCAATTTTGGTTGGTAGATCACCTGAACTTTGGATCATAACACTTTAGTACAACGAGGCCATAAAAAAGGCAATCGCAGCCTTAAACTAACGTGCACTGTTGTAGGAGAAAACAAATTAATTTGTTTTCGTCCGTGGTTGTTCAATGTAATGTTGATACGACAATGTATACTGAGCTCCTCATTTTATTATTCGGCTAACTTTGACCCTCGGATTTGAAAATTCTGCGAAAATAGATAGCAGATATGTATTAGCACGTTCGTTTGGTAGCGCCCAGCAATATAGCATGAGAATGCGGCAAATCAGCGGAGAAACACAAGAACCCTGAAATGTACTTCACTAAAAAATAAGAATGTCCTTCCGATAAAGATTATAATTAAAAATCTCAAACTCACTGCCTGCACATCCTGATCCACTCAAAATCTTCTGTTTTTGTACCTCGTCTAATGAATTAAAAGCTTCATCTGTCGGCGCAAATACAGTATAATGTCCAGTAGCTTTCATATGACTCGGAATGTCCGTATTAGCAATTGCTGTAATATAAAAATAAAATAAATGACTACTGTTCAAACAATAATACCTTTTTGTAATCCACACACCAAAAAATTTATCGAATTTTCTCACCCTGTTTTAAATTGGTCAATCGAGGATGAGTGTTTATAATGGTTTCGACATCTTGAGTTGCCGGAAGCACGACGGCATCCGTGACATGAACAATTCCGTTGCTGGCTAGAACGTTTGGTGTTTTTACTTGTGCACAGTTTGCGGTGAGCAATCTTTCTCTCGTATTGGTTGGATAAATGTTGATTCTGATAGAGCTATTGAGGTTCTCACTGCAAAAAATCAAATAGTATAAGGTTGCACTGCATCAAATTGTATATATTAATATATTTCAAACGAAAATTCGTGAAAGTGAGTCCAGTGCAATATTGATGATATAGAAAGCAAAGGATTAGTAACCATAGTCCAGTAGAAATTAAGGCACTGAGCGCTTGTGTAGTCAGTTCAAAAATAATATGGTAATGAAATAAACCGAAATAGCAGATGAACTAGGAGATAGGTCCTGAAACACTCTTTTGGGGTTATTAGCACTAATATAATATTTTTAGATGGTGTATAACTGTCCACAATTCCTTGAAATACTAGGCAAGGGAAATAGATTCATTTGGACCTGGGTGTCGGCGCATTGAGGAGTGGAGGGCAATAAGGAGCTGGCAAAGAAGGTATCAGAGACTTTCTATATCGGCCCTGAACCATTTGTAGGCATTGCGAAAAGCACTACAAGATCAGGCATAGCTACCTGGGCGGAGAAGAAAGCCTATACACGTACTGGGCAGACATACCGGGGCACTCTCACTCGAAGGCGTTCATATACTAGGTACCCTTCGATTACAAATTATAAGCAGATCCTGGAATGGAGTAGAACAAACCTACGCATTCTGCCGGGACTGCTGACAGGAATTTTTTTAGACTAAATCACCACCTAAAGAATATGAGTCTGGTTCAGATCTCGGACTGTAGGTTCTGTAATTTGGAGGACAAAACTGCTGAGCACATACTAGATATGCTCATGCCCAGCCTTGGGCAGGGAAAGGTATAATATTCGGTTTTAGTACCTTAGAATCCAACGAGTTTAAAAAAGTATCACCAAATACAAAGATAAAATAATGCGAAGAAAATAGTTCTAGAGGTTTTGGATAGGTGGCGCGTATTATAGTATATCATCATTATACTCACTGCAGACTACAGATGAAAGTGAGCCTGATCAGGTTACAGACACTTATCTCCAAAACCAAAAATCAACTTTCTCCGAAACCTAGATCTTTTGGACTCAAATGTATGTAATCGATTCCCTTGCAAACTAAACTAATCTAATAGCTCTTTAAGATATCATTACAACATACATATACCAAACTAGATATTTGTTTAAAATGTGAGTTTAAAAAAAGGGATTAGAGATAATTACTTATACCCACTACAGACTACGAGTTAATTATTGGGAGCACCCTTTTTCTGCTTGAATTTTTGAATTTTCAAGATGAAATATTTCGAACAAAATGATTCAATTTATTTGGATAGATGGTGTTAGTTGTAATAAAATATCATTGTATTCATCGCCTTGAACTACTAGAACAAATCTATTTTGGATTCTGATCAGTTCTCAGGAACCTAGATCTTAGATATCTTGAGCTGAAATGTGGATGTATGGAATCGACCCCCTTGTAGCCTAGACCTATGGCCTAGACTACTCTGATAGATCTTTTAGGTTTCAAGCAGCTTACAAAGTCGATTTTTGATTCAAACTATGATTTATAAAAAAGGGGAAGAGAGATATTTACTTATACATACCTGAAAATAAGTTTATCGTTTGATAAGTCGGTTAAATCAATAAATCCCTGAACAGCGTGACTTAAAACAAGATCTCTAGTAGAAAGGTGTTGTCCTATTCCTCTACGTCGTCTAACGTTGTTCTGAAATTAACACAGAAGTAACCATGATTAAAATTATTTCTGTCAAAATTGATAGAATAATGCTAAAAATTATATATAAGTGATATTGTCCTTTCTACCAGTCTATAGATTGGTTTCGGGGTATTTGCAACTGATCAGTATAAGGTGAATGTCATTATACTCCCAGAGCTCTTGGACATATGATGATATCAAAGAAAAGTAAAATACATCCCCTTAAAATGATGCCAACTCAGTAGCTCGTGAAAGACGGTTTCGATACGAGAAGGTATTTTTGTGAACAAATGACGGCAATGTTATTTATATAACAATGTGATCCAATTAGAAGACGTTCTGTTATCTTATGAGAGCACATTTACACTTCACGGTCATGTTAATCGTAAAAATTGCCGCTAATTATCTAATGAGAATTTTCACTGGATTAGAGAAGAACATACGAAATATTCTGAAAAAGTGAATGTTTGGACAGGAATTGTTGGAATTTTTATCGTAGGTCCCTTTTTTATTAATGGCAACTTGAATGAAAATGAGTATTGAGAACTGCTCAAGCTTTTAAAAACCCACAATTTGCTGTCAATACAATATGGTTCCAGCAAGATAGAATCCGGCAGTACCTGAGCCAAGTTTTTCCAAATCGATGGATAGGGACGCGCGGATCGATAGAATGACCAACTCTATCTCCTGATCTGACGCATTAGTCTACAAAATATTGGGATATGTCAAAAGTATTGTATACAAAACTAAATTCCTCAGCTGATATGTCTTAAAAAGACTAATCACGCCGGTCTATCCGGAAGTGGCTGCAAAAAGAGGTTAGCAGTAGTGCTAGCTGGACCAAGAGGGAAAAGTCTAAGCATCCTTAATGGGGATACACGCGTAGGCTTCAACAAACATCTGAAATATTTGGGGTTTTGGCTGTCGGAGCGGATGAGCTTCGGACAGAATAATTCTGAGATCGCGCTCAAGGCTGGTGCTAGAGCGAGCAGGATCTACAGAATACTACCGAACATTGGCGGGCCATGATCAGTGTGGGCGTAGGAAATGCAAAACCAGAATCAAATGAAGAAACTGCTGCAGATCCAAAGGAAATTTCTACTGAGTAACCTAGTAGAGGAACGGAGCAGTATACATAAGGAAGGAAGGGAGCAGAAGGGAAAAATTAAAGGGGAAATTCGGGATTAATGGAGAGGGAGGTGGGAAGAACAGAACAAGAAAGCGTGGACGAAAACGCAAATCAAGAATTTGAATAAGTGGCTCGATTGTAAACACAGGACGCTAGGGTACCATTTGAGCCAGGTACTGACGGGACACGTTTCAGTACCTACATGATGAGGATTGGGAAACGGGGGAATGAGCAGTGCCGATACTGCAGGAGATGGACAATGGAGAGGATAAAGATAGAGACGGAATTGGGAAAACTACCCAGCTGTGGTAACTAGATTGATACCATGTAGATGAAACAGAAAAGAAAGACCCCTGACTCTGCCGATATGCCCTTACAGGTGGTACCAGATCCCAGGGAGTGAGACCGGGGTGGTTTTTGTGCGGTCATCCGTAATTCGGGGGCAGTCTCGTTCTGTTGCTTTGCGTGCGGAGTGGCCGAGGGAAGCTGTTACCGTTTTGGGGAGAAATCTCACACTGTTGGGAAAAGAAGTACCCGGCACCCAGTACCTAAGAGCAGGTTTCCACCAAGCAAAAAAATTTGTGGAATAAAATTATTTAATAGAAAATAAATAATATACAGCGGGCTGCATTTAAAATAAAAAAATTTCTTTTGCCACTGCCACCCCACCCCTATAATATATAGTTTTTTTAAATGCGACTGTTATCGTAAAGTTCAAATGGACTATAACCAAGAATGTAATTGAAAATACTCTTAATTTTACATTTTCAGTTCAATAGCTTTTTTCGTGGTATCCTTTTAAAAGCCTACAGCCTTTAAAAATTGCTATATGTAGCTGAAATTTCATAGACATACTCTCAGATAGGTATAATATGAGAAAAATCTGAAATCAGTTTAAAAGGAAAAGTTTCTAGAAAAAAATCAAATGCAGTTTACTCACCATTTCCGTAATTTTTTCGTTATATTCGCTAATGGCATTGTCGGTAGGAACGAAAAGAGAATAATTACCGTCTGTGAATTTTTCATCGAGATTGGATGTGGATATTAAATTTTTGAATTCGGTTGTTTTGATATCGTTCAAAGTATCCAGAATAGATTTGAGATCGGTTTTTTGGTCGCAAGTACCGCCAGCTTTACGAGTATATCCGTAGCAACACTTGTAGCGAACTGTGAAGGTTTTAAATACTCCGTGATTGTTAATTCTGGAAAAAAAAGTTACCTTTAATCACCTACAAAATTCACATGTGATTTCAACGGCCACAAAATTTAAATTTCTTCAAGGTGCGTTAATCGAAGCAAATTTTATTGTTGCCATAGTTCTGATATTTATTTATAATGTAGTTGTTTATTTCTTGTAAGAAAACGTCAGTTCTTTGAGTGTTTCTGAAGAAAAGAATCAGATTTAGATAAAATCTATCGCAGAAATTAAAAGGGCAGTGTCAGAGATTGTATCTCCCAATATGTCTGTCTCTAAAGCTCCTAGTTGGCGACAGTTTCCACAGTTTTTATTGATAAGATATTATAAGCTTAAAAATCATACTCCAGCCGAAGAATTAGTAAGAATTATGTTAACAATATGAAAAAACAATGGAGAGGTCAGGCTAGGTGTATGGTGTATAGTGTATGGTGTATGGTGTATGGTGTATGGTGTATGGTGTATGGTATGGTTATGTGTCTGTTTTGCCCTCCACTGTAGCTCAGTACCTGGGAGATTACTGGATAGAAGGGGAACATTTATCTAAGTTGAAGCCTGCAGATATCCTAAAATTCCTCCAGGAAATAGAACTAAGGGAGCTACTAGTTTTTGAGACTCCTCTCAGAAAATAAGTAGAAGTAAGGGGACAGAATAGATCTTTTAGGTCTTAGTGAATGTTACCCCAAAAATACATACATACATACATACATACGAGAGTCAATTATCAAAAGCCTATGGATCACCACGACGCAAGTAAGCATCGAAAACTAAGAGAAAAAGAACCAGATCAAGTACTAGTACAAGTGGAAACATATCGCAAGTACATGTTCTATAATTTCATCATAACTGTAACTTCAATATATATGAGCAAGATATTTTTCTGTTTGTGCTCTATTGTTTATGCTATGGATTATAATGGTCCACTTGACAGTCGATTCTTTCCCTATCCACCTTCCATCTATTACAATTCAATATTGTGTGCTTCACCTGTGGCCTCCTCGCAGATCCTCTTGACATGCTTGTTGCATATTGAGTTACTATCTATCCAGTATCCACAATCCCAGATATTTCACACTCTTCTTCGGGCAATTATACTAAAGGCGATCCCTTCCTTATTCTTTCTTTCCCGTGTTAAAATGCTCTCCGATAAGCTTTAATCTGTTTTTTGCAAATTTTCAGCCCATTCCACACGAATCGATTTTCAGATCACTACAGAGCTCTGTCCAGTCTAACTTTGATTTCTTCCGAGAATTCTTGTAACTTGTCTCCAGTTCATCAATCCGTGCTTCCAGCGCCTCTCTATTTCTACAAAATATTCACCCCCCTCATGTCTTAATTTCTTCTATTCCAAATTCTAGGTTCTTCCTTTTTATCTCCTTTTTGTTCCTTCTGTCTTATACTAAAAGTAATATATTTGTAGAAGCTCAAGGATTCCTAATTGCACGTAAGTGTATCTGTGAAAAAATGCCAAGTACTTTTGTGGTTACGCTATATTTCTATGTTCAGTGTCACTGTAACCACGAATTGAGCACCTCTTAATACATTTTCAGTAACTATCTTCACACCGCAACGGTCCAAATTTCAAGTTAATTAGTTCAATTATTTATCCTTATTTAAATGCAATGAATAATTACTGTTAGTCCTTACACCTATTTGAAAATAATTAAATTCAATTGTTTTACTAGAACTATAACCTACTGAAGAATTACGAACAATAGTTTCAAGTCCTTCGCGGTCCACCGCAACAGTCATTTAAACCAAACTCGAGGTGAGTTATTAGATACGGATAATAAAAAAAAAGGAGACGTGAAAGAAAACAATTGTTATTGAATATATGTTAAATTTGATTATACACACTAGCGCGTCTTTTAACTACTGTTCTTTCTTCTTCTTCAAGTGTAAAGGGTATGTATGTATGTATTTTTGGGGTAACATTCACTGAGACCTGAAAGATCTATTGTGCCCCCTTACTTCTACTTAGTTTCTGAGGAGAGTTTCTGAAACAAGTAGCTCCTGTAGTCCTATTACCCGGAGGAATTTTAGGATATCTGCAGGCTTCAGCTTAGGCAAATGTTCCTCTCGTATCCAGTAATCTCCCAGGTACTGTGCTCTAGGATTCTGGAGTTCTGTGCAGTTGGAAAGTATGTGGATGGAGGTTTCTTCTTCCATGCCACAAAATGTGCATTATGCATTCTTTTGATCTAAACAGGTAGTAGTCACCCAGAAGAATATTTGATTGTTTAAGCCCTACTAGATCTTTCCAATATTAAGATCTTCTCTTTCTTTCGGCTTCACCCATTTCTTCCAATATTATATTGGTGCTGATTCCGCGAAAAGGTTCACGCCCCCAAAAAGGTATTTTAGTTCCCCACTTTGCTGGTTCATCTGCTAGTTCATTTCCTTTTATTCCAGTGTGTCCTGGAATCCATAGTAGGTCAACTATATTGTTCTCGCCTAGTTCATTGAGTTTATCTAGGCATTCTCACATCATTTTGGAACTGATTACACAAGAACTCAGTGCTTTAATGGCTGCTTGGCGTGGATTTCCGCTTGAAAGATACTTGCGGTTTTTCCCAAGCTTTCGGAGTGTTTGCTTCCTGGCCCGAACACTCCTATCCCAGTTCCTCATATTGCTTTTGTGCCGTCTGTGTACCATTGAATGGCATTCTAGGTTGTCTGATTTCTAAGAAGGGAGGAGGTGGTTTTTTTCAATGATTCCCTCTCTACTTAGTTTGTATCTTATTCTTTCTGCAACACTTTCCACCACCATATGTAGAGGGATGAGGTTGAGAATCACTTCCATAGCTGCCGTTTGGCATGTTCTCATTGCTCCTGTAATGCATATACAGCCAAGTCGAACTTCGAATTTGGGAAAGGTTTCTCTCGTCTTCAATAGACTAGCTCTACTACACGCAATGGCTCCATAAGTGATAATTGGTCGCACTATGGCAGTGTACATCAAGCTTAGGATGCAACCCCAATTTCTCCCTGCCAGATTCCTACACACCATTAGAGCCATTTTCGCCTTGTAGGTAATCTCCTTTTCGTGTTTGTTCCACAGGAGTTTACTGTCTAAATCAAACCTAGATACTTGACTTCTTGTCTCCATTCAATTTCGTTCCCATCAAGTTTTATGGTTTTGAGGTTAGGTTTTCTTAACTTGGTGAAGGCTATCAAGATTGCTTTAGTGGGGTTGATGCTAAGTGCCACTTGCCTATACCAGCTATTAGTATAGTTCGGAAGGGTGTTTTCGAATTTTCCCCTGGCTGTTATGACAATATCGTCGGCATATCCATGGCAGGATATTCCTAGATCCGTCAAACCACACCAGGATTTCGTCAACCGTCAGATTCCCCATTAATAGGGATGCTACTCCTCCCTGTGGGCATCCTCTGCTAGAAGTGTAAAGGTAGTCAGAGTAAAATTTATATCTTATCTTTTCGTATATCAAGATATTTTAACAATCTTTTTTTCTTGAAAGTTAACAATAAGTACTTTTAATAACAGGGAATCTTTATTTCGAGGGATTGCTACAACCTATGTCTCAATAAAGATTTTGACAAATGACAGGTTAAAGGAAATTTTGTGAATTAGGTCACTTATGATCTAAATTTATCAAAAAATTTGTTACACACCATTTATATAGAAAATATAACAAATGGCGATTTCTTATTATTTCCAGTAGTTACATAAAAATATAGTCCAAAAAAAAACTATGTGCCATCAGATCTTAAATAATAAAAATCCTGCTGAAAACGGCAACGGAAAATTTTTGCATTTTAATCAGTTTCAACTATAATAATAAACAATGACACATATTTTTTATTAACATACTTTTTATTATTGTTATTCAATCCGTGTAACTGTGACAAATAACATATCGCATGTAAAAAATAATTTGTTTAATTTGCAAATTATAAAAATGGATGACAAAATAAATATATGTCTGAGTCATCAAATCTATTGCTATTCGCTATTATAAAATTGTAACTAAACACATTAACACATCCTTCACTTTTTCCGTTGCTTTTCTTTTGAAACCAAACAAACAAACGGAGAAGAATGATAATCAGTTAAGTGCATTCTAGAATCTAGATGTGGTTAGTTTAAAAAATAATCAGTCGTTTCCTTCGGCATAAATAATTCAGTATGGGGGCACTAGACATTTTATTTATACAGTGGAAAACTAAAAAATCAAGTCAAGAATCCAAGAAGGATACGGGTTTTAGGTTCACACTTAAGTTAAAATAATATGAAAAACCTTTCTATTTATTAGACATTTTATTAAAATGATTCAGAAATGCAAATACATCCTTTTAACATTTTACATTTTTTTTTTCAAACATTGATTCTATTGAAAAGCAACGAGCGCCGCTTACCATTCTTCATTTGATCATATTCTGGATAAAATTGATCCACAAGGATAAACAAGCACTGGAAAACACCCTAAATACCAGCCAAACATCTGTGTGTGAAACAGCAGCAGCTTTCGCCTCCCCACATTTAGCATGCTTCAGCTCCTTCAATTCGAGATTTTCTGCTCTTCTCTATTGAGAACATCTTACTCAATATTATACAAAACATGTGATTTATTAACGATATCACTTCTGTAGATTTTAGTCAGATTTCAAGGCAACACTTGGTTGAGCAGGGTCGCAATACACAACACTGATCAGTGGATAATGAAAAGGTCACATGACATAATTATATTGAAGATTATTCCTACAAACGACACAATATATTAAATAAAAATTTTCATCGCGACCCGGATTCGAATCATCAGGCTATGAAGACATAACAATATAATAGTATCAAAGGTTAGTATACAATAATATGTCTCAGTAAGTTGGACATATTGTATGAACGCACCTTCGTGAATAATAGCAATTCACTTAAATTATTGAGTTGTTGCTATTTGATAAGTGTGCAAAGTTTCAATATGTTTTCAAGAAAATTCTGTTACATAAATACTTTCAGTTAAGTTAATACAATCGTGAATTAAATTAAATTTTGATTTTTCAATTTAATAGAGATAGAAAAATATTTTTCTACTAGCGTGCGGAAAGAGTCACTTTTCCGCACTAGTGCGGAAAGTAAATTTGTAGAGTTTTTGGGGAGTATACTAACATTTGAATATTTAAAATATGTTTTTCTATGGTTGTAGTTTACCAAATGATTGGAAAGTTAAAAAAAATATTAGAAATCTGCAATAATTTTTTGATAAAAAAAAATTATTTTTTTTCAAAAATTTTTCATGTTCCTGGTAAAAGCCTTATCAAATGGGTGCCAAATAATAATAGTTAAGTTGCTGATATGTATTTAATAATAAATATTTCTTTATGTTAACTTTTGGGTTTTTTCCGGATGCTAGTAGAAAAAATAGTGTACCTAACACGTGCGTAAAGTGACTTTTCCGCACGCGATTGCTGGCCGAACTCCGCTAGCGTCGTTCGGTCATCTGCAATAGCGTGCGGAAAAGTATCACTTTCCGCACTAGTTAGGTAAACTACTATTTCAAAGTTTTGAAAAACTTTTTGTATCCCAAAAAACGGTATAAATATGAGAATATTAACAGATGCCCTCCTAGAAATTGAGTACAAAGTTAATTATTGTCAGTGTTTTGTGTTTTTGAAAATTGTGTGTGTTTAAGCTTTGTCGAAAAGTTTTGACAAGCTATAGACCTGCAAATTCAAGATGTAAGTTGTGGAGTATAAAATTAAGGAAATAAAATCCAAATTACATGAGACGGTTTTCAACGAGATTTTTGGGTTTGAAGTTTAAAACAAAATCTACAAGAACTATTATTATTCCAATATACAACCTTTTCAAGGTATGTTATTAACCTTTTTAATCACAATTACTGCTACCTAATGTAACCTAGTTGTAGCAACAATTACAACAAATAAACAATCCACTTAAAAGTTATTAAATAAACTTTTTATTGATACACACTTTCTAATTGGGTTTGTATACCGTGACTTGAAAAAATATTCAGTTTACGTACAAGTTTCAACAATGAAAATTATCCTTTATTATCAGCTTTATCTGCATAGTATGTTTGTATGTATCAATATAATGGAATATTCAAACATATTAATTTAATTGATGGTCAACTTCGCATAACACAATAATTTATTAATTTTATTCTAATATGGAAGATTAACGACTACTTTATGTTAGTTTGTACACTCTCAGTCTTATATCTAGGTGTCGTGATCATCCGGTTGCTTTCCAAGCACTTTTTCCGGCTTTCGTTGCACTTTTTTGGCAAGCTTTCGTTGTATTTTTTTAGGGAGCTTTCAGTGCACTTTTTTGACGAGCTTTCGTTGCACTTTTTTGAGGAGCTTTCGTTGTATTTTTTTAGGGAGCTTTCGCTGCTCCGGCGCGTGTTAGGTGAGGTAGAGGATGGTTGTCGTGTCGCATAAGTGATTGGCGAGAAGTTGAAGAGTGCCTTGTTGCCCTGTCCTTGGTGGGCGTTATTTGTATGAAGATCATTTCCATCATAATAATTTTACATACTAGTTTAAATTTAGATTGACAAAATTTGCACTCCCTTTCAAAATTTTCATCCCAATTCAGATTCAGATATTGACTGTTTTTGTATGTAATTGTGGATATTTTATTGCTAGAACAGGGTGGATAAATTTTGGAACAAAAGAAAACAACAATAGGATAGAACTCATTAGAAAAGGAGGGAATGTGATAAAATTGAAAAGAAAAATGAATTACGGGCGATCCGAGTTTGGAAAAGTGGGAAGGGGTGAGTTTTTGAGGGTAAAAAGTGGATTATCTCGATTTCCGGCAAAGCTACAAGTCTTATGGACGTCCCGGTTCTAAAGAGAAAGAGGCCTATGGCTAAGACAATGTGAGTTTTTCTATTACAGACCCTCGTTTCTGAGATATAGGCGATTAAATATGGAATAAGTATAGGTAGATCTATGATTGTAAAAATACTTACTTGGTAACGCATTCGTATCTATTAGCCGTTTCGTAACAATTTGACAAACTTATCGAAGTAGAAAATAGATCTGGTAATGATTTTGGAGCCTTAGAAGTATTATTTTTTCTCCCTTCTTCGTTACTTTCATCCTCGCTACTTTCGTCGTCGTCGTCGTCGTCTGTACTTTCTTCGCGTTCTATGCATACGTTTTTACTGTAAAAAAAAATAAACAAATAAGTATTTAAATTTGTGAAGAAAAAAAAATCTCTGAAAACTCACACAACTGAAAAAAAAGCTGGAAAATTGTGAGTTGAACTTGTGTGGGTGAGATGATAACATCGATAGTTCTTTTCACGATTTAAGAAACTGACCTGACCTGAGATGGGCTAATGACATGCAATAAAACCATAAAAGTATTAGCCATGACAGGATCATTCTGTTGACGGATAATAAATTATTTCCTGAAAAGAAAACTCCATAGTACTTTTGGGTTATTCTTAATATACTTCAATACTTTTTTTCCTCAAGATAGTGTGGCTCTGCATGATAAATCCGAAAAGTTTTATGGTTTTATTGAATCTCAAGCCTAAGTCAAATCAAGTCAGTTTCTTAGATCGTGAAAAGCACTATACCAAGAGTATAAAATTGGTAAAATTTAAGATAGGTTTCCTAGTTTGGGACATGGAGATTCATAATATTTGTAGGTACTAGATCAGTATTTGCTAACAACTATAGATGAATCTACAATTTTAAAGCAAACATTTCTGACAATATTTGTGCAAAGGATTGTATTTATTTTTTCCATTTATACATACAGAGTTCGGCAAAAGTCCGGGACCGGACAAGTATTGAAGAAAATATATTTGAAAAATCTTTTTATACCACAAATTATACTTCAGCTCAAACTATAATTTTAATATATTTTGAAATATACAGGGTGCTCCAGTTCGCAAAGACCGAACAATTTTTTTTCTTCAAATGGATCTTCAGCTATCTAATGGCAGATTTTAAAAGATCATGTTTCGTGATATGGAGTTTATTAGTTTAAGTTGTTTTTTTTTAGTTTCGTTTTTAATCATGTCGTATGTTAGTTTTCTAAATCTTGTCCGGTCTCGGACTTTTGCCGAACTCTGTATAATTAAACTTTTCAGTTGTTCTCAATCTTTCACACGTTTTTTTGTGGATTAAAAATTTTGCAATTATGATGGTCAAAATTGCAATATTTTCAATTGTATTTCATCGAACTTAAAAACTTGAAATTCGTAGAAATGAAAATGTGTACCCTCCGCCTTACACACTCGATATACCTAATTAGTTGTTTGTATATTTAATATTTCAATTTCTAAACTTTCTACGCTATGTACACGTCCTCCTACGCAATTTCACTTAATACAATAACAACATTTTGTTTAGATAGCAGTGGTTTCAAGCAACTCAAAATCAAGTATTTCTTATGAATGTAGAGAAGAAAGTTTTTATTTTAAATTTTTTATTTTTATATTAAGTAGTTACGAAAACTTCACGTTTTAAAATTATTATATGCTATTGTATCAATTAACATTCAGTTTAGGATTTTTATGAGACGAAATATGAATTTGGCAACAATAATTAGATATGATATTTCATTTGAAGTTTCTCCTGTAACTTCTCGGTCCATAATACCAAAAGTACGAATATTTTGGAGAAGTACTTTTCGCTTGACTTAGGAACAACACATTTTCCAGCTGCCGTCAAAAAATGGGAGGAATACCATTTAATTGGAAATAGAATAACTAACTACCGGTTTATTAGTTACCATCTGGTATAGATGCAATTAGTTTGTGTTTCCAGGAATTAAAAGCTGTTCTATGAGACACTCTGTGCATTTTCAAGTAGATCTCATCAATTATCACAAGTGAATCACTCATAAATTTAGAGAAGAGCTTCTTGGAAAAATTATTTAAATTTTCTCAAGGTTATTTGGTACTATTTTCAAATAAAAACACTTTTCTCAGCGAAACATCACGAGTGCATCATTAAAACGATATGAAATCCATTACCGACTTAAAACTTTTAAAGCGAGTTTTATTTTTGAAAAATAACTATGTACACACAACCGTCAGATATCATATTTTGGATTGCTTCTTTTAAGAACAGATACATAACATTTTTTTAATTTGCTTATTTTAAAACCATGATTAAACTTTGGCTCCTGTAGATCACGAACTATTACATTTTTTATTTAATGGAGATATTAAAAAAAAACTGCTTAATGGTTTAAATATGTAACCTTGTATTCGCAGCTTTACACAATTTTCTGTACTGTATGGAAAATTGAAATGTATCCTATTCAATCTACCCCTTTTGAAATGCCAATGATACGATTGAACCCAGGTTTGCGTTTGATAAACTTTACAAAATACAAATAAAACTGAACATAGAGTCAGATGCTGCAAATGCAATACGCATAATATGCTACAGATTGCGAAAATCAACATAAAAGTATGCCGGGTTATACAAGTGCGCGAAGGAAAATATGAGAAAAAAACTTGAAAGAGAAATCATCATCATCGGTCATCAAGGCGTGTACTTAATTCCAGAAACCTGTGGCCGAATGTTGATTGCTCCCCTATTTTAACCGCTGTTGCCAGAAACGCATATTGATTTGTACAAATGATATTTTTGTCTCGTTATCGATGACTTTTTTCCGAAGTCATGCATAATAGGTAAAACTAAACACTTCCATCATTCTCTCTGTAAAGTACACTGTTGCCGGATGAAAGTATTGTTTTGCAGAATCCATGTAAGCTGCAAAACGTGTTCTTGAATTGTAGGAGCTACAATACTTCTAGGTTGAAGTATTTCATGATTTAGGTAATCTTAAAAACGCATTAGTGATGCATCTCATAGACAGGTTGCACAAGAAAGCTTAACAAAATAATTTTGGCGCTCGGTCAATAATAATAGTCTTCACCACCTTGGTGTATAATATACCGTTTTTAACATTGTGTTTTTTTAATTTCCTCTAATATCATTCCATTTTATTAATTCAAAATCGTTTTCTCACTGGAAATCAAATAAAATTGTTGCGAAAAAGAATCCTACAATTAACCTTAATGATCGTCTTCCCAGTTAAACTTAAGATAGCTATCATCTAACGAAGCAATTTAAAAATAAAAAACAGCTATTAAATTAACCTTGAATCGTGTTTCATGCTCTGCTGCGAACGTATACAATATTCTTCTATGAAACAATACAAACAATGAATGTCGAACTGTATTAAGTACAAAAGTTTTGCATTACCGCGTTTTTCGCTAATTGCCATTACGGTAACCTGCATCTGTAATAAATAGAGGTGAAGAAGAAATTTAACTGTTAAAATTTACACTTCTTTTTTTATTTGTTGATATTTCAATTAACAGCCAGTCGCGTTTTTGGTGTAGGTTATTTTAATAAGATCAATGAACTTGAGGTGAGTTTTAGTCCATAAAATGTCGAGGATGAGTTTCAAGGAATCGATGCAAGTTAACCGCAAAATTGTTACTCAAGTGTGAAATATATAATAATAAATCCATTGATATTATTGCGGTTACAAATATTTCCGTACGGCTGATTTCATTGTATAAGGTAATATTATTCAAGAATTATATTTCTATGTTTATTAAGTATGAACTCAAAAGCTACTCAACTAATTTAAAATTTTTTTTACTATAAATAGCGTGCGGAAAAGTCCACTTTATCATTATTCTTTATTATTATCATTATTCATCACTATTATATATTTGTAAGGTTGTAGTTTACCAAATGACTAAAAAATTGATAAAATTTTACTATAATTTTTGATATAAAAGCGTATATTTCAATAATTTCTTAATGGACCTTGTATAAGCCTCGATAATAATAATTAATTTGTTGATAAGTACGTATTTAATAATAAATGTTTCTTTATGTCATTTTTGTGTTTTTATTGCTCAGTTACCAACTATCTAACGTCGTACTTTATGGCCCGCGCAGGCATAAAGAGAAATAATTTTCCATTAACAACTTTTACGTAGTTTTCTTGCATCCAATTTAATAATTTTTCTTATTCCATGTCGTAAGCTTCTTTAGACTTTTTTCGCAACAGATTTTCAGTTGGTTTCTCTGCTTTTTCGATAATTTCGTCAGAAATCCAAAATATTTGTTCATTTTGACTTCTAACTTTGACACATGTATACCCTTGGGCATAAACATCTATTCATACCCTTAGTTTTTGTTTTGTTTTTTTGCGTTTTGGGAGCCGTTCAGATGCCGGGAGCACTGCAGCCTTAAAGTTTATTAACTATTATGTTAACTCTTGGGTTTTTCCGCATGCTAGTAGAAAAAATAGTGTACCTAACATGTGTGTAATGTCACTTTTCCGCAAGCGATTGCTGCATCCGCTTTTTCAAACTCATATTATAGATTTTATGAGGTGGCTCTTGGTCTATTCCACCGCGACCTTTTCAGATCTATTGTGGTCCTCTAAACTCTAGATTACATTCTCCAGCCCGACTCTTTTCAAAAATTCTGTTAGCGTGGAGACTGAACCTTTCATATAGCTCTTCGCTTAATGCAAAATACCGCATATTTGCCAGGCTATCGCACTGACATAGAATGTGTTCCACAGTTTCTTCCTCTAGATGACAAAAACCTGCACACATATCTTCGTTTGTCAATCCCATCAGCTTTAAATGCCTATTGAGCTTACAATACTCCGTTAACAGACCCAATACGGCTTTGACAGTTTTCCTATATTTGGCCATCAGATCTGCTGTGAATTTTGAAGAATGTTCTAATATGAACTGTTTCGCTTGCCTCTGTCCTGTTGAGTTTCTCCACCACTTTAAAAATTTGTGGGCGACCCACTTCTTTGTTTTCATTTTTGTTATAGTTTTTGCAATGCCGCAGAAGGGTTAGGCTCAACGAATGGAATTGATGAGCCTTGTTTGGCCATTTCATCCGCTTTTCCGTTGCCCTTATGATCCTTTGCCCCGGTACCCAGGCTACCGTAACATTGCTTCGCTCACCCAGCTCACCCTTGGGCGTTGCTTGGCTATCTGTTTAGATGGCAATTGAACAATATGTACTCTTCTGCTTTTTGATTTCTTCCACACAGTAGTGAATCGTCGTCATTTCCGCCTAGAAAATTGACATTCTTTGATAGGCTTATTGGGAAGGCTATCGCTTGCATTAGCACTACTATACCGGCTCCCACGCCGTCTAACGTCTTTGACCCGTCTGTATACCAAAAAACATCCGCATGTATGGGTACACCTTTTTTCCAGTCTTCCCTGTTTGGTATAGTTAGTTTGAACTTTTTATCGAATCTATATCTCGTAGCTACTGCATCGATGGGTTGTCCCATTACATAGTCCGCTTATTTTAGCTCCCCGATTAGCTTCTAGTTGTCAACACTATACGTTTGGCTGATGTGTTGCTGACTATGTATTAATCTGTGCATTGCATATCTCGTTTCACCTTGTATAAATATTTGTAGAGGTGGCAGATTTATTAAGACTTCCATTGCACTCAATAATAAATGTTTCTTTATGTTAACTTTTGGGTTTTTTTTCCGCTCACTAGTAGAAAAAATTGTGTACCTCGCACGTGCGTTAAGTGACTTTTCCGCAAGCGATTGTAGACGGATGAACGACGCGTTAAAGTTAAAAACTACTATTTTGAAATAACTTTAAATGTATATCATCACTGTGAAACTGGACATATTTCAACTAAGTACATGAAAAAAAAAACAAGAATCATCTTTAGTCCCAAAAGAGAAAGGGATTGAATGGCAGAAAAGCTCGTGTCATATTTTATATGCAATACAACTGAGAATAGTATATTCTTCAACGAGTGCAGAATGATGGCTATTATTAACGCGGATTTTTAAAACGAGCGAGCGCAGCAAGTGAATTTTGGAATCATCCAAGTGAATATTGACCATTCTACACAAGTAAAAGACTATACTTTCTCCACGACTAAAAAAAGAAAGCCTCCAGTCATGATCGAACCCCAATCGCCCGCGCCAGGGTCAACTATTTCTACAACTAGGCTATAGAGCATGTTTATTTTCAAAAAGGGATACGTAACATACAGTTTTAATCGAAACCCTTACATTTATCAATGATAATTGGGAGTTATAACTTAATATAACTACTGTTGTCCATTTTTTCTCTAAATAATCCGTAAAATTATGATTCTATCATTATTTTGACATTTCAAACGACGCGCTGTCAGAATCGATTTGCATTATTTGGTATTTGACGATTTGATTTATTCATTTTAATTCACTTATGCGTGAATTCTGATAATAATAGAATGTGATTGGCTAACGAGAGTGAATTCTTTCTCATTATTCACTGGTGTGAAGAATATTATATCATTATGTAGCTAAATATGTAAAAATAATTTGTGCGTTATTTTTAGTCGTGGAGAAACTATATTATTAGGGTAAATTCAATTTTTCCTTCACACTCTGGAAAATCTACAAAATTTTTACCAAATATCTCGCCAAATATACACTTAATTTCAGACAGAAAGTTTCACAGTTTTTTTAGTTTTCCTCGGTATCAGAAACAAAAATTCATCTCTCTGTCAACAATTTGAAACCGATACAAAAAGTTTCTCATTTGGTCAATTTTCTGAATCAATTTTTGTGCCACCTTGACTAAGTATCTTTTGCAAAAAGCAATATCTGTTTTTCAGGAAGATACGAGAGATGAGAGATCTTCAAAAAAAAACATAAAATATTCATAACAAAGAGACATTGTTTTAGAATAACGATTTATTATTGTCACAATCTTATATCTTCTTCCGCTGACCCTGATGAGATAAAACAAACCAAATTTGCTATCTTTATGTTCGTTCTTGAACCTCCTCTAGCAAAAATAATATCTAAAGGTCAAACTAAATTTTTTCGTTCCTTGAAATTCCAGTAAACACAAATGATGAAATTTATTTTGTTCATGTATTTTTCTCAAAACCAATGAAAACTCCTTTTACTACTTAAACTTAAAAATAATGATAAAAAATGTAACAATATTATTTCAGTTATTCACGTAATGTGTTTGGAAAGTATTTCTTTGCGGATACGAAAATTTCCTTAACAAAAAAGTTAGGAACAATGTTTTTTGTAATGAATAATTTAAAATAAAAATTCCTGAACAAAATACACAGATTTAATAGTTTATTTCATATTGTACCCCCATCTCTAGTCAGTGTATTATGAACTATAATATACTCCCGAGTATTATGAACCATAATTCACTCTAGTAGATATATGTGTACCATATACCTTTTGTAAGGAGGTAAAATATTGACTTATTATCAGGTGGTCGTGGACAAATTTTATTTATTGTCAACCGTCAGTAAAGCCGTCAATTATCAGATTGATTTTCGGAAGTAAACAAACAGTTTACCTTATCCGATACCAATAGGGCGAGTTGTACCAAACGCCTAAACTCGGTTTAATGTTAACTGATGTTTAGACTGTGTCTGATTGATGTATTTATTATCAACAATTACATCAGTCTAATCATCAGTTAACATTAAACCGAGTTTAGGCGTTTGGTACAACTCGCCCATAATGTACTTTATCTGCCTTGCGGCAGGTAAAGTGACATATGAGTCAGGTAAAGTGACATATGCGTCAGGTAAAGTATTTTGACTTTGACATTACTCGAAAATTATTATCTGTCAGTGTTTACTTCGTCTCAATAAAATGCAATGAAATATACTTCAGTTTCTTATATTCCGAATAGGGTATTTTCCTATGAGCGGAAACAATTTAAAAAGAGTCGGAGCTGGTACTTTGGGGTACTATTATGCCAGAAATCAATATTTCACACAAATAAATTAAACCAGTGATTTTTTATTAATTCAACAAAAAGAGTAATTTTCAAATATTTACTCAGCGCGGGAAAATATGTGAGTTTATTGTGACGTCAGAGGTCTCGTTGCTGGCTTGTTTCTTATAGGCCAGCTCAGGTGGGCGACTGCAGATCAGCTATTTTTGCATAGTCGCTCGGGATGCGATAGGCGGAGCGACAAGACCACTGACGTCATAAAAAATCAGCTCGTTTTGGCGCGCTATTCAAATAGAAAATTTTCAAGTTTATTTTTGGCAACTTTCCCGCTTAGTAAAAAATTTGAAAAAAATTTGGAGTACTTAACTGAGGTCAGACAATCTTCTGATGGTATTTAAAAAAAATTGTCAAATACCCTATTCTGAACAGTTGGCGATCAAATTTTGTATGCACTACGTCAGTAAAGTGTCTTTATCGGACTCGCCTGTTATTCGCCTCGCTCGCTTCTCTCGCTCGTCTCATAATTTCAGACTCGTCCGATAAAGAATCACTTCACTGCCTTGGTACATAAATAACTATTATGGAACTCTCATCTACACAGCAGAGCAAAAAGAGCATATGTGGCTTATGAACAGTGTCGGAGAACAGTGGGACGCACATGGGGGCTGTCACCCCGAGTGGTCTCCTGGATCTACACTGCAATAATAAGACCTATGTTAACGTATGGAGCAATTGCATGGGGACCGAAGGTTCTACAAGCAACGGCCATTCAAAAACTATATCAAATACAGCGAATGGCCTGTTTAAACATCACAGGAGCCATGAGAACAACACCAACCGCAGCAATGGAGCTTATTACTGGTCTGACCCCTCTGGACCTGTATGTCAAGGAGGTTGCGTTGATGGCCATGGTACGATTGCGCACGGCTGGTGTAAACCCCGAAGTAGGAGTGGGCCAATTGCGGTTAAGCCTATGGCAGGAAGCGCTTACTGCGCTACCTCTGCTGCAGGCAGCCAATGATGCAATTAAACCCAGGTTTTTGTTTAATAAACCCTACAAAATACAAATAAAACACAACACAGAGCCAGATGCGGCAGATGCAATACGCATTTATACAGATGGTTCAAAAATGAATGAAGGCTCAGGATGTGGAGTTTACTCGAGAGCACTAAGCCTAAGGATCAAGTGGGGAATGGGAAACAATACCAGCGTAGTTCAAACAGAACTGGCTGGTATCTCAATTGCCACAAAAGAACTAACCAGAAAAGGAATTTCTGACAAAAACATAATAATCTGCACTGATAGTAGACAAGCCCTATTAGCCTTGAACAGACAACGTGTTATATCAAGACTAGTACTAGAGTGCCACCAAGATTTAGCTAACGCCTCGGCAGATAACAATATTATCCTGAGGTGGGTTAAAGGGCACGACAGGAGTAAAGGAAATCGCATTGCTGATTCTTTAGCCAGGGAAGCCGCTGGACTGAAAATTCTTGGACCCAGTGACACCTACGGCCTGACGACTTCGACAATTGCGGAACTAGCCAAACGCTACACCCATGCTCAATCCCTTGAGAGATGGGAGGCAATCAAAGGATGCAGTTTTGCCAGGATCACCCTGGGCGACCCTGGGAAGATGGCGCCGAAAAAATACTTGGCGATGACCAGAAGAAATCTACGTATAACAGTGGGATTCCTGACTGGCCACTGTCAACTAAGGAAACACCTCCATACTATGGGGCTAGTGGACACACCTATATGCAGGATGTGTGAACAGGAAGATGAGACTGTCAGGCATGTCCTATGCGAGTGTCCGGAGTTATCGTCGATAAGAGAGTGTGTGTTCGGTGAGTCTTGGCCTACACCTGCCGATATAAAGGAGATGTCTCCTGGTGACCTGTTCACCTTCCTGAGAAGGACAGGATGGACGATGACCTAGGAGGACAACTCCTCGGGAGGATGTACAATGGGTCATATGTGGCCTAAGTGCTGTGAGCCTACACTCACCCTCCCTACTCTACAGATACAGATACAGAACTATTAATTTATTATTCTGTTGACAGTTGGTAACATAATATAGGTATGTATAACAAAAGTCAAATTCAAATTATTTGACACTTTCCAGAACTTTCAAAAATAATTTTCGATGTTTTTTTCCAAAGCAAAACAACATTTATTTAATTGAGTAAGAGTTAGTGCAGAGGAGAATCCAGCATTGCAATGATGTATAGGGTGTTCCATTTAAAAAATTGGGTAGGGTGACCATAGAGGCGAGGGAGTGAAGTTATATCTTAATACGGTGCCGCTTAAAGAATTATGTGGTGTGGATAGTTTTCATAGATATGTAAATATCGATATTGCTCTCTTTGGTATATGTATTTGGTACGTAGTTTTGTTATTTTATATAAAACATGTTCTTTATGTAAATAAATTTGTTCATTTGAAATGTTCCATTTATTTTCTAAGAATTTAAAAATTATAATACCTACCGATGAATCACCAAAGAAATATTATACGAAGCTAAGCAATTAAATTTTGTAGCTAATTTTTTTATCAACAATTCGATATTCATGTGTTTGTTATACAGAGAGAGTCTGTAATTATTGGAATGAATTCAATAGTTTTAATAATATACATTTTTTTATAGATGATCGGACCTCTTAATTATTATTAGTATTTCCATTCGCAAATTTTTACTTAATGTATACAGGATGTCTTAATTTAGAGATATGGTGTAATGGTCGATTCCGTTAAATAGCAATACTGTCATTTTGAAGAATATTTTCATAGGGTGTGTTATTACCAAATGTTATTACTTGCCCATTACAAGAAAACAAAAATAACAAAGTAATGAGAAACATGTAATCGATGCATCAATTCAACGAATTCAATTAAGAAAATAACTGCATTATCATTTTATGAAAAAAGAACAGCTGTCTAGGTGAAAACAAAAAGATTACAAAACTTGATCCTTACCTATGGAAGTGCATTGAGTATATAACACATTAGTGGAAAAGTACTAAGTATTCTCAACAAAACTAACTTTGTATTAAGTAGAACCGGTATTATGTGTGCACATGCTTATATGCAAACTAAATAACGTTTTCTTCTTATTAGTGGAACCTAAAAAACAGCTTGCAATATATCTCGACTTATCGTTTTGCGGTAACGCTATTTACGTAGTTCGGTAAATATTTTTACTTGCTTAGATGTCAAAAGCTCAGAACGAATATTCAGGTACAGCAACGGAAAGCCCGGTTTTAGTAGATTATAGTGGTGAGTAAAAATGACAATACACTTTTAGCTTGTCATAAGTTTTTACGCGTATCCGTATCCGTATTGGAGTTACGTTGACGTAAAAAAATTATCAAGAAAGCCTTTTTATCAGAAAACGTATCATTTCGTTTGTATAACCTCAAAGTTTTTTCATTTTACATTTTTATATTTTTGTATAGCGTGAATTGGGGGCGATATTAAACAATCCATTGCTGCTATAGACGAGAACGATGATGATTGGGACGACCTATTTTTGATGCATATTATACCAAACCAGTATCAAAGTAGAAGACCTGTAAAATAACACTAATAGCAAAGAATACTAACTATGGTTTAGATACGGATACTTTTAATTATACGGAGTAGGGTACGTAACAATACGTTCAACGCATCGTATCGGCTGAGACGTAACGGGTCTACACATGCGCAGTTCGTTACGTAGAAATTTAAGACAAGATAAAGGTCTCTTATATGTCGCCAAAACGTTCTTCGCAAAAAATCAGTGAAAAAAAAAGGATCATTTCTAAATTGTCAACCCTTTTAGTTTACCCCCAAGACCGAAATTATTTAAATCTTTTTTTTTATTCGGTTATTCAAAGTAGGCCTATTTCTGCAACTGAGGCTAATCACCGACGCCGGGAGCACTCTACCCCTAACCGGAAATTTTGGCGAACCCACTAGTGTTCCAGCCATTATACCTCGTGCTCATTGGTATAATGCCTGCGAGCTGTGATATGCTAGTTCGCTGCCGGCTGTACGGGCCCTATACGATAGTTTTCCCTGGCACGGTCACCCATACTATTTAAATCTTTATAACTTTCTTGCTCAAAATAGTGTAACCTAATTTCATTCGTTCAATAATAATATATTTTGTTGAATAGTGTATTGGACTTTCAAATTGATTCGATTCGTAACGGCATTATTCTTGTTTAAATATAGTTTCCTTACTTCCACCGTAACCTATTGTCTATTAACTTTTTATCTAAACGAAGGTCTCGACGTTGTTAACCATTATAAAATTTGAACAAAAGAACAACTATTTTTGAAGAAACTTATTATACAGAGTATTTTAACAATGTTAAGAGAAAAGTGTCATACATTATTTGAAACACTATTGAATTACACTTCAAAGTCAAACAAGAATGGTTGGTGTTAAATATCTTGTAGATTTACCAACCCCGTTTGACTAATTGTTGCTTCTTAATAGAACGGTAGGTAACTGTTTTTGAAAAAATATTTTTTCTACATTCATGCAAAAAACAACACTTTTGTGAACCACATTTAATGGAAAAAGTGAAACTTTATTGCACTAGTGCAATAAAATATTTTATTGCACTCATCTGTCATTTTTGTGTCAGTTATGTGATGATTTATGACAAACATTTAAATTAAATAAAAATCCATAGCAAGTATCTGATCGTGCTTTAATACAACAATATATATGTATATCTTACTACTTAGTCTCAACGAGTTACAATTCTTGCAAAAATCTTTAATTATTTAAAATTTAAATGCACAGAAAGAAATTTTGTACGTAAAATTAATGAACACCGGTCGTCAATATTTTGAACATTAATATTATGAATCGGTGATTGTTACAATGATTTCTGATCATGGATTAATGTTTTAGTACACTGAAACAATGAATGACCTAACATTAAGCAATAAACGAAAAACATCAAAAATTGATTATTTTTTTCATTGGTACAATGAAAAAGTTCATTGAATCAACGTTTGAGAATTATTAAATTGATGTTGTTCGTCTTTAAAACAATAAATTTTTGTTATGGATTTATGAACAGCATACATATAAACACCATAAACGGTATTCATTGTTTCAATGTTTGCTAAACGTTAATATTACGAACTTGAACATTAACTTCTCATAAGGCGCTAAAATCAATGATACTTGCTCATAGATCCATAACTAAAAACATTAATATTACGAAGAGCTTACATGGACTCAGAATAACGCGCAAAAGTTAATGTAAACCGTTCATAGATCCATGATTATAATCATTAATATTACGTAAAAGCGTACATAGAAAACAAAATACGAGACCATTATCGCGCCTAATATTTCAGTCTTTTTGTTTCTCGAGAGGGTTAACCACATTCTTGTTCTGCTCCGTTGTGAATTTTGTGTGATTTGAGTTTTTTAGTGGGTAAAATTGTGCCCTTTTATTGAGGATAGACTATTTACTATTTTTTCAACAGACAATATCTTCATATTGCAAGTGTATATTAGTCGAGTTATGAGCACTTTTAGTTTTGAAAACGGGATTTTCGAAAATTTCATGACTTCATTTGAAGGAGAAAAAATGACTTTAGACAAAAACAGACTGTGGTAGGTATGGAAATATTTAATGTAGACTGCATTGTGCTAACTTCTCTCCTGGGCGGAATTATGGACTCAAAATACACTGGGTTATGTGAAAGTGTCCGCTGAGTCGATTGCCGAAGACTAGAACGTTCTATCTATCATATTAGTCGAGTTATAAGCACTTTTAGTTTTGAAAACGGGATTTCCGAAAATTTCATGACTTCATTTGAAGGAGAAACAAAGACTTTAGACAAAAACAGACTGTGACAGTCGATTTTTCGCATCAGAAAACCCCTCCTGACAAATTTTGAGCAATTTTTATGCCCAAAAACGTATTTTTTGTCGAAAAGTTTGAAGCAAGGGTTAGGTATGGAAATATTTAATGTAAACTGCATTGTGCTAACTTCTCTCCTGGGCGGAATGATGGACTCAAAATAAACTGGATTATGTAAAATTGTCCGCTGAATCGATTGGTAGGTATCTAAATATTTAATGTAAACTGCATTGTGCTAACTTCTCTCCTGGGCGGAATTATGGACTTAAAATACACTGGAGAATGTGAAATTGTCCGCTAAATCGATTGCCGAAGGCTAGAACGTTCTATCATATTAGTCGAGTTATGAGCACTTTTAGTTTTGAAAACGGGATTTTCGAAAATTTCATGACTTCATTTGAAGGAGAAAAAATGACTTCAGACAAAAACAGACTGTGGCAGTCGATTTTTCGCATCAAAAAACCCTTTCTGACAAATTTTGAGCAATTTTTATTCCAAAAACGTATTTTTTGTCGAAAATTTTGAAGCAAGGGGTAGGTATGGAAATATTTAATGTAAACTGCATTGTGCTAACTTCTCTCCTGGGCGAAATTATGGACTCAAAATACACTGGTTTATGTAAAATTGTCCGCTGAATCACTTGCCGAAGACTAGAACGTTCTATCTATCATATTAGTCGAGTTATGAGCACTTTTAGTTTTGAAAACGGGATTTTCGAAAATTTCATGACTTCATTTGAAGGAGAAAAAATGACTTTAGGCAAAAACAGACTGTGGCCGTCGATTTTTCGCATCAAAAAACCCATCCTGACAAATTTTGAGCAATTTTTATTTCAAAAACGTATTTTTTGTCGAAAATTTTGAAGCAAGGGGTAGGTATGGAAATATTTAATGTAAACTGCATTGTGCTAACTTCTCTCCTGGGCGGAATTATGGACTCAAAATACACTGGAGAATGTGTATCTATCTATCATATTAGTCGAGTTATGAACACTTTTAGTTTTGAAAACGTGATTTTCGAAAATTTCATGACTTCATTTGAAGGAGAAAAAATGCCTTCAGACAAAAATAGACTGTGGCAGTCGATTTTTCGCATCAAAAAACCCTTTCTGACAAAATTTGAGCAATTTTTATTTCAAAAACGTATTTTTTGTCGAAAATTTTGAAGCAAGGGGTAGGTATGGAAATATTTAATGTAAACTGCATTGTGCTAACTTTTCTCCTGGGCGGAATTATGGACTCAAAATACACTGGATTATGTAAAATTGTCCGCTGAATCAATTGCCGAAGACTAGAACGTTCTATCTATCATATTAGTCGAGTTATGAGCACTTTTAGTTTTGAAAACGGGATTTTCGAAAATTTCATGACTTCATTTGAAGGAGAAAAAATGACTTTAGACAAAAACAAACTGTGGCAGTCGACTTTTCGCATCAAAAAACCCCCCTAACAAATTTTGAGCAATTTTTATTCCAATAACGTAATTTTTGTCGAAAATTTTGAAGCAAGGGGTAGGTATGGAAATATTTAATGTAAACTGCATTGTGCTAACTTCTCTCCTGGGCGGAATTATGGACTCAAAATACACTGGATTATGTAAAATTGTCCGCTGAATCAATTGCCGAAGACTAGAACGTTCTATCTATCATATTAGTCGAGTTATGAGCACTTTTAGTTTTGAAAACGGGATTTTCGAGAATTTCATGACTTCATTTGAAGGAGAAAAAATGACTTTAGACAAAAACAAACTGTGGCAGTCGATTTTTCGCATCAAAAAACCCCCCTAACAAATTTTGAGCAATTTTTATTCCAATAACGTAATTTTTGTCGAAAATTTTGAAGCAAGGGGTAGGTATGAAAATATTTAATGTAAACTGCATTGTGCTAACTTCTCTCCTGGGCGGGATTATGGACTCAAAATACACTGGAGAATGTGAAATTGTCCGCTGAATCGATTGCCGAAGACTAGAACGTTCTATCTATCATATTAGTCGAGTTATGAGCACTTTTAGTTTTGAAAACGGGATTTTCGAAAATTTCATGACTTCATTTGAAGGAGAAAAAATGACTTTAGACAAAAACAGACTGTGGCAGTCGATTTTTCGCATCAAAAAACCCTTCCTGACAAATTTTGAGCAATTTTTATTTCAAAAACGTATTTTTTGTCGAAAATTTTGAAGCAAGGGGTAGGTATGGAAATATTTAGGTAATGTAAACTGCATTGTGCTAACTTCTCTCCTGGGCGGAATTATGGACTCAAAATACACTGGAGAATGTGAAATTGTCCGCTGAATCGATTGCCGAAGACTAGAACGTTCTATCTATCATATTAGTCGAATTATGAACACTTTTAGTTTTGAAAACGTGATTTTCGAAAATTTCATGACTTCATTTGAAGGAGAAAAAATGACTTTAGACAAAAACAGACTGAGGCAGTCGATTTTTCGCATCAAAAAACCCTTCCTGACAAATTTTGAGCAATTTTTATTCCAAAAACGTATTTTTTGTCGAAAATTTTGAAGCAAGGGGTAGGTATGGAAATATTTAATGTAAACTGCATTGTGCTAACTTCTCTCCTGGGCGGGATTATGGACTCAAAATACACTGGAGAATGTGAAATTGTCCGCTGAATCGATTGCCGAAGACTAGAACGTTCTATCTATCATATTAGTCGAGTTATGAACACTTTTAGTTTTGAAAACGTGATTTTCGAAAATTTCATGACTTCATTTGAAGGAGAAAAAATGCCTTCAGACAAAAACAGACTGTGGCAGTCGATTTTTCGCATCAAAAAACCCTTTCTGACAAATTTTGAGCAATTTTTATTTCAAAAACGTATTTTTTGTCGAAAATTTTGAAGCAAGGGGTAGGTATGGAAATATTTAATGTAAACTGCATTGTGCTAACTTCTCTCCTGGGCGGAATTATGGACTCAAAATACACTGGTTTATGTAAAATTGTCCGCTGAATCACTTGCCGAAGACTAGAACGTTCTATCTATCATATTAGTCGAGTTATGAACACTTTTAGTTTTGAAAACGTGATTTTCGAAAATTTCATGACTTCATTTTAAGGAGAAAAAATGCCTTCAGACAAAAACAGACTGTGGCAGTCAATTTTTCGCATCAGAAAACCCCCCCTGACAAATTTTGAGCAATTTTTATTCCAATAACGTAATTTTTGTCGAAAATTTTGAAGCAAGGGGTAGGTATGGAAATATTTAATGTAAACTGCATTGTGCTAACTTCTCTCCTGGGTGGAATTATGAACTCAAAATACACTGGATTATGTAGAATTGTCCGCTGAATCAATTGCCGAAGACTAGAACGTTCTATCTATCATATTAGTCGAGTTATGAGCACTTTTAGTTTTGAAAACGGGATTTTCGAAAATTTCATGACTTCATTTGAAGGAGAAAAAATGACTTTAGACAAAAACAGACTGTGGCAGTCGATTTTTCGCATCAAAAAACCCATCCTGACAAATTTTGAGCAATTTTTATTCCAAAAACGTATTTTTTGTCGAAAATTTTGAAGCAAGGGGTAGGTATGGAAATATTTAATGTAAACTGCATTGTGCTAACTTCTCTCCTGAGCGGAATTATGGACTCAAAATGAACTGGTTTATGTAAAATTGTCCGCTGAATCACTTACCGAAGACTAGAACGTTCTATCTATCATATTATCCGAGTTATGAGCACTTTTAGTTTTGAAAACGGGATTTTCGAAAATTTCATGACTTCATTTGAAGGAGAAAAAATGACTTCAGACAAAAACAGACTGTGGCAGTCGATTTTTCGCATCAAAAAACCCCTCCTGACAAATTTTGAGCAATTTTTATGTCCAAAACGTATTTTTAGTCGAAAATTTTGAAGCAAGGGGTAGGTATGGAAATATTTAATGTAAACTGCATTGTGCTAACTTCTCTCCTGGGCGGAATTATGGACTCAAAATAAACTGGATTATGTAAAATTGTCCGCTGAATCGATTGCCGAAGACTAGAACGTTCTTTCTATCATATTAGTCGAGTTATGAGCACTTTTAGATTTGAAAACGGGATTTTCGAAAATTTCATGACTTCATTTGAAGGAGAAAAAATGACTTTAGACAAAAACAGACTGTGGCAGTCGATTTTTCGCATCAAAAAACCCCTCCTGACAAATTTTGAGCAATTTTTATTCCAAAAACGTATTTTTTGTCGAAAATTTTGAAGCAAGGGGTAGGTATGGAAATATTTAATGTAAACTGCATTGTGCTAACTTCTCTCCTGGGCGGAATTATGGACTCAAAATACACTGGATTATGTAAAATTGTCCGCTGAATCGATTGCAGAAGACTAGAACGTTCTATCTATCATATTAGTCGAGTTATGAGCACTTTTAGTTTTGAAAACATGATTTCCGAAAATTTCATGACTTCATTTGAAGGAGAAAAAATGACTTTAGACAAAAACAGACTGTGGCAGTCGATTTTTCGCATCAAAAAACCCATCCTGACAAATTTTGAGCAATTTTTATTCCAAAAACGTATTTTTTGTCGAAAATTTTGAAGCAAGGGGTAGGTATGGAAATATTTAATGTAAACTGCATTGTGCTAACTTCTCTCCTGGGCGGGATTATGGACTCAAAATACACTGGAGAATGTGAAATTGTCCGCTGAATCGATTGCCGAAGACTAGAACGTTCTATCTATCATATTAGTCGAGCTATGAACACTTTTAGTTTTGAAAACGTGATTTTCGAAAATTTCATGACTTCATTTGAAGGAGAAAAAATGACTTTAGACAAAAACAGACTGTGGCAGTCGATTTTTCGCATCAAAAAACCCCTCCTGACAAGTTTTGAGCGATTTTTATTCCAAAAACGTATTTTTTGTTGAAAATTTTGAAGCAAGGGGTAGGTATGGAAATATTTAATGTAAACTGCATTGTGCTAACTTCTCTCCTGGGCGGGATTATGGACTCAAAATACACTGGAGAATGTGAAATTGTCCGCTGAATCGATTGCCGAAGACTAGAACGTTCTATCTATCATATTAGTCGAGTTATGAACACTTTTAGTTTTGAAAACGTGATTTTCGAAAATTTCATGACTTCATTTGAAGGAGAAAAAATGCCTTTAGACAAAAACAGACTGTGGCAGTCGATTTTTCGCATTAAAAAACTCCTCCTGACAAATTTTGAGCAATTTTTATCCCAAAAACGTATTTTTTGTCGAAAATTTTGAAGCAAGGGTTAGGTATGGAAATATTTAATGTAAACTGCATTGTGCTAACTTCTCTCCTGGGCGGAATTATGGACTCAAAATACACTGGAGAATGTAAAATTGTCCGCTGAATCGATTGCCGGAGGCTAGAACGTTCTATCTATCATATTATCCGAGTTATGAGCACTTTTAGTTTTGAAAACGGGATTTTCGGAAATTTCATGACTTCATTTGAAGGAGAAAAAATGACTTTAGACAAAAACAGACTGTGGCAGTCGATTTTTCGCATCAAAAAACCCCTCCTGACAAATTTTGAGCAATTTTTATTCCAAAAACGTAATTTTTGTCGAAAGTTTTGAAGCAAGGGGTAGGTATGGAAATATTTAATGTAAACTGCATTGTGCTAACTTCTCTCCTGGGCGAAATTATGGACTCAAAATACACTGGATTATGTAAAATTGTCCGCTGAATCAATTGCCGAAGACTAGAACGTTCTATCTATCATATTAGTCGAGTTATGAGCACTTTTAGTTTTGAAAACGGGATTTTCGAAAATTTCATGACTTCATTTGAAGGAGAAAAAATGACTTTAGACAAAAAAAGACTGTGGCAGTCGATTTTTAGCATCAAAAAACCCCTCCTGACAAATTTTGAGCAATTTTTATGTCCAAAACGTATTTTTAGTCGAAAATTTTGAAGCAAGGGGTAGGTATAGAAATATTCAATGTAAACTGCATTGTGCTAACTTCTCTCCTGGGCGGAATTATGGACTCAAAATAAACTGGATTATGTAAAATTGTCCGCTGAATCGATTGCCGAAGACTAGAACGTCCTTTCTATCATATTAGTCGAGTTATGAGCACTTTTAGTTTTGAAAACAGGATTTTCGAAAATTTCATGACTTCATTTGGAGGAGAAAAAATGACTTTAGACAAAAACAGACTGTGGCAGTCGATTTTTCGCATCAAAAAACCCCTCCTGACAAATTTTGAGCAATTTTTATTCCAAAAACGTAATTTTTGTCGAAAATTTTGAAGCAAGGGGTAGGTATGGAAATATTTAATGTAAACTGCATTGTGCTAACTTCTCTCCTGGGCGGAATTATGGACTCAAAATAAACTGGATTATGTAAAATTGTCCGCTGAATCGATTGCCGAAGACTAGAACGTCCTTTCTATCATATTAGTCGAGTTATGAGCACTTTTAGTTTTGAAAACGGGATTTTCGAAAATTTCATGACTTCATTTGAAGGAGAAAAAATGACTTTAGACAAAAACAGACTGTGGCAGTCGATTTTTCGCATCAAAAAACCCTTCCTGACAAATTTTGAGCAATTTTTATTCCAAAAACGTAATTTTTGTCGAAAATTTTGAAGCAAGGGGTAGGTATGGAAATATTTAATGTAAACTGCATTGTGCTAACTTCTCTCCTGGGCGAAATTATGGACTCAAAATACACTGGATTATGTAAAATTGTCCGCTGAATTAATTGCCGAAGACTAGAACGTTCTATCTATCATATTAGTCGAGTTATGAGCACTTTTAGTTTTGAAAACGGGATTTTCGAAAATTTCATGACTTCATTTGAAGGAGAAAAAATGACTTTAGACAAAAACAGACTGTGGCAGTCGATTTTTAGCATCAAAAAACCCTTCCTGACAAATTTTGAGTATTTTTTATTCCAAAAACGTATTTTTTGTCGAAAATTTTGAAGCAAGGGGTAGGTATGGAAATATTTCTCTCCTGGGCGGAATTATGGACTTAAAATACACTGGAGAATGTAAAATTGTCCGCTGAATCGATTGCCGGAGGCTAGAACGTCCTATCTATCATATTAGTCGAGTTATGAGCACTTTTAGTTTTGAAAACGGGATTTTCGGAAATTTCATGACTTCATTTGAAGGAGAAAAAATGACTTTAGACAAAAACAGACTGTGGCAGTCGATTTTTCGCATCAAAAAACCCTTCCTAACAAATTTTGAGCAATTTTTATTCCAAAAACGTAATTTTTGTCGAAAATTTTGAAGCAAGGGGTAGGTATGGAAATATTTAATGTAAACTGCATTGTGCTAACTTCTCTCCTGGGCGAAATTATGGACTCAAAATACACTGGATTATGTAAAATTGTCCGCTGAATCAATTGCCGAAGACTAGAACGTTCTATCTATCATATTAGTCGAGTTATGAGCACTTTTAGTTTTGAAAACGGGATTTTCGAAAATTTCATGACTTCATTTGAAGGAGAAAAAATGACTTTAGACAAAAACAGACTGTGGCAGTCGATTTTTAGTATCAAAAAACCCTTCCTGACAAATTTTGAGTATTTTTTATTCCAAAAACGTATTTTTTGTCGAAAATTTTGAAGCAAGGGGTAGGTATGGAAATATTTCTCTCCTGGGCGGAATTATGGACTTAAAATACACTGGAGAATGTAAAATTGTCCGCTGAATCGATTGCCGAAGGCTAGAACGTTCTATCTATCATATTAGTCGAGTTATGAGCACTTTTAGTTTTGAAAACGGGATTTTCGAAAATTCCATGACTTAATTTGGAGGAGAAAAAATGACTTTAGACAAAAACAGACTGTGGCAGTCAATTTTTCGCATCAAAAAACCCCTCCTGACAAATTTTGATCAATTTTTATTCCAAAAACATATTTTTTGTCGAAAATTTTGAAGCAAGGGGTAGGTATGGAAATATTTCTCTCCTGGTCGGAATTATGGACTCAAAATACACTGGAGAATGTAAAATTGTCCGCTGAATCGATTGCCGAAGGCTAGAACGTCCTATCTATCATATTAGTCGAGTTATGAGCACTTTTAGTTTTGAAAACGGGATTTTCGGAAATTTCATGACTTCATTTGAAGGAGAAAAAATGACTTTAGACAAAAACAGACTGTGGCAGTCGATTTTTCGCATCAAAAAACTCCTCCTGACAAATTTTGAGCAATTTTTATTCCAAAAACGTATTTTTTGTCGAAAATTTTGAAGCAAGGGGTAGGTATGGAAATATTTAATGTAATCTGCATTGTGCTAACTTCTCTCCTGGGCGGAATTATAGACTCAAAATACACTGGAGAATGTAAAATTGTCCGCTGAATCGATTGCCGAAGACTAGAACGTTCTATCTACCATATTAGTCGAGTTATGAGCACTTTTAGTTTTGAAAACGGGATTTTCGAAAATTTCATGACTTCATTTGAAGGAGAAAAAATGACTTTAGACAAAAACAGACTGTGGCAGTCGATTTTTCGCATCAAAAAACCCCTTCTGGCAAATTTTGAGCAATTTTCATGTCCAAAACGTATTTTTTGTCGAAAATTTGGAAGCAAGGGGTGTATGGAAATATTTCATGTAAACTGCATTGTGCTAACTTCTCTCCTGGTCGGAATTATGGACTCAAAATACACTGGAGAATGTAAAATTGTCCGCTGAATCGATTGCCGGAGGCTAGAACGTCCTATCTATCATATTAGTCGAGTTATGAGCACTTTTAGTTTTGAAAACGGGATTTTCGGAAATTTCATGACTTCATTTGAAGGAGAAAAAATGACTTTAGACAAAAACAGACTGTGGCAGTCGATTTTTCGCATCAAAAAACTCCTCCTGACAAATTTTGAGCAATTTTCATTCCAAAAACGTATTTTTTGTCGAAAATTTTGAAGCAAGGGGTAGGTATGGAAATATTTAATGTAATCTGCATTGTGCTAACTTCTCTCCTGGGCGGAATTATGGACTCAAAATACACTGGAGAATGTAAAATTGTCCGCTGAATCGATTGCCGAAGACTAGAACGTTCTATCTACCATATTAGTAGAGTTATGAGCACTTTTAGTTTTGAAAACGGGATTTTCGAAAATTTCATGACTTCATTTGAAGGAGAAAAATTGACTTTAGACAAAAACAGACTGTGGCAGTCGATTTTTCGCATCAAAAAACCCCTTCTGGCAAATTTTTAGCAATTTTCATGTCCAAAACGTATTTTTTGTCGAAAATTTGGAAGCAAGGGGTGTATGGAAATATTTCATGTAAACTGCATTGTGCTAACTTCTCTCCTGGTCGGAATTATGGACTCAAAATACACTGGAGAATGTAAAATTGTCCGCTGAATCGATTGCCGGAGGCTAGAACGTCCTATCTATCATATTAGTCGAGTTATGAGCACTTTTAGTTTTGAAAACGGGATTTTCGGAAATTTTATGACTTCATTTGAAGGAGAAAAAATGACTTTAGACAAAAACAGACTGTGGCAGTCGATTTTTCGCATCAAAAAACTCCTCCTGACAAATTTTGAGCAATTTTCATTCCAAAAACGTATTTTTTGTCGAAAATTTTGAAGCAAGGGGTAGGTATGGAAATATTTAATGTAAACTGCATTGTGCTAACTTTTCTCCTGGGCGGAATTATGGACTCAAAATACACTGGATTATGTAAAATTGTCCGCTGAATCAATTGCCGAAGACTAGAACGTTCTATCTATCATATTAGTCGAGTTATGAGCACTTTTAGTTTTGAAAACGGGATTTTCGAAAATTTCATGACTTCATTTGAAGGAGAAAAAATGACTTTAGACAAAAACAAACTGTGGCAGTCGACTTTTCGCATCAAAAAACCCCCCTAACAAATTTTGAGCAATTTTTATTCCAATAACGTAATTTTTGTCGAAAATTTTGAAGCAAGGGGTAGGTATGGAAATATTTAATGTAAACTGCATTGTGCTAACTTCTCTCCTGGGCGGAATTATGGACTCAAAATACACTGGATTATGTAAAATTGTCCGCTGAATCAATTGCCGAAGACTAGAACGTTCTATCTATAATATTAGTCGAGTTATGAGCACTTTTAGTTTTGAAAACGGGATTTTCGAGAATTTCATGACTTCATTTGAAGGAGAAAAAATGACTTTAGACAAAAACAAACTGTGGCAGTCGATTTTTCGCATCAAAAAACCCCCCTAACAAATTTTGAGCAATTTTTATTCCAATAACGTAATTTTTGTCGAAAATTTGGAAGCAAGGGGTAGGTATGGAAATATTTAATGTAAACTGCATTGTGCTAACTTCTCTCCTGGGCGGAATTATGGACCCAAAATACATCTATATTGCTCTATTAAAATAATGAATACACCCACTAAAGCGTATATCTTGAAATTTAAAATGACTTTTCAGCTGAGTACTCAACATATCGGTGGCCAATAATCCTAGGAAGTCACCATCTCATTTCTGTTATTCAGTCACTAGTTATGTCAAATGTTAGTTATATTTGTTTTTGTTGATATTCGTTTAATCGTGTATGTTCATTTTCGATTAGATTTTTGTAGCATTTCTAATTATTAGCTGTATCTCAACTGTCATTTTTGTCAGAAAAAAACACTTTTTGTTGGCCACACTTACTTTAAACTGAACTCCTCTATTGTTCAAGCTCACTTAAGGAAAAACTCTATGGCGTATTTTAAAATAAAGACAATGCAAAAAAGTACAATCAATACAATTTTTAATGGATTTTACTCACCCTTTCCACCATTGATTACTTTGGAAAGAATCAAATAGATCTCCGAAGCCGAAAGGTTTAGAATTCACTCCAAACGAAGAAGTAAAATCGAAATCTGGATTAAACGGACTGAGCGGACCGCCAAATCCATCCGCGTTCACATCTACGATCCCATCAGGCAAAATACCTTGTAATGGCGTAATTGGTTTCTTATTATCGTTAATTTTATCCGAAATTTCAGGCTTTTCAGGGATTTTTTCAAGATCCGGCTTGGGTTTTGATACCACAACTGGTTGTTGTTCTGAACTAGCAGCTGGAGGATCTCTATAATCTTTAGCTAATGGTTCTCTTTCGGAATCGTCCTCTTCCAATGATAAATCATCTGAAACGGCCCGTCTGTTACTGATCAAGGGGTTACGCCAATCCCAGTTAATTCGGTAAGGCTCTTGTTGAAGCTCATGAAGAAGACTGAGGTCACTGAAACCAAAAATTGTTTGTTCCTCAACTACAACCTTACGTTCTTTTATGTTGGGTAATGAAGAATGGGGACGTCAAAAAAGCATAATATATTTTTTAAAGGTTACAGTAAATGTTTCCCCCAATATACAGGATGTCACAGAAGTTGATACAAAAAAATAATAAGAGCACTTTGAATAAAAATGTTTTTGTTACAAACTACTAGGATTTACAAGATAAGAAAAACGGAATAGGCGTGCGCAGACTTTTTTATTAGGGGGCCAAATATCAAATTGAAATCTTTTGATGAAAAAACAAAGAGCCGTGCTCGCCGAAACATTTCTTTTGCAAAGCAGAAATTAGGGTGAACCGATTAGAGGGTGGGCCATGGCTCACCCTGCCTTCCCTGTAGACACGCCTATGACAAACGGAAAAATAAAACTAATAAGAAGGTGTGATGTGATTAAAAAATGTGCTGTGCGCAAATAGTGTGAGTCTCTTGCACGCACCCAAGTGGTTGTGGGTTCTTTCCAAAAAATAAGAATTTCCAAAGGTATAGACCACATCCTATCAAACCAAAATACACATTTATTAACGAATTTAAGGTAATTTTAATAATAAAAATTAATAGTTTTGGTTTTGAGTCGTAGAAAAAATATAGTTTATTGCTAGATTGTGAATTGTCTCGTGTCGAAAAAAAACTAATTTTCGGTGTCTACAAATTATTTTTTTCTACAAACGTCAAAAAATGACAAAGTTCGCGCATTGACAATAATATGCGAAGTGACTCGTTTTTACATTCTTCTTCGTTACTATGACACCGTGCGCGAAGTAAATAGTGTGCGAAACACTGCATGTAAACTATATGGGATTTTTATATTAAAACCTTTATGTTCCTCAAACAAGCAAAAATCGAAGAAATCATTTATTTATTAATGTATAACAATAATTAAGTGATTACTTGATTTGTAAAAACAGTTCAAGCCAGTTCAATACTATTTTTCATATTAAGCTAAGCATGTTACTTATTTTAGAACAATATTTTTGGCGTTTGTAGAAAAAATTTTGTTTGCATCTCATGCGCGAAATACTTTGGTGATCGAGAACTGATTTCTCGATCACCTAAGTAGCATTTCGCACACTAGATACAAAAATAACTAATTATTATTTCTTAACGGAAAAACAACTATCAATTTTTTTTAAATTATGGCGGTACCACTATTCTGGTACCTATTATGAAGTTTACTAGAAAGCGCGTTAATTGTAACAATTCAGTTTTTTTTTGTTCATAACAAAGAAATTAAGTGTATGGGGCTTCAAATTTTTAACTTTAACAGATAAAATTCATCAGTTGTCATTTTAAAAAGTGACATTCAAAAGATAACGAACTTGCCGAATGATGGTGTAATTTAAATTGAATAAAATTTTAAAAGTCTATTAGATCTTACATACACTGTGTTATTTATAAGATGCGACATAGGGATTCCTGTACAAAACTGTCAAACGCGAGCTAACTTTTTTACCAAATAGCATTCATAAAAAATAATAACAGATTTGGAAAGGTCGTTGAAAAATAAGTTAAAATGCAATTTTAATTTTCTTGAATTAGCTCTGGATTAATAAAAGTTGGTGTTTAAAAAAGTCGAAGTCCATTTTCATAGCACTTTTGAATACTTTTAACTGCTTAGGAGATAGCTAGCAGGCTAGGGACACGGGAAATTGAAAAGTTAAACCTGAAGTATGACGGCTCGATTTATCGCTGAGGTAGAATTTTTTTTGCTATGAAAATGGAGTACGACTTTTTTAAACATAACTATCTATTTAAAAAAAAGCAGAGCGAATTTAAGAAAGTTACAAGCTCATTTGTACCTACTTATTTTTGAACAACCTTTCCAAATCTTATTATTTTTTATGAATACTATTTGATAAAAAAGCTCGCGTTTGACAGTTTTGTACAGGAATCCCTATGTCGCATATTATAAATAACATTGTATAATTTATTTCTCATTTAATATTAGTCACTTTGTTTTTCTTTCAATGCAACATCCTGTATATAATCAATACAATAAAATATTTTCTAAAAAAAAGTCACAAGAAATCAACTGAGACAACCGGTATATTTGACTTAGTAAAGTAATGAACTGTTCTTTCTTACCCGTATATATCAGATTGTACTGCCCCTGTAAAGTACAACCCACTGAAAACGAAACATGCTACCAGCAGCATTTTCCCATAAACTATTAGAGTTTTTGTTTCAATCAAATAAAAATAGTATTCACTACCGATTTGGAAAAAAAACCGATTTGTTTATTTTCACTCGCCAACTAATCTACCATTAGCGCAAGATCCACCATTTATATAAAAACACGTCCGGATGGTGGGGTTAGGTTCATCGCAAACCAGAGACAAACGCAAACGCAGAAGATAAACACCGTTAGGTCATTTTCTGTGACTTTTTAGAAGGTGAATGCAACAAGTAGGTAGTTCATACACCTACGATGAAAGTCAGTTTTTTCTTTATTTTAATTCCAATTATAGCGAGATGCATCTCTGCTATATACTGATTGTCCTGAGAAAGTTGACCCTGTTTGAATTAATTGTGTATATTTACACAGAGTTGTCCAAAAATGTGGAGCCAAGTAAATATATTTAAAACGTAAAAAGTACCTATGATATTTATGAAACTATAAGGTACTATGAGGCATAACGTATATGAAGTAATATTTTTTGTTATTTATTTACTTTCGACATAATCGGAAATTCCCTAGGGTTTTAGGTAAATGGAGCTCCCTGTATATTTATGCACATTTTAAAAGGTATTAAATAAATTTTTGGTGAGTTTTTGTCAACTGTGTTTTAAAGTTTTATATCCTGGATAAACGCAGTTTATTTGAGTAAACCGCTTTGGTAAATGTTAGACACTTTTATAGCTTGTCATAAGTTTTTACACGTATCCGTGTCCGTATTGGAGTTACGTTGACATAAAGAAATTATTGTCTGTTTTCGTGAAATATCTAGGGGTGTGGTTGGATAAGCCCTCATAATTTTGAGGGCTAACTTAAACCAGGCTTAAATTGAGCTGAACGTATGGCGCATACCAAAATGTGTAGTGAAAACAGGCTTAAGATCTAAGCTCCGCTTAACTGCATACGGAGAATATGGTCATAATAGAGAAATTCAACTTCTCAGTTGGCTAGGAGAGTAATAATTATCAACTTCACAGCAAGTACTGGAAAAAAGGGATCTATGGTAGTTGGAAAAATTTTCTGACGTAGACGGTACTTTGCTTTTGTATATTCTCAACTCACCCTTCGTAAAAAAATACTTTAAAGAAGTTTTTTTGTTTCTGTTTAAAAGAAATACCAACTCAACTCAAGGAAGAAAAGAGAATCTAACAAAATACATACTTTTTATTATAAAATATTTGTAAGACATAAACAAAGACGCCACAATAGTCAGTAAAAAATAAAATTGAATCCTTTTTTTATAAATTCGTAAACCTCTAGTATCTCATTGGAAAAATCCAAATTAAAAATTAAAATTTAAAATGATGGCGATACACAGTTAAAAAATATGTATATTATGCAAGAAGTCTTTTTCCATTGAGATATAAAAGGTTTTATCAATTTGTTCCATTTTTCAAGCACATCGAATAAGTTGTACATTTTTTGAATACTTGAATCAATTATTGATTTACAAAAAAAGTATCAATCCAACTTCCAGCGTTTAACCTAAAATCATCTTTGTGTAAATCGAAATTTGTGAAAAATAGAAAAGCACGGAGCCAAAATTTTAAAAGAGACAGTTAAAATACAATTTTACACATTTTTATAATATAGCTGGATTTGCTTCTTTTGGTAACTATACAAAATAATAAATGTATTGTAATATTTCAATATTACAGAAAAAAGTAAATGCATTAGAAAAAACAACACTTTCATTGTTTTTACCGAATTTAACATTCTGTTCAGCAATTCTAGTACATAGTCGTACTACTTATATTGGATATAAAAATTATAAATAAATTATTCAAGTTCCACTACTTTTAAAGCCTGAAACTTTTGTCCAAGTATTTTCATAACATCGGCGTGTTTCCTTTCAGGTATCTTATAAGAACCATAATTTTCCTTAACGAAAAGAGCAAAACCGGTAGCTTCTCTTTTCGGCGTCGCAACGACCGCCTTAGTTTCGCCTTTTTTGTTAGTTTTATTGATCAACACCTCGAATTTTCCATAGCAATACCCGCAACGTTTTCTTTCTAAATCCAAAGATTTCGAATGTCGACCAAAACTAAAAAAAGGACGAAAATAAAAAAATACAAAAAGAATTTTTCAATGTACCTGTAACCGCATGATGTACATCTGTACGTATATTTAGTAGAAACAACGTAATTATGGCATCTTTTGATGATGGGTAGCTCTGGAAACGTCTTCATCGCTTTGAAAGCCCTAAAAATTAATAATTTAACTAATTTGGTGCATATATCATCATAATTTATAAAATTATGGACCAGAAGACAACAAAAAGTTTTGGAAAAACATATTTCAACCAGGAAGTCACGCCAGACCAGTTCAATATTCATAAAATATACAGGGTGTCCCAGGAGTTCGTAACAAAAACTTGGGTTGTGATATAAAGATAAAATAATAATGGTATTTTATATGAAATTTTTCTTTACGTCCTTCGTTAACGAACTATAGGGCTCTAAAGTTGGGAATGAAAAATGGTTTTTTATTTACAATTATTGAATGGCTGATTGGAAATTAGTAATATTTCAACAGTTAATAAACACCATAATTGCACACTTTTTGGAGTGATGTACAAGTCTGCATACTTGTGAACTCAGGTAACGACGAAAAATAGTGGATTCGCCATTTTTTGGTAAGTAAAGATATCAAGTCCTCTTGTGACATCTCGAACATTAACGTCTCAAGAGTAAATTATTAATAAATCGGTACAGTGTACAACTTTTACATAGTCTGAAAGGACGCAAAAAAAAATTCTGGTAAAGGACCCTACACCATTTTATAGCTAATCCTGGTTCTCGTACGATTTTCGATTTTTTTTTATATGTTGATAACTAAGAGTTTGTGATGGGTTAAAACTGTGCAGACCCTCCGGTTTGGCGGTGGTGCCATCTCGAACTTGCGTCCTGAGCATAGCATTTTGCCACCTAGCACTATAAATCTTGCAATAATAGCAAATGTCTTGTATGTCGGGGGCTAATGCCACACTTCTATGCCATCAGAATCGCAATTTCTCCAGAGGGTGCCTCCGCAATGGTAAATTTGTTAGGCCGATGTTTCAACAGCAAGCGGAAACAATGAAACCGAACAAAATCATCAACAATCACAGGTAGGTTAGTTGGATCCATCCAATTTCTAAATTCCTTAAGAGTGGGCCCCAAAAGACTTCTTAACATTTTCTTGATCCCACGCACCCATTTCTAGTAGTAAATGAAAAATTCGGTAATTCGGATAGGTATCTGTCAAAAGAGCCATCACCCGTGACAGACGTCAGTCGAAACAAGCTCCACAATACTAATACGTATAAGGTAATTGAAGATCAGACAATCGAAAGAGATATACACAACTGAAGTAGGTCGTTTTGCTTATGTTAAAGGAAAAAAATAAAAATAGGCATAGAAGACAATAAGAAATGTCTGACAATTGCCGACTGACGTCTGTCACGGGTGATGGCTCTAGAGATGGGTGCAATGTGGTTTGTGGATGGGTGTGTGGCTTTGAATATAAAACAGACAGGAAGGAGTATTGCGCTGCTTGCTCGAAACCGAATGTGCGACGGAAGCGGCCATCTTAATCAACCAAGTATAACTCATTGTTGTGGTTGTTCTTTGCGGGTGTAGTATTTGACGTGGATGTTTCTCTGTTTTTGGCAGTTTTTAATGCAGCTTAATTGTTAGAGTAAAGCTCAATGTGTGTAGTTACTAGCTATCAATTTAAAATAATATTGACAATACCGTTTGTGTTTATGTGTAAAATTTAAAAGACTAAAGAAAATGGTTAGTTGTGTATACTGTGGCTGTTCCGACACCTAAAAATAAAAATTCTGGTATTACATTTCATGGGTGTTTCAAGTGTTTTCAATGAATACATTTTGGATTATAACAATATAAAACATAATTATTTTTCATTGACATTTAGAGGTTAAACAATAACACATCGTGTCCATTGACGTAGAATAGGGAATAGGATCGCATTAGGACCTGTTAGTTTAAATTTTATATGATACATATTAATCAAATGTATATTATGTAACTGTTACCTTACTACTAGAATATATATTATATTTGTAAAAATTTCATGGAAGAAAACATCAGAAATATTTATACAAAATTAATTTTATTTAAATGGCAATAAATAAATGTTTTTCTATGTTTTTGTTTATTATTTAAGTACCTTATTCCCATCCGATCAATCTATTTTATTTTGTAGTTAATAAAAAATATGCAAATGTTTTAAATTTAGCAATTATATATTGTACATATTTTAATGGTTATATTTTTTTGAAAATGATGAAATTAAAATAGTATCCATATTAAAATACACCATTTTCTGTTCCCTCAAACCCTACGCCACTGTAAAACCGGAAACATTGGTCCGCCATATGCAACAATCATTCTGGTCCCTTGTTATTTATTGTAATGCTTCTTCCTGTCTGTTTTTTATTCAAAGGTGTGTGGTATCAAGAAGATGTTAAAAAGTCTTTTAGGGCCCACTCGTGAGGAATTTAGAAGTTAGATGGATTCAACTAACCTACATAACGTGATTGTTGATGATTTTGTTCGGTTTCATCGCTTCCGCTTGCTGTTGAAACATCGGCCTAAAAAAATTGACCTTTACGGAGGCACCCTCTGGAGAAATTGCGATTCTGATGGCACAGAAGTGTGGCAGACACCCTCATTAGACCCCGACATACAAGACATTTGATATTATTGCGAGATTTATAGTGCTAGGAGGCAAATTATTATGCTCAGGACGCAACTTCAAGACGCCACCACCGCCAAACTGGAGGGCCTGTACAGTTTTAGCCCATCACGATCTCTTAGTTATCATTAAGACTACAGGATATCAAAAAAAATTGAAAATCGTACGAGAACAGTATTACCTATAAAATGGTGCAAGGTGATCATCGTACTTTTTTATTTCCCATTTAAATGGATAAGGAATTTCCAAAAATACGAATTTTTAGAAACATACAGCGATTCATTTAAATATTTAAACTTTGTACCATTTCTGGTTAAACCAGTAGCCATATTGAACAAATTTTAAAATTGACATCACCAAAATTTGTGGAGATGATATCAACCCATTTAAAAGTTACTACTGCATACACCATGAACAATTTTTTAAATGTCTTACCATGATTTCCAATAGTACCCATGTCCGTCAGATACACAATCCGCAATCCACGTAACAGCGTGACACATCTCGTGAATCAACGTATCTCTCAATCTATCGGCTCTATCTATTACTTTTAACGACAAAACTATCCTCGCAGATCTTTCGACGTTGCCGTTTCTTCTGGTGATTTTTTTGCAATAACAAAAACCGCCCGTACTTCTCATTCTATTATTCCATTCTATTGACATATCTTCGGGTAAAATATTATTGAATACTTTGTCGTTATAAAGGACGAACAATTTTTTAACAAGCTGATCTTTATATTTTTTGAAATCGTTTCTAAAAATCCGCGCCGACATGTCGCATTCCCAAATCGGGATGTTTTCTAAAAAAAAAAAATACTATACAGAATGGTTATATGCAAGTTTGAGTCTAATTGTTAAAATTAGCAGCTTTTTTATTATCTTTACTGCTTACAGTGTGTAAAAACCATACAGAATAAATTCATTGCTTTGGATCATATCGTTATCCAACATTACCATCATTCGCTCACAAAAATAAGTTCTCCTAGGGAATAGAGTACAAAAAGTCAATAGGCTGCAGTGCTCCCGGCATCTGAACGGCTCCCAAAACACACAAATAAAAAAGTTCTCCAATCAAAATCGTCTTCCATCAGCTCCTTAGTATGTATCATTTTATAGGTATGCATTTTATATTCTTTATATACAAATGCGAAAAATCTATTCTATAGGGTTATTGATAATAGCCTGGCTGTCAGTGTATTGGGCGGAGTAGAAATCAATGAGACCTCTGGCGGAAAAAATTGTAATTGTCGCAACGAGTAAAACAATTCGTTTTGCATTGTTTTTGAATTATATGCAAGTCAACGTAATTACCGTAAATTCGTACTTTATTTGTTCAACTGTAATCATTTTTGAGGTTATATATTATTATATAATCAGATATATTATGGAAGAGGTTATGTTATTCTATTTTTTGTTTTCATTGCACTTTTATGAAAGTGTCACTTATTTCCTCTATATGTACCTTGCAAACATATATGGCCAGTATTTAAAACTGCCTGTCCCTCATTTATGCACCTAGAAGAAGGCTCAGCATTTACAAATTCAAATAAACTTTGAATAATCAGTGTATACCTAATCCATAATTACAAAAACAAAGAGAAAATAAGTCGGTATTAAAGATTTAAAATATTATTCAATACAAACGTACCTTCCCTTTAACTTTTGTAGATATGACTATATCAAAAATAAAATACAAACACAAAATCAGACCTAAACTTGTTTTATTTTTGATAAATATCAACCATACCTATTATTACTTCAAAAATAAAAATATTAGGAGTCAAAATTTAGTTTAACAACACAAAATACTAAAGCACATAATCAAAGAAAAAGCAAAAGTTTCACAAAACACACAATAAATAGTTATTTATGCAACAAGTGGAGAAAAGTGAGTGTTTTTTGCACGCGACGTGAAATTGTTCAACGAGGTCTTAAGGCCAAGTTGGACAACACGTCGAGTGCAAAAAACACGTTTTGCAAGAGTTGCATATAATATTTTTTCTACGTTCATGCAAAAACTGGAAAATTAGAATATAATATGTTGGGAACCTAACCTAACCTAACCTAATCAAACTCAAACCGTTCTTCTTTTTTGTAACTTTATGGCCTCCACCTTGTCAGTACTCAATCATAGCTGGTTTTCGCCTTGACCATTTAAATTTCAAATAATCGAAGATTTTTGCAATAATTGTAACTCGTTGAGACTAAGTAGTAAGATATACATACACGACGAGTGAAAACTATCTGTATATGGCAAAATACTTATAGTAAAATCATGAAAATTTCTACGTTTGGGTTTTCGGATACGATCTTTCCAACTAAAATATTTTCAAAGATGGCCGACTTCCGGTAGAACCGGAAGTCGACTGTAACATTTTAAATGGAACACCCTGTATATTAATACATATTTGAAATCTACGTAATACTTTAGTATACTTTTGTCTGAAAACTTTTTTCGAACAATGCGCACACTTTTTGAGTTATTGATTTTTTTGTAGAAAATTTGACCGTTGAAGATTCTTCTTGAAAAGATCGTATCCGAAAACCCAAACGTAGAAATTTTCATGATTTTACTATAAGTATTTTGCCATATACAGATAGTTTTCACTCGTCATGGTACACCCTTTATATTATTGTTGTATTAAAGCAGGATGGGACACTTGGTCTGGATTTTTATTTTATTTAAATGTTTATGTTTGTCATAAATCATCACAAAACTGACACTTAAGAATGAAAGATGAGTGCAACAAAAGTTTTGTTGTATTAGTGCAAAAAAGAACCACTTTTTCCATTAAATGTGGTTCACAAAAGTGTTGTTTTTTGCATGAATGTAGAAAAAATAACTAAAGCAGCAAAATAAAACCACTTAAATATCAAAGGGCTAAGGCTGGCATTACGTGCATCCGTTATATCCCACGACACGATGTCCGAAAGTACTCAAAATTTCTTATGAGTGTTTTTCTTGATTCACATTAATTCGATTGTCGTATCCGAAATCACTCCCAATGGACTTGAAGTTTTTCATGCAATGACAAGAATAAGCAGAATGTAGAATACCTACATACTAGTCATAAGAGTTCACTTTTTGATTATATAGTTTGAAGTGTTAACTCACCTGATAAAGATGCTAAAAAACTATATGATCCATATATTTTTTCAACTTTTCTTTCAATCCTGCTAACTTCCGCATCCCATTCCTCATCATCTGAACTACTGCTCATTTTTCCAGCATTTGTTGCAAGTTTTTTTGGTGTTTTCGTAAAAATATTCCCAGGTTTTACTAATCTATCAACATCAGTCTTTTTTATATTACGAGTACTGGCACCAACTGATGAACTATCACTGGTCCAGTTATTTTCCGAACTGTTAGAATTATTACAGTCTGTATTTTTTGTAAAAAGATTTCTTTTACTATAATACTTTGCTTTATCAAAATATCTACTATTTTTAATTTCTTTGTTTGCAGAGTTACACTTTTTATTGGAATAATTAGTGGAATCATCGTCGCTAGATTCATCGTCGAATTTCAATTTTGTCGGTGTAATTTTTGGTGGTGAATTTTCAGAATTTGTATCGGAATCGCATAAAACTTTCAATTTTGCTAACCATGGAGATTTGGAATTATCTCTACCTTTCTTTTCCTGAATGTTATTCAGTAGTAACCGAGATTTTAATTTTTCACTTTCTAAATATGGATTTTTGTAAAGCAGTGACTTTTTTGCTTTCCTATAAAAATTATTTGTTACACAAAGTATTCATTTGAATCGTAAACTAACCTTTCTGATGTCACATTTTTAAGACTTGGTGGTCTAATATTCTTCCGGGGTTCTGTTTTGGATAAAATTAATTCTTTATTTGCTCTCCAAGAGTTTCCGTAAAGGTTGTCCAAAACTTTCAATGCATCTGCATCTTCTATACTTGAATTATCTAAGATAACAAGATCAAATCCATTAATTAAATATATTCAATACATAGAATATAATATATTATTGAAAATGATGAATGATGAAACATGACTTTTCACAATTTTTTAAACAAATACTCTATATTAATAGGTAGTTTTCAAACGGTAATATCTTACCTTGAACTGTTTGAGATCCTTCATTGTTACTTTTTATTATAGAATCCTTTTTATCCACAGTTTCAATTTGCTTTGCATGTTTCACACTATCATCTTTCTGTATGCGACTTTTTAAACTTTGATTCATAATTTCAAATGAGTCTTCTATAACTAAGTTTTCCATTGATTCATCTACTACATCATCTGTATTTGTACTTGCATTTTTGTCAACCTGAATAAATACCAAACTTCTTAAAATAAATATTTTCTACAAAAGCTTTTAAATTACCTTTGGTTTGTCTTTTTTTACAAACATCTCGTCAAATTTCTTATTACAACCTTTGTGAAAAGTAGAGTTTGCAGCATGACCTTTATTGCTAGCCTTAAAACCTTTATCACTACCATAAATGGTAGATAATTCAGTATATGCTGAAGAGATTGATTCATTTTCAATGTTAACATTATTTACCCAATTGGAAATTGCATCTATCTTATGTGTGGGTAATTTACTGTCAGTTTTAGTTTGTGCTTTGGATTCTTGTACAAGATCAATTGAACTTGAATTAGGACTATCAGGTATTACAATAATAGAGTCATCTTTATTGTCATTTTCATTTTTTGATGAATGAAATTCTGCACCTAGAAGTAATTTAATTATTAACATGACATATAAAAATAAAAGCAGATCCAACTAAAATACATTTAAGTTTTGTATACCATTATAATCCGAGGAATTATATTCAGCTGACTCTGTACTATCATTTTCTACAAGATTTACATTTTTTTCAGTTGCCATATATTTGTCATAAATAGAACTTCTAATATTCCTTTTCAACGCTAATATTGATGCACCTCGAACTACAAGTTTTTATAACATTTATATTTTTTAATACCTGTATTGGTAAAAAAACAAACTTTTACCTTTTCTAAATTGTTTTTCACCAGTTTTTAATTTAAATTTTATTTTAGGGGACATCGAGCTTAATAATTCAATAGAATCATTCATTATTGATATTAATATTAAGCAACTATTACTTTAAACTTAAAAATAACAATAGTAATAAACCAAATAACCGTCAAACATTTTAACCTTTCAAATAATTTGATAGCTCCCTGATCGGCCTGATCTCTGGACTATTCTAAATACATTAAAAAGAGTGCGGGTTGCCTAGCCAGTAGTCTTATAGATTATACTTATTTTTACAAATTTAGGTTTTGGGGTGAGAAAATGTATCAATTATTATTTATTCTCAATTATATTTTGCACGTGAATATAAATTTGTTGGTACGATAGATTTAATAGTTCTTTACCATCCCTTTTTTTGTCTAGTTTGTAGGTTTGCACCTTGGTATGCACCTATTAACATTGTCTATAAAAATTTATAGACATGTAATAAATAACCATAATATCCTTTATCGACAAAATTTATAAAAATCGTGTGATCCGTTTCTGTGATAATTGGGCTGTTCCATATTTAAATCTCGAATCCTAACAGGGGGACAGGATCATTCATTAATACGTTTGGGTTGGGCTCAACAGCCAAGGCACTTGAATTATGAATATTTGTACCATCACCCATCTTATCTACCTACTTCCATTCCAGAAGCTTCGTGTCTTCGGCCACCAATTTATCTGGAGGGATCTTCAGTAGTTGATGATTGTGTTATTATCTCCACTCCAAAGTGCTTCCGTCCGAGTCCTTGAAAGTTCTCACAGAAGCAGAGTATGTGAGTAGGTATTTCATCGTAAAGTTCACATTTTCTGCACATAGGTTCACTAACTCTGCTCATTCTGTCCAAATGATTCCTCAGGGTACAGTATCTAGTCACTAGGTCGGTAACTGTTTTCAAATTTCTCTTACCCAGTTTCAGCAGCCTGGACGAGAGTTCCTTGTCTAACTTATTCAGTACACTCTTAGTACGGAGGTATCCTTGTGTCAGCCTCCATTTGAGTTGGTGTTCCTGTTGGTGAGGAACCAGCACCTCGCTCATTGGAATGCTCTGCAAGGTCTTAGACAATCCAAACTTCTACTGAAGGGATGTACTGATGAACATGCTAGAGCAGCTATTGAACTACCAGGGAGTAGGCTTAGGAAGAAAGTAGGACTCTTAACAGGGCACTGCTGTATGAGGAAACACCTCCACAACTTAGGAGTAGAGGAAAGTTCCCTATGTAGGAGTTGCGTCATGACTGACGAAACGCCAGTCCATGTTCTCTTAGAGTGCCCACACTAGGCTGTAGTACACAGGCGAATCTTCGGAGTCCCTGTTACGGTCCCTGGAGACACAAGCAGGCATCCAGTGGATAAGGTTGTAGCCTTCATTGATTGGCTCGGCTTCATGGATGTCTAGGTAGCAGGAATGGCACAAAGGGCCCTCCAGTGGTCTCAGTGCCGGAATCTTGGCTTGAGCTTGTCTAGGTCAAGGCTCGCCTGCACATTTAGTAGTAGCATTGTCTATACTTTCTTTCAGGCAATGGTAGTAGTAGTGGTGTTCCTTAACTAGCCAGTCTTATGTAATCCTTTGTGATTCCACAAAACGGTTCCAGATCTGTGAAGGCTCCTTTAGAGTCTTCTTTAGCTAGCTGGTCTGTCATTTAATTTACTGCAATCCCTTCATATGCCAGCATTCATATTAGAGACACTTTGTTGTCTCTTGCCAGCATGTTAAGGAATTCTTTACAGTTTTTTACCAGAGTGAATTAAATAAAAAATAAAAACCTATCTTAAAATATAATTTTATTAAATCACAATAATTCTGTTATTACATGTATTAGATCAAAGTTTTATAAAAAAAAAAAATTAAAAGCACAATTCTTTCAATCCAACAACCATTAAAACCTCACCAGAAATTTTAGTAACTTATTATTTTCGATTCACGTAAATATATTGATACTTTCCTATCAAAAATAAAATTATCGGAAAATACATTTTAATAACCGAACGACTCATGCCTGAAATTCGTACATTTCCACAAACAAAATAAAATATGTACTCTGTACACACGCATACGTCGTTTTTATGGATAAAAACATTTTTTTTGTATCAATAATAATTATTATCTATCCTCTATTAACTAAAGTGATTTTTCAATGAAATATCTAATAGCGTTTTCGGTTTATTTGTCTCGGTTGCACTTAGAGCATATGAAAGCGACCTTTGTGGTGTGTTTTGTTTTATATTTCTACTGCTTTAAAATATAAATAGATCTCTCTCAAACGGATCTAAAAATATTGAGAGAGCAGCGAGAGCACTTCTGAAATAACCATAGTGGTGTAAAATTAAAAAAAAAACTAAGCAAGTCCTTCGGTATTGCGTCCATATTTGATACCATTTCATCTCTTTTGAATGAAAAATCCTTCAATAGGGCATGTCAACGACAGTTGACATTGACAATACTCCAGTGGTAAAACAATAAACAATAGACACGATGAAGAATTATCAAACAACAAACAACTGTTAACCTATATTATATAGTATTAAATATGCAAGCTCAAAAATTAAAATAACTTTAAAAATAGGTACACTGAAGCAGAACCAACCAAACTCAAACTCTCAAACACATCCATCATTATAAATCAGCATAACCTCACTATTAAGTACCACGCTTTGTTTATTGTTTTGCCACCAGCTTGTTGTCAAAATAGTTTGTGGCGTCACGTGGACATGCCCTATAATCTTCTGAAAAGTAGTCGCGATATCAATGAGGTTAGATTTGCTATATCTCGCCATGTATGTTCGATTGTACAATCGAAGTAAGATCACAGATTATAAAGAGAACAGATGCGAAAGCTTGACAGAGAACATTAAAAAAGAGAGAGATGGGTGGACATACCCATTTAAAGGTCCATCGTCGTTTGTCGACTCCGTTCGGGCCTCCTCGCGAAACTTTTCAACAGGGTTATCAATTTGCATCATATTTCCCTCAATTCATGATTATGCGTCGAATATTTTATAAGCATTATTTTTAGTGTGATAGTTATACAGATACAAATAGGTACTCGACAACTACTTGTTTTAAATCAATTTCATTAACATTAAAAGAATTCTACAATTTAAAAGATTATAATGTATAAAAATCCTACCATAAATATATACTTTTTTCACAAACCATCTTTGGCAACCATGAACAATAACCGTGACGGTTTGGCTCAAAAATTAAAATACAAAACGTCAGTTTTGACACTTCAGTTTGAAGTTGTCAATCTGCGATATTATTTGTGTTATTTGACTAATCGATTGTAGGTTGTGGTAATATTAACTGGAAATAGTGTATATTAGTATATTATTTTAATAAAATGAATAAACGTCACGGGGGAGTGTATTGCTCATACATAGACTGTCCAAATAAATTTCATTCGGAAAGAAAAATAGAGAACCGGCACTGGAAATTGTCATTGTCTCCAAGTCAACATTGCAATTCGGTAAGAAATTCTGAAAATATTTTAAACTGGCAACATCGCGGCCATACCGAGTTAAAGGTCCAAGGTCATTGAAATCGGATTTGAAAATCCTTTGATGTTTTGCCGGCATTCGTATCTGTTCTCTTCTATAATCTGTGGTAAGATCGAGATTGCTTGTAGTGGAATTAGTATCAATCTATGTGTATGACGTAATGAATTTCAGAGAGAGTGATTTCCGAGCATGTAAACCGAAAACACTATAATTCTGGAATGGTTTTGCTAACATCAGGATTGACTAAGCATTGTTATTGGCAAATTCAACTTGGAACCAATCAATCACAAGATTTGTACGATGTAATAGTTTAGATGGACTGAATACCTATACATCCTCCAGCCGTAAGACTCATCTAAAAAACTGGACGCCAGAGACAACCAGCCTGGACGCGAAGTGACTCAAAATGATACATAAAACGGTGCAAGCGTAACTGATCTCAGTAGAAGTGCAAAATAAACTGTTTTATTTTTAGACAGGAACTTTAGAATCCAATGATTATTATTGTTTTCAAAATATTAAAAATATCAAAATAGGAATATGTAACGAATTTTTCAAAATATTCACTGTGTCCAGAGTTCCACAGAGATAATATGGAGCAATGCAAAAACAACCTTTCACACTTTCACACTCATATAGTTTCTCTCACTCAATCAGCAACCAATTTATAGTCATTCGTGCGTTTGGATTTTGCTCAATGCCTAAGCAATTTCAACGGTCTGTTAGAGAGTTCCTTGTCTACCTTGTTTAGTCTATTCTTTGCATGGTGTGTCCCTTATCTATCCAGTTCTCAATTTGCCCTCTTATGTAATCTTTTGTGATTCCAAAAAACGGTCCGCCATTTCATTGCCTGCAATCCCCTCATATACCCATATTGGAGATATTTTGTAGTCTATTCTATACAGTTTTCTACCAATCTAAACCTAATTCAATTTACAGTGAAGTACACGATATTTTCAGAGCAGCTATGACTTGTTTAATTGGGGATTCAAATTAAGATCGCAGCGCCAACTGAACTATTTCTTTGTGCATTGTAACCTCAAATATCTTGTATAACATTTCCATTGTTTTATTAAAGTTGAGACGTTGCCTTTGGTTTTTTTTTTCGTTTTTTTATTATATTTATACTAGTTTCAAAAGTATTGTTAATTGTATTTATTATACAAATTTTATGTCAAAGTTATAAAATCATGTACAAAGAAATAGTTCCATTTCTGCCACCAGATAGAGTATCGCTTATATCGAGTTCTCAATTGTGCTTGTCTTTAGGCAAGCCATAAACAAAAATGTATTGAATATTTCAAATATTGAAATTGAAAATAAAGCAGTTACTTTGCTTTTCTACTAAGGGGCCATCCATAAAGTACGTCACACGAATTTTAGGACTTTTGAACCCCTCCCCCCGTCCTTGTCACAGGTTGTCACATTTTTATAACCCCCCCCCTCCTGATGTGACGTCACACATTTTTTTAATTTATATAGATATATATTTAAAAATAATCGAGAGAAAACAGCTATTTTCATGTTTTACTTATTTTTATTAAATAATAATCTAATAAAATCAACATAAAGTCCAACATTTCATAAAACCGAAAAAACAAACGACTACTAGTTAGAAAATAATAAACGATTAATTATATTATTACTCCTTTGATCGTCGGAAAACGCCGGCATTTTTTGCTGGGAGTCGTAAATCATGTGCGACACCTGTTTTTGGTAGTATACGAGGTGCCGGACGGTTAATTCATTTGTGAAGGGTGCTATTAGAAAATATGTTGACTTTATTCTTGTTTTAAAAAATATTGGCAATTTATATAAATTATATATAAAATAATGAAATATTAACAAACAAATAAGTATTATGTACATTCTTAAAAAGTTCGTAAATTTTCAAAAATTTTAATTCACATCCAAACTTTGCGTTTTAGTATTTTAAATTTTAACATGTGACGTCACAAAAGTATTGACCCCCCCATGCCCCTTGTCACACGATGTCACACTTCGGTGATACCCCCCCTCCCCATTAACGTGTGACGTACTTTATGGATGGCCCCTAACCCAGATTTGCGCATTTTGTAATCTTTGGTTGCGCCAGGTCTATTTACTTTTTTATAAATGAAAAATATATAATTATTTAGCAATATATTTCTCACACCAAAAATACTTATTGAGTTATAATAAAAATAATGGTAAATAGCAGGATATTTTTCCCGTGTTAACTTTGTAGGCAGAATGTATTTGTATTACCTCTACCGCTATGTCACCAAAGTTACGCTTTTCAATAGTAAGCGATCGGTTTTACGATTTCACAGTTTGCAATTTTTTAACATACTTTTTTAAGCGCTGCTATTTCAAAGAATTTCATATAAAATATTTCGTTCTGTTTAGGTTATTCATACCAAAACAAAGAAATACTTAAGAGTTGGACGTAGGAGCAGATGAAGACGGCCAATATTTTGGAGTAGCGATAACTGAATGTATCCATTACTAGAATAGATTCAATTCGAAACAAGTCATCGAAATAATGTTGTCGATCCTGACTATAAAATTTAGTAAATGACGTATTATGCTGTTAAAACTTATACCTAATTAATCAACTACACTTTGCTGCTAGATACTTACATTTGCATTAACTAAAATTATCATCACTACACTTGTCTGGTATAAAGAAAAGTTCGAGTGTAGAGAAGACATTTCTATTCCTTGTAGTAGAAAGTGATTACAATATACAACTATAAAACATAAAACAGTCAAATCTATATGTACATTAGTTGAAACGATAAAAACAATTTTTTTTAAACTAAATGTATAGAAAAATATTTTTCCAAGACACAACTACAAAAAGGCCACTTTGAATATTGACAGACACATAATCCAAAAAGGTAATTGATTACCGAGCGAGATATTTCACGACAGACAGTTGCTACCTGTGTCAAGCAACAGTAACGGATAGGACAAAGCAAGTCTTAAAATTATCAGAAGTAACAATAAAAGGTTAAAGAAGCTATAAAAAGCATTAATTTGTAGAAGTAAATGCCAATGAAAAGCATGGTCGATAAGAGTTGGTAAATAATCCAACACATTTATTCATATTTCAATTTATTTTCTCGATGTGACAACTCTGTAAGAGCCCGAAATTCAACAGATTTGCTTTTTTAAGAACAGATATATGGAGCACCCCACAGTTTTCCACAATAATACTATTTATTGTTTATCAATTTATACATTAAAATTATTTTCTATTTTTTAGTTTATCCTATTATAAAAGCATGTTTTTTAGTTTTTTTTTAAACTAGATTTCGACAATAAAATTTAAGGTGCCAAAGTGATACTGAAGCAGGTAGTATAGGGACTCCCCAACAGAGGGCGGACAGTAGTAAAGGTTGTTTCGAGCTAAAGAGCAAAGAGCAAATTGCAAAATTCTATACTTTTTTTTATCAAATTGGAAGATTTCATAAATTTTTCTATTTAATATATTTAAAAAAAATTATGTAAGCTATTGGTTAAAATATTCATCGCCTCTTTTTTGCTGCGGGTTGTAAAGGAGTAACGATTTCTGAAATAATTCGTATGAGGAGTCTGACTCCGACAGACTCCGAAAAAATAGTTGCGACGATGCCACAGAATGAAGTCATGAAAATATCGTAAAAGAAGGCGGGGTTGAGAGTGATCCTTGTTGATTATTCGGTGCTATCATATAAATACGACCAACGGAATGGGGTGTAGCGAGTTGCCACAGCAGCTACCAGATGAGAGTTACAAACATAAAAACAAACAAACATACATGCAAGTGAAGCTAATAAAAGCGTGTTAAAAAAGTTAAATCTACAGTCTCTCTCGGTAATCAAATTCCGCTATTTGGTAATCTTATGTCTCCTTTTTTATCATTTTCTTAATTATCACAGAAAATCATGTTACACAACATTAGAAAGAAAAAAAATTGCGCGGTTCTCTAAAACGTCGTTCATTTATTTATCTATTATATCAATAGAGAACCAACGGTTGCTTTTTATATATTTCATTTGATTTATATATTCATATTTATAAAAATACCTATTTATGTTTTAAATTTAATCACATGTGAATCGTGGCGGCGGTATATCTGGCTTCTCCTCTCCTCCATCCCCATTGGCTAGGACGATACTAAAACAAAATAGATGGACATAAAACAAAGTGTGGATTAGGAAATTAACTTAAAAAAAATTTATTCCAAGTTTAGTAGACAGTTGGGGCCAGTTCAATAGTATTTTTCATATTAAGCTAAAAATGTTACTTATTTTAGAACAATATTTTTGAGGTTTGTAGAAAAAATTTTGTTTGCATCTCATGCGCGAAATACTTTGTTGACCAAAGTAGCATTTCGCACAATAGATACAAAAATATTTATTTCTTCACACTATAGTAGAGATTTCAACGAACAAAAAGCCCACCGACATTTTGATAAAAGCTGATATTTTGACGCGAGAATTTTCCATTGAAAATTAAGGTGTATTTGGGACAATTAAGGTTAAGTTTTCCCGTAATGTACAGGTTATGTGTAAAAATTGTGAATACAAAAGTTGTGGAGCTTTTTATTACACACAACTTTTTCCATAGGACCTTAAAAACCCCCTCCCACTTGCCGAACTCGGATTGCCCGTAAATTATTTTTCTTTTAATTTTGATCACATTTTTCTCCTTTTCTAATATGGGTTTTATCCTACTGTTATTTTTTTTTGGTTTCAAAAATTATTAACCCTGGTCTATGTTTAGCAGGCCAAGGGCAGTTTTTTAGAATCTGTCACTTGATTAATTCGACATTTCACCACAGATTATAAAAGAGAACAGATGCGAAAGCTTGGCAGAGAACAGTAATAAAGAGAGAGATGGATGGACATACCCATTAAAAAGACCATCGTCATATGTCGACTCCGTTCGGGCCCCTTCGCGAAACTTTTCAACAGGGTTATCAATTTGCATCATATTTCCCTCAATTCACGATCATGCGTCGAATATTTTATAAGCATTATTTTTAATGTGATAGTTATACAAATACAAATATTCGACAATTACTTGTTTTAAATTAATTTCATTAACATTAAAAGAATTCTACAATTTAAAAGATTATAATGCATAAAAATCATACCATAAATATATACTTTTTTTCACAAACCATCTTTGGCAACCATGCACAATAACCGTGACGGTTTGGCTCAAAAATTAAAATACAAAACATCAGTTTTGACACTTCAGTTTGAAGGTTGTCAATCCGCGATATTATTGGTGTTATTCGACTAATCGATTGTACGTTGTGGTAATATTAACTGAAAATAGTGCACATTAGTATATTATTTTTATAAAATGAATAAACATCACGGGGAAGTGTATTGTTCATACAGAGACTGTCCAAATAAATTTTATTCAGAAAGAAAAGTGAAGAGCCGGCACTGGAAACTGTTATTGTTCCCAAGTCAACATTGCAATTTGGTATGAAATTCTAAAAAAATTTTAAACTGGCGACATCGCGGCCATACCTAGTTAAAGGTCCAAGGTCATTGAAATCGGATTTGAAAATCCTTTGATGTTTTGCCGGCATTCGTATCTGTTCTCTTCTATAATCTGTGATTTCACGTGAATTTTCTGATTAAATGTCAGAGTATGTTAAATTTTTTTGTTATATTTTCCTATTTTATTTATTGGGTATGTGAAAAACAGTTGAGTGTCAGACATACAGGAAACGCTCTAGCAGTCCTTAACTATTAGCTGCCTTCTCTCGTGCATAATAGTCTCGACTTTCCGTCCTATTTTTTTATGTTACTATGTTTGATTTTCCCGTAAGGTAGGCAAAAAAGGGAGTTTCCATCCGAATCTTTTGCCGCCTGCCTATTTCTTATGTAGACTTAATATGAGGCAAGGTATTTAAGTATGGAGAATACGGTATGTATATTGGGTTGACATTCACTAAGACCTAATAGATCTATTGTTCTCCCTTTCCTCAAATATATTTCTGGAAAAACTCTCAGGGACTAATAGTCCTCTTAGTCGTATTCCCTGAAGGAGTTCAATTTGTAGAATTATTTTATTTTCTACCATATTTTATCAAATTTTATTCAATGTTTTTGGAAAAATAATTCAAGGTTTTTGAATACCTACATGACGAAAAATATTTAAATTATTTAAAAAATTAAAACGATTTTCATTTAATCGACAATAATAGAATAAACTTACCCTAATTAAGATCTGTCCGCTGGTGGTATGAGGGTTTCTATAAGCGTAGAACACCCAATACGTCAATCCTGATACCATTCCGATCAATAAAATTATGGCTAAAATACCCGACATTCCGACATCGTTTCGCGTACCATTAACGACAACTTTTCCAGCTAAAGCCATCTTGTCCGGATCATCGTTAATGGAGCTCGTATCGTGATTAAATATATAAGCGTTACTGTTAGTTTGAGATCCGGTTTTCGAACATACCGAGACGTTCTTTATACTAGTATTATCACAACCATAGGCTATCCAATTTTGTCGATGTCTATCGTATCCTTGAGAGCATTTGTTCATGGCCGGACACCAGTAACACTGAAATTTAAATTTACAAGATGTTATTTTAGTGGAAAAATCGTATCATTCCTACGTACCTGGTAAACGAGTTTTCTCGATAAGCATGAATTGCAGTCGTGGGCGTCGAGACATGTCGGAAGGGCTTTTAATACGATCGTAGTCCAGTCTTTTATGTAAGTTTTGTTGAAATTTACTCTGTCATATTCGTAAATTGTTTTTCGACGAACCACTGCAAAATAGAGGATTAAAATTAACAAAAAAAACTTTTCTTTTGTTATTTGTTGTATACTTAAATCAACGTTGTTTTATTTGTAATACTTGTTTGTTTAAATTAATGTACAATGAAAATGTCACTTCATAATCATAGTCGATGACGACACGAGCGGCTAATTGTATAAATCAAAGTGTATGAACGGGCGGAATCAAGCTGACCACACATACAGGCTTTAAAACCTTTTATTCTGTTCATATCACCTATCATCTATCTAAAGCAATGTCAGATATATTTTCTGAAATTGTTGGGTTCACTATACATTATTTTTTTTTATTTTTTTTTGCTTTATTCCAACGTTGGAATAAAGAATTCAAAAATATTGTGGTTTAATTTCCCAAGAAATTAAAAAAAGAATGAATAATATACCACAAGGAACATACAGAAGATATTTTCACTATACATGTTTCCCATTATTAGCTCGATATGTTCTTAGAAAGCAAGTTTGAAAATATTTAATAAAAAAATACATAATATAAATTTATTTGTAAGCATTAAAAAAAGTCGCTCGAAATTGTTATAAAAAGAGAAATTAATTAGAACAACTCCATGTATGCCCGCTATATTTGAGAAAATGTTGAATATCTGGCACCGCAGTTGCAGGTGGCCAATATCGTCAATAATCGAGTAAAATATTGCTTATAATATTACGGAGTTCGGGTCACTTCTAAGGCGGACCACTATAACAAAATATTTTATGGATAGGGAGGCTACCCTTTTAAACGATGGACTAGCTAGGCTTTCATGGGCGTGTGTCAATTCTGTTTGTATGAATTGATATCAATATCATATTTATTTGTTAGTAGACGTTAGGGTAATTTTTGTAAATATAATTCATTGATAATTAATTAGAATGGCATTTTGGAGACCATTTGAAACGACAGTCCAAGATGATGCGCGGGAATCTATTAATTTGGCTCCACAAGCAAATGACTTAGCAATAAATGATAATGATGATAGGACCGAATTTAAAAACAAAGATTTACATGTTCAGTGTCAACGCGTTGAGAATGTGTTTAAATAGTTTAAATGCGTATAAAAAGTACTTACAGAATACAGTTTGGTCCATTATGTAGGCGTCGGATAGACCCACTTTCACCGGGTGGTGTAGCTCTTGAATTTGATCGACAAGCAACGGTATCTTTTTATAGACGAAAACAATGTCGCCGTTGCTAAATAGAGTGACTTGGAAGGTAAATTCGCCGTCCTCTGGTTTGTCTTGTAGATTAACTTTTTCCCATTCGACGGTAAAAGCGGTACCGTTATCGAAGTACTTGATGAAACTTGTGTTGGTTAAGCTGGTGTCGAAATTGGCCATCAATGGGGCTATGTATTGTGTTGCAGCTAACCAAGTGTGAACGTAGTCGCCGGTGTAAAGAAAACCGCCGGTGGCTATGGTAACGTTTTTAATTAAATGTCCGTAAAACGGGAAGCTGAATGATAATTTCACGGTCTAAAAAGATAATTAAGTATTAGTTGACAAACTTATCTTAATATTAGAAAAACAAATACGCAAATGAACAACTTGTGACAAATCGTAGATAAACAAAGAGTGTCTCGGTCTGAGATAGTGTTGCATTTAGTAACATAGTGATTTTCTAATGGCGTTTCGTTCTATTTCTAATTAATATCTGAGAATTATTATTTTTTAAATCAATGGCTTGATGAGCATAGTTTAGAGCTCTCCGCTATTCAAAACCATATCAAACGAACCTCAAATAGCGTCAAATAGAGGAGTTCAGTCTAAGGTCAGTGAGGCGAGGCCAACTGACATTTGACATAACTAGCGACTGAATAATAGAAATGAAATGGTGACATGCCAAGAGTTCCTATAAGTATTAGCCACCGATATGTTGAGTAGGTATTCTGCTAAAAAATCATTTTAAATTACAAGATTATATGCATTGGGGGTGTATTCATTATTTTAATAAAGCAATAGTCTACTACTACTACTACTGGTTCCGGCAGGCCCATTGTGCCATCCCTGCTACCTAGACATCCATGAAGCCGAGCCCTTCAATAAAGGCCACAATCTTTTTCAGTGGATGCCTGCTTGTGTCTCCGGGACCATAACTGGGACTCCGAAGATTCGCCTGCGTAGTACAGCCCAGCTCCATCCACATGCTTTCCAACTGCACAGCACTCCAGAATCCTAGAGCACAGTACCTGGGAGATTACTGGATAGAAGAGGAACATTTACCTAAGTTGAAGCCTGCAGATATCCTAAAATTCCTCCGGGAAATAGGACTAAAGGAGCTACTAGTTTCAGAGACTCTCCTCAGAAACTAAGTAGAAGTAAGGGGGCACAATAGATCTTTTAGGTCTCAGTGAATGTTACCCCAAATATACATACATACATACAGCCCAGTGTGGACACTCTAAGAGAACATGGACTGATGTTTCGTCGGGGGGGTGCAATAGGTGTTCTCAATGATAAAAAACATGCAAAAATCTTATGTTTTTAATGGTAGACCTCAACTGTCATTCTTGTCAGAAAAAACCACTTTTTGTTGGCCACACTGACAAATTGTAGATAAATTATTCTTTGGTATAAAAGCAAACTCCAAAAATTTTTTTCAAAAATGTATATATCTCATTTATACAGGGTGAACAAATACCATGAATTGTTAGGCTAATTTTCTAATACGCTTAGTTTATTACAAAATCCATCCTTTTCGCCATCTTTCAGTTTTTATTTCACCTTGATATCTCGATTTCTTTTGAAGATACACGTATTCAAATAAAAGAGTGGGATTTTATAAACACCCCAACTCGATTGAGGTTATACGCTTCGGGGGTGTATTCATTATTTTAATAAAGCAATATAGATGTTCGCAATAATAAAAAATATGCAAATTCTTTTGTTTTGAATAGTAGACGTTAACTGTCATTCTTGTCAGAAAAAACAACGTTTTGTTGGTTACCCTGACCTTACGACTGAACTCATTTATTTTATAGGTTCACAAATGGGATGGAACAGAGAACTGATAGTAATCGACAGTTCTGAATCAGTAATTTCAAGAGGTTGGAACGATTTTTTTCAACTGCGCATGTGTACTAGTGCTATTACTGTAAACTACTGGTGGCTGGAACGAACCTTATGTTAACCAATATTTGTGTGTCAATGCACAGTACATGATAGGAATCAATTTATTCGTTAACTTGGCTATCACTTATTTCCTGTATCACAAAATTAAAAAACCATTTTTCGAGTAGTTAAAAAAAAACTTACCGCAGCTCTTCGATGCGAGTTTGATAGATGATCGCTGACTATAACGTCGGTCGTATCCGACAGGTTAACCCAATAGAAGTGCCCAATATTTGGATCGTCCAAAATGGATGTATTGTAAAAGTAATTGGGATCCTAAACAAACAACGGAAAAACAAATATTAAATAATAAGAATAAAGTTGGATAACAAAAATTTAGAAAATTAAGATGTTATGAAATGGCAGAGTTCACAGAATACGAAGTAGAAGGTAAAAGTTATCTTTAAGGCATAATTCAACAAGTTTCTTATTCAGAAGTGTACTAATTACTATAATAATATGTTGGAGACTTCAGATCACAAGCTACAATTCAAAAAGTTTTTTATTGATGAAATAGCCAAGAATCGTGGGATAACAGTGCTTCGTTTGCCGCCATACCATTGTGAATTAAATGCGATAGAGTTAATATAGGCCTAAATGAAATGTTTTTAAAAAGTGTCAAGGTTGAGCAGCAAAACTTATATTCTGGATTTGTAATAAAATAAAGCGAAGTTGACCAAAAGCACCACTTAAAATGAACGATTACACCGAGCGTCAGCGTGCTGATCGCGAAAATCCTTTCGGAGCCCTCGTCGTACACAAGTGCGAAAAGGAAAATATAAGAAAAAAGCTTCAAAGAGAGAGAAAGAATAATTGTGCGCGGTTATGAAGGCTTAATTCCAGAAACCAGTGGCCGAATGTTGATTGCCTCCCTATTCTAACCGATGTTGCCAGAAGCGCATATTAATTTGTACAAATTATATTTTTGTCTCGTTTTCGTTGACTTTTTTTCGAAGTCATGCATAATAGGTGGAACTAAACACTTCTATCATTCTTTCTGTAAAAAGTACACTGTTGCCAGATGAAAGTGTTTAGTTTCACCTATTATGCATGGCTTCGAAAAAAAGTCAACGATAACGAGACAAAAATATCATTGGTACAAATTAATATGCGCTTCTGGCAACAGCGGTTAGAATAGCCCCCCTATTCTAACAACATTCGGCCACTGGTTTCTGGAATTAAGCCTTCATGACCGCGCACAATTATTCTTTCTCTCTATTTCAAGCTTCTATTTCGCACTTGTGTACGACGAGGGTTCCGAAAGGATTTTCGCAATCTGTATATCTACATAGTATGCTTCTACTTAATCCCTGCTACCCAATCGGAGAAAAAAGTAAATTGACTGCCTAGTTAAACAAATAACTATTGATTGAAAATATTTATATACCACAAGGAACATACAAAAGATATTGCCAAAAATTATTTTAGTATTATTTTAGAGGATGCTGAATACGAATATAATGTTCTTCTTTTCTCAACTAATTGTGAATCTCCATAGGGGTCTACATACGAAGTAAAGAGTATATTATACACTTCCTTATGGTTCACCCTGTTGAAAAAAAATTTGCAAAAAAGAGAGTTCATTCAATAAATTTGTATTTTCTGCTGCTGTTTCTATCCTCATTTCAGAAATGAGTATACTCACATAAACAAAATACTCACCGTTTTAGAACTGGTCACATTGTGTTTGGTCAGAGATTCATTGAACTTTTTACTACCCTCTTCAGTATCCAAATCGCTGGGGATTTTAAAATTGTCGATAAAATCATCGTCACTATCATGTTCGATATCGCTCGTGTTGTTCGTTGTACTTTTATTTACGGTAACGTTATTTGTTTTTGAAATTGTGACGTTTAAATCTAAACGAGATGGTATTGGTGTAGTAGTAGTAGTAGTAGTACTAGTTGTTAGGTTACGTCTAGTACCAGTGCCGTTTTCCCCTAAATTTTTAGTTAAAAGAGTTATGTTGTCGGAAGTTTTTTGAAGAGGCACCGATACTACCTAGAAATAAATAGAGGAAAAATTAACACTTCCGGTATATCAAGATAATATTTCGTTTCAACTCAACAATACAGGGTGTCCAGAAACTCTCCTGCCATACGTAAACTACAGTTACTAGTGGATGTGAACTTCCATATAAATTAACTAAATAGAACTCTTAGCAAATATGTATTTGCAGTGCGAGCAATAAAACAACATACTAACATATTTGTAGAAAAAACGGTGTATTTCGCTCAATTTCATAGTTTAATGCAATATGCCATATGGTATTGAATTTTGGGGGACTGCTGTATCCGCAGTTCTGTATTCATGGCTCAAAAAAGAGCAATTAGAGCGCTTTTTAATTTAAAATCTAAACTTCTTGTAGACCATTTTTTTAAAGAGAATAGAATAATGACCATGACAAACACTTATATTTACAAAACTTCTTTATTAATTCACAAGCATCAAAAGGAACTCCTCACCCCAAATGACAGATATAATACCTCCAAACTATAAATACCTATTGTCGCACTCGAAAAGGCCCTTTATAAATTAAACAACTTCTACATCAGTATGTTTTTTATAATATCTTTCTGATGAATTTTTAATTAAAACCTTTTTCTCTTATTTTACTACTTCCAACGCTTAGGCTAAAATCACTGTGTATTTTATTTAAATTTATATATGCTTTGTACTTTATATTGTGATTTTGTGGAATAAATATCTATCTATCTATCTATCTATGATATTTTAAGTCGATTTAGCTCAAGTTGCCTTAATCCGAAAATGCTTCTTAAGGGAGCTATATACAGACCTTTGAAGAAGACGTCCTCTTATGATTTTTCTTCAAATAATTCAAATTTTTTTCAGATCCATCACAAACATGTCAGTCGGGGGTATTTATATTTGAAAATGATATTTTCAAGTTTTTCTTTGTATCCGACATCGAATTTGGAAAATTCAAGATAATTTACATAAAAAATGTTCTTCTTTCAAATCGATATCATGAACCGTTTTCGAGAAAAATTAATTTGAACTTTTTATGTTTCTTACATAAAATGTTTTCAGAAAAACCGTTAAGTAGGTACTTTTTTTCTTATCAAATGATCTACAAAACTAATCTTTGCACGTCAAAAAATTACGTTGGAATTTATGAGCAAAGAACATTATTAATAATATTCCAAGTGTCAATAGTATATTATTAACCGAGCAATTTATGATAGCCAATATTCACGATGGGTGACGTCATACACTACAGTGTATTATGAACCATAATTCACGACAGTTGATATATGGGTACCATATACCTTTTGTAAGGAGTTATTATTAGGTGGTCGTGGACAAAAACAGTTCTTAAGTCAATTCAACTTGACTATTTGATTATTATTGTAATATCAATCAAATGTTGAGTACCTTCAAATGAAATTTCAAAAATGGACCATAAATGCAATTTTACAATAAAAGTAAAATTACAGTAGTTTTGGTTATGCTGCCAAAAATCGTAAAATTGGGGAAATCTTTTTCGGATGACACACAAGCACCTCAAAGGTATTACAGTTACTGACGGGACTCTCAAGTTGGCGCCACCCGTATAAATATGGGGCGCCACGGGTCAGTTCTTATCTATAAGTAGGTAATATGTGCCTTACTTACAGTATACAAGATGCAGACTAAGTAGAGAGGGAATCATTAAAAAAACCACCTCCCCACTCAGACAACCTGGGACATGCCACAAGACGGTATGATGAAAAAGTACAACTTTTCGAAGAAATTCGTTACAGAATTAAGCAAAAAGAAGGAATGGGACCAAATACCATTACCGGACTTGGAAAGAAGGCCATTCAATGGTACACAGATGGCTCAAAAGCAATAGGAGGAACTGAGATAGGAGTGTTCGGGCCAGGAACCAAACACTGCGAAAGCTTGGGAAAAACCCCAAGTATCTTTCAAGCGAAAATCCACGCAATAAGAAAGTGTCCCAGTTCAATATTGATAAAGGATACAGAGGACAAAGGATTATTATAATGACAGATAGTCAAGCAGCCATTAGAACACCGATCTCTTGCGTAATCAGTTCCAAAATGGTGTAGGAATGTCTAGACAAACTCAATGAACTATGCGCGAACAATATAGTTACCTTACTATAGATTCCAGGACACACTGGAATAGAAGGAAATGAAATAGCAGATGAACTAGCAAAGGGGGGGCTAAAATACCTTACTGAGGGCCTGAACCTTTTTGCGGAATCAGCTCCAATGTAATATTGGAAGAAACAGGTGAAGCCGAAAGAAAGAGATCTGACCATTGGAAAGATCTAGTAGGGCTTGGACCATTAAAGATTCTTCTGGGCGACTACAACCTGCTGAGATCAAATGAATGCATAAGTCAAAGTAAAACTGCGCTAAGAGTTTTAACAAGAATCCTAACGGGACATTGTCGCCTGGATGGGCACCTGAAAAAGCTCAAAATAATGGAGGTAGAAGAATGCAGATATTGTGTCATGGAAGAAGCAGAGGCTCTCCTCAGAAACTAAGTAGAAGTAAGAGGGCAGAATAGATCTTACAGGTCTCAGTGAATGTTACACCAAAAATACATACATACATACTTACACTATTGAATTTGGATGAATTTGAAGAACTTATTTTTCAACGTACCTTTTTTGTATATGGCATTGTTGGTTTTCCGGTAACATTTTCAACTAACGTTGTATTTGAGTCGTGATTTGTTAAATTGGAAGTGTCTCGTTTGAAAATGTTATGCGATGCATTTTCTTCGAGTAATTTAAAATCTAGTTGGTCCAAAGAGGAATACGAGTCGTCCAATTGGTACTGATATAAATCTGCAACAAAAATTATCTATTTAAAAAACAAAGTATGCACGGGAAAATTTACGTACGATATACACTCGGATATACATACTGTGTTATTTATAAGATGCGACATAGGAATTCCTGTACAAAACTGTCAAATGCGAGCTAACTTTTTTATCAAATAGCGTTCATAAAAAATAATAGAGAGATATAGCTGTGACAAATCCTGTGCGACGTTATTACCGCAGACGTTATATTGACAGTTGAGCATGCGCAGAATGACGTTATTTACGGCAGAACAACACCTCACGTAATACGTTGCTCTATTCTACTACAGAATCGTATAAATCCGGTAGCGGCGGTATCTGATCGGAAACTTTTCGAGGTTAAGTAGTTGATTGTTATGATAGTGAAATGGAATCTTTGTATAAAATTACTGCTTCTAATGCCTCATCCATGTTCAGAAGTTCCTCAGAAGAAATTATGCCATGGACAGGACAAATAACAGATTTAGAAAGGTCGTTGGAAAGTGCAAATAAACTTTTCATTTTCTTAAATTCGCTCTGGTTTAATTGAAAAATGAATAGTTATGTTCAAAAAAGTCGAACTTCATTTCCATACCACATTCGAATACTGTGTGTTTTCAGTTCTTTTTCACAATTTTTGAAACAAATAACTGCTTCATTTTAAATTTAATGGTTTTAGACAATGAATATGCACTTATTCCGCGTTATAAATGCAAAATTATTATTAAACATGAAATACCTAAAAGATTATCATGTATTTCGTAATCACACGAGATAATTGTTCATTCAAAATCTCGTTCAAAATAGAAACATTAGGAAAAAATAAAATAATCTGAAGTTTCAATTTAAATGAATGTATATGGTTATATATTTAAACGTAGTTTTTAATTCTGATCAACCTTTTTCAGTAACATTTTTAACATTTTTCGATACTGTCAAATTTAAAGGTACTTTACTATTGAGTAAAAATTTTTTGAGAAACCTCGTATACGACCAAAAAAATTTGATATTTGATGACTGTATTTTAGGTTTTAGATAATGCAGAACTTTTTATGAAGAATAACTTTTTTTCCTAAAATTAATAATAAAAAAGTTTTCCATAGGATTCCAACTTAGGTGGACATATTGTATACAAACTGATTTATGCTTCGCTTTCAAGGTAAGGTATTTTTCAAAACATATAGTATTTTAATAGTATTTGTTGAAAACAAATAAAGTTAAAAATCGTGCATATGGATTCGAAATAATTCAAAACATTCCAGTCAGCAGACCAAAGTATTTTTATAAAGTCACATTAAATATTTCTTTTAACAATTATTACTTCGGTTTTGTTTAGATTAAATTACCAAAAAGTTAAATAATTATTATCACGAGTATTACCTAATTATTAATATACAGGGTATTTTCAAATGACACTAAGTTCGCATGTAGATTGAAAATGATGTATGTATTAAGCATTTACTTTTCGAAATACAGGGTGTTGAAGTTTTAAAAAATTAAATGTTACAATTTAATAACTTTAAAATTGATTTGAAATTTGGCAGGTTATTTGTAAATGTAAAAGGGCATATTTTGATGCAAAAATATTTTTCAAGTTTTGGTCCAGTGGTGTACATTTAGAAGAATATGTTACCTTTCCTCTCCCATTTTTTACGCCACTGACTTTTTAATCAATTTTTATTCAATTTTGTATTCCTCAATTTTAACGTGAAAAATGTGGAAGAAATGGAAAAAAGGGCAGCATTTTGAAAATACTCTAGTATTTTCCAGTTAAAAAAAGGAGCTGGTAACTATTAATTTCATAGTCTTTTCGAATTTGGCTGAATACGATCCTGATGATTTTATTTATCAAAAGGTTATCTATATATGTTGAAATGTCAAATATAATGAACGACATACCCAAAAACCGGATATACGTCACAAACGATGACGCTCACCAAAAAGGGTATTATATGAACTATATTATTTGCGAAAAATAATCTGTACTGGGAATCTGCACACTATAGAATTCTACTATCGAGTCTGTTGTCAAGTTTTTTATCGAAGATTTCTACACAATGACAAAAAGTCAAGAAAACAATTTTTTTTTGTATTCTGTGTAAAAAACTTTTTATTTTGAAATTGCAAAGCGCTTTCGGCTTAACAGCTTAACAGCTGAAAGCGCTTTGCAATTTTAAAATAAAAAATTTTTTACACAGAATACAAAAAAAAATTGTTTTCTTGAAATATCAACCATACCTATTACTCCAACAATAAAAATATTAAGAGTCAAAATTTAGTTTAACAACACAAAATACTAAAGCACAATCAAAGAAAAAGCAAAAGTTTCACTTACCAAAGGGTGTGTTCCGAAAAAGTAGTCAACAGTCGTGTTCCAAATCTATTAAATATGCCTTGATTAATGAAGAAATCAGCCACCCATAGCCATAAGTTGATTTCTCGTCTGTTCGGTAGATTATTTAGATATTTATTGTAGATATAAGATAATGTATTTGATTTTTGACGGTTCTAAATAAACTTACATTGTTTTACCGAACAAAGCGAAGAGCTGGTCCTCGAAGTAGAAGGATCCATAATTGGAGATATTCAATACAATGATTATTGAAGTTCTTAAAGGAACAGTTTTAACGAAACTGAATGAAAATCATAAAATAACAAGAGTGGATGCGATGACAAAATTAATCATATTTATCTGTCAGAACTATCAAAAATGTCAATACTAGAAAGTGTTGTGTGAAACTGGACGGAATCTGACCAATCAGAGGTCTACAGAATTGCCAAATTAAATCCAAATTATTCCTACTGGTTTTTAAATAGGCAGTAATAGTACTGTAGAAAGCGACTGGTAGAATTCTATAGTGTGCAGAGTCCCAGTCCTGGTTTTTTTTATCTATATACTTAAAACATTCATTGTTTCTGATTTTCTATCATCTTAATCCACATTTCAACAGTTTTATTTATTTTTTGTTGATTCTTTAAAAGAAAGTTCTTTACTGTTGAATTAATTCAAAAAGCGTGAAAAGTAGTAAAGTTTGTCTCAAATCATCAAAATAATAGAATGAAAGTATCCTTGAATCATGCGAAACGAATTGTTTGTTGAAAGGAAACAAAATAATAGGTACCTACGATCTAAGTAGAGCAATGAATCTGCATAAATTTGGTTTGTATTTGAAAATGTTTTATATGTACCTTCCAATATTGATTTTGGAATTGTTTGTGAATGTAAAATTATTCCTTTTGTATGAAAGTAAATTTGTTTATTAATTTCAACTTAGTATCTCCGTATCTCGGAAAACCATTAATTACAGATATAGGTTACACGAGGGTAGAAATTGAGGAAAATTAGGAAAAACGAGTTTCTTCGTAATTTGTTTCAACAACTAGCATGCGCAAGAAGGGTTTTTCCCACTTTCACGAGAGTTCCAATTTTTCCATAGGAAAAATTAGATGCACGAGGCATATTATGGTGAGAATATTTCCCGAGTTAAATAATAGTATATTGTATAATAAAATTAGTGGGAAAAACATAACCTAACCAAACGAGTCTGGTAACACATGAGTTTGGTATTAGGTATACCGAGTTTATTCTGATTAATTTTTCTTTAGCAGCATAGAGTAGCCCTTGAAAAGTTAGGATAAGGAGATGTAAGCCGTTTTGCCAAATATTCAGCAGTTTTCACAAAACATTGGCCTAAAGTTGAAAAATATGTGATTTTTAAAACCCTGTATCTCTTTAAATATTTAATTTCGACAAAATTTCTATTTTCTTAGATATTTGTCCGGTCCCGTACTTTTGCCGAACTCTGTATATATTTTTGTGTGTGTTTTGGAAGCCGTTCAGATGCCGGGATTATTGGTTTATTGTACTCTACTGCCACATTTAGTACACCCATCCAGTTATCCCCGTACCTTTGACTAGACGATATAGGTCCATTGGATGTGTGCTACATACTTCAGGTGGCACATTGGCCTCTCCGAAGATTGCCCGTCTCCTCGAGTCCAGTGCCTCACAGTCAGACAAGATATGGGTCACGGTCTTGGACCTCATGTCACAAAGTCTGCAGTCCCCATTATCACGAGGTGTGTTGGAGGAAGGCCAAATAAGGCTTCTAGTGCTGCCGTTTGCGTGCTTCTTATGCACCTTGCAATACTGAGACAAGCAAGTCTTTGCACCTTGCCTAGTCTCATCATTGCATTCTTTTGTATCGTCTTTTTTTACCAGACCAAAGACGCAGTTTGGGAATATGCTTTTTCCACGAATTATACACACTATTTTTTCTTCGATCGTTGATTTCCATTTTAAAAATTAATTAAAAAATATTTTTGTAGGTTACAGGAGTATTGTACCACGCCACTGGCTTATTAGATATTGACATATTTAATACTATCGATGTATTTTGTAGAGATAATAACCTTCAAAAAACCTTAAATTTATACTTTCATCCCTCGAGAAGATATGAAATGAAATGTGTATTTATTCTACACCTATCTCACAAACTAAGAAGGTTGGAGCAAAGTTGTATTTGGGTATTTTAAATATTTCTTAACGATCTTTCGTACCTCTAATTTACGGTACGTATGTACGGTACATCATGTATAAAGTGAGCTCGTCTATATCCGTTTTTGTCACTTTTTATAATTAATTAATTAAATTCTTGGAGTCGAGTTAAGAAGGAAACGTCCTCGGTTAATAACAACAACTTCCGGTTGTAGGTAGGGCCTATCATTCTATTTAATGTTCACAAATCGGAAATGAAATACGACATGAATACATCTCAGAGAAAAGGAATATATCATACAAAACCAACTCACCGTACATGAATATACAAATAGATAAATATGACGATAGTTGGCACGTACACCGCAATCAAGACAGTTAAAAATGTTGGCTGCACAAACATGTTTGATGATAATTTCGACATCCGGCAGGAGTGAAAACGCATAAAAATTAGCCCCATATACAAATTTTATCGTACGCCTCTGATGGAGGGAAGGTTTGGGCACTATATAAATTAAGTATATGTATTGTTTAATTATCTATTCTCCGTATGCAAAAGCTTTTTTCTCCGATCGTGGGAAAAGTATTTTGACCAGTTTTCAATGCGCAAAATAGTTGGCAGTTGCTAAGCAATTAGAAAATAACAGTACGGTAATATTCTCACCGCACTGCTGTAGCGTGCGGTAATGTTACTAATGGATTATTACAATAAAATGTAACAAAGTATAGCTCTAATTTTTATATTAATAAAGTTGTTATGAAAGAAATAAAAGAAACATCTAATTTATAACGATATTCTTGAACACAAATTAATTGTTGTTAATATTTACATTTATTGTACAGTTTGTAAATTGTACTGGAGGGCAAAGAGAATTTATAGACGTTGAAGCTGCATGGCTGATTGTTTGGTTTATCTCGTTACAACCACTTCTATATTTCAATATGAACATGGAGAAATATTTCTAAACTTACTTGATTACATCTTGAATGGAATATTTTTCAATTAATTTTTTAAATGTAAATCAACGATCGAAGAAAAAATAGTATCTATAATTCGTGGGAAAAGCATATTCCATCACAGTCGTTTGGGAATATGATGCATTTCCCACTAATTATACAATATACTATTAACTTCAAGATAAAAATAACACTATGGGCTAGAATTGAGAGCTCGGATAGATTGTCATTGTTGACGTTTAAATAATGTAGTAGACCACCAAGAACATCCACACCATTCAAAAATCTGTGAAGATGGGAGGTTATATTTATATTTATTTTTGTTAATATTCGTTTAATTGTGTATTCGATTAGATTTTTGTACCATTTCTAGTTAGTTCTAGTTAATCCTTCTAATTACTTTTTCCATTGACATTTGACATAACAATTAACTGATGGCTGTTTACACCAATTGATATTTAATGGCCACTTGCACCGTCATTATAACAGTGGTTTAAAATTTAACTATTAGTTAACTTTGAATTTTGGCTTGCATCGCGATTTAAGCCACGGTTAAACTCTCCTAAACCACTGTTAAACTAAGCCACTAATTTTGGAGGCTTAAATCGATAATTAACCACAGTAGTATGAATTCTAACCTAAAAAACACACAAAATTGATGTGTCTAACTTCAAAAAAGTACTCTGTACGCTCGAGTTGGTTTTTAGTTTATAAAAAATGGATTTTGGGGAACACGACAACGACATATTCTTTGAGGATGATATGGATATAAATGATATGGGTTTTCCACGAAGGGTATAAGATAGAGCCAACCATTTCCACAACATGGATAATCTAATATTTTTCAAGAGATTTCGTCTCTTGAAACCAACGGTTCTGTTTCTTTGTTTTCAATAATGCTTTTGTATTTTGATATGATATCAATGAGATGGGATTTTTCATTTGGTGAGAAATTTGATGTTCGCACCCGTTTCGCGCTGGTGGAGGTTGAATCCATCATTACTCACGCCTACCCTTGTTCTCCAGAAATTAGGAACACTTTATTTCGCTAACCTGAAGCAAAAATTTCACTAGGAATAGGAAATACCTGCGACTGTCAGAAAATAAATAATTTTTATAACCTCAAAATATCATTGTCTGACTGAGACAGTCTCAGACTGAAGTTAGGTGTTAGTACCAACCGATTGTAATTTAGCAAAACTTCCCCAGATTTATTAGTTTATTTTAACCAAGAACCCTTAAATTACGGTGCAAGTGATTGTAATTTAATCGATTGTTTAAATTTTAACTGTGTGTTATTTTAAACAGTGAGTTAGCGAATACGGTGCAAACGGCCATAAGTCGACTTAAAGTTAAGTGTCGCTTTAAGAAAGTATTGTTTTGCACCATGAACAACTTGTTCAATATTAGAACTAGTTTTAAATCGAATAATAAATTGAGATCAATACTAAGAAAAACGAAACCAAAGAATGAAGAACAATCTTCAAAAAACTGCATATATCAAATATCATGTGAATGCGACAAATTTTATTTAGGTGAAACATCTAGACCATTGAAAGTACGAATAAATGAACACAAAAAGTATATCAAATATAGAGAATTCTTTTAGTCCGCTATTTGCAAACATGCTTGGGAAGAGGGTCATCAAATTCAATGGGATTCGTCAAAAATAATATTGAAAGAACCCAATAATAAAAGACTTTAATACAACTAAATGCAGATAAATGTGTAGCTAGTATTTCAGCCGAATGTAGTCAAATTTGGTTACCAATGTTAGAAAGAGAAATTTCCAATAATCAATTACCTGCGTTATCAGGATAGCATCATAAGTTTTTATCCAGGTTTTCTTATGATTTATAATTTGAATAGTTGTTAATCGATACACATTTCAATACTCAAAATCACGAAACTGAGTAGGTATACATATTTTGACAACTTAAATATTCATACGCAAAAAAAGTATCAAGAAATGCGTTTTATGAACAACATTTCCAATATAAGCGAAAAAAACGCGCTATCCCAATAAAAACTGTTCCTGGAACGTGCACTTCACTGGATTCCATTTCTAGCAGACTATCATATCGTTGGAATGTCATAAAATGAAAATTTCATTTCACATTTTGCCAGAGATATGATCTACTATGAATGGACCTTAATAAAAATTTGATAACAAAATCTTAAAGTTCAAAATATTGTTGATTGTCTAGTTGTCAAATTTTTTCCGTTGTGTCAGTTGGGGATAAATAGTATATTGTATAATTAGTGGGAAAAGCATCGTATTCCCAAACGACTATGATGATTACCAGACGAGGAGCGTAGCGACGAGTTTGGTAAAGGCCTGGTTTCGCACGTGCGATGGATGCTTGCGTCCGACGCTTGCAGCCGCTGCATGCGTTCATCGCAGGGACTGGTCATATGGTACCACGTGCTTGTGGTTTTACTAGTGCGTCGATATCTAGCGCCTGCGTCTGAATGCAACGTCAAAACGCAACGACTGCTTCGGAGACCAGTCAAGCGGCGAGAACGCAGGCGATTGTGCAATACGAAACGTCAACATGAGTGTTGAAAAATGGAGCCGGGATGACGAGAGGCTATTAATCGAATTAATATCCTTTCACAAATGCCTGTATGATGCCTAAAGTGAAAAATATAAAGATCTAATTATCAAAAATAATGTCTGGAAACAGATAGCGGGAAAATGGAGGGAAAAAGTGGGCATTTCTATGCTAGTATATGTTATGATGGGGTTTTCTTTGAATTAACAACGAAATGATCGCTTCATCATCTTCTTCTTCAAATAGAAGGGCTAACACACACTCCATGATGATTTCACGGACTGAGCTTCGAAGTTATGACTGTCACTTCTAGACGCACAAGCAAAACCACTCAAACGCATGCGATGAACGCATGCAGCGGCTGCAAGCGTCAGACGCATGCATCCATCGCACGTGCGAAACCAGGCCTTAACACAGGATTTTGGGAATATGTTTTTTCCACGAATTATACATACTATTTTTTCTTCGATCGTTAATTTATATTTGAAAAATTTAATGAAAAATATTCCGTTCAAGATGTAATCAAGTAAGTTTAGATAGGTTTCTCTATGTTCATATTAAAATATAGAAGTGGTAACGAGATAAACCAAACAATCAGCCATGCAGCTTCAACGTATATAAATTCTCGTTGCTCTCCAGTACAATTTACAAATTGTACAAATTGTACAATAAATGTAAATATTAACAACAATAAATGTGTGTTCAAGAATATCGTTAAAAATTAGATTTCTTTCAATTCTTCCATAACAACTTTTTCAATATAAAAATTAAAGCCATAATTTGTTACATTTTATTGTAATAATCCATTTGTAACATTACCGCACTGTTATTTTCTAATTGCTTAGCAACTGCCCACTATTCGGGAATGTTGGAGCTTTGCGCATGGAAAACAGGTCAAAATAATGTAATTTTTCCAACGATCGGAGAAAAAATTAATTTCTATACTTTTTTTGACAACGGTAGCTGGAACGCTACCGAAACGTTGAAATAAATAATTTAAAAATATTGTGGATAATTTCCCAAGAAATTAAAAAAAGAATGAATAATATACCACAAGGAACATACAGAAGATATACAGAAAACGAAGATCCGAAAAGAGGAAAAACATTGACAAATATCAATAAAAACACAAGAATGTCAGGCTAGAAATCTCCACTTTGAGGATAAGTGGAGAATAAGCGAGCGATTTTCTAAGCTTAGCTAGGTGCAGCTTATAATGACAAGTTGTTCATGGTGCAAAATAAAACTTTCTTAGAGCGCCATTTGACTTTAAGCCGACTTAAATATCAATTGGTGCAAACGGCTGTGACCTCCTCTATTCAGAACGAGGGTATACGTCATATAATTCAAAACTGCAGAAGTCTAGCTCGGTAAACACCCTTATAACTTTCTTATCCGAAAGTGGTAAGCTAAGAGCGGTGCGTATCTTAATCTCTCTACTTTAGAATGAATAACCTTGACCAGCAGCAATGTCAATAATTTTTCAGTCACTGATTTAGGAGTTCAATAATTAATCAAATAAGAACAATAATCACTATAATGCCGTAGACCATTGCAAAAAATGTTTCATCTCTCCAATAAGATTCGCACATGACCCAAATTGTTTTCGGTCCGTGGGTAGTATGTAGGGCAGACGTATACCGCTTTTCATTCAATACGCTCAAATACTGGGTTAACGTTCAATTTAAACTGTTTTTATTTTATGATGAAAATCAAGGAAAAGGTCAAACCAGAGACAACAAATCGAAACGAATTAAATTAGCAAAAAAAAACATTATGGGTAAAGCTGAGATCAATTTGGAGTAAATTTGTTGTTTACTAATTGTAGGTATGCCTCGGAATTTGCAAGGACGTATCTCGTTGCAATTATCGAGCAAATAAGCGTTCCATGTTTTTACGTAAATCTATGCAATTATGTATATACAGGGTGTTTTCAAATAAAACCTTACGTAAAATTGGACAAAATGGTATAAAGTGGGAATTATAAACTTTACGTTCGCGTTCAGTTCGTAGTTGGCAGTTCAGTTCAGTTGAAGTTGAACTAAAGGGATCGCACGCTTACGTTTATAAAGTCAGTTCGCGTTCAGTTCGCAGTTTCCATTACGTTCGTTACGCTGCGTCCGCGTTCGAGATGACCAAGATTTAAGATTTAAGTTCGCAGTTGGCAGTTCAGTCAGATATAAACCAATCAAAACGAAAGTTATGCACCACGTGAGAAACGTCATTGGCAACTGTTTAATTTATGGTACTCTTACTACTGTTTTTTCTTGAAAGCAGCATATAGTAAACATGTTGTAGCAAATACACTTGAAATTAAATAAATAGTTTCATCCATCTTGAACAAAACAAAATATAAATAAAATCAGCTGACATCTATCAGAATTGTCAATATAATTTTCAACAAATCAAATCCTTAGCTGCCAGCTGAAAGTTGTGAGTTTATAAACGCAAAAATTTACCAACTGAACTGCAGAATGGAAACGACGTGAACGACACCAACTGCGAACTGAACGCGAACGTAAAGTTTATAATTCCGCCTTAAGGATTGAGGAGTTCAGCCTATTTATATACTTTCCGAAGCATAACTTTTGAATTCTGAAATAAAAACATTCTTGAACTATTGGTGCACATTTCGTCCAAATGGAAGAATATGTCACCTTTCTCCTCCCATTTTTTACTCCACTGGCATTTGAAGCTATTTTCATTGTATTTTGCATTTTTCAATGGTTTTCACGTAAAAAGCGCCTTTATCTTTACATATACAGTGTGGAAACCATTTATGGAATAAAATTCATTATTTTAGAAAATTATAAAAAATGCCGAGACACGTCAACTTTTGAATTGAGTTGTGCGTTATGTAAACATAAATTTGAATGTATAGGGTGATTCACGCAAGTATGGCAAAGTCGGTTTTTTTTAATGAAACACCCTGTATATTTGAATATTTTTAAATCCTCTTAATGAACCGATTTCAACAAACTTAATAATGTATGGTCAATTATGAATTTCACAGGGTGGAATTTCTATTTTTTTATTAGTTATTAGTATTAATATAATTCAGAACGACATTGATGCGATTCAGTCCAAGTTTGTGTTTAACAAACCTTACAAAACACAAATAAAACAGAAAACGAAGCTAGATGCTATGCAGGCGGCTCAAAAACCAAAGAAAGCTGAGGATGTGAAGTCTACTTAACTTCAGATCAGTAAATTTAGGAATTAAGTAGAAAATGAAAAAAAATACCGGCGTGGTTGGAAAAGAACTGGTCGATATGTCAATTGTCACAAAATAATTAAGCAGAAAAGGAATTTTTGTCAAATATATAATAACTGGCAGCAGACAATCTCTGTTAGCCTCGAACAGACAACGTGTTGCATCAGGGCTAGTACTAGAGTGCCATAAAGATTTAGCTATTGCATCGTTAGATAACAATATTATACAGAAGTGGGTTGAAGAGCACGAGAAGAGTAAAGATCTCTGGTAAAAGTAACCGCATTACCGATCCCTTGGCCAGGGAAGCGGCTGGGCTAAAACTTTTAGGACCCAGCGACACCCACAGCCTGACGACTTCGACAATAAAGTTCAGTCTAAGGTCAGTGTGACCATATAGACATTGGTGTGGTCAACAAAAAGAGTTTTTTTTTTCTGACATGAATGACAGTTAAAATCTACTGTTTAAAACATAAGATTTTTCATGTTTTTTATCATTGCGAACATTTATATTGCTTTATTAAAATAATGAATACACCCCTGAAGCGTATATCATTAAATTTAACATGACTTTACCTGAATACTCAACATATCGGTGGCCAATAATCCTAGGAACTTCTGGCAAGTCACCATTTCATTTTTGTTATTCAGTCCATATTCAGTCACTAGTTATGTCAAATGTTAGTTATATTGATATTCGTTTGATCGAGTATGTCCATTTTCGATCAGATTTTTGTAGAATTTCTAATCATCTGTATCTCTATTCTTCTAATTACTTTTTTCACTGACATTTGACATAAATAGTGACTGAATACTGAATAACAGAAATAAAATGGTGACTTGCCTGAAGTTCCTAGGATTATTGGCAACCGACATGTTGGGTATTCAGCTAAAAAGTCATTTTAAATTTCAAGATATACGCTTCGGGGGTGTATTTATCATTTTAATAAAGCAATATAAATGTTCGCAATGATAAAAAACATGCAAAATCTTATGTTTTAAACAGTAGATCTTAACTGTCATTCATGTCAGAAAAAAAACACTTTTTGTTGATGTCGATGTTACTATGGAAATTGAATTATTGTCAAACTTTCGATTGGTAAAGCTACTCTATAAAATATGTATAATCAGGTGTTGTCGAAATTATACAAGGTATCTTAACTAAATTGATCGTTCTAATTGTAGAATTCCGATGTTTTTACATTACAATAATTTTTTTATATTCATAGTTCGATTAAATACGAATACACTTCTGTTTCCTTTAATAATCCACTAATTATAATATTAGTCGTAACACTATGATTCATTCATACATCAAAAGGACAATGAACTTTACCTCCATGATAGGTTGAATGTCGGATATCATATTCTGTCAGTGTTGCCGTTAGTATTATCGATTCTTTTTACCTATTATACAGAACTGTATTATGGGTTTTTTATTTTTACAGTGTCTGTAAATTGAATGTTACCGCGAATATCAAACTGTTTTTGGGTAGATTTCGAAATGAACTTTGGCGAATAGATGTTGTAAGTTAGTGGTCTACCTATATCGGCCCCCAGATAAACATCTAAGTAATATTTTAGTCGTATTTAGTTAAAAGTTTTAAATGCGCTAAAATGTATTAAACTCTCACATACTGCTGGCGTAGAAAAAATATAATAAGTACCTATCATGAGAAACATCTTTAGTCACTTGTTTCAGTTAATTAGAAAATTCATGACTAAAGTAACGTTTTTGGCAAAATGACGAGCAAAATGATGAGTCTACAAATCGCTGTTTTTCAAGGAAATTCTTCACAGATTTTATTTATTTCAATATACTCCCACAATATTCTCACAGGTACTATTAAAACAATAAAAATCATTGGGAAAACGCTGTCCTTACACTGTTTTCCCCCACGATTCCCAAGATCAGAAAGTATTATTACAGATCACCATACTTAAGACTATTTGGATGTTATACCACACCAAGAATAATATACCTACTTAATTGAAATTTTTGTATTGAACAGAGAAAAAACTAGAAGTACAAATTCAAAGACAAAAACCACAAAATGAAAATAATTACACCTTTAAGAAATTCAAAGGGACAGAAAAATTTTTTTGATAATGAAACTTTCCAGAAAACTGGGATGAAACGAATACTAAACACAAAAAAATCCCAGTTTTGCTACCAGGTTATTCAAATAAATATTTTAATGTTGTGTTTAATATAAGCCGAGATATAAGCAGAAGGAAATATCACTTTATATGTTTCAATTTGATATACAATATAGAAATTGTCTGTTGCCATAGTGATTAATTTGTATGCTACTTACTGATTATATTGACCTCATCAATTCAAAAATATTTAACTTAAATAAAAGGTCAATACCAACTGACAGTATACAAGCAAAGTCCCTATGGATTTAATCCATTCAAGGTTTTAATATAAAAACTAGTTTTTCATTGTATAGTGAGTTGTATAGTCTGTATTCCATTAGGTACTTCCATGTCTCATAAATAGAGGAATTTGACACAAAAATCGACCCAGGGATCATTTTTTATAGGATAAGAACAAAAATAACCAATTTAGAAGCTTAACTTACTTTGGAATACCATCCTTAAAAATCAAATCATTTTTAGAAACTTTAGACTTGAATATTTGTTTCAAAACTGACAATAATTTATCCAAATTCATTAAAAACAACAAATCCAAATCTTCCAAACTAAATAAATCAGGAGTTTATAAATTAAAATGTGGTAATGACAACTGTGATAAAATTTATATACTTAGGTAGAACTTTTAGGAACTTTAAAACTAGAATATCAGAACACATACCTATGACAACAAAAAATCAGATTCCAACTAATCAAACCTCTCTTTTGATTCAAATTTTGCATATAGAACCTAAATCCTCCAAATTAAATCTTTTAGAAGCCCTAGAGATAAATAAAAACAAATATTCGGATAATCTTCTTAAGGACCAACTTGATATTAACAATTCTCCCTTATTAAACCTTTTTACCTAGAAAGGTTCATGAAGGATTGTTGTGAATAAGTTTCCAGGTAAACTTGTTAAATACTTTGGTTAATCCCATATTTAGATTTGACTGGCCTTTTGGTTTTCAAAAACCAGTGCCATAAATTGACACACACACAAATCCCATATTTAGACAAATTCTTTTTGCTTTTTTATTTCATTTCCTTGTAAATAGATTATAATTTTATTGTAAATATCCCTATAATTTAGTATTAAGGCACTGTATAAAGTGAAAATTTCTGGTTATACCTTCATTTCTTTAAAAAAGCTACTGTGTTAGCGAAACGCGGCACAACTTTAAGTTTAAATATAATGTAGATTTAACAAATTAAAATTGTTTGATTTCATAATTTAGTATGGATCTACCAAGGGATCTACATCAAATAAAAGCCTCATCTATTCAATTTTTTATATAATTTATTAACCCTACAATAATCTGCCAAAAGAAATGTATCACAAATTGTTCAAAATAGGAAAAAGCCCTGAAAAAAGCTCTAAACCATAAATTCAATAGGTTAGTTTTCTTGGATCACCCTAATAATTAATTAAAGGTTTTCAAGAATCCACACTATCCATATGACAATGATATATGAATCACTGTATATATTAAATTTGTTGTTGAGATATCTGTATTTATAGAAAGCATTTAAATAATAACATCTATTAAATTTAGATTAAGAATACCAAAGAAATAATCAAAACACATACCTCTTAATATGAATGTAAACAATATTAGTTTTATTGATAAACCGAGTTATAAACAATTTATGACTTCAACAAAATCTACAGCATGTTTTTTTATTTATTGAATTCCAGTTTCACTCTTATAAGTACAATTTACAGGATTATAAAATTGCTGATGAAAAATGATAGAACTAGTCCAAAATCATAATTTTGAGTGGAGGTTTTTTATTTTTTATTTAAATTACCTTTGAAGTTTCTACAAAGAAAACATACCTACATGTGACCATGTTTCAACCCCTTGGAAAGAGGAGAGTCAGATCAGTGTAGAAGATGTTCCTAGCTGTCTTTGTGGATAATATTATAATACTATTTGACTGAAGGACCTATTATGTAAAAATTGATTGAAGACAATATCTATAAAACTTTTACATTTTATAATGAGAAATTGACAATCAAGCCCTGATACTTAATTCTGAGCTTAATTCCTACACGAGAACTAGAAGTTCTGACTTCAGAAATCACTTAATTGTTATAAAGGTATTGGTGCAGATCGAGGTGCAGATGATAAAAGTTTTATAGTTTTCCACATGTTTTTGATTCAATTTTTTCATGTGGAATTGGAAATATTTGTTCCATTATTACACAGGGTGATTCATAAGTAATGGGCCAAATTATGAATCTATGTTCAGAAGGCCAAAATAATAATATTCTCATTGACAATAATGGGTCCCAGTCTGCTCCTTACTGAGGTACAGGATATTAAAGCAGAAAAAATAAAATAGATTTTTGTTAATAGATCAGCAGCTTTTCTACTTAATGACTTGAAAATTGGGTATGAACTAGTTCTTGTGAGGGTAAACAAGAATGTGTGAGAGGATTTGAGTTAACTCGTGGCCTTCTGAATGTAGATTCACAAATTGGCCCATTACTTATGAATCACCCTGTATAGATGCTAATGATTTCAGTAACCTTGTAACATTTTGTGATCTTCATGTGATATTGGATACTAAGCTTTATTTTCAGCTTTGGTATGATCCGATGTATGATCATAAGAATTAGTGGAATACTGTTTACCAGTGATAAAGAAAGTGCAATGATGTAAAGGGATATATGATTGTCCAAGTTTGGACAATCTTCCAGTTTGTAGATCATGTAGGTCCATTTCTCAGGCACGATAAGGCCATTTGTTCTCATTTTTTCATCAGCTTTGATCTGTTTCTTATGTTTTTTTTTTCTTAAAGCAATAAAAAAGCTCTAGTCCAACAATAATATAGGGTAAGGACTTTGGTAGATTAAAATTGGTGAAGTAAAATTGATATATTTCCCGAGATATTTCCTCCAATATTACCTATAAGATTTTTTTAAATTGTAGAACTGTTTGATATTAACTTACATTCAACTTCATTATTTCCTTGAAAGTTTATATTATTTATAACCTCCATCATGTTTCTTGAAACTTAATATATAATGTATTTTACCTTGTTGAATATTGTATTTGAACTCCATTAATAGGTGAGCGAGTAGGTGAGTATATTATATGAACTTTACCAAAGCATAATTTAATTGATCAAAGTAATTACTTAGGTTTCATCTAGTATCTATGTACTTTTTGAAGCTAACTATTACATTTTAAGTTTTTTCTCGTATTTTTCATAGTCTCTCTTTTACCAAAGATACAAATTATCGAGCAAATTATGTTTCAAATCCCACGTATACCTGCAGACAAGTCGACCTTGCCCGAAATCGCTTAAAATCCAAAATAAATAAAAATGTGTGCAACAAGTATGTTGTGTCAAATACAGAATTTAACCAGTATAACTGCGCATAAAGCAGGTATTCGCAAAAAAAATTAAACATGAAAAGAAATGGCATAATACGCACCACTTAGTCCTGAGACCGCTGATATTCCAAAATAAGGAAACAAACAACTCACAATAATTAATGTTTGGCACTTATACCACTTCGCCATATTTAATGTTTATCACTATTTTATTAATGTACCAGGTAATAACAGTAATAAATCCAAAGTCGACACTAAAAAATTCCTCTTGACACCTTGGTAACTTAATTTTAACTTAACTAGTTTCAGCTAGTTTAACACTTTATAGAGACAACTGGATTGAGCTACTGAGACTGAGTGAGATAACTATTTTCATATGCTCATGCCTCATATTATGCTTGCACACTTGGAAAAAATGGCAAGGCTACAAGGCATGTCAAGATTAGACAAAAGTGGGGCGGAATGAAGTTTAAAAGTAGCTTAAGCCATTCTAAGCGTCATTAACCAAATTTAAACCAATCCATTGTACATTAGAATGGTGATGTACTTCAGACTTAGATAATCATACTCTACTTTGATTCTTCTTTTTTGAAAGGACAACTTTCTTCAAGTAAGATAGATGTACAGCTTAGGGATGGCGATTCTTTCTGAAAAAGATCGATTTTCAAATCGATTCGAATCGTGACCTAATGAATCGATCCACAAAAAAATCGAGACCAATAAGATCGATTTCTGAAATATCGATATTTTTTTCAAATTTTTGTTTATAATGTAATATAAATATATTTTATTGAAAACATGATACATATTATAATTTAACGATCTCTTTATCAGTAAAATCAGGGGATTCGATTATAAAAAATATTTTTATTACCATATCAGAAGATCAGATCAGTATAAGTTATACCGAAAAATAAAATAAAATCGAATGTCGATTTTCAAGAGTGAAATATCGATTCACTGAATCGATTCAGTACTACATATCGATTTAAAAAATCGATCTTTTCGGCTCCAAAAATCGATTCTTCGATTAATCGATCTCAGATCGCCATCCCTAGTACAGCTACGATAGTGATCCAACCAAAGTTTTATAGTTGAATAAAAAATCAAAAATGTGGTTTGATTTCCCATTCCTAAAATAGATAACGAGAAAAATAATATTTCACATTTTTCAAGCAGTTTTACTGTGGTTTTACATTGTTAACAGAGCACTTGTCTTGTCTGTAACAGCAAATAACTTACAAGTATCATATTTCATATTCTAATTCTGTGTTCAGAATAGCAAAGGAGAAAGAAGAAGAATAAAAGCTAAAAACATGTAGGCTTCACATAAATATAAACACATAGTACACATACAAAGGTATATTAGATTAATGTTTACCGTACATTCATGCAATTTTTAGAACACTGAAATCAATAATTGTAAAATAATAATATTTTCATATAATGGAAACATCTACACAGATTATGTTAAGTCAAATGGAACAATTTGTATACCTTCTTAATAACATGGTACTAGGAGAATCTGTAAGTATAATCAGACAATTTTGTTATGAAAGTTCTGAAAATAGGAAATTTGATTCAATTTTCCAGTCGCTAGAGGATTTCATTTTGTTTGTGGGTACTTTAGTTGCCTTTGTCGCATTTATACTCTGGTGCTGCTTTCCAGTAACTCCCAAAGAAGCTGTTTTGCCCGTTTTACAGCAGCTAGACAAAAAGCGAATGGAAGAAATGGCATACAATCAGTTAGCAGTGGGGTAACTTTTAAAATATCAATATCTAAAAGCATACAGAATTGTAATTTTGTTGTAGAATTTGAATCATTTGATCTCCCATAAAGTAGGAGAATGAATCACCCTTTATGAAACATGACAATAATTTATTCAATGTAGAATTATATTTAACGATGTGAAGATTTTCAGTTTATGTCAAGTACCTATCTAGGGTTAATAATAATACTTTCATAAATTATAATGTGAATATAACAAAAGATATTTTTTAAATGTTATTATCAAATGTACATATCATATCATGTGTGATTTATAGGGTATAATTGTACTATTTGTACTTGCAAGATGACAGACTATGACATGTTAAAGAACTAGAGGAGTACAACATAAAATCTTTATGTTGGGAACAAGTGTGAAATATTTTCAAATAAGCTCATAAAATAAGTTTTATGTGCAATATTTTTCAATAAATCTTTCAGGTCTCAATGATTGTTACCCCAGTATACATTCTTATAAGTGCAATATGTGTATTTTACTATCAAGTCTGGTGATAAAAGTGTTCATAACATACTTTCCAGTGAGCTAAAAATGATTGTAAAATTTTGAACTTTTTCTACTTTATTTCTGATAAGTATCTAGAAATGGTTGAAAATTGTAATTTCTGATAAAAAGCTTCAAGTGATGAATGTCTTGCATGTGGCACTTCACAGTTGTGTTATTATATTGCATTCCATAGACCATTGCACTAGCTTTGGTCTAGTACCTAATTTGAAGAGCTTTGCTTTACTGGTGACTACTGATTTGTATTTACAAAACAATCTACAAAACACCTTAATGTATCAAACTAAACTTTTGAGGTCTTCAGACCTATTAGTTCTTTCAAAAGGATTAAATTAGACATATGTTCAATCGAGTGTTCAATAGAACAAGTAGGTAATGAATTGCTGGAACACAATAGAGAAGAATATATAGTACATTGTAAAGTCATATTAGAAAAAATCCATTTAGAAAAAACAACAGGTACTACAGAAGCCAAACAAAAATAAATTGAAAATATCAAAGAATTCCATCATCAATTTACTGGCAATTCTACAGTAATTATGAACAATGGATTTATTACTAAATAGTCCTTATACTAATTCAAAACAAAATTTATAATACACTTTTCAAATTTAAAAAACACAGTGTCAAAAGTCGATGCCAACAAATGAACATTGTTAACTACAGCTCTAACAATCTTAACGTTTTCTATGTGCTTTTCTTATTATTATTATCAATATTTTTTATTATAACACTGTGTAAACAACATATTCCATACAACATGTGATTATTAGCAAACAATTAGTGTTATGGTTTTCATAAGCAATTAAATTTTTATTATTATTTGGTCAGTTGGACAATTTAATTTTCCAGTGGCGTAGCGTTACATTATAATCATTTAAAAATTAACTGATACATTCCTTTTATATTATCCGCATATTCCAACCGGGATGTCTGTTGCATTCATCAAATTAATGCGAAATGGTTGTGGCCAGCAGAACAGATCACAAATATGAACTCCAATAACAATCAAAATGTCATTACAATCACATAAAACAGAATAGTCATTAAGTAGATGAATATAAAGCCATTATCTTGTATGCCATCAATTCCCAATGCCGTTCTTCATGAGTATGTAAAAGCTGTAAGATATATTGTTACCCCCAAAAAATATCACCGTCGCGTCTCGAATCTAAAATAATCGAATTTGTATTCATCTATCCTCGAGTAGTAACGTATCTCAATACTCATCAAAGCATTTCCATTAATTCCACAGTTATCCCTAACCGAAGACTTATCACGCCTGTAATAGTTATTTATGTAATAAGGATCATAAAGACGATCATTATGGTACAAGTCGTGCCATAATGGCGTGTGCCATAATGATTGTTTATGATTCGTATTACATACAAAATTTTATCTGATGGCATTTATATCAATACATTTTCGAAAAATGAAAAACTGCAAAATATCAGAAGCAATTTTTGGTGCCAACAACCAAACAGGAATACAAGTTTGCCAACAATCATCAACTACTGATGTAAAAACTGTAGAATCCATTGGAATTAATATCACAAATTGTAGTAATTGTTCTTTTACCATTTATAATAAATAGTTTTGTACATAGTTATGCATTTTGAATAAACTTTTTTGATCAAACCATTACATGCTTTCCTTATAGAATTTTGTTATGGTACTTAGTCCCATAATGAGCTTCCTTATGTCATCAAAATTGAGACATAACGTTGTCATTATGACATGCCATCAGATAAAACATATTAGCTATTTTCGCGAAGCAAATCCTGATCACATCCAGAGCACAAACCGAGTACATATTGGATTTCTTTAATGCGCCAGCGTGCCTTCGGACTTCGGACTCATTCCGAATTTGAAAGGTAGCGCGAACGCGAATTTGAAGTGACATGAAGTTGAGCTAACACAAAATGTGCAAAAAAGAAGAATAACCTTTTATTGGAGGCTAATAATGAATAAAAACCTTACCTTTTAGCAAATTTGTTCATAAAATAAAACTTAAAAACGAAGTCTATAATAAAGTAAAATAAAAAAAAAACCAAACAACTCAACAAACACTGTTTATCAATAAAATATATATAATCCAAAAGTTTTTTAAAGTTTCAAACGCAAATTAAAAAGTAATCAAACCACTATAAAGTCATATGATACAACCGCATACAACCAAAATTTTGAGGTTATAATCTGTTCGGAACAAAAAATCCCAGCTATCATCCTAGGATTCATCGAGCACGTTCCGAGCATGCTCGAAATTGAATCTAAGTCTTCCTCGAACACGGGATTTTTTATCCTGAACACATTCTGAAGCACTCCACGAACACTCAAATTTTAATTGCGCATGCGTAGTCCCTCCGAAAACGTTCAGGAAGTGCTCCGCGAAAACAGCTATTATCATATCCAATGCGTATCTCCCACCATTCCCCATGCCATAATTGAAAAAGCACTAGAAGATATATTGGACTGCGGTTGGCCTCCCCTGTTTAGTTTGTAAAATGTGGCGCACTAGGTGATAATTAGTATATTACGTAACATGTGTGGTAAAAAGCATTTTACGAACGAATGGAAAAGTTACGCACGATGCCGGTGTTCTTGGGTTCCTAGAGTAAATTCCAGCCCCTGCTCTATCACCGTAGCATAAGCCATATGTGTACTAGACGGTCCCATTGACTCTCTGTCCCGGATCATGGCCCTATATGGGGTAGTGAAGTAGTACTTACGCAGGCATTCGTCAGCCGCTCGAGCCAGAACTGGATTATCTTCCAGGAGCCAGAGCTTCTTGACGTGCCTGCACTCTTCCCCTCTTCGTACGTATCAGCCGTTTCAAGCACAGGAAAGCCATCAGTCGAGATGCATTTAACAAAAATGTATTGCCGATGTTTTGGACAGTTGAGGTACCTTTGATTTACCAGACTATACTGAACAAACTAACCCTTCATACCTAACATCAATAGCAACATATTTCATCTCATCCAAAATTTCCTATTGTCATGATCGTACAGATTCTCAGTATTTTATATTATCTTAGTCAATCGAATGGGGTCCAATGAAACTCGGTGTTAAGTCTGACACTTTTTAATTTAGTGATAAATGATTTATGATCTAGTTTCTACTCACCCATCAGACATATCTTGTATGCAGATGAATGATGATCTAGAAGCTCTATGTTTATTAAGTAAGAAGAAGTGATAATACTTTAAAAAATTAAATTTCAATTAAAAAAAAAATTACTTAGAAAAGTTTAGATTAGAATAAATAAAAAATATAATTTTGCGTAGTTACAACACAATTGAAAAAAAAAAGTTATATTATCGGTTTGTGCCTCCAGCAGATGAAAATACATCTTGATAATCAACAACGGCTTTAGATTCTTTTGGAGATATAATAAGCCATGGATCATCATCGCGAGGTTTCTCTTCAGCAATAATCGATATAGTTTGCTTAAAAACCGGCTAAAAAAATATTGAATATAAATAATTTTTTCTCCGATTGGCAGCAAATATTAATTTTGCTGACTAATATCAATCAGCAAAGTAATACTTTTCCTGCCTGTGATTATACATTTCCATAGCAACCACTTTGCTGCCTGCAAAGTGATTATACTCAATAATTGGAATGAAACATTTGACGTAAACATTTATTAATTGTTTTTATTTACATTAATGGTGGAATTACTACAATTTGGAACGAGTATCCCTCCTTTTTTCTCCCCGGATACCGTTCTCTCTATATTAATTATATTACTGGTGCTTCCAGTATGAACTTATAATATCTTGTTGTTCGAAAACTCGGGACTTCTTTGCCTTGTAGCCTTCGGATGACCGTTTTAAATATGCTCGTAAGTTCAAGTATCTTCCTATATCACTACGCCATTTTTAACATTTATACTTGCCTTCAACATGGAATATACAGACCAAAGGGTAGAACTCTTCATTGTTTGAGATAATCCAGCAAAATAAGCAAGTAATACATTCTCCGAAAAAGTCTTCACATTTTTCTCCATGCAATAATCCATCAATCGTTTATAATTTCTTTCATATTTTATCCGAGACTTCTGCGGCAACAAATTCAACTCTATATTTTTTGCCACCTCCCTTATTTCTGGAGGAGTAAGTACTTCCAGGTCGCTATCACTGTCCATTATATATAATATTTCAAATAATATACCGATATTTTTTTGCTGTCAGTAATTTCATGAATTGTCAAACTATAATTATTATGGACATTTCCATAGCAACTAACCATTCCAACAACTGCGATTTCTATCAAATTTTATTTTAATTGAACACTTCAAAGATTGTGGAAATTGTAATAATTTGCAAAAAATACAATATCCTTCTATATCATTATGAACAATCGGAGAAAAAATTATATGTTCAACTTGGCAGCAAAGTAGATTGACTGCCTTAGCTGGATTCCTAGCCTCGCTACGCTCGGCTATGAATTCAGCTTCGGCAGTCAATCTACTACTTTGCTGCCTAGTTAAACAAATAACTATAGTATGTACAGAATGACAAATTAAATTTGGAATTGGTCAATTTGGTCATTCACATGAGTCAAGTAGGTACATTTTCTCCGTCAGTATCATTATTCTTATTGTTTTCATCGTCTTGTTTTATACACAATACTTTTCGTGCAACCGTGAAAATTACATAATTTCAATAAACATTATGTCTCTTTAGAAAAGACAGCGTTTCAACGCGAATTACACCTCAATATCACAGTGTTTCTATGGAGATGAAATATTTAGCAATACAAATCAATTTGACATTTCTCGTGAAGTCGTGAAGATGTCCGATAGCGATAGTGATATTTCAGTTACTTGCACTCCTCCTGAGCTGAGAGATCTCATAGACTCAGCACTTTCTGATTTGATACCCGAAAAATCTAAACGGAAATATGAAAAATTTTACAGCAACTTCAAAGATTCATATTTCAGAAATGTCTAATGCTGTAGTGGCGTTCAGTTTGCCGGCAGTCACTATGGGAACGGCCGTAAAAATTTTTGGATGTCATTTTGCGGCCTCTGTTGCGGCTGCAAAATGCTTGTTTTGCGTCCGGTTGCACGAAATAGTTATTTGTTTAACTAGGCAGCAAAGTAGTAGATTGACTGCCTCGCTACGCTTGGCTATGAATTCAGCCAAGGCAGTCAATTTACTTTGCTGCCAAGTTGAACATATAATTTTTTCTCCGATTGTTCATGAAGATACTGTATTTGCAAATTATTACAATTCCCACAATCTCTTTATTTTGGTTGGTTGCTATGGAAATGTATAATCACAGGCAGCAAAGTAATCACTTTGCTGCCTAGACAGGAAAAGTAATACTTTGCTGATTGATATCAGTCAGCAAAATTAATATCTGCTGCCAATTGGAGAAAAAAGTATTTTCCGCGCTCGCAATTAAAGAGTCTCGAGAAAGATTCCACTATTTAAACTCTGGAATGGCCATTTTGAGCTCATCAGTACGATGCTTCGCTTTTCTCCAAATTTTCCACTACTGACGTTTTTCATTTCCTGAAGGAAGCGGAAGCTGTGCTGCACACAAAGATTGTATGTGGAAAGAGGATGTTATCTCTTATGAACCAGAGAAAATCAGATTAAACTGGCTAAATCTCAAACAAATCAACTATTTCTTCATAATCTCCACTTCATTTCAGACTCAAAAAAAAACTGATAACTCCGCATAGAATACCATCGGTGAAGGAGGAGTAAAAATCACAACTCACCCAATCGTTGAGCAAAAATTACCAATAAATTTGCAAGAAATCGCAAACCATGGAAAGTAGTTTCTTATAAGAAATCTGAGATATACAGTGATTATCAAAATTAGCGTTTCCGTTATACAGGGTATATTTTATACTTACAGTAACACGTGATCCTAAGTGAAATGTTTCATGCATATCGGGTGAATGCTTAATATGATCCATAGATTTTTCTACATAACCAGCTTGTTTGTACGTTTGGGCGATTCGAAACATTCTCTCTGTACATCTCGCTAAGTATTTAGCCTCGTTTATACTTTCTAATGCTTGAGTTATGCGAGCGTCGTTTAAATTTCTGTAAGCTTTTTGCTCAACCATCAGATTCTAAAATCAAGTTCTTAAGATAACTTGACCATGAAAAATAGTATATTATTCAACAAGCATATAATGATGGCTCCTATTCACGAAGGTGCGTTTATGTCGCGAGCCGCAGCCATTATATGCAAGTAGAATACACTACTATGAATCACCTTTTTAGGTATACCTATATATTTGGTCAAATCAAAACACTATAGTTTATTACATTTATATAGCTTATTACTTCTTACGGTATTGAACAAATTATATACTATTAAATGAGTTCAAATCTGATTCACTTTAAATATTAAATTTTCTAATAATATCTCTCAAACCAGTATAGTTATTGAAATTATTGCAATTAGCAATAAATTATTTTGTCCACGACCACCCAATAATAAGTCAATATTTTACCTCCTTACAAATTGTATATGGTACCCGTATTATAACTACTAGAGTGAATTATGGTTCATAATACACTGACTAGAGATAGGGGTATAATATGAAATAGGTAAACTATTAAATCTGTGTATTTCGTTCTGGAAATTTGTTTCTGAAATATATATCGTATTGATAAAATATTGTAATTTTTAGTATTGATACTTTTCATAACGATATTTTTTAATATTAGGTATTTTAAAACAATATATTTATAACGGTACGTTGTATTGATACTTTACACAGTATCGCCCATCTCTATATGTCAAATTATTTTATGTAGCTACCACAACATTTTGAGGTTTGTAATACCAAAGAAATTAAGTGTCGTGGGGTCCGGTAAGGTTTGCGACCCTCGGAATTTTGCAACGATTTTTTTTTATTAGAAAGCCCTATGGTTATAGAACGTTTTAATAAAAAAAAATTCTTGGATCATCCACTTTTGAAAGAGAAAATCGCAATTGAAAATACCAAAATCCGCCATTTTTTCGTGAATATTTGACATTTTTTGACAATTATGTCTAGATATCGGATGGTCATAAATTTTAGATGGAGCGGCGAATGAGCTATGCTGCCAGTTTTCATTTCTCTAACTCGTTACGGCTTGAAAATAACACCAAGATTTTAGATTTATATTTCATTCTCACATAACACCGATGTATATATAAATATTTGTCCTATCAAAAACATAGTATTGCTGATAATATAAAAGAAGGGTTTTTAAAATAATCGCGAGACCACACTTCCAGTGGATTGCGCTATTCAATTTAAGCTATATTTTATAATATTTACATTGATATTATTTCATATTCGACAAATGTTCACTTGAATTAATGGGAAAATATAGTTTTCATAAAACGATCTATAGATCGGAAGAAAAAACAAGAAGTGATTAATTCATGTTAACCTTTGAATATAAAAACGACTAAGCTTAGCTTAGGTTAAACGATAGAAAATCAACATATAAAACGTAGCCTAAGTGTGTATTAATAACCATTACATGAGAGTTACATACACTTTTTTTTCTAGGAAAAGAAATTTCAGTTGAAAAAAAAATATTAAAAAAAGTGTATTTATTGGGACTCGAACCCGGCATGTACAGATTGAAAATAAACTTATGCGGCGCCTTTACACACTGCGCCACGGAATTTTTTCTATGCACATTAGCATAAAGCCTATGTTTATAGGTGAACAAAATTAGTAATCAATTATTTTAAACAAAAATTAATAAGTTTAAATAACCTAACCTAACCTTGGTCATTGAGAATTTTTCGACTCGACATTTCTTTTGAAAACTCACGCAAAAGATTAAAACTGTCGAACTGTCAAACATTCTACGGAAAATATTGGGTTTGCATACAATTAACAATTTATAGTATAGGAGTAGAAAAAAATTATTAGACGCTTTTTCAAAAAGGGGAAAGGAAGTCAGTATGCTTACTAATGAATTTTCTAATCCAGAGATCTATATTGACTGATTGACATTGCGAGCGAAGCGAGCGCGCCGGGTCGACGTTTCGCAATTCGCGCGAATTGCGAAACGTCGACCCGGCGCGCTTTCATGTGGAGTACATTTTTTGAGAAGGGGAAGGGAATACATATGTATGTATATTATAGATAGACATAGATGTTGCAAGTGAAGCGAATGTGGAATACGAATTATTAGACACTTTTCATCTCTTCACCTCAAAATGACTGACTTGATAAGATTTCTACTAGAGCAAAAAATGTTTATCATAATTCAACACATATCGCTTCCCGACCAACTGACACAGATCAAAGTGTAACTAGAATATCATACTTATACTTATAAGGAAAATCCATATAGAAATAACATAGGAGTCTTCACGTGTATTGTAGTTGAAAGAAAAGGAATAATTTATTGAATACCTAAATCAAAGTTTCGCGGCGTGTAACTACGTTAATTGGGCGCAGGCGCAGATTACTACAGCTGTTAATTGGCGCAACCGCACCTCGAAACGAGAGGATCTTGCCTATAAAACTTTTCAAAACAAATCGATAATGTATGAAAATCGCTAGAAGAGATTTTTAATCTGTCGTTTATTGTTGATTCCATTATGAATGTGAGTGTTAATTGTTTGAATTGAGAAAATTACTATACAATAAGCTTTCTACAAATGAAATAGCAGGGTAAGAAAAGAAAAAATAACCTCTATCATATTGAACTAAAATTCGTGATAAAAGAAATAGGGGTCTATTCTGTAACAATTCCTTTAAAATTTAGAGGCCGTTAAAAATTTAACAGGCGCTGAAATCACATCTACAAGTAGGTAGATGTGATTTTAGCGCCTGTTAGATTTTTAACGGCCTCTAAATTTTAACGGACTGGTTACAGAATAGACCCCATAGACTGTGGGCCAGCAAAAAGTTTGTTCTAATCTCTTTTATTTAATGTATGAAACAAATATAAGGTAATCACTACATTAAAAGAATGTTTATCATTTAAATTTTCATAATTATAGATGCAAATAATTTTATAATGTTATATATTCATGTACCTAATCTATAACATATAATATTAATAATTCAGCTGAAAGAAAATGAAGACCATTTGACAACGACGTTAGAAGTATCACCTGATCATAATTTGTGAACCTGGGATATCTAGACATAAGATTTTAGTGAGTCATTTTTATAAGCTTAAGTGTCAAACGAAAATATTTATGCTCACAAATATTTCTAAAAATTAGTAAAATTTAAGTATTTTCTTCCGGTTTTTTTTGTGAAACAGATTCAAATTCAGTTCAAGATAATAACTTTTATTGTTTGCAGTGAAAATATTTATCGTGAAATAGCATAAGTTAGTGTTGAAAAAGTACCACTTTTTGAACTAAAATCGTGATTTTTGAAGTAATTTCTGGATGATCCAAGAAAATTTTTGTTCTAATCTGCTTTATTTAAGGTAAGCTTTCAAACAAATTTAAAATTATCATAAAATTCCGAGGGTCGCGAAGTCGACCAGAACCATCATGGATTCTGCTTATGACATATACATCATACACACTATATGAAAAACTGCATATAATACGATCTACTCATATACAGGGTGTAACAAAAAAGCAGGTCATGAATCGTTTATATATCTACTGGTTTATGGGAATAATCTTCAATATAGATATGTGTCATGTGACCGTTTCATTATCCACGGGTGAATATTGTACGTCATTATACTTGAAGAAGCACACGTAAAATGTTAAAATTATCAAATAGTCGTGGACAAAGTTTATAACTTACGTCGACCAAATCAATTTCTAATAAGTTCATCTGGACTTTTTTTAAATGATGTCCCCATCGGTGCGTTCTTTCGACCAAAGAATTGATTACGATACTATCGGCTGGTAGAGGTTCAAATTTCATAACTTCGAATTCGACTATTATTTCTTCCCAAACCTCGCCAAACTTTAACCCCAAGAAGTTTTCTGCCAGTAATAAAGTTATCTAAAATTATTCACTTGAATGTAGATTTGATAGCTTATATGGGCCAAGCAATACAGTAATTAGCAAGCTAAAAAGTCATTTTTACCAACAATTCTTGTAGACTAAGGATATGGTGCCATCATATAATAGTATATTTTCCATTACTAGCTGTGAAGTTGACAATTATTGTCTCTTCTAGCCAACTTAGAAGTTGAATTAGTGGTTAATAGACACTTTTATCCGTATCCGTATTGGAGTTACGTTGATATAAAGAAATTGTCAAGGAAACCTTTTTAGTAAACGTAACGTTTCGTTCTGTTTTTTATTGTATAACCTCAAAGTTTGTTATCCTACCTTTTCATATTTTTGTAAACCGTAAAAAAATGTGGACGATATTGAATAATGAATAATCTATTGCTACTAGACGTAAAAAAGACGCTTTCGTTTAACACTCATAATCATAACACAATTCTTTGGTAAGAGTGAAAATATTGTGGTTAGTATATAGAAGTAAACCTGTAAAATAGCACGGAATACTGACTTTGGTCGAGATGCGGGTACAATTAAGTATACGGAGTAGGGTACGTAACAATATGCTCAACGCATCGTATCGGCAAAGATGTAACTAGTCTACACATGCGCAGTTCGTTACGGATAAGGATATTCGTGAGAAATGTAAAGCCCGCCTTACAGTTCGCAATTCTTCATGTAACATGCAATATTCTTGATCGAAAGCATGCGCAGTATAGAATAATTTGGCATGTCTGACATGTCTCTTGCCAGTTTAAGCTATTGCCTCAAATCGATCTGGTTTGATTTTTATTGCAGCTTGCATGCAATTCTGGGGGAAAAGCTGGTAATTTTTTTGTTACCTACCAAACAAAAGTTGACTGTATACTTCCAAACGCAACATAAATAGGTATATATAATAGTTATAATAAGTTGGTGTATCAACAATTCAACAATATAAACATTAGATGACACACTATAACCTAACCTTATAAAATAAACTCAATTTTTTTTTGTATCCACTGAAACTTGCAAATTGTGTAGTGTAAAACGATTATCAATAGTTGCAAGCAAGACCTTGCAAGGTCAAAGAGTTGCTGCAATACATTGCAAGAAAAATTGCGAACTGTAAAGCGGGCTTAAGACAAGCTAAAAGAATAGTTTGAAACTGAATAGATCACGTTTTAAGAAAATATAGGCTAAAAACGTGATCTATTCAGTTTTTTACAACTAAGTATTTCAAAATCATTAGTTTGAAATTTAGAGAGAAATGCAGATGTTTTAAAATCGATTTAGCATACAATTTAAGAAAATTGTAAATTGCACGAAAAGTATAATACCTAGGTATAGGACACCCTTATATCATTTGAAAGAGGATATTTTTTGAATATGGTGGATTATTAAAATATAGGGTGTTCCTTTTCAAATAAGCCCGATTTTACACATTGAGACCCGGTTTATCAATAACCAATATTATCCATCAGTTAAGTATCCGTAGGATAATAATAAATAGCAGATAAAGTTCCAGTTTGTTTGGAAGCGGTTCATCAACTCGTTTTTATTCTCTATTTATAGTTTGTTAACTTACAGATATTGAAAGTTGGCAATGCTGACGAATGAATGTAAGCAATCTCATTGGTTGTTACAAGAACAAGGTCATGTCACATCAATTGATATTTTTGTTAGGTTATTGGTAAATGTTTATTCAAAGGTTTATTTTCATTTTTTTTTTCTTGAAGAGTTTTTGGTTGTTGATAAATATGAATTTTTTCAATGATTATATTCTGGATAGCGACGAGTACGACGATATTGTGAAAATTTTTAAGTACAAAAAAAGGTCTTATACAGTTAGGGAAATAGTGGACAAGTTTACCAGGATTTTCATGCAAGATTTTCAGGAAAAACAGTATAAGGCCAATAGACCAACTTCTTTCACACTCAGGTTTTATGCAACAGAAAAATTCTCAATATCATATATCTGGAGACTTCTGAAACGTGAGTAACAAAATCAAAACAACTCTACCGAATAAAGTGACGTTATGTGATAGACCTTAACCTCTAGGTATCGACCTATCCGCCAGTTGGAGCTGACGGATATATATTTGACATTTTATCTTACGGATAAAGTTATCCTGTTGTTGATAAACCGACCTTTCCAAAATAACTGGCAGTTAAGCCTTAACTGACGGATAAATTGCTTTTGATAAACCAGGCCTCAATGATGTAATAATGAAACTGAAAGTTCGGAACACCCTGTAAAGAAATATTGTGTACTCAATCGTGAAATACATTCAACGAATGTCCAACTATTTAGATGTGAGAGATAATTTGCAGGAATTTTTTTTTATAAATGAGATAAATTTTTCTCGATATGTTCGCCTTTTAAAAAAACTCAACATAACTCGGAACCCTCCGTATTTAGGTATAGGGAACTATTATGAAGGAGTATTATATTTTTTAGGGGCAATCAGAAAATGCAATAAAATATTAATGTTTCATAAGAAAAAATATAACTTTGATATGTCACATTTTATTGGAACACGCTGTATGTTCCAAAATATTTGCAAATTATAGATTTTCCGAAAAATTTATATTTTCTTCGGTATTTGTGCGGTCCCGGACTTTTGCCGAACTAGTCAGACGACGCGACGGGTTAAACGCTCCATCCGTGATCTATTATATAGATTTTTGTCAAACATATTCACCTATTGCTTGGCCTATTCAGTAAATATTGAATTAATGAATAAACGAAAATACGAACCTGATCTTCGATTTTCAATGGTTCATTACAAGTTTTATAAGTTTCGTTGGCAATTTCGAAAACGGTTTGGTATCTTTCGTGTATCAAACACAAAAGGGCATAAATTTTTGGTCGACAACTAGCATACATGTCAGCTATAGCTGGATTTTCCTCCATATTTTTATTTTTAAACGTCGAATCGAACTGATCTTTACCCATTAAGGGATAGCTGCCATCTTTAAAAAACACATTTTAGTCATCTGATTCGGAAAAACAAAATTATCTGTTTCACCTGCAATTTCACCATGCGGTCCAATTTGAACACCCAATTCCTTGTTTTCTTTTCTGAATATGTCCATTAATAAAGGAATTAGAGTTACCCCATTTTTACCTTTCCATGTTATCATATAGGGGATGCTCTTACCCGCGCTGTAATCACATAAATCCACCAGAGCTCCTAAAGTTATAATTTGAATCGCCATAGGATATACCTACAAATAATTATGTCGGAAAGTAACAATACAAATCTGATAATAAAAGAGATTCTCGGAAGAAACGAAGTTATAGACTGTGTTATTTATAAGATACGACATAGGCATTGCTGTACAAAACTGTCAAACGCGAGCTAACTTTTTTACCAAATAGTAGGTACCTATTCATAAAAAATAATAACAGATTTGGAAAGATCGTTGAAAAATAAGTTTTTTGGATATTTTTTTAAATTAGGAGATCAATCGAAATTTTTCGTATGCGATTTAGTTCGGATGAAAAAGATCGCACAAGATCCGATGTTCGTATTTATGAAAATGTATTCGTAAGCGATGAATATTTGTATTGGCAACACCGCAAATTCGATCATTCCATTTCTCGATCATGAAATTTTTTTTAAGCATTTTTCTGTTGTAACTTGTCAGTGTCAGAATGTTTGGTTATTGTTAGTAAAAATAATCTGTTTGAAATGGAAAGTGAAAAAAAAAAAAGAAAAATTAAAATATGCACTGACAAGGATTCGTTTCAGCTGGACAAAAAAAAAGAGTTAATTGTGTTTATGGAAGAACATCCTGAATTAAAATCTGGGATCCGATAATTCCACGAAGGGGTTTTGAAAAGGATGGTAAACTCTATTTTCTCTACCCGCCAGCATCTTCCAATGCATTTATAATGTTTCTATCAATAAGAATATTTAAGCCTGCAATTTTTCACTACACATGTACAATAGAAACCTGATAAGACACCAAACTGACAATTCTACACAAAAATATGGTTATAATCGTATACGAAGTTTGATATTGGAATGGTGCATACCCACTCGAGTCACCCCATGCGAAAAAAATCGTGCACGAAGCCTTCGAAAGTGATTCGAAAATACGGATAACCGATTCTCGTGCGAAATTGATTCATTTTCGTAGACGAATTGTACTCGAGTAATCTAGAAAATATAGTCCCAGGGTAGGGACACACATGAAATAAAAGTTCAAACTGAAGAATGGCGGTTCGAATAACCGCTGTGGTTAATTTTCTTTTTGTTTCTAATTCTTTTCCACAATCCTAAATCAGACTGGATTTTTATAAATAGCATGGTTTTTACCAGTTCTCCAGCTTTTCTATCCATCTTGATAGACTTCACTAAGAAACTACCTAAGATCCATCAATCTTGATGGGAAGTGGATCAAATTATGTACATGATCCTGGCAGTGGAAAATTTGGGTTGTTACCAAAAAATACTGAGCTGCTTATATATACACTACCAATTATCACTTCACTAGATTTCACTAAGAAACTACCTCAGAACCATTGATCTTGATGGGAAGTGGCTCAAATGATGTGCAGGAGCCTGGCAGTGGAAAATTGGAGTTTTTACCCCTGCATGTACAATTGTACACTGCCAATTATCACTTATGGAGCTTTTGCGTGGAATAAATAGATGAACTAGCCTATCTAGTCAGAGAGTGGAAATCATAAAAAAACATATTTGTTTCTTATAAATCAGAAACCTGGGACATTTTCCAAGCTGGTATAATGAAAAAGTATAAATTTCCAACAAAATTCGATACGGAATTAGGCAACAGCAATTGCATACAAATACCAATGATGCTATTCAATGGTAGGTACATGGACGGATCAAAAGAAATAGAAGGAATTGGAATAGATATGTAGGGGACAGAAACCAAACCAACATTGTTGCCTGAAAGGGCACCTGGAAAGGCTCGAAATCATGGAAAAAGAAAATTGTAAATTCTGTGGTATGGAAGAAAAAATCCTCATTCTTGCAAATTCAGAGCCCCAAAACACCACACCTAGGAGACCACCGGATAAAAGACGGACACTCAGTTAAGTTAAAGCCTGCAAATATCCTAAAATTTCTTTGGGAAATGGGTCCAAAGGAGCGTCTAGTCTCTGAGATTATGGATCTTTCAAGTTCCTACCTGTCACCCCAATATACTAATTCATACAAATTATGAACATTACTTGTAATAATGAATATAGAAAACAAAGTAAGGATTACAAAGATTAAAACTGTTTAAAATTAAAAATGGGGAATGGGTGAAATGTTGAAAATTATTGCAATAGTGGTTGGTGTAGTACAAAATAAGATTTGAAACAGGGTAGGGGATCTCTGAAGGCCATAGGGTGCTGCCACATAGAGACCCGTCAGTACTAAAATTTCGAATTTAATGAAAACTGTAACGCCGTTAGTGGTAGTTGTAGATTCTTCCACATATGTATTAGCGCTGACATCCTAACCTGACAACTGCAGACCAACGTGAGTTATCCAGTTTTTGTATTTAAAAACTATTTTGCTCGTTTGTGTGTGTGTTGTCGTTGTTGTTTTTATTGTTTATAGTAGGACTAATACTTTAAGAGACAATGTCGAGAATATGTATTGTGAAAGACTGTAATGCGAGGTGCACCCGGTAAGCTTTATCTTCATTAAAAAACATATTTCATCAAATAGAAAGTGACCGAAGTAGTTGTTCTTCTATATAGCTTTGAACTTCAAAGCATTCTAACATTTATTTTTCTTCGTGTTTGTCATTGAAGAATGTAACTGTTTCCTATCCTCACTTACCTCACATTGTCAATTGAACAGTACATCGCTAACAAATGACTCAAAAAAGCAAACAAAAGTGAAAAAATGATGAATTGCATGTTGATTGTTCTAAATTCGGTAAATTTTTTTAAATATTTCCCGTAAACGACCGATGGTTAATGTAGAATATTACCTGTAGAACGTCCAGCATTAAAAATACGCCATGATATTTAAAAAAGTGTTCGGTAAGCTGATCGTTTTTAACTATAACTTCCCAAATAAAATCCATAATGGCTATAACGATTCTGTTATCGTATACGGGCTCCTTCGGTTGTTGTTTCAATAGACGTTTTAAAAAACAAATTGACAGATCCACAGAAACAATGTTGCTGTCATCTTTGCAATCGAAAAAAAGAATCGACAATATGTGAAAAGCTTCCTGTATGCATATCTGTGCCTCGTTGCCGAATATTTCGTGGTCTAGAAATTCGCGGCAAACGCCTGCAATGACAAAAATTTTTAGTTTAAAGTTGGGATTTTTTTGGAAAAAATGCTCTCACCTACGATGACGTTACCACCGTCGTTAAATAGGATCGAATTTAAAACTACTTTGCGCGGGTCGTCTTGTAATGTTTTTCTTAAAGTATCTAAACATTTCGAGAGTAAAATCAATACGCTTTGGGAGAATACTTGTTGTTTGATGTTTTTCAATAATCTGTAAATAAACAAATTACCCATGAAATTACAAGCTTACTAAATCATTTTCCTCAAATCACTGAATAATTTTGACATTCCAGAAAAAAATAATTCCTTAAGAAAAAGTCAAGAATGAATGTTTGAAAACACATTGTTTAAAAGGAGGTAATTTATTGTTACGCGAGCTGGTGCATTAATCTGCTCAATCAGTGCCCCCAGTGTAATTCCCGTATGAGACGACTATGGCTCCTCCGCCCACTTGTCGAGAAATTTCGAGACTACCCACCGCCTTTCCCAGAACGAGAGATTCCTAGAATTATACCCCACACGCGAGTATAAATAGACGAGCATCGCTGCACATGATATAGTCATAAAGATCAGTGTTTTAGCTGAAGAAAAGCAATCGCGCATCGAAACGACGAAACGTTAGTGAAACGACTGAAAACGACGAAACGTCCGCCTCTATACCTCTTCGATGGAAAGTAAAGTTTCGGCGGACTTAGAAAATAATATGACAGACATGAAAAATGAAATGACATCCATGAAGACTGATATTTCTACCGTGGAAGAGAAGATTAAAAGAATGGAGCAAGAAATGAAACAGAAAATCAAAGAAATCGAGAAGAAGACTAGTAGGAACTCGGATATTACAGCTAGGCAAGCGTCGAACAACGACGAACTGGTAGAGAAAGTAGAGTTCAAACCGAAAATGGAAAACGATATTAACAGTCGAGTGAAACTGCCAACTTTCGATGATAAAACGTCATGGCCGAACTATCTTAAGCAGTTCGAGGCAGCATCAAAGGCGAACAACTGGAGTGAGAAGGAACAAGCGTTGAATTTAACTCTTGCCCTTAGAGGAGACGGCATGGATATCCTCCAGACCATTCCAGTGGAGGAGACCGAAGATTTTGAACAACTCAAAAAGCGATTGAACATGAGATATGGTCTGGAACACCTGGAGCATCTGTACCAGTCGCAGCAAACATAAACGCGACGAAACTATGCAAAAATTCGAAGCAGACATTGCGAGGTTGGTGCGGTTTGCCTATCCATCGGCACCAGAGAATGTCATGGAATGTTTAGGGGTACAGACATTCATCGACAAAGATCGTGACCACGAAATGCAGGGAGCTCTACGCTTGGCTCAGCATGAGACACTGGACGACGTACTCTCTGCAGCCTTGGAGTATAAAGCAGCTACACAGGCTTCCGGAGTATACGGCAAAGTGAGTGCCGTAGCAGACAAAGAAGTGGAGAATAAGCTTAACCAGATTGTCAACATGATGAAAAGTATCTTAAATGAAAAACGGAAAGGTGTAAGATGCTGTAATTGTGGAGAAATGGGGACATGTACGTAGTTCATGCAAGCGACCGGGAATTGCTACAAACAAAGACTCCCAGCAGAAAAAACTAGGAAGGGTCGACCTTCAGAGGGCAGCTTCGACCCGAATACGTTCCAAAGACCCTCTCATCTTAATAGCCTCCCTGAAATGTCGCGATGATAGTGTATACGTGGATGGTGAAGTTAATGGAAGGAGATCCACTATTGGTGGATACAGGAGCAGCGAGGACTATTATTCGCCCGAGACTGTCAACACCCGGAAATACTTTTACCGACAAGACTGCGATTCAAGACTACCACAGGTGAAAGCGCCAAGTTCCATGGAGAACGACCGGTGCAATTGGTGGAATTGGTGCAAAGAAGTTTACCCACACTGTCGTTGTCGTTGATATCGAAGAGGACATAATACTCGGAATGGACGTTATGAACCTTCATGGCTTTCAGCTAGATTTCAAGAACCGAGTGATTAGAGTAGGTTCTAAGGAAGTATTTCCTCACCCACACAAGGATAAGACTGATACGGTAGCCGTACAGGAGGATACGGTTGTACCCGCAAGGAGTGAATTTTTTCACTGTGGCATGGCTACAAGGAACCGTCGAAGAAGGAACACCGGTCATGATGGAACCATGGAATCACGATGAAGAGGTTGGTCGAGTAATCCTGGTTGGAAAAGGGTTAGTCATGGCTACCGAAGAAATACCTGTACGCATTTTAAATGTAAGTGACCATCCCATAACTATAAAGAAGGAGACAAAATTGAAACTTGCGTACCAGTGGTGTCAATTCATCAAACAACAACCTCCAATGATGTCAATAATAAATTTAAACAAATGATAGCAATGGCTGGACAATCCCTTAGTCTGCAAGAGAAGAGAAAAATCAAAGAACTTTTTCTACAATACCGATCTCTTTTTGTACCAAAAGGAGGAAAGATAGGAAGAACATCTGCTGTTAAACACAAAATTGACACCGGCGACGCTAAACCGATAAGGCAATCGGCTCGACGGCTACCATAGGCCAATAGAGAGGGAGAGGAGAACTTTTCACTAGATGGAAAAGGACAAAGTAATAGAACCTTCTACCAGACCTTGGGTCTCTCTGGTAGTTCTGCTAAAAAAGAAGGATGGAATCACGAGGTTCTGCGTGGAGTACCGGCAGTTGAACAATGTTACTAAGAAAGATAGCTATCCTCTGCCAAGAATCGACGACACTCTGGATACACTGGCCGGTAGCAAATTGTTTTCTACCTTGGACCTGAAGTCTGGATATTGGCAGGTAGAAATGGATCCAGCCGATAAAAAAAAGATAGCGTTTACCACCGGATCTGGACTATGGCATTTCACCATTATGCCATTCGGGCTGTGCAATGATCCCGCAACGTTCGAAAGACTGATGGAAAACGTATTGCAATCGTTGTACTGGAAGACATGCTTAGTCTACCTTGATGACATCATAGTATTGGGAAGGACATTCGAAGAACATTGAAAGAATTTATAAGGTGTCTCTAAAAGGTTGCAATCTGCCTAACTGATGCTCAACCCTAAGAAATGACTATTTCAAAACATTGTCAATTACCTAGGCAATGTAGTAAGCAAGACCCACCGACAAGCACCAAGCTAGAAGCTCTGTACATACTACAGTAGATTTATAAAAAAATTTGTAGACATCGCTAAGCCCTTGACACGACTTACAAAGCCCAATGGGACTCGCTGGTTCTGGAAAACGGTTTGCTACAGCGAGTAATCGAGAACGATTGGTGAATTCAAGAACAAGAGTAGCAGCAGTACTGCGAAAATTACACGATAGTCCGTCAGGAAGACATCTAGGTGCGAAGAACACCCTCTAGAAGGTGCAAGAACGGTATTATTGGATGCACTGTTCTGAAGATGTGAAGGACTGGTATAAGAAGTGCCTTACCTGTGCCACGGACCGCACGAGAGAAAAAAGGTTCCTAAGAAGCAGTTCAATGTCGGAAGCCCTTTTGAACGCATTGCCTTGGACATTGCCAGACCGTTTCCACCGACAGCAGGTACATTTTGGTGGTAATGGACTATTTCACAAAATGGGTGGAAGCGTGTGCCATTCCAAACCAAGAAGCCGCAACTGTTGCCGACGTGCTTGTAAATGAGTTCAATGCCGATCTGTAGTGCCCTGAAAATATATAGCGACCAGGACAGAAACTTCGAAAGCCAGCTGTTCCAGGAAGTTTGTTAAAAGCTCGGCATGAAAAAAACAAGAACTACGGCTTTGCATCCACAGTCGGACAGAACGGTTAAGCGAATGAACAGAACTCTTGGCAAATACCTATCTAAATTAGCATCCAACCATCAGCGAGATTGGGACCAGCATCTCTCGCTATTTGCGATGGCCTACAGATCCGCCATCAGTCTACCGGCCAAACACCAGCAAAAGTTCTGTTCGGACGCGAAATGAGATTACCCTGCGACCTTGAATTTGGATGCCGACCCTGAGAAGATTACCCAACCCAGTTGAGAAAAAGAATGGACGACGTCCACGAGCTGGTTCGATCGAATCTCCAGAACGCTAGCATTAGGATGAAGAAACGGTGCGATACGCAAGCTACAGAAGGAGATTTCACAAAGTCTGGCTGCATAACCCAGGAAGACAAAAAGGTTTTTCTCTAAAGTTGCAGAAAGCTTGAGAGGCGGGTACCTCATAAAGAAAAGAATCAACGATGTCATTTATCGCATCACCAAGATCCCAAACGGAAAGCCAAAGATAGTACACCGTAACCGATTAGCGCCATTCGAGGGTGACCACGAGAAGTGCTTATGGTAGTACTGAAAAGCAAGATTTAGCGTCACCACTGAGGAACGCCAAGACCTGCTTACCGTTCCGGAGGAATACTCACTGGCAATAAACATCCCTGCCAGTGTAACCGATGCGCGTGCTATCTTTGTTTATGACGGAAAGTGGCGCACGACGTTTGGAAAACCAGTTACCAGTACCAGGTAAAACTTTAAAGCTAAAAGATGGCTTCTGCTACAATTTCCATCTAGTGACGAGGAACACCTTCGACGAAAGACCGAAGTACGAGAATGTCTGGGAAACTTTACTAAGCTTGAGGGAGCACGTGCTGGAATTGAACGTGCATAGGCTAGCCATGCCCAAGATTGAATGTAGGCATTTAGATTGGCGAAGAATCCGTAACATGGTAGAAGTAATCTTGCGAGTGGCCATGCACGGGAAACACAGTCAACGGAGAAGACGGTCGCATGTTACTTCCATGCAACTGGAAAATGTAACAAGGGAATCAGTTGCCGATAGTCATCTCGTTTCAGTTTCCTAGTTAGTTCCAGGAAGAACTGTCTCTCAAGGAGGGGGTAATGTTACGAGAGCTACTGGTAGTAATTGTGAATATAAATTAAAATAAACGTTACGTTATATTTGAAAAAAAAACTTACTTAAATTCCAGAATACGTTCATTTTAAAAATAAATTGATGGAACATTATTAGAGCTATGAGAAACTTTTTGAACAACATGCTGGTTAGTAGGGTTATTTTGTTACGGTTAAGGTATAACAGACAAAAATGATATATCACCTGAAAATTAAATACCCCAGAGAGCAGGATGTGGTAAGATAGGCTAGAACAAGCAAGCGAGCCAGTTGGCCAATGCTCAAAAGCTGAATACGCTTAGATCAATGAAAGTGGACCCAGAAAGAAATGCTATGAACCTTGAAGCTCTCTGCATCAGATGAAGGCTTGAAAAAGTGGATCGAACAGAACTTGACTCTATCTGTATCTGTAGAGCACTTGGGCCACATGCTACCCATTGTACATCATCCCGAAGAGTTGTCCAGTTTGTCCTCCTAGGTCATCGTCCATCCTGTCAGGTCACTAGGAGACATCTCCTTTATATCGGCAGGTGTAGGCAAGACTCGCCAAACACACACTCTCTTATTGACGATAACTCCGGACACTCGCATAAGACATGCCTGGCAGTTTCATCTTCTTGTTTACACATCCTGCTAAATGTGTGTCCACTAGCCCCATAGTATGGAGGTGTTTCATTGGTTGACAGTGGCCAGTCAAAAATCCTACTGTTAAACGTAGGTTTTTCCTGGTCAAAATATTTCTTTGACACCAGCTTCCTAGGGTTGCCCAGGGTGATCCTGGCAAGACTGCATCCTTTGATTCCATCCCAACTCTTAAGGGATTGGGCATGGGTGTAACGTTCGGCTAGTTCCGCAGTTGTCGGAGTATTTAGGCAGTAAGTGTCACTGGGTCCTAAATTTTTTTTGTCCAGCCGCTTCCCTTGCTATTGAATCGGCAATGCAATTATCATTACTCATGTCGTGCCTTAATTCTAATAAAATAATAATTCAAGATAATATCTTACATCGAAGGTCCGGAATTTTCGATGAATTCGTCTTCCAAATGCGGTACAAGAATATTTAAAATCTTGTAACTCAAAATTTTGATAACACAAGCATGTTCTCTGGGATTACTAGGTTGATTTGTTGAATAGCTAATAATTTTGAGTAGTTTGTACATAATCCGGTTTTTTTCCAATATCTGCAAATTATAATTATTGATAAATTTCGCAAATACCATTGTTCCATTTTACTGGATATATTTAATTTTATATTACTCTACATGGTGTTTCATAAGTAATCTAATACATTGTAGTGGGCGCTTCGACCTATTTTGAGACGAAAAGTTCTCATAAATATGTGTGATGAGTCCTCTCGTTAATGAGATGCAGAGTGTTGAATTTTTTGTAATAAATGACTGACCGTGAGTTATTTTTCCTGGTTACGTTTTTAGAAGTAGATAATAGGAAAGAACATGTTTATTTTAAGTAGCATTTGAAAAAATGTTCACAAATACTGCGTTAAACTAAAAACCAATGCAAAATACGAATAAGACATTTTCATCATTCTAATTTTGTTGTAGAACCGGTATTTTGGTGTATTTTACAAAGATTCTTCCGAGTAGTGGGACTCAGCACACCCAATTCCAGGTGGGCCTGCTGAAGACTTGTGCCCCTTACCGGAGTAACCGGTGGTGCTAGATCCAGGGAATGTGGGGTATAATAGGCATGATGACTGATTTTGAAAAACTGCTCCACGATGTTTTCACGTATATACTTTATCTACAATAAATATTATTTCTGTAAGAAAAAATGTTTTTGAAGGAAAAATTCAACTTTAAAAAACGCATTTTAAATTATGCGCCAAAACGCTAGAATAGTAATGGCGTCTGTCTATGACATCATCAATTCGTAACAGTGTCAACTGTCGATAGGTTATCTATGATCTGTGTCATGTAGTAAGATCGTCAAAGTCAAACTTCAAACACTTGACAGCTTGCAGGTTAAAAGTTTATTTTGATACATAAACATAATTCCAAAAACGGTTTTTTGTGGTAATAAAAAACAGATACTTAATTGTTTATAACGAGAAAATATCACATGAACCAAGCAAAGCCAACAGCAACAAAGGAAATACAAAACCATAGATAATATAAAGACGACAAAACAGATGTTCGGATTTGGTTCGGGTCGGATCATGGATATTTGCGAAAATATGACGTCACTCTCTTCTGATTGGTGTTTGAGATAAGATGGCGGATGGTTAAATTTTGTGCTTATATTTTTACTAAAATAAATGTAATCACACATGAAAATGAAAAATAAGTGATTTCTGTAGAATCTCTGTATCTTAAATAATTATATCAAATCAATATTTTGGTGATTCTTAGTGACTGTCATCATGCCTATTGAAATTAGAACCGCTTTGAATAGTGCGCTCTATAAAAGTTTTCTGCATCAATGCTATCGATTGTCGAGCTGTGTGACTGGTCTCTTGTCCTGTTTAAACCACTGATTTTCCATCTAAAGGTTCCTTTTGATATCCTGGACAAATGGCATTACCATCCTGCTTCTATAACGTTCCTGATTAAAAGTAAGAGGTTTGCCGACACCACGTGCTGACTCAACCCAACCATATCGTCACATGGTCACTACGCAATGTTGGTATATCTTGACACAGATTTTAGGGATATTTTTAAAATTTTTGGTATGATTGTTTCCTGACTTGAGTGTATTTGTTATAAATAGTCCAAATGTAAAAGATAATAGTATAATACTATTGTAACACCTCACAAAGTCTTTGAAAATCAAAGAATAAAGACCGTTTACTAAGAAACAGCAACTACTTCATTCGTATAGGGCTGGTATACCGACAAGATAAGTCTTAGGTCAGTCTGGACCACAAGTTGCTTTTTTTCTGACAAGAATGACAGTTGAGGTCTACCATTCACTACATAAAATTCTTGTATGCTTTTTATTGCGAACATTTTATATGGCTTTATTAAAATAATGAATACACCCCCGAAGCGTATATCTTGAAATTCAACATGACTTTTTAGCTGAATACTCAACATATCGGTGGCCAATAATTCTAGGAACTCTTGGCATGTCACCATTTTATTTCTGTTATATGTCACTAGTTATGTCAAATGTCAATGGAAAAAGTGATTAGAGGAATAGAGATACAATTGACTAGAAATTCTACAAAAATCGAGACATTAACTGTCATTCTTGTCATAAAAACCACTTTTTGTTGGCCACACTGTCCTTAGGCTGAGCTCCTCTATTCAAGGCTACTCGCTAGTGTGAACCAGGGACAATGAACACTCTAAACGTGCGAGAATAGAGCCACCTGGAGAGACTGCGCAGTATTTAAATTTGGGATTTATTGAGAACTGTATAAGTAGGATCTCTATGGTGTGAACAGAATGCCACCCATGGATTTGCAGTAGCGACACCACGATGAGAAAACAAACTGATTAGATAGACGACTTTTTGGACAGGACTGCGCCTATATAGAACCAATCATTTTGAAAACATTTTGATAAAATTCTAAATCTTGGTTAAAACATTTAATATGTTTTGTTACTTACCGCTTTTCCGCCAGGATATCTCAAATATACCGGAATAAAGCACAAGAACAATTTCAAGAAAATATAGTCGTCCGTCAATACCACTGGTTTACTTTGAAGCAGAATTATATCGTTGACGAAATCTTCGGTTGCTTCACAACACGAACTCAAAAGATCTTGAAAACACACCATTGGATAGAAACGAAATATTTCATTTATTAGGTATAATTAAATCTTTTTACCTTGACCCAAGCCACTCGACATTAAATCCAATTCAGGGAAAAGATCTACAAGCCAAATAATACAAGCAAGAACGGAATTTCTCGCCGACGTATTTCGTCCTTTTGCTAAATAGACATATACGTATCTTAGATTCCTATAAAAAATATTCATGTATAAAAGGAGGGGAATCCAAGCGGAGATTTTAGGGATTTACTAGCGCGACAGATTAACAAACAGGTTAAGCACCTACACCAAATATGAATATCTGATGTCTTCAGGGAATGCCTAACCTCAAGAAAATGCTCCATTATCTTACCAAGATCAAGAAAGTCTTCTTCGGAACCCAACAGGTGTCTATGACGCTCGAGTGAATCCCCATTTATCATCGTGGGTTCCCCTATTCCTAACCAAAGACTTACCATAGTGAAAATCTAGAAATCATTGGTATGTTCGGTAAGTTATTTCTATGCATATTCAGGTACACAGCTGTTAAATTGATAATCGACATTATCATGCTTAGATTTGTAAAAGATGGCGGAACATCGAGTGGATCGTTTGGCGGAGTATCGGGATATCTTGTTCTCCAATTGTCTTCTAAGCGTATTAGAAGAGTATTTAGCATATCCTCTTTGGTTATCGTTTTATCTAGAACAGCAAAGTTTGAATTTACTTTTATATTGTACAGTATTTCTGAAAAGGTTGGCTACATTATAGAAAACTATTTCAATATTAACGAAATAAATGATCAATTATCTAGTTCAGCATAGTTTAGAACGTAAAATACAATTATCAGATGCTAAATTTTTTCCATTCGTATAAGATATGAAATATTAATTTGAAACAAGAGTACAGTTCTTTTATTTTTGAAAATATCGTGGGCTCATTTACATACTTTTTTTATTTTTCCATTGGGAAGAGCACATCATTTTGAGGCTCTGTGCGAAAAATTAGAAGTCTGTGAGACTTATAAGTCGCCTAAAATTAATTATAAACATGAAACAGCGCTCCTCTCCGTGATCCTGGCGTGACGTCATCATATATGAAGCATAGCGAACATTCCACTGGGTACGGCGCTGCACGCTGCATTGACGGAGCGGCAAGATGCGTCGCTGCATAAATTTTAAATTACATAGTGGCTTATGGGAATGATTCCACCGAATCCGTTGCAGCAAAGTCAATGCAGCGCAGTACGGCGCATCGCTGCGTGCAGTGATTTCGGCATCAGTTGAAATTTTTTACCGTACGCGACGGACCGAAATATGGAAGAAAAATTAATTGTTGCTGTCGAAAGTCATCCTGTTCTGTACGACAAAAGTTTAAAAAATTATAAAAGTGCAAATAGTCGTGACTATGCCTGGAAGGAAGTTGCCAAAAATTTAGATATAAAGGGTAAGAATATTTATCAATTAACTAGGTGAATTTTTATTATATCATATTAAATAACTAGAAATGTAAATTGAAATAAATAATTTTAATGTGTAATTGCATCATACTGCCAAGGAACTTCGACAGCAGGTGACATAAACCAATCTGCATAAGCATTACAAATATCTAATGCCTGTCTTCCCGGTCTAGAATATTGATGTTTTTCTCGTTGCGTTGCAACGTTTTGTACAGATGTAGACGTAAACTTGGAAATATTCTGATTGTTTCCAGTATCTAATAAATAATTGTGAAGTGTGCAACATGCAACTACTATTTCATTAGCAAATTCAACGTTAACTTCGATGCGTTTTAGTAATATTCTCCATGTATGTGCAGTTATGCCAAAAGCGTTTTCGACGACTCTCCTCGCTCTGGATAACCGATAGTTATAGACTCTTTGACGTTCAGTTAAGTTCCTTCCAGGAAATGGTCGTAATATATTTTCTTTCAATGGGAATGCTTCATCTGCAACTAATACTAAAGGGAAAGAAGTTTCTGTGAACGGAAGATCTTGATTTTCTGGCAAATTCAAATTTTTATCGTTCATCAACCATGATTTTCCAAACGAACAGTTAGCAAAAATTCCACCATCGCTGTTTGATCCATACGACCCAACGTCTATCATTATATATTTATAATTGGCGTCAACAACGGCCATTAATACAATCGAGAAACCTCCTTTGTAATTAAAAAAATTTTATCCTGAATTTTTGGGGGCAAATATGTGAATATGCTTGCCGTCGATGGCACCCACACAATTTGGAAAATTCCATTTTTTATAAAAATCGTTTCGTATTTCATTCCATCTTTCTTTGTTCACTCTTGAAATGTGTAACGGCATAACTATATTTTTTATAGCAATGCAGGTTTCCTTGACTATTTTATTCACAGTTGTTTCTCCTAGGCGAAAACTAAATGCAATAGATCTGAAAGACATGCCAGTTGCCAGATATCTGAAAGGAAAAAAATTTTAATATTAAAAAAAATCTGTTTTGTCACTTCTGGATGTTTGTTCTTCAAAAATAACAAGAAGTACCAAACAATAAATTCCGTTTTTCAGATTCTGACGTTGAAGGGCTCGAAAATATTAAAAAAAGATGGAGAACTCTACGTGACGCCTTCATCAAAAATTACAGGTCATCCAAAAGTGAGAAAAGCGGATCAGCTGGAGGAAAAAGAAAGAAATGGGTATTTTATGATCAACTTCTTTTCCTAACCCCTTCATTGATTTTAAGGAAACCATTGGAAATTATAACAGTGCCCAAAAAGAGGAATGCACATCTAAAGAGGAAGGAAACGTAAAGGAAAATTACGATGGAGATACTTTTATAGAACAAGCTACAAGTCAAGAAACGTCAATTTTAGATGAACGCGAAACGTTAGTCACTCTGACGACTTCTACTGCTACTTTAGCAACTAGAAAACTACATAATAAACAAAAAATAAAAGAAAAACCAGCCAACATAACTGATGCTGAGCTTTTAGAAATAATTTCCAAAAAAGACGACTCGGATGAACAGTTCATGTTGAGCTGCGTGCCTACACTGAAGCTGTTGAGCCCGAGAGATAATTGTTTCGCTCGGATTCAAATACAAAATTTTCTTTTTAATTTAGCTTTCGGAGAAAGCAGACCATCGACGAGTGGCTCCAATTTTAGTCGGGCATCATCTAATTTAACCTATACGCCAATGAATGAAGACTCCACTTCAACACAATTTGATAACAACAGTTTTATGGAAGATACCGCGAATAATTTTTATAATTTATAAAACCGATTTAAAAAATAAAGATTTAAAATCTTAAAATGAAATTAATTTAAATTTTAAGTGTTATTTACCTTAATGTAACAGCCAATCTTTCTCTTGATGAAATAGCATCTCTAAAATTAGTATTTTCTTTGCTAATTGCATTTTCCAACAATCTACACAAATTGTTGAACTGATCGAACTTCATTCTGAAGTATTGAAAATATTTTTGCGGATATTCTTCTAGTTCTTGGCATTTGGCAAAGCCGGTGATATTCACCACATTCCAACCTGCTTGTATTCAGGGGATGGACCCAATAGCTAGCTCGTCGTCTTCTTCTCCTTAATAAAATGGCTAACGCTATTTTCTTTTTGTTCAATACCATGTTAATTCGAAAGAGACCGAAAGAATACTGCACATTGCTGCACTAGGTGGAATGATATTCAACAAGACTCTACTGCTGCAGCAAGTGACGCTGTGATGATACGCCGTGCCGTACCCGGTGGAATGTTCGCTTCTATGATATGAAGTCTTACGTTCAGAGAGCGGATACAGCCAAGCGCCGCGCCGATCGGTTTGTTTTTGTTGAATACTTAGCCAGTATGTACTTGGCTAGTAACAGTATTTTCTTTGTCTATTATTATACGTTTTCTAAATAATATAATCTCTATCGCTATTAAAATTATGATAGTTGTTTAAAGAAATTTGGAGAGTATGCTTTAGTTTCATTAGGGAAATATTTGTGTTGACCATTGAATATTTATTCATCAATTTACTTAAAATTTGTGTCACTGGTTAATCTATTATACAGAGAGTATAGGTATATTACAGTTTTAGTAAACTCTAAGCAGTGTTGTCTTTGCGAAATAAAAACTATAAGACATAATTTAAACTATTCCACACAATGGACCAGAACCAGATAAAAAAAACATATAAATTTTGTATGGTTACAGAATGTAAGAGTTCACATTATTAACAAAAAAACTCTGTAAGAAGTAATACAAAAGAAATAAATTCGATGCGACTGACGATACAGTCTGAAGCGCAATGTGCATACATATCTAGTGACGTCACAGTCACAGTCTTCGCCCCGCTCTCGGTATGCTTGTTTAATGGACGAGTTCTATACAAGGGAATTGCTGCCAACATAACGAACAAAAAAATACTGAAAAAGGTTAGTCGCATAAGGAAGTGGTTTTTCCAATCTATGTTTAGTTTTTCTTATATATTTTGAGTCCCTTTACCACCCATGTTGTACCCGAAAAGTTTGGAGTTTTACCCGAGAACTTTGTAGGTCTATTTAGCTTGGGGAATTTTATACCTTACAGTTGACGAACAACTAATGACAGTTGTCTATACATGTTTATTTGGCTTTGTTTGTGTTCTTTGTGTTTCGTCAACTGTAAGATGCAAAACACCCCAAAGTAAAAATACCTCCAAACTTTTTGGGTACAACATGGGTGGTAAAGGCACTCAAAACATATAAGAAAAACTAAATATAGATTGGAAAAAACACTTCCTTATGCGACTAACCTTTTTCAGTATTTTTTTGGTCGTTATGTTGGCAGCAATTCCCTTGTATAGAACTCGTCCATTGGTTGTATTCTATTGACATGAAATTTTCAGAATCATATTTTTATCCTTAGTACTTTGTTTTACGACAGTTAAAAATGATTTAAAAATTTTAGTGAACGAGCCCATTATGAAACATTGTTCGTAACCGAAAAATACATGGTCCTGCAATTATATCCTACCTCCTATCCTTTCCTGAGAGATTTAGGTCTTATGACCGTTCCTAAGAGATTCGTGTTTCATGATAGCTTCTGAGAGATTCTTATTTTATAGGCGATTTCGTCCCGCTTTGGTACCCCACTTTGGTCTGTCAATTACATACCAATCGATTTCGTTCCGAAAAATGATGACGTCAATCTATCTTTGGTACCTTTTTGGTCTGTCAAATCAGATACCGAGATCTGCAGCACGGTTACTGAAATTGGTAGCTTTCTATCCTTGTCTAAAGTAGTTTCTGTCTTTCTTTTTATTTGTAAGTATATTGTTCTATGTCAATTTCATCAATCAGCTGTACCAGCTGGGCTATGCTGGGAACCAAACGATTTCGCCTGTTATTGGTAGTTTACGTCATAGCGGTGACGTAGGACCTACCAATTGGTTAACCAAAGTTTTAATACAGTTTCCATACTGCTCGAAGCAAACCCACTCGCTAGATAATTTCGGTGCTTGGTGAATAATTTCAAGTCAAGCTCACTCTGAATTTTTGGTAAAAAGAGTTAAAATGAAATTATGTTGTTTCATGGGAATCCCATTATTTAGTTTTATTTTATTTAGGACCGACTGAATCAAAAATACTCTGAATTCGTTGAAGATAAACATTACTTACATATTCCGGAAAATTCTGTAACTAGGTTAAATATCAAACTTAAAACGTTGGGAAACAATTCGTCGTCGATGATAAAAAGAATTTGAGTCAAAATTTCAGGGAATCTGCCGGATACCGCTGCCAATCTTCGTTTTTCTAAAGTTGTTTGATTTTTACATTTTTCGTTACGAGCTTGTAGTAAAGTTGTGATGGTTTCCAAAACGAGTCTTCGTAAATTTACGTCTTGAACTCGTAGCAGTACGTAACCTATGAAAGTCGTTCCAATTTTAGGCAAAAATAAATCAAAATAACATTTCCGTCGACCGTGTATGAGCATATGCTATTAAAGTTCTCAAAATCAGACAAAATCATTATACCCTTATTAATGCATAATTTATATTAATCAACGATTTTTCTACAGGCAACTTAACGCACATCTTCTATTTATATGATAATTTCACCTGTGGTGTATGCAACCAAACATACAATAAAACCTTCAAAAATGATTACTAGTACCTATAGAGTACTTCTAGTTTGTTTTTGGCTTACCTATCGTTTTATTTCAATATTCTACGGAATTTTAATAATTATCAGTGTTAAGACATCAAAAAAAGGCAGAAAAGAAAGAAAAACGAAAACAGTGACATTTGAACCAGCGACCATCTCTCAGACATTTCAATATCATTTTTTATTTTTGACAGTAGGTACTTAACTATATATGAAATAAATTTTCTTAACTTTTAAATATTGAGAATAAAAAATACAACTTATACAGGGTGTCCCACGACGAGTGAAAACTATCTGTATGGCAAATTACTTATAGTAAAATCATGAAAATTTCTACGTTTGGGTTTTCGGATACGATCATTTCAACTAAAATATTTTCAAAGATGGCCGACTTGCGGTTCTACCGAAATAATTTATAAGGGTCTTCAACCGTCAAATTCTCTAAAAAAAATCAATAACTCAAAAAGTGTGCATTTTTGGAAAAAAGTTTTTAGACAAAAGTATACTAAAATATTACGTAGATTTAAAAAATGTATTAATATACAGTGCGTTCCATTTAAAATAACAAAGTTACAGTCGACTTCCGGTAGAACCAATCTTTGAAAATATTTTAGTTGAAAAGATCGTATCCGAAAACCCAAACGTAGAAATTTTCATGATTTTACTATAAGTATTTTGCCATATACAGATAGTATTCACTCGTCGTGGGACACCCTGTATAGACGACGGAAAAGCTTTGTAACTAATTAGTATTAAAAGGGTAATTAACAATCTCGAACATTAAAACTTAAAATTATCTCGATTGTTAAATGGCTCTCATTGATACACTTGTTGGTTAAATAACTATTATTGAGAGTAGGGAATCATTTCGAAATTAGAGCAATTGCTTTATAGAGTGAATTACTTTATTCACGGATACGATTATTGATGAATTATTATAACTTTGGTGCATTTATATTTCAATAATTTGAATCGAGTTCTAATTCAACCATTTAACATTTTACGTATTAATTTCTGCATAATAGTCAAGAAGTTTAAAAAATGTATCCATTATTGTATAGTCTTGCCTAGAGGAAACTGTAAATCTAATCTAATCTAGTCTAACCGTTTTGACAGCTACTTTTTTTAAATTATTATTACGATTTTCTTATAATACTCAATTTGGGGATTCACATTAAGATCGCAGCGCCACCTGAACTATTGTACATTGTATATAACTTCAAATATCTTTCACATTGTCTGATTGTAGTTTAGTTGCCTTTGGCTTTTTTTTCTTTTTTTTTATTATATTCATAGTTTTAAACGTATTGTTTTTTGTATTTATTATACAAGTTTTATGTCAAGGTTATAAAATAATGTAGAAAGAAAAAGTTTCTTTTCTGCCACCAGATAGAGTATCGTTTATATTGAATTCCCAATACACTCACCTAGTACAGAAAAAAATTCCTGCAGATCAATAGCAAATCGCAAAACGTCTGAACTTGCAGTTAAAAAAGCAGGAATCTTGGAAATTTCCAAAAGTCTTATTAAAACATCGATAAAAGCAGGTATCTCATTGAATCTTTCGCTCAAAATTTCCAACAAAGTCATTACATTCGGTAAATCCACTATCATCTATACGCAACGTTAAGAAAATCACACAACGTGTAATACTTTCCAACATAATTCCGATCAAAAAAGGATACAAATCCATTCCTCGCTGAAGCTATGTAACAGCAAAGCATTTCCATAAGTCTTTCAGCATCGTTTTGTGATATTTCGCACTCCAAAAGGCTTATTATTTGATCTAATAACTTAGAAGGATATGTAGGAAAGCTACATGCACATGCTTCTTCCATTATCAATAAATTCCTTATTTGTGTCCCTTGAACACTTTATTATTACCGTCAAATATGAAGTTTAATTCATTTTTTATTGACAGAAGAGACGCAGACTGTCAAATTGATAGGAACATCAACACCATAGATAAAAAAAATCACCACTTCGATCCTTACAGATCTATAATGTTATGCTCTAGTTTTTCTGGCCAGATCCGTATTCACTACTATAGACTTTATTTTGGAAGGGTTGATGTTTTTACTGTATGTGTCCGTGTCAATCCGAAGCTGTTCATATTGTATTTGTTGAGTCTACAGTGCTATGCCTGGAGCTAACCAAAACAATGGCTGATCGCCTACTAAGGCTTAGGAACCCTGTAAATTTTTGTAAAGGCTCTTTGACCTGCCCCATTCACCAGAAAGGTTCTGGAACAATCGTAGCACGTCGTGCTCCCGTTCTGGTCAGTGAATATGCCCCCTTATTTCCTGTGGTCTGCTACCAAGGTTTATTTTGACTGCTTAACTGTTTAAAATAAAGTCAGATGGATTAATGACAATGGTGTTCTTACCCTAACAATTATTGTGAAATTTCATATAGGTAAATTTGTTTTTTATATTCTGTTATATTTAGAAACATTCAATAATAAAAAAAAAATTATTCAAAAAATTTTCATAACTTTTGTATTTAAAGTATAGACTCATTATTTTGTATTGTTTTCGATATTAATTTTAACTAAAATTTATAATGATATTTGATCGCAACTTTGTTACATCAATTTGTATTGCCTCCTTAGATCTTTATTATGAAGTACCATTTTTTATTGTTGTAGCCTGATGATGGTAATTGTTACCGAAACTAGTTGCAATTTTTGAGTCCCAACGGACATTAAATACTTTATGGTTTGACTTTGAGTTTAATTGAACCCTTTATTTGGATTCTAACCACATTTGAGGTATGGATGAACTCTTAGTGCTTAACTGATGTTGTTAGGTTTCTATGCAATCTCAAAGGAATTTGGAAATAATCTGAATGGAACTGATCGCTGATCTTAAAGATATCATGTTAAGATATTCAATTTTTTATAGCTTCAACACCCAGTATTTCGAAAAGTAAATGGACTGGGCCCCTCAATCTTTATATCATTCTGACCAATTTTATGAGACGTATATATCTGTATCTGTGAAGTAGTAAGGGTGAGTGTAGGCTCACAGCACTTGGGCCACATATGATCCATTGTATATCCTCCCGAGAAGTTGTCCAGCTAGGTCATCGACCATCCTGTCCTTCCCAGGAAGGTGGACAGGTCACTTATTTCATATCCGCAGGTGTAGGCCAGGACTCGCCAAACACACACTCTCTTATTGATGATAACTCCGGATACTCGCAAGACATACCTGACAGCTTCATCTTCCTATTCACACATCCTGCATAGAGGCTAGAAACTTCCATCCACATACTTTCCAACTGCACAACACTCCAGAATCCTAGAGCACAGTACCTGGGAGATTACTGGATAGAAGAGGAACATATTTACCCAAGTTGAAGCCTGCAGATATCCTAAAATTCTTCCAGAAAATAGGACTAAAGGAGCTACTAGTTTTAAAGACCCTCCGAAACCAAGTAGAAGTAAGGCAAATATTTCTTCGGTGCTATGTAATTCCACCCCGTCACTTAAGGGATGGGTGCAATGTTTACCTAGTCTGCCGAGGCGATATCTAAATCTTGGTGGTACTCTAGTAATACTACCCCCGATATAACGTTGTCTGTTTGAGGATAATAATAGGTCTACTATCAATGCAGATTGTTATATTTTTGCCAGAAATTCCTTTTCAGGTTAGTTCTTTTGTGTCAACTGAGTTCTATTTGAACCACGCTAGTATTTTTCCCATTCCCCACTTAATCCTCAGGTATCTACATGCAAACGTCGTAAGTCTTTGAAAACACCCTGTATATACGACTATGCTCTTCTCCTTAATCTCTCCTTTACAGATCTGCATTGTTGTAACTTTTGCTTGGAATATCATCACCTGTTTTCCTAAACACAGCTAGTGAAGCTATACTTGTGAAATATCTTATCCAAATCCTCATTATTATTGGAACGGTTTCCCTCTTTGCTCAGTCTGCTTATGGGACAATCTATTGGTAATTGATCTGGATCCGCTTTGTATACAGAAAGTGGAGGTGGATTTAAAAAGATAGATAGCTCAGAAGCTCTTGTCAAATTCCTTTTCCGTCCGAAGAATAGTTGCTATGTAAATATACTTTAGGGGGTGTGAGTATACTTCAAGGGATGTAATTTACTAGTCGAGAACGATTTATGCATGGGATGGGAGAAATTAAAAGACAGGAGGGAGCATGCCATTTTTATAGACAGCACATATAATTTATTCTTGCAGACAGCGGAGCAATACCACGGGCAAACAAAGCCTTGTGCAGATTTTGTCAGAGAGAAATACTGCAAAACATATATGTTTGTGTGAATGCCTGGCAAATGAGGTTTCTTGTACAGCTGTATTAAAAAAAAGTGTAAGTATTAGAAAGACAAATTTTACTATTTTTGCGCAAAACCAGCTGGAGTTAGAAGTTACCAAAAATGCAGCACATAGACGCAGGCTCGATTTTTCAGTAAATACTGATATACCACATAAAAAGTCTCAGCCTTTGAACCAGAAAACAACTTAGGTTTTCTAATCAAATTATTAGAAAAGTTAGAACACCCTGAAGAGAAGTTCAGTTAACATCGAATCTAAATCCGTTTTTAGTTGGAATTAAAACCAGGGGAAATATGGAAAGATTTTTTTGGTGAAATAAAAACTCAATTGGATATTTTTTCAACTTTTAAATTATTCAACATAAACTTGTAAAAAAATAAATTAAAAAAAAACTTTCTTTAAAAATATCAATTTTGTGCGAGAAATATTGACGAAATAAAAACTCAAATGTATATTTTTTCACATTAGTATTCAGCATATATACTTGTTTTGGGCCATATGTTGAGAATTAAAATTGAAAGAACTAATTTTTCTTCGCTTGTTTCGTTGAAAAAATTAATTTTGTGCGATATAGATTGATGAAATATTAAAAACTAAATTGGATATTTTTTAAATTATTCAACATATACTGACTTATTTTTGGCCATGTTTAAAAATAAATTTGAAGAAGCACTATTTTTCTTTGATAAATTCTCTTTAAAAAAATATATTAAATTGGATGAAATAAAACTCAATTGGATAGTTTTCTCAACTTTCGAATTATTTAGACTCAATTTTTGTTTGCTTGTTTCTCTTTAAACAGATTAATTTTATCTGAGAAATATTGATTAGGATGATTGATGTTCATCTGTGGTGGTTGTCCACTTACACACTCGAAATATTTGGTACATGCTATTTGATGATGCCCCCCGTTCACTAAATCCATCACTGAGGTTATTCCTAAAATAAAAATATATAAAGTGTTTCAAAACTAACTAATCTATAATATAAACGAGAGATAAATTTTACCTTGTGCGGCTAGGCCGTATTCTTCTAATTTACTTTTTAATAAACTTGGATCCCAGTGTTTGAAAGGGCAACCATGGTCGTCTCCAGGTCCGACACTGTTTAAAATTATTTTAATACAACTATAAGGCGAATAATCCGTCATAGCTCCCGCTTTGCCGTAAGAATGCCGAAACGTGTAAGAATATTGTTTATCGAATTTGTTCTCGTCCACTTGAGGATTTTTGGTGAATTCTTCTTTCCAAAATTCCATCCCGTCCTCATATAGCAGTCCTGCAAAACGATAGCTATTGAAAATTCCAGAATTGATAACCATGGACTAAATGGACTAAATGGGGAGCACGCATAGTATTTATTAAAATAAGTTCTAACCTTGGACTAGGTAAAAGGGAGAATGAATGAATTAAACAAGGTCCTGTATTCAAAGGGTTGCAAACATTTATTGAGAATCATTTGGTTACTGTGAATGTATTCTAAGTTTGAGACAATGAATAGTTGGGATTTTTGAAATAAAGATTATGCTCAAATATTGTGCTGTAATAATCGTAGTTATGGGAATGATGAATTTGTTAAATTTAAAAAATAAACAAAGACAGTTTGCTTCAAATGTATGCGTATTATTACCATCCATCTTCTCAAGTCAAAGTTAAATACACTTTACCACGCACTCCATGGTTCGCATGTGCACCAGCTTACTAATTAACGAGGTTTAACTAATCCAGTTTTATAATCTTAAGCAAGTAATAATAATAAGGTATTTGGATTAATTAGCAACCTAAACAATACAGTGAAACACAAAATTTACATTTAAACCAGATTATAGCTTAAACTTGATGTAAAAAAAACCTGTCATGGTAACGATTGTTGTGATTAGCAGTAAACAAAAACCACTTTCGTTTAGTTGGAACCAGTTATGGGATTTTTGTAATGGCAACGATTGTCATCGTGACGAGAAAACTAAAGCTCAAATGAGGAAATAACAGCCTCAGCATAGTTGAAACTAGTTTTACGAAAAATTAGTTGCCGCTGCAGCCATTCTGATGATGAAGTAAGGGTGAAAACCACAATTTCACAATGCTAATCAGGTTCAGTATTTCAAACGGAAGTCCAATCTGAGGACTGACGGAGCCAAATTTATACCAAGAGAATATAATCTAGGACGAAATTTAGGACATTGCAAAGGGGGGGGGGTTATGATTAAATTTGGTGACAAGAGAGGAAAGGGTACTACAACTGCTAAATGTGCAGGCGAGCCTTGACCCAGACAAACTCTACGAAATGATGAAGATATGACCATCGCTTGGAAGCGTGCCGTAAGTATGGGTATTTCTTTTGTAAGGATTGAAGCTCGACTAACTTATTTTTGTACAATTTTAATACTAATTGATTTACTAAACAAACAGACTACCTTTTTTATTATTGGTAATATATCATAACAAATATAAAAAATAATTAATGACTGAAAATTATGACAATCGTATAAAAAAAGAGGCCAGAAATAACTAAAAAGTAGATCTTTTGTATCAAATAATGCTGACAACAACGCAATAGTTTTGAAAGTTTACATAAAGGTTCAAGAATTAGTCAATTTCAACTGTGGGATTCGATAGATCGCACTGGATAGATCCCATCATACGAGAGAAGCCTCGGATCGTACGATTTTCAAGAATAGCTACCCTGAGGAATTTCTCCATACAATAACATTATAGCATATGTGGGAACACACAAGGCTGTGATTTTTGTATCTAAGCAGGATATATGAAAAACTGAACTTACTTATGCTACTTACCAATTCCTTTGAGAAATAAACTAAGTTGCAACCTTCCCTGATGCTTTAGATGATGGGTGGATTTTAAGATATTAAACAAGTGTTGCATACAAAGTGGGAAATGTTGGGAATAAGAATCCAAATTAGCTGGATTAATTCCATCACTTGAATCTTCTACCAAATGCGTTTTACCTGTGTATAGATTGTGGAGATCACCCAATAAAGAATTTAACCTATCATCATCCATAGATGGTAGGCGTTGATTGTATACCTGAAATTTTATCATCAGAAGTGTACTATTTCATTAAAAATGATTACTTACACTTAAAGCTTCACTCAATAATGCTCTAAATTGGGCCTGTATTGAAATGACCAAATCAGAAGTGGGAATATAAGCATAGCCTTGTTCTAAATATATTTTTCTATTTTTTACTAATGATAAAACTTCTGTAAATGGTACTTTGTAGAAATCTGTCGAGTCTAAGGTTGTTTCACTTACACCTAAAAATAAAAGCAGCATTGTACCTAGTTAAATACTCAACAGTTTAGTGTGAGAGTGAGATGGGAGAAGGCATAGACCAAATCGTTAACGTGGGCTCAAAGTAAGCGGTACCTAGACACTGAAAATGAGACATCAACAGAACGAGAAAAAATATATGTGTAGTTTGATTATGAAATATACAGTATGGTGCAAATGAAAGGAATAAATTCGTTATTTCGTAAACCTGCGACTTTAAGGAAACATCCTGGAGCCCATCGATTTTTATTTCAAAACTGGTTATTCTTAAGGATATTTATTTTTGACGTCATCTATGCGAGCGTGATGTCGTCATCGCTAAAATTTTCAAATGGAAATGTGGGTGTTGTAATACATTTTATTTGAAAGATTTTTCAAATACCTATTCGGCCAGATCAATATGTACAGTAAATGATTTTTCAATTTTTCAACAAATTAATAAAATTTTATTATTATCACAATAAATATTTAATATGTATTACTCATTAAATACAACGAAACCTAAACCTTCTCTAAAACTTCCGGAGTTATTTGTGCAACATCAATAATTGTATCCTTTCTTTGAGTTCATTGATATTTTGTGGTTTATTTTGGTACACTTTACTTTTCAAGTATCCCCATACAATGAAATCAATAGGAGTCAAATCAGGTGACCTAGGCGACCATTCTATTGTTCCTCTTCGACCTATACACCGATTTGGAAAGAAGTTGTTCAAATAGTTGCGCACCAAGACAGTATAGTTTGGAGGCGCACCATCTTGCTGCAGCCAAAAATAATTTCTGTTTGGAAACAGCCGGTTCAATTCGGCTAGCAAGAAGTTTTGAAGAAATTCTAAATATCGAGGACCTTTGAAGGTTTTTTCAAAAAAGTGTGGTCCAGTAATCCTATTATCTATCATTCACGCCCAAACATTAACTTTCTCTGGGTGTTGAGTACGGTACTCTTGCATCCAGTGTGGATTTTCATAGCCAGGTACCGATAAGTTTGACAATTGACATGAACCTTTTTTAAAAACTTGAGGTCTGTTATTTTGTTTTATCATAATTTCACAAAACTCAATTTCGTCTATCAAGATAATCTTCCATGAGCTCTTGTACTAAACTTACGTTTGCGTATGTGATTTATCTCCACAACCAATCATTATTAGAATTTCACTTTGAGTTTCAGTCAGCTTTATGTTGATGGATACAAAGACTTTTTGAATGTGTCTAATAAATAGGTAATACTATCAACCACTTGACATAAAGTTAATTATGTCCAAGTGTCAATGTTGATGAGGTAACTAGATTTTTAAAAAGGTGAAAAGTAGGTAGATATGTACTCATTACCTGTGGCAGCCTTTACAAAATTTTATTTTCATGTGTCAATAAATACATCATACCAATACTTAATACATTGTATTGAGAAATTTCATCAATAGTAGACAGGCTCATGTATTAAAAATTCCATACTAAAGTGTTCAGAAATATTAATAAAGTAGTCACATAAAACAACCAAAAACAAAAAAATATTTTTTCTGTTGTTTGTTGTATTCCACTCTTAACAACACTCATAGCAGTATGGCTGACCTGTCAGTGACATCATTCTGGAATGGTCTAAAACATGTCTAAAACAAATACAGAAAGGTAACCTTCTTATCCCTGTTTGAATACTCCTACTATTAAAATAAAATATTCAAACCAGAAGTCAGAATCTTGCAAAATTATCTCTGTAATTAATGGATTATGTTTGAAGCCAATCTCAACCCAGACACATACACTATGTTTTTAATAAAAATGCAATTAGGTACTTATATGATAATCATGTTGCAACTAACAAAAAAATATATAAATACATTCACATTTCTTAAACATAATACCTAGTTTCAACCACCAATATAACATTTTTATCTGCATTCCTCAACCATTACTACATTCTACTTGAAATTATAAGTTCTTGATCACTAACTTGCACAAATATTGAGAAATAAATGTTTCGTGATATGGCTATGTTTCAATACATTTAGGATACTTTTTGCAGTGGATGTACATATTCATTCAATTTTTCAATTATTAATTGGGAGAAGGGGGTTTAGGAAGTTTAATGATGTTTAGTTGACCATTCCTCCCAACTTCCTTTGTAATATCTTCCACTAAAAGAAAATTACTTAATTGAATAATTGAGAGTAGACATTTTAAGTGAGTAAAAAGTTTTTGTGAAGCTTACTTTACAAATCCAATAGATTCTGTTAATTCGAGAGCTTTCAAAGCTCTGCGACCCTTTAAACAGTAAAATATCATTGGGGTGGTTTTAACTGGCTTAGGTCGATTGTATGTTTTACTGAATTCTTCGTTTGGTATATCTGTAAGTGCTTGTTGTAGAGTATTCACTAAAACATATACATTTCCATTATCACAACTTGCATTCAGCATTTTTGATACTTTGATGTATAATTTACTTTTCAACACCTTATTTCAACTTACAAGGTATACTAATACTACATCCAATCTTTCCTGTGGATTTTACTTCATCTGGTTCTCTTACATCTACTATTAACACATTTTTATCATGTGCAAGTTTTTCCATTTCTTCTAAATTAACAACTTTGTCAACAGCTGCCATACTTAAATTTCTAATGCTTAAAATATTTATTTTTCTACTTATCAATCTCAACATGTCAACAGTATAGAATAATACTTATATCAACATAAAATAATTTATATTAATTATATTCTCAACTCAAGTAACCTTAGAAATTAGCTAAGTTAGGTTATGTAAAACTATTCTTTTTTTGCTAGTGTTCGTGCAGTGGCAGTCATAGCTCAACCCATACAGAAATACTTTTTTATTTTGTCTATGGCTCAACCGCAGTTGTTCAGGGATTCAGTAATCAGGATAAATCCTTTCTTATCTTCGTTTCGAAGAGAAAAAGTGAAAATAAAAAACTCTTTAAAAACAGGGTCAGGTAATTTAAATGTGTATTTTAAGTTTACATATTGTCTTATCTATATTTTTTGTTATTTTAGATTATTAAGGCATCATGATACAACTGGAACCTTCACAAACATAAACTTGTTTGGTAACGTTCACATCTATGACGTTCACCACAAAACTGTCATATTTAAATAAAAACTCTGCTGGTGAAAGACTTTTTAGAATCGCTGAAAACTAAATACATATCCTTCTTTTTTCCGTCAAAATTGCATAAGTCTGTCTTATTTATCTAATGGATTTCATTTGGAAGTTATAATTAAACGCAATAAAATAAAACAAACACTGTGAGTATGTCTTTGTTGAATCGCCTGACCCACACGATAAGACTGCATCTAACTATACAAAACTTACTAGCAAAAAAGGAATAGTTACATAACCCAACTTTGTAAACAATGATGACATGTTGAGATTGATAAGTAGGAAAATAAATAAATATTTTAAGCATTAGAAATTCAAGTATGGCAGCTGTTGACAAAGTTGTTAAATTAGAAGAAATGGAAAAACTTGCACATGATAAAAATGTGTTAATAGTAGATGTAAGAGAACCAGATGAAGTAAAATCTACAGGAAAGATTGGATGTAGTATTAATATACCTTGTAAGTTGAAACAAGGTGTTAAAAGTAAATGATACATCAACGGAAATGTATGTTTTAGTGAATACTCTACAACAAGCACTTACAGATATACCAAACGGAGAATTCAGTGAAACATACAATCGACCTAAGCCAGTTAAAACCACCCCAATGATATTTTACTGTTTAAAGGGTGGCCGAGCTTTGAAAGCTCTCGAACTAACAGAATCTATTGGATTTGTAAAGTAAGCTTTACAAAAACTTCTTTTTACACTTAAAATGTCTACTTTCAATTATTCAATTAATTTTTTTTTAGTGGAAGATATTACAAGGGAAGTTGGGAGGAATGGTCAACTAAACATCATTAAACTTCCTAAGCCCCCTTCTCCCAATTAATAATTAATTAAAAATGTTATATTGGAGGATAAAACTAGGTATTATGTTCAAGAAATGTGAATAAATTTATATATTTGTTTAGTTGCAATATGAATATCATATAAGTACCTAATTGCATTTTTATTAAAAACATAGTGTATGTGTCTGGGTTGAGATTGGCTTCAAACATATTCCATTAATTACAGAAATATTTTTGCAAAATACTGACTTTTGGTCTGAACATTTTATTGTAATAGTAGGAGTATTCAAACAGGGATAGAAGGTTACCTTTCTGTGTTTGTTTTAGAATAGACCATTCCAGAATGACGTCATTGACAGGTCAGCCATACTGCTATGAGTGTTGTTCAGTGTGGAAACAAAAGTGGAATGCAGCAAACAACAGAAAAGATATGTTTCTGTTTTTGGTTGTTTAATATTTCTGAACACCTCAGTATGCTGCTATTGAATTGATTAATTCGTCAGAACCTTCGGACAGCCACGGGTATTTTGACCGGTCACTGCCACCTACAAAAACACCTCTACAGACTAGGTCTGTCTGACACTTCACTTTGTAGAGGATGTGAACAGGAAGATGAGACTGTCAAACACATAATTTGTGAATGCTCTCACTCTTCTATTTTCGGCGAGTACAGCCTAACACAAGCCAGCATGAGGGAGCTTACTTCCGCCGACGTTATCGCCTACTTCAAACAAGTAGGCTGGATGACGAGCTAGAAGGAAGTCTGAACCTCAGAACAATGCACAATGGGCCAATTGTGGCCTAAGTGCTGTGGGGTCACCAACCCTTCAAACTCTTACAGATACAGATATGTATCTATGTGAAAGAATTGACTACCCTTTCTTTTAGAAGCAAACAAGCCAATAATGATCCTCTTGAGGACTTCCAATACACAGTGAACAATTATGTACTTAGTATAGATCAAACATAAATATTCACCTAAAAGGGTTAAATATTAAGTGAATTTATTATAAATTACATGAATATATCTTGTGTCAGTATGCTGCACTCTCAACATGGCCTGTAATCTCAAGATATAACTTAAATACAAGGGATTCATAATTTCAAATATTGTTTTACATACCTACAGTAGCCATTATCAGTTCCTCTTTCATTCTTTCTTTGACATCCTGTGGAATTGGAAGATATGTGAGATGGTTTATTTCTAAAAATCTCATGATACCTTGTTGATTTTGTGCCATAAATCTCAATTTGAACCATTCCATTTCTCTGCTTAGAAACCATCTTCTTAAATCCTCTGAACGACAATAGGCAAGTCTTAAAATGAAATGTGAATGGTGATCATCTCGCCTTGCTTGTATATCTTGTTCAGTTTGTCTAAAAAAATTGATAGTATTAATTCAAAAAGTAAAAAAATTTTTTAGTGAATGAAAGCTGGAAATATGATTTTTAAAATATGCAGTAAATTTAGTATATGGTTCATTACCCGTCGTAACCGAGGAGTAGTCGTAAATATCTCTTTAAGCCAAGTTTGGAGAGCTCTTCTTTAATACAGTTTTTCCATTCGTCTGAATACTGTTTATGACCTTTTGCTGTTGCCTGTTCTATTGATCTTAATAGCTGCAGTCTATCCATAGCTAATTCTTCGAATTCATTTAATGTAATTGTGTTTAAAGGGCTTGTTTTGTACATATTTAAATCGTGAGTAAATTCTGTTGCAATGTCAGTATTTTGAATAATTATTTTGGTCCTTCTCCTTCCTACTGAAGTATTCATTTTTTCTAAGAATATATAATATTTATGAACAAATACAATAATTACTAACAGCCAATAACCATTATTATGATACTTTTGTTTCTTGTATTTGACCACTATTAGACTTGACTTTTGACTTATACTTTTCCCGCCAAAGAAATTGAGGTTATACTTGAATTCTTCTCTTCTCACTATTTGCAGCACCCACAACATGGAGACCATAGAGATGGAAGGAGACGAAATCACGTGATCTAAAGCGTACTCGGTCAGCCATTTTCGTACCACGGTAATGTCAAAATTGATTGATAAATTTTGTTAATTGTTATCGGTGTCGTGAATTGAATTTTTTTAAATAATTTTCTTTTAACCGATTTACTAAAATGGTGTCCTGTGCTGTGAGGAGTTGTACAAGTCGAGACGGGGTGGATACTAAGAAATCTTCAGGAATAACGTACCACAGGTGAGATAAATAGTATGCAGGGGTCTATTACAAATATTTTAAACATGAATCTGTTACATTTAAATTGTGATTGTCCGCTTTTCAAACAACTGATTGAAACAGTAGTTCAGATGTGCATCTGCATTTCAGCTACATACAGCACCTCGGAGTTGGAAAGTTAGATTCTGGAAAATTTCATTTACAAAACATTTGTACTTACAAAATGTTTGTAAAGTACAGATTCGTAAATTTTAGGGAGATCTATACATTATTTTGATTGCAGATTTCCCAAGGACATGCAGCGTAGAACACAATGGATTCAATTTGTCAATAGAGGAGCAAAGTGGTCACCGACAAAGTACAGTGTTCTTTGTTGTAAACATTTTGATGATTGTTACAAAGATCGAACTTCCCAATTTTTTGTGAGATTGAAAAATGATGCTGTACCAACAAAGGTAATCCTTTGTTTGAAATCACTCACTTGAAAAATGTATTAATTGGAAATGAAAAATAGCTAACACACTGCTCTTTTAGAATTCTTCTCAGGAAAAAATCCGATTACTATCAGATATTTCAAGAACTCCAACAAAATCAGCACAGAAGGAAACAGAAGTTTCCCTGCCTAGTACTTCTATAGCTGTCAAACCAGCTAGTTCACAGGAAAGTATCACAACTCCAAGAGAACAAAAATTATTCATACAGCTTCAAAATGCTGTACGTGTCAGTTGTAACAGAAAACGTAAATTGTTGGCTGCACACAAAAGACTTAACCGCAGAGATAAGAGAATTGCCAAGATGGAAGATATTATAAATGATTTACGAACAAAACGTTTAATGGATGAAGAGTCATTACAGCTCATTGATAAGTTGAAGGGACCTGAAGAGTTATTTATTCGTCAAATAAAAAAATACAATTTCAACCTTAAAACATTTCTCAAATGAAAATGTTTTTGAAAAATTGATTGACCACAGCTATGATCAATCAGTTTTAGATAATCATAGAACTTTACTGATAAAAGCTGTCGCAAAAAAATATATTGATGTAAGAATGTTTTATTTCAGTAAAAAAGGTCAGACAGATAGTATTAGACATCAGCAAAACAAACTTGTGTTATTTAGGGGGCAGTAAATATTTCGTGTACTGTACCTATTATTTTCTTGCAGCTCAAGTTGAAAATATGTTTTTTTCCAATAAATTAATTTATTTCTTCATTGTTTTTTTAAACCTACCTCTATCTCTAGTCCAGTCACAATAGAATGAAATAGGCAAAAATAGATAGTTTGGTGCTAATGAAAACATTGCCTTTGGTATATGACAAAATCACGTTGCTATGAGGCTTGTGAACTTACGTTATAACCAATCAATATTTAAAAAGGATTTAATGCATTACAACGGATTATCAATACTAAGAATTATTTTATCGAAAAATATCAAATCCGGTTCTGTGCAAAAATACGTTGCGTACAACACTTAGCCACGCCCACTGATTCCACGTGTACATATGGAACCTAGGAACCTAACACTGAATGTCGTCTCCTTCCTTATATTCTATCTCTATCATGGAGACCCACAACACAAGTTGTGTTGATTTTTATAGTAGAGGTGGCCTTGATTAGATTACCCACCGAGCATTATAAACTTGTTTTTATCATCAAATAATATTAATAATACAATTGGGTGGGATTAGAATGTATACCTTGGAAATTTTGATTAATTATTCGCTGTTACTTGTTAATATGAAGACCAATTTCTTAAGTTGACAGCATGGAGAAATATATTTATTTGTCTATGGTTGACAGTCTATAAAAAGAGGAGACAGAAGAAGAGGAAGACATGAAACATAACCTTACATAACAAAAATATGCCAAATTTGTCATTTAAAAATTTTAAAAATAAAAATGTCTTAAAAATAAGTACAATCTGTGATCATTTATGTGCAATTTATAAATGAAAATGAACCTGTGATGTAAACATCTTTCAAAATCTCTATATATCCAGGTATGTCAATTCTGTAATAACTATTAAATTTTGATTGGACTCACTCTAAAATGGTGATTATATAAATTTGCTTTATCTATATAATAATAGTGATATGAGTAGTTGAATATAAAAATTCTGTATTCCACAAATTTCAAGGTATGAAATAGATTCAGAAAATATTTAGTTCTTTTTAATTCAATATTTAAAATATATTTTCCTCTATTAGTTTTTGAGTTAGTTTTTCATATTGTATTTAATTTGTTTATTTAGCTATCAATTATTTTATGAATTTGTCCTTCCTGTGTTCACTACTTTACCATTTTTGTTGACATCATTAGTTGATATCTTATTACTTTTGGTGATTATCATTCTCTCAAAACAATAGGATATCACTTATAGCTATAGTGTCATTGGATCAATTTGAAATAATAAAAATTGAATAATCTGTAAATTCAAATTTTCAGAAATTGAAGCAAATATTGATGAAATTTATTTATGTATTTAACAATTCCAGTAAAACATAAGCAGATTTCCAAAAAAATAAATTATTGCTGCCTTCTCAGTATAGTGCTTACTTCTCAGCAGATTGCCACTCAATAATACTTCGCTAGGTACACTGACTGGTGACTGACACCACAATTGACTTTCTACCAATCAAGTAATCTTTTGTCTGTGTAGTAGTTTTTTGAGATGAATGAACAGTTCTTTCTTGAAGATAGTATATCAGGCCAACCATAGTCAGACATTGATCTTCACTTGATGATCTAACAACAATGCAAAATTGCTTTCAAAGCTTGTCTTATTGGTTATGCCAGAGGTCTGTGGACAAAAGAAATCCCTATTTTGCTTCCTTTTGTTATATCTGAATTTTGATACATCAACTTTGTTTTTGTCCTTGCTCATGTATTTGAAAAATGTCTACTTATAGGCAGAGTCTAAGAAGATTCAATAGCACATAAACTCTTTTTTCAGAAGAAAAAAAAATTAGCTGTTTTCAGAGTTGTCATAGCTAACTGATTACCATCTATTATATATATTTGCAATTTATTTAAAAATGATAATTCACTGTAGAGTTGATAAGAAATATAAGTTTGGAAAAAATATTAGATATTTAGAATTTTCAAGAATTAATGTGAGTTATACAGTTTGAATGGAAGATTTTACTAATTTTGGTTTGCAATTGGATGTGAGGATGTCACTGTTGTCACAACTTTCACTCATCCGTTACTGGAAAACATGTATTGATTGTGATTTTCAGTCTCAAATGGACAACATATACCTTGTACTGATGAGACGCAAACACGTCGAAACAGTTGTGCCTTCTAATTGCAAATCCCGTTTGACTTCGAAATGTAATTCAATAGCCGTCGGTGCCTATATCTCTGGAAGTAGTTGTTGCTTCTTAGCTAAACGGTCACTGTTTTTGAAAATTAATTTTTAAAAATTATGAAGCGTAAGAATAATTAATTATTCAGCGAAATCCTCGGCCGAAATCTATACAGTAGATAGTTAAGAAGAGTACCAATACACATATAGAGAAATTAATGTGTTAAAGATAGAGAAATAGAATCGATATCTTAGAGAGAGATATAGAATATGTAACTTCTTTATTCATCCAGTTCATACAAAGAATGTTTCACGTCTGTCTTACTTTTTCCTTTCAGATGTATTAAGATTTTCAATTTGTTCCATAACATGACTTCATGACATTATAAGAAGCAATTTCTTCATTCTTATTCAATTTAACAATGTTCTCATTAAGCCCTTCAATTCAATGTCTGTACCCTTCTAAGAAGTAATATAACTGACGCTAGGAGATATTCAGAGGTGTATGTGAGATGTTGACGTAACACTTTTGCTGGGATGGGTCTAAAATTGGGGGATCGGCCAATGGACGAGTTCTATACAAGGGAATTGCTGCCAACATGACGAACAAAAAAATACTGAAAAAGGCTAGTCACATAAGGAAGTGGTTTTTCCAATCTATGTTTAGTTTTTCTTATATATTTTGAGTCCCTTTACCACCCATGTTGTACCCGAAAAGTTTGGAGTTTTACCCGAGAAGTTTGTAGGTCAATTTAGCTTGGGGAATTTTATACCTTACAGTTGACGAACAACTAATGACAGCTGTCTATACATGTTTATTTGGCTTTGTTTGTGTTCTTTGTGTTTCGTCAACTGTAAGATACCCCAAAATACCCCAAACTAAAAATACCTCCAAACTTTTTGGGTACAACATGGGTGGTAAAGGCACTCAAAACATATGAGAAAAACTAAACATAGATTGGAAAAAACACTTTCTTATGCGACTAACCTTTTTCAGTATTTTTTTGCTCGTTATGTTGGCAGCAATTCCCTTGTATAGAACTCGTCCATTGCCTAAATTTGACGTGACACGTGAAATTTGACGTTGGACGTTTGACGTGTGATATTTGATAGGTGACAGGTGACACATTCTCTCTCTCCCTCTCTAACACATTGATAATCCTATACCTGAAGTGGTACTCTCCTTATCTGTCTACTTTCAATATTTACCGAATGTATACCTATATTAAGAGCTTTAATCAGATTATGTAGATTTGGATGCTTTATAGCTTGGATTGCTTGCGAATTATTTCAATAATAATGCTACTATGCTATTATTATCGAAATATTGTTAATAAAATAGTTAAACATAACAGTGAGACCGAGAGTGAGACACTGTCAATACTAGTAGGAATTTGAATATTATCACATTGTTATGCAAATCATAATAATTAAAGACGTTTAAATGTATATATATGTACGTATTTAGTTTCTAGATTTTTTTTCTTAACAATAGTAAAAAGGTATTGACTTGTTTAATCATTTATTGTGTTTAACCTGTGCGCAGTTTGACTGGGAATTCCTTATAGCAACGTTTGGTAAACTCCTGAAACAATAAAACTCAACCTAAGACAACCTTTCGCTACTAGCGTAAATGAGTACCTACATACATTTATTGAACTTGACTTTATTACGTACCATTTGTGTTAACCAACAAAGTGTTTTTGTGTTGTTTTGTGTAACTCGATCCTTATTTTTATTCTCGTTCAAGTGACAAATAAAAAAGGGTAAGTCAAATAATTTTGTTGTTTATGTATTGTGAATTGTTGTGCAATATTTCTTTTCATTAGACAATGGCAATAGTAAGCTATTTTTATCTACTTAACCTAGAATTTAAAAACGAGTATCAATTGTAGATACATCAATTGAAATAGTTATTTATGTATCAAGGGAGTAAAACAGGCGTTTATGGACCGCAACGTGTAAGTAAGCTATTAACATGTAAGGTCCATAAACGATAAACGCTGTTTACGCCTAAAATACATTCAATATATTTTATTTCCTATTTTTCATCTTTTGTGAGTAGGTTATTATAAATGTTTCAAGTTTTGGATAAATTTTATACCTCGATATTATTATAACTCATCCTGGATAACAATCTACCAAATCATTTGTATATTTAAATAAAAAAAAAATCTTATTGAAACTAATAAGATCATAATAGTATATTAAAGTATAAGTGGATATAAAGGTCTTTAAAACACGCGCGATTTAGAAATAGAGCAAGTGTTTTAAAGACCAGTTATCCACGAATTCTTTACGCTATTTTTTTTTATTGGTGCACTTTGAAATTACAATTACTGGAATCTATTACTACTACAACAACAAGAAATGGAAAGAAGACCAAACAATGTGAAATCGTGCTACATCAGTATACCTTGCGTTGTCATGGAAATGGGAAAAACGTAAACTAATTTGAATTTTGTCTGTAAGATTTATTGTTGTCACATGGTTGTCACCGCAGTGCATGAAAATGAATTCTACTAGTAATATCGATTTTTTAAGTAGTAAGGCATAATCGCGGTTGATACCGCAAAAATCTTGTGGGGTGTATAAAAAAGAATATGACAAGTTTATCAAATGGATGGAAGAGCAAAACGTCACAGATATAGATGAACGAGTTGTGCTTGCTTACATTCAGAAAATGTCGGAGCAGTACAAGGCGTCGACTATGTGGGCTATCCATTCCAAATTGCAATGTTTGTTGAGGTTAAACAAAGGAGTCGATATAAAATCATTTGTAAAAGTGCATGCATTCATGAAGACAATTAGTAAGAATGACGTAGCTAAGAAGGCATATGTATTCAATGAAGATGATTTGCGGAAGTTTTTCATAGAAGCACCGGATATTACGTATTTATTTTTGAAAGTGGTAGCCATTTGCGGTATCTTTGGGTCTTGTAGAAGATGTGAATTATGCGATTTGCGCTTATATGATATCAAAGAAGAAGGAAGCGTTTTAATTATTACTATCCGACCGTCTAAGACAATGAAGGCTTGACGTTTTACTGTAGTCGACAGTGAAGCAATTAGTTATGTGCGTTTGGTGAAGCAGTATTTATCATTGCGCCCCAAAGATGTGAGTACAGACAGAGTATTCTTACGATATGATAAGGGGAAATGTACCAATCAAGTGGTTGGTATTAATACATTTGGATCATGTCCTTTGAAAATTGCACGTTACCTTAAATTGGATGATCCTGAGAAATACACGGGACATGCTTTTCGACGGACGTCCGCTACCATTATGGCAAATAGTGGCATGATCATAGATCAAATACAACGACAAGTAGGATGGAAATCGGCAGCTGTGGCGACTGGTTACGTTGAAGAGAGCATTAGCAATAAGAATAATGTTTCCAACATTATTGGGAGCGCCATTGATGGAAGTTCGACATTATTGAGTTCTGAGAATGGTAATGGTATTAATTTAAATACCATTTCCACCGCTTTAAGGAATCGAAATATTAATATATCAAATAATACTAATTGTAATTTCCATTTTCATATGTAAAATTGTAAAATATATTGTTCGAATAAAGGTTTTGACGTTACAAAGTACTCCTGTCAGATCAATAATTGAAAAATTGTCACTTCGTTTCTCGAAATGTTGATGTTGCCATGGTAACTTTAAAACACGCGATTGTTTTAAAGTTCGTTTTAAACACGCTGGGGCGTGCTTTAAATAGGTAATAGCTATTTGTATTACTAGGGAGGAAAGTGCCACTTTTCCTCCCGCAGGATGTAGTTTACTGCACGACGCGAAGCGGAGGGCAGTAAACATCCAAGGGAGGAAAAGGCACTTTACTCCCATGTGATACATATGATTTTTCCTCCTACACACTTTTTTTTGAAAATTTATTTACGACAGAAATAGGTAACGAATATAATTCAGCCCATTGCTTATATTGTGTATATTGTTTTTCATACCTATCTTTAGATTTTTGTAGTAGTAAGGTTAATGACGCTATGTTTGCTTGTGCCTTAATATTAGGTGGTGTATTTGGAAATTCAAAATCACTTGAATCGCTCTCCATTTTTCAAAAATTCAACTAAGTTTAATGAATGTAGCGACTTTGCACCTCAAAAGTCAATCGCCGTGTTTACTGTCAGTGAGCCACAGCATACTATGCTTTTCTTATTCTGAACCCAAAAAGCGTATACCTATCTAAGATTCCTGAAGTTGAAATTTGTATTGAAGAACTACGTTGAAGTACCATTAATGTTTGATTTTTACCAAAAAACAGGATATACAGGATGTTCTAGAAATTATGGAAACAATATGAATATAATGAATTCACAAGTTTCATCGTTTACAACTTACTTGGAATGAGAGGGAGGAAAAATACTTTCCTCCCTAGGGAGGAAAGTACTTTTCCTCCCTGGGAGAAAAAGTATGAGTTTCCTCCCTGATTTGAGGGAGGAAAGTGTGTACTTTCTATAGGGGTAGGAGGAAAAAGGGTTCACCAATAAAAAAAAGAATCATTTTCAAACTAATCCTTAAAGAAAACAATTGAAGGATTCCATTGCTTGCAAATAACAAATATTTATAAAAAACTCAAATGAACGTGAGTTGAACCCGCTCTTCTTTTCCTGTTTTTTTCATATGTAAATACTATTTCACTTTTATATGTATATATAATCTTATATCAGATTATAAAAATGAATAACATTTTTCCGATTTTTCGATTAAATATCTAATCTCGGTAGAGACAAACAGATAAGATACAAGCTTAATTACTTCATGATATTATATTGAAGATATTTAAAAAATTACGTTGGGCTTAATCAACTTGTAGTATCCTAGATAAACTTCTCGTTCGTTGAATGCGTCTTAATGTAAATTTGAATATAAATAATAATTTTATTGATAACGTTGAAATAAATAGGGTCATATTAATCGTCGAAATTTAGTAATTAACAAAATTTAAATCAAGAGCCAACGATACGGTTTTGCAATTAGCTTGACGTCGGTGTAGTGCGATACGAGTATTTTTCATGTTAGAATTTTTTTAATATTTGGCGTAATTTGTATTTAAAATGGGTTTGAAGGAAAATATTTTGGGATTCACTGGAAGTAATAGGTAAGAGTTTTCCTTTTTTTTTAATAAAAAAATTAGTACCAATATCACGTTTTTTGGTAATTAATCGGTTGCTATGGGAACTGAATGTCATATATTATATACAGTGTGTTTACGGAGGTGAAAAACTTTTTTATTATTAATTTTATTAAAAAAATAAATTCTTTACAAGAAGTTCTGAAACCAAAAATTTAACTATCAGTCGTATACGATATTTGTTGAAAATAGTAGATTGCCTAACTAGTGCGGAAAGCGATTGCAGATAGGAAAAAAAGTCACTTTACGCACGTATTAGGTACACTACTTTTTTTCTACTAGCGCGCGGAAAAATCCCAGAAGTTGACATAAAGAAATATTTTAATACGTTAACCGCCACATTGTAATAAATTATTTTGTGTGCCGGGGCCACGGAAAAAACTAACTTATTGTAAATAGGTATTGTAAAAAATAATAAAATAACAGTTGTGACTATAATTTTGGCACAAATGATATTGTCAATCAAGAATTAATTGTATCTCAGGCGGTCATATACTATTGTTTACAACCACGCACGTTCTCACATTTGTTTAATGTCAAAATAATTGTTTTCTACAACCCTATACAAAAAGTCGTCAGTCGTCAATAGAATATTTTCAGCAAAAACGTAATTTTCGTCACCAGTGAGAGTGACGAAAGTTGAATTTATATGTTCAATAATTTGCCACCCTCGCATATAATGTTTTGACGACTTTTGCTTATTGATAAACAAAGATAGGAGTCATGTCTTAAAATAGAATTGTAAAAATACCGTGAGATTTGAAAACAAAATTAATATCTAGTTACCAGGCTTCATTAGTTTAATAATTGGTTTGACATCAGTTAACAACATAACAGTTGTGGCATCTCCTACCTCAATACATAAAAATCTTGATTGTAATACTCCTATAATTTTGAATAGTTGATCGAATGTAACAAATATTGAAATCATAAGTAGTGTTTCGAGAAATTCCGTTATTTTTAATTTCAAATAAAATGTGTTCAATGTTCTTTTTTAGTATATTATTATGATATAAGCATTGCTGTAGAAAAAGTATAGTGTTTCACTCGACGAAAACACTTTTTGAGGCGAGTAGTAGTACTTACTAAATGTAGGTAAACTATCTATTTCATTATTTGTTTTAATTTATTAATTATTAAAACATTAACCTATTAAGCATTATTTTAGGAATCATGAGCTAAGATCTAAATAATAACATTCAACTGATTTTTCCATTTATTTTCATATTGTAAGTTCTTTTTCCTCCTACCCCTATAGAAAGTACACACTTTCCTCCCTCAAATCAGGGAGGAAACTCATACTTTTTCTCCCAGGGAGGAAAGTATTTTTCCTCACTCTCATTTCAAGTAAGTTGTAAACGATGAAACTTGTGAATTCATTATATTCATATTGTTTCCATAATTTCTAGAACATCCTGTATATCCTGTGTTTTGGTGAAAATCAAACATTAATGGTACTTCAACGTAGTTCTTCAATACAAATTTCAACTTCAGGAATCTTAGATAGGTATACGTTTTTTGAGTTCAGAATAAGAAAAGCATAGTATGCTGTGGCTCACTGACAGTAAACACGGCGATTGACTTTTGAGGTGCAAAGTCGCTACATTCATTAAACTTAGTTGAATTTTTGAAAAATGGAGAGCGATTCAAGTGATTTTGAATTTCCAAATACACCACCTAATATTGAGGCACATGCTAACATAGCGTCATTAACCTTACTACCACAAAAATCTAAAGATAGGTATGAAAAAAAATATACACAATATAAGCAATGGGCTGAATTATATTCGTTACCTATTTGTGTCGTGAATAAATTTTCAAAAAAAAATGGGTAGGAGGAAAAATCATATGTATCACAAATAGTTATTTGTTCAAAGTTTGAATAAAAGAACTATATAAATTACTGTATTTCTTTCATTAATAAATTGATGTGGTTGTATAAAAAATATTGTGTACAACTTGTATGCAAATCACTTTTCCCACTCGCTAGATTTGCGGCACTCGCCTTACGGATCGTGCCACATACTTCTGCACTCGTGGGAAAAGTGACGCTTTGCGCACTAGTTGTACAAACTACTATTGTTTAACTAGGCAGCAAAGTAGTAGATTGACAGCCGAGGCTGAATTCAGGAATTCAGCTAAGGCAGTCAATCTACTTTGCTGCCGAGTTGAACATATAATTTTTTCTCCGATTGTTCATAATGATATAGGAGGATATTGTATTACAATTCCCACAATCTCTCAATTTTTCTTGTAGTGTTCAATTAAAATAAAATTTGATAGAAATTGCAGTTGTTGGAATGGTTGGTTGCTATGGAAATGTCCATAATAATTATAGTTTGACAATTCATGAAATTTTTGACAGTTGAACGAAAAAATATCGGTATATTTAAATCATTATATAATGGACAGTGTAGTAATTTTACTATCAATGTTAATAACAACTAAACATATGTTTTTAAATTCTTGTTAAAAGTGATGTAATAATTGCTAATAAATGTTAACGTCAAATGATTTATTCCAATTGAGTATAATCACTTTGCTGCCTAGGCAGTAAAGCAACCACTTTTCCTGCCTAAAACACTTTGCTGCCTAGGCAGGAAAAGTAATTCTTTGCTGATTGATATGTGTCAGCAAAATTAATATTTGCTGCCAATCGGAGAAAAAATTATGTTACCCAAGTTTTTGTTGAACTACAATCCTTGAATTCTCAAAACATTTGAATTTGTCCATTATCGACCTAGGTAATAATAGAAAAAATAATTAACCACCAATAGAGAAATTCAACTCCAGTTAGCTAGAAGAAGCAATTTTAAACATCACAGCTAGTATTGGGAGTGGATTTTTTATGTTGGTAGATAGTGTTTTATTAAAAAGCTCCTTATCATAACCTTGATGTTTAGCAGCAGACACAACAATATGAACTCAATAAAAATGCAATAAACGTATACGATATTGTTTCATTTGTTTCTCCGCAAAATTATAGCCTCGTTTATTCATAGTAAAAGACAATGACGTTGCAAAACAAAATTTTGTGATGTTGCCAGCGTATAGACTTTTTCTTTATTCAAAGGAAATTGAAAAAGGGACCCATTGGCGGACATTGGAATTATTATTTTTATTATTATTATTATTATTAATATTATTATTAGGTACAATAAGGTATGGGCAGGGATCCTAGGATCCATAAGCTGAATTATAAAATAGGCACGATGAAATCAATCAATTGTATCCTAATTCCTCCAAAAAGGTGACGTAACAAAACTCTAAAAATACTAATAATATACTTAGAAGACCTGTCACTGGGAACAGTGTAACTCTGGAGTGGATCCAAGGTCACAAAACAATCGCTGGCAATGAAAAAGCTGACGAACTTGCCAGAGCAGTATCGCCAACCCTGATAAACGGACCCGAACCAGCTGTCGGCATTCCCAGAGGCTCAAATAGGTCATGGTTTAAGGGGTGGGTAAAAGCACAATACAATAAACAACCAAACAGCAAAAAACCTGTATGTTATATAGCTTATAACTTCTTACCTTATTGAACCAATTATATATTGAATAAGTATTCAATTCATTGTCTAATTCACTTTTCATATTATATTTTTTAGTAATATCAATCAAACACTAGTATAGTTATTTGAATTTTTGCAATTAGCAATAAATTATTTAAAACGTCACTTCTGCTTTTGACATACATCATACACACTGGATAAAATAATTCGATCTACTCCTATATAATAATATACAAAACCTTGATAATATTATATATGTGTCTCTATGGCCGAATGGTTTGGTGCTCTAATTTGGGATAGCGAGGTCGCAGGTTCGATTCCGGGTCTTGATGAAAATTTTTAATTATTATATATTGTGTCGTTTGTAGAAATAATCAATAGTAATACCCCTAGGGTCTTGATAATACCGAGATAATTTTGTCATAGAGAATGCTGAAAGCGTGTTGCTTGATAATAGCCCAAGGCCGCAGGCCGAGGGCTATTATCCTTGAGCAACTCGCTTGAAGGATTCTCTATGACAAAATTTTGAGTATTTATCAAGGCCCGAGGAGTATTCGATAAGATAATTTTTTAGTTTGTAGGGACGTGATGCAGTTCCTCGCATCTACCTGCGTTAATCCCTTTTCGAACGGAGGGTAGGATTAAGACAGGTCTGCAGTTCCTCACACTATTGTTTGTAGGGTAGCACAATAATGCACCTGTTTATAATAATTTGTCTTCAGTTTCAATTTCCTAACCTAACCTAACCTAACCTAACCTAACGAAAATCATTGATTTAATGTTGTGTTTCTGTTTTTTATTTTACTTATATTTGTTCATATTTAATATTTACTAGCGGTATTTCTTCTGCTGCGGTGTGTTTCTGTTTGTTTATTTCATATGTATTTGTTCTGTTTGTTTCTTTTTTATTTTGTATTTTATTGTTATTATTTGACAAAAATATAATTTCATATTGAAACATTTACTAGCAATATGTAAATATTACCTAATCAAAATCCCTCGCACTGTCATTGTGGACTTTGCTACCTGATACCTAATCCCTTACCCTTCGTATGCTGCGAGGAACTGAACACAAATTTTGTACCTACCTGTTAATGTGCGAGGAACTAGACGACTCGGCTTTGTAGATATCAAAAAATTGATTGTCAATCTGACATTTAATAATTTTAAATACACAATTTATTAGTTTTAATCAGTTTGACGTTTAACCAAACTGAAATCACGACATGTAGGGTATTATCGCTCTAATCCAGAGGTGATTGGATGAAATTTGACACATGATTGGTTACTATATTTAGTAAAAAATTATCTTCAATATAATCATACGTCATGTGACCTTTTCATTATACACACCTATTATCCACGGGTGAATTATGTACGTCATTATATTTAAAGAAGCACACGTAAAATGTTAAAATTATCAAATAGTCGTGGACACAAATTATTATATTAAAAAAAGAAAAAACTTAGATCAATATATTAAGTGACATTTTTTAAATCTGTTTGATGAATTATGCAGTGGGATATCAGGATGTCTCATTTTCGAGATTTTTCCAAGACTGGTTGTCTCCCCTAATTTAATATGGTTTCTAGGCGGATTTTTAGAATTATATAGTATTGTAGAACTATTTTTTATCGTGGGTCTACAAATTATTTTATATATGTTGGCAGCGGTTTCAATACTAATTCCTTCATTCTTGTATGTCAAACTTCTGAAGTGTTTTGCTCTGGTCATCATTTTCTTTTTCATACCTAACGTGTGGTGATTGTAATTTGATTTGTTGTCTATTAGGTAATGTAGATTTTAACCAATTGAATTGTTTTATTTCATCATTTAGTATGGATCTACATCAAGTAAAAGTCTCAATCTATTCAATAAAAATGGTCTTTACCTCCTTGGAGTATAATATACTATAAAAACAATCCTCTGGATGTATCCAAAATTATGTTAATATTAATAAATAGAGAAATTTGGCCAGAAGACGCAATAATTGTCAACTTTACAGCTAGTAGTGGGAAAAATAACATATGCTGAAACAATTAAAATACTGGAAATTATTTTTTACGATTAGCCTATTTTTTCATGTCTGAAGGTAATAAAAGAAAAAAATCTAAATGGTCGCAACTTTTTCCTCTAAATTATCCATGACCACTGGACTAATATTAAACTGTGATAATTTTATTCAATATATTAAGTTGATTATTTTTTTCACTTGTCAAAATCTGACATTTTGGTGGTTTTAACCAATAGCAATACATTATTCTAGCCAATCATTCGGTATTATACTGATAATTATGCTTCCTCATCGATAAAACCTTGTTTACATCGAAACGTCAAAATTTTACTTTGAATTTGTCATTATTGACAACTAAAAGCGCTTTCAAAAATCCTTTTAAATTGTTGAAAAAAATAATCTTCCCAAATACAACTCGCTCTTCAAATTTTATCACATAATTTTTTATTTTCATCACTCAAACTTGTTTATTTGAGGCAAAAACATTCAAACAAACCGAATTTAGATAAAATCACTCCTCCTAACGGAGTCGTGATTTTATCAAATCGGTTTGTTCTCATATTTTTGCCAAATAAACAAGTTTTCGTGGAAAGGAAAAAATTATCGATAAAATTTGAAGCACTCGTGGTATTACCTTTGATAAACTCATGAAATAAAATTTAGCATAATGCATTCAACCTTTAATTACTTTGGTATTTAAATGGCGTCAACGCGAATTTTACCTTGCACGAAAACGTGTGTTTAATATTTCAAGATCTTTAAAATTATATTTAAACAGTATTACACAATTTTTTTTCTTTAGTAATAATTGATAAGTAAATACAGTTCATGCTAATAGGGTTCGATCTAATTTTACCCCAGTGATAAATGATATACGGTGTGTATTGTATTGTTTGCGGTGAAAGACGATGGTTTTAAAAGATAGGAACCTTTTAACTTTTACTGGTAATCACAGGTATGAAGAATCGTAAATATTTTTAAATTTATATTAAAAATAAATTTGTCCACGACCACCTAATAAGTTAATATTTTACCTCCTAACAAAAGGTATATGGTACCCAAATATCTACTGACGTGAATTATGGTTCATAATACAGTGGAGTGTATAAATATTGAAATTTTCAGTATTGATACTTTTCATAACGATATTTTCTAATATTAAGTATTTTTTTTATGTAGCTGTCACAACATTTGAGGTTAGTAATGCCAAATCGTTACTATTTAATAATAGCTATTTATGCCAACAGTTACGAAATGCCTAACGCACAAGTTACACAAAATTTCATTTCGTAACGTATTGCATACAAGATTTTTTCTAATTTTGAAGAAAGTAGCAAAAAAATAAAATTTAATATAATTGATAAAAAATTTGGAAAACATAAATTTAGGTTGTTGCTGTTACTTCATGTTAGTTGTCAGTTTGACACTTTGTAAAAAGTCTAGACGGAAGGTTTTTAGCGAGATTGATTTATTTCTAGATTAATTTTTAAAAAATGAGTGATTTAAGTTCTGAAAAGCTACCAAGTGATAATGAAGAGGCAGCAGCTCTATTATCAGTAATTCCCAAAAAATCAAAGGCAGTTTATGATTTGGCATACGAAAAATATATAGAATAATTTTGAAATACATTTTTCGTCACCAGTTGCATGAAATTTTACTTTATGCAACTAGTTACAAAAAGTAAGACGTTTCATAATGTCAATCAGTTTTAAAAAGTGTCACTTTATATGTCAAAATTAGAAAATAGTATTTTATGCAACGATCATGTAATGATAGCCGTTAAGACACGAGCATGTTGTAGGATACGAAACGAGCTACAGGCGAGTTTCGTATCCCTATTTCGTATATAATATGCGAGTGTATTAATGGCCATTACATGAAAGTTGCATACAATATTTTTTCTACTCTGATAAATAAGAATTATTTAATTAATAATTATCATTTATTATAAAAAAAAAACAAGAACATTGAAAGGAACTTCAACAAATATTTGACAACTGTTAAAGTGTCACTTAATAGGTTTGTTCGCCTGCAATAAAAGTGTAACACTGAGCTAATATAAATTTGAAAAATCGAGGTCCATCTGTGAAAAAATGCGTGTAAAATTTCTAAATTTGGGACTATCTATGTATATTGCATTCGTATACTGCAAGAAGCATTAAAAAATAATTAAAATAAATAAAATCGTATAGCTCAGTGCTACACTTTTATTGCAGGGAACAGACCTAACATAATTAATTTCAGAAATGTCAACCAGGTATCCATGGCTATATATACTAAATATTGTGCGAATGTCGCATTTCTATTGACTTAAAAATCTGTATCATAATGATATTCATTATGATACAGATTTTAGTCTTTTAATAAGTATATTATAAAACAGCAGTAGAAAAATGAAATTAAGGGTCGTCGACAAAGTATAGTATTTTACTCGCAATTTATGGCCAATATTCACTCGGGTGACTTGGGTCCCTTGCATGCGGCTCGTGACGCAAACGTCACCCATCGTGAATATTGGCTATCATAAATTGCTCGTTCAATAACATACTATTAATTAAAGGTTACCCAAAATGTAGATATTGAGATTATGAAATTTGCCAGAAGAATAATAATTGATAATTTTAAAATTCTTAGATCCAATAAAATCTTTTTGATGGAACAAGGACCAAGTAGTAATAACAATCTCGAAGTTCTTGCGAAAGATATCTGGTGTTCATGTGGTCTGTTGACATTTTGAGGATGTGTGTTCTCTCCCACGAAACACGTCATGATCCAATGCCCTTTCCAGTCGGTTTAGAGCTACCTTTGATTCATTTACTGGAGGAAGGTTTAGCATTGTCTCTAGTGCCGCTGTAGGAATAGTCCTCATTGTCCCTGTAATGCCAATGCATGCAAGTCTTTGGACCTTGCTTAGTTTCAGCATTGCAGATGTTTGTCTAATCTTTGGCCAGCAGACCAGGGATGCATATGTTATCATGGGGAAGGTTGAACTCGTATCAAATAGGAGATTCACAATGTCTGTGTTCTTGAATTCACAAAATATTTGAATTTGCTCATTATCGGCATAGGTTGATAATAGAAAAAACCATATTATTCTCAACTTCACAGCTAGTAGTGGAAAATATTAATTTTAATTATCTGTGTTTTTTTGTAAGTCTTTTTTTCTTTTAATTATTCTGAAACTAATTTCGTTTATATTTATAGTTTGGTAGTAGGAAGTTATGCACTTGTAAAGGAGTGGTGTGTGAAGAATCAATTTGAAGCGTACTTAGTTTATTAAATAAAAAAATCGTTTTCATTAACTTCAGTATCTGTAAATCTAATTTTACAGACAATAGGTACCAACTTACAAAAAAAATTTATTTCTTTTGTCGAATATAAGCACTGCAATTATTGCTAACCTTGAATGTTATTCTATCTAATGATTACAATATATTTTTACATCAAGATTATTTTAAATTTTCTTCCAACAGCAGAAACACCATAATATCCACACATTAATAAAATAAACAATTATCCATTTTTGCGGTTATGTAATATTTAAACATTGTCTTTGTATTGTTAAAATTAGTGTTTGCCATGAATCCCATCGGTTATTATAAAGAGATTACGGATTTTTCGATGACCCCACCAATATAATTTCATAAGAATTTATTGCGTGAGTCCGAAATCAATGAATTTCTAAGTAATTAAGTTTATTTTAAACATTTCATATGAAATAATCAAATTATATTACTCAAACTAGCAAAAAATATTTAAATAATAGTTATTTGTTTAACTAGGCAGCAAAGTAGTAGTCAATCTACTTTGCTGCCAAGTTGAACATATAATTTTTTCTCCGATTGTTCATAATGAGGATATTGTATTTGCAAATTATTACAATTCCGACAATCTCTATTTTGGTTGGTTGCTATGGAAATGTATAATCACAGGCAGCAAAGTAATCACTTTGCTGCCTAGGCAGAAAAGTAACCACTTTGCTGCCTAGGCAGGAAAAGTAATACTTTGCTGATTGATATCAGTCAGCAAAATTAATATTTGCTGCCAATCGGAGAAAAATATAATTTTTTCTACAAACGTCAAAAAATGACAAGGTTCGCGCATTGACAACAGTACAACAGTACGCGAAGTGACCCTTTTTTTCATTCTCCTTGTTACCATGACCCCGTGCGCGAAGTAGTGTGCGAAATGCTTACTTCGCGCACTGCATGTAAACCATATGGGATTTTTATGTTTCAATCTTTTTCTACAAACGTGTTAAAAATGGCATTTTTAGCACTCCATAGAAGCCTTAAAAATGTTACTTTAAGACACTGAGTGCCTTAAAATGTTAATGGCACTGCTGGTAAAAGTGAATTGTCAAATTTTGAAAGCAAACGTCAAAATATTTAGATTTTATTAATAACATTAATATTAATGGTACAATTTGTACAATTTGACAAATTAATTTCCTGTACTGCTGTTTTACCATTTTCCGTGGATAAAACTACGTTTTAAATAAAACTAACAAACGTCTGACAGATGCATCAAAACATTCGTAAAGTTACGTGGGGAGACTGTAACTGAATATAATTTCCGGCAGCACCTTTATAACATTAACTATACTCGATTGTCGAAATTCTGTACACTTAGTATCCAAAAATAGAGTGATCTCATGACGAATTTTGAAGAATCGTTCCAAAACTTTACCTTTGCTTAACCACCTCACTTCTGTATGGTAAAGTACATCTCCGTATTGAGATATGAGTTCTTTCAAAAACTCCTGAAACATTCTGTGGTTCAATTCATTTGACCTTATAAAGTTCACAATATTTACAACTACTTTCATAACATATTTGAAATTTTCATCAAACTTTACTGCTAAACTTTCTTGGTGAATGATGCAGTGAACACTGATTATATTTTCATTTTCCAAATGGTTCTTTAACAATTTAACGAACCCGATATTTCGCCCTGTCATTGATGGGCAACCATCTGTGCACACTGAAAAAAGTTTTTTCAAGTCAATGCTACATTCATTAAAAAATTTAACTACTGCGTCAAAATAATCAACACCTCGAGTTTGACCACTCATAGGAACTGTGCCCAATAGATCTTCTTTAACATCACCATCTTTAGTTACATATTTAACGAACAAGAGCAATTGGGATATTGATGTTATATCAGTCGATGAGTCAAGTGCAAGGCTAAAACACTTGCTTTGTCGCAGTTCATCAGTAAGATTAAGTAAAATATTTGCAGCTAAATCTTGTGATCGTCTCATACACGTTGAATCAGACAGCTGGAGTTTCGAAACCTCGTCTAGTATTTGCTTACCGATAGGTAAATGCGAGAACAATGTTTTACAAACTGTAATAACACATTCTTTTACTATTTCCGCATCTGAAAATGGCTTCATCTTACGGGCTAAAATTTCAGTTACAAGATATGATGCTTTAGTAGTAAGCTCATTCTTGTTCATAGCACTAAAAAGTGTGTTTCGTTCACAAACAATAGCTTTTTTCAAAGATTGTAATTTTTCCTCTCTGAGCTTAGACTTTTTTGGAAACTTTTCTTCAAATTGTGAATGAACTGTAGTGTGGTGTCTTTGCAAGTTGTAACGTTTATTTCCCGATACCACATCACGACATATTAAACATAAAGCTGTTCCTTCTTTCTTACCTTTCGTAAAAAAGAATTCTTTCTCCCACTCATTTTGAAAGTCGCGGTTTTCTTCCTCAAGTTTCCTTTTCTTTCCTTTTGAAAACAGTCCCGCCATATTTAGTAATAATGTTCAACAGTAACTGAAGCGATGAAAACTTTCGAGAATTCACTAATCTACAACACTCGAAATAAGGTAATATTTACTGAGCAGCTTGTACGTGCCAAATACAATGAACGACAAAGCAGAAAACAGACGGTCAGGTCAGACAACGCCCACACGTGGTCGCCTGTGTTTCTCCGTAACGATTCGGAACTGTTCGGGAAGTTGCGCGGAAATAATTGCAAGTTACGAGGGCCGCACAAAATATTGCCGAGGGCCGCATGCGGGCCGCGTAATGAGTATCTCTGCTGTACAGTGACTCATCGCTCTTACTGTCCATAAAATCAGTTGCAGAAGCGAACTTCATGAGCGCATCATTTTTGAAGGGCTCTTAATAGTCCTAAATAAAAAGCATTTCTCTCTAGAATACATATGGCAACTGCGCTTTAACCAAAGTGTTGATTACATAGCTCTGACTCACTTTACAGAATTTCGACTATCGAGTATATTCTACTTAATATCATGTGATTATAAACGAATTAAGAATTTAAAAATGATCCTTGGTCTAACGAGATTTAAGTTTAATGTCATTGAACCAAATATTTTACAACCAAACATCTAGAAAATATTATGTTGCAAATAAATTTAAATTACAATACATTATCTTAACCTACCTTTATTTTATCTGCTTAGTTAAATTTGAAAAAGGTTTGCGGTGTAATTAATATAATGTATATTGCTTGTTTTATTTTTCTATGGTTTGATTGCTTCCAATCTAGGCTATATGTCTAGAAATAAATTAATACAACTGTGATTATAAAATTATCTTTTTTTATTAGTCGGATAGTGCAAAACTATGATAATTAAATCTGTTATAAATGTGGCGAATTAAATATTCTCATCTGCCTAGTTAACTGGGTTAGGTTAGTTACTGTCTCATCAAATATTTCAACTTTGGCATTTGCCAATATAGCAAGCAAGGCTACAGCTGCTTGTTTGCTCTTGACGTTACATCTGCATTCGTCCTAAATGAAGTTGAAGAACAAAAAGTAATTCCTTAGTAATTATAGTTATTAGTAATCTCAATTTTCGAATTATAATAAAAAAAGTTATATTATTCACAAGTACCAGTGACAGCCTTGAAAAATATCATAATTTTACTATTGTAGATCTTCTCTAAGAAAGTTGCAATCCGAGTATCGTTCTAATTTTTTTCAACTTTTTACCAAGGTCAATATGAGAATAAGTAGATCATCAGCGTAGAAGAATGGAATGAAATTGAATTGTGGTCAATGATTAGAACTGATCATGAGGAGTTCCCATAAATATTTATCTGATACCTAATTTTTCTGAATTAGCCACTACTTCTATATTTGTAAACAAAGATTCTCTCTAATAACCGTTTCACACGTACGAGAATTATTGCGAAATTTACTCTGAAAATAATATTGATTATTTTTTTCACTTGTCAAAATCTGACATTTTGGTGGTTTTAACCAATAGCAATACATTATTCTAGCCAATCATTCGGTATTATACTGACAATTCAACTCATGTATAAAAAATCGCATATGCCTCAGTGTAATTGTCACTTTGACACCGGCAAAAGTTAGCTTTAACTTTTTCAGCGACAATCCCACTCATGTATAAAAATTCCCATTTGTGAATACAAAAATCGTAGTTTGCTATCGGCTAAATAGGAAGGAAGAGAATTTGCAAGTGGATAAAAATATCGGATAAATTTCGTTACCGTAGCAACGCTAGCATTTACTGTTTGTTTATCAAGAGTTGGGCGTCGCATCAGTTTGACAATTGTTAATGTCAAAAACAGAAAGAATTAAACAGCATATAACAATTCCAAAAAGTATGTCGAGATTTGGTTTAATTGAATTGAGTTTTTTATTCATGGGATTGTCTTACCAAATACCACGCGAGCTCAGATCTAGCAGGATATTTTTTCCGATGGTTTTCTCATACTTACTTTCATGTAGGTAATTTAACTCGATCTGTTCTGACAAAATCACTCGAGCTACGCTCTCGTGATTTTGTCAGAACAGCTCTCGTTAAATTGCCAATGAAACAATGAAAACAACCACAAAAAATATCCGGCTAAATCTGAGCTCTTGTGGTATTACTCCCGATTATTTTTTTCACTTGTCAAAATCTGACATTTTGGTGGTTTTAACCAATAGCAATACATTATTCTAGCCAATCATTCGGTATTATACTGATAATTATGCTTCCTCATCGATAAAACCTTGTTTACATCGAAACGTCAAAATTTTACTTTGAATTTGTCATTATTGACAACTAAAAGCGCTTTCAAAAATCCTTTTAAATTGTTGAAAAAAATAATCTTCCCAAATACAACTCGCTCTTCAAATTTTATCACATAATTTTTTATTTTCATCACTCAAACTTGTTTATTTGAGGCAAAAACATTCAAACAAACCGAATTTAGATAAAATCACTCCTCCTAACGGAGTCGTGATTTTATCAAATCGGTTTGTTTTCATATTTTTGCCAAATAAACAAGTTTTCGTGGAAAAGAAAAAATTATCGATAAAATTTGAAGCACTCGTGGTATTACCTTTGATAATTATGCTTCCTCATCGATAAAACCTTGTTTACATCGAAACGTCAAAATTTTACTTTGAATTTGTCATTATTGACAACTAAAAGCGCTTTCAAAAATCCTTTTAAATTGTTGAAAAAAATAATCTTCCCAAATACAACTCGCTCTTCAAATTTTATCACATAATTTTTTATTTTCTTCACTCAAACTTTTTTATTTGAGGCAAAAATATTCAAACAAACCGAATTTAGATAAAATCACTCCTCCTAAGGGCCCTTTCGCACCAAGCCAGTCCAGTCCAGTCGAGTCAAGTCAAGTCGGTCGCTTCAGGATTGGAATCATTAACTTACCGTTAAAAACAAATGTAATGTGAAATTTACGTTCACACTAGGCGCGTCGCGTCAAGTCCAATCACGTCAACACTTGTTAAGACTGATTGCGACTCAGCCGGTTGAATATTTTTATGCCAGTCGTGACAGTCGCTTGTACATGTACAATGGATGTGGAGGCATTAATTGTGTTGGTGCAAGGAAACGAGCCAATATATGATCCTAAACACCCAAAGCACAGAGATCGGGATTTTATTGTCCGGAAATAAATGATTGAAAGAACCGAACAGTGGTCTTCTTGTGTGTATTGGATGAACCCAATACAAATGTCTTTTCTTCATAGGCCTTCTTCTATGTAACCGCCGTAAAATTATCGCCCGAAGTAGTGCATCCATCATAATACAGATTCTGCAGAATACTGACGCTTGACGCGACGTGATGCGACCAGTGCGAAAGCAAATTTTGACGTGACTTGACTTGAGAAGACTTGACTGGATGCGACTAGACTGGACTGGCTTGGTGCGAAAGGACCCTAACGGAGTCGTGATTTTATCAAATCGGTTTGTTTTCATATTTTTGCTAAATAAACAAGTTTTCGTGGAAAAGAAAAAATTATCGATAAAATTTGAAGCACTCGTGGTATTACCTTTGATAATTTTAATATGAATTTTGAAAACATTTCACTGCTTGACGGTTTGACATATAATATTTTAACCACTAAAAAATTCATAAGAATTCATGTCATACGCCTGCGCAGTAAGATTGTTTTTGGGATAAGTTTTCACGATTAAGATTTACATATTGACATTTCTAAATAATCAGAGATTTGCGCTTATGTTGAGGTCTTCGCTTTCCTAAATAAAGAATTAATGGTTGAAAACGACAACAAATAATGACACATGACTCCATTATTGTTTTTATCCTATTTTCGGCTCCAGTGTCGATTCTCGTGCATTTTCTTTTTTATTGTCTTAAAAAATATATATTTTTTCTCCGAAAACTTTGGCAATAATTCTATGACGTGTAAAACAGCAAAAATTATTCTTATGAAAATTTTCAGACTAAATTTTGCAATAATTCTCGTACGTGTGAAACGGTTCTGAGTAGAGTGAAGTGTGGGTTTGCTCTTTCACTAGGAAGTTGCAATTTTGATGTTAAAAATGATACGAAAACAAACTTGAAATTAAAATAAAAAAATCCAATTCGATGAATTTAACTTCCTCTTCCTTCCAGGATATTTCCTAAAACTGTACAATAAATACAGAAGGTTCTTTCTAACCAACATCCTCTTTTTTAGACTTTTTTCAATCGTTAATTGAATTGAACAAGAAATTTGCTCTAATTTACTAACTAATAACCGAAAATCAAGCGACCGTAAAAAGGTAATTGAAGCGGTTTTATTTCCGTCACGCTTGGTTGGATTTAGCTAAGGATGACTTACAACCTCGGAAATTTGTCGAGACTATATTAAAATAAGATACGAGAAAAATTATATACCGATTTATTTCGTTAGGTTTGTCAAAAGTGATTGGTAGTGTTGAATGTGGCGAAATGTTAACCGTTATAAAAAAGTAAGTTTTTCGTATATTTTGCGCAAAAGTAGTGCCATTATTACATGGGAAGACATAGACATTCATTTATTTTTTATTTAACAAGAAGTTTTATCCAAAACTATTCCTATTAATAGTTTTTTGTTAGACATTTTAAATAAAATGCTATAACTCTAACCAGAGAAAAATAATAATAGTAAACAATATGACCTATTAACCATAAAAGAAAAAGTACCGAATTTACGTTGTTTAATAAACAATTTGGCTGTATTTTGTTCAATAAAAAAGTATTCATTTTGAGTAACTAGGCCAATAAAATATTGTTATCATAATTTATGTTATAAAAACATGAGAGAAATGAGGATGGGATTACTCTAAGGCAACTTGTGCAACAAAACAGTTAATCTGTCGAAACCGCGAACTGATATCTCTTGCCATTCCAAAGATATTGGCATTTCTTGTTGAGTATTAATGGCCGTTTGCACTAATAGAAGCATAAGCTTAGAATAGCTATGGCGAGTTTAAAATTTAAGGGTCGCTCAGTTAAAGTTCAGTTGCACCAATGTTTTTGCTCTGCTTCTTGGCTAAGTGTTTAATACATTTGTCAACGTCGCTATTTAAGTTGAGTTTCATTAATTTCTCTATGGTTTCTGATGACTTTTCGTATTTGTAGTTTGAAGTAACGTATTAAAAGCTGTTAAAAGTCAATACTTTGAAAATCAAAGGATTTTATTCTTGTTTTTTAAATGAGAAAATTGTTTATAATGGAAAACACAATAAAAAGTAAGAAAATCAGATCAGCCATTTATACAGTTCTGAAAAAAGAATTTTCATCCAATTCTTCATAATAGTTTTTACGGTTGTACCGTCTTCTTGGAAATTCATTTTCAAGAATATCCAATACTTCCAAATCATTCTCCATAAACATCCTTCTCCAAAAATGAAAAGAAACACACGTGAAATAGGAAGACAGAAAACGAAAACTCGAAAAGAGATAAAACATTGACATACCTATATCAATCAAAACACAAGAATGTTAGGTTAGAAATCTCCACTTTGAGGATAAGTGGAGATTGAGCGAGCGATTTTTGAAGCTTTGCTAGGTGCAGCTTCTAAAAATGAATATTTGTTCGTGGTGCAAAACAACACTTTCTTAAAGCGCCACTCAACTTTATAGGTCGACTCAAATATCAATTGAAGCAAATGGCAATAAGGATTGTTGCAAAGACCCCCCCCACTGCTTACTTAATACTTTAACGCCCCTATCCTTGGAAAATATAAGCTTTAAATTAGTATATTGTGTAACAAAGGCAGGAAATGACCTTGGATTACTCGTACTTACAAATATGTGTCGGCAAAGTAAATTCAATAGCCTTTTTGGTGTGCGTCATCGTTTGTTAATGTTCTTCTAACACATTACGTTGAAAGAAATGGAAAAAAGGCAGGTCTGTGGTTAATTCTAATCAAAATATCAAAATAATGGACTGTTTAAACGTATTACCTACAAACATCAACCCTAATATTCGACTTAAAAAATTTGATTGGTTTATGTCTAGATTACGTGCAAGCGCGACCTATCAATCGGGCGTTCAAAATACGATGAAGGTGTTACTTTCGTAGCGACCATGTGTCTTAAGTCTTTTTCCAATCTCTCACTAACAGTTCTCGTCAGTGTGAACTTGTTCACGGTCCATTATTATTTATAAAAAGTGAATATTAATCTTATTGTTATATTTATTTAGGTAACACAAAAACATGCCAAGATATACGGAAAAACATCAGCATTTTGATAGTTCTCGAAAATTTTCAGTTAGAAAAAGAAGCTGGTGATTATTAATTTTATAGTCTTTTTGAATTTGGCTGAATACGATCTTGATAATGTTATTTATCAAATGTCAAAATAATAAATAAAATAAACGACATACCCAAAACCCGGATTATACGTCACTAACGATGACGCATACCAAGAAGGCTATTTGATACATATAAGAATGTACCATAGTCACAGACAATAAAAGAGGACAGATACGAATCCCGGCAAAACATCAAAGGATTTTCAACTCCGATTTCAATGACCTTGGACCTTTAACTCGGTATTGCCGCGATGCTGCTAGTTTAAAATATTTTCAGAATTTCTTACCAAATTGCAATGTTGACTTGGGGACAATAACAGTTTCCAGTGCCGGTTCTTTACTTTTCTTTCCGAATAAAATTTATTTGGACAGTCTCTATATGAACAATACACTCCCCCGTGATGTTTATTCATTTTATTAAAATAATATACTAATGTATACTATTTTCAGTTAATTTTAACACAACCTACAATCGATTAGTCAAATAACACAAATAGTGTCAAAATGGCGTTTGGTATTTTGATTTTTGAGCCAAGCCGTCACGGTTATTGTGCATGGTTGCCAAAGATGGTTAGTGAAAAAAAGTATATATTTATGGTATGAATTTTATACATTATAATCTTTTAAATTGTAGAATTCTTTTAATGTTAATGAAATTGATGCAAAACAAGTAATTGTCCAATATTTGTATCTGTATACCTAACTATCACACTAAAATAATGCTTATAAAATATTCGACCTATGATCGTGAATTAAGGGAAATATTATGCAAATTGATAACCCTGTTGAAAAGTTTCGCGAAGCGGCCCGAACGAAGTCGACATACGACGATGGACCTTTAAATGGGTATGTCCTTTTCCCTTTTTTTTACTGTTCTCTGTCAAGCTTTTGCATCTGTTCTCTTTTATAATCTGTGTCATAGTAACACATTAAAAATTTTGCCAAAAAGTAGAGCACTTGAAATAGTTAGGCTCTTATCAAATGTTATTGTTTATGAAATTTCTGTTCAGGTCAACATTTATTCCAATACTATTTTTGTTCGGTTTTTTCCAATAGCAAGTATAATAATCTTCATATATAATTAAAAACGGATAGATATAGATAATTTGAAATTTGTATCCCAAAAATAAACTTTCGACCCCTAATTTTATGAAGAAATTTTGTGGCATGTGCTGAGATAACCAGTTTCTTAGATTTCTAGTAGGTACTGGATAACCATGTATAACAATTTTCCTGTAGCCGTCCCGAAAATAAAACTTTCGGTATGATTTATTAAATCGAAAATGAAACCTTACACAAATTGTACCGAAAGTTTCCATTTTCGGAATTTTTTGTTTTACTTTCGTGCGAATTTTTTTCCTTTCGGTACTAGTTTCAATATCTATGTAGGCGACCTTATAGCAATGACATTTATGGAGATTTTATTATGACATCGCTTGTCAAAATTAATTTGTTGATAGTTCCACCACAGATTATAGAGAGAACAGATGCGAAAGCTTGACAGAGAACATTAAAAAAGAGAGAGATGGGTGGACATACCCATTTAAAGGTCCATCGTCGTTTGTCGACTCCGTTCGGGCCTCCTCGCGAAACTTTTCAACAGGGTTATCAATTTGCATCATATTTCCCTCAATTCACGATTATGCGTCGAATATTTTATAAGCATTATTTTTAGTGTGATAGTTATACAGATACAAATAGGTACTCGACAACTACTTGTTTCAAATCAATTTCATTAACATTAAAAGAATTCTACAATTTAAAAGATTATAATGTATAAAAATCCTACCATAAATATATACTTTTTTCACAAACCATCTTTGGCAACCATGAACAATAACCGTGACGGTTTGGCTCAAAAATTAAAATACAAAACGTCAGTTTTGACACTTCAGTTTGAAGTTGTCAATCTGCGATATTATTTGTGTTATTTGACTAATCGATTGTAGGTTGTGGTAATATTAACTGGAAATAGTGTATATTAGTATATTATTTTAATAAAATGAATAAACTTCACGGGGGAGTGTATTGCTCATACATAGACTGTCCAAATAAATTTCATTCGGAAAGAAAAATAGAGAACCGGCACTGGAAATTGTCATTGTCTCCAAGTCAACATTGCAATTCGGTAAGAAATTCTGAAAATATTTTAAACTGGCAACATCGCGGCCATACCGAGTTAAAGGTCCAAGGTCATTGAAATCGGATTTGAAAATCCTTTGATGTTTTGCCGGCATTCGTATCTGTTCTCTTCTATAATCTGTGATATGACGATAGTTGGCACGTACACCGCAATCAAGACAGTTAAAAATGTTGGCTGCACAAACATGTTTGATGATAATTTCGACATCCGGCAGGAGTGAAAACGCATAAAAATTAGCCCCATATACAAATTTTATCGTACGCCTCTGATGGAGGGAAGGTTTGGGCACTATATAAATTAAGTATATGTATTGTTTAATTATCTATTCTCCGTATGCAAAAGCTTTTTTCTCCGATCGTGGGAAAAGTATTTTGACCAGTTTTCAATGCGCAAAATAGTTGGCAGTTGCTAAGCAATTAGAAAATAACAGTACGGTAATATTCTCACCGCACTGCTGTAGCGTGCGGTAATGTTACTAATGGATTATTACAATAAAATGTAACAAAGTATAGCTCTAATTTTTATATTAATAAAGTTGTTATGAAAGAAATAAAAGAAACATCTAATTTATAACGATATTCTTGAACACAAATTAATTGTTGTTAATATTTACATTTATTGTACAGTTTGTAAATTGTACTGGAGGGCAAAGAGAATTTATAGACGTTGAAGCTGCATGGCTGATTGTTTGGTTTATCTCGTTACAACCACTTCTATATTTCAATATGAACATGGAGAAATATTTCTAAACTTACTTGATTACATCTTGAATGGAATATTTTTCAATTAATTTTTTAAATGTAAATCAACGATCGAAGAAAAAATAGTATCTATAATTCGTGGGAAAAGCATATTCCATCACAGTCGTTTGGGAATATGATGCATTTCCCACTAATTATACAATATACTATTAACTTCAAGATAAAAATAACACTATGGGCTAGAATTGAGAGCTCGGATAGATTGTCATTGTTGACGTTTAAATAATGTAGTAGACCACCAAGAACATCCACACCATTCAAAAATCTGTGAAGATGGGAGGTTATATTTATATTTATTTTTGTTAATATTCGTTTAATTGTGTATTCGATTAGATTTTTGTACCATTTCTAGTTAGTTCTAGTTAATCCTTCTAATTACTTTTTCCATTGACATTTGACCTAACAATTAACTGATGGCTGTTTACATCAATTGATATTTAATGGCCACTTGCACCGTCATTATAACAGTGGTTTAAAATTTAACTATTAGTTAACTTTGAATTTTGGCTTGCATCGCGATTTAAGCCACGGTTAAACTCTCCTAAACCACTGTTAAACTAAGCCACTAATTTTGGAGGCTTAAATCGATAATTAACCACAGTAGTATGAATTCTAACCTAAAAAACACACAAAATTGATGTGTCTAACTTTAAAAAAGTACTCTGTACGCTCGAGTTGGTTTTTAGTTTATAAAAAATGGATTTTGGGGAACACGACAACGACATATTCTTTGAGGATGATATGGATATAAATGATATGGGTTTTCCACGAAGGGTATAAGATAGAGCCAACCATTTCCACAACATGGATAATCTAATATTTTTCAAGAGATTTCGTCTCTTGAAACCAACGGTTCTGTTTCTTTGTTTTCAATAATGCTTTTGTATTTTGATATGATATCAATGAGATGGGATTTTTCATTTGGTGAGAAATTTGATGTTCGCACCCGTTTCGCGCTGGTGGAGGTTGAATCCATCATTACTCACGCCTACCCTTGTTCTCCAGAAATTAGGAACACTTTATTTCGCTAACCTGAAGCAAAAATTTCACTAGGAATAGGAAATACCTGCGACTGTCAGAAAATAAATAATTTTTATAACCTCAAAATATCATTGTCTGACTGAGACAGTCTCAGACTGAAGTTAGGTGTTAGTACCAACCGATTGTAATTTAGCAAAACTTCCCCAGATTTATTAGTTTATTTTAACCAAGAACCCTTAAATTACGGTGCAAGTGATTGTAATTTAATCGATTGTTTAAATTTTAACTGTGTGTTATTTTAAACAGTGAGTACGGTGCAAACGGCCATAAGTCGACTTAAAGTTAAGTGTCGCTTTAAGAAAGTATTGTTTTGCACCATGAACAACTTGTTCAATATTAGAACTAGTTTTAAATCGAATAATAAATTGAGATCAATACTAAGAAAAACGAAACCAAAGAATGAAGAACAATCTTCAAAAAACTGCATATATCAAATATCATGTGAATGCGACAAATTTTATTTAGGTGAAACATCTAGACCATTGAAAGTACGAATAAATGAACACAAAAAGTATATCAAATATAGAGAATTCTTTTAGTCCGCTATTTGCAAACATGCTTGGGAAGAGGGTCATCAAATTCAATGGGATTCGTCAAAAATAATATTGAAAGAACCCAATAATAAAAGACTTTAATACAACTAAATGGAGATAAATGTGTGGCTAGTATTTCAGCCGAATGTAGTCAAATTTGGTTACCAATGTTAGAAAGAGAAATTTCCAATAATCAATTACCTGCGTTATCAGGATAGCATCATAAGTTTTTATCCAGGTTTTCTTATGATTTATAATTTGAATAGTTGTTAATCGATACACATTTCAATACTCAAAATCACGAAACTGAGTAGGTATACATATTTTGACAACTTAAATATTCATACGCAAAAAAAGTATCAAGAAATGCGTTTTATGAACAACATTTCCAATATAAGCGAAAAAAACGCGCTATCCCAATAAAAACTGTTCCTGGAACGTGCACTTCACTGGATTCCATTTCTAGCAGACTATCATATCGTTGGAATGTCATAAAATGAAAATTTCATTTCACATTTTGCCAGAGATATGATCTACTATGAATGGACCTTAATAAAAATTTGATAACAAAATCTTAAAGTTCAAAATATTGTTGATTGTCTAGTTGTCAAATTTTTTCCGTTGTGTCAGTTGGGGATAAATAGTATATTGTATAATTAGTGGGAAAAGCATCGTATTCCCAAACGACTATGATGATTACCAGACGAGGAGCGTAGCGACGAGTTTGGTAAAGGCCTGGTTTCGCACGTGCGATGGATGCTTGCGTCCGACGCTTGCAGCCGCTGCATGCGTTCATCGCAGGGACTGGTCATATGGTACCACGTGCTTGTGGTTTTACTAGTGCGTCGATATCTAGCGCCTGCGTCTGAATGCAACGTCAAAACGCAACGACTGCTTCGGAGACCAGTCAAGCGGCGAGAACGCAGGCGATTGTGCAATACGAAACGTCAACATGAGTGTTGAAAAATGGAGCCGGGATGACGAGAGGCTATTAATCGAATTCATATCCTTTCACAAATGCCTGTATGATACCTAAAGTGAAAAATATAAAGATCTAATTATCAAAAATAATGTCTGGAAACAGATAGCGGGAAAATGGAGGGAAAAAGTGGGCATTTCTATGCTAGTATATGTTATGATGGGGTTTTCTTTGAATTAACAACGAAATGATCGCTTCATCATCTTCTTCTTCAAATAGAAGGGCTAACACACACTCCATGATGATTTCACGGACTGAGCTTCGAAGTTATGACTGTCACTTCTAGACGCACAAGCAAAACCACTCAAACGCATGCGATGAACGCATGCAGCGGCTGCAAGCGTCAGACGCATGCATCCATCGCACGTGCGAAACCAGGCCTTAACACAGGATTTTGGGAATATGTTTTTTCCACGAATTATACATACTATTTTTTCTTCGATCGTTAATTTATATTTGAAAAATTTAATGAAAAATATTCCGTTCAAGATGTAATCAAGTAAGTTTAGATAGGTTTCTCTATGTTCATATTAAAATATAGAAGTGGTAACGAGATAAACCAAACAATCAGCCATGCAGCTTCAACGTATATAAATTCTCGTTGCTCTCCAGTACAATTTACAAATTGTACAAATTGTACAATAAATGTAAATATTAACAACAATAAATGTGTGTTCAAGAATATCGTTAAAAATTAGATTTCTTTCAATTCTTCCATAACAACTTTTTCAATATAAAAATTAAAGCCATAATTTGTTACATTTTATTGTAATAATCCATTTGTAACATTACCGCACTGTTATTTTCTAATTGCTTAGCAACTGCCCACTATTCGGGAATGTTGGAGCTTTGCGCATGGAAAACAGGTCAAAATAATGTAATTTTTCCAACGATCGGAGAAAAAATTAATTTCTATACTTTTTTTGACAACGGTAGCTGGAACGCTACCGAAACGTTGAAATAAATAATTTAAAAATATTGTGGATAATTTCCCAAGAAATTAAAAAAAGAATGAATAATATACCACAAGGAACATACAGAAGATATACAGAAGATATACAGAAAACGAAGATCCGAAAAGAGGAAAAACATTGACAAATATCAATAAAAACACAAGAATGTCAGGCTAGAAATCTCCACTTTGAGGATAAGTGGAGAATAAGCGAGCGATTTTCTAAGCTTAGCTAGGTGCAGCTTATAATGACAAGTTGTTCATGGTGCAAAATAAAACTTTCTTAGAGCGCCATTTGACTTTAAGCCGACTTAAATATCAATTGGTGCAAACGGCTGTGACCTCCTCTATTCAGAACGAGGGTATACGTCATATAATTCAAAACTGCAGAAGTCTAGCTCGGTAAACACCCTTATAACTTTCTTATCCGAAAGTGGTAAGCTAAGAGCGGTGCGTATCTTAATCTCTCTACTTTAGAATGAATAACCTTGACCAGCAGCAATGTCAATAATTTTTCAGTCACTGATTTAGGAGTTCAATAATTAATCAAATAAGAACAATAATCACTATAATGCCGTAGACCATTGCAAAAAATGTTTCATCTCTCCAATAAGATTCGCACATGACCCAAATTGTTTTCGGTCCGTGGGTAGTATGTAGGGCAGACGTATACCGCTTTTCATTCAATACGCTCAAATACTGGGTTAACGTTCAATTTAAACTGTTTTTATTTTATGATGAAAATCAAGGAAAAGGTCAAAGCAGAGACAACAAATCGAATTAAATTAGCAAAAAAAAACATTATGGGTAAAGCTGAGATCAATTTGGAGTAAATTTGTTGTTTACTAATTGTAGGTATGCCTCGGAATTTGCAAGGACGTATCTCGTTGCAATTATCGAGCAAATAAGCGTTCCATGTTTTTACGTAAATCTATGCAATTATGTATATACAGGGTGTTTTCAAATAAAACCTTACGTAAAATTGGACAAAATGGTATAAAGTGGGAATTATAAACTTTACGTTCGCGTTCAGTTCGTAGTTGGCAGTTCAGTTCAGTTGAAGTTGAACTAAAGGGATCGCACGCTTACGTTTATAAAGTCAGTTCGCGTTCAGTTCGCAGTTTCCATTACGTTCGTTACGCTGCGTCCGCGTTCGAGATGACCAAGATTTAAGATTTAAGTTCGCAGTTGGCAGTTCAGTCAGATATAAACCAATCAAAACGAAAGTTATGCACCACGTGAGAAACGTCATTGGCAACTGTTTAATTTATGGTACTCTTACTACTGTTTTTTCTTGAAAGCAGCATATAGTAAACATGTTGTAGCAAATACACTTGAAATTAAATAAATAGTTTCATCCATCTTGAACAAAACAAAATATAAATAAAATCAGCTGATATCTATCAGAATTGTCAATATAATTTTCAACAAATCAAATCCTTAGCTGCCAGCTGAAAGTTGTGAGTTTATAAACGCAAAAATTTACCAACTGAACTGAACTGCAGAATGGAAACGACGTGAACGACACCAACTGCGAACTGAACGCGAACGTAAAGTTTATAATTCCGCCTTAAGGATTGCGGAGTTCAGCCTATTTACTTTCCGAAGCATAACTTTTGAATTCTGAAATAAAAACATTCTTGAACTATTGGTGCACATTTCGTCCAAATGGAAGAATATGTCACCTTTCTCCTCCCATTTTTTACTCCACTGGCATTTGAAGCTATTTTCATTGTATTTTGCATTTTTCAATGGTTTTCACGTAAAAAGCGCCTTTATCTTTACATATACAGTGTCCATAGTGAGACCAATCATCACTTATGGAGCCATTGCATGGAGCAGCAGAACTAGTCTATTGACAACGAGAGAAAACCTCTCCAAAATTCAAAGACTAGCTTGTATATGCATTACAGGAGCAATGAGAACATGCCCAACGGCAGCAATGGAAGTAATTCTCAACCTCACCCCTCTACACATGGTGGTGGAGAGTGTTGCAGAAAAAACAAGATACAGACTAAGTAGAGAGGGAATCATTAAAAGAAAAACCACCTCTTCACTTCTTAGAAATCAGACAACCTGGGACATGCCACAAGACGGTATGATGAGAAAGTACAACTTTTCGAAGAAATTCGTTACAGAATTGAGCAACAAGAAGGAATGGGATCCAAATACCATTTCCAGAATTGGGAAGAATGCCATTCAATGGTACACAGATGGCTCAAAAGCAATAGGAGGAACTGGGATAGGAGTGTTCGGGCCAGGAACCAAACACTCCGAAAGCTTGGGAAAAACCCCAAGTATCTTTCAAGCGGAAATCCACGCCATAAGAAAGTGCGCCCAGTTCAATCTTGATAAAGGATACAGAGGACAAAGGATTATCATAATGACAGATAGTCAAGCAGCCATCAAAGCACTGAGCTCTTGCGTAATCAGTTCTAAGATGGTTTGGGAATGCCTAGACAAACTAAATGAATTAGGCGAGAACAATATAGTTACTCTACTATGGATTCCAGGACACACTGGAATAGAAGGAAATGAAATAGCAGATGAACTAGCAAAGAGGGGGTCGGAAATACCCTTCTGGGGGCCTGAACCTTTTTGCGGAATCAGCCCCAATGTAATATTGAAAGAAATAGGCGAAGCCGAAAGAAAGAGAAGATCTGAACATTGGAAAGATCTAGTAGGGCTTAGACAATCAAAGATTCTCCTGGGTGACTACAACCAAAGGAGATCAAATGAATGCATAAGTCAAAGCAAGACCGCACTAAGAGTTTTAACAGGGATCCTAACGGGACATTGTCGCCTGAATGGGCACCTGAAAAAGCTCAAATTAGTGGAGGAAGAAGAATGCAGATACTGTGGCATGGAAGAAGAAACCTCCATCCATCTACTTTCCAACTGCACAGCACTCCAGAATCCTAGAGCACAGTACCTGGGAGATTACTGGATAGAAGAGGAACATTTACCTAAGCTGAAGCCTGCAGATATCCTAAAATTCCTCCGGGAAATAGGACTAAAGGAACTACTAGTTTCAGAGACTCTCCTCAGAAACTAAGTAGAAGTAAGGGGGCACAATAGACCTTTTAGGTCTCAGTGAATGTTACCCCAAACAAACACACATACACATACATATACAGTGTGGAAACCATTTATGGAATAAAATTCATTATTTTAGAAAATTATAAAAAATGCCGAGACACGTCAACTTTTGAATTGAGTTGTGCGTTATGTAAACCAGGGTAGGGGATCTCTGAAGGCGCATGGGTGCTGCCACATAAAAAGTCCCGTCAGTACTAAAATTTGTAATTTGATGAAAACTGTAACGCCATTAGTGGTAGTTGCAGATTCTTCCACATACATATTAGCGCTGACATCCTAACCTGACAACTGCCTGACAACCACTAACAACTGCTTATTTGTGTGAGTGTTGAGTATTCGTATTTAGATTTTATTGTTCATAGTGGGACTTTTACTTTAAGAGACAATTTCAAGAATATGTTTTGTGAAAGACTGTAATGTGAGGTGCATACGGTAAGCTTTATCTTCATTTCAAAACATGTGCCATCAAATAGAAAGTAACAGAAGTAGCAGTTATTCTTCCACACAACTTTGAACTTCCCAGCATTATTGTTGAATTCCTAACATTGATTTTTTTTCCTGTTTGTCATTGAGATATTTTTCATTTATTGTATAATTTTTTTATTCAATAAAATATATAAACTTGATGATTATTGCTTTATTTTTCGCAATTCATGCATTATATGATCCATTTTTTGACATTTCATTCAATTTTACTTGACTTTTCATTGTTATTATTGTAATATCAATCTAATGTTGAGTAATTTTGAATGAAATATCAAAAAATGAATCGTAAATGTCATTTTGCAATAAAAGTAAAATTACAGTAATTTTGAATATACCGCAAAAAACTGTAAAATTACAGGAATCTTCTTTTTCGGCTGTTAGCGAAGTTCACAACCTGTGCCAGAGGTACTGACGGGACTCTCAAGGTAGCGCCACCCGTATGAATAGAGGGCGCCACGGGTCAGTTTCCCATCTATAAGTAGTTTTTTATCTATGATGTAAACATAAATTTGAATGTATAGGGTGATTCACGCAAGTATGCCAAAGTCGGTTTTTTTTCGGTTTTTTTTAATGAAACACCCTGTATATTTGAATATTTTTGAAATCCTCTTAATGAACCGATTTCAACAAACTTAATAATGTATGGTCAATTATGAATTTCACAGGGTGGAATTTCTATTTTTTTATTAGTTATTAGTATTAATATAATTCAGAACGACATTGATGCGATTCAGTCCAAGTTTGTGTTTAACAAACCTTACAAAACACAAATAAAACAGAAAACGAAGCTAGATGCTATGCAGGCGGCTCAAAAACCAAAGAAAGCTGAGGATGTGAAGTCTACTTAACTTCAGATCAGTAAATTTAGGAATTAAGTAAAAATGAAAAAAAATACCGGCGTGGTTGGAAAAGAACTGGTCGATATGTCAATTGTCACAAAATAATTAAGCAGAAAAGGAATTTTTGTCAAATATATAATAACTGGCAGCAGACAATCTCTGTTAGCCTCGAACAGACAACGTGTTGCATCAGGGCTAGTACTAGAGTGCCATAAAGATTTAGCTATTGCATCGTTAGATAACAATATTATACAGAAGTGGGTTGAAGAGCACGAGAAGAGTAAAGATCTCTGGTAAAAGTAACCGCATTACCGATCCCTTGGCCAGGGAAGCGGCTGGGCTAAAACTTTTAGGACCCAGCGACACCCACAGCCTGACGACTTCGACAATAAAGTTCAGTCTAAGGTCAGTGTGACCATATAGACATTGGTGTGGTCAACAAAAAGAGTTTTTTTTTTCTGACATGAATGACAGTTAAAATCTACTGTTTAAAACATAAGATTTTTCATGTTTTTTATCATTGCGAACATTTATATTGCTTTATTAAAATAATGAATACACCCCTGAAGCGTATATCATTAAATTTAACATGACTTTACCTGAATACTCAACATATCGGTGGCCAATAATCCTAGGAACTTCTGGCAAGTCACCATTTCATTTTTGTTATTCAGTCCATATTCAGTCACTAGTTATGTCAAATGTTAGTTATATTGATATTCGTTTGATCGAGTATGTCCATTTTCGATCAGATTTTTGTAGAATTTCTAATCATCTGTATCTCTATTCTTCTAATTACTTTTTTCACTGACATTTGACATAAATAGTGACTGAATACTGAATAACAGAAATAAAATGGTGACTTGCCTGAAGTTCCTAGGATTATTGGCAACCGACATGTTGGGTATTCAGCTAAAAAGTCATTTTAAATTTCAAGATATACGCTTCGGGGGTGTATTTATCATTTTAATAAAGCAATATAAATGTTCGCAATGATAAAAAACATGCAAAATCTTATGTTTTAAACAGTAGATCTTAACTGTCATTCATGTCAGAAAAAAAACACTTTTTGTTGATGTCGATGTTACTATGGAAATTGAATTATTGTCAAACTTTCGATTGGTAAAGCTACTCTATAAAATATGTATAATCAGGTGTTGTCGAAATTATACAAGGTATCTTAACTAAATTGATCGTTCTAATTGTAGAATTCCGATGTTTTTACATTACAATAATTTTTTTATATTCATAGTTCGATTAAATACGAATACACTTCTGTTTCCTTTAATAATCCACTAATTATAATATTAGTCGTAACACTATGATTCATTCATACATCAAAAGGACAATGAACTTTACCTTAAATAAAAGGTCAATACCAACTGACAGTATACAAGCAAAGTCCCTATGGATTTAATCCATTCAAGGTTTTAATATAAAAACTAGTTTTTCATTGTATAGTGAGTTGTATAGTCTGTATTCCATTAGGTACTTCCATGTCTCATAAATAGAGGAATTTGACACAAAAATCGACCCATGGATCATTTTTTATAGGATAAGAACAAAAATAACCAATTTAGAAGCTTAACTTACTTTGGAATACCATCCTTAAAAATCAAATCATTTTTAGAAACTTTAGACTTGAATATTTGTTTCAAAACTGACAATAATTTATCCAAATTCATTAAAAACAACAAATCCAAATCTTCCAAACTAAATAAATCAGGAGTTTATAAATTAAAATGTGGTAATGACAACTGTGATAAAATTTATATACTTAGGTAGAACTTTTAGGAACTTTAAAACTAGAATATCAGAACACATACCTATGACAACAAAAAATCAGATTCCAACTAATCAAACCTCTCTTTTGATTCAAATTTTGCATATAGAACCTAAATCATCCAAATTAAATCTTTTAGAAGCCCTAGAGATAAATAAAAACAAATATTCGGATAATCTTCTTAAGGACCAACTTGATATTAACAATTCTCCCTTATTAAACCTTTTTACCTAGAAAGGTTCATGAAGGATTGTTGTGAATAAGTTTCCAGGTAAACTTGTTAAATACTTTGGTTAATCCCATATTTAGATTTGACTGGCCTTTTGGTTTTCAAAAACCAGTGCCATAAATTGACACACACACAAATCCCATATTTAGACAAATTCTTTTTGCTTTTTTATTTCATTTCCTTGTAAATAGATTATAATTTTATTGTAAATATCCCTATAATTTAGTATTAAGGCACTGTATAAAGTGAAAATTTCTGGTTATACCTTCATTTCTTTAAAAAAGCTACTGTGTTAGCGAAACGCGGCACAACTTTAAGTTTAAATATAATGTAGATTTAACAAATTAAAATTGTTTGATTTCATAATTTAGTATGGATCTACCAAGGGATCTACATCAAATAAAAGCCTCATCTATTCAATTTTTTATATAATTTATTAACCCTACAATAATCTGCCAAAAGAAATGTATCACAAATTGTTCAAAATAGGAAAAAGCCCTGAAAAAAGCTCTAAACCATAAATTCAATAGGTTAGTTTTCTTGGATCACCCTAATAATTAATTAAAGGTTTTCAAGAATCCACACTATCCATATGACAATGATATATGAATCACTGTATATATTAAATTTGTTGTTGAGATATCTGTATTTATAGAAAGCATTTAAATAATAACATCTATTAAATTTAGATTAAGAATACCAAAGAAATAATCAAAACACATACCTCTTAATATGAATGTAAACAATATTAGTTTTATTGATAAACCGAGTTATAAACAATTTATGACTTCAACAAAATCTACAGCATGTTTTTTTATTTATTGAATTCCAGTTTCACTCTTATAAGTACAATTTACAGGATTATAAAATTGCTGATGAAAAATGATAGAACTAGTCCAAAATCATAATTTTGAGTGGAGGTTTTTTATTTTTTATTTAAATTACCTTTGAAGTTTCTACAAAGAAAACATACCTACATGTGACCATGTTTCAACCCCTTGGAAAGAGGAGAGTCAGATCAGTGTAGAAGATGTTCCTAGCTGTCTTTGTGGATAATATTATAATACTATTTGACTGAAGGACCTATTATGTAAAAATTGATTGAAGACAATATCTATAAAACTTTTACATTTTATAATGAGAAATTGACAATCAAGCCCTGATACTTAATTCTGAGCTTAATTCCTACACGAGAACTAGAAGTTCTGACTTCAGAAATCACTTAATTGTTATAAAGGTATTGGTGCAGATCGAGGTGCAGATGATAAAAGTTTTATAGTTTTCCACATGTTTTTGATTCAATTTTTTCATGTGGAATTGGAAATATTTGTTCCATTATTACACAGGGTGATTCATAAGTAATGGGCCAAATTATGAATCTATGTTCAGAAGGCCAAAATAATAATATTCTCATTGACAATAATGGGTCCCAGTCTGCTCCTTACTGAGGTACAGGATATTAAAGCAGAAAAAATAAAATAGATTTTTGTTAATAGATCAGCAGCTTTTCTACTTAATGACTTGAAAATTGGGTATGAACTAGTTCTTGTGAGGGTAAACAAGAATGTGTGAGAGGATTTGAGTTAACTCGTGGCCTTCTGAATGTAGATTCACAAATTGGCCCATTACTTATGAATCACCCTGTATAGATGCTAATGATTTCAGTAACCTTGTAACATTTTGTGATCTTCATGTGATATTGGATACTAAGCTTTATTTTCAGCTTTGGTATGATCCGATGTATGATCATAAGAATTAGTGGAATACTGTTTACCAGTGATAAAGAAAGTGCAATGATGTAAAGGGATATATGATTGTCCAAGTTTGGACAATCTTCCAGTTTGTAGATCATGTAGGTCCATTTCTCAGGCACGATAAGGCCATTTGTTCTCATTTTTTCATCAGCTTTGATCTGTTTCTTATGTTTTTTTTTTCTTAAAGCAATAAAAAAGCTCTAGTCCAACAATAATATAGGGTAAGGACTTTGGTAGATTAAAATTGGTGAAGTAAAATTGATATATTTCCCGAGATATTTCCTCCAATATTACCTATAAGATTTTTTTAAATTGTAGAACTGTTTGATATTAACTTACATTCAACTTCATTATTTCCTTGAAAGTTTATATTATTTATAACCTCCATCATGTTTCTTGAAACTTAATATATAATGTATTTTACCTTGTTGAATATTGTATTTGAACTCCATTAATAGGTGAGCGAGTAGGTGAGTATATTATATGAACTTTACCAAAGCATAATTTAATTGATCAAAGTAATTACTTAGGTTTCATCTAGTATCTATGTACTTTTTGAAGCTAACTATTACATTTTAAGTTTTTTCTCGTATTTTTCATAGTCTCTCTTTTACCAAAGATACAAATTATCGAGCAAATTATGTTTCAAATCCCACGTATACCTGCAGACAAGTCGACCTTGCCCGAAATCGCTTAAAATCCAAAATAAATAAAAATGTGTGCAACAAGTATGTTGTGTCAAATACAGAATTTAACCAGTATAACTGCGCATAAAGCAGGCAGTGTTGTTCCTGTCATTACGTTCGTAATAGATCTATTACCTTTTAACCATATCTATTACCTTATTACGTTTTGATAGCAATCTATTACCTTTTCATGAATGATACATGAAGTGATATTATGATTTGGCAGATGAGTGCAATAAAGAACTACTTTTGGAATTAAATATAGTTCAATAAAGTATTGAACCTTGAACGTAAGTAAAATCTGTAAGTCGAAGTGTCAAAATTTTGAACCCTATAAATAATACCCTTTATCCTCTATATATTTGCAAATAAAAAGAAGAAGAACAATCTATTACCTTTTTTGACAATCTATTACGTTTTTCTGTGGTATTCTATTACCATAAAATTTTTCCTAGGAACAACGCTATTCCGTCTCTTTTTTATTTGTCTATGTCACAAGTTACAAGTTACAGCTGTCAGCAGTGTTGTTCCTGTCATTACGTTCGTAATAGATCTATTACCTTTTAACCATATTTATTACCTTATTACGTTTTGATAGCAATCTATTACCTTTTCATGAATGATACATGAAGTGATATTATGATTTGGCAGATGAGTGCAATAAAGAACCACTTTTTGCACTAAATATAGTTCAATAAAGTATTGAACCTTGAAGGTAAGAAAAATCTGTAAGTCGAACTGTGATGGGGAACTCGAATACCAAGAATCGGAAAGTATCCGATTCTTAACAGTACTCGATGTATTCGATTCTTTTATCCAAGTATTCGAATACCGGCTGTTCTCGGATCTCGGCATAGTTGATCGCATAAACTCGAGAATAAAAGTCCTTACCATAGAGAAATAATGGTCCGTACTGTCAGCATATTCCGATTTTTATTTTTACATTTATACCATCTATTTATTATATTTTCTATTTTTTATTTTCTTCATTTTCGTATTCATTTTTTAAAGAATTTATTTTTGTTTTTCATTGGAATCATTATTTTTACATTTATCGAAACATGTACACTATCCTGTATATTTTATATTTTCTTCATTAACATTTTAATAGAAACCATGAACTTTTATTTCAAATTAAAAAACCAAAATCTTAAACTGCCTCCTTACAGAAAATGGATATTAACAAATAACCACCTAAGAATAGTGAGAACAAAACGAGTTCGCTCAGACAGGTATTCGTGTTCGATCGCGTACTCATCGTTTGTTCTCGAAAACTCAGTACTCGGATAAGCATTCGATTCCTAAAATGATTCGAGTACCATGTAACCGATTCTCAAGAGTATTCGATTCTGCCATCACTAATAGGCGAGCGGCAACCACCCCTAAAATGACATGGTAGTGACCAGATCACTTCTAATCGCTAAAAACCATGTTACTTTTTGTTTTCGAGGGTGCTGAATACGAATATGACGTTTGTTTTTCTCTAAAATTGGGGGAACATTGTTAAAATCTGAAATGAAGTGAAAAATGAGACAAAATTTTTTTCGCGAATATCGAACTTCAACTCGCTGCCATTCTCGGAATAATCAATATTTTTCCATAAAAATTTCATCACACATTTTTGAACTCATTTGCAAGGCAGTAAAACATACCCGAAATTTTTAAAGCAATTTCCCACCGCTCGGGAAATTTTGGAAAATTTTTTACCACTCTTTCTTACTTTGTACATACTTTTGCAAAAGTTGAGTGACGAAGTTTTTAATTTTAAATTTCTACATATGTAGTCTCCAAGTGCAATAGACAAGGAAGTTTTTCAGAAAATTTCAAATTTTTATTTGCAAAAATAACAATTATACAGCGTCTTAAACCTCAGCGTTCTAGTCGCTCGACGCTTGCACTGGGCGCGTTTCTCTTGAATTTCATGCAGTGAGTGAATAATGAATCTAAAATTTTCTAATAATAATTTTTTTTCATAAACAATGATACAAAGAATAATGGTAGAAAACCATGTATAAATATAAAAATGTATTCACTATGTACATTCATCATCAACTACATTTACAATATTAGTACATGAATCTCGGCAACTACATGAATTACAGCATTCAAAACTAGATTTTTTACAAGGGCACACGTCGGTAGAACAAGAAGATTTTTGAGCACAAGAACAGAAGAAATTTTGTAAATATTCCATTGCCGATAATCCATTGTAAAAATCAGGTAACAGATGCCCCTCGCCGATCAACCATATTCTTCCAAGTTTTTTGTGGAAAATGTCGCCTGATTCCATTCATTGATTTGCCAAATGCATCTCAATACGTGTTTTTCCAATGCAGGTTTAGAAGGTGGTAACTTATCAATACATGAATTTTTCAATAAAGTCAAATTATATCTTAGTTAATATCTGTGCGAATAGCTTTAAACTTGTTTTCCTCTAAAATTGGGGGAACATTGTTAAAATCTACAATTACGTCAAGAAATGACAATTTTTTTTTTTCGAATATTCGAACTTCAACTTGCTGCTTTTCACGGAATAATCAATATTTTTCCTTGAAAATTTAATCACACATTCTAGAACTCATTTGCAAGGCAGTAAAACATACCTGAAATTGCAAATAAAAATTTGAAATTTTCTGAAAAACTTCCTTGTCTATTGCACTTGGAGACCTGCATTGGAAAAACAGATGCATTTGGCAAATCAATGAATGGAATCAGGTGACATTTTCCACGATTTTGACAAAAACCTTGGAAGAATATGGATCGTTGATCGACGAGGGGAATGTGTTACCTGATTTTTACAATGGATTATCGGCAATGGAATATTTACAAACCTTCTTCTGTTCTTGTGCTCAAAAATCTTCTTGTTCTACCGACGTGTGCCCTTGTAAAAAATCTAGTTTGGAATGCTGTGATTTATGTAGTTGCCGAGATTCATGTACTAATATTGTAAATGTAGTTGACGATGAATGTACATAGTGAATACATTTTTATATTTATACATGGTTTTCTACTATTATTCTTTGTGTCATTGTTTATGAAAAAAAATTATTATTACAGAATTTTAGATTCATTATTCACTCACTGCATGAAATTCAAGAGAAACGCGCCCAGTGCAAGCGTCGAGCGACTAGAACGCTGAGGTTTAAGACGCTGTATAATAGTTATTTTTGCAAATAAAAATTTGAAATTCTCTGAAAAACTTCCTTGTCTATTGCGCTTGGAGACTACATATGTAGAAATTTAAAATTAAAAACTTCGTCACTCAACTTTTGCAAAAGTATGTACAAAGTAAGAAAGAGTAGTAAACATTTTTCCAAAATTTCCCGAGCGGTGGAAAATTGCTTTAGAAATTTCGGGTATGTTTCACTGCCTTGCAAATGAGTTCAAAAATGTGTGATAAAATTTTTATGGAAAAATATTGATTATTCCCTGAATGGCAGCGAGTTGAAGTTCGATATTCGCTAAAAAAATTTTTTCTCATTTTTCACTTTATTTTAGATTTTAACAATGTTCCCCCAATTTTAGAGAAAAACAAACGTCATATTCGTATTCAGCACCCTCGAAAACATAAAGTTACATGGTTTTTAGCGATTAGAAGTGATCTGGTCACTTTTTCGTTTTCTAAACGACTTTTTGGGGGTATGCCGCTCGCCTATAAGAAGTGTCAAAATTTTTAACCCTATAAATAATACCCTTTATACTCTATATATTTACAAATAAAAAGAAGAAGAAAAATCTATTACCTTTTTTGACAATCTATTACGTTTTTCTGTGGTATTCTATTACCATAAAATTTTTCCTAAGAACAACGCTGAAAGCAGGTATTCGCAAAAAAAATTAAACATGAAAAGAAATGGCATAATACGCACCACTTAGTCCTGAGACCGCTGATATTCCAAAATAAGGAAACAAACAACTCACAATAATTAATGTTTGGCACTTATACCACTTCGCCATATTTAATGTTTATCACTATTTTATTAATGTACCAGGTAATAACAGTAATAAATCCAAAGTCGACACTAAAAAATTCCTCTTGACACCTTGGTAACTTAATTTTAACTTAACTAGTTTCAGCTAGTTTAACACTTTATAGAGACAACTGGATTGAGCTACTGAGACTGAGTGAGATAACTATTTTCATATGCTCATGCCTCATATTATGCTTGCACACTTGGAAAAAATGGCAAGGCTACAAGGCATGTCAAGATTAGACAAAAGTGGGGCGGAATGAAGTTTAAAAGTAGCTTAAGCCATTCTAAGCGTCATTAACCAAATTTAAACCAATCCATTGTACATTAGAATGGTGATGTACTTCAGACTTAGATAATCATACTCTACTTTGATTCTTCTTTTTTGAAAGGACAACTTTCTTCAAGTAAGATAGATGTACAGCTACGATAGTGATCCAACCAAAGTTTTATAGTTGAATAAAAAATCAAAAATGTGGTTTGATTTCCCATTCCTAAAATAGATAACGAGAAAAATAATATTTCACATTTTTCAAGCAGTTTTACTGTGGTTTTACATTGTTAACAGAGCACTTGTCTTGTCTGTAACAGCAAATAACTTACAAGTATCATATTTCATATTCTAATTCTGTGTTCAGAATAGCAAAGGAGAAAGAAGAAGAATAAAAGCTAAAAACATGTAGGCTTCACATAAATATAAACACATAGTACACATACAAAGGTATATTAGATTAATGTTTACCGTACATTCATGCAATTTTTAGAACACTGAAATCAATAATTGTAAAATAATAATATTTTCATATAATGGAAACATCTACACAGATTATGTTAAGTCAAATGGAACAATTTGTATACCTTCTTAATAACATGGTACTAGGAGAATCTGTAAGTATAATCAGACAATTTTGTTATGAAAGTTCTGAAAATAGGAAATTTGATTCAATTTTCCAGTCGCTAGAGGATTTCATTTTGTTTGTGGGTACTTTAGTTGCCTTTGTCGCATTTATACTCTGGTGCTGCTTTCCAGTAACTCCCAAAGAAGCTGTTTTGCCCGTTTTACAGCAGCTAGACAAAAAGCGAATGGAAGAAATGGCATACAATCAGTTAGCAGTGGGGTAACTTTTAAAATATCAATATCTAAAAGCATACAGAATTGTAATTTTGTTGTAGAATTTGAATCATTTGATCTCCCATAAAGTAGGAGAATGAATCACCCTTTATGAAACATGACAATAATTTATTCAATGTAGAATTATATTTAACGATGTGAAGATTTTCAGTTTATGTCAAGTACCTATCTAGGGTTAATAATAATACTTTCATAAATTATAATGTGAATATAACAAAAGATATTTTTTAAATGTTATTATCAAATGTACATATCATATCATGTGTGATTTATAGGGTATAATTGTACTATTTGTACTTGCAAGATGACAGACTATGACATGTTAAAGAACTAGAGGAGTACAACATAAAATCTTTATGTTGGGAACAAGTGTGAAATATTTTCAAATAAGCTCATAAAATAAGTTTTATGTGCAATATTTTTCAATAAATCTTTCAGGTCTCAATGATTGTTACCCCAGTATACATTCTTATAAGTGCAATATGTGTATTTTACTATCAAGTCTGGTGATAAAAGTGTTCATAACATACTTTCCAGTGAGCTAAAAATGATTGTAAAATTTTGAACTTTTTCTACTTTATTTCTGATAAGTATATAGAAATGGTTGAAAATTGTAATTTCTGATAAAAAGCTTCAAGTGATGAATGTCTTGCATGTGGCACTTCACAGTTGTGTTATTATATTGCATTCCATAGACCATTGCACTAGCTTTGGTCTAGTACCTAATTTGAAGAGCTTTGCTTTACTGGTGACTACTGATTTGTATTTACAAAACAATCTACAAAACACCTTAATGTATCAAACTAAACTTTTGAGGTCTTCAGACCTATTAGTTCTTTCAAAAGGATTAAATTAGACATATGTTCAATCGAGTGTTCAATAGAACAAGTAGGTAATGAATTGCTGGAACACAATAGAGAAGAATATATAGTACATTGTAAAGTCATATTAGAAAAAATCCATTTAGAAAAAACAACAGGTACTACAGAAGCCAAACAAAAATAAATTGAAAATATCAAAGAATTCCATCATCAATTTACTGGCAATTCTACAGTAATTATGAACAATGGATTTATTACTAAATAGTCCTTATACTAATTCAAAACAAAATTTATAATACACTTTTCAAATTTAAAAAACACAGTGTCAAAAGTCGATGCCAACAAATGAACATTGTTAACTACAGCTCTAACAATCTTAACGTTTTCTATGTGCTTTTCTTATTATTATTATCAATATTTTTTATTATAACACTGTGTAAACAACATATTCCATACAACATGTGATTATTAGCAAACAATTAGTGTTATGGTTTTCATAAGCAATTAAATTTTTATTATTATTTGGTCAGTTGGACAATTTAATTTTCCAGTGGCGTAGCGTTACATTATAATCATTTAAAAATTAACTGATACATTCCTTTTATATTATCCGCATATTCCAACCGGGATGTCTGTTGCATTCATCAAATTAATGCGAAATGGTTGTGGCCAGCAGAACAGATCACAAATATGAACTCCAATAACAATCAAAATGTCATTACAATCACATAAAACAGAATAGTCATTAAGTAGATGAATATAAAGCCATTATCTTGTATGCCATCAATTCCCAATGCCGTTCTTCATGAGTATGTAAAAGCTGTAAGATATATTGTTACCCCCAAAAAATATCACCGTCGCGTCTCGAATCTAAAATAATCGAATTTGTATTCATCTATCCTCGAGTAGTAACGTATCTCAATACTCATCAAAGCATTTCCATTAATTCCACAGTTATCCCTAACCGAAGACTTATCACGCCTGTAATAGTTATTTATGTAATAAGGATCATAAAGACGATCATTATGGTACAAGTCGTGCCATAATGGCGTGTGCCATAATGATTGTTTATGATTCGTATTACATACAAAATTTTATCTGATGGCATTTATATCAATACATTTTCGAAAAATGAAAAACTGCAAAATATCAGAAGCAATTTTTGGTGCCAACAACCAAACAGGAATACAAGTTTGCCAACAATCATCAACTACTGATGTAAAAACTGTAGAATCCATTGGAATTAATATCACAAATTGTAGTAATTGTTCTTTTACCATTTATAATAAATAGTTTTGTACATAGTTATGCATTTTGAATAAACTTTTTTGATCAAACCATTACATGCTTTCCTTATAGAATTTTGTTATGGTACTTAGTCCCATAATGAGCTTCCTTATGTCATCAAAATTGAGACATAACGTTGTCATTATGACATGCCATCAGATAAAACATATTAGCTATTTTCGCGAAGCAAATCCTGATCACATCCAGAGCACAAACCGAGTACATATTGGATTTCTTTAATGCGCCAGCGTGCCTTCGGACTTCGGACTCATTCCGAATTTGAAAGGTAGCGCGAACGCGAATTTGAAGTGACATGAAGTTGAGCTAACACAAAATGTGCAAAAAAGAAGAATAACCTTTTATTGGAGGCTAATAATGAATAAAAACCTTACCTTTTAGCAAATTTGTTCATAAAATAAAACTTAAAAACGAAGTCTATAATAAAGTAAAATAAAAAAAAAACCAAACAACTCAACAAACACTGTTTATCAATAAAATATATATAATCCAAAAGTTTTTTAAAGTTTCAAACGCAAATTAAAAAGTAATCAAACCACTATAAAGTCATATGATACAACCGCATACAACCAAAATTTTGAGGTTATAATCTGTTCGGAACAAAAAATCCCAGCTATCATCCTAGGATTCATCGAGCACGTTCCGAGCATGCTCGAAATTGAATCTAAGTCTTCCTCGAACACGGGATTTTTTATCCTGAACACATTCTGAAGCACTCCACGAACACTCAAATTTTAATTGCGCATGCGTAGTCCCTCCGAAAACGTTCAGGAAGTGCTCCGCGAAAACAGCTATTATCATATCCAATGCGTATCTCCCACCATTCCCCATGCCATAATTGAAAAAGCACTAGAAGATATATTGGACTGCGGTTGGCCTCCCCTGTTTAGTTTGTAAAATGTGGCGCACTAGGTGATAATTAGTATATTACGTAACATGTGTGGTAAAAAGCATTTTACGAACGAATGGAAAAGTTACGCACGATGCCGGTGTTCTTGGGTTCCTAGAGTAAATTCCAGCCCCTGCTCTATCACCGTAGCATAAGCCATATGTGTACTAGACGGTCCCATTGACTCTCTGTCCCGGATCATGGCCCTATATGGGGTAGTGAAGTAGTACTTACGCAGGCATTCGTCAGCCGCTCGAGCCAGAACTGGATTATCTTCCAGGAGCCAGAGCTTCTTGACGTGCCTGCACTCTTCCCCTCTTCGTACGTATCAGCCGTTTCAAGCACAGGAAAGCCATCAGTCGAGATGCATTTAACAAAAATGTATTGCCGATGTTTTGGACAGTTGAGGTACCTTTGATTTACCAGACTATACTGAACAAACTAACCCTTCATACCTAACATCAATAGCAACATATTTCATCTCATCCAAAATTTCCTATTGTCATGATCGTACAGATTCTCAGTATTTTATATTATCTTAGTCAATCGAATGGGGTCCAATGAAACTCGGTGTTAAGTCTGACACTTTTTAATTTAGTGATAAATGATTTATGATCTAGTTTCTACTCACCCATCAGACATATCTTGTATGCAGATGAATGATGATCTAGAAGCTCTATGTTTATTAAGTAAGAAGAAGTGATAATACTTTAAAAAATTAAATTTCAATTAAAAAAAAAATTACTTAGAAAAGTTTAGATTAGAATAAATAAAAAATATAATTTTGCGTAGTTACAACACAATTGAAAAAAAAAAGTTATATTATCGGTTTGTGCCTCCAGCAGATGAAAATACATCTTGATAATCAACAACGGCTTTAGATTCTTTTGGAGATATAATAAGCCATGGATCATCATCGCGAGGTTTCTCTTCAGCAATAATCGATATAGTTTGCTTAAAAACCGGCTAAAAAAATATTGAATATAAATAATTTTTTCTCCGATTGGCAGCAAATATTAATTTTGCTGACTAATATCAATCAGCAAAGTAATACTTTTCCTGCCTGTGATTATACATTTCCATAGCAACCACTTTGCTGCCTGCAAAGTGATTATACTCAATAATTGGAATGAAACATTTGACGTAAACATTTATTAATTGTTTTTATTTACATTAATGGTGGAATTACTACAATTTGGAACGAGTATCCCTCCTTTTTTCTCCCCGGATACCGTTCTCTCTATATTAATTATATTACTGGTGCTTCCAGTATGAACTTATAATATCTTGTTGTTCGAAAACTCGGGACTTCTTTGCCTTGTAGCCTTCGGATGACCGTTTTAAATATGCTCGTAAGTTCAAGTATCTTCCTATATCACTACGCCATTTTTAACATTTATACTTGCCTTCAACATGGAATATACAGACCAAAGGGTAGAACTCTTCATTGTTTGAGATAATCCAGCAAAATAAGCAAGTAATACATTCTCCGAAAAAGTCTTCACATTTTTCTCCATGCAATAATCCATCAATCGTTTATAATTTCTTTCATATTTTATCCGAGACTTCTGCGGCAACAAATTCAACTCTATATTTTTTGCCACCTCCCTTATTTCTGGAGGAGTAAGTACTTCCAGGTCGCTATCACTGTCCATTATATATAATATTTCAAATAATATACCGATATTTTTTTGCTGTCAGTAATTTCATGAATTGTCAAACTATAATTATTATGGACATTTCCATAGCAACTAACCATTCCAACAACTGCGATTTCTATCAAATTTTATTTTAATTGAACACTTCAAAGATTGTGGAAATTGTAATAATTTGCAAAAAATACAATATCCTTCTATATCATTATGAACAATCGGAGAAAAAATTATATGTTCAACTTGGCAGCAAAGTAGATTGACTGCCTTAGCTGGATTCCTAGCCTCGCTACGCTCGGCTATGAATTCAGCTTCGGCAGTCAATCTACTACTTTGCTGCCTAGTTAAACAAATAACTATAGTATGTACAGAATGACAAATTAAATTTGGAATTGGTCAATTTGGTCATTCACATGAGTCAAGTAGGTACATTTTCTCCGTCAGTATCATTATTCTTATTGTTTTCATCGTCTTGTTTTATACACAATACTTTTCGTGCAACCGTGAAAATTACATAATTTCAATAAACATTATGTCTCTTTAGAAAAGACAGCGTTTCAACGCGAATTACACCTCAATATCACAGTGTTTCTATGGAGATGAAATATTTAGCAATACAAATCAATTTGACATTTCTCGTGAAGTCGTGAAGATGTCCGATAGCGATAGTGATATTTCAGTTACTTGCACTCCTCCTGAGCTGAGAGATCTCATAGACTCAGCACTTTCTGATTTGATACCCGAAAAATCTAAACGGAAATATGAAAAATTTTACAGCAACTTCAAAGATTCATATTTCAGAAATGTCTAATGCTGTAGTGGCGTTCAGTTTGCCGGCAGTCACTATGGGAACGGCCGTAAAAATTTTTGGATGTCATTTTGCGGCCTCTGTTGCGGCTGCAAAATGCTTGTTTTGCGTCCGGTTGCACGAAATAGTTATTTGTGTACCAAGGCCGTAATGTTGATCTTTTTTGGCCGAATCTGAAATTTGCGGCCGAGGCGTAGCCGAGGCCAAGCAAATTTCAGGTGAGGCCAAAAATATCATACGGCCGAGGTGCACACAAAATTTTTTAAGCGAGTGTCTCATCAAATAGGTAACAACTTTTTTTTACAATTTTGTTTCTAAACAGAGATTTTTCAGGTAATAAATTTAGAGTCGCTGCATTGGCGGCTTCATAAATTTCAGCTGGATTGTCACTATCACTGTCACTCATTTTTCTTTTTAACTGTTTTTTATCACAGTATACACCGTAAATGTGGTTTTTATTATTTGTTAGTTATTTATTTTACATTTCATTTCACTGACAGAAACGGAAAGCTTGTAAATAAACAGCCTGGCAACGGAACCTTTCCTTTTGTTTTATGGGTAAATAATTCAAACATGCAAATTAAGTGTGTCTAGTAGGCCGCCTTCATAATTTGACAATCTTAATATCGGACGTGGAAATAACTCAAATAAGCAAATTAAATGTTTCTAGTAGGTTGCCCTCATAATGACTTTGTTTGCAAAAGCGGCCGTAAAGTAAAAAAGCGGCCGTAAAGTAAAAAAGCGGCCGTAAAGTAAAAAAGCGGCCAAAAAAGATACACTTTAGGGACGTTAATAGATCCGTAAAACTTCATTTTTTGTGACACTCGCTTAAAATAGTTATTTGTTTAACTAGGCAGCAAAGTAGTAGATTGACTGCCTCGCTACGCTTGGCTATGAATTCAGCCAAGGCAGTCAATTTACTTTGCTGCCAAGTTGAACATATAATTTTTTCTCCGATTGTTCATGAAGATACTGTATTTGCAAATTATTACAATTCCCACAATCTCTTTATTTTGGTTGGTTGCTATGGAAATGTATAATCACAGGCAGCAAAGTAATCACTTTGCTGCCTAGACTGGAAAAGTAATACTTTGCTGATTGATATCAGTCAGCAAAATTAATATCTGCTGCCAATTGGAGAAAAAAGTATTTTCCGCGCTCGCAATTAAAGAGTCTCGAGAAAGATTCCACTATTTAAACTCTGGAATGGCCATTTTGAGCTCATCAGTACGATGCTTCGCTTTTCTCCAAATTTTCCACTACTGACGTTTTTCATTTCCTGAAGGAAGCGGAAGCTGTGCTGCACACAAAGATTGTATGTGGAAAGAGGATGTTATCTCTTATGAACCAGAGAAAATCAGATTAAACTGGCTAAATCTCAAACAAATCAACTATTTCTTCATAATCTCCACTTCATTTCAGACTCAAAAAAAAACTGATAACTCCGCATAGAATACCATCGGTGAAGGAGGAGTAAAAATCACAACTCACCCAATCGTTGAGCAAAAATTACCAATAAATTTGCAAGAAATCGCAAACCATGGAAAGTAGTTTCTTATAAGAAATCTGAGATATACAGTGATTATCAAAATTAGCGTTTCCGTTATACAGGGTATATTTTATACTTACAGTAACACGTGATCCTAAGTGAAATGTTTCATGCATATCGGGTGAATGCTTAATATGATCCATAGATTTTTCTACATAACCAGCTTGTTTGTACGTTTGGGCGATTCGAAACATTCTCTCTGTACATCTCGCTAAGTATTTAGCCTCGTTTATACTTTCTAATGCTTGAGTTATGCGAGCGTCGTTTAAATTTCTGTAAGCTTTTTGCTCAACCATCAGATTCTAAAATCAAGTTCTTAAGATAACTTGACCATGAAAAATAGTATATTATTCAACAAGCATATAATGATGGCTCCTATTCACGAAGGTGCGTTTATGTCGCGAGCCGCAGCCATTATATGCAAGTAGAATACACTACTATGAATCACCTTTTTAGGTATACCTATATATTTGGTCAAATCAAAACACTATAGTTTATTACATTTATATAGCTTATTACTTCTTACGGTATTGAACAAATTATATACTATTAAATGAGTTCAAATCTGATTCACTTTAAATATTAAATTTTCTAATAATATCTCTCAAACCAGTATAGTTATTGAAATTATTGCAATTAGCAATAAATTATTTTGTCCACGACCACCCAATAATAAGTCAATATTTTACCTCCTTACAAATTGTATATGGTACCCGTATTATAACTACTAGAGTGAATTATGGTTCATAATACACTGACTAGAGATAGGGGTATAATATGAAATAGGTAAACTATTAAATCTGTGTATTTCGTTCTGGAAATTTGTTTCTGAAATATATATCGTATTGATAAAATATTGTAATTTTTAGTATTGATACTTTTCATAACGATATTTTTTAATATTAGGTATTTTAAAACAATATATTTATAACGGTACGTTGTATTGATACTTTACACAGTATCGCCCATCTCTATATGTCAAATTATTTTATGTAGCTACCACAACATTTTGAGGTTTGTAATACCAAAGAAATTAAGTGTCGTGGACATAGTATAGTATTCTACTCGCAATTAATGGACAATATGGACATCCATCGTGAATAATGGCTATCATAAAGGGTCCGGTAAGGTTTGCGACCCTCGGAATTTTGCAACGATTTTTTTTTATTAGAAAGCCCTATGGTTATAGAACGTTTTAATAAAAAAAAATTCTTGGATCATCCACTTTTGAAAGAGAAAATCGCAATTGAAAATACCAAAATCCGCCATTTTTTCGTGAATATTTGACATTTTTTGACAATTATGTCTAGATATCGGATGGTCATAAATTTTAGATGGAGCGGCGAATGAGCTATGCTGCCAGTTTTCATTTCTCTAACTCGTTACGGCTTGAAAATAACACCAAGATTTTAGATTTATATTTCATTCTCACATAACACCGATGTATATATAAATATTTGTCCTATCAAAAACATAGTATTGCTGATAATATAAAAGAAGGGTTTTTAAAATAATCGCGAGACCACACTTCCAGTGGATTGCGCTATTCAATTTAAGCTATATTTTATAATATTTACATTGATATTATTTCATATTCGACAAATGTTCACTTGAATTAATGGGAAAATATAGTTTTCATAAAACGATCTATAGATCGGAAGAAAAAACAAGAAGTGATTAATTCATGTTAACCTTTGAATATAAAAACGACTAAGCTTAGCTTAGGTTAAACGATAGAAAATCAACATATAAAACGTAGCCTAAGTGTGTATTAATAACCATTACATGAGAGTTACATACACTTTTTTTTCTAGGAAAAGAAATTTCAGTTGAAAAAAAAATATTAAAAAAAGTGTATTTATTGGGACTCGAACCCGGCATGTACAGATTGAAAATAAACTTATGCGGCGCCTTTACACACTGCGCCACGGAATTTTTTCTATGCACATTAGCATAAAGCCTATGTTTATAGGTGAACAAAATTAGTAATCAATTATTTTAAACAAAAATTAATAAGTTTAAATAACCTAACCTAACCTTGGTCATTGAGAATTTTTCGACTCGACATTTCTTTTGAAAACTCACGCAAAAGATTAAAACTGTCGAACTGTCAAACATTCTACGGAAAATATTGGGTTTGCATACAATTAACAATTTATAGTATAGGAGTAGAAAAAAATTATTAGACGCTTTTTCAAAAAGGGGAAAGGAAGTCAGTATGCTTACTAATGAATTTTCTAATCCAGAGATCTATATTGACTGATTGACATTGCGAGCGAAGCGAGCGCGCCGGGTCGACGTTTCGCAATTCGCGCGAATTGCGAAACGTCGACCCGGCGCGCTTTCATGTGGAGTACATTTTTTGAGAAGGGGAAGGGAATACATATGTATGTATATTATAGATAGACATAGATGTTGCAAGTGAAGCGAATGTGGAATACGAATTATTAGACACTTTTCATCTCTTCACCTCAAAATGACTGACTTGATAAGATTTCTACTAGAGCAAAAAATGTTTATCATAATTCAACACATATCGCTTCCCGACCAACTGACACAGATCAAAGTGTAACTAGAATATCATACTTATACTTATAAGGAAAATCCATATAGAAATAACATAGGAGTCTTCACGTGTATTGTAGTTGAAAGAAAAGGAATAATTTATTGAATACCTAAATCAAAGTTTCGCGGCGTGTAACTACGTTAATTGGGCGCAGGCGCAGATTACTACAGCTGTTAATTGGCGCAACCGCACCTCGAAACGAGAGGATCTTGCCTATAAAACTTTTCAAAACAAATCGATAATGTATGAAAATCGCTAGAAGAGATTTTTAATCTGTCGTTTATTGTTGATTCCATTATGAATGTGAGTGTTAATTGTTTGAATTGAGAAAATTACTATACAATAAGCTTTCTACAAATGAAATAGCAGGGTAAGAAAAGAAAAAATAACCTCTATCATATTGAACTAAAATTCGTGATAAAAGAAATAGGGGTCTATTCTGTAACAATTCCTTTAAAATTTAGAGGCCGTTAAAAATTTAACAGGCGCTGAAATCACATCTACAAGTAGGTAGATGTGATTTTAGCGCCTGTTAGATTTTTAACGGCCTCTAAATTTTAACGGACTGGTTACAGAATAGACCCCATAGACTGTGGGCCAGCAAAAAGTTTGTTCTAATCTCTTTTATTTAATGTATGAAACAAATATAAGGTAATCACTACATTAAAAGAATGTTTATCATTTAAATTTTCATAATTATAGATGCAAATAATTTTATAATGTTATATATTCATGTACCTAATCTATAACATATAATATTAATAATTCAGCTGAAAGAAAATGAAGACCATTTGACAACGACGTTAGAAGTATCACCTGATCATAATTTGTGAACCTGGGATATCTAGACATAAGATTTTAGTGAGTCATTTTTATAAGCTTAAGTGTCAAACGAAAATATTTATGCTCACAAATATTTCTAAAAATTAGTAAAATTTAAGTATTTTCTTCCGGTTTTTTTTGTGAAACAGATTCAAATTCAGTTCAAGATAATAACTTTTATTGTTTGCAGTGAAAATATTTATCGTGAAATAGCATAAGTTAGTGTTGAAAAAGTACCACTTTTTGAACTAAAATCGTGATTTTTGAAGTAATTTCTGGATGATCCAAGAAAATTTTTGTTCTAATCTGCTTTATTTAAGGTAAGCTTTCAAACAAATTTAAAATTATCATAAAATTCCGAGGGTCGCGAAGTCGACCAGAACCATCATGGATTCTGCTTATGACATACATCATACACACTATATGAAAAACTGCATATAATACGATCTACTCATATACAGGGTGTAACAAAAAAGCAGGTCATGAATCGTTTATATATCTACTGGTTTATGGGAATAATCTTCAATATAGATATGTGTCATGTGACCGTTTCATTATCCACGGGTGAATATTGTACGTCATTATACTTGAAGAAGCACACGTAAAATGTTAAAATTATCAAATAGTCGTGGACAAAGTTTATAACTTACGTCGACCAAATCAATTTCTAATAAGTTCATCTGGACTTTTTTTAAATGATGTCCCCATCGGTGCGTTCTTTCGACCAAAGAATTGATTACGATACTATCGGCTGGTAGAGGTTCAAATTTCATAACTTCGAATTCGACTATTATTTCTTCCCAAACCTCGCCAAACTTTAACCCCAAGAAGTTTTCTGCCAGTAATAAAGTTATCTAAAATTATTCACTTGAATGTAGATTTGATAGCTTATATGGGCCAAGCAATACAGTAATTAGCAAGCTAAAAAGTCATTTTTACCAACAATTCTTGTAGACTAAGGATATGGTGCCATCATATAATAGTATATTTTCCATTACTAGCTGTGAAGTTGACAATTATTGTCTCTTCTAGCCAACTTAGAAGTTGAATTAGTGGTTAATAGACACTTTTATCCGTATCCGTATTGGAGTTACGTTGATATAAAGAAATTGTCAAGGAAACCTTTTTAGTAAACGTAACGTTTCGTTCTGTTTTTTATTGTATAACCTCAAAGTTTGTTATCCTACCTTTTCATATTTTTGTAAACCGTAAAAAAATGTGGACGATATTGAATAATGAATAATCTATTGCTACTAGACGTAAAAAAGACGCTTTCGTTTAACACTCATAATCATAACACAATTCTTTGGTAAGAGTGAAAATATTGTGGTTAGTATATAGAAGTAAACCTGTAAAATAGCACGGAATACTGACTTTGGTCGAGATGCGGGTACAATTAAGTATACGGAGTAGGGTACGTAACAATATGCTCAACGCATCGTATCGGCAAAGATGTAACTAGTCTACACATGCGCAGTTCGTTACGGATAAGGATATTCGTGAGAAATGTAAAGCCCGCCTTACAGTTCGCAATTCTTCATGTAACATGCAATATTCTTGATCGAAAGCATGCGCAGTATAGAATAATTTGGCATGTCTGACATGTCTCTTGCCAGTTTAAGCTATTGCCTCAAATCGATCTGGTTTGATTTTTATTGCAGCTTGCATGCAATTCTGGGGGAAAAGCTGGTAATTTTTTTGTTACCTACCAAACAAAAGTTGACTGTATACTTCCAAACGCAACATAAATAGGTATATATAATAGTTATAATAAGTTGGTGTATCAACAATTCAACAATATAAACATTAGATGACACACTATAACCTAACCTTATAAAATAAACTCAATTTTTTTTTGTATCCACTGAAACTTGCAAATTGTGTAGTGTAAAACGATTATCAATAGTTGCAAGCAAGACCTTGCAAGGTCAAAGAGTTGCTGCAATACATTGCAAGAAAAATTGCGAACTGTAAAGCGGGCTTAAGACAAGCTAAAAGAATAGTTTGAAACTGAATAGATCACGTTTTAAGAAAATATAGGCTAAAAACGTGATCTATTCAGTTTTTTACAACTAAGTATTTCAAAATCATTAGTTTGAAATTTAGAGAGAAATGCAGATGTTTTAAAATCGATTTAGCATACAATTTAAGAAAATTGTAAATTGCACGAAAAGTATAATACCTAGGTATAGGACACCCTTATATCATTTGAAAGAGGATATTTTTTTGAATATGGTGGATTATTAAAATATAGGGTGTTCCTTTTCAAATAAGCCCGATTTTACACATTGAGACCCGGTTTATCAATAACCAATATTATCCATCAGTTAAGTATCCGTAGGATAATAATAAATAGCAGATAAAGTTCCAGTTTGTTTGGAAGCGGTTCATCAACTCGTTTTTATTCTCTATTTATAGTTTGTTAACTTACAGATATTGAAAGTTGGCAATGCTGACGAATGAATGTAAGCAATCTCATTGGTTGTTACAAGAACAAGGTCATGTCACATCAATTGATATTTTTGTTAGGTTATTGGTAAATGTTTATTCAAAGGTTTATTTTCATTTTTTTTTTCTTGAAGAGTTTTTGGTTGTTGATAAATATGAATTTTTTCAATGATTATATTCTGGATAGCGACGAGTACGACGATATTGTGAAAATTTTTAAGTACAAAAAAAGGTCTTATACAGTTAGGGAAATAGTGGACAAGTTTACCAGGATTTTCATGCAAGATTTTCAGGAAAAACAGTATAAGGCCAATAGACCAACTTCTTTCACACTCAGGTTTTATGCAACAGAAAAATTCTCAATATCATATATCTGGAGACTTCTGAAACGTGAGTAACAAAATCAAAACAACTCTACCGAATAAAGTGACGTTATGTGATAGACCTTAACCTCTAGGTATCGACCTATCCGCCAGTTGGAGCTGACGGATATATATTTGACATTTTATCTTACGGATAAAGTTATCCTGTTGTTGATAAACCGACCTTTCCAAAATAACTGGCAGTTAAGCCTTAACTGACGGATAAATTGCTTTTGATAAACCAGGCCTCAATGATGTAATAATGAAACTGAAAGTTCGGAACACCCTGTAAAGAAATATTGTGTACTCAATCGTGAAATACATTCAACGAATGTCCAACTATTTAGATGTGAGAGATAATTTGCAGGAATTTTTTTTTATAAATGAGATAAATTTTTCTCGATATGTTCGCCTTTTAAAAAAACTCAACATAACTCGGAACCCTCCGTATTTAGGTATAGGGAACTATTATGAAGGAGTATTATATTTTTTAGGGGCAATCAGAAAATGCAATAAAATATTAATGTTTCATAAGAAAAAATATAACTTTGATATGTCACATTTTATTGGAACACGCTGTATGTTCCAAAATATTTGCAAATTATAGATTTTCCGAAAAATTTATATTTTCTTCGGTATTTGTGCGGTCCCGGACTTTTGCCGAACTAGTCAGACGACGCGACGGGTTAAACGCTCCATCCGTGATCTATTATATAGATTTTTGTCAAACATATTCACCTATTGCTTGGCCTATTCAGTAAATATTGAATTAATGAATAAACGAAAATACGAACCTGATCTTCGATTTTCAATGGTTCATTACAAGTTTTATAAGTTTCGTTGGCAATTTCGAAAACGGTTTGGTATCTTTCGTGTATCAAACACAAAAGGGCATAAATTTTTGGTCGACAACTAGCATACATGTCAGCTATAGCTGGATTTTCCTCCATATTTTTATTTTTAAACGTCGAATCGAACTGATCTTTACCCATTAAGGGATAGCTGCCATCTTTAAAAAACACATTTTAGTCATCTGATTCGGAAAAACAAAATTATCTGTTTCACCTGCAATTTCACCATGCGGTCCAATTTGAACACCCAATTCCTTGTTTTCTTTTCTGAATATGTCCATTAATAAAGGAATTAGAGTTACCCCATTTTTACCTTTCCATGTTATCATATAGGGGATGCTCTTACCCGCGCTGTAATCACATAAATCCACCAGAGCTCCTAAAGTTATAATTTGAATCGCCATAGGATATACCTACAAATAATTATGTCGGAAAGTAACAATACAAATCTGATAATAAAAGAGATTCTCGGAAGAAACGAAGTTATAGACTGTGTTATTTATAAGATACGACATAGGCATTGCTGTACAAAACTGTCAAACGCGAGCTAACTTTTTTACCAAATAGTAGGTACCTATTCATAAAAAATAATAACAGATTTGGAAAGATCGTTGAAAAATAAGTTTTTTGGATATTTTTTTAAATTAGGAGATCAATCGAAATTTTTCGTATGCGATTTAGTTCGGATGAAAAAGATCGCACAAGATCCGATGTTCGTATTTATGAAAATGTATTCGTAAGCGATGAATATTTGTATTGGCAACACCGCAAATTCGATCATTCCATTTCTCGATCATGAAATTTTTTTTAAGCATTTTTCTGTTGTAACTTGTCAGTGTCAGAATGTTTGGTTATTGTTAGTAAAAATAATCGGTTTGAAATGGAAAGTGAAAAAAAAAAAGAAAAATTAAAATATGCACTGACAAGGATTCGTTTCAGCTGGACAAAAAAAAAGAGTTAATTGTGTTTATGGAAGAACATCCTGAATTAAAATCTGGGATCCGATAATTCCACGAAGGGGTTTTGAAAAGGATGGTACACACTATTTTCTCTACCCGCCAGCATCTTCCAATGCATTTATAATGTTTCTATCAATAAGAATATTTAAGCCTGCAATTTTTCACTACACATGTACAATAGAAACCTGATAAGACACCAAACTGACAATTCTACACAAAAATATTGTTATAATCGTATACGAAGTTTGATATTGGAATGGTGCATACCCACTCGAGTCACCCCAATGCGTGCACGAAGCCTTCGAAAGTGATTCGAAAATACGGATAACCGATTCTCGTGCGAAATTGATTCATTTTCGTAGACGAATTGTACTCGAGTAATCTAGAAAATATAGTCCCAGGGTAGGGACACACATGAAATAAAAGTTCAAACTGAAGAATGGCGGTTCGAATAACCGCTGTGGTTAATTTTCTTTTTGTTTCTAATTCTTTTCCACAATCCTAAATCAGACTGGATTTTTATAAATAGCATGGTTTTTACCAGTTCTCCAGCTTTTCTATCCATCTTGATAGACTTCACTAAGAAACTACCTAAGATCCATCAATCTTGATGGGAAGTGGATCAAATTAGGTACATGATCCTGGCAGTGGAAAATTTGGGTTGTTACCAAAAAATACTGAGCTGCTTATATATACACTACCAATTATCACTTCACTAGATTTCACTAAGAAACTACCTCAGAACCATTGATCTTGATGGGAAGTGGCTCAAATGATGTGCAGGAGCCTGGCAGTGGAAAATTGGAGTTTTTACCCCTGCATGTACAATTGTACACTGCCAATTATCACTTATGGAGCTTTTGCGTGGAATAGATGAACTAGCCTATCTAGTCAGAGAGTGGAAATCATAAAAAAACATATTTGTTTCTTATAAATCAGAAACCTGGGACATTTTCCAAGCTGGTATAATGAAAAAGTATAAATTTCCAACAAAATTCGATACGGAATTAGGCAACAGCAATTGCATACAAATACCAATGATGCTATTCAATGGTAGGTACATGGACGGATCAAAAGAAATAGAAGGAATTGGAATAGATATGTAGGGGACAGAAACCAAACCAACATTGTTGCCTGAAAGGGCACCTGGAAAGGCTCGAAATCATGGAAAAAGAAAATTGTAAATTCTGTGGTATGGAAGAAAAAATCCTCATTCTTGCAAATTCAGAGCCCCAAAACACCACACCTAGGAGACCACCGGATAAAAGACGGACACTCAGTTAAGTTAAAGCCTGCAAATATCCTAAAATTTCTTTGGGAAATGGGTCCAAAGGAGCGTCTAGTCTCTGAGATTATGGATCTTTCAAGTTCCTACCTGTCACCCCAATATACTAATTCATACAAATTGTGAACATTACTTGTAATAATGAATATAGAAAACAAAGTAAGGATTACAAAGATTAAAATTGTTTAAAATTAAAAATGGGGAATGGGTGAAATGTTGAAAATTATTGCAATAGTGGTTGGTGTAGTACAAAATAAGATTTGAAACAGGGTAGGGGATCTCTGAAGGCCATAGGGTGCTGCCACATAGAGACCCGTCAGTACTAAAATTTCGAATTTAATGAAAACTGTAACGCCGTTAGTGGTAGTTGTAGATTCTTCCACATATGTATTAGCGCTGACATCCTAACCTGACAACTGCAGACTAACGTGAGTTATCCAGTTTTTGTATTTAAAAACTATTTTGCTCGTTTGTGTGTGGGTTGTCGTTGTTGTTTTTATTGTTTATAGTAGGACTAATACTTTAAGAGACAATGTCGAGAATATGTATTGTGAAAGACTGTAATGCGAGGTGCACCCGGTAAGCTTTATCTTCATTAAAAAACATATTTCATCAAATAGAAAGTGACCGAAGTAGTTGTTCTTCTATATAGCTTTGAACTTCAAAGCATTCTAACATTTATTTTTCTTCATGTTTGTCATTGAAGAATGTAACTGTTTCCTATCCTCACTTACCTCACATTGTCAATTGAACAGTACATCGCTAACAAATGACTCAAAAAAGCAAACAAAAGTGAAAAAATGATGAATTGCTTGTTGATTGTTCTAAATTCGGTAAATTTTTTTAAATATTTCCCGTAAACGACCGATGGTTAATGTAGAATATTACCTGTAGAACGTCCAGCATTAAAAATACGCCATGATATTTAAAAAAGTGTTCGGTAAGCTGATCGTTTTTAACTATAACTTCCCAAATAAAATCCATAATGGCTATAACGATTCTGTTATCGTATACGGGCTCCTTCGGTTGTTGTTTCAATAGACGTTTTAAAAAACAAATTGACAGATCCACAGAAACAATGTTGCTGTCATCTTTGCAATCGAAAAAAAGAATCGACAATATGTGAAAAGCTTCCTGTATGCATATCTGTGCCTCGTTGCCGAATATTTCGTGGTCTAGAAATTCGCGGCAAACGCCTGCAATGACAAAAATTTTTAGTTTAAAGTTGGGATTTTTTTGGAAAAAATGCTCTCACCTACGATGACGTTACCACCGTCGTTAAATAGGATCGAATTTAAAACTACTTTGCGCGGGTCGTCTTGTAATGTTTTTCTTAAAGTATCTAAACATTTCGAGAGTAAAATCAATACGCTTTGGGAGAATACTTGTTGTTTGATGTTTTTCAATAATCTGTAAATAAACAAATTACCCATGAAATTACAAGCTTACTAAATCATTTTCCTCAAATCACTGAATAATTTTGACATTCCAGAAAAAAATAATTCCTTAAGAAAAAGTCAAGAATGAATGTTTGAAAACACATTGTTTAAAAGGAGGTAATTTATTGTTACGCGAGCTGGTGCATTAATCTGCTCAATCAGTGCCCCCAGTGTAATTCCCGTATGAGACGACTATGGCTCCTCCGCCCACTTGTCGAGAAATTTCGAGACTACCCACCGCCTTTCCCAGAACGAGAGATTCCTAGAATTATACCCCACACGCGAGTATAAATAGACGAGCATCGCTGCACATGATATAGTCATAAAGATCAGTGTTTTAGCTGAAGAAAAGCAATCGCGCATCGAAACGACGAAACGTTAGTGAAACGACTGAAAACGACGAAACGTCCGCCTCTATACCTCTTCGATGGAAAGTAAAGTTTCGGCGGACTTAGAAAATAATATGACAGACATGAAAAATGAAATGACATCCATGAAGACTGATATTTCTACCGTGGAAGAGAAGATTAAAAGAATGGAGCAAGAAATGAAACAGAAAATCAAAGAAATCGAGAAGAAGACTAGTAGGAACTCGGATATTACAGCTAGGCAAGCGTCGAACAACGACGAACTGGTAGAGAAAGTAGAGTTCAAACCGAAAATGGAAAACGATATTAACAGTCGAGTGAAACTGCCAACTTTCGATGATAAAACGTCATGGCCGAACTATCTTAAGCAGTTCGAGGCAGCATCAAAGGCGAACAACTGGAGTGAGAAGGAACAAGCGTTGAATTTAACTCTTGCCCTTAGAGGAGACGGCATGGATATCCTCCAGACCATTCCAGTGGAGGAGACCGAAGATTTTGAACAACTCAAAAAGCGATTGAACATGAGATATGGTCTGGAACACCTGGAGCATCTGTACCAGTCGCAGCAAACATAAACGCGACGAAACTATGCAAAAATTCGAAGCAGACATTGCGAGGTTGGTGCGGTTTGCCTATCCATCGGCACCAGAGAATGTCATGGAATGTTTAGGGGTACAGACATTCATCGACAAAGATCGTGACCACGAAATGCAGGGAGCTCTACGCTTGGCTCAGCATGAGACACTGGACGACGTACTCTCTGCAGCCTTGGAGTATAAAGCAGCTACACAGGCTTCCGGAGTATACGGCAAAGTGAGTGCCGTAGCAGACAAAGAAGTGGAGAATAAGCTTAACCAGATTGTCAACATGATGAAAAGTATCTTAAATGAAAAACGGAAAGGTGTAAGATGCTGTAATTGTGGAGAAATGGGGACATGTACGTAGTTCATGCAAGCGACCGGGAATTGCTACAAACAAAGACTCCCAGCAGAAAAAACTAGGAAGGGTCGACCTTCAGAGGGCAGCTTCGACCCGAATACGTTCCAAAGACCCTCTCATCTTAATAGCCTCCCTGAAATGTCGCGATGATAGTGTATACGTGGATGGTGAAGTTAATGGAAGGAGATCCACTATTGGTGGATACAGGAGCAGCGAGGACTATTATTCGCCCGAGACTGTCAACACCCGGAAATACTTTTACCGACAAGACTGCGATTCAAGACTACCACAGGTGAAAGCGCCAAGTTCCATGGAGAACGACCGGTGCAATTGGTGGAATTGGTGCAAAGAAGTTTACCCACACTGTCGTTGTCGTTGATATCGAAGAGGACATAATACTCGGAATGGACGTTATGAACCTTCATGGCTTTCAGCTAGATTTCAAGAACCGAGTGATTAGAGTAGGTTCTAAGGAAGTATTTCCTCACCCACACAAGGATAAGACTGATACGGTAGCCGTACAGGAGGATACGGTTGTACCCGCAAGGAGTGAATTTTTTCACTGTGGCATGGCTACAAGGAACCGTCGAAGAAGGAACACCGGTCATGATGGAACCATGGAATCACGATGAAGAGGTTGGTCGAGTAATCCTGGTTGGAAAAGGGTTAGTCATGGCTACCGAAGAAATACCTGTACGCATTTTAAATGTAAGTGACCATCCCATAACTATAAAGAAGGAGACAAAATTGAAACTTGCGTACCAGTGGTGTCAATTCATCAAACAACAACCTCCAATGATGTCAATAATAAATTTAAACAAATGATAGCAATGGCTGGACAATCCCTTAGTCTGCAAGAGAAGAGAAAAATCAAAGAACTTTTTCTACAATACCGATCTCTTTTTGTACCAAAAGGAGGAAAGATAGGAAGAACATCTGCTGTTAAACACAAAATTGACACCGGCGACGCTAAACCGATAAGGCAATCGGCTCGACGGCTACCATAGGCCAATAGAGAGGGAGAGGAGAACTTTTCACTAGATGGAAAAGGACAAAGTAATAGAACCTTCTACCAGACCTTGGGTCTCTCTGGTAGTTCTGCTAAAAAAGAAGGATGGAATCACGAGGTTCTGCGTGGAGTACCGGCAGTTGAACAATGTTACTAAGAAAGATAGCTATCCTCTGCCAAGAATCGACGACACTCTGGATACACTGGCCGGTAGCAAATTGTTTTCTACCTTGGACCTGAAGTCTGGATATTGGCAGGTAGAAATGGATCCAGCCGATAAAAAAAAGATAGCGTTTACCACCGGATCTGGACTATGGCATTTCACCATTATGCCATTCGGGCTGTGCAATGATCCCGCAACGTTCGAAAGACTGATGGAAAACGTATTGCAATCGTTGTACTGGAAGACATGCTTAGTCTACCTTGATGACATCATAGTATTGGGAAGGACATTCGAAGAACATTGAAAGAATTTATAAGGTGTCTCTAAAAGGTTGCAATCTGCCTAACTGATGCTCAACCCTAAGAAATGACTATTTCAAAACATTGTCAATTACCTAGGCAATGTAGTAAGCAAGACCCACCGACAAGCACCAAGCTAGAAGCTCTGTACATACTACAGTAGATTTATAAAAAAATTTGTAGACATCGCTAAGCCCTTGACACGACTTACAAAGCCCAATGGGACTCGCTGGTTCTGGAAAACGGTTTGCTACAGCGAGTAATCGAGAACGATTGGTGAATTCAAGAACAAGAGTAGCAGCAGTACTGCGAAAATTACACGATAGTCCGTCAGGAAGACATCTAGGTGCGAAGAACACCCTCTAGAAGGTGCAAGAACGGTATTATTGGATGCACTGTTCTGAAGATGTGAAGGACTGGTATAAGAAGTGCCTTACCTGTGCCACGGACCGCACGAGAGAAAAAAGGTTCCTAAGAAGCAGTTCAATGTCGGAAGCCCTTTTGAACGCATTGCCTTGGACATTGCCAGACCGTTTCCACCGACAGCAGGTACATTTTGGTGGTAATGGACTATTTCACAAAATGGGTGGAAGCGTGTGCCATTCCAAACCAAGAAGCCGCAACTGTTGCCGACGTGCTTGTAAATGAGTTCAATGCCGATCTGTAGTGCCCTGAAAATATATAGCGACCAGGACAGAAACTTCGAAAGCCAGCTGTTCCAGGAAGTTTGTTAAAAGCTCGGCATGAAAAAAACAAGAACTACGGCTTTGCATCCACAGTCGGACAGAACGGTTAAGCGAATGAACAGAACTCTTGGCAAATACCTATCTAAATTAGCATCCAACCATCAGCGAGATTGGGACCAGCATCTCTCGCTATTTGCGATGGCCTACAGATCCGCCATCAGTCTACCGGCCAAACACCAGCAAAAGTTCTGTTCGGACGCGAAATGAGATTACCCTGCGACCTTGAATTTGGATGCCGACCCTGAGAAGATTACCCAACCCAGTTGAGAAAAAGAATGGACGACGTCCACGAGCTGGTTCGATCGAATCTCCAGAACGCTAGCATTAGGATGAAGAAACGGTGCGATACGCAAGCTACAGAAGGAGATTTCACAAAGTCTGGCTGCATAACCCAGGAAGACAAAAAGGTTTTTCTCTAAAGTTGCAGAAAGCTTGAGAGGCGGGTACCTCATAAAGAAAAGAATCAACGATGTCATTTATCGCATCACCAAGATCCCAAACGGAAAGCCAAAGATAGTACACCGTAACCGATTAGCGCCATTCGAGGGTGACCACGAGAAGTGCTTATGGTAGTACTGAAAAGCAAGATTTAGCGTCACCACTGAGGAACGCCAAGACCTGCTTACCGTTCCGGAGGAATACTCACTGGCAATAAACATCCCTGCCAGTGTAACCGATGCGCGTGCTATCTTTGTTTATGACGGAAAGTGGCGCACGACGTTTGGAAAACCAGTTACCAGTACCAGGTAAAACTTTAAAGCTAAAAGATGGCTTCTGCTACAATTTCCATCTAGTGACGAGGAACACCTTCGACGAAAGACCGAAGTACGAGAATGTCTGGGAAACTTTACTAAGCTTGAGGGAGCACGTGCTGGAATTGAACGTGCATAGGCTAGCCATGCCCAAGATTGAATGTAGGCATTTAGATTGGCGAAGAATCCGTAACATGGTAGAAGTAATCTTGCGAGTGGCCATGCACGGGAAACACAGTCAACGGAGAAGACGGTCGCATGTTACTTCCATGCAACTGGAAAATGTAACAAGGGAATCAGTTGCCGATAGTCATCTCGTTTCAGTTTCCTAGTTAGTTCCAGGAAGAACTGTCTCTCAAGGAGGGGGTAATGTTACGAGAGCTACTGGTAGTAATTGTGAATATAAATTAAAATAAACGTTACGTTATATTTGAAAAAAAAACTTACTTAAATTCCAGAATACGTTCATTTTAAAAATAAATTGATGGAACATTATTAGAGCTATGAGAAACTTTTTGAACAACATGCTGGTTAGTAGGGTTATTTTGTTACGGTTAAGGTATAACAGACAAAAATGATATATCACCTGAAAATTAAATACCCCAGAGAGCAGGATGTGGTAAGATAGGCTAGAACAAGCAAGCGAGCCAGTTGGCCAATGCTCAAAAGCTGAATACGCTTAGATCAATGAAAGTGGACCCAGAAAGAAATGCTATGAACCTTGAAGCTCTCTGCATCAGATGAAGGCTTGAAAAAGTGGATCGAACAGAACTTGACTCTATCTGTATCTGTAGAGCACTTGGGCCACATGCTACCCATTGTACATCATCCCGAAGAGTTGTCCAGTTTGTCCTCCTAGGTCATCGTCCATCCTGTCAGGTCACTAGGAGACATCTCCTTTATATCGGCAGGTGTAGGCAAGACTCGCCAAACACACACTCTCTTATTGACGATAACTCCGGACACTCGCATAAGACATGCCTGGCAGTTTCATCTTCTTGTTTACACATCCTGCTAAATGTGTGTCCACTAGCCCCATAGTATGGAGGTGTTTCATTGGTTGACAGTGGCCAGTCAAAAATCCTACTGTTAAACGTAGGTTTTTCCTGGTCAAAATATTTCTTTGACACCAGCTTCCTAGGGTTGCCCAGGGTGATCCTGGCAAGACTGCATCCTTTGATTCCATCCCAACTCTTAAGGGATTGGGCATGGGTGTAACGTTCGGCTAGTTCCGCAGTTGTCGGAGTATTTAGGCAGTAAGTGTCACTGGGTCCTAAATTTTTTTTGTCCAGCCGCTTCCCTTGCTATTGAATCGGCAATGCAATTATCATTACTCATGTCGTGCCTTAATTCTAATAAAATAATAATTCAAGATAATATCTTACATCGAAGGTCCGGAATTTTCGATGAATTCGTCTTCCAAATGCGGTACAAGAATATTTAAAATCTTGTAACTCAAAATTTTGATAACACAAGCATGTTCTCTGGGATTACTAGGTTGATTTGTTGAATAGCTAATAATTTTGAGTAGTTTGTACATAATCCGGTTTTTTTCCAATATCTGCAAATTATAATTATTGATAAATTTCGCAAATACCATTGTTCCATTTTACTGGATATATTTAATTTTATATTACTCTACATGGTGTTTCATAAGTAATCTAATACATTGTAGTGGGCGCTTCGACCTATTTTGAGACGAAAAGTTCTCATAAATATGTGTGATGAGTCCTCTCGTTAATGAGATGCAGAGTGTTGAATTTTTTGTAATAAATGACTGACCGTGAGTTATTTTTCCTGGTTACGTTTTTAGAAGTAGATAATAGGAAAGAACATGTTTATTTTAAGTAGCATTTGAAAAAATGTTCACAAATACTGCGTTAAACTAAAAACCAATGCAAAATACGAATAAGACATTTTCATCATTCTAATTTTGTTGTAGAACCGGTATTTTGGTGTATTTTACAAAGATTCTTCCGAGTAGTGGGACTCAGCACACCCAATTCCAGGTGGGCCTGCTGAAGACTTGTGCCCCTTACCTGAGTAACCGGTGGTGCTAGATCCAGGGAATGTGGGGTATAATTGAAATTAGAACCGCTTTGAATAGTGCGCTCTATAAAAGTTTTCTGCATCAATGCTATCGATTGTCGAGCTGTGTGACTGGTCTCTTGTCCTGTTTAAACCACTGATTTTCCATCTAAAGGTTCCTTTTGATATCCTGGACAAATGGCATTACCATCCTGCTTCTATAACGTTCCTGATTAAAAGTAAGAGGTTTGCCGACACCACGTGCTGACTCAACCCAACCATATCGTCACATGGTCACTACGCAATGTTGGTATATCTTGACACAGATTTTAGGGATATTTTTAAAATTTTTGGTATGATTGTTTCCTGACTTGAGTGTATTTGTTATAAATAGTCCAAATGTAAAAGATAATAGTATAATACTATTGTAACACCTCACAAAGTCTTTGAAAATCAAAGAATAAAGACCGTTTACTAAGAAACAGCAACTACTTCATTCGTATAGGGCTGGTATACCGACAAGATAAGTCTTAGGTCAGTCTGGACCACAAGTTGCTTTTTTTCTGACAAGAATGACAGTTGAGGTCTACCATTCACTACATAAAATTCTTGTATGCTTTTTATTGCGAACATTTTATATGGCTTTATTAAAATAATGAATACACCCCCGAAGCGTATATCTTGAAATTCAACATGACTTTTTAGCTGAATACTCAACATATCGGTGGCCAATAATTCTAGGAACTCTTGGCATGTCACCATTTTATTTCTGTTATATGTCACTAGTTATGTCAAATGTCAATGGAAAAAGTGATTAGAGGAATAGAGATACAATTGACTAGAAATTCTACAAAAATCGAGACATTAACTGTCATTCTTGTCATAAAAACCACTTTTTGTTGGCCACACTGTCCTTAGGCTGAGCTCCTCTATTCAAGGCTACTCGCTAGTGTGAACCAGGGACAATGAACACTCTAAACGTGCGAGAATAGAGCCACCTGGAGAGACTGCGCAGTATTTAAATTTGGGATTTATTGAGAACTGTATAAGTAGGATCTCTATGGTGTGAACAGAATGCCACCCATGGATTTGCAGTAGCGACACCACGATGAGAAAACAAACTGATTAGATAGACGACTTTTTGGACAGGACTGCGCCTATATAGAACCAATCATTTTGAAAACATTTTGATAAAATTCTAAATCTTGGTTAAAACATTTAATATGTTTTGTTACTTACCGCTTTTCCGCCAGGATATCTCAAATATACCGGAATAAAGCACAAGAACAATTTCAAGAAAATATAGTCGTCCGTCAATACCACTGGTTTACTTTGAAGCAGAATTATATCGTTGACGAAATCTTCGGTTGCTTCACAACACGAACTCAAAAGATCTTGAAAACACACCATTGGATAGAAACGAAATATTTCATTTATTAGGTATAATTAAATCTTTTTACCTTGACCCAAGCCACTCGACATTAAATCCAATTCAGGGAAAAGATCTACAAGCCAAATAATACAAGCAAGAACGGAATTTCTCGCCGACGTATTTCGTCCTTTTGCTAAATAGACATATACGTATCTTAGATTCCTATAAAAAATATTCATGTATAAAAGGAGGGGAATCCAAGCGGAGATTTTAGGGATTTACTAGCGCGACAGATTAACAAACAGGTTAAGCACCTACACCAAATATGAATATCTGATGTCTTCAGGGAAGGCCTAACCTCAAGAAAATGCTCCATTATCTTACCAAGATCAAGAAAGTCTTCTTCGGAACCCAACAGGTGTCTATGACGCTCGAGTGAATCCCCATTTATCATCGTGGGTTCCCCTATTCCTAACCAAAGACTTACCATAGTGAAAATCTAGAAATCATTGGTATGTTCGGTAAGTTATTTCTATGCATATTCAGGTACACAGCTGTTAAATTGATAATCGACATTATCATGCTTAGATTTGTAAAAGATGGCGGAACATCGAGTGGATCGTTTGGCGGAGTATCGGGATATCTTGTTCTCCAATTGTCTTCTAAGCGTATTAGAAGAGTATTTAGCATATCCTCTTTGGTTATCGTTTTATCTAGAACAGCAAAGTTTGAATTTACTTTTATATTGTACAGTATTTCTGAAAAGGTTGGCTACATTATAGAAAACTATTTCAATATTAACGAAATAAATGATCAATTATCTAGTTCAGCATAGTTTAGAACGTAAAATACAATTATCAGATGCTAAATTTTTTCCATTCGTATAAGATATGAAATATTAATTTGAAACAAGAGTACAGTTCTTTTATTTTTGAAAATATCGTGGGCTCATTTACATACTTTTTTTATTTTTCCATTGGGAAGAGCACATCATTTTGAGGCTCTGTGCGAAAAATTAGAAGTCTGTGAGACTTATAAGTCGCCTAAAATTAATTATAAACATGAAACAGCGCTCCTCTCCGTGATCCTGGCGTGACGTCATCATATATGAAGCATAGCGAACATTCCACTGGGTACGGCGCTGCACGCTGCATTGACGGAGCGGCAAGATGCGTCGCTGCATAAATTTTAAATTACATAGTGGCTTATGGGAATGATTCCACCGAATCCGTTGCAGCAAAGTCAATGCAGCGCAGTACGGTGCATCGCTGCGTGCAGTGATTTCGGCATCAGTTGAAATTTTTTACCGTACGCGACGGACCGAAATATGGAAGAAAAATTAATTGTTGCTGTCGAAAGTCATCCTGTTCTGTACGACAAAAGTTTAAAAAATTATAAAAGTGCAAATAGTCGTGACTATGCCTGGAAGGAAGTTGCCAAAAATTTAGATATAAAGGGTAAGAATATTTATCAATTAACTAGGTGAATTTTTATTATATCATATTAAATAACTAGAAATGTAAATTGAAATAAATAATTTTAATGTGTAATTGCATCATACTGCCAAGGAACTTCGACAGCAGGTGACATAAACCAATCTGCATAAGCATTACAAATATCTAATGCCTGTCTTCCCGGTCTAGAATATTGATGTTTTTCTCGTTGCGTTGCAACGTTTTGTACAGATGTAGACGTAAACTTGGAAATATTCTGATTGTTTCCAGTATCTAATAAATAATTGTGAAGTGTGCAACATGCAACTACTATTTCATTAGCAAATTCAACGTTAACTTCGATGCGTTTTAGTAATATTCTCCATGTATGTGCAGTTATGCCAAAAGCGTTTTCGACGACTCTCCTCGCTCTGGATAACCGATAGTTATAGACTCTTTGACGTTCAGTTAAGTTCCTTCCAGGAAATGGTCGTAATATATTTTCTTTCAATGGGAATGCTTCATCTGCAACTAATACTAAAGGGAAAGAAGTTTCTGTGAACGGAAGATCTTGATTTTCTGGCAAATTCAAATTTTTATCGTTCATCAACCATGATTTTCCAAACGAACAGTTAGCAAAAATTCCACCATCGCTGTTTGATCCATACGACCCAACGTCTATCATTATATATTTATAATTGGCGTCAACAACGGCCATTAATACAATCGAGAAACCTCCTTTGTAATTAAAAAAATTTGATCCTGAATTTTTGGGGGCAAATATGTGAATATGCTTGCCGTCGATGGCACCCACACAATTTGGAAAATTCCATTTTTTATAAAAATCGTTTCGTATTTCATTCCATCTTTCTTTGTTCACTCTTGAAATGTGTAACGGCATAACTATATTTTTTATAGCAATGCAGGTTTCCTTGACTATTTTATTCACAGTTGTTTCTCCTAGGCGAAAACTAAATGCAATAGATCTGAAAGACATGCCAGTTGCCAGATATCTGAAAGGAAAAAAATTTTAATATTAAAAAAAATCTGTTTTGTCACTTCTGGATGTTTGTTCTTCAAAAATAACAAGAAGTACCAAACAATAAATTCCGTTTTTCAGATTCTGACGTTGAAGGGCTCGAAAATATTAAAAAAAGATGGAGAACTCTACGTGACGCCTTCATCAAAAATTACAGGTCATCCAAAAGTGAGAAAAGCGGATCAGCTGGAGGAAAAAGAAAGAAATGGGTATTTTATGATCAACTTCTTTTCCTAACCCCTTCATTGATTTTAAGGAAACCATTGGAAATTATAACAGTGCCCAAAAAGAGGAATGCACATCTAAAGAGGAAGGAAACGTAAAGGAAAATTACGATGGAGATACTTTTATAGAACAAGCTACAAGTCAAGAAACGTCAATTTTAGATGAACGCGAAACGTTAGTCACTCTGACGACTTCTACTGCTACTTTAGCAACTAGAAAACTACATAATAAACAAAAAATAAAAGAAAAACCAGCCAACATAACTGATGCTGAGCTTTTAGAAATAATTTCCAAAAAAGACGACTCGGATGAACAGTTCATGTTGAGCTGCGTGCCTACACTGAAGCTGTTGAGCCCGAGAGATAATTGTTTCGCTCGGATTCAAATACAAAATTTTCTTTTTAATTTAGCTTTCGGAGAAAGCAGACCATCGACGAGTGGCTCCAATTTTAGTCGGGCATCATCTAATTTAACCTATACGCCAATGAATGAAGACTCCACTTCAACACAATTTGATAACAACAGTTTTATGGAAGATACCGCGAATAATTTTTATAATTTATAAAACCGATTTAAAAAATAAAGATTTAAAATCTTAAAATGAAATTAATTTAAATTTTAAGTGTTATTTACCTTAATGTAACAGCCAATCTTTCTCTTGATGAAATAGCATCTCTAAAATTAGTATTTTCTTTGCTAATTGCATTTTCCAACAATCTACACAAATTGTTGAACTGATCGAACTTCATTCTGAAGTATTGAAAATATTTTTGCGGATATTCTTCTAGTTCTTGGCATTTGGCAAAGCCGGTGATATTCACCACATTCCAACCTGCTTGTATTCAGGGGATGGACCCAATAGCTAGCTCGTCGTCTTCTTCTCCTTAATAAAATGGCTAACGCTATTTTCTTTTTGTTCAATACCATGTTAATTCGAAAGAGACCGAAAGAATACTGCACATTGCTGCACTAGGTGGAATGATATTCAACAAGACTCTACTGCTGCAGCAAGTGACGCTGTGATGATACGCCGTGCCGTACCCGGTGGAATGTTCGCTTCTATGATATGAAGTCTTACGTTCAGAGAGCGGATACAGCCAAGCGCCGCGCCGATCGGTTTGTTTTTGTTGAATACTTAGCCAGTATGTACTTGGCTAGTAACAGTATTTTCTTTGTCTATTATTATACGTTTTCTAAATAATATAATCTCTATCGCTATTAAAATTATGATAGTTGTTTAAAGAAATTTGGAGAGTATGCTTTAGTTTCATTAGGGAAATATTTGTGTTGACCATTGAATATTTATTCATCAATTTACTTAAAATTTGTGTCACTGGTTAATCTATTATACAGAGAGTATAGGTATATTACAGTTTTAGTAAACTCTAAGCAGTGTTGTCTTTGCGAAATAAAAACTATAAGACATAATTTAAACTATTCCACACAATGGACCAGAACCAGATAAAAAAAACATATAAATTTTGTATGGTTACAGAATGTAAGAGTTCACATTATTAACAAAAAAACTCTGTAAGAAGTAATACAAAAGAAATAAATTCGATGCGACTGACGATACAGTCTGAAGCGCAATGTGCATACATATCTAGTGACGTCACAGTCACAGTCTTCGCCCCGCTCTCGGTATGCTTGTTTAATGGACGAGTTCTATACAAGGGAATTGCTGCCAACATAACGAACAAAAAAATACTGAAAAAGGTTAGTCGCATAAGGAAGTGGTTTTTCCAATCTATGTTTAGTTTTTCTTATATATTTTGAGTCCCTTTACCACCCATGTTGTACCCGAAAAGTTTGGAGTTTTACCCGAGAACTTTGTAGGTCTATTTAGCTTGGGGAATTTTATACCTTACAGTTGACGAACAACTAATGACAGTTGTCTATACATGTTTATTTGGCTTTGTTTGTGTTCTTTGTGTTTCGTCAACTGTAAGATGCAAAACACCCCAAAGTAAAAATACCTCCAAACTTTTTGGGTACAACATGGGTGGTAAAGGCACTCAAAACATATAAGAAAAACTAAATATAGATTGGAAAAAACACTTCCTTATGCGACTAACCTTTTTCAGTATTTTTTTGGTCGTTATGTTGGCAGCAATTCCCTTGTATAGAACTCGTCCATTGGTTGTATTCTATTGACATGAAATTTTCAGAATCATATTTTTATCCTTAGTACTTTGTTTTACGACAGTTAAAAATGATTTAAAAATTTTAGTGAACGAGCCCATTATGAAACATTGTTCGTAACCGAAAAATACATGGTCCTGCAATTATATCCTACCTCCTATCCTTTCCTGAGAGATTTAGGTCTTATGACCGTTCCTAAGAGATTCGTGTTTCATGATAGCTTCTGAGAGATTCTTATTTTATAGGCGATTTCGTCCCGCTTTGGTACCCCACTTTGGTCTGTCAATTACATACCAATCGATTTCGTTCCGAAAAATGATGACGTCAATCTATCTTTGGTACCTTTTTGGTCTGTCAAATCAGATACCGAGATCTGCAGCACGGTTACTGAAATTGGTAGCTTTCTATCCTTGTCTAAAGTAGTTTCTGTCTTTCTTTTTATTTGTAAGTATATTGTTCTATGTCAATTTCATCAATCAGCTGTACCAGTTGGGCTATGCTGGGAACCAAACGATTTCGCCTGTTATTGGTAGTTTACGTCATAGCGGTGACGTAGGACCTACCAATTGGTTAACCAAAGTCCCTACCAACCAAAACGGGACGAAATCGCCTTATGACAGATTCTCAAAGACTCGTGTTTCATGACAACTCGTGTTTTGATACAGTTTCCATACTGCTCGAAGCAAACCCACTCGCTAGATAATTTCGGTGCTTGGTGAATAATTTCAAGTCAAGCTCACTCTGAATTTTTGGTAAAAAGAGTTAAAATGAAATTATGTTGTTTCATGGGAATCCCATTATTTAGTTTTATTTTATTTAGGACCGACTGAATCAAAAATACTCTGAATTCGTTGAAGATAAACATTACTTACATATTCCGGAAAATTCTGTAACTAGGTTAAATATCAAACTTAAAACGTTGGGAAACAATTCGTCGTCGATGATAAAAAGAATTTGAGTCAAAATTTCAGGGAATCTGCCGGATACCGCTGCCAATCTTCGTTTTTCTAAAGTTGTTTGATTTTTACATTTTTCGTTACGAGCTTGTAGTAAAGTTGTGATGGTTTCCAAAACGAGTCTTCGTAAATTTACGTCTTGAACTCGTAGCAGTACGTAACCTATGAAAGTCGTTCCAATTTTAGGCAAAAATAAATCAAAATAACATTTCCGTCGACCGTGTATGAGCATATGCTATTAAAGTTCTCAAAATCAAACAAAATCATTATACCCTTATTAATGCATAATTTATATTAATCAACGATTTTTCTACAGGCAACTTAACGCACATCTTATATTCATATGATAATTTCACCTGTGGTGTATGCAACCAAACATACAATAAAACCTTCAAAAATGATTACTAGTACCTATAGAGTACTTCTAGTTTTTGACTTACCTATCGTTTTATTTCAATATTCTACGGAATTTTAATAATTATCAGTGTTGAGACATCAAAAAAAGGCAGAAAAGAAAGAAAAACGAAAACAGTGACATTTGAACCAGCGACCATCTCTCAGACATTTCAATATCATTTTTTATTTTTGACAGTAGGTACTTAACTATATATGAAATAAATTTTCTTAACTTTTAAATATTAAGAATAAAAAATACAACTTATACAGGGTGTCCCACGACGAGTGAAAACTATCTGTATGGCAAATTACTTATAGTAAAATCATGAAAATTTCTACGTTTGGGTTTTCGGATACGATCATTTCAACTAAAATATTTTCAAAGATGGCCGACTTGCGGTTCTACCGAAATAATTTATAAGGGTCTTCAACCGTCAAATTCTCTAAAAAAAATCAATAACTCAAAAAGTGTGCATTTTTGAAAAAAAGTTTTTAGACAAAAGTATACTAAAATATTACGTAGATTTAAAAAATGTATTAATATACAGTGCGTTCCATTTAAAATAACAAAGTTACAGTCGACTTCCGGTAGAACCAAAATTTGAAAATATTTTAGTTGAAAAGATCGTATCCGAAAACCCAAACGTAGAAATTTTCATGATTTTACTATAAGTATTTTGCCATATACAGATAGTATTCACTCGTCGTGGGACACCCTGTATATACGACAGAAAAGCTTTGTAGCTAATTAGTATTAAAAGGGTAATTAACAATCTCGAACATTAAAACTTAAAATTATCTCGATTGTTAAATGGCTCTCATTGATCACTTGTTGGTTAAATAACTATTATTGAGAGTAGGGAATCATTTCGAAATTAGAGCAATTGCTTTATAGAGTGAATTACTTTATTCACGGATACGATTATTGATGAATTATTATAACTTTGGTGCATTTATATTTCAATAATTTGAATCGAGTTCTAATTCAACCATTTAACATTTTACGTATTAATTTCTGCATAATAGTCAAGAAGTTAAAAAAATGTATCCATTATTGTATAGTCTTGCCTAGAGGAAACTGTAAATCTAATCTAATCTAGTCTAACCGTTTTGACAGCTAATTTTTTTAAATTATTATTACGATTTTCTTATAATACTCAATTTGGGGATTCACATTAAGATCGCAGCGCCACCTGAACTATTGTACATTGTATATAACTTCAAATATCTTTCACATTGTCTGATTGTAGTTTAGTTGCCTTTGGCTTTTTTTTCTTTTTTTTTATTATATTCATAGTTTTAAACGTATTGTTTTTTGTATTTATTATACAAGTTTTATGTCAAGGTTATAAAATAATGTAGAAAGAAAAAGTTTCTTTTCTGCCACCAGATAGAGTATCGTTTATATTGAATTCCCAATACACTCACCTAGTACAGAAAAAAATTCCTGCAGATCAATAGCAAATCGCAAAACGTCTGAACTTGCAGTTAAAAAAGCAGGAATCTTGGAAATTTCCAAAAGTCTTATTAAAACATCGATAAAAGCAGGTATCTCATTGAATCTTTCGCTCAAAATTTCCAACAAAGTCATTACATTCGGTAAATCCACTATCATCTATACGCAACGTTAAGAAAATCACACAACGTGTAATACTTTCCAACATAATTCCGATCAAAAAAGGATACAAATCCATTCCTCGCTGAAGCTATGTAACAGCAAAGCATTTCCATAAGTCTTTCAGCATCGTTTTGTGATATTTCGCACTCCAAAAGGCTTATTATTTGATCTAATAACTTAGAAGGATATGTAGGAAAGCTACAGGCACATGCTTCTTCCATTATCAATAAATTCCTTATTTGTGTCCCTTGAACACTTTATTATTACCGTCAAATATGAAGTTTAATTCATTTTTTATTGACAGAAGAGACGCAGACTGTCAAATTGATAGGAACATCAACACCATGCATAGATAAAAAAAATCACCACTTCGATCCTTACAGATCTATAATGTTATGCTCTAGTTTTTCTGGCCAGATCCGTCTTCCCTACTATAGACTTTATTTTGGAAGGGTTGATGTTTTTACTGTATGTGTCCGTGTCAATCCGAAGCTGTTCATATTGTATTTGTTGAGTCTACAGTGCTATGCCTGGAGCTAACCAAAACAATGGCTGATCGCCTACTAAGGCTTAGGAACCCTGTAAATTTTTGTAAAGGCTCTTTGACCTGCCCCATTCGCCAGAAAGGTTCTGGAACAATCGTAGCACGTCGTGCTCCCGTTCTGGTCAGTGAATATGCCCCCTTATTTCCTGTGGTCTGCTACCAAGGTTTATTTTGACTGCTTAACTGTTTAAAATAAAGTCAGATGGATTAATGACAATGGTGTTCTTACCCTAACAATTGTGAAATTTCATATAGGTAAATTTGTTTTTTATATTCTGTTATATTTAGAAACATTCAATAATAAAAAAAAAATTATTCAAAAAATTTTCATAACTTTTGTATTTAAAGTATAGACTCATTATTTTGTATTGTTTTCGATATTAATTTTAACTAAAATTTATAATGTTATTTGATCGCAACTTTGTTACATCAATTTGTATTGCCTCCTTAGATCTTTATTATGAAGTACCATTTTTTATTGTTGTAGCCTGATGATGGTAATTGTTACCGAAACTAGTTGCAATTTTTGAGTCCCAACGGACATTAAATACTTTATGGTTTGACTTTGAGTTTAATTGAACCCTTTATTTGGATTCTAACCACATTTGAGGTATGGATGAACTCTTAGTGCTTAACTGATGTTGTTAGGTTTCTATGCAATCTCAAAGGAATTTGGAAATAATCTGAATGGAACTGATCGCTGATCTTAAAGATATCATGTTAAGATATTCAATTTTTTATAGCTTCAACACCCAGTATTTCGAAAAGTAAATGGACTGGGCCCCTCAATCTTTATATCATTCTGACCAATTTTATGAGACGTATATATCTGTATCTGTGAAGTAGTAAGGGTGAGTGTAGGCTCACAGCACTTGGGCCACATATGATCCATTGTATATCCTCCCGAGAAGTTGTCCAGCTAGGTCATCGACCATCCTGTCCTTCCCAGGAAGGTGGACAGGTCACTTATTTCATATCCGCAGGTGTAGGCCAGGACTCGCCAAACACACACTCTCTTATTGATGATAACTCCGGATACTCGCAAGACATACCTGACAGCTTCATCTTCCTATTCACACATCCTGCATAGAGGCTAGAAACTTCCATCCACATACTTTCCAACTGCACAACACTCCAGAATCCTAGAGCACAGTACCTGGGAGATTACTGGATAGAAGAGGAACATATTTACCCAAGTTGAAGCCTGCAGATATCCTAAAATTCTTCCAGAAAATAGGACTAAAGGAGCTACTAGTTTTAAAGACCCTCCGAAACCAAGTAGAAGTAAGGCAAATATTTCTTCGGTGCTATGTAATTCCACCCCGTCACTTAAGGGATGGGTGCAATGTTTACCTAGTCTGCCGAGGCGATATCTAAATCTTGGTGGTACTCTAGTAATACTACCCCCGATATAACGTTGTCTGTTTGAGGATAATAATAGGTCTACTATCAATGCAGATTGTTATATTTTTGCCAGAAATTCCTTTTCAGGTTAGTTCTTTTGTGTCAACTGAGTTCTATTTGAACCACGCTAGTATTTTTCCCATTCCCCACTTAATCCTCAGGTATCTACATGCAAACGTCGTAAGTCTTTGAAAACACCCTGTATATACGACTATGCTCTTCTCCTTAATCTCTCCTTTACAGATCTGCATTGTTGTAACTTTTGCTTGGAATATCATCACCTGTTTTCCTAAACACAGCTAGTGAAGCTATACTTGTGAAATATCTTATCCAAATCCTCATTATTATTGGAACGGTTTCCCTCTTTGCTCAGTCTGCTTATGGGACAATCTATTGGTAATTGATCTGGATCCGCTTTGTATACAGAAAGTGGAGGTGGATTTAAAAAGATAGATAGCTCAGAAGCTCTTGTCAAATTCCTTTTCCGTCCGAAGAATAGTTGCTATGTAAATATACTTTAGGGGGTGTGAGTATACTTCAAGGGATGTAATTTACTAGTCGAGAACGATTTATGCATGGGATGGGAGAAATTAAAAGACAGGAGGGAGCATGCCATTTTTATAGACAGCACATATAATTTATTCTTGCAGACAGCGGAGCAATACCACGGGCAAACAAAGCCTTGTGCAGATTTTGTCAGAGAGAAATACTGCAAAACATATATGTTTGTGTGAATGCCTGGCAAATGAGGTTTCTTGTACAGCTGTATTAAAAAAAAGTGTAAGTATTAGAAAGACAAATTTTACTATTTTTGCGCAAAACCAGCTGGAGTTAGAAGTTACCAAAAATGCAGCACATAGACGCAGGCTCGATTTTTCAGTAAATACTGATATACCACATAAAAAGTCTCAGCCTTTGAACCAGAAAACAACTTAGGTTTTCTAATCAAATTATTAGAAAAGTTAGAACACCCTGAAGAGAAGTTCAGTTAACATCGAATCTAAATCCGTTTTTAGTTGGAATTAAAACCAGGGGAAATATGGAAAGATTTTTTTGGTGAAATAAAAACTCAATTGGATATTTTTTCAACTTTTAAATTATTCAACATAAACTTGTAAAAAAATAAATTAAAAAAGAACTTTCTTTAAAAATATCAATTTTGTGCGAGAAATATTGACGAAATAAAAACTCAAATGTATATTTTTTCACATTAGTATTCAGCATATATACTTGTTTTGGGCCATATGTTGAGAATTAAAATTGAAAGAACTAATTTTTCTTCGCTTGTTTCGTTGAAAAAATTAATTTTGTGCGATATAGATTGATGAAATATTAAAAACTAAATTGGATATTTTTTAAATTATTCAACATATACTGACTTATTTTTGGCCATGTTTAAAAATAAATTTGAAGAAGCACTATTTTTCTTTGATAAATTCTCTTTAAAAAAATATATTAAATTGGATGAAATAAAACTCAATTGGATAGTTTTCTCAACTTTCGAATTATTTAGACTCAATTTTTGTTTGCTTGTTTCTCTTTAAACAGATTAATTTTATCTGAGAAATATTGATTAGGATGATTGATGTTCATCTGTGGTGGTTGTCCACTTACACACTCGAAATATTTGGTACATGCTATTTGATGATGCCCCCCGTTCACTAAATCCATCACTGAGGTTATTCCTAAAATAAAAATATATAAAGTGTTTCAAAACTAACTAATCTATAATATAAACGAGAGATAAATTTTACCTTGTGCGGCTAGGCCGTATTCTTCTAATTTACTTTTTAATAAACTTGGATCCCAGTGTTTGAAAGGGCAACCATGGTCGTCTCCAGGTCCGACACTGTTTAAAATTATTTTAATACAACTATAAGGCGAATAATCCGTCATAGCTCCCGCTTTGCCGTAAGAATGCCGAAACGTGTAAGAATATTGTTTATCGAATTTGTTCTCGTCCACTTGAGGATTTTTGGTGAATTCTTCTTTCCAAAATTCCATCCCGTCCTCATATAGCAGTCCTGCAAAACGATAGCTATTGAAAATTCCAGAATTGATAACCATGGACTAAATGGACTAAATGGGGAGCACGCATAGTATTTATTAAAATAAGTTCTAACCTTGGACTAGGTAAAAGGGAGAATGAATGAATTAAACAAGGTCCTGTATTCAAAGGGTTGCAAACATTTATTGAGAATCATTTGGTTACTGTGAATGTATTCTAAGTTTGAGACAATGAATAGTTGGGATTTTTGAAATAAAGATTATGCTCAAATATTGTGCTGTAATAATCGTAGTTATGGGAATGATGAATTTGTTAAATTTAAAAAATAAACAAAGACAGTTTGCTTCAAATGTATGCGTATTATTACCATCCATCTTCTCAAGTCAAAGTTAAATACACTTTACCACGCACTCCATGGTTCGCATGTGCACCAGCTTACTAATTAACGAGGTTTAACTAATCCAGTTTTATAATCTTAAGCAAGTAATAATAATAAGGTATTTGGATTAATTAGCAACCTAAACAATACAGTGAAACACAAAATTTACATTTAAACCAGATTATAGCTTAAACTTGATGTAAAAAAAACCTGTCATGGTAACGATTGTTGTGATTAGCAGTAAACAAAAACCACTTTCGTTTAGCTGGAACCAGTTATGGGATTTTTGTAATGGCAACGATTGTCATCGTGACGAGAAAACTAAAGCTCAAATGAGGAAATAACAGCCTCAGCATAGTTGAAACTAGTTTTACGAAAAATTAGTTGCCGCTGCAGCCATTCTGATGATGAAGTAAGGGTGAAAACCACAATTTCACAATGCTAATCAGGTTCAGTATTTCAAACGGAAGTCCAATCTGAGGACTGACGGAGCCAAATTTAAACCAAGAGAATATAATCGAGGACGAAATTTAGGACATTGCAAAGGGGGGGGGTTATGATTAAATTTGGTAACAAGAGGGGAAAGGGTACTACAACTGCTAAATGTGCAGGCGAGCCTTGACCCAGACAAACTCTACGAATTGATGAAGATATGACCATCGCTTGGAAGCGTGCCGTAAGTATGGGTATTTCTTTTGTAAGGATTGAAGCTCGACTAACTTATTTTTGTACAATTTTAATACTAATTGATTTACTAAACAAACAGACTACCTTTTTTATTATTGGTAATATATCATAACAAATATAAAAAATAATTAATGACTGAAAATTATGACAATCGTATAAAAAAAGAGGCCAGAAATAACTAAAAAGTAGATATTTTGTATCAAATAATGCTGACAACAACGCAATAGTTTTGAAAGTTTACATAAAGGTTCAAGAATTAGTCAATTTCAACTGTGGGATTCGATAGATCGCACTGGATAGATCCCATCATACGAGAGAAGCCTCGGATCGTACGATTTTCAAGAATAGCTACCCTGAGGAATTTCTCCATACAATAACATTATAGCATATGTGGGAACACACAAGGCTGTGATTTTTGTATCTAAGCAGGATATATGAAAAACTGAACTTACTTATGCTACTTACCAATTCCTTTGAGAAATAAACTAAGTTGCAACCTTCCCTGATGCTTTAGATGATGGGTGGATTTTAAGATATTAAACAAGTGTTGCATACAAAGTGGGAAATGTTGGGAATAAGAATCCAAATTAGCTGGATTAATTCCATCACTTGAATCTTCTACCAAATGCGTTTTACCTGTGTATAGATTGTGGAGATCACCCAATAAAAAATTTAACCTATCATCATCCATAGATGGTAGGCGTTGATTGTATACCTGAAATTTTATCATCAGAAGTGTACTATTTCATTAAAAATGATTACTTACACTTAAAGCTTCACTCAATAATGCTCTAAATTGGGCCTGTATTGAAATGACCAAATCAGAAGTGGGAATATAAGCATAGCCTTGTTCTAAATATATTTTTCTATTTTTTACTAATGATAAAACTTCTGTAAATGGTACTTTGTAGAAATCTGTCGAGTCTAAGGTTGTTTCACTTACACCTAAAAATAAAAGCAGCATTGTACCTAGTTAAATACTCAACAGTTTAGTGTGAGAGTGAGATGGGAGAAGGCATAGACCAAATCGTTAACGTGGGCTCAAAGTAAGCGGTACCTAGACACTGAAAATGAGACATCAACAGAACGAGAAAAAATATATGTGTAGTTTGATTATGAAATATACAGTATGGTGCAAATGAAAGGAATAAATTCGTTATTTCGTAAACCTGCGACTTTAAGGAAACATCCTGGAGCCCATCGATTTTTATTTCAAAACTGGTTATTCTTAAGGATATTTATTTTTGACGTCATCTATGCGAGCGTGATGTCGTCATCGCTAAAATTTTCAAATGGAAATGTGGGTGTTGTAATACATTTTATTTGAAAGATTTTTCAAATACCTATTCGGCCAGATCAATATGTACAGTAAATGATTTTTCAATTTTTCAACAAATTAATAAAATTTTATTATTATCACAATAAATATTTAATATGTATTACTCATTAAATACAACGAAACCTAAACCTTCTCTAAAACTTCCGGAGTTATTTGTGCAACATCAATAATTGTATCCTTTCTTTGAGTTCATTGATATTTTGTGGTTTATTTTGGTACACTTTACTTTTCAAGTATCCCCATACAATGAAATCAATAGGAGTCAAATCAGGTGACCTAGGCGACCATTCTATTGTTCCTCTTCGACCTATACACCGATTTGGAAAGAAGTTGTTCAAATAGTTGCGCACCAAGACAGTATAGTTTGGAGGCGCACCATCTTGCTGCAGCCAAAAATAATTTCTGTTTGGAAACAGCCGGTTCAATTCGGCTAGCAAGAAGTTTTGAAGAAATTCTAAATATCGAGGACCTTTGAAGGTTTTTTCAAAAAAGTGTGGTCCAGTAATCCTATTATCTATCATTCACGCCCAAACATTAACTTTCTCTGGGTGTTGAGTACGGTACTCTTGCATCCAGTGTGGATTTTCATAGCCAGGTACCGATAAGTTTGACAATTGACATGAACCTTTTTTAAAAACTTGAGGTCTGTTATTTTGTTTTATCATAATTTCACAAAACTCAATTTCGTCTATCAAGATAATCTTCCATGAGCTCTTGTACTAAACTTACGTTTGCGTATGTGATTTATCTCCACAACCAATCATTATTAGAATTTCACTTTGAGTTTCAGTCAGCTTTATGTTGATGGATACAAAGACTTTTTGAATGTGTCTAATAAATAGGTAATACTATCAACCACTTGACATAAAGTTAATTATGTCCAAGTGTCAATGTTGATGAGGTAACTAGATTTTTAAAAAGGTGAAAAGTAGGTAGATATGTACTCATTACCTGTGGCAGCCTTTACAAAATTTTATTTTCATGTGTCAATAAATACATCATACCAATACTTAATACATTGTATTGAGAAATTTCATCAATAGTAGACAGGCTCATGTATTAAAAATTCCATACTAAAGTGTTCAGAAATATTAATAAAGTAGTTACATAAAACAACCAAAAACAAAAAAATATTTTTTCTGTTGTTTGTTGTATTCCACTCTTAACAACACTCATAGCAGTATGGCTGACCTGTCAGTGACATCATTCTGGAATGGTCTAAAACATGTCTAAAACAAATACAGAAAGGTAACCTTCTTATCCCTGTTTGAATACTCCTACTATTAAAATAAAATATTCAAACCAGAAGTCAGAATCTTGCAAAATTATCTCTGTAATTAATGGATTATGTTTGAAGCCAATCTCAACCCAGACACATACACTATGTTTTTAATAAAAATGCAATTAGGTACTTATATGATAATCATGTTGCAACTAACAAAAAAATATATAAATACATTCACATTTCTTAAACATAATACCTAGTTTCAACCACCAATATAACATTTTTATCTGCATTCCTCAACCATTACTACATTCTACTTGAAATTATAAGTTCTTGATCACTAACTTGCACAAATATTGAGAAATAAATGTTTCGTGATATGGCTATGTTTCAATACATTTAGGATACTTTTTGCAGTGGATGTACATATTCATTCAATTTTTCAATTATTAATTGGGAGAAGGGGGTTTAGGAAGTTTAATGATGTTTAGTTGACCATTCCTCCCAACTTCCTTTGTAATATCTTCCACTAAAAGAAAATTACTTAATTGAATAATTGAGAGTAGACATTTTAAGTGAGTAAAAAGTTTTTGTGAAGCTTACTTTACAAATCCAATAGATTCTGTTAATTCGAGAGCTTTCAAAGCTCTGCGACCCTTTAAACAGTAAAATATCATTGGGGTGGTTTTAACTGGCTTAGGTCGATTGTATGTTTTACTGAATTCTTCGTTTGGTATATCTGTAAGTGCTTGTTGTAGAGTATTCACTAAAACATATACATTTCCATTATCACAACTTGCATTCAGCATTTTTGATACTTTGATGTATAATTTACTTTTCAACACCTTATTTCAACTTACAAGGTATACTAATACTACATCCAATCTTTCCTGTGGATTTTACTTCATCTGGTTCTCTTACATCTACTATTAACACATTTTTATCATGTGCAAGTTTTTCCATTTCTTCTAAATTAACAACTTTGTCAACAGCTGCCATACTTAAATTTCTAATGCTTAAAATATTTATTTTTCTACTTATCAATCTCAACATGTCAACAGTATAGAATAATACTTATATCAACATAAAATAATTTATATTAATTATATTCTCAACTCAAGTAACCTTAGAAATTAGCTAAGTTAGGTTATGTAAAACTATTCTTTTTTTGCTAGTGTTCGTGCAGTGGCAGTCATAGCTCAACCCATACAGAAATACTTTTTTATTTTGTCTATGGCTCAACCGCAGTTGTTCAGGGATTCAGTAATCAGGATAAATCCTTTCTTATCTTCGTTTCGAAGAGAAAAAGTGAAAATAAAAAACTCTTTAAAAACAGGGTCAGGTAATTTAAATGTGTATTTTAAGTTTACATATTGTCTTATCTATATTTTTTGTTATTTTAGATTATTAAGGCATCATGATACAACTGGAACCTTCACAAACATAAACTTGTTTGGTAACGTTCACATCTATGACGTTCACCACAAAACTGTCATATTTAAATAAAAACTCTGCTGGTGAAAGACTTTTTAGAATCGCTGAAAACTAAATACATATCCTTCTTTTTTCCGTCAAAATTGCATAAGTCTGTCTTATTTATCTAATGGATTTCATTTGGAAGTTATAATTAAACGCAATAAAATAAAACAAACACTGTGAGTATGTCTTTGTTGAATCGCCTGACCCACACGATAAGACTGCATCTAACTATACAAAACTTACTAGCAAAAAAGGAATAGTTACATAACCCAACTTTGTAAACAATGATGACATGTTGAGATTGATAAGTAGGAAAATAAATAAATATTTTAAGCATTAGAAATTCAAGTATGGCAGCTGTTGACAAAGTTGTTAAATTAGAAGAAATGGAAAAACTTGCACATGATAAAAATGTGTTAATAGTAGATGTAAGAGAACCAGATGAAGTAAAATCTACAGGAAAGATTGGATGTAGTATTAATATACCTTGTAAGTTGAAACAAGGTGTTAAAAGTAAATGATACATCAACGGAAATGTATGTTTTAGTGAATACTCTACAACAAGCACTTACAGATATACCAAACGGAGAATTCAGTGAAACATACAATCGACCTAAGCCAGTTAAAACCACCCCAATGATATTTTACTGTTTAAAGGGTGGCCGAGCTTTGAAAGCTCTCGAACTAACAGAATCTATTGGATTTGTAAAGTAAGCTTTACAAAAACTTCTTTTTACACTTAAAATGTCTACTTTCAATTATTCAATTAATTTTTTTTTAGTGGAAGATATTACAAGGGAAGTTGGGAGGAATGGTCAACTAAACATCATTAAACTTCCTAAGCCCCCTTCTCCCAATTAATAATTAATTAAAAATGTTATATTGGAGGATAAAACTAGGTATTATGTTCAAGAAATGTGAATAAATTTATATATTTGTTTAGTTGCAATATGAATATCATATAAGTACCTAATTGCATTTTTATTAAAAACATAGTGTATGTGTCTGGGTTGAGATTGGCTTCAAACATATTCCATTAATTACAGAAATATTTTTGCAAAATACTGACTTTTGGTCTGAACATTTTATTGTAATAGTAGGAGTATTCAAACAGGGATAGAAGGATACCTTTCTGTGTTTGTTTTAGAATAGACCATTCCAGAATGACGTCATTGACAGGTCAGCCATACTGCTATGAGTGTTGTTCAGTGTGGAAACAAAAGTGGAATGCAGCAAACAACAGAAAAGATATGTTTCTGTTTTTGGTTGTTTAATATTTCTGAACACCTCAGTATGCTGCTATTGAATTGATTAATTCGTCAGAACCTTCGGACAGCCACGGGTATTTTGACCGGTCACTGCCACCTACAAAAACACCTCTACAGACTAGGTCTGTCTGACACTTCACTTTGTAGAGGATGTGAACAGGAAGATGAGACTGTCAAACACATAATTTGTGAATGCTCTCACTCTTCTATTTTCGGCGAGTACAGCCTAACACAAGCCAGCATGAGGGAGCTTACTTCCGCCGACGTTATCGCCTACTTCAAACAAGTAGGCTGGATGACGAGCTAGAAGGAAGTCTGAACCTCAGAACAATGCACAATGGGCCAATTGTGGCCTAAGTGCTGTGGGGTCACCAACCCTTCAAACTCTTACAGATACAGATATGTATCTATGTGAAAGAATTGACTACCCTTTCTATGCAAAATGAGATATTTTAGAAGCAAACAAGCCAATAATGATCCTCTTGAGGACTTCCAATACACAGTGAACAATTATGTACTTAGTATAGATCAAACATAAATATTCACCTAAAAGGGTTAAATATTAAGTGAATTTATTATAAATTACATGAATATATCTTGTGTCAGTATGCTGCACTCTCAACATAGCCTGTAATCTCAAGATATAACTTAAATACAAGGGATTCATAATTTCAAATATTGTTTTACATACCTACAGTAGCCATTATCAGTTCCTCTTTCATTCTTTCTTTGACATCCTGTGGAATTGGAAGATATGTGAGATGGTTTATTTCTAAAAATCTCATGATACCTTGTTGATTTTGTGCCATAAATCTCAATTTGAACCATTCCATTTCTCTGCTTAGAAACCATCTTCTTAAATCCTCTGAACGACAATAGGCAAGTCTTAAAATGAAATGTGAATGGTGATCATCTCGCCTTGCTTGTATATCTTGTTCAGTTTGTCTAAAAAAATTGATAGTATTAATTCAAAAAGTAAAAAAATTTTTTAGTGAATGAAAGCTGGAAATATGATTTTTAAAATATGCAGTAAATTTAGTATATGGTTCATTACCCGTCGTAACCGAGGAGTAGTCGTAAATATCTCTTTAAGCCAAGTTTGGAGAGCTCTTCTTTAATACAGTTTTTCCATTCGTCTGAATACTGTTTATGACCTTTTGCTGTTGCCTGTTCTATTGATCTTAATAGCTGCAGTCTATCCATAGCTAATTCTTCGAATTCATTTAATGTAATTGTGTTTAAAGGGCTTGTTTTGTACATATTTAAATCGTGAGTAAATTCTGTTGCAATGTCAGTATTTTGAATAATTATTTTGGTCCTTCTCCTTCCTACTGAAGTATTCATTTTTTCTAAGAATATATAATATTTATGAACAAATACAATAATTACTAACAGCCAATAACCATTATTATGATACTTTTGTTTCTTGTATTTGACCACTATTAGACTTGACTTTTGACTTATACTTTTCCCGCCAAAGAAATTGAGGTTATACTTGAATTCTTCTCTTCTCACTATTTGCAGCACCCACAACATGGAGACCATAGAGATGGAAGGAGACGAAATCACGTGATCTAAAGCGTACTCGGTCAGCCATTTTCGTACCACGGTAATGTCAAAATTGATTGATAAATTTTGTTAATTGTTATCGGTGTCGTGAATTGAATTTTTTTAAATAATTTTCTTTTAACCGATTTACTAAAATGGTGTCCTGTGCTGTGAGGAGTTGTACAAGTCGAGACGGGGTGGATACTAAGAAATCTTCAGGAATAACGTACCACAGGTGAGATAAATAGTATGCAGGGGTCTATTACAAATATTTTAAACATGAATCTGTTACATTTAAATTGTGATTGTCCGCTTTTCAAACAACTGATTGAAACAGTAGTTCAGATGTGCATCTGCATTTCAGCTACATACAGCACCTCGGAGTTGGAAAGTTAGATTCTGGAAAATTTCATTTACAAAACATTTGTACTTACAAAATGTTTGTAAAGTACAGATTCGTAAATTTTAGGGAGATCTATACATTATTTTGATTGCAGATTTCCCAAGGACATGCAGCGTAGAACACAATGGATTCAATTTGTCAATAGAGGAGCAAAGTGGTCACCGACAAAGTACAGTGTTCTTTGTTGTAAACATTTTGATGATTGTTACAAAGATCGAACTTCCCAATTTTTTGTGAGATTGAAAAATGATGCTGTACCAACAAAGGTAATCCTTTGTTTGAAATCACTCACTTGAAAAATGTATTAATTGGAAATGAAAAATAGCTAACACACTGCTCTTTTAGAATTCTTCTCAGGAAAAAATCCGATTACTATCAGATATTTCAATGACTCCAACAAAATCAGCACAGAAGGAAACAGAAGTTTCCCTGCCTAGTACTTCTATAGCTGTCAAACCAGCTAGTTCACAGGAAAGTATCACAACTCCAAGAGAACAAAAATTATTCATACAGCTTCAAAATGCTGTACGTGTCAGTTGTAACAGAAAACGTAAATTGTTGGCTGCACACAAAAGACTTAACCGCAGAGATAAGAGAATTGCCAAGATGGAAGATATTATAAATGATTTACGAACAAAACGTTTAATGGATGAAGAGTCATTACAGCTCATTGATAAGTTGAAGGGACCTGAAGAGTTATTTATTCGTCAAATAAAAAAATACAATTTCAACCTTAAAACATTTCTCAAATGAAAATGTTTTTGAAAAATTGATTGACCACAGCTATGATCAATCAGTTTTAGATAATCATAGAACTTTACTGATAAAAGCTGTCGCAAAAAAATATATTGATGTAAGAATGTTTTATTTCAGTAAAAAAGGTCAGACAGATAGTATTAGACATCAGCAAAACAAACTTGTGTTATTTAGGGGGCAGTAAATATTTCGTGTACTGTACCTATTATTTTCTTGCAGCTCAAGTTGAAAATATGTTTTTTTCCAATAAATTAATTTATTTCTTCATTGTTTTTTTAAACCTACCTCTATCTCTAGTCCAGTCACAATAGAATGAAATAGGCAAAAATAGATAGTTTGGTGCTAATGAAAACATTGCCTTTGGTATATGACAAAATCACGTTGCTATGAGGCTTGTGAACTTACGTTATAACCAATCAATATTTAAAAAGGATTTAATGCATTACAACGGATTATCAATACTAAGAATTATTTTATCGAAAAATATCAAATCCGGTTCTGTGCAAAAATACGTTGCGTACAACACTTAGCCACGCCCACTGATTCCACGTGTACATATGGAACCTAGGAACCTAACACTGAATGTCGTCTCCTTCCTTATATTCTATCTCTATCATGGAGACCCACAACACAAGTTGTGTTGATTTTTATAGTAGAGGTGGCCTTGATTAGATTACCCACCGAGCATTATAAACTTGTTTTTATCATCAAATAATATTAATAATACAATTGGGTGGGATTAGAATGTATACCTTGGAAATTTTGATTAATTATTCGCTGTTACTTGTTAATATGAAGACCAATTTCTTAAGTTGACAGCATGGAGAAATATATTTATTTGTCTATGGTTGACAGTCTATAAAAAGAGGAGACAGAAGAAGAGGAAGACATGAAACATAACCTTACATAACAAAAATATGCCAAATTTGTCATTTAAAAATTTTAAAAATAAAAATGTCTTAAAAATAAGTACAATCTGTGATCATTTATGTGCAATTTATAAATGAAAATGAACCTGTGATGTAAACATCTTTCAAAATCTCTATATATCCAGGTATGTCAATTCTGTAATAACTATTAAATTTTGATTGGACTCACTCTAAAATGGTGATTATATAAATTTGCTTTATCTATATAATAATAGTGATATGAGTAGTTGAATATAAAAATTCTGTATTCCACAAATTTCAAGGTATGAAATAGATTCAGAAAATATTTAGTTCTTTTTAATTCAATATTTAAAATATATTTTCCTCTATTAGTTTTTGAGTTAGTTTTTCATATTGTATTTAATTTGTTTATTTAGCTATCAATTATTTTATGAATTTGTCCTTCCTGTGTTCACTACTTTACCATTTTTGTTGACATCATTAGTTGATATCTTATTACTTTTGGTGATTATCATTCTCTCAAAACAATAGGATATCACTTATAGCTATAGTGTCATTGGATCAATTTGAAATAATAAAAATTGAATAATCTGTAAATTCAAATTTTCAGAAATTGAAGCAAATATTGATGAAATTTATTTATGTATTTAACAATTCCAGTAAAACATAAGCAGATTTCCAAAAAAATAAATTATTGCTGCCTTCTCAGTATAGTGCTTACTTCTCAGCAGATTGCCACTCAATAATACTTCGCTAGGTACACTGACTGGTGACTGACACCACAATTGACTTTCTACCAATCAAGTAATCTTTTGTCTGTGTAGTAGTTTTTTGAGATGAATGAACAGTTCTTTCTTGAAGATAGTATATCAGGCCAACCATAGTCAGACATTGATCTTCACTTGATGATCTAACAACAATGCAAAATTGCTTTCAAAGCTTGTCTTATTGGTTATGCCAGAGGTCTGTGGACAAAAGAAATCCCTATTTTGCTTCCTTTTGTTATATCTGAATTTTGATACATCAACTTTGTTTTTGTCCTTGCTCATGTATTTGAAAAATGTCTACTTATAGGCAGAGTCTAAGAAGATTCAATAGCACATAAACTCTTTTTTCAGAAGAAAAAAAAATTAGCTGTTTTCAGAGTTGTCATAGCTAACTGATTACCATCTATTATATATATTTGCAATTTATTTAAAAATGATAATTCACTGTAGAGTTGATAAGAAATATAAGTTTGGAAAAAATATTAGATATTTAGAATTTTCAAGAATTAATGTGAGTTATACAGTTTGAATGGAAGATTTTACTAATTTTGGTTTGCAATTGGATGTGAGGATGTCACTGTTGTCACAACTTTCACTCATCCGTTACTGGAAAACATGTATTGATTGTGATTTTCAGTCTCAAATGGACAACATATACCTTGTACTGATGAGACGCAAACACGTCGAAACAGTTGTGCCTTCTAATTGCAAATCCCGTTTGACTTCGAAATGTAATTCAATAGCCGTCGGTGCCTATATCTCTGGAAGTAGTTGTTGCTTCTTAGCTAAACGGTCACTGTTTTTGAAAATTAATTTTTAAAAATTATGAAGCGTAAGAATAATTAATTATTCAGCGAAATCCTCGGCCGAAATCTATACAGTAGATAGTTAAGAAGAGTACCAATACACATATAGAGAAATTAATGTGTTAAAGATAGAGAAATAGAATCGATATCTTAGAGAGAGATATAGAATATGTAACTTCTTTATTCATCCAGTTCATACAAAGAATGTTTCACGTCTGTCTTACTTTTTCCTTTCAGATGTATTAAGATTTTCAATTTGTTCCATAACATGACTTCATGACATTATAAGAAGCAATTTCTTCATTCTTATTCAATTTAACAATGTTCTCATTAAGCCCTTCAATTCAATGTCTGTACCCTTCTAAGAAGTAATATAACTGACGCTAGGAGATATTCAGAGGTGTATGTGAGATGTTGACGTAACACTTTTGCTGGGATGGGTCTAAAATTGGGGGATCGGCCAATGGACGAGTTCTATACAAGGGAATTGCTGCCAACATGACGAACAAAAAAATACTGAAAAAGGCTAGTCACATAAGGAAGTGGTTTTTCCAATCTATGTTTAGTTTTTCTTATATATTTTGAGTCCCTTTACCACCCATGTTGTACCCGAAAAGTTTGGAGTTTTACCCGAGAAGTTTGTAGGTCAATTTAGCTTGGGGAATTTTATACCTTACAGTTGACGAACAACTAATGACAGCTGTCTATACATGTTTATTTGGCTTTGTTTGTGTTCTTTGTGTTTCGTCAACTGTAAGATACCCCAAAATACCCCAAACTAAAAATACCTCCAAACTTTTTGGGTACAACATGGGTGGTAAAGGCACTCAAAACATATGAGAAAAACTAAACATAGATTGGAAAAAACACTTTCTTATGCGACTAACCTTTTTCAGTATTTTTTTGCTCGTTATGTTGGCAGCAATTCCCTTGTATAGAACTCGTCCATTGCCTAAATTTGACGTGACACGTGAAATTTGACGTTGGACGTTTGACGTGTGATATTTGATAGGTGACAGGTGACACATTCTCTCTCTCCCTCTCTAACACATTGATAATCCTATACCTGAAGTGGTACTCTCCTTATCTGTCTACTTTCAATATTTACCGAATGTATACCTATATTAAGAGCTTTAATCAGATTATGTAGATTTGGATGCTTTATAGCTTGGATTGCTTGCGAATTATTTCAATAATAATGCTACTATGCTATTATTATCGAAATATTGTTAATAAAATAGTTAAACATAACAGTGAGACACTGTCAATACTAGTAGGAATTTGAATATTATCACATTGTTATGCAAATCATAATAATTAAAGACGTTTAAATGTATATATATGTACGTATTTAGTTTCTAGATTTTTTTTCTTAACAATAGTAAAAAGGTATTGACTTGTTTAATCATTTATTGTGTTTAACCTGTGCGCAGTTTGACTGGGAATTCCTTATAGCAACGTTTGGTAAACTCCTGAAACAATAAAACTCAACCTAAGACAACCTTTCGCTACTAGCGTAAATGAGTACCTACATACATTTATTGAACTTGACTTTATTACGTACCATTTGTGTTAACCAACAAAGTGTTTTTGTGTTGTTTTGTGTAACTCGATCCTTATTTTTATTCTCGTTCAAGTGACAAATAAAAAAGGGTAAGTCAAATAATTTTGTTGTTTATGTATTGTGAATTGTTGTGCAATATTTCTTTTCATTAGACAATGGCAATAGTAAGCTATTTTTATCTACTTAACCTAGAATTTAAAAACGAGTATCAATTGTAGATACATCAATTGAAATAGTTATTTATGTATCAAGGGAGTAAAACAGGCGTTTATGGACCGCAACGTGTAAGTAAGCTATTAACATGTAAGGTCCATAAACGATAAACGCTGTTTACGCCTAAAATACATTCAATATATTTTATTTCCTATTTTTCATCTTTTGTGAGTAGGTTATTATAAATGTTTCAAGTTTTGGATAAATTTTATACCTCGATATTATTATAACTCATCCTGGATAACAATCTACCAAATCATTTGTATATTTAAATAAAAAAAAAATCTTATTGAAACTAATAAGATCATAATAGTATATTAAAGTATAAGTGGATATAAAGGTCTTTAAAACACGCGCGATTTAGAAATAGAGCAAGTGTTTTAAAGACCAGTTATCCACGAATTCTTTACGCTATTTTTTTTTATTGGTGCACTTTGAAATTACAATTACTGGAATCTATTACTACTACAACAACAAGAAATGGAAAGAAGACCAAACAATGTGAAATCGTGCTACATCAGTATACCTTGCGTTGTCATGGAAATGGGAAAAACGTAAACTAATTTGAATTTTGTCTGTAAGATTTATTGTTGTCACATGGTTGTCACCGCAGTGCATGAAAATGAATTCTACTAGTAATATCGATTTTTTAAGTAGTAAGGCATAATCGCGGTTGATACCGCAAAAATCTTGTGGGGTGTATAAAAAAGAATATGACAAGTTTATCAAATGGATGGAAGAGCAAAACGTCACAGATATAGATGAACGAGTTGTGCTTGCTTACCTTCAGAAAATGTCGGAGCAGTACAAGGCGTCGACTATGTGGGCTATCCATTCCAAATTGCAATGTTTGTTGAGGTTAAACAAAGGAGTCGATATAAAATCATTTGTAAAAGTGCATGCATTCATGAAGACAATTAGTAAGAATGACGTAGCTAAGAAGGCATATGTATTCAATGAAGATGATTTGCGGAAGTTTTTCATAGAAGCACCGGATATTACGTATTTATTTTTGAAAGTGGTAGCCATTTGCGGTATCTTTGGGTCTTGTAGAAGATGTGAATTATGCGATTTGCGCTTATATGATATCAAAGAAGAAGGAAGCGTTTTAATTATTACTATCCGACCGTCTAAGACAATGAAGGCTTGACGTTTTACTGTAGTCGACAGTGAAGCAATTAGTTATGTGCGTTTGGTGAAGCAGTATTTATCATTGCGCCCCAAAGATGTGAGTACAGACAGAGTATTCTTACGATATGATAAGGGGAAATGTACCAATCAAGTGGTTGGTATTAATACATTTGGATCATGTCCTTTGAAAATTGCACGTTACCTTAAATTGGATGATCCTGAGAAATACACGGGACATGCTTTTCGACGGACGTCCGCTACCATTATGGCAAATAGTGGCATGATCATAGATCAAATACAACGACAAGTAGGATGGAAATCGGCAGCTGTGGCGACTGGTTACGTTGAAGAGAGCATTAGCAATAAGAATAATGTTTCCAACATTATTGGGAGCGCCATTGATGGAAGTTCGACATTATTGAGTTCTGAGAATGGTAATGGTATTAATTTAAATACCATTTCCACCGCTTTAAGGAATCGAAATATTAATATATCAAATAATACTAATTGTAATTTCCATTTTCATATGTAAAATTGTAAAAAAATATTGTTCGAATAAAGGTTTTGACGTTACAAAGTACTCCTGTCAGATCAATAATTGAAAAATTGTCACTTCGTTTCTCGAAATGTTGATGTTGCCATGGTAACTTTAAAACACGCGATTGTTTTAAAGTTCGTTTTAAACACGCTGGGGCGTGCTTTAAATAGGTAATAGCTATTTGTATTACTAGGGAGGAAAGTGCCACTTTTCCTCCCGCAGGATGTAGTTTACTGCACGACGCGAAGCGGAGGGCAGTAAACATCCAAGGGAGGAAAAGGCACTTTACTCCCATGTGATACATATGATTTTTCCTCCTACACACTTTTTTTTGAAAATTTATTTACGACAGAAATAGGTAACGAATATAATTCAGCCCATTGCTTATATTGTGTATATTGTTTTTCATACCTATCTTTAGATTTTTGTAGTAGTAAGGTTAATGACGCTATGTTTGCTTGTGCCTTAATATTAGGTGGTGTATTTGGAAATTCAAAATCACTTGAATCGCTCTCCATTTTTCAAAAATTCAACTAAGTTTAATGAATGTAGCGACTTTGCACCTCAAAAGTCAATCGCCGTGTTTACTGTCAGTGAGCCACAGCATACTATGCTTTTCTTATTCTGAACCCAAAAAGCGTATACCTATCTAAGATTCCTGAAGTTGAAATTTGTATTGAAGAACTACGTTGAAGTACCATTAATGTTTGATTTTTACCAAAAAACAGGATATACAGGATGTTCTAGAAATTATGGAAACAATATGAATATAATGAATTCACAAGTTTCATCGTTTACAACTTACTTGGAATGAGAGGGAGGAAAAATACTTTCCTCCCTAGGGAGGAAAGTACTTTTCCTCCCTGGGAGAAAAAGTATGAGTTTCCTCCCTGATTTGAGGGAGGAAAGTGTGTACTTTCTATAGGGGTAGGAGGAAAAAGGGTTCACCAATAAAAAAAAGAATCATTTTCAAACTAATCCTTAAAGAAAACAATTGAAGGATTCCATTGCTTGCAAATAACAAATATTTATAAAAAACTCAAATGAACGTGAGTTGAACCCGCTCTTCTTTTCCTGTTTTTTTCATATGTAAATACTATTTCACTTTTATATGTATATATAATCTTATATCAGATTATAAAAATGAATAACATTTTTCCGATTTTTCGATTAAATATCTAATCTCGGTAGAGACAAACAGATAAGATACAAGCTTAATTACTTCATGATATTATATTGAAGATATTTAAAAAATTACGTTGGGCTTAATCAACTTGTAGTATCCTAGATAAACTTCTCGTTCGTTGAATGCGTCTTAATGTAAATTTGAATATAAATAATAATTTTATTGATAACGTTGAAATAAATAGGGTCATATTAATCGTCGAAATTTAGTAATTAACAAAATTTAAATCAAGAGCCAACGATACGGTTTTGCAATTAGCTTGACGTCGGTGTAGTGCGATACGAGTATTTTTCATGTTAGAATTTTTTTAATATTTGGCGTAATTTGTATTTAAAATGGGTTTGAAGGAAAATATTTTGGGATTCACTGGAAGTAATAGGTAAGAGTTTTCCTTTTTTTTTAATAAAAAAATTAGTACCAATATCACGTTTTTTGGTAATTAATCGGTTGCTATGGGAACTGAATGTCATATATTATATACAGTGTGTTTACGGAGGTGAAAAACTTTTTTATTATTAATTTTATTAAAAAAATAAATTCTTTACAAGAAGTTCTGAAACCAAAAATTTAACTATCAGTCGTATACGATATTTGTTGAAAATAGTAGATTGCCTAACTAGTGCGGAAAGCGATTGCAGATAGGAAAAAAAGTCACTTTACGCACGTATTAGGTACACTACTTTTTTTCTACTAGCGCGCGGAAAAATCCCAGAAGTTGACATAAAGAAATATTTTAATACGTTAACCGCCACATTGTAATAAATTATTTTGTGTGCCGGGGCCACGGAAAAAACTAACTTATTGTAAATAGGTATTGTAAAAAATAATAAAATAACAGTTGTGACTATAATTTTGGCACAAATGATATTGTCAATCAAGAATTAATTGTATCTCAGGCGGTCATATACTATTGTTTACAACCACGCACGTTCTCACATTTGTTTAATGTCAAAATAATTGTTTTCTACAACCCTATACAAAAAGTCGTCAGTCGTCAATAGAATATTTTCAGCAAAAACGTAATTTTCGTCACCAGTGAGAGTGACGAAAGTTGAATTTATATGTTCAATAATTTGCCACCCTCGCATATAATGTTTTGACGACTTTTGCTTATTGATAAACAAAGATAGGAGTCATGTCTTAAAATAGAATTGTAAAAATACCGTGAGATTTGAAAACAAAATTAATATCTAGTTACCAGGCTTCATTAGTTTAATAATTGGTTTGACATCAGTTAACAACATAACAGTTGTGGCATCTCCTACCTCAATACATAAAAATCTTGATTGTAATACTCCTATAATTTTGAATAGTTGATCGAATGTAACAAATATTGAAATCATAAGTAGTGTTTCGAGAAATTCCGTTATTTTTAATTTCAAATAAAATGTGTTCAATGTTCTTTTTTAGTATATTATTATGATATAAGCATTGCTGTAGAAAAAGTATAGTGTTTCACTCGACGAAAACACTTTTTGAGGCGAGTAGTAGTACTTACTAAATGTAGGTAAACTATCTATTTCATTATTTGTTATAATTTATTAATTATGAAAACATTAACCTATTAAGCATTATTTTAGGAATCATGAGCTAAGATCTAAATAATAACATTCAACTGATTTTTCCATTTATTTTCATATTGTAAGTTCTTTTTCCTCCTACCCCTATAGAAAGTACACACTTTCCTCCCTCAAATCAGGGAGGAAACTCATACTTTTTCTCCCAGGGAGGAAAAGTACTTTCCTCCCTAGGGAGGAAAGTATTTTTCCTCACTCTCATTTCAAGTAAGTTGTAAACGATGAAACTTGTGAATTCATTATATTCATATTGTTTCCATAATTTCTAGAACATCCTGTATATCCTGTGTTTTGGTGAAAATCAAACATTAATGGTACTTCAACGTAGTTCTTCAATACAAATTTCAACTTCAGGAATCTTAGATAGGTATACGTTTTTTGAGTTCAGAATAAGAAAAGCATAGTTTGCTGTGGCTCATTGACAGTAAACACGGCGATTGACTTTTGAGGTGCAAAGTCGCTACATTCATTAAACTTAGTTGAATTTTTGAAAAATGGAGAGCGATTCAAGTGATTTTGAATTTCCAAATACACCACCTAATATTGAGGCACATGCTAACATAGCGTCATTAACCTTACTACCACAAAAATCTAAAGATAGGTATGAAAAAAAATATACACAATATAAGCAATGGGCTGAATTATATTCGTTACCTATTTGTGTCGTGAATAAATTTTCAAAAAAAGTGGGTAGGAGGAAAAATCATATGTATCACATGGGAGTAAAGTGCCTTTTCCTCCCCTGGGGGGGGGAAAAGTGGCACTTTCCTCCCTAGTAATACAAATAGTTATTTGTTCAAAGTTTGAATAAAAGAACTATATAAATTACTGTATTTCTTTCATTAATAAATTGATGTGGTTGTATAAAAAATATTGTGTACAACTTGTATGCAAATCACTTTTCCCACTCGCTAGATTTGCGGCACTCGCCTTACGGATCGTGCCACATACTTCTGCACTCGTGGGAAAAGTGACGCTTTGCGCACTAGTTGTACAAACTACTATTGTTTAACTAGGCAGCAAAGTAGTAGATTGACAGCCGAGGCTGAATTCAGGAATTCAGCTAAGGCAGTCAATCTACTTTGCTGCCGAGTTGAACATATAATTTTTTCTCCGATTGTTCATAATGATATAGGAGGATATTGTATTACAATTCCCACAATCTCTCAATTTTTCTTGTAGTGTTCAATTAAAATAAAATTTGATAGAAATTGCAGTTGTTGGAATGGTTGGTTGCTATGGAAATGTCCATAATAATTATAGTTTGACAATTCATGAAATTTTTGACAGTTGAACGAAAAAATATCGGTATATTTAAATCATTATATAATGGACAGTGTAGTAATTTTACTATCAATGTTAATAACAACTAAACATATGTTTTTAAATTCTTGTTAAAAGTGTTATGTAATAATTGCTAATAAATGTTAACGTCAAATGATTTATTCCAATTGAGTATAATCACTTTGCTGCCTAGGCAGTAAAGCAACCACTTTTCCTGCCTAAAACACTTTGCTGCCTAGGCAGGAAAAGTAATTCTTTGCTGATTGATATGTGTCAGCAAAATTAATATTTGCTGCCAATCGGAGAAAAAATTATGTTACCCAAGTTTTTGTTGAACTACAATCCTTGAATTCTCAAAACATTTGAATTTGTCCATTATCGACCTAGGTAATAATAGAAAAAATAATTAACCACCAATAGAGAAATTCAACTCCAGTTAGCTAGAAGAAGCAATTTTAAACATCACAGCTAGTATTGGGAGTGGATTTTTTATGTTGGTAGATAGTGTTTTATTAAAAAGCTCCTTATCATAACCTTGATGTTTAGCAGCAGACACAACAATATGAACTCAATAAAAATGCAATAAACGTATACGATATTGTTTCATTTGTTTCTCCGCAAAATTATAGCCTCGTTTATTCATAGTAAAAGACAATGACGTTGCAAAACAAAATTTTGTGATGTTGCCAGCGTATAGACTTTTTCTTTATTCAAAGGAAATTGAAAAAGGGACCCATTGGCGGACATTGGAATTATTATTTTTATTATTATTATTATTATTAATATTATTATTAGGTACAATAAGGTATGGGCAGGGATCCTAGGATCCATAAGCTGAATTATAAAATAGGCACGATGAAATCAATCAATTGTATCCTAATTCCTCCAAAAAGGTGACGTAACAAAACTCTAAAAATACTAATAATATACTTAGAAGACCTGTCACTGGGAACAGTGTAACTCTGGAGTGGATCCAAGGTCACAAAACAATCGCTGGCAATGAAAAAGCTGACGAACTTGCCAGAGCAGTATCGCCAACCCTGATAAACGGACCCGAACCAGCTGTCGGCATTCCCAGAGGCTCAAATAGGTCATGGTTTAAGGGGTGGGTAAAAGCACAATACAATAAACAACCAAACAGCAAAAAACCTGTATGTTATATAGCTTATAACTTCTTACCTTATTGAACCAATTATATATTGAATAAGTATTCAATTCATTGTCTAATTCACTTTTCATATTATATTTTTTAGTAATATCAATCAAACACTAGTATAGTTATTTGAATTTTTGCAATTAGCAATAAATTATTTAAAACGTCACTTCTGCTTTTGACATACATCATACACACTGGATAAAATAATTCGATCTACTCCTATATATACAAAACCTTGATAATATTATATATGTGTCTCTATGGCCGAATGGTTTGGTGCTCTAATTTGGGATAGCGAGGTCGCAGGTTCGATTCCGGGTGTTGATGAAAATTTTTAATTATTATATATTGTGTCGTTTGTAGAAATAATCAATAGTAATACCCCTAGGGTCTTGATAATACCGAGATAATTTTGTCATAGAGAATGCTGAAAGCGTGTTGCTTGATAATAGCCCAAGGCCGCAGGCCGAGGGCTATTATCCTTGAGCAACTCGCTTGAAGGATTCTCTATGACAAAATTTTGAGTATTTATCAAGGCCCGAGGAGTATTCGATAAGATAATTTTTTACTTTGTAGGGACGTGATGCAGTTCCTCGCATCTACCTGCGTTAATCCCTTTTCGAACGGAGGGTAGGATTAAGACAGGTCTGCAGTTCCTCACACTATTGTTTGTAGGGTAGCACAATAATGCACCTGTTTATAATAATTTGTCTTCAGTTTCAATTTCCTAACCTAACCTAACCTAACCTAACCTAACGAAAATCATTGATTTAATGTTGTGTTTCTGTTTTTTATTTTACTTATATTTGTTCATATTTAATATTTACTAGCGGTATTTCTTCTGCTGCGGTGTGTTTCTGTTTGTTTATTTCATATGTATTGGTTCTGTTTGTTTCTTTTTTATTTTGTATTTTATTGTTATTATTTGACAAAAATATAATTTCATATTGAAACATTTACTAGCAATATGTAAATATTACCTAATCAAAATCCCTCGCACTGTCATTGTGGACTTTGCTACCTGATACCTAATCCCTTACCCTTCGTATGCTGCGAGGAACTGAACACAAATTTTGTACCTACCTGTTAATGTGCGAGGAACTAGACGACTTGGCTTTGTAGATATCAAAAAATTGATTGTCAATCTGACATTTAATAATTTTAAATACACAATTTATTAGTTTTAATCAGTTTGACGTTTAACCAAACTGAAAACACGACATGTAGGGTATTATCGCTCTAATCCAGAGGTGATTGGATGAAATTTGACACATGATTGGTTACTATATTTAGTAAAAAATTATCTTCAATATAATCATACGTCATGTGACCTTTTCATTATACACACCTATTATCCACGGGTGAATTATGTACGTCATTATATTTAAAGAAGCACACGTAAAATGTTAAAATTATCAAATAGTCGTGGACACAAATTATTATATTAAAAAAAGAAAAAACTTAGATCAATATATTAAGTGACATTTTTTAAATCTGTTTGATGAATTATGCAGTGGGATATCAGGATGTCTCATTTTCGAGATTTTTCCAAGACTGGTTGTCTCCCCTAATTTAATATGGTTTCTAGGCGGATTTTTAGAATTATATAGTATTGTAGAACTATTTTTTATCGTGGGTCTACAAATTATTTTATATATGTTGGCAGCGGTTTCAATACTAATTCCTTCATTCTTGTATGTCAAACTTCTGAAGTGTTTTGCTCTGGTCATCATTTTCTTTTTCATACCTAACGTGTGGTGATTGTAATTTGATTTGTTGTCTATTAGGTAATGTAGATTTTAACCAATTGAATTGTTTTATTTCATCATTTAGTATGGATCTACATCAAGTAAAAGTCTCAATCTATTCAATAAAAATGGTCTTTACCTCCTTGGAGTATAATATACTATAAAAACAATCCTCTGGATGTATCCAAAATTATGTTAATATTAATAAATAGAGAAATTTGGCCAGAAGACGCAATAATTGTCAACTTTACAGCTAGTAGTGGGAAAAATAACATATGTTGAAACAATTAAAATACTGGAAATTATTTTTTACGATTAGCCTATTTTTTCATGTCTGAAGGTAATAAAAGAAAAAAATCTAAATGGTCGCAACTTTTTCCTCTAAATTATCCATGACCACTGGACTAATATTAAACTGTGATAATTTTATTCAATATATTAAGTTGATAAACTCATGAAATAAAATTTAGCATAATGCATTCAACCTTTAATTACTTTGGTATTTAAATGGCGTCAACGCGAATTTTACCTTGCACGAAAACGTGTGTTAAATATTTCAAGATCTTTAAAATTATATTTAAACAGTATTACACAATTTTTTTTCTTTAGTAATAATTGATAAGTAAATACAGTTCATGCTAATAGGGTTCGATCTAATTTTACCCCAGTGATAAATGATATACGGTGTGTATTGTATTGTTTGCGGTGAAAGACGATGGTTTTAAAAGATAGGAACCTTTTAACTTTTACTGGTAATCACAGGTATGAAGAATCGTAAATATTTTTAAATTTATATTAAAAATAAATTTGTCCACGACCACCTAATAAGTTAATATTTTACCTCCTAACAAAAGGTATATGGTACCCAAATATCTACTGACGTGAATTATGGTTCATAATACAGTGGAGTGTATAAATATTGAAATTTTCAGTATTGATACTTTTCATAACGATATTTTCTAATATTAAGTATTTTTTTTATGTAGCTGTCACAACATTTGAGGTTAGTAATGCCAAATCGTTACTATTTAATAATAGCTATTTATGCCAACAGTTACGAAATGCCTAACGCACAAGTTACACAAAATTTCATTTCGTAACGTATTGCATACAAGATTTTTTCTAATTTTGAAGAAAGTAGCAAAAAAATAAAATTTAATATAATTGATAAAAAATTTGGAAAACATAAATTTAGGTTGTTGCTGTTACTTCATGTTAGTTGTCAGTTTGACACTTTGTAAAAAGTCTAGACGGAAGGTTTTTAGCGAGATTGATTTATTTCTAGATTAATTTTTAAAAAATGAGTGATTTAAGTTCTGAAAAGCTACCAAGTGATAATGAAGAGGCAGCAGCTCTATTATCAGTAATTCCCAAAAAATCAAAGGCAGTTTATGATTTGGCATACGAAAAATATATAGAATAATTTTGAAATACATTTTTCGTCACCAGTTGCATGAAATTTTACTTTATGCAACTAGTTACAAAAAGTAAGACGTTTCATAATGTCAATCAGTTTTAAAAAGTGTCACTTTATATGTCAAAATTAGAAAATAGTATTTTATGCAACGATCATGTAATGATAGCCGTTAAGACACGAGCATGTTGTAGGATACGAAACGAGCTACAGGCGAGTTTCGTATCCTTATTCCTTTCGTATCCCTATTTCGTATATAATATGCGAGTGTATTAATGGCCATTACATGAAAGTTGCATACAATATTTTTTCTACTCTGATAAATAAGAATTATTTAATTAATAATTATCATTTATTATAAAAAAAAAACCAGAACATTGAAAGGAACTTCAACAAATATTTGACAACTGTTAAAGTGTCACTTAATAGGTTTGTTCGCCTGCAATAAAAGTGTAACACTGAGCTAATATAAATTTGAAAAATCGAGGTCCATCTGTGAAAAAATGCGTGTAAAATTTCTAAATTTGGGACTATCTATGTATATTGCATTCGTATATCTACTGCAAGAAGCATTAAAAAATAAATAAAATCGTATAGCTCAGTGCTACACTTTTATTGCAGGGAACAGACCTAATATAATTAATTTCAGAAATGTCAACCAGGTATCCATGGCTATATATACTAAATATTGTGCGAATGTCGCATTTCTATTGACTTAAAAATCTGTATCATAATGATATTCATTATGATACAGATTTTAGTCTTTTAATAAGTATATTATAAAACAGGAGTAGAAAAATGAAATTAAGGGTCGTCGACAAAGTATAGTATTTTACTCGCAATTTATGGCCAATATTCACTCGGGTGACTTGGGTCCCTCGCATGCGGCTCGTGACGCAAACGTCACCCATCGTGAATATTGGCTATTATAAATTGCTCGTTCAATAACATACTATTAATTAAAGGTTACCCAAAATGTAGATATTGAGATTATGAAATTTGCCAGAAGAATAATAATTGATAATTTTAAAATTCTTAGATCCAATAAAATCTTTTTGATGGAACAAGGACCAAGTAGTAATAACAATCTCGAAGTTCTTGCGAAAGATATCTGGTGTTCATGTGGTCTGTTGACATTTTGAGGATGTGTGTTCTCTCCCACGAAACACGTCATGATCCAATGCCCTTTCCAGTCGGTTTAGAGCTACCTTTGATTCATTTACTGGAGGAAGGTTTAGCATTGTCTCTAGTGCCGCTGTAGGAATAGTCCTCATTGTCCCTGTAATGCCAATGCATGCAAGTCTTTGGACCTTGCTTAGTTTCAGCATTGCAGATGTTTGTCTAATCTTTGGCCAGCAGACCAGGGATGCATATGTTATCATGGGGAAGGTTGAACTCGTATCAAATAGGAGATTCACAATGTCTGTGTTCTTGAATTCACAAAATATTTGAATTTGCTCATTATCGGCATAGGTTGATAATAGAAAAAACCATATTATTCTCAACTTCACAGCTAGTAGTGGAAAATATTAATTTTAATTATCTGTGTTTTTTTGTAAGTCTTTTTTTCTTTTAATTATTCTGAAACTAATTTCGTTTATATTTATAGTTTGGTAGTAGGAAGTTATGCACTTGTAAAGGAGTGGTGTGTGAAGAATCAATTTGAAGCGTACTTAGTTTATTAAATAAAAAAATCGTTTTCATTAACTTCAGTATCTGTAAATCTAATTTTACAGACAATAGGTACCAACTTACAAAAAAAATTTATTTCTTTTGTCGAATATAAGCACTGCAATTATTGCTAACCTTGAATGTTATTCTATCTAATGATTACAATATATTTTTACATCAAGATTATTTTAAATTTTCTTCCAACAGCAGAAACACCATAATATCCACACATTAATAAAATAAACAATTATCCATTTTTGCGGTTATGTAATATTTAAACATTGTCTTTGTATTGTTAAAATTAGTGTTTGCCATGAATCCCATCGGTTATTATAAAGAGATTACGGATTTTTCGATGACCCCACCAATATAATTTCATAAGAATTTATTGCGTGAGTCCGAAATCAATGAATTTCTAAGTAATTAAGTTTATTTTAAACATTTCATATGAAATAATCAAATTATATTACTCAAACTAGCAAAAAATATTTAAATAATAGTTATTTGTTTAACTAGGCAGCAAAGTAGTAGTCAATCTACTTTGCTGCCAAGTTGAACATATAATTTCTTCTCCGATTGTTCATAATGAGGATATTGTATTTGCAAATTATTACAATTCCGACAATCTCTATTTTGGTTGGTTGCTATGGAAATGTATAATCACAGGCAGCAAAGTAATCACTTTGCTGCCTAGGCAGAAAAGTAACCACTTTGCTGCCTAGGCAGGAAAAGTAATACTTTGCTGATTGATATCAGTCAGCAAAATTAATATTTGCTGCCAATCGGAGAAAAATATAATTTTTTCTACAAACGTCAAAAAATGACAAGGTTCGCGCATTGACAACAGTACAACAGTACGCGAAGTGACCCTTTTTTTCATTCTCCTTGTTACCATGACCCCGTGCGCGAAGTAGTGTGCGAAATGCTTACTTCGCGCACTGCATGTAAACCATATGGGATTTTTATGTTTCAATCTTTTTCTACAAACGTGTTAAAAATGGCATTTTTAGCACTCCATAGAAGCCTTAAAAATGTTACTTTAAGACACTGAGTGCCTTAAAATGTTAATGGCACTGCTGGTAAAAGTGAATTGTCAAATTTTGAAAGCAAACGTCAAAATATTTAGATTTTATTTAATAACATTAATATTAATGGTACAATTTGTACAATTTGACAAATTAATTTCCTGTACTGCTGTTTTACCATTTTCCGTGGATAAAACTACGTTTTAAATAAAACTAACAAACGTCTGACAGATGCATCAAAACATTCGTAAAGTTACGTGGGGAGACTGTAACTGAATATAATTTCCGGCAGCACCTTTATAACATTAACTATACTCGATGGTCGAAATTCTGTACAGTGACTCATCGCTCTTACTGTCCATAAAATCAGTTGCAGAAGCGAACTTCATGAGCGCATCATTTTTGAAGGGCTCTTAATAGTCCTAAATAAAAAGCATTTCTCTCTAGAATACATATGGCAACTGCGCTTTAACCAAAGTGTTGATTACATCTCACTTTACAGAATTTCGACTATCGAGTATATTCTACTTAATATCATGTGATTATAAACGAATTAAGAATTTAAAAATGATCCTTGGTCTAACGAGATTTAAGTTTAATGTCATTGAACCAAATATTTTACAACCAAACATCTAGAAAATATTATGTTGCAAATAAATTTAAATTACAATACATTATCTTAACCTACCTTTATTTTATCTGCTTAGTTAAATTTGAAAAAGGTTTGCGGTGTAATTAATATAATGTATATTGCTTGTTTTATTTTTCTATGGTTTGATTGCTTCCAATCTAGGCTATATGTCTAGAAATAAATTAATACAACTGTGATTATAAAATTATCTTTTTTTATTAGTCGGATAGTGCAAAACTATGATAATTAAATCTGTTATAAATGTGGCGAATTAAATATTCTCATCTGCCTAGTTAACTGGGTTAGGTTAGTTACTGTCTCATCAAATATTTCAACTTTGGCATTTGCCAATATAGCAAGCAAGGCTACAGCTGCTTGTTTGCTCTTGACGTTACATCTGCATTCGTCCTAAATGAAGTTGAAGAACAAAAAGTAATTCCTTAGTAATTATAGTTATTAGTAATCTCAATTTTCGAATTATAATAAAAAAAGTTATATTATTCACAAGTACCAGTGACAGCCTTGAAAAATATCATAATTTTACTATTGTAGATCTTCTCTAAGAAAGTTGCAATCCGAGTATCGTTCTAATTTTTTTCAACTTTTTACCAAGGTCAATATGAGAATAAGTAGATCATCAGCGTAGAAGAATGGAATGAAATTGAATTGTGGTCAATGATTAGAACTGATCATGAGGAGTTCCCATAAATATTTATCTGATACCTAATTTTTCTGAATTAGCCACTACTTCTATATTTGTAAACAAAGATTCTCTCTAATAACCGTTTCACACGTACGAGAATTATTGCGAAATTTACTCTGAAAATAATATTGATTATTTTTTTCACTTGTCAAAATCTGACATTTTGGTGGTTTTAACCAATAGCAATACATTATTCTAGCCAATCATTCGGTATTATACTGATAATTATGCTTCCTCATCGATAAAACCTTGTTTACATCGAAACGTCAAAATTTTACTTTGAATTTGTCATTATTGACAACTAAAAGCGCTTTCAAAAATCCTTTTAAATTGTTGAAAAAAATAATCTTCCCAAATACAACTCGCTCTTCAAATTTTATCACATAATTTTTTATTTTCATCACTCAAACTTGTTTATTTGAGGCAAAAACATTCAAACAAACCGAATTTAGATAAAATCACTCCTCCTAACGGAGTCGTGATTTTATCAAATCGGTTTGTTTTCATATTTTTGCCAAATAAACAAGTTTTCGTGGAAAAGAAAAAATTATCGATAAAATTTGAAGCACTCGTGGTATTACCTTTGATTATTTTTTTCACTTGTCAAAATCTGACATTTTGGTGGTTTTAACCAATAGCAATACATTATTCTAGCCAATCATTCGGTATTATACTGACAATTCAACTCATGTATAAAAAATCGCATATGCCTCAGTGTAATTGTCACTTTGACACCGGCAAAAGTTAGCTTTAACTTTTTCAGCGACAATCCCACTCATGTATAAAAATTCCCATTTGTGAATACAAAAATCGTAGTTTGCTATCGGCTAAATAGGAAGGAAGAGAATTTGCAAGTGGATAAAAATATCGGATAAATTTCGTTACCGTAGCAACGCTAGCATTTACTGTTTGTTTATCAAGAGTTGGGCGTCGCATCAGTTTGACAATTGTTAATGTCAAAAACAGAAAGAATTAAACAGCATATAACAATTCCAAAAAGTATGTCGAGATTTGGTTTAATTGAATTGAGTTTTTTATTCATGGGATTGTCTTACCAAATACCACGCGAGCTCAGATCTAGCAGGATATTTTTTCCGATGGTTTTCTCATACTTACTTTCATGTAGGTAATTTAACTCGATCTGTTCTGACAAAATCACTCGAGCTACGCTCTCGTGATTTTGTCAGAACAGCTCTCGTTAAATTGCCAATGAAACAATGAAAACAACCACAAAAAATATCCGGCTAAATCTGAGCTCTTGTGGTATTACTCCCGATAATTATGCTTCCTCATCGATAAAACCTTGTTTACATCGAAACGTCAAAATTTTACTTTGAATTTGTCATTATTGACAACTAAAAGCGCTTTCAAAAATCCTTTTAAATTGTTGAAAAAAATAATCTTCCCAAATACAACTCGCTCTTCAAATTTTATCACATAATTTTTTATTTTCTTCACTCAAACTTTTTTATTTGAGGCAAAAACATTCAAACAAACCGAATTTAGATAAAATCACTCCTCCTAAGGGCCCTTTCGCACCAAGCCAGTCCAGTCCAGTCGAGTCAAGTCAAGTCGGTCGCTTCAGGATTGGAATCATTAACTTACCGTTAAAAACAAATGTAATGTGAAATTTACGTTCACACTAGGCGCGTCGCGTCAAGTCCAATCACGTCAACACTTGTTAAGACTGATTGCGACTCAGCCGGTTGAATATTTTTATGCCAGTCGTGACAGTCGCTTGTACATGTACAATGGATGTGGAGGCATTAATTGTGTTGGTGCAAGGAAACGAGCCAATATATGATCCTAAACACCCAAAGCACAGAGATCGGGATTTTATTGTCCGGAAATAAATGATTGAAAGAACCGAACAGTGGTCTTCTTGTGTGTATTGGATGAACCCAATACAAATGTCTTTTCTTCATACGCCTTCTTCTATGTAACCGCCGTAAAATTATCGCCCGAAGTAGTGCATCCATCATAATACAGATTCTGCAGAATACTGACGCTTGACGCGACGTGATGCGACCAGTGCGAAAGCAAATTTTGACGTGACTTGACTTGAGAAGACTTGACTGGATGCGACTAGACTGGACTGGCTTGGTGCGAAAGGACCCTAACGGAGTCGTGATTTTATCAAATCGGTTTGTTTTCATATTTTTGCTAAATAAACAAGTTTTCGTGGAAAAGAAAAAATTATCGATAAAATTTGAAGCACTCGTGGTATTACCTTTGATAATTTTAATATGAATTTTGAAAACATTTCACTGCTTGACGGTTTGACATATAATATTTTAACCACTAAAAAATTCATAAGAATTCATGTCATACGCCTGCGCAGTAAGATTGTTTTTGGGATAAGTTTTCACGATTAAGATTTACATATTGACATTTCTAAATAATCAGAGATTTGCGCTTATGTTGAGGTCTTCGCTTTCCTAAATAAAGAATTAATGGTTGAAAACGACAACAAATAATGACACATGACTCCATTATTGTTTTTATCCTATTTTCGGCTCCAGTGTCGATTCTCGTGCATTTTCTTTTTTATTGTCTTAAAAAATATATATTTTTTCTCCGAAAACTTTGGCAATAATTCTATGACGTGTAAAACAGCAAAAATTATTCTTATGAAAATTTTCAGACTAAATTTTGCAATAATTCTCGTACGTGTGAAACGGTTCTGAGTAGAGTGAAGTGTGGGTTTGCTCTTTCACTAGGAAGTTGCAATTTTGATGTTAAAAATGATACGAAAACAAACTTGAAATTAAAATAAAAAAATCCAATTCGATGAATTTAACTTCCTCTTCCTTCCAGGATATTTCCTAAAACTGTACAATAAATACAGAAGGTTCTTTCTAACCAACATCCTCTTTTTTAGACTTTTTTCAATCGTTAATTGAATTGAACAAGAAATTTGCTCTAATTTACTAACTAATAACCGAAAATCAAGCGACCGTAAAAAGGTAATTGAAGCGGTTTTATTTCCGTCACGCTTGGTTGGATTTAGCTAAGGATGACTTACAACCTCGGAAATTTGTCGAGACTATATTAAAATAAGATACGAGAAAAATTATATACCGATTTATTTCGTTAGGTTTGTCAAAAGTGATTGGTAGTGTTGAATGTGGCGAAATGTTAACCGTTATAAAAAAGTAAGTTTTTCGTATATTTTGCGCAAAAGTAGTGCCATTATTACATGGGAAGACATAGACATTCATTTATTTTTTATTTAACAAGAAGTTTTATCCAAAACTATTCCTATTAATAGTTTTTTGTTAGACATTTTAAATAAAATGCTATAACTCTAACCAGAGAAAAATAATAATAGTAAACAATATGACCTATTAACCATAAAAGAAAAAGTACCGAATTTACGTTGTTTAATAAACAATTTGGCTGTATTTTGTTCAATAAAAAAGTATTCATTTTGAGTAACTAGGCCAATAAAATATTGTTATCATAATTTATGTTATAAAAACATGAGAGAAATGAGGATGGGATTACTCTAAGGCAACTTGTGCAACAAAACAGTTAATCTGTCGAAACCGCGAACTGATATCTCTTGCCATTCCAAAGATATTGGCATTTCTTGTTGAGTATTAATGGCCGTTTGCACTAATAGAAGCATAAGCTTAGAATAGCTATGGCGAGTTTAAAATTTAAGGGTCGCTCAGTTAAAGTTCAGTTGCACCAATGTTTTTGCTCTGCTTCTTAGCTAAGTGTTTAATACATTTATTGTCAATCTTGCTATTTAAGTTGAGTTTCATTAATTTCTCTATGGTTTCTGATGACTTTTCGTATTTGTAGTTTGAAGTAACGTATTAAAAGCTGTTAAAAGTCAATACTTTGAAAATCAAAGGATTTTATTCTTGTTTTTTAAATGAGAAAATTGTTTATAATGGAAAACACAATAAAAAATAAGAAAATCAGATCAGCCATTTATACAGTTCTGAAAAAAGAATTTTCATCCAATTCTTCATAATAGTTTTTACGGTTGTACCGTCTTCTTGGAAATTCATTTTCAAGAATATCCAATACTTCCAAATCATTCTCCATAAACATCCTTCTCCAAAAATGAAAAGAAACACACCTGAAATAGGAAGACAGAAAACGAAAACTCGAAAAGAGATAAAACATTGACATACCTATATCAATCAAAACACAAGAATGTTAGGTTAGAAATCTCCACTTTGAGGATAAGTGGAGATTGAGCGAGCGATTTTTGAAGCTTTGCTAGGTGCAGCTTCTAAAAATGAATATTTGTTCGTGGTGCAAAACAACACTTTCTTAAAGCGCCACTCAACTTTATAGGTCGACTCAAATATCAATTGAAGCAAATGGCAATAAGGATTGTTGCAAAGACCCCCCCCACTGCTTACTTAATACTTTAACGCCCCTATCCTTGGAAAATATAAGCTTTAAATTAGTATATTGTGTAACAAAGGCAGGAAATGACCTTGGATTACTCGTACTTACAAATATGTGTCGGCAAAGTAAATTCAATAGCCTTTTTGGTGTGCGTCATCGTTTGTTAATGTTCTTCTAACACATTACGTTGAAAGAAATGGAAAAAAGGCAGGTCTGTGGTTAATTCTTATCAAAATATCAAAATAATGGACTGTTTAAACGTATTACCTACAAACATCAACCCTAATATTCGACTTAAAAAATTTGATTGGTTTATGTCTAGATTACGTGCAAGCGCGACCTATCAATCGGGCGTTCAAAATACGATGAAGGTGTTACTTTCGTAGCGACCATGTGTCTTAAGTCTTTTTCCAATCTCTCACTAACAGTTCTCGTCAGTGTGAACTTGTTCACGGTCCATTATTATTTATAAAAAGTGAATATTAATCTTATTGTTATATTTATTTAGGTAACACAAAAACATGCCAAGATATACGGAAAAACATCAGCATTTTGATAGTTCTCGAAAATTTTCAGTTAGAAAAAGAAGCTGGTGATTATTAATTTTATAGTCTTTTTGAATTTGGCTGAATACGATCTTGATAATGTTATTTATCAAATGTCAAAATAATAAATAAAATAAACGACATACCCAAAACCCGGATTATACGTCACTAACGATGACGCATACCAAGAAGGCTATTTGATACATATAAGAATGTACCATAGTCACAGACAATAAAAGAGGACAGATACGAATCCCGGCAAAACATCAAAGGATTTTCAACTCCGATTTCAATGACCTTGGACCTTTAACTTGGTATTGCCGCGATGCTGCTAGTTTAAAATATTTTCAGAATTTCTTACCAAATTGCAATGTTGACTTGGGGACAATAACAGTTTCCAGTGCCGGTTCTTATTTACTTTTCTTTCCGAATAAAATTTATTTGGACAGTCTCTATATGAACAATACACTCCCCCGTGATGTTTATTCATTTTATTAAAATAATATACTAATGTATACTATTTTCAGTTAATTTTAACACAACCTACAATCGATTAGTCAAATAACACAAATAGTGTCAAAATGGCGTTTGGTATTTTGATTTTTGAGCCAAGCCGTCACGGTTATTGTGCATGGTTGCCAAAGATGGTTAGTGAAAAAAAGTATATATTTATGGTATGAATTTTATACATTATAATCTTTTAAATTGTAGAATTCTTTTAATGTTAATGAAATTGATGCAAAACAAGTAATTGTCCAATATTTGTATCTGTATACCTAACTATCACACTAAAATAATGCTTATAAAATATTCGACCTATGATCGTGAATTAAGGGAAATATTATGCAAATTGATAACCCTGTTGAAAAGTTTCGCGAAGCGGCCCGAACGAAGTCGACATACGACGATGGAGCTTTAAATGGGTATGTCCTTTTCCCTTTTTTTTTTACTGTTCTCTGTCAAGCTTTTGCATCTGTTCTCTTTTATAATCTGTGTCATAGTAACACATTAAAAATTTTGCCAAAAAGTAGAGCACTTGAAATAGTTAGGCTCTTATCAAATGTTATTGTTTATGAAATTTCTGTTCAGGTCAACATTTATTCCAATACTATTTTTGTTCGGTTTTTTCCAATAGCAAGTATAATAATCTTCATATATAATTAAAAACGGATAGATATAGATAATTTGAAATTTGTATCCCAAAAATAAACTTTCGACCCCTAATTTTATGAAGAAATTTTGTGGCATGTGCTGAGATAACCAGTTTCTTAGATTTCTAGTAGGTACTGGATAACCATGTATAACAATTTTCCTGTAGCCGTCCCGAAAATAAAACTTTCGGTATGATTTATTAAATCGAAAATGAAACTTTACACAAATTGTACCGAAAGTTTCCATTTTCGGAATTTTTTGTTTTACTTTCGTGCGAATTTTTTTCCTTTCGGTACTAGTTTCAATATCTATGTAGGCGACCTTATAGCAATGACATTTATGGAGATTTTATTATGACATCGCTTGTCAAAATTAATTTGTTGATAGTTCCACTGTATTTTCAATTTTTCGATCCAAAAATGGACATCGACAACGAAAGTGACGAGGAAATAATTATTACTGGTCCATATTTAAATAGTTTATTATAACATAACAAAGCAATACAACATGATAATAAGAAGTAGAAAACACAAAAACAAAAACAGCAAACGCGAAAAGGTGGAAAAAAATGTTGGAATATTTTTATGCAAATAAAAACAAAACTGACAAATGTCGTTGTCAGTTTTATCAAAACAGCTATGTGAAACGGGCGGCAATCTGACCAATCACTAGTCTGCAGATATGCCAACTTAAATTCAAATCGCTCCTCTTAGTTTAAAAACAAGATATAGACTTTGCACGTCAAATAATATCGGTTTGGTCCGAAGTTATAAACAAATAACAATTATTTACAATATTATTAACAAAAAAATTTAAAACCCGATGCTATTGATCATGCCGTTTTTATATTAAACCTTATTATGCCCTCAAAGTCTTATGATCAGAACCATGAACCGTTAATTTAACTCGTATTTGTCTAAATTTTTGTTATAAATTCGATATCTTCTGTATGTTCCTTGTGGTATATCATTCATTCTTTTTTTAATTTCTTGGGAAATTAAACCACAATATTTTTGAATTCTTTATTTCAACGTTTCGGTAGCGTTCCAGCTACCGTTGTCAAGAAAAATAAGTAAAAATTGATTTTTATCCCTAACTGACACAACGGAAAAAAATTTGACAACTAGACAATCAAAAAAATTTTGAAGTTTAAGACTGCAAAATTTTGTTATCAAATTTTTATTAAGGTCCATTCATAGTAGATCATATCTCTGGTAAAATGTGAAATGAAATTTTCATTTTATGACATTCCAACGATATGATAGTCTACTAGAAATGGAATCCAGTGAAGTGCCCGTTCCAGGAACGGTTTTTTTAATTGGGATAGCGCGTTTTTTTCGCTTATATTGGAAATGTTGTTAATAAATTGCATTTGTTGTTACTTCTTTTGTGTATGATTATTTTTGTTTTCAAAATATGTATACTCAGTTTTGTGATTTTGTGTATTGAAATGTGTATCGATTAACAACTATTCAAATTATAAATCATAAGAAAACCTGGATAAAAACTTATGATGCTATCCTGATAACGCAGGTAATTGATTATTGGAAATTTCTCTTTCTAACATTGGTAACCAAATTTGACTACATTCGGCTGAAATACTAGCTACACATTTATCTGCATTTAGTTGTATTAAAGCACTTTCTTTGATTTTTCGTCTTTTGTTATTGGGTTCTTTTAATATTATTTTTGACGAATCCCATTGAATTTGACGACCCTCTTCCCAAGCATGTTTGCAAATAGCTGACTTAAAGAATTCCCTATCTTTGATATATTTTTTGTGTTCGTTAATTCGCACTTTCAATGGTCTAGATGTTTCACCTAAATAAAATTTGTCGCATTCACATGATATTTGGTATATGCAGTTTTTTGAAGATTGTTCTTCATTCTTTGGTTTCGTTTTTGTTAATATTGATCTTAATGTATTATTCGATTTAAAACTAGTTCTACTATTGAATTGATTACCAATTTTTTAAATTATTTCTGATAAACCCTTAACATATGGTATTGTCAAGTTTCTAAAAATTATGTTAGCTGAATTATTAATATTATTGTTATGGGGTATTAACAATGAGTCCCTCTCTATATGCTTAATCTCCTTATTTACAAATTCTGCAGGGTAATTATTGTAATTTAATATCTTTTAAAAAAGTTTTCTCCTTTGTAAACTGATCATCACTAGAACAAATGATTCTGGCCCTATCGTATAAAGATTTTACTATCCTTTTTTTAACGCTTATAGAATGATTAGAGTCAAAATTCAAATATTTATTTATATTTATTTATTTTATTTATATTTATTTCACGTTGAAATAAAGAATTCAAAAATATTGTCGTTTAATTTCCCAAGAAATTAAAAAAAGAATAAATTCGATATTTTCAATATTATGTAGCTCACTAACTGCAACTGATTTAAATATAAATACAAAAATCTTATCGCATTAAAATGTTATTAAAATTGTTATCAACTTACTTGCCTCATCATTAGTTCGATTCTGGAAAAATTCTGTTTCGAAAAACAATATCGTTTATAAATGTCAGTATCCCGATAATCCTGATCGGTACAATTTGTTTAGACGAGAATTTGTGAATTGTATCAATAGCAAAAATGGTAAAATTGGGTGAGCACAGCCAAAAGGAGAATAAACCTCTAATAATGAGGAAAACTTATAATTCTTACTTCAGGTATAATTTTTCCATTCATAAACTAAAAATTTTACTCTTTTTAATTTTTCTGTTTCATAAAACTTATCTGCATCGTTGCGATTATCAAGAAATATTCATTATCACAAGTTGACTATAGTATATCAGTGAAAATAATTTTTAAATATTTATAAATTTTGTTTTTCCTTAAAAATCACTTTTTCATTTTTATATAATTTATAATATTTGAATTTGCTGCAGTGTATCGAGTTGTTGGGTTTGTATTTTACCGGTTAATTTTGAGTTTATCAATAAGAAACTTTTTTCTAAGATATATAGGTACTTAAAAAACTGTCAACTATTCAAAACGCAATACCAAAGGTAGGGATTATTCGAGTTAAATTGCTGAAGAAACAGTTTGGTCATTCAAACAATACAAATTTAACCGGTATCAATAGATAAAGACATCGAATGTATTGAATCTTGTTTTTCAATTTTGCCTCCACTCAAGTTGCTGCTACCATTTGATTCAAATGATGTGAATTTGGCACCATTCCAATTTTTTTTCCCTATTGCACTCGTACTTCGTGTTTCCATCAACGTTTTAAATATACTACTCTATAATATTATCTCTTCTTCTAAAATAGAGGTTCAGACTTGATACGTCTAGCTTCTTTTCATTAATTTTCAATTCCAAATAAATGGTTTTGTAGTAAGTTTTCTCTCCACACAAATTTTTCTATTTTTCCAGTTGACGCTGTTACATTGACCTTTCTCCCCTGCAATGAATTTTTTTTAATATTTATTCCATTTTAGTTTTCCCTGAAACAATTTGGCATATCAAACACTTAATTTCTGGTTCAAAGTATCTGACTAAAATTTATTTTTTTTTTGACATCACAAAAAGGAGTATGTAAGTACTTATTTTTCTATATCATTTTAGTCCTCTCCATTACATTTTCACATATTAGATGTGCAATCTTGTAAATGTAATAATTCAATTTCTGGCTAAAATTTATATTATTTCCCGAAAGTTACATCTGACGGTCTACAGAAAAAAATAATAGGGCATGTCCACGACAGTTGACATTGACAATTCTACGATGGTAAAACAATAAACAATAGACACGATGAAAAATTATCAAACAACAAACAACTATTAACCTATATTATATAGTATTAAATATGCCAGCTCAACAATTAAAATATCTTTAAAAGTAGGTACACTGAAGCAAAACCAACCAAACTCAAACTCACAAACACATCTATCATTATAAATCAGCATAACCACAATATTAAGCACCACGTGTACTGAACGCTTTGTTTATTGTTTTGCCACCAGCGAGTTGTCAAAATAGTTTGTGACGTCACGTGGACATGCCCTATAGCTATGTTCTCGGGTCACAATACGAACCGATTCCGAATCTGTAATTAACTATATTTATTCAAAATGTGCGAAGCAGAAAAAGGCGATTATATATAATATACAAGGGCAGGAATATTGGGAAAGCGGCAAAGAGACCCGCGAACACAGAACTATTACTAAAAATTCAGAACTGAGCAAAACACGAACGACAATTTTGAAAATGCGCATGCGATCAGTCCCTGAATTAGTTCGTAATCAGACCGATCAGACCCGCGAACAAAGCTAATACTCCACTTATTCTCTTTTAAACTATCCTGGCGAGGCACCAAAGCAGTGAGCTGCAAAGTACAGTATTTCATATTTCAAAAACCACACAAGGATATGCTAAAGCCGAGAATAGTAGCAAATGGTTGGTAAGAAGCAACACTAACAAAGTACTTTGTCCTAATGTGCTATTTTCAAAATTATTGGGAAAAAAGGAATACCGAGTCCGGTCAACTATACGAAGCAACGATTTTTCGACTAATTTTGCAAAAAATAATTGACAGAACTCACCAATTTAGAAGATTGTCCGTCGAAAAATTTGTGGGTTATTCAGAATTTTCAGAGAACAATCCTAAATAGTATATAGTGCGGAAAGTGACATTTTTCACACGAGTGAGAAGTATTGTATCACGAGTGCAAGTCGAGTGAGACAATCCCACTAGTGTGAAAAATAACTTTCGCACAAGCTATGTACACTATTTTTCCTACGACCATGCGATATACCTGTAATATCTTGCGTTTTTATGTAGATGTGAGTGGTTTTACATATGTGTATTTGTAATTACAGTAATTGTGATTTTTATGCGATGGAAAAGAGTGCCTTTATAAAAAAGTTGAAATAAATATTGGTACACAAAATATGACGAACAACTAACAAAAATTAGAAACAGAACATTAGAAATAAAACTGTTTTTGTTACATAAATATTGCGATTCAGAATTAATTATTTATTTGTAAAAATTGAAAGTAATAAATTATTGGACAAATCAACTTAGAAAATACGCATTAGACATATACATAAATTTGCGGGGTAAATAGACTAGCATCACAACATTCAATATTCAATAAGTTTTTTTTTCCGTACGCTTATGAATAAAGGCAACTTCCCATGGAACTAGACAGTGCGATATGTGTCACTTTCTTATGTGATCGTAGGAAATAGTAGTTTGTGCAACTAGTGTGGATATGATGGCCATATCGTACGAGGACGAAGTTTGAGCACGACGCCGTAGGCGGAGTGCTTAATCGTTCGAGTGCGATATGGACAATCCACACGAGTCGAACAGTATATTTTTTCTACGACCCACTTAAAAAATCTAGAAAATAAACATTCTAATAAACTGTAATCTCGACTGTAATATAACTTCAATTTCAAAATTTTCATAATTTTACCAATCAATATCGAGCGGAATAATTATTTAGAAATAAAATTAACAATAAAAAAAATTTCCTTATTGGGAATCGAACCCTGGACCTAGCGCGTGAGAGACCGGTATGCTTACCACTCGATTACCGAGGAATGTTGAAACCGGATATCTATAACGTCACATGAATTACATAGTTTTATAAAAGCTGACGTCTATCAGAAGTCCTCTTTAATACCCATTTTATTCTGTTTTCAGTATTTGTTGTTAATTTATACGGATAATTTTATTTATGTTTATTATTGTAAATAGATATTCTTGATCCAGTGCTTCTAGGAAAGCCTTTTTTTCGCTAAGTTATTTTGACGTTTCTTTGAAATTCAAAAAAGGGGAGTTGACGAATACTAAATGCGAGTGCTGATTGGTGGATTTCATATACGTTCTAGGATGTATATGAATATATACGTTCAGTTAACCGATATGGTCTACATTTCCATTCTGTAAACTGTGCAAAAAATGGTAATATACATGTGGGTGTAGAAAAATATATTTTTTTTAACATCAATCTTCACTTTTTGGCCCGATTTTTAATACAAAAAAAAAAAGGTTTCATTGTGTATTTTGATTATATTCATTACAAAATCATTAAAAGTACCACTTTTTCTAGGACGTATCTATGTGCTTATAACTTTCAGTTCCGTTATTTTGAATGCTATAATTTATAGATCTATACTATTCTAAAAACGATTTTTAATTTTATAATTTACTTCGACAATAAGAAAACGTAATGTGTGTTATAAATTATTGGATATTTATCACAGAAGAATATAAAATTGAATAATTTCCACACCCTGTATCAAAATTTAATTCGATCAGTTTGTTGAAAGGATTCGTTATTTCCTTTAAGTTAATTAATCGTCATCTATTTATTTTCTCCTATGATTTGTCTTACAAAAAAATAAAAATGTGTGCAATGAGTAAACAAACTTTCCATAAAATACAATATATCTAAATTTAAACATATTGTTCTAGCCAGTGTAGTCGTTAAACTCAATTATATCTTTTTTTGTTACAGTATTATGAAAAATGACGGCGAAAAACATTCAGCATTACTTGTAGAAAGACCAGTTTATCAAATAGAAGAATTGAATAGAGACTACGAATATGAAAAACCGTACCATACAAGTAAGTACCTAACTCACTAGATTCATGAAACCATTGGAGAGTTAGTTAGTTAAGCGTTAACAATTCAACTTAAAAAATATGGGAAATACAGGGTGTTTCTAAATTTATGCGACAAAATTCAGGGTGATTGCTCGTATGAAATTAAGATGAGTCCTTTCCAAATTTCTTCAGTTCACCTCTTTCCGAGATATCATCACTGAAAGGTGGTGACTAAAAATGGGTTTTTATTTTTTTTTTTCTAAAATTTCAGTGAAGTTAGAAACCCTTACTTTATTTCATATCAAAATTTTTTTCTAGATAGTTTTATAGAGAAAAATATAACTTCAAATCTGCAGGAAAAAAAATAAACACCATAATTCATAATTCTTTTAATAGATTGAGTGGAAAACAGTAAAGATGGAAAATGTAATACGATTCACAATAAATGCCGGAAATGCACGAAAATTACTGAATTGCAATTTTCTAACTTTACTGAAATTTTGGAAAAAAATAAAAACTCAATTTTAGTTGCCATCTTTTAAGAGAGATATCTCGGAAAGGGGAAGCTGAGGAATTTTTCTTACAATACGAGCATTCACCTCCTGAATTTTGTCGCATGAATTTAGAAGCACCCTATATAATATTAATATTTTGGGGCTATTTTACTTATTATGTGAACCTTAGATGACCTTGCAACAATTTAAGATTTGAATTAAAATTTGAAAAAATGTCTTTTTGATATTTGATGGGTGAACTTTATACTGAAAAAGCCAAATGTGTAAAAATATAGGGTTACCTTATACCTATTACATTGGAGCTGATTCCGCAAAAAGGTTCAGGCCCTCAGAAAGGGTCATAGTGATATTAGATGTGAAGAAGTTCAAAATTGACCCCAATACAACCTTCCCAAAACCAATCTACTAACGTGAATTATTTACACTTGGCTCAACGAATATACAACTTACATATTGTTTTTATTTTCAGTAAAGGCTAGATGCAAAAGAGCATGTCAATCTGTAAATCCAAGTGCTTGGCTTAAAGAGACAATACCTCTATTATCATGGTTACCTGAGTATAATTGGGGCAAAAATATTTCTGGTGATATTATTAGCGGTATAACGGTGGCTATTATGCATATACCTCAGGTTAGTATTATTTCAAAGAATTTTTCGGGTTTCGGGCCCCGATTTACCAACTGCAGACGATAAGCTTTGGCGATGCGCTATCAACTGTTAAAAAGACACGTCGATCGTGTATTAACATATTATGCCATTAACGTTCTCCAAATTAGACAAAATCATACATTAATGACCCTTATGATATACATTAATCAACGATTTTTCTATAGGCAACCAAACGCAAATCCTATACATTAATATATTTATATTGACAGTTACCGGTGGTGTAGGCAACCAACCATACAATAACACTTTTAAAAATGATTACTAGTATAGAATACTTCTAGTTTTATTTTATTCTACAAAAATATAATAATAATTAGTGTTGAGACATCCAAAAAATAATTTTAGAAAAATGAAAACAGTGACATTTGAACGGGTGACCTTCTCTGTGACATTTTAATGTCATTATTTATTTTTGACAGTACAAAGAAATAAATATTTTTTTCTACATTCATGCAAAAAAACAACAATTTTGTGAAACACATCTAATGGAAAAAGTGGTTCATCTTTTTTGTACTAGTGCAATAAAATTTTTATTTCACTCATCTGTCATTCTTGTGTCAGTTTTGTGATGATGTATGACAAACATGAACATTAAAATAAAATAAAAAACCAGAGCAAGTGTCAGATCCTGCTCTAATATACAACAATGTATATCTTACTACTTAGTATTAACGATATACTGCAAAAATATTTAAAATTTAAATGGTCCAGGCGAAAACCAGCTATGATTGAGTACTGACAAGGTGAAGGCCATAAATTTACGAAAAAAGAAGAACGGTTTGAGTTTGATTAGATTTTGTACCTAGTTCTCTCTACGAGTCTTTACAGGCTCTTCATCAGTTGCCTGTTGTGTTTTTCGGGAGTTACTTTAGGCTATCCGAATACTGCCTGTCTTCTGCAATATAATGCCAGGCGTACTTAAGTCTTATTGCTATGTTAACAAACATGTAGTCAATACCGATAAAACGAAAGTAATGATATTCGCAAAAAATTGGCAGGAGAAGCAGCTTACACACTTGGGTCTCCTCCACAACCTTGTTTTGTACCATAGCTTAGATTTATAGTCAAAGTCACAGCTAATCGGGCCATTATAGCAGTAATGTATATAAATTGCCACTCAAAACATTGTTGCATAGAATCCTAGAAGGGTTTATATTTCTATAATATGTCTGTCACCGCACATACCAGAGCCTGAGACCTAAAAAATCTATTGTTCCCAGCTTCCTTACAATGTGGAGATACTGTTACCAGCAATTGCCCAAGCCTAGCTCTGCATACTAGATAACATGTTCTTAAAGATAAAGTCCTCAAGGATAATCTAGTCTTGTGGAAAACTTTTTCCCCATATATATCACTTGTGCTTCAAATGGAGGAATATCCTCCAATTTTGAAGGAGTTGAAAGTTAAGTTAATAAACTACTCCTGTCTTGGTCCTTGTCATGATGACAGGTCGTCTGCATACTAGCTCTACCTCTTTTCTTTCGAGAGCACTAATCAAATTATCCATCCAATGCCACCACATTTGGGGGGATCGTATTCCCTCTAGTAAACAACTTAAAAGTTGATGGCCTATTCCTGATTATGTATAAGTTTTATTTGTGAGCATTGCATAGATCCAACCGCCAACAAACTGGGTGATATGTAATTCCACTTTCCTTTTCTGTTTAATGATGATAGGTTAGCGATAGAAAATAATTCCAGTCCGTTTTGCAGTAGAGCTGGAAATATACCATTATCATTAGGAGATTTGAAATGAATTGATTGCCTATTGACATTGTCCAGTAAACTAGTAGATTACAATTCTAATTTTTAGTGTTTATGTTTCAGGGTATGGCTTACGCTCTATTAGGTAATGTACCTCCCATAATAGGAATTTATATGGCATTTTTTCCTGTTCTAGTCTATTTTGTTTTTGGTACATCGAGGCACGTTTCTATGGGTGAGTATTTAGCGAACTACAAAAAAGGTGAAATTAACAAGACTAGATGACTAGTTTTATAAGTTGTATTTAATATGCTTTCCATATCAAAAATCTTGAAAAAAATATAAACTATTTGTTATGGCATCCTAGGCTACTGTGGCATTTTGAAGTGTAAAAAACTTAATTGTCCAATTGATTCCAATTTTGCCCCGTTTGCAGAGTCTGTTTATTGTGAGATCAAGTATTTAATTCCATATAATATTGATTGGACATGTACTAAATTCTGTCCTGGAATATTATTTTGTAATAATGCCGTTTTTCGTAGATAATCTGAAAAACAGTCTTCTTTGACTATTTCTCAAATATATCTAGGATCCCCTCGCCCTTTATCCACCCCTGAAATCGGAATTCTGACTGTATCACCAATATCCACAGGTAGATGTGAAGAATCACTGATATTCTTCATGTCCTTAGCTGGCTGCTCTTGCGAAACTTTGGCGTTTTTTCTGATTCTATTAATATCCTCACCATTTACAGTATGTATATTGCATATTGGGTTATCGGTGGCTTGGTTTGCAGTAGAAGTTATGTGTAAATTCGATTTTTTCTCTCCTAATAATTTGTTGTATTTTTCAAGACTTTGACCTCGACAATTTTGACCAACATTACTTTTTCTTTTATAAAACCTGAGAAGTGAGAACCTATCATGTTATCCTTAAATATAATAAATGCAATCCTGAATTATAATATAGAGGTTATGTTTAAAAGAATATACACTCTTACTTGAACTAATTTCCATGTGCATGTGTTGAAATAAATCACTTTTCGTTTTCCTTAATGCCTAGTCAGCTTATAATTTGCGGCGTATTTCATAGGTATATTGACTGTAACACATTTCATTTTTGTTGTAGGTACGTTTGCTGTGGTTTGTTTAATGACAGGTAAAGTAGTTAGTCAATATACAACCATAGAAATAATGCAAAACGGTACGCTAAGGTCGGTGGTACCGGATAGTTATGAAGAGAAATTACCACAATATACAAATGTACAAGTAGCCATGACAGTCACGTTTACAGTAGCTATGATACAGGTAGGTATTTCGACGACCAATATCCATTTCGAACATATTCTAGTAACACATTCTTCATTCCTGTGTATAAAAAATATAAAACAGTCAATGCTACAATATTATGCATCAAAGATCTGCTCAGAGAGGCTTCCATCAATTTGATGCCTCCATAGGGACATCTAATCGATTCTCACGTGGGAGTGAGAGGGGGTCTCGACAAATATCAATTGATCTTTCTTGCAAGTAACAGTATAAAACTTTGAGAAGACTGGGTTGAATCAAATTAAGCATGTCTATATCCTAAACAATAATATTTATTTATCCATGACCACCTAATAAGTCAATATTTTACCTCCTTACAAAACGTATATGATACCCATATATCTACTGTCGTGAATTATGTTTCATAATACACTGACTAGAGATGGGGTACAATATGAAATAAATTATAAAATATAAAATTGAGTGTCGTGGAAAAGTATAGTATTCTACTCGCAATTTATAGCCAATATTGACTCGGGTGAACATCACCCATCGTGAATAATGGCTACCATAAATTACTCGTTTAATAATATACTAATATACAAGGTCAAACGTATTCGAATCTATAGTCAAAAGCTCTCTTATCGTACGGGTTCAAAGGTCACCAAACATATGTGTCAAATCAGAAAACACAGAGTTTCCACTTTTTCTTTCATTCTCAAAATCATCTATCAAACTATCACTCAATAGGTTTATCGTTCGAAATAGTCTGTAGGTCTCTTCGTTTGTAACTAGTAACTAGTTTGTAACTAGTAAATTATCCCTAAGGTGTTACTGGATATTTTCAACATTTACCTAACAAGTTTTTCTTTGTTTTCTGCAGTTAGCTATGTATCTATTAAGACTTGGAATGGTATCGCAATTACTATCTGAAACGCTCGTGAATGGATTCACTTGTGCTTCAGCCTTTCAAGTTGTCGGATCTCAGCTGAAAGATTTATTCGGACTCAATGTCGGTAAACGAAGAGGAAACTTCCAATTTCCTTTGGTAAGTGTTTATACTTTTTTACGTTTGGCAACGACCTTAGACTATCTATATATTGGAAACTATTCACAAAATTTTTTAAAATTCACTATAAGTTCTTTGAAAATATTTTTACAAGCAATTTTTTTCGGATTCTACTTTAAATTTGCCCCTAATGTATGTAAACTTTTCAAGATAAGTATTGATTTTTTTTATTATTATTTTATGGAACATTGACAAGTGAGGACTAAAAATTTCTAGTAGGGGTACTTAATAAGAAGGATAGTCAATTAGATTTATGACATGTTGAAAACTGATGTTGTATACAGGGTACGCAAATAGTTGATGGAAAGCTGGATTTCCAAAATATCTTGCTTATTTTTTAATTAAATCATGATAATTCTTTGTGAAAAAGCTTGTATTATAAATTTGATCATTATTTTAGTCGGTGTACGATGCAGTCCTCGCAATTCCGAAAGCCAACGTTAGTGCAGTCCTCGTCTCAGGCATATCATGTACAATTTTAATAATAAACAACGAATTGTTCAAGGTAAGTTGATATAATCGCAAATTCTTTTTATCTTGTTCAAGCGCAGTATAAGTGCAAAAAGAGTAAAAGTTATCTGGGCATATTTAAAAATGTAGGTATAGAAATAGTTATTAGTGTAACTACAGCAAAAAGTGCATATTTGTTGCACGTGCATCGTGCTGCAATAAGAATAACGACAAAAAATATGGGAGTCATCAGGCTCTTCACTTAAAACAGCTTTTTTGCGGACTGTGAAGCTTCTGATTCATCTTATAAAATTCAAGCACTTCCTCGATATAGCCCGTTGCTACAGGCTGAGGATTTCCACCTTTCATGACGTTTTAATGTTAATATATGTATGAGCCCCTGATTTCACTAATAAAGTTGGAGAAGATCTTCGGAAGTAGTGTCTTGTGTATTCCATTGGGTTTTCAATATTTTAAGCTAATTTTATGCACTAGTGTATAAATATAAGGAATCTTTGGCAATAGTACCTACATCAAAGTAAGGTACTTCTTGCACTGGTGCAAAAAATTAAACTTTTGGCACAGTACAAAAGATAGTCTCTTTTTGCACGTTTGTAGAAAAAAATTGTTTTTGCTATTTCAGCCTTGGTTAGCAAAAAGATTCAGAATACCATTTCCGATAGAATTAGTTGCGGTGGTCCTCGGAACTACGGCGAGCCGCTTAATGAATTTCGATGCTACTTATAACATAACAGTCGTTGGACACATTCCAACCGGGTAAGCTCAATATAATATATAAGTAGATAATAAAGATACTTATCAGTTTTTTACTTTCAGATTACCCAAACCAGCTTTACCAGCATTCGAACTCATACCGGAAGTGTTTGTTGAATCCTTTATTATCACCATGGTTTCTTATACAATTACCATGTCGATGGCTCTTATTTTTGCTCGAAAATTAATGTACGAAGTCGATTCGAATCAAGAACTTTTAGCTTTGGTATGTAATGTCTAGTTTAATTGCTACCAATTGTGGAAATTCAATTTTTGAATGTACTATTTAAGGCAAAATGCCGCGCTCTGTAGGCAGTAGCAATGAGCGGGCTTATCGATTATCATCTGGTAAAGAGATGCTGACATGTAATATTTAACAGATTGATACCTTCTTGGTCTATTCTTGTTTAATCAATTCATATTAAATTGATAATTATGTATATATTTGTAGGGTTTAAGTAATACATTTGGTTCGTTCTTTTCCTGTCTACCCATAACTGCTTCTCTATCAAGATCGATGATCCAACAGACAGTTGGGGGTGTTACGCAAATAGTATCAGTAGTTTCAGCCAGTATTCTATTAGCGATTGTACTATGGATCGGCCCTTTCTTCGAAACCTTACCAAAAGTAAGTTTTTGTTTATTCAGAGTTGCACCAAAATTTAATATAATTGATACTAGCAATGTTATCAAACTAGATTTGTTTCTCCAAATCTCTTGTACCTTCACCAAGAGAACACTAGAAACTAACTATAACAATGTATCTAGTCTAATGTGAAATAATAACTGATATCACTTGTCAAATGTGAGCTGGTACATGACAACGTCACTTGTCAAATATTAGACAAAAAAACTGACAAATGACAATATCACTTTCCAAATCTTAGTGGTAACACTGATAACCAACCAATTTCATTGATTACATCTATACATTTGTTTTCAATTTACAGTGTGTCTTGGCTAGTATAATAGTGGTCGCTTTGAAAGGAATGCTTCTCCAATGCTCGTCACTTCCAAGATATTGGAGATTGAGTCGATGGGATGCAGTTGTTTGGATTGTTACATTTTCAGTTACGCTTTTCATTCAAATTAGTTACGGATTAGCAGCTGGAGTCGCTATATCTTTATTGAGCATCTTCATACAGGGTTATAAACCGTACACGTGCCTATTAGGAATCGTTCCCAACACCGATTTGTATCTCGATATTAAAAGATATAAAGGGGTAAGTAAGAAATATCGTTTGCCTACAATCACTACCCAAAGTGGGCTTTTGCACATCCAAATCTAACCGCAAAGTTGATGTTTTCCGTGAGCTGTCATAATTTGGCATTATAGGTGCTCTTAAGCAGAAAGTAACTTTTGCCTAATTTTATTTATAGATGAAAGAGAGCTAGTAGTTATTTTAATATAAACTGTAGAATAAATAAATATTTTGGTTGATTTTCTAATATTTTGAAGCATCCAACAGTATTTTCCGTAATAATTTATTGAAAAATAGGGAAATCTAAAAAATATCTGACATTAATGTAATAAGTGTTGCCTACGCACATAGGTACCTACACGAAACTGCAATCTGGAAACTGTTAAGTACAAATTAATTTTATTTTGGTGGGATCGTAGAAAATCTTGTGTGTATTTCGAGCAGAATGTCCTTTGGTAGTCTCGACAGATTGCAACTTTCTATCTCGACTTCCAAAGTACTTCTTTCTGCTCTTGATACACAAATATCGTCAAATGCAGTTTTATCATGCGGGTCATACGACTCAACAAAGACATAGGTACTCACATATTTTGTTTTCTTTTATTGCGTTTGATCATAACTTCTAAATGAAATCCGTAAGGTAAATGAGACAGACCTATACAATTTCGAAGGGAAATAAAAGGATATCTATTCAGTTTCCAGCGATTCCAAAAAGTCTTTTGACTATAGCTATTTTAACCATAATATTGGACGTTATAGTAGTTTACCTAAGTGATACTTTTCCGCACGCTATTGCAGATAGCCGAAAGACGCTTTAACGGAGTTCTGCCAGCAATCGCGTGCGGAAAAATCACTATACGCACGTGTTAGGTTAGATACACTTTATTTTCTACTAGCATGCGGAAAAAACCCAAAAGTTAAAATAAATAAACATTTATCAATCAATACACATCAACGAATTAATTATTATTGTTTTATGAGACTTATACCAAATCACTTGAAAAATCATAGACTAAGCTGAATTAAAAACATAAAATTCATAATTCAGGGTCACGGAGAACACAACAAAGTGAGAGTGGAGAGAATTCAGTATTATGCGTCCCGGTAATCATCCATTAAAGTACCGACGGGACACGAAACTGAAGAAGTACCTACTCAAGATGAGCAGGAATAGAATCAAAACAATAACGGACCTTCTCACTGGTAACAGTTTAATGAAAGGGTAATCCTATAAAAATGGGGCTGCACAATACAATAAAGAACTTGCAAACAATGTAGTTAAGGGATAGGAATTTTTCAAACATATACTGTCAGAACTGGCAATTTTCCAGCAACCTCCGAAGAATAGCCAACTAGTCAAGAATCTGTACAGTTTGACACAGGAGACTGGAGTTACAACGAGTATGTTGTGAAAAGCTTAAAAAACTGAAGTGTAGCTGGCGTATAATGCTAGTAAAAAAAACCTCCATATGATCCTCTCTTAAGTAGCGTTAGTAATTTTATTTTGTTACACTGACTCTTCTATTGCCTTTGAAGGTCCCATTTTTTTACTGTCTCAAATTGTCAACTTTTTCAGGCAAAGGAAATCGATGGTGTTAAAATCTTTCACTATTCCGGTGGTTTGAGTTTTGCATCAAGATCCAGTTTTAAGGAGTTACTCGTAAAGAAAACTGAAATTGACGCAGCTGCTGTACTGAGGAGACGAGCCAAACTAACGGAAAAGGGATTGCAAGACGAAGAAGAATTCCTATTAAAATGTGTCATTTTAGATTTTTCCAGTCTAACTTTCGTCGATCCAGCCGGTGTGGATTTCTTGAGAACTCTACAGGATGACTATAAACGATTGAACATATTCATGTTGATTTCAGGATGTTCAGGTATTTATTAAAAAAATATACGGTTGATATATTTATTTTTGTTGTAATTTTTGTATTGTCTTAGGTCCGGTATTCGAAGTGATGCACAAATGTGATGAAGTCGAAAAAAAAGAAAAGAAGTTTTTCATTTTTCCGACGGTTCATGACGCAGTATTATACACTCAAGTCAATGTATTAAGCAAATGTAAATAATATCGACTTTAGGGAATACCAAAAACAAATTTATTTATTTTTCAAAAATAATGAGAGCGTACAGGTACACTGTGTTATTTATAAGATGCGTCATAGGGATTCCTGTACAAAACTGTCGAACGCAAGCTACCTTTTTAACCAAATAGTGTTGATAAAAAATAATAGATTTGGAAAGGTCGTTGAAAAATAAGTTTTGGAAGCAGCTTATCAACTGGTAAGTAAAATGTTTCACATTTTATGTGCTTTACCGTGTTAGTCATCGGATAATCGATTAAAGTTATCTGAAAGTGGTAAAAGAATGAAGGTCGACTCTTTTGAACGTAATTATCTTCATTAAACCAGAGCGAATTTAAGAAAATTAAAAGTGTTTTTGACCTTATTTTCCAAATCTGTTATTTTTTATCAACACTATTCGGTAAAAAAGTTAGCTCGCGTTTGACAGTCTTGTACAGGAATCCTTATGTCGCATCTTATTATGAATAACACAGTGTATACATTTTATTGTTACAATGTTGGATTGCGTTGTTGCAAAATTTTCGGTCATTATGATATAATCACTTTTTTGACTGAAAAACTGTTTTAAATATGCCGTAGATGCCAATTAAAATGAAAATATTATAAATACAAATCGTACTTATATATTGTTATAAATAAGTATGTACTTAAATTGCCTTCCATTAGGAATTTTATTTTTATAAAATATATTTTATTTTTGACGACCAAAATAATATGTATATTTTCTTGTTAGTTTTTATTATATATTTGAAAATACCGATATTGTTGTTTTTTTTTTTAACGGAAGCTTTCTGTTTTAATATTGTTAACATACATTATTTTAGTCCAGTAAATGAAGGCAGATGAACATGGGAATCTCTAGTCAATTAAGCAGAGGATCATAACGGGTAAATTGTAGATCTCAAGTGGGTCATTCAATTAAAGAATTTTTTCCATTCTCCAGGCTTGTGTCATGCCATATTTTTGCAAAAATTCGGAATTTTGGGACTATGGCAGTTTTTTGACAATTTGAGATCGTGGGGTTTGGTAATAGACTGATCTCCATATTTTGGACTTGACAGACACATTTTAGATTGCGCCACCACGTTATTCCGAATTCCAGATTACAGACCACATTTGGGGTTCGTAATAGTATATTACACACCGGGGTGGGAAAAATTTCATTACTGTTGAGAGATTAGTTAGTTACACATTTGTCAAGCCTTCTTTTGATGCAAGGCTCCAAGGTTCATTATAGCCACTTTTTGTGGATCAACTTTCTCTAGTCCCAGCGTATTCAGAGATATCTGACAGCTACATTTCGCTCACACCTCTACATAAGCAATAAAAAGAAACTGTCTTAGTTCCTAATCTAGGAAAAATAGAATATAAAATAATCGAATTACAATATTTAATGTTAATCAAAACAATAATTGATAATGGATACCAAAAATATTATTTTTTTCACAACAGGTTCCACATAACTCTCAATTCGTGATTTATTTTTGACGTTGTCTTTGGTAAAAAATTGTATTTAATCATTACTTGCAGATGGAGAGGATTCTAAAAACTTTTGACAAAAAGTAAATAAACATAAGCTGTAATCAGCAATATTTGCACTGGAACTAATGCACCGACTCCCGCTGCCAGTGCCGATAAAGTTGCCCTAGGTGCGCACTGAGAGCAAAGTAGAGGTAAGCAGAAAATGCCAACACTGGAAAAGTTCGCACCAAAAGGTAACCAGAAAACGATACACCTGAAAGTACAAGTGCAGTGCAACAAGAAGAAAACGCTATTAGAGTGCTAGTTACCGCGTTATTTGGTTAATATTCAAATTTATCTGCTTGAGGCTTTGCCAAAACGATGCAACGTAGAGAGTTTGACATTAATAACTTCAGCCGCCTCCCGAAATGACACATTCTTAACTTGTACGCAACATTTACGGCACTTTCAATGTTGTCCTTGTTAATTTTCTCTCGTTTCTTTCCCACCTTACTTCTAGGCATTTTTGCAACTGTGAGAGGAAACAAATTATTACCAAAAGGAAATGCAGGTTATATTTTGCCATATTTAATTTTAAGAAGTAATTCCAAACTACATTTAAACTAATATGTTGTACCTTGAAACGATTCCAACGTACAAGACCTACTGTGTTTCAAGGTACAATACATTACACATCAAATAAAAAAATTCCACCAATATTTTTATGTAAAAACTAAGTAAATTCTAATGTTAGTATGATACAATATAATGCTTACATTTACTTATTTATTAACCAAAATGTTTCTCAATATTCTCACAATATTGTTCTTTCTCCGATCGTGGGAAAGTTACACTATTTTGACTTGTTTTCTATTCGCAAAGCTCAACATTCCAGAATAGTGGGCAGTTGCTAAGAAATTCGAAAATTACAGTGCGGTAATATTCTTACCGCACTGCTGTAGCGTGCGGTAATGTTACAAATGGATTAATACAATAAAATGGAACAAAGTATGATTTTAATTTTCATATTGAAGTTGGTATGAAAGAAATGGGAAGAACATCTAATTTATAACGATATTCTTGAACACAAATTAATTGTTGTTAATATTTACGTTTATTGTACAGTTTGTACAACTTGTAAATTGTACTGGAGGGCAAAGAGAATTTATAAAAGTTGAAGCTGCATGGCTAATTGTTTGGTTTATCTCGTTGCCACTTCTATATTTCAATACGAACATGGAAAAACCTATCTAAACTTACTTGATTACATGTTAAATGGAATATTTTTTAATAAATTTTTTAAATGTGAAGCAACGACATATATCGCACTGTCGCTAGTTCTATGGAAAGTGGCCTTTATTCATATGCGTACGGAAAAAAAACTTATTCGTACGTGTACGGATAAAAAAGCTGTCAAATTGAGTGTTGTTGAAATGTTAGTCTATTTACTCCGCAAATTTGTTATTTATGTCAAATGCGTATTTCCTAAGTTGATTTGTGCACATGATATAATTTATTACTTTTAATTTTTACATTGATTCAAAGAAATAATTAATTCTGAATCGCAATATTTATGCAACAAAAACAGTTTTAATTCTGATATTCTGTTTCTAATTAATGTTAGTTGTCAAAATAAATGTTCGTAATATTTTGTGTACCAATATTTATTCTAACTTTTTCATAAAGGCACTCTTTCATCGCATAAAAATCACAATTTTCTGGGCTACTTCCAAAGGTAAGTAATCAAAACTATAATTATTGTAATTACAAATATGCCTACCTCTCACATCTACATAAAAACGCAAGATTGTACATGCCTGATTCGGTAAAAGTATATCGCGTGGTCGTAACAAAAAATAGTGTACATAACTTTCGCGAAAGTGATTTTTCACACTCGTGGGATTGTCTCACTCGCCTTGCGCTCGTGGGACAATACTTCCCACTCGTGTGAAAAATTTCACTTTCCGCACTCCTTACGTAATATACTATACCGCACTGCTGTAGCGTGCGGTTATGCTACAAATGGATTATTACAATAAAATGAAAAAAAGTATGGTTTTAATTTTTATATTGATAAAGTTGTTATAAAAGGAATAAAAGAAACATCTAATTTATAATAATATTCTTGAACACAAATTAATTTTTGTTAATATTTACATTTATTGTACAGTTTGTACAATTTGGGCAACGAGAATTTATAGACGTTGAAGCTGCATAGCTAATTGTTTGGTTTATCTCGTTACCACTTCTATATTTTAATATAAACATAGAGAAACCTATCTAAACTTACTTGATTACATGTTAAATGGAATATTTTTATTTTTAAATGTAAATAAACGATCGAAGAAAAAATAGTATGTATAATTCTTGGAAAAAGCATATTCCCAAACTCCTGTGTGTTACCAGACTCGTCGTTACGCTCTTCGTATGGTAATTATCACAGTCGTTTGGGAATATTATGATTTTCCAACTAATTATACAATATACCATTATTTTACTTATCATTGTCTAAAAATACTTATTTGTTTAACTAGGGAGCAAAGTAGTAGATTGACTTCCGAGGTTGAATTCAGCTAAGGCAGTCAATCTACTTTGCTGCCGAGTTGAACGTATAATTTTTTCTCCGATTGTTCATAATGATATAGGAGGATATTGTATTTGCAAATTATTACAATTCCCACAATCTCTTTATTTTGGTTGGCTGCTATGGAAATGTATACTTTTTTTATCACGTGCTAGTCATTACACGTGTCAGTATCCGTAATAATCTACTTACTGTAACCAATTAGTAGGTAATATGGAATTTACTAGTGTGAGATTAGAAAAAAGCAGTTGTTATACGTGGCTGTTTGGGATCTAGAAAATTACATGTTTATATACGGGGTGTAACAAAAAGGCAGGTCATGAATCATACCACATATTCTGGGGCTAAAAATAACTCAATCCAACCCAAGTTACCATTGTACAAATGTGCATGCAAAAAAAGTTACAAACCTTCGAAGTTACCAAATGAAAATTGATTTTTCCAAATATTACGACAGTTGTTTGACATATTATAATGAAAGTTGACAAGTGGCTTTCTCATGATGAGAGCATCTTAAAAAAACAAATTGAGGAATTATTGCACCCCGTTAAAAATTTCCCCGAAGACTTGTATCGTTTGAACGTCCGTATTGCACCAGTACTCTGCTCGTATGTGACTATTTCTTTTGCTTTAAGATAGTCCTCTTTACAAGGTCGTTGTATTCCAACATATCCCATGTCTGGACATTCTCGCTCGATTTCCCCACAACCGGGGAAGTGTGCCTTACTTTATAAAATAGGTACAGTACCTACGCCATTTGCACGTTTATGACAGATACGCGCCATGTTTCCGCGCCTCTTGCCGATGCCCCATAGATTCAGATAAACGTGCCAAACTAAATGTATTTAGTTTCCAGCGATTCTAAAAAGTCTTTCTCCAGTTAAGTTTTTATTTAAATATGTCAGTTTTGTCACTTTGACAATTCAAAGTGACAATATGAATGATAAGAAGCAATTTTGGTACTTACTTTGATAGATTATTTCGAGAATAAAAAAAAAAGTGGCAATTCGTCAACCAGTGTAATTTCACATTTTGAAAACCTCTGTATTTTCTGATTTGATACATAACTAACCTTTGAGCCCGCACGATAAGAGCGCTTTTGACTAGGTACATTAATTATACAAAATAGATAAACAATTCATATTTCATTTCGGATGAACTCGACTTGACCGCGGAATAGGAGATATTATTCTTGTATTCGTTTTAAGTTGACGATGTTAGTGGAAATTCTATTAGTTATATTTGTGTTTGTGGTTATTAGCATTGTCTTTAATAGATTTCAGTTTTTTAAATGTGATAGTAATATTTGTTTGATTGGCAAAACCGCTTTGGTCACTGGGGGTAGCAAAGGTAATTTTAATATTATTTTTCATCAATATATAATTTTTTAATATTTTTTTGCAAAAAAAGTTTTTTTATTTTTCTATAAATTTTTTTTTCCTTTTTTCTAACAAATTTCCAACAATCCCATAGATAACTAGCATTTTTAACACCTTTACCTTATAGGGATCTCAAAAATCAATTATTTTCAATAGTATTTTGGTTATTTCCTACTAACCTCATTTAATTTATCACAATAATTAAACACATAAAAATATCATCTAGGTATAGGTAAAGCATATAGACCCAAAAAAAATCATTATACTTGGTGGTAACAAAAATAACTCATGCATGTCCATTTAGAAGGACTGAGAAGGGCTAACTTCTTCAAGTGAATACATAGATGAACAGGCTTTTTTATAATAGTGGACTGAAAAAGGAGGAGCTTTCAAGGTACAACCACATGTGGTCTCTGGCAATCTGAAATCGAAAATTACAACATTTTTTAATAGGGACAACACTTTTTACTGCGAAATTTGTCAAAAATCTATCAAAATTATGTTTTATTACTTTTTCACACATACCTCGCGATATCTCAGGAACTAAACAAGATATTTTCAAAAATTTTTTTTAATCGACAGAAGAAACATGAGCAAAGATTACTGTGCTAGTTTCATTTGTATAAAAAACCTAGTTTTTTCGTAAAATTGGAGAAAGCTGTAATCTCTACTTTTTTTGCAGCACTATTTTCAATAATTTTAGTTAGCAAAATCTGATTGTCTTCCTCAGAGATGAATGAATGCATCTGTATACTTATGATTTAACGGTTTAACCGGAAATGCCATCAACGTCATTAAGTCTTTAGTAATTTCCGGCAGTTTGAAGATACGCAGAGCGGTTTTATTGAAAACTGCCGAAAACTACAAGGTACTAAAACTTCTTCATTGGGAAAAATAAAAAAAAAACGGTATAAAAACTTTTTCTACTAACGTGTGTAAAGTAGGTACTTTAGACACACTTTCGAATGCGTAAAAACTTATTTTACGCATTCGTTTTTCTTCACGCACTAGTGAAAAAAAAGTTCTAATATGTATGTAGTTATAGGTATCTGAATAGGTATAAGTTGGCGGTTAGTGACTTTCTCTGTGAAGATTACTTCGCAAATAGTGTGTGAAAAATGAAATGATAAAATATTCCGAAAATGTTCTAGTCGCCTAAACTTCTGTATTTTGATAAAGTTCTCGATAGTAGAAAAAATATTGTATGCAATTCGTGCGTAAAGGCCTTTTTTCGACTCATCTGATTGTCGCATTCACATCCGTCAAAAAAAGGCTACTTTACACACTAGTTACATAAATAACTATTTGATAGATATAATATTAAAGGTTTCATTGGCGTAAATAATGTTGACATATTATATATCTATTTTCAATGGCAAATAAGCTATTTTTGGATGGTGAAACACCCTTAAAAAATTGAACACTCAGTAACGAAATTTAACATTTTATAAGGTTTTTTGCTATATTCATGCAAAAAAAGCACTTTTGTGAAACACATTTAAGAGCCAATGCGCTCTGATTTACCCGCGTAAGATTGGAAAGCTTCGAAATTTGGAGGAGGACAGACCCTGATTAAAATCCAAGCGTTAAACAAGGCGAGAGTGATTCAGTACACTCTGTGCAAAATATGTATGTACTCCGTAAGATGTCGCTTCAGAAAGTAGCATTGAAATTCAAATTCTTACGCACCTTCAATCACATTTTTCTCATTAATTAATAAACATAATGATTTCAAATTTTGACAGTATATTAGTAGTGTGTAGCTTCGGAGACGATGCATATTTATTACTGCACTGATAAAATATTAACAAAATTTATTTCAAATTTCACAGCACAGAAATTTTTTTTCCAAAAAATAATATGCATCGTCTATTCACTGTAATGGTTCATATAAACCCTGAAATTTTGAACGTATTATCTTAACTAATAAGGGAGAAAAATGTGTTTGAAGGAAAAATCACTTATTTTTCAAATTTAAAGCAAATCTTAAAATAATTTCTATTTCTGTTCATACAAGTTTATGTATTGAGTAAATACCTATCAAGTTTCAATCAACAAAAAAACAAAAACACATTCTACAGGGTCTTTTAGTACATTTTAGCTTTTTTGGCGAGAGCGCACACAGCGCATTGCCTCTTAATGTAAAAATTGGCTCTTTTTTGCACTACTGCAACAAAACTTTTGTTGCACTCATCTGTCATTCTTGTCAGTGTTGATTTATGACAAACATAAACATTTAAATTAAATAAAAATCCAGAGCAAGTGTCTGATTCTACTCTAATACAGCAATAATATATGTGTATCTCACTACTTGGTTTCAACGAGTTGCAATTATTGCAGAAATCTTTGATTATTGAAAATTTAATGGTCAAAGTGAAAAGCAGCTATGATTGAGTACTGACAAGGTGGAGACCATATATAAAGATACAAAAAAAGAAGAACGGTTTGAGTTTATATACCGGGTGGTGACTCGATCTTAGGACCATAGGATTTTAACATGAGAAATCAGAAAATCCTAAATATTTGCTTCCCAGCAAAAGAGAACCTAATGAAATTTTGTGTGCACGTGGAGTAGATTATTTCTGACAATATTGTCATAAAATAATCAATGTTTAATAGCAAATAAGTTTAAAAATTAAGAAAATAAATTTAAAAAAACAAGCTGTCATTGAAATACTAAAATATGACAATCGCAGTAGAAATCGGTTTTAGCGCGGAGATAGGAGCAGTTGGTTTCTACTAGTTTCCTTAATTAAGAAGTTATATAGTACCTTATTGTAGTTTTCGACAGTTTTCAATAATCGCCCTGTAAAGATTGGATTAGGCTATCGTTACTTTAACAAAAAAAAAAGAGAAGTCATAACATCTCAACTATGCTTTTCTTTTATCTCTTCTAGTCTACGAATCTATATCGTTGTTATAAAATAAAATGCGAGTAAATAAAATGTAAATCTGTATAAAATGTAATGAATGTGTTTATTGTTATAGGTCTGGGATACGAAATAGTATTGCAGTTAGCTTCAAGGGGATGTAGAGTCATAATAGCAAGTAGAACGGTGTCGGAAAATCTTAGAAACAGAATTATTGAAGAAACTCATAATCCTAACATAGTTGTGGAGTATGTAGACTTTGCTTCTTTTAATTCTGTACGAAATCTTGCCGAGAAGCTGAAAAAGAATGAATCCAAACTAGATATATTAATAAATAACGCAGGTATTGGTAAATCGTTGAATAGGCTCTCTGAAGATGGAATTAACAGAACTATGCAAGTCAATCACTACAGTTCTTTTCTTATTACGCATCTGCTTCTAGGTAAAAACAATTTCATTAATAATTACTAGTAACAATTGAGATATTTAAATGTGTGAGATTGTTAATAATGGTGTCAGTTACACATAGTAGGTTTTGTTTTTTTAATGAAACACCCTGTATATTTGCAAATTTTTTAAATCCTCTTAATGAACCGATTCCAACAAACTAAATAATGTTTGGTCAATTATAAATTATACAGGGTGAAATTTTAAAACTAATAATTTATTCCACTTGAAATATTGGTACTTTTTTAAATTAGCTAAATATGGATTTATCAAAAATATAAACTAACTAATTATTAGACGTATTTGTATATTAAACAGAATCTGCTACGCCCATGAATTTTATCATAAATACCCAAAAATTTTAATGATTATCGGATACGGGGATAAATGCAGAAGTCAAGTTGAAGTGGCAAACTTATTCAATTACAGGTATCTCGAATTGCCTAATTCAGAGAACTTGCACATATCAAACCATTGAAAAGAAAACCACACTTCGTAGAAGATGATCTGAAAGTGGATATTTTGTTAAGGTCCAATTTCAAGTACACGTCAAATTGCCCGTGAAAATAATTTTAGTCATACAACTGTTCTAAGATGTCTTCACAAAAAAAACTTCATCCCTACATATCAAGTTTTGTGCAGGAGTTGACAGTTTGACAGCAAAGTAGTAGATTGACTGCCGAGGATGAATTCATAGCCGAACGTAGCGAGGCTAGGAATTCAGCCAAGGCAGTTAATCTACTTTGCTGCCAAGTTGAACATTTTTTCTCCGATTGTTCATGAGGATATTGTATAGGCAGGAAAAGTAATACTTTGCTGATTGACATCAGTCAGCAAAATTAATATTTGCTGCCAATCGGAGAAAAATGGTATTTAATTTGATACTATTAACATTTCCATGACAACGCAAACTTATAATGTCATCACGAATTCAACCATTTTACATTATCAGTTATTTCCATTTCTTTTCCTTGTAGTAGTAATAGATACCAGTATTTATGATTTCAAAGTGCACCAATAAAAAAAATAGCGTAAAGTATTCGTGGATAACTGGTCTCTAGAACACTTGCTCTATTTCGAGCACTCCGGCTTCGCCGTCGTGCTCGAAAAATCGCGCTTGTTTTAAAATCCTTAATATCCACTCATACTTTAATATACTATTTATTATTCCGTGGTTTCCACACTGTATCAGAGACAACCCACTGTATATTATTATTTTCAGATCTTTTAAAAAAATCCGAAAATGGCAAAATACTGTTTACTTCTTCGTATCTGGCCCACTTTCACGTCATATCAAGAAATAGTGTAACTCAGTCTGGTATTATGGACTCTCCATTAAGCAGCTTTGATTCCAACAAACTAAATAATGTTTGGTCAATTATAAATTATACAGGGTGAAATTTTAAAACTAATAATTTATTCCACTTGAAATATTGGTACTTTTTTAAATTAGCTAAATATGGATTTATCAAAAATATAAACTAACTAATTATTAGACGTATTTGTATATTAAACAGAATCTGCTACGCCCATGAATTTTATCATAAATACCCAAAAATTTTAATGATTATCGGATACGGGGATAAATGCAGAAGTCAAGTTGAAGTGGCAAACTTATTCAATTACAGGTATCTCGAATTGCCTAATTCAGAGAACTTGCACATATCAAACCATTGAAAAGAAAACCACACTTCGTAGAAGATGATCTGAAAGTGGATATTTTGTTAAGGTCCAATTTCAAGTACACGTCAAATTGCCCGTGAAAATAATTTTAGTCATACAACTGTTCTAAGATGTCTTCACAAAAAAAACTTCATCCCTACATATCAAGTTTTGTGCAGGAGTTGACAGTTTGACAGCAAAGTAGTAGATTGACTGCCGAGGATGAATTCATAGCCGAACGTAGCGAGGCTAGGAATTCAGCCAAGGCAGTTAATCTACTTTGCTGCCAAGTTGAACATTTTTTCTCCGATTGTTCATGAGGATATTGTATAGGCAGGAAAAGTAATACTTTGCTGATTGACATCAGTCAGCAAAATTAATATTTGCTGCCAATCGGAGAAAAATGGTATTTAATTTGATACTATTAACATTTCCATGACAACGCAAACTTATAATGTCATCACGAATTCAACCATTTTACATTATCAGTTATTTCCATTTCTTTTCCTTGTAGTAGTAATAGATACCAGTATTTATGATTTCAAAGTGCACCAATAAAAAAAATAGCGTAAAGTATTCGTGGATAACTGGTCTCTAGAACACTTGCTCTATTTCGAGCACTCCGGCTTCGCCGTCGTGCTCGAAAAATCGCGCTTGTTTTAAAATCCTTAATATCCACTCATACTTTAATATACTATTTATTATTCCGTGGTTTCCACACTGTATCAGAGACAACCCACTGTATATTATTATTTTCAGATCTTTTAAAAAAATCCGAAAATGGCAAAATACTGTTTACTTCTTCGTATCTGGCCCACTTTCACGTCATATCAAGAAATAGTGTAGCTCAGTCTGGTATTATGGACTCTCCATTAAGCAGCTTTGATTATATGAATTCAAAGTTCTGTGCATTAATAACGGCAGTCATGTTTGCGGAGAAACTTAGAAAATGGAATATAACAAGTAACTGTTACCATCCAGGATTAGCAAAAACTGAAATTTTCCAGGAAACTAGAAAGAATCTTGAAAACGTATTAGATACTATTTTGTACTACTGTACTATTCCTGTCTTAGAAATCATCCTTGGTGTTGTGAGTATAAAATATATAGCTTTCATAAATAACACGAATTAAACAAAATGCTGACAGAATAGAGCCTAAAAGAAGATGAACCAGAACTGACGATAGTTAGACGTCCTCTAAGTGTTTCCAAAAAGATGGTGGCAACATTTGTTTCAAGAACGAGTCATGCAGCAAGAATTTTTACCGCGGATTGGTACATATCGATTCATTCGACGGAAGTAATTGCCAAGTGCTGCGAAAAACCAACCCCCAACGATTATTGGGACTAATAATCCTTCACAAAAACGATGGAAGCTCCATCACGGCTAGAAAAACAGTTTTTAGATGAAGAAAGCATTGCTGTATCATCCTCTAGACATTCCCAGCCTAAGTTCCAACGGCTTCAAGGTTCCAGTCCACAGTAGATAGAGTCAACGTTCTCAAATATTTTATTTCGAATAAATCCTCAAACAAGTGGAATAGCTGCTGCCAGAAAATTCAAACATGTATTTCTGTTTTCTGTAAATTTTTAGATATATTATGCAGGTGTGCTCTTATCGTGCGGCTTCAAAGGTCACTAACCATATGTATCATACCCACAATAAGCCCAGGAGGCTGAAGGGACGGCTCCTGAGAAAAAAAAACCATATGTATCAAATCAGAAAACACAGAGGTTACCAAAATGTGAGATTACACTGATTGTCGAATTTTCACTTCTTCTTTCATTCTCGAAATAATCCATCGAACTAAGTACCATTTTTTGCTCGAGAATACAAAAAAAAACGAAAAATTGCTACTTAATTATTATTCATATTGTCAATTTGAATTGTCAAAGTGTAACATATTTATATAAAAACTCTGCTGGTGAAATACTTTTTAGACTGAAAGCTAAATACATTTCATTTGGAAGTTATAATTAAACACAATAAAAGAAAACAAAAACTGTGAGTATGTCTTTGTTGAATCGTATGACCCGCACGATAAGACTCAGGGCCCCCGCAAGGGCTACTGGCGCCTGTGTGCAAAAAAGGATTTTGGCGCCCCTTAAGGCATTTTGGATCATGTTTTTTTATTTACAAACAGAATAAAATCAAAATAAATTCTTGTTCACACCCATTTTAAAACATTTACTTAACTAATGGGGTACAGACACGTTGACACGTTGTTTATAAATACTACAAAATAACCCAAAACGGTTATTGATATTACGGATTTAGAATCTTGAGATTCGGACGATTCGGTCGCACCCACAGACATATAAAATACAAATGTCTGTGGTCGCACCAACATCGATAGCCTCCGTGGAATCTTGATTGTTTTGCAAGAAGTGCTTTAAAGATCCAGCCATTTTTCCCCTTTCTTGTAGTCTCAGTTTCTTTTGCTCGCGAAACTTCGCACCTGAAGGTCTCTTTCTTTTATCCTGAAAAAACAAATAAATAATTAGTACTCATGGGAATTAGGCATTAACTTCTAAAGTAAGCACAATAACAAGCACCATGTGGGTAGGGTAGGAAATATTCTTAAAAAGTTAACTAAGTAGGCAATATTTTTTAACCCGCTATAGGGCAGATTATTATTAAGTAAGATATGGCCGATTAAAGTTTGCATATTTGAGTAAAAAGCAATTTGTTCGAGCCCTTTCAGCTTAAATCCTTTCAAAAATAAAGGCAGAAAAGATATTAAGCTAATTTGATCTTATAGCCCTTAAAAAACCCTACAAAATGATTTTTTAAAAAGATCGATAGCATAAAAACTAAGCGAGTTATGGATAAAAAACCAATTACTTTTTTAAACTCGTACATGACCTTTCAATTAATAAAAAGATATTTGGGTAAAAAAAATTAATTATAACCAGTATCTTATAAAGGGTTAATGTTGATAGTATAAAGTAGGGAACACTTACCATTTTATAAAAAATCAAACCGTTGAAATTGCAGTCAGCAGGTATTCAGCACTTAATTTTTTAGAAAAAAAAAATTAGTAAACAAAATATTATACAACACAACACTTGACAAAATAAAAATTAATAGGATTACTTGTTCTCGCAACATAGAAATCGGCAATAACTGGATGACATACTAATAAAATTTCGTGTATATTTATACCTAATCCTATTTAATTTCTCAACTTTTATTAAATTTTTTTGCAATTTTTTTTTGGACCCTGGGTTTTGGCGCCCCTAAAGGATGGCGCCCGTGTGCATTGCACACTTTGCACATATTATGGTAGCGGGGGCCCTGATAAGACTGCATCTGACTATAGACACAATCAAGCTTCCCTTTTGCCTTTTGATGTATACCGCTCGACTAACGAACGCTATAGCCAACGTTTCCGTAGGAAAGCATTGGCAGCCGTACACACATGTTATCTATGGTACACAGTGCACACCAATACCATTGTCTAATAAAAAGTAATAAGACAATGCCAATACGCGTACGCGTACGCGGCATTATAAACTGAATAAAAACTGCACAATTGAGACTAAAAATCTACCAACAAAGTGTACTTAACGTATTCTTTTGAAATAATTACAAAATAGTCTTATTCAATACAGTATCAAACAATTATCTTTGACGTCTATTAATAGACTCCGTTTCACATAATAAGAAGCCACGTTAAGTTTGACAACTGTCTTGCGCAGAAATCAGAAGCGGTTTTATGTATCCATCTCGTCTTGTAACGACAGTTTCATTCCATTGGCGTTACAAACTAACATCGCCAATCGGTAACTGAAAGCATATATATTTTAACGTTACCAAGTATTTTAATTTACCAGTGTCTATTGTATCCTCATGTGTCTTATTTAAATTCTACATAAGATAAATACATTTATGTTATTTTGTGTTAACCTTCAAAATGTGAAAAGGTTTTGCTTCTGATTTAAAGTCTGATGTCAATTCTACAATATGGCGCTGGTTTTGACAAAAAGTTAGATCATACGACTTCAACTTCAAATGAGTTTTTATTTCGTGAAACGGAGTCTACACATATTACTACAATGGGCGCATTTTTTAGTAGGAAACTGTAATTGAGTAAATAACTATTAAACCGAGATGGTCTTCTGTCTAAATAGAATTCTGTTTTGTGGTTAGATGTGAGGATGTCGCTGTTATCGCATTCTTAGCATTTCCTTTACTGAGGTTAAGGCCCGTTTCACAAACGACCGATGATCAGGACGGACGGTCGGTCCTAGTCATTGGTGGATATGTATCGTTCACATGTACGCGTATCATCGGTCAACCGTTGGAAAACGCACGGGCATCGGTCTGGCCCGTGGCTTGTGCTGATCATCGGTTGGTAGCCGAGCCATACGATAAACAGAGATATTCACAATGCAAGCGTATCATCAGTGGCCGTTTTGATGCGGTGTTGTTTGTGTCTGATTATTTATTTTCCGAATGGAGTATGTATGGATGAATTTTCAAAATACTTTACCTGAGTGCTACACATAATCTTTCCACCGAAGAAATTGAAGCTCTAATACAACTTGAAAATTTTAAATCATTTTTTAACTTTTGTTGCACTTCGTCAAATGAAGAAATTGACATTCTAAAGTACATAAAGAATTTTCATGGATCTTCTCCTAAATTTGAATACAGGGTGACGAAAACCCCTTTTATTGGTCTTTGTAAACATAAAGGATGAGCCCAAGTCCTCCAGGAGCATCGTTTCTTCTTTTGCCTTCCTTTTAACCTTTTTACACACAACGTGACAACAGCGCGATGCTCTGTACTTCTCAAATACAGGTTGACGACTGAAATGTGAAAACAATATTTTCGACCGATGATCGGTGCCGACCGATCATCAGCACCGAAGATCGGTCCTTTGTGAAACGGGCCTAATGTATTGATGTGATTCCAGGATCGTTTCAAGTCCAGTATTAAACTATTAATTTTGACATCTATGAATATTTTGTTATTATTAATTGTTATTATTATTTTGTAGAGTCCCAAGATTCCTTCTGAATCAGCTGTCCAAATTGTGATCGGTAAAGAGTTTGATAATATAACAGGAGATTATATAGGAAAATATTTAAAAAAATTGAGACCAAGAGGAGCACACGATAGGAAACTATGTGAAGCAATTTGGAATGCCTCCGAAGTAGCAGTGAAATTAAAGCCTGAGGAAATTTTGAAATGATAAATTATTTTGATTTATAAATGGCGATATATTAAATATATTTATTGAGCTTATTTCTATAAAAATATCTTCAAATTTTAACGTTAATTACTGAATTGACTGTAGTAGCGTTGATTGAGGATTCCTCAATCAACGGTAGTAGTAAATGAAGTTCCGTTAAACTGCCCGTGCAAAAAGAGACGTGTGACGACTGTTTACCCCAACTCATATATAGCCAACCAACAGAAGAGTTCAGTCTAAGGTTAGGATGGCCAACAAAAAATGACTTTTTCTTACAAGAATGACAGTTAAGGTCTACTATTCAAAACATGAGACTTTACATGTTTTTTATCATTGCGGACATCTATATTGCTTTGTTAAAATAATGAATACACCCCCGAAGCGTATATCTTGGAATTTGACATGACTTTTTAGCTGAATACTCAGCATATCAGTGGCCAATAGTTCTAGGAACTCTTGGCATGTCACCATTTCATTTCTGTTATTCAGTCACTAGCTCTGTCTGTCAATATTTGCCCCAAATGGATAGAATATAAATATACATACATATATTAGAACATTTTGTCTATAGCAAACATATTTTTCATAAGATTTTCGGAATTCTAAGAAGTAGCATGAATTTTATAAATTGTCAACGCAATGAAACCTTCGAAAAAGTAATATGTGGTAACAGTTGGTTACAATATCCTCCTCGTTCAGCAGATATTTATTGAGATTTTTTCACATTAAAAAAAAACGATCTAATCATAACAAGTAGCATACGGCAAAAATAAATAAAATTTCAATTTTATTATCATTATTATTAATATAACAGGCTTCACTTTCTTAACTTTTGATTGAAAACAACCAAATTGTGTTAAATTTATCTACACAATCACTAATCAGATTGAAATTCGAAAATAAATGTCATTCCGGAGCACAAATAGGTATAATAGAATAAATGATTTGAAGAATTACTCAATCTCAGATATTATTTAACTTACCAAATATTTCAGTTAAAAATAAACATTCTATTAAGTATTATCTTCTCGCTTTTAGAAAAAATGAGTTTTTTGAAATATCTCGCAACAAAGTATACCTGGAATCTTACTATATATGGCCACTAAACTTCTCCCAAGTCCTAAATAGGTAGAAATACCTCACAGAAAGGATCGGCAAGACCCAAGCATACTGATGTTTCCCTGGTACATGGCACAGGCGGGTCACAGACTGGGGACGGAACAAGAGCAGGGATGTATAGTGAAATGAGAATCACAAGATACTCCTTATAACTAGGAAAACATACCTCTGTATTTGAGGCAGAGATCTATGCCATCCTAGAATGTGTCAGAATTAACAAATATAGGACTGACACTCATAGGATAAGCATACTAACTGACAGCCAGGCAGCTTTGAATAGCCGCAAGTTAACATCCAGACTAGTAAAAAAATGTCAGAAAGAACTAAATGAACTAGCAGACCAAATTAAAGTAAGATTAGTGTGGGCACCGGGACATAACGGTATTTCTGGAAATGAACAAGCTGATGAACTCGCGAAAAGAGGTTCAGCAACAGCATATGTTGGACCAGAACCAGCTCTTGGGACCACAAAGAAGATAGTCCGAGGGCAAATACAAAGCCAACATAGACTTCATTGGAGAAACACTCCAAAACAGGTACACAATAAAACCTTCATAGGTGACACATGTGTAAAGCGGGCCGAAGAACTACTGAATATCAGTAGGAATAAGCTAAGAATTATTACAGGTTATCTAACTGCTTATACTCCGGTAAAAGATCACCTGCATAAAATAGGGTTATATAACGGGGAAACGGGGACCTCAGCTGCAGACTACAGACCGTGACCCATATCTTGTCTGACTGTGAGGCACTGGACTCGAGGAGACGGGCAATCTTCGAAGAGGCCAATTGGCAAATGTGCCACCTGAAGTATATGGCATACATCCAATGGACCTATATCATATACTGGATGGGTGGACTAAATGTGTGAGTAGAATACAATAAGCCAATAGGCTTCAGTGCTCCCGGCATCTGAACGGCTTCCAAAACACACACAAAAATTACCTGGAATCTCACTGATCTGAATGTATCACAAAAAAATGTCGATGATGAAGGACAAAGATATATTAATGTGCATGTGAGTGGAAAAATGGTTCTTGAAACGAATTTCTTATTTTCGAAAGCGAAACATTAAGCAATTTTCCAACATAATTAGTAGCTATTATATAGCACTTGCTTTCCCTTGTACAACAGCAATTTTTCATACTACTAAATAAAAGCATAATATAAAAAATATTAAGGTAATAATGGGGGAATTTAGTGTAACTGTCAGTACAGTAGTATATGAATGAATCATCAACAAATAGTAAAGAAAATAAAAATATCTCCTTTCCCATTGAATCACAGAAGCAAAATCAATGTCATCAAGAGTGAATTTCTCCGATATATTTCGAAACAATTAAACGTTATTAAAGACAACCGATTTTCGCTCAACGATGCTTATAAAATCAAAACGTGGGAGAGCTTCGAATAAATTCTATCTACGGAGTTTCATATTCCCGGAAAGAAAGAAGAGAAAGACGGGGCGGAGTGGGAAATTTAATTCAATTCAGGTGCAAATGATTGTGGGCCTCGTTTTCAAGAGCAACCGAAGAGTCAGTATTCGTCGAATCTTCGTAGAGGTAACATCAAAATCAATTAAAAAAATTGTCCACATGTTAATTACACGAGAAAAAATAATTATTAGTGTAAATTAAAATCCAGGAAATATAAAATGAGGTACAGTAATTTTTATATTAAATTTATTCTATTTAGAACGTGTCCGCACATTTAATTCGCTCGGTAACTAGTTCAAGGTTAACATAATGAATATAAAGATACTTTTCCTATATTTAGGCATTGATTATTCTAATAATACTTCGCTGTGTGTATCAAGGTAGAAACAAAAGGCTTTAAAAACGAGTTTCCATGTTAAATCCAACAAAAACCATTTCATCGAAAAGAGGTCGCGGCGGAAACAACTTGTAACGGTAATAATTGTACGGTTGGCTATTATGTTCTTTTATATTACTGACCCCGCTAATTTGATAGAAATTTGATTTGAAATAAAAAATACGTTCCAATTTTATATTATAGGTATTCTACTTTAAGCCCGCATGGTTTGTTTTCAAACGTAACTAAATAGTAGGTCGCGAGTCTTCTTAACAGCACGTGTTTCTGATAAATACTAACTGTAACCAGGTACCAATGGCGTAACTACATTTAGGGAAAGGGGTCGTTATGTTTAGTATAATTCTATATTCTATAATAATTCAAACGTGTTTTAATGCTATTACGAGATTTTAGAAAAACAGAAAATAATTTCACGAGGAAATTCAATGAACATGAAAATCTTGAAGTCTTTTCACTTGGACGTTTGAGTGATAAAATGTGAATGAATAAGACCGATAAAACGGCAATTTCCTCTTGAGTTATAAAACTTCTTGTTATTAAAACGACTCGATTATCACTAGCTCTATGTGATAGGTGATTTTCGTCCCACTTTACTTTAATACAAAAAAAATTAAATATTATTTAAAAATATTTAAGCTTTTAAGTGCGGTAAGTGTAACTTTTCTTCGAGCGAGCGGAAAATGAAACAAATATTATTCACTACAAAAACACTACATTATATTTATATAAATTTAACATGTACTTTTAATTATTTACTTAAGGTCTCTCTGGCTTATTAAAAAATGGATAGTTATATTCAAAAAGTCTTACACTCCATTTTTATACCACTTTCGAATACTTCCAATCGCTTAGAAGATAGTCATAGTAGGGTAGTAAGGTAGTAGCACGGGAGATTTGTTCGATTCGCCGATGTGGTTAGATTTTTTCTTTTTGTTTCCGGTTCATTCCACAACTTTTGTCTAAAAAACATCAAATTTAAATTAAAGCAAAGTTATTTGTTTCAAAAACTGTGGAAAAAGTGCTAAGCTTAAAAAGAAAAAAACTTTTTTAAACGTAACTGTCAATTTTTCATTAAACCAGAGTGATTTTAAGAAAATTAAAAGTGTATTTAACCTTATTTATCAACGACCTTTCCAAATTTGTTATTATTTTTTATGAACGTTAATCGGTAAAAAAGTTGGCGTTTGACAGGTTTGTACAGGAAGTCGCATCTTAGAAATATCATACCAGTGTATGCAAATGTAAATAAAAGGTATATAAAATTTTTATTTTTATTTAAGAACAATAATTTGATAAAATACAGGTTTTTGAAAAGGTGGGTCATAAAATACCCAGTTGGCACAGGTGAAATTCACAAAATTTTTCACAGCGGACTTGGTAAAAGCATATTATTTTGTTTGTGCTAACTTTGATGTATTGTATACCATCAAATTTTGTTTTAATATTCTAGTATATTATCTTACTAAAAACAGGGGTTGCTAACAATCGAGATATTTCAGTGATTAATATTAATGTTGGAGATTGTTATAATCGTCTTTTCAATACCGCAACATTCAACGAAAGCTCATTAAAACGGAAAAAAATGATTATAAAATGCAGTAGCTATTACCACACGGGTGCGGTAAGGTTGTATTAAGCGTTAATTCTCCACGTACGTCAAGCGGGAAAATAAAACTTTCTGATCTAAAATGCTTTTCCTCACGACCGTAGAAAAATAATTTTTTTAATTTATTATACTTGTTATTTGAGAGAACAAAATTATGGCATTTGAAAATAACCAACAATATTAACAAAAATATATTTAAAAACAATTTATAAAACCGACCAAATACACATATTAAAATCAAATTAGATAATCAGGAAATTGTGCAAAATCAACGTCTTTATCCACTAGCGAGCCAGACGACGAGACGAGACAAGACGACGAGACGAGCCAGTTCTGTTTTATCTTACCAAATTATTCAAATTTTAACTATTTTTATTAAAAATATCACGTTGGTAAAGTTTATCCAATGCCAGTTTGATGACCATAAAATAAAACAATGCTGTCAGATATATTTTCTGAAATTGTTGGGCTCACTATATATATATATATATATATATATATATATATGTTTCTCATTAATTCAACTGTTAGCTCGCGATGTTCTTAGAAAACTAGTTTGGATATATTTAATAAAAAATACAAAATATAAATTTATTTGTCACTCGAAATTGTTATAAAAAGAGAAATTAATTAGAACAATTTCATGTATGCCCGCTATATTCAAGAAAAATTTTGAATACTTGCCACCGCAGCTGCAGGTGGCCAATATCGCCAATAATCGAGTAAAATATTGCTTATAATATTAGTTCGGGTCACTTCTAAGGCGGACCACTATAACATAAAAAAATTTATGGATAGGGAAGCTACCCTTTTAAACTCTTAACTTTTTCAAATATAAGTATCCATTTTTTTATTGAACCAGAACGAATTTAAGGAAATTAAAAGTGCCTTTGAACTTATTCTTCAACAAATCTGCTATTATTTTTTATAAACGCTACTTGGTAAAAAAATAGCTCGCGTCTGACAGTTTTGTACTGCAACAGGTTGTAGTCACCCAAAAGAATCTTTGATTGTCTAAGCCCTACTAGATCTTCCCAATAGTCAGATCTCTTCGGCTTCGTCCATTTCTTTCAATATTACATTTGGGCTGATTCCGCAAAAGGGCTCAGGCACCCAGAACGGTTTTTTAGTCCCTCTCTTTGCTAGTTCATCTGCTGTTTCATTTTTTTTATTCCAGTGTCCTGGAATCCATAGTAGTAGGTTTGTTTACGCCTAGTTTATTGAGTTTGTCTAGGCATTCCCACGCCATTTTGGAACTGATTACACGACAGCTCAGTACTTTAATGGCTGCTTGACTACCTGTCATCTGTCATAACTTTATAGCAAAAACAGTTATAAAAAATGTTTTTACATATGAAAGGCGACATGCAATTGAAATTTTAACTTTAATATTTATAATATTTTTTCACCTTCTGGCAGTGAAAATGCCGTTCCGATAATCTCTACTACGTATTTTATTAAATTTGAGCGTATATTCAATATTCAAGATAGTGGGTATGCCGATTATGCCGTCTGTTCGTATGTTGACATCCGCTGCATTTTGGGCGCGGAGTTAATTTTTCTAATTTTTGCATAATATTCATCATTTAATCAGAATTTAAATTTCCGCACTAAGGGAATTTGTCGTACATGTCATTGGGATGGAAAAAATAATGTGGAAAATTGAAAATGGGCTGGAAAACAACGAAATGTAGGGTCACTATTTCAGGATTGAAAAACAGTTAAAATTAAAAAAAAAAAAGAAAATTGGTCAAAACATCAAAAGCGTCCAATGCAATAAACTGGTATTTTTATTATAATTCATTAGCAATAAGTAGACTAAGTGTGATTAGTATCTCTTATTGATAAAATACTGGATTTTTCACCAAATTACTCATTAAGTTGGTTTTATCCAATATTCAAATTCAAATTAAATATTCCTTTGAAAGTATTACTAAGAAGATTGGAAACCCGAAAAATACATTTAAAATAAGAGTTCAATAAACGACTAGGATGGATCTAGTGTATCAAAAGATTTAAGCCTAAAATATAAAATGGACTGTATTTAAAATAATTGTTAGAATATACAATAAGTGGAAATAAATATTCTAATTTTTTATGTAACGCTTCAGCTATAGTAACGCCATCTTCTATGAGATAGGAATCTGCGTTAAATATTCGCGATCTAGCCAAGTTTCATATCCGAATTGTCCCAATTTCATTATTGACCTTGATCTTTTTTGCTCTGAGATTTCTTGGTTACCGTCTTCGTCAATATTGTAAAAACCCTCTTTCTCTTCTTAGAATATAGTTTTTAAAACATTCTAGATACTATTTTCAAGGTTTTTCCAGTTTGTCATAACTAAATATCTGGTCTAGTAGAGGATTTGTTTTTTAAGTGTATTTAAGATGATATCAACTGAATAATTGAATAATCAATGACAGACATAAAATCGCGTTTGACAAATAACATTTGAATTGCTATTGAATGTAGAATTAAACGTTTCAGTAGATATCATAGATTACAATTAAGTTAAAAAAAATTATACCTTGGTTATCATATGATCGAGTTTCACGCTTTCTTTATTTTCATAACCATATTTAAAACTTACTTGTGCTTATATTCATTACTACCAATAAAGATCGTATCATATAAAAACTTTCATTACTTTCACTAGACATGATCTACGAAAGTTTGGAAATTAACTTTTCTTAATACATAGTAGAAAATGGAAAATATTGCATCCGCCATTGTTAGTCCAATTGAGAACTGACCAATGAAGTTACGCCGTCTGGTGGAACTAGTAATAGTTAACATACTGTTTAGAATTTTATATGTGTAACGATTTATTAACAAATACAATTGAGAAATGGAATTTTGAATATTCCTGAATCAAGAGATGAAGAACAATCTTCAGAAAACTGCATAGTATATTAGATATCCTGTGAATGCAACAAATTTTCTTCAAGCTGTTACCTACCTACATAAATTATAAGCTACTTCATGCCCAGACAGACGTGACATGTAAAAAGATTATGATTTATGTTACATAAGTGACACATCCAGACATTTGAAAATCCGAATAAATGAACACAAAATGTATATTGAAGATAGAGAGTTTTTCAAGACAGGTATTTGGGAATTTTCTTGGGAAAAGGGTAATCATATTCAATGGGATTCCGCGCAAATAATATTGAAAGAGTCCAATAATAAAAAACCACCGAAAAAAGTGAGATATAATCTTCAGTTCAATTAAAAATCGTTGTTAGAGTTGAACAATTTAAGCCGTTCTCCGTAATTTTCAAAAGCAGGATGATTGATAGCCCTAGAAAATGATTTTTTGGTAATCTGGATAGGGTTTAAGAATGTAAAACGTGGAATAAGTTATTGAAAATAGTTATCTCTCACTCTCTTGTAGACTGAAATCAACAATTTTCAGCTTGCTAATAACAAAAAATGTTTTTCTCCGATCGTAAGAAAAGTTTCACAATTTTTTATGCGCAAAGCTCAACATTCCAGAATATTGGGCAGTTGCTATAGCGATTAGAAAATAACAGTGCGGTAATATTATTACCGCACAATTAAGATCGCAGCGCCAAATGAACTATTTCTTTGTACATTGTGTATAACCTCAAATATCTTTTACACATCTCCATTGTTTGATTGTAGTTTAGATATTGCCTTTGGCTTTTTTTCGTGTTTTTTATTATATGCATGGTTTTATTGTTAATTGTATTTATTATACAAAATGTATGGCTAGGTTATAAAATAATGTACAAAAAATAGTTCCTTTTCTGCCACCAGATAGAGTTTCGCTCGTAGGAGCTCTCACTGTTATGAATAAACCCCCAGGAGGAGTAATTTGAGAAGCCTCAATAACACCACTAAAAGTTATTAGATTAGTTAATAAAAGCATTGTCGAATATAAAGATTATACAATGCTAAAGAATGTGTTCTGATAAAGTATAGTCAACAGTCGTGTTCCAAATCTATTATATATGCCTTGATTGATGAAGAAATCAACCAATCATAATCATTAGTCGATTTCTCATTTGTTCAGTAGATTATTTAGATATTTATTGTAGATATAAGATGAATGTATTTGATTTTTGATGGTTCTAAATGACCTTACATTGTTTATATTCAATACAATTGCTTACTGAAGTTTTTAAAGGAACAGTTTCCACGAAACTGAGTGAAAATAATAAAGTAAGAAAAGCGGATGCGATGACACAATTAATTAAAATTATATTTATCTGTCAGAACTATCAAATATGGAAATTATCAGCTGATGTCAATACTAGAAAGTGTTGTGTGAAACTGGACGGAATCTGACCAATCAGAGGTCTACAGAATTGCCAACTAAAATTCAAATTACTTCTCCTGGTTTTTAAATGAGGTATAGCCAATTTGAAAAACCGAGAGAAAAATTTTTTGGGTCGCGGTTTGGTCTGAAGTCCTCCATTACCTTCAAAACGATACTGACATAATCGTTTATTTGCGTTTCAAATTTTGTCAAACCCTCACATACAATAATTACCAGAGTAAACTACATATTTTTCATGAAAATTTTTAAAATGAGTTTTGTTGTTAAAATTAACCTGAATGTAACATTTTTATTTAAAGGCACTTCATTATGAAGGACTTCCTCATTTGGTTACTGGCAACTCATTATTTGACATGCTCAGCTCAAGACATACCTGAAAACGTTGAAAACAAAAATTTAATAAATGAAAATCTTGGAAATATCATACAGACAGCAGGAAGTCCTTTTTCTGAGGTCCAAGGGAAAAATTTTGAAAACAACGGCAACCCGTACACAGAGTCATACAATATCGAATACAAATATCATAATTATGAAAAAATGACTTCTTTTTTACGACAAACAACATCTAGGTACCCTGAATTAACAGCGTTATACTCAATAGGAAAGTCTGTACAAGGTATAAACGACCTATTTTTGTGATTAAAGACTTGGTTTAAAACTTATGTATTTCAGGTAGAGATCTTTGGGTTATGGTGGTATCGGCTTCACCTTACGAACATATGATTGGAAAACCTGACGTTAAATACATCGGAAATATGCATGGGAATGAAGCAGTTAGTAGAGAACTGATGTTACAGTTAATTCACGTGAGTAAAAAGACAATTTAATTACTCCTTATGCAACCCACATTGCTTGTTCGTTGTCACCCCAATCATATACATATAGCCTACTTACCACAACGTATGTTTAGATAATATTGGCTTTCCCAATGGGAGGGAAAAGGCATGAACTCCTAGGAAAGTGAACTCTTAGAAAGTGCGAATACCGTACTAACTTTTCAGTTTTCTCATCATTTTAAATTTTAAATAACAGTATCAAAACTATAGTTGCTATGGCAACATATCTATTTTTCATTCCAAGAGCTCATCCATATCTCAAATGATCTAACCTTTCTCATCACGTTATAACGGAAAACCAACTGAGAAAATAATGTATTTTAAACATTTCAGTATTTGGTTACAAACTATGCAGTGGATCCATATATTCGATGGCTTCTAGATAATACTAGGATCCATATAATGCCATCAATGAACCCAGACGGATTTGAAGTATCAAAAGAAGGAAATTGCGATGGCAGTCAAGGAAGGTAAATTGATTTAAATTGTTTGTGTAGTGAGCAAACGGAAAATGGAGTGCACCTGTTATACAATAGAGTCTGGATGTAACCAGTGGATTGAAATATTATTTTAACCTCGAAATATCAGCCAATTTGAGCCAGACTTACTTATTATTATACTTTCCGAGTTATTTCATAAATATCTAAATATTTTATCATAATTTTTATCTCAAGTATAAAAAATATATAATTGTTTGGAGCTGCTAACAACTCCTTGAGCAACAGACTGATTTTTTTCGGGCCAAGATGTTCTAATGGACCCAGACAATGCTGGACTCCAATACAGGTGGCGGCTCCTCACACACTCTCCGTCATCTTATCCCTTTTATCCTCCTCTTGCGCCATACGCCACTTAACACCTTCCTCCTCAAGATTTTCTCCATCATGTTCTACCAATAGACCGTTCCAATGGTTTATTCGTACTTCCAGCATCTAAACACATGCTCCACATCATCTTCCACTTCACACCTTTCGTACACTCCAATCTTTCCTTTCCCAATCTTGTGGAAGTACCCTACTTGCTACCCATGTCTAGCGAGCACCTGTGTCAAGAAGTAGTTCACCTCTCCGAGTTTTCGGCTTATCCAATCGCTCCTACTCCTAATCACTCCTTTTAGTACACCTTTATACTCTTCTCGTCTTCTCTCCATTTCTTCCTCCATCCAGTCCTGTACTTCTTTTCTGGTCGCACCCTTCCAGGGCTTGTTCCTGGCTCTAGTTCACGTCCAATATTGCTTTGACAACACCCTCAGGAATAGCCCTATCCGTACCCGCAGTGGCCTAACTCTCGCATCTCCACACCGAAGAGTATATTCTGCTCTACAGTTCTACCAATTACCTTTTTCTACCACTCTCCCGGCCCTTTCATATTACACATCAATCTCCCCAGCAATGCAGCAGTTACTTTCGATTTCTGTGCAACTGAATAGAAAATATAAAGTTACTTTGTTATGGGTGCCAGTGCGTTATGGAATTGTAGGACATGTATGGACAGGATTCATTTGGTCTCGCAACATAAGAAGCTTTTCCTTTCATCGAACTCGAACCATTTTGTGGCATATTAAAGTTTCATTGAACTAAAATATAGAAGTAAGGGCAACACACAAGATCTTGTAGGTCTAATTGACCACGTGATAATATAATCTAGTCACAATTTGTATCTACACCTTGAAGATACGACATAGATTTACTTACTGGCATTTGAACTGGTTGCAGCACTTGTACTAGGATCGGCATCATATTCTTTCTCTCCGCAAAATTTCGTATCTCCTGTAAACGAGCATTCATAAATTAAATATGAAATAAAAATACTTTATAGCATGTAAACATAATATTCACCTATTTCATATTCGTTGTTGTCATCACTTTCCTCAGTTATTACAGTGACTTGTTCTTTATCAAGTTGCTCTGCAAATTAATATAATACCAATTTTATTGATGCTCATTAATTATATAACATATACATACCCATCCCGATACTAGGCCTATTATTATCTTTAGATAAACCTGTAATGAAATCTTATCAATAATAAGAATATACTTTTATTTTTAAGATATACCTTCATCATCATCATCAAACTGTGATTTCAAGCCAGTTACTCTGAAACCAAGGATTTCTCGAATATCCCGATCCGTTTCAGTTTCATGCCAAGGAACAGGTGGACCTCCCCCTGTCAAATATGTATCCCTCTTTTCTTCAGCAAAACTTTTAAGGGTTTTTTTTTCATGTTGAGGTATTTGTTTTTCAATACTTGTAGACTGCGATATGTAGTGCCACAAGAATTGAATTCTCTGGTCACTTTCAGCCAAGCCTCATTTTTGCTTTGGTTTGACGCACTATCAGTCCTTTTATTCTCTAATATATGGCCGTATTTTTTAATTAATTGTAGCAAGTGATTCTCCTCACTTTTTGTGACTGACTTTTATTTAATAAAAGAAATTATGGGTCGTGGACAAAGTAAAGTATTTTACTCGCAATTTATGATAGCCAATATTCACGATGGGTGACGTTTGCGACACGAGCCGCAGGCGAGGGGCGCAAGTCACCCGAGTCATATATCATGATATATTGCTCGTTTAATAATATACTATCAAAATAGATTTGAACCATTTTCTTAAATGTATAATCTCAAATATTATATCATTTTAGATATAATGCCAGAGGTTTTGATCTGAATAGAAATTTCCCAGATTATTTTAAGCAAAACAACAAAAGAACTCAACCGGAAACGGAAGCTGTTAAGGAATGGATTTCCAAAATACAATTCGTTTTATCCGGAAGTTTACATGGTGGAGCACTAGTTGCAAGTTATCCTTTTGATAGTACTCCCAATTCTCGTAAGTACTCAAAATAAAAATTTCTTATAAATATACAAATATTAAATTGCGGTCTTCAAAAAATCGATTGTTTATTAAGTTTTCTTTGCTGCTGTAAGGAATTTGTAGATCGTCAGCACTTTGTTCTTGTAAGTAAATTAAAATGAATTTTATCATTTACTACCCAAAAAGGTGATTGCTTACTCATGGAATCTCTAAAGCTGTTACCAAAATAATGAATATATAGTGGTTTCCAAATTGTTTTAACGTTATTTCTATTTGAAGTGTTTCAGAGTTTTTCAACTCCGTCCTTAACACCTGATGATGACGTATTCAAACATTTAGCGATTACATATTCCACTAATCACGCTAAAATGAGTAGAGGAGTTTCTTGTAAAACTTCACGTACTGCTTTTAGAAGGGTGAGTTTATATTTACATTTTTTTATTGAAATGTGACAGTTCTGCTCTATATAACCTACTTATTCAAAATTAATATGAATTTTAGGGTATAACTAACGGAGCTGAGTGGTATCCACTAACAGGAGGAATGCAGGATTATAATTATGTATGGTATGGTTGTATGGAAGTAACTTTAGAAGTATCTTGTTGCAAATATCCTCCAGCTCATGAGTTGCCTAAATATTGGGAAGATAATAAACAGGTAGGAATATATACTTTGGTTTTAATATGAAGTAAAGGAATATTTCACAATATTTCGTTGAGTTGTGCTCCTAATAACGAATAGGTAATAGAATAGACGAGAATGGAGGTATAGGTGCATTGACAAACAAAAGACCTCAGTGACTTTTTTGCGTAAGAGGTTACTAAAAATTAGCAAAATAGCGAGATACCGAGAACAAATTTTTTATATACAGAGTGGTTCGTAAGTAATGGACCAAAGTGTAATGGAAAATACTTGGCCTGAAAATATCACAATCTGACGCAACTTCCTTTGATAAAATATTGGGAATAAAAAAGATACAGGGTGTCAAAGTAGAGATGTCAAAAATGATTTTTCCCAGTAAATTGAAGGATTGGATATACACAATCGTAAACATTTTAAGATAGAGTTTTGGGACCTGGGAAATTATAATTTGTTTTCCGTTTCGATGTATTTTCTAGAGGGCGCCACAAAAGCTATGTTGTTAGTGTAGCTGTGCGATTATCGTTAACGTTATCCTTCTATTTATTGAAAAATATTAAATTTTTGCGACAATAAGTTATACCTATCATTAGTCTCAAAAGCTATTGGTTTTCGAGATATTCGCATTTTAAACCACACTTTATAATTTTAATTTCATTAATTAACACAAAACTGCTAACGTTAGTAGACCCAGATGTCAGCAAATTTATTATCAGCTATAATATAGCAAGAACATAACCTAACCGCTCCTTCGATCCCCAATACCTTCAGACTTCCAAATCTTGAATCATGGCATACGTCAAAACGTAATATCCTGGAATAAAGATAGTTTAACGTCTGCTTATATTTGTTGATTTGTGACTTATAGGAGAGTAACCAATTGCTGTTTATTTTTTAGGCACTCATAAAATTTTTAGCTGAAGCTCATAGAGGAGTTCAGGGATTCGTTATGGATGAAAATGGAAATCCTTTGGGAAAAGCATCTTTAAAAATCAAACAAAGAGATGTCGGTTTCCAGACTACAAAATATGGAGAATTTTGGAGGATTCTTTTACCTGGAGTTTACAAAATGGAAGTAAGTACAAAAATAGCAGCATTTATAGCTGAAAAGTAAACAGAATGTTTTGAGGTTTTTGTGTTGAAAGTTTCTTGGTAATTTATTCTTATTTTTGATAAAAAAAACCAGTACAAAAGCATCAATATAACGGATTTTTAGGTGTATGCTGACGGATATATCCCTAAAGAAGTTGAATTTATGGTAGTCGAACAACATCCTACCTTATTAAATGTGACATTACACGGAGCAAAAGTAAGTTTTACTCTTTAAATTTGGTGGTGGTGCTTTTACTGTATATATTTCAGCCTTGGCAATATTTCGTACCTCCAGTGACATCTCCTCCGAAAACTATTATTTCTAACGACAATGCTAATGTACAAAAATCGTCAAAAGATACTAAAAATTAACGAATAAAAGCGTAAGTTTTGATATACACTCTTCAACTATGGATAATTCAAAAATACATCAATCAAAAACATACATTAAAGTCTTGAATATTTTTATGTAACATTGCATGTGATATTTAATCCAAGTTTTAACTTAAATTCATCCCATTAGTTCCGAAGTAGAACTTGAAAAGATTTATTCACTTATAATTGCACAAGAGGTTTGTATTTTATCAAAGGTAATACCACGAGTGCTTCAAATTTTATCGATAATTTTTTCTTTTCCACGAAAACTTGTTTATTTGGCAAAAATATGAAAACAAACCGATTTGATAAAATCACGACTCCGTTAGGAGGAGTGATTTTATCTAAATTCGGTTTGTTTGAATGTTTTTGCCTCAAATAAACAAGTTTGAGTGATGAAAATAAAAAATTATGTGATAAAATTTGAAGAGCGAGTTGTATTTGGGAAGATTATTTTTTTTCAACAATTTAAAAGGATTTTTGAAAGCGCTTTTAGTTGTCAATAATGACAAATTCAAAGTAAAATTTTGACGTTTCGATGTAAACAAGGTTTTATCGATGAGGAAGCATAATTATCAGTATAATACCGAATGATTGGCTAGAATAATGTATTGCTATTGGTTAAAACCACCAAAATGTCAGATTTTGACAAGTGAAAAAAATAATCGGGTAAATTTGGATTGTTTAATGAGAAACTGTTGCCCAGCAATTAGACGAGAACAACTGTCAACTAATAAAAACGCGACACCGAAGGTGGAGCGTTTTTAGGTTGACAGTTTTTCGAGTCTAATTGCTAAAGGAAACAGTTTAGAAGTTGAACAACACAAATTTACCCGATATCAATACAAACATCGAGTGTAATTCGGCAGGACAATTCAATGAATCGGCTCATTGTTAGTGTTTAGAAATTCAATAAGTTGTTGACAAACATGTCAAATTATTTATCATGGTAACAAATGCATAAGTGAAAAAAACCACAAGTGCATTTATCAACAGTAAAAACACAAGAGCTTTTTTTTTATCGGATAAATTTTTCTTTGCAACGAAACAGTTTTGCCAATCACTAATTTTACGAGAAAAACTGACATGATAAAATCGCGACACCGAAGGTGGAGCGATTTTATCTAATGTCAGTTTTTCGAGCAAATTTAGTGATTGGCAAAACTTTGAGTTGAAGAGAAATTTATCTGGATAAAAGAAAAGCTCGAGTGTTTTTGTTAAATATTAAACTTCGTTTTCGTCTAAAATTATTTATTTTAGAGTAACATACAAAAATATATCGTTGTCAGAATTGAGAATGACAGAAAAAACATAAAAATCAATAAACAATTAGTAAAACAAAATAATGTGGATGGTGCTAAAGTGCCAAATTTGAATAAGTCACCCAACACGCCCTTCTCAAATTTTGCACTCTGACAAATTTTCAGTCCCAATGCATCAACAAGACGATAATGTGATGGTCCTGGAAGTGGTTTCGTTAGAATGTCAGCAGGCATTATTCTAGATGGAACATGTCTCAATTTCATTTCATCATTTCTCACCAATTGACGAACAAAATGGTATCATATAGCAATATGTTTCGTACGTGAGTGACAAGTAGCATTTTCTGCAATGTACTTCGCTCCACGGTTGTCAGTACCAATATTTACCATTGACAAGTCCTTTAATTTCAATTCTAACTTCAAATTTCGTAGGTACAGTGCTTCACGAGATGTTTCCGATAAAGCTACGTACTCTGATTCTGTTGATGATATTGCAACCGACTGTTGTTTCTTTGAACGCCATGATATTGCAGCTCCACTCAACATAAACACATATCCTGTATATGAAATTCGATCATTTTCATCATTTGCATGATCAGCGTCAGAAAATCCTTGGATTCCCAACTGATCTTTTTTATACACTAATCCATAATTTTGTGTACCTTGTAAATAGCGTAATACACGTTTTGCCGCTGACCAATGAACTTCTTGGTACTTTTCGTTAAATTGTAAAAGTCTATTGACAGTGAATGTGATATCTGGACGAGTAGCAATTGCTAAGTACATCAGTGATCCAATTAATTGTCGAAATGGTTTTTCATCTTTTGTTCTTTGCTGCTTTCCTTCTGGTAGTTTAGCTTGTGAGTCACTGAGAGTTTTTACTGGGTTACATTCTTCCATGTAAAATTTTTTTAAAAGATCTTTTACATAACTTTGTTGTCTTAACTCAATATTTCCATCAACTTGATTTATTTCAATTCCCAAACAATATCGTGCCAAACCAAGATCTTTTATTTCAAATCTTTTTGCAAGCCCAGCTTTAATTCTTTCAATATCTGTCTTATTTCTTGATATATATAAAATATCATCATCGTATACAACCAAAATTGTATATTGATCCTCACTCATATTGTAATAAAAGCATGTGTCACTAGCAGTTGAAGTTAATCCAAGGTTTTCCAATTCTTCATTCAATATTTTATTCCATTGACGACCAGCTTGCCGCAGACCATATAATGCCTTATTCAATTTACAAACTTTGTTATTTTGCGATAACTTTTGGAGCATCTCGTAAGAAATTTTTCCTAAATTACTGTTTTGACCATCCTTTTCAATAATTTCTCTTAATGTTTCCTTGATATACTCTGGTAGCTCCATAAATATTTCTTCTTCCAAAATTCTATTTAAATAAGCTGCTACAACATCTATTTGATGAACTTGTGAACCTTCACGTACAGCTAATGCCATCAAAAGTCTGATAGAATCCAACCTAGCTACAGGTGCAAAAGTATCGGTGAAATCTATTCCTTGTCGTTGTGTAAACCCTCGAGCAACAACTCGAGCTTTTCTTCTTTCAAGTGTTCCATCTGGCTTGAATTTGTTTTTAAGCACAATTTTACAAGTAGCAACAGCTCTATCATTTGGACGATCAACTATTTCCCACGTATTATTTTTAATCAAACCACGAATTTCTTCAGTAATCGCTTCCATCCACTCAATTGCTTCATCTCCGGTCATCGCTTCTTTCAAGGTTATATCTACTAGATTTGCTTCTTCAATTATTTCTTCTTCATATTCTGTTGCATCAACAAATATTTCATTATCACTTGGTTCTTCTTGCATTTCAATATCTTCATTATCATCATATTCCTCTTGATCTTCGTTTATATTTGCTGTTTGTCCAGTGTTATAAATTTTTCTTGGTCTTCCTCTTCTACCTGTTTTCTCTATCCGTGGTCTTCCTGGTTTCCGACGTGTAATACGATTTGGTGTACAAATTTCTTCTTCAATTTGATCATTTTCAATTTCCTCAATTTCTTCACCTTCTCCTTCTTTTATTACTTCCACTTCCTGATCGACATCTTCATGCTTTTCTCCTTCTTCTGCTCCATCTACTTCTTCTTTTGTTACTTCTTCTGGTTTATTATCGACATCTTCAAGCTTCTCCCCTTCGACAACTTCACCTATTTCTTCGCTTGCTACTAGAACTTCTTCTGGTTTTTGATCAGCATCTTCTTTTCCTTCCTCCTCTACTGCTTCACCTATTTCTTCTTTTGTTACTGGAACTTCTTCTGGTTTGTGATCGACATCTTCACTTTTCTCCTCTCCTACCGTTTCGACTACATTTTCATCACGTTTTGTGTCAGCTATTTCTTCTTTGTCTCCTTCTACTGGTTTTCCTGTTCCATCTACAGTTGGCTGCTGTTTTTCGGGTTCCACTTCTTCCTTTATCTCTTCCGTACCATTTTCTCGATCTTGTTCTTCCTGTTTTTCTTGTACTTCTTCCTGCTTTACAACTACATTTTTTTTCGATGTTTCTACGTTTGCCAGCTCTATTTTTTCTTCACCTATTTTTATACCACTAGCTAATCCTTTTCTTGAAATTTCTAACAGATCTTCTTTATTTAAATGTCCCAGACGATGATGCCATAACTTCAAACTTGCTGAATTATTATTTATTGCCGTATTTGCTTGCTCTTCACTACCACAAACATAATATAAATTTCCAACTCTTTGTGCTAACAGCTTTATTTCACCATCTCCTCCAAAAACAGTGGCCCCAGTTTTAGAAAAGCTGACAGAATTTCCGTGATCCGTAATTCTCGCAACAGATAACAAATTAGTTCTCAATTCTTTTACCAATAATGTATCATTGAGTTTTACCGACCTGTTTGATTTTCCATCTGTAGTAAAAACACGAGCAGTTCCTTTCGCTATAATTTCAGTTTGTGCATCGCTGGCTAACAGAACATTTCCATTGGTTGACATTATATTGATAAATGCTGCTTCATTATTACACATATGAGATGTGCAGCCACTATCTAAACACCATCGACTATCACTTGATACCTGCTTCGTATGAAGAGCCTCTTCCGTTACTTGAAACGCATCTTCGACTTGAGCTTCAACTTTTGATGAATATTCTTGCTTTTCATTATTTGCTCTGTCTGGGCAATCAGCTGCTTTGTGCCCAATTTTGTTACAGATGAAACAATTATACTTAAATGACTTGTTTGAATTATCATTATATCTGTGCTGCCTTCCTTGATATCCACCTCTTTGATATCCACCTCTCTGATAATCATTTCCTTGATTTTTACTACCCTGAGGTCCAATACTTTGGAACGGCTTAAAATTTTTCAATTTTTGCTTGACCCACATAACCTCTGAATTGTCCATGTCACGTTGACTTTGAGCATCATACTTTTCAATAATCTTTTCCCTAAGTATGTCTGGTTTGGGCAATTCATTTTGAGACTCCATAGCACATCTGAACATTTCAAAACTTGAGGGCAATGAGTTGAGAAGTAATGTTGACTGCAAATCATCATGCATTTCGACTCCCATAGCTGACAACTTTGATATTATGTCAAAAAATTCCATCAGTTGAGTATGAAAATCATCGTTTTCTGTTATCTTGAAAGATGTCACACGTTTGAGTAAACTTGCTCGTTTTACCGGTCCTGTAGACGCATATTCTGATTTTAACTTGTCCCAAATTTGTTTTGAAGTATTCAAACCTTTAACTATTCGTAATAAACTTGGATCAATGGCAATTATTAAATCTGACTTGGCTTTAGCATCTTCTTCTTCCCACTTTTCAATACTTTGAACTGACGCAGCATCACTTCCGAACAATGCGGGCTTTGGTTTCTTGCCATTTACATACACCCATGTACTATTTTTTACCATTACAGCTTCAATTTGCATAGACCACGTATCGTAATTTTCCTTTGTAAGAGGCTTGATTGTACTTGACGACAAAGACATTTTTTTTTTTAACTTTTACTTTTTACTCTTATTAACAGCGACCTGGGCCCATAACCTGTTAAATATTAAACTTCGTTTTCGTCTAAAATTATTTATTTTAGAGTAACATACAAAAATATATCGTTGTCAGAATTGAGAATGACAGAAAAAACATAAAAATCAATAAACAATTAGTAAAACAAAATAATGTGGATGGTGCTAAAGTGCCAAATTTGAATAAGTCACCCAACAGTTTTTTGGCAAGATAAATTAACGACAGAATATATCGATGAACAACAACAATAATTATCTCATTGTCATTATGTGTAAAAGTGACGTCCGCTTACTAGAAATTGAGGAAGAGAGGTTTTTATCGCGATAAAAAAGGATGCACCTTTTTTATCGATGTCAAAGTGACAATAACATTTCCAGGTATATGACATTTTAACATTGGAGTTAATTTATCAAAGGTAATACCACGAGTGCTTCAAATTTTATCGATAATTTTTTCTTTTCCACGAAAACTTGTTTATTTGGCAAAAATATGAAAACAAACCGATTTGATAAAATCACGACTCCGTTAGGAGGAGTGATTTTATCTAAATTCGGTTTGTTTGAATGTTTTTGCCTCAAATAAACAAGTTTGAGTGATGAAAATAAAAAATTATGTGATACAATTTGAAGAGCGAGTTGTATTTGGGAAGATTATTTTTTTCAACAATTTAAAAGGATTTTTGAAAGCGCTTTTAGTTGTCAATAATGACAAATTCAAAGTAAAATTTTGACGTTTCGATGTAAACAAGGTTTTATCGATGAGGAAGCATAATTATCAGTATAATACCGAATGATTGGCTAGAATAATGTATTGCTATTGGTTAAAACCACCAAAATGTCAGATTTTGACAAGTGAAAAAAATAATCAAAGGTAATACCACGAGTGCTTCAAATTTTATCGATAATTTTTTCTTTTCCACGAAAACTTGTTTATTTGGCAAAAATATGAAAACAAACCGATTTGATAAAATCACGACTCCGTTAGGAGGAGTGATTTTATCTAAATTCGGTTTGTTTGAATGTTTTTGCCTCAAATAAACAAGTTTGAGTGATGAAAATAAAAAATTATGTGATAAAATTTGAAGAGCGAGTTGTATTTGGGAAGATTATTTTTTTCAACAATTTAAAAGGATTTTTGAAAGCGCTTTTAGTTGTCAATAATGACAAATTCAAAGTAAAATTTTGACGTTTCGATGTAAACAAGGTTTTATCGATGAGGAAGCATAATTATCAGTATAATACCGAATGATTGGCTAGAATAATGTATTGCTATTGGTTAAAACCACCAAAATGTCAGATTTTGACAAGTGAAAAAAATAATCGCTGAAAAAGTTAAAGCTAACTTTTGCCGGTGTCAAAGTGACAATTACACTGAGGCATATGCGAATTTTTATACATGAGTTGAATTGTCAGTAATAAAGAGTAATCAAGAAAAAATTATTTGCAAAGATGCCACGAAGGCTACTATTTGGTATTCCGCTATTCGGCCGAATACCGTATAGTGAGTCAAAAATAACTCAAAATATTACCCACAAAGATGTTGATTTAACCAACAAATTAACATATTACATGATATATGTATATGAAAAAAACTAATTTTTAAGATTTGTCCGAAGCAGACTATTGCGTTGCACCCCTTTATCTCAACGTACATTTTCTGCAGCGACTTACTCAAAGACATTTCAGAAACAATGGTTTTGATTCTTTGTCGACCAGAAATGTTAGGCTTGTCCTACTCGGTACTATTAATTTTTAATTAATAACATTCTAAGTACTTGTAAAGGTGATTTTTTTACTATCATGAAAGATGTAATAAGAATTTTCGAGATAATATCCACAAAATATCGTTTTGTAAATAAATTAAACACAATTTATTGAAATATCCCTAGACCTTGATGTGTGTATTTCGAGAGTAAATCGTGGAAAATGCATTAAAAATTTTATTCAGATTGATTTTTTAAATGTTTTCAGAGAAAAGAGGGTCACTATCAGGCCCAGCCATCGTTACATCGGCCGGTATATCAACCACATCCCGAAGAAACCGGAATATTGTCTTCAATAACTAACGGATTTTCAAATTTAGTGAATTATTTCGGATAGCAGTGTTATTGGTAACCCTATCAATTTATAGAAATCGAGTACAAAAAAAATATTTAGATAATGTTCTCTTTATTTATATTCCAATCTTAGTTGTTATTAGAGTTGTCCCATCTGACGATAGAACCGTTCTTGGTATCGTTCGCGCAAGTGCTGTATATTTTTCGTGTTCCAACAGTTATAGTTATTAGGACTCCTTGGAACGGTATACAAGTTGTACCTTCATAAAGGGATGATTAAGTCGGTGTGTCCATCCCAAATTCAAGTTTGCGTACCATCATTGATTAAGAAATACTATACAGTACTTGAACCGATTCCAGGACGGTTCATAAATGCCAGCTGTAACAAACCGATTATTTAAGTAATTTATTGTTTTGTTTTTGTAAACTTTATTTACAAATGTTACAATTAAACTATTTTAATCTATATTGAGTTTTATTTAGAAATTTACAAGATTAGACACTGCAGGGATGATCCTATTTGTTGGTTGTGCATTGAAATGGAGGAATGTCGAATGCAAAGCACTAACTCGCCGAAAATAAAATTAAAATATTGGAGGTTTGATATTTCATATTCTTATTATTGTATTTGTGTTTTTTATTTCTCACTATTCTGATGTATTGCTTTGTTACGTTATAACAAACTATTTGAATATGGACCAAGTGAAAGAGTAGGGACCAAGTGAAAGAGTAGAACTTCTTCGTCATCAAGTCTTACACACATTAGCCCTTTCAGTGCCAATCAGAAAATAAAAGTGGAAAAAATTTTTTTTTGGTGGTAATCTATTTATTTAGGCACAAATAATGCAAATATATTTTGAAAAAATTATATACCCTCTCCATCTTCATTTTTTTGCGTGTCCCTCTCGAGGGACAAAGCCAGTTTAGAACAAAAACGTAAAGTCAAGTTTGCAAAATTTTTTATTTCATAACGACAAATGAAACGGTACTAAACTCTATTTTTTGTTATAGAAACAATACCGGATGCTAACAAAAGATCGCGCCGTTGTTTTATATTGTTTCTAATGGATGTGCTTCACACGGGACAAAAGCAGCGGGCCCGCTTGATATCGAAAATTTGCTAATATGTGGTACCTATTGAAGTTTATGTCCCTCCCAAGGGACAAAGCTAGTGAGAGGGTTAGGGTACCTACAATATTATCGTATTTTTCGATATCAACTCTTGTTTAGTTTTATTTAGTACTATACCTAAACTTCCAATGTAAGTAAAGGATAATTCAACATATAAACGTTTAATTGAATTTTATATATACCTACTATAGTAATTTATACTCAAATTATTAAATGATCATTGTGGTCATTTATATAATATTTTACATAATATAACCACAACAGCGTCGTGCTCAATCGTTCGAGTGTGATATGGACAATCCACACGAGTCGAACAGTATATTTTTTCTACGACCCACTTAAAAAATCTAGAAAATAAACATTCTAATAAACTGTAATCTCGACTGTAATATAACTTCAATTTCAAAATTTTCAACAATTTCCATAATTTTACAAATCAATATCAAGCGAAATAGTAATTTAGAAATAAAATTAGCAATAAAAAAAATCTCTTCATTGGGAATCGAACCCTGGACCTAGCGCGCGAGTATCTGGTATACTTACCACTCGACTACCGATGAATGTTTAAAATAGAAATCTATAACGTCACATGAATTACATAATTTTATAAAAACTAGCGTCTATAAGAAGTCCTCTTAAATACTGTTAAAACTGGTCAAAGTTATGCTACCAGTCGTCGATTGTTTTTGAAGTATCAAAATAAGAGATGTTTTAACCAAGTTATTGGAAAGATGCCTAGCTTAATAGCAAAACACCTAAAATTAGCAAATCCTGATGCCTACACGAGTCATTGTTTTCGAAGAACATCAGCCACACTCCTTGCTAATACGGGGGACGATACATGTGTTTTGAAACGACATGGAGGATGGTAATCTTTGACTGTGGTAAAATTCAAATATCAAATAAAACTTAGGCTATGAAATTTCAGGATCAAATGCTGTTACCTCTACGGCAGCTGCTTGCAAATAAAAAATGGATAGTTTTCCAGCTCCCAAAACTATAATACGATATCACGTGCTGAATCTGTGCGAAGTGAGTATTTCGCACACTACTTTGCGCACGGTGTCATGGTAAAGAAGGAGAATGAAAAAAAGGGTCACTTCGCATATTGTTGTCAATGCGCGAATCTTGTCATTCTTTGACGTTTGTATAAAAAATATTCAATGCTCACTGCTAGGGATTCAATTAAAAAATCATTCTTCTTATAGGAGCAGAACAAGCACTGATCCTTCTCGATGGAAGCCTTGTCGGAACTCTACTGTTCGCTATCGAATGCGATAGAGCAGTCGCTTCCAAAACGGCACGTATCATTCCTCGTAACTGTTTATTTTCAATTTGCAGCTGCTTTTTCTCGCTCACAATATCCAAATAATCGACTTCGACTTTATTGTAAATTGTCCAAAAATTTTCAAGCGATTCTAAATTTTTCAAACATTCATCAACGAATCCCGCGGGTTTTTTCGACGTCGATTTAGGTGAACATTCTAGAGGCAGTTTATCTTGCACAGTTACGTTTTGAATTGTAGTTATTGTTGTGTCAGACGGTGTCGGCGCCACACTTCCTGTTTCAGTTGCTTCGGAAAATCCAAATTCTGGAATATTTTAAAATACTGTTAGGAGAGCTATAGAGATATACGTTGAAAAATAAGTTCAAAAGCACTTTTAATTTCCTTAAATTCCCTCTAATTTATTGAAAAATGGAATGTTTAAAAAAGTCGAATTCTCTTTCCATACCACTTTCAAACACTTTCAATCCATCAGGATGTTTTCTCCATATGGGGGAAAACACCGGAAATTTGAAAGCTTAAACTGAAGTACGGCGGTACGATTCGCCGATATGGTGAAATTTTTCACAATGTTGAGTAATAATTAAGAGTGATAATAATACGTATTTTCCATCACTTTTTGAGCAAGTTTTTTCTACTTTGCCGTGTTATTTTTGTTATAATTTGTTCTCACATTTTTCAATAATACAATACAATGATTAGTAGGAAATTTCTTGAGGAAATATATGACATCAACTTATTTTTTCAATAAAGCAAACTTTTATGTTTAATACTGATGTAAATAATGGTGACAACTATATAACAGCTATGATGAATTTTAAAATCTTTTCTTTTCGTGCCTGCATTAGCTTCCAGGCCCGTTTCGACAACTCAATTGCAACTAGCACGTATTTTTTTAAATACCTTAATATCCACTTATACTTTAATATATTTTACAATCAGCATACTGATAGACAGCGGGACAGACACACAAATACAGACTGACACGCTTTGTCAAACTGACAGACAGAGAAATAGGGAGACACGGACAAACCGACAGGCATACAGAGCGTCACAGACAGAAAAAGAGAGTGAGATTTTCCTATAAATACCTGCAAAATATTGTTGTCTAATAGTTTGCGGAATACTTTTCAACTCTTCCGCTACCTCCGTGTCCTCAACGAGCTTCGCATCCTTTGAACCATTGGAAGTAGTAGAATACCATCGCATTATTTTTTCACGATCCGTTTCGTAAGATTTACAATTTTTCAATAAATTCAAAATATTATTTCCCTTTCGAACCAAATTTTCCAAATAACTTTTCGTTTTGTAAGAAGCGTCTACGAGTACCTTCATTTTTTTTTCGTCGACTTGTAAATCGCGGTGAAGTTGCATTCGAAGTTTGTTGAATTTTAATTGTAATCCTTCCAATTCTTTATTAAAGGCCATCATTTCTAATTCTTGCGATAAACGAATTCCTTCTAGTTCTTTTTTGATATTTTCTTTGAAAGCCTAAAAGCAGATAAAAATATTCAAAAATAGAAAATAAATAGCTTAATTAGAAAAAAAATCCAAAGAGAAGCCTACACGTTAACCGAAACTGTGAGAAATATACTCTTTCCACTACTAGCTGTGCATGAAGTTGACAATTATTGCTCCAACTAGCCAACAGAGAAGCTGAATTTCTCCATTAGTGGTTAATAATTTTCTACTATTAACCTAGGACAATAATGGACAAATTCAAATATTTTAAAAATCTAGGGATAGTAGTTCAACAAATCATAATTGTGTATACCCAGAAAATTGTCTTCAACATATATGCTGCTTGAAATTATTTATTAATATAAAATTATTTGAATAGAAATAACATTAATTTTCACGCTCAACCAAAAATGACTGACGACATAACGCGAGTTCATAATATTTCGAAAACTGTAAGTGCACTTGTCAGTAAAATGACTTATTTTAAATGTTCAACTTAAATTCGGATAATAGTGGAAAAAATTATATATACACCATGGTGGTGAAGACATTTATTTTATAAATCTCGCACCAAAGAATTTTGGTACTCGGATAGTAATAATAGTCTTCACCACCTTGCTTTGGTGTATAATTACCTCTTCTTGTACTATTCTCTCTTTATTTTGAATTATTTCTTCGGTAGTTTCTTTATCCAATCTCTTCAATTCGGCAATGTGCATACGCCAAGGATCGGTTTTGTCAATATATTCCTTGATCGTTTTTTCTATATTCTTCCAAATTGTACTACAAACTTCCTCGCGAGCATTTCGCATCTCTTGTATTTTGTCCTCAAACTAAAGCAAAACACAATAACAAGAATTCTAAAATATGACATCTGGATATCAAGTGCAGATTGTAGAAGTTTCAAAAACACACTTCTAGGTATTACTGTATTAACGTTACCAATGTTGCTTTTGAAAATTTCATCTTTCACCTTCATACATAGTTTGGAGGCATTTATTGAGAATATGAAAGGACCATTAAAAAAGACTGCTTCCATTGTTTAATAATACGAATTTTGACATATTCATTATAGTTATTTATCATTCATACCTAAGAATACAAACGAAGAATACAGCAATATTTTTTTGACATTTATTAGTAGATACTATTTTGACATAAATATTGTAGATGCATCTAAAATTACTATTAAAATTTATGCCTTAGACGTTGCATGTAAAAATTTAATACCTACCATTTAATTTGTGTACGTAAAATACTTGTTTTTGGCCATTATCATAAAATATTTACGGTTTTCCATTAACTTATATCCTAAATGTGCTATATCGTTTGAAAGATTATTAATTGTACTAACAAATTGTGAAAAGATGTATAGGGTGATTCATTTAAAATTTTTGAGATATTGCTTGATTTGCGTTTTGTTTCACCCTTTATTAAAGAAGCCACAAATAAAAAAAGTAATTAATACTGAGCACAGCCAATGATATGTGTGTGACAATTGAATACAAAGACCTGTTGATTTATTTTGATTTAATACTGTTTTACAGGGTGTTAAAGAGGAGGTCTTTTTTACCAATAATTGGCCATATCTTTTTAAAACACCCTTATAATATATGTATTAGAATGCTATATTTTTGTAACGCTCTCGGTGAGATCCTTTCGATTCTTGAACAAAATATAGTGCGTTTCATTTAAAAAAATGTAAGTTTGTGCTGCTACGTGGTTTTGGAACACACTGTGGAATCGAAAGTATTTTCAAAATGTGCCCTCAGTGACTGTATCAGCTCACACAAAACCTTAAAGTTTTATCTCGTACCACAACGATGTAATCCTCCGATGTCAGAAGATTGCCCCACCCTGTATATTGAATAGAGGTTTTTGTGTACTTAGTGTTTCTTACATTATTATATTGTATTGTTATTTTTGATAGTGATTAAAACTATTCTTGTATACTTAACATTTTTATCAAATATTCATCAAAGGATGACAATTTGAAAATTATTTTTTCTACTAGCGTACGGAAAGATCGACTTTTCCGCACTAAAAAGCGTGCGGAAAGAGTCACTTTTGTAGATTTTTTGGGGAGTATCCTGATATTTGAATAATATAATTAAAATTTGTATTTGTATGGTTGTACAGTTTACCAAATGACTGAAACATTATGAAATTTATTAAAATTCTGCTATAATTTTTTCATAAAAAGAAACATTTTTTTTATAACTTTTTATGGCACTGGTAAAAAACTTATCAAATGGATGTCAAATAATGATAATAGTTAAGTTGTTGATATGTATTTAAAAATAAATGTTTCTTTATGTTAACTTTTGGGGTTCTTTCCGGATGCTAGTAGAAAAAACAGTGTACCTAACACGTGCGTAAAGTGACTTTTTCGCACTAGTTAGGTAAACTACTATATGGTACATTATTTAGTGCTAAAATTCATACGTTTTCCATATAAAATGTCTATAAAATGAGACAGGTTTTGAAAAACATGATTTTTATTTCATTCTATTGGGTTCCAGAACAAGCAAAACTTTTTTTAGCTGAAACCCGTTTAAGGAAAAATGTTTGTTTTTTCATTATGAAGATGCCTCCCCAAACACAAAATCACAAAAACTTTTCCGCGTTAATGCATCATTTTACGACTCGGAAAAAACTGAAACTATATGAAACCAGTTTCAAAATTGAATTTTTTTTCTCAGTAAGTATATAGCATAAACACAAAATCACAAAAAAAATTTTGCGGAAATGCATCATTTTCCCGACTTCAGAATAACTGAAACCAGTTACATGAAAACTTTTTTATGCTTTATATTTTAAACATTTTCATAAACATAACTACGCAAAAGAACTTCTGCGGAAATATGTGACAGTTCTAATCAATCTAAATCAACGATATATTTTATCAATAAATAATAATGGTATATTTCCGCAAGAGGTTTATTGCGTGTTTGTGTTTAGAAAATTGTCTAACATGTAAAACAGAAACGTATTTTCTTGTAACTGGTTTCAGCTATTTAAAAGTCGGAAAAATGAGAATTATGCATATTCGCAAAAAAAATCGAGTCTTTCTGTTTGAAAAATATTCCTAATGGTAAATAAACAAAATTTCTTACATAACTGGTTTCAGTACCAAAACATTTTATCAAAAATGAGATTTTTTTCCTAAAACTAATAGTTGAAAATTTTTCACCTATAGGTTACCCAATCCGTGGACACGCTGTATAATTTTGTAAAGCAATTTGCTGTCTTCTGCTTTCTTCATAGACTCTTACAAAAATAGACCGTACCTATATTAGTTTTGAGGTTGTTTTGTGTTAAAAATTTCAATCTTTCTGCGATTTTTGTTAGTTTTAAGCGATGCCAATCAATGAAGGTCTTGTGGAAACCCAATAATTAATTATAAAACATTAAAGTGATGAAATTACAGGAAATATCAATAATGTTTCATTGTAAAATCGGCAACAAATTAGTTCCATATTAACTAGCTCATTATTTCTTTTTGTTCCAGTGAGTTAATTCAGCATACATCCTTTTATTATTATTTTACGTTTAAATAAAAAGATCAATCCAACGATTCTGCAAATCACAATAATTCTTCTAGTTAACGTGATAATCATGAAATTATTCGTTGTTTTTATTTTGACTTGCGTCTGTGGAAGCTTCGAGGTAATCGAATTTATTTAAAATAAAACGAAAATACAACGTAAATTTTTTTTAGGCTTTGAAATGTGACTTTAAAAAAACTAATGGTGAGAAAATTAAGAATGCTTTGGCACAATGCGTGAAAGATAAAAAGGTCGAAGCATTTTGGGAAACTGAAAATGAAGAGAATTCATCGGAAGAAAATTCACCAGAAGAACAGTCATCCGAAGAAACACAAACCAGCACCACAGAATCTACCGTTAATAGTAAGTATCCATGTTTACATTATTTTCGAACTTAGTGCAAAAATTCATGCGGTTTTCATAAAATTGGCTATAAGATTAGTTGGGCTTCGAAAAACCACAAAACAACAAATGCTTGCCCGTTTACACCGAATGTCTAACTCACAGTACCATTGTTTATAGACTCAATTTAAATGAAACATTCTGTATATAACCGTTTTTTGAAAATTATACTTTTTCTACTATCGTGTGTAAAATAGGTACTTTAGACACACTTTCGAGTGCGTAAAACTTTATTTTACGCACTAGTGCGTAATCAATTGTATTTTGATGTAAGTATTGAATATTTTCAGGAAACTATGAAATAATTTTAGATTTTTATAATTATAAAGATGGATCTCTCAGAAGATTACTTCGCAAATAAAAAAAAAATAAAATAAAATGATAAAATATTCCGAAAATGTTCTAGTGGCATATTACTTAAACTTTTGTATTTTGATAAAGTTTTCGATAGTAGAAAAAATTTTGTATGCAATTCGTGTGTAAAGGCCTTTTTTTCGACTCATGTGATTGTCGCATTCGTCAAAAAAAAGGCTACTTTACACACTAGTTACATAAATAACTATTTTTTTGTAAAATCAAGAATCCAAGTCATCAAAAAGATCAAGGCGTGCATCAAATGCATCGAAAAATAAAAAAATGCAAGAAAACACGTCAAACAGTGATAATGGCACGTCAAGGGATGTTAAGACCGAGCAGACTTCGGAAAATTGTGTAGTTCAGTGCGTTTTTAGTCAAATGGATTTAGTAAGTAATTTTTTTGTGAATAATTTTTCCTATTAGATTTTTGGAAGAGTTTATTCAATAGCCTTTTTGGTGTGCGTCATCATTTGTGACGTATAATCGGGTTTTCGGTATTTTATTTGCTATTTTGACACATATCTAACCCTACCTAAATTTGATAAATAAAATCATCAGGATCGCATTCAGCAAAATTCGACAAGGCTATGAAATTAATAGTTACCAGCTTCTTTTTGTAACTGAAAATACTTGAGAACTTTCAAGATGCTGATGTTTTTCCGTGTATCTAGGCATATTTTTGTATTATTCGAATAAATATAATAATATTCATATTAACTTTTCATAAATTATAATTTACCGTGAACAACAAAGTACAGACCTGACAAGAACTGCCAGTGGGACACTAGAAAAAGATGTCACACACATTGACAATACGAAAGGTATATCTGCATCCTATTTTACACAAAGAAATTTCTCCCGATTAATAGGTCGCGCATGCGCTTAATCTGAATTTCAACCAATCAAATTTTTGTAAGTCTATGATTAGGGTTGACGTTTGTAATACATTCAAACGTTTCATTATTGCGATATTTTGATTAAGATTAATCACAGACCTGACTTTTTTTGCATTTCTTTCCACGTAATGTGTTAGAAAGACATTAACAATCGATGATGCACACCAAAAAGGTTATTGAATTAACCATACCTATAAACAACGACGAAATATGTTCTAACTTACTTTTACTGTTTTTCAAAATATTTTGATTTTTCTACTCTCTATAAAGAGCATCCAAAAAATTGATTCAATACTTTGAATAGCGCATTACTTAGTTTTATTTGAATGAATATACGAGATAAAAAGTCTTAGCTAAATCAGGCTTATGCGATGGATGCATCACACCTAATTAGATCGCATTGTCATGGTAAAAACTGAGACACTCTGTAGATATATCTCTAGTGTAGGTATCTAAACCAAGCTTATTTGCGATTTCGACTGCTTCAAGAATCGTCTCAACATGCTACTGACATGAAACGACGTTTGGAATTGTCTTTAGCTCAATTTACAATGCTTCCCCAAACTCTAACTAACAAAGTCGGAAAATTTATCATTTTTTTAGTTGAATTGTATCTATTTTGATCGGTTTAGGTGGATGAAAGCGGAATGCCCGATCAAGAGAAGGTACTCGATGAAATCATGAAAACTGCTACGACTCGCGAGATGCGTAATTTCCTACAAGACTCAGTCGAACAGTGCTATCAAGATATGAAAAAAGGTGAAAATTTGAAAAGAGTATGCAATTCCATGATTAAAACTTGATTTGTATGTTTTAGGCGATAACTCAGATAAGTGTGCTGATTCGACGAAATTAATCAAGTGTTTGGCCGATAAAGGAAAGGAAAATTGTGCCGATTGGCCTGCTGGTGGACTACCCGTTTGATGGGTTTGTTTTTAAGAAATTATATCATACTATTGTTTTGTTAGACCAAATGAGAATTTAAATAAAATGTTCAGCAAAAAGATTAATTACTTTTTTTAATACTCTAATCACATTCTCAATAGAACAGCAATGTCAACATTAGTTGTAAATTCTATGGCGATATTACCTTGAAGAACTAAGCGATAACAGACTCTACACCAGCAAAATAAATTTAGGGAAATGGCCCTGATGAATGCCAAATAGGCGCTAGGTAACAATGATATTAAATCCTGGATATATTATTGTCGTGACTCGTGAGACCCATGGTCATGCCTTAGTCTAGTGGCCAAAAACAGATTAAACAAAAGCTGAAATGAAGCAATCATAATAGGTGCTATAAGAGGCAACCATGCACAATAACCGTGACGGCTTGGCTCAAAAATCAAAATACAAAACGCCATTTTTGACACTTCAGTTTGCTTCGCTGTTTGAAGGTTGTCAATCCGCGATATTATTTGTGTTATTTGACTAATCGATTGTAGGTTGTGGTAATATTAACTGAAAATAGTATACATTGTTATATTATTTTTATAAGGCCCGTTTCACAAAGGACCGATCTTCGGTGCTGATGATCGGTCGGCACCGATCATCGGTCGAAAATATTGTTTTCACATTTCAGTCGTCAACCTGTATTTGAGAAGTACAGAGCATCGCGCTGTTGTCACGTTGTGTGTAAAAAGGTTAAAAGGAAGGCAAAAGAAGAAACGATGCTCCTGGAGGACTTGGGCTCATCCTTTATGTTTACAAAGACCAATAAAAGGGGTTTTCGTCACCCTGTATTCAAATTTAGGAGAAGATCCATGAAAATTCTTTATGTACTTTAGAATGTCAATTTCTTCATTTGACGAAGTGCAACAAAAGTTAAAAAATGATTTAAAATTTTCAAGTTGTATTAGAGCTTCAATTTCTTCGGTGGAAAGATTATGTGTAGCACTCAGGTAAAGTATTTTGAAAATTCATCCATACATACTCCATTCGGAAAATAAATAATCAGACACAAACAACACCGCATCAAAACGGCCACTGATGATACGCTTGCATTGTGAATATCTCTGTTTATCGTATGGCTCGGCTACCAACCGATGATCAGCACAAGCCACGGGCCAGACCGATGCCCGTGCGTTTTCCAACAGTTGACCGATGATACGCGTACATGTGAACGATACATATCCACCAATGACTAGGACCGACCGTCCGTCCTGATCATCGGTCGTTTGTGAAACGGGCCTAAAATGAATAAACATCACGGAGGTGTGTATTGTTCATACAGAGACTGTCCAAATAAATTTTATTCGGAAAGAAAAGTAAAGAATCGGCACTGGAAATTGTTATTGTCCCTAAGTCAACATTGCAGTTTGGTGAGAAATTCTGAAAATATTTTAAACTGACAACATCGCGGCCATACCGAGTTAAAGGTCCAAGGTCATTGAAGTCGGAGTTGAAAATCCTTTGATGTTTTGCCGGGATTCGTATCTGTCCTCTTTTTATAATCTGTTGTTTAATCATAATTCTGAATAATTATTTTTAAAATGAACATAATCTAGGAACTACAATCAGATAAGATTTTGAAAAAAAACAATTTCGTATAAAAAAGGCTTAAAAAAAACTACAATGTAACTTAAGCTACTAGTTCCGTCAAGACATTACCATCATCAGGCTATAAAAGATTCAAATTTTATATAAATTGCACATAAAATTAATATCATTCGAATTTTTTATCAAGTCTGTCATATTTCTATCTTTTTTAGCTTGATTATGAAAATTTTTTAACAAAATTAGTAGAAAGAGTTGATTGGTCCTATTTTGGACGATAAATTACATTGTGGAATTTTATTGAAACCTTTTTTGATTTTGTTCAACCAGTGATTTTGTTCAACCATATTTGACATAAGGATGAGCTCTTGTAATTACCTCGTACCTCGTATTTATCTTCGTAAAACTTTTGCATATATTGTTCTTCTTCTTTTTTCACGTACGTTTCGTTCATTTTTTGTCGATACAAAATCGTTTTGAGATGCATTTGTTGTTCTTCGGCTGTTTTAAAAATATTTTCTTTTTCTCTTTCCGCAGCTCGTAGTAAAGCGTTTAAATCGTCTTGATATTGCTGGTGTAACTTATCCACATATTCATTTTGTTTTTCTAAAATATCGTTGATATGATTCGAATGGGAAGCGAAATTATTTAAATAATCGTCTTCAGCTTCATCAAGTTCTTTTATTAGTCTCGATATAGTTTGATTTTTGTAATTGAGGACTCTTTGTATCCATTTTCTTAAGTGCTGTAAAGTAAAAGATAGGTTTGGTCTACATAAAGTTCATAATTTTGGAAAAAATCAATCGGTATACGATTGATTTGTTATTGATTAGAATTATATATCTGACTATTACTACAATACCTACCGCTAGAGTAACTTTAGCCACGATGGACTGACTGTCAGTGAGCGGTCAGAAAAAACAGTCTGTATTCATTTTTGATTCATGGAAAATATTAAAAAGGTTTCCAAGTACCTAAAGTGATTCAATTTTAGACTAGAAGTATTATAAAATATAACAATCAGTTGTCTAAAACTTCTATGCTGTAGATTTTTTTGCTATATTAAGGCGGTTACTGACTAGAGCATTTTCACTCGCACGAACGACTTACGCATGAAAATGATCAGATGAGGACGCCACGCACATGCGTACGCGTAGCAAATTTGCGCGCACAAATACCATACGGCGGCTGTCGGTCTTTCGAGTTGTCACTGTGTTTTGTTGTTTGTCTAGTGAACTATATGAAAATGACATTACAATAATATCATCTGGAACGAAAATTTAACACGCACTAATTTTATGCTAGAAATAATTTTTGCGAACAATATATTCACTTTTGTGTGTGCACGCAATTCGTGCGAGTAAAAATGCTCTAATCAGTACCCGCATTTAGGTGAAAATTTTTGGCAAGAAACATTGAGGACAACCTTTAGCGGAAATCAATTGAAGAAAATAAAGAAAAAATAAAGCGGACGTTAAAAAATAACCATTGCTTTGAACCTGTGCATCATGATATTTGTGAAAGTGTTTTACCTCGACGTTTTCCTTCATTTCTTGACATTTTGTCCGGCGCAATATCTGATGCCAATTTTGATTGATTTTGGCTAAATTTAATCTGGAAAATGCTTCTTCCTTTTTCACTTTTTTCTATAAAAAATAAAAGATATTACAATAGCAACATATGATGTAAAAACATTAAAATATGTCATAAATTATTATCGATAAACCGGTTCTACATAAGTATTTATTCTAAATATCTTAGTAATGTTTACGTTGATCAAAATTTTGTGATAAAAATGAAACAGCTACCTACTACACAATATTGCCTATACTTCCAATACTATAAAGTTATATCTAGTATTTTCCGGCCTTTTTGAGCCGTCCTGGAATACAAGATAAGATTTTTTTGGACCTTTTCGAAAACTTGCTTTAGTTAGCTACAGTAAAAGATATGGCAACAGCCCGTTGTTTTGAGATGGCAAATAATTAGGAGATTGTGATTGTATTTACCCTCCCCCTTTCAATAGTTGAGACAAATTTCATTTTATTCAAATTCAAATCAGGAATATCAGAATGAAATTCCTTGTTATTGAACTGGCTGGTATCTCAATTACCACAAAAACATTCACCAAAAAAGAAATTTCTGGCAAAAACATAATCTGCTTTGATAGTAGACAAGCACTATTAGCCTTGAACGTGTTATATATACTAGAGTGCCACCAAGATTTAGCCAACGCCTCGGTAGTTAAGAATATTATCCTGGAGTGGGCTGAAGGGCACGACAGGAGTAGAAGGAAATTGCATTGACGATTATTTAGCCAGGGAAGCGGCTGGACAAAAATTTTGAGACCCAGTGACACCTACAGCCTGACGATTTCGACAATTGGGGGGCTAGTAAAACGTTACATCCATGCTCAATCCCTTAAGAGATCGGATGGAATCAAAGGATGCAGTCTTGTCAGGATCACCCTGGGAAGCTAGCGCCGAAAAAATAGTTGTCGATGACCAGAAAAAACCTACAGTAGGATTTCTGACTGGCCACTGTCAACTAAGGAAACATTTTCATACTATGGGGCTAGTGAACACAACTGATATGGCACAAAGAACAATTTCTCTATATATATGAATATTAGCGGACTGTATAAAAAATTTATCTTACCTCATGCACCGGCAGGTTCGTAAATCCCTAGGCATCGGTGAAATCGCTATATAGGGTAAGTAATACAATTTCACCCTTCACCACAATTAATTATAGTACAAAGAAAACTTAATTATTGTGAAACAACCGGTAAGTCGATATAGATAAACAATGTTCTCTCTGCGAATATCGAGTACTGAATGTTTTAACGACCAAAAAATGATACTTTTTACTAAAGCCCTGTTTGGACTCAATTTTTACTACATCTACTAATAGGCAATACTCAATACACGCAAAATATCTGATAATATGCTAAAAGATAATTACGCCAAAACAACAACTCTATGCAGGATGTTTGAACAGGAAGATGAAACAGGAAGATGAAACTGTTAATAAGAGAGTGTCTGTTCGGTGAGTCTTGGCCTACACCTACCGATATAAAGGAGATGTCTCCTATTGACCTGTCCACCTTCCTAGGAAGGACAGGATGCACGATGAGCTAGGAGGACAACTCCTCGGGAGGATGTACAACGGGTCACATTCAGTGCTGTGAGCCTACACTCACCCTCCCTACTCTACAGATACAGATACAGATACAGATACAGATACAGATACAGATACAGATACAGATACAGATACAGATACAGATACAGATACAGATACAGATACAGATACAGATACAGATACAGATACAGATACAGATACAGATACAGATACAGATACAGATACAGATACAGATACAGATACAGATACAGATACAGATACAGATACAGATACAGACACAGATACAGATACAGATACAGATACAGATACAGATACAGATACAGATACAGATACAGATACAGATACAGATACAGATACAGATACAGATACAGATACAGATACAGATACAGATACAGATACAGATACAGATACAGATACAGATACAGATACAGATACAGATACAGATACAGATACAGATACAGATACAGATACAGATACAGATACAGATACAGATACAGATACAGATACAGATACAGATACAGATACAGATACAGATACAGATACAGATACAGATACAGATACAGATACAGATACAGATACAGATACAGATACAGATAGAGACAATGGCAGTCTCTTAACCATTTGTCATCTCAAATCAATGTACCGCTGCAGCATTTTTTACAGGTGTAAGAAATTAACTTTCCTATATATAAAAATCTATAAAGTTTTAAAATACCAAACATCGGCACCCAGACACTTGAAATCTTAATCTCCTTAGGAGTCACGTCTATGTTTATATTATGAGAAAAAGAATATTGTATTAAAAACCTTTGCTGTGTAAAGTTGAATTGGTTCAGTCGTTATTTAAACTTGGTGACCAAGGGCGATTTCTGTGTGTGGCTGTTTGCTGATAGAGTGAGTTTTCTCACTGAGTATTTAAGTATTATCCATTAGCATTTGTTTTATTCCACAATCAAGTAATTTCACTGAATAAATTAAATGATCATCTTTTACACTGGAGCTTACTGAAACGAATTTTCGAAAAGACCCACTTAACGGTGCTTAATTGTATAGTGTTGAACGTCTCCATGTTTGGTAGCTAGTGACGCCACCCAGCAGTTATGTAACAATTCTTGTCCTTTTGACGCAAAATTTTAAACGGAATTCAAAACACATTATTTTTAACGATCTAATCATATTAAAAAAATAATAAATATTCATGACTATATTATGCATAGGATATTGAGTTTTTTTATGTTTACTTGACCTAAAATTGTATTATCTACAATAAACAAACAAAAAAGCTGATCAGACATTTCAAGATATCCAAAATTAATTAAACAAATACTCATTTAGTAGAATGTAAATAAATTGTTCGAAAATAAAGATAACGAAGTACTTATCGGTTAAAAATACTCGCCAATGTGTAGAAATGTCACGTTTGACACACACAAAATATACACAATAAGTATAGCTTAGCAACTGAAAAGGAATATGGTTCATACATTCTATCAGAACTTTGATTAACAAATATCGTAACAGTTACTTTGTATATTATTTGAAAACTTCTACATCCACTACATTATAAGAAGAAGAAATAGATAAAAACCTCAACATTTCCGCAGCTGCGCAAAACCTATTATCTCTTCGTTCTCAGTAACCTTCACCTACGTTATTTAGACCGAAGAAGTTGGGTCGAAACTTGTCGTGAAATGGAAAAGATTTCCACCAGAGATTTCACTTTCCTACATTTGTGAGAAGATTCCACTCGAGTTTGCGATGAAGATTATTCATAAGACTACAACTTATTATGTATCGATTGCAGTAAACTGCGTATCGGCGTTAATGTTCACTATGTTATTAATTAGGGGATTTCATATTACATTCCGTCATCTTACAGGGTATGAAATTTCCTACAATTTTAATTCCCACAATTTTTCTGTACAATCAAATCTAAAAAAGTTATGGACGAATAAACGTTATATTTCACGTGCTCCAAGCTTTGCTTGCCGTGAAAAAAATTAGAAAAATGTGAATACAGTAAACCACATTTCGTGGCAAAAGATTCCCAAGGTTAACAAATTGAAGGTTGAAACGGCTAGACAAGGCTCAATGCTATCCATTGAACCAGAAGTCGACAATAATTATGGCCACACACAGGTAATAAGTAGCACACAAATTTCTAGAATGGTGGGTAATCTTACTAAAGCAGAAGCATGCGAAACTGTTTATTAGAAGGACATTCTTTTACGCCAAGCAAAGATAGGAAAATTGTCAAAGCCAGGGAACTGTAAGCCGCGTCCACATTATGTCGAATGGTGTCGATCGACAAATCTCATTCGACATGTTCGACTTTCAACTCGACCACATCGTCAGTATAATATGTGGACGTGTTGACCGGCATACATCGCCGACATCAAAACTGGAAATACTTTAAATTCGTTTTGCGTCATTACAATTTTCAATTATGAGTGATGAAGAAGATGCTGTAGTGGCAGCTGCTGCTACAATTATTTTTGCAGTGGTTGGAAACCAGCAACAGCGTTTTCGTCGACCTCGAAGATTTTGGGTACGCCCCAGCCTTGTCAATGGTAGGAAAAAATATCATACAAAGGAATTTATAAAGGATTTGCTGCTAGATGAGGTTGATGATACATTTCAATGAAAGTTAGCGTTTGCTCCTCATTCCAATCCATATTGAGATACTGCACAGCGCACAAAACTAACCAAAATATAATGAATAGGTACGTTTATGAAATGTTGAGCAGCATACTTCGACACGTCCAAACTAGCCATGTCGATTCGACCAGAGATAATTATAACACGATTCGACTTCCTTTTATCCGTACCGACTTGGTCCGGGTTTGCATTCGATTCGACCCGATATGGATCGACAATGTCGGGCGACCGCCCACACTGGATCGACTTTTGTCGATCGACACCGGGTCCATAACCGGGTCGACAAACGAAGCCAAAATAGTATGACTGTAAAATGTCTAGATTTAGAGGATCACAATCGATCTGAAAAGGCTGAAAAGGAATAGGCCGATTAACCACATCATCAAATCTATATTTGATTTATTGATTTATAAAAAGGGAATGAGCATAATAAATATATAATAGTTATTTATGTAATAAGGATCATAAAGACGATCATTATGGTACAAGTCGTGAATGTTATCACGGCGTGTGCCATAATGATTGTTTATGATTCGTATTACATACAAAATTTTATCTGATGGCATTTATATCAATACATTTTCGAAAAATTAAAAACTGCATTTTCGACATGCCACAATGACAACTATTTTTAAAGGAGTAAGTATTGTGTAGTTTCAAATATTAGTAGGAGAGTGAGCTGTGCTTTGCCATTTCCTTGACAACTTCATCAGGTTGTAACGGCAATATTTATATATCGCTGTCAAACTCAATAATTATTGTCAGATAGAATTTAATATAATTTAAAAAATGAGTGATTCTGAAGCAGATAGTTTACCTTCTGATTTGGAAAAAATGTCGAGAAATATCGTGGACTCCCTTTTGATCAAACCATTATGTACATGTTTTCCTTATAGAATTCCATTATGGTACTTAGGAAGCTCATTATGGGACTAAGTACCATAATGAATTCATTATGGTACTTAGTCCCATAATGAGCTTCCTTATGTCATCAAAATTGAGTGACATAACGTTGTCATTATGACATGCCATCAGATAAAACCAATTTATGGAACTATTAATTAGCCATACAATAAATTACTAGATCAAATATTTGAATTCAAAGTATACAAACACACTCGTAGGATTAACAGATACGTATCATAAAAATAGTCAACAATATTTAAGAAAATAACAAATTTAAAAAAAATTATTATCTTGCTGATTTGTTATCTAGTTATTTTGTTTACAAATGTTTACAAAAATCAATAGAACTCTTTTTATCAAAATTAGAAGCTGATAAGACACTTATAAAATAAACCAGATTAAACATAATAGCAATAATAGAAAATAAAACTAAAAATCCGTCTTTCCATAGGCTCTTACCCATCACCAATTTGATCCAATCTTCTCATTAAACACTTTCAGCTAAATTGGTTATAGGTATCAATGAAAATTCCAAACCAATTTTCTCGTTAAGATATGGAGAAAAGAAATTGAAATTAAAATAGTAGTTTCTAAAACTAGTGCACAAAGCGTCACGTTTCCTACGAGCGCAGAAGTTTGTGGCATAGCCGCAATTCTAGCGAGTATAGACAGCAATACTCAAGGTACATTTAGGTTTAGGGCAATATTTCTCAAACAGTAATTGGGATTTCTTTTTTGCTGTGAGAATAGTAGTTTGTACAACTAGTGCGCAAAGCGTCACAAATCTATCGAGTGGGAAAAGTGATTTGCGTACAAGTTGTACACAATATTTTTTCTACAACCACATTTATTAATGAAAGAAATACGGTAATTTAGATTGAATTGCCAAAAAAAGTTGACAGGTCATAGGTAGCTTTGTTTGACATTTCTTGGCGGAGAAGGGCCATAGCGTCTACTGTTCACCTTACCTTTCCAACGGTTATCAAGAATTAAGAAAAGGCATGCTTTGTGTTTAAAAATGTGTGTAGAAAAGCGTGTTTTGCATAGTGGTTGTAGGAAAAATACTTTGTGGTATATATTTACTATAAAAATCAAACCAATACCACAAAGGAACTACAGGAGGTATCATTATAATTTAATCTGAAATTGATTGTTTTTTGACTTTATTATAAATATTTTTATGGTTTTTGTATTAAATCTCATTCAAAAGAAAAGTATTTGAACAAATTGACTCTAGGATATTATTGGTTGTGATTTGAAATTGTCTTCCAAACGGCACTAAATGAAAATCTAGCAGTACCGTAATAAACAATACCCATTCTTAAATTTTTAGAACTAAAAACGTTTGATCAGTATTATTTGATGTAAAACAAAAACATCGTTAACAAAAAACGATTTAAAAAAAACATTTTGTATTCACATATAAATAGAACGTAAAATAAACCATAGATAAAATAATGAACAAACCTCCACAAGTATCTTATCTGGTTCGTTAACCTGACGTCAGCTGATTGAAAGATATAAATATCTACAGGTTACGAGAGTCAGGTTAGTATAATTTTCTCTCTCAAGGCAATACGAAGCAGTAGAAAAAGCAGTGCAAAGTTGTGAAGGTTATATATTAATTATTGTTGATATTGATAGAATTGCTGAAAAAAATGTCTGAAAATCACTTCGATCAATACGAACACTACAATTTCGAATACGACAAACATCTATACAGTGGTAATAGCGGAAAACAAAGATCCAAAAGAGAAGTCAGTGAACATACCAATCACAACGATCCCTCAGGACATTCCAGAAAAATCACATCCAAATTGATGAACTGTGAATCTAATAAGAAGAAACAATCCGTGTGATAGATACAAAGACGATAAAAAATGGTGGTAAAGAAGATGAACTAATAGCATTTTTGTCGGATGTGAAAAGCGGTTACGAATTTATTTTGTCATAATATAGGATTTTAATATTTGAAGTCTAAAAATAAATCTTGAAATATTTGTAATCTATTGTTTTTATTGACAACTACACCTACTTTTATCAACCTTTTTAACTGGTTTTCAAGGTGATGTATATTTTCAAACAAAGCAAATTGTTTATATATAAAGTCCGTGAAGGATAAGTTTTAACCTTATCACGCTACTTTAATTGGTTGATTTTATAGTGCAAAATTCTTCGTTCTTGATTTAATTAATTTTATTACTTGGTTTTAAGTAGGTAAACATATTTTATATATTGAATAAAAAATTAAATCTTTAAAGAACCTTTCCATTTGATATATTTTACCAACAAATAAAATGATGATGATGGAATAACTGTAATATACAAGAAGGCTCACAATTAACAAGTATACAGGGTGTTTTAAAGCTAGTGTAGATCGATAATTATGTAATTTGTTAATAACGCTGTAACTTGTTAACTATTTTATTTCAGATTCCAGGTTTGGTACATAATGTCTGTGAGTTACGAACGAATGATTTCACGAAACGCCGAAACACAGCAGTGATAGGAGCTTGTCTCAAAACTGTTTATGCAACATTGCATAAACAATAATTTTTTTTCTCCGATCGTGGAAAAAGTTACATGATTTTGACCTGTTTTCCATGCGCAAAGCTCAACATTCCCGAATAGTGGGCAGCTGCTAAGCAATTAGAAATTAACAATGCGGTAATATTCTTACCACAGTGCTGTAGCGTGCGGTAATGTTACAAAAAATGGATTATTACAATAAAATGTAACAAAGTATGGCTTTAATTTCCATATTGGAAAAGTTGTTATGGAAGCAATAAAAGAAACATCTAATTTATAACGATATTCTTGAACACACATTTATTGTTCTTAATATTTACATTTATTGTACAGTCTGTACAATTTGTAAATTGTACTGGAAGGCAACGAGAATTTATATACGTTGAAGCTGCATGGCTAATTGTTTGGTTTATTTCGTTACTATCTATCTGAACTTACTTGATTACATGTGGAACGGAATATTTTTCAATGAATTTTTCAAATGTCAATTGACGATCGAAGAAAAAATAGTAGGTATAATTCGTAGGAAAAGCATATTCCCAAATTCCTGTGTTACCATCACAGTCGTTTGGGAATATGATACTTTTCCCACTAATTATACAATATTCTATTTTATCGATAACTTTGGACCTAATTAATATTTTTTTTTGTACAAAGCCAAGTTTTGTAGGTCTTTAGAAGCCGAATAAGAAAGTATTCAACTTTTTTTTTTAAATCCCGAAGGAAAAAAAGTATAAGAGAAGAATATCGTTAAAATGACAGTTACAAATGACTATAAAATAATATGCTGTGCAGTTTGACACTTTGGAAACATATCCTCTTGTATGTATTTATTACTACCTGTACACAAAAAATCAGCCTGCCGAAAGAGAACAATGCTGTTGGTGCTATATTTCTTGAACTAATTATATAAAGCTTAGGTAGATTAGTTCATAAGCATTCAGTTTTCGTCTCTTAATACACTAATGATATGTAAAATTTACTCACTTTCATAAAGGTGGCAATTAATTGTTCTTTTCTCCTCTTCCCTTCTTCTTCAATTTCAGCGCGATGTTGCATGTACCTGGCCCTTTCTTCATCAGACATTTTAGCTAATTTGTTAGCTACCGATTTCTTTTTCTTTCCTGCCATTTTTAACTAGAATAAATTTACAAAGATTTTCACTCAAGACGAACACGTTTAACGAAATTTGTTCAATAAATCTGCAACCAAGAGGCCTAAATTAAATCAATTATTTCCTAGCAACCGTTTCTATAATTGGTTTATTCACTTAAGAGAAAGTATTTAATTACTTCGCTTGGTTTTTAGAAATAGGTTGTTATTTTATGGTTCAGATAGTTACAAAAAAAGTAGATGTACAATCTTCATTTTATCAAACATTTATTTGTTACAGTATTGTGGATATTCACTAGCCAAAAACTACTTACATTATATAACAAAAAATAATAATTCAATACCATAGTCGAAACTAGGGGGAAGGGGGGTGCTAAGCCCTCATTAAGAGCCGCAGCCGGCCAACTCCCAAAAGTACCTATAAGAGAAAGTAAAAATACATGATGCAGAAGTTTACAATTTTGACAGAAGCTGAATGTATTTTTTTGTAAATAACTAAAACTTTACGTTGAAGGTCGATAGCAGAGATGAAATGGTAAGATTTTCTTTGCGTCCTTTGTCAATTTGCCAGCCATTATCCGGCATTGTTTGTGTTTGTAAACACGTGTTTGTTTGTATTCAGATGTGTTATTGATGGAAATTCGTTATATAACTTTGTAGGTATCATAGGCACAACGTTTTCCCTTTTGTTCATCCACGATATTTTCGGAAGTCTATCGTGTCTTTGACCTTTTTCAAGTCATTTTGATTCATTTATTTTGCGCAGCTTTTTTAGTTAATTGTTAATTTTTTCATCAGATTGTTCAGAGATGTATAAAACATTCTTTTTCTCTCCACCCCCTTGGAATATCATGAAATTTCATATCCGACTTATCAAAAATTATAAAGTTCAATCCACAAAAAACAGTAATTAAAAAGATTCATATTTATTATTAGGTATAAAAATAAAAATATTGTTAGATACATAAATATACAAAGTAATTAAAAAAATTGAAACAAATATATTTTTATTTTATCAACTTCTTTTTAAAGTAGCCGATCGTACTTCAAATATAACCGGTTTTTCTTTCGTGCTAGGCATGAATGAATGAGCTCTACGAATTTTTTCACCTTCTCTTAAAACAGGAGTATTAGCTTGATAAAGTTTATTTTCTAAGATCTCCTTTCTATTTTCCGTGTATCTCAGTTGTTGATTGGCAATTTTCAATTGTCTATCTAAATGTAAGCGTTCTTTTTCCAACTGCGATAAACGATATTCGGCACCTGAAAAGAATTTTTGAAAACGACATAAATCAATGTGTATATACATTACTTTTAAGCTGGCTTTCTTTTTCGTTCTGTAGTTCTTCGTACTCTTTCCGTTTTTGCCTTTCTTCTTCGAGCAATATCTTTTGTTCTTCTTGCAGCCTTTCCAATTCTTCTCGTTTCTCCCATTCTTCTGCCAGTACTCTAGCTTGCAATCTGTAACAGTTTTATTTGTTGAGAATAATAATTATTACACTGTAAAACATATTCTAAGCTTAAAAAGCATCAGTTTTTCTGTATTCGCCATAGCTCTTCCAGCTGAGTTCGGTGTAATCCCTTATCGTCAAGTAATCTTTTATACTATATTTCAAATTGAATATACAATTATATTCTACATTACATTAATGTTAAAAATAACAATAATATATAATACTTTGACCCAACACTGTATTGGAACACCTCTGATGCGATAATTACAGTGAAGCGCAGTGTCGAGCGCTGTTAGTTCTTGGATGAGTTACAACTAGGGAAGACCGTAAAGCCTGCAGCGGAATAGCTTATGACACTTCGCAGGCATTATACCAATTAGCAAGATTTATTATGTAGATATGTCGTCTTTCGGAGGAGACGTAAACCTTGGTCCCAAGTCCATGGATGTTGGGCAGGATGAAGAGGCCTACCAATGGTTGGAACACCAGTAGGTTCAGCCAAATGGACGAGTTCTATACAAGGGAATTGCTGCCAACATAACGAACAAAAAAATACTGAAAAAGGTTAGTCGCATAAGGAAGTGGTTTTTCCAATCTATGTTTAGTTTTTCTTATATATTTTGAGTCCCTTTACCACCCATGTTGTACCCGAAAAGTTTGGAGTTTTACCCGAGAAGTTTGTAGGTCTATTTAGCTTGGGGAATTTTATATCTTACAGTTGACGAACAACTAATGACAGCTGTCTATACATGTTTATTTAGCTTTGTTTGTGTTCTTTGTGTTTCGTCAACTGTAAGATGCAAAATACCCCAAACTAAAAATACCTCCAAACTTTTTGGGTACAAGAAAAACTAAACATAGATTGGAAAAAACACTTCCTTATGCGACTAACCTTTTTCAGTATTTTTTTGCTCGTTATGTTGGCAGCAATTCCCTTGTATAGAAATCGTCCATTGGATATTCTCACAATTACAGTTGTCAGTCTGTAGGTGTCGCATAAAAGGTTAGAATTGTCTATTTACATGCGAATTATTGACATATAATGTCAATGATGAGAATGCGAGTGAAATAAAGCACTCCTCTTCGCGGGAGCGTTCCGATTGCGAGGAGAGGGCATGAGAATCGAGAGAGTAATGAATTTCGATCCCCTCGCAGTCAACGACATCGATATCGCTCCAAGCGAGGGCCTGAGAATACCGACCCTGGCATCAGTATGGCATCAGTGGGTAAAACAAAATAGTTCAGACTTTGCTTTCCGTAATTGTCACTTATATTTAGTGATTCAGTTTAACGTGTTGTGTGTTTTAGAGTGTTCATGATTGTATTTGGTCTGTACGTGAAATAAGCGTTGTGTAAATTCATTCGACCATCATTTTTTTTATAATAAATAAAGTTATTCTGGTTCACATGGCACTGTGGCTGGTATAAGTGGACCTAGGAAGACACTGTTCCTTAACCTTGATCGATACACAACTGCGTTTCAAGCAGACGATTGCCACTTTAGCCTGCATTGGTGAAGACATCAAAAGAGGATATACCTACCGGACAAAAAAATTAAAATATTGGGAAAAGTAGAATTCGATAGATGGCGCTCCGAAATGTCAATGTCATCCCCAAAACAAATCAGCTACCGTATAAGCCCTTTGATATTTAAGTGGTTTTATTTTGCTGTTTTAGTTATTTTCAGTGTGTGTTTTGTGAAACTTTTGCTTTTTCTTTGATTGTGCATTAGTATTTTGTGTTGTTAAACTAAATTTTGACTCCTGATATTTTTATTTTTGGAGTAATAGGTATGGTTGATATTTGTCAAAAATAAAACAAGTTTAGGTCTGATTTCGTGTTTTTATTTTATTTTTGATATAGTCTTATCTACAAAAGTTACAGGGAAGGTACGTTTGTATTGAGTAATATCTTAAATCTTTAATACCGACTTATTTTCTCTTTGTTTTTGTAACTATGGAATAGGTATACACTGACTATTCAAAGTTTATTTGAATTTGTAAATGCTGAGCCTTCTTCTAGGTGCATAAATAAGGGACAGGCAGTTTCAAATGCTGGCCATATATTTTTGCATGGTACCTATAGAGAAAATAAGTGACACATTCATAAAAATGCAATGAGCACAAAAAATAGAATAACATATCCTCTTCCATAATATCTCTGATTATATAAGAATATAACCTCAGAAATGATGAGTGTTAAGTTGAATAGAAAAACACAGTTTTAAGCTTGTCACTGACACAAAATTAAAGAAATAAAGTACGAATTTACAGTAATTACAAAACGAATTGTTTTACTCGTTGCGACAATTACAATTTTTTCTGCCAGAGGTCTCATTGAATTCTACTCCGCCCAATACACTGACAGCCAGGCTCTGCTTAAAGCTATCAGCAATCCAACTACTAAAACTGTAAAGAATCCCTTAACAAGCTGGTAAGGATCGTCAAAGTGACCCTAATAAAATGGCGGACCAGTTAGCTAAAGGAGGTTCTGAAAAAGCCTTCACAGATCCGTAACCGTTTTAAGGAATCACAAAGCATTACACGAGAGGGAACTGGCTAGTTAAGGAACACTAACTCAAATGGAGGCTGACACAAGGATTCCTTCATATTAAAAGTTTACTGAATAAGGAAGACATTATTGATGTTTGCAAATTCGATGGCACACCTTGTGAAACTGGAAACTTTGCTCACGATCCAAACCCCTGCCATGGCACTAGAGTATATTCGTGTAACGAAAGAAATGTACAACGCCTCCGTCACTGGTTTTCAAATACTGTATTATCATTATAAATAAAGTTTTTTCTAAACAACATTGATTTTATCAAAACACTCTGTATATTCATCAACTTTTATATTACATTGTTGCCCTCAGCCCTGAGAACGTTACTTGGTTCCCGGAACAGATAACACCTTACCCTGGGGACACTATTCAATAACGAACTCTTGTTAAGTGGATTTATGAAAAATTGTCAAAAATCTAAGATTCCTCTAAACTATGATTTATCATATGTACAACGCCTCCGTTACTGGTTTTCAAATACTGTATTATCATTATAAATAAAGTTTTTTCTAAAAAACATGGGTTTTATTGAAACGCTCTGTATATTCATCAACTTTTATATTACATTGTTGCCCTCAGCCCTGAGAACGTTACTTGGTTCCTGGAACAGATAACACCTTACCCTGGGGACACTATTCAATAACGAACTCTTGTGAAGTAGATTCATGAAAAATTGTCGAAAATCCAAGATTCCTCTAAACTATGATTTATCGATATTGGCTTTCGATTATATATGCGTCTTTTGAGTTTGCAAAAAAAACTTATGGAAATTATACATCCTAAATAGTTCTAACATTAACAATACTGTAGATTTAATAAACATTTTAGAGTAGGTAATTGGTTTTTATTGAAATTGAATATTTCCTATCACAAGAATAGAAATTCTCTTCACATATGATGTATCACGTTTATGTTATGGTATTCATAATGTCTCATAGAGGTCGCTCTGTTTCAATACCCCTTGTATATATGCAAAAGTCTTCTTTGATTGACTTCCCTGTATATTGGTATTCATAATGTCTCATAGAGGTCGCTCTGTTTCAATACCCCTTGTATATATGCAAAACTCTTCTTTGGTCGACTTCCCTGGACTCGTTTTGACATTTCCACTTCACTCTCTCCGCACCACTCGTTAAGCCTAAGATACTTTTGATCCACCTTGTATATAATTTTCGTAAGACATTTCAAACTTCGGGTGAACTTCTACTTTTGATCCGCCCTGTATTTTCAAGCATGTTACTTTTCATCTGCCCTGTATAAGGCTCTCATGTTACTTTATATCCGCCCTGTATATAGGAGTCATTTAGGCCTTTCGAGCATGTTACTTTTCATCCACCCTATATATAGAAGTCGTTAAGGCCTTTCGAGCATGTTACTTTTGATCTACCCTGTATATAATAGCCGTTAAGGCCTTTCGAGCATGTTACTTTTGGTGTATCCTGTACATAATATACATTTAGGCCTTTTGAGCATGTTACTTTTGATCCACCCTGTATATAATAGATAAAGCCTTTCGAGCATGTATGTTACCCACCCTGTATATACCTAATAGACGTTAAGGCCTTTCGGGCATGCTACTCACCCTGTATAAGGCTCTCATGTTACTTTATATCCGCCCTGTATATAGAAGTCGTTAAGGCCTTTCGAGCATCCCCCTGTATTTTCGGGCATCACCCTGTATAAGGCCCTTATGTTACTTTTCATCCTTCCCGTATAAGAAAATGATACTTTTTATCAACCCTGTAGGAGCGCGTGCTTTTCGCGTAAATTTCCAACCTTTTCAGACCTTAGATTTCCTTATGGAGATTCCCATGTTAAAATCGCGAAAATGGTCGGGAATCAGTGCTGAATAGCGAGTAAATTTTTTTTGCGTAAATTTCCGACCTTTCCAGGCCTTTTTGATGATTTTCTTATGGAGATTCCCATGTTAGCGCCTCCACCAATAGGCTGAACCGGTGTTGTACAGTTACTAAGGAACTCTCGTCCAGGATGTTGAAACTGGGTAAGAGAATTTTGAAGACAGTTACCGACCTGATGAATGAACACTGTACTCTGAGGAAACATCTGCACAGGAGGGTCAAAGTTAGTGAACCTATATGCAGAAAATGTGAACTCTACGATGAAACACCTAGTCACATACTTTGATTCTGTGAGAACTTACAAGGACTCAAACGGAAGCACTTTAGAGTTGAAATAACACAACCATCACAACTACTAAAGATCCCTCTAGTTAAACTGGTGGCCTATATAGAAGACAGGAAACTTCTGGCTGGAATGAAAGAATGAAAGTAATGGTACAAAGATTCAGTTCAAATGCCTGGGCTGTTGAGTACAACCCATACGTATGAATGAATGAATAAATATTTCGGTTCAGTTTATTAGTTTCAATATCCTATACATGTATACTGCTGTTTCTAGGAGCTGTGGGAATAATTTCCAGCTCCTACAACTCGTGAAAGTCTTTATCATCTGTGAACTTTCATGTTATTTTCTTTGTTGTTCTTACTCTTGCATGTATCAGTACCTATATGCTTATAAAAAAAATAACTTACCCTCTCACAATCTCTTCATCTCGCTTAGCCTGTGTTTCTTCTTCTAAAAGTCTTTCTAGTTTAGCTTTTAATTCTTCCAATTCGATCAACCGTTTTGCTTCTTCTTTAACAACAACCTCCAGTTCTTTTGCATGACCTTCAGCTGCCTGTCTCGCGTTTCGTTCTTGTTGTAACTGAAATTTGGCTCTGATCATTTCCTGTAGCCTTCCTTGTCTTTGCAGTCTTCTTTTAACTGCTTGTAGACGTTGATAGCTTTCGTGCTTTCCTATTGAAACAAATGAATTGAAGAAAAATGGTTTTTATTCTACACTAATATTTTGATCAATATTTTACAAGCTTAGATTAGAAATTGGTATGGATGGAAAATAAATTATGACTAATTTAATATTTACTCGGAATTTTCAGTAATAATGAGAGTAAGAATAAATTGAAAATAATTTGACAGATTTTTTGAAAACTTGTTGCCAGTCAATAGTCGCGAGATCCCGCAGGGCTCGAGTCGCTATTTTCAAATGGCAACAAGTTTGAACAAAATCTGTCAAATTATTTTCTAATCTATGGAACTCGCGAGTTATACTTGACTAGATTATTGTTTGATCTTCAAATTCTTTGGTGAACACAGATCGTAGAAATAACCTCTTCTTTTACTAGTAAAATAAAGAACTCTCATTATTGTACCAGTAATAATGTAATGAGAAATGATAGCAGCGTCTTATGGGCGTTGTTTCCAAGTAGGTAGGAACTGTTATTTAATTTGATGATTGTCAGTATTGAAAAGGCTTGCGCTCGTGAGACAATACTCCTCACTAGTGTGAAAAATGTCACTTTCTGCACTCGTTACGTAATATACTATAACTGGTAGTGTAAAAGATATTCCTAGGTCTGGTAGACCGAAAAATGCAACTAATGAAGATAAGACTTTAGATGTTCTATTAGATGTTCAAGAAAACCCTAAAACATCTACAAGTAAGTATATTGGCAAGAAGTCACGGTATTTCTAGGCAGTCTATACAAACTATTCTGCATAAAAATAACTTTCATCCTTATAAAGTTGAAAATCTTCATCAATTGGGCAAGGATTATTTTAATAGGCGATTACAATTTTGTAAAATAGTTACAGAGAAAATAAGGATGCAAAACAATTTTCTTAGATTTTTTAGAATTCAGCATTTTGATTGAACGGTTCTGTTACCAGACATAATTGTCGGTACTGGTTAGATTGTAATCTGCACTGGATGGAGGAGATTCATACACAGCGTCCACAGAAAGTAAATGTGTGGGCGGGTTTGGTGGAAAACCAATTGTGGAACTAGCCAAACGTTACACCCATGCCCAATCCCTTGAGTGATGGGAGGGAATCAAAGGATGCAATTTTGCCAGAATCACCCTGGGCGACCCTGGGAATCTGGTGCCGAAGAAATATTTGCCGATGACCAGGAAAAACATACAGAGGTATTTCTGAGGGGGCTAGTGGACACACCACTATGCAGGATGTGTGAATAGCAAGATGAAACTTTAATGGAATGTCTTATGCGAGTGTCCGGAGTTATCGTCAATAAGAGAGTGTGTTAGGTGAGTCTTGGCCCACACCTGTCGATATAAAGGAGATGTCCCTTAGTGACCTGTTCACCTTCCTGGAAAGGACAGGATGGACGATGACGTAAGAGGACAACTCCTCGGGAGGATGTACAATGGGTCACATGTGACCTAAGTGCTGTGAGCCTACACTCAACCTCCCTACTCTACAGATACAGATAGTCATAATAATAGTATAAAAAAATAGTAGCATTTTCATTACATTGTTTTTTAGAAATATTATTGAAATCGTGATTTGATTCATCTGTACCTGATTCAATTTTGTCAAACAGATTCCTACATATTTTCATAAATACATGTTTTGTTTGCATTTGAATTCAAAAAACACTAAATTTTATAAATATAAGTAATTGAAGTATTGAAAAATTGTTCAGTTAAAACCTTACGGGAGGGGCTATAAAAATTATCAAGCATAGGCTTCTTACCTGAATGTTCCGAAGCTAATTGTAATGCTGATATCCACTGCAGCCTACTCATATGATCCGAAGTTCCTAATTCAAAAGTTCTTTCAGAACTGTGCAATAAAATTCTATAACCAGCCTTAGGCTCTACTTTACAACGTGGTTCTATAGGCAAAGAACCTTTCCGATCTTTTTCGTTTCTTCCGGCATAATAAGTTAACTCTGTCGGTCTTAAGACGAACCAATACTCTTTCATAGTAGGGAATACATAACCCTTTTTAGATAGAAATCCCTTTTTTATAACATCTTCGACAATTTTTTGATACACATTGTATATAGCTTCGGTTAGAGCAACGGTATCGTTAACTTCATGCAAACACCTTAAAATAAAAATCTCTGTGTTGAAATATTACTTGCTTGGTATTTGGTGTTTGATATAATCATAATTATAATTTTATCAAACAATATATTATAAATAAACTGTCTGTCTGACGATGTTAGTATGATTGCCTACCACGTAATACATCAAAACATTGTAAACCTGCCAAAATAGAGGAGTTCAGTTTAAGGCCACTGGCCAGTGTGGCCAACAAAAAGTGGTTTTTATGACAAGAATGACAGATAAAGTCAACCCTTCAAAAGATTTTTGTTTTATCTTGGCGAACATCTATATTGATTAATTGAAACAATGTATAGGTACACCCCTGGAGCACAAATCTGGAAATTTAAAATAACGTTGTAGTTGAATTCTCAACGAATCGGTGGCCAATAATTCTAAGAACTTTTGACAATTCACCATATTATTTGTGTTATCTGTCACTAGTAATGTATGATGTTCACTCCAGGTATTTTAAAATATATATCTGACTGTTTATAATAAAAAGTCTAAAATTATCCAAATAATTGTTAATTCTCAGGGTGACTTGTCAGCTGGTATATAGACATGAAGTCCTATATGGACAATTTTTCATGAAACATTATTTCAAAAATATACACCAGTTATATTATAATATACAGGGTGTTTTCAAATGACACAACTTTTGCATGTAGATACCTCTTGTAAAATTGGACAAAATGATAAAAGGATTAAGAGGTCCAGCTCATTTACTTTTCGAAATACGGGGTGTAGAAAAAATTTTTAGTTTTCAAGATATGAAATCTGCAACCTAATTTTTTAATACCTAATAAAATGAAAAATATATTTTTTTTTGTATTTTATTTAATAACGTTCAAACTACTAATGGTTAAAATATGTATCAAAAACTAATTTGTGAAGCAGCAATGCATCTTGAGCATTGGAAAAAGACTCTCAAAAATATTTGTCCAAACTTGTGCTTTTATTATTGAAAATGATGTTGCACACTTCATGAAAACATTGAATATCTTGTAAACTACAAATTTTTTTATATAGTAAAGATTATGTGTTTTTTACGTGAAAAACATTGAGGAATGCAAAATTTATTAAAAGTAGCTACAAATGCCACTGGCGTGAAAAATGGGCGGAAAAAAGTGAAATATTTTTCCAAATGTACACCACTGGATCAAGAATTGACAAATGTTTTTTTTATCAAAATAAGCCTTTCCGCATTTAAAAACAACCTGCCAAATGTCAAATCAATGTATTTATCCATTTTAAATTTATCAAATTAAAACATTTAAATTTTTATAACTTCAACACCCCGTATTTCGAAAAGTAAATGGACCCCCAATCCTTATATCATGTTGTCAAATTTTACGAGAGGTATCTACATGCGAACGTTGTAAGTGTCATTTGAAAACACCCTGTATATAAAATTGATAGCCAAACCTTGATTCTAAAACTGCTATGAAGGGTACCAGTCGAAAATTCCCCATCGAAATGCTGAGACTAGCGAAATCTTCTTCATCAAACTTAGACCCTAAGGATGAAGCAATACTTTGAGCTATGTTACAAACTTCCGAAGGATGCAGAAGAACTTGATAAACGTTTTCATTGCTTTGGTCGGCAACTAGTTCGGCCAATACGCAAAAAATTCGAAAAATCTGAAAAACCGACTCGTCCGTCAAAACCCTTGCATCTCTGGGTAAATATTTTTTTCTGCATATCAGCCAACAAACTTCTGCTATTTTGTTTTCAAACAATCGTAATTCGTGATGCTGTAACGTTTTCGGTAGCGAAGAGAATACTTCTTTTTGTAAATAGTATTTAAATTGGTCGAAATTTAATACAGAAGCACTACGAAAATGTTCAAGACCTCTTTCAACTCCATACAGATCTAGCAGTGTACCTATATTAGCTGTAAGTACCTAAAATTAAGAAAAATATGTTAATTAATTATTTAAACTCTTTTGTGGTGTATTTTTGACTTTAAACTGCCATATATCAATGATTTCATGAACTTTTATACTTTGGATTGAAAATTAAAAAAAATTTGGAACAATTTTTAACCTAGTTTTAAAAGTCCATTATTTATAAACCGATTTTAACAATTATTTTCGAATTGGATCTAGTATAGCTCCAAGGGGGTCCTATTTTAATTTCATGGGTATTGGACTTTGGACGAAGAGCGTTTTAAAGTTACAAAAAATATAATTAAATCTACTATCGTAGCTGTATTTATTTTAAAACTGAAAAATATTTAAATTATTTGATGACAAAATGCCACAAACTCAATTATTTATGGTACAATTAAAGTATACAGGGTGGTACTTAAGTATTTGTACATAAAAGTACAGTACAATCTTTACATTAGCGCTACTTTCTTAAAAAATAATTAAGGCCACATCATTACCACAAAAAGGTATATTTGTTAGTATACCCAAATCCTAATGGTTTTTTGAGTTAATCACATTTTAATAATTATTATTTAATGAAATTACATTCGAAAAATATAGTTGTATGTACGATAATTATTGTTTTCAAATACCATAAATATTTCTCATGTTAACTGCTACTATTATATACCTTAATACTGTTTATCTAAATAATGAAGAAAATAATTATTGTACAAGTTGTCCAAAATTGATGTGTATCCTTATAATAAAATGTTAAATTCCAATCATTGATAATAGATATATATCATATCAGGTGAATGAGAATTAAGAACGCTAACGAAAATCGTCAAAATATACAGGATGTCCCATTTATAACAACATAAGTTTGAATAATATTTCACCGTTTTACACGTACGAGAATTATTGCGAAATTTACTCTGAAAATTATCAATAGTAATACCCCTAGGGTCTTGATAATACCGAGATAATTTTGTCACAGAGAATGCTGAAAGCGTGTTGCTTGATAATAGCCCAAGGCCGCAGGCCGAGGGCTATTATCCTTGAGCAACTCGCTTGAAGGATTCTCTATGACAAAATTTTGAGTATTTATCAAGGCCCGAGGAGTATTCGATAAGATAATTTTTTACTTTGTAGATATCAAAAAATTGATTGTCAATCTGACGTTTAATAATTTTAAATACACAATTTATTAGTTTTAATCAGTTTGACGTTTAACCAAACTGTAGCGTATTATCGCTGTAATCCAGAGGTGATTGGATGAAATTTGACACATGACTTAAAATTAAGTAATTTGATTGGTTACTATATTTAGTAAAAAATTATCAAAGGTAATACCACGAGTGCTTCAAGTGTTATCGATAATTTTTTCTTTTCCACGAAAACTTGTTTATTTGGCAAAAATATGAAAACAAACCGATTTGATAAAATCACGACTCCGTTAGGAGGAGTGATTTTATCTAAATTCGGTTTGTTTGAATGTTTTTGCCTCAAATAAACAAGTTTGAGTGATGAAAATAAAAAATTATGTGATAAAATTTGAAGAGCGAGTTGTATTTGGGAAGATTATTTTTTTCAACAATTTAAAAGGATGACAAATTCAAAGTAAAATTTTGACGTTTCGATGTAAACAAGGTTTTATCGATGAGGAAGCATAATTATCAGTATAATACCGAATGATTGGCTAGAATAATGTATTGCTATTGGTTAAAACCACCAAAATGTCAGATTTTGACAAGTGAAAAAAATAATCATAAGAATAATTTCTGCTGTTTTACACGCCAAAATTTTCGGAGTGAAAATAAATATTTTTATGGCAATAAACTAGAAAGTGCGTGAAAATCGACGCAGAAGCCAAAAATAGGATAAAACCAATAATGGCGTCATGTGTCAATATTTGTTGTCGTTTTCATCCATTCAGGAAAGCCAAAACCTTGGTATAACTGCCAATCTCAATTGATAGAATAAATAATCAATCAAATAAACGGCTCGAATACAGCTGATTATTTAGAAATGTCAATTTGTAAATCGTAACCATGACAACTTATCCCAAAAACAATCTCACTGCGCAGGCGTATAGTACGAATTCTTATGAAATGTATAGTGGTAAAAATATTATGTGTCAAACAGTCAAGCAGTGTTAAAGTTACGGTAAGAAACGAAATTTAAAATTCCATGCTTAACATCCTGTATCTCTTTAAATATCAACATTTCATTGTTGATTTGAATAGCAATATTTTGAAGTGAAGATTGTACTGTACTTAAGGACCACCCTGTAAATTGAAATTTTGGTACACAGTTTGAAGTAACAACATCTGTCAAGTTTTTGCAGCGGGTAAACTCGAAAAAACTGCTGACAGGCGACAGTCTTTTCATCAAGAAACCATTTGTAATACAAAATTGCTGGTGGAAAAATTGAGACGAGAAAAATTGTCTTTACAAACATAGAGTTCATACAACAGCCTTTTTGGTGTGCGTCATCGTTTGTGACGTATAGCCGGGTTTTCGGTATGTCGTTTATTTTATTTGTTATTTTGACACATATCTAACCTCAAATTTGATAAATCAAATCACCAGTATCGCATTCAGCAAAATTCGAAAAGGCTATGAAATTAATAATTACCAGCTTCTTTTTCTAACTTTCAAAATGCTGATGTTTTTCCGTGTATCTAGGCATATTTTTGTATTATTCGAATAAATATAGCAATAATATTCATATTAACTTTTCATAAATAATAATTGACCGTGAACAACAAAGTACAGACCTGACAAGAACTGTCAGTGGGACAGTAGAGAAAGATGTCAGACACATTGACAATACGAATTCTATTTTAAACAAAGAAATTTCTCCCGATTAATAGGTCGCACATGCGCTTAATCTAAACATCAACTAATCAAATTTTGGTAAGTCAAAGATTAGGGTTGACGTTTGTAATACATTCAAACGTTTCATTATTGCGATATTTTGATTAGGATTAATCAAAGACCTGACTTTTTTTCCATTTCTTTCCACGTAATGTGCCATTAACATGTGACATTAACAAACGATGACGCACACCAAAAAGGCTGTTGTATGAACCATATACATGTTCTCTCTTTATAATAGAAGTATAGAAAGTATGAAAATTTAGTGTATTTCGGCTTAAACAACAAAAGCGTCAGTGCACAAATTAATATCGACGTTTTTTTATACATTCAAATAACCTCGTATATCGTATATTATTTTAAAAGTAAACAAAAATGAACGTAACCTTGACATACCTAGTATGTGTTTTCACATTCACATAAAGTGCAGATTATAAACGAATTTCTATATTTGGCAAAGTAATGAAAAACATTAAGAAACACCTGTGAGATTTTTCCAAAAAAAACGCATTATTATATGAAAAATTCGAAAATTTTCAAGCTGTACAACTGATGATTGGTTTGAAAATAAACAATTCTATGCAATAAAAAACCGGATGATTTTTAAAAATGTTATTAAATATTTCTTTCGTAAAATTTACAAGTAATTTATCGCAACTCATGGTAAGAATGATTGTACCTAATAAAAAGGCTTTAAAATTAATTAATAAATAATATTTACTTTTAATTTTGATTTGTTCACGAATCCAGATTTATCCTGCTGCAATGCCTCGAATGCTAACCAAACACAATTCGTCGTATTTTCTAATACCACTGCCATTTTCATTCAAATTCTTTTTAAATCACATTATTTATCATTGAATAAATGGTTGTAGTTGTCAGTAAACTTTATTCATCGAAGTGACTCACTAAACTGAACGTAATCTACGGAGTTGCCCACATTGAAAATAGTTGGTTCGTAACCACTACCAATGCGATAACAATAACTATTACCAGTTCATAATGTTCTTGTATATTTGCAACAAATTATTACTAATTTATCTACTTCAATTACATATTATTATATAGGATGTAAAAATTAATGGTATTGCTCACTATCCCGAACAAAAAAATCAAGATTTTAGTCATATCGAATATTTAAGATATTTCCAATGTACAGAATGATCTAGGAATGTTTATTTATTTGGAAAAATATTGTTTGAAAATAGTACAAAACCTTTGGCTTTGGCCACGACAAACCGTGGGCTTTGGCTACTGGTATGAATTAACTAGCGTTCAAGACGCGCGCTTTTTGAATTTGAAGTTTTTAGCATACGCGTTATATTGTATTAGTAGGAGTAGCAGAATAAAAAAACTCTGCTATTGAAAAATTACTATTATTACAACATGATGAGTTATAATAAAATTAATTAATTAATTTAAATAGAGAAAGGTCAATAAGAATTTAATAAAAATAGATATCATATAGATATGTTCAAAAGTGACTAACACAACACAACCAGGGCCGGATCTACAATGGAGCATACGGGGCGGAGCCCCGGGTCCCCGTCTTTAGGGGCCCCTTGGCAGGGATCAATAAAAGATGTCAAAGAGTTAGCCCGTTTTTTGATAATTTAAAATGCGTCATTGTCGTCCAGTTATCCAGATGTGTGCACACTTCTGATTGTTTCTAACTGTCCCTATCAGTACTGCGAAAGCTGAACGGACTTTCTCTAAATTAAAGTTAATAGAAAACTACTTGCGTACCTCAATGGGACAAAATAGATTTAGTTATTTAGCGCTACCGTCCATTGAAAATCAAAGAGCGCGCAAGAGTGTCTTTAATAAGGTAATACCTAAACAAATTTTCTACTGTAAATTCTAGAAAAAAGTGTTTTTAGTTTTAAGTTTCTGCATTTGTAACAAAATGTAATAAGAGTATTTGCAAACATTCTACATGTAGGATATTGCCTGCATATTATGATAGCTGTCTCTACAAAGTACAAGCTGTGAACAATAAATATCGTCATTAACAGAAAACTGTTGTTTTCACTCAATATTTATACGATACTATCATAACTAGCTCCGGCCCTGAACACAACACCACGTGTTGTGGTGACTAACCTTGAATTAAAATAATATTGACAGGTAAGAGGCGGGGTTTGTTAGTTCAGTTAGTCGCTGTGATGCGCCATGCTCAACTGGCTGCGCACAAACTTTGTGCCAGTGTCTTCCATATATGTTTTAAAACCTTTTTTTTATTTATTACTCTATGGATTATAGAGAACACGAAGATTTTTTGGAATCTCTTGATTATGTGTAGGAAATTATACAAAATGATACGATTCCAATAAGATTTATAAGTGATGCAGAAAATCCTATGGAATTTTATAACGCGGGAGAATTTCGGATACGATACAGATTAACAAAAAATATCGTTAATGATATAACTTTACCTTTTGTTGTCAAAAATTTAACGAAAGTAAATAATCTTGGGTTAATAATCCCGCCAATATTGTAATTATTTACATGTTTGCGATATTAATAAACCCCAAAAAAATCGAGATTCGCACCCAAAAATATCAGAAATTGCATCAATAAATAGCGTTACGGCATCAAAATTCCCGGTCATAATACACAAACAATTTTGAAGCACCTCTTTTTTTTTAAATCTTTCATGTTGGCAAACAGAAAATCTTATTGCTATGTTTGAGTCTTTCCTTCGCCGAGAATTCACGAAGATTGGACAATAACATGCGTCCAATCTCGGGTCCTGAGTACAGCTTGGCCAAGTCCATCTCAAGTCGTAGCCCAAAAGTCTGGAAACTGCCAATTATCTCGTAAATTGTTAGTCCTAATTGTAAAAAATTTGTGGTACACCTATTTTAGTTTAGGTACCTGATGCCAGATTTGCCGTTTATCTTATATTATTAGTAGCTTTGGTTTTCCCAAATCATCCTTTTCAGTAATTATTGAAATCTCCCATTCAATACTAATTCAATCATATTATGTAACCCTTATGTTTTTATGTAGTCTGGAAGGTCTAATAGTAGTTTGTGCAACTAGTGTGGATATGATGGCCATATCGCACGAGGACGAAGTTTGAGCACGACGCCGTAGGCGGAGTGCTCAATCGTTCGAGTTCGAGTTCGAATTAAATTACAAATTTTAGTACTGACGGGATTTTTTATGTGGCAGCACCCACGCGCCTTCAGAGATCCCCTACCCTGAACTCAACCACCGAGGAATGTTTTTACGGATATCTATAACGTCACATGAATTACAAAATTTTATAAAAGCTGACGTCTATCAAAAGTCCTCTTAAATACCCATTTTATTCTGTTTTCAGTATGTGTTGTTCATTTATACGGATTATTTTATTTATGTTTATTATTGTTAATAAATATTCTTGATCCAGTGCTTCTAGGGAAGCCTTTTTTCGATAAGTTATTTTGACGTTTCTTTGAAATTCAAAGAAGGGGAGATGACGAATACTAAACGCGAATGCTGATTGGTGGATTTCATATACGTTCTAGGATGTATATGAATATATACGTTCAGTTAACTGATATGGTCTACATTTCCATTCTGTAAACTGTGCAAAAAATGGACAATATACATGTGGGTGTAGAAAAAATATATAAAACATAAGTCTGGCAACGACTATATGTAAACTGAATTTTTCAAGTATCTCCAATAAAAATTATTTTTCAGGATTGAAATCAGAGAAATGTAGAAGCGATTATAAATTTTATCTTCTCCCCAAAATCATTGTCCGGAGAAGTTCATATTTATCTGACGTAAATTTCTTTCGATAAAGTACTGTTTATGTATTTAAGACCTTCTATTCTAAATAGAATCGTGTTACATATATACTCCAATAATGACTGAATATACAGAGTGATGAATTTGAAAAACTAAAATTGGGTTCGCGCAGCAATATAAAATCCAAGGGCGCAGCATCTAGGCAACTACAAGTAGTTTTATCAAAGATATTATTTGTGAATGGACCATATAAATTTAACATGAAATTTCTTGCAGTGTTGATTGATTTCAATTTTTTATTCATTTATTCAAGTTTAATTGATTTTACCGTTGCCGAATTTTCCCAAAAAGTGTCAGAGGGAAAAAAAATTTAAACATAAAAGTAATCTTGAAAACGGCAGCTGAAGCGCTACCGAAACGTGAAAAATATAACATTAAATTCTATACAATTTTAGCGAAAACAATCTTTTTCTACAAACGTATTAAAAATACCATTTTTAGCACTCCATAGAAGCCTTAAAAATGTCACTTTCTTAAAATGTTTATGGCACTGCTGGTAAAAGTGAATTGTCAAATTTTGAAAGCAAACGTCAAAATATTTAGATTTTATTTATTAACATTAAGGGCCCCCGCAGACTGCAGACTTTTGGCCGATAGTTTGGTCGGCTTCTTAATCAGTATCTGTGATCAGTGTGGAGAGGAATGCATTATCGGCCGATACTGAATCGCTGTAGTGTGCGCATATGCATTCCTCTCCATACTGATTAAAAAGCCGACCAAACTATCGGCCGATAAAAAGTCAGCAGTCTGCGGGGGCCCTAATATTAATAGTACAATTTGTGCAATTTGACAAATTAATTTCCTGCACTGCTGTTTTACCATTTTCCGTGGATAAAACTATGTTTTAAATAAAACTATTAAACGTCTGACAGATGCATCAAAACATTCGTAAACATTTAAATCAACAATGGTTGCTAAAGTACGTAATATACGATGCAATTTAAAATTATCTCCTTTGGATGTATTAATAAGGGTTTTTAAAATTTAATTCAAACTGTATTATTGCATTTTTTGAACGTTTGTAGAAAAAATATTGTATGATATACGTGTTAAAACTACCTTTTAAGGCACTCATGTGAATTGCGTGCCTTAAAAATGTACTTTTAACACTTATATCATAAATAACTATTAAATTGACATACTATGCTGTGACGTCTGAAATATTTTTTCAAATGAATTTCAACAAAAAACTTGTAAAGCAATTTTTCAAGAAAAAAAATTACATATTGGCATTTAAAAATAATTTATTTCAGTATTTAAATTTTAGACTGATCGTCAGTACACATTGATCGATACGTTATTGCGCCGTTATCGTTTGCATTTCGATTCTCGTTCCCCTCTACTGATTTTTCCAAATTCTTATCATCTTCATCTTCATCATCATCTACAAGACCGGCATAATCACACGGTAATCTTTCGTCTTCTAAAATATTCGCAGACATATCTACCATACATTCCCAAGAACCTTGGTCGACGTAACTTAATAGTATACAGTCATCGAGAGGGCTGTTAGCTAGATCGGGATTTTTGTAGTCGATTGGAACAATGTTGTCGGCAGCTTCCATGAAACTTTTCCAACATTCTTCGCGTTTTTGTATTTCCGTATTTGGATCTAAAATATAATTATGTTATTGGGCTTTTTTTAGTGTTGCGTATAACAGCATAGTTGGCGCATGTCAACAAATACCAAATGTCAAAGTTAACTGTCACATTTGGTTAACATAACGCTAAATTTTCGTTTGAAGCTAAAGAAGAATGCCTTTCCGAGTTGGTTTCTATTTCCGACAATGAAGCACCACATCAGTCGACAATTTCACCTTGGTATGGAGAATTTAAACGTGGAGGAATTAATCTTAAGCCGGGAACATATTTTTCTGATGCTACGCCACGATCCAACATAATTCGTAAGAGATGTACTTTACATAATTATGGCGAGTAGTAGTTCCTTAGATTAGTGGAAAGAAGAACTAGGATGTGCAGCATCAGCTTTACTGTTAGTAGAACGGAAACAAATAATAAAATGTTGAGTACATCCTCCCCAGCTTCTCCTCTCATATTCTGGTCTCTATAGAGTTTGCTTCTCATATTATAAAGATTTAAAAAATCTTTAATATGGAGTGTTCTATCGAGTTCAACGAAGAATACCTTTTATGTAGGAAATCTAATCAAGAATTGAATATAGTCTTTAGGTCTAGATACAAGCTGTTTAAAAAATATTTAACAATAAGAGCTAACAAAATCCTCGTACCACGCCACTGGTTTATTAGAATTTTACATAATCAATACAGTCGATTTGTTTTGAAGAAACAATAACCTACATAAAATTTCAAATTTGTACTTCCATCACCCGAGAAGATATTAAATAAAATGTGTATTTCTTCGACACCTTCAAACAGCCTGTATCTCACAAACTAAGACGGTTAGAGAAAAGTTGCATTTGGGTATTTTGAATATTTTTTAACGATCTAATCATGCCTCTAATTTACGGTACTTATTTACGGGACACTCTGTATATATAGTAACAAACCAGATTCATATTCATTTTGGTATACGTGGCGACGCAAACATTATTAGAAAAAAATTCAGTATCCGTATACTTTTACTTTTTGCTGTATGTTGTGATACATTTTTTATGATTTGGATATGATGGCTATTTTGTACTATTACAATCGGAAAAGAAGAAGGTTCATCCCTAGAGAATTTAAAAAGGTAGATTATTGGTAGCCGCCTCAAAATTACAACTAGATGATGCACAATTTCACATACTCTGCAACAATTCTCCTGCAAGATCAAATAACTGTTAATGCTTATTCTTCAATATCGATTTGTTGGCCATAAGTACTTGCTGAGTTTCGTAATACCAATTTCCAGCAACGAATACTCCTCCACCAAGACAATGCAAGTTCCTACACAGCTCGAAACACAATTGAGTTCTTAAAGCAAAAAAATACTGAATTATTGGACCATCCTCCATCCCGTCCCAACCAAACTCCTAACGACTTATTCACTTTTCCAAATATTAAGAATGAACTGCGTGGTCAAAGGTTCCAGTCCCTAGAAGATGCAGTCAAAGTCTTCAAAAACTTTAGTTTGAATGTACTAGCAAGTGATTGGAATAACTACTTCCAGAATTAATTCCAAGTAAGTAACCTGTAGCTGTAAGATATAAGGTGTAACTGATTTAATTTTTATGAATACCTTGTTCTTGAAATGTTTCGTCTAAGGGTATAACATCCACCGTTTCTGATTTAACGTTTTGATATCGTTGGATGTTCAGACATGGAGTAACGTCCAAAACTTGAACATTCTCTGTAACACAAAATTGTAATAGATTAACTAAAATATTACTTTATATATGACATTTTTTCAATTTCTAAACGAATTTCGTGGTAAAGTTTGCAGAAGCAACGGACATGACATTGTGTTCGTCTGCCTTGCCTACTTTTTCCTCTGATTAGACAGACACATTGCGTCATATACAGAATATATGGTCACTTCTGCAATTCATTTTGCACATACTTAAACTACGTAGTGAATATATTCATATTTTTAGGCTAAAAAAATACTTGATAATAATTGATAAAACCATTGATATAATAGACCACTTTCGAATACTACTACTACTACTACTACTACTACTACTACTACTACTACTACTAAGTTTGCAGGCGAGCCTTGTCCTGGACAAACTCAAGCTAAGGTTCCGGCACTGAAGCCACTGGCGGGCCCATTGTGCCATTCCTGCTACCTAGACATCCATAAAGCCGAGCCCTTCTATAAAGGCCACAACCTTTTTCAATGGATGCCTGCTTGTGTCTCCAGGGGCCATAACAGGGACTCCGAAGATTCGCCTGCGTAGTACAGCCCAGTGTGGACACTCTAGAAGAACATGGACTGACGTTTCGTCAGTCATGCCGCAACCCCTGCATAGGGAACTTTCCTCTACTCCTAAGTTGTGGAGGTGTTTCATCATACAGCAGTGCCCCGTTAGGAGTCCTGCTATCTTCCTTAGCCTACTCCTTGGTAGTTCAGTAGCTGCTCGCTAGCGTGTCCATCCCTTCAGTAAAAGTTTGGATTGCCTAGGACCCTGCAGAGCATTCCAATGAGCGAGGTGCTGATTCTTCAGCCACTTCCTCGTCTCCTTGCGTATTCTTTGTTTTGTTAGGTCAAGGTCGGGCCCGGGCCGCAGAAGGGAGCTGCCGCCCCTTCCGCAGCCAGTGCATCCGCCATCTCGTTGTCTTCAAAACCAGAGTGGGCTGGAATCCATTCTAGCCGCACCACGTTGCACTTTGCAAGAATACTATGTGCTTGAAATAAGGCAAAGTTATTTGTTTCAAAATTGTGGAGAAAGAATCAAACAAAAAAAAATGTCACCACAGCGGCGAATCGAACTGCTTGAGGTTTAACTTTAAATTTATAGTGCTATCTCCTTAGCACTTGGAAGAATTCGAAAGTGGTATGAGAATGTAGCTCGACTTTTTTAAACATAGCTATCCATTTTTTTATTAAACCAGAGCGAATTTATGAAAATTAAAAGTCAAGTCAACTTATTTTTCAACGACCTTTCCAAATTATTTTTTATGAACGCTATTTGGTAAAAAAGTTAGCTCTCGGTTGACAGTTTCGTACAGGAATCTCTACTTCGCATTTTATAAATAACAACGTATAGATAAAATATTTGGAAGCGTCTATATGCAATAGATGGAAATAAACGAAAATTTAGGTTTTTACCTGAATCCGGTAAGGATGGGCAAGGTTGAGCAGATTGTTTTTGGGATTCAACAAATTCCTCTCTAGATTGTCTTAATTTTTTTTGTCCTTCTGGACAAGGAACTACTGTAAAATTCGGTTGAGAATAACCTGAGGATTGTTCTTGGTACTGTTGAGTTTGCGGATTCTGATTTTCACTGTTGGGGTAATGCGACATTTTTTTACCAATAATTCTATGGAGTAGTAAATATTATTATTTTTTATTGAAGTCAAAATATTAGAAATAATACACAGATAATTTTGATTCGATTGACAAATGGATACAATCTATACCAATATGAAGTTAAAAAACATGATGTTCTAATGCCAATTTGTTCAATTGACAAAAGTGTCATTCACTTTGACGTTTAAGCTAAAGGCGCATCCTCAATCAATCTGCTAGCGAAGTGGCGCTTCGACAGAGTGGTGCAAGATGAATACTCACTGTATATTCATTGATTATTATCAAAATCGGCACAGTCATAATTTTATACAAGCAATACCTATTAATTTATGTATGATTTGACAAATTATTACAGGGAGAGCCTCATGAAGGATTTCTGATGATGAAATTGACTGGTAACTTTTTTGACGAAGATTTTCAGTGATTTTTATTAGAAAATATGACATAAACTACGTAATATTGGTACTCTTGTTCAAACACGATATTCTCATTGGTTTTCGATAAAAACGCAGTTGAACAGTACAAAGTATCGAAAGAGGATTTCAAATATTATTTCATTTTTGTCGACGACCACCTAATAATAAGTCAATATTTTTCCTCCTTACAAAAGGTATAATATGGTACCCATATATCTAATGGTTCATAATACACTGACTAGAGATGGGGGTCCAATATGAAATAAACAATTTCCGTTGACTTCATAATAGTACTTTAACTTCATAATAGTACTTTAATCAAAATTCTTTTAGGCTTGGCATGTACAGAGATGGTAACTCGCTATCAAGTACACAAAGAGAGGCAATAAAAATAACTGCAGTAAGCATATAATACTTTATTTCACCTACATACATTTTTCGAATTTACTATAAAACATTATTTATTAAATAGAATGATACTAGGTATATCTCTTACATATAATTTGAACTTCGTCCACGACTAATTCTGATATACCCTGTATATGCAATGTAATATTGTAATGTTATTTCTCAATTTCCATGCAACCGATATATTGCCTGAAGAACATCATCTTTTTAAACAAAATATTAAGTCGTGGACAAAATACAATATTCTACTCGCTATTATTATATACATACATAAAATTAAACTTATAACAATAGCATTTTATTGGTAATAAACGTATATCTTTGATATTAAAACCATTATTTAATATTTTTTACTGGCATTTATCATTACAAATGCTGGAATAAGAAGGTACTTCTTCGAATAGCACCTGAAAATAAATAAAATTTAAATTTCATTGTGAGTTAAAAATCGCTCTATCAAAAGAGGCAGCTCGTTTTGTTTTGCAAATATTATTGCGATGCCAATAGTAGGTTCTGGTCCGATAGAAATACGTGCGATACTTTCCTTGCAAGAGAGTCTGCCTTCTCGTTTCCTTCCATACCAGAATGGCCATGGATCCAGACCAGCAATACTTTATTGAGCTCTCCTATAGAGGAGAGTCTTTTTTGGCAGTCTAAAACCAATTCTCTACGTTACACGTACGGTGAGAGCTAAGTGCTTGCAAAGCCGCTTGGATGACCGAGAAAATTTTTATTGTTCCATATATGAAATTATAACCTGATTTCCGCCTGAAATAGGGTTGCATAGAGAGAACAAGGAGAAGTTGAAATTTCTGTCCTAGGTTTGCGCCCGTATAATCCTACGCCAGAGCCTGAGAGTTTTTTTTAGCCGACTGTGTACAGCTGTCTGCTCTTAAAAGTTCATCCTTTAGGAGGACCCATTCATCTCTATTTGGAATTAGGACGGTATAAGGTAGGTCGTAGTTTACTGTTGGAGACATTATGTCGGAGGTTATTTCCAGAATACTGTGACTTTCAGTGTCCACTAGCATTCTGCTTCGTTCTGTATAAGCCTGTTTAATGCATTTAGAAATATGCACAGTTCTGTATGTTGTCCATCTAGACTCTCTTTCCAAAAATATATGGAGAGGAGGTAGGTCCAGTTGGTCCAGTTACTCAAGGTAATAATGATTTAAAAGGGTTTTTATTATTGGTTTCAAAAAACTCATTGGTCACCCAATATTGGCGCAATATTCGCTTCCAATGTGTGACAGTGAAAACCCGAAATTGACTACAAATATTGGCCCAATATTGCGGACCAACTTTATACTACTAAATAAAATAAATAAGGAAAAAGAATTTGTCTAAATATGGGATTCACTAAAGTATTTAACAAGTTTACCTGGAAACTCATTCACTACAATCGTACAGGAACCTTTCTAGGTAAAAAGGTTTAATAATGTAGAATTGTTGATATCTTTTTGGTCGTTAAGAAGATTATCTGAATATTTGTTTTTATTTATCTTAAGAATTTCTAAAAGATTTAATTTGAAGGATTTAGGTTCTATATGCAAAATTTCAAAATTTGGATCGAAAGAGTTGGTTTGCTAATAAATGATTTGAGTAGTTGGAATTTTATTTTTGGTCGTCATAGCTACGTTTGTGTTCTGAAATTCAAGTTTCCTAAAAGCTCTACCTATACAAAATTTTGTTACAGTTGTCATTACCACATTTTAATTTATACACTCCTGAATTATTTTGTTTTGAAGACTTGGATTTGTTGTTTTTAATTAATTTGGAAAAATTGTTATCGGTTTTGAAGCAAATATTCAAGTCTAAAGTTTCTAAAAATGATTTGATTTTTAAGGACGGCGGTGTTCCAAAGTATGTTAAGCTTCTAAATTGGTTATTGTTTTCATCACAAGGAAATAGTTGTTCTAGAGTATGTTTTCGTATCTTTTATTATATTTTTTTTATATAAATATATTTTTTATTATATCCGTATAATTTAGTATTAAGGCACTGTATAAATTGAAAATTTCTCATTATACCTCCATTCGTTTGATAAAGCTAATTGTGTTAACGAAACGCGTCACAATTTTAAGTTTAAATATCATGTATATTTTAACAAATTAAAAGTGTTTTATTTCATCAATATTGGGGTAATATTGCTTTCTAATTTAACCTAAAGTTGGCTATATATTGGAAAATGATAAAAACCAATATTGCGCCAAGATAAATGTCTATACTAAAGGATGTTCGCAGTCTAAAAAAATTTTTGAGACATAAATGAAATATCAACTCACCCAATTATTTTTTATACTAATACTGCTCGTATTAACCAGAATTTCATCCTTAAAAACATCACCATCTAAGTCAATAAGCCTATCTACACTTTTAAATGGATAATTATCATGATTCTGGTTATGCGTAAATTCTTCTGGTTTATATTGAGAAGTCTTTTCAGTGTCTTCTTTAAAAGTCGAAAACTCACTCCAGGTTTGATAAGCTGCATTAAAAGCATTACCTACGGCTAACGTTACGTTTCGAGCTATCTTACGTTTTGGACAAAGAAAAGCGTGACACGTCAAAATATTGTTCAAATCGGAAGATATAAATGAAAAGACTTGTCGTTGTGCGTCTGTATTTGAACAGTTTGAAATCCTAAAAAATCACCAAAATATCGCATTTATTATTTGTTTTCTTTTCTCATAAAATTCAAGTACAGGGCATGGACGTAGTCACCAAGGGGCAGGGAGGTACAGCTGCCCCTCCCCTGGAAGCAAAAATAAATAAAATAAATTTTAAATTTTAATTGGAAGAATTTTATAAGTGTCTCTGTAGAATTAGATTTGTGGTACAATATGTGGAAGAAAAAGAATTTAGCGGAAGACAAATTAAAGGACATTGAAGTAGCCTTTGGAGGAAGCTATTGTTTCTTTCCTGCTTTCCCATCCACTACTGCTATCGTGGAAAGATTGTTCAGTGATAAAAACCTGGCTCAGGAGTACAGTGGGTGATGACATACTCACTGGGTTGTGTTTAATGAGTGTGCATCGGAAATTTTTGAAGGAAAAACAGAATTGCATAACGAAGAATGATTTGGATAAAGTTATTTTAAACCCAAGATAATATTAAGTTTTGTTTTCATTTGACTTTTCTTTTTATCCTAAAATTTCACATACTGGACGACCATGGACTGTAGTTTGCCCCCCCCCTGTTATAAATCTTGACTACGCCTTTGGTACAGGGTATTTTTTTAAAAGTGGCTTCCCTGCTAGGAAAAATAAGTTAAGATTATTTAGTAACGAAATTCGTTTTCAAGATTTTTTATTTTGAAAAAATTATAACTTTTTTGAGGTCCAAGTAAACTCAGTACGAACCATACAACTAGAGGGCAGCGGCCCCTATGAAAATCCAAAAAATTTGCTTCCAGAACATACAAAATTTCATCACAATTTTTTTGAAAAATTCTTCTTCAGTTAAAGTCGCAGCTTTTTATCTCTTCTAGTTGCGGAGATACACTACAAAATGCGCAGAAAGTAATTTGTGTATATTTACCTGTATATTGATACTTTTAACATATCATGACCCTGTGAATTGATAACTGTAATTCCTTGAGAAGATATCTTAACCGTCACTGTTGGAAAATCCTTCTTTTTTCCTTCTTTGGCACTTTTAAAAATATTTTCTACTGCTTTAGAGCGTACATTTTCACTTACATTGTTCTCTATTTTCGTACATCCTGTAAAATATTCAAATATTTCTTAAATAATAATTGACCGTAAACAACAAAGTACAGGACCAATTGGTGTACTCTGATAGGACATTAGTAAAAAACGTAAGACACATTGCCGCTACGAAAGGTACGTCTGCAGTCTATTTTGAATGAAGTAATTTCTCCCGATTGATAGGTCGCGCTTACGCGTAATATAAACATTAACTAATCAAAGTTTTTAACCCAAAGATTAGGGTTAACGTTTGTAATACATTTAAACGGTTCATTTATTGTGATAATTTGATTAGGATTAATCACAGTCCTGCATTTTTTTCTTTTCTTCGAACGAAATGTGTTAAAAGGACTTTAACAATGGATGACGCACACCAAAAAGGATATATGAACTGCATCCCTCTTTTTCCCCCTTTTATACTCGACTTCCAAGTCACAGATATATATTTTTCAGTAAACAAACTCGAACATGCTAAAAATCCAAAGTATGTTCACTTTAGAGGGTTTATACTTATCAACTAGAACTAGACCATTATAGCTTTTAATTTCTTTTAGGTGCAACATGACGGATGAGGAGATTCATTATTATGTGAAAAAAAATGTTGGATATTTTTCTAGTAAAGTAGGTACCGCAGGGTTAGCCCTAGACGCAAGTATATTTTTATAGTTTGAGCTAAATTTAAATTGAAACTAAGTTAAATAGTAATTACCTACCTAAATATTTAAGTTTGAATATCACAGTCTCACTAAAATCCCTATCTACTAGAACTTGCTCTTCAGTCGTTTTATTTTTTGATAAATCTTCACACAGTTCTAAAATATAAAAACGAACAATTGCAAAAAAATTACTTCCATTACATAGTTTTAAAATCACTCACTTTCATGTTGAGGATATTTTCTCCGAATTAGTTTAAAAAATGACATTTTTTTCAAAAATATATTATCCCAAATCAGTTATTACAACAAATGCACTGAAATATGTAATTGAGAGTGATTTTCAACTCCACTGAACTGTCTTTTCAACTGAATAATATTTAAAAGAAAATAAACTTTATCTTAAAAATAAACAATAACTGGAATATACTGATACGACTTGGTACGTATATAATAATAACTGTGTGTGTATGTATATAATTAAAAAAAATTCTTCTTGATTTCGTTTATGTTTTGCAATCATTTGCGTTTTAAAATATTTAAGGATTTCTATTTCAAGGTAAAATTTATAAAAATCATTGAAACCGAAATATATATTAATTATAAATACATATACAGAATGTTCATAATGTAATCAGGAATAATTTTGTAAAATCTCTATCATTAAACTTGAATTTGACAATTGAAATAGGTAATTGAAATTAATACAGACAATTTTCATCGTTATAGGTATTGAGACACAAAAAACTCATGAAATTCTTCTTCTTTGTTTCAATGGAATTGCGTCATCCCTGAGACGTCCATCCAAGTTTTTATTAATGGAAGGTGTCCTCCAGTACATCTGGAAACATGGCCATATTTTCCATAAGTAGCTTTGGCTAAGGATAAGAATGTATTAGACACTCTTTTTGTGGCAGAGCATTTACACACAAGAAAGCCAAGAAAAATATGTATTCAGCTAGCTAGATATTATTTAATTATTCGTTATTAATGTGATGTAATCATTGTCTTTATGAATCTTCTGTAATCCAGACTATCTCATCGGGGCTAGTACTAGAGTGCCACCAAAATTTTAGCTAACGCCTCGGCAAATAAAAATGTTATCCTGAGATGGGTTAAAGGGCACGACAGGAGTAAAGAATCGCATTGCCGATTCTTTAGCTAGGAAAGCGGCTGAATTAAACATTTTAGGACCCAGTGACGGCCTCATGACGACTTCGACAATTGCGGAACTAGCCAAACTTACACCCATGCTCAATTCCTTAAAAGATGGGATGGAATCATAAAGGATGCAGTCTTGCTAGGATCCCCCTAAGCGACCCCAGTGACGGCCTGACGACTTCGACAATTGTGGAACTAGCCAAACTTACACCCATGAGAAGGGATGGAATCGTAAAGGATGCAGTCTTGCTATAGGATCCCCCCAAGCGACCCTGGGAAGCTGGCGTCGAGGAAATATTTGGCGATGAGCAGGAAAGTAAGGTTGAAAGTGAGGTTGGTTTTCATTAATCATAACCAGCATGTAATCACTTCCAATTTCCAAAAGAGAGTTTGTGATTAGTATATTTCATTACCAGTACAGAAATGAGGATTTTTCCGTGCGCGCGCGGGAAGTCATGCAAGAACGGAAAATCCATTTCTGGACGAGTAATGAACGATATTTTTTATTATACTTGGGTACCTGAAATCAACATAAATAAAAAATATCGCAAAAAATTATTAAGAAAATCGGGAATTTTTATTTTTAAAACAGTAAAAATGTAAGTACATACAACTCAAATTAACAAAAAAAATACAAGTAGGTTATTCTAAGAAAATCAATTTTGGACAGAACCGTTATTATTAAAAGTAATATTTATTGTACAATTCGTATTATTGTTGAAGCTCAATCCCTTTTGCATTTTTTTTTGATGAACTAAAGACTCTGCTAAAGATGTTGAAGCGGAATGTTCGTGTGTGCTTTGGTAAATAATAAATAAATACATAAATACTCAATTTTCACTGACAGAAAATGAAATTTGTCATTAATAAATAAATCATTGCTATAGACACATTACTCGTAAGCGCACGGAAATAGGGATCGGAAAAAAATTTCCGTGCGCTATTCCGAAAATGTCATATTTACTGTATTTTATAAACAGTTGAAAATGTAGTATTTTCTGTTAAGTATAATAAAAAATATATTTTATTCTGGAAGGTATTTTGGTCTTGATTCTTTCAAGCCAGTTCCCATTGCATTCCTGCCTGTATGCAGCCATTCTAGCTTATAACAGCAAGTGGAGCAAGAGGCAGGATATCGAGTACGGTCGTCGCACCTGTTAAGGCCTGGTTTCGCACGTGCGATGAATGCATGCGTCCGACGCTTGCAGCAGCCGCTGCATGCGTTCATCGCAGGGACCACAAACCACATACAACCAGGGACTGCTCATATGGTACCACGTGCTTGTGGTTTTACTAGTGCGTCGATATCTAGCGCCTGCGTCTGAATGCAACATCAAAACGCGACGACTGCTTCGAAGAACAGTCAGATGGCGAGAACGCATGCGATTGTGCATTTACGAGCCATCAACATGAGTGGTGAGCCGGGATGACGAGATGTTATTAATTGAATTAGTATCCTTTCACAAATGCCTTTATGATGGCTTAAGTGAAAAATATAAAGACCTAATACTTAGTCAGAAATAATGTCTCACCCAGTGAGTTGGTGCCTTTTTTAACATCTGCCTTTATAAAAGTTAGCAAAAAATCAAATTGATTTCTGGTTAGGCGAAAATAGGCGTGAAATTCGGTTTCATTATCTACGAGATACCTTGAAATTAAATTGTTGAATGTCCCTTCTGCATTTCTGTGCTTGTACATGTTATGATGGGGTTTTCTTTGAATTAATAACGGAATGATCGCTTCATCATTTTCTTCAAATAGAAGGGCTAACACAAACTCCATGATGATTTCACGAACTGAACTTCGAAATTCTGACTGTTACATCTAGACGCACAAGCCAAACCACTCAAACGCATGCGATAGACGCTTCAGCGGCTGCAAGCGTTGGACGCATGCATTCATCGCACGTGCTAACCAGGACTTTATGCAAAAAAGCAAGCCAAGCTTTGATTGCTTCTGTTCAGCTTTCCATTGTTCTGTTTTTGGCCACCAGATTAAGACTCCATAGATAACCATGGGTTATGTCCCCGTTGTTTGATTATTTTTTAATAAATTATCAGTTTTAGGTTGGTAATCTGGCATGAAACTTGCTAATCAACTCTACAGGAGAGATTGGAACTAGAACAATTAATTAATGGATGCCACATACTTGGATGCATTTCCTTTGATACTACTTTATCATCAAATAAAACATGGCATACAAATGCAAGCGATATTAAAGGTTTATAAGGGAGGGTGAAGAATTCTTAAAAAGGTGACAAAAAAAATTATTGTTAATAGTAGTTTACCTAACTAGGAAAAGTCAATTTCCGCACGTATTAGGTACAGTATTTTTCTACTAGCATCCGGAAAAAAACCCAAAAGTTAACATAAAGAAACATTTATTATTAAATACATATCAGCAGCTTAATTATTATTATTTGGCACCCATTTAATAGGGCTCTTCTTAATTTTTCAGTCATTTGATAAACTACAACCATAGAAATAAATATTTTAAATATTCAAATGTCAGTATACTCCCCAAAAACTCTACAAATTTACTTTCCCCACTAGTGCGGAAAAGTGGCTCTTTCCGCACGCTTTTAGAAAAAATGGTTTTCATTTCTATAGAGGATTTCCATCAATGGCAGAACACAGAGCAGAATGTCAATTGCACTTTCCACACTTGTAATTTAATAATATATGTACTATTAAACACAACAAAAATTTTAAATAAATAGATGTAAGAGTGCTGATTTTCTCTCCCTTCTCCTTTTAAGAAAAAGAAAACATAAAATTGACACCTATATATAATGAGATACTTTATGTATATAAATATAATAACTGTTCTACAAATCAAATATTTCCTCTTCTTCTCCTCCTATAGCTTTCCAGAAAGCTGTAACCATTTGCTCTGCACATTGTTTTCTTTGATTAACTGGCATACCTTGTAAACTGTCTTTCATAGTTTGTAATTGTGAAAATAAATCTGAGAAATCATCTAATTCATCATTTGGTAATATTTGTTCAGTTTCTTCTGTACTTTCTTTCTTTATATTGCTGCAATTTACTGGCTTTGGGATTTTTCTATCTTTCATTACTAAGTTAGACCATGTATGTGACTGAAGTGCTTCTACTACCTGAAATAAAAAAATTGACAGATATTATATACCTATTTGTTCTTTATATAAAATGTACTAACCCTATCAACACCAAACTTTTCTATAACAATATCATCTTCATCTGGTTTTTGAGCTGATGGATACAGTTCTATAAATTCAAAACCCATTTTCAAGCACCACTCCAATGCTTGAGTTTTCGTTATTTTTGTGTTGTCTGTGCAATAATTTGCTAAAAGTAGCTTTACATCTGCATTCCATATATCTGGAAATTATTTTATAATAAATCACAAACTAAGAACTAATACATTCCAATAAAAGACCAAATCCACCATAACAGGAAACAACAAATGATTTGGTTACCCAAAAATTTCCACTTCTTCAAATCATCTAATCCAGTTTTACTGTTAGAATCCATATGTATAATTAGAGCCTCTATACTTCTAATTAGGTCTTCATCTTTTTCCACGTCCGTGGTTTCGATTTCCAGGAGATTTACTTGGGCAGTATAATATTTAGTATCTAAATTCCAAGTATGTTTTATAACACCAGCTCTATCATTCGTTTCAGAAATAGCCTGTAGCTTTGTAATTAGCTTAATAAGAGATTTGGGTCTAGTTTGACTACTGCTAACTACAGCTATTCCTGGTAAATTTTCCATTATATTTAATATTAATAAATCAAAACTAAAACATTTGATAACAAGCAGTACTTTGTGGTTTCAAACGAAAACATATTCTTCTTATCTTTTCTGAAATTGTGACACACAAATCACACTGTGACAAAGTCTTATCTTCTCTTTTTCCACTGAGTTTCAAAAATTATGGATCATAGAAAAAGGAAAATCCAACTAATCAGAAATGTACGATAGTTACTGACAAGGCCACCTTTGTAGGTGGCCTTGGTTACTGATCGTGATCGAAATACTAGCGGTTTCTGTGATTAACAACTGTCTACTGACGTTAAAATCAAAACAAAAAATTGACATTCTTAAATGTCAAAGTAATTATTTTTTATTTTGTAAATCATTACAATTTGAAACAGAAAAATGTATTGTGAAAAAAAATTTGACTATTATTTAAATACCTAAATAAAATACTCTTCAAAATATGTCCTGAAAGTAAGTTTTTCTTACAGTCTTTGGAAATGTATCCGTATAAAATTTAATTTTTAGTTACATCAACAAAACAATTTACAATGGAATTAAAAGTTTGGGTAGAAGGAATACAACGTATAGTTTGTGGCGTTACGGAAGCTACAACTTGTCAAGTAATTCTAATGTGTATATAGCTATAAATTAGTATATTACAAGTATTAATCCCTAATCAATATTGATAACTGGGAACTGTTCCATATCAATATAAAAGTAGAATGAGTAGCTGTTACTGAAGATTGGGGTGCACTCAATTCGTTTTAACTGTCAAATTAATTTATATCAAATCTGTATTGATATTCATTTTTAGGATGTGGTATTTGCACTTGCCCATGCTACAGGTAAATCTGGGCGGTTTACTTTAATAGAAAGATGGAGAAACAATGAAAGACAACTTTCACCAAATGAAAACCCAATGAAGATAGTCATGAAATGGGGAGAATATTCAAATGATGTACAATTCATTCTCCAACGTAGTGAAAGTGCTAAATTTGCTCAACAGCCAAAAATCAAAAATTCTAGTAGTGCCAGTAGTACCCCAACTCACTGCTTAAATACTCTTGATTCTGCAGAACAGCAACAAGATCTCAGTAAATCTTTTAGGTAAGATTATTTTATAAACTAATGTAAATTCTATAATGAAAAACAACTATTTTAGTGGCAGTTACTTACCAACTTACGATAATGTGGGTATAGTAAAAGGTATTCCGCAAATGAAATCTACATCTCTTGAAGTAAGAGAAACTTTAACACACTCTGCACATAGTTCTCCACAGAAAAGTAACTGTTCCACTGGTTCAGATGTATCAGATCATTCTAGTCAAAAGGCAGCTCCACCATATAAAGAACCACCTGCTCCTCCACCTTATAGAGATCCACCACCTCCAACATCTTCAGTCTACCATGATAAATTAAAAAAAGGAAATACAGTTAGTATATATTTTAAATAAATTTGGTAAAGTTTGAAATTTTAATTTTTTATAGGACCAGATTAAAAAAGATAAAGATGAAAATAGGAACAAAATTCAGAGTAATGTATTCTATAATACTCAATATCGAGAATTGGTAGCACTGATTAACTATCAAAGAGAAAAGTTATCTAATCAACAGGCTGATATAAATAAGGTAAGTTTTTTGTTATTTTTTAAGAATCATGCATGCCTCAAATATTTTTTTTATTTTCAAAAGGGTACATTGAATATTCAAATGTATATTACGATGATGATGTAGTTGCTATAACAACAAATACTAAAACCACTATAAAATAAATCACTTTTTTGGCTCTTATTTATAAAAGTAAAGTAAAGTACAATCTTTATGTTTTTTTTTTTATGGTAAAAAATAAAAAACCCAAACAAGCTCTGCTCAGAAGCCTCAAGAGATCTAAATCCGACCCTCTTTATCAAGTTTCTAATTGTTTTTATTATAGTTTGATGCGGAAATAATATTTTTGGAAGGAAAGGAGAAAGAAAAACAGCGTCAGTTGGATTTTATAATGCAAGAGTTAATAGCGATATCCAATATAAGTAAAACTCATCAAGAACAAGTAAGTGTTTATATTTAAAAGAAAAATACCTCATAATGATTCATTGCATTTTTAAGATACAAGCTTTAAGTTATGTAGAAGAAGAAAGTGAGATAGTTAAACAACAAGAAAAAACCTTACAGTCTGAAATTACTTTATTAAGATCGAAATTGGCGAACTGTGAGACGGAATTGTTGCAATGTAAAAATAAAATGAGGTAATTATAATAATATTTAATGTTTATTAGTACCTATTAAATTTTGATAATTTCAGGCTTCTAATGGACGAGTTACAAATGGAACAACGAGTCCAAAGTAGAAGAGCAGATTCTCTTAAACAACTCGAACGAAATATTCTTACCGAAGTTGATAGGCTTCAAAAAGATATTGAATTAGCCAAACAAAGTACTGATTTACACCATTTGACTGCCGAAACTTTAAAGCAAGAAGTAATTCTTTGAGTACCTAAGGGGTCTATTCTGTAAATAATCCTTTAAAATTTAGATTCCTCTTAAAAATAAGTTTTTAACTGGCCTTTAAAAATTTCTTGTTGAAATGCTATTCTGCAAGTATACATTTTAAAAACTATTTATTTAAAAAGGTTCCTTTAAAATTTCAAGTAGGGTGTCTGGCAACAGCGCTTCTGTCATTTGGTCTCTATTAATAAAAAAGAAGAGACAGTTGTAAAGATAAAAGAAGAACATTCCTCAAAATCGCCTATCTAAGTAGTTTGTTTTTTGACCACATCGCTTCGCCTCGAGAACCCATTTCCTGACAGAAAGTATAATAACCTTACTTTTTATAGATGATAATATTGTAGTCCAATAATAAACATTACTAATGAGACAAATTCAAAGAGAAATTGAAAAATAAAAAGTATTGAGAATAGGGAGAGTGTTCGTTGTTGAAAGCTATTGCAATAGTGGTTGGTAGTGCAGATTGAGTATTTAAAACGAAGCGAATTGAATTCAATTCAGGAAAACCAGAGTTTTTTTTTTCAGTAAACAAAAATATTCAGATAAATGAAGTAGGAGATAATTAGTATTTTGAATTGAAATTATAAACCATACTTGTGAGAGTTATAGAAAAAAAAACAATTGTACACAAAATATTCAACTTTTGCTGATATTATTATTCTGTTTTATATACAAGTACGTTATAAGAGATCAGAAAAAAGGCAAACAGTGATTTGAAGAAAAAATAGAGGCTGATAAGGAGTGGGTTGTAAAACTAATCTGAAAAAAGGAACTAGTATGCTCTTTATACAGTAAAATATGAAAGGATTTCTTATCCAAAAAATGTTTTGGTTCTATTTTCACAGCATCTAGCAACCAATAAAACATCATGAATTAAAGTCTTATAATGGACGAGTTGAGTTCTATACAAGGGAATTGCTTCCAACATAACGAACAAAAAAATACTGATAAAGGCTAGTCGCATAAGGAAGTGGTTTTTCCAATCTATATTTAGTTTTTCTTATATGTTTTGAGTCCCTTTACCACCCATCCTGTACCCCATAACTTTTTGAGTTTTACCCTAGAAGTTTGCAGGTCTATTTAGTTTGGGGTATTTTATATCTTACAGTTGACGAACAACTAATGACAGCTGTCAATACAGGTTTGTTTGGCTTTGTCGTCAACTGTAAGATGCGAAATACCCCAAACTAAAAACACTTCTAAACTTTTCGGGTACAACATGGGTGGTAAAGGGCCTAAAAATATATAAGAAAAACTAACCTTTTTCAGTATTTTTTCGTTCGTTATGTTTCCAGCAATTCCCTTGTATAGAACTAGTTCATTGGCTGTGAAGGTTCTTGTTTTAAGCTGGCGCCCTCTACCTTGTGCATAAATTGAAATACTTGGAGTTCGATCTCATTTATATAGTCTCCATGGTAAACTAACTCACAAATCACTCTATACATGAACTGTTTTTGGTTTCTTGAATGAAATTATTATAAGTTATATTATAGTTATTGAAATTGTTACGGACAACGAAAACGACTAAAAATCAAAAAGTTCTATCACATCAATTAACATTCTTGACACTTGAATAAATTAGTAAGTATTTGATAGGGATAACCATAGAGTAATAAATAAAAGAGGGATATTGAAAATGTAGCGTTTTGCAGTACAAGCCACTAGCGCCTACCTTGGGTACTGATATGAACTAGCATTCAAGACGCGCGCTTTTCAGCATACACGCAATATTGTATTAGTTGGAGTAGAAGAATAATAAAAACTCTGCTAGTGAGAAATTACTATTAAAACAACATTTTTCTTACTATAAAATAATAATATATCGAAAATAACACAAAAAAAGTCAATAAAAATAGACAAACAAATAATCCACACTTCTCCGCATTTTGAAGCACATACCAATATCACAATGTTCGAAATACCACTTTTTCACATAATCTTCCTTATTGTCTGCAAAAAAAACGATAAAATGAAAAATATTGTTTCCACTATTTTACTTTTTTTAACTTACCTATGATGAGTTATAATAAATCCTATAATAATAATAGGTGCCAATGTTCACTTTTTGCAGCAACATCCAGATATGCCCTTTTCGTTACCGTTATTATTTAAAGGCACACTTTAACATCCCTTTAAAAATAATAGTTTCAACAGGCCATTTTAATGGAATTCTTTAAAATTTCAAGTGAAATGTGGTTAGCGAATACCGATTTGATATTAGCGCCTGTTAAATTTTTAACGGCTTCTAAATTTTAGAGAAAAAGTAACAGAATAGGTCCCTAAATCTGTTTTGATGGTATTTAATTCTCCTTTTTCAGGTCGCTTCCTTAGAAACTGCCATATTAGAAAAGAAAAAACAAGTCGAACATTTAGTCTTCGAGATGAAAGAAGCAAATTTGGAAAGCTTAAGTATAGTACCTCCGGAAGATATTAGACAAATTCTGGAGGGTCCTATAAAATCCGGTAGTACTAGAAAAATGATCGGGTCTCCCAGACAACTCGAAAATGCCGTACCTACCAACAAAAACCCGCACGGTGTTTGGGTCTAAATCGAAACTTGGAAAAGTAAAGAAAGCTAAATATGATCCGGGAATCTGCATTTTCTGTACTGAATTAAATGGAAAAAGGTTTTGTCTAGTAAATGTTTAGTAGTTGATAGTAGGTCAAAAGAAAAAATAAAGTTAAAGGGTGTTCCATTACGATTTGGCCACGAAATAGTATACAAAATAAAAGCTCTCGCTGCTTGATGGGTGTATGTCCTTTTTTATCGGATAAAAACTTCTATTCCTCAATATCTAGTAAGTGGACGTCACTTTTAACAATAACAATGTATCCCAACTTTGGTTACTTATTATAATTTCACAGCAATTAAGTGTTGGCAAAACTGCAAAAGCTGTCAATTGTCTGTTAGCTTTTTGAATTCTTGCTGATCATCCATATATTCTGTAGTTTATTATATTAATAAAGAAAATTATTGTTGTTGTTCATCCATATATTCCGTCATTAATCTATTTTGCCAAAAACACTCCAGCTTTTCTTTTGTCAGATAAATTTCTCTTTAACTCAAAGTTTTGCCAATCACTAAATTTGCTCGAAAAACTTACTTTAGATAAAACTAGTGATTGGCAAAACTGTTTCGTTGCAAAGAGAAATTTATCCGATAAAAAAACTCTTGTGTTTTCACTGTTGATATAATATTTTCTATCTATAACCAATTAATTTAATAATCTGGATTGTCGATTTGGTCATTAGTTCTTTGATAATATTATTTTTGAAACCTCAATTTGTTATTCAAGGTCATCCTATAAACTTTCACTTCTATAGGTTTGTTTGTTTTGTGCGGATAACATCGTAACTGTCCCCAGTTAGTCATACCAACTGAATATATATGCGTTAAAAGTTACCTACTACTCCTTGAACTTAACAACAGATGAAATCAAGATGACATGGAGTTATATAATCAAAAGTTTTCGCAGGTAGAATTAACTGTGTGGTTAACCAATAATATATGTGAGTTACCTCGAAAATTTTACATTAACCTATAAAATTGCCCCCTACCACATCAAATCAAAATCTCTAATATATGACATTTTGTCCCCAAAGCTCAATGAAATTTTGTTTCATGAAAATAGTCTATTTCGGCACTTGAAAATTGTAGTTTTGTTTTATGCGACGTTCCCCAATCGAAACTCGGGAATACGGGAACTGGTAGAAGTGTAGTTAGATGAATGTTTATCGGTCAGTAGTTAAATCTTGACTAGTTTTAATTATTTAATTGTACAAGTGAACTCAGAAAACCTTGGATTGAACAAAGTATGACTTTTTAATTTGTAAACATATTGTAGTTTATTCTGCTCAAAGGACTAAGTTTCGAGGCTTTTGTAATATGTATAATTTCTAACATAAATCCTTATGGAACACTAACATGTTCATGATTTAGAAATAGTTTGCATTAAAAAAAATTGTATTCCGTAGATCACTATAAAGTATCACCGCTCACGTAGAACTTGATAATGTTTAAAAAATTCTTTTAAATATTAAAATAAGACTGGAAAAAAATGAAATTCAATTATTCTAGTGTCTAACTAATACTACTATAATCTTAAGATTGATATTTTAATTCGATAACAAAGTTTGTGATTCGCTACTAACGCCATACATCAGCCAATTTTATCTATAAAATTTCTTCAAAACTTTCCTTCTGCCAATCAATATACATGTACAAACAGTCTTGAGGACTGCCGAGGGAAGTGATAACAAAAACTAATGAACCCACAAACATATAAAAATTAACCTATTTCAAAATTTCTTTTCTCACTTCCATAGCAAATAGAAATTTTATCAAAAAATTAATCCGCTCGAAAAATGGGAATTTTCACAAAAAATGAACCCTTCTGAAAAATTTTATCATACGCCTTTGATGAGAAGATATTTATCTAAATAAATGAACCCCCTTAAATATTTTCATCGTACGCCCATTGGATTAATAGAAATTTAATAAATCAATGATTCTCTTACACAAATTTCATCACTTTCAATCACTTTTCAATCGATTCCTGTGGTTAAAATGTAATAAAAAATTTTTTCACCCCCGAGATGGGGTGGCAACCACCCCCAAGGCTGTAGAGCCCTTCGGTTCGATATAGATTTTGCTCCTTGGGCTATCACCTACCTTCTGTTAAAATTTCAAGTCAATCCATGCTGAACGAAAAAATTGCCAGGTGAAATGCTTCATTCCCTGTACTATTATTGATAGAATGCTTCAAATTTAAATTGAAGAAGATAAACAACATTTTTGTAATGAATTAATAAGCTCAAACCTCCCAGCAAAGGAGAAAGAAGAAGAAATAGAGAAATATAGAACACTATAGGAAGATGCTTCTGCATTATGCATAATTCCAGTAATTTTTTTTTTCATTTTTTTCTGTTAATCTAAAGACTAAAATTTAAAATATTTCAAGTTTTGAATATCGTATTCAATATTCCCACTAAAGCATGAGGACAAAACTTGAAATTGAACATCCTATTACGTTGTATGTTCTTGTTCCATTCATAAATATCTTTTTGGGATATCATATGCTATTTGCTATTTAAAGTTAATTTTCATACTTTTTTAGTCTAATTGAATAACAAAACTTTGAGTAGTTTTGCGGAAATGGCAAAATTAAGATGTAATTCAAAATAATTTCCTATAAAGCACTACAGAAAAGACGCTAGGTAGGTACCTACCTACTTACTCCTACTTTGTTACCTTCACATTTCTTATTCTGCATACTGCATACTTACACCTTCTTTGTATCCATCACATTTCGTATCCTGCTGCTTTGAAGAATAAATCAGTCAGAATGTGGTTTCAAAAAAAAATAAATAAAAAATTTATTATTGTTATCTTTAGTTTCAATTTTGTCTTGGAAAATTTTATTTTTTTTTCTTACTCATTACAATTACCTGCTCAGTCGTCAGAAAGTAATTTTTTAATGTGTTTTTTATATATTTACTGCAATGACATGTCTTTTTCTTTTGAAATGTTGATTTCCATTCAGCTATTTATAATGTATATATTTAATTTTAAGAAAATATTTTTATTTGTTGTTTTTCAAATGTAATAAAATAATACTTAATAAAAAATAATTCAACTGTTCTAGAATGTTTATCAGTCAAAAATAAGTCCAATAAAGGTTTTCATACAAACAAAATCACCCCACAACGTGTAATATAATCAGAAGGCAACTATAGTTTCGGTTATTAGCATCACTATGATTAGTTATTAAATATTCCCTACACCCAAACTCAATAGTTTTTGTAGTATTCTAACTTTATAATTATAAATTTTTATTTCCAATAAAAAAAAGATAATATAATCAATTCAGTCAATTCACAACAATTAACGTATTAGGAAAGTGTGTTAACCTAGAAAGAGGTTGTAAAAGGTCGATAACAGTTCCACCAGACGTGCAAAATGGTCAGGTTTCATATTATGTAGTTCTTTTAAATGGTTAAATTAAAACCATATAATCATTAGCGTTCTTAGTATAGTTCTTTTCACGATCTTAGAAACTGACCTGACCAGAGATAGGATGCTGACATGCAATAAAGCCGTAGAAGTATTAGCCGTGACAGTGTCACATTTATTTTGTTGGCAAATAATACATTATTACCTGAAAACTTTATAAAATTTTTGGGTCATTTTTATAAATTTACTTGGTAGGTAATTTTTGTTTTTCATCAAGTAAATCCGAAAAGTTTTACGGTGTTCAACTCATTACTATTTAAATCGAACAATAGTCAATATAATGAGTTTTCAAAAAAACCTTTACCTTTACGGTTAAACCGGAAATGCTGATCAACTTTATTATTTTAAACACAATACCCTCTATATTTTCACAATGGATGAAATGTCAAACGGTGAGTAAGGCAAACTTAATTTATAGTAACATCCTAAAAACTTGGCAACGTAACAATTCATTTATTTTAACAAAAAATAACACAAATCAGGAAAATTCTAATAAATATTCAAAATCACGCTATTCTTCTATTTTTTCAAATCGTCCAATAAAAATATAAATGAAAAGTTTCACTGCATGCAGAATTTCAAGGAGTATTCAAAAATGTAAATATATACAGAATGTTCTATTTAAAATAACAAAGTTGATATGCATTTTCGGTTTAACCGGATATTGTATATTAAATTTTATAGTATTTTTGAATTCCTTGGATCCTCTTAGAATAGGATGAACAATTTCATTTAAAAATATTAAACCGTTGAGGAGATACTTAGGGGGCTCCATTACTTTATACTTTATACCAACTCTGTATACCTAGGTACCCGTCAAAAATAATGTACCAATTCATCTATCGTTATAAATTTGTATCATTTTATAACTAAGTATAGAATTTTCCTTTTGTGTTTATCGATTTTTCTTTTGACTGCCATTTTCACCGCTAGATGACGACGTTGGAATGTTTGGAATATTTTCTATTTTTAGATACGTCTTGTATTGATGTTATGAATACGACATAGTGAAGTGCGTATGTTCAGATTGTAATCATCATTTATTGAATAGTAAGTTGAGAGGTTTTAATTTTTGCAAATTGTAATTTTTCGTATAGTCACTAAAATAGCAAGAATATACTGAGTACCTACTTTTGTAGACCTTTCTATATTATAATCACAACTTTTATTCCAGCAGATAGTTTAATAACCGATAAATGTACAAAATTTTGTGTTGGAAGCAAAGGGAGGATATCGAAAATTCTTTCAAGCTGTACTTTTTTTTCAAATTATGTTACAATTTCAATATATTATTTAATTGAGTAGCCTGCTTGTTGGCAAAGAACGTGAAAAGGGATATATACTTGGTTGTGCTTTTCAGTTTTCACATTGTTTTGGTGTTAAAAGTATACCCGGTATATTTCAAATTAATTTCAATTCAAATCAAAAAGCCAATTTTTCGGTATTTATTACATCTCAAACTCCTAGAGGCTTCAAGTGGTACTTTTTACAATGCCGTCATCCAAAATCTCCAAAAAATAGGCTTAAAACTTAAAACCCTTGCCGTCACAGTAATCGTTATCTTTATGCAACCTGCAACCGATGCCATCCTCATCGCCGTCATCTACTTATCAGTTAACACAAAATAACTCTACTGGGACCGACAGTTTTAAATAATTTACAGAATGCAACAAATTGTGTTTTTAATATTAATGTTTATAATAATTAGCAGTTTTTAGTTAATAATTTGTATATGGGGTCTATTCTGTAACCAGTCCTTTAAAATTTAGAGGCCGTTAAAACTCTAACAGGCGCTAAAATCACATCTACCTACTTGTAGATGTGATTTCAGCGCCTGTTAAATTTTTAACGGCCTCTAAATTTTAACCTGGCATTACACGCGTGAAAAAACTTACTTCATTACACGCGTACGGTCGAATAGACCGCAATCCCAATTGAGTTGATTTAAAAACATAATAGTCAACAAAATTGAGAAAAAATTTAAAAACTTTTGCGCAGATCAGTAAATTTTGGATCGTTATCAGTATTTATTTAATTTTTAGTTATAAAAAATGAACAACATTAACCTAAACCTAAAACAAAAAAACTGAACATAAACCTTAGGTGACAATAGAACAAGAACTTCCCATAAGTAAAATGTATGTATTTATCCACTATTTTGTAGTGTAGAGTTTTATTGCTGACCCTTACAATCGGGACAGAGTGGAGCTGTATGTTCACGACATATGTGCTTTTGGCACTGTACGCACTGGGTCTTGGTTTTTCTGTTCTTCTTTGATGAGCAAAAGTAGCACCTGCCTAGAAACTAAAATATTGCTGTGCCAGTCGATAGTGGACACCATGCATCGGGCATTCTCGGGAGATCGGAGCCATCATCATTATACCGACGATGATAGTACTAAATTTGTCAGCGTTCGGTCCTTTCGACCGACACGCGTGTAATGCCGGGTTAAAGGAATGGTTACAGAATAGACCCCTATGTATGTTGAAATGAAATAATTTTGGATAGATGGGTTGATATACTTTTTTGTATATACGGTCTTAGAAAAAATAATGTTCCTAACTCATGCGGAGAATGCCTTTCCCGCCCTTGATCTAAACTCTTATCCGCGTCGTTCGGGACAACTGCAGTCGCGTGCTGGGAAGTATTACTTTCCGCACTAGTTAGGAAATAGTATATTATATAATTAGTGGGAATATGCTTTTCCCACGAATTATACATACTTTTTTTTCACATAATAATTTTGATTCATCTCAACTACAAAAATAAAAATATCTCTCCTTTCAAAAATGTTTATTCCGTAATTATTCTGTTAATGAATTAAAATTATATATTTCATAATAATAATATTAATTTCCATTATGAAAAACATAATAGAAACTACCGATTTGAAATTATAAAAACATAATAGAAATGCAAAAATTAAAATTATGAATTCGAATACGCACGCCACTGTACTTTTGTTGATGTTATAATAAAATTAGTTTATAATCACACAACTTTTATCTGGAATTTTTTTTTGTTCATGCAATAATAACTATGGTAAGGGCTAGGACATTTATAATGAATAACCCTTTACACGTGCATTGTGTATTAATTTTTTTTTAATTTTTGTAGTTGCGGCATCAGATGTTAATGGGAGAGCATTATCTCTCATGTCATTTGAAGCTCCCTCTCTCTAGCCTAGAAACGGTTCTGGAATCTCATTGACATCTCATTCACGAGGTATAATTTATGTAGTTGAATTTCTATAGGTACATACCATCCGTCCTGAATACCACTCTGTGTAGGTCAATTTTCTCATTCACCGTTACGTATGTACGTATTATTTAGAATTAAAAGTAAGCATATAACAAATGGTGTAACTTTAAATGCGTTGTTTATTTCATTCGATCGCAGCAGATAATAAAATACAACAAATAGATTGCATATAGTTAATAAATTCAATAATCTTTTGTTTGTAATAATTAGGAAATTTTTTATATATTTATAACGTAGTTTGTGAGTAAAATGTCCAAGAAAACCGCACAACAACGAAAAAAAAGGAATAACCGAAGAAAACGTACGTTAAAAAATTATTTATTTATTTATATATGTATATAAATATATTATATATTTATTTATACAGTGATGGGCAAATGTGTGGAACCAAGTAAATATCTCTGGAATTATTAGAGATATCAAAATGAAATTTGGAAGGTGGATACTACAGTAGATTGGCTAACTTTTTTCATATTTTTTAACAAATTTGAATTTCCGGTTTCACCGGAAGTAATGTCGATCTTAAAATTTGCAATGGAACACCCTATATATTATTTTAGTTTCTGATGAAACATTTTATTACGAATACAAAAATATCGGGTTCGATATTTTTTATTTCAATACCTACCGAGATATTAACAAAAAGCAACTAAGGAAAGGAAAAATTTGATGGTAGCTAGTAGTCCACAAAGTTCGTTGTGAAGTGACAGTACTGTCCAAATGAGTTATTAGTGTTTGTATTTGAACGTGAAAAGATTACATTGTAAATTTGATAGTGAATTGGCCGAATTAAGTGAAAGAGAAAGAATAGAAATTCACAAACCGACTTGCCTATTGTCAAGAAGTAGACTGTGCTCAGTTTGGACATCTGATACATTAATTTTAGCTCAGTTAAGTTCCAATGTTTTGAAAACAATTAGTTTCAGTCAAGGTTTCAGTTAATATTTATGTTAATATCTCAGTAGGTATTGAAATAAAAAATCTCGAACCCTATATTTTTGTATTCGTAATAAAATGTTTGATCAGAAACTGAAATAATATACTGGGTGTTCCATTCCAAATTTTGAAATCGACATTACTTCCGGTTAAACCGGAAGTTCAAAATTGTTAAAAAAAAATGAAAACAAATAGGCATTCTACTGTAGTATCCACCTTCCAAATTTCATTTTGATATCTCTGATAATTCCAAAAATATTTACTTGGTTCCACACATTTGCCCATCACTGTATATATTTATTTATATAATAAGTTATTATTTCAATGGGTAACTGTGCATCAATAAACTGAATTCAACGTTTGTCGATTAAGCACCATTGAAACTCTTGTATAATGTTGTATACAGGGTGATTCATACCTATTGGGACATAGGCTAAAGGTAGATTGTTTGATGGACCAAAATATGGCGATAGGACAGAATAAACCCCAATAAAATATTGCTGTGGAAAAAGAAGGGCGTTAAAGTTGAATTTTTGTTTTTTGCTAATAATTTCACTGTATATTAATATTTGTCCACGACCACCTAATAATAAGTCAATATTTTACCTCCTGACAAAAGGTATATTATGAAACCCATATATCTACTGTCATGAATTATTGTTCATAATACACTGGAGTGTATTATGGTTCATAAGCTGTCACAACATTTTGAGGTTTTTAGTAATACCAAATCGTTACTGAATTTTATTAAAAGAAATTAAGTGTCGTGGACAAAGTATAGTATTTTACACATCGTGAATATTGGCTATCATAAATTGCTCGTTTAATAATATACTATTCATTTTATGAAATTCCGACGATATGATAGTCTACTAGAAATGGAATCCAGTAAAGTGCACGTTCCAGGAACAGTTTTTATTGGGATAACGCGTTTTTTTCTCTTATATTGGAAATGTTGTTAATAAAACGCGTTTGTTGTTAACTTTTTTTTGGCTTTGGAGAGCTTGATCCATTCAGCCACGAATTTATTGTACTGTTGTACTGTTTGTTACAATAATCAGAATAGTAGGTTAGCTATTGTGGTACTTAGATTGTACAAGATAAGAATATTGTAAACACGGCATTGAATAAGCAAGTACTCCCCATTCAAGGCCCAAATCAACTTTAATGATGATTAGTTAGTTATGGAATTCTACAACAGAGCCGCTTTCGGGTGCATCACGTAGAGCACTCTGGAGCAGCTCCGTAGCACTTCGGTTCTACTCTTGTCCGTTCGGGTTCTTGAAGTATGTCGCTCTCGGACCACTCCAGGCTACCTCGTCCCTCACCCCTGATGCACCTACCGTTTACAAGGAGTTTCAAGATCTTAAACGTCAAAATGTTGTTTTTGTAGGTTATATACGGCTTTTATGAATAATTATTGTTAATGTTTATAAAAGTTTTATTTAATATTTATTGTAAACGAAATTGAATGAAACACAGTCCACAAGTAAAAACGTATTGCCAAAAAAATAAATAATTAACAATGGATAAAACCATTGTATCATGTCTCTGGATGAAAAGGGGATAAAACTCTAAAAACATGGAGTGACATTTGATATTTAAAAAGTTGGCGGTCAATGGTCATGGTATGGTCATGGTTCTAGAGCGTTCGGGTGCACGAAAATCAAGAGTACTCTTCAAATCACCGGTGCATAGTACTCCCGGAGTGTGATGCACTACACCCTAAAGCGGCTCAGGATTATACGGGGTTATTTTTCACGCTAAGGTGCCTTCCTTATCGACTTTACAACACACAAAACGGGCAACGGCAACGGGAAGAAGGTGAAATATATAACATAGGGATAGACACGAGGAACAAGACTGAACAGATATACACTGACACAGACATCCAGTACTAAATTCTTCGTTTAGTTCTTTTTAAAAACTCCCATATTATTTGGTTTAGCCTAGGATTACGTCGAGAGAGATACGCTAGCTTGATTCTGAGGGAGCGGAATCCGTTCTTTTGCGAGGGATTACGTCAGATATTTAACTGCATCGTCATTATGTAAACAGCCAAACATCCAGTGATTGATGTCATCAATATTGCCGTCGCAGTCAGATAATTCCGTTTCACTTAATTTAAATTTGTAGAGGTACGAATTTACGGTGGATATGTTTCTATTGGGATTACTTCTTGCAGCAAAAGACTCAATTGGTAAATCAGGATGGATTTTAGTATAAAGGATATTGCTTCGACTACAGAAGGTATACCATTCAATATCCCAATTTTGCTTTAAACATTGTCTGCGTGTTGCTGTAAGATCTGTTCTATATAACCAATTGGTTTCTGTACCTCTCAAAATAGCTTCTTTAGCGAAGTAATCTGCTCTAGTTTTGCCAAAATTGCCAGCATGCCCCTTTACCCAATACTTTTTTGTGTATGATTATTTTTGTTTTCAAAATATGTATACTCAGTTTTGTGATTTTGATTGATCAATTACCTGCGTTACCAGGATAGCATCATAAGTTTCTATCCAGGTTTTCTTATTATTATTTATCATTTGAATAGTTGTTAATCGATACACAATTCAATACAAAAAATTGTGGTTTGATTCCCAAAATATAAGAGAGAAAGGAATGAATAATATACCACAAGGAACATACAGAAGATATTATTTTATGCACTATTTGACATTTTGTTACAGGAGGAGCCTCGTGAAGGATTTCTGATGATGAAATTGACTGGTAACTTTTTTGACGAAACTTTTTTGTCATTTTTATTGGAAAATATGACATAAACATCATTTCTAAGTAATATTGGTACTCTTGTTCAAACAAGATATTTTCATTCGTTTTCGAGAAAAACGCAATTGATCAGTTTAAAGTATCGGAAAGTGGTTTCAAGTAACGGGCAATATAAAAACTTGTATCTTATAAGGCTTCTATTTCGACGATAAAGCATAATTTGAAAAAATTTAGCAAACTCAAATTAAATGTTCTACGAGGACTCCTCCGACTTCTATGCCTTTTCTACTTCTTTTAATAAATTCTTCGAAAACGAATGAGCATATCGTAGTTGAACAGAAGTACCAATATTACGTAGAAATGATGTTTATGTCATTTTTTCTAATAAAAATCACTAAAAAGTTTCGTCAAAAAAAAATTACCAGTCAATTTCATCATCAGAAATCCTTCACGAGGCTCCCCCTGTAACATAATGTCATACATTAAATAATATTGCCTGTTTAAAATTATGGCTTTGTGCCGATTTTGATAACAATCGATAAATATACAGTGAAATTATTATCGAAAAACAAAAATTCAACTTTAACGCCCTTTATCATTTTCCACGGCAATATTTTATTGAGGTATATTTTTTCCTATCGCCAGATTCTGATCCAAACAGTCTACCCTTAACCTGTCCCAATAGTTATGAATCGGATGTTGTGCAGCAAAAAAACTCGAAAGCTGTAGTCGACTATAAAAATCTTTTCAGGAATTCAGCGCCTTGGGAACAAAAAAGAAAAATGTCAACTTATATAATCCATATTTTCTGTTATTTGGCTCTGTCGATATCATCTCTATAAATTACCAAATACGTATCATCCTGTATTGTTTTATAAATCAAGTTTCTAGTGTCAGGGTGTCGGTTGACAGGAAATGTCACATTGAAAACGAGTATATATTATTAAATTTATTCCAGGATTTATAATGTTTGAAGATTATGAAGATGAATCCTCCTCTTCGGGAGGAGAGGTGACGCCTACTAGAAAAAATAACACCAGCACTACTCACCTTCAAAATGTACAAAACAATCCATCGATCTTGTCATCGCTTAGAAGTGTTTTGATCGTTTTAAGTACGGCCCTAATTTGTTTTGCTGCTGCCAGAAATTCAATTACATGGTAAATATTATACTTAAGTCTAGAGTTAACATAGTCATATTTTAATTGTTTAAATGGACATAGTTACACATATATGCGGGTATTAAATTGATAGAAAGGTGGATAAAAAAAAAAGGAATTAACAAAAAAGGTTTAAATTTTGTTATCTTATATACCTAGTATATATGTTAAAAACAGAAGTGACATACATTTTGCGGCGATACTTCAATTGGCGAAAACTAGCAAAATTGGGATGGGGAAAACAAACTAAATCATCAATACAGTACTTGTATTAAAACAAATGGGGGGTCCGGTAAGATTTGCGACCCTCGGAATTTTGCAACGATTTTTTTTTTATTAGAAAGCCCTATGTTTATAGAACGTTTTAATAAAAAAAAATTCTTGGATCATCCACTTTTGAAAGAGAAAATCGCAGTTGACAATACTAAAATCCGCCATTTTTTCGTGAATATTTGACATTTTTTGACAATTATGTCTAGATATCGGATGGTCACAAATTTTAGATGGAGCGGCGAATGAGCTATGCTGCCAGTTTTTATTTCGCTAACTCGCTAAATAATTCAGCTGAAAGAAAATGAAGACCATTTGACAACGACGTTAGGTGTATCACCTGATCATAATTTGTGAACCTGGGATATCTAGACATAAGATTTTAGTGAGTCATTTTATAAGCTTAAGTGTCAAACGAAAATATTTATGCTCACAAATATTTCTAAAAATTAGTAAAATTTAAGTATTTTCTTCCGGTTTTTTTCTGTGAAACAGATTCAAATTCAGTTCAAGATAATAACTTTTATTGTTTGCAGTGAAAATATTTATCGTGAAATAGCATAAATTAGTGTTGAAAAAGTACCACTTTTTGAACTAAAATCGTGATTTTTGAAGTAATTTCTGGATGATCCAAGAAAATTTTTGTTCTAATCTGCTTTATTTAAGGTAAGCTTTCAAACAAATTTAAAATTATCATAAAATTCCGAGGGTCGCGAAGTCGACCAGAACCCAAATGGGTGTTAGCACAATGGGCTGCGTTCGAGAAGCTGGTTGTTGGTATGGAAATTGTCTTGAGGAGTGGGTGTAAAAACTCACTTCGGTGTGCTAAACTCGCTCGGTCGGAAAAATTATCGCGAATAGAGGTGATCTATAACTAGAATAACTAGTTAAAGTGTCAACTTAATAGAATATTACACATTTTAACGGACACAGTCCATAGGTACGAAGACGATGCATGCGCAGGGCTTGGGTTTGTTTGGATCCATCCTAACCCGCGGGAATCCTGTAAGTGATGTCGCAACTTTTACTGCAGAAGCAGCTTCACTGAAAGTCACACCTTCGGTTTTCGACCTTGCGGTGGTTTTCGGGAAGTGTGCTCGCGTCTGACCTTGGTCTTTTTGACTTATTAGCCGGCTTTGTTTTTGCCCTTGCCTCTTTCGGCTTTGACTGTACCTACGTCCTCTGCTTTTTCAGTGGATTTTGTTACACTGATAACTTTGCAGCCTGTATTTCTTCATCTGTCATGATGTCCACGCCTTCCAAAGTTGTGTCCCTGACAGATTTAGAGGCTTCCTGCCTATCATATTGGAAAGGTTCTTCTGAGTTTCCTTGCCTTTCAGCTTCAGGATTCTCTCCAGATGTTCCATGCCCTTCAGCTTTAGGTAATTTTAATTTAATTTTAGGAAAACGCAACCGACAATTTGGAACATGCGTTTGAAGCACTGCGCACGCATGTGCTCGACTGGGTGCTCAAATTGTGCAATTGGAAAGCCATTTATTGGCGCTCTTAAGCAGAAAGTAACTTTGGCGCATGCCTAATTTTATTTATAGATGAAAGAGAGCTTATTTATTTTAAGTTGATTATCTAATATGTTAAAGCATCCAACAGTAGTTTCCGTAATAATTTAATGAGAAATAGGGAAATGTCAAAAATATCTGGCACATTAATGTACGAAGAGTTGCCTACGTATACATAGGTACACGAAACTGCAATCTGGAAACTGTTAAGTACAAATTAATTTTGTTTTGGTGTGATCGTAGAAAAATCTTGTGTGTATTTCGAAAGCAGTACTTTGGCAGTAGAGACAGAAAGTAAGTAACATACGGTTCTTTTCAGTTTTCAAAGCACTATTCACTATGAAACATTACTTTGAATTATAGGTTTGAATCACTATACAATTATCATGAACTTCAGCTTTAGGTATATGAAAACGGGAAATGAAATTGAAGGTCTAAGCTTGGATGATCTTTCGAGTTAGATATTCAATACCAACTAAAATTAATCTCGCAAGCAGTAAGGGGAAGCAGCATTTCGCGTGGAAATGTATGCCCAAAGCACGCCTACCTTAACTGCCGAAAGTATGGTAGCCATCATAATAATTTGGAGGCAGTGGTACCGGTAGAAATTTCGAATAAAAATAAAATAATATAAATATACAAATTGTTGATCGTGTGGTTTCAACAATAATATATCTACACTTTTTGATTGTTTTTTTTTATACACTGGAAGGCGCATTCTCTGTATCTTATCTGAAATATGTCGATTTTCTATATATTTGAACTCTGATTTTTCTATAGGCATTGTCAAAGATTTTGGGGAGCATCAGGTGATTTTTGGCAAGCCCAATGGAACAAATTTTTGGATATTGCAGGCGAAGACCCATTCAACCTTTGGGTTTACGGATCTTTGGTAATGACATTCGGAGTTTACTGGTTATTCGGTGGAATTTATACTTTTATGGACGTCACCAATATGCCGTCGGCTATCAGAAGATATAAAATTCAACCAGGCACAAACGAACCCGTAGATAATAAGAAACTAATGCACGTGAGTGAATTTATCCCAATTTTCAATAAATACAGTACCTAAACATCTTTTTGCAAGTATCATGTTTCGATCGTTCCTTCCTATTTTTTTAACTGTCTAGTCTAGTACCTTATTATTCAAGTTTCCTTTTCGCGAAAACGAGCAAAATATTGGAATGGGGAAAACAAATCAATTCGCCATTACAGTACGTGTATTGAAGCAAATGGGGGTTAAGCACAATGTTATATCTGAGGATAGCTTTGTTTTCTCAATTCCACTGACAGCTTTATTCACCAGGTTTCGAGCATGAATTTTAATTTTAATCGAATACCAATACCACATGGAGGTCAGTACGTATGGCCAACAAAAAGTGTTTTTTTCTTACAAGAATGACAGTTATAAGGTCTACCGCTCAAAAAATAAGATTTTTGCATGTATTTTATCAATGCTAACTAATATCTATATTGCTTTATTGAAATAATGAATACACACCCGAAGCGTATATCTTGAAATTTACAATGACTTTTTAGCCCAATACTCAGCATATCAGTGGCCAGTAGTTCTAGGAACCCTTGGCATGTCACCATTTCATTTATGTCATTCAGTCACTAGCTCTGTCAAATGTCAGTGAAAAAAGTAATTAGAAGAATAGAGATAGGTACAGCTAATTAAAAATGCTACAAAAATCTAATCGAAAATGGACACACACAATTGAATAAATATCAACAAAAATAAATATAACTGACATTTGACATAACTAGTGACTATACCTTGTTTTTAAACTAAGAGGAGTATTAAGAAACCTGAAACACACCACTAAAAGTTACTAGATTGGGAGAGTGTTCCGAAATGGTCGTGTTCCGACTTCTAGAACTAATTGACACTTATGTGAAATATCTATTCTACTGCTCGCATTTGTCGTGGCCAATGAGAGATCAGGGTATGTGTAAATACCTAATCGTAATTGGACTCAGGACATGAGGCCAGACAATGGCGAACACAGCTACGTACCAAATGTCACATTATTGTGGAAACATTGTGGTTATATTATGTAATATTTTATGAATGACTATTTGATGATTTGAGTAGAAATTAGTATAGTATGTATAAAATATACAATTAGTTTATATGTTGAATTATCCTTTATTACATACATTGGAAGTTTAGGTATAGCACAAAATCAAGCTAAACAGGTTTTGATTTGAAAAAATACGATAATATTGTAGGTACCGTAATTTGTGTAAAACTATAATTAAAAATAAGATTTTACTTGTAAACTTATAAACTTTGATTCTCTGTCAGCGATTAATGATCCAAACTTGATAATTCACTTGGTTTGGGGGGCTAAGGAAGTCCACTGGTACTTGGAGTACAATCTTTGGTCCATATTCAAATAGTAACAAAGCAATACAACAAAATAAAAAGTAAACAACACAAATACAATAATATGAGGTAATAAGTCCAAACACAATAAGAAATAGCAAACGCAAACAGCATGATAAACAGCAAACGCGCAAAAGTGGTAGTAAAGAATGGAATACTTTTATGTAAATAAACATAAATGTCAAAACTGACAAATAACGTCGTCAGTTCTATCAAAAGATCTGTGTGAAACGGGCGGCTATCTGACCAATGATTAGCCTGCAGAAATGCCAACTTAAATTCAAATCACTCCTCTTAGTTTAAAAACAGGGTATATGTGAAATGGTGACATGCCAAGAGTTCCTAGAACTATTGGCCACCAAAAAACATGCAAAAATCTTATTTTTGATTAGTAGACCTTAACTGTTATACTTGTCAGAAAAAACCACTTTTTGTTGGCCACACTGACATTAGACTCAACACCTCTATTAGGCTTATAAATTTGCTGCTGGGCGGGTAAAAGGGGTTAAGTCAATAATGCTGAAAGTTGGAGAAAACAGATTTCAGATTTAAATAAAAGTTATCAACGAAGTATGACTTTTATACAAATAATTTAATCGTGAAATATATAATAGGCAACCAGCTTCACTTCAAATGACTTAGCTCTCTCTCTCTCTCTCTCTCTGCACAGTATAAAAAACAGCTATAATAGTGACTTGATCTAAGTTTCAGAAAAATTTGACTTTGACACCTTTACTTATCTCTGCCTCTGGTGATGCTGTCTTGTGGAGTTTTGGGAATTAGGCCAGTAGATAAAACGATGACCGGCACCACGTCTATTTTCTCTCAATTGCAAAATCGGTGTACTTTGCAATTTTCTCGTTGTATTCGTCCAGAATATTGATATTTTTGGGTACATCAGCATCCACTAAAAGATTCAAGTTAACATTTTTATCCAAAACTACAATATCAGGCCGGTTATTCGTTACCCGGGTCTATCGGTAATTTAAATATAATCTAAAATCAGCAATATCTAGAACCGAATGTGGATGGGTACTTCTAATACTCAATGCAAATTTGTTGGTCAACTTCTGATGATTGATTGATTGTAATCAAGGTCAGTCATGACTGAACATCATCCTAACCTAACGTGTTGTATCGTCGTGTAGTTTGCACGTTTGGATCTTCAATGACAAATTTCTCATCTTTGTCGATATATGGTTAATTGATGATGGATTAGACAAAGCTGTACGTTGAAGAGGCTTGGCCTCTCAAGCTTCCTTTTTTCTAGTGAAGGGGATGAGCTCATTTTCACCCTAAGGCATTCCACTATATCTCCACCGTTTACCAGGCTTGTCGTATAAATTCCTATAGAAAATTAGGGTTTTTCCCCACTACAAATTTTGTCAGACTCCTGGGTATGCAGGTTGTTGAAAATCATGCTTGTCATCCACCGATATGTGGTTTCGTCTGCTCTACGCATTTCAACAGCTGCTGTCATGGAATTAAAGAAGGATATAGGAACGCTCCTATATCAAGATAGCTTTTTCTTGATTTCTTAGGGCAGAGCCTCAATGTTCGACACCAGTTGGTGTAAGGCTGTTTCACGGGATTCACCTGATTTATAGGAGTGTTGGTGTTGATGGTGTTGGTCTTTCATTGAGAAAGTTTTCCCTAACGTGTCTATCAATAATTTTCTCCATTATCTGAAGGAAGGCGGCGTTATTGGCCTTAGAATAATCTTTACAAAACAATTCGGACATTTTTCCAAGCAGTTGGAATCTATTTAGTTACCATGATGGTCCAGGAACTTTGTATGGCTCAACCGAGTTAATAGCCCAGTTCAATTCACACTGGGTTATTACTCCATTAATTAATAGTACTCCAATTCTCTTTTTTCGAACGAACAACGAGAGATGGAGGTCTGACGGCATCTGATATGTGCCTAAAGTAGAATCTGTAGGGTCTCGCTTCCATGTTCTGTATGTATGTATGAGTTTTTGGGGTAACATTCACTGAGACCTAAAAGATCTATTGTGCCCCCTTACTTCTACTCAGTTTCTGAGGAGAGTATCTGAAACTAGTAGCTCCTTTAGTCGTATTTCCCGGAAGAATTTTATCTGCAGGCTTCAGCTAGGATTCTGGAGTGCTGTGCAGTTGGACAGTATGTGGAAGGAGGTTTCTTCTTCCATGCCACAATATCTGCATTCTTCTTCCTCCACTATTATGAATTTTTTCAGGTGCCCATTCAGACGACAATGTCCCATTAAGATCCCTGTTAAAATTCTTAGCGCAGTTTTACTTTGACTTATGCATTCATTTGATCTCAACAGGTTGTAGTCACCAAGAAGAATCTTTGATTGTCTAAGCCCTACTAGATCTTTCCAAAAGTCTGATCTTCTCTTTCTTTCGGCTTCACCTATATCTCCCAATATTACATTTGGGCTGATTCTGCAAAAGGGTTCAGGCCCCCAGAGAGGTTTTTCAGTCCCCCTCGTTGCTATTTCATCTGCTATTTCATTTCCTTCTATTCCAGTGTGTCCTGGAATCAATAGTAAGGTAACTGTATTGTTCTCGCTTAGTTCATTGAGTTTGTCTAGGCATTCCCACACCATTTTGGAACTGATTACACAAGAGTTCAGTGCTGTAATGGCTGCTTGAATATCTGTTATCACCAGCTTCCGTGTAGTTCCCATTGGGCTTTAAAATATTGCCTTTGTGATTGATAGGATTTTTGGCAAGAATTTCCATCGTCGAGCAGTTGCTGAGGTTGTTCCTACCTCACCACAGATTTTCCTGTAGGACTCTCTTTTTGCCTTCCTGATCTATTTCTTGTAAACGGGTAATATTCTCCCAACTTTCTTGTCTTTTTTGCAGTGTTAAACCGTTTACGAGTTCTTGATTTTAGTTTGGTGCGAGCTCCTTGTTCTACCAGGTTAATTTATTCCTAGAGGAGCGGGTTACCTCAAAAAGTTGATCGGAGGCAAACACAGTTTGGTTTGTGGAAGCGAGACCCTAGTAGGTGTTCAAGGTCATTCCTTAATTTCTCCCAGTTCATGCTTCTCAGATTACGTCAAAAAATAATCCAACAGATATCACACCGTGCACTAATAAAACTCACGTGTTTTCAATATACTTTAATACTTATGTTTTATGCGGTTTTACATTATATTATCACTTATTCAACTATCATACTTATGTTATATCTATACCGAGTCACCGTGGCATATTTGACGGAAGTTGAGAGCAGACCCCCGCATAGATAATACAAGACACGGATCTTACTACGTATCAATGAGCCTGTGCTCCTTCAACTCGACACTGTTGCCATCTTTATAATATCTCCGATATCACATTAGTACCTTATGGCCGTATTCACCATCTTCAACTCTAATCATGATTAGGTAATTGTGATTAAATAAGTAATCTTGATTAAGTCAAATTGCTATTCACCAAATTGTTGTTTGGTAAAATTAAGCAATCAGGGGTTAACTTTGATTTACAACTTGGCAACATGGATATTTTCTCAGTGTCACCACCCAAAATACGAATGTTTTAGCTTGTATTGGCAGATATTGCTAACACTTTACATTTTTAAGGATCGATTTAACCTTACTGGATTGTTACTAAAAAATAAAAAAAACCTTTTAATTTAAAGTTACTTGGTATTTTATTTGGGACTACCCTACTGGGGTGGTATAGTCATCATACTAATTACAAATAGGCTTGATCAGTCTAAATCTTTTATAAAAGTATTCATCCATTGTTTGAAAATAATTAGTTCTTTCCCACTGAATTCTAGTAAAGTCATCTGCACTAATGTCCATAACGTCCAAATCATCGTCATACACAGCTGATCTTCAATATATTTGTAGGTTACCTATATTGTTTGATTGTTATGTTCACTTCTGTCAGAATAAACGACGATTATCTTTAAAACCGCTCAAATTTGGCCGATTAAGTTAATTTCTTGTTTAAGCACTAATTCTCTGATTAAAAAATTGGTGAATACAAAATTAGCTGCTTAACCACAATTAAAAGTTAATTGTAGATATTTTACTTTGGTGAATACGGGCATTAGTGTTTGCGTTTACCCCATTGGTAATTGATGAATTGTTCATTCTCCTCCTAATTGCACGAATTTTTTTCATTATTATTATTATATTTTATATTCTTTCAATTATTACAGGTAATATATTGCGTTCTATTCAACCAATTCGTAATGGGCATACCCGTATCATTTTTAATGTACTGGGCTATGAAATGGAGAGGATATCCACCTTTACGTGAACTACCCACCTTTCATTGGGTCTTATTCGAACTGGCTGTACATATTTTAACCGAAGAAGTCGGCTTTTATTACTCACATAGGTAAGTTTTATAAAACAAATATATATCCATCAAATTCGGTCTATATTTGTTCTAATGGCAATGTAATTGATGGTTTTACATACATCCATACTGCGGTGGATCGATTGTGGTGCGATCTAGTGGCACTTGTCGAAAGTAGATGTGTGTTTAAAAAGTAGGTAACCAAGAAATTGTAATTAATATTAATTTTAGTAGTATTTTCAAATAGGTAACCGTCAAGTGTAGAAAACAACTGACCGTTGATATAAATGTCTTGGAAAATAAGAAAATTCTGAAAATTATTGAGCGAAAATTTTCTCGATGGACTAACCAACTTTATAATAGTAGGTATATTATGCAATGAGCACAAAATGATGCCCATTTTGCACGAATATGAAATTTGCATGGCAGTACGAGCCGATTGCAAAAATTTGAAATAAATCAACTGATGATATTTTATTACTTAGAATTCGCCGCTAATGAGCTTTGTATCAAAATTAAAATATAAATTGAAGAAATATGTAAATATTTTCTTTATTGCTATTTCTAATAGGTACACAGAAATAAAAGCCTATAAGTAAATGTATTTTTATAGAAAACAACTATGAAATTACTCGTTACCTACTAAAACTATGACATAAACGATCTGCTGACATTTCGATCATCAATTTGTCGCTGGACGTCATAATCTGACAAGCTCCGTAGTCGTCGTGATTTTAGAGTAAACCTAGAAGTAACAAGAAATATTCCATTTCGCATTTGTTGCTTGACATGGTGCAATACAACGTGCAATGCAAGACGCAATATTTCTTGGTCGAAAGCATGCGCAGTTAAGACCCAGCTGATCAGTTTCTGCAATTCAATGCAATTGCAATTTATCGGTTAGGTGCCATTGCTATTGCATGCAAGCTGCAATTCCAGGGAGAATTCTAGTTACTTTTGGTTTAACAACCAACCAAATGTCATATATCAATCGGGTCAGTTGATTTACTGGACTAGAGCAAAACTAACCATGTTGATGTGCTGTGTTGTTGTGTTGATTATTAATTTTTGAAACACAGAAGAGAAAAGGATTCGTTTTGGTTGATGGCAACCATGAAGCATTTGCAATAGTCTTGCATAATGTCAAACAACGTGAAAGATTCATCATGCAATATTTTGAACTTGCAAGAAATTGCATGCAATCCCTTGCAGGTTGTATTGCACTATATGTCAAGCGGCCTTTAGCAACTTGCCTAGCAATCGATGCAAAAATGAAATTCTGTACAAAATGTGCTTGTTTATGATTGAAGTTACGGTTAAAAAATAAACATTTATCGAGGTTGTTTTTAAAACCGCTCAAAGCTCAAATTTGGCCGATTTTCACTTTGGTGAATCCGGGCATAAGCATTCAAAACCTTTGTCACCGTTTTTGATAACAGCTTTTTTTTGTAAGAAAGTTTACTTAAAACATGTTTTTACAGGGTTTTGCACAGTCGCTATCTATACAAGTACATCCATAAACAGCACCACGAATGGACAGCTCCCATAGCGGTTACAGCTATTTACTGTCATCCCATAGAACATATTTTTTCGAATCTATTACCGCCATTTTTGGGTATATTTCTTATGGGTTCGCACGTAGCTACTTCCTGGTTATGGTTTACGTTAGCTATTCTATCTACGTTAAACGCCCATTCGGGATATCATTTGCCATTTTTCCCTTCACCAGAAGCCCACGATTTCCACCATTTAAAGTAAGTTACGTAGAAATATGTTAAAATATGTATACCAAACATTATTTTTAATTTTTCAGATTTAATAATTGTTTCGGGGTACTAGGCGTACTAGATAGATTACACGGAACCGACACTAGTTTCCGTCAATCGAGAACCTACCCTCGACATATCATGATGCTGAGTTTTATACCGCCTAGAGAAGCCTATCCAGAACCGGATACGTGTAAACATAAACTTGGTAAACGCCATTAATCGGTTCGACACTAAAGAGCAGGTTTTTTAACTTAAATTTACACCTAGTGCACACAAAATCACACAATTTCGTACTGACAATACGGCACCATCAAAACTAAACTAAATTATTATTATAAGTTGTCAGATTCGGCAACATTGCATTAAAAGTTATGACGTGATTTGTAAAAGTTTTTTTAGTGCGTGCGCAGACTTTTTTATTAAGGGAGGCCAAATATCAAATCGAAATCTTTCGATGCAAAAACAAAGAGCCATGCCCACCGAAACATTGCTTTCTCATATTGCAGCCCTCCAATTTCTCGCAATTTATTATAAGAATTCAAAACTGCAACTCAAGTTACCCTCAAGTACAAATATGCATGCGAAAAAATCGATAAAAGTTACAACTCTTCGAAGTTACCAAATGAAAATTGATTTTTTTAAATATCTCAACAGTTGTTCGACATTATTACAATGATGCACCCCGTTAAAAATTTATGAGAGTTGAGATACCCTAACCCCCCCCACAAAATTTTTGTGCACGTTACAATTTAATTCTTATTGTGGTACCATTGTTCGAACACATTATTTTTGAAACTTTTTTGCCCCCTAGTACTTTTTACAAATATCAGTTTTTATCGAGATACGGCCTATTTTTCATTATGCTTTAAAAATTTCGAGTAACAAAAATTGAAGTCAATGAATTTTCAAGTTTTTCGAGGGTCCCAAATTTTTGAATGAAGCTTATTTATTTACAAATGTGTAGTTTTTATTAGATGTTCGAAATTGCCCATATTTTCTTGAATACACAGTCGGCACCGTTTTACTAACGAAAACCGAATGTTCTGGAAAAGCAATAGCTTCTGACGATATCTAATTGCAGCCAGGTTGTAACTTTTTTCGTATGCACATTTGTACTAGGGTAACTTGGGTTGGATCGAATTTTTTTTAGCCCCAGAATATGTGATAAAATTTATGACCTGCCTTTTTGTTACACCCTGTATAATTGAAAGAATGTTTTAAATTTCAAAATTATAAAATGTTTTCAATAAATTGATATTTTGAGTAATTGGGGGGACCGATAGGGTGCTTGTAGGCACGCCTATGGTAAAAATTAGATAGGAAATTGAGTCTGTGACTGGAAACATATATATTAATATTAATTGTTAAATATTGCAAAAATCAAAATAATTCTATAGTGCTCAATTAAAGACAAGTGACTTATTTGTCACACCACATGAGCAGTAGGTCAAATGTTCCATGAAACTATTAACACATACAAAATTTAATCTATCAACCTGTATTAAAGTACAAAACATTTTTTTTTAATTAAATACCATATGTAGGACATTTTTCGCAAAAAATTGCAGTCGTCAATATGGATAAAATGGATTTATTGGCAGTATTTTATGTTCACCCATTATTCACACCTATTCAACGATGAGTTATTTTAAAAGTTCTAGTAGAAACCTGCTCTTTTAAATTACCAAAATGAAAATGTAAAAATTTTACAACTATATTTATAATAAATCTAATGTTAATATATTTATTTAAATATTTATGAAGTGATTAAAGAATATTGTATGAAATAAGGGAGTTTCTAAATAAACTGACTTATTTAAAGTCATCAATGTAGTTTTATTAATTTAAAATTTATTAAAAAAAATATATAAATATCAATTTGTTATTTAACATCTTTTAAAATTCATAGCACCAGTTTTCTATATCAACCCCTAAGCTCGAAAGAGAATGTATATATAAAAAATTCTATTACTAGTAAAAATTTAAGAGTATAAAATTATTCTACATAATATATCAAGTTGTATACAATACACTTCAAACATAATTGAAGCTCTATTACTAAAAGATCTTTAAAATTTGTTGTAGTCTTAATAAACAAATGGAATTATAGCTTTCCTATTTTTTGGATAATCTGGAAATGTTTCTTGATACCACCAATGACTTAATAGCATTGTCTCCACCTTTAAAAAAAATTAATGATGGAAGATATAGATGGAAAGTATCAAGGAGATTCCCAATATTATTCTTACCTGATTTACAACTACCCATGCAAAAACAAAAAACCAGGTAACATTGTATTTCAGAATTACTGTCAGTGATGTATACATTATTATTTCTGCTGCTTGTAATGGACTTGATATATACTCAAACCAATCCCCAAATGGCAATTTGTGTTCAGATGTCACAATTTCTCCTAGAATCGGTCAACTTACATAAATTTGATTACAGAATCAATTAAATTAATTACCTCTTTTATTTTTCCTCAAATTTGCTAGAATTTCAGTAGCTCTGTATTGATGCCACCAAGCCCACAAAAATATAAGGATTGCCAACATTTCAGTATAAGTTAAACTAGTAAAATTTAGTTCTTGTGATAAATATGAAGCTGTAAGAGTTAGAAACAGTAATGTTTTCTAAATGGTCAAATAACTAGCAATGTTGCCAGCCTTTAATTGTACATTGTGATCTAATTCCTAACCCACTCGCACAAAAGTGACACCTTCATTCTTATTACATATTCCATTATAAGGTGCTGATATTACAATTTAATTGTATAATGTTACTATGTGAAAAATATACAATCCATGCAGCATGTGACAATACTGATATCATAACATCATCTAAATTGAGGATGAGTTACCTATATTATTCTACTTTTTAGTTATTTCAACAGTGGATTTTTGGTGATATTAATGTTGTCAATGTCATATCAAAATCTCATATCAAAATCACTTACTCTAGCAATAATATTCCTATTCTTTATTGAAATTTCAAAAGATGTTACTTCGGTGCGACTAGGTTATTCTTTAATGATAATAGTACAAATAAACATCACCTACAAGAATTGGCAAACTTTGGTGCTTCACTCAGTATGGCCAAAGCTGATCCTGGATAGTAGAGGATTCCTACAATGTACTGATTCAAGTTGATATAGCTTCTTTCACCAAAAACTGATATGTAATGTGTTTCGTAAAACCTCCTAGATACTTGTAATGTCATTAAACAAACAGCAATATATACCTGGGTTGTGGTAACTAAAACATGCTAATTAAGTATAGAGACAGATAATATCCCTGCTTACTTACCAAAAGAAAATATGCCATTTCCAGAAATTGTATTTATACAATGAACCAACCAATTTGGAATTTCTGCATTAAATAAGTAGATGGCATTAATTCCAAAAAACATGGAAATGTAACAAATTAATGCAACTATGTAAAAATGTTTGAAGTACGACTTTGGAACCTCTATGTTAAGTTTGGAGAAGATAGAACATTTTTCTCTGCATGCGAATTTACCATATCGGAAAAGCTGACCAAATGCGACTGGAAGTTTTGTCTCAAAAAAATTTAAAAGAGTTGCTAGTGTTAATACTATTGTAGTTGCCAATGAGAATCCAAAAATAATATAGTTCATATCAAACAGTTCGTGGTGCTTTTAAGGTGAATATCTGAAACAAAAAATTGTTGTTGAAATACCGTAGGTGTGTATTTTGCAGAAAACAACAAAATTCATTGCATTTTCTACTATTATATATACTTTTTGATAACTGTTAAATAAATAAACACAGTATACACATAACGGTTAATGACCTTTTATTATACTTTACAACAAATATACTATCTTGACTAGACTTGTTTCTTCTTCTTTTTGGGAATATTTCACAAAAGAAGAAAGAGTGAAAATGATTATTTTATTTTCCTACGAGTGAAAATAATTATTTTATTTTTTTCTTTCATTTTTCAGTACGCGTTTTAGCCGTATTGTCCGCGTTTTATCTGTTTTTAAATTTTTGAAAAATCCGTGTTTCATTCTTCTTTTTTTCTTTTTACTTGGCTTTGGTTGTCTTTAGGGAAAAATCACGAACCGCGAGATGGCGCTGAAAAATCCAAAATGTCGGATCGGAGGGTGAACAACAAATATTCTCCCATTTGATATTAGATTCGTTTTCGAAATTTTTGTGTTGTATTGCTGGATTTGTGTCAAAAAATATCTATTAATGATGCCTGTGAAAGTAGAGATATCATTTTCGGATATTCTGGATTGTTGGTGAATGTGTTTGGCCAATTATGAAGGTGAGGTTCCAATGAAAAAGTTATTAGAAGCTTATGTATGAGATCTCCAACAATATTACAATCCCCTATTATAAATTTCAGTGAGTCGTGGATTTGTCAATGTTCCTGTAAAGCAGGATTAGGGAGATACTGCAAGGATATTATTGCTACATTGATTTATATTAACAGGTAAATAAGTTTTCTCAATTACCAAGTAGGTAGATGATTTCAAAACCACACCACACATCCCTGTTTGCCTCCTCTCTTTTTTATGTTTCAGATATGAGATGTTAGAACCAGTAAGCTGTACTGATCTCTGGCTCAAAATTAGGGAAAGGAAAAAAGACAGAGAGAATAAGTAGGCCAGAACCATTTCAGTCATTTAGTCACCCATTAATTAAAAAAAAGAAAATACAATACAACAGCTGAACTGAACAAAAAAAAACTTTGATCTTCTTGCCTACAGTTTTAGACAATGAAAACGATCAATAATTAAGCCATTTGAATATGTTGAACATCAGCACTTTTTTAATACCTGCAGATGTGGGGGATTCTGCTTTGGCAAGATATCATCAAGTAAAAGAACAAATGGGTTCACCAGTGTATGATTCAAGTAATAAGCAGATGTTGTATAATTTAGTTTTAAAATGGCATATCGGCCATTTCAATTAGAGAGAAAAAAGCTTTATCTGTTCGACTTACCTGTTCTCTTTTATGTGCTGTTTGTTTTTATTTTCAGGCATCCAGATCATATTATGCAATATGTATTGTATCACAATAATAAATAAATAATATAAAAAAGTTATTGTTTCATTATATAAGCAAAGGTATTGTATATATGTATGGTTTTGCACAATAATTATAAATAGGTGGAAGACTTTATGCAATAATAAAAACAAATTTTGCTTTTCATAATATCATTTAATCTATTTTATGCAGAATACGAATAAAGAGACATGTATAATACTAATTGACTAAATGAAAAAATATAGAATAAAATACATGGTATAGCAAAAATAATAAACCAGAAGTAATTGTTTTGAGTTCTCACCTACTATCTGTCACTATATACCTACATAATATATATTTTTTTGTATGTTCATAATTAGTCACTGGAAGGTTCTGGCTAGGAAAGGATCTATTTTTCAAATGCTCCCACTGTGTTGTGGATATTGAATACTAAAAAATATAAATTGAAGTGAAGAGAATCTGATAGTAAAAATTTTTGAACTTACCACAAAAACAATCCTCTTTCAGAAAGTGCTTGCTGCAAACAAGCATGTATTTTGAGATAGGCTTCCCTACCTTCAAGATTTTTTGCCATTTCTTTACTGCCGTGGGATTCAAAGATAATTTATGTACAGAAATATCCGAAGTACTGTCTGATGCACATTGAGGAACTGAGCACATTTTGCGTGATATTACCTCATTATCTCTTCCAATCCGCTGCATTTTAAGATTTGATGTTTATTTGAAACATCTATTGTTCATAAAATAACGTAAAAATATATCACTTTCGACCTAAATCACTTAAAATTGTATAAAAATCTCACACTTCACCCATATAAACACATATGGGTTAGTTTGTTGTTCACCCACCGAGTATTTCGAACGATTAATTGTAGATGTCGCCCACTCCGTGATTCTTCCCATTTGTCTTCGAGTCTCCGACTCTACTCTTTTTACGCTGTGCTCCGTGAATCACTGCTGACCATAGAACTCTATACTAACGTAGTACAAAAGTGTAAAAGCACAGAGTACAATGGCGTACTCTGTGGCAAAAGCAGTCGAAAATCGGTTTTCCGGAAGAACACACCTTTCCTTACACCATTTCTGTGACACCATGACGAACCACCAAGGCCACCTCTCAAGCAGTAGCTTATCTGCACCACAAACCTACCGTTAGAGTTGGTCATAGATAAATAAATATATTTCTCTATGGAGGTGGCCTTGCCAGCACAGACCACCATAGACCCCTACCAGGATATGTGGTTTGTGATCCTGCACAGAGTGCGTTCCAGTCAGTCATCTTGTTTCCCTCCCTTATCTATGTCTTGTTTTTAAAGGTAGTTGAAGTAGAAGAAGATAGTCTTTATTTTAATAGTTTTTATGGTGTTATACTTAATACTAAAACAATAAAAAAATATTAAATGTACAATTGAAAATTTGCTTAAATAATTCCTAACGAAAATTTTCGGATTAAAAGCAATGGCCAATGAATTGGAATCCGAATCGTTAAGTGAAACAGCAATTAATGAAAAATCCGTAAAAAGACCCAGTGAAGATGAACCTCGTCCAGGATCCAAAAAAAGAAAAAGTGATATAAAGAATATAAGTATTAATGAAAAAAATCCGATATCTCTATTGAATGAACTAAGAATCGGTTTAAAATATGAAGTTATTGAACAATCAGGTCCTTCTCATAATCCCACTTTCAAAGTGTGTGTAGAAGTAGATGGACAAAAATATTATGGCACGGGGAATTCAAAGAAAGTTGCCAAATCAGAAGCAGCAACTGAAGCTTTGAAATCATTTATTCAGTTTCCAACTAATGGCACATTTGTTTCTTCAAATACTTTACCAGGTTAGTAAGATGCTAGATAGATTTAAAAACAAATTTTATACTCATCATAACTTGATAGTATACAGTCTACTTTATAGGTTTATTTTATGTTTTATTCAGTAATCAGAATAATAATATTGTAATTACTTATTCATATTGGAGCAATTATATGACATTTTTAAATTATCCATTATTATTATATGTAATATCAATTATATTTGTAATCTTTAAGTCTTTAAATGTATCAGGTACAAAAATGGATTTTACATCAGATCAAGTTATCAGTAAGAAACAAGAAGGTGGCAACTCTAATAAAAGTAAAGTAGTCAAAGGACCATTGATGTTATTAAATGAGTTATACCCTAATGCAGAATTCACCTGTAATTCCAATGAGAGCGATCCTTATGGTAGATTTAAAATATCTATTAAAATAAACAATCAAAATTTTGTTGGAACAGGCTCTAACAAAAAATTAGCAAAAAATGCTGCTGCTTCATCTGCTTTAAATAAACTTATAAATTATAGTTTTCCTAATGTATCTACTTCTTGTATGGAAGATGTTCCATTTGCCACCAAAGATGAACAGGAACTGGCTGATGTTGTGGCAAGACTGGTTAATGAGAAATTCACGACTTTGATGGCTAAAGATATGGTGCATATCAGAAGAAAAGTTCTAGCAGGTAAATAAATATATTTTTCTACACCCACATGTATATTATCAATTTTCTGCACAGTTTGGAAATGTAGGCCATATCAGTTAACTGAACAGATATGATTTCATATACATCCTAGAATGCATATGAAATCCACCAATTAGCATATGCATTTAGTATTTGCCAACTCCCCTTTTTTCAATTTAAAAAAAAAACGTCAAAATAACTTGTCAAAAAAAATCTCTTAGAAGCACTGAATCAAGAATATTTATTTACAATAATAAACATAAATAAAATAATGCATATAAATTTACAACAAATACTAAAAACAGAATAGTTTGGGTATTTGAGGGGACACCTGATAGACGTCAGTTTTTATAAAATTATGTAATACATCTGACATTATAGATTGTCAAACTGAACATTTTTCGGTAGTCGAGTAGTAAGTATACCAGACTCTCGTGCGGTTCGATTCCCCGTGAAACTTTTTTTAATGTTAATTTTATCTCTAAATAAATAAATAATGATATTTATTTCAGAAAATGCTAGAATTTACAAAAAAAAATTATAATTGTTAACACAGAATGAAATGACGCAGAATCATTCTGCTTGATATTTATTATTTTTGTTATAATATATTAGTGGGTATGTTGAAATAATGTGTATTAAAATTTATATGGGCTTCTTGTTGGCAACAAATACCTCAGACATTGTCAAATATAAGAATGATAATGAATAAATATGCATTGATAACATTATTTTATAGTCAAATGTGTTACAGTGCAAAAATATATTGTTATTTTATATAGAAATTGAAGCAAATTTTTTTATGTCTACAAACATCACTAATGGTGCTTTTTTATAATTACAATTAGATCAATTAATAAGTTATCAAATGAACATGTAGGTTGAATATTATGTTTAAAACCTTTTTGTAATAATTGAACTTCTTTATTTTCTTTTTTTCTACATTTTTCGCACTGGCAGAGCCAATATGCCAGTTATAAACTTCTTTATTTGAAACCAATCAATTAATAACTTTTTATAGCTTAATTTACAAAATTGAAAACTTAGGACTGACTAACAAGCATTCCTTGATTTTTTCCAATAACTTCTACTATACTATACTAGTCTCTGTATTTACACTAATACATTACATAAGTTCTCAAGGTTTGATCTGCTTGAGTTTGAGTAATTTTGTCTGGTCGGTATTGTTGAAGATTTCGATGGCCTCAAATATGACAACCAAAAATTAATCTTATTTGACTACTGTTAATAAGAATAGTAAAACTGGGATATCTTTTTTGTTTTTGAGCATTTTTCAAAAGCAAACAATTCATACATGCAGACCAAATATTAATGATAAATAAAAATAACAGTACTTTCCACAATTTTGACACTGACAAGTAATATTAACTAAGGTGTTGCCATAGTAAGTTTGAGGTAACATAGGTAAATAATAACCATCAAGTACTTCCATATTTTTTTAACTGGTGGCTAAAGATAGCTGACAGCTTTAAGTGGATATTGATAAACCCACTTTAACAAATTGAGCCTTAATTACTTTAACAATTCAATAAAAAAAAATGTTAATGTAAAATTTAAATTGTTTTAGGTATCGTAATGACAAGAAATTTAGATATCAACACTGCAGAAGTTATTTGTGTATCAACAGGAACTAAATGTGTATCAGGCGAGTACATTAGTATAAATGGAGCATCTCTAAATGACATGCATGCTGAAATTTTATCAAGAAGATGTTTAATCAATTATTTTTACGATCAATTAGAATTAGCCATAAACAACAAAGCATCTAGTACCTCCATATTTGAAATGAAAAATAATAATGTATATCGACTGAAAAAAGGCATAGATTTCCATTTGTATATAAATACAGCTCCATGCGGCGATGCAAGGATATTTAGTCCTCATGAGGAAAATTCTTCAGTAGATAAACATCCCAATCGAATATCTCGAGGACAACTAAGATCAAAAATCGAATCGGGAGAAGGGACGATACCCGTCAAAAACGCTCCAAATCTACAAACATGGGATGGAATCGTTCAAGGAGAACGACTATTGACGATGTCCTGCTCAGATAAAATATGTAGGTGGAACGTACTAGGTCTACAGGGTGCTTTATTATCTCATTACCTTGAACCAATCTACTTGAAATCGTTAATACTAGGAAGTCTTATGAAAGAAAGTCATTTATATAGAGCCATTTGTGGAAGAATAGAAACGACTTTACAAGGATTGCCGCCGCCGTTTTTATTAAACAGACCAAAAATGTTGAGAATAACCTCTTCGGAAGTGCGACAACCGCAGAAAGCTCCTAATTTTTCAGTAATATGGGCGTTAGGAATGAAAGAACCAGAAATAGTTAATACCTTAATTGGAAAACCCGAAGAAGGATTATCGGTTGTTTGTAAACAGAGTCTGGCGAGCAGATTTGTTTCTTTATTCGGTAAATTATCCAACGGTACAGAATTACCAACTACTTTAATGGACGCCAAAGAAAGTGTAACTAATTATAACGCGGCAAAAAAAAGTTTATACGATGCTTTTATCAAGGCTCAGTTAGGTACTTGGGTATCCAAACCTTTAGAACAAGATTTATTCGATATTGTTCCTGCTAAATAGTAATTTGCTATTAGGTTTGATTGTTTCGATTTCTTTTATTTTTTGTTTGTTTTATGTACCTTTGTAGTATTTTTAAGTATATATCATCGAGTTTTTATCAGCAAAGTGAAAAATCTTGAAAAGAGAGAGCACACCTTTTTAATTCGTCTTGTATATTATGTCGTTGCCATAACGAAAATTTGCTCAAGTCACGAAATGGTCAAATTTCATGATGTGGGCAATTTAATTTGCCAGATCATTAAATCGTCAACGTTTTATGATTTTGTCATCCACGTTTGGCCGGATCGTATAAATAGGGTGTCCAGGTTAAGAACTTGTTTATTGTCATCTATGTCCAACTGTGACATTATATTTGAATAAACTAGAAAGATCAGTAAACATTTCAAAAATCTCAAAATACAACATACCTAACCTAAAATGTTTGATTAAAACTTGGAAATAAAACCATGAAGTTTGACAAAAATAATCAGTGTTTATTTTAACTGATACACATTTATTATTAAAAAACAAACAAATATTTAAAAATGAGTAGATACTTATGTCAGTGGTTGCGCCATCTTCACACGTAGACAAAGCGTTTGCTGCGCCTCTGTCGGAATTGATGCAACTATTTTACGATATGATCAAATAAATAATAATCTTATGGCCGTTTGCACCATTAGAAGCATAAGCTAAGAATAACTGAGGCGAGTTTAAAATTTAAGGGTCGCTTAGTGAAAGTTCATTTGCACCAATATTTTTGCTCGGCTTCTTAGCAAAGTGTTCAATACATTTGTCAACCTCGCTTTTTAAGTTTTATTAATTTCCCTATGGTTTCTGGTGACTTTTCGTTTTTGTGGTTTGAAATAATATATTAAAAATAGTTAAACGTCAATTTTTGAATTTTTGAAAATCAAAAGACTTTATTCTTCTTTTCTTAATAAGAAAATTGCTTATAATGGACACAGTTAAAAATGAAAAAATCAGATCGTCAAATTATACAGGTCAGGAAAAAGAATTGCTAATATTTTCATCCAATTCTTCATTATAGTTTTTACGATTGTACCGTCTTCTTGGAAATCCATTTTCGGGAATATCCAATACTTCCAAATAATCCTCCTTAAACATCCTTCTTCAAAAATAAAGAAACACACCTGAAATAGGAAGTACGCACAACGAAAACAGAAAAATATTTGACATATATCAATCAAAACACAAGAATGTTAGGTTAGAAATCTCCACTTTGAGGATAAGTGGAGTTTAAGCTAGCGATTTTCTAAGCTTAGCTAAGTGGAGCTTTAAATGACAAGTTTTTCATGGTGCAAAATAAAACTTTCTTAGAGCGCCACTTAACTTTAAGTCTACTTAAATATCAATTGGTGCAAACGGCCATTAACCATTTCATGAAATACTGCGCGTTTAATTGCCCATATCGAGAAACGATTTCTTATCATTGATCTATTCAAACCACATCATGATGTAGCTAATAGACAGTGAAACATTTCATGAAATTCTTTCGAGCATTTCGTGAAGTGAGCAAATTTTCGATATGGCCACGACATATACATATTAGAGTAGAAGTTCGTTAAACGAAAATTCGGAGTAAAACGTTACTGTTCTTTCAATTCAATTATGTAATTTATTTTCATCCAATTTTTAATTATCCTGAAATCTATGTATTGAATTTTTTGACAGATTTGATTCTTTTGTTCTACATTTGTGAACTATTCACTTATTTCTGTTCCCTTGTTTATTTTTTTCACACACCTAATTCTTCTAGCTAGTAAATAGTTTGCTTTTATAAAGTTTTTAGTTATTTCAATGTATACCCATTACATGAGACTTTTGCATAATATTTCTCTTTTTATCAAAGGTAGTTCATATCTCCGCTTTTCAATGTTTCCACCTTCTTTGCGTTCCTCAAAGTTTTTTTTGTTCTCATGTGTTTATTTCTTCTTAGTTTCTGTTTATTACATTTTTATATCTTTTTTCTCCTAATCTATTTATTACTTGAAATAATTCTAGTCTATAAGAATAAAGCGTCAAATCGAAATTGTATTTTAGAAAATAGTTATTTTTTGTAAATTTCAATTAAAATATTCAAGATTTTTTTTGGAGATGATAATGAAGTTTGCATTTACAAGTAGGGCTCTATTATGAAAAATAGTGCAAATTTTCGTGGATCAAATTCTGAAATGCTTCAATAAAAAGAATTTTTTTCTTTCAAAAATTTTTTACTCATACAAATCCTCAATGTAGATATGTCATTATTTCAATATAAAAATTAAACTAGTATCAATAAACTTATCAAATTTATTTGTATTTTCACTGAAACCTATTACGAGAACTCATCACTAAAAGGACGTTATTCAGAAGGTCATCTCAAGAATGTTATTGTTTTCCGTTTCCTACAAAAGGGGAAGCAAAAAATAATTAGAGGAAAAATGTGTTTTCAGATCAAACTTTCAAGGGCGATGCTAAAATAACAACAATGTATTGTGTTACCGAATAAAGACAAAGCGCTAGATAAAAAAAAGCAAATGCTTGGTAAGAAAAAAAAATTCGGTGAAAAGGATGAAACTTTTAAATGCTCGTTTATAGTATATTACTCAACAAGCATACAGGGTGATTCATTAGTGCGAAAAAGTCTTATATCTTGTGAATGATTGAAGATATTTGAATGAATTTTGACCGATTGTAGCAAGAGGTGATTCATTAAAAAAATTTTGAAATCAATTTATTCGAGTTTGAGCTCGCCCTGTATGCGGTTACATAGATATCGAATTAGTTCGATTGAATTGTAGTACTAGTCACAGACGTGCGGCTATAAAAGATTAATTTTAAATTGTGCAGTTTAAAGTACCTATACAGGGCGTTGAAGTCATTACGATTTACAGAAACAAGTGGTCAGAACTTTTTAAATACGCTGTATAACCCATTACAATACTATATTAGTGTAATATAACTTCGATCTGGAACACGCTATACAATTGCGACTAATTTCAAAATATGAGCCTCTAAGCTGGCTACAATCGGTCAAAATTTCATTCAAATATCTCTAACTATTCACAAGATATAAAAGACTTTTTCGCACTAATGAATCATCCTGTATAATGATGGTCATTATTCACGATGCGATGGTGCGCGAGACTTCATGTTATGATCTTACGTTTTTCTAGTAATTAAAGTGTAAATTTTAATAAACTGCTCAAAATTATACATAATGATTCAAAAAAAAAATTTTCGGATTCGAGTTTTTTTTATTACTTGCATTTTCTGAGAACATTTACCATAGTAATGTATTTTTTTTATACCATCAGAAAGTAGAGGTTTCAACGAATATGAAGCACACCAACTTTTTTAAAAAAACAGATATTTTGACGTGAGAATTTTCGATTGAAAATTAGGGTGCTTTTTCGATATATATTAAGTCAAAATAAGGTGAAAAAATGAATATTTTAAAATAAAAAAATTACTGTATGTTTGGGACATACAAAGGTGAGTTTTCATCAAATTTCGTGTAAAAATAATTTTTTTTGCAAAAGATAAAAATAAAAAACCAAAAACTCAGTTATTCGAATTTTTCACATAAATTTTGAGGTTATGTGGAAAAAGTGTCAATACAAAAGTTGTGGATCTTTCATTACCTACAACTTTGCCATTCAACTTTTTTTCATAAGACTTGCAGTTTTACCGGAAATCGAGATGAACCGTTTTTTACCCTTAAAAACTCACCCCCTCCCCTTTCCCGACCTCAGATCGCCCGTAATTTATTTTTTCTGCGATCGTTGGAAAAGTTACACTATTTTGACCTGTTTTCCATGCGCAAAGCTCAACATTCCCGAATAGTGGGCAGTTGCTAAGCAATTAGAAAATAACAGTGCGGTAATATTCTTACCGCACTGCTGTAGCGTGCAGTAATGTTACAAATGGATTATAACAATAAAATGTAACAAAGTATGGCTTTAATTTTTATATTGATAAAGTTGTTATGAAAGAAATAAAAGAAACATCTAATTTATAACGATATTCTTGAACACAAATTAATTGTTGTTAATATTTACATTTATTGTACAGTTTATACAATTTGTAAATTGTACTCCAGGGCAACGAGAATTTATATACGTTGAAGCTGCATGGCTAATTGTTTGGTTTATCTCGTTACTACCACTTCTATATTTCAATATGAACATAGAGAAATCTATCTAAATTTTCTTGATTACATTTTGAACGAAATATTTTTCAATTAATTTTTCAAATATAAATTAACGATCGAAGAAAAAATAGTATGTATAATTCGTGGGAAAAGCATATTCCCAAACTCCTGTGTTACCAGACTCGTCGCTACGCTCCTCGTCTGGTAATCATCACAGTCGTTTGGGAATATGATACTTTTCCCACTAATTATACAATATACTATTTCTTTCCGTTTTTGTTATATAACTGGTGAATAATGTACATCATTATAGGTACTTGAAGAAGCACACGTAAAATGTTAAAATTATCATAGTCGTGGACAAAATACCTAAGCAATTATAGCAATGTTGAATAAAGCACCAAAATTAAATGAACTCCAACACGATCAAAATAATTATCAAGTACTACGTGTTGCGCAAAGAACGTTTGTTTATCATCAGATCCACTGCGATATGAAACCGACTTTATTGAGGTTATGTGATAGAAACTAGAAACTGACTGAGCTCACAAATGCATAGAGTTCCATGTCTTCGCTACGCAGTGAAAATTTTCCTTTTGTGTTGCTATTTTCCAACCTGGGCCCCCTCTTATTATTGATAATACTCATTAGTTGATAATCTCGACGGTTTCTATTAGAGATTCAGAAGAGGGCTGGAAATTGAAGATAGTAGAAATAAATATAAACATTTTGGAGTTAAAACAATATATTATTTAAAACTTGCATATTTACTATAAAGCATAACACCAACAACAAACCAGGAATGTTTCTATATACAACTTTATTTAAATAAACGACGGATTTTTTTTTCTGTTTATAGATCCGGAAAAAAAATGATGAAATACTATGATGATAATAAGATATAGATAGGTAATTTAAGCTTTTCCGGCAACCGTAGTTCCACCTTTATCTGTACTCTGCTCCTTTTCCAATTGTCGTCCCAGATATTCCCAATTATGAACCATCAATTTTTGCACGGCCAAAAGTGCTTCGTATCTCACGTTAGGATCTTCATGGGCCAACAAATGCATGACCAACTGTTTTCCACCCAACTGCTCGATTATACTACAAATTATTAGATTGAGTTTCAATTTTTGTTGAAATGTTTCAGTACTTACTGCTTTCCACGAGGATAGTGACGAACGTACTCGCCTATATCGAAACTTGCGACGCTCAAAACTAGAGGGTCTTTGCTGGTTTCTAAAAGATGAATGAGTATGCGTAACAGTTCGTAATTTTTTTCGTTGAGACGTTGAGCGTTTTCTCGCCAAAATTTGCTTTTGTGTACTGGAGACCATTCCAAACGTCCTGACTTTACCTAAGATTTTTGGAAAATTATAAAACGAAATTGATCATTCTAATGAATAAAGGCACTTTTCAAGAACACATCTAACTTTATTTCAGGGTCAGTGCTACACTTTTATTGCAGGGAACAGACCTAATATAATTAATTTCAGAAATGTCAACCAAGTATCCATGGTTATATTAAATATTGTGCGAATGTCGCATTCCTATTGGTTTAAAAATCTGTATCATAATGAATTTCATACAGATTTTAGTCTTTTAATAAGTATATTATAAATTTGTTAAAATTTGCATAATATTTAAACTAGAAACGCGTTTCGCTAACATAGTAGTTTTATAAAACGAATGGAGGTATAATGAGACATTTTAAATTTATACAGTGCCTTAATACTAAATTATACGGATATTAACAATAAAATTATGATCTATTTACATGGAAATAAAATGAAAACGGAAAAAAATGTGTCGAAATATGGGATTAACTAAAGTATGTATTTAACAAGTTTACCTGGAAACTCATTCACAACAATCCTACAAGAACATTTCTAGGTAAAAAGGTTTAATAAGAGAGAATTGTTGGTATCTATTTGGTCGTTAGGAAGATTATCTGAATATTTTTTTTGATTTATCTCAAGGGCCTTTGACGAAAACCCTGACGGCTTTTGTATTGTTATCTAACTCATTTGCAGAAAACTGTTAATACAGTAGATAACTATACAAATTGAAAGTAAAATGTATCAATATTTCAATTTAATTCAAGAGAATCCACTCACCTCAGTTGAATATTCATCAAATGAACTAAGATCTTGAACAGAGCTCTGCAACTTCTCAGTCAAAAATTCAACGTCTGCCGTAACATCTTCATCGTCAAACTTACGTTGTTCTAAAATAGCCAACTGTTTCAAGACCTAAAAATATAAACAGTAAGGTTCCTGTTGTCACAAAAATATAAATCCAAAACATGAAAAAATTTCCAAGTTAGAAAGTTTACATTCAATCCTTACCTTGCATTGCACCATAGCTATACAGTGCTCTTTAGACACTTGATGATCTTCTGGTTTCTCAATTAAATTTCTAAATACTGCAAGAATAATCCTGGTTACTTTTTCTTTGACTGAATCGCTTAATATATCCGCCAATATAGGTATAACATTAAATTTATTCATCTTTTCCGCTAGTAAAGGATTGAACGTTAATACCCACAAACAGAAAATCAATTGGTATTGAACCTGAAAGTTCACTCTTCCAGATAAAATGGAAAGTAAAGTGGAAATCCCGTCGACGGAAACGAAAGCGAAACGGTATTCGTCAATACGGAGCATCATCTGTAAACATCTAGCTACTGATTGGATGTATTCATTATTCTGAAATAAAAAGAAAAATGATAATTTTTAAGTTTAGTTTAAAAAAATTGTAAGCCTATTGTTACTTGTGGCAAGTAAAAAGCATAGTGCTTTAAACAATGTATGTAAGTTCATTTACTCATAATATGGAAACTTCCCAGTAATTAATTGAGTATTTGTAGTTTTCTTAATACTTTAGCATCAACAACAAAACAGAGGACACAAATATGAAGAAAAACTCTCTATGTATGCATTAGCGTAATAAAACACATTTGATGTCTGTGGTCCTTTTTTTGTGTTTTATACAATATGCATTGTTAATATAACATTGATTTATTCGAGCAGAACAAAAAATTTTGTTAGAACACAACACAGAACTTTACCAGCACAGCACAGTAGATTCATTTAGAATCTATAGAATCTTTATTAGTTTTAATACCTCTTGGGCTAGCCTTGTAGCATCTTCAAGGGACATTCCAAACAATATGGAATTGGCACCCCGTATGATGTCTATGCAACTACGTTTGTCTTTTTTGGGAAAAATGCTTGAACTGGCAGAACATGCCATTTTACACTTGTTTTCCTGTAGGAAATTATGCTTATAACTGAAAACTAACACTTTCTTCACTTACAAAACAATTTTTGTAACATTCTAATGCATTCATAATTTTTAAACTTCTGTCAAATTTATTGAAACAATGTAAATGCAAAGAGTTGAGTAAAATACAAAGATATGTGCAGATATTTTAAACCTATATATCCAGAATTATAATTCCTTTCCGTTTCCACCCTAATTCCATATTCAATTGGATGAGACAAAGAGTAATTAAACTTTGTACAAACATAGTTGAAAAAGCTGCAAAGTTATCAAACTTCTAAAAAGAAAAAACCTTACCATGAATTTTAATTACACATTTGTTAGAGAAGAGAAGTTTTGGTGAATCAATCAACTTGAATACCTATGTTGATGAAATGTTAAAGCCCATCAGAAACACTTTATCTCAACAAAAAAGTAAAATATAATACCTAACAAAAAAAGTTAATTCAAATACCTGCATTTTCAATTGATCTTTCAGCCATGTCAGATAAAAATGTAAATCAGATCTTTCCATTGGACTTTGAGACCAGCATGCTATCTTTGCTATGATTCTGGAAGTCATGTTTGTAATAAAACCATCTTGCCTATTTAGAAGGTTTAAAAATGGTCCCCAGACTGATTCTTTTTTCTTATTAGCATATTCATGGAATATTTCCACACGGCTTCTGTTTTCCTGAAAACAGCCAATACAATGTATCTTTATTGGGAATTCAATATAAGTAATACTCTATCTAATGGCAGAAAAGGAACTATTTCTTTGTACATTATTTTATAACCTTGACATGAAATTTGTATAATAAATACAATTAACAATACTTTTAAACCTAAACCAAAGGTAATGTCTAAACCACAATCAAACAATGGAAATGTTATAATATAAAAGATATTTGAGGTTATACACAGTGTACAAAGAAATAATTCAGTTGGTGCTGCGATCTTAATTTCAATCCCCAATAGTAAAAATTAGTCAAGGAAAATTCAATTTTACCTGCAACATGTCATCCACCAAAACTAGAATATACTGCAATGTTTGATCTTTGGAAACATGACCTAGTAAGTTGAGGAATGTTTGAGCACACTGATTTCTATCACTTTTTAAAAGTGCTTCTCTTTTTGCACCATCTGGTACATCAAATGCAACAACAAAGTTGTAATCTTCTTGTGAAATCATTTGAGATCTACAAATTCAAAAGTATTTTTTCTCATGGCTCATCTACAGTTAGGAAAATTAATTCTTAATTATATGTGTCACAGGGCAGTTAGTTTATAACATAGGTTTTACATACTTTATAGGAGAAAAATTGGTACTTACTGAAAATATGATAGCCAATTAACATGCTGATTTCTGATATCAGTGGCTCTTTGTTGCAAAACACTAGTAGCTGCCAACATATCTAAAGCAAAATCAATTATCTAACAATACCAGAGCAGAATATACAGTTACAACAGATTACTAAAATAGGTAACTTACTTTATACTTATAACTCAACTCTGACAAAAGTTGAGGTACTCTAATATAATATTAGAATGATAAATATTTGCAAAAACTGGAATAATTTCAATAATGGAAATTAAAATGTATTGTCAAGGATTTACTTTAATGCGTAAATAATTAATTTGGGTGTGTTCAACAGTATTTATAGAATGATGTTTTAGATAATCAGCTGACCAGTGTTTATTCTACTGTTAAGGAAACTTAACTTTTGTATACAAGTGATATATATATAATTATCATTTCTAATCGTTATACCTAATATATGTATTTAAACATAACTAAGTAAAAAATCAAAATCTAGTTATTAGTGAAATAACAATTGTTTCAAATTATTTAGAATACTAAAATTAATGTAATAAAGATTAATTTAAATACCTGTTTTGTCATCGTCCAAAGATGTAATTATTTCCTTAAATTTAGGATCCGCTCCAACGGCCAAATTAGATGCCATTTTTTTAATTTAGATAAATATGCGAAATCCCAATTTCCACCCTTTTTATTAGTAGATTTTCACTGGAAGTCTTGTGACTGATCCCATAGATAAAACTGATCCACTGACGACTAGTGTCAGTTGACTTATAAATGACATTTGGAATATTTGGATTTGTAACCATAGAGCTTTCTCTATCTGATTGAAAATAGAACTATTCCAGCCAAGTACTTGACGAAATAGTACTGGTACAGGGTACTATGTTCTACTATCGACTATTCACTTTACACGCCTATTGATTTTCTTATATAAAAAACTTCAAAAAATATAATAATAATAATAATAGGTTTGTTCCAGCAACTACCTCTGATTAGTACGTGAACGTCCGTGAACTTACGAATCAAACGTTCGAGAACCCTGTACCACAGAGTACTAATCCACCTGTACGTGGATTAATTGTGGGATTAATCCATGAACATCATACTCTATGCATTGCTGGAGCGATTCTTATTAGTTGACGTTTGATTTAGAGAGACCATAGAGAAATATGATTCTTGTCACCAATATTTCTCTATGGTTGTCACAACCTACTGATACCAACTGTTATCCTCATACTTGCACCAATATGCTCTGATGTGCATTCAAGGTGATGAAGTGATGATTGTAGATGGTGTACTCTGTGGTTGCAGCTTAGGCAGCAGCAGCAGAGAGTGTGGAACAAGAACAAAGCTATCCAGTGATTTGCAGTTTATGACAGAAAAAATAACAGTGAATTAAGTTTTTGGTATTCATCTATTATTAAATTAATTACTAATTTTTTATTCTACATTAACTGAAAAAATGGATAGACTTCTTCGATTAGGTGGTGGAATGCCAGGTTTAACTCAAGCACCGCCTCCCTCTGATGCCCCGGTTGTAGATACCGCCGAACAGGTATATATATCGTCCTTAGCATTACTGAAAATGCTAAAGCATGGTCGTGCTGGAGTGCCTATGGAAGTAATGGGGCTGATGTTAGGTAAATAGAAAGTATCATGTTTGGAATGTATCTTATGTTTCAACATTTTAGGAGAATTTGTTGATGATTATACTGTACGTGTTATTGATGTCTTTGCGATGCCACAGACTGGTACTGGGGTAAGTGTAGAGGCTGTAGATCCAGTTTTCCAAGCAAAAATGTTGGATATGTTAAGACAAACAGGTAGACCTGAAATGGTTGTGGGATGGTATCATTCACATCCAGGATTTGGATGCTGGTTATCAGGAGTTGATATCAACACCCAACAAAGTTTTGAGGCACTTTCGGAGAGAGCTGTTGCAGTAGTAGTTGACCCCATACAATCAGTTAAAGGAAAAGTAGTTATTGATGCATTTAGGTATGTATCCAATTCTTAATGGTTGAAACATATTTTTCTTAATTAAATTAATATATTCAAGTATGACTGATGAACCAATCTGTTGTAGATTAATTAATCCTAATATGATGGTATTGGGCCAAGAACCACGTCAAACGACATCTAATTTGGGACATTTACAGAAGCCTTCTGTACAAGCTTTAATCCATGGCTTGAATAGACATTACTATTCTATCAGTATTAATTACAGGAAAAATGAACTTGAGCAGAAAATGCTTCTCAACCTTCACAAAAAGTCATGGATGGATGGTCTAACACTCTCAGATTACTCAGAAAACTGTACTGTTAATGAAAAAACAGTTGCAGATATGTTGGAACTTGCTAAAAATTATAACAAAGCCTTAGAAGATGAAGAAAAAATGACTCCTGAACAACTAGCTATTAAAAATGTTGGAAAACAAGATCCTAAGAGGCATTTAGAAGAAAAAGTTGATGTCCTAATGACCAACAATATTGTGCAGTGTTTGGGGGCTATGTTAGATACAGTTGTATTTAAATAATTGAAATTTGTTTATTTTTTACTTTCTATACTTATTTTTAAGACATTTCTCAATAAACTTAACTTGAAATATATGCATCTATATTTAAATAAAACTTATTACAATTTTTTTTTTCTATTTAAATAAACTCAAAACATACAGAATTGATATTGCAGTAAAGAAGGTTACACAGTACCAATTCCAATTTGTAAAACACTTATATATGTTGAGTATTCAGTTAAAAAGTCAATTTAAATTACAAGATATACTTTTCGGGGGTGTATTCATTATTTTAATAAAGCAATATAGATGTCCGCAATGATAAAAAACATGCAAAATCTTAATTTTTTAAATAGTATAGGGCGGAGTAGAATTCAATGAGACCTCTGGCTGAAAAAATTTTAACTATCGCAACGAGTAAAACAATTCGTTTTGCATTGTGTTTTTATTGCAAGTCAACGTAATTACTGTGAATTCATACCTTATTTGTTTAATTTTGTGTCGCGCGGTGACAAGATTAAAACTGTTTTTCTATTCAACTCAACTTTCATCATTCCTGAGCATTTTTGACACTTCAGTTTGCTTCGCTATTTGAAGGTTGTCAATTCGCGATATTATTTAAGCTATTTGACTAATATCGATTGTAGGTTGTGGTCATTTTAACTGAAAATAGTGCACATTAGTATATAATTGCTTTAAAATGAATAAACATCACGGCGGAGTGTATTTTCCATACAGAGACTGTCCAAATAAATTTTATTCGGATAGAAAAGTAAAGAATCGGCACTGGAAACTGTTATTGTCTCCAAGTCAACATTGCAATTTGGCAAGAGATTATGAAAATATTTTTAACTGACAACATCGAGGCCATACCGAGTTAAAGGTCCAAGGTCATTGAAGTCGGAGTTGAAAATCCTTTGAAGTTTTGACGGGATTCGTATCTGTTCTCTTTTCTAATCTGTGCTAATAGGAACATTTCATTAGGTAGTTATTCCGCGTTTATCTGATTGGTTAAAAAGTTAATATGGCCGATCTTGAGAAAGATTTGCCATTGGCCGGAAAAATGGATTCGCAAAGAACACGCCTTGTCTATCCATTCCCTGTGTTTTCTGGTCAAACTATCCCATGTGATATTACCCAAAAGGATAAAGAAGAAGAAAATGAAGGTTATCTTTAACTAAAATTATTTCATTCAAATCAGAAATGTTTGTTAGAAAAGTAAATATATTCAAAGTTCAACCATTTTTTCAATTTCTGAAAACACAAAGCTCTCAAATTCATTCATCAGTCACTAGCTGTGCTTGGCAAAATGAGGATAGGTCTACCAAAAAATGGTTAACATACAATGACAAAATATACCCACCTCAAAATGCAGCCGAAGAAAGGAGACCAGCTGTAAGTATATTAGTGCAATCCAGACAGTTGTCTTAGGCTGTTAATATATTGAACTAATGAATATATTTCAGTTTGTCTGCCACCAAAGAACTAATATTAAGTACAGTCCTTGGAAAATGTGGTACATAGCATGTTTAATTAGAGGAATGCCAGTTGATGAAGCAATTAAGCAATTGAAATTTGTTGTTAAAAAAGGTGCCACTGATGTTAGAGAAGTTTTAGAAGAAGCTAAAGAGCTAGCAGTTAGAGAACACAATGTGGAGTTTGCCAGTAATCTTTGGGTTGGTATGTAAAACTATATAAAAAGTTTCCCCTGATTTCAAGCTGTTAATTTTTTAGCTGAATCATTTGTTGGAAAAGGTAAGGTAATCAAAGGTCTTAGAAGACATGCAAGACAAAGATTTGGAAAAGTAGAATATTTTCATTGCCATTACTTTGTTCGATTGGAAGAAGGCAAGCCACCAGAACATTATTACACAACAACTCCTAAACAGCCACATGAACAACTTTCAGATTGGCTGACTAATATAAGAAGAAGGAAAATTAACAACTCTCTTTAACATAAAGCATGAATTGTACATAATTAGCATAATATACAATAATAGTATATTATGTTACTAGGAGTAGAAGGCCAACATTATTGTTGAGCCCAGATTCTTGCACTGCCGAGGCGCTAGCCGAGGCTGTGCAAACTGGGCGAAACATATAATGGGCCTTCTGCTCCGAGTAACATATACTATTTTTTCTTCAAGCGTAATAATGATTAAAAAGAAATAAGAAAGTACCTACCTTTGTTGCTAAATAAACATTATTTGGTGCATCCTTGAGAAATTTATCAAATTGATCTTGTGTTAATACTTTTGATTTTTTCGGTGTATAATTTTCCCCTTGGCGCTTTATAAATGCAATTAATTTGCTATATTTTTCTATTTTAACATTATGTTTAATGTTTAATTGACTTTTAATCATTGAATACTGTGCCCATAGAGTAGAACTTTTAAACTTTCTGGACAAATTCGTGAAGTATGCAAGCATAACGTTTTCCGTGTATTGCTGTACATTATATTCATTGCACCATTTTAGAAATTTTTCGTATGCTAAATCATACAGTTTACGCGACTTCGTTGGAATTAGAGTTTCAATACTGGAATTAGCTATTTCAACTAATTCCGGAGGCGTACATTGCAATTCTTGAGACATTTTTCACAAAATTTTCAAAACAGACAAACGTCAAATTAAATAAGTTTAAAAATGACAGTTCCTACCTACTTGATTACAACGCCCCATTATTTTATTAGTACAATAATGAAAATTAATTTTTGTACTAGTAAAATAATGGGATATTTCTACGGTCTGTGTTGCAAAAAGTAATATAGTTATTATTATACGCTTGAAGAAAAAATGATTTTTTTTATTGGAAAACTTTTTATAAATTAAGTGTTCAACTGAATACTTCAAAAAAAAAATTAAAATAAATAATTCTTATATAGGAGGGCATAGTAATTCAAACAAGACAGAATTCATTTAACTGTTTGCAACTCTAGTTACAGTTGGTAATAAATATAATGTAACGTTTATTTTAATTTATATTTACAGATTTATATGTACTACTGTCCTTATTTAATAATTTATATCATACACTTTACACACTAACTATAAATTATACAGTCTTCGCTGAATCTTTTCCCATGTATGAAATGATTCACATACTACTTTTTGTATTACGTCTCTTTCCTACTCACAAAATCTTAACCCCCGAAATGAAACCGTTTGTTCCATTACAGCGTAATATAACAAACAGAGATAGTCATATGATGAATGTCGGCGATAGGTTTAACGCGAATCTCTACGTTGACAGACCAAAGACTTTGTTTACAACTACGACCTACGTGTTTTTTAATGTATTGCGTTTGTATATTAATGATGACGCATGGGAAAAGATCCAACGAACCAACTGTATGAGAGTCACTAACTGTCCATCTATATGTCTATATGACGACTATATATCTTGATTGACTAACTTATGTGCGCAGCGATGCCGTCTATTTATATCGCCCGTTGGGTATGATTCTAGTAAGCTCTAGTTCTGCCGAAGGCGCTCGATAGACTAGAACAAGTAGGCTGGTAGTCTCTGGATTGTTCTCGACTAGTGGCGGGGGAGCACAGGGTAGGTAGAGGAGTCATAGTCGTCTCATGCGGGAATTTCAATGGGGCACTCGCGTAACAATAACATCCTATCTGGAAATGCTAATTTTTATAAGGGTAGTCAATTATGCATCCAATAGTATATCATGCAACGGTTATTAATACACAAGCATTAACCAGGATAAGGTTAATGCGAGTGTATTAACACAGTATACTAAAACAACCAGTAGTGCATCTCAACCTCGCGCATCGCTTGTACGCAATAATTTTATTTGGCCTTGAGACGGCCATTTGGGTTTAGATCCGAGGTCCGTATTAACTAACATTTCTACTTTTTGGACAGGGAAGGATTAGTATAATTTGAAGTTGTTAAAATTATATTTCGAAGAAAATGTTATTGAGTAGATTAATGTTGTGAATAATATAAAATACATATGTAATTTGAACATGTTACAAGGAAAAGAATTTAAAATCGGCAACAATAGCAAAACAAATTGTAATAAAACAGATTTTTATTTAACACCTAGTTGAATTTAATCCAATAATAATTAACTACAAATTAAGATTACATTACATTAAACGTGACGCCAAATAACTAATTCCTTCTTATAAATGGAATAATAATTGTTTACAATCCTTTATTACCTGTACCGGAAAAGGTATTTAGGAGGATTAGTAGATTCACTAAAAACTATTTACAAGTATCTTTGTCTATTTTTCGTCGAAAATTAGCTATAACTTTGTAATACCCTGTATAACATATTACAACCCTACATTTTTGTGACAAGGAAGTGAAGGGAATTTTGAATTTGAAATTGAATACAAGGTGTTCCATTTAAAAAACATAATTTTGATGAGGTAATGCGTTTTGGAAGACGCTGTACCTTTGTAAATAATTGTAAAATGTGCAGTTTAAAGACGCCTACTACCTATATGTGTAAATAAATATTGTTCACATCTCGTTTAATAACAGACATAACGGACTTTGTCACAGAAGTTATATATTTGCGATTTACTATTAAATTTCATAAAAACAGTAGGTAATTCTCAATATTTTTCTTTGACAGTAGGTATAAAATGTGAAGAAATTTTTAATGAATCGTACTAGCATTATAGTCGACAAAATCTAAAAAAACTTTTTTTCATATATAAATATGATTTACTTCTGCAGTTCTTTGCAGCACAAACTACACCTGATTTAACTTTATTCATTTTATTTGATGACTGTCACTCAAAAATAAAAAAATTAGAATTCACACACACGCCACTGCTTACACGACTAAACCAAACTAAACTGTGCCTATTCCGACGCCGTCCTTGCTGAATTTGAAAGGTTTCTAAACCGAAATGGCGAACTGCGCTTAACCGATGCGCGAGGTTGAGATGCACTACTGGTTGTTTTGGTATACTGTGGTATTAATATCACATGAGAGTTGCATACTCGTATTTTTTCTGTGAAGAAATTGATTCGAAAAAAAAATGCACTAACCCGGCCTTTACAGATCGAAAATAACCTTATGCGGCGCCTTTCCCATAGAGAAATAATGGCCTTTCCTCACTGTGTTACAGGACCGCAAAATGTTGAACTAATATCATTAAGTGTATATAGGTATGTTACTATTTTGCAAAATTAGTAATAAATTATTGTAAGCAAAAATTAATAAGTTTAAATATGTATTAACCTTGGTCATCAAGTATTTTTGGTCTGGTGCTCGACATTTATTTTTTTTTATTGGTGAACCCTTTTACCTATTTAAAGCACGCCCCAGTGTGTTTAAATCGAATTTTCAAAATACTTTCAAACACGCTTTATTTTTAAAGTTACCATGGCAACATAATGAAAACTTTTTTTTATTGATCTGACAGGAGTAGGTACTTTGTAACGTCAAAACCTTTATTTGAACAATATTTAACAGTTTCAATTATATAAATGAAAAGTGCAGTTGATATTGTTTGATATATTAATATTTCAAATCGGTTCATGACAACGCAAGGTAAACTAATATATGTCATCATGAATTCAACCATTTCACATTATCAGTTGTTTCAATTTCTTTTTCTTGTAGTGGTAACCAGTATTTATGATTTCAAAGTGCACCAATAAAAAAAATAGCGTAAAGTATTCGTGGATAACTGGTCTCTAAAACACTTGCTCTATTTCACGCGTGTTTTAAAGACCTTAATATCCACTTATACATATACTATTTAAAAACTAACGCAAAAAATTTAAACTGTCGTAAAACACTGTCAAACATTCTACAAAAAGTATTGGGTATACTTACTTGAGTATTTGAAAACCTAGATTTCTATTGGTCAATTTTTCAGTTTTATAATGAGTATCATCATGAAACTGAAAATTGGCATTTAATTAACAATGTATAGTATTGAAGTAGAAATAGCTATTTGTATTACTAGGGAGTAAAGTGCCACTTTTCCTCCCGCAGGATGAAGTTTACATCCAAGGGAGGAAAAGGCACTTCACTCCCATATGTGATACATATATGATTTTTTCTCCTACCCACTTTTTTTGAAAATTTATTTACGACACAAATAAGTAACGAATATAATTCAGCCCATTGCTTATATTGTTTTTTCTACTCCTGTTTTATAATATACTTATTAAAAGACTAAAATCTGTATCATAATGAAATTCATAGTCATGGATACCTGGTTGACATTTCTGAAATTCATTATATATTAGGTCTGTTTCCTGCAATAAAAGTGTAGCACTGAGCTATACGATTTATTTTAATTATGTTTTAATGCTTCTTGCAGTATACAAATGCAATATACATAGATATTCCCAAATTCAGTAATTTTACACTGCTTGTGCCTTAATATTAGGTGGTGTATTTGGAAATTCAAAATCACTTGAATCGCTCTTCATTTTTCAAAAATTCAACTAAGTTTAATGAATGTAGCGACTTTGCACTTCAAAAGTCAAATAATAAATTCACAAGTTTCATCGTTTACAACTTACTTGAAATGAGAGGAAGGAAAAATACTTTCCTCCCTAGGAAGAAAAAGTATGAGTTTCTTCCATGATTTGAGGGAGGAAAGTGTGTACTTTCTTTAGGGGTAGGAGGAAAAAGTATTTAGTTCAGTAAAATGATATCAGTATTTAAAAATATATACTATATATCTAAGTTTTTTTAAATAAAATCTACAGATAGTTTTCGCAAAATTTTATTAGTTTTTGGTGGTTTCAGAATTGTTAACAATAATTTTATGATTTAACAATTCTTTGTGTTCTTTTTTTGGCAATTCAATACCAGATAAAGTTGCAGCAATGCAAGTTTTTTTTATTCCCTTATCCTTACGAGGAGCTCTGGGTTTATTTTCTTTTACAGTTCTGAGATGCATTAGTTTAACGTGACGATTTAAATAGTACTAAAATAAACAAAATATATTATAAAATCAAGAGTTTATATGGTGTAGTTATTACCTTATTAGAGAAAACCTTCCCACATGCCTTTTCAACACATTCAAAAGTATTTTCCTCCACTTTATCCTTTTCATGAATTTGACTTACATGCCATGTTAGATTTCTTTTGTGGAGATAAGTTCTTGAACAGTTTAAATATGGACATTGAAAACTTTCAATATTTTTATGACAAACTTTATAATGATCTTTTAAAACACTTTTCGAAGTAAAGGTAGTTTCACAATTCTTGCATTTTTTTACTGAAAATTTTAAAAATATGCTAATATCAGATATAAACCAAAATAAATTGACTGAGTTTCCAGAAAGAAGTAAAATGGGCATAATATGTTAACCAATAGCTTTTACTAAATCATACCTATATGTTCACAATTATCTTTCTTATGGCGAAGGATCAAAGACCATTTTTCAAATATTTCACCACAATCACATGAGTAGCTCTTGTGATTCCTCATGTGCTTAGTCAAGTCTCTGAGCAATGTGAAACCAAGATTACATTTACTACATCTGTAACAAAATAACTGTTAATTATACATATATACTTTGTTCAAAGTTATAAAAACTTACTTGAATGGTGGTTCTCCTGTGTGTATAAAAATATGCTGATTTAGTTTCCATTTTTTATTGAATCCTTTTTGGCATTCGTTACAGACAAAAGGAAATCTATTTTCAGTATGTATTTTGGTTTTATGTTTCTTCAAGCTATATTTGTTATTAAATACTTTTCCACAGTCGGCAATGTCACACATTAATTCACATACTTTATCATGTACCATAACTTTGTGACGTTTTAAATGTGGGTCTTTAGTAAATGATTTTGTACATCCTGGGACAGTACAAATAAATGGTCTCTGTAACAAATTAGCTCTACTTAAGTGGAGGATTGATAGAAATAATAAAAAAGTATTCACCTCTTTATTGTGTTTTCTAATGTGATCATCCAATAAACATTTTTTTCGATAAGCTGCATTACAATTCTCGATCGAGCATTTAAAGTTCAATACTTTGGGCAATGTATTTTCTCTTATATTTTTGTTGTTTACAAGTTCATTTCGGTCAATTTCACAATCTTCCTGTTGTTCTTGCTCAATTAGTGCCATTATCTGATAGCAACAAAATATTATATTCTCTCCTAAACAATCTTTAGAGTAATCTAATTATGACAAACTAAAATCAGGGTTATTGGACAATTTTTATTTTTCCATTTATCTCCACTCCACAAACTCGTGGTTGTTCAAACAGAATACCCCATAAATTAGTTAGGTAACTTTTAGGATGTCAGAAGTTGAAGTACACACGTTTTTTTCTATAGAAAACTAGGAGGATGAATAATTAGTTGAAAAGATTTTGGATTTAAAATTTGTTAAGTCGATTTTGGAATTTGGACCGCTTTACTCAGCTTTATTGCTTGATCTGTCAAATGTCAAATCAGTGGGATATTGTTTTGTGCTTCTGTGTGTCAATTGTCAAATCACTTACCGAGACCTGTACCATAGACATGTTGTAAGAATTCTGTACGCGGCATTGACAGTCGTCGGTATCGGTATGTTAACAACAGCCATCGGTTGCTATTGCTAACGCTAATAACGCTATTCTGTATCACAAACCACTTCTGTATGCCACGGTTTTCCACTCAATCGAGTTGAGCATAGATAAAGGATATATGAATTCTCTATGGGATTGAGCAATCGATAGACGATATTTCATGCTGTTTCGAGGCTCGAGCGTTTCGATTGACGATTAGTCAACTCCAACTTTTCATCGTCATGCTCACTTGTATCTCTGCTTGTATTATCTATGGTCATGCTGCGGTCATGGGCTAAAAGATTGCAAAATAAGAATATTACAAGTGCCCACATCCGTATGTTAAAGCAAAAGTGTTGGATTGTATCTGTTTGAAACTTGGTAAATGGCTTTGAAATGGCCGAACTTGTCGATAATTCTGTTTTACAAGTATTGCTACTTACATTATGTTTCCTAGAAATTAATTCCATTAACAGTAACACAACAAAAGTTAACCTAATTACAAACAATACAGTTCTGACTACGGTCAAGCAACTTCAAAAAACAACAATAAACGAAACAATCAATCACAATACTCATAATGGCAGAGAACATGTTGTCATGACCAGTGCTCCTAGCTATAAGCAAACTACCTCGAAGATACTCGTTACTATTAAACCCGACTCAAAAAAGAAAGATAGTTCTGTTAATGAAAGTATTAAAATTGTATCTACTACATCTAAGGTAAATGTATCAACCACTATAAAACCAGTAAAACCAATTAGGACAGTACATGATGATTTGGTTGATTCTTTAAAACCACAGGTAAGCGATCCCGCTATTAATCGCATAGACATAAGTATGGACAAGAAAATACACAGAACAGAGTATATTGTGCCAATAGTAGCAGTTATATTGTCAGTTCCATTAGTAGCTGTACTAATTTCATTATTATATAAAAAGGGAAAGGATTGGTGGCAGCATAGGAATTACAGAAGAATGGACTATTTGATAGAAGGGATGTACAACAGCTGAAACTAATTTGTGTATCGTAATTTGTTGTTAGCAGGTTTTTGTATATAACTTGAAACATTATTGATAATTGTGCCTTTTTATATGCAATATTTTTGTGATATTCTTGATAATAAAGATTTATCTATTTTGATTGATTTCACTTTATTACTAATACCAAAATTTTGATACAATTCAATTTTATTTTTTAGTTGTATAAATTCTATCATCTACGAATTTCAGGGGGTATATAGTTATCATCTTCAATATTTTTAACCTTTTTTTCTTCAGGTGTAACTGTTTTTCCATCTTCAATAGTTAGTTCAATGTTTTCTTCATTGTCAAAGAACCATAGCCTCGTTTCTTTTTCTTTGAGTTCCTTATGAATTGATTCAATGTTTTCAAGTCTTTTGGCAGTTAATAATCTTTTTTTATGTAACTCAATGGCTTTAGTTCTTTCATCTTCCCAAAAAAGAAATGCTTTGCACTGTTCGGAAATGTCTCTTTCTGATGTTATTTGTATGTTTTTCTCAACAGCTTTTGATAATATTGTTTGCACATCTGTAGACTCAACTTTAATTTTTGACAGTAATTCAGAAGTGAAATCTGATGGAATTAAGCTTATAACTTCCTTATAGAGAACTACATGATTTTTTAAGCAAACTTCAATAGCAGCAGCTGCTTTTTCTATTTTACCATACAATATTTTACCCAAAATGTTTAATGACCTATTCAAAGAATCATCTTTCCCCTCAGTGAACATTGCTAAAGTTTTACCAACAATTCTGTTAGGATCTCTCAGATCGAAATGTTCATCATTGTATGGATTTCTAACAAATTTCACTCTAACTTTCACTTCATCTTCAGGTTCCTCTGGTATTGGATATTCTGGCCAACCTTTTGGATTTAAAAGGTAATTATAACAATGTAATAACGATAAACTATGTGAAATAGGATGATTGAAATCTTCTTGTAACATTAGCTGACTGGCTATACGTGATCCTGAAACAAAATCTTCCATCTTCCAGCATGTATCCATTAATATATTAGCTGTGTAAAAGTCCAGGAAAATGCCATAATTTAATCTATCATCTAATATATTGGCTACATTTTCCAAAGAGTCGTATTGCATTAAAATCCTTAATGCACCATGATTTGTTGAGCTTAGTGTATTGCAAGTTTCAGCCGTTAGACGAAGTTTATGTAAAATATCCAATAATTCATCAATGTAATGTTCATTTTTAATTGCATTAACGAATATATCTACATCTACGGCACTCAATTCCTTAGTTTTCTGATATCTTTGATCTAATTCATAGAAAAACTCGTCGACATTTACTTTTTGGATAACTGGAGAATTTAATCGCCGATCCCATATTTCATTACAATAATACGCTGGAGATAAAAATGTCCTTACAGATTGTAAACTAATGGTGTTCTTAATTGTATGTTGTTTAATGCATTTTTGTAAAAGCTTCAACATTTTATTTTATTTACTTTTGTATAAACATTGACATTTAAACACGAGCTTCGAGGAAGACGCAGTCCATAGATTAGGGGTGACGCAGTCGTTGTTCCTAGGAAAAATTTTATGGTAATAGAATACCACAGAAAAACGTAATAGATTGTCAAAAAAGGTAATAGATTGTTCTTCTTCTTTTTATTTGCAAATATATAGAGGATAAAGGGTATTATTTATAGGGTTCAAAATTTTGACACTTCAACTTACAGATTTTTCTTACGTTCAAGGTTCAATACTTTATTGAACTATATTTAGTGCAAAAAGTGGTTCTTTATTGCACTCATATGCCAAATCATAATATCACTTCATGTATCATTCATGAAAACTGAAAAGGTAATAGATTGCTATCAAAACGTAATAAGGTAATAGATATGGTTAAAAGGTAATAGATCTATTACGAACGTAATGACAGGAACAACACTCGGAGTGTTACCAGATGCTGAAGATGAAATTATGGATCATTGTAGAGAAAATAGGACGAGTTCTATACAAGGGAATTGCTGCCAGCATAACGAACGAAAAAATACTGAAAAAGGTTAGTCGCATAAGGAAGTGGTGTTTTCAATAAGTTTTTAGTTTTTGAGTACCTTTACCACCCATGCTGTACCCGAAATGTTTGGAGGTATTTTCCATTCGCGACCGCAGCGACTCGATGCGCGGGTGGTGGCGCAGAAACGTTATGCCGTATACCACCTATGCTTCAATCCGTCTCTTTTTTATTTGTCTATGGTGTTTATTATTTATTTTTTTAGGCATTTTTAATTAGTAGCCCTATAAATAGTCTGTTTTAACTTTCAAGTTTCAACTTTAACTGTCCTTGTGAATTGTGAATATCAGTTAACTAGTACTAGATTTTTTTTCACAACACAAATCATTGCATTTGTCCAACACTCCACATAGTACAGGTGGCCTTGCTCCAAGCCTTGCTCCACAGGCTACTACTTACGTCATATCACAATTTAAATATTATTTTACATATCAGAGACAACCCTGTACACATTCAAAACTTAAAACAGAGCCGAAGTGTCAAACCAAAGGCAAAGGTAACCAGGTAACTTCTTATCTATGAATATTTCCATATAGATCTTGAAATTTCTTTGTGTTATTCTTGCATTCAATGCTACTATGCCATCTGATAAAAATTGTATTTTTTGTAAAATTGTAAGTGGAGATGCTCCATCAGAAATACTTTTCCAGAACGATGAAATTATAGTATTTAGGGATATAAAACCAGCAGCTAAACATCACTTCCTAGTTGTACCAAAGAAGCATATTATTAATATCAATTATTTAGTAACAGCAGAAGATAAATTGCTAGGTGAGTGACAAATACAATTTTGAAATTTTGTGCACTCACCACTTTACTCTGAAACTGACTTATAGGTAACTTGTTTTTAACTTTAAATAGATGAATTAATGATATAAAGTAACTAGCAAATCAAAAGAAATAAACATTGATATTTATATGTAATTAGCAGTGTTACAATTTGGATATTTTTAGTGGAAAGATTAATTGTAATTGGTAAAAAAGTACTAGAAGAATTTGGTGGTACTGTTGAGGATGCAAGATTAGGTTTCCATTTGCCCCCTTTCAACTCCATAAACCATTTACATCTTCATGTTATATCGCCAATCTCTGACATGGGTTTCTTAAGTCGGCTTATTTTCAAACCAAATACCTGGTGGTTTCAATTGGTAAGAAACACCAAATGAATATGTTTCCAGTAACATTTTAATCTTTCTACTTCTAGGTTGATGATACCCTTAACAAATTGAGTAAACTATAATGATAAGAGTAACTTGAAGTTGAATTCTTGCATCACCAATTTTAAAGAAGAATGTTTTTTGATTCATTTATTGTATTTTTACAAAACAATTACTATGTAGGGGTTATTTCAAAGTAGCTCATATTTTTAATCACTCTGACTAATTAAGTAAAATAAGTACCTTAAAATCTGATAATGATTTGTTGTTATATTTTATGTTGAAATACTTATTAAATATTTTATAAATAATATGATGTTTAACTGCTTAAAATCCAGTTACAATATAGTTAGTTTCTGAAAAAATGGCTTAGAATATACATTCTTAATTTTGGAAATAAAAAGGTTAGTACCAGTGATAAATATATACCCATACAATTTCTGTGCTATTTTAATAATAAAAGTAATTGAAATTATTAAGAACCTATATAATATTTGTATTTTTTCAGTGGGAAAAATGAAAGAAATTGGATATCGACTTCTAGAACTAAATGGAGGAGATAGTAAAGATGCCAGGCTAGGCTTCCATTGTCCTCCATTCAACACAGTAGATCATTTACACCTACATGTAATATCCCCTGTATCTGAAATGGGACCATATAATCAACAAATGTTTCAACCGCATATGCTATTCTTTGAAAAGGTAATACGTTAATTATATGATTGAACGTCTGAGTATATTTCCATGTTCTAAATTTTAAAAATGTAGAAATATTTGCTCCTAATGGAAATGTCTAAGTTTGATAAAATATATTTATTTATTTATTTTTAGGTTGATGATGTTCTGAAGCGACTACCTAAGTGAATATTTGGAAAAACCGATCAAAAGAAAAATTTTATCATATTTTTTTAAGTATTAAATTTATTTATTTATATTAACTAAGTGAACAATGAATATTTACAATTAATGTTCAATACATATGTTTTTAATCTTATTTATACATGAAAATGTGCAATTATTATGGGTGGAAGGCAGAATAAATATTCAAATTATTTTTAAAATTACTTTCGTTCATTCCCTCCAGTTTTGGAGATAACAAGACAAAATAAAAAATATATTTTTCTATGATACAAGTGGTCTGCTCTAAAGACATGTTTATCTATGGATTCCAAACCAAAAAGATTGATCGATCGCAGATCTATGGCACCAGCTTCAGAATGATAGATGACGGTCGACATCGACCACCATATGTCAATGTCATTGATAAACGTCATAAACGATAAGATTCTTGAATGTTGGAGATGAACAAAAATTTTGAAAATGTATCTCTCTTGATCAGAATATCTGGTAGATCCTAATAAAAAGCCATATGCGAGATATCTATAATTTCCAAAATGCAACATCAATATTGGGTTACTAAGAAAAGTGTTCTCAGGAAATTAGGTGGAAAGGAAGATGAGTGCATTGTATCGTCTGATGCAGAATTGGATGCTAAATTGGAATTATTTAAATCAATTAATGATAGTTCTGCCCAATTACAGCGAGTTATTGACTTATATCAAGAAAGATTGTGTTATTTAGCACAAGAGGAAAATGTTCTTGGCAGGTACCTATGACTACTTTATTTATATGCATACAGCAAAACTGATTTGCTTAATTATTCATAAAGATTTATTACCTTTGGTGTCTAAACATTTTATCGCTTAGCTTCAAACAACCTGAACAGATAATTTAGTAATATGTAATTTAAGTATTTGTGGGACACCAAGTAATGATATTTATTCCTGCAGGTATTTAAGAGACTGTGGGAAAAATGAAAAAAATGCATCAGCTGGACAAATAATGTCTACTTCGGGTAAAGCTCTGGCATACACTGGACACCAAAGATTAACAATTAGGCCCTCTTTAGTGAGGTTACATCATGAACTAGAAACATTCAGAAATAGAGCTATCACTGATACTAGAGCTACAATAACAGAAATGGAAAAAGCTAGGACTGAGTATAGAGCTGCACTGAGTTGGATGAAATCCGTATCCTCAGAATTGGACCCTGATACAGGACATGGCTTGGAAAAATTCAGAAAAGCCCAGGCATATGTTAAAAAATCCAAAACCAAATTTGACAGGTTAACACTAGCTTGTTTACAAAAAGTTGATCTGCTTGCTGCTGCAAGATGCAACATGTTTTCTCATAGCTTAATTCCATACCAAAGTGCAATTGCTAATTTTTCTACTAAATCAGCAGAAACTTTAAGTACTGCTGCAAATAAGTTGGATACAGTGCAACCTACGGATACTTCAATCATTATGGAATTGTTTAATCCTGCCGAGACAGATAAAGCCAAAAAGACCTTCTTTAACTCTGAGTACTCTGATGAACCCCCACCAAATGAAAATAAGGAAGACAAGGGATCTGATAAAACTTTGAAGTAAGTTTTGTATAAATATATTAAACTTTATATATTCCTTATGAATAATATTCAAATTTTTTTCAGTAATGGAGAATCTCACGTAGCTGATACAGGGGATCTTTTGAATGCTGACTTTCTGAATGCTCCCCCAACAGAACAAGCACCAACTAATGACAATACCAATAAAAAACCAAGCTCAGACTTACTGGATCTCAATTGGTCATCAAATGCTGATTTTATGGCTGGAGACTTTATGCCCTCGAAACTGATGCAAGAAGAGTTTTTCAACATTCCAATAAATGCATCAAAACAAGAAGAAAATACCAAAAATTTCAATAATATCTCTAACAAGATGTTAGAAAACAATGCTACAAGCGAAAATAAGGTTTCTTGGTTAAGCCTCTTTGCTGAGTTGGATCCTCTAGCGAATCCAGCTCTGGAAAATAACTCTGCGACTTGTGACAGAGCGTAAACACGACCATTTACTTTTATTTAGATATTTAAAGTCTTTAAAACGATGAAGATTGCAAAAGTATGTATAATTTTCAAATCTACATATATAATTAGATTGACTTTATAAAATTTTCTAAAATAAACTAATAGTTATCAGATGAAGATATATATTTTACTCTTTTTTACCAATGTTGTATCATTTTCAAATATAATATAAGAATCTTGATGAAAGTTAATTTATGTGCTTATTTTTTGAGAGCCAAAGCTAATTTTTTGTAAATAGGTTCCTTTTTAAATACAAATCAAGCCAATGATAATCAATGACCTATCAAATAAGTAATTATCTAATTGTCTAAAAAAAAAGCTTCAATATAAAAATACTTTTTTAACTAATTAAAATCACAGTAAAAGGTGATAAATATCTAAATAAAAATTTTACTTGGTTCAGCATTGTACCAAAGAAAATATTTTTACGACTGCAGATTGTACTTAAACCTGATTTGAATCATTCCTATATTGTCATTTTATCCTTATATTAAATATATACCTACAGAAGAAACTGTCTTTTTTTATTATCTGCTGGTGAATAATGTATGTCATTATTATTTATTATCAAATAGCTTCGTACAAAATTGGGAAAAGTAGAATTCTATAGATGGCGCTCCGAAATGTCAGTGTTGCCAGATGTAACATAATTATCGAATTGTAACATAATTTTGCCACAAAAGTTTTGAAGTTTTTTGTTATATTGTTTTTAATTTTTAAGTGAACAAACGTAAGAGATTATTTTATAAAAAATGCACATAGCTTAAGAAAAATCAAAATACGCGTGTAACATAATTTTGTGGTTCTGGACGAGTTCTATACAAGGGAATTGCTGCCAGCATAACGAACAAAAAAATACTGAAAAAGGTTAGTCGCTTAAGGAAGTGGTTTTTCCAATCTATTCTCAGATATACATACATACATACATGGGCAGAGTGGCTTTTGCTACATCTATTAGTTTCCATAAAATTCAAACTTGAAATTATATAAAATAATGTTTGCTTAATAAAGATACTTTTACCATCTTACTGTTATGCAAATTCTTTCCCTAATACTCCTCTTATTATTACATTTTTTTTTAAGTTTTTATTATTGTAAAGTTTTGTGTCAGTACCTATAATTATACACATAAGTTGACCTAATTTTGTTAGTTATATGCAGTGGAACACAGATATTTTATCAAAGTAAGTAAATGGTTAAATTGTAAAATACATAATGTATATTTGTCTTATTATTTTACACAGAATACAAAAAACTGTTTTCTTGACTTTATTATGTATATGCCTTATAAATATTTAATCATAATGAAAATTATAATAAATACATGTTTGCATTGTTTTATTCATGCATGTGTATCAGGCGCGGATCTGGGAAGATTTTTCGGGGGGGGTAAATAATTTTATCACTGAATCCTGAATGATTCGTTTATTTAAAAAATAACAAAAAACTTTTAAAACATAAAAATAAGAAAAAAAAAATAAACTTAAAAATCACAAATCACATTTGGACGAACAAATCTTTAATCACTCGGGGGGGGGGGTAATTACCCTATTACCCCCCCCTTGTATCCGCGCCTGATGTGTACAAATTTGCAATAGTTATTCACCAATTCTCAACGATTTCTTGGGAAATAATGGAATAAAATAGAACCTCAAATTTAAATGGGCATTCTGGGTGACGTCACAACCCGCCAAAAATTCGACACTCTGATTAGTCGAAAGTTACCAGGCAACCGGAAATACCACAAAGTGAAAATACAATATATTATATTTCTCTATGATAAACCCACAGATTTTGTGGATAAACCCGTCCATTGTCATGTCAAAATCAGTCTTTGACACTCTTTGATCTGTCATCAGCAGTGATCAGCTGTTATTTTAGTACGTAGTGTCTGTTGTCTGTGTGTCAGTGAAATCATTTTTGTGGATGGTGTTTTTGCATTTATTTATAAATAATTTGTGAAATGAAAATAACATGACATGCTATTTACACTAAGAGTTTTTGAGTTTTCTTGTATTGGGAAATAATCAAAATGGTTTCTATAATAAAGAATCAGTTATTAAAACATTTATCCAGGTATTTTATATGTATTCAATAAGGACATCAAATGTATATATAATAAGTAACTTGTTGATGAAGATAATTATATTAAATTCAGTATTAATAATATATCTGCTGTGTGATTATATTTATGAACTACTGTGATAAGTGAACATGAATTATTGAAATTAGTTCCATAATCTATAATGTTTAACCTTTATATTAAATTTAAAAGTATATCACATCGAATTTTTTATACCAAATGAAAAATACCTATGCATTAAATAACTTAATAGTATCATTGTATAATTTGTTGAGCTACTGTTTATTAAAAGTTAATCAAACCTATTTAACATTGATAACAAAACAAAAATGGCTTTGCATATTCAAAACAAGTACTTGAGTGTTTGGATTTTTTAGATTCACCAAGAATCTCTCAGCAGATAAAATCAATCTAAGTACTTTCAAAGGAGAAGGGGAACTTTCCAATTTAGAGTTGAATGAAGAAGTTTTAATGGATTTATTGGAATTACCATCATGGCTGTGTCTAAAGCAAGCATGGTGCAATAAAGTTACCTTTAGAATACCATGGACAAAGCTGAAAAGTGTACCAATTTGCCTGGCGAGTAACTTTTTATTCATATTCAATGCTTTTTTTGATAAAAATTTGTCTTGAAGTTAGAAAAATATTTGTTTCAGAATTTGGAAGAAGTGCAAATAATTGTGGAGACATGCAAAGAACTTCGCATTCCTTCGATGCAAACTGGGAACTCAAATGCGGGAGTTCCAGGAAAATATAGTTTTATTCACAAAGTTATTGATGGAATAACTATAAATGTTAACACTGTCAACGTTTTATTCTATAGTCCAGCTTTTTCAGCGTCTGTTCAGGTAAGTAAACAACAAGTGTAATAATAGTATTGATAATTAAATATAAATAATGGAACTGGAGCAGTGCAAGGGGTAGGTATGGAAATATTTAATATAAACTGGCTTCCGCTAACTTTCTTATTGCTTGAATTTATGGACTTAAAATTCACTGACCTATGTAAAATTGTCCGCTGAATCGATTGCCGAAGACTAGAACGTTCTATCTATAATATTATTCGAGTTATGAGCATCTTTAGTTTTGAAAAGTGGATTTTCGAAAATTTCATGACTCCATTTGGAGGAGAAAAAATGATTTTATACAAAAACAGACTGTTCCAGTCGATTTTTCATCCAAAAAAACCCCTTTAGACGAACTTTGAGCATTTTTTATGTCAAAAACCTATTTTTTGTCGAAAATTTTGAAGCAAGGGGTAGGTATGGAAATATTTAATATAAACTGGCTTCCGCTAACTTTCTTATTGCTTGGATTTATGGACTTAAAATTCACTGACTCATGTAAAATTGTCCGCTGAATCGATTGCCGAAGACTAGAACGTTCTATCTATAAGATTATTCGAGTTATGAGCATCTTTAGTTTTTAAAAGTGGATTTTCGAAAATTTGATGACTCCATTTGGAGGAGAAAAAATGATTTTATACAAAAACAGACTGTTCCAGTCGATTTTTTATCCCAAAAAACCCCTTTAGACGAACTTTGAGCATTTTTTATGTCAAAAACCTATTTTTTGTCGAAAATTTTGAAGCAAGGGGTAGGTATGGAAATATCCAATATAAACTGGCTTCCGCTACCTTTCTTATTGCTCGGATTTATGGACTTAAAATTCACTGACTTATGTAAAATTGTCCGCTGAATTGATTGCCGAAGACTAGAACGTTATATCTATAATATTATTCGAGTTATGGGCACATTTAGTTTTGAAAAGTGGATTTTCGAAAATTTCATGACTCCATTTGGAGGAGAAAAAATGATTTTATACAAAAACAGACTGTTCCAGTCGATTTTTTATCCAAAAAAACCCCTTTAGACGAACTTTGAGCATTTTTTATGTCAAAAACCTATTTTTTGTCGGAAATTTTGAAGCAAGGGGTAGGTATGGAAATATTTAATATAAACTGGCTTCCGCTACCTTTCTTATTGCTTGGATTTATGGACTTAAAATTCACTGACTTATGTAAAATTGTCCGCTTAATCGATTGCCGAAGACTAGAACGTTCTATCTATAATATTATTCGAGTTATGAGCATCTTTAGTTTTTAAAAGTGGATTTTCGAAAATTTGATGACTCCATTTGAAGGAGAAAAAATGATTTTATACAAAAACAGACTGTTCCAGTCGATTTTTTATCCAAAAAAACCCCTTTAGACGAACTTTGAGCATTTTTTATGTCAAAAACCTATTTTTTGTCGGAAATTTTGAAGCAAGGGGTAGGTATGGAAATATTTAATATAAACTGGCTTCCGCTACCTTTCTTATTGCTTGGATTTATGGACTTAAAATCCACTGACTTATGTAAAATTGTCCGCTGAATCGATTGCCGAAGACTAGAACGTTCTATCTATAATATTATTCGAGTTATGAGCATCTTTAGTTTTTAAAAGTGGATTTTCGAAAATTTGATGACTCCATTTGAAGGAGAAAAAATGATTTTATACAAAAACAGACTGTTCCAGTCGATTTTTCATCCAAAAAAACCCCTCTAGACGAACTTTGAGCATTTTTTATGTCAAAAACCTATTTTTTGTCGGAAATTTGAAGCAAGGGGTAGGTATGGAAATATTTAATATAAACTGGCTTCCGCTAACTTCCTTATTGCTTGGATTCATGGATTCAAAATTCACTGACTTATGTAAAATTGTCCGCTGAATCGATTGCCGAAGACTAGAACGTTCTATCTATAATATTATTCGAGTTATGAGCATCTTTAGTTTTGAAAAGTGGACTTTCGAAAATTTCATGACCTCATTTGGAGGAGAAAAAATGATTTTATACAAAAACAGACTGTTCCAGTCGATTTTTCATCCAAAAGAACCCCTCTAGACGAACTTTGAGCATTTTTTATGTCAAAAACCTATTTTTTATCGAAAATTTTGAAGCAAGGGGTAGGTATGGAAATATTTAATATAAACTGGCTTCCGCTACCTTTCTTATTGCTTGGATTTATGGACTTAAAATTCACTGACTTATGTAAAATTGTCCGCTGAATCGATTGCCGAAGACTAGAACGTTTTATCTATAATATTATTCGAGTTATGGGCACATTTAGTTTTGAAAAGTGGATTTTCGAAAATTTGATGACTCCATTTGAAGGAGAAAAAATGATTTTATACAAAAACAGACTGTTCCAGTCGATTTTTCATCCAAAAAAACCCCTTTAGACGAACTTTGAGCATTTTTTATGTCAAAAACCTATTTTTTGTCGGAAATTTTGAAGCAAGGGGTAGGTATGGAAATATTTAATATAAACTGGCTTCCGCTACCTTTCTTATTGCTTGGATTTATGGACTTAAAATTCACTGACTTATGTAAAATTGTCCGCTGAATCGATTGCCGAAGACTAGAACGTTTTATCTATAATATTATTCGAGTTATGGGCACATTTAGTTTTGAAAAGTGGATTTTCGAAAATTTGATGACTCCATTTGAAGGAGAAAAAATGATTTTATACAAAAACAGACTGTTCCAGTCGATTTTTCATCCAAAAAAACCCCTTTAGACGAACTTTGAGCATTTTTTATGTCAAAAACCTATTTTTTGTCGAAAATTTTGAAGCAAGGGGTAGGTATGGAAATATTTAATATAAACTGGCTTCCGCTAACTTTTTTATTGCTTGGATTTATGGACTTAAAATTCACTGACTCATGTAAAATTGTCCGCTGAATCGATTGCCGAAGACTAGAACGTTCTATATATCATATTATTCGAGTTATGGGCACATTTAGTTTTGAAAAGTGGATTTTCGAAAATTTCATGACTCCATTTGGAGGAGAAAAAATGATTTTATACAAAAACAGACTGTTCCAGTCGATTTTTTATCCAAAAAAACCCCTTTAGACGAACTTTGAGCATTTTTTATGTCAAAAACCTATTTTTTGTCGGAAATTTTGAAGCAAGGGGTAGGTATGGAAATATTTAATATAAACTGGCTTCCGCTACCTTTCTTATTGCTTGGATTTATGGACTTAAAATTCACTGACTTATGTAAAATTGTCCGCTGAATCGATTGCCGAAGACTAGAACGTTCTATATATCATATTATTCGAGTTATGGGCACATTTAGTTTTGAAAAGTGGATTTTCGAAAATTTCATGACTCCATTTGGAGGAGAAAAAATGATTTTATACAAAAACAGACTGTTCCAGTCGATTTTTCATCCAAAAGAACCCCTCTAGACGAACTTTGAGCATTTTTTATGTCAAAAACCTATTTTTTATCGAAAATTTTGAAGCAAGGGGTAGGTATGGAAATATTTAATATAAACTGGCTTCCGCTACCTTTCTTATTGCTTGGATTTATGGACTTAAAATTCACTGACTTATGTAAAATTGTCCGCTGAATCGATTGCCGAAGACTAGAACGTTTTATCTATAATATTATTCGAGTTATGGGCACATTTAGTTTTGAAAAGTGGATTTTCGAAAATTTGATGACTCCATTTGAAGGAGAAAAAATGATTTTATACAAAAACAGACTGTTCCAGTCGATTTTTCATCCAAAAAAACCCCTTTAGACGAACTTTGAGCATTTTTTATGTCAAAAACCTATTTTTTGTCGAAAATTTTGAAGCAAGGGGTAGGTATGGAAATATTTAATATAAACTGGCTTCCGCTAACTTTTTTATTGCTTGGATTTATGGACTTAAAATTCACTGACTCATGTAAAATTGTCCGCTGAATCGATTGCCGAAGACTAGAACGTTCTATATATCATATTATTCGAGTTATGGGCACATTTAGTTTTGAAAAGTGGATTTTCGAAAATTTCATGACTCCATTTGGAGGAGAAAAAATGATTTTATACAAAAACAGACTGTTCCAGTCGATTTTTTATCCAAAAAAACCCCTTTAGACGAACTTTGAGCATTTTTTATGTCAAAAACCTATTTTTTGTCGAAAATTTTGAAGCAAGGGGTAGGTATGGAAATATTTAATATAAACTGGCTTCCGGTAACTTTCTTATTGCTTGGATTTATGGACTTAAAATTCACTGACTCATGTAAAATTGTCCGCTGAATCGATTGCCGAAGACTAGAACGTTCTATCTATAATATTATTCGAGTTATGAGCATCTTTAGTTTTTAAAAGTGGATTTTCGAAAATTTGATGACTCCATTTGAAGGAGAAAAAATGATTTTATACAAAAACAGACTGTTCCAGTCGATTTTTCATCCAAAAAAACCCCTCTAGACGAACTTTGAGCATTTTTTATGTCAAAAACCTATTTTTTGTCGGAAATTTGAAGCAAGGGGTAGGTATGGAAATATTTGATATAAACTGGCTTCCGCTAACTTTCTTATTGCTTGGATTTATGGACTTAAAATTCACTGACTCATGTAAAATTGTCCGCTGAATCGATTGCCGAAGACTAGAACGTTTTATCTATAATATTATTCGAGTTATGGGCACATTTAGTTTTGAAAAGTGGATTTTCGAAAATTTGATGACTCCATTTGAAGGAGAAAAAATGATTTTATACAAAAACAGACTGTTCCAGTCGATTTTTCATCCAAAAGAACCCCTCTAGACGAACTTTGAGCATTTTTTATGTCAAAAACCTATTTTTTATCGAAAATTTTGAAGCAAGGGGTAGGTATGGAAATATTTAATATAAACTGGCTTCCGCTACCTTTTTTATTGCTTGGATTTATGGACTTAAAATTCACTGACTCATGTAAAATTGTCCGCTGAATCGATTGCCGAAGACTAGAACGTTCTATATATCATATTATTCGAGTTATGGGCACATTTAGTTTTGAAAAGTGGATTTTCGAAAATTTCATGACTCCATTTGGAGGAGAAAAAATGATTTTATACAAAAACAGACTGTTCCAGTCGATTTTTTATCCAAAAAAACCCCTTTAGACGAACTTTGAGCATTTTTTATGTCAAAAACCTATTTTTTGTCGGAAATTTTGAAGCAAGGGGTAGGTATGGAAATATCCAATATAAACTGGCTTCCGCTAACTTCCTTATTGCTTGGATTCATGAATTCAAAATTCACTGACTTATGTAAAATTGTCCGCTGAATCGATTGCCGAAGACTAGAACGTTCTATATATCATATTATTCGAGTTATGGGCACATTTAGTTTTGAAAAGTGGATTTTCGAAAATTTCATGAGTCCATTTGAAGAAGAAAAAATGATTTTATACAAAAACAGACTGTTCCAGTCGATTTTTCATCCAAAAAACCCCTTTAGACGAACTTTGAGCATTTTTTATGTCAAAAACCTATTTTTTGTCGAAAATTTTGAAGCAAGGGGTAGGTATGGAAATATTTAATATAAACTGGCTTCCGGTAACTTTCTTATTGCTTGGATTTATGGACTTAAAATTCACTGACTCATGTAAAATTGTCCGCTGAATCGATTGCCGAAGACTAGAACGTTCTATCTATAATATTATTCGAGTTATGAGCATCTTTAGTTTTTAAAAGTGGATTTTCGAAAATTTGATGACTCCATTTGAAGGAGAAAAAATGATTTTATACAAAAACAGACTGTTCCAGTCGATTTTTCATCCAAAAAAACCCCTCTAGACGAACTTTGAGCATTTTTTATGTCAAAAACCTATTTTTTGTCGGAAATTTGAAGCAAGGGGTAGGTATGGAAATATTTGATATAAACTGGCTTCCGCTAACTTTCTTATTGCTTGGATTTATGGACTTAAAATTCACTGACTCATGTAAAATTGTCCGCTGAATCGATTGCCGAAGACTAGAACGTTTTATCTATAATATTATTCGAGTTATGGGCACATTTAGTTTTGAAAAGTGGATTTTCGAAAATTTGATGACTCCATTTGAAGGAGAAAAAATGATTTTATACAAAAACAGACTGTTCCAGTCGATTTTTCATCCAAAAAAACCCCTTTAGACGAACTTTGAGCATTTTTTATGTCAAAAACCTATTTTTTGTCGAAAATTTTGAAGCAAGGGGTAGGTATGGAAATATTTAATATAAACTGGCTTCCGGTAACTTTCTTATTGCTTGGATTTATGGACTTAAAATTCACTGACTCATGTAAAATTGTCCGCTGAATCGATTGCCGAAGACTAGAACGTTCTATATATCATATTATTCGAGTTATGGGCACATTTAGTTTTGAAAAGTGGATTTTCGAAAATTTCATGAGTCCATTTGAAGAAGAAAAAATGATTTTATACAAAAACAGACTGTTCCAGTCGATTTTTCATCCAAAAAAACCCCTCTAGACGAACTTTGAGCATTTTTTATGTCAAAAACCTATTTTTTGTCGGAAATTTGAAGCAAGGGGTAGGTATGGAAATATTTAATATAAACTGGCTTCCGCTACCTTTCTTATTGCTCGGATTTATGGACTTAAAATTCACTGACTTATGTAAAATTGTCCGCTGAATTGATTGCCGAAGACTAGAACGTTATATCTATAATATTATTCGAGTTATGGGCACATTTAGTTTTGAAAAGTGGATTTTCGAAAATTTGATGACTCCATTTGAAGGAGAAAAAATGATTTTATACAAAAACAGACTGTTCCAGTCGATTTTTCATCCAAAAAAACCCCTCTAGACGAACTTTGAGCATTTTTTATGTCAAAAACCTATTTTTTGTCGGAAATTTGAAGCAAGGGGTAGGTATGGAAATATTTGATATAAACTGGCTTCCGCTAACTTTCTTATTGCTTGGATTTATGGACTTAAAATTCACTGACTCATGTAAAATTGTCCGCTGAATCGATTGCCGAAGACTAGAACGTTTTATCTATAATATTATTCGAGTTATGGGCACATTTAGTTTTGAAAAGTGGATTTTCGAAAATTTGATGACTCCATTTGAAGGAGAAAAAATGATTTTATACAAAAACAGACTGTTCCAGTCGATTTTTCATCCAAAAAAACCCCTTTAGACGAACTTTGAGCATTTTTTATGTCAAAAACCTATTTTTTGTCGAAAATTTTGAAGCAAGGGGTAGGTATGGAAATATTCAATATAAACTGGCTTCCGCTACCTTTCTTATTGCTTGGATTTATGGACTTAAAATCCACTGACTTATGTAAAATTGTCCGCTGAATCGATTGCCGAAGACTAGAACGTTCTATCTATAATATTATTCGAGTTATGAGCATCTTTAGTTTTTAAAAGTGGATTTTCGAAAATTTGATGACTCCATTTGAAGGAGAAAAAATGATTTTATACTAAAACAGACTGTTCCAGTCGATTTTTCATCCAAAAAAACCCCTCTAGACGAACTTTGAGCATTTTTTATGTCAAAAACCTATTTTTTGTCGGAAATTTGAAGCAAGGGGTAGGTATGGAAATATTTGATATAAACTGGCTTCCGCTAACTTTCTTATTGCTTGGATTTATGGACTTAAAATTCACTGACTCATGTAAAATTGTCCGCTGAATCGATTGCCGAAGACTAGAACGTTTTATCTATAATATTATTCGAGTTATGGGCACATTTAGTTTTGAAAAGTGGATTTTCGAAAATTTGATGACTCCATTTGAAGGAGAAAAAAAGATTTTATACAAAAACAGACTGTTTCAGTCGATTTTTCATCCAAAAAAACCCCTTTAGACGAACTTTGAGCATTTTTTATGTCAAAAACCTATTTTTTGTCGAAAATTTTGAAGCAAGGGGTAGGTATGGAAATATTTAATATAAACTGGCTTCCGCTAACTTTCTTATTGCTTGGATTTATGGACTTAAAATTCACTGACTCATGTAAAATTGTCCGCTGAATCGATTGCCGAAGACTAGAACGTTTTATCTATAATATTATTCGAGTTATGGACACATTTAGTTTTGAAAAGTGGATTTCCGAAAATTTCATGAGTCCATTTGAAGAAGAAAAAATGATTTTATACAAAAACAGACTGTTCCAGTCGATTTTTCATCCAAAAAAACCCCTCTAGACGAACTTTGAGCATTTTTTATGTCAAAAACCTATTTTTTGTCGGAAATTTGAAGCAAGGGGTAGGTATGGAAATATTTAATATAAACTGGCATCCGCTAACTTCCTTATTGCTTGGATTCATGGATTCAAAATTCACTGACTTATGTAAAATTGTCCGCTGAATCGATTGCCGAAGACTAGAACGTTCTATCTATAATATTATTCGAGTTATGAGCATCTTTAGTTTTGAAAAGTGGACTTTCGAAAATTTCATGACCTCATTTGGAGGAGAAAAAATGATTTTATACAAAAACAGACTGTTCCAGTCGATTTTTCATCCAAAAGAACCCCTCTAGACGAACTTTGAGCATTTTTTATGTCAAAAACCTATTTTTTATCGAAAATTTTGAAGCAAGGGGTAGGTATGGAAATATTTAATATAAACTGGCTTCCGCTACCTTTCTTATTGCTTGGATTTATGGACTTAAAATTCACTGACTTATGTAAAATTGTCCGCTGAATCGATTGCCGAAGACTAGAACGTTTTATCTATAATATTATTCGAGTTATGGGCACATTTAGTTTTGAAAAGTGGATTTTCGAAAATTTCATGACTCCATTTGAAGGAGAAAAAATGATTTTATACAAAAACAGACTGTTCCAGTCGATTTCTCACCCAGAAAAAACCCTCTAGACGAACTTTGAGCATTTTTTATGTCAAAAACCTATTTTTTGTCGAAAATTTTGAAGCAAGGGGTAGGTATGGAAATATTTAATATAAACTGGCTTCCGCTACCTTTCTTATTGCTTGGATTTATGGACTTAAAATTCACTGACTCATGTAAAATTGTCCGCTGAATCGATTGCCGAAGACTAGAACGTTTTATCTATAATATTATTCGAGTTATGGGCACATTTAGTTTTGAAAAGTGGATTTTCGAAAATTTCATGACTCCAGTTGAAGGAGAAAAAATGATTTTATACAAAAACAGACTGTTCCAGTCGATTTCTCACCCAGAAAAAACCCTCTAGACGAACTTTGAGCATTTTTTATGCCAAAAACCTACTTTTTGTCGAAAATTTTGAAGCAAGGGGTAGGTATGGAAATATCCAATATAAACTGGCTTCCGCTAACTTCCTTATTGCTTGGATTCATGAATTCAAAATTCACTGACTTATGTAAAATTGTCCGCTGAATCGATTGCCGAAGACTAGAACGTTTTATCTATAATATTATTCGAGTTATGGGCACATTTAGTTTTGAAAAGTGGATTTTCGAAAATTTCATGAGTCCATTTGAAGAAGAAAAAATGATTTTATACAAAAACAGACTGTTCCAGTCGATTTTTCATTCAAAAAAACCCCTCTAGACGAACTTTTAGCATTTTTTATGTCAAAAACCTATTTTTTGTCGGAAATTTTGAAGCAAGGGGTAGGTATGGAAATATTTAATATAAACTGGCTTCCGCTACTTTTCTTATTGCTTGGATTTATGGACTTAAAATTCACTGACTTATGTAAAATTGTCCGCTGAATCGATTACCGAAGACTAGAACGTTCTATCTATAATATTATTCGAGTTATGAGCATCTTTAGTTTTGAAAAGTGGATTTTCGAAAATTTCATGACCTCATTTGGAGGAGAAAAAATGATTTTATACAAAAACAGACTGTTCCAGTCGATTTTTCATCCAAAAGAACCCCTCTAGACGAACTTTGAGCATTTTTTATGTCAAAAATCTATTTTTTATCGAAAATTTTGAAGCAAGGGGTAGGTATGGAAATATTTAATATAAACTGGCTTCCGCTACCTTTCTTATTGCTTGGATTTATGGACTTAAAATTCACTGACTCATGTAAAATTGTCCGCTTAATCGATTGCCGAAGACTAGAACGTTCTATCTATAATATTATTCGAGTTATGAGCATCTTTAGTTTTGAAAAGTGGATTTTCGAAAATTTCATGACTCCATTTGAAGGAGAAAAAATGATTTTATACAAAAACAGACTGTTCCAGTCGATTTCTCACCCAGAAAAAACCCTCTAGACGAACTTTGAGCATTTTTTATGTCAAAAACCTATTTTTTGTCGAAAATTTTGAAGCAAGGGGTAGGTATGGAAATATTTACTATAAACTGGCTTCCGCTAACTTCCTTATTGCTTGGATTCATGAATTCAAAATTCACTGACTTATGTAAAATTGTCCGCTGAATCGATTGCCGAAGACTAGAACGTTCTATATATAATATTATTCGAGTTATGGGCACATTTAGTTTTGAAAAGTGGATTTTCGAAAATTTCATGAGTCCATTTGAAGAAGAAAAAATGATTTTATACAAAAACAGACTGTTCCAGTCGATTTTTCATTCAAAAAAACCCCTCTAGACGAACTTTTAGCATTTTTTATGTCAAAAACCTATTTTTTGTCGGAAATGTTGAAGCAAGGGGTAGGTATGGAAATATTTAATATAAACTGGCTTCCGCTACTTTTCTTATTGCTTGGATTTATGGACTTAAAATTCACTGACTTATGTAAAATTGTCCGCTGAATCGATTACCGAAGACTAGAACGTTCCATATATCATATTATTCGAGTTATGGGCACATTTTGTTTTGAAAAGTGGATTTTCGAAAATTTCATGAGTCCATTTGAAGAAGAAAAAATGATTTTATACAAAAACAGACTGTTCCAGTCGATTTTTCATTCAAAAAAACCCCTCTAGACGAACTTTTAGCATTTTTTATGTCAAAAACCTATTTTTTGTCGGAAATTTTGAAGCAAGGGGTAGGTATGGAAATATTTAATATAAACTGGCTTCCGCTACTTTTCTTATTGCTTGGATTTATGGACTTAAAATTCACTGACTCATGTAAAATTGTCCGCTGAATTGATTGCCGAAGACTAGAACGTTATATCTATAATATTATTCGAGTTATGGGCACATTTAGTTTTGAAAAGTGGATTTTCGAAAATTTGATGACTCCATTTGAAGGAGAAAAAATGATTTTATACTAAAACAGACTGTTCCAGTCGATTTTTCATCCAAAAAAACCCCTCTAGACGAACTTTGAGCATTTTTTATGTCAAAAACCTATTTTTTGTCGGAAATTTGAAGCAAGGGGTAGGTATGGAAATATTTGATATAAACTGGCTTCCGCTAACTTTCTTATTGCTTGGATTTATGGACTTAAAATTCACTGACTCATGTAAAATTGTCCGCTGAATCGATTGCCGAAGACTAGAACGTTTTATCTATAATATTATTCGAGTTATGGGCACATTTAGTTTTGAAAAGTGGATTTTCGAAAATTTGATGACTCCATTTGAAGGAGAAAAAAAGATTTTATACAAAAACAGACTGTTTCAGTCGATTTTTCATCCAAAAAAACCCCTTTAGACGAACTTTGAGCATTTTTTATGTCAAAAACCTATTTTTTGTCGAAAATTTTGAAGCAAGGGGTAGGTATGGAAATATTTAATATAAACTGGCTTCCGCTAACTTTCTTATTGCTTGGATTTATGGACTTAAAATTCACTGACTCATGTAAAATTGTCCGCTGAATCGATTGCCGAAGACTAGAACGTTTTATCTATAATATTATTCGAGTTATGGACACATTTAGTTTTGAAAAGTGGATTTCCGAAAATTTCATGAGTCCATTTGAAGAAGAAAAAATGATTTTATACAAAAACAGACTGTTCCAGTCGATTTTTCATCCAAAAAAACCCCTCTAGACGAACTTTGAGCATTTTTTATGTCAAAAACCTATTTTTTGTCGGAAATTTGAAGCAAGGGGTAGGTATGGAAATATTTAATATAAACTGGCATCCGCTAACTTCCTTATTGCTTGGATTCATGGATTCAAAATTCACTGACTTATGTAAAATTGTCCGCTGAATCGATTGCCGAAGACTAGAACGTTCTATCTATAATATTATTCGAGTTATGAGCATCTTTAGTTTTGAAAAGTGGACTTTCGAAAATTTCATGACCTCATTTGGAGGAGAAAAAATGATTTTATACAAAAACAGACTGTTCCAGTCGATTTTTCATCCAAAAGAACCCCTCTAGACGAACTTTGAGCATTTTTTATGTCAAAAACCTATTTTTTATCGAAAATTTTGAAGCAAGGGGTAGGTATGGAAATATTTAATATAAACTGGCTTCCGCTACCTTTCTTATTGCTTGGATTTATGGACTTAAAATTCACTGACTTATGTAAAATTGTCCGCTGAATCGATTGCCGAAGACTAGAACGTTTTATCTATAATATTATTCGAGTTATGGGCACATTTAGTTTTGAAAAGTGGATTTTCGAAAATTTCATGACTCCATTTGAAGGAGAAAAAATGATTTTATACAAAAACAGACTGTTCCAGTCGATTTCTCACCCAGAAAAAACCCTCTAGACGAACTTTGAGCATTTTTTATGTCAAAAACCTATTTTTTGTCGAAAATTTTGAAGCAAGGGGTAGGTATGGAAATATTTAATATAAACTGGCTTCCGCTACCTTTCTTATTGCTTGGATTTATGGACTTAAAATTCACTGACTCATGTAAAATTGTCCGCTGAATCGATTGCCGAAGACTAGAACGTTTTATCTATAATATTATTCGAGTTATGGGCACATTTAGTTTTGAAAAGTGGATTTTCGAAAATTTCATGACTCCAGTTGAAGGAGAAAAAATGATTTTATACAAAAACAGACTGTTCCAGTCGATTTCTCACCCAGAAAAAACCCTCTAGACGAACTTTGAGCATTTTTTATGCCAAAAACCTACTTTTTGTCGAAAATTTTGAAGCAAGGGGTAGGTATGGAAATATCCAATATAAACTGGCTTCCGCTAACTTCCTTATTGCTTGGATTCATGAATTCAAAATTCACTGACTTATGTAAAATTGTCCGCTGAATCGATTGCCGAAGACTAGAACGTTTTATCTATAATATTATTCGAGTTATGGGCACATTTAGTTTTGAAAAGTGGATTTTCGAAAATTTCATGAGTCCATTTGAAGAAGAAAAAATGATTTTATACAAAAACAGACTGTTCCAGTCGATTTTTCATTCAAAAAAACCCCTCTAGACGAACTTTTAGCATTTTTTATGTCAAAAACCTATTTTTTGTCGGAAATTTTGAAGCAAGGGGTAGGTATGGAAATATTTAATATAAACTGGCTTCCGCTACTTTTCTTATTGCTTGGATTTATGGACTTAAAATTCACTGACTTATGTAAAATTGTCCGCTGAATCGATTACCGAAGACTAGAACGTTCTATCTATAATATTATTCGAGTTATGAGCATCTTTAGTTTTGAAAAGTGGATTTTCGAAAATTTCATGACCTCATTTGGAGGAGAAAAAATGATTTTATACAAAAACAGACTGTTCCAGTCGATTTTTCATCCAAAAGAACCCCTCTAGACGAACTTTGAGCATTTTTTATGTCAAAAATCTATTTTTTATCGAAAATTTTGAAGCAAGGGGTAGGTATGGAAATATTTAATATAAACTGGCTTCCGCTACCTTTCTTATTGCTTGGATTTATGGACTTAAAATTCACTGACTCATGTAAAATTGTCCGCTTAATCGATTGCCGAAGACTAGAACGTTCTATCTATAATATTATTCGAGTTATGAGCATCTTTAGTTTTGAAAAGTGGATTTTCGAAAATTTCATGACTCCATTTGAAGGAGAAAAAATGATTTTATACAAAAACAGACTGTTCCAGTCGATTTCTCACCCAGAAAAAACCCTCTAGACGAACTTTGAGCATTTTTTATGTCAAAAACCTATTTTTTGTCGAAAATTTTGAAGCAAGGGGTAGGTATGGAAATATTTACTATAAACTGGCTTCCGCTAACTTCCTTATTGCTTGGATTCATGAATTCAAAATTCACTGACTTATGTAAAATTGTCCGCTGAATCGATTGCCGAAGACTAGAACGTTCTATATATAATATTATTCGAGTTATGGGCACATTTAGTTTTGAAAAGTGGATTTTCGAAAATTTCATGAGTCCATTTGAAGAAGAAAAAATGATTTTATACAAAAACAGACTGTTCCAGTCGATTTTTCATTCAAAAAAACCCCTCTAGACGAACTTTTAGCATTTTTTATGTCAAAAACCTATTTTTTGTCGGAAATGTTGAAGCAAGGGGTAGGTATGGAAATATTTAATATAAACTGGCTTCCGCTACTTTTCTTATTGCTTGGATTTATGGACTTAAAATTCACTGACTTATGTAAAATTGTCCGCTGAATCGATTACCGAAGACTAGAACGTTCCATATATCATATTATTCGAGTTATGGGCACATTTTGTTTTGAAAAGTGGATTTTCGAAAATTTCATGAGTCCATTTGAAGAAGAAAAAATGATTTTATACAAAAACAGACTGTTCCAGTCGATTTTTCATTCAAAAAAACCCCTCTAGACGAACTTTTAGCATTTTTTATGTCAAAAACCTATTTTTTGTCGGAAATTTTGAAGCAAGGGGTAGGTATGGAAATATTTAATATAAACTGGCTTCCGCTACTTTTCTTATTGCTTGGATTTATGGACTTAAAATTCACTGACTCATGTAAAATTGTCCGCTGAATTGATTGCCGAAGACTAGAACGTTATATCTATAATATTATTCGAGTTATGGGCACATTTAGTTTTGAAAAGTGGATTTTCGAAAATTTCATGAGTCCATTTGAAGAAGAAAAAATGATTTTATACAAAAACAGACTGTTCCAGTCGATTTTTCATTCAAAAAAACCCCTCTAGACGAACTTTTAGCATTTTTTATGTCAAAAACCTATTTTTTGTCGGAAATTTTGAAGCAAGGGGTAGGTATGGAAATATTTAATATAAACTGGCTTCCGCTACTTTTCTTATTGCTTGGATTTATGGACTTAAAATTCACTGACTTATGTAAAATTGTCCGCTGAATCGATTACCGAAGACTAGAACGTTCTATCTATAATATTATTCGAGTTATGAGCATCTTTAGTTTTGAAAAGTGGATTTTCGAAAATTTCATGACCTCATTTGGAGGAGAAAAAATGATTTTATACAAAAACAGACTGTTCCAGTCGATTTCTCACCCAGAAAAAACCCTCTAGACGAACTTTGAGCATTTTTTATGCCAAAAACCTATTTTTTGTCGAAAATTTTGAAGCAAGGGGTAGGTATGGAAATATCCAATATAAACTGGCTTCCGCTAACTTCCTTATTGCTTGGATTCATGAATTCAAAATTCACTGACTTATGTAAAATTGTCCGCTGAATCGATTGCCGAAGACTAGAACGTTCTATATATCATATTATTCGAGTTATGGGCACATTTAGTTTTGAAAAGTGGATTTTCGAAAATTTGATGACTCCATTTGAAGGAGAAAAAATGATTTTATACAAAAACAGACTGTTCCAGTCGATTTTTCATCCAAAAAAACCCCTCTAGACGAACTTTGAGCATTTTTTATGTCAAAAACCTATTTTTTGTCGGAAATTTGAAGCAAGGGGTAGGTATGGAAATATTTAATATAAACTGGCTTCCGCTAACTTCCTTATTGCTTGGATTCATGAATTCAAAATTCACTGACTTATGTAAAATTGTCCGCTGAATTGATTGCCGAAGACTAGAACGTTCTATCTATAATATTATCCGAGTTATGGACACATTTAGTTTTGAAAAGTGGATTTTCGAAAATTTGATGACTCCATTTGAAGGAGAAAAAATGATTTTATACAAAAACAGACTGTTCCAGTCGATTTCTCACCCAGAAAAAACCCTCTAGACGAACTTTGAGCATTTTTTATGCCAAAAACCTATTTTTTGTCGAAAATTTTGAAGCAAGGGGTAGGTATGGAAATATCCAATATAAACTGGCTTCCGCTAACTTCCTTATTGCTTGGATTCATGAATTCAAAATTCACTGACTTATGTAAAATTGTCCGCTGAATCGATTGCCGAAGACTAGAACGTTCTATATATCATATTATTCGAGTTATGGGCACATTTAGTTTTGGAAAGTGGATTTTCGAAAATTTCATGAGTCCATTTGAAGAAGAAAAAATGATTTTATACAAAAACAGACTGTTCCAGTCGATTTTTCATCCAAAAAAACCCCTCTAGACGAACTTTGAGCATTTTTTATGTCAAAAACCTATTTTTTGTCGGAAATTTGAAGCAAGGGGTAGGTATGGAAATATTTAATATAAACTGGCTTCCGCTAACTTCCTTATTGCTTGGATTCATGAATTCAAAATTCACTGACTTATGTAAAATTGTCCGCTGAATCGATTGCCGAAGACTAGAACGTTCTATATATCATATTATTCGAGTTATGGGCACATTTAGTTTTGAAAAGTGGATTTTCGAAAATTTCATGAGTCCATTTGAAGAAGAAAAAATGATTTTATACAAAAACAGACTGTTCCAGTCGATTTTTCATCCAAAAAAACCCCTCTAGACGAACTTTGAGCATTTTTTATGTCAAAAACCTATTTTTTGTCGGAAATTTGAAGCAAGGGGTAGGTATGGAAATATTTGATATAAACTGGCTTCCGCTAACTTTCTTATTGCTTGGATTTATGGACTTAAAATTCACTGACTCATGTAAAATTGTCCGCTGAATCGATTGCCGAAGACTAGAACGTTCTATCTATAATATTATTCGAGTTATGAGCATCTTTAGTTTTGAAAAGTGGATTTTCGAAAATTTGATGACTCCATTTGGAGGAGAAAAAATGATTTTATACAAAAACAGACTGTTCCAGTCGATTTTTCATCCAAAAAAACCCCTTTAGACGAACTTTGAGCATTTTTTATGTCAAAAACCTATTTTTTGTCGAAAATTTTGAAGCAAGGGGTAGATATGGAAATATTTAATATAAACTGGCTTCCGCTAACTTTCTTATTGCTTGGATTTATGGACTTAAAATTCACTGACTCATGTAAAATTGTCCGCTGAATCGATTGCCGAAGACTAGAACGTTCTATCTATAATATTATTCGAGTTATGAGCATCTTTAGTTTTGAAAAGTGGATTTTCGAAAATTTCATGACTCCATTTGAAGGAGAAAAAATGATTTTATACAAAAACAGACTGTTCCAGTCGATTTTTCATCCAAAAAAACCCCTTTAGACGAACTTTGAGCATTTTTTATGTCAAAAACCTATTTTTTGTCGGAAATTTGAAGCAAGGGGTAGGTATGGAAATATTTAATATAAACTGGCTTCCGCTACCTTTCTTATTGCTTGGATTTATGGACTTAAAATTCACTGACTCATGTAAAATTGTCCGCTGAATCGATTGCCGAAGACTAGAACGTTCTATATATAATATTATTCGAGTTATGGGCACATTTAGTTTTGAAAAGTGGATTTTCGAAAATTTCATGACTCCATTTGAAGGAGAAAAAATGATTTTATACAAAAACAGACTGTTCCAGTCGATTTTTCATCCAAAAAAACCCCTTTAGACGAACTTTGAGCATTTTTTATGTCAAAAACCTATTTTTTGTCGAAAATTTTGAAGCAAGGGGTAGATATGGAAATATTTAATATAAACTGGCTTCCGCTAACTTTCTTATTGCTTGGATTTATGGACTTAAAATTCACTGACTCATGTAAAATTGTCCGCTGAATCGATTGCCGAAGACTAGAACGTTCTATCTATAATATTATTCGAGTTATGAGCATCTTTAGTTTTGAAAAGTGGATTTTCGAAAATTTCATGACTCCATTTGAAGGAGAAAAAATGATTTTATACAAAAACAGACTGTTCCAGTCGATTTTTCATCCAAAAAAACCCCTTTAGACGAACTTTGAGCATTTTTTATGTCAAAAACCTATTTTTTGTCGGAAATTTGAAGCAAGGGGTAGGTATGGAAATATTTAATATAAACTGGCTTCCGCTACCTTTCTTATTGCTTGGATTTATGGACTTAAAATTCACTGACTTATGTAAAATTGTCCGCTGAATCGATTGCCGAAGACTAGAACGTTCTATATATAATATTATTCGAGTTATGGGCACATTTAGTTTTGAAAAGTGGATTTTCGAAAATTTCATGACTCCATTTGAAGGAGAAAAAATGATTTTATACAAAAACAGACTGTTCCAGTCGATTTTTCATCCAAAAAAACCCCTTTAGACGAACTTTGAGCATTTTTTATGTCAAAAACCTATTTTTTGTCGAAAATTTTGAAGCAAGGGGTAGATATGGAAATATTTAATATAAACTGGCTTCCGCTAACTTTCTTATTGCTTGGATTTATGGACTTAAAATTCACTGACTCATGTAAAATTGTCCGCTGAATCGATTGCCGAAGACTAGAACGTTCTATCTATAATATTATTCGAGTTATGAGCATCTTTAGTTTTGAAAAGTGGATTTTCGAAAATTTCATGACTCCATTTGAAGGAGAAAAAATGATTTTATACAAAAACAGACTGTTCCAGTCGATTTTTCATCCAAAAAAACCCCTCTAGACGAACTTTGAGCATTTTTTATGTCAAAAACCTATTTTTTGTCGGAAATTTGAAGCAAGGGGTAGGTATGGAAATATTTAATATAAACTGGCTTCCGCTACCTTTCTTATTGCTTGGATTTATGGACTTAAAATTCACTGACTTATGTAAAATTGTCCGCTGAATCGATTGCCGAAGACTAGAACGTTCTATATATAATATTATTCGAGTTATGGGCACATTTAGTTTTGAAAAGTGGATTTTCGAAAATTTGATTACTCCATTTGGAGGAGAAAAAACGATTTTATACAAAAACAGACTGTTCCAGTCGATTTTTCATCCAAAAAAACCCCTCTAGACGAACTTTCAGCATGTTTTATGTCAAAAACCTATTTTTTGTCGAAAATTTTGAAGCAAGGGGTAGGTATGGAAATATTTAATATAAACTGGCTTCCGCTAACTTTCTTATTGCTTGGATTTATGGACTTAAAATTCACTGACTTATGTAAAATTGTGCGCTGAATCGATTGCCAAAGACTAGAACGTTCTATATATAATATTATTCGAGTTATGGGCACATTTAGTTTTGAAAAGTGGATTTTCGAAAATTTCATGACTCCATTGGGAGGAGAAAAAATGATCTTATACAAAAACAGACTGTTCCAGTCGATTTTTCATCCAAAAAAACCCCTCGGCGAACTTTGGGCATTTTTTATATTAAAAACCTATTTTTTGTCGAAAATTTTGAAGCAAGGGGTAGGTATGGAAATATTTAATATAAACTGGCTTCCGCTAACTTCCTTATTGCTTGGATTTATGAATTCAAAATTCACTGACTTATGTAAAATTGTCCGCTGAATCGATTGCCGAAGACTAGAACGTTCTATCTATAATATTATTCGAGTTATGAGCATCTTTAGTTTTGAAAAGTGGATTTTCGAAAATTTGATTACTCCATTTGGAGGAGAAAAAATTATTTTATACAAAAACAGACTGTTCCAGTCGATTTTTCATTCAAAAAAACCCTCTTAGACGAACTTTGAGCATTTTTTATGTTAAAAACCTATTTTTTGTCGAAAGTGGATTTTCGGAAATTTCATGATTCCATTTGTAGGAGAAAAAATGATTTTATACAAAAACAGACTGTTCCAGTCGATTTTTCTTCCAAAAAAACCCACTCCATTCGGAGGAGAAAAAATATTCGAGTTATCTTCAATAAATTGCATAATTTTTTTCAAGATTACACGAATAGTAGTGGATTCTAAAAACCACAAATTTCAACCTTCAGACCTTAGAATGACTCGTTTAAAAAATCAAGCCAAAGGACAAGTATTGATATTCAAAGAACTTAAATGGGATACTGTAAGAATCGAGGCCAAATCTACTAAAGATAAAAATCTAACTCCTCTTAGACTAATCATTAACGAAGCTAGATGTAGGATTGTAATAAAAAAAAGATTATCTGGTAAGTACTATTTTCATATTATAAAAATATAATTTTGAATTTGGAAAGTTTGTACTTTGTTTTAGACTCATTTATTTTGGGATCAAGACTGGCAATTATTCTAAATGACTTAATGTGGTTTTTTACCGATTCGCAACTAAAAGCAGCTTTATATTTTATTGATTCTTTGACTGACTTAATCCAGAAATCAACGCAAATCACTAGGAGAACTAAGGCTGCTAGAAAATTGGAGGTATTTGAAAATATTCAACAACTTAATCCAAGCTTAGCGGTTCCAAAGGAACACAAAAAAAATATACTAAATATAACTTTATTCCTATACATATGCACGATGAACTAAATAAATTTTGAGTAAAATTCGAAAATCTTGCCTATCCATATTATGACATTTTTTGGCTAATCTTACTGGACTATATAAAATGTTTTCTTCCAATACTCCATATCTACACACACAGTATATAAGTCTGTGTAACTAACGCTCTCTTCCATATATTTAAGGAACTACCAGAATATCAAGCGCAATTATTACAAGAATCTTTGTTGGATGGTTCGGAAAAGTACAAACTTTTCGCTGCTCATGATGTTATAGAAACTTCCTATCACTTGATATCGCATCAGATAATGTTACATTTGAGCGACGATCAAGGAGGTGAGTAAATGGTAAAACCCCAGTTAAAATTAATTGATATATTTGCATATTATTTTTCAGCTGGTCGCTCATCTTATCCAAATTTAAAAAACGGAGATGCTCTACATATATGTTTGAAAAAATTCCATATAGATTACTATCCGTATCATCTTGCTAAAAGTATGGTGTTTTAACACTATTTTTTTTTAAAAAAACTAGTATTGATTTCATTTTTTAGGTAATAGGAAACATTGGCTGAAATACAATTCGAATTTCGTTCCACATGCTTTATGGCAGGAGCAAGCATTGAACTCTTTTAAAACTAGGCTGTTGAATCTTATCGATCAGCATAAACCACTGCATACTCCTTTGAATAGGCCCATGAAGGTGAATACACTCAATTTAAAAAAAAAACTTATATTATCATCATCAACAAAAGTTATGTACTTGGTAAGCATTCTAGGAAGTAGACCTGTGAACAATATGATGACCACTACAATATCTGGCCTGTTATTGGTCACCTGTTTACTTGTTATAATCTAAAATCAACTTTGGAACTGCCTGCGGATGGCATTTCTAGTAAGGGATGTATCTGGTTACTTTTCCCTTAAGTTTTGCTATTTTCTGTTGAACAATAAAAGACATGTGCCCTCCAGAATATTATGATGGTTTTTATTTTTGCAGAACCCAGACAGTGCTCTCCAAAGTCCAGAATCTAAACCTCAAGCAAATACTGAACACAGAAATAATAAGAGAAAAATTGAAATGAAAATAGCGAAACTGATGACGAGTTGTATCGTTTTACGCATCGAGGACTTCACAATCTACAAAGTAACATCTTCACAGAAGAAGGGTCTTAAAGAATTTATCTTCGGTAAGATAACTCCTAAATATTATCATAAAACTTTCATAAAATGATTCAATATTTTTATTGTAACTAAAGTTTTATCCTAAACGTTTTTTAATGGGTGCATTTCTCTAAAAAAAAACTATTTTTAAGATGTTTATTTTACAAATATGTGAAAAAATGCACTCAAAATTATCGATCGCTGATGGTTTTTGTTAATTTTTCTTCTATTTCGTTTCAATAGCTCAACATAAAAGGAAGGATAAATGTTATTATACAGGTATCTATTCCTAAAGACCGTAGTGTGAAGTAAATGTAGTTGTCAGTTAGAATATGACAATGCAAAAAGCTTTTTAGTCGAATTATCAATCGTTTAGCATAGTTGTCTAATATATTCAACAAAAATGATGGAAAGTTTGTAAAAAATAATTTAAAAGTGCGCTACAAAATTTATCTTTCATATCATGTCATATCTTTCTTTGAAATTGCCAGACAAAACAAATCACTGACATGCATTGAATCGGAACCTCTCTGTGACAAAAGACATTGCATGAGTATAGTGGGAGACACAGAATGGTGAGAAATCTGACCAGGAGAACAGTTCTATAAAGGACAAAGTTTTTTAAAGCTCTGCTATCGTGGCGCTGTGAAATTGATAGACATAGCAAATTGTGTAGACAGAAGAAGAAATTGCATAATCTGTCAGATCTTATCATTTGTAAGCATAACTGCCTGATAAAAAGGGAGACGAAAGATTCAGTTTTTGTGCTAATTGGCTGTGTAAAGAAGACAGGCTGGAGAATGTAATCTAGATTCAGAGGACCACAGTAGATCTGAAAATATATTTCTTTATATCTATTCCAATGTTTAGTGTTTCCAAATAACATCACATTTTTTGTTGTCACTGATGACCTTATTTTATGCTTCTAAAATCACCTAAAGATAAAAGAGATTCATTCTCAAAACACTATAATCAGATCTAGCAATCAAAAGTAAAATATCGTCAGTTCCAACATCAGAAATTGTTGAATTATTAGACAATTCAATCAAATACTATAAACCTGTATGTGTTAATTTAATTTCAAGATTGTATTCTATTAAATGTTACTTATTCACTTCTATCCTCGTTAATTTCAACTGTTAATGTGAAACCGATTATCTAAAATGTATCATTGTGTTGTCTAGCTTGTTTAGAACCATTTTAACCCAAAACTCTTTGGAATGTAATGTAGACTTTCCTTTATGATGATTTATTTGTAAAAATTTATCCATGACAAACAAAATGAAATATAACTTAAAATTCCACCACATCGATTACATCGACATTTCTTTTTCAGTTGACATTTTCAAAATAAACGAGAATTATTTTATTGTTGAAAAATTAAGATTTTACATCAACTGCTATGATGAGTTATATTTTATTTAATAATTACTATTCAATGCTATTTTATCAATTCTATTTTCTGAAATTTCAATTAATTAGGATAATTACCATTTTTTTGCTTTAACATTATTTTGAGTAATGCTAATACTTGTAATTTCAGATAATAGTTTACTGTCTGCTCTTTATTTCTTCCCGAAAATTCAGAAAGTTACATGTCTAATATCTAAACTTTTATGTTTGTTTTGTCTTAACAGTCACTTACCATATTTATGTTATGAAATACTTTGATAACTAGTTCGGTATTGAATTTAATCTTTTATATCTGGTCATACAGAGTTTCCAAAGTTTTTAATTCTGGTTATCAAATGGCCTTACATATCAACTGAATCATTTTTGTTCTTATGATAGTAGACTCTTAAAGCCAAGTCAAAATTCAAACTGTATTCGTATTGAACTAAGGTTATAATAATATGTATCTGTCATGTCCAAATCCAAGTGACAATAAGAGTCAACTTGTCAGTTGGTAGACATGCTCTAAGCAAATGTCAAAGAATAACTAATTTTTGGTTGAGTAATGAGTATATTAATTGGAAAAAAGTTTCTACAAAAGTTAATAATAATTCCTACTTTTAAAGTGTCTAATGAAACCAGAATTAGAAGTATAAATCTACTAACTTCATTGCTTTGGGTAGATCAGAAGTAGAGATGTGTATTAGAAACAGATACAGATACAACTGTAATACGTGAGTATACCTAAGTTATAGTTGACATTCTTCTCTTTTTTTTTCAGGTGATAGAAGTCAGTTGTCACTTCCAGTAGATTCCAATATTGTTCATGCTGAATTTACCTATTACTATTACCCTAGTGATGTTCCTTTTCCTCGTAAGTATTATTTGAATTTAAAGTGTACTACGAGTGCTTTATTTAACAGTCCCTAATGAACACATAACTGTTCCTATTTCCTATTATACAAATCGTTTTCCTATTAATTATATAATTTATTTATTGTTTTGTATTTCAGTACCTCCTCCGAAATTCTACGTTCAGTTGAATCCCATTTCAGTGATGTTTGACATCGATACATGCCTGTGGATGAACTCCTTTTGTTTGAATCTCTTCCAGTCCCTTTCCAATGCCAAAAATGACGAAGCCATTTCGTCCTACAGTTACATGGACATTAAAATCGAAGCTATCCTTCCTAGAGTAAGTATTTACATTTATAAAATTGTCAAAATTAAATCATAATCTTATTATTGAGGATTTTTATAAACTGTCATTTTCAGATTAATTTTGAGAGTGTTGTTGACCATCCAAATCAAAAAGACCGACCAAAATGCTTGAGTTTTCAAGTGACTAGAGCGACAATAACAAATATAAGAAGCTTGGAACACTCATCCAGAGCGGACTTGGCTAAATGCGTGGATTCCTTCCACATGGGCTCTCTGTTTTTCGGCTCGGAATTTCCTTCGAAACCGAACGATTTCTACGTAGTTACACAAAAATTCATCGATCACATATCAACAGTAGATAACATTCGTAACGTGCCTTCTCAAATTGATTCGTCGGTTACGGAGGATTGGGTGAGTATAATTATTACGTTACGATAAACTTGATAATCATTTTCTTCCAGATGAGTCTTTTTAGTAGAGAAATGCTATGGACTGATGCTAAAGATGTTTGGTGTATAAGCCTCGATCCGGTATGGGGTGACTTCAACGGCGCTAGAGCTATCGGCTTAGCGAAATCTGTACCGTTTTTAGACGCTCTACCAGTTACGATCTGGTTACATACTCATATGGATCCTAATTCAACCGTGAAACCTTCTGACGATAGTCAAGAACAATCTCAAATCGATGCGGATATTCATGCCCTAGTGTATATTACCAATTTAGTTAGCGTTCAAGTTAACCATTATCAATATTTGTTTCTGTTGAGACTGGCAGAAGATGCTGCGTTGTTGGCTACTTATTTGGCTCTAGATTCTGAAAGGATATTAAAGGTAAGTTATTTCCAATTAATTTTTACACTCATCTCTTTAATGTTGCAAGCTGTATGAGAATATGTGACCATTGGAATTATCTATTAATCATCGCACTTTCATGGTAAATAGAAATGTTTGCAAATGTATGCAACACAACAAACGCTTCATTGTTAATTGTTTTGCATAACCAAACGTATTGTGTGTTGCATATAATTCCATGATTTATTCTTCTTCATCTAAAAACTGCTCAACGTTTTCACTAAATAATTTTTGAAACTTTTTATCGCACTTTCATGGTAAAAAGAAATGCTTGCAAATGTATGCAACACAACAAACGCTTCATTGTTAATTGTGTTGCATAACCAAACGTATTGTGTGTTGCATATAATTCCATGATTTATTTTTCTTCATCTAAAAACTGCTCAACGTTTTTACTAAATAATTTTTGAAACTTCCGCAGTTTGTGTAATAACTGCAAGTTTGACTTTCAGGCTGAAAGCAATAGCACCATTGCAATGGGTGTTCTTATACCCCAACTGGAAGTTACGTTTGTAATGCCGTCAAATTCTCCTGGAAAGGAATCCTCTGGAGGTGATATTGAATCGGTTGTACCAGATACGTCAAGTTTAGCAGATGACATGTACATAGGTAGAGTATACGGTTACATCTTGCCTAGCTCATTCATTATTCACGTGATTTTATTTTCGTGCGGTTTTTCTTGAGAACTAACCGACTTTAGCTCTCATTTTCACCAGTTTTCTTTTGAGTTATATGATTTGGATATATTTTGTAGGCTCCACTCCATCAGTATGGCAAAACAGCTCGTTGTCCATAACCCAGATTGGTGTGAGTAAGAAACCCATAGCAAACGGATCTCCTTCTTATCAGATGGAGTTACCCATCAGCAATTCTTCAGAATATTTGCAAACTAGTCCTTTAAAATTTATCAGTCATGAAGAACAAACGATGCTACTCCAGCAAAAAGGAAATTTGAATTTACAAACAAACATAAACATGGGTGAATATTTCTTCTTCTCTTTTCAATTCCAATCACTTTTCCAAATGACCAATATATTTTTGTCAGTTGTCAAATGTCTTATGGAATAGTTGGGATATCTTTTTGTGAATGTTTTTTCCAGGTTTGACGTCGATGAGGAAGGGCTTTACCAGCTTGATGTCATCGATCGATAGCGCTTTAAAACCCAGTCCGGATGATCTTAGCGATACCATGTCGATAAGGAGCGATGCTTCGAGCGATTCAGAAAAATTCGTTCATATAAATTGTGATTTAGATATATCTGGAGCAGAGATAATTTTGGTAGTGTTCGAATTTTCCGAAAGGATTGAAGAAGCTTCCGAAGTTTTAGAAGAAGACAACACCGTAACGACGACCAGTGAACATTCTGTAACTAGTACCAGTCGTAGGAAAGATTTGGTAAGTAATTAATTATTCTTGAGGTTAATATATACAAGACTATAATTGAATTGATGAGGCTTTTACTTGTGGTAGATCCATACTGAATTATGGAATTAAACAATTTAATTTGTTGAAATCTGCATAATATTTTTCGCTAACACAGTAGCTTTATCAAACGAATGAGGTATAATGAGAAATTTCCAATTTATACAGCGTCAATACTAAATTTGAAAAAAGTGTATAAATGTGTATAAATATGGTATTAACTAAAGTATTTAACAAGTTTACGTCATTCACAACAATCCTACAGGAACATTTCTAGGTAAAAAGGTTTGATAAGGTCTAACTTCATATCGTGTGAGAAATCTATTCCCTAGTATACCTCCTAATGAAACTATCATTCTTGTTGATAACTTGCTCACTTACAATAACATTAATCCCATAATTCATTCTGATATTATAAATTTATGAAGAGTTTGTTTAAATCAAAATTATTTTCCTTTCAACGGAGAGGTTTATAGTAGTAAAGAGGGTTTGATTATGGACAACCCTCTCAGTACTCTTTTATCAGAAATTTTCATGGATAATATAGAAAAGATAATTCATAAACACCCCCTAGTAAAAAATTCGTTCACTGGCACCGATATGTAGATGACATTTTGGCTTGCTTCACTGGTACTAAGAGACAATTAGGTAACTTCATTATTTACAGTAACTCAATACATAAAAATATCAAATTTACAGTAGAAATTGAACAAAATAAGTATAAACTTTCTAGACCTTACAATTTCAAATATAAATAATAAACATGATTTTTCTATATTTCGCAAATCATCACACACAGACATTCAGTCCACCCAGTCAGTCATAAATTAGCAGCTTTCAATAGTATGATACATAGACTTTTAACAATTCCATTGAATATTGACAATTACAACAAAGAACTACATATAATAAAACAAATAGCTGTTAATAATAATTACGATCCAAATTTAATTGACAATATCATAAATAAAAAGATACGAAAACATACTCTAAAACAAGTATTTCCTTCTGATGAAAACAAAAATAACCAATTTAGAAGCTTAACATACTTTGGAATACCATCCTTAAAAATCAAATCATTTTTAGAAACTTTAGACTTGATATTTGCTTCAAAACCGATAACAAATCCAAATCTTCAAAACTAAATAAATCAGGAGTTTATGAATTAAAATGTGGTAATGACAACTGTGATAAAATTTATATAGGTAGAACTTTTAGGAATTTCAGAACACAAACCTAGCTATGACAACCAAAAATCAGATTCCAACTACTCAAACCAAGCAAACCAACAATCTTTTGATTCAAATCTTGAACCTAAATCCTTCAAATTGAATAAAAACAAATATTCAGATAAACTTCTTAACGACCAAATAGATATCAACAATTCTCCCTTATTAAACCTTTTTATTTAGAAATGTTCCTGTAGGATTGTTGTGAATGAATTTCCCGGAAAACTTGTTAAATACTTTGGTTAATCATAGTTTTATTGTTAATATCCGTAAAATTTAGTATTAAGGCACTGTATAAATTGAGAATTTCTCATTATACCTCCATTCGTTTGATAAAGCTACTATGTTAGCGAAACCTGTCACAATTTTAAATTTAAATATTATATAGATTTTAACAAATTTAATTGTTTTATTCCATCAAAAGTTTTATCCAACTTTTTTGTTTGTAGGTGTCCGTATCGACGTTCAAACTTAATAAAATAGAATTTGTTTATCAATCACTAGGCTTCCAATCTTCAATGAAAATACAACTAAGCAATTTACTGTGTGATGATTGTTCTTCTATATCTTGGGATGAATTACAGGTAAAGATCTATAACGCACAAAAGCAAAAAAAAAGTTGCTTGGAAATATTATTGTTAATTTCTTGTTTAATTTATAGAACAAATTTGGTACGAGATCACGCGTATGGACGTGCAATCCTCCAAACGATTTCACGACTCCTAAAGTAAAATTACGCTTAGATCACGATTTGGTTATTATTAAGTCTGATATGCTAGAGATGGATTTGACAAATAGAGATACTTTCGCAAAATTATTTACGGATTTAATTACCATTAACGTTAAGGATTTGATATTAAATCTCAATATGAGTACCGTTACCGGCTTAGCTGATCTGGTTGAAGATGAAGTTATTCCTATTCCTCTTCCAATAAAAGTAAGTTTTTTTCTTTTTTATTTTTTGGGGAATTAAACTAAATGAAAATTAATTTTTTATCCTTATTTGACACAACGAAAATGTTGACAACTAGACATTCAAAAATATTAAATTTTGTTATAAAATTTTTATTAAGGTCCATTCATAGTAGATCATATCACTGGCAAAATATGAAATAGGATATTTCATTTTATGACATTCCAACGATATGATAGTCTACTGGGGCCATCCATAAAGTACGTCACACGAATTTTAGGAATTTTGAACCCCTCCCCCCGTCCTTGTCACAGGTTGTCACATTTTTATAACCCCCCCCTCCTGATGTGACGTCACACATTTTTTAAATTTATGTATGTATTTAAAAATAATCGAGAGAAAACAGCTATTTTCATGTTTTACCTATTTTTATTAAATAATAATCTAATAAAATCAACATAAAGTCCAACATTTCATAAAACCGAAAAAACAAACTACTAGTTTAACATGTGACGTCACAAAAGTATTGACCCCCCCATGCCCCTTGTCACACGATGTCAGACTTCGGTGATACCCTCCCTCCCCATTAACGTGTGACGTACTTTATGGATGGCCCCTACAATGGAATTCAGTGAAGTGCACGTTCCAGGAACGGTTTTTATTGGGATAGCGCGTTTTTTTCGCTTATATTGGAAATGTTGTTAATAAATCGCATTTGTTGTTACTTCTTTTGTGTATGATTATTTTTGTTTTCAAAATATGTATACTCAGTTTTGTGATTTTGTTTTGTGAAATGTGTATCGATTAACAACTATTCAAATTATAAATCATAAGAAAACCGGTAATTGATTATTGGAAATTTGTCTTTCTAACATTGGTAACCAAATTTGACTACATTTGGCTGAAATACTAGCTACACATTTATCTGCATTTAGTTGTATTAAAGCTCTTTCTTTGATTTTTCGTCTTTTATTATTGGCTCCTTTCAATATTATTTTTGTTGAATCCCATTGAATTTGATGACCCTCTTCCCAAGCATGTTTAAAGAATTCCCTATTTTTGATATACTTTTTGTGTTCATTTATTCGTACTTTTAATGGTCTAGATGTTTCACCTAAATAAAATTTATCGCATTCACAAGATATTTGATATATGCAGTTTTTCTGTAAACTTATCTTATTGCTTATATTCCCTATGCTCAACAGGGAGTTTTATCATGTTGTTTTATTCAGTTTGAGGTTATATTCAAATTTAAAGTCAATTAAGGGTATATTTACATTCAATTACGCGCGTGCTTAAGTTTGAAATTTTCTCGCTTGACATATGACGTCTCCATGTATCCATTTACATTGAAAATTTCAAGCTTAAGCAAAAGTAAAATTTTCAATGTAAATGGATACATGGAGACGTCATATGTCAAGCGAGAAATTAAGCACGCGCGTAATTGAATGTAAATGTACCCTAAAGATTCCCAACCTAAGCTACCTCAACAAACATCTCTTAAAGTCACTATGACAATAATTTAATAATCAGACAAAGATGGCAGATGTGTTGGTTATATCTGTCGTTGGGATTTTTTTATTTGTTTGTTACTCACTGTACAGGGTAGCTTTAAATGTTTGTTTTATTTCAAGATAACGTTAGATAATGTGAAAATCCACTTAATCGAAGACAGACCTCCAGTGAATATTACTTCTCCAGGACCAATTCCAATAGATTTGAATATAACCAGCATGTATATAACTCGAACAGAAGATGGAGTGTTCAATTTGTTCCCTTCTATCAAGACTGTATCTTCAACTAATGGTAAATATAATAATCCAAATGGTTAGAAAAATATTTTTTGAGGGTGAACCGGTACAATTCACTTAATCTACTTTTATAGCTTGTCGAATTTCTGCTGTCTATGTTGTTTTCTGTAAAGGTCGACGAAAATATATGTTTGCGTGTTTACAGGTCAAACCTCTAAGAAAGATTTAACGAAAGTAGATAGCGTAACTTTAAATAATGAAGATCTGAGAAGACTGATGACGTTCGAGAGAATATCGGAAGAGAACCGCCTCCTTCGGAAATCAAAAGAAGAAAGTGATAAAGATAAAGATGTTTTACTAGAATATTTGAAAAAATCACAAGACGAAGTGACGCGGCTTCTGAATGAAAAGCAAAATTTATTAGATGAAATTAGACGACTTCAGCATCAATGGAACGGTTCTAAGAGATAGCAATGTTGTTTCGATTGTACAAAGTGTTTCTGCAAAGATAATCCTACTGCGCTGTAGTTGTGTATCTATAGCATGGTGCCCAGGCTTCTAGGTTAGTCGAAAAGGATGTCTGTCACTACGTGCTTAGTTTAAATGTGATATTAGAAGATTGGAACTTTAAATTCACTGCTGATTTCATTTTTGTTCAGTAAAAACTTATTGATTCCCAAAAATATGTATTAAAAGTAAAATGGAATGTCAGTTTTCCATAAAAAATGGTATTCAGTATGTAAATAACCTTCAATTTAAAGCTCTTCATCACAAACGTACCAAATAACTAATTTTTTCACAGATCTATGACTTTAAGTGACATAATAATTCGATATAAAGGGACAACCATCTATTAACTTTCCAAATTTTTATTACTTTTAATTAAAAAAAGCACCAAATTATCACACTGTATATATATTATTAGAATATATTTCTATTGTCTACGTGTATTTATGTGTGAATTGTGTATTTTGTGCTGCTTAATAGCTTATCGTATTGAACAGTTTTTGTGTCGTATACTTGTCACTTGTCATTGAGTTATATAAAGCAGTGAATTTAAAGTTTGCCAATTGTTTGTCGCAAATTGGATTATTCAATAATATACAAATAAGGTAAGATAAAGTAATCCTTTTTTTAAATACTTGATAATATTCGAGTTCATATTCTTTTCTTCATGTTTTGTGACTGACAGTTGAACTTTTAATTTGTAATCGGAAGTGGAGATGTCGCGGTTAGAAGCTGTTGGTTTCCAAATGGATCATTGCCACAATGTACCCTCAAACTACACATTTTTCAACTCTCTGACGGCATTTCTTTTGCAAACATTGCTACAAATAACAAACACTACAAATTTATATTTCGAAAGACTCAATTTTGTACCTGGACCAATATAAAATTCATTATCAATCTCCAGAACCCCCAATCTCATTTTTTTGAATTTGCTATTTCTTAACTCTGCTTTCAACTATAGAATTCCCTTTCAATTTCGAACAAAAATCCTTTAGATTTTCAGTCATAGTGTAGATATACCACCCCGTTTAACTTTGAAATGTAATTCAATATCCTTCGTGGCATATAGTCACGGAAGTAGTTGTTAATAAACCAAATGCAGACATTGGTATTTATATCGATCCCAAAAATTTGAATAAGTCGATTAAATGTGAGCATAATTTTTATTTAAATTCGCTTTTCTTACCTTATTTTATACTTCTATATTTGGATTTTTGAATTGTCATATTTTCAATGGCCAATGAAGCTGGTGCTATTTTCCTGCGGGTCGGGAAAATTATATCATTTGAAAAAAAAAATTCAAAGGGAATTTGCAATACGAGACTAGTTTGATAGGTCAGTGACTTTTTGAACTTTCTGCGCAGTAAAATTAAATCCAACACTGCTCACGTCAACTGTCATTTGTAAATAGACTACTGTCAAATTTTGATAAAGCTGTGACATTTTATTTGTCTTTGAAAACAACTTAAACAACAACCTCGTGAATTTAAAGGGAAAAATTAATATTTTATGACATTTGACAGTGACAGTTGTGTAAATGACAGTTGACAAGCAGTTTTGCGTTAAAAGTCAGTGACTTATCAAATCGTTTAATAATAATGATTGAGGATATTTGATGTATACCTATCTCAGTTGTGTAATTGTTGGAACAAATTCGTAATAATTTTATGTACGACATCATTTTTGAAAAACAATATGGTGTGTGCTGCTGTTTTTGCTAATATTTTTCACAAGTTTAAAGTTGCATTAAAAAAATTAGTTACATTAATAAGGTTTTGATGAGAATAAGAATAATATTTAGCGTTTTGGGTGTAGCAAAGTCTTCCTTTATACTGATCCTTGATAATTTAAGCAGTATAAAAAGGCAAAAGCAAAATGTCAAATAAATTCATAAAACTGTCAAATTACTTAGCGTTCTTTTGCTGGAGCCAATATATTTTCTCATTTGAACTACTTATATCAAAATTTATTAAAGTAAATATATTTTAGCGACTTTAAACTTGTAAAAAATTACCTCATTTTAATATTTTTAAACTTTTATTTTAAAAGATGTGAAATTTATTGTACAATTTATCTAGATTAGAGCAATTAAATTGACATGCTATTGTCGAGTGATACAATTTTGTCTTATTGCATTCTTTGCTCGTGTCGTTATTTCAGCTTGGAGGTCAGAAAATAAGATTTGACAGCCCGAGAGCAACATAACATAACAGAACATATTATGACGTTTAATTGAAAAATGCACGTCAAATGTCCATCTTTGGACCTTCATTTTGTGGAATTTATATCAGTTAATTTTAATGAAAAAAGTAGTTGTACGCCTATGCAACGCGGTGACCCACCTAAAAGTTTCACCACTATCCAAACCACAAAACTTGGATAAACAACCAAAGGTATTCGCAATTTGTGAATAACATCATTAACATCGGCGCTACTGTACACAATGAACCATTTTTATTCTCGATAAATTTAATTTATACTCCAAATGGAATTATGACGATTTTAAAAATTATTAAATTTTAATACCTGGCCTAAATCTTTTTTCACTAACCGGACTATTGCAATAGTGACAGTAGTATAGAGCACGTGTCCGCGAAAATACGAATTTGATTGGTAGCAACTTTTATCAAGTTCGCCGTGATGTACATGAAAGTGTCTAATTTTTTTTGACAAAAAATGTATAGTTTTTTCTGAAAAAAAAACTAGTTATTTGTAGTTTGTGATTAATAACGAATAGAACATTTATTCCGATGAATTTATATTATAAAGTGAATATTACATATTTTAATATTCGGTTTTCAAAATGAATTGGTTTTTCGCGTGCGTCTAAAAACGGTTTTAATAAAGTTGTGTCGTATACGCGAAAAATAAATCGAATTTAAGTGAAAAAACTTTGAAATATGTGGACAATTAGTGTGTACATATATCTGGAGGAGATAATATGGAGATGGAATTGACAATGCAGCTTGAAGGTAATTTTTTTATTCATTTAGCTTTTGAGATATAATTTCTCGGTAATTGTGCAGAGCACTGTCTTCTTGATTTTGACAAAAAATGTTATATATGGTTCATGTTCATACAACAGCCTTTTTGGTGTGCGTCATCGTTTGTGACGTATATTCGGGTTTTGGGTATGTCGTTTATTTTATTTGCTATTTTGACACATATCTAACCCTAAATTTGATAAATAAAATCATCAGGATCGCATTCAGCAAAATTCGATAAGGTTACGAAATTAATAGTTACCAGCTTCTTTTTCTAACTGAAAATACTTGAGAACTTTCAAAATGCTAATGTTTTCCGTGTATCTAGGCATATTTTTGTATTATTCGAATAAATAATACAATAATATTCATATTAACTTTTCATAAATAATAATTGTCCGTGAACAACAAAGTACAGACCTGACAAGAACTGTCAGTGGGACAGTAGAAAAGATGTCAGACACATTGACAATACGAAAGGTATATCTGCATGCCTATTTTAAATAAAGAAATTTCTCACGATTGATAGGTCGCGCTTGCGCTTGATCTGAATATCAACCAATCAAATTTTGGTAAGTCAATGATTAGGATTGACGTTTGTAATAAATTTAAACGAATCATTATCGCGATATTTTGATTAGGATTAATCAAAGACCTGACTTTTTTGCATTTCTTTCCACGTAATGTGTTAGAAAGACATAAAAAAACGATGACGCACACCAAAAAAGCTGTTGTATGAACCATATCTCCATATTCTTTACAATGCCAATATCAATTCAGTTTATATTTTGTGGCAGAGGTTAATTGTTTTAAGGAATTTCAATGTCTTTAGAATTTCAGCGGTGCAATTTAAAAGTTCTTTCAGGTTCGGTCTTAGGTCTAGGCGCTTGTATGTATGGTTCATACAACAGCCTTTTTGGTGTGCGTCATCGTTTGTTAATGTCTTTCTAACACATTACGTGGAAAGAAATGCAAAAAAAGTCAGGTCTTTGATTAATCCTAATCAAAGTATCACAATAATGATTCGTTTAAATTTATTACAAACGTCAATCCTATTCATTGACTTACCAAAATTTGATTGGTTAATGTTCAGATCAAGCGCAAGCGCGACCTATCAATCGTGAGAAATTTCTTTATTTAAAATAGGCATGCAGATATACCTTTCGAAATGTCAATGTGTCTGACATCTTTTTCTACTGTCCCACTGACAGTTCTTGTCAGGTCTGTACTTTGTTGTTCACGGTCAATTATTATTTATGAAAAGTTAATATGAATATTATTGTTATATTTATTCGAATATTACAAAAATATGCCTAGATACACGGAAAACATTAGCATTTTGAAAGTTCTCAAGTATATTCAGTTAGAAAAAGAAGCTGGTAACTATTAATTTCGTAACCTTGTCGAATTTTGCTGAATGCGATCCTGATGATTTTATTTATCAAATTTAGGGTTAGATATGTGTCAAAATAGCAAATAAAATAAACGACATACCCAAAACCCGAATATACGTCACAAACGATGACGCACACCAAAAAGGCTGTTGTATGAACCATAGTGGTGTATTTCTGGCAGTCGGTGAGGATATGCTTAACGGTTACAGCACTATTGCAGTAACGGCAGACAGGTAGGTTTTCAGAAGACATCAAGTAACCGTGGGTGTGTCTGGTATGATTGATCCGCAATCGTCTAATGACAGTAGCTTCTCTCCTGGTTAAGAAATCGAAGTAAAGACAGCCGATTAATGGTTGTATATCGTGAAAGGCTGTTTTGCCCGGACTTTTTGAATAATAGTTTTACGTCATCTGGGAGTTGGAACGTTGTTATGTTGTTATGGTGATGGAAGAAGAGGCCATAGATAAAAAAATACTTGAAGAGGCATCTTTAGCATGGTAGTCAACGTTTTCATTTCCAGTAATTCCAATGTGAGATGGGAGCCAAATAAGACAGACTTACATCACGAGCTGAGAGAGTTTGATATATGTCATGGATGTTTTAAACTATTGGATGGTCAGTAAAGATAATATTGAGTGAATTAAATGGAGGAAAATGAACCGGTACAAATGGCGACGCGTTTGACAGGAGAAGAGATTTCATTAATGTCACAAAATTTTTTTGTCAAAATTCAGAAGCCTCCGTGTTCTGCATACAATGTACAATTTGCCGTATCTTTTGCTATGTGGGCTGTTATATTTTATGGTTTACAATATTTCATCTCTAAAATTTTGGTGTCTATAGAAATCTTTTTATTCGTGAAACTAAAGAATGGGAATGAAATAAGTACATAAACATTTTATTGAAAACTTTTATTAAAACTATAGAAACATTCTTATTATTTATTTTTTTTCAAACAGCTCATTCTTCATTCCGTTTTTCAGCAAAGTATTTATTTCTGTGGCAACCAATTCGTTTTCTAAAATTGTCAAGTGATTTCCTTCAAAAACTTTTGTATTTATTGGAGATTCGGTTATTTTGGATAATGCATAATCATCTTCAATATCCTTGGTGGTTTGTATGGTTGGTTTAAAAAGCGTTACTTGCGATTTTAATTTATCAAAAGATTGTGTGTAACTGCCACATAACAGTGTCCTATTGTATAATCCGTTCGCTAACGATCTTTGGTACGCTAGTGTGTCGGGAGATGTGATAACTTTTTTCATAACCTCTTCACCTAGATCCAATCGTTCATTCCAACTACTGCAATTGAATATTGCTTCCTAAAATATATAACTATTATAAACGTTGCTTTTAAATCATATGAAATTATTAGTAGGAACCAGAGTACCTGAATTATTATTGAATGGACTAGTTTCGTGAGTCTTCAATCTTTATAACTGACTTTACCGAACTATGCAACCAATTATACACTTGGCTATCTGTTCTCTCATTTTTTGTCAATGTTGCGTTGGATTTAGCTTCTTGTTAGTTTTATATAAGCTACTTGATAATATAAACGTATATTTTCTTACAATTGTGTGACATGGTTACTACTTTCGTCATGAATATTTCCCCCCAAGATTTTGGATGAATATATAGGTACACTTTATAAGCTTAAATATTGATTTTTTCTCACCTTTTGGTTTAATATAATATCTTTTGGTACATAAAACGACAATAAATGACATATTATGGATGTTTCAAAAATGCTGTCAGAATTTTGCTTGAAAATTTCCAATAAACTTTTCATAAGTACTTCTCCTCCATCAATAATTATCAGATTTCCAACATAACCTTTCGATTCTAAAATGTTCACTATTTCTGCAGCTATTAGTGATCCAAAAGAGTATCCAATTATTGTAAACCTTTCGTTTATCTTGAGCTGTTGCTCGACTTTCTAAAAACAAATATAATAATAGTAACTAATGTTACTATTAAGTCACATGTACTTACTGGTATTAATGATTGCACTATATCATCAACGTTTACAAAATCATTCTTCTCCCAATATTGATACGCTATTACACGAGCGTCTAATTGTTTCGCGAGAGGAGTGAAAATTTTAGAGAACCCTTCAATACCCGGGAACATCAATACCTTCGGTTCATCTGAGTCTTCTGCTAGATTTGATTTCATAATTACTTCTGGAGTTCTCACTTCCCCTTCTTCACTGGTGTTGGTGAAAATGAAGCCCCAAACGTTCGTTTCGACTTCGTCTTGCGCTAAGCATCGTTTTTCTTGAATTTCTTTTAATCTGAAATGTTCAAATATTGGAAACATTTTATTACTTATACTATGTTAGTAGAGTCGACTTTATAAAAAGGAGGTTTTTAGGTAAAGTGTCTTTTCCAACTATAAGTGGCCCATTAATATATTTTTTTTATGTTCATGCAAAAAAAAACAAAACTTTATTAAGCTCTATTTAGCTCCATTCTTCTTTAAAAATGATTATGAAACATAAATATTTTCACCTACTTAGCTAATGTCATTGTTTTCATATCTTTTGGTGTGAGGAATATTTCGAATTCTCTTTCTAATGTTTGCTTAATTTCTACTCCGGTCATGGAATCCATTCCTAATTCTGGAAGGGTTAAATGGTGACTTACTTGCTTAGCGTCGGTTAAACCTGGAAAAAGAAATATTTTTTAATAGAAATTTTTAGTGAAATCTCAATTTAACTCACCTAAAATACAGAGTACAGTGTCTACTATATTGTCACAAGATTCTAAACCTCCACGTTTTTCAGCGACTACTATACTGGATAGTATTGTGGCATCTTTTTGTCTCAATAAATTATTCAGGACGTTCAAACAGGAAGCGATTTTTTGTTGTAAGGTTCCGCCAATCTCTAATTGAACATGTTCTTCTTGCATTTCGGCCACTAGACCAACCTATTACAAGAAATAAGTTATTTTTGAAGTGGAAACTCCTGCTTTTATGCAACACACAATACTTTTGGTTATGTAACACAGCTAGCAATGAAGCGTATATAGTGTTGCATTTATTCGCATAAATGTATATCTACCAATGACGTTAGATAAAATTTGTGTTCTATCATTGATTTGTAAAAATTCCCATTTATCATGGACATACGATAAATATTTTTAAAAGGGTTGGTTATTTGTACAAATTTCCTCTCATTTTAGGCATATGATGAATCTTTTCTTTGGGGAAATTTTTTTGCAAAAATTTGATACAATTTCGCATCAAGAAACAACACTAAAATAGTTATATGTCCAATATTCTTACATCTGCTATTGCTCCCCATTGAATTGCCATCGCTGGGTACCCATCTTTTTTCCTTTGTTCACATATCCTTTCCATAACCGAATTCGACATTCCATAATTAGTTTGTCCTGCATTTCCTCTACCACATGATACCGAAGAAAATACCACAAAATCGCTGGAATATTATAAATTATTTTGGTTATGACAACAGTGTAAATAAATTTAGACTCACTTGAGTTCGGGACATAGCTCTCTTGATAATTTGTCCAAGTGAACGGTAGCCACTGCTTTCGGTCCGAATGAAGTGGCAAATGTCTCTTCCGTTTGATTTTCGAAGACCGCATCTGCCAGAATGACAGCCAAGTTGAAAATCGAATGAACTGCTCCCAATTTATTTGCTTCTTGCAGAAGATTCCTACATCCTTCTTCGGTGTAAATGTCATCTTTAGATATATGTACTATTGTACCATACGATTCCCAAATTCTAGAAATTTACAAAATGTTTTACCTTCCCAGTTAATAATTAAAAAAAAAAATTTTATGGTACTCACTTGACTCTCATTTTTTGATATCCCGTCGAAATTCCTTTTCTTGATGTAAGTACTAAATTCTTAGCACCTTTAAGTACCAACCAGTCTGCTAACTCTAATCCGAAACCACCCAAACCACCAACAATAACGTAAGTTTTTTCTGGATAACAAAAGTATCTAAAAATAAAGATTTATCAATAGACTAGATATTATGTCCTTATTCTTTCCCCATACTTTCTTTTTGATTAAACTTTTTACAATTGATAATCTTTAATAAACATGGTCGTAGAAAAAATCATGAGTGTACTACTGATGTACCAGGTCGAAAAATAATGTACAGTGTTCCTGAAAACTATTTCAACAAGGGAGATTTTATTTTAAGCGGATAAAGGTAAAGTTATGAAATTCTAGGTTAACTCTTTCCCTTTATCCGCTTGACGCCAGACTTTCCAGACTTTGGATAAACATTATTAAAAAAAAGATTAATAGCTACCTTGGAATTCCAGAAAATTGTTCGCATACTCCTTTCGGTGCTTTTTCCTCTTCGCGAATTTGTACAATAACTTTTCCTATGTGTTTTCCAGTAGCCATGAATCTAAAAGCTTCTTCGACTTGATTGTATTCGAAACAAGTTACTGGTAAAGGTACAACAAATTTTCCTACATTCGATACCAATATGCTAGCAACCGCATGTTTCATTTCCGGTGTACATGTGAAAAGTTGATCTAACATAATACCATGGAAGCTAGCCTCTTTTCTTAACAGAGACATTTTCAGCTCATTATTGTTGCTGAAATCGAACTTTCCTATTTCAACGAAGCGCCCTCCTCGAGCTAGACATCTGAGGGAAGCTTGTAGTTTTTCTTCAGCCAAAGAGTTCAGTACCAAATCAACACCTCGATTGCTCGTGTGTTTTCGTATCATGCGTTCAAAGGACAAATCTCTGGAATTTCCGATGTGCTCAGCTAAAATGAATTTACTGTTATAGATTATTTCAATAAACACTTGTTAGTTAGGAGATTATTGCAAACAATAGCTCACCTTTAAGTTGTGGAAACGTTTTAAGTAAATATTCTCGTTTTTCAGCGGTACTAACTGTGGTAAATACCTTACTGCAACCATGGTACAAAGCTAATCGTATGGCTGCTTGGCCTATTCCACCTGTACCAGCGTGAATGAGAATACTATCACCTTTTCTCAATTGAGCTCTCTAAAATAAAACAACAATAATTAAAATCTAGCATTCAGTAAAAGTAAAGCTAGAATAGTCTATATTTCCTATCCTATAAAATTATGTGACTTACAAGTAATAATCCATAGATTACAGTTCCGTAAACGACTGGAATTGTGGCTGCCTCTTTTAAAGTTATCGAATCGGGAACGTCGAACAATAAATATTCATCTGCTAACATTAAAGTTGACATTGCTCCTTGAGGTACCATTCCCATTACTCTTCTACCACTACAATATATTTCTTATTTTAGTCAGCTAATCTAGTTTAATTAACCGGTTGAATTAGCTAAACCAGTTTAGTTAACTGGTTAAACTAGCTAAATTAGATTAGTTAACCGGTTAAATTACCTAATTTAGTATAGTTAACCGGTTAAATTAGCTAATCTGGTTTAGTTAACCGGTTGAATTAGCCAATCTAGGTTAGTTAGCCGGTTAAATTAACCAAACTAGTTCAGTTAACCGGTTAAATTAGCTAATCTGGTTTAGTTAACCGGTTTAATTAGCCAATCTAGGTTAGTTAGCCGGTTAAATTAGCCAAACTAGTTCAGTTAACCGGTTAAATTAGCTAATCTAGTTTAGTTAACCGGTTTAATTAGCTAAACCAGTTTGTTAATCGGTTAAACTAGCTAAATTAGATTAGTTAACCGGTTAAATTAGCTAACCTAGTCTAGTTAACCGGTTCAATTACCTAATTTAGTTTAGTTAACCGGTTCAATTAGCTAACCTAGTTTAGTTAACCGGTTAAATTAGCCAATATAGTTTAGTTAACCGGTTAAATTAGCTAAGCTAGTTTAGTTAAGGGAAAATTTTAAATAAAAGAAATCGTACTTACTCTTTGGTGTAACCGGAAAATTCAAATCCTTGGGTACACTCTTGTTCTAACCTATTGGAAGTAATAACATCTACACCTATCTTTCCAGAAGCTGTCATAACATCTCTAAAATTCAGAGATGAGTAATGTATATGTACTATTTCTTTCTCAGGTGGAACTGGGATGTCACTTCTTAGATTATTTTCGATCCATCTTAAGCTAGACAAATCTCCTTTAACAGTGGTATTAACGAAACAATGTTCTGACTTGATATTTTCTAATTGATCCAATTTCATGTGTCTGTAAGTTCCCCAAGTATTATTTTTCCAAACGTTGACGGCCATATTTTTATCGAGTTGCTGTTTGTAAAAATCACTTTCCTTACTGAACTCTTCAGCTTCGTCCACAACAAATAGGCCTCGAATATAAAGAGATTCCGGCTCCCTTCGAAGACAGTTTACCAAGCCTAAGACTCCATTCAAAGGTTTATGTTGAGCATATAATAAAACGTTGTCATTTTTTTTTGCTTTTATTATATCTTGTAACGATTTGATCCATTCGAATTTTTCCGAAGAGGATACGTCAATAGCAACGAGCTCTTTGGTTTTGGAATTTTTCTTTAGGAAAACTATAGTTTCCTCGGGTGTATTGTGGATAGTGAATATTGTGAAGTCGTTTATCGTTGCTTCTGTTATATTACTGTCTAATTGTGCGGGCTCACGAGATATTATAAAGCAGTTATCTTTTAAAGAATTATGAGCTGTTTTCAATATCTGAAACAATAGTAAAATCCTTAAATAATGTAGCCAAAATCGTTTATCATTTGTTGGAATTTCGGACGAGAGAAATAGTCGCTTGAAATTTCTTTTTTTTTGTGGAAAAACAACTTACCGCCGGTCTTTTTAGAAGCCGTGAACCAATAATCAAATTACATTCGGTTTCGTTACAGAGCTCTTTTTCTTCGATTTGAATAGTTTCCGGAATGTCTTCCAGCTTTAACTTTGACAGTATTTTAGATATAGGCTGAATAAGTGGCTGGTCTTCAAAGGCGGAATGAATCAATGGAATTATGGTTGAATTTGGTTTTGTGAATTCATCAATAATCTCGACACATTTGACTTTTTTAATTAATGTATTTTCGAGGAAAACTTGCATATTTACTCTGATTGACACGTCTAGTTCAAGTGAAGCTATATTAGGAACGAATTGGTGCTTTTCAAGTACCGGTATTCCTAAATCTTTTCTTCTTGATATAGAACTGGCGATTAATCCGTTAATTTCCATATGTCCGCATCTAAAAGTATTGAAAGTATAGCATTGTTAACCTGAACCTGTTTAGTTAACCGGTTGAACAAGCTAAACTAGTTTGGTTAACTGGTTAAATTAACTAATCTGGTTTAGTTAACCGGTTAAATTAGCTAATCTAGTTTAGTTAACCAGTTAAATTACCTAACTTAGCTTGGTAACCGGTTGAATTAGCTAACTTAGTTGAGTTGAATGGTTAAATTGGCTAACCTAGTTTAGTCAACCGGTTGAATTAGCTAATCTGGTTTAGTTAACTGGTTAAACTAGCTATTCTAGTTAAGTTAACCGGTTAAATTAGCCAATCTAATATAGTTAACCGGTTAAATTAGCTAATTTAGTTTACTTAACCGGTTAAATTAGCTAAACAAGTTTAGTTAATCGGTTAAACTAGCTACACTAGTTTTTCTACTGTCCTACACACCAAGAAGGTTCATTTGCTTTGATTATAAAATTCTTACCGTAAATCTCCTGTATCTGGATTGATATAAACAGGAAGAAGAGGTTCTTTCTGGTTTGCCAAAAAACTTTTATTTATCCATTCCAAATGGGATTTAGCTGGTATGGTCATTCGAGCTATGTAAGTAGGTACATACAATAAGCTGGTATCTGATTGGAAAATTTTCATTTGCAGCATATTATCCATAAACGAAATCCAATTATCGTTCCATAGTATTAGACCAACGTTATGTTCCGGACTGAACTCTTTTATGTTTCTGAAGTCTCCTCTACAATTTTAATTTACTCGTATATATTCAATCTTTGAGGTTAGGGGATCTATACGAAGCTGCTAGTTTTCGACTGATTTCGCAAATAAGGTTATTCGTCGGAAAATACGCTGGCTTTTCAGAGAAAAAATGAAAAAAATGGTTCCTACCACCACCTAAAACACTATTTTCCCACTACTAGTTGTGAAGTTGACAATTATTGCTTCTTATAGCCATTTGATAAGTTGAATGTCTCTATTAGTGGTTAATAATGTTTTCTATTATTAACCTAGGTCAATAATGGACTAATTAAAATATTTTTAGTATGTGGAGATAGTAATACAACAAAAACTGGTGCAACATGATTTTGTTTGCTACATGAAATTACCTATCCAGATAAAATTATTTGAATTTAAATGCCATTAGCTTAAAATCCGCGCTCAACCAAAACTGACTGATGACTGATGACATATAAGGAGTACGGTCATAATCTATGGAGGGAAAACAGACAGTGTACTTGTCGGTCAGATGACGAAGTAAACGCTTCTTGTTTTTCTGGGAAAAATATACCAAAATAATCTTCAAATTAGTTGAGTACCTAACATTTATTTTTTGCAAAATCTGTCAAAAACTGCGTATACTTCACTTTGAGTACTGGGCCTTTGACGACTCCATGTCTTTTACTTATACTTACGAATAATTGTATCCTCTAAGTCGTAACACTTTATAAACATCCTTCGATGACAAATTATTCGGACTAGAAGGAATATTATTAAATCCATTAAAAGTTTTATAATCATGATCTCTCGAAAATATTTTTCCTGTAACCACCATAGAACCGCCTTCGACTATCTCAAAATTACCGGAAAATCTGTTGATGGTTATTTCAAATTTCACGTGGCCTTTCTTGGCAAGTGTTGTAGCCCTCAAAAATTTGACATCTTCAAATACGATGTGCTTAACGTACACTGGTACATCTTCTATAACTGCTAAAGTTTCCCATGCAAGAAACAGGTATCCCGTAGCGGGGAATAAGGTTCTTCCTATAAGATAAATGGGAAGGAGTATTAAACATATTTTGGTAGTACCGGGTGTTCCAGAAGTTTCTCACTGAAATTCTTGTCTTACCGTCAATGACATGTCCTTGGATGAACGACCATTGCTGATCTGACAATTGAACGGTTACTGATCTAGAGCCTTGTTGAGCTGAGTTTGCAGCTTCCACGTTATATAAAGGTGCGTACCAACTACGATCATGCTTCCATCTAATAAACGGTGATATCATTCTGGTACCTTTGCTCACTGGAAATTCGATTTCTGGATACATTTTTGCTAGTTGTGGATTGTATCCATTCACGTATAAACTGCGAAGAAAAATTAAAAGCAATTAACGTAAACATCATTTGACATTTCCTATATAATTATTGTCTATTGCTGGTACTTTTGTGACAGTAAAACACTATTTTTTCTACATATTCTGTGAGGTAAGTACTTACTTTCCAACGGTCTTCAACAATCCTTCCAAGTAATTATCATCTTTTGGTGGTACCAGAGAAATAACTTTAATTTCCTCTATATTAATATTGAAATTTGGAATGGTACCGAACGTTAATATTATAGAATCTCGTTCTATGTAGTCGAATTTATCAGAAAAGTTCTGTAATAGAGCATTCACGAAGTAGTCTGCGGATCCAAACTTATCGAAGTCTTTACCAGTTTTTCCAATCTGCGGTTTTTCCAGAATATTGGATAAGTTTGCCAATAGTTGTTTCCCTGGAATAAATGATAAGTACTGGAATATATTGAGAATTATACAAGGTGTCCCATTATAAAGTAACAAAATTTGACTTACATTTGGAAAATCTTGACATTGTTCCATAAAAAGTTGAATATTTCCATAAAAAATTGGGCAAATGCCGATAATGTACACATTTTTGAAAAGGGGAAAAAAAGGACTTTCAGATGTTTGAGGTTTTGTATTTAAAATATAATCTCGTTTCAAACAGGGTCATTTTTTTCGGGGCTTTCGTGAAAAATTTAACATTTGGCAACTATGTCAAAAGAAACTTGAAGGAAATATGAAAAGTTCAGCGAAAACTATGGCGTGCCGTTTTGGTATAATAACATAGTTTTAAAAACAAAAATAAAAATATCTCTCGTATCAAAAATGTTAACTTATTCCGTAATTATTCTGTTAATGAATTAAAATTATGTATTTTCATAATTTTAATATACACATTGCCATTATGAAAAACATAATAGAAACTGCCGATTTAAAATCATGAAAAACATAATAGAAATGCAGGAATTGAAATTATGAAATACATAATAAAAATTCGAATTCGAATTCTTATTATGTATTGAGACTTTGTCTATTGGTATTTCAATGCAAAATTGTAGGTAATAATCAATTCATAATGGAAATTGAATTTCTATTATGTTTTTCATAATTTTAATTCTTTCATTTCTATTATGTTTTTCATAATTTTAAATCGGCAGTTTCTATTATGTTTTTCATAATGGAAATACTTGTATTATTATTATGAAAAACATAATGTAAATTCAACTATTTAAATTATTGAAAACATAATAAAAATTCGAAAATTAATATTATGAAAAACATTATACAAATCCAAGAATTAAAATTATTGAATGAATAAAACAAAACGGATTTGTATTATGTTTTTCATAATATTAATTCTCGAATTTCTATTATGTTTTCAATAATTTAAATAGTTGAATTTCCATTATGAAAAACATAATAGAAATGACCGATTTAAAATTATGAAAAACATAATAGAAATTATATTTCTATTATGTATTGAGGTTGCCTAACCTGCAGTAATGCATGCATCCGAAAGTGCGAAACTTGGTGTTCAGCCGGCAACACTGCTAACTGTTAAAAGTGTTTTGGTATACCTAAGTATGTTTTAACGGATTGAAAGTATCAAAAGGAATTGAATTCTCAATTCTATCGAGATTAGTTAAGCAAGATGATAGAATATCAGAAGCAATATGATTGCTTGACTGAAAAACTCTACAAGATTCTACAATAATACGCCGAATTCTGAGCAGAGTAGTAGCGACTTCTTTTGAACTCATATTTTTATACCGTAACACACAATTCATGCTCATTTCAATAATGATTTTTTAATAGTTTACAGGGCTGTATCTGTGTATATATTAAGGTAAACAAACAACCACAGAAAAATGATGTTTTATTATTCTTATTTGTCTCCAGAAGCAGTGTTGCCGGCAAAACATTTAGTATCCGATTTTAGGTACTTGTATTACTGCAGGATAGGCAACCTCAATACATAATGAAAATTGAATTTCTATTATGTTTTTCATAATTTTAATTCATGAATTTCTATTATGTATTTAATAATTTTAAATCGGCAATTTTTATTCTGTTTTTCATAATGGAAATTCCTGTATTATTATTATGAAAAACATAATTTTAATTCTAGAACAAAATAATTACGGAATATAAATTTCTGAAAGAATAGAGATATTTTTATTTTTGTTTTTAATACGATGTTATTAAATACCAAAACGGCACGCCATAGAAAACTGAACATCTTCTACATCTTTTTCTATTATCCAGTCATAAGTTACTTTGTAATGGGACACCCTGAGTAGTGTGATGGATTTTTGTTTGTTTACCACTGGTTTAAGAATTAATCACTATTTTGGTCTCTGGCAGCTGACAGTTCAAAGTAGTCATATGAAAATTTCCAAGAAATTTTATGTTTCTCATGAAATGAATTCAAAATAAGTCTAGAGGTACTTACTAGTTGATGAGAATTCAATTGATTTGAAAGTTGATCTGAAATTTTTCAAAATAGAACTGTTTCCTACGATTTGATTGCCATTCGATTGAGTGCCATTAATCTGAAACACAATACGTCACTTTCTAATAAATCTATTTTAAAAAATATGCTTGAATTATTGTACAGGGTGGACAGATAAGACGGTTCTTGGTCCCCAAAATAATCATTCATTCACTTACAGTTTTCACATCTTTCATTTCGCACACCTTGTTGAGTTTGTCAACGACATTATTGACAGCCAAGGCACATTCAATAATCTGCTTAAACGATATAATACCATCGAAGTATGCAGCAAGCAGCTCGCCGTAGGAATATCCAAAATAGTTTGTTGGTTGAATTTCCAAATGTTTAAAAAGATCTACGAGTCCAACTTGTACCAAAATACTTCCCAAAACTTGATTTGTTGATTTGTTTGTACTGTCATCAAAAAGTGTTTTATAAACGTCTATTCCTTTGGGTAGGAGCAGTTTTTGTGACCTGAAATATTAATATTTAAGTATTAGATAATAAAATTATTAGAATTTGGACTTACTTTTCGATAGTATTGGAAAAATTAGGTATGAGCTGTAACTTCTTTCCCAAATCGTACCACTCGTTGAGCTCGCCAAAAGCAAAGTACAGTGGGGTTTTAACACCTGGATACTGCTCTTGGAATCTGCACAGTTCTCCAGATTTTGATAGAATGGAGTATCCTCTGCGAATGTGATTTGGGATACTCTTTCTAAAAAAAAAATATATAATAACTGAGGTTATATGAAGATTTAATGCTTATCCTACCTGAAAACATCATGCAAAAGTCTAATATACTCAGCATCCAAAGTATTAGATTTCAATTCATCCAAAAGGGTAGTGATAGACTCCTCCGTTCTTCCACTAATACATACTAATCGTGGTAGATCATCTTTTGGAATACCCTTATTGAGTTTTTCTTTTTGGTTGCCTTTTATCAAAAGATGACAGTTTCCACCGCCAAATCCGAAACTGTTTATACCTGAAATATGATCAATCACGTTAATATATTAGGGAGCAGCATAAAAAGGATTTACTGGGTTTTTTAATAATTGGAATCACTCACCAACCAATGCTCTATTATCCTTAAATGGTATTTTTTCCGTAACCACTTCCATACGTCCTTCGTGGATACCCAGAATGGTATCTCTTGGAGTTGTATAATGGATATTGGGAGGTATATATCCAGTTTCCAAGCCTATTACGCACTGAGAAAAGAAAATAATAAATTTGGAGTACTTGAATATAGATATAATTATGCTTTGCTTACCTTTGTAATAGAACATATCCCAGAAGCAGGTTCAGAATGTCCAATATTTGATTTAACGGAACCGATTAATAAAGGATCCTTTCTACATTTCGCAAGAACATCGTCAAGGCTCATACATTCCTCTGGGTCGCCAACGATAGTACCTGTGAACAAAAACATTATGGATAACAATAATGTGATGAGTTGAGGGTTGTTCACTTGGTTGGTGAGCTAGTTCAAGGGCCTAATATCTGACCATTAACGAACATGACATTCTCTGTGTATCTGTATCTGTAGACTAGGGAGGGTGAATGTAGGCTCACAGCACTTAGGACATATGGGAACCATTGTACATCCTCCCGAGGAGTTGTCCTCCTAGGTCCATCCTGACCTCAGGAAGGTGGATAGGTCACTAGGAGACATCTCCTTTATATTGGCAAGTGTAGGCCAAGACTCACCGAACTCTTATTGACGATAACTCCAGACACTCGCATAAGACAAGCCTGACAGTTTCATCTTCCTGTTCACACGTCATCCTACATAGTGGTGTGTCCACTAGCCCTATAGTGGGTCGCTAAGGGTGACATACTTCTTTGAGTATCTTCATCTGAAGGGTGAGTTGAAGGAGCTAAAAGATACAGAGGAGGAGAGGAGAAGAATGTCAAATTTTCAATATTTTGTGCTGATGTTGGACGTAGTGCAACCCACCGCCAAGAGTAGTATGAGTTACCTCCTCGACATTACCAGACTTGAATAATGAGTGTAGATTTGCTGGGAAATTGAAGTCTAATGAAAAGAATAAGTAAGTTGTACCTGTGCCGTGAGCTTCAAGGAAGCTGATATCAGCAGGATTGACACCAGTTTCTTTATAGAATTCGGTGAGAAGTTCTCTTTGCATGGCCCCAGAAGGATAAGTAATGCCCGCTTCTTTGAAACCATCGCAATTGGTTTTAATGTAAATAATTTGTCCATAGTTCCGTTTAGCCACTTTTCTTTTTTGAATGATCATAGTACCAGCTGCTTCAGATCTAGCGTAACCATTACCAGCTTGATCGAATACTTTGCAGCTTCCGTCCAAACTCAAGACACCTAACCTGAACATTTGAAAATAAAATAACGTGAAAATTATTTATATTCAGTATCGTATCGGTGTTATTTTTACCTAGCAAATTGTAGAGATACGAACGGATGGAAACACATGTTTGCTCCACATATGATAGCTGCATCCACTACCCCCAATCTTATATCTCTGAAAGCAGCTTCCGTTGCAAAAAGCGAACTGCTACAAGCTGTATCTGATATGAATGATGGGCCTTTTAGTCTCAAAAAATAGCTGATTCTATGGGCTATTGTTGATCGAATACATCTGGAAAATAGTTGATCAAAATTTATGATGGAATACATATTGTTGCGTGAAGGTTTAGGGGGATGAATTTTCTGGATCTTATTATTTAATTCCGAAGAAAAATGGTATAATCAAAAGCGCTTCCAAGGTCACTAACCATATGTATCAAATCAGAGAATACAGAGGTTACCAAAATGTGACACTGATTGACGAATATCCACTTTTTCTTTCATTCTCGCAATAATCTATCAAAGTACCGGAAAACTGCTACTTATTATTCATATTGTCATTTTAATTTGTCAAAGTGACAGAATTGACATTTAAATAAAAACATAGCTGGTGAAAGACTTTTTAGAATCGCTGAAAACTGAATACATATCCTTATTTTTCCCGTCCAAATTGCATAGGTCTGTCTTATTTATCTTACGGATTTTATTTGGAAGTTATAATTAAATGTAATAAAAGAAAACAAAAAATGAGAGTCTGTCTTTGTTGATTGCATCTGACTATAGGCACGTTTTATAGTAAAAACGAGTTTGAACGTCATTTTTTCTATTCTGTCGTATCATATACATTGTAATACCAATTTTGCACTTCTTTATCTTTGCAAACGTTATTCGAAAACAACTACTAACGAAGTCATCTAATCAACATCTTTGTGCTCTCACTTCTTATATATTTCAAAAATTTGCTTAATTTTTACATGGTAATTTCAAGGTTAAGAGAAAAAAATGCGCAAAAAAGTTTGCTTGACCTTTTCAAAAATTGTTTTTATTACCTGACGTACCTATATTATGCAACATGGTTGTATACTATTCAGATGTCATTGTCAAGGTATAATAATTGAACAATAGAACATTATAGTTCAGTCATTATATGCATTTGGAAATTCAAATGAAACGAGAAAGCCAAATTTTGGACATTACGTGTGAAGAAGGGGGGGAAAACGCTAAACTCCAAACATTCCACCAAAATTTCCTTGTACAATTTTCGCCACCCTGATAAAATTGTGTCTATCTCATAGCCTAGAGGACCGTGGATTGAATCCCCGCCCAGCCAATTTTTTTTCATTGTTTTCTGATATTGTTTAAGACTTTTGCTTACCCACTGAATCCTTCTTTTGGATCAGGTCCAGCTTTATCAACCATAACAGATTTTTCAGTTTCACTAAAGCAAGTTCCAATGTAGACTCCGGTACGTGTACCTTCTAAATCTTCTAGAGTTAATCCGGCGTCGAAAATTGCCTCGACTGTTTTTTCCAAAAGTATTCTGCTCATTACGTCCTGTGCTTCACCTTGCCTCTGATGAACACCTTAGAAAATATTTATTGAGTTTTTTGACATTTTCAAATATTTATACAGTTCTAGGTCAGTCAGTTTTAACGTGTGAGAAAATTTATTGCTATACAGTGTGCTTTTTTTAAACTCACCAAAAAATCCTGCATCATATTTATCAACTTCGGGAATAGTCCCGGAACATACAGGTATTTCTGGATGGTTATAGTTCCAACGTCGATTGGGTAGTACCATATTAATTTTGTTGAATAGATTGTATTGGTAATGGTATATATCAGTGGAATTTGGAAAAGTTCCCGACATTCCTGAAAAATAACAGTAAACATTTAAAAAATTATACATTAGTGTGTTTGCATACAATAAGGAATATTAATTTTATTGATAAATTTGATTTTTGCAGGTTTTTATTGACGTCCAGTATGGGTAAGTTAGATAACAATATTTTATAAATGTAATGCAAAGTTTACGGTATGAACTCCTAGTGATTTTACATACGACAGCAACTTCGAGTGGGTTCACAAAGTCTACGCCACATAAGTTGAGAGTTAGATGGAATCTTACCGGTAATCAGTAGTTCTTCATCAGGTGGAACTCTAGACATAGCTATCCCTTGAATAGTGTTATAATTATCATTTTCCTTATCGTTTTCATTGGTATATTCTTCTTTCATCGTGAATCTATAAAAAATGTTATTGATATAAATAGATAAAGTACCTTTTCAAGTACATGTGAAATTGTTAAAAATTTCTTTATTCAGTGTGTCCCAGGAGTTCGTACCAAAAATTTGGGAGGTGATAGAAAGACTAAAAATAATGATGGTATTTCATATAAAATTTATTGTTCACGCCCTTCGTTAACGAACTACAGGGCTCTAAAGTTGGGAATTTTTTTTATTTACAATAATTAAATGGCTGATTTATTTTGAATGTACGATTACAGGAAGGATACTGTATTATTAATAAATCGGTACAGTCTTCATTAATGAAAATATACTTTCACTTTGTTTAACCATAAAAACTTTATTGAAAACTAAACAATAACAATGTTAATGACACTGAATAATGAAAGGTTAAAAGCTTCCTTTCTCCATTCAGTTGAAGTGAACGTTCTTGTCCATTGTTTTGATAAAATTTTTTTTTTATGTAAATTGAAAAATTGTTTTTGGTTTAAAATATTTTTTGAATGTATTACCACATCATAAAATTACCAATCGATACATGGTGTTTGAAATACTGAAAAGTACAAATAGTATAAAAATTTTATAGGATTATATCGAAACTACATGCAGTATTCCAGTGAAATTTTGTATGAACATGAATTCATTTTGGTTTTCACAGAGGGCGCTACCTTTACAAAGGAAATTCATACTGGTGTTTGCAGAGCGTGATTCATATAGAGAATGTGGTCGCATGAATCCCAAAATTGTCGTTTTCATGACTAATGCCATGATCAGTGCCACTAATATGAATAGAAGAGTTCAGTCAAAGGTCAGTGTGGCCAACAAAAAGTGGTTTTTTGACAAGAATGACAGTTGAGGTCTACTGTTTAGAACATAAGATTTAGCATGTTTTTTTCATTGCGAACATCTATATATATTGCTTTATTAAAATAATTAATACACCCCAGAAGCGTAAATCTTAAAATGACTTTTTAGCTGAATAAACAACATATAAATGGCCAATCATTCTAGGAACTCTCGGCATGTCACTATTTCATTTATGTTATTCAGTCAGTAGCTCTGTCAAATGTCAGTGTTAAAAGTAATTAAAATAATAGAGATACAGCTAATTAGAAATGCTACAGTTAAGCGAATATCAACAAAAATAAATATAACTGACATTTGACATAACTAGTGACTGAATGACATAAATGAAATGGTGACATTCCAAGAGTTCCTAAAATTATTGGCCACTGATATGTTGGGTATTCAGGCTAAGAAGTCATTTTAAATTGCAAGATATATGCTTTGGGGGTGTATTCATTATTTTATTAAGCAATACAGATGTTCTCAATGATAAAAAACCTGCAGAATCTTATGTTTTGAACGGTAGACCACTTTTTGTTGGCCATACTGACCATAGACTGACCTCCTCTATTGATAAGCGGGTTGCATTTAACAAGGGTCTATTTGAACCTAACCTCTAAGCTCTGTTTTAGTTTTCAATTCATATCTTGATAATTTAATTTTTTTATTTTAAGTATTTTATTAAATGCCTATTGAGAAATAGATCGGTGTTGAAGAAAAATTAATTTAAATTCAAAGAAGGCAAATTGTATGACGTAGAGGTGGCTCTATTGAAATGATCTCTACCTTAAATCTAATTTTAGTTTCTGCAGTTGAAACTTTCACAAGGGAATCACCGTGTAAATAATGTCAACGACTCGATAAACAACGACTGTTTATTTTATTTTGTCTTCTTGATGCAATGTACCTAAAAGTGATGATATTAGCCGGTTACCGGCACCGAAAACTATCGCTACACATAGAAAGAAATGTCCTTTTCATCAGTCGATAATGTTTTCTTAAATTTAAAGGGTAAAAAAGAATTATTCATTTTATAGCTATGTTTTGGGGACTACCATACAGTTTCTGCCTCCTATGGTCTCACGTTTGCATAGTATAAGCAGGGCTGTTTCGGTGTCCTTTTTGCATCATCTGCATGTAAAGTCTCCATTACACAGCTCTATTTTGATCAGGTGCTCTTTTGTGGGAAAGTATCCCGTAAATAGCCCCGTTTTGGTGTGTAGTTTGTACCTGCTCATTGAGAGCAGTTCTTTTGATACTTTTTATAAACTTCTTCCCATGTGTTTGCCTGGACCTATTCTTCCAGTGTTTTTTTGTTGTTCTCACAAAATAAGTTTATCTTTTGACTGGACATCCTGTATATATTAATTCTAAAAGGATATAGAAACTTTTCTTATTGTTATTTTATCACCAATAACAAATTTAGTCATCAGAATAAATATTTAAACTATTCTTTTTTCTTTCATCTCCGGTTGTCATTTGTGCAATCCAATTTTAAATTATAAAAAAAAATATCATGAACATTATTCTTTCATGATTACTGTTTATAAAATTATATTATTTTGAAAATAGCACGACTTGACTTTGAATTTTTAAAAACGTACTTACTTGGTAAAAACCGATATTCAAAACTTTAAGCAACACACAATTCAACAAAATATTGAACCAAATCGATGATTGAAACTGTTTTATACTCTATGATTTTAATTATCAACTCAGTTATTAACCTTTAAAAACAATATGAACTTTACATTTACATTTTTTATTGTTCTCATAGTTTACCGTAATACTGTCAAGGTCCATGTGCGTTCTGCACAGTTTTTCAAAGGTATCCCGGTATGTTTATGTACCCAAAAGATCTATATCTTGTACATCAATCCTGAGAGAAGTCTGCGACCAGTACTGATATTCTTTACTGACCTGCCTGACCTTTCTTTAGCAGAATGCAAAGGTATTAACATATCTACATTCTTCCTACTTCATTCAGACAGCAGTGACTAAACCTTAGTACAGTTTTTCCTCGCTCATGCCTTTATTTCTCCTCTCTTCACATCCTTAGGTGGTATAGATCCTTACACTGTAAGGTTGTCTGGCAGCACTTCAATTAAACATTTATCCTGTCGTCAGATCAGGGTCTGGCACTTCCTAACCCTGGCAAACCATAATAGAATCTCTTTAGTTGGTCTTGGTGTTCTAGAACACTCAGAAGGGAACAGATAAGGAAAGTGACGCCAGTTACTGTACAAATCAAATGCATACAATTGAAATATGGAGAAAGGTACCTATGTCGGTTGTGCATGGAAAAAAGAGGAAACAGCCGCTCATAGTATGATAAAGGCTACTGGTCTTTTCCAGGGTACAATTAAGAACATAAAATCACTAAAGGCTGAGTCGCCGAGATCTTGAAGTCTCCCTTTCTTTGCTAGTTCATCTCCAATTCCGTTTCTTTATACTTTTACATACACTTCTTGCATTTGAGTGTAACTGACCTTTAGTAGATCAGTTATATATTGAAAGAAAGGACTGGTTTAAACCCGCAATAAACTGCTTGCTTTAAATTATCCGAATTTGGTATTTGTTTACATCAAATAAATCCTTTTATGTTTGACAGAGCGCTAGTGACTTGGCTACAAGTACAACAAAATATGTTGTTTTCAAGTATTGGTGCTCTAGGTAGACATTGTTATGTTGTATAATAATGAATATGAATAAATATTCCGATAAATAATTACAATTACGGCCTAATATATTCAATTGTGCCATATGTTGAGGTTTTTTTATGGAAGAAAAATCATCTGATTGGAAAATTTTATAAATCAAATCAGATACGATAGTTTTTGTGATGATTAATATCCGTCGATTGTGTTTATGAGGATCGTTTTTGTGTAGAGACTGCTAAAAATAGATACTTACTGTTTTAATCTGGATATAAACGTTTGTGATTGAGTGGAAATATATTGATTAACTAGATTTTCCCTGAGGAGAGTCTCTGAAACTAAAAGCTCCTTTAGTCTTATTTCCTTGAGGAATTTTAGGATATCTGCAGTCTTCAACTTAGTTAAATGTTCCTCTTTTAACCAGTAATCTCTCAGGTACTGCGCTCTAGGATTCTGGAGTGCTGTGCAGTTGGAAAGTATGTGGAGGGAAATTTCTCCTTCCTCCACTATTTTGAGTTTTTTTCCAGGTGCCCCTTCAGGCGACAATGTCCCGTTAGTATCCCTGTTAAAATTATTGCTGTTGTAGTCACCCAGAAGAATCTTTGAATGTATAAGCCCTACTGGATCTTTCCAATGGCCAGATTTTCTCTTTCTCTCGACTTCACTTATTTCTTCCAATATTAATTTATGATATTTTGGGTGTTTTTTTGAGAATTAAATCAAAATAAATATTGTGGGGCACGTATAAAACAAGAAAAATAGGAATAAATTATTACTTTATGATTTATATTTATAATTATTTTATTACGAAAATAAGAAACCACTTTTGAACAACAACCTGTTAGTAAAGGGGGGGGGGCTAGTAAAATACTAAAGCTAAAATATAATAGTGTTCCCTAAAAATAAATTCAATATACTAGGTAGTCTTGTTCCAGATATTTATGAGGTAGGCTAACAATTATTCTACAACTGATAGTAATATTTAAATAAATCAACTTTAAAAAAGGGAATTAAATAAAAAAACATTTTTGTAAGTAAAGAATTTATTGGCATCAAGCGCTTGGTCTTATAATATTTAAATTTAATTTAAAAAAATGTTAAATCAATAATCGACTTGAATAGACCATTAACTTGTGATAAAAATTTCAATAAAGCCGTTATAATCCATTCTGCTATTTCCACGTATGGCCACAAAAGCTTCTACTCTGTTCGTTAAGGTGATCTTCCTGAAATAAGATGATAATTTATGACATAAATTGAATATAATATTCATAAAAAACACAATTAATAAATTTTCATAGCAAAAAGTGCCAGCAGACCTTCTCATATGCTCCAATTATAGAGGATATGGCGGATAAACTTCGATTTGAAAGAAAGATATCGATAACTGAAGAGTCAAAAAAGTGAAAATTTGTAATACGATCTATCTATAGCTGAACTTTCACCTTTTTATTTCTGTTATAACATTCCATATACATTTTTCGGGTATAATTGTTCATTGTTGCTATGTAACATGGTAGCGAAGTATTATAAATAATCTCCTCTGGTGTATTGGGATAAAAAAAAATTTCGGTTGTTCTATCCTTGCAGGATCCATCTCCGTCGTTTGTCGCTAGAAATAGTAGATTCGTATGTGGAATCTTATCTATTACATAAGGCCTAAAACATAAGAAAACATGAAATATATTGTCAAGTATTCAAAAAATATCTAAATGATCCCAGATTACAACCATCTTCACTCTTTAAGCTGTTATATTACCACATTTTTCAAAGTGGCTAACTAAATGTATAGGATAACTGGCCAACCATTTATGTGGTTACACTAAATAAAGGCCGGATTCTACTATTGCTAGACAGGAGGCATCTGTTATTTACAGCCCAAGAGACTGAAAGTGATAGGGAACATTCTATCTATCTCTTAATTATATTGGGGTGATGCTCACTAAGATCTAAAAGATTTATTGTGCCCCATAATTCTACTTAGTTCCTTAGAAGACTCTCAGTCCGGTGATGTTTGAACTTTTGCATCGTACTATCTTGTGGCATTTTCTGATTTCGAAGAGGTGAGGTGATGATTCAAAGGGAACAACAAGGTTCTCGAAAATTTCGTAGGATGAAGCGGTGTATTTATGAAGAAAGCTAGGAAGCTTTATGAAGAAAGCTGGGGAGCTCATTCGAATATAGGTAGAGTCGAATGACAACCTATAGAAATGCACTGAATGTTTCTTACCAGCTACAGATGAATTTATCTCCCTCTTCAAAACGACTGAAAGGAAATTTAGCACTGGTGTTTAAATTGAATAGCCATGTTTCTTGATCACAGGGCGTTGGAACGGTTTGTTCTATTATAAGTTTCGCAAAATTTATATATTCTTCTTTGGTGCTATTATAGACTTCTTCTTCTTGTCCTCTCACTAAATTCATCAAAAGATACACAGTACCGATAAACCAATTTTTAAGAGATACTAAATGGTTTATTATCTAAAAAAAAAACACACAAAATATTCAATTCAAATAATCTTGGCATTCAGGTCAGTGGAGCGACAATGAAAAAGTTGATAAAAATTTATTCTAAACAGACCATTTGCTCAACAAAAACCACTTAAGCTATTCAACATTTCAAAAGGAATCAACGAAACAAGAAGAAAAAGTAGCAAACCTTCACGAAAGTAGGAGAAGCTGAGCTATTCACTGGTTTGGGTTTCTTTGCTGCCATTCTTATTTTTCTCTTTCGTATTCGAACAATCTCTGGTAATTTCTTGGGCGGTATCTTTTGACAAATAGCTTGATAATTGTACATTTTGGTTGCTATAAATATCTTATCTTTAATAAGATCTGACATAACATCCGGCCGAATGTCACCCATATACCTTCCGATGTATTCACGTTCGTCGCTGAGAATTATGTAAGCGTTATTGTCCAAAATGTAACAGTTCAAATTTTTGTGAGCACAAGTTATTTTACAATGGGATTCTTGACACTAAAACAAAACAAAAATCAGATGTCCATCATCGTGTACATCTACCGTCGAAATTAATTTACCTGCGTTGTTATATCATTATACCACTCATACATTTCTCTGTGGTTGAACTGCAGTCCAACGACGGCTACTGGACTTTTGAGTCCTGCATTTTCCACAAATATAGCCTTCGTACTGGTTATCATCGTATTATTTTCATAACCTTTCATAGAGTAAAATTAACTATATTGACAAAAATGTCAAAAAAACTACTTGAGAAATTCAATAGCAAAGATCAAGTCTTATTTACCTGAAGTTTCAAATGGCACTGCATAGATAAACATACTCTCATCTTCGAAATTCAATTCAACAGCTCTCCTATACCAATCTTCGTCGATGGCTCTATTATTCCTTTTTTCAAAGCTGTTTTCGTCTTCTTCGTGAATTTTAGTTTCATCTCCGAAGCTTTTCCATCTAGTTAAACCAGAGTAAGTAGCTAAAAATACCTTATGCACTTGGTAATCCAAAACGAACTGTTCTTTTTTACGGTCAGCTTCACCGTAGTCGTCGAACCATTTCGTAGCTTCCATATCGTATAAAAGTGAGGTTAGAAGTGATGCTAAAACAAAAAAGAAAAATATTTTTGATCTTCGACAATACCAAGCAATCGTGAAGCGAGAAGATTTGTGAGCTTAATAACAGCATTTTTAAGAGTTCGTGCTGCAATAATGATTGTTAATTTTGGTGGTAACAAATGGTTTTGAAGAATTGAGGATTCATTTGCAACAAACGTGTAAATTGCAAGAGGGTGAAGAGGCCAGAAGATCATTATACTCCGTAGATCAGAACCAGACTGGTTTGGTACTACCTTCAACCCTGGCAAACCATAATAAAGTAACTCTTAAGTTAGTTAGTAGAGATGAGATGTCGAGATCATGAAGCATCTGACTAGTGGTAATTAAATTTTTAAATAGGTAACTTAGGAATTTGTCGGTACAACAATACTCACAATTTTCTTTCTTGAACCATGCGTTCCTCACTTTGTCTTCTGGAGTGTCACCTTGGCATTTTTTACAGTAAATCCTGAAATGATAGAATTTTAACTAAAATAAAAAGTATAAAAACTTTGTGCATAATAACAAAATATTTTCATTAATTATGCTCGATTTTAGTACTTCTTCATATTGGAAACTTTAATTTGGACCATTAAACTATTGGGTTTATTATTTAAATGATAACAAAATATAGCGTTAATTCAAAGTTCAATAATATAGCATTAGATGTCAACCGATGAACATATATGCTAATTTTTATTATTGTATTGTTAATGAATCAGTGTCAATAACCTAAGCTCTCGATAAAGATCAATTCAAAATCAAAAAACATAATATATCATTCCACGAAATAGTCCATCAAAAAAACTTTTGGAAATATTTCCCAATCTTATTAGATTCTATAAAAGATTTTAAGTAAGTTTGTTATTTTTGAAAAATAGAATATATTTCTATTAGTTATTGCCGACAGTCGTTGGAGAAATATTTGATGCATCTCGTGCATAAAGAGTTTTTTTATTCATAAGATTTTTGCTTACGCCTGAACTTTCTTTTTTCGAAGAAAGTTCTGCCTCTGTCACTATGTATCTGGGGTAACATTCACTTCTTCCATGCAACAATGTCCCGTTAGGATCCCAGTTAAAACTCAGCGCAGTTTTATTTTGACTTATGCATTCATTTGATCTCAACAGGTTGTAGTCATCCAGAAGAATATTTGATTGTCTAAGCCCTACTAAATCTTTCCAATGGTCAGATCTTCTCTTTTTTTCGGCTTCGCCTATTTCTTTCAATGTTACATTGGAGCTTATTCCGTAAAAGGGTTCTGGCCCCCAGAAAGGTATTTTACTTCCCCCTTTGCTAGTTCATCTACTATTTCTATTTCTCGCCCAGTTCATTAAGTTTGTCTAGGCATTCCTACACCATTTTGGAACTGATTACACAAGAGCTCAGTGCTTTAATGGCTGCTTGACTATATGTCATAATGATAATCTTTTGTCCTCTATATCCTTTATCAATATTGAACTGGGCGCACTTTCTTATTGCGTGGATTTTCGCTTGAAAGATAATCGGGGTTTTTCCGAAGCTTTCGGAGTGTTTGGTTCCTGGCCCGAACACTCCTATCCCAGTTCCTCCTATTGTTTTTGAGCCGTCTTTGTACCATTGAATGGCAGAAGATAGTGATTTGATACGTATTTAGATCATTTAGTATTAATTGGAATCAGAAGGATTCGTATTGCATATATGATGTCTACATTAATTTGATCTTACCAATCAGGATGTACTTTCCAAAATGAAGAAGCCAGAGAATGACCGCTGCTTTTGTCACTGGGTCGTTTTAATAGAGTTTTATTAACAATATCGAATCCGTATTTATGTGGTAGTACTACTCCTAAAGTGAATGGCCCAACTGTAGCAAAATAGTAGTTCCTGTGAGCTAGCATGAGACGTTTCTGGAAAAAAAGTTGGTTTGGGCATGAATCTTTCTATCTAACTTAACCTTGGTTTCCCCAAATGTTCGGGAACTGGTTGAAGTGGTAAAGCATACGGTTGAAATATAATCTTTACTTACATTGTCATTAAGAGCATATTTCACTTTTAACTTTATGGGAACACTTGCAGTTTGGTTTACCAGTTTTTCTCGAAACTAAAACGAAAAAAGTTAACGAATCAATCTTATTAAGGGAATTAATCCTACCTTGACCACATCCTTTCCAAACAGTCTTGGTTCTTGATCATTATATAAGATTTCGACTTCCAAAATGTCCACTCGATTAAAAGTCGGCTTTAAAATATCCTGAAACTACAAAATAAATCTAATTATAAACTAAAACAGGTAAGGTGAGGAGCATTTTTATATTAAGTATTTCTATCATCTACCATGTTTTTGGTACAAATTCCTGTATAATTACCTCTGGCCGATGATCAGGATGGAAAAGGATGTAACCATTGTTGGTTACTATGAACGCATATCCATTGACGCCAATCTATAATATAAAATTTCATGTTTAAAGACTTAAGATGTTACCCCGTATAGTATAGAACGTTTTTTTAACTATCTTTTTCTATGACTGTTGAGAAATGGACCCTTTTTATATAACATTTTTGTTGAGTAACTGGATGCATTACACAAAACAAGCCACGCCCCGTGTGTAATGATCCGTTACACACGACTATCTGGCCAATCACCGTCAAAGAATGCCATTACACACGACTATGTTCGGAGTAATGTTTGAATCAGACTCGCCATGAAATGTCATAATTTGACTTTGCTCTTTGACAGTACCTATACCTACCTACCGAAGGTGATTTAGAGCTGACTTTTAGTTAGAATGAATACAGAAAGTGAAAACGAATTCAACTGCTCAAATTTTATCATCAATATTGTAAACAATAAATGAATTTCCATTGTAGCTTTCAAAATGGAATTGTTTGACATAAAGCATTAAGTTTATTCAATAAAATATTCTCTAAATATCTCGTTCGTTTGAATTGATAGGTGAACACTCAGTCATAGGAAAAGTATAGTATTCTACTTTCGTGTAATGGCTATTACTCACTCGAATGATTACGACGTTCGCCTACGGCTCACGTCGCAAACTTCATTCTCATGAATAATAGCCATCATTACACGCTCGTTGAATAATATACTATTATAGTAAATGCTCTTCTTCACAAATTAATTTTGCATTTAAAAAACAAAGTTAGTGATTTATGACGCTGCTATAGGGCTTCGATTATCTTTTGAAATTCATTTTTGTTAATTTCTAAGGAACCAAATAGAAATTGAGGGTTATCCAATTATTATACGTTACTCAGTACCCTAGAGAAGTTAGTGAACCATCCATATGCTAATAGCAATAAAAGCATCCACTATAAAGGAAGTGGGAAAAATTTATATTTAATAACTCACTCTCTCGTAAGGAATTAGTGCTTTAAATAACTTGAGAGGTACGTCTACTCCTGCGACACCTAGAAGCTCATACTGAAACAAATGATTAACTCTTTAAAAAACACTAAACTGTTTAACATATTTTAGGCATTAAGTGCCATCATTATACTACCATTACTACTAAGTACCCAGCACTGGGTAGGTCGACTGAGCTCTTGTGTAATCAGTTCCAAAATGGTGTGGGAATGCCTACACAAACTCAATGAACTAAGCGAGAGCAATATAGTTTCCTTACTAGTGAATGTTACCCCAAAATACATACACACAAGTTTGCGCCTCATAATAAAATATCAAATTTGTATGATTATAACACCTACCTCATCTTTTCTTCTTGCAAAAACAGGAAGAGAAACTGTTGTCATGTATTTATACTCCATTCTTGTCAAATACTTTTCATATTCCTGAAATAAATAAAACAGTGAGGGGCATCTAGAATCACTAGGATGAAAAGGGAACCACTCCATATTATGACTTACATAAGATTGTTGTAGGAGCACATGATTTTCGTAACTAAGCATTAAATTCGTCCTGAAAATGGCCCGTTTTATATAATCCAGAAATACAACTCTTTGTCTGATTCCTTCGAATTTTTTCCACAACCAATTTGATAGTCTTCTGTCGGCGAGATCCACGTGGAGATAGCTCCAAATGTATGTTCGATTTTTATTAGCACTTAAATTGATTGGACGGGACATTACGTTGAGGTATTGGAGCATTTTTTCTCTTATGTCACCCATAACAGTCATATTTCCCCAATAACCTAAAAATGCATTGATGTACAATTATTATTCTAAGAATATAAATCGATTTACTAACCCATGTTTGAACAAGCCATCCATTCTAGTTCTTTAGCATCACTAACATCTTGTCCTATTTGATACGTGAAAATTCTAACTGGAAAATTTTTTTTCCAATTTCGTTTTGCGAATATTTCTTTATCATAATCGTAATCGATACCCTCTGTTATTAGCATTATTGCCTGATTACAATTGGCACCTAAAAATTACGATTTTATATTCATTAGACTCCGTTCCACGTAAGAGGAAGCCACGTGAAGTTTGCCTTGCGTCTTGTTTGTCAATTTTACAATATAGTGCAACTTCAAGTGGTTTCTTCTGACGTGAAATGGAATCTAGTCACAATTTGATCTGATGTTGCATCAGAAAGTTATTCAATAATAAATTATTTCTATTAAGTTCGATTGCCATTATACCAACTTGTTTGAGTTCTTCTGAAATTTTCCAAGATGTCAAAAGCCTTATTTAAACCAATAGATAAATCTGCCACAAACATTTCTTCATATACTGGTATAGCTTGTCTTAGTAGCCGTAAATTTTCTTCGTTAGCCTACAATAATAAATATTTGTTACATATTTGACTTGATTTGACCAATGACAGCAAGGCGCGGACAGGCTTTAGCAATTCATTCAATTGGGTGGTACCAACGGTGGTACACAAGGCACTGAATTTTTGTACCAGTTCCAAGAACATCTATTTACATTCCATTCCTCCTTGTTTTCTATATATGTCACGTTTTTAACTGGGGCTCTATTATTTCCTCCCCAGAAGTGTCGTGCTTCTGTCTAGCTGCTCGTAAATTCTTACTGAATCAAAGTGTTTGATTGGGTGTTTCATCCCTTAGTTATTATTTTTTACACACAGGTTCATTGATTTCTCCCATTTTGTACAGTATTTAGTTGCCACGTCAGTAACTATTTTCAAATATTCAGTTTCAATAACCTTCCCTGTCTACACTGTTCAATGTACAGAAGACCAGTTGTCCAGTTGTGGAGTTGCTCTCTTATGTAATCCTTTGTGGTTCCACAGAATGGCTCTGGACCAATGAAGTCTCCTTCAGAGTTTGCTTTAACTAATTCCACCAATTCCTGCAGCCTACTTATGTCCCAGCTATCACCACTAGACACACTTTGTTATCCCTTGTCAGCCTATTAAGGGATTTCTCAGTTTTTTTAGTCTAGATATATTTTTGGGAAGCTAAAGCCCATTCTCTTCATATATCTGTTTATACCAGCTCCAGTATTACATGGGTGTATGATCTCTTAGATAATTATAAATATAGATTGCGTTTAATACATTTAACAACAAAAATTTGGACAAAATGACCAGACTCACTTGAAATAGTGTATCGTTAAAACATTTCACGAGCGGCTCGGTGAAGTTTGCAAAAGTGTAAATATTTACGAAATCATTATCGTTGAGTGTATCGAGAATTTGATTAACAATTTGATCAGATACGGCCCTTCTTGTTCCAATTATTGATCCCGATCTATCGATTAATATTATTATATCTTTTGGGGATGTGAAAGCTTCAGTATACCATGTACGGGTTCGGAAATCGTATGTTTTTGCGTACTGCTCGTCTTCCCATTGTACAGCTGAAGAAAAATAAAAGTTACGTTACTTTTACGCGCTTTTTGCTGTATAGGATGAAGGGAATTATAATATACCTGGATAGTGACGCATAAATCCTTTCGGACTAGCGAAGTACTGCCAGATTAATGTAGGATCGTTTTTAGCATTTTCTTTAAAAACCAAATCTAAGGCTTCGGACCACCTGATACCTTCCAGTACATCTTGCTCTTAAATAAAAAAAAAATAGAAAATTTATCACGTAATATATCAGTTTATTTTACCTCTTTGATAAACGTTCAAAGCCAATTTAGCAATGCTGATGTCCAAATTAACTTTTTGCTGGAATTTGGGGTCGAATGTTAACGGAAGTTTTTGATAACTTTTTGGACTTCGTTCCTTTTCCGGTAGGTGGTCGCAATTACACTCCCTAGCTTTTTCATTGGCCCTCGGAGCAAAAAGTTGCATACGTCTTTTTTTATCGGCAAACCGGTTGTTTTTTAAATTGGAATCGTTTGGCTGTTCGCATTTCCAATGACATTCATTCTAAAATATACGTAAAAATAGCACAATCTCAAAAAAATAAACACATTTGGTGTGGAATTTTCTCACCGAATACCACACGAGATCTAATTACATCCGGAAATTTTTTCTCGCTCATGAATTTTTTTTAGAAAATAATTTTACCTTTAGTGGTATTACTGCTGTACATTTTTTTGGGGTTAAAAGTTAGAGGGTCTATTCGGAATTCAAATGCAATCTGTGAGAGCGTAGATAACAGTGAAGGAAATATTTGAAAATGTTATTTTTGGTAGAGCACTGAAGTATTTGGATTCAGGTAAAGCGGAAATACTCTAATTGCGTCTACATACGTAACTGTGAGCTTGGATACTCCCAAGTGACGCCGACGTTAAGCACCGAGAAGTGCCATTTTTTGTACTGTTGCTTGCTTCAACCTGCATAGTGGCGAAGAGAAACGCTTGTGACTGGATATTATTTTTCCTTGCAATAATCATTCTGACTCTTTATTGAAAAATATAATTAAACATACCAAAAAAACAATGATTTTTTAAATTTCCATTGATTGGGTGTTATTGTTTTTTTTCTCCTTCATATTTTGTAAACAACGCATGATTCATGACACTGTTTTGAAGGAGTTAAGTAACAATTACTAAAAATATATCAATTGTCTATGGTGTCTATTTACATTCAATATTATGGTTTGTAGATCTTCTAGTTTTTCTGTAGATGGTTCGATATCCGTTAAATTGTCTGCGTCGTAGAAATAATAGGTACCATTCTCAAACAGTGGCGTATCATTTCGATGGTAGTGGATAAATTCCATATAATCCGCTATATTCTATAACAAACAAACAACTGAGCTCTAAACTTTGAAGATTAAATTAATAGTATATTATTAAACGAGCAATTTATGATAGCCATTATTCAAGATGGGGGCGCAAGTCACCCGAGCGAATATACCTTTTGTAAGAAGGTAAAATATTGACTTATTATTAGGTGGTCGTGGACAAATTATATTATTGCAGTCCATGGTAGATAATATTGTTCATTACTCACATGAACAGCTTCTTCTTTCTGTTTCATCATTGCTCCAATATCATTAGCGATATCGTGTACTAAATCAACAGCATCTTCTTCTATCAATTTATTTTCCAAGATTCTAAAACTCTAAGGTATACATATATTATTACGCGTGACTTATGATATAAATTTTCATTGATAAAAATGTGAAAACAAAACTTTGATTCTGATGATTGAAATTATTAGCTACACAGTAAAAATTATCTGTTACTACAACTTTAACGTTTTATGATGTTTCCTATAAACCACAGTCACTTTGGACATTTGTTTCATTAATCTGTCTTTCATCTCATACGTTTGTCTTTTAGTTTGTTTGTCAATATGTCTTATTCTGTTTGTATTTTTGCTCTGTCTGTCCATTTTTTTTTGTTTTACTGCGACCTATTCCCTTGTCTGATATCATGTCTGTCAGACACTTTCAAAACCTTAAATCATGTCATCCAGTAATATGTTTTGCTTCTAGTTGTATACTTCATTGTAAATGGTGTGTTTGTCTTTGTCTGTCTTTTGTGCATATGTATATTCATGAAATAAGCAGATAAATGAATAAAAAAAAACTATTATATTCCATTTCTAATAATTACCTCTTCAACTCTATCTTCTCTTGTCATTTCCTTACTTAGTTCAGTTAGGTTGAAACCTATTTTTGTTGCCCACATGGATACTCTATAAAAATAACCTTGGCATAATTCAGGGTGTTATTACTTATATCTCGAGTTGGCAAAGAAATATTGACCGACAACCCCCAATAGAGTCAATTTTGACATTGTAAAGTATAAAGATTATTGTCACATCTCAAAGTCCGTAAAAAAATATAAACAAACCTTTGAAGAGTTTTAACTTTGGAGGCCTTTCGGGACTCCCTATGTATAATTTTTATTTGATGTATTAGATTGGAACTATCCAAAGATCATTATTACTCAAATTTTTAATTATTTTTTTCCACTTCCGTCACTGAAACCGCATCTAATTCAGCAAATAAATAGATCGATAAAATAGAGACATTTTGGTGCCACTGGACAAGTTCAATTAAGATATTATAGTTTTAAACAATGTATAAGGAATATAATATGTTAGATTATATTATGAAATTGGAATTGAATAACAATAACGTAACAATAGAATTTATTTTAACATTTGATGGAAAATCGAAATAAAAATTTTCAATTTTTCAAAAAAATAACTAAAAGAATAACAAGGACCAAACGGAAGATGTAAAAAAAGATTTCTAGTTTATTATAGATATTATAACCTTAAATAAAGTTAAATTATTATATCAAATAATTAAAAATTTTACTTACAAACTTATAACTTTTTTCATTTCTTCGTTCTGTTTAACACTTTCACTAAAAGACACTATAACAAAAAAGAAAACCAACACCAAAATAGGTTTCATCTCGTTAGTACGTGCTATTAAAATGTTTATAAAAAGGTTAAGAGCGTCAAAAAGGCACCACAATTCGAAATATTTGCAGTTTCTGTAAGGATTCGTGAATGCGCATGGTATCGAGATGTGTGTAGAGATGCCAGGAAGTCTAGACGAACAGGATTTCTAGGACATCATGACGAATGAATACTGGAAAATGAGCGTCAAGAAGTGTATTTAGAAATAACGTGATAGCGTTGATTAGTTCCTATTCAGCTAGAATGTTGATGAATATATTTAATTGAAAATCTAGATGGATAAAATATTGTAATCAAATTCACCGGATAGATTTTTGTGAACTAGATATTTAACATATTTGCTGAAATCAGTGTGGAGAAACATCATGTTAATCTTAGTGATGGCAAACACCGCCCAAAGCGTGGGGGTCGCTGATGGAGACATGCAGGTGCTAGTCCATTCGAACTCCATTTTTATCAACTGGTGACTGGATTGACGAACCAGCTAGCTTTGGACTGATGCCTTGCTGAGTCGCAACATGCTGAATTTCGTTTTGAAACAATATAGTAAGACTAAAACCAAGACCCACAATGCAAGACTGAATAAAATAATTAAAGCTCAACATGACAATAATTTTAACATCTTAATAGTACTCATATGAACACCAAGACTGAATAACTTAGACCAAGACTACAATTATTTGATCGACTTCGATATCAGAACTGTTTTGGCATTTATCTTGCGTATATCATCACTATTTAATGAATTAGTTGCTTACGTTTAGTATTTCATTTTTCAACTGCCATGCTGTTTCAGTAGAGTACTTGATATCGGTCAGATTGTCAGCATTGTAGAAATAATATGAAGAGTTTTCAAAAAGCTGTGTAAAAGGTCGATGATAAGACAAGAACTCAGCGTAATCGGCGATATTCTAAAATTGAAAAAACTAGAATAAATTGTCAATGAACTTCTGTATCTGTATCTGTAGAGTGGGAAGGATGAGTGTGACTCATTGTACATCCTCCCGAGGAGCTGTCCTCCTAGGTCACCGTCCATCCCGTCCTTCTCAGGAAGGTGGACAGGTCACTAGGAGACATCTCCTTTATGTCGGCAGGTGTAGGCCAAGACTCGCCGAACATTCACTCTCTTATTTGATGATAACTCCGGAAACTAGCATGACATGCATAACAAATTTATCTTCCTATTCACACGTCCTGGATAGAGGTGTGTCTACTAATCCCATAGTATGGAGATGCTTCTTTAGTTGACAGTGGCCAGTCAAAAGTACTATGTGTGTTAATGAACTTGAAATATACTTTATTACTTTGAATCAATCAATATAAGCAAAGTTTGTTATTTTTGCTTTATGGAAGCAGCAGCAGCAGTTACTAGAAACCTCTGCTAGCCCATCCTATAGGATAAAAGGTGGCTTCTAGAACAAATTATCACAGACAAATGAAAGATTGCTGGAACAATATCCATTGCAGATGGAAAAACACTTAGGAAGGCTCTTACACCCAAGACCATAAGCTGTAACGCATCTAGGACTAGTTGATACATTTCTTTTGGTACTATTTTTCATAAAAATTTTCAATTGGACATCTCTAACTATCAAAATTAGACTAGGCTGAGGTTTTCAATGTCATGTGAGGAAAAATCACAACCCTCTTAGTAGAAAAAAGACCTAGGGTCTGCAATTTGAAGTATAGTAATAGTGACAAGTCTAGACAAAATAACAGGAGGGTACTCATAATAGATATGCAAAGGTCGTAGTGGAGAGGCTTATCTTATGCAGCCCAAAATCCTGTAACTCCATACACTGAATAATTATCGATGTTTTTGATATACTCACTTCAACTGCTTTAGCTTTGATGTCCATCATGGCTCTAATATCAGATGCTATATCTTGCACTAATATCATTCCATCATCTTTAACCAACTTCGTGTGTAAGCTGGAAAAGTCCTTGAAATGATAAACAAAATTATTATCACATATTCAAGTTACGACGAGTTCAAGTTGGTGTGGATCACAGGTTATTACTAGAGATGGAGTATAGAGTACTTACGTTGTGTAGTTGATTTATATTGGTTGTTGTTTTGCTTAAATCGGTTAGTTTTTGGCCGATTCTTTGTGACCAGTACTGAACTCTGCAATATAAATATTCCAATGATTAACCTGAGCTGCGTATAATTAACATAAGTACTATTATTTCTGTAAGACTGTTTCTTTTACTGGTTAATGCTCTGGTTAACGCCCCTCTTAAGCCACCACTGTTTAGAAGATACATTTAAACATTCTGTTCTGTAGATCTTTCAATTTATATTTTTCCAATTAAAAAAAATCACAAAAGCGGAAACACAAAATCATAGCTCTAGTTATTCCTTAATTAAATACGTTTAGTGATAGCTTTTCGAGCGCAGCTACAAGCAAAAACGAATCAAATGAAAAAAAAACAGAGCCCAATTAATAGTTTGTTTTAATTTTTGATGATTCAATAGACCATCGCAAGCTCAGTTATTTTTATACCGTTGGAGAAAACATTAAGTCTACTTCAATAACAACGATAATGAAGGAACCAAAATGTTTACGAAACATGGTGCTACATTTTTACACCAGCTACTCCTTGTAGAGTACAACTCACAAAAAAATTGTCTAAATCAAATAAGTGGGTTCAAGATGGTCCCCCCTCTAGCTGAATCTGGTCTTGTGCTTTTTGTGCCTAACCATAAAAAATGAGAATAAAACTTACAATTTTTCGACTTTTTCCCTATTTTGCCAATCTCCATCAATCTGATTTCCTTCAATAGACAAACACACATTAAATACTACAAAAATGCGCAAAATTCCCCTCATCATTCCCAGTTAAATTCTACACTCTCCGAATCAGTGACTGTTCAAGAATGTATTTCATCAGAATTATCTCCAACGCGTATAGAGACACATTGTCGAGGCATTTTAAGCATTAGTATGCTAATGAAATTAGGATGCAGATCAGAATACCTTGACCAGAAAATATATTGTCTCACTTGTTTTCATCAACATGTCGGTTATTTTGAACCTTTTACGTACTTTGTTTTAATCATAAGAAATGGGACTGCCGGTATATATGAAACTTAATGAACAGGGAAGTAATTACGTCGCAAATTTTGTTATACCGGTGGCACGTTATACACAGTCAAGGTCATCAGATCCAAATAATAAACAGCTTGGTACTGCTGCTGTTGCTATTTTCATTTTGGAGTGAATCAGACGTTCCCTTTTACAAATTCAGATACCTACTCAAACTCGTGAGCTATTTATCTAGTATGCTTAATGAACGAAGATTCTATTGCATTTTTTTGAATGATGAATATTTTTTATATATTATATTTATATTATACTTTACTCCTGAGTAAAATTCATATTTTTTGACATAACTCGTACACGACTGAGAAAAAGTGATATCTGTTGATTGTATTTTAGATTTTAGAACATGCAGAACTTTTTATGAAGAATACATTTTTTCCTAAAATCAATAATAAAAAAGTTTCCCATATGGTTCCAACTTATTGAGACATATTGTATATCTTTATCTTTAATTGGATAGACTAATTTTGATTCTTTAGGTGCTTGTTCCAGTGTATTCGAAAATGGTTTATATTTATCACAATTGGTCCCAGTAGGTGGCGCTGTAATCGGGCTTCATACTGAACTTCCATGGTAGTTTTTTGTTAAAAAAAATAAGGCAAATTAATAAAAACATTTTTGTTTGCCTCAGAAATTGTGAAAAAATTCAGAAAAATTGACTTTTCGGGAAACACATTCCTTCTACTAGAAAATTAACGTATTTCGGGTCCTCTGGTATATTATATAGCTTGTCTTACATCTGGCGGTTTGATAAGATCCATTTTTTTGTCACCCAAATACTTTTTATACATGTATTTTTTACAAGCGACATCTATTTATTGGATCTTGAAATAGAGTGTACCTATTCCTGACACTAGTAGTATCGACCACTCTTTTTACGTTCATACTTTGGGTAGTTTGCTGGTAGATGGACCTAGCTGTATTTTATGCAACATGAACTATTATTTTGTACACTATCGCTATTGTTTTTAAAATTTATTCTCATTATCTAAGTTTCTTATAAAGAAATAGGTTTTTAATTATTATATAAGTTGGAATGAAATTCAGAAAAGTAGATTTTTCTGCAAATATTCATTTTTCTTTCTCCTGGTGTAACTGGCTGAATGACCTAAGTCAAAGTAAAAAAAAAATTCATCTGAAAAACACACCTCTTACATGAGATTATCAACCCCTAGGACAAAAAAAACTGGGTAAGCTGGTAAAATGTAAAAGATATTTCATAGATACACAATCCGTTCATGTAAAGAGTGAAAGTAAATCGGCATATTTTCCTATAAATTATCAATTCAGGGCGAAAACATCGATAATTCACCGACAGACACGATTTTCGTAAATATTGTCCCCGCCGGGGCTGTCACAGACAAGCGTCCGTCAAAATTTAAACAAATATAGATGGCATTGTAGCGCGCTACCATATATCACAACTTAGAGCGGTTTCTGCCACGATAACGTAAATAGAATGGTTAAACATAAAATACAAATTCGATGATAGTCAGACCGAAAAACAAAAACAATGTACCGATGCTCGATATACATGTTGTGACTAAACGAAAACTATATTCGGGAAATTGATATTTCTCTCTGGGGTCGACATTGGAATTGATGATGGAATTTATCAAAACATGCTAGAAATCATGAACCAAATGGATTGGAATATAATATACAGGAGGTTTCCAATATCAATTGAGGAAAGTCTCTGGAACTAGTAGCTCCTTTAGTGCTATTTCCCTGGGGAATTTAAGGACATCTGCAGGCTTCAACTTAGGATAATGTTCCTTTTCTATCCAGTAATCTCCCAGGTGCTGTGCTCTAGGATTCTGGAGCGCTGTGCAGTTGGAAAGTATGTGGATGGGATGGAGGTTTCTTCTTCCATGCTATAATATCTACATTTTCCTTCCTCCACTGTTTTGAGCTTTTTCAGGTGCCCATTCAGGCTGCAATGTCCCGTTAGGATCCTTGTTAAAACTCTTAGCGCAATTTTACTTTGGCTTATGCATTCATTTGATCTCAACAGGTTGTGGACATTGGAATGAATCAAAACATGTTAGAAATCGTGTACCAAATGAATTGGAATGGAATATACAGAAAGTTTCTAATGTCAACTAAAGTTGAGCAGCTATTAAAGCACTGAGCTCTTGTGTAATCAGTCCCAAAATTGCGTGGGAATGCCTAGACAATCTCAATGAATTTCCAGATTTGGAAAGAATGGTACACATATGGCTCAAAAGGAACCAAACACAGAGAGTTTGTGAAAAATTACAAGTGAAAGCTCATGCCATAGAAGAGTGTGCCCAGAACAATATTGATAAAGGATATAGAAGGCGGAGGATTATTATAATGTCGGAAAGTTGAGCAGCCATTGTAGCACTGAATTCCTGTGGTATGTAAGTACTTGGGAAAACGCAGAGCTAGGCGGAATACCATTTTGGAGGCCGGAACCCTTTTGCTGGATCAGCTCTAATGTAATATTGGAAGGAGATGTTGTGGCCTGGCTGGATACCAGCAAACGTTCAAAATAGTGGAGAAAGAAATGTGCACACCCCGAGATGGGGCGTGGCATCCACCCCCAAGGTTTTAATGTACAGTGGCATGATATAGATAATGATACTTGAGATTTTCCTCATCTTCTTTGAGTAAATCCATGCAGCAGGAGAAAATTGCGATCCAAAATTGCCTCAATTCCTGTATTATTATCAATTTCAAGTGAGTGATTGAAGTAGATAAATTCTACGTTTGCTATCGTTGTAGTTTATTACCGAAATCCAGTTGATATCGAACACCGAATGATTTTGAAATAGTTATTGTAACATTAATACCTAATTTTGATGGCCGGTCTGGAACGCAGCAGTAGCTGTGGCGTCCTAGCACTAATCCAACGCAAACACAATAATTGGCCGTGTATACACGTAATTATCAATCATGAATACGCCTGTAATGGGATTGGTTACTCAGATTATAAACAGCGTTACCATAGATAATTAATTGGACCGGTTGTGTGCACCTACGGACGTCCGTGCGCCAGATTATGGCCTTTTGTCTCCTAATATATCAGCGAGGGAATCAAAGGTGGGTTTCAGACCGATTCTCTGATGCGTATATGTTTATACAATGTCTATGTATTTGCTTTCCTGCGATTAATTGTTCTACCGCTTTTCCATGATGCGACGATGAATCTTTGAGACTGCTACAAAATTTAGAAGCTACACACCAGATAAAATGGGATTTAATTATTTAATCTCCTTCTATTAAACAGTTGACCTTAGTATACAATGAAAACGTTTATTTATTTTCAACCAACAAATTCAACTAAAAGGTATGTATGTATTTTTGGGACCTAAAAGATCTATTGTGCTCCCTTCTACTTAGGTCTTGAGAAGAGTCTCTGGAACAAGTAGCTCCTTTAGTCCTATTTACCGGAGGAATTTTAGGATATCTACAGGCTTCAGCTTAGGTAAATGCTCCTCTCCTATCCAGTAAACTCCCAGGTACTGTGCTCTAGGATTCTGGAGTACTGTGCAGTTGGAAAGTATGTAGATGGAGGTTTTTTCTTCCATGCCACAAAATCTACATTTTTCTTCCTCCAATACTTTGAGCTTTTTAAGGTGCCCATTCAGGCAACAATGTCCCGTTAGGATCCCTGTAAAAACTCTTTACGCGCAGTTTTACTTTGACTTATGCATTCGTTTGATCTCAACAGGCTGCAGTCACCCAGAAGAATCTTTGATTGCTTAAGCCTTACTAGACAAAGTTCCTGAGAGGCGGTTATCCTTCGAAGTTCTCTGTATGTACGTCACTGTCATTTGTTCTATCGTCAGATGCGGGCAAATAATGCAAATCAGCAACGAAATTATCCTAGTCCCGATTTCGGGTTGTTAGTCACTCCCCAAAAATTATGCTAACTCACGTGCAGTCTTATATTATAGGAGTACACGTGTGCTAACGATTTATGATAAAACTTTTGTTATATTAGTGGCGAGATTAGACCATAAAATGGCTTATTTTGCAGTTTACTCACTCGTTTTATTTTGTTTCTTCGGAATTTCTTAGCGGGTCGTAAGATATTTACCTTAGTATTAATTAAAAGCCAACACGAACTGCCGTGAAAAATTTAATTAACTTTTTACTGCTTTTCTAAAAGTGGTTGAAATAGTAAGAAAGAAAAAAAAGGATCTTGATAAAGGCGAGGAAAAATAAAACACAACAAGCCATAGATAATTTTACTTGAAACTTTGTTGCTAATAATTTTATTTTTTGGAGTTTGGCGGTTACCAAACCCGAAATGAGGCACTTGAGGCGATCCCAGGCGATCTTCAGGCGATCTTCAGGCAAAAACTGACTCCACTGGTCCCAGTCTTCACTGGGGCTCAGATTTTTTCATAGCCTGCTAAAACTTACGAACAGTTTTTCTCCAGTAATTAGTTTGCAATGGGCAGGGAAATAATTACCAGTTTTAGTACTTTCAGACACTTCTAAGCCAGCTTCTTCAAGACCTTGCTGAAGATCCGTTGCGTATCTTCGTGAAGGTGTTAAGGTGAAACCACTTGAAAAGTTTGATAAAAGAAAAACAAAAAGCATCAATAAAATTGTTCGCTAATTTAAATTTACCATGTTCCTTCCGCTTGGTGCAAATAGTAGCTTTCAAGTTAAAATTTGTGGCACAATGTAAATAATCGTATCTCACCGAACTGTTTGGCGTATGTACGCGAGAACATTAAGTTTGATATATTATTAGTCATGGAAATTGGCTTGACAAGCCGAAATAAATCATATCTCACCTGCGATTAACTTGGAGAATATTTGAATGCCACTTTCAGGAATATTAATATGTTGCGGGATAGGTTAGATGCTTATAAGTCTACCTCTAGGCGTCATTTAACTAATCTATGTGAAATTGAAGATATATCTAACAATATACGATGTGGGTAGATTTATTTTCAACCAGTGCAACGCAAAAAGTAAAATGTGCTGCTTTGTCAGCCTCTAGCCAGATCTTGTCCAGTACGTGATGTTACAGTTCATTTTATTGGTTAAACTTTTTCCCTCTCTCTCATGTTCTTTATATATTCCAGCTTTTTGTTACTATTTCTCCTCCCCTTACAGCCTAACTACTTAGATAATTGCGGAACTAGCTAATCGTTACACCCATCCTCAATCCCTTTAGAGATGGGATGGAATCAGAGAATGCAGTCTTGCCAGGATCACCCTGAGCGACCCTGGGAAGCTGGCGTCGGAGGAAAAAGGAAAAACCTACGTTTAACTGTAGGATTTCTGACAGGCCACTGTCAACTGAGGAAACACCTCCATACTTTGGGGCATGGAAGAAGAAACCACCATCCACATACTTTCCAACTGCACAGCACTCCAGAATCCTAGAGCACAGTACCTGGGAGATTACTGGATAGAAAAGGAACATTATGCTGGAGCCTGCAGATATCCTGAAATTCCTCCGGGAAATAGGACTAACGTAGCTACTAGATTCAGAGACTCTCCTCAGAAACTAAGTAGATGTAAGGGGGTACGATAGAACTTTCAGGTCTCAGTGAATGTTTCTCCAAAAGATACATACTTACATACATACACGGGGCTAGGGGACACACCTCTATGCAGGATGTGTGAACAGGAAGATGGAACTGTCAGGCATGTCTTATTATGCGAGTGTCCGGAGTTATCGTTGGGATAGGAGAATAGGAGAGTGTGTGTTCGGTAAGTCTTGGCCTACATCTGCCTATACAAAGGAGATGTCTCCTAGTGACCTGTACCTTCTTGGGAAGGACAGAATGGACATATTGGAAGAAATACTTCACTTTTTTATAGTTAAACTTTGCAAAATCGGATAATTTCGGCCGTATTCCTTCCATATCTTCAGAAAACTTTGCAAAACTAATCATAGAATCGCAGAACCGGTGTAATCACATAAATGGTTGGCCTTGCATCAGTTTAATGTTATGTAATTCTTGAATTATAGCAATCAATGCTTGTATTATTCGTTGGTATGAGTGTATTTTCCAGAAAAGGCAAACTTTGAAGGGGATATAATAAATTTCAATGAATAGTATATATATTTTGTGTTCCATTGAGCATTTTCCGGCTTTATGAGATTCGTAATTTTCAGTAAATTGGATAACTTGAAATATAAATTCGTCCTTAAAACCTTATAATGTAATTATTATAAATGATGATATGTCGAGGTCGAAAACAAGTAGAAGCATCTACAACGGAACAACAATTGGATGGTACTAAATCAAGCCCAGTGCCATTTTGCGCGTCAAACGAAGTGCAATTAGTAAAGTAATTATAATCATCCGGAACGAGTAATAGTCATTTTGTCCTAACAAACTGTTAGTCTCCAGATACTAATAGCGGTTTCCACTTTTCCAGTTCTACAGTGCGCCTGTGGAATTAAAAAACACAAATTCGTTCTACGGCCATCGCGGTCGTTGGTGGTATATACAAATACCGTTATACTTACTAACTCTTTACTGTAAAACGGCATTTTAGCTAAGCACAGGGCTGTAGCATGATTTGGAAAATTTCTCGTTTTTATGCAGCTCAAAAATTATTCTTTAGTGGAAAATGAAAATTATTCAATAGTTAATTATGTACCAAGGCAGTCACTTTACTGCCTTCTTTATCGGTCGAGTCTGAAATTATGAGACGAGCAAGAGAAGCGAGCGAGGCGAATAACAGGCGAGTCCGATAAAGACACTTTACTGACGTGGTGCATACAAAATTTATATGTTTTATTGAAGTCTGCAGTCTAATTTTTAGTAATAAATTTTTTTGTTGCAGCAATGCATCTTAAACATTGGGAGAAGACTCTCATATTTGTCCACACTTGTGCTTTTATTATTGTAAATGATGTTGCAAACTTCATGAAAACATTAAATATATTGAAAACTACACATTTTTTTATATGTAAAGGTTATGTGTTTTTTGCGTGAAAAACATTAAGAAATACAAAATCAAATGCCAGTGGCGTGAAAAATGGGAGAAGAAAAGTGACATATTTTTCCAAATGTACACCACTGGATCAAGAATTGACAAATGTGTTTTTTATCAAAATATGCCTTTTTACATTCAAAAACAACCTACCAAATGTCAAATCAATTTATTTATCCATTTTGAAGTTATGAAATAAAAACGTTTAATATTTCATAACTTTAACACCCCGTATTTCGAAGAATATATGAGCTGGACCCCCAATCCTCATACCATTTTGTCCAATTTTACGAGAGGTATCTACATGCAAACGTTGTGTCATTTGAAAACACCCTGTATATTAAATAATATACTTGATTCATCCCTTCCCCGACTTTTGTTGTCCCTCGTTTCGTCACCAATATCCACTATGTGATTTCTCGATAAAATTTCTTTTGAAATGAACACGATGTTCCACTATACACACCATAAAGAGAACAATGGTACGTATATTAAATGTTTCAATAGGTTATAGACAACAGTCCGGTCCTGAATGGAACTGTAGTTGCGTTTTGTTCTGCACTGAGAGCTTGGTTAACTTTTAATTAGATCGAAATTTATTGTCAACTGACCGGTAATATAATCAACAAAACAAGCTGCCGACCGCTCTATTCGAATGGACAAACCATATTAAAATACTAGTTTCTTAATTTCGTTACCATAACGTAATGTAAATTTGAAAAAATATTATGAGAGTATAGAGCAAATAATTAATAATTGGCAGCTCTATTACGGTGTGTTGCATGTTGTTTTGAATTCCACATGAACTAATGAAAATCCGTATCCATTAGGAGACGCTCAATTAGTCGTATGAAAACTAGAAGATTATGTATACCTATATTATGTAACTCAACTATTTAGGTACACTATTTCCTACAAGGACTGTTCTTAAGCCTGTCATGTTTATCAACTAATATCGATGCTTGACAATGTGTATTTGCTCACCCATTCACCCATTTACCTCATCAGCATATACACGTACTGACCTAGGTCATTTATCCTTTTTACGCGACAGTTCTCTGGCCTCCCAGTGGCACGTTCATGATTACCTAGCTTTTAATCATGACCCTACGGAACACCCTGTAAAATATAACTCAATTTATCATTTTATATAAAGCAAATCCATATTTTTGAAAGCTTAATAGTTTTATGAATACCTTTTAACTTCACTTTAATATTCCATTCAAATCCTCGAAATAATTCGGAAGCATTATGAGGCAACAAAATCCAAAAAAAAAAAATAATGTATATTTATTAAACAAGGATTTCCTATTACAATACTCTTGACCCAAAAATAACGCAGAATAATGATCTGAATTAACATTAAGGAGCGCAATTAAAAGCAATAAAGACGAATAATACTCATCTACGGGTTTTTTCATCGTTTTTCTTCGGTATTTTTTGAAAACGAAGGAAAAAGCGTTAAATAAGACGTGACGTGACAGATAGACTTTGTGACACTACCATCTTCAAGGCTCATTAGTCTGGACTCTTTACGCGAAGGCAACGCTAAAAAAGTAATTCATCGGGGGGTTTAATATAGATGGGAGTTCCTCTAACATCTTGATACTGGTCATGTTTTGAAGAATATTTTTTATTAGTGCCGCTTGTCGTATTTGTCAGTCTTATGTCCGTTTGCACCAATTGATATTTAAGTCGACTTAAAGTTAAATAACACTTTAAGAGAGTTTTGTTTTGCACCATGAACAGCTTGTCATTTTAAGCTGCACCAACCTAAGCAAAAAAAATCGCTCGCTTATTCTCAACTTATCCTCAAAGTGTAGCGTTTTCTGTCTTCCAATTTCAGGTGTGTTTCTGTTAATTTTTGAAAAAGGATGTTTGTGGAGTATGATTTGGAAGTGTTGGATATTCTTGAAAATGGATTTCCAAGAAGACGATACAGCCCTAAAAACTATTATGAAGAATTGGATGAAAATATTAGCAATTCTTTTTCCTGAACGGTATAATTTGCCGATCGGATTTTCTTATTTTTTACTGTGTTTTCGACAATTTTTGTAAGGCCGTTACCCTCAATATCGCCGTTAAACGGATCTTCTTCATATCCCAGACATTTACTTTGTGACACATTTTTATTACCTCCTCGATGCTATATCACTTTGACGCAGTTCAAGTCCACGAACGGCCTATCTCATTATCTCGGAAGATCTATTATATTTTGATGGGATAGTTACGAAAGTAACGACTAATAATTTTCCGAAGGATATTACTCCGGAACATATCGAATAGGTGGGTTCATTAAGGAATGCTATAAATTTTGGTCATACATAATTTTATCTTGTTCGCGGTGTGATAACCAAAGGTCTATAAGTGTGGTAGTTGATTTAATCGTCTTTCCAAAGCATTTCGATACTGTTTTGAAGGACGTAAGTGTAACAATTACTAAAAAGGTTTTCTGTTACTCTTGAATGCTACAGGAGATTTCTGATTTGTTATATTGTATACAGCTTAATTTGTAACTTCCTTGACTCTCTCCGCTTCATAATTTCCCGAATAGCTGCACTGCATGAATAATACAGAGCCTTGAAATCTTAACTGCAAAATAGAGAAAAAATCGCAAATTTATTTTAACAAAATATGCAATATATTGTCACCCATTTCCTCGACGTATATTACATTGAAGAATTCATTTATTTGATGATAAATTTATCTACGTGACACCATCGACCTTTTCAATGATTGGTAGGTATTCGGGATATAAAAACCCTCTACTTTTGGTCCCTAAACGACGGCTCAAGTGAAAGAAGCTCTAATAAATGCTTAGTCAGCAGCCATAGAATACTCTAGGTATATAATAATCGATAGCAGTGTCATATCTATAGGGGATTCGCGACAGTTACTCGATATTGAATGTGTTAAAGTGCAAAGTGTCAAATGTTCCAGTGTATTAACGTGTTACTTTGATAACAAAGAGACGTTCTAAATTAACTGTATCAGTAACAAGAAGCAAAATATCAAATATCCATAGCCATATAATACAATAGGCTCTATTCTTTATTCTTTATTCTTTATTCTTTATTCTTTATTCTTTATTCTTTATTCTTTATTCTTTATTCTTTATTCTTTATTCTTTATTCTTTATTCTTTATTCTTTATTCTTTATTCTTTATTCTTTATTCTTTATTCTTTATTCTTTATTCTTTATTCTTTATTCTTTATTCTTTATTCTTTATTCTTTATTCTTTATTCTTTATTCTTTATTCTTTATTCTTTATTCTTTATTCTTTATTCTTTATTCTTTATTCTTTATTCTTTATTCTTTATTCTTTATTCTTTATTCTTTATTCTTTATTCTTTATTCTTTATTCTTTATTCTTTATTCTTTATTCTTTATTCTTTATTCTTTATTCTTTATTCTTTATTCTTTATTCTTTATTCTTTATTCTTTATTCTTTATTCTTTATTCTTTATTCTTTATTCTTTATTCTTTATTCTTTATTCTTTATTCTTTATTCTTTATTCTTTATTCTTTATTCTTTATTCTTTATTCTTTATTCTTTATTCTTTATTCTTTATTCTTTATTCTTTATTCTTTATTCTTTATTCTTTATTCTTTATTCTTTATTCTTTATTCTTTATTCTTTATTCTTTATTCTTTATTCTTTATTCTTTATTCTTTATTCTTTATTCTTTATTCTTTATTCTTTATTCTTTATTCTTTATTCTGACTGCGCACAATTATTATTCTTCTCCCTTCCTCAATTAGTTTTCCTCATATTTTCCTTGTTGTACCTGTGTAAATCGTATGTTGTTTCTATTATTTTCCCTTTTGTTATGCTTGTACTACTTCTACTACTATTATTCGTCAAAAACAACATGGAGACAAGACAAGTTCGTTTTAAAAACTACCTCCACCACTGATCGATAAAAAAAGCAATTTCTTGGAGAGTCAATCACTCATCTCAATCTAGTGATTCCCTTTTTGCCATATCGAGGTGGAAGCCAATAATAAGAGAAATATGATATGTTTGCAGAAAATCCAGATTGACCAATAACGCTGGATAGAATTTCGCTTAATCTAACAATGGAATATGACGAGTGATAAGCGAACTCTACTTAACTAAAATTAATGTCGCAGTAGTAATAATTATAAAAATTGAATGTATACAGCGCAAAAGTAACTGAAATTGAATAAAGACGAAAGAGAAAGAGAAAAGTCAATATCAGATCGACTCATACAATAAAAAGTGAATGTGAACCGATGTCGCCTCGCTTAATTTTTTCAACGATGAAAAATATCAATCTCGTTTAATAATATGATGTAGTCCTGTTGAAATTTTTTGTCATTCGGAGCAAACGCGAAAAAAAAATAATGATGGATCTGCTCCACATCTGGTTCTCACCCAACGCCATATAAACTGTACATTATATATTGCTTTATTGTGATATATTCACTGAGAACGGAACGAAAAGGGAGGAATCAAGGGCGTGTAGGTGTCGATTCTCAATTCATACTTTAACTGTTATTTTCAATGATAATATCTGATAATGTGATAGATACATTCGTAAAATTTAGCTTAACTCGTGAGTTAAGGGGAAAGGAGAGGAGAAGGGAAGTCGGGAACTGATGGAACACTGAATCGACTGGAAATTAATCTTATACCGGGTCCAAGCAGCCCCAGCATGGTGTCAAAGTTCAGACGGGTCACGAGCTGAGAACTGGTTGAACATTCCTTGTTATGTTTTGTGATACTTTTGGAGGAGGATGATTTGACTTGTTCTGGCCGGTCAGAAATGTCTTCCAGTTAACTATAGCTGTGGAAGATATAATAAATAACTCACCTTGGTTCATTTTGAAGGTTATACACTAAATTTCGTATCACATTAACCAATTCCCAGTATATTTTATTAGGTAGTAGTTAATAGTCGAGAAAATAACCCCATTTTTAGAAACTTGTTACGCCACTGATAAAAATAGGACAGAAATTGAATATTCTTGATAAATATACATTTGAGGGGCCGCAAAATCAGAAAAAAGTATGTATTTTTCAAGTCGATCTATTTTTGTGTAGTGCGAATTTTCATAGGTTTTTCTAAAAATGATTGGTTATTGTTGTGTCTGCGTTTGTAAGCTGACGGTGATGCTGCGTATGCTGCTGACTGGGAAATGGAAAAGTATAATATAACAAAAAGAAATAATTTTTCAACAAACTCCATAAATGTATTCTGAACATTTTGTAGCTGTTGTTATATACAGGGCGTTCTAAAAGTAACGCTAGTCGACTATTTCACTGCGCCACTCTATTGTGGTCCTCTGAATATATAGACCCTTGACAGTTTTCCTTTCTTTGTTCATCAAGTATCCCTAGAATGTTAGCGAATGTTCTCTAATGAATTGCTTTGCCTGTCTCTAACCAGATGGGATTACCCACCATTCTGGATGAATCTGTGCCACTTCATTGTGTCCAAAAAGTTAGTTTTGTTTAATTGGCGCCCAACGTGGGCTAACCAATTTCCATTTTTTCTCGAAGGCTCATCTGAAATTTGATACTAGCTTAGAACTGACCTCTATGTGACCACTGTTCTTCCCTATCGCAAAACCCAATATGCCACAAAATTGATTTAAGTTATCATTATTATCTATTACGCCACAGAAAAAATAGCAGCATTAAATTGAATTACTTACAGCATGTTGGGCTGTTTGAAAAACCTTAAAATAAGAGTTATTTGACAAGGAATTAAATGAATAGTGAATAAAAGACAGAACAGTAATAAAGTTCACAATTTAAATGTGTAATAAAACTATCATGTTGCAGTAAAACAAATCTTGTGTATAAGAATTTGGATTCGTGTGTGGTATTGCAATTTTAATTGAAAATAGCTCGAATGATAGATATATTTGTCTATTTTTACAGAAAGTCTATTGTTTTTAGAATAGTTACTATATAAGGTGTTGGAGGTCATGAAACTCCAATTTTTGGTCATGGTAGTGGGCGCCAATTTCAATCTTATGCCAAAAACACCTTACTGCAGAAAAACAGCCAATCAAAAGCCTTGCATACCATTTGAGCTTATAGTTTTTTATTGGTTGCTAACTTATTTTAGTTGTGGAACAGAAATAAGAAAAATTTTCGAAAAAATCTTTTCGAAAATTTCAATAGTATAATATAGTATATTACGTAACGTGTGCGGAAAGTGACATTTTTCACACGAGTGGGAAGTATTGTCTCACGAGCGCAGCCGAGTGGGACAATCCCACGAGTGTGAAAAATCACTTTCGCACAAGTTATGTACACTATTTTTCCTACGACCACGCGATATACTTTTACCGAATTAGGCATGTATAATCTTGCGTTTTTATGTAGATGTGAGAGGTTTTACATATGTGTATTTGTAAATACTTTATATGGTTTTGATTACTTACCTTTGAAAGTGGCCCAGAAAATTGTGATTTTTGCAATGCAATGGAAAAAAGTACCTTTATAAAAGTTGGAATTAATATTGGTACACAAAATATAAAATATTACGAACATTTATTTCAACAACAAACAGAACATCGGAAATAGTTTCACATAAATATTGCGGCTCAAAATTAGTTATTTATTTGCTGGGAAAATTAAAAGTAAAATCATTATTAGCACCACACTTAACTTGTTGCCTACCTGTAGGAGATTGAAAGTATTAACTAGCTATTTTAAGGATTCATTGTTCAAATGATTGAAAACGGATATTTATTGTTTCAATAACATGAAAGTCCAATAAATGTCGATATAAACACTTTTTATTTTGTGTGTGTATATTTCCTCAGCGCTTATTAGTATCTTGAACAAGAACCTTGAGCTACAACAGTGGGATGGCCGAGCGGTCTAGGCATCCGTAGACTCGATTTTTGACAAATAGTAGGGTGGTTCGAGTCCAGGCTCGGTATTTTTTTTAAATTTTTTTTTCAATTTTAAATGAAATAAATAAATTATATTATATTATTATATGGACAAATCAACTTAGGAAATAAGCATTTCACATATACATATTAATTTGCGGAGTATAAAGACTAGCATTTCAACATTTAATTTGACAGCTTTTTTATCCGCACACGTACGGATAAGATTTTTTTCCGTACGCGTATGAATAAAGGTCACTTTCCATAGAACTAGTCAGTGCGATATATGTCACTTTCCTATGTGGTCGTAGGAAAAATTATTTTTCATTTCTGTTGTGTTCATGGCTCTAGCAAAACGAATGCTTGTATTTTTTCCTGGAAACATTTTTTGTTCAGTTTATGAATTATTTTTTCCATTTCGTGGATTTGAGTATCATTTATGCGCCGACACGGTTTTTTTTCCATTATCCCCCAGTTCTTTCATTGCAACAAAAATGACCTAATTTACATAATTCACTTTTGCGGTATTCTTTTTATCCTGCAACGGCATAGAATTGGAGGCTTTTTTTCGTTTCAAGGTTTTCTTTATCAATCATCAAAAACATACGTACAATTTTCAATTTCAGTCTTTCCAACTTCAATTTCAAATATTATTCGCCGAATTGCATTAATCATAATGAAAGGCGTTCCATTTTAATCGTAGCGTCTCTTCATTTATAGACGCCGTTGGCAGGGGCGTATTGGAAAAATAAAAACCCCAAATACAATGAACAGTGTATTCCAGACTTTTGCGTCCCGTTCCAGATTCTTACAGTTCTTGGTACAATGGTTTTTTGTGAGTCAACCGTCCTTTTTTCGAGTTTTTTTCTTTCATCAGGTGGTAAACCTTGCATCTATATCAGCATTACATAAATTGTAAATTCTTAAACGCAATCCCATACTACACTTTCTGGCTCAAGAATCTCAAGATTGTAATGAGTACCGCCTAAATGTCATGGATCTGCTTCCTCTCCTGTTTTCTCTCGCGTTCTGCTAGATTGAATATACCTTTACCCAAAATCCAGAGCTTCCAGGGTGTCGCACCAGTGCTATTCGCAGTTCTGAACGTATTGGTGTACAATATATGTTCCTGTATAATGGTACTGGGTTCTTTGTCTATTCATGATCCCTGGTCTATCGTTAAGGTTACTCAACGTGTGCTCCAGTCCTGCCTCTTTCTGTATTACCAAGTGTTTGGATGTAGGTGTAATAGTATTTCTGAAGGAGTATTTTTTGAGGCACTCATAGCTCAGTTTCATCATGGCCATTAAATGCAGGGTATTCGTCTCCATATTGAAATCATTGCAGGGCTCACCATCTTGATGTAAAGCATGTCTCTTTCAGGTGAATTTCGACATACTCGACCTTTTTCATTCTGCTGCTACTGTTGTTTGGGATATTCACTGAATATTGGAGATGTGGTAGTTATTTTAAATAAGGACTTCACCCAAAACAATGTTTTTTTTAACAATAATATTGGAGAGCTTTCGGGCGTTTGTTTAATTGTTCGGTCCTGCATCGCGGATGATTAAGAACGTCTAGAGAAACTGAAAAGCATTTAATTCGATATTATGAGGAAGCTTAATTGATTAATTATCAGATGGTTCGTCTAATTCTCCAATATATTTTATATTTTACTCACAATTATCTTATTAGACTCATCGAGGATCGTACAAACATACGATTGTATGTATGGAATGGCGAGACTACTTAGCCCCAGACATTTTCAAAGTAATTGAAAAAATTCTTAATTCATTGACACGCCTCTTCTAATAAACTGGAATTGTTTAATTCATATCCTAAGTACCGCTACAGCTTGAGTTTTTTGGTAGTTGTATGATGATTTCGGTATCTAGTCTTGAAATTAAAAAGTATCTGAGGCTTTGAATAAATATTATTTTAATAAATCTCGTCCCAAATAAGGATATAGTGTGTTCCATTCAAAATAATACATATTTTCCCCTTTGGATTTGACCCACATTAGTAAAGCACCCTGTGTTGATGAGATGAAATGCCAGCCAAGCTTAAAAAAATCTCTTTGATAAACTATAGTGGAATTAGTGAAAACCTCATCTCTTCGTAACAATTAATAAGCTGGGAATTTATGTTTAAAATCAGTCACTTTTATTTGGGACACCTTGTATATTATTGCAGTATTTCAGCGTACTTTTAATTTGTGTTTTTCAATAGCACAGAGTCGACTGTAACGACTGAAATTTCGAGGAAATAGAGCCAGACACGAGTTTTTCGAGAGACGTTCTAATTCTATTCAACTGTCAGACACACCTTACAGGATATTTTATTGTTAGATCAAATTTACCAGTATAAATATTCGAAAATTGCTCAGCTTAAGAAATTTAAAATTTTTTATAAAGTCTATTCCAACAACTTTCGTAGACAATGGGGCACTAGGAATAGTAGGAATACAAAGAAAAACAGTCTCTTATTACGATTACGTAAAAGTTTTACAGGGTTTCACAGAGTCGGAATAAGTAAATATTTTATTTTTAATGAACTGAATGAATGTGTATCATTTTAAAATCTGAAGTGTTGTTGTTTATCAGTAGTATTCAGCTACCAAAAATTTTATACTTTTTCAAAAGTGCACTCATTTGAATTCAATAACTTTGTACTAATTTTCCAATCTACATTTATCAATTTTCTTAATTCAGGGGGGGGCATGCATTGGAAAATATACTTTTCTGAGCTTCCTGTGTCTCATTTCGTATGCAAGGATAATATTTTCAACGAGCATACTTAAGTCCTACTCTAAATAGTATTTTCCCAATTTTCTGCCAGTTTGTAGAGCAAATATTGTTCTTTACAAATGGGTAAGGTGGTTTTACTGAAATTGCACGCATATTCAAACTACACGAAGCTGAAAATGATCACTTTCTGCACAAGATTTGCTTAAAAATATTAATAAAGCATAAAAATGAGTCAATTCACGATCTTTTAAATGGTTTGACAGACGCAAAACTGTCCCCATTAAATTACAATTAACTCCCCATCGCCCCTATAAAATTCACGTCGGCATGTAAAGTCCACAATCGTCTTCGAACATCTGCCGGGCGGTCAATTTGCCGCAAACGGTGAAAAAAAAACAACAAGATGAGTCACTGACCTAACCATCTACATTTATACACTAATTAAACACTTTAACCATAAAAATATTAATTGCAAAGCATGCAGTAGGGTGCAGAAGGACCGATCCACCTCGACGTACCCCGAAGGAGATCGAAAAGAGTGGGAGTCGAACAATTCGACGCCAGTGTATTTTGAAACGTCGTGACGTTCCTACCCGCTACGCTATTTCAAATTTGTGCGCGAAAATACGGAAAATTGAAGCACGACACCGGTGTAATGTTCGTGAATGTTTTCGAAGCGCTCCGCATTTGTTTAAATTTCGGGAAATAGTCGAGTGATCTCTCTCCTCTGGATTACTCTCGATCTTCTATTTTTATCTTGAAAGATACGAGTAAGACAATTGAAAAAATAATGGATTTTGTTTATTGTTATCATATTGGAAAATGTGTGCTGCAATTATTCTAGTGCGGTGTACGATGCCAATTTGATTTTGTGCCAAAAAGAGAAAGTGCTAGATTTTCTGTGATACGGATATTTTCTTCTGGCCATGGAACTCAAACTTTTGTGTTGTATTATTATTATTGTTCAAGGTTTGTTATAATTTTTTTTTTAAATATTTTTCGGTAATAATTTGGATTTAAGAAAAATATTTATTAAAATAATCAAAAAATTATTATTAAGAAAACTGAATTATAATTATTGAATTAATTATAAATTATAAAAAAATGCGATCTGTATGAATTCGACTCGGAATTTGATTTAACATAATATGCACATTTTTCTTACATTAAAGGGGGATGAAATTAGCAATCCTCAATTTTATATTAATTATATTTTTTTTAAATTTAGTTTAAAATATACATTATTATTGATTATGCGGGGGCAAAATATTTTTTATTGAAAAATAAAAATTAATAATTTGAGACAATTATTTGGTGAAGGCACAAGAATTTCATGATATATTATCGCTATATATTTTTTTTTTCAAGGTAGTATTTTGCTTTGTCCAAAATTAAAATATACAGGGTGTAACAAAAAGGCAGGTCATAAATCATACCACATATTCTGTGGCTAAAAATAGCTCGATCCAACCCAAGTTACTTTAGAAATGTGCATGAGAAAAAATTTACAGCCTGGCTGCAATTAGATATAGTCAGAAGCCATTGCTTTTTCACAATATTCGGTTTTCTTTAGTAAAACGGTGCCATCTGTGTATTCAAGAAAATGGGGGCCATTTCGAACATCTAATAAAAACTACACATTATTTGTAAATAAATAAAATTCAATCAAAAATTTGGTACCATCAAGAAACTTAAGAATTCATTGAATTTAATTTTTGCCGAGATTTTTGCTACTCATAATTTTTGAAGCATAATGACAAATAGGCCGTATCTCGATAAAAACTGATAATTGTGAAAAGTATTAGGGAGCAAAAAAGTTTCAAAAATAATGTGTTTGAATAATGGTGCCACAATAAGCATTAAATTTTAACGTACTCAAAAATTATGGGGGAGTTTAGAGGATCTCAACTCCAATAAATTTTTAACGGGGTGCAATAATTCCTAAATTTTTTTTAAGATGCTCTTATCATAAGAAAGCCACTTGTCAACTTTTATTGTAATATGTCAAACAACTGTCGAAATATTTGAAAAAGTCAATTTTCATTTGGTAACTTCGAAGGGTTGTAACTTTTTTCGCATGCACATTTGTACTAGGGTAACTTGGGTTGGATCGAGTTATTTTTAGCCCCAGGATATGTGGTATGATTTATGACCTGCCTTTTTGTTACACCCTGTATATTACAAGTGAAGGAGTGAGAAATCTAAGATGAATATAAATATCTACTGTACTTGTATCCTCTGATGTAATCATCAATATTAATTCTGTAATTTTTGAGGAATTAATTATAGGAAATACATAATTAATTTTGAAAAAGCCTTTCTGATACTTTTAACTTGATTATGAACCTGTTTTTTGTTTGTCAATTTTCCAAGAATAACGAAAAGCATATGAGGTGAAGGGTGAAGGTGAATGAGGTGAAGGATGAGGTGGGGAGAAATAATTTTAGTATAATTTAAAAAGATAAATAAGCATAAAAATTAGGCTGGGCATATAAATTTGCATAATATAGGAAAACTAGTACTATGGGTACAAAAATATTTCTAAACTTGCAAAATTTATCTTCAATACAAATTTCTATTTGTGAATCCTATTAAGTCAAAACTATGAACCAAACCTTTTAGAGGGTTAAGCTTTACCAGTATGTGGTGCTGTGCCTTTTGTCTGCTATTTTTTTCCCATTTTTTATTTTATTCTCCACTGTTTCCTTTATTTCACTGCATTGCAGGTAAAACTTGCATATTTTTCACCATTATTTATGTATCTAAAAATTTTTTTGCGTCAAAAGCTGTAGCTTTATATAATGTGTTTCGGCTTATGATACCCTCGGGAAATTGTCAAAGGATGTTTCATTGTTGAGATTTTGAAAATCCTTATGAAAATATTTTCGTCGCGAATTTTCGCATGTTGAAGTGCATTTTTCTAGTTTTCTCAACTGACGCAAACTTTAAATTCTGCTACACAACTAGAGATTGTCACTAAGCTATCGGGGACTATTATAAGTTTGTTTTTGACGTACAAAAATGTTAGTTTTCATTTAAATCCGAATCAGTATGTCTATGTGAATCAATTAAGGTGGTCTCCCTTTTATTTCATTAGTATTGGTCCTTGAACAGAGGAGTTACACTAAGAAAACAATCACAAACAAATAGAAATTGTATAGCGATTGGGTTATAGCTTTATGACGAGGTTTATGACAACTTTAAAACAAGATATGTCCTAACTTACTTAATCTGGGAAGTACTAGTATAGTTCCTCTCTAGTCCTAAACCAAGTTAGTTAGTATTGAAGCTTTGACTTCGAAGAAACGCAAAAAAACGTAAAAAACATAAAAGACTTTGTCATCAGAAGAGTGGATAGTTACAAGATAAACATACCTAGATACAGGAGAGATCAAATAAAATCTGGCGAATAGATGAATTTTAAGTGAGTGGTTGAATGAATCTTATTTTTGATTTTGTTTGTTTGTCCAATTCAATTATTGTAAATTCCATAAAATTATTAAAACTCATTATTATAACGTTAAAATGAGCGATTAACAATAAAAATATCCATTTCCGGTTATTTTGAAACTGTTGCAATCAATGAAAAATCCCATCACCTACTGTTGATATTTTTAAGATAATTTGGAATTAATCATTCTTAAAACAAAACTTTTTATTCTAATTTCAACATATCCTTTGAATAAGTGCATTGATTGATGTAAATTATTATCAGTTATAGTTTCATAGTGTTGTTGACCTCATCCTGTCGTTATCGACGAGATTTTCAGCAAAAAAATCAAATTACTTAGATAACAATAACTTAATATCATTGTCTTCTAGAAAAAATGAGATAAACCATGCTCATCAGATATGAATTTTCAAACCTAAAGAGCTAATGATATCAATATTGCGATTAAAAAAATACTTGTTCTTCTTCTATCTCTAGTCTATTGTAGTATCGACTATCTAGCTTGAGTCTGGAGAAATAGCCTTATTTCATTTGTTTTTACATGGAACTATATGGTGGGTTTAATGTTCTAACGATCTATTACTTTCAAATTAAACCATTGTCGTTTTCACCTGTTGAAAATATTCTCTCCATAATTTATTATATTTTCTAATCAACCCTGAAAATGCTTTAGGCATTTTACATAATATATACGACGAATAATTCATACCCTATACCCTATACTATGAAATATGTTCGAAACTCCATTCCTCGCATATCAAAATATAAAATATCCAATATAATATTAATAAGGAAAGGTAACTTTTCCATTAAAACGTACGTACACACTCTTCCAATAACTTTTTGGGAGTAAATTTTAATCAGTTACCTCCCTTACTAGTGGCGACCAAATTATTATTCTATCTAAGCACTAGATTGTATTTTCTTCTTCTAATTACAAACCAGAGTGATTGTTTATATCGTGCAGATATTCTCACCCACCCAGGAAAATCAGTGCAGATGGTTATGCTTTCGACAGAAATTCCATTTCTGGTTAGTTCTCTTATGGCAATTGAGATACCAACCAGTTCTGTTTGAACCACGCTGGTATTATTTTATATTCCCCATCCAATCCTAAGGCTAAGTGCTCTATAAGTGTATTGCGTTTGCAGCATCTGACTCTATGTTCTGTAAAGCATATTCCATTTCAATACTGTTGTACTCCATTTTATGTTTTAATTAGACTATTACTCGAACACTTTTTTTTTGACAGTCTAGTAATTTGAATTTATTGATATCATTTATATAGTGCTGCTGTTGACTTTATTGGTTCTTTCAAGATATACAGTAGATGTATCAGAAAAGATACAGCTTTAAAAATTCTACTACGTAGAAAATCGATGTATTTAAAGTGATTTTGCTTAAAAGGGAGCGTAATTTTTTTTCAAAGGGTTGTATATGTATTAAATTGTCGGTTAATGGAGGATTTTACTCTGCCGGAAATTTACCAATACGGCGACGAATTTCGAAGCAACGAAAACAGGAGAAATGCGAAATATAGGACCGACCCGACTCCTCGTGGAGTACATTATACCTAAAAACACTGAATCTTGTTCAGAATTCATCACTGCGGAAAATTAGTGAACTTCTTTGATAAGTTTAATTATCTCATGATCCACAGGTTTAATTGAAATTCTATTTTTTTTATTTCTTGTGTATTTTGGATTATAAGTGACTTTTGTTAACATATAAAGCTGAAAATTAAGAATTTCTGAATGTTTGTTAACATTTACTAATTACTATATATGCGTCACAATCCTGAAGATGAAGTTAGGATGAAGTTGATCTTATTGCCATTCAAATCTTTCAAAAGTAGAAAAACATTCAAAATAATTGATTTTGACACCTTATTGTTGTTTTAACCAGGTTTAATTATCTATTTTGATCTTTTTCTCACAACAAAACTTCATGGAAACATACTTTTCTTGGTTAGTGCCTATTTTTCCATCCTCAGGGTGTAGTGACCAGTATAAGTTACTTTGGTATCTAATAAATTGCAAGGGTAGGCACCTAGCGCACTTAAACCTTATTAAGTCCTTCCAATCATTCATAAATTAGTTCCTTTTTAATTATTCTCTCTTATCATTGAATAAAACAATCTATCACACGTTACACTGCAAAATAAACAATTCAAAATAATACCTATACCTCTTGAATTAACCGTCAGAATTTTAATTTACGTAATGGCTTTCTATTAAACTCCCATTATGATCGCTGAGAGCTTTTAAAATTTTAATTGGCCACTATAAAACGAAAAAAAAATCTTCATTTTATTATATTTTTCCTGGCTTTTATTTGGATCCTTTTGTATAAAACGAAATGTGGCATTTTTATTGGATAGTCTGTGAAATTAACCCTTATTTTGAAAAAAATAAACTTAGATACTCTATTTTATTTACTCAATATCTTTTCTTTGAGTAGAGGAGCCTGTATATAAAGTTGTATTGTGGCGAGTTAATAATAAACAAAGGCTACTTTTTCTCATGATTCAATGGATAAAAATGTTTCTTCTTCAATATTTTTGTTATACAAAAGGAAATAGTGAAATATGGAACAATAATGGAACTTCTTATACCACAAATTCGAAGGTTGGTGCAAATCTGTGACAGCGCAAGCAAAAATAATTAAATTGGACAGTTTACAGTTATATTTTGTTGCTATGTCCACCTATATTTTCTCAAAATGCTAACTTATATTTGAGACCAAGTTTTGGAGTTGGCGAGGATGACCCTAGCAGTCAATTTCACTTCTGTTCTGTTGTTAAATTCGTGTGATAAATTGTATGCACCTCTTATGAATTCTGGTGGTACTTAGACTGTTCAAAAAAACTTAGGATCTGGTGTAGACCCAGGACTATGGTCATGGAATAAAGGACACTCAACAAGGAAATGTTTCTGGTGATGTTTTTGGTTCCCAGTTTTTTCTTGCGATAGTGATAGCGCGCATTATCCACAATAACGACAGCTTTTTGAACAATCATGCTCTAGTCTAGATGGATATTTTCACTTGACTTCGTTTGGAGGAATTGGAAAAAATGAAATGATAAGATATGGTCGAATAAGCAAGACGGTTAGGATCAAAATTGGCTACCAGGACCAGTTGAAGATAGCAGGTAACCAGAAAAGGAGCTGCAATTTTTTTGAAGGACTAGATTCTGCGGGTGGTATTCAGTTTCACCAAGTATTAAGACTGAGTATAAAGAAAATGTATCTTAATCTTCTTCTTAATCTTATCGTCCAGAGAACTCTGTACTCTACGTTGGCTTTGCACCCAGCATAGTATTTGTCCTTGGACCAGCATTTTTGTGAAGCCAAGAACCTGGTTCTGGTCCAACATATGTCGTTAATAAACCTCTTCTCGCGAGTTCGTCAGCTTGTTTACACTAATTTTACTTTAATGAGGTCTGCCAGTTCATTTAGTTCATTCTGGCATTTTTGTATGTCTGTGGAGATGACTGAAATCACGGGGAGGGTGTTGTAATACTTAGCAAAGGAACTACAAAAGCTACGGAGTAGCCCGTTTCAGCTTGAAACAAGAATAACCTTAATAGACTTAGGTTTGTCCTCGGGTTTGTCTTAGAAAAAAAATAATTCACATTACATATTTAGCATCTTTTTATCGATTCTTCTGTTTTCACTCCAATTATTACTTTTAAATAGGTCATTTAATATTAAATATGGTGATTGATACGAGCATTAACAACATTCCGGTATTATAATAGCTTTAAATAATGCACTATAACGATGATATCATTCCAATAAACAAGATATTTAATAATGCAATCATTCATCGCTCACCAGTTGTTTTGATAGCTTATTTACAGAAATAATTCAAAACATTTTATATCAATAGGAAATGCGATTTGATTTATTCTAAATAATTTCGTCGTTATCGGTACAGCATCTGTCACTAGCTAGAAAGAAATTTCCACTTTCTAGGACCTTCTTTATCCAGTCAATCTTTAGTTCTCTCCCCATTGCTTTTTTCTATTTTTATAAATATTTTTTTTTGCTTCTATTTTTTGTTGCTTCTATTAGCTTCACCTGTATGTGTGTATGTTTGTTTGTATATTTGTAACAGACTCTTTTGAACAAAGTTCCAGTTTTATTGTTCCTATATTTATTTTTATTCTTTCACATCTTCTACCACGATCATTCTTAAAGATACAGTCATGTTTAACCACTTTACAAATAGATGGGTCAATACTGAAGTCAATACTGCGTCCAAGAATGTTGAGAATTTAAGAGAAGAGGATTATCACGTTGTGGAGTGTTATTTGACTGGAAGTCTGGCTTATTTATAGTTTTGCGTGATTTTCATAAAATAACTTGTGTTTAACATGCATTTAAATGAAAGGTAAATATTTATAGTGAAGTGATAAAACTAAGTAAGCAATCCGTGATTAATACTTGACAAATATTTCGAATGATGGGGTTCAAACATTTAGTTTACTGTTAGGATCAGATTGATAACTTGATGTTGCAATAATAACAAGTAAAATATTTCGAATAGTTTCAAAGCTTTCAGTATAAATATACCGAGCTGGAATTATTTATTTGTGTGTTGAATATGTGGGAACATGCTTTGTTCAAAATTTTCCGGGAAAAAGTGTAACTTTAATAAACAGAAGTAAAATCGTCTCTTTTAAAACTTCAAATACCAAATATTGCAAATTGATTCTGACAGCGCGTCGTTTGAAACGTCAAAATAATGATGCAGCCTAGTGGTGGAAATAGTTGACTCTGGCGCGGACGATTGGGGTTCGATCCTCACTGGAAGCTTTATTTTTTTAGTCGTGGGGAAAGAATAGTCTTTCACTTGTGTAGAATGGCTAATATTCACTTGGATGATTCATCCGCATTCATCCACAACTTCATCCGCGTGAATAATAGCCATCATTCTGCACTCGTTGAAAAATATACTATTATTTAAGTGAAGAAATAAATTATTCCCTAGAAAATGCACAAATACAAATGGATTCAGAATTTGGAAGGACGATTAAACTGTCAAAAGTATATCAATATAAATTTTATATTTATGTAAATATTGCGGTGAAGGTGAAGATTACTTTGTTTTAAATGTATTTTTAAGTGTATATAGTGTGTTCAGAAAGTATGGAGTAAATCGTTAATTATTATGACAGTTTAGTGAAATTGACTTGACTCGAAAAAAAAATTTTTCTGGTCATCAAACATTTGCTAGTCTTCATTCAACATACCCTTGCCATAACAGTAACCAATAAACCTTTTCTATTGTATATCATGTTATCGGACTAATTATAATTATAAGTCTCAAAACTTTCAACCTTTAAACTCCTATCAATCAAAAGGGCTTCCAACTATCCCTGCCCAAACATTAACCTTTTCAGCGTGTTCACTCATCCAGTAGGGATGTTTCGGTCAGTTGGGAGTGGCTATTTCAACAAAAAGCGTTAACCGTGAAATGTGAAGAGAAATCAAAAACAATCAATTGATTTTTTCATATTTCACTGTTTATTTAGCTATAGAGGGCCACTTCATGGACTCACTGTATACAGATCCCAATCGAAGAGGGATAAAAGCCCTCCTTAAGTCCCCAACTTGATGCATTCAACCTCAAATATGTTTAATAAAAGTTTAAATAATTAAAAAATGTATCTGTTGGATATTGTTATGGAACAATATGTAATTACGACTGGAATAATATCTCGAACGTATTCAATTCAATTATAATACCAATGTAGGTTAACATATTATGGCAATCCGCATATTTGTTTGAATTTAGTTTCCTATTTGCAAACAAAAGCAAACAACAGCGAGTATACTCCCGTTTCAAATTACTCCTTCAAATACAACATTCTGCATTTAGATTCAAGAGCTTTCAACCATAAATTCTACGGTTTCGCAAACGTATGATGGATTCTTTTGTCGCGGGAGATTTTATTGAGGGCTTCAACCACTTAACTGCTTTAGCGTTTCCCTATTTTTGATTTTCAAGATGGCATCATCAACTGCTTTTAATTATCCTCCGCTCAATAAGTCAAACTTCTCGTGGACGACTTCGATCGTTGCTTTGCTTTGTATACAAATATAACCACATAGTTTTCCTTTGATTCTAATAGTGAATACAAATGCATTATTTGTAATTATTTTTTAATATTTTGTGGCTCATGACGTTGTTTCACGAAGACTTCGTGCAAAATTTGATAAACAACGAATCTAACCTCAAAAATGACTCGAAGCAAAAGTCCAGTTTCCTGTTGCAGCTGGGTTGAAACAATCATTGAAAGAGGCATTACGTAATTAGACGTAGGGCCTGTCATAACGATGAAAATAGGTACACGGAATACTTTTATGTATACAGGGTGTTTCTATAATCCACCGACAATGCTCTTTATTAAAATTGAAATATCATACGAACATAAACTTTAAATCCAAAAGATCTTTTTGTATATAAAAATCGAAAGCGTAACATTTTCAACTCATAATTTAGCCAGCTGGTTCTTATATTCATTCATCGGTAAACATAACACCTGCTTGATGGTCACGTGGCAGCACTTTAAAGCACACGCCTAAAGCCAGTTTGCCTCAGGCGGTTTCTATTCATCAAGTAATCGGCAACTGCTCTTTTATGGTATTTAGTCTTCCTACCTAACCCGCCGGCTGGCTGTTGCCTCTTCCTTGTCTTCTCACAGGTGTTAACATGAGGTCTGTAAAGGGATAAGACCAATACTATATACATAATTCATTAGTTTTCTAATTTGAAATACGCTTTTGGGATCAAAGTTTCAAAAGCTTCTTTACATGAAGAGGGTTCAATCTCGTTTGGAAGTTGGTATGTTGGTAATCTGTATCTGTCAATGTCTATGACCAAAGCACATTAAGATTTCGTGAAATTTGTCCAGGAAAATCGTTTATCATTGAAAGTAATCTTTATATTTACGGCTTCTATAAACTTCACTAAATAAACGGATTGCAAGAACCCTCCATATATGTCATTAAACGCAATTTTCTGTATATACAAAGCAAATTTATGATATCAAGGTGTATAGCGTTTCGAGAAGCGGTTTCCCATTTGCATTTTCAAGCTAATTTACGGTAGAATAAAGTCTTTGTAGAGATCTGTATCTAATTTCCCACTATTGCTGATAAATACACGTAGGCCTTATTTTACCGTTAGTAACTTCATAAAGGCTTTGGCGTTTACAAATTTTAAACCTACTGCCCTAAAAAAGAGTAACATAATATTACGTTTTTGATATTACCTTTGTTAATATGTTGAGATATTAATTTACTGCAAAAAAAAACAGAACTAAATTATACATATAAAGAGGAAAATAATAAAATGAATTACTTTGTATATTTTGTAGCTTCTTTGGACCTATATGCTCCAGTAATATCTTCTCAGCTTCGTCATTATTTTCTTTGAAGATATTTATCGAGCCAGAGTATGAGGTACTCTTTGAACACTACCAAGGTAGTTTCTAATGAAGTATTCATCAGACCTCAGAATGTTTTAAAACTATATTATCCAAGTTCCAAACTCCGATAACTTAAAAATCCAATTTATACCATTCCCTGACAACTATATCCTGATTATTATTCGTAAAGTGTACAATTCACAGTAAACTCAGTGAATATATTAACAAACTTAAAGTTTTAATTTGTCTAACTTTGTAGAATCCATTTTTGCAGTTCGTTTTTCATTCTCTATTCTATTGGAATAAAACAATCGAACGCTGTTCTAGGTTTGATCGTAATTATATACACCGTGTTCATAAAGTATGGAATGTGACGCTTCAAAAGGTACAACAGCCCTCACCAACTCCAAGTTTCAGGGTCTTTAACACTCCCAGCACTTCGTAGTTTACCTTCAACAACTTCAGTGTGTCTATTCTCTAAAAGTTTATTGTCCTAGGAGCTTTTACTTCTAAGTAGAGATACTGCCAGGAGAAAACCTTAAGAAAATTCGATGTTTTTCAGTGTTTGGCTACTTTAGGTGGTTGACGATTATTCTAAGCTCACTGTCTACCACATTTGTGGCCCTGGCTATAGACTAAGTCACATAAACTGAACTAATTACCGCAGAAAAAATATTTCCCTTTAAAAATGATGTTTATTATTCAAGATTACCAGTGTAATTATGGGCGATTAAAAAAATGCTCAAGTATCTTCATTATAGCCTATCGTTCACCTTCGTTCAGCTATAAAAACTTGAGCAGGAACACCTGGTTTCAGTTGAACGATATGATCTCGTATAAGAAATAGCCGACAATTTTTAAAATGTCAGATGTGATCATAAAATATTCGTGACTATAAAGGTATAACCGCGTCGAAACAAATTAGTGGAAATGAATCATATATAACGGAGTCATGCGAATTCAGGAAGGAAATTATATGCACCTCCGGTTTTGATTCCGTGAAATTTATTAATGGCTGAGTTCTTTTCCGGTAAACAGGCGTGGATTTGACTTGAGTTTTATATTAATCGATAAACAAAGCAACAAAAAATATAGTAGTACCAGCATTTAAGAAGTGACTGAGGAATCAGCACCTCGCTCATTGGAATGCTGTGCAGGGTCCTAGACAATCCAAACTTCTACTGAAGGGATGGACTGATGGACACCCTAGAGGGAGCTACTGAACTACCAAGGAGTAGACTAAGGTAGATAGCAGGACTCCTAACAAAGCACTGCTGTATAAGGAAACACCTCCACAACTTAGGAGTAGAGGAAAGTTTCCTATGTAGGAGTTGCGGCATGATTGACGAAACGTCAGTCCATGTTCTTTTGGAGTGTCCACACTGGGCTGTGCTACGCAGGCGAATCTTTGGAGTCCCTGTTATGGCCCCTGGAGACACAAAAGCAGGCATCCATTAAAAAAGGTTTTGGCCTTTATTGAAGTGCTCGGCTTCATGGATGTCTAGGTAGCAGGAATGGCACAATGGGCCCGCCAGTGGCCTCACTGGTGGCCCTACTGAAAGGCATCACATTACTATATTTTCTAATATTTGTCAAGAGTAAAAGCTGATTTTACTTGAAATGTATAAATAGGAAGATCATCAGCGGTAGAACGGCCCTTTCACTATCATCTTGTACATCTGTATGCTCAAAGTCTACAACTGCATCTCGATTAATATCGGTCATGAGCTAACATAATAATACTGGATCTGAAATAGTAATTATCCTCTACATAATACTAGGTATTTCATAAACTGTATGTCTTATATTATTCGGTTTCAGAGAGCTTTGATAAACTCAATCTATTGGAAGTACGTATCTTAATAGCATATTCACTAAATTGAATGTTAGTAATGCTGCAGTTTCTTCATATATTGCGGCTGAATTAAGGTAAAATAAAGATAGATATCGCTGAATAATTATAATTATTCTAGCGCTTTAAATAACAGTGACAACTACTTCCCGGGATATAGACACTGATGGCTACACTTCATTACACTTCAAAGTCACGACGAAGTCAACGAGAATATTACAGAAAACGTTAATAATAATTTATTGAAGCAAATATGTTTACAGGTAGTTGGATTAAGTTCGTAGGGTTAATATTTTATCAGTTGCCACTGTTTAAATTTAGCACAAACAACTAACAAGATGAATAATACATTTTTTCAGTACCTGCATAAACATACGGATGTCCTAAACGGAAATAATATAAAGCTAATTGCATTGGAACGGATAAAAATTATACCTAATGGATTCACAAAGCTGCAGAATTGCTAAAACTAGTTTTACTTATCACAAAATTATTGTCTGTAACATAAAATTGAAAAAAAAACGGAAATTATATAGTAAAATGCTTTGACAAGCGTACCTAATGGATGTAATCGTTGGCCTCATTGTACACGCTGATAGTATTTGAATGCGGAAAAATTTATTCATGACATTATTTTATATACTTCTCTTATTTGTTCATTTGAATCCATTTATGGAGGTTGGCAATCAAATTTACATTATACCATTGGAGTTTTAGAGACTCAATAAATGGAGGTTACCTTTTATATTTTGTATGTAGATAACGCAATAGTATAATTTAAACGTCGTACCACTGTAGTACTCGTAGCTGTGTGATTGATTCTTTGGGTGCTTGACGTACAATTCCTATAACCAATAATAACATTTATTTGTACATTTTTTTAAACAATTTCATTGAAAAAACATTAAATTTGATGATTATAGAATTATTTATTGCATGATCGAATTTTTTAACAATCGACATGAAATTGAATACTTTTCACAAATACAATATATATATATATATATATCTTCCCATTCCAGCATTATTATAAATTTCTATTAGCACAAACAAACAGCTGGCGAAAAATTAATAACAAATATTTGCCAATGAAACATTTATTCATTTAAATGGTGAATAATACGTAGAAAATGTAGATCCAGCCCTAAAGAGGAACAGTTTTAATAAAATCAAATATAAATAAAGCATATTTAAACATATGATTGGCATACATATTCTTCGCAATGCTGTACACAAAATATTCATAGTCATTGATTATTGTTTATTTGGGAATTTTGGATAGTTAATCAACTGAATTTGGAAAAAATGGAAAAAATTCCTCTCTTAGGTTAGGTTTGGTTAACTTTGTGATAAGTGGGTCTTTAAGGCACTCCAATGAACCCGATGAGTCTAAGAAGTTTACAGGCAATGTAGAATAGCCACAGTAATCAATTGAATCCTACTTTCGACTTTTCTATTAAAACTTTTACAATACTAACTAACAGTATATTAGCCATTAAAAAAATATCCATTAAATGGTTTTTCTTCAGTAATAATTACGATTGTAATTATACAAGTTTACGATGGCACCAACGACAAAACTAACAATAAATTACCATTAAAATCAATGCACCTCGTTAGAACTTTTAATTCCTTTCCGAACCGCCGTTAACTTCAACCGAAACTTGCCATAAAACTTCTAGTTGACTCTCTCAACATAAATTGTTGGAACTATAAAGGTGAAACTAAATAGCATATTATGGAGCTAACCTTTTAAAAGCGTACACAAAATAGAGGTCAACAAAGTATTTAAAACTTTGTTAACTATTGGTTCAGCTATTCTCATTTGATTTTAATGTTCTGTATCATCATTGACATTCATATAAACTGACCGACAGTTATCGAGGAGATAATTAATAGATGAAATGATCATTGGTAAGAAGATAAAGATAAAGAAAAATAAAGATAGATAAGATTAAAGATAAAGATAAAGATAAAGATAAAGATAAAGATAAAGATAAAGATAAAGATAAAGATAAAGATAAAGATAAGATTAAGATAAAGATAAAGATAAAGATAAAGATAAAGATAAAGATAAAGATAAAGATAAAGATAAAGATAAAGATAAAGATAAAGATAAAGATAAAGATAAAGATAAAGATAAAGATAAAGATAAAGATAAAGATAAAGATAAAGATAAAGATAAGATAAAGATAAAGATAAAGATAAAGATAAAGATAAAGATAAAGATAAAGATAATGATAAAGATAAAGATAAAGATAAAGATAAAGATAAAGATAAAGATAAAGATAAAGATAAAAATAAGATAAAGATAAAGATAAAGATAAAGATAAAGATAAGATAAAGAAAGATAAAGATAAGATAAAGAAAGATAAAGATAAAGATAAAGATAAAGATAAAGATAAAGATAAAGATAAAGATAAAGATAAAGATAAAGATAAAGATAAAGATAAAGAAGACTTAGAGTTTATTTATCAATCCTGTATTATTTTTTTGTTCTTGACCTCGATTTTCATGGCTGGTTGATGGCATTTTCTAATGCCTATTACGAAAATGTAAGTTTGGTGAGTTGAAATCTGCGATAAAATTTCCCGTCGATTTAACCTAAGGCGAAGCCAAGTTTTATGTTAGAGCTCCGATTGCATACTCCCTATTAAATTACAGTTAAGAAGAAGCTAAATTAATTTTAGATTTCAGGTAGTTAGGGAAAAGTCTTCAGTACTTTTAATTACACCGAACTGAAAGGCAAATCATGAATTAGAAGTTTCGGTACCTATTTCAATTTACTTACTTCGGTGCTTCAATAACGAAATTACTTTTTAAATAAAGGCATTAGGCACATTATTCTTTGTTGTTTTTAAAAGCTAACAAAAAACTTCACCATAATCTTTTGATCTTTTTAATTTTAGGGGTACCGCAACACCAAGTTGATTTACATTTGATGCATATACGTTAACTGGTTAGATAACTTCTTTCAAGCTAGAATTTATAACTATTTCACCTTTTATTGAATAAAAATACTTTCAATCTTCCTTTATTTTCAAAGGTATAAAGGCGAATTCGATTTTCCTAAGTTTATCATTCATTTTGCGCTTAGAAACACCGTTCACAAAAGAATAAAAACTTATCGAGAATGGGGTAAGCAAAGCGTTCTTTCCAAAGATCCAACTAATTGAATAGCCCCACAAAAAAATGTAATTTTGGTGTTGTGGAAAACAAATTAAGAACACGAGCTAAAGCCAGTTACGTTGCCTATAAATCTTTTCAAACAATTCACCAAACTACTAGCCAATTTAAAAGTTTTCAAAGAAATAGCCGACGTTAACTTTAAAATAAATCCAGAAAGACTGATTAGATGAATTCAAATGATTCTTGAGATATATTTTTTCCAATTAAAAGAATTGCTGTGCAAAGAAAAAAATGATTTTAGTGTTAAATGAGATAATGGATGTAAATGAAAAAGAGAAGAAACATTTTAAAAATTTCTTCTCAATTTCGGTCGTATATGACTTTTGGTTTCGACAAACCGATCGCCTTTCTATGACGATCGACAATGCCTTCATTCATATAGGCTCAACTGCCCAGGTGAATGCTGATTGACATTTGGCAGATTGTGCTTTATCGAATTCGGTGGAAACACTGCTTTAGACAAGATGTTGATGATTATAGTCGATAACGAGTTTTACATTATTAAATCCATTTGAATAAACACTAATTTCACTGGAAGGAAATAAAATAAATATGAAATTGTTGGATTTGTTAAAAAAATATAGGTGTTGGTTTGTTTGATTATACAGGTATTTGCCGCAGTTCTAATGACTGTGTTTTGCTTCTCATTAATTATTGTAACGGAACGTACTATTTTTTTTAACTACAGCTTTCTTTACCACGGCAAATAGTCATTTCTCTCTTGAAATGACACATTTAATAACACAACGAGCAAATATTAAAACATCCCTTTTTATTTACGTACAAAAACGCAAATTAAAATTAATTTAATACACCAACGTGTTTCACATGCGCATTTTGATAAAATACTAAATAATAGTTGAAAAAATAAATACTACCCGAATTCAAGGATCGAGTGAATAATCCTCGAACACCGGACATTCGACTTCCTTTAGCGTGTACTAATAACTCCGGGTTTACTCGCAATCAAATTCAAATAATGAATTTTTGATGACACTTGATTGTCAAATTTCCATTGTTTTTATATGTATATACGGATAGAATTGGACAATCGGTAACGGCGAATGCTATACCGCTCTTGTTTTACAAATTTCTCCGTATGCGGAATGAAAGAATAAAAAAACTGATGAAATATTGCTAAAATACACAGAAAACAATTCTTTGTGGCACTCTCGTTCACCAGATAGGCTCAGGACCGTAAGAACGGATTTAAAATGATGTTGTTATTGTCTAACCGGAGTCTCGATAATATTACTTGTTACTATTAAGGTCCTAGCACCGATAATTTTGATTGTGACAATCACTTTGCCACAGCTGTAGCATAAAAAGACTATATGCTATTACTCCTACTGAAGTTAGCGAGATATATTTTTTTCTTATACAATCCAACGATACGCAGAGCCTTAATATTAGTATCTTCACTGGTTTTATAAATACTCCCATCCAGGATGCTATATCTTCGATTAGCTCTTCACGCATGCAATTAAATTGTGCTTCAGCGCAGCCTTAAGATAATGTTATATCTTTCTCTACTACATCTACACGTATGGATGTTCGCTTTGGAAAATGCCTACATGCTGATTCAGGCTTAAACACAGTGCTTGACCATGTAAAGCAAAATTTGCAGCTGCATGGTAGTCGTTCGCTGTCTTAGAGCATAATCAGATCACATATCTAGATCCAAAAAACAGAAAATAGGATTTCTCAGAAGCCTAGTTTTTTAGTGCGTGTACGGGCTCTAAGTCTTCAACCTAGTGGTCATCCAGCCAAGTACTGATTGCATTCGACACAACAACGCATCAAAGGCTTGGTCGACACCCTTATATCTAGCCTGCAAGAGATATTATACTTCAAATTTGCAGTCTACAACTTTTTTTATTAGGTTAGGGACATAAACAGATAATAAAAGAAATTTATGTACGAAGTTGAGTGGTATTTTAAATTTTCCATCTGCTATTGAAATTTTGAATCCACTCTCTGTTCCTGCATAGTAGATTTAAGTTTGATCTAATTTCCATGGTTATATGATTCATCTAACTCCACCTACAACTATTTTTAATTAACACATGACTGCTTTTTTTATGAGATTTTGTCTACTTCCGTCCTGCGTCAACTTTAACAGCGCGGAATATTAACAAGGTCATAGTGTATGCCCTAACATCAACAACAGTATGTTTTATTGAAAATATATATATAACACGGTCTTCCATGAGGCATTTCGTAGCGGCATACATTTTTTTTGTGGAAATAAAGAGCAGAAATATGTGTTCTTTGTTTCAGCTGTCACATTTTTTTTTATAATTCATACGTGAAGTACAGTTACAAAAACCATGTAATTACTAAATGAATGGATTTGATTTTTACACTGTGAAGAGTTCGTTTTAAAAGAGGATTTGTGGTGGAGTTGAAATGAAAATGTAATTTTAATAAATACGACCTAATGTTGCCAGTGGTGTGATAGTTTAGGGTTGTGTATAGAAGATTATGCCCTAAGGACGACAGTCTTATAAAGCCGAAGGTATATATCAGTACCAGTGGTGAATACAAACTTTTCTTTTTCTGTGGGCTCACACTTGGACTACCTGTGACCCATTGTACATCCCCCCGAGTATACCGAGGATTTGTCCTCCTAGGTCATTGTCCATCCTGTTCTTCCCAGGAAGGTGGACTGGTCACTAGGAGACATCTCCAGAATATAGGCAATTGTAGGCCAAGACTCACCGAACACACACTCTCTTATTGACGGTTGAAGAAAAAACCTCCATCCACATACTTTCCAACTGCACAGCACTCCAGAATCCTAGAGCACAGTACCTGGGAGATTACTGGACGGAAGAGGAACATTTGCCTAAGCTGAAGCCTGCAGATATCGTCAAATTCTTCCGGGGACTAAAGGAGCTATAGGACTAAAGGAGCTACTAGTTTCAGAGACTCTCCTCAGAAACTAAGTGAAACTAAGGGGGTACAATTAATGGATGTTTTAGGTCTCAGTGAATGTTAACCTAAAAATACATACGTATAGTCAAAGGCACTCTTAACGTGCGGGTTCAAAGGTCACTAGCCATATGTATCAAATCAAAAAACTCAGAGGTTACCAAAATGTGAGAGTACACTGCAGATTGACGAATTTCCACTTCTTCTTTCATTCTCAAAATAATCCATCGAACTAAGTGGAAAAAAACTGAAAATTGCTACTTATTATTCATATTGTCACTTTGAATTGTCAAAGTGACAAAACTGACATATTTAAATAAAAACTCTGCTGGTGAAAGACTTTTTAGAATCGCTGAAAACTAAATACATATCCTTCCTTTTCCCGTCAAAATTGCATAAGTCTGTCTTATTTATCTAACGGATTTCATTTGGAAGTTATAATTTAACGTAATAAAAGAAAACAAAAACTGTGAGTATGTCTTTGTTGAATCGTATGACCCGCACGTTAAGAGTGCCTTTGACTATACATCTTGACACTCGGATAAGACACTCGCATAAGACATACCTGAAAGTTCCATCTTCCTGTTCACAAATCCTACATAGAGGTGTTTGGTTAGTTGACAGTGGCCAGTCAGAAATCCTACTGTTAAATGTAGGTTTTTCCTGGTCATCGCCAAATATTTCTTCGACGCCAGCCCAGGGTGATCCTGGCAAGACTGCATCCTTTGATTCCATCCCATCTCTTGAGGGTTGAGCGTAATATACACAATATATATCTTCAATCGACATATATTACGAAAAATACCAGAATAGTAGAATGGGGGACCTAGAGGATCCATTGTGCACCCTTCTCCTCTTCTTAGTTCCAGAAGAAAGTCTTCTTTAGACCTAGATTTTCTTAAGAACTTTGAGTTTAGTGTTGAGGTTGTATTCATTTTATTTGCTGGTCATTTTTGTGTCGAGCCTATCCATTTGCAAGCCTTTAACCTTTTTTCCTGGATATTTTGTTTCCTGGCAGGCTCTACTTCCTCAGTAAGGGATCCGACCTCTGAAAAGTCTATAAGCTTTGTTCCTAGACTCACTCTCCTCTGCTGATATCTTCTTGTTTTGTTCCTCACCACATAAAACGTTTGAAATAATTCTGGGTATCAATTTTTTTGTAGGTGGATGTGATTAATAAAAACTCTAATAAAACATAATCAACCCTTATTTCAATCATTCATTTGCGAATTGTAAGCCGATGTAATTCAGGAATTATGAACAGCTCGCGTTATAGAAATTGATCCTCGCTTATTTGCTTAAAGAGGCGGAAGAACCGGAACAGGAAGTGAAATATGGCGATTGAGCAAAAACCCTCTCCGTGATATTCATGCAACTTTACTACGGCTTTTAGGAGTACAAAGGGCTGGTCGCATTGAAGAGATCGGGTTGTTGAAGGGTTCTCGTTGGAACGTGTCAATGTATGAGACACTTACACATCATATTGTTCTAGTAGCTCATCTATAAATACTTGTTACATCATGCCGGGCTCTATAGACACGAGAGATATCTATATAGCTATAAAAATGTATAGAAAAAAGAGATGACGATAATAACCTAACAAAAGATAAAGGGCGCTTGACTACGTTCTCTTGACAATTAAGATTATTGTATGGAAAAATGCAAGGGGAGCTATTGCTGAATTTGTTATACTTAAGTGTATGTCTCGCTGTCTACTGAAATGAAGATGCTCATTCTGCTTATTGTATATACGTCTATAAACTTAATAAGCTGGTAATAGGTGTATAAAACCGTTAGAAGTTGGTAGACTGGTTGAATTTTCAATAAATTTGAGGTAATAAAATAAATCAGCATCTCGAAATATTTATCTCTACAGTTTTGTGAGTCTTATGTGACTCACCAATGTGTAAGAGTGATGGGAAGGGTATTGAATTTGATAAATTGAATGTATAGTGCATATTTATGTTTATGAACAAAAGAAAAACAGAAAGGGGACACACTTGTAGATGAGAATGTAGTCGGGGGGAGAAAGATGTCTAAACAATCAAACTTGTTATGGCCTAGCCCTTGGTTACAAGAGGAGTGAAAAGTTAACGAAATGAAAGATTTGTGAATAAGCATTGTGCAAGGGAAGAGTATACAGTATGAAGTGGGCCTAGCTCACCCAAAGCTGTACACATTTTGTAGACTTCAGTTCAGCTCATTATTATTCTGGACAAAACCTTCAAGTGGTGGAGAAAATCGCTGGAGATCTGCAGGAATCAGCTGAGTTGGGAAGAAGCTACTCGAACCGTATAAGAGATGAATGTCGTGGCAAAAATCTTAAATTGAATACACATGGAAAAAAACTTGCCGATCTGTATGGTATTCCAGTACTTGCGGAAGATATTTGACCAGTAGGCCGAAGACTGGATCGTAGCAGAGTTTTTGAAAAGAGAATAGCGCTCTAATTTCCCACTATTTTGCTTCACCCTTTTTTGGTTGTAGCTCGATAAGCAATTCGCAGTTGGCTTTGTTGTAAATCGATTAAAAAACTTTGAAAAAACAATACGCTCTCCGACAGTAACATATTGTCATTTTTACAGAATGCTTTTGTCCTTGTAAGTAATATTTCGAGCTTTAGTTCTGGAATCCCTATCTATGACCCAAAAGGACCATAATTCTCGAATCCCGATAATGTCCACATTAATATCCCGAGTCTAATAAACGACAGAAGCAAGTAATTCCAGTGCACTGTAACATACTAACATAATATATTTCGTCTCTGAAATAACAGCGGAATTTTCATTTATTTTCGTTACATGCCAGTGGTGTCCCACTCAGAACTTCAGATTTCAGTTGAAAGATTCGTCTTATGCTTAGATAATAGATGAGAGAAATAGTATATCATACACCAAAGCGGTGTAAACCACAGTATTCACAAACGCAAGAGAAGCGTTTACCACGTCGTCTGACTGACAAGTACACTGTCTGTTTTCGCTCCATAGATTATGAACGTACTCCTTATGTCATCACTGTCACTAGTCATTTTTGATTGAGCGCGAATTTCAAACTAATGGCATTTAAATTCAAATTTATCTTGATACTAATACAACTAATAGAGAAATTCAACTTCTCAGTTGACTGGAAGAAGCAATAATTGTCAACTACATAGCTAGTAGAGGAAAAAGTATCATTTGCGAGTACTTTTTCAGATTGAAAATCATATTTTTACACAAAATTTCAAAATCCAGCTGATATTTGTCGTCTATTACACTTTTTCCAACCCTCTGCATCCCGATAAACTTTTTACCGAGTCGCTTAACCATTTTCCAGAATTTTATTTATCCTAACCAGGATACTTTTTTCATAACATCCGAACAAATTTGTATACATGATAAAGCAACGAAAATAATTGGTATATCGAGAAGACTGGAGAATAAATAAAATATAAATGGTTTGTTGCGCCAGTGCTACCACCGTAATAGTGGAAAATGAGTCGAATCGTATACGCTGATGGAAACTGTAGCAGTTGATAGGGAGAGAATAAAACCTCTTGAATAAAACTACGTATTCGATAAAGATGTTTAATAATAATAAGCGTTTCGTATAAACGTGACTCTTTACTATACAATAAAATTTAAAAAAGAAATTGGAAGAAATATTGTAAGAAGTTAGGATGATATTGGAAAAAATGAATAAACGTGAAGGGCCGGAACAAGGTGGTACCCTTTTTCAAGAAATTGAGATACAGAAATTTTTGTTACACCTTGTATTAAATCAGATTCCCTCTTACAGATTTTTTGAAAAGCAAGAAAAAAATGTTATCCAGCTCGGTGACGCATCAACTACTATGGATTTGATTTTATCAATAAAAAACTAATTATTCCATTCATATTTCAAGAATTTGGCTTGATTACCGTTTTCAAGGACTGCAACCATCAGCCAGATTGAAAGAGATAATTAAAAACGGACCGGATCCTTTTTTTTGTATTTTTCACCCAGCCACGACTGAAATTGGCACCACAAAGAACTAACGATATCGTTTTATTCGAAAGCCTCAATTAAAACCGAGGACATAACCTCACATAATTGGACTTTTAGCGTATGTTAATTGAAATATTTTGATCTGCTGATTTTTTTTTTATAAAAAAAATGTCAAGAGGCGGGTGAAATTTTTGCCGAGTCGTCCTTTAATGACACAGCTTTGACACTTTTAAATTTCTGTTTTTCAGAATATTTTTACAAGCTAACGAAGTTGAATTAAATGTTTTGCAGAGGTAGCTTTTAATTAATTACACAACAATTTTCAGTATTCTTTTCAATTCATGCGATATTTGAATATGGTGCATAACATTTTCCCATTCTTCTCTATTTTTAATACCTCTTTTTTCGCCGATAAATTAGCCAAGCAAGGAGCAGCGTAGGTTATGATAGTGCCAGAGCCTTCCTGTAGAGTACCACTACTACTACTATAAGTGTGCAGGCGATCCTTGTCCTGGACAAACTTAAGTCAAGGTTCTGGCACTGAGGCCACTGGCGGGCCCATTGTTCCATTCCTACTACCTAGACATCCATGAAGCCGAGCCCTTCAATAAACGCCACAACCTTTTTCAATGGATGCCTGCTTGTGTCTCTAGGTGCCATAAGAGGGACTCAAAAAATTCTCCTGGGTAGTATAGCCCAGTGTAGACACTATAAGGGCGAGTTGTACCAAACACCTAAACTCGGTTTAATGATAACTGATGTTTAGATTGTGTCTGATTGATGTATTTATTATCAACAATTACATCAGTCTAATCATCAGTTAACATTAAACCGAGTTTAGGCGTTTGGTACAACTCGCCCTAAGAGAAAATGGACTGACGTTTCGTTAGTCATGCCACAACCCTACATAGGGAACTTTCCTCTACTCCTAAGTTGTGGAGGTGTTTCCTTACACAGCAGTGCCCTGTTAGGAGTCCTGCTATCTTCCTTAGCCTACTCCTTGGTAGTTCAGTAGCTGCCCTATCAGTCCATCCATTCAGTATTAGTTTGGATTGTCTAGGACCCTGCAGAGCATTCCAATGAGCGAGGTGCTGATTTTGTTTTGTTAGGCCCAGGGTCGGGCCCGGGCCGCAGAGAGGAGCTGCCGCCCCTTTGGCAACCAGTGCATCCGCTATCTCGTTGCCTTCAAAGCCAGAGTGGACTGGAATCCTGTGGAGTTACTTAATACCTAAGCAAAGAGAGCTTTCACAAATGGTTTAATGAAAAGAATGAAGCTCTAAATTCAGGGAGAACCACAAAAGATCTACCAAGGTCACAGTGTGATAAATTGAAGGTACGCTCCACATTATTCAGAATTATGTGAGTTGTACAGCAATTATCCATTTAAACATTGGTATACACTGGTACAGGGCATGAACCTAATATATAAAACTATGAGCAAGAATACACCAAGCCATTCGTAAGTAATGTTAGGGTCAAAGTTGCGTTGAAGACTGTTTTAGTATCTTATTTTGCTAGTTTATCTGCCATTTTGTCCCATTGTAATGGAATCCATGGTATGTTCATTCCAACCTGCATGACAAACAAGTTTCTGCAAATTTAACAGAATAAACTCCTTCTACCAGTATAATAATTCATGTTTCCAATCTCATAGCTTAGTTAATTTTATAAATTCCCCCAGTCGACGGCGAATTGAAAAATATTATCACGGAACAATATCCCTAACCGACTCTAAACGTCTTAATCTTAATGGAAGTTTTGATTCCGGCTAACCGCGAACGTAAACAAGGCAATAATTCATCCCGGAATTGTCCGTTTCATCTGTTGCCTTATCCAATGTTATTTCGAGACGTTACTCCCTTCCTCTCCCGTTGCCGATGCTGTCGCCAGTACGGTCGATATCAATAACTACAAATTAACACTGGAACACTTGTAGGTAGAACGTAACTTATTAGAGAGGCGCGTCTAGTTACTTCTGCAGAAGTTGTTCGCCAAATTCGGAACAATTAATTACCAACTTGGAGCGTTTGTAGAGAGTGCGACTTGAAATGAACAGAAACCTTTATTGTTCCGATAGAGTTTAATGTGTCGATGAATTACTGGTATAAACTGATATAAACTTTGTTTCTGGTAATTAACTAAACATGTCTGGATTTTAAGCAATTTAGGGTGCATATAACGGATTTTAATAGGTTACGATTTCAAATACGATACAGAATTACTAGAGAGTTCGGAGAATGGTTAGATAGCGTGACGTTAACTTCACCATCGATGCAGATTATGTTGGTTACAATACAGTGGTTTCAATGCGAAATATATTATATAGCGGAATAATTTAATAGAAACGTTGCTCAGTTTATATTTACGTTGCATCTGTTATCAAAATGATTAAGGCGCTCGAAAAAATCACCGATTTGTGTGTACTCAATCAATCATTAGTCCTTATATTAGTATTAACAAGTGATTTGTTAACGGTATTTGTTTCTTACAATTTTTCCGACGATCAGGATTCAGGTGTTTCATATTTTTTTAAAGGCGTTATGCCATTTTACTTCTACTTTGTTTCTGAGGAGAGCCTCTGAAACTAGTAGCTCCTTTAGTTCTATTTCCTGGAGGAATTTTAGGATATCTGCAGGCTTCAACTTAGGTAATCTATACAGTAATCTCCCAGGTACTGTGCTCTAGGATTCTGGAGTGCTGTGCAGCTGGAAAGTACCTATGTGGTTGGAGGTTTCTTCTTCCATGCCACAAAATCTGCATTCTTCTTCCTCCACTATTTTAAGTTTTTTCAGGTGCCTATTCAGGCGACAATGTACCGTCAGGATCCCTGTTGAAACGCAGTTTTACTTTGACTTATGCATTCATTTGATCTCAACAGGAAAATCTTTGATTGTCTAAGCTCTACTAGATCTTTCCAATGGTCGGATCTTCTCTTTATTTCGGCTTAACCTATTTCTTCCAATATTACATGATTCCGCAGAAGAGTTCATGCCCTCAGAAAGGTATTTCAGTCCCCCTCTTTGCTATTTCATTTCCTTCTATTCCAGTGTGTCCTGGAATCCATAGTAAGGTAACTATATTGTTCTCGCCTGGCTCATTGAGTTTGTCTAGGCATTCCCACACCATTTTGGAACTGATTACACAAGAGCTCAATGCCTTAATGCCTCATTGACTATCTGTCATTATGATAATCTTTCCTCTGTATCCTTTATCAATATTGAACTGGGCGCACTTTTTTATGACGTGGATTTCCGCTTGAAAGATACTTGGGGCTTTTCCAAGCTTTTGTATTGTTCGGTTCCTGGCCCGAACACTACTATCCCAGTTCCTCCTATTCCTTGTGGTGTGCTTGTGGTTTATCCTGGTTTTGCTATTCATTTTCTTCCTCGATAATTTATCGCGTTTTGTCCCCAAATTGTGTACACTCCTGGTCTGCTTTGTCCGGACTCAAATTTAAATTACATGGGAATGTAGGCTAAAACATGCAATGTTCTACAATTTTTTATATAAAACTCCTTTTGGGGTTAATAGAAAAGTTATAGCTTATAGCACTTAGTCCAGCCAGCACCAATTTGTACCAGTTCTACATAATAATATAATTCACCAAATTTATCAAGAAAAAGATTGATGATTCGCTGGAATTTCAGGAAAACAAAGAAATGTTCAGTGTCAATCAATATATTCCCCTAAAAATTCCTCTCAAATTGACATTTTTCATGGAAGTGTCGGTAACTTTTTACCTTTAACATTTTTAACAATATATTGAAAGCAGTGATCATTTTTTATTGTAGAAAACTCAATTCCCACCTCTTTATTTGAATATTTTAGTTTCCATACATATTTCAACTCCCATACAGCATTTGATACACGATCAACTTTCCGAACGTTCTGTCTATAAACACGAGCGTGCTTCTAGATAGAATTTATTCGACCAATTACTAATTCAACTTATACAAAGTTAAATCCACGTGATTAATTAAACATGTCTGGTTTTAAACAGTTTAATCAAATAGGGGGGCAAACTAAAAGCTGTAAATCGACCTCCCGCATAGGGATTTTCTCAGTTCTTGGATTCCAGTCGCTTTTCCGTCGTGACTTTCCACAGTCACACATTCGTATTTCAACTTAATTATATATACCGGATCTTTCTAGATTAGACACGCATATTTTAAAGTTAACTACATAGTGTTGGAGAAACGGCTTAGCGTTTTCTATAAATTGGGAAATGAAACTAGTGCCGCTCATTGTATTTAGAAGAAGAAATTCGTTACAGAACTAAGCAACAAGAAGGAATGGGATCCAAATACCATTACCTTACATATATATTGGATATAATGCCATTCTATGGTACACAGACGGATCAAAAGTAAAAGGAGGAACTGGGATAGGAGTGTTCGGGCCAGCAACCAAACACTCGAAAGCTTGGGAAAAAACCCAAGGATCTTTCAAGCGGAAATCCACGCCATAAGAAAGTGCCCCCAGTTCAATATTGATAAAGGATACGGAGGACAAAAGATTATCATGATGACAGATAGTCAAGGAGGCATTAAGGCATTGAGCTCTTGTGTAATCAGTTCCAAAATGGTGTGGGAATGCCTAGACAAACTGAATACCTTTCTGGGAGCCTGAACCCTTATTTTGCGGAATCAGCCCCAATGTATTATTGGAAGAAATAGGTGAAGCCGAGAAGATCCAACTATTGGAAAGATCTAGTAGGGCTTACACAATCAAAGATTTTTCTGGGTGACTAAAACCTGTTGTGATCAAATGAATGCATAAGTCAAAGTGAAACTGCGCTGAGAGTATTAACAGGGATCCTAACGGGACATTGTCGCCTGAATGGGCACCTGAAAAAATTCAAAATAGTGGAGGAAGAAGAATGCAGATATTGTGGCATGGAAGAAGAAATCTCCATTCACATACTTTCCAACTGCATAGCACTCCAGAATCCTAGAGCGCAGTACCTGGGAGATTACTGGATAGAAGAGGAACATTTACCTAATTTTGAGCTTGCAGATATAATGAAATTCCTCCGGAAAATAGGACTAAAGGAGCTACTAGTTTCAGAGACTCTCCCCAGAAACTAAGTAGAAGTAAGGGGGCGCAATAGATCTTTCAGGTCTCAGTGAATGTTATCCCAGATACATACATACATTGTATTTAGCTACGTAAGCCCATCCAGATAACCTAGTTCTGTCCATATCTTTGCTTCATTTACTATTTCCAATTTCCCAGCTTAGACACAACCTTTCCAGTCTTCTACTTTTTTTTCCATTTGCAATTATTACTTGCGTCCCATTTTATCAAATAGATGATCAATTCAATCTAATTGCAAGTACTTCACAAAATTAGAATCTTATTTGCTAACGAATCCTTTACAATTAATTTTTGACTCAAACTAATTACAACTGCCAGCTACAGATTGATATAATTTAATCACAAATGAAGTGGCGCCCTCTAAATTTTAATTAACGATCAACGAAGATGTTATAAAAATGATACGAAAATAATTCTGAATGGATTTTTCGGAGTGTAATCTAATGAGATTTATTACTAGACGTCAGCTCTTAAAGAAGATGAAAGACAAAAAAGTGTGGTAGTTAATAGACCCGTCATGGATATCCCTTTTTTAATTTAACTTTTTCTTCCTTTTCATTTTTATTTTGATAATTTCAAGGATATACACGGGTATACAGGAGGATGTGATTTACAGCAGTCTCGCTCTTAAGCAAACTGAACTATCAACTTTTATCATGTACTGGACTAAAAGAGGAATGATTTTTCTGAAACGTTTGTCAAGCGTGAAAGTTCCAGTCTAGGAAACTACTGAAAATAAATAAAAACATTAAAAAATTGATCTAGTTTTGGTGTTATTTTTCTTATGTAATTCTTTGTCAAAATATATTGTTTTTTCAATAGAAACACTGTCTAAACTCTGAAGGAATGTTTTTTTTGATTTTGTTATTGCCATGTTCTTGTAATAATATTTGTTTTGTAGCGGGTCGGTGAGTAACTGAGAGAGTATTTCGACCGTAACAAGGGGATTGATTGTAGTACAGTATCGAAAAAGTTTTCGTTACACAGACGTCTGCGTGGAAATTATTCACAGAATTGTGGAACTAAAAGTCAACAGCTAACTATGATGATGATGACATGTATTATGTTGTAGGAATATTTTAAGAATTGAGGAAACTATTGAAACTATGGAAATTATTTTAATATTTTATTAGGAAACATATTGAACAATAACAATAAAATCAACAACTTAACCACACAAAAACAATCGAAATCACAACCAAATTTGCTCGAACTAATGTTTTGATGCAAAGCCATGCTTTTTATGCCCTTCGTGTCCTCCTTTCTTTCCATAATCAGAATGGTGAGAGTGATGACTTTCATGTCCTCCGTGACCTTTGTATCCGTGGTGATCTTCATCGTGATGTCCTTTGTGGGCGAAACCTTTCTTGCCGTGATGACCGCCGTGGTGTCCAGATTTGTGGGAACCTCCTTTCTTGTGATGACCTGCTTCTGAACCGTGATGTCCGTGATGGTGTCCGTGTTTTTCATGGTGACCTCCTTTGTGGGCGTCGTCGTAAAATTTGTGGTTTTTGTGGTATTCGTCTTTGTGAGCTTTGACATGGTAACCTTTCGTTTTTTGTCCCTTTTTGTGACCATGCTTTTCACCGAATTTTCCTCCTTTGTGATGACCTCCATGAGCGTGATGGGAAGAGTGATGTTCACCTCCGTCGTGGTGTGAGTGATGGTGACCGCCTTTTTCAGCATGATGACCGGCTGAATGATGCTTACCGTGCTTACCATGATGACCCTTGTCGTGATGATGGTCGCTATGGTATCCCTTATCGCCTTTTTCTCCATGACTTTCATGATGGTGTTCGTGGCCCTCGTGACCGCCACCGGATTCGTGGTGATGTCCATGATGAGAAGCTGCTACTGCTTGGTCCAAGCTTTCTTCTTCCTTTAAGACATGACCCTGGACTAAAACAGCTAGGAATGTGATTCCCAATAATACTAGAACGGTTTTTGTCATTGTTGTTTGAATGCTTGTCGTAAACTGCACTGACTTCATTCCAGTATCTAATGGTATTTATATTGTGAACGGTCTTACTTCACGTATTGAAATTGTTTCGGACCATTGGCTGGAAAACGATAAAAATGCAATCTTTTACGTCTTTTTTTGCATGGATTTGTGCAACTTAATTCACCTACTTTATATAATTAGATATCGAATTTGTTAAATAGGAACAGTTGGGCAAGTTATCTGTGAGATGATTTGGTTCATTAGATAGGTACTTTGCGTTTTATTGTAATAAATTTTGAATAAATAGTAATGTATTTAAAAATTCTGAAAAAAAAACATTTTCGGGCGTGTTGCGTACAATATTTTTTCTGCAACCGTGTGGAATAACTAATCGTTGAGACGTCACATTTCTTTATTATTCAGTCTAATTCTTATTTGAATTAAACAGAACAGAACAGGAAATAATACATCTTGAGAAAAACATTCTACTTCTTATTTATAATAAATTTCGAGCAATTGCTAATATTGAAGTGATTCATTTTGTTTGTGTGCTTGGTATATTTAAATTGTTGAAGACGTATTTTTTGTTGAATCGATTGCCGAAGACTAGAACGTTCTATCTATCATAATAGCCAAGATATGAGCATCTTTAGTTTTGAAAAGTGGATTTTATACAAAAACAAACTGTGGCAGTCAATTTCTCGTCCCAAGGAACAGCAAAAAGAGATAAAGTGTTCATAATACTTATTAAGTAATTGATATTCGGAGAAGAAAAACCGAAGGCAGACAGCTACGCAAAGGAGGCGGTAACCAGGCTATTAAGTCTAATAAAAAGAATAAAGCTGGATATCGAGCTCTAATATAGGGAGGACCACAATAGATCTGCAAAGGTCGCAGTGGGATAGGACAAAGAGCCACTCCAATTCTAATCTAATCTAATCTAAAGCTGCGTCCACACCGAGTCGACACTGTCTATCGACATTGTCGATTTAGTGTGTACGTGGCAATCGACTGTGTCGGTCGACAAAATTAATCGATCGACATGTTGATTTGTTTTCCGTCGCTTGTCGGTAAACATCAAAAAGCAGTCGATCGACTTTAGTGTGTGGACGTGTTTTCAACGTTCGACATTCGACAAACTGAGTACTCAGTGACGTCTTGCATTGTTGACATCATTGCCGTGTGTTGTAGAAATGGAATGGGAACAAGACAAAGTCATCGCCTTTATTGAGGCATACAAATTAAAAACAAATCTGTGGGATTAAAAAACCCAAAACTACAAGAACAGAAACCTGAGGCATGATGCCCTCATGGGAATTGCTAAAGAATTTAGCGTCGAAAAGCAAGACGCTCCGTTATGGGAATGGCAGGTCTATAATTGGTATTTTCCTTACAAATTTTGGGCCCGATTTTTTGTAATAAATATTCAAATCTTCGTCAGACATGTTGATTTCGACTGATCGACAAACATTTCTGTCAACTCGGTGTGGACAGATGCAGTTTTGTCGCTTGTCGATCAACAACCGTCTATAGACAGAGTCGATCGACAGTGTCGACTCGGTGTGGACGCAGCTTTAGTAATTGATAATTTTCAAAAAAAAAATAATTCTATAGCTATGTAAATGTTATTGACATACTAATTGGTACAAATTCAATGGGTGGCTGAAAAACGTAAATTTGTCGTTACAAATCAAATACTGCAAACAGTATAATTGAATGAATTGTAAGGTTTGAAATGAAGAATTTCATTGATAACGATGAACAAAAGTAAATCTGTTATTGAAAACTCAGCAGCGTGCGCCACCTACATCGAAACTTCATGGCTTTTTCTCATTGATTTGTGTATGGCGCTCGGAAACAATTGCTCTAGAAATATTTATGTTTCTCCATTAGTTAGTTTGAAAAGTTGGAGGTCTTTGAGGACGTGTTGATTTTCCAATTTGTAACCATGATGAATGTATATACGAACATCGACACAAGCTTTTTGTAAAGAAGTCGAATTTGGAAGGGAAGTTTTTAGTGTAATCTTTTCTATACAAAAGTCGTTCGAGTTGAATGAGAAAAAACGTTTTGTGCGTTACAACATCTATATCGCTTGATTTTTGTTGATTTATCGATACTTAAACTTTGTTCATCATTTTAAATTTCTGAAAATATATTTTAGAAAGTGGAATTGTACTGATTTAGGAAACAACTCGTAGGTATGTTTTTAGGGGTGACATTTACTAAGACCCCTTACTAATACTTAGTTTGTAAGGAAAGTATGAGAAACTAGTAGCTCCTCAAATCCTATTTTCCGGAGAAATTTGCAGGTGAATGACCTTCCTCTAAGCAATAAACTTCCAGGGGCTATGCCCTAGAATTCTGCCAAGTTTGTGGATGCAGGTTTTTTCTTTCATGCCACATACTCTACATGCTTCTTCCTCTAGTATTTTGAGCTTCATCAGGTGCCTCTTAAGACATTCGTTGCAGTTTTTCTTTGACTTATGCATTCATTAGTTAGGCACCCAGGAGAATCTTGTAGTAGAAAACGGACTGTGTCATCATGCAAAAGTCATTATTGTGAATTGTTTTGGACACTGAAAAAACCATTCTACTACTACTACATAATGTCTTTTGAATGATGGAAAAGTCCGGTTTTTGTCATACAAACATACCTGTTGTTTGGCCTATATTGTCAACCAGCAAAATAATCAGGAGCGAAGTCTTGAGCCACTTTATTTCAACATTGACGGAAAGGTGAATCTTCCAATTTCATGTGAAACGCGTGGAAACCATGGTAGGTTATTCTTAGATGTAATAATATAGATGTATATTTTTTAATAAAATTGAAATGTGAGATGTGGGATGTGTTATCGGGTAGCATAGGGGTTGTAATTGGAAATTCAGAATACATTATATTATAAGGATATCGTGATAGGTTTTTTTATGACTTTTTTACAACTTCCTTAGTCGACAATGCCCTTTGACACGTTAATATTTTTAATTTTAAGGTGTGTGAAATTGAAAAATGACATTTTGCTCGTTTGCTGGAAGTAACTCTCTTGTACAGGGAGTTTGCCTTTATAAAATTTCCTCATCCCACCCCATTCCGAGATATCCTTGAAAGGTACCTACTGAATTGAGCTTATTTTGGACGATTTTGATATAGGACGTCCCGGACGAAACCTTACAAATATTTACATACAGATTGCGAAAATTACATCGGAACCCTTGCCTCGGATTACACAAGTACGACAAGGATATATGGAAGAGAGAGAAAGAATAATTGTGCGCGGTCATCACTTTGTTTGACCTTAGGGGTGTATACTTATTTCCCGAGCCTGGCGGAATGTTCATAGCCCCCCTACCCACCAACTAGTGAATTCTCTCTGTAAAGGACAATGTTGCCGGATGAAAGTGTTTTATTTTACCTATTGTGCATGACTTCGAAAAAAAAGTCTACGAAAACGAGAGAAAAATATCATTTGTACAAATTAATCTGCTCTTCTGGCAACAGCGGTTAAAATAGGGGGGCAATGATCATTCGGCCAGTCTCGGGAAATAAGTATACACCCTCAAGGTGAAACAAAGTACACGCCTTAATGATGCGCATAATTATTCTTTCTCTCTCTTTTAGCTGTTTTTCTGTCGTACTTGTATAACCCGGCATACTTCCATAAGGATATTCGCAACCTGTATCTGAAAAGCTCCATAGATCCAACTTTGAGACGTATACGAAAAACTATTGATAAAATGCGATTTTGTTGGGGCAAAATCAGTGAGTTATTGATGAAAAAACCTGAAATCCATCACCTTCGATCCAATTTTTCGCGACTGATGAAACAAACCACCATATTTTAGCTGATAATTTATGCTTATTTAGAGACACAGCCATTCTACTGTGTATTTATTTGCGACTAAACAATCTTCTTTCAAACAAGTCGGTCGTCACTTACCGGAACGTCCTATAATTACTTTTACATAATAGTTGTAAAACCGAAAGTATTTTCAACAAAACAATACAGACGACATTGTTATGCTACGAAGAAAAGTTCAATGACATGAAATATAATATTTAAACCAACACCGAAACTGATATATTAGTGGACTTTATTACCAAACATTACAAAATTTTATGTATATTGTTTTACCCTGAAAATGATATTACACATTGTTAAAAAAAGGAAAAGTATATATAAGTTTAGCAAGAAAATTTCACGTTTTCTAATGAACTGGATTTCTCTGAAGATCAAATAACTTGGTAATGGCAATTTCTAGAATAATGAGGAAACGCTGTAACAATACATACGTAAAAAACAAAAAATCTGGCAATAACGACTGTTTTGGAACGCGAAGAATGTAATATTTCCATTCAATTGTAAGTATACTGGATGAAAAATGATGTTGTTGTATGCAGAAACTCACACAGTACCCAAATACATACACTTCCCAAGCTATTGACATTTATATTAGAACACAAATCTTAAAAAAATAACCTCAGCCTGCTCACCAGGCAGGTAGATCTATGTAGACTACACTGATATAGCTAATGTTCTTTGTATAACTTTAATAAAAAGTGGCATATAAAGAAGGCTCCATCTGCACAACCAACGGATGCCCACAAGGATATCATCCCCATTATTGTGAAGCCTGACGCTTGACAAACTCATGTATGATGTGACTGACATTGGAATATTCTGAGAAAGGTACTAAGCTTTACGCATTAGGTATCAAAGATTTGGAATTGAATTGGATATTTGTGGACAGAATAACATCAATTTAGAACTGCTCGACACTGAAAGAGGGTTTGAGGTCTAGGACTGAGTTATAAGAACATCTTGCTATAGGTTTACTGTTGCTTCCTATTTTTTCATATGTGATATGATCATTTCCAGCGTCACTTGGTAGTTATTTTTTGTTGATAAAGGATAAATTTCTGGAGTTTTTCTTCGTATCCTTGTTGACATACTAACTGTTTGTCAAATAATATCAAATCTATTGATATGTAGAGAAAGGCTCGTTATCTACTTGTGAGTTTAGGTAAATATTATAAATATGATTGTATTATTTGGAATTTTGACCTTCGATTCATGTTATCTTTGATACAATATGAATTGGAGGTTCTTCCTTTTTATTGATGAATTGTAATAACTGGAATCATTTTGTCCAAAGAATTGAAGTTTTCCGCCTTAGACCAAAATCAATATTGATCGAGTTGTTTCTGCTTGAATTTTTTAACAATGAATGGAAAGATATTGTTACTTTAGCAGTAACTAGAGTATGTATCTAGATAGGGAGTTTGTGTGAATATATTAGACTTCCTAAACTTTCCTTTCTGTCCATTATATTTTTGTTTCAAGGGGAAATATTTGTATGGAACTTTGAAAATTTATGCTAACAAATCTGATATTCAATTCATACATCGAAGCCACTAATTTTGACAACTGTATCATCATTTTCTTGGGGATACCTACGTTTTAATTAACAAACTCTCAGCATCTAGCATCACCGAAGTGGATCAGACTTTTACATATTTTATCAACATTACACTGAGCACACTTTTCTATGGCATGATTTTCCGCTTTCCAAGTGTATGGTTATGACCTTAGGTTGAATTTCTTTTCTTACTTAAGGCTATTGAGGTGGCTTGAAGTAAATTGACGTAATTGATGTGTGTTATAGACTTTGACAAAAACATTCAACAATATATTGTAATATTATTTATATTTACATTTTTTTAACAACATAATCGGTAAAACCATAACAAATATTTTCGACTTGAAAAAGTCTTTGTATATATCAGTCCAACAAACAAATATAAATAAACCCAATATTGGAGTTTACCCCCATAACGAGGACCGCATATTTCTTCATTATGGGAATCCACCTCATAATAGGAGTGGTGAGACGACTTAATGCTTTCCCTTACCGCCACCGCCTCCGCCACCACCACCTCCATGACCTTTTGAGAAACCATGTTCCTTTCCTCCCTTGTGAGCTTCTTTCTTTCCGTAATCGGAATGATGAGAGTGATGACTTTCATGTCCTCCATGACCTTTGTGTCCTTTATGATCTTCGTCGTAGTGTCCTTTATCAGAGTGACCTTTCTTTCCATGATGATCGTCATGGTGACCGCTCTTGTGAGATCCTCCCTTCTTGTGGTGACCAGATTTACCTCCGTGATGTCCATGGAAGTCTCCATGTTTTTCATGGTGTCCACCTTTGAACAAAAAAATTATGTTCTCAATCACGTTGAAGATAAGACAAAAAATTACCTTTATGATAGTCATCGTAGAATTTGTGTTCTTTGTGGTAGTCATCTTTGTGGGATTTGTGATGGTATCCTGTTGTCTTTTGTCCTTTCTTGTGCCCCTTCTTCTCTCCGAATTTTCCGCCTTTGTGGCTCTTTCCTTCTGCGTGGTGCTCACTGGAATGACCACCTTCATCATGGTGATGTTTGTGATGACCTGGAAGCAAATATCATGAAAGGACACCAGATTAACGGAAGTACAACTTCTGTATAACAGAGTAGGTTGTTTTGTATCTTCAGATCTTTGTTGTTCTTGTTAATAATTTTGTCTGTTTCTAGCTTTTATCTGTCACTGTTATTCCCAAATATATAAAGACTCTTATCCTTGCTTTTGCCTTTTAATATTGTCTAGATCGTCTAATTTTACAATTCTCTAACGTATTTAAAAAATAATTATCGTGTGACCTTAAACAGTCGAAAAGACCAGGTCTATTGGGAGTCTATTCCATGAGAACTATATGTCACTGTAAAGTTTTTATCATATCCGAACACGCTTAGTGATATAAAATTGTTCCTAAAGTATATTAAAAAAAAAAATCAGATTTTTTTTTAATATCTACCCGCTGAGTTTGGGCTGTCAGCTATAGTAATGCAATGATCACAGTGAAGCAGTGTTAAGCACGATTAGTTCTTGGATGGGTCAAGGCTCACGGATATCCAGAAATTCCTTTATGAATAGGACTAGTCACTGATACTATTTTTAGTAACTGAAAGCTGACAATTTCTGTTATGACTCAAAAAGAAATAAAGAACAATCAGCTTGAAAATATTGATTCAGGATTTTTAATGGAAGTTTGAATTGTTTTATTCTATTGGAGCAAAATTAGTGATTCAACATAAAAGATCTAATATTACTGAAAATCTCAAAAGCAAACGACTGTAATTTGGTTAGCAGTTCAGGCATAAAACATGTAGTATTTTCTTAAATATCCTTATTATTAATTTTGAGACGACAATGGCTTAACAAGATCAAGTATATAAAAGAAAAGTTTTAAAAATGATAAATGAGCGGAAAATGTCACTGTTGTATAAACCTCTAGATTTAAAAGAAAAAAAAGCTGAATTGTGAAGCGAAGCAACTACAAAAAAGGTGTAATCTCATAAAAAGAAAGTAAATTCTTTCAAGAAACAATTCTTCAGAATCTGCTTTTATAGATCCACTGTGACTTAGCCTTATACCAGAGACTCCAAAAATAATGGCATATAATTTAAGAAGCAATGTATCGAAAGCTGTGATAAATAACTTGACTCACCTCCTTTTTCGTCATGATGTCCAGCAGAATGATGCTTTCCGTGTTTACCATGTTCACCCTTGTCATGATGATGATCACTTTTATATCCCTTATCTCCTTTTTCCCCATGGCTTTCGTGATGCTCTGCGTGTTTTTCATGTCCACCGCCTTCTTCATGGTGGTGGTCACCACCTCCTTTACCACCTCCACCTCCACCGCCTCCATGTTTAGTTTCCAAAACTGCCAAGTCTGCTACAACAATAGCTTTATCATCTTCTTTAACAACCCTAGCAAAGCTTACAACGAAACATATCGAAAGGCAAAGCCCACTGGTATACAAAGTTATCAGACGCATGGTCTGATGAACGTCTTATTTTGTTGAAACGTGTTGTTTTACTGATCTAATATAATAATGGGATAGCTATTTATAGTATTCAAAGTTTAGTTGAGTTTTATGCTAGAATGAATATCTAATTGTTTTTTTTTCCTTTTCAATTGGAATTTGATGTTTTTGTTATAATTTCAATTTTTATGTAACTGACTTTCTCTACTGCATTTTTGAGGTTGATTGAACTATACAGGGTCGCTTATCTTGAGCTGGGATCGTATTGCATTATTTGGTACACTGCAGCCTTGATTATTGTAGTCATATTTGGAAAAAACAATTGGAGTTTTAGTGTTTTTATCTTTTTGAATAACATTTTTGTCATCATAATCTAATGAATTAAGTTAATTGTGAGTTAATCAGCTCAAAAATATTGGAAGCCACTTAAAGTAAAATGAATTTTGTACTATCGCTCAATCAACAACTTTCTTAACAATTTGTAAGAAGTTTTAGTTGATCTTAGCATTTTCGATATCATCAATGATTGGATTATTATTGAAGTAATAGTTTCTCCGTTGCTTGTACCTCGAACAAGTAGCTGGAAGCAGCAAAAGAAATCCTCATCGGCAATAAAGTTACATTCATATTTTCCGAATAAAATAGAAATATTGGACTTGTCTTTACTCACGCTGTGGAAACATCCGAGTTTCAATTTTCTTCTGAAGTGAAGCTTAAGCTTTTCTATACAATTTTTTTATTTTGTTTGCGTTACGCTTTTCTCTCTCGTTCTACATGATAATATCTATGATTATCAGTGAAATCTAACTCTGAAAAAATTTTCTATTTGCTAGTCGAATTTCTTTGTTACAATGCAGTAACTGTAGGAGCTTGCTCTCCCGACTACAAATTACCAGGTTATTATGTAACTGGGAATTACTTCTACGTAATATGAACAGGTAGATAACGGCACTTATAGGAAAAATAATCAAGTGAGAATTCCATGGGTATAGTCAATAACTATCGCAAACAATAGGACTTATCCTTAATGATCTAGACCGACACATCAATGTGAATATCTAGTCTTCACACTTGTATTGGTGGCTTATTGGAAATACTTCGAAAACGAATAACTAACAGCAGGATTTTTGACTGGCACTGTCAACTAAGGAAACACCTCCATACTATGGGGCTAGTAGACACACCTCTATGCAGGATGTGTGAACAGGAAGATGAAACTGCCAGGCTTGTCTTATTCGAGTGTCCGGAGTCAATAAGAAAGTGTGTGTGTGTGATGATGTCTCCTAGTGATCTGTCCACCTTCCTGAGAAGGACAGAATGGAAGATGACCTAGGAGGACAGCTCCTCGGGTGGATGTACGATGGGTCACATGTGGCCTAAGTGCTGTGAGCCTACAATCACCCTACCTACTCTACAGATCAGATGACAGGTGCCAACTATGTTAAAAGATGGAACTCGTAATATAGTATTTTTTGAAAAAGAGTACACACATATTTCCTAGCTAGTAGTGGTATCGACAAGTGTTACAAGTTAGGAAAGTTAGGAAAGATTCATATGATTCTTAGCTTGTATGTAATAATAATATTGCTATACCTTCAATGTTCACAACTTTCTGAAACTCAAACTCATGCAGTTAGTAATAACATAATAAAATAAATATTAGTTCGAGAAACTGGAAAAGCACATTCAAAAGATGGAACTGAAGGAAGAAAAAATAAATTTTATCACAAAAAGGCGTGTGGTAATGGTCGGGCCCCCTGACCGAGGCGGTAACTTTAAGAGCCGTCTAAAAGCCGTTAAATGAACTTATTTAATGAAGAGAATAATTAAACCAAGTCTAATTTAAATACTTAAAAATTTTCTTTTGATATTTTTTACGAACTTTCAAGTATTTGTAATCCCCTTACTGTGAAAATAAAATAATGTGACTTTCAATTTTCAAACAAATGCAAATCTTATCAATAATCATTTCCTAAGTATTACCAGTATTCTCAATCCCCCAGATGAAGAAATATCACAATTTTACACAAATAATGTAAAAGATGGAATAGATTCTAAGCTGGACTTTGAGGAAGTAGATGATGAAAAAATATCAAAAATCCTGTTAGATATAAAAACGCAAGCATGTGGTTCCGATGGTGTTAACATCACATTACTTCCGCTAGCATGTCCATTTATTATTCCATACACAACACATATCTGCAATTTTTGTTTAAGCAGGTCAGTTTTTCCTTATGTCTGGAAACAAGGCCTTGTTTTACCAATTCCAAAAGTTAATTCTCCCGAATGCCTCAGTGATCTACGCCCTATTACGATTTTGCCAACAATGTCCAAAATTCTAGAAAGAATTATAAACCAGCAAATTCGTTGTCATCTAAATACCTATAATATTCTCCCCCAAAATCAATCGGGTTTTAGAGCAGGACACAGTTGCGGCACTGCTCTATTAAACATCACAGACGACATATTCAGAGAACGTGACAAAGGTAAGATCGGAGCCTTGATATTACTTGACTATAGTAAGGCTTTCGATATGATAAACCATCAATTACTTTTAGCTGTTTTGAAATACATAGGTTTTAGTCCCAAAACTGTTGAGTTTTTTAAAAATTATCTAAGCGAGAGGAGTCAAAAAGTTAATCTTGCAGGTAATCACTCAGACGTTGGGTATATAAATCGTGGAGTTGCTCAAGGCTCTATTCTAGGGCCATTGTTGTATACAATATATACAAGCAATTTTACATCAGTCCTGAAAAACTGCACTTCCCATATGTATGCCGATGATACTCAATTATACTGCTTTTTTGACCCTTTATTAATTTCAGAATCAGAAAAAATTATTAATGAGGATATTAAAGCGTTGGTGGAGCCTTCTTCAAAACACGATCTAATGATAAATCCGTCGAAATCAGTGGTTTTGCAATTTGGAAAGAGGTCTGCAGTAGATTTCAATATCAAGATCAACAATAGCGTAATAACGACTACAACTTACGCAAAAAACTTGGGGCTTTACTTAGATGACAAACTTAAATTCGATCACCATATATCTCATATCCTTCAGAAGTCATATGCCAAACTCAAATTACTATTTTTAAATAGACAGGTTTTGAATAGTCATCTGAAAAAAGAGCTGTGTGATACATTAGTTCTGTCGCTGGCGAATTACTGTGACTATGTCTATGGTCCCTGCCTTAATAGTGTCGAACACAGAAGATTACAAAAATTGCAAAACTCTTGTCTAAGACTCACCTATGGAATTAGAAAATTTGGTAAAATATCACACACCCTGAAAATGGCAAACTGGCTGAATATGGAGAATCGAAGAAAGGTTCATGCACTATGCCTATTTCATAAAGTTATAGCAACACAGAGCCCTCCATATCTCTACAACAAAATCTCTTTTCGGACAGATGTTCACAATGTGAACATTCGTCGGAAACATTTAATTAATATTCCCAATTCCTAAACATCGAACAACTCAATTTGAAAATTCTTTCACTTATCAGATCTCGAAACATTATAACATTCTACCGGACGAATTAAAAGAATTGCCTATCTCACTATTCAAAAAAAGAGTAACTAAACTTATTTTTGATGACCAATGTACAAATCTACCCTAAAACCATGCTCTTGTTATATGTTATAACGTAGGAATTAAAGTGTATTGTCCATTTAGATAGTAAGTATATTCCTTTTTTCCTTTTTTGTTTTGTTTTGTAAAGGCTTCTGAGGAAGAACAGTTTTACTGATCAGTAGTCCTTTTGACCAAAATTATCCTGTACTTATTGTAATAATTAGATTATAATTTTCTGTTCATCTTGGTCAATAAATCTATTATTATTATTATTATTATTATTATTATTAAAAAGTATCAAGCATGGGAAGCTGCAATGAGTATATAACACTAGTATTGATGTAAAGAGTTATTTCTGAGATAACTAAGTTTGTACAGGGCGTCATCAGGCCATCACACCAATAGTAACATATGCAAGCGAAAACTGGACACTGAGAAAGAACCATTGAGCCAAGACGAACACAATTGAAATGAAGCACCCAAGAAGAATAGAGGGGAAAAAATACTGTGACAAATGTAGGAAGGAAAAAACAATAACCTTCAATATAGAAATGGGAACAGACATAATTAAAAAAATATAGTGGAGGCCTGAGTCCTGAGAAGGACAGAATGGACGATGACCTAGGAGTACAACTCCTCGGGAGGATTTAAAATGGGTCAGATGTCACACTCACATGTGGTCTAAGTGCTGTGAGCCTACACTCACCCTCCCTACTCTTCAAAATACAGATAGTGGAGGCGGTAAGTAGTATTCACAGAAGAAGGGGTAGACCGAGAAAGGGGTTAGATGGAGATAGGGGGAAAGAAAGGAAAAACTTCAGATGAAAGGGAACGATTAGCAAGGGACAGGAGAGAATGGAAGCCTTACAAGAGGAACCGATATCCGCCTGATAACTGAAATGGTAGAAAAAGAAGAAAATAAAGAGGAGAAAAGACGGTATAGTTTTTCATGATTCAGCTTGTATACTTCCATCAAGTTTGTTCAAGTTTATTTGTTGAACCAAAAATGTAAACAATAAAAATCCAGGTAGGTCTTAATAATGTTACAAATTAATTGAAATTGAGGTAGCACCAATTAAATTCTAATTGGAGTTGATCAGATAAAGTCACTTGCGGAGAAGTATTAGTTAAAAATAGATGGATCGGTCGGAGCGTAAAAAGAACACTATTGCTTCAACGTTAATAGATTAATTAGAACCCTTTTAACATGCAAACAACATTATTCTTTTAGCATTTTAATGCAGTCCGTCCCTGTTCCGGTGGGTTGGTGCTATTTTACGACTGAAACGAAGCATGTCATGACGACATTTCCATATAAAACGCGCGCGACCGCCAAGAAAAGTTAGACGAGACGAGGGATGAATGTCGTTTAGTAACTGTCGCCTTGCAATTTTAACGAAATTATTCTTCCATGCTACAGACGAATTAAATACCGAGTTCCAGTTCTCCATGACTTAATAAGAAGTTGCCACTGATTTATAGGTGGATGAAAAACACAGCGTGGCTGGTCCAAAATTGAAATACTTTCCATTTCTTCTTACTAAGCTATTTTTGTTTAACTCGGCTTCGTGTATATTGTGACAATATACAAAGAAAAATATATTCATTGAGTTAATCTCACGCTTTCATGCTTTGTACGAAAAAAGAATGTTGGTCTTATAAAGGCAGACAGACACCAATTAAACAAGTAGAATTGCAATTGAAATGTTAATTGCTCACTTTTATTAACTGGTATTGCTCACTTTTATTAACTGGTATATTATTTTATTCAAGAGATATCCTTGATATCGAGGAAATTACAGAAACTAACGATGGAAAGGTTGAGAGAAGAGATCGCTAAGGAAGTGGACACGCGAAACTATACCGGATTTTGAAGGGTGGATGAAAGGTGATAAATTAAGTCACAAGGCAAGTTTTGTCAGTCGTACTAAAATAGAAAGAACTGTGAGATGACCTGTGTATGTAGTACTATGGAAATAGGGACGACAGAACATCCTGTTTTTATGCACGAGGTGGCATAAGGAGAGGCTGGAGAGGGAGTGACATTATAGGTAGTTTATTGGATACAGCTGAAATATGGGATATTTTGAGAAGCTATATCTGAATGGTCATGGGTAAAGAGGAGGTGAAGGAAAGAATTGCGCAGGACAGAGGAAGGAGAAAGAAGATTTAACAGATTGAGGTGCTCTTTAGTTCACATTATCCTTTAAGTGCAGTCTGATTCAGGCATTCATTTGATATCACAATGGACCCAATTTTCGAAACTAGGGAGTAGAACAATGGAGGAAAAGAAGGCGTAGTACTACTAAGAATAGATAAATGGTATTCTTGGACGTTATTTAATCGAATGGTGAATTGAAGTGATTAGCCAAGGAACTCTGGATAATTTGACAGCTTTGTGAATTTGCCATTGAATGGTATTCTTTCCAAGTCTGGTAATGGTATTGGGAACCAGTTCCTTCATGAGGTGGTTCACTGGTATAAAGTGCTAGGACAAGATCTTCTATTTTTCTATATTTTGCGCTCTTACATAATCGTCAACGTCAACTAACAAACGAATGAATAGAAATAAACAAAAATACACAAGCTAAGAACTGTCAGTTTTTATTTCACAAAAGAAACTATGATTTTTCATGTTATTATAGAAATGTTTGATGTCATTTTTTTCATCAAGAAACTCGCATTTCATTAGAAAAACACCGTACAACAATTCATAAAAGTTGACTATAATTACCAACATTTGCATAACTTTGAATACATACGGCTCACAAACCGAAACAACATTTATTCATTTTTTTTCATGTCATTTAGGCCAAATTTGATGTAAGTGATTTATTGAGTCACGCGAAACGATCATATTTCTATCAATTAAGACCAATTTGTGAAATTATGAGGACATGGAAAAAAATTTGATAGCTTAGAAGTAATAGACCAGTCACGAGCTTAAAAAAATCATTATTAATAGATTTCAAAGACACGTTTCAGTCCGGAGTTATCGTCAATAAGAAAGTGTGTGAGGTGAGTCTTGGCCTACACCTGCTAATATGAAGGAGATGTCTCCTGAGAAGGACAGCATGAACAATGACCCAGCAGGAACACTGGGTCACATGTGGCCCAAGTGCTGTGAGCCTACACTCACTCTTCCTACTTTACAAATACACGTTACAGATTTGGTTACCGGCACAACGTTGCCAAACTATGTCTGCTAGTTTTTTAACGGCGCCTGGTTGAGTTGTGAATACTAACTGATACCAAACGAAGCCTTCACCGTTATTTAATTTTTCTGGATATGGTTGCAGATGATAATTTCCAGCATCGTTCTAATATTTTGTGGATTAGCTTATTTTGGTGTGTGTTTCTATTGAACAACGAAACTAATATTCTATTTTATTCCGCATATTGATACAAGGTTAAATGTAAAATGGAGTAGGGTGCTATGAAGTAACAAACTTTGTACGTATGTAAATTTTCCTTTTACGAAAACACATCTAGCTAACAAAAACATAGATAAATGAAAGAACAATACATTGTTACTGTTAAAAACGCTCTTAACTAATTTTTTTCTAAGCAAACAAAAGAATTATTCCATTTCATAAATTCCAACCAATATAGTTAGCCTAATAATTGGTCGCGTTTCCAACAAAGCTGGGAAGCGATTTTTTGATCCATAGTTTATTCTTTTTAACGTTACCACTATATACTATTGAATATAATTCTTCCTTTTTCACTTATTCTGTGCCAATTTTTTCCAATTGATTGTAGAATTTAAAGGCTCTGACGTGAAAAAGTAACGTTTTTGGGTAGAAGTGTTGGTAATAACTCGCCAAATTTGGATTCGAGCCAGTTACTTCAAGATAAAGCCGTGTCTGAAATATATGATTTCACTCAGATTACGCTTTTACTAAATGCGGGAAAATGTGACAAATAAACTCCATCCTGAAATTTATGCAGTTGGAATTATCTTCAGAAAGTAATGCCAAATAGATCGAATGCTTCGCTATACTACCTATTATATAACTTTAATAAGTTGGTAATAAATTTTACTTGGACTAATTATGTTTCGTGCCATAATTTGTTGGTGAATGAATTATATTTTGCTTATTGCTGAAAATGTTAACAATGTGCTTTTGACTAGCACCTCAAATTATTAGCTAGTTTGAAATTCACATCAATCGAACTAGTTTTATTTCAGAATAATTATTTTCATTTTTTAATAGTTCAAAAGTTGTCTATTTATAGAGAAAAACATAGTATGAAGTTATTTCAGGTCAATTAGAATTGGGTTTAAAGTGACTGTATCTATCTTAGTCTCCCTTTCGACTCACTAGGATCAATTAAGTAGTTTTTTTCTGACAAGAATGACAGTTGAGGTCTATTATCCAAAACATAATATTTTTGCATGTGTTTTATCATTGCAAACATCTTGCTTTATAAAAATAATTAATACACCCCCGAAGCGTATATATTATCTTGAAATTTAAAATGACTTTTTAGCTCAATACTCAACATATCAGTGGCCAATAATTCTAGGAACTTTTTGCATGTCACCATTTAATTTCTGTTATTCAGTCACTAGTTATGCCAAATGTCAGTTATATTTATTTTTGTTGATATTCGTTTAATTGTATATGTCCATTTTCGATTAGATTTTTGTAGCATTTCTAGTTAGCTGTATCTCTATTTTTCTAATTACTTTTTCCACTGACATTTGACATATACGCTTCGGGGATGTATTTATTATTTTGGGAAAGCAATATAGATGTTTGCAATGATAAAAAACATGCAAAAATCTTATTTTTGAATGGTACACCTAAACTGACAGAAAAAAACACTTTTTGTTGGCCACACTGACCTTAGACCGAACTCCTCTATTGTCCAATATCTTTCCACATATAAAGCAACGATAGAATACAATAGCAAAGGATCTGTTCCAGGTTTCTTTTTTCGAAAGACCCAGAAGGAAAAAAAATAGAGGAAAAAAAGAGATTCTCTGATTCTCTGATTCTAATACTGCATAATTTTTTTAAATTCCACCACTGGTACATACATACTGATATAAATCTTTAATTTTGGCATATAAAACGCTTGTTTTGATGTTTTTCCGACACAAAATTCATTTTTTTCTTTAAATAATTGAAAAAACGTCGAGTCAAATCGGGGAAATTTTTCTTACTGGAAATTAAAGGCATTTTTAACAGTAATTCAAAAAAATTCTCTCTGACGTATATTTTAGATAATAAAATGTTTTTGTGCTAATCCATTATGGAATGAAAAAATTCATAAATAAGCTTTTATGTTTAAAATAAGTATCGACGAGGAAATATTACTGGTTATCTGATCATTCTGTAAATATACTTAGTTACAAAACATAAGTGCTCTATTATTTTGGTCTCAAACTGTCAGTGGCTGACATGTCTTTTTATTTTTCATTGTTCACAGGTAATCAGTTGTTGAAATCATTTAAAATATCATCGTATTGTAGCTTTTGCCACCAAAAAGAAACACCTATTTGAAAAATGTATTTAATAAATTGTATAAATGAAGCTTCTTTTATAATTCCCAGAATAAAAATATCTTCGAAGGAATGTAAATATGTTCAGTACGGCGAATGAACGAAAAACTCAACAGTAAGATAAAAATCGAAGAAAAATGATATTCCCAAGCCTATTCAAAATAGTTCACGGTTTCTTTCGATTTCTTTCCAATTGACTGATTTCCAGCAAAATCCCTGACCACTTATTGATTTCTCTTATTCATATAACTTTATTTTTCCTCGGAGCAGTACATCTTGATATGTTTTCTTGAATTTGGATTCTCCAAAGAATCGCCTCGACTTTGTATTATATATTCAGAACGTGGACTCTGGAGAGAAACCCAAGAAAGTGGATATGTGGTATTTTAACCCAAAAAAAATCAGCCGGTAAAATGTCAACGTTAACCGTCACAAAAAGAAGCACGTAAACCGAAAGAGAATATCTCTAGGAGATTTGGAAAAGAAGGTACATAATTTATAAGGCGATTGAAATTAAAATATGTATAATGAGGGTTCTGTATCTGTATCTTTGGAGTAGGGAGGGTGAGTGTAGGCTCACAGCACTTGGGCCACATGTGATCCATTATATATCATTCTGAAGAGTTTTTCTCCTAGGTCATCGTCCATCCTATTCTTTCCAGTAAGGTGGACAGGTCACTAGGAAACATCTCCTTTATATCGGCAGGTGTAGGCCAAGACTCACCAAACGATAACTCCGGACACTCGCATGAGACATGCCTGACAGTTTCAGTTACATCTTCCTGTTCATACATCCTGCATAGAGGTGTGTCCACTAGCCCCATGGTATGGAGGAATTGACAGTATATGAGGGGTAACATGAGAGTCCTATCCAGTTCCTTGGTGTCCTTCTATCCTGTAGTCTCCTAGGACTCTGCAATCTGCAAGTGGGTGCACAGAAGTTTCTTCTTTACTACCACATAATCCAAATTCTTCTTTCTCCACTATTTTGAGATGCTTTTTCAGGCGACAGCTCTCCTGTAGAGCTTATGTTGAGACTATTGGAGCAGTTTTGTACTGACTGACTCATCTGATGGTTTGTAGTCGTCCAGTACTTCTTCCAATATTCAATATATCGCAAAAGGCTTTGTTAGTTTATTTCCTATTTCTATTCCTTGGAATTATATTTTTCTACTGCCCAATTTTTCAATCATTTTTAATTTTTAATTCAAATAAATGTTGAACTGCTGCTGATTATCACAAATTCACACAAAGATTGCTTGAAAATTGGTACGTAACACTGTCGTTGGAAGACAGGAAATGAATATATCCGGATTATGATGCTAGACATTTCAGATTGAATGAAGCTGTTCCGATTTTGAAATTATAGATGATCCTATTATTCTGGATACTCGGTCCACTTGTTAAGCTAGATGATGTGAATAGTTTGTGACTGTTTAGTCTTTTATTTTGCGTTTAAATCATCCCCATTTCGACGGTGTCTAATCTTAAATAATTTAAACTTTGGTGAACACTTTTGGGAAAAGTCATATGGATATTCTTTCATCTCTCCTTAATCCTCATTGCTTTCAAAATGGTGATTTCTATATAAATTTCTATTGAACGCATGTCCCATCTATTTTATTTAATCCTATTAGCCATAAAACATAACCCATAAAATCTCGGAGCTCGGAGCATATTTTTCCTTGTGAAGCACCTCAATCTTCTGGAAATTATTCTCCATTTCACTTTTTTGCTGCGTGCATGCTTGAAAACTTCAATTCATTATACTTTGAAGTTTTCAGGACAAACCTCACGAGCTATTAACCTGGTATTATTAATTTTTCCATAATAACATGATATATATAACTTTATTTCCAAAAATTTTAATTACTTAATGCTTCCTTCTGAATTTTTCAGACGTGACGGCTCTAGCCAGTATTTTGTCTTTTTATTTTTTGGTTTACTTCAGTTTATTTCAACCCAGAAAACCAGAAAATTATAGTAATTCATTTAAATTTAAAATCCAGGCAAAATTTTGTAACTTGATTATTTTTTCATTCAATAATAATCAATTTTCGAAAAATTATATGTGGAAATGTTTTATAAGAATAATTGTGGTTTGATTTTTCCAAAATTTAATAAAAAAGAATAATAAATACACCTCAAGAAACATACAGAACATATAAACAATTATTTTAAATTTTTACCACTCCATATCTCGCCCTCAAATTCTGCTTATATATACGCTTTTTTAGGACATACCGTATAAGAATTAATCACATAGTAAGTCATACTGACTATTAGCAAAACAATTATAATGAATTGTCCTTTTGATCGTACTAGCAATAAATTTTTATTATCGAAAAGCCATTAATGTCGTCGTAAATATTAAATAAGTTGATAAATATTGGTAGCTGAACATCAATTTTACCAAACAACAACAAAAAACATAAATATACACTAGCTATAACAGACCTTATCAATTTTATAAAAGATGTACATACGAGTTTTTAATGATAAGAGCTTACATCAATTTCCAATATTATATAGAATGAATCTTAAATTGGGTACGTCTCAATTATACGCTGCACTATTTGAATTTTTTTCAATGAAAAAGTGTCCATTTTTGTTATATTGGGTGAGGGATTTACGCATCCAACGAGGGTTGTTTTTCGACCATTATGTCTGCAGGCTCTTCAAATCTATCAAGTCCAAGTATTTCTAGAAGAATTACAAAAAGGAAGAAATATACAGGGTGATCAATTTAAAAATAACTTGAAAATTTATCTTCTCTCAAAGTATTTTTTTTTCAATTAAGTTGTCTCATTTGATTTGTAACTGATTCATTTTTTTTTTCATTACAGGTAAGTGAGACTCGACTGCAAAGTATTGAGTAAGTTTTTGTTACCATGCTACTAAGTATTGTCATTTTATTGATAAAACGAAAGATATCAAAGTTGAAAGTATTAACGAAATTCTTACTTCACACAATAAAATTTATTCCAGCAAAAACGGCCAATTATCTAATGAACTTATTCGATAAAAACTGGGATGTATTTTTTTTGCTCAAATACACTCTCCAATTAATCTCAATACCGAATTGTGATTCCCATTCCTGAAGAGGTTCTTCGCGCCGACATTAAGTAGGTGGAACAGTTGGCATAAAGGACGAAATTAAACATTGAGTAATAGGCTTACCGCATCATTAATAAATTCACCGGCTTCAGAAGAAGACATTCCCACAGGCCCGTGCTCAGTTTATTTCTTATTTTTAATCCAAATCAATTCCTAAGACGAACCAAATTTCTCGGGTTGTTTTGCATATTTTTCAGACTTATCGTAGGCGATGTATAAATCATTCATCTTTCTAGTTTTATTGAAACTTCCTCAAAGCAACGTATGTTTACGACACTTCTAACTTTTTTTTTTAATAAAAAATGACACACCAACATCGCTCCATATATTATCAAAAACGAAACAATGTTTAATATTGAGCTGTAACAAATTTTATCCGATCTGTCTATATTATACAACCGAAAACGTATTCAAATCTACACGTGGACAGATTTCTCAGCAAACTTTTCAGTCGGTGTGATACCTAGGGATATTTTTTCCTCAGCGGAGAAGATTCGTGGGTGAAATGTTGGGTAATAATTCCCAAATATCACGGTTTTATAGTCCGGGATGAATGTTTCCTTTCTTAAACGGCTATACAGTGAGTATGGATTAGATAATTGGTACCGCTAGGGGGCGCAGCAATGTAGTTTACGCTGAATTTTGCCTGTACAGCTGGGTCGCTAACTAACTATGGGTCGCAAGTGATTATTAAGTGGGTTTTTCCTGTAAAATGTTACACTAACCAACCTGGCCAACAGCACCTGCTTCCAAAGCATTTCACGATGATTTAAAAAAAAAATAAATTCACTCTCGTTGGCCAATCACATTCCATTATTATCAGAATTCACGCTTGAATGAATTAAAATTCATAAATCCAATCGTCTCTTTTAAAACGTCAAATACCAAATAATGCAAATCGATTCTGACAGCGCGTCGTTTGAAACGTCAAAATAATGATAGAATCATAATTTTACGTATTATTTAGAGAAAAAATGTACAACAGTAGTTATATTTAGTTATAACTCCCAATTATCATTTATAAATGTAAGGGTTTCGATTAAAACTGTATGTTACGTATCCCTTTTGAAAATAAACATGCTCCATAGTCTAGTGGTAGAAATAGTTGACTCTGGCGCGGACGATTGGGGTTCGATCCTCACTGGAAGCTTTCTTTTTTCAGTCGTGGAGAAAGTATAGTCTTTTACTTGTGTGGAATGGATAATACTCACGTCGATGATTCCAAAACTCACTCGCTGCACTCGCTCGTCTTGGGAAGCTCATCCGCGTGAATAAAAGTCATCATTCTGCACTCGTTGAAGAATATACTATTATGACTGTTACGGAGAGGAGGTGGAAAAGCTCGACTTGATGAATTGTATTTCTAACCCATTTCAAAACCACATATTAACTGGTATGTCAACAAAAGTAAGTGAAGAGATGATTATATCAACGGAATTTTGTCTCTGGGATTGCTGGGAACTATCAATGCCTATTTGATGAAGCAATGGATGCGCTCCTTCCCATGAATCGAGTTGATGTTGATGTCAAAACGGTAATTCCATCCTCCTCATTAAAATAACTTTTTTCATATTCAAGTAATGAGAAATTGTATTGAAACTTTGTTTGTTATTTGAAAAGTCCTTTGAATTTCATATATTATTTTAGAGGAAGAACAATCCTTTTCCAGCAACTCCTTTTTTTTTTAATCCTCAACTTTCAGCTACTATCGAACAAATTTTTAATTACTTTGAGCAAAGTTACTTAAATTTACTTATAACAAAAGATTTTGAATGCATAAAGAATGTTCCATGGTTAATTTTGTGAGAAATAATTCTGAAATTGTTCCGTTACAGCGGCTTTTCCTGAGAATAATCCAACAAAAAAGTCCATTGAATCATAAATTTCAGAATATTCCATCTACCTGGATTAGAATTGTCCTATCTAAATGCTACCTTTGCAGATCTATTGTGGTCCTCCCTTCAAGGAATAATTTAGCGTGCCTTTGTCCTGGAGTTGCAGATGCTTTCTTTACTTAGGCATTTAGCAATTCCACAGGAAGGTTCTAGCCCTATCATGACCTCCGTTGCTCCCTGCTTGGCTAGTTCATCAGTCTTTCCATTGCCTTTTAAGTATTGGTGACCTGGTACCCAGGCTTGGGCCATTTGATGACTACCTAATCTGTTGAATGCCTTGCGACATATACCTAACTTTGGAGTGTCTACAAATGAAACATATGAATATTTTTCAAATTTCACTACTGTAAACATTAAAAAACTGTGCTTCGTCTTTATCCGGCTAACAATTTTAAATATTCATAAAAGGATTTAACAGTTTCCTTTATGTTAAGACAACGGAATCCCTTTTAATTACAACCCTGGAATTCTGTTTCCACCGTTCGCCATCAGACTGACAGAATTTTATACATGTTCCGATTGTAATTCCCCAGCTTCTTTGCTTAATTTATAGTCCATGTTCAAATTATACTCGCGTCCCGAAAAGGTCTTGCTAAGCTCACTCAACTTACTAATTATCCAACTCTCTTTATTCAATTTTAAAGGGAGGCTTATGAATCTTAAAATCTTAAAAATACTCTAGAAACTTCCATCTATCAAAAAATTCAAAATAAATTGTTTAAATATTGACGTATGGGATGAATAAGATGAAAGTAATTTATTAATAACTACAATATATTAAATAAATAATTAGTTATATGGGAAGCGATGAATTTAATTACCAATTTTATGTTCAGAAAGCACTTATTAAAAAAAACATTTAATTATTCAACGTTAACCGACCTAATAAGGCATTTTAAGCGATAACCTTGTGTCAAGCTCGAATAAATCGATCTCTTCAATCGTCTACGAGGGGTTAATAATAATTTGAAGCAAAATTTATTCTTACAAAATTCAATACTTTTATTTGCGTGATAAAAACTGCTAAAATATTCCATGTCCTAATATTTACCTCGGTTATACACAAAGTATACTGCATTTGTTGCTGTTATATATTTATTTATTAGAATGGCGTGAGTTGAAAGAGTTATTCAGCTACTGAATTAAGTTTTTTTGCGATCGCCATGCAAAATAGGCTTAAATTTGACACAAATGGCGTTCTAGAGCAGAAAGTTACTTTGAAGTTTGCCTATTTTATGTATAATGAATCAAGGATAAAAGTGAACAAACATCAGAAAACTTTGAATTTTTCTGATCATTCAATAATTTGAAATATTGAATCCTGCGAATACAAGCAGAATGTCGTTTATTTCATTTACAGAATCTTCCGAATTACATAGGCAACACAAAATACTTATACGCTAGTTCCGCATTACATTAAATTTAGGATTGTCGAATTGAATTTGTTCAAATTCGACAATGAACGTGCACCTATATTCTTAAACACGTTTGCTTGTAAATTTCTTCACTTTTTATGGAAATCTTGCTATTCACAAGTCTTTTATCAACCCTTGTAAGCTACCCTATAGTAGTGAATATTTAAAAAAGCTATCGTGCTATCAGTTAACTGTAGGTATGTCTCGTTGGAATTTTTGATTCTGGAATGAATAAATCAGATATGGCACGTCCCTCGGCGTATGTATATATATGAGTATATACTTGTACTTTGTGACAGATTCACGCTCTAGTGGTACACTTTTCGCTCTAACGGTGTAGAACAGCTGAATAGTTCACTATACAACGGGTTTCCGATATTATGTATATTGAAAATAAACATCTATACTCAAGTTAAAGTAAACGATGTATTGATGGGAGACAAAAACCTATCACCGGAGAAAATGTAGAGGAGAATTTAATAATATATTATAGTTCCATTTCAAATATTAGGTTGGGGTGACTATAGAAGGAAGGGACGTGTACATATGAGCAAAAAGACGTCCCACTTTATATGACTTCTGATGTGTTCTCTCATTTTCTTATAAAATTGGTGCCTTTAAAATTATGTGGAGTGGGTAGTTTTTATTGAAAATTTAAATTGCCTCCATCTGCATTTGATTTATTCTATTGAATACAAACTAAGTATATGATGTTTTAATATTATCAAATTTGAACATTCTCCACTTTGATTTTTTCAAACCTGTTGAAACTAATCCATCAAAAAGATTGTGAAAACAACGTAAACTGTTACTTTTCTTTTAGAAAATTCATGTCAAACCTTCAAAATCACCTAAAATCATCGCGAAAGGATCGGAAGTCACTTGAACGTTCTCCAACTTTTTGAATAATGACTTGACAATATTACGACATCTATATTTTTTTATCACTATAGTGAGGGGACCCCTCATAATATTCACTTATTGTCTAAACCCAGTCAATTAGTTACTTATACTGTGTCGTGAAAATCATTTACAGTATCAGCTGTGCCAGCCAGTGGCGCCGTGATTGTATTTAGACGTTTAAAGCAGTATTTTACTTTAAACTAAATTTATTTTTATTAATACTATTTGCTAAGAGATCAGAAAATTCTATAAATATAATAGTCAATCTCCGCAAATTGAAATCCGTTAATTTCTTCAATTAGAATTGTATGTCGTTTTTTTTCATCTGATAACTTAATTCAGTGTACTGTGAAATTAATCTGGTTTCCATGCAATTTGATAGTTCATTGATGGAATTGTTGTTTCCAAATTTGTGGTGTGGTGTAACGTCAAGTGAAATGAACTGAAACTACCATTGCCAAGCTATGCAAACTATTTTGTGAAACCGATCGAAAAAAAATTTATAAACGAACAATATTTCTAATAACGTTTCAGTTAAAAAGTAAATTTGTTTGATAAGATATTATTGTCAATTGAAAAATAACTTTTAGGAAACTATTCTTTGATATACTAACGTATTTTTATCCTTTTTTTTTAATACATCTGTGCTTGATTATCCAAACAGCTTTTAAGATGATCGGAAGGCAAATATTTGATTAGATGTCTCGCAATTATGGAACAGTTGAAACGTACAAACAACAATCTTTGCGAGATAGGAGTGAAACGAATATATATATATATATATATACCGGGTGTCCCAAGTTATCGTATACATACAATATCTCGCTTATTTGACAAAATAATTTAAAAATTAAAAAACTGTTTTGAATGGGATTAAAGTACCTTTATAATGACGTATAAAAAAACTTGATTGCATTTGACAGGCTTGTGTACCAACCTATCACTTTTTATTTTAAAATGGTACACACTGTATATTTTCATTAAAAATTGCGTGTTATTCTATTAGGAATACAACGAAACAACATACTTTTGCTTATTTTTTATTATTAACAACAAAAAATTAACATTTTAAACTTTTTTATAAGTATTACCTAATGATCCTTATAAAAAATATGTTGCCTCCGCCGATGGTTATAAAAATGTCGAAAAGAAGTACATTAATTTCTTGTTGTCAAAAACCGATGCCTTTGTCAAAAAAAGAGCTTCAAATACGTATTGTTAAACAGTGCCTAGTGTAGTTAAATTATGACTTAATTGTTTGTTGTGTCCACTATTCACAAGTTCTTTTTTTTTTGACAAAGGCATCGGTTTTTGACAACAAAAAATTAATGTATTTCTTTTCGACATTTTTATAACCATCGGCGGAGGCAACATATTTTTTATAAGAATCATTAGGTAATACTTATAAAAAAGTCTAAAATGTTAATTTTTTGTTGTTAATAATAAAAAATAAGTACAAGTATGTTGTATCGTTGTATTCCTAATAGAATAACACGAAATTTTTAATGACAATATACAGTGTGTACCATTTTAAAATAAAAAGTGATAGGTGGGTGCACAAGCCTGTCAAATGCAATCAAGTTTTTTTATACGTCATTATGAAGGGACTTTAATCCCATTCAAAACAGTTTTTTAATTTTTAAATTATCTTGTCAAATAAGCGAGATATTGTATGTATACGATAACTTGGGACACCCGGTATATATATATATATATATATATATATATATATATATATATATATATATATATATATATATATATTTAGACAGTTTGTTCTACAAAACGGAATGGAAATAGGTAGTTAGTGTATTAGGCTGGAAAATCGGTATTTTATATACAAAGATACTCCTCTTCCACACCTCTACCAAGAAGAAATTTGCATGGTGAACTAGAACCAGGTGAGGAAAAATAAATGCCTAAGCACAAACTAGTGCAGAGGAAACATCTCCATACTGTGAGGCTGGTGGACACAGCTCTATGCAGGATGTGTGAGCAAGAAGATGAAACTGTCAGGCATGTTTCATGCGATTGTCCGCAGTTATCGTCCATGAAAGAGTGTGTTCGGTGAGTCTTGTCCTATACCTGCCGATAAGAAGGAGATGTCTCCTAGTTACCTGTACACATTCCTGAGAAGAACAGGATAAACGATGACACTTTACAGATACAGTGAGATAATGAAGAAACTACATGTTTTCGAGTCAACACATTTTGTATATAAAATGCTAACCGAAAGTAAGTTAAATACCTATAAACGTGTCTGGATACATATTGTGACATCAAACAACAGACAGAGTGTTATATAAAATATTTTAGTTTGCAGCATTTCACACAGTTTGCTTATCTGCTGAAGCGTGACCTCTTAAATCTATTTGCGTGATGTGTTTTGTTTGAAGTTGACGTGGTAGATTTTCAAGTGCAATGTTAATAAACTCTTGAATATGTACATTTATTAGCTTACTAAATTTATCACCCGCGCACATTATAGTTCGCGACGATCTTAATTAACAGGTTCTATGAATATCCTTGGGATATTGGACTGGTTTATTAATATCATTCATTATAAACTATGTAGAATGCAGTTGTCTACTATTTCACTATTCATTGTTCTTTTCCCTGTGGTTAGGTTAGGAGAGTCTACGGAAGAAAGTTGTTAAACAACTTTTTCTACTCCCGTTTTATAATATACTTATTAAAAGACTAAAATCTGTATCATAATGAAATTCATTATGATACAGATTTTCATTATGATACAGATTTTTAAACCAATAGGAATGCGACATTCGCACAATATTTAATATAGCCATGGATACCTGGTTGACATTTCTGAAATTAATTATATTAGGTCTGTGGCCATGCAATAAAAGTGTAGCACTGAGCTATACGAATTTATTCATTTTAATTATGTTTTAATGCTTTTTGCAGTATACAAATGCAATATACATAGATATTCCCAAATTTAGTAATTTTACACGTATTTTTTCACAGATAGACCTGAATTTTTCAAAATTATATAGCTCAGTGCTACACTTTTATTGCAGGCGAACAGACCTATAAAGTGACACTTAATTTGATAGCTGTCAAATAATTTCAATTTTCAAAAGTAACAATTAAACTAAATAATTATTGATTTAATAATTTTTATTAATCGGAGTAGAAAAATTATTGTATGAAACTTTCATGTAATGGCCATTAATACACTCGCATATTATATACGAAACTCGCCTGCGGCTCGTTTCGTATCCTACAATATGCTCGTGTCTTAATGGCTATCATTACATGTTCGTTGCATAAAATACTATAAGTTAATTGTTGAATTGTTAAAGTTGTCCAAAAGAAAAATATTTTTTCTTATAATATTGAAATTAAGTAAAGTATAATAATATAAACATAACCATAACCACATAAAGTTGCTGGATTTAAAAAAAGTTACTTCTTAATATGGCATCCTGTTGTTCCTTTTTTTTTCATACATAACTATTGTTCGAATGTCATCAGTGAAAATATCGTTAACACAATATTGTGATAACTTCTTTGATATATTAGTCGGTGTTCACAATAGAGTGGTAATTACCGTTACGGTGTTACGTGTCTTTTGTATTTCGAAAAAAATATATATTAATAGAAAGGTGTGACATTAAATTTAGACAATGAAGAACAAAGAAGCGTTGGGAATAAATTAATATATTAGAGTTAATATTGATGTCAGTTTAATAACACCCGGTGATGTAACCATAATAATACACACAACGTCAAAAGTCTTGGACCCCCTGTATATCAAATGATTTAATTAAACCCAGTTATTTTTCTTACTGTGGTAAAAAAGTAGATGTATTTAAGTAACAAAAAAGGCAATAAAAAGATGTCGATAACTAATCCTTACTTTATTATCAATGTTTTTAGAAATATTGTCAGTGATAGCATATTCAGCCAAGTGACTAGTGTATTATTCCTTTTCATTTTTGTGGATTATAATGCCAGGACGTGAAATTTCTCAGTTTACTCGAGCAAGAATTACTGCTTTACATGATGCACGACACTCTAATCATGAAATATCAGAAATCTTGGGCATTCCTAGATCATCTGTTGTGCGAATAGTACACAGATATCAAGAATTTGATACAGTGGAAAACAGACCACGTAGTGGACGTCCTCGAGTGTCTAGCGAAAGGGAGGATCGTTATTTGGTGCAATATGCCCGCAGACACCGCTCAGCTTCAGCTTCAGCTCTTCGGAGTCATTTTCAGGGTACCTTTCGCCGTGTTATATCGACACCTACAATTCGAAGACGACTCCATAATGCAAATTTACGTGCTAGAAGACCATTAAGGGTCCCCACTCTACTTCCACGACATCGTGCAGCACGTCTTCAGTGGGCGCGAGAGCACAGGGGTTGGCTTTTGCAACAGTGGAGGTGGGTGTTATTTACAGACGAAACCAGAATTGGACTGGTGAGTGATGACAATCGGCAAAGAGTATGGAGAGTACCAGGTCGTCAACAGCGACTTAATTTCGTCCGCGAAGTTGCTCCCTACCAAGGAGGTACCGTAATGTTTTGGGGGGGAATAATGTTTAACCGCCGTACCGCATTAATTCGAATTCCACAGAATATGACCAGTCAAATTTACGTCGATCAAGTTATTACACCCATTATCTATCCCATACGAAACGAATTAGGCGAAAATTTTGTGTTTATGGACGACAACGCCCGACCACATCGCGCAAGAAGGGTTCAGGATTCACTTGAAGCAGGACATATCAATAGATTGAATTGGCCAGCCAACTCGCCTGATATGAATCCTATTGAGAACATGTGGGATTACATTGCTAGAGCCATTCACAATCGAATGAACCCACCTCAGACTGCAGATGAGTTAGTCATAGCGGCGGTAGAGGAATGGAACAATATTCCACAAAACACTATCAACCGGTTGATTATTTCAATGCACAGACGTGTCAATATGTTATTGCAACGTCGAGGAGGACTTACCGACTATTAGTCAGTATACAACATGTTTCATTACTTTTTTTAATTCAATACATTTTGTCAACAAATTCACACATTAGTTTGTTTTTAATTTTCTAAGTATCCCAGTTTGTGGAAAATACTCCTTTCACAAAAAATAAATTCAGAAAACAATATACTATTTTAAATATATTTTGTTTTTCTATCCAAATATTTCTTTAACAAAACTATGTGGGGGTCCAAGACTTTTGACGTTGAGTGTATATCGATTTTGAAAATGGAGCGAGGCTATATAAGAATTTGTTAGTGTAATGAAAGTACTAAGAAAATATAAGGTCGAGATTTTTGGTTTATTACTATACTGTCAACTTCCCCCACCAATTTTCAACATAGTTCTTAATGCAAAAAAAACTGATCTTGTTTTCACCTCTGAAACCATCACCCACCTTTGGGACATATTAAAAAGGAGGAAAGGCAGACCAGTACCACAATCTAGACCAAAATGTTTCCAAGAAGCAGTGGTATTTATGGTAATATAAATCACTTTACATATTATGTAATTTTAAAAGACTTAAGCCTATCTAAACGAGAATAACCACACTAAGAGACTAATGCATTTGGCCCGAATAGCTTCTGAACAGATAGAGCTCGTGTTCTTCCAAAAATTAAATCTGCTGCAAAGAGTTACTAGCTTCCTCTTATTTTTAAAACATTCTGCTTACATGTTCTTGCTCAGTATATAGATTCCATGCAAGGATAACTTGGTTGTTTTCACTTCCAAAACAATCATCTTTTAGAGTGGCGTCTTCGGAGGGAGTGGCTGACGAACTGAAACGTTTAAATCCTCTTAATCACATCAAATTGGTATACCCCAGAGTTACCAGACCAGTCATTACTTTGTGGACATTGTTGGATTTGTTTAACCAGATAGGAAGAATTATTTGCTCGCTGGTATGCTCGCCTGATAGGTGGAGATCCAACTATCCAAAGGTTTAAAATCAAAAATGACTGGGAAATAGGAAACATTTTTACTCTACTCTACCAAAACCGACAAAAGCTATACGTTCTCAAAGTGTTTCCAAAAAGATGGGCGTGAGATTTGTTTCAGAAGCAGCAACTCCTCTCCAAAATCGAAAAGCTGTTAATGTCAATTTGTGAAAATCTTCCTATTTGCTAGAAGTAATTGCTGCCTTCTATTGAGTTGAAATTATCGAATTATAATATACAAAGGTTTTTGCTTCTTTATAGAGTACTGAATATTCTGAATCCCAATGTTGCCAATGTTTTCTGTATTTTTTTTCACTCCATTGTCAACATTATTATATTATTTTATAAGAATTCACGTTGGACGAAGACTAATTGTGTTAAAAGTTAAAAGCAGAAACGGATTATCCGGAGTGCTTTACTAGCATGAAATTATTTCCATTAAACGAATACTGCTTTTTGTGATAGCTATACCATCATTTTTTTTCATAGCTCTAATAATACCCGACGATGCATTATTCTTCATGAAGGTTATATAAAATACGGCTTGGAACAATTTGCTAAGTATGGTGTCCGGTATTTATGCTACAACACTGTCGCTAGAGATGTTTCGTATTAATAAATGGCGAGAAAACCATTTCGCGCTATTTTCTCTGCTATGTTTTAATTGTTAAAAACGAAGCTGGCTGTCGCCAACACATCAACATAGAGTGAAGTTTCACAAGGAACATTGCTGACAGTTTCTTCGTCGTTATGGAGTTTAGTAGATAAGATCTTTTAGCGTCTACTCGATAACTTGTTGAGAGTGTTGAAAAAACTAGCTCACCAAACTATGCTGAACGATGACACTTAGTTTAGGTGAAATTCAATCAAATGGTTAGCTTGACGAGCTTTCAAGACTCCGTAATTAGTTTTGAAGGAGATTCGGAAAAATATGTTATTAAAGAATCTTTTATTGGTCCCTTCAATGCGAATACTTAGAAAGGAATAATTTGATGGAGATGGCTCTGTTGTAACCGAAACGGTTGGTATATCATGGCATCTACATTGATGACTCAAAAACTAAACAAGGCTCTGTATGTGGAATGAATCTCAACATAGAATGTACAAGTATCAAATATTTCAAAATTTCCGGCAAAAACATCTCGGGAAAAATGTTGTTTCTATACAGATAGTACACAAGCAACAACAGTCCTGAAGAGATCACATATTATATCAGGGTGTGTCCTAAAATATGACTATGCTTTGGTTGAGCCTACAAATAACAATGTAGTCATACTGCCTGGACCAAAGTTCAGGAAAATCTGATAGAAACATTTGTCATCGACAAACAACTATTTAGTTCAATAACTGTCATGAGCCAAAGACCAAAGTGATCCCAAAGGAATTGGTGCAGCTGAGATACTAGATAAGATGGCGGCATCTGGGAAACTTTTTAAGTCTGCTTGTGTGAACAACAAGAGACTTATGCGAGTCTCAACTTAACCTGAAATATTTTATGTGCCTCGTTTTCGGTGAAGCAACCTGTACATTAAAACATTCAATATTCATCATTTTTGTTAACATGAAATATTCCAATCAGAATTCAAACGTATAAAACTATTCCATCGATTGAATGGTAACAATTAATCTGAAAGTATTGATAGGAATTTTTATTTTTGTGCCGACAATTACAAAGTTTTGCTCTATCGTTGTTTTTTTTGCAAGCAGCTACAAAATGTACTTCATTGTTCTATAGTAGCAGTGACAAATCATCCGTGAAAATTCCAGTTATTGGAAATGTGTTGATTTGCTCAAAATATTAGCGGTAATGTTTTGTAATTCACTATTGAAAGATCAACTGTATCTAATCATAATCGGTGGAAATAATGGGATTCTCGAAAACACCAAAAAAATAAGTGACTCGTTAGAAAAAAGATCTAGGAGTTGGTTAATTGAGTGTGATTGTATAGCAGAGCAAATAATGCAAACGTAAGTTCCTCCACAGACTAGGTAGCCGTAATAGAGTGGGAACCAAGTCACCAATAATTAAAAGGCAATGAAAAGACTGATGAACTAGCTAAGCAGGGAGCAACGGAAGTCATCATAGGGCCATAACCTTTCTGTGGAGTTGCTGAATGCATAAGTAAAGGGAGCATCCACAAAAATTGATAAACAACCAGGCGCTGCACTGGTGGTATGAACGCTAAGTTATTCCTTAAAGACCCTTTGGCCAGACCTACTATGTCAAAGTCGAGAAACGGTGCAGGATGAAGGTATAAATGCTGACCAGACATTGTAGGATGAGGAAACATATGCACGTAGTTGACCTAGCAGATGACAGCCTATGCTGGAAGTAGGAAGTAGGCGAAACCACGGAACACATTTTCTATGAGTGTGGGGCCTAGTAAGGATGCGGTTTCACTCAGAGAAGGAAAATTATACGCAAGGAAGGCGGTATCCAGTATAATAAGTCTAATAAAAAGAATAGATCTGCAAAAGTCGCAGTGGGATAGAACAAAGAGAGTCACACGATATCTTCTAGGTGTTTACTTGAATTATTGTATGATCCTTTTAAATCAGATATTTCCAGTGACTTTTTAATAAAAAATATCCGATAAAACGTAATTGAAAATACTTCACTTACACCAATTTATGTCCGTTATCACAAAACTGTTACTTTTACAATCTGATTCGGCTGTCCATTTAATAACGTTGAGGTTAATGGAAAATGATTCAATTTCCGCAATTGCTGATAAGTAATTCATTTAATCGTGACTTTGATCCGTAATCGCCACGTTAACACTAATTAGCTATCTATGGAACTCATGTTTAACGGCCATTCACGGATTTGCCAACAAATATCTGTCGAATAATAAACAACATTGTAGAATTTTGTTATGCTCTTAGTTTGAATGAATTTTGTCATGAACTTGTCACAACTAACACAATAATTGGGTGGTTGGACTAGATGTTGGAGTAGAGTACCTACAATCAGTCAACAGGCTGCTGCATGTCAGTCACCAGTTAGTCAGTATCTTTAGTTGGTGCCTGCTGAAGTTCACTGTTTTGACTCAAAGGGTTTTTTCACCAGAACTTCGCTCTTCTCCTGCTTTGGTACTTTGCTTCAGTACCTACGTCTGTTTAATTGAATCAATTGACCGTAGTGTTTGCAGGCTTAGGAGATGTAACTGCAGCCTTAAAGTTTAGCAAGTGTAATTTGCTGTTCCATTGCCTAGATAATATCCAGCTCAAGAGGAGGACTATATTGAAAACTTTTGCTCAATACCTCCAGTATATTGTGTTGTCTAGATAATTTAGAATCCTTTTGAATATAAACGTACTTAAACGAAATTAAAAGATTCATGTTAATATATTTACTTTGGTTGCCTGATATCGATAACAAAAAAAAGTATCCACTGCGCTCAATATCTGTGAATGTTGGGGTACACGATCAGTTCAATCCGAATTTTCGTTCGAAACGAACTTCAATGGTGGCCAGGTTTACTGTAAACATTTTTACGGCTCTTTGGAGAAACACATTGGGGGTGAAGGTACGAATGCTGAAAATAATTCAATCCGTTTTTTTACCATGCAATTTATTCACGTTTTAATTTCGCTGGAAATTGCGGTTAATTATTAACGGAATGGTAACGCGCGCTACAAAAAATAAAACTAGATGTAATTTAGTGTATCCATTATATGAAAAGCGTTGTTGGCTATGTACACAAGCTGAATAAATTATGGAATAGGAATAGGATTAGAAAATATTATAAAAGCACTTACCAAAGTACAACAAAAATGGAGTATGAAATAAGTGGGTCACCCTGTATATTGCGATTCGGATCGATTTGAAACTCCCTGTACACGTTATGATAAACACCGCTTCCTTATGATTACGTTTTCCTCACGTTTGCTTCTTAGTTCTCATGCTTCTTCAGCAGAAAATTATGTTGTAATGAATAAGCTCAAAGATTTACTTATTACTCATGACTTAGTCGCGGATATATCTTCCGCAGTTATAAACCCAGGGCTGGATTAAGTTCCCAACTATCTATACTTGGTTCTATGAGTATTTTTGACTGTCCCAGTCCCCCTAGATCTTTTGAATGGTTCTATTTTTCTTAGCTGCATCTACTTTCCTCCAATATCACATGAGTAATGACTTCGCAAAAGGTTTCTACTCTTCAAAATGGTGTTCCAGACTTTTTATTCGTATGGTTCATCTGTTAGAACTTCGTCTATTGTTTCCGATCTGAATTATTGAACTGGGATATATTACCATGAAAATCATTATCACCTGACATAATTTTCCAAAAATCTGACGTATTTGCCAAAGTTCTTCGAAAGGATAAGTTTTGGCCCGGGCGAGGAAGTTGATGATAAATAAGAACAGCTAAAAATTGTTAAGGAAACTAATTTGGTGACCTCAGAATAAGAAAAGTAACTAACCATACGACCGAGTGAAAAATACAATCAGACTCTGTCATAACGAAATTTACTGCAACAAAGTCTTCATTTACCCTTCTATTGTCAGAAAATAAACATATTCAAATTTATATCGGTGATGGAAAGAGGAATGAAACGAGTTGCAATTAAACCAAAATTTCTCTTACCATTTTCCAACAACATAAAAGGGAACAAAGAGAATTGTTAGAATTATTCGAGAGGGACTCTATCGTCCATGTTAAATGGAATATTTTATTAATACCAATATGTGTGTATAAAATTCGGTTTCACTCTATTGTGAAACCGAAGCTTTTAACGTGTGGTGGTCAAAAATTTACTTTTAGGTAAAAATATCTTTAATTTGGATGCTCACCCTTATGATAATACTCTCCAACCAACTACCCTGCAATTACAAATAATGTTTCGCTATCTCACTTCTTTTCAGAACCTACCCCTCTTCCTTTTTTTAGAGATAGATCCGACTGAGCAGTGTCTAGTGATTGTGGTGCAATTACTTTTGTATCCCTTTTAGTGACTCTTCAAACATATTCATTTTTTGCTGCTTGTATCTCACTTTATTGGTGTTCTGGCTGTACCCAAGATTCACCTCCACTTTTTTGTCTGCCTTGGAATTTTTCTTTTATTGATTATAATACAAAAACTGTCGACTAGTTCAAATATTTTTTGTTTGTAGAACTTTGTCATTGTATACACAAAAAATTCTTGTTTATCCCACACTTTCACGATTGATTTGCCATTTAAAAATATTTTGTTTTCGTCAATGCCATTGAACAAACAAAAGCATAGAACTAGTTTTAGGAAAATTTGAAAATATTGACAGGAAATAATATCGATGGAACCGAATAGTAGAGATCATCAAGTCTATTGCGGATTGAATTTCGTCTTGATGGATCGCTGCTTTGAATCGGGATTTTAATATTTTGATAGGTAATATCAAGGCCATATAAAATATGGAATATTTACCATTACTGGCATACCATAGTTCATTGTTTAATACTGCGTACTCGACTTCCCTGAAAATATCAACGAGCATTCCAAACATTTTCACGTGTCAATATATTTTATCACTGAACCAACTTTGCGCACTTTTTTGGGTAGTAGCATAATGCAGTTGACTCTACTAATTTGTCTCCACTTTAAAACATCTTCATCCCTTAGAATTATCTTTTGTCGCCCCTTTTGTAAATGTCTTCAACAGGCAAACTGAGTAAATAAAGGGGAAAACTGATATCCTTATTCTCACGCGAGTAAAAGCTCTATGCTAGTGTATGGAATATATCTGTAATCAGTGGCAACTCGTAAAATATAATGAAGATAAAAGTGTAGTATGAAAGGGATAAAATAAACGTATATACCATACTCATACTTTGGTTAAGAGATGAATTCTAGCGGTATAAACGGAGGATATTAGATAAGCTTTAAGTATAAAAACATTTTTGAAAGAAAATATATTTTATGGATTATACAAACAAAATATCATTTTTTCACTACTAGCTGTGTTGACAATTGTTGCATCTTCTAGCCAACTTGGGAGTTGATTTTCTCTATTGATGGTTAATACTTTTTTCTATTATTAACCTAAATAAAAAATGGACAATTCGAAGGTGTTGAGAATTCAAAAACATGTGCAACAACAAACATGTGTGTATACCTAGGAGACATATTTGCTGCTTGAAATTACTTATCTACATAGAATTATTTGAATTGAATTGAAATTATTTTGGTCTTCAACATCTTGGCATATAATATACTCTACTCTTTTCACTTCCTCACACTTCTATAATTTAAAACTTTGGCATAAATGGTGTAGTTTCTTCGTGTATTAGTTTAAAAATTATTTTACTTCCAACCTCATAAAATCCGACTCTGCTTCCTGAGCCAACAAATGGTGTGTAATATGGGCGGAGTAGGCACATCAAAATGATAGATCTAACTTGGGATGTAACGTGGTTTCCAGAGATCTGTTAAAACGCATAAGGTAATCTGTCATTCCTAAGTACTACAGAATGCGGGCCTCACGTCAAGATATTTGGGTATATCTTCACTACTTCTCCCCTTTTACTACTCTATGTCTTATTTATGTCGCCGTTTTCATTCGTTTTGGTTGTGTTGGAATATTTTTTCAGATGGAGGGATGAGTGAAAAGTGGATGTTTTTTTTTATTTATTCATATGGTCTCACTGCTTTTATGGCAAGAGAAATATGAAAAATTTTTATGTATTTTACACACAAAAAAAACATTGCTTGTGTTAAAAAAAAATAAATATATGCGCTGGAGGGATTGGGTGGAAAGTTATGAGAAAGTTTTTTAAGTATTTTATCATGAAAATAGGCTAATCTTTCTAACAGGGGCGTGCTGGAAGAAATAGTCTCTCTATATTACGATGCTCTTTAAAAAGTATTCATTTTAAAAGGAATTGTGTACTAATTTTGTGTATTTATAATTTTTCATGGATTATGAAACAATAATTGCACTACCAAAAACCCACTAACCTTTTTAGTAAATCAATTCAAATCACCAAATACTCCCAAATACTCGTAGATCGTCCGGTGACGCAATAATTTCACACACCATGACCGTATATTGAATTTTACTCTTGTTTGAAGTACAAATTATCACATGATTTCCGTGTATCACATTGTTTTAACACAGACACATTGACTGACAATAATCCCCGCAAATAAAAAAGTGACATGCCATATCACAATGACATAGTATGATGATGCACTCGGTTACTTTATCAATTATCAGATTTTGCTTTCATTTTTTCAGTTTAGTTTTAGGTGGAAAATAATTTTTTTGTTGAGCAGAAGAGATAAAGGCAAAACCTAGAGAATACGACCTCTATCGGTGAGTGTCGCAAGCAAGATACATGCTTAAAGGGAATACCTTATTGTCCTTCGCCGAGTTTATGTGCTCAAATTGTATACAAAGGGTTGAAGCAGTGCCTGGGCTGTTGAACACATTCCAAGTGGCTTAGAACTCTCTAGACGTCTCTTTATAATATGTTGCCTGCAAAATTAGGTTGGGTGAATAGTTTTCAATGAAATACTCTGTATATAGGTATTTGTGTTTATTTCGAAAGTTGAAGTGGACGTGACAGACGACTTTTTTTCGCTGTAACAAAATCCACCTGCCAACATTATCTCTGGATGACCGAGTATGGATTATAGTGTCGAACTGATTAGTGTGTGTAACATTGTCCTAGCTTCAAACGGCACGAAGTGTAGCTTTACAACTGCCATGGGGGTGTACCATTACTAATTGTCACATAAAACGATACCATATAGAGTCTCGATGTAGTCCTCACGAACACACACATAGGCAGTGGGTAGCAAATACTTTATACGTAATTTAATATGGTCCAGAAGAGACCTTTCAATATACTTTTGTTCGCAGAATCAAGCGGTTTTAGTATAAAAGCAAATTGGATGGTGTTATGTTGTCCCCCACTTCAATTAAGCCGTTGTAAAGTTATTTCTCCACGACTAAATAATAACGCACAAATTATTTTTACATATTTAACTACATAATGATATAAATACTTCACACCAGTGAATAATGAAAAAGGATTCACTCTCGTTAGCCAATCGCTTTCTATTATTATCATAATTCACGCTTAAATGAATTAAAATGAATAAAAAGTCAAATCGTCTCTTTTAAAACGTCAAATACCAAATTATGCAAATCGATTCTGACAGCGCGTCGTTTGAAACGTCAAAATAATGATAGAATCATAATTTTACGTATTATTTAGAGAAAAAATGGACAACAGTAGCTATATTTAGTTATAACTCCCAATTATCATTTATAAATGTAAGGGTTTCGATTAAAACTGTATGTTACGTATCCCTTTTTGAAAATAAACATGCTCTATAGCCTAGTGGTAGAAATAGTTGACTCTGGCGCGGACGATTGGAGTTCGATCCTCACTGGAAACTTTCTTTTTTTAGTCGTGGAGAAAGTATAGTCTTTTACATGTGTAGAATGGCTTATATTCACCTGGATGATTACAAAACTCACTCGCTGCGCTCGCTCGTTCTGGAAACTGAATAATAGCGTGAATAATAGCTATCATTCTGCACTCGTTGAAGAATATATATGTACCATTGCTTGGACAAATAAATTTCTTCCTATTAGAATTATAAGCATTACAAATTAATAACTGTTCTACTGTTTTTATCCAGTAATTTGAATTCTAGTCCAGCTGGTTCTAAGGATTTTGGTATATCAGAACTAAGTCTTGGTTTAGGGTTGTGTGTCGTCTGATACTTTCTCTGTTCTTCTAGTTGGTACCAGTGGTCAACTTTTAGCTATTCCAATCGCCCGAATCTGGACAATTAACTGAATAATGTATTATATAACAGTATGATTAGGAATTATTGGAAAGAACCTGAGAGTATATAATTGACACTTCCTTTTGTGGAGGCTGGAAACAAGATGGAATACGTTATTTTTGCTGTATCAATAAGCTCAAATTATCTCCTTTTTTAAACTGGTTAGCTGCAAATCATATTGATTTCAGTTTCTTCAAAATGTTTGCGTATATGACCTGACTCCACGGCAACTTTGCAGGTCACAATCGGGACGACCCTGCTTAGAGCAATATTTCCGAAGTTTGTAAATTTATATGCATAAAATATGTTGCATACTAAATGCGAAAGGCTGTCCCTATCTTTATATAAATTTTCTCTTCCCGAATCCCAGGTTACGGTTAAAGTTAACAAGACAGCAACAAGTATTACGAAAAACAAACATTCAAAAGAGTGCGCGATGATTTTCATAGGCTAACTACTGAAACCGAGTGAAATTTATTCAAAGTTCCAACTTCCATAACCGTTACATCCAGGCGAACATGCATAGTAATCAATTTGCAAATACACTTTAACTCCAAAATAATGAGTATGTCAACTTAGGTGTTTACCAAGAACTTTGTAGTCGGTAACATGGTAATAACTTAATATAGTCTCTCAATTAGCAGCGTTGTCTTGTTACTGTTAAAGAAAATTATCTCTCTAGGGTATGATTATGTGTCTACGAGGATTATGAAAATAGAGGCTTAGGACAAGAACGGAACTCGGCGTCGTGATAACCAGGTACAAATAATCTGATTAGAGTTGGAAACATCTTGAAATCGAAACCGAGTGTAAAATAACATTTCGACGATTCTTATTAAACGAATTATTCATCATTTAAACTAAAAATGGTCTTGTATTTTGCTAAATATTATTAGCAAGGAGTCCTACCACTTAAACTAAATAAGTGTCCTGAATGGATCGAATTTAGCCTAAGATATTTGAGGTCAGCAAGTCTTTTTTTCTTCTTATATAAGCACTTCTTTGCCTTTTGGTGCAATCATTCACAGCAAAGTCTCTGCATACTTTCAATAAGGTCGTTATAACAAGTGTAATGGATGGGATTGGGGTCAGGCGATCGAGGAGGCACTACGTGAAGCACCACCTTGATAAATCGAAAGATGCAGTTTTCTTGTTACACCTTGTATATCAAGTAACTCGTTGGCGTATTAAACATTTCAGGATATGTTGGTCAAAGATCATTTAGGTCAGCAATTAGACATATAAACACTTTTTTAACAAATTTATGGTTGAGACGAGAGTTATTATTATTTCCTTTTTTCTATAAATAGAGCTCGCCACCACTGAATTCTGCGTGTTGTAATGTGTTACGCCGAGACAAATCTTCGGCTTTCCTTATAACATAAACGAGAAACTGAATACGTAATTAGTTGTGACGAATTTTGAATATGGTTAGGCCAAATTAGTCGGTTTCGAAGAACATTTTTGTCTCACAGGAAGTCGAAGGGGATTACAACCAAAACACTAATTTTCGTGCAAACGTCGAAATTCACATAAATTAAGTTTGTGCTTAATCTGTAACCGGGATTTGGCTCTGTATTATTCAAGTACTATTGTAATAACGCGTATTCGAAGGAATTTACGTTATGACACTTCAGTTGAAAAATTATTATAATAACTAGTAAGACCTAATGTTATAAAGGAACATTTCTCATTTTCTTTGAAACCTAACAGACGTGGTGTCATCAGTTACTATACGAGCAGCCAGCCTCAACACCAGTAAACTCACCAGGAGTGAAGCCAGCCTCCACAGTTCTCCCACACGCCATTCAGCGCTGTCACATCGTCCCACGTGCACTATCATACAGTGGCGAGTTGTCTAGTTAAAGGGCAGAGTTACAGGTTAGTCACTAAACGCTGGTGATGCCACCGGTGACACCGCCTGGTGACCAAGTCTAATAAGGCCCTAAGCCATCATCTCATCTTAACTTTTTATAGAAAATCCACATTAATTATAGGTATACGTCTACCAATAATATTCGTTCCACATCGTCAGAATGTCAACACCCACACCTAGTTTGTTGTAACCGTGACAACTCGATTTTATGTAAGCCGGATGTGAGGTGAACAATTCAAAATTTTCATCTCAACTTTTATTACTGAAATATCAAATTTCGTATCATTAAAACGGCGGAACAGTCTTATATATTTTTGGGTTTTATTTTTAATGAAAGCAATATTTTGGCGTCTCCAATTTCTAATTCCGAATATATCTACGTCTTGATACCAAAGGAAGAATCCAAAGAGATTTTCAAATGACGTGGTTTTTCCATCTACAAACTCTCAATTATAATTTATAAATATTGACAGGCAACTGGAACTCTATCGACAATAATCAAGCTATCTTATTAAACTTCCATTACACATGACACTTTTTGTTGAGCGTTAACATGGTTGTTCATTCATTCTATCGACTGAATTGGACGCCATTTGACTATTTAAATTATTCGCGTAACCCAAAATACAATTTACGGAATATTCTCAAACATCCAGAATATAACTGGAACCTAATGCAGAATCATTAACGGTTAACTTGGGACGGATCCTTTGAAGTTTTGATAGACGTACCGAATGACCTTGGCTGAGTGACTTTGGCGCTTCCAAATTGGCGAAGAACTCAAAAATTTCGTCACATTTCAGTTAAGGTCACTGGAGGAATTTTTATTTTAAGGTTGCAACAAAGCTTTTTTAAAATTAAGAAAAATACTTTGGCTTGGTCAGAAGGAAAGTGATTGGATCATTATTTTGTTTATATTCATGTATCTTTACTTCGTAGTTTATCAGTGTATTGATTAATATTGAACTTATACAAATAATTATTTTTATAATGAGCTTATTCTAATGTTATTTGGTGGCAATTATCCCATGGTTTTGCAACAAAGATACGCCTGTGGTGTTGTAGTAAAAGCTTTGTTTCGATTTGCTGAGCAATAATTATATTTCAGTTGTACAAAGGAGTTTCCTTTGGCCAAGATAATTCGGGAATCTCTTTTCACAAGTAAGTTTCCTTATGGGTAGATCCTTTGCTAACAAGTGTATAGGGGAGTATCATTTATTTAGGAAGTCAGTTGATGCAGAGTGCTAGATCGAGTTCTTGTTCTATTTTGTTTCCTTTCATGGTAATAGTTTAAATTGACTTGTATGATAATTACTTCCCACACCGTCATAATTCTCTGTCTTGTAGACTTATATGAAAATCGGTTCTGCTTCAGAAAATTTTGCTGAGAAGACTTTGCGATATATAATTCCGTTTTCTATGAAAAAATACTATAGATTTTTTTGTTTATTACTCGATAGTAATATCGGGGTATAACCCGGAAAATAGCCAGTAATAATTATTAGAGAGTCTCCACTCTAGTCCTTGTGTCCAATTTTGTAATTGTCCACTTTCTTGCTGAACCTGTTTTTCAACAGCTTCTTTCATTGCAGAAATTCTTTTATGTCCCTACACCAACACCAACGTTACCTCAACGCCAGTTATTTTTGGCGTCCCATGACCAGCCTGGATGTTTCATTGCGACTAGTATGAGTATAGCTTTCTTTTGACAACTGACATCTTGTGTTCCTCACTTCAAAATAGACTCTAGCTCCATTGCTTTCCCTGGTCTTGTCAGTTTGCTTGAATCTTGTCAATTTTTAACTTTGAGTTATCTTCAGTATATATCATGGACCGGGAAGGACGATTATAGTGACCATATAGTCTGTTGATCTAACTGTTTTGTTGCTGAGATTGCTTTGCAGCCCCATCCTTACTTTTTCCATTATTACGATGTTAAGGTGAGGGAGAAAAGGAAGTTTTCCGTGTTCATTTTAATTTTAAAGATATTTGCAAATATACCGTAAAGTTGGAATGCAAGTTAGTGATACCAATTTACACTGACATTGTTTTATATCTAATTTCAATTTACCTGAAAGCATAATTAATTTTAATAAGTATTGACAAAAGGGTGAAACTACATTTAGTATATTATGAAATAACATTACATTTCTATTTGATAACTTAGGTTCACGAGCTTCCATTTTCTACATTATTACGATTAAAGTCAATTCTGTTCCAAACTTATTCCATATTGTATATTGTAAAACGGGTGCATAGGCACTTCAAAAGGGTTCATATCATATTACTTTTTCCCTACTTTTTTTCATCAAACGCAATTAAGAAAAAAATATTTATTTCTTCAATAAAAGCAGAGAGTTTTTCAGTCAAATAGGTACTTCAAAATCGATAATCCTTCAGTGACAAACTCAAACAGGCCTTATTGACGGTTTGTAACTCACTAATATCAATTAATTACATGATATTAATATACAAAGTTGTCTTGTATATAGTTATAGCGTTGAGTGATGTTATAGTTTATATCTAATAAACGCTCCTTGGAATCTACCCCTTTAATTTGATGTATTATAATCGGAGACAAACAACATGTATTAAGAAATTCCGTTGAAACAAGCTAGGCACTGAATGGCGTGGGAGTAGGTAGATATTGAAAAGACAGAGGGAACTGTACCGATCAAGTTAACCTAACAAAATATATTCATAAAAATTAACAACAATGGTACTTTAGAGCCTAACAACTTCAAGAAAGTATCACCAAGTACAACCATGAACTTCGCCATAAGCACAGGCTTATGTGGGGTGAATTGTAGTTCCTAGGGGTGAGCCACAACAGATCTAACGAAGGTCGCAGTGGAGGTGGCGAGTAGGCCCCACTCAAATAGAAGCTTTATTCGGGTTTTTGTTTCTGAACAGTCCCTGAACCAATCTGGAATTGCGCAGAACTTAGTTGTGTACTTTATACAGTCCTAAGAACTATTTTCGGACCGTTTAAAATTGAACAAAGTTTGAAAAAACCCGAACATACCGCATGATCCATAGAACTGAACTAACCTGTTAACACAAACTGCTTCTCATTATATTGAGGTACAGTCTCTTCTACAAAGTATCCGTTTCTAATATTATCCTATAAGACTTTCTGGAATCATAAGACTATTGATCATATTAAGAAGAACATCTTCACTTGCTGATGATAATGATTATGATGATGAACTTTGTTAGAATATTTCCATAAAATCATTAGTATCCATTTGGTAAATATCAAATTAGATTTAGAAATTGGAAAAGAAACAGCACACAAGAAACAAACCTCTACTTCTAGCTTCTGCGAAATTTCAGTATAACTCCCTCCCTCCTCCTTTGCAAATGATTTGAGCATGCGTAAAAAATAATCCGAAAATCGTCCTAGCTTGAGGTCGTGGACTGGCTTAGACCAGGGGGTGGAAACTTACTCGTGCAAAAAGCTGTACACAATATTCAGAGACATCTGTAGTGGTCAAGAGTTATGATTGAAGATAGAGTCAAGTTGATTCTCTAAGATGGCGCTGTTATCGTAAATAACTAAAATATTTTGTTGATAGAACATGAAATTTATTGTAGGAAGGACAGAGACAACCCTCTGGGAAGGGCTGTTTGTTTATCTGTCGGCCACTTCGCTACGTAGTTTTTGTTCGTGAATGTGAACACGTGTTTGTTTGTATTTAGTTAATTGTTAATTCATTTTGTTCTTGTGTTGTTTTTGACTATAATTATAAACTGGGATTTATTCGTTGTTGTGCTCCACAGTGTACTAACAGAGAAGCCCAAAGGTTAGTTATATTGAAAGTTTCACTACATAAAATGGCATTTGCCAAATATTAAAAAACAATACAAAAGAAACTGATCTCTGTTACGAAAATTTCCATCATTTATATATTATTGATAAAATAAAACGTGTTCTTTTCAATATCTTGTTTTATTTATAAACCATAAGGTAGTTGAAACTCTTTCAAGCCAGAAGTAACAATTTTAGGTTATTGGCATTTCATCACTTTTAAAGTATATTCTACTTTAGAAATGTGTTGAGAGCCAAAAACCTAAAATTGTTACTTCTAACTTGAGAGGTTACCAGACAGAATTTGAAAAAATAAAATAGATGAGAGATTTAAATTTACCGCCCTTTAAAATGAGAGAAGATTTCTGCTTAACTTTCTCTTTTAATACTTCTTGACAACTACAGATGGCAGCACATCTGACGAAGCCAAAAAATTTATTGGAGAGGGCAGTCTTCTGGTTATATGTGGTTTGTGGCTTAGACGGTTTTCGGACTGTCCAAGAACTGCTCCAAAATGAACCCGAACGCCAAACTGCGGGTGTCAGAACCATCCTGGTTAAACCCGAACAAGCCAATATCGACTGCGCAAACTCCGGACAGTCTTAGAACAGTAATGGTATGAACCCGAATAGAGCTAGAGCCTAGCCTAACCCAAGAACGTTCCTTCCACGCTCAGGTTTCGGTTTAGATCGTCGACAGCTTGCAATTAAATTTGGTATTATTAAAATTAATACCGACAATCAACCTTAAAGACTTCGATGTAATGGATGAGTGGGAAAAATGCACGAGCACACATTCTGTTGTTATAAAAAGAAGAGTAAAAGTTTTACGAACACATTAAAAGGATGTAACCGACGAGGGTCACAAAGCAGATCGTGAAATTTCATGGAAATGTTAATAAAGCAAAAACTAGAACGATTTAATGAATCGCCACTATAAAAAAAGACTCAGTATAATACAGGAAGTTATGGACACTGAAATATTTAGATTCTGGATAGATTAGCTTGGTCGTACTAAAGAAAAAGCTCATTTCTGGGATTAGTCAGTGCAACTCAGCTCTTGTCAATCTTCTTCTATTAATAAACTACTGTCAAATTTTCATTTTCATTTTATGTTGACCTGGTACGTAACATTTCTACTTCATTCCTTAATAAAGTTTTCGTCGGTATCATCTTACTCTATTATGTTTTATACTTTACAGTGCATTATACGTCTGCCCTTAATTAACGCGAGCAGCATTTAAAATATCGCTGCTAGGAAAGAAGCGAGCAGGTATTATATTACAAGCTGTGTTAGAGCATTAAGAGAGGGTTGTCCTATCAACTATTAAGAAAACTTTGAACTTTGTAGTAAGTTGCTTGCATTTCTATACCATTACAAAATTTATCTACTATTCCATTTCGTCCCAGAAGCCACTTTTATCATTTCTTTATTCCTATAGTTTTCATTTTGTAAAAATTTCCAAAAAAAAAGGAAATATGATGTGTACTGCTTTTGGGATTCAAATTAATTTTTGTCTCGCTCCTTCTGACTCAAATCGTACGCCTATGATGTATCGGTCTTCTTGAGGTCTCATTTTTGATGAATTATATCAATTTTTGCCAAGAATTAGGAGGAAACGTAAACTCTTCTTGTTGAAATTTGATAAGAAATATTGAGTTACGAATATTTCGTAAACATCGGTTTGAGGTAAGTGCTGACATCGTTATTTATACCTTTGATGTTGGCACACTGAAAGCTCTAGAAATTACTGGGGTTGTCTTCTTTTTATCTAGTGCTTAACCGATGCTTCATTTTAAAGTGATACGCCGAAACGGAGTTACAAGGTGAGACTAATTGGGAAGCACAATTACGGAGCTCAAAGAGCTTTAACAAACATCAAATAAAAGTATTTGCGTTCAAGTGTAAGATTTTTCTTTACTTTGTGTAATATCAAAATACGAGAGAAGTTTTACAACTGCTATACAGGGTGGACCGGATTTAATAACATAATAACTGCTGCTCACGTGAGACCATTTTTATTGGGGAAAGTAGAATTTGATAGATGGCGCTCTGAAATGTCAATGTCATCTTAGCAACGAGTAAAACAAATGAGCTGCCGTATATGCCCTTTGATGCTTAAGTCTGATTTCGTGTTTTCATTTCATTTCATATCTACAAAAGCTGCAGGGAATGTACGTTTGTATTGAGTAATATTTTAAATCTTTAATACCGACTTATTTTCTCTTTGTTTTTGTAACTATGGATTAGGTATACACTGACTATTTAAAATTTATTTGAATTTGTAAATGCTGAGCCTTCTTCTAGGTGCATAAATGAGGGACAGGCAGTTTCAAATGCTAGCCATATACTTTTGCATGGTACCTATAGAGGAAATAAGTGAAACTTTCATGAAAGTGCAATAAAAAAAATAGAACAACATAACCTCAGAAATGATGACAGTTGAGTTGAATAAAAAAACACAGTTCCAAGCTTGTCACTGACACAAAATTGAACAAATAAAGTACGAATTTACGGTAATTACGTTGATTTCCATATAATACAAAAACAATGCAAAACGAATTGTTTTACTCCTTGCGACAATTACAATTTTTTCCGTCAGAGGTCTTATTGAATTCTACTCCGCCTAATACAAAAAAAACTATATGTATGTACGCTTATGATAAACCTGTTCGATTAACTTCCTTTTTTTTGTTTCAGGTAAGTGACTTCTGATGAATAAATATAAAAAGGCCAAGCTATTGGTACGTACTCTGCTTTTACTGAAATATCTAGCTTATAATTATTATCAACATTTATTGAGAGTGAAATATAGATGGGAGCACACTGATTACAATTTTCGGTTACCTACTTTTCTACCCCATAGCAACTTTCAGCCTGCGCCGCTAGATCGCATCTCTATACGATCCACCGAAACCTGGAGGTATCTGAAACCATCAATTCGATTGATTATTTTGCATATACTTTGCTCAAAAACCCCAAAACTAACTATTGGCGAGCTAAACAAATCTACTTGAACAAAAGAGAATAAAAATGAGAATTCATTTCATTTGTTCGGCTGAAACGAAAAATCTATTATGCTTGTTCGAAATTGAAAAAAGGTGCTTCTAATAAGCTCGAAGTTGAAGTTAGAACAACGCAATGCGATTTGAGCCAAACGGTCTAATAAAATTTTAGATGCTGCTCTCTTATTGTTCCGCTTTAATAGAGTTGGCTGTGCTATTGTAAAAGAGACTATTATTTGGCAGGCCGCACAGATCGGGTATCGGATTTCTCCATATTATACGGTACACATTTTGTTGACGCCGGATTGAAGTGTCTAGCTTCATACGAGGGGTAAATGACAAGTACTGGGGATATTAAAGACTCCAATCTCTTCTAGAAATTATCAATAAAAAGGTTCAAATATTATCCATACTATACTGTATCTTCAACCTTGGTATCCAGAATTCCCTTGACCTCTGGTTGGCTGACATTTCTTTCCAACAGCATACAAGTACTGCATCATTTGCTTTTTGTTCCATTCAGCTCGATTCTTCTAAACTGCATTCCATCTCGTCTAAAACATTCCATGTGACTGACAGTGACTCACATGGCATAGAAACTGGACTACTCCAATATTATCCTTAATTATAGCATATAGACTGATGCTGCGCTCATTTGCCCAGAGTTAGTAATTTTGGAAATAAAAGCCTTTGGCATTATTAGTGCTAAGGTCTTTTTTGGGTCACCAATCTCTCATGTTCCCGACGGTGTAACACTACCGCGCGACCCACGCCCGCCCACGTTAAAGATGTCCTGCCATTGGTCAAAAATATATATAGAGTTAATTCTAAAGATCTGAATTTTTTCTACAATTTTAATGCCTTTCAAGTAGCACATGATTTCCACTTTACGTGTATGCTTTTTAAAGCCGAGTCCTATTTTTATTTTCCTGTTTTTATTTATACATAAAACATTTTTGCCGTCGTGTGATAACGTTCTCAAAACTAGACAAAATCATACATTAATGGCCCCCATTAATGCATGATTTACCTATATTAATCAATAATTTTCAGCAGGAAACTCAACGCACATCTTATATATTGACATTTTGTAGGCAACCAAACATACAATAAAGTCTTCAAAAAATGAATCATAGTATAGAATACTTCTAGTTTTTGACTTACCTATTTTATTATTCTACAAAATTATAATAATTATTAGTGTTAAGACATCCAAAAAAGAATTAAAGAAAAACGAAAACAGTGACATTTGAGCCAGCGACCATCTCTGTAGCATTTCAATGTTATTATTTATTTTTGAAAGTACTTTCATGGTTTTTTACAATGTTTTTTGGCTAATGTTCGACTGATTTTGTACAGTTGTATCAGGGAAAGAAATACATGCAGCGAACGTGTCTCTTCCTGTACGACACGAAAAGCTTCAAAAGGAAATGGATCTACTCGCGATATGTCATCTTTGTATACATTGGACCCCAGGCAACGATTTAATAACCAATACTGGAGATTTTTCTTGAGAAAGTTAGGCCAAAGATTTTAATACGGAGTCCATTGTAGGTGCAAAGGAAAAATTTTAATTGCATAATAATCCTCATCGTACCGAATCTTACAAAAGAAATTCCTTTCTCATTTAACAACGGTTCGAAAGTCAATATTTTCATTATAATCGCAATCACGATGTTGCGAGGGTGTTCGGGCTCGACAATTTTCCAGAAAACTCATTAAACAAAGTGTCCGATTCGTAGAATTACTTTTCGTCGCAATCTCGAACAACATTTTCCCCCATCGAAAATTGTTTGTTCCAAATTCACCATTATTATATAGCCTTTGTGGTTTACTTAATGGATGAAAAGTTGGCTTCTGTTATAATTCTTGTTAAGCGACTAAATATTCGAGGAGAAGTGATCAAGAAACGAGGAGATACCATGGTGAAACTAAAGTGAAAATCTTATAATGAAATGTCACACTGTCGATCGAAAATCGACTGTGTCGACCGACAAAATTAATCGATCGACATGTCGATTTGTTTTCCTTCGCTTATCGGTAAACATCAAAGAGCAGTCGATCGACTTTGGTGTGTGGACGTTTTTTCGATGTTCAACATTCGACAAACTGAGTACTCAGTGACATGTCAGTGACGTTTTGCATTATTGACATCATAGCCGTGTGTTGTAGAAATGGAATGGGAACAAGACAAAGTCATAGCCTTTATTGAAGCATACGAATTAAAAACAAATCTGTGGGATTCAAAAGCCCAAATCTATAAGAACAGAAGCTTGAGGCACGATGCCCTCATGGAAATTGCTAAAGAATTTTGCGTCGAAAAGCAAGTGGAATTACAAAAAACTGTTACTTCATCTTCGTCAGACATGTTGATTTCGATTAATCGACAAACATTTTTGTCAACTCGGTGTGGACAGATGCAGTATTGTCGCTTGTTGATCAACAACCGTCGATAGACAGAGTCGATCGACAGTGTCGACTCGGCGTGGACGCAGCTTAACACTCCTGGAGTGCCACCAAGATTTATTTAAAGCCACGGCAGATAACAATATTATCCTGAGGTGGGTTAAAGGGCAAGACAGGAGTAAAGGTAATCGCATTGCGGATTCTTCAGCCATGTAAGCTTCTGGACTGAAAATTTTAGGACTCAGTGACACCTACGGCCTGACGACAATTGCGGAACTAGCCAAATGTTACACCCATGCTCAATCCCTCAAGAGATGGGATGGAATCAAAGGATGGAGTCGTGCTAGGATCACCCTGAGCGACCCTGGGAAGCTGGGGCCGAAGAAATATTTGGTTATTACCTGGAAAAAAGCGCGCCGGGTCGACGTTTCGCAATTCGCGCGCCCACGTTCAACAGTAGGATTTCTTACTGGCCACTGTCAACTAAGGAAACACCTCCATACTGCGGGGCTAGGGGACACACTTCTATGCAGGATGTGCACTCAACCTTACTACTTTAAGTGTAGATACAGCACTTGATCCATTAAAAATCATATCAATTTATTGTTTGTTACTCAATGTGACTGACACTAGCATCTTACTCAAATCGACTGGCAACTGGCAACATTGTGTGAGTAATTTTTTGTTGATCCTTCAACGGATTTAAAAAGATGAATCTTATAACAATAGTGTTTAGCATTTGAATCGTCTATATCTGCTCGAAAACGTACTCTGGTCGATATTTTCAAGATATTAAACTCCAAGAATTTTCGCGTAGGAATCTCGCAATATACAATGGAATATAAAAGTTGTATTCATGGAATTTTGTATCGCCACACAGGTATTGATCCATTTTCAATCATTTTTCTTGAGCAGCGGATCTTAACATTATAAGGTACATACATCAGACCTCAATATTACATTGTTTGAATTAACAAGCTGCTTGTTGACTAATCAACTACCCGGTAGCGAACAATCCCTTATAAAGTCTTGATTATATTTGGCCAATTCACAAGCTGAAAGTTAGCTAACACACAAACATTAACAACTATAATAAAACATGGAATGTTCAATAGCCAACAATCCCATACTCAAGTGAGTAGCGAGTAAACTAGCCTGGGCTTTAACTTTACTTGCATATACCGTATGGTCCGTATATCGCCGAAAATTGTGAGTGTCGTTACTAGCGGTTAGAAACCTGTATCGTTTATTCAGAAATCTAATATATACGGACCGTCAAATTACTAACCAAAGTGATCTAAGATATATACGGACTATACGGAGTTCGTAGTTCGGAACATACTGATTAGCGCGATATGTTTAAGAACAGGGTAGTACAGATTCATCTTAGTATGTCTCAGCTAGCTGGGAATAACTAACTCGAAAACTAGTTAGGCACTGAATAACTAACTAGTTGTTTGTTAACTCGTATAATGTCACCTCCATCACACTAGTGATATTCTAGTGATTCTAACGTTATTTTTTCAATTTTGATCAACTTTCATACGTTCTAATTTGTTTAATGGTCATTTTATAATTATTACGACAATCTTCTTGAATGAATAATTTATTCAGGAAGGTAATAGACATGAAAGCTAATATCTTGAAGAGTCGAGGTATTATTATTATTCAAGGAAGCAGCTTTTCTTAGTGCGGAAAAGTGTTTCAATATACATTGTTGGAGAACGAGACTATTTTTGTTTTTGTGTCGGTTTTATCAGAGAGAAAAACAAACGACGGAAAATTGTATTAAATTTTAATCTATATAGTCGCAAAGACAACTAAGTTTTTAGATTTTTCATAGGATCGAGGCATAAAAACTACCGTTAGGTACAGGGTGGGCATATGTCAAGACTTCTGGATTCTAAAAAACTGGGTGATGATCTCTTAATGAATCGCTTACCACTTCAATAGCTGCCTTTACAGATTGTCTCTCGTTATCAACAAGCTAGTCCTATTGCCTTCATAGATAAGGATTGGTTCCACTTTGGCTGCGTATCTCCAGCTGAGCTTACAGATTCCATTTCTTCTGTCAGGTTATTTCCACACACCATTGGAGTTATTTTCATTTATTTTTATTAGCAATTAAAAAACTTGTGTCAATGTTACATACAATTTAAATTCAGAAGTTGAAGACAATATAGAATCCACTCAACGTTTCACAGCTATTATATTCAAAAACTGCCATTTATTGAATGGGATACTGTTGAAGGAAATCATATTTTGAGCTTGAGGTTTTGATGTTCACAATTTCCGTAACCAATTTCCATAAATTGTAGAATAAATTCATATATCTGGGGAAGCATTAAAGCATTACAGATTTTTTCATAAATACAGCTTGATTTCCATATCCCGATTGAAAAATACTCCAAAACGTGTTTTTCACTACCAATAATTTATTATAAGCCGAAGCAAATCGATAATACATTCAATAGTCATTTACTACTTCGTATTTGACTCACGTAAAACTTTTCCCACGACGAGAAAAACGTTGAAGGAAATATCAACTGAAAAAAAAATCTTGAAATATTACAAATTCTTGAGGTAACTACATACATAGCGAGCATTACCGATGCCGTCAGTAACTATTTCCAATTTCGTAACAAAGCTTTCCAGAAAGGTCGAAATCTTTATCCGCGAGATAGTTAGATATTTTTACTAGAGTTTTTGATGTTGGAAACATCTCTTTCATCTTTTCCATTTCACAATTTGCACACTGATACCCTACCTAACTTTTTGATCGACTACTGAATTTCTATTCGATATTGACTTTCTCATTACTAGTCCGGAATGAAATCGCTGAAAGCGGTGGATTACTATCTCAAATATTTACATTTTTCGAAGAATATAAAGTGTCATGTAATATTTTCTTTATACTTTTTTTTGGTAAATATTCCTTTCTTGCCGGAAACTGCTCATATAAGTTACAGCGGAAATAAAGTATATTATTACTATTTTATTGGAATGATAAACAAGTAGAAACTTGAACTCAGTATTCCGACATTTAGGGCCCAACTGCTTAAGCCAGTAGAATTTGCGAAATATGACTGCACTACGTTGTGAATCGTCCTCAAGTCGATGTGTAGGTTCAACCATGACCCTCCTCATGTGAAAGTGAGGTTATATTTTGATTTCCCAAATTTGACAATCCAGCGACCTAAATAAAACTCAACATGGCGTCCCAGGCCAACAAAAAATGAGTATTTGGTCGTTTGGTATTTCTGTATCTGTGAAGTAGGAAGTGAAAGTGAAGCCCCACAGCACTTACGTCACCTGTTGCCTTCCCAGGAAAGTGGACATGTCACTATGAGACATCTCCTTTATATCGACAGAAGTAGGCAAAGACTCACTGGAAACACACTCTCTTATTGACGATAACTCCGGACACTCGCATAAGACATGCCTGACAGTTTCATCTTCCTGTTCACACATCCTGCATAGAGGTGTGTACACTAGCCCCATAGTATGGAGGTGTTTCCTTAGTTGACAGTGGCCAGTCAGAAATCCTACTGTTAAACGTGAGTTTTTCCTGGTCATCGCCAAATATTTCTTCGGTGCCAGCTTCCCAAAGTCGGCCTGTGTGATCCAAACAAGACTACATCCTTTGATTCCATCCCATCTCTTAAAGGATTGAGTAAGGGAGTAACGTTTGGCTAGTTCCGCAATTGTCGAAGTCGTCTCTGGGCTCGGTCTTTTGGTATAAACCCTTATATATTATAACATTCCCAACCCCTTACTCTTCTAGAACCCACGTGGTGCCAATCACCAGTCGGAATTCTTGGAATTCGTGGGTGTTCACCACCAACTGAGTCGTAAAGGAGATGCCTATATCTTTTTTCAAATTTAAAAAAACCTTTTCTTTAGATTAACAGTATAACATGCTTTATAGGAAGTGATCCAACTTAAATGGGGGAGATTTTTAATTATCTCTATACTTCCTAAAAATATTTCACCATTAACATTATCATTATTTTGATTAATGTAGGACACATGCATCTATGGGCTTAAATAATCCTGCTTTAATGTATGAAATAAGTTCTCGGCTGTATGCGTGCGATTGAAACAGGGTAGCACAACAAATTTTTCAATAAATTAAGACTTACCTAGTGAGTTACCACCAGCTTTACTCATAAAAATAACATAAAGCACTATTTTACGAGCAAACCACAAAAGTTTAGGATCGTCTTGACACTACCGACCAATCTACTGCAAAATGAACCATCAAAAAAGTCCACTCTCATCGTGGCTATAGCTTCTTATACTTTTCATTCCTTCTCAATCTCATTTTTCCATATTTTTCTCAATTCTGATCTAAATTTGATTAAGTAGTTAAAGTAAAAATACTTCGAAACTTCTTTTAATTACTTCATGAAACTCACCCAACAAAGTACCCAGATTTGTAGATTAATAAAGGTATGTCAACAGCAATAATGGATTAAAGCGAAAGAAAAACTTTAATCGACTTATCTAATTAATTTAATCATTCTGACCCACTTTCCGAAACGGTAAGTAACACCTTTTCAGTTATCGATTTATAATCATAAAAGTAAGTTTGCTAAATACAAGAGGGTTCGTGGGCATATAACGTTATAATTATAGACAGAATACGGAGAGACTTGTATTAGGAACGGAAGTACAAAATTCCATTAGATCGATATAAAATTATTGGTTTATGTTCCAATTTACCTCAACTTTCTTCCACTAAACTACAAAATCTAACACATGTACAGAATGGACGATAGGACGATAGAGTTGTAGTGACAATCTGGACCTTTTCCTGTTTTCTGGAACAGTGATTAGTACATACTTCTGTGGAACCAGTTATTGTCAGAAGCCCAACCAATATTCTAGTTGTTCGCTATCTCTGGATTGGTTGGAACTCCTTGAATTTTGGTGAGGAACTATTTGCTTCCAACTACTTGTTGTTTGCGGAAAGATTCTGTACCAAAACGAGCACCTTATTGAAGGAATCGATATTATGTTTGTTAAAAAACTTACATTTTATATCCATCATTCGACCGTAGTCACCCAGTAGGGAATATGCGTTGCTTTCATCAACTTCAAATTTATTTTCGTTCCTTTATTATGTGTTTATTTTCAGTTTATCATCAGTCGTTGCGATGGATTGAGGGGCTTCTTTACAGTAAACAGGCGATATTTCTCAAGGGTGTCATATTTATAACTCTATATCGGTATCAAGTATGATTTGGTCTGTGTCTGAGAGTAACAAAACAGTCGAAGCAGTTACGTTCAAGGGCAAAGGTAAAACCATGTCTTTAAATAGTTTTTAATAGTTGGCGTGATTAACGGTTAAGCAGTATGATTTTTGATTGCTTACACATAGGTTACTTTTTGTGTCTTTCTTCTTGTGTGTGGTATTGTGGTTGATTTTTATCAGAAAATATGACGTTAGAGTTTGTGAATAGCGAGTTTGCACCCATTTTACTCTAAGAAACAAAGGAAAACACTCTGCTACAAGATTTGAGCTTACATCTTCATGCTTACTCTCGATCCCAAATGCCAACTGTATAGCTGCACTGCTCTATTGTCATTCTGTTTTTTTTTATATCATGATACATCTCAATCATCGGATGTACGTTGGGCGCGGAATTTGAAATACCAATTTTCCTACAAATTATATGTATCAAACGTGATATCCAATTATGGTATCCAATATTTTCATACCTAAATGCAGTCGAATGTTTCACTTTCAGCTGTATCAAATTCCAACTACATCCATGAAAATTTATTAATCAAAATAATTGAAGCTTTCAGTCTATGGTAATTACCTAATAATATTATCAATAGTAATACCCCTAGGGTCTTGATAATACCGAGATAATTTTGTCATAGAGAATGCTGAAAGCGTGTTGCTTGATAATAGCCCAAGGCCGCAGGCCGAGGGCTATTATCCTTGAGCAACTCGCTTGAAGGATTCTCTATGACAAAATTTTGAGTATTTATCAAGGCCCGAGGAGTATTCGATAAGATAATTTTTTACTTTGTAGATATCAAAAAATTGATTGTCAATCTGACGTTTAATAATTTTAAATACACAATTTATTAGTTTTAATCAGTTTGACGTTTAACCAAACTGAAAACACCACATGTAGGGTATTATCGCTGTAATCCAGAGGTGATTGGATGAAATTTGACACATGACTTAAAATTAAGTAATTTGATTGGTTACTATATTTAGTAAAAAATTATCAAAGGTAATACCACGAGTGCTTCAAATTTTATCGATAATTTTTTTTTCCACGAAAACTTGTTTATTTGGCAAAAATATGAAAACAAACCGATTTGATAAAATCACGACTCCGTTAGGAGGAGTGATTTTATCTAAATTCGGTTTGTTTGAATGTTTTTGCCTCAAATAAACAAGTTTGAGTGATGAAAATAAAAAATTATGTGATAAAATTTGAAGAGCGAGTTGTATTTGGGAAGATTATTTTTTTCAACAATTTAAAAGGATTTTTGAAAGCGCTTTTAGTTGTCAATAATGACAAATTCAAAGTAAAATTTTGACGTTTCGATGTAAACAAGGTTTTATCGATGAGGAAGCATAATTATCAAAGGTAATACCACGAGTGCTTCAAATTTTATCGATAATTTTTTCTTTTCCACGAAAACTTGTTTATTTGGCAAAAATATGAAAACAAACCGATTTGATAAAATCACGACTCCGTTAGGAGGAGTGATTTTATCTAAATTCGGTTTGTTTGAATGTTTTTGCATCAAATAAACAAGTTTGAATGATGAAAATAAAAAATTATGTGATAAAATTTGAAGAGCGAGTTGTATTTGGGAAGATTATTTTTTTCAACAATTTAAAAGGATTTTTGAAAGCGCTTTTAGTTGTCAATAATGACAAATTTAAAGTAAAATTTTGACGTTTCGATGTAAACAAGGTTTTATCGATGAGGAAGCATAATTATCAGTATAATACCGAATGATTGGCTAGAATAATGTATTGCTATTGGTTAAAACCACCAAAATGTCAGATTTTGACAAGTGAAAAAAATAATCACTTATAATTGCACAAGAGGTTTGTATTTTATCGGGTAAATTTGGATTGTTTAATGAGAAACTGTTTCCTAGCAATTAGACGAGAACAACTGTCAACTATTAAAAACGCGACACCGAAGGTGGAGCGTTTTTAGGTTGACAGTTTTTCGAGTCTAATTGCTAAAGGAAACAGTTTAGAAGTTGAACAACACAAATTTACCCGATATCAATACAAACATCGAGTGTAATTCGGCAGGACAATTCAATGAATCGGCTCATTGTTAGTGTTTAGAAATTCAATAAGTTGTTGACAAACATGTCAAATTATTTATCATGGTAACAAATGCATAAGTGAAAAAACCACAAGTGCATTTATCGCTGAAAAAGTTAAAGCTAACTTTTGCCGGTGTCAAAGTGACAATTACACTGAGGCATATGCGATTTTTTATACATGAGTTGAATTGTCAGTATAATACCGAATGATTGGCTAGAATAATGTATTGCTATTGGTTAAAACCACCAAAATTTTGACAAGTGAAAAAAAAATCAAGTTCATTGTTGGGTACTTGTTATAATGTTTTCAGTATATCTGTGGCACAACGAGATAATATTATTTTTTAGTTGCATTAAGTTCAGCCTGTCACATCTATTTTTTCCATATTGTCTAGATTAATAGAGACCTTTTTCATTAATACCATAAAAGCTAACCGTAAATGTCCGACTTGTTCCCATAATCCACTTTTATGGATTAATGTTAGCCCTGCCGTTTTGGTAGTAAAACTGTGAAACTCACGACATAAGGACTAAAATGCCATTTAATGGCATCCACTCAAGTTTACAAGTGTCAAGATATACATGAAATTTATTATTCAGTCGCGAGACGTAAATGTAATATTGGACTGGTCAAACGTTGTACCCCAATTTCTTTGGTAGTTAAATTTACATAATTCTACATAATTACTATTAGTTATACAATAAAAACTACGAACATATGGCATATTTTCAATATACGAGATCATGTAGCCAGACAAAGTTGAAATAATATGACAATTAGAAAATTAGGGGATTGTAATTCAACGCAGCACGCCACTGGTGAATTGGAGTCCCCTTTGATCATCTACTCTGGAAGTTGCACCAGCATGAAGCGTCTAGCAATACGGTCAAGACAAGACTGACAGTCTTTGTTTTCTTTCCGGTAGACTACTGTGTCCAATTTGGAAATATATACAGGGTGTTTTCGAATGACACTTACAATTCACATCATCTACAGTATAACCAGAAAAAATATATTAAAAAACAGATCAAATAATAACAGAAAGTGAAAAAAACTGTGGAAGTAAAACTGAAATTGAAAACCGTTTTATAAACCTGGAAAATCTCGGGCATGGATCGCTGTAACAAATGGGATAGAAAACAAAAAACGAAAATTTTGATATTCGGACAGATATTCAAAACAACTGTTAGAAATGAAGCCAATCAAATCCAGAATTGTTTTCGTTGATAGATATGCCAGATATGTGGAATTATAATTGAATTTCAATACATAAAATTTTGTTAAACAATAATTTATGTATTGGTTTTCCGTAGATGTGTGTTATTTATATATCAACATCACGATTGGAACATATCCATATCATGCTAACTTGCTTTTTATAGAAAAAGGCTCCTAGAATAATAGACATTATAGTGTTTGAATATCCCAAAGGTTGCCGTTCTTTCGAACTATCTATATCAATTTCATTTCTCATTATCTTCTTATTTAATTGTTTTATACAATGTCATGTCATGTGCCAGTAACTAAATCTAGATCGTAAGTGTCAATCAATTTGAATTTCAAACTATTACTGACGTTTGTTCTGGTTCCATTTATTTGTTTCTTAAAAGGTTTCGGGGATTTAATACAGTAAGTAGCAGTAAGAGAGTTTAATAGTACATGGTTTACCTCCTTGGACAAGCCTAACATACCTGAACGACTGTGAAGATAACTAAGTCGAGAATCCACTTCCTTCGAAGTAAATATACTATTTTTCCACAAATCGCTTAAAATATTATTAACAAATAAGAAATGATGCTTTGAAATTCCTAAAGAAATTACTCAAGTTACTCTGCAATCGTATTGAGGTTGAATAATTGAAAATATCAAAATAAACAATCATGTTTTATTGAATAATATAATTTCAAAAATATCAAAATTGATGAAACTCGAATTTGGATAACCATAGTCACTTTTACAATGTTTGTATTTAATTTATAATCTCATATGAAATAATTTGAACATTTAATTGCGATGGTTACACACATTTACATTTAATATTTCAAAAACAACGCGTTCGTTTTCCATTTAAACGGTCGTTAAAAATAAATAAAACAGTTTTGAATGATTGTTATTACTATTGCTTTTTCTACACCGACCAACGATAGTAAATTGCAAACCTGGACCCACAGGAATCAACGAATAGGTTATGATTTGAAGTAGTTAACTTGAGTGGAATATTCTTTCTATATTTGTTTTGCAATAAGGCAAGAGTTTTCTATCGTTAGACAAGTAACTTTCCGGTGTCAAACGCGGCTGGTACTTTGATTAGTGACCACTGGGAAATTACCGTCAAAGGCACGTACAGCATGCAGCAAAAATATATCAGGTCACTAGAGTGCACCTTTTAGACTAATAACATAGATAATTATCAGTATTGTTTGATATTTTCCTTTCCTTGTTCTTCATGTTTCTGTATCTATAATATATCTGTCCCAGCCTGGATTCCAGGACACACTCCATTTGTTGAAACCGATAAAGCACATCAAAAACTAATAGGCTTCAACAGCCTAACAAAGTTATATCATTATTAAACATTCCCAACTTTCAAAAACATTTTTTTCTCAGAGGCTGTTTTACTAAAACTCAACTAAATTAATAATTTCACTGTGTAACTGCGAAATATGTCTCTAGGGTTACTCTGTGAGCAAAGTATGTTAGGTATATAGAAATAATTAATATTGAAAAACATTTCGTATCCTTTGAGATAGAAATGGATAACTTTCTGTTAAAGTTTAAGTCGCTGAATTATTTACGGAAGGAAGTAAATTGTTGTGTAATGAGAAAATACCGTACTAGACCTTGATAGAAACATAATAAATTTAGACAAGGAATCATTGCAAATAACTTTAATCAGAAATGGTATCATTTGGTATACCATACCTCGTTGGGCCATTGACGAAATACTTCCATTGGTACTTTTATAGATATGTCTATAAATAATTATATAAAAAACATTAGTAAGCTTGAATAAATATACCTATAACTTTGTATTTTGATGACTCTATTATTATAACTCGAACTCCACCACTTAGGTAAATTGGGGCTGACCCCTACGTGAACTGAATAGTGAATCCATTTTTACGAGAGAATAAAAGGAAAAGTATCAACAACTTATGACAGAAGTAAGTTGGATTGAATATTTATGTTGTCTCACATCAAGTTATTGCTAGTAAACGTAATGGTAGCGAAAATTATAAGAAAAACGAGAGGAAAAATTGTCGATGTATAAGTATTTAAGGTGTTGGGAAAATATTAGGAAAATTTTGTAAAATTCCTTGTACACAACAAGATTGTAGAGAACACTATTTATTATTCGATATAGATGGCGTGTTTCCATCCAAGAATATTACAACGTGCTTATCTGATCTCGACCGTGTTCTCATTATGCTGTCACGTGATATATGTCAATTTCCCTAATATTATAAGTATACCTCATTGTGTGTGTCATAATGTCAAATATACCTGCTTGCTGATAAATTCACTCTCTGCAAAAAAGTGTACCGAAAACCATATTTATTTTTGGAATGGAATATCAATCTATGATAAATATAGAGTTGAGAGAAGTAGTCTATTCAAACCAACTTCCTTGCAGCTTGTAATACAGGGAAGGTGAATGAATGTCGTAGGGTTAGTGGTAATTAGACAGGGTGTAACAATGAAGTAGTTCCTGGAAGATAGGAGATAATGTAACGTGTTATTTAGTCGCAAAATTCATAGAGACAGGTTCAATGGAAAATGAAAGAAGGTCATCTTTCGATTTTCTTCAACAAAATGAATACAATCTGTATGAATATAATGCTTTTTTCACTTTGTGAAATAAATATGAGGAATTTTAATAAACTTATTAATAATTTTGCTTTTAATCAGTATCAAGCTGAAGCACTCTCAGCGTAATTAAAAGTAGAGGGGAAAATACATCAATTACTTTATGGGAAACTGTAAAATTAATGCTGGGTACGTTTTCGACAAACATCAGCAATTATTAAACTGCAAAGTAGAGCTTATTTTAATCACCTTATCCGGAAAAGCTCTCTATGAAAGATGCAACATTTAATTCAAATGAAATCGTTTGGAATGTATTTTTTTATAACAGTCATAACCGATTCGTATCAGTATCAAGATTCTTTGATAACAGTTTTCGATGCTGTTTTCTTTCCCACAAAAGTGTACAGAATGGTATCCTGCTACATCTACATTTAGCTCTAGTTTTCAGTAAGATTTTCTTCAAATCTGCTGTTTGGTAGAAAAACATATTAATAAGAAAAATTCGAGTAATTGCCTTTAAAATCTTCTGGCTGTCAGTGTAGACGTATTGTAACTTTCCGATTTTCGAAGCAATTTCAACTCTGCAATAAAAACTTTTTTGTGTACTCTTAAATACTGCTCCATTTTATGTTTCCCCATTTCTAGTTGTTGGTACTGGAATCACACATGCGAAAAATTACCGAATCCAGGTCAGCGTAAAAATCAACTTCAACTGAAATTTATGAAACTCTGTTGGAAAAAATATCATGAATCAAACGGTGTTTCAATATTGGACTACAGTAATGTGGTGTCTCACGTTTATTCCTAATGCCCCTCTGAAATTTATTACTTATTATTTATGATGAGTGAATATCAACTTTATTGTTATATTTATTCAAATAATACAACAATATGCCTAGAGACACGGAAAAATATCAGCAATTTGAAAGTTCCTCAAGTATTCTCAGCAAATATTTTGGATGCATCTTTGAGTTGCTTTTATAAAACACTCTCGAAACAATATGAATAAATCTATCTTAGCTTTGCATTTCCTTGATATCCACCTTTATGATTTACGTGTCATAAAACTGGCCATCAACTGGAAACGTCGAAGAGATCGGAGTGGAGATAAAAATATGGATCTGGAATATACATGAATCTATTGCTAAATAAAATACGAATATTCCATAAAATAGGACGGAATTTAAATATAATTGTTTTCTGGAATAAATGGACGATACACAGAGTGTTAAAGCTTGCGAAAAAATTAACTAAGAGATTATTCATATAAAAATGACTTTCTCAATCCTCTTCTGACTAATACAACTTTTGAACAGCTTTGGAAGAAGTGAAAATTTGGAATGTTCAACAATATTCTAAGTAAAGTCGAAGAAAAAATAATAATATTTAAACAGTCCACTAACTACCAATATTTTCTCGGATTATCGACAATTTATTTTAAAGATTCCAATTTAAATTCACATATTTCAATCTCAGGATGAAATGTTTAATGGATTATCCTTTACAATTTTATAATTTGTGTCACTTCTACATGAAATGAACCAACCTGTACTTGTATATCTATCTATCTGTCTGCTGCTGACACAAATTCAAAGATTTTTGTTGGATAAGCAGCGAAAAAATCCCATTTCTCTTCCTGTTCCAGAATATTGAGTTGAGTAAACAAGAAATGTCCATTTGATGTAAATCCTTTCTATCTTTATAACAAAATTTTACTTTGACTTCTCGGGATAACCAAGGAGATTAGGCCATTTATATTTTCTACCAATACTTCAAGGAAGGAAATGTTCATTTTTAAAAAGATTGAAATAAAAAAATTTGAATAACTTTATACTATAATCCCGAAAATGCAGCTTCTATTAGGATTAAAGTTAAAGTATGTTGACCCACGTACCACGCCTTCCTGTTTAAAATCACTTAATTTTAACTTTACTCTTCTTGCAATAACAATAATCATAATAACACTAACTATTAATGAATTTTAGAGACAGAGAAAGAGGGACTTAACATTTATAGCACCAGTATTTGATTCCTCCTTACCATAAAAGAATGCAGATATTGTGGCATGGAAGAAGAAACCTCCATCCACATACTTTCCAACTGCACAGTATTCCAGAATCCTAGAGCACTGTACCTGGGAGATTACTGGATAGAAGAGGAACATTTACCTAAGTTGAAGCCTGCAAATATCCTAAAACTCCTCCGGAAAATAGGACTAAAGGAGCTACTAGTTTCAAAGACTCTCCTCAGAAACTAAGTAGAAGTAAGGGGGCACCATAGATCTTCCAGGTCTCCGCCACCGCAGAAGAGTTTCAGCCTCCAAACTCTCTTTCACCGATAGTAGATCGTAGATATCATGATAGCCGAGGATCTGAGAAGCGAGTGCCCTGTGTATAACTGAGAATTAATGCTGCAATATCCAACCTTATCCATTTTTTGCTATATCGGCCTTGAACAATCATTTACTGGTTTATACTTGCTGGTTGGATGTAAGCAGATCATGGCCGAGGCGAGCTTTTGTCAAAAAATAATTCAAACTGAAACTATATAAGCTGATTGAATTATTTCCACAAAGAGCGAGATCATAATATGATATATTCTCTGCTATCGTCTGGGATCAGACACATAAATAATGTCTGGAATAACTAATTCATAAAAATATATTATATGCCTTTAGACAAGTTGGGAGGAGTTTGCTGGAGTTGAAAGGTTTGAAACAAAGGAATAATTTTCTGTATAATGGTTAAATGTCGGTTGAGAACGATCGTATATGGAACACAATCGATACAGTATATTTGAAAATGCGCGTGAGTGCTGAAACTTTCTTAAAAGTCACGAAAATTATTCATAAATATATCAACACCATTTTTTGTGCGTGTCTATATTACATTTTTTCCTCTGAAGTCTATTACAAGTGGAGTTCCGCAAGGATTTGTTCTGGGACCATCACTAATTTGTTATATACAGCTGATCTCCCTAAGCATATACAAAATAACTAGTCAGGCTGGTTATTATCGCTTCCAATAGTATTTCAGTCTCTCTCTTTGCTAGTAAGGGGGACTTCTCACCAGTTTATCGAGTCATCTAGTCATTACCAAGCCATTCTTGAGTATGGTTGTATCGGTTACTGCCTAACAAAGCGAAAAAATATAAAAAAACTCGATTTATAAGAGAACATTAGTGAAGACATAAGTAATCTGTAGGTAATTTGGTCTGGACATGAAGTATTGTGTCTACTTAATCATTCCGTCGATATATAAATGTTAATCAGTCTAATAGTGGAAGATTCCAATAAATTGTAGATAGTTTCCATATTGAGTGATAAATATGGGCGATCTATATCACCATGTTCGTTGAATTTTATTGAGTCAGTTAATACCACGTACTGGTTCTTCTTTTTCTGACATGTATATCCAAAAAAATATAGTTGCGTATATACAAAAGTGAACTACTTATACATGGTAATTTGAAAACGAACGGCGTTTGATATTGACTAAGCTAACAGTCTCAAAATTTGGCATCACTACTGATTCTCTATCCTGCATTATTTCCAGCCACTGACCCATTCCTTTTCTCATCACATCGCCCTTAAAGCCAAACAAAACAATAAAACCCACATATTACCATAACTGGTTAATATTTCCATCAGTTACAATACCTCTTTATTTTTTTTTAATTTTCATTCTCTTCTTCTTACCTTGTCCGCAGTGTCAACAACAAAACATAATGAATTTGTCTAGCGGCGGAATATTTTGATGCTCATAATAAAGTTAGACCCAACACCCCAAATAATTACTGGGATCCTTCACGGATCTTCCACAGGAACGGACCGACTAATTGTGTGTTGACCACCCAACCTCACTGGGAGGCTGTATTTCAAGCCATTGATTCAATTGTGGAGAGATTGCACTCAGCTCTTACCATGTAATGTTGAAATTGGGATCAAACTGCCGAAAAAGGCTCTACCAAATCAGTGTCTTCTGTATGACTATTCTGGGTTGGATAGTATCTCCAAAGGGAGACTCACTTGCAGGTGATTTTATCGAATTAGAACCTGAAATAACTGCTATGTTCCAGGATTCGTTCAATCATTCTTCGGGGAATATCTCCAAACTAGTGTTACACTATTGTGGACATAATTTACGTTACCTTTCAACAATCCATTGTCATCTGAATCAAATTGTACTGTACGATTTCCCAAAAAGTCCGCTCCTGGCGTCGAAGAGACACTGCGAATGAAATAGGGAATGTTGACTTAACTTTTCTGGACAGTACATAATACCTTTCCCCAATCACATTAGCCTCGATTCCGCTACCTTTCTCAAAATATCTATAATACAATTACTCGGGCTCGGGATAGAATTCCTGATGACCGTATATGCGTATAATCTGAAATTTATGTAGAATTTCCAGAGGGAGATATTTACAAATGGGAATACACTGCAAAGTAATTATCTGGTTGTAACTTTTGAACGTTACTTAGTCATTAATTATGCAGAAGCGCCATCAGGTTATACTTAATTCAACTACATTATAGTTCGTTATTTCTGTCTATTAAGTGATTTTCGCTCTTATATGGGTGGGGCAGTATTTGTCATCTTTCAATTAAGAAACTCTTTACATGCCAAGCAATGTGGAAGACATTATATCCTCAACTATAACCACAGGTGTCGCTGGGTATTCTTAATTTTCCAGCTCCTGGTTTCTGCAGGTCATATAAGCGGTCTCAAGGATCGGTTTTATCCCCTCCTCACCTTCGTGGGTGGGACTGTCAACCCTCGCTTGAATAAACAAAGACACATGGCACATGTCAGTGCAAAATTAGTCGCATGTGGACGTCATCTTCGTAAAGTGCTGTTATGTCTTTCAGTGACCTGTGGTCAGTGAATTATTCAAACAATATTTTGAACCAATTTTTATTGGAAATATCGGGAGTGTGGTTTACTGTTTTCTACATAATGTCGTTGTGTACTGTTACAGGTGAACCATTTATATTAATATTTTAGTAGAATTTTAAAATAGATTAAGCTATGTGAAAGAAACCAAACTTTGACCTTGAAATACATTTGAAAATGTTTTACTTATCTTGTAGCTAGCATATTTTTCAAAAATTTTAAATGTTGCGATATTTTGATAATAATATTTCTAGTTTCCTATTTTTGTGACAATACTATGCTAATGCCTGACTTGTACAATGCCAGTGAACTGCTCTAATTTCTTCACGGCACTGCTCGCAATTCTGTTGTTGAATTTGTCTCCTCGTATACATTAACACGATTTTTGTCATTATTGTTGTATTTGATTTAAAGAGTATACAAGTTCCAAATATTTCGTTCATAAATAGTATGTTTATCTCACTTGTCCCATTACAGTTCAGTATTTTCCAATTATATACAGTCATGTGAACTAAATGAAGAAAACTTTTGAAATCACACGATGACCTCCGTTCCTGGCTAATATTTCCGAACTTGGTGGTATCTAATTGATGTGGTTTAATCGAGCTTGTATAACGGCATAACCCTCGCTGACCAAACCGACTAATTTCGTGCCACTACCGTCTACTTTGAAGTGGATAATATGCAGACTTTCACCTTCTATTAATATACTTTGGACTACTAATATCACTGGAATACAGTTAAAATGAAAATTGGGCCAATCCAAAATGCAAACTTTTTGGAATAATTATAGGCAATTCATGTGACACAGAGTGTTTGAAATGCTTGTATTACAATCAAAAAGAAAAGGAACATTCTGCATGTGCAGGTAATGAGAAGAAGGTTCTCAAGGTCCGAAGCTGTTTTGTTAAGTAATAAAATATTAAATTCCAGTTGAAATCTAGGCTGACCTAAGACAAATAGTTAGCTAAGTGAGCTAACCTATATGGAAGACAGGAAACTTCTTGAATGGAAGAAGATAACACAGAAGAGTGTAGAAAGATTCAGTTCAAGTGCCTGGGCAGTTGAACTGAACTCAAACGTATCAATAAATGTACTTGTGCGTGCTCCTGCTGGCATCTATTGAATTTGAAAGTAATTGAAAGTAAGTCTTGATATATATTATGGAGACTCTGCCTCTTCTGAAGCTAGTGAGTCTGCCTCTTCATTACACTTGATCGTCTGATACCCAAGCCATTAACAGTATTTCTTAAATGACCATCTCTTTTTCGAATTTTGATATTTTTTTATCGCGCAACTAAATCCTGCTAATCAAAAATACGACACGTCAGAAGTCCTCAATGAATTACTAATCGAGTGTGCTATTTTTTCTAATTAGTCATCATTCATAGCGTGCAATTCACCTAACATGTGTTTGTCTATCTTAATCTTGAACCCTTGAAGTTTTTTTTCAATCTGCTACGGGCATTTTCCCCTTTCATAATATTCGACGATTGTCCCACCCTATATTAATCAAATTTTTGGTGACAAACGTCATTTTGTAGCATAAAAATGTTTTTATTCATGATGCATGTTAACTAACATTTAATTATCACAAAATTATGTCTGTATTTTATTAAAAAAGTTTAGCGAAACTAGATATAATCTACAAAAACCGACAATGTCATTTATTAAACGAATGGAACTTTCAAAAGAGCACGTCTTAAATGATAGTTCATACCTGTAGCCAAGGTAGGCGCTACTGATAAAATAACATTATCGAATTTTTCTTGTGGAAATTGATTCAGATATTTTCTTCAACGCCCTTATTGGAAAATAAGTTGACTAATGGCAAAATTAATCTAATAGTGATTTTGATATTATTGCTTTAATAATCAACTGGCCTACAAATTGGAAATTATGAAGGCGGATCGACGCAACTCCTTCAACTGTTCAAGATCGAGATAAGGTGGATGTGAAGTGGACGTTTCGGGATGTTTTACGACCGTTATCAAGGTGAATTTGAGATCCCGGTACTTGACTGAATATTCCGAATTGATTTATTCGCTAGTTTTCCCTTGGCAAATTGATTATATATCGACACGAGTGCGCCGTAAACCATTTTTTTAAGAATATATTCAGCAAAACTGAAAAAAATTTCCTATTTATCAAGAGATTCACATAAATTTTTTATCGGATCCATATATCGATTTTAAAATATTGCAGTTTGCTGTTTGTTTGGTAAACAGGATGTTCCAATACCTGTGTGGAAAGATAATAAACCACGCGCTGTAAGCCAGTAATTTATCTCTATTATCTTGTCACACAAGCTATTCGGTAAATGTTTTCGTCAGAGATCTCGATTATAAATAACAATGTCATGAATAATCGAATAGGGGTAAGAAAAAAACCAATGAACTGTGAAATAACGCACTTTGAGGCTATTGAATATACTGGCCAAAAAATTTACCACTCAAATGGTGTCACAAGAGCTCCTACATACGAAAAGTTCACTGAAGCTATTGAAACTGGGTAAGAGTTACTGATTTGGTGACTGGTTGGGGTTCTCTTTGAGCTTCTATTAGTCCATAGAGGGTTAGACTCTCATGGAACTTCCCTTATTTACTGGTCACTATAGTAACTGACAGTGTAGAGACGGAGTTGGACTTGGTCAAAAGTTTCTGATCAATTTTTATCGTATTTTCAACAATTTCAAGTTGAAAATGAGCGAATTTATGATATTAACATCAACTTATCTCCTGTGAAACCATGCTAATAAAATCTCACCAAGTTCATTTATCTCCCGCCAGCTGTTATAATTTACTCATGAAATTTAATTGGGATTTACAATAGTAGATAAATAATTACCATTTTTCATTTCGTTTCTTCACCGACCGAGTGTATATGAGCAGTCATTAATCTTAATATTAATTCGGAATTAATAAATTAATTAGGGTGGAAATACAAACAGCATATACATGCTATTTTCTCATATTTCATGTCTCTATGGAACTACCGAATATAGAATTGCCAGAAATCAATTTCCGTAGCTTTGTTTGGCTTCATTTTCGTGTGATTTCATAAACTTTTTGAAGAGGGGTGTTTTCCTGTGTGAAATATCCATTAAATATAGTTGTGAGTAAAATTATTGTGTACCTTCTCAATTTTTCTTCGAGGTAGAGGGATTTGTGTGCAGATGCAGAACCAGTTTCAGGCAGGTTTCACTTTATTGCAGAATCTACACGAACTAGAGATTTTGTTCTACTCTTGCATTGCTTTAAGTATTCATAATTGTGATAATTATGGTACTTTTGTCAATCCATGTATTCTTCCAGCAACCCTATGGTTCGAGCCATTATTTTCTTGTGTTTTTATCAGTGTGTCATAACCGGTATAGCGTGAGTGTTACCCCTCACTGGCCTCTTCATCCTATTATTATTACTATTTGTATAATTTGTAAGTGAACTAAACTATATTGATAAAGTTCAACGGAATTATCAAGATCAAAAGAAAATGTTTAATTTCATCAAAATGAAGCAATAACGTAAATAGTGAGCTTCGCTATATCCTTGATAAAGTTTTTCAATTCACTAAGTTGTTTGTAGATGATATCAAAACAAAATGGGAGAAGACAGATAGAGATAACATTGACATACAATATAAAAGGGTTAAGAAACCCGTAAAAAGCCCCTAGTCATGTTATAGTACAACATTTTTCATGACATTTCTTCAAGACACTTTATTTATCTTACGACTACGACAAATACGCTGAATGCTGTTCTTTCCAGATAACAATTCAGACATAAACGTTGCATCTGAACAAATATTTATTAGTAGGATTCCAGGAAATATCAATTTTATTAAAAGGTCTGAAATACTTTTCACTGTTGAATGCTGTACCGAATTGTTAAGCTGATTCTACATTAATACCGTTCAAAATTTTTCTTTTGAAAGATAATTACCAATTGTGAACATTATTGTGAAAAAAATCCTTAGGCCGGGAACAGACGAGCGTTTATTTTACGTGCGTCTCGCACGCACGTAATTTCTGACGGACGTCGAAAAGGATGTCACACGAATGCGTAAACGTGCGTAATTTCTAACGTACGTTGTATGTACAGGAAATTACCAACGCACACGACTCGACGGTCTTGATTCATGATGAACGCTGTTCAAATGTGTGAATTTTCATATCTGGTGGTAAAATACTTGAAAAATAAAAAGAAGTGCAGCAACAGAAAGTGGTGGGTACACCCTATCAATTCTGAAAGACATTTACGTGGTCATTTCTACACCTTGTATGCACGTCTTAAAGCAGATGAAGATGAATTTTTTAACTATTTTCGGATGTCTATAAAATCTTTCGATGAATTGTTGTATTCTATAAGAGAGTACATAATAAAGCAGGATACCAACATGAGAAGCTCAATTCCACCAGAAGAAATGCTCGCTTTTACTTTAAGGTACGTAAGACAGTCAATACAATTTGTTACATAAACATTAAATTTATTTTGATTATACAAATAAGTATTTAAGTACAAATAAATTTTTGATTATAAAATTTATTCTTATTGATTATACAAAATAAGAACACAGAAAAAAACTTATTGAAGGTCTAAGTTTGAATATTGAGGATTGTCTCGGTCATATTCGGCTCGCGAATGTGAATCATCAGTAGAATGGTAGCTTGGTGAAAAATTTGAAAAATATGTAACCGTTGATGACGGTCTAGATTCAGGTTGATAATTTGTATTAGTGTTGGCATACGAAGCAGTAGACTGTTGTGGAGGGAACGAAATAAAATTATTTGGTCTAGCCTCTATAGTCGCAGATGTACCTTGTTGCAAATTTTGCAAAATTTGCATAGTCTGCATTCTAAATTCAAATTTCTTGTCCGCATTCAGTTTTCGAACTGTGGGCAGTAAAGATTTGAAAAATGATAGGTCTTCATCTTCAATCAATAAATCTTGCCTTGGTTGATGTGCCTCCATAAAACTGACCAATTTTTCTTCAATGAAGTTACTTTTTCGTGTACATCTTTTCGCGTTTACTGATGCACGTTTTGTAGAAGTTGTTGGGGTAACTTCAACTACACTTTCTTCACCATTCTCAAGGCCGCTATTATTTCCATTACTTTGAATATCGACAGAACAATTATCCAGTGTTGGATCTTCTGGAATGCTGGTGTTTGTCGTCCGTAGTTCCATAGTCTTCTTTAAAAAACGTAGTTGTTCTTCATAAATGTACTTCTTTTTTTTACTCGCGCCAGATCCCGATTTGCACGCTTCATTATTTTTTCTTCGATTTCGGACGTAATTGTCTCTTATGCTTCTCCATTTCTTCTCCAAATCTTGTGCTGTAAGACAATAATAACATCAATAAACAGATTGAAAAACATAAATCAAACAGCTGATTTAAATTATAATTTTATTTACGTTGATATTGGATCCTATGGTAAAGACTCTGATTCTACGATTTTTAGAAATTCGTCTTTATATAGAGGGATAGAAAATAACACATTAATGCTTCCTAAACCAAATGAAGTGCCAGGTGTTGCGATACCTTTACCGTTTGCGTTTGTAGGAGATGAGGCTTTTGGATTATCACCTAATCTTCTTCGGCCATACTCTGGCAAACATTTGTCAGTGCCCAAAAGAGTTTTTAACTACAGGTTATCAAGGGCTCGGCGTTATGTGGAATGTACCTTTGGAATTTTGAGCAATAAGTGGCGCATTCTTCACAGGGCAATTGATGTAGATGTAGAATTTGCTATTGACATAGTAAAGAGTTGCTGTGTATTGCACAACTTTGTACGCAAACGCGACGGTTACAGTTTTGACGATACTCTAACTATTGTTGGCTTATTAGAAGATTTTATTAATGATGAGACAATCACCGTAAATAGATCTATTAATCGCTATCGAGATGCACTTGCAAATTATTTTGTTAGCGAAGCTGGAGAGTTGCCTTGGCAGTATAATAAAATCTAGAATAAAGCTCTCTCTATCAATTGATATCTACCTCGATATTTACTATAGGGCCTATATTCAAATTTGGTGTTTATTTGGTCACAATTGTGTTTCAAAATGATATATATAGAGAGATAATCTACTTACCTAATATTTTCTGTTCTGCATCTGTTTTACTGGCAAAAGTTTCAAATAAAGATGAAGCAACTTCTTTCCACGCATTGTCTTTTTTATTCTTATCTTTATAATCCTCAGAAGAGGGATCCCACAAAACTACCCGTTTTTCAACTTCACTTATTACAAGTTCAGGGTCAACCATATTTAATATTATTTCTCACTGAAATCGAAAAATTATATGCTATATTACGACAAAACGGCCGTTGAATAAACACTAGACCTGTGTGTGACCGAAATGGTATAAGCAAATAGAAAGCTACAACGCACGCTGACACGTTTCAGCATGTTACGGACGTCGTCTGCGTTGAAACTGACGTTAAACCAGACGCGCGCTGCTGTGTGACTAGTTATATTGTAAGTATAATAATGCTGAAACGTACGTTTTAACGTGCGTTTTAACGCACGTAAAATAAACGCTCGTCTGTTCCCGGCCCGGCCCGGTAGGTAAGTACATCAATCGAGGTTCTCGGCTTATAGCCTCAAAACCAAAAGAAGGAACCAATTTGTACAGCAAAAAGACCTGATCATTAATAAGAGTAGTACAACCTCTCTGGAAACTTCTTTGGAAACTTCATCCTAATTTTTAGAGCTCTTCTCTAGTTCACTACCCCCCCTACAAAAGGGGTTGTGAACTAGAGGTTTGCTTCTAACTCCTTGTATCTAAAAGTACCTGCATCTACCAAGTTTCAAATGTTTCAATTATTGTACTAGACAGAATTGATTGAAAAGTCTATGGTTGGTTTCTATAGTTTATTCAGAACTGTGCATCGTACCTCAATCAGCTCAGATAAGTAAATCTACATCCCTAGGACGTACGAATGCAAATCCTGTAGTCTGACTCATTCGGAAGCCACACGGAAGCCACTTATCCTCCAGTTAAAAACAAGCTAATACATGCATACATGTTATACAACTCCTTAATTATATTACACAGGATTTCTTTTTAATTGTATCTCAATTTTCATCAAATCTATTCATCTCTTATTTCCACCCTGTAATACCCGATCCAACTATAATATCGAGAGATAACGTTTGCGTATCAAATTCGTTGCCGGACATGTCATGGCGTGCCAGGTGTTCTCCGTTCTGACATCTGCTTACGTTGTACAGGTTGCCTAATCTAGAGGGCATTTGCGGGCACGTATATCTGGCACGCCTCGACTGGTCGAATGGGCAATTAATCTTTAGGGTTACGACGTTCTATACAAAACTTCATAGGTACTACAATGGGTTTTATTATGGTTAAAAAAAACGCTGGGCTTGGAAAAGTGTTTAAAAAAATGTTTTAATTTAAATTTCGATTCCAATAAAAGAAAAATCGTAATTCTTCATGACATTTCTCAGCTGTCATTTTTGATTGAACCAGTGACTTCTTAACTGACGGAGACTGTTAACATTAACTTTTCAATTTGCGATAAGTAATACGAAGCTAAAAAGTAATAATAATGTTGGCCTATGTCGCAACCCACCATGCAGAGCGAATTATTCGACATGACAATGCCTTCGGCATCCTTTTGTTTACACCCCCGCATCGCGTGACCAGCTGCGAAGTCATCGCTCAGTTTCTCCCCTTTTTTTGCAGATACAAACATAGAACAAATGATTGTCGGGAATTTGGCAAACCGAGTACTATGATTAAGGTGATGACTCAGCGAAAACTGACACGTCTAGATTGAGATAAGTTTTTTTTAATTCTGGAAAAAAGACCTGAATATATGTGTCACTCATTAATTTTGACGAACCATATGGTTAGTCAGAGCTTTTATCGGATTCTCGTTTATTTGGATTATTATTCAGTCACTTGAAATCCAGGACCCCCGCGAGGAATTTAGAGGAGTCCATCACATACATAAACAAATAAATGGTATATAAGCATGTACAATTAAGAGGATGGCGTCTCCACAACTACAGGTCCCCCCGAAACAGCAGGCACTGCGGTCCATTAGTTACGCCACCATTTTACATCCTCTCGAGGAGTTATCCTTCCATGTCATCGTCAATCCTGTCCTTCCCAGGAAGGTAGACAGGTGACTAGGAGACATCTCCTTTATATCGGCAGGAGTAGACCAAGACTCACCTAACGCACACTCTCTTATTGACGATAACTCCGGATATACTCGCATAAGACATGCCTGACAGTTTCATCTTCCTGTTCACACATCCTGCATAGAGGTGTGTCTACTAGCCCCATAGTATGGAGGTGTTTCCTTGGTTGACAGTGGCCAGTCGGAAATTGTACTGTTATTCGTAGGGTTTTCCTGCTTATCTCCAAATATTTCTTCGGCGCCTTCCTAAAGTCGGCCAGTGTGATCCTAATAAGACTGCATCCCTTGATTCCATCCCATCTCTAAAGGGATTGAGCAAGGGGGTAATATTTGGCTAGTTCCGCAATTGTCGTTAGTCGTTAGGCCGTAGGTGTCACTGGGTCCTGAAATTCGAAGTCCAGCCTCTTCCCTGACTAAAGAATCTGCAATCCTTTTATCTTTACTTCTGTCGTGCCCTCCAGCCCAACCCACCTCAAGATAATACTGTTATTCTGCTGAGGCGTTAGCTAAATCTTGATGGCACTCCAGTACCCGCCCCGATATGACACGTTGTCTGTTCAAGCCACTGTTACTATTATAGTGTCATTTCAAATTCCATTGGATTCTGTCCACAATGGTATGGTGAAGAAAAAACATCGCTCTGCTTAGTTCATAAAAATGATTATATAATGTATGACTTATCTATTTAACTTTTACTCGTATCAGATTCCACTTTTATTATTAGCTTCTCTAACACTATTCCCAAAAGATTCGTGCATTAACCCCATCAAGGAATTATCACTAGACACGATAATCTGAACACGATTGAACTTTCCGCGTTATGGAATGTCACATGCGATACAAAATAGATAGCCTTGTGAGGAAACTCGATATCGGTAGTGCAATCAAGAATATCATAAGGACCTATCGATTTAACAAGGCTAAATAGCTGTCGGGTGCTACGTTGCCGGCCGGCACCGCAGCACAACAGCTTAGAATAAATCACGCATAAGCTCAATCAATCAAATTATACAAAATACGGTGACATCTTGCTGGTATAGAAATAACGGAATTATAGTTGTATTTCTGGTTTATTATATCGAACGCTTTACGGGCTCGACATATGTTTGAGAGGCTTCCGTTTTAAATTACCGTAGACGCCATTATGTTTGTCTTATTACAGCAAGTGATTACGCATCGTGATTTTCAATGCTACTATACTCTGATTCCTGATCTAATTTGCAAGGACAGGACCCATAAACCAAGTTGAATAGCTTGCGGTGAAAGTTTGGTGCCAGTGCCAGTACCAGTACCAGTGCCAGTGCCAGTGCCAGTGCCAGTGCCAGTGCCAGTGCCAGTGCCAGTGCCAGTGCCAGTGCCAGTGCCAGTGCCAGTGCCAGTGCCAGTGCCAGTGCCAGTGCCAGTGCCAGTGCCAGTGCCAGTGCCAGTGCCAGTGCCAGTGCCAGTGCCAGTGCCAGTGAGGTTAAATTGAATATCGGATTCACTGAGATCCTCTGGGGTTCTCTTTATCCAGATTATTATCTTTCCCACTAGATTGTGTCCACCACTCTATGGATTTCTAAAACACCAACTTTTTTTGTAGCATTTTTTGTTCTCATCTCAGAAAGGCCACAAAAGAATTTTGGTCCAACAAGTCTGGCTCCTACAGAGGCAGAGCCTAAGCAGTATCGAGAATGATGGAAGAACTATGCTAAGAAGGGCGAACTATCAGGATTCTGGTTGGTGTCTCAACAAGGAACTCAACAAACACATGAACAACATTGGATTCTCAAATACAACCATATGCTGGACGAAGATACCTCAGCGCATTGCTACTGTGATAGGGATTAGGTTTTCTATGATAGGAATGGAAAAATAATGAATTTAATAATAAAATATCCAATTTGGCTACTTCATACTATATTTAATTCATAAATTGCCATACTATTATAACCAGGACCGAGAATATTGAAAGCACTACTAATATTTAATTAAAATTATAAATGTTACACCCCATCGGTGCTTTTGTTTTATCCACCTTCTCTGTCACCATTGTCATGGCGGATAAATATTTGTTTGTCATAAAATCTCGTTCCTAATTTATTTCCTGGTTGTATGATCTTATTATTCCCAGAAACTTAATATATTCATGCCTTTTCTTTTGACTTCAATCGGCAAAAAGTCTCTCGGGCATCTTTGAGGTTTTTTTTTCCAGGTATACAAAAATTTTTCCAACGCATTTCAATAGCAACGGGAACTTTTGATGTTCTATCCTTGGAATAATAATTGGGAGGGTAAGATCTAATCGTCTTTGATCATTCTAATAATATATTTGTAGGAAAATATTTTGAAGATAGTAGGGAGATGGGGAATGTATTTGTTTTTAAAAGAAAAGCTTCAAATAATATTATGTTCTTTTATTCCTAAGGGGATGAAATGCATTTGTGACCAAATTTCTTGGAGAAAAGTAAAGAGTTCCCATTGACTTCCTCAGTTTAAGGCAGTCTTTCCCAAAGTGGGAGCTAGAGTCCTAGAGGAGGCGGTAATGAGCTTAGAAAAAATTGGGGGCATTTATGTTATTTAAGGGGGAGAATGGGGGGATTTCCAGCTTCACCTACTTAGTATTTTCAAATTTTCGGACTCACTTCGAAGACAGTCTTTCCCAAAGTGGGAGCTAGATGCCTAGAGGTGGCGGTAATGAGACAAGAAACAATAGGGCGGCGCTGATGTTATTTAAGGGGGTGATGGAGAGTGTTTAACTCCATCTACATCATATTTCGAAATTAATTGGTTTTGGAAGTTGTATATTATGCGAGACTAATAATATGTTGTTGAGGTTTTTAAGGAGGATAAAGAATGGGGGGACGCTACAAAATAACAAAGAGGGCGTAATATATATTTATAATTTTTTTTTAACAAGTTAAACTCAATTGTATACTAAACCCTCCTGCGCTTAGCAACATTTAACAGCTGATGCTTCCAGAATGAATGCAGCGCAGAGTTGTCGTATTTACTGGAAAATACCAAACTTTTCAGATTTAAATATTCATCAAAGATTCGATTTCAAATGACCAAGCTGAACTATATAGCTAAATATGTGAAATTTCTCGCTTTTCCTTTTCAACCAAACAAATTCGTATCTGCCAGAATATACTATGGAGCAATATGAAATTTTTCAAAAGGTCTTAATCAGTGTAAAACAAATCTCTTTTCATTTCATATTCCCTGAGGTTCTTGTGACAAGCCACGTAGGTGTTCTCTAATTTATTTTAGTTCGTATCTCTGCTAGAGGGGATGCGACATTCTATGCAGTAAATGTAGATGTGTATGTATGTGAATGTGCTATTCAGTTTGGTATACGGTTACTTTTGAGACAGTGGCGCTCTAATAAATGCATATTTCTCATATTTCCAATCTATTTCGAACAGAAAAGGAACTTGCAGAGCAAAATATAATAGAGAATATATCTTCTTCTTCTTGCTGTGTATAGGCATCATTACCTGTTTTTCTTCACATCATTGCCTCTGCTCAGTCACCTGGGAGGTTGTCCTTCTACCTTTTTCTAGGTCTTCCAAGGCTTCTCCATTCTGCTGGTGATTTAGCCCTTGATATTTTCACAATTCTTTCATCTGTCATGCGGTCAATGTGCTTATTCCATTTTATCTTTTTATCCAGTACCCAGTCATTGATGTTTTCTATCCCGCATTTTCGTATTATGCTTTCACAGATTTCTGTGCTACCTACTTCTTTGTGGCCATATTTATTGTTGACTTTGCAGCGCTGCAGAAGAGTTTTGGTCCAATCGGCATTGACGAGTCTTGTCTGACCTCCAAGTGCGTTTAAGGATCCTATGCAATCCCATACTTAGAATCGACCCATGAGAAGAAATCACGTTTCCTATCTCCCTACAACGTTAGATTTGAAACTAGTTCTTATTGGGACCAATAATCTCAACTAAAACTTTCAATTTCGGTAATTCATCAATTTTTAGATCATTTTCCTCCACTATTATCCGATACGTTCACAATTTAAAAACCGACACACAAATTCGAACGATTCTGAGGTTGTCACTCAAATTCGTGCCTCCCCCAACAGTTCCATTGTTGAGAAAATAAACATAACGGATGCTGCAAACAAGGTAACATAATTCGAATAACAATATCGTTACCCTCGTGGCGTTGAGTAGAAAATATGCGACATATCGCTACTATCACATCGGCGACGAAGCAAAACATTGAATTCTTCCATGGCGTTGACAAATCATTCCAAATAATAAATGAGTTGCGAAGTTATAATAATAGTAAAGGGGTGTTTGGATTGCCGCTATTGCCGTGTAAGTGTAATGGTTTCTCTCACTGTGATTGATGGGACTTTTATGTGTTTTCAAAGTTGACAATAAAACTGGTTATTTGAATACAAACAAGAGACACAACACTAATGGTGATCGTCTTAATTATTGCAATGGAAAATCCCAACGACTAAAGTCGGGAGCACATTGTTCTGATGCCACGGCACCCGACATAATGTACTGTTCCGATACGACGCGACGCTATGGCGAGTAGTAGTTCCTCAGATGAGTGGGAAGAATACCTAGAATGTGCAGCATCAGCTTTACTTTCATTAGAAACGGAAACAAAGAAGTAAATGTTGGGTACATCCTCCCAAGCTTTTCCTCTTATATTCTGGTCTTTATAGTGCTTGCTTTCCATATTATTATAAAGACATTCTTGTTTCCGAACCAATTCAATCAATAAAACTACATATATATAATGTTCAAAATAAAACTTTATAAAACGATTTTAAAATTAGCATCTATTCATGATTTTTTTATTTGTTAAACGATTACCAGGCGTATCCCGCGCTTAAAATTCAAAAGTACGAGATTGAAACTTCCATCTTCTACATTCATAATTCTTTCAGCGCGAGCAGAGCCCGAAACTTTGGCCATGTTTAATTAAAGGAAAACTCTCGAATTTAAGCATTTTCACGTTGCTCCATTTCTTTGAGGAAGGATCTCAAATAAATTATTACTCAACATATTGTATTAAGATCATTGATCTTCTGAAATCAGTCCTTTCTGTAGATGGATTGACGAAATGCTAAATTTTTGATTGGGTCTCCAGGTGAAGTTTGACAGTTTGATACATTTTCCAAATTCCCACTACGCCACCCAATGGAATTTTATTCTTAACGATACCTATTAGGTATAATATAAATATTTATATAAGAAACTTTTCAATGGCATATAATTTCATTGCGGTGGAAAAAGATAAGACACCAGCTCGGAAAATATACTAAGTCGGAGTTTTCCGATTTATTATCTGGCGCATCAATATTTTCAATTAATTAAGTGAAATATAAAATGCAGAGGAGTTTAATCGTATTTTGAATTAAGGAACTTTTTTAATGGGAACTCGTTTAAGCTCAATGGTTAAACATAAATTGATGGTAAATGTAGACCAGAGCTGTATCCGCAAAATCTAGTCTAGACCATCGCGAATAAAACCAATGAAGAGAAGAAGAGAGAAATGAGAAGCAGAAACTGGGAGTCTGATAGGCAGCACTTGAAAAGGGATTCGTTTGGAAAGGTACAGGTCCCATTGAAGCAATACTGAAATGAAGCGACCATGGGGCTAGTGGCTTGTATGTATTTTTTTGGGGTAACATTCACTGAAACCTGAAAGGAGAGTCTCTGATACCTGCAGCTCCTTCAGTCCTATTTCCCTGAGGAATATCAGGATATCTGCAGGCCTCAGCTTAGGTAAATGTTCCTCTTCTATCCAGTAATCTCCCAGTTACTGTGCTCTAGAATTCTGGAGTGCTGTGCAGTTGGAAAGTTTGTGGATGGGGGTTTCTTCTTCCATACCACAATATCTGCATTCTTCTTCCTCCACTATTTTGAGCTTTTTCAGATGCCCATTCAGGCGACAATGTCCCGTTAGAATCCCTGTTAAAACTCTTGGCGCAGTGTAGTTACCCAGAAGAATCTTTGATTGTCTAAGCCCTACTAGATCTTTCCAATGGTCGGATCTTCTCTCTCGGCTTCACTTATTTCTTCCAGGGGGCTAGGGGCTTACGTAGGATCCACAAAAACCGTAGACAAAAGGGCATTGTTTATAAAAATAGCAAATTTTTGCCATTTGAATTGAGAAAAGGTTTCTAATTTTGTGTACGTTTTTTATTCAAAAATAAATAAAACAAAATTGAAATTAATAAATTATTGAACGAGTAAAATGCATTTTCCCAGTTTCCAGTATATGCGCTAAATATAATATGGAAAATATTTGAATAGAAATCGAACAGCCAAACCTACTTACTTTTAATGGAGTTTAATTATGATTTATCGAAGCATTCAATCTCGAATCATTGATGTGCTGCCCAGTCCACTGAGTTCTTTGTGAACATATATCATAATTCACCATAACCACCGTTAGATCTCTTGATATTAAATATATTTAATCTACCAACATGTATCGTAACTAATAATCCAGTTAGCATAAGAATAGATTTTATGAGGTGACTAATTGATCCACAGATCTGCGACGTTTCCAGATGTATCGTGATCCTTTGAGTGAACAGAAATTAGTTCATTCGCGTCATCGTCACGCTTTCCATGTTATGCAACCACCTATTGTTTATGCAGCACACAATACTTTCTGTTATACAACACAATTAGCTAGGCAGTGTTTATAGTATTCCTTATGTTATCGTCATCAATGCACTATCACGCAGTAAACTCCAAATAATCGTATGTAGGATATTTGAATGTCGAAAACCATAACATGAAGGTACTTTCAAAAAATTAAAAACTTTTGGCGTGTGTCGCTAGGGTAATAAAATGTTTTTTACATCTAGACTCTCTACATAACTACTCCAACTTGGAGTTAAACAAAAAGTTTAAAAAACCACAAGCACTTTGGAGCTTTAAAGGAGATAATGCTGAAGTCAGGTTTAACCGTCAGCTCCTGGTGAAGTTTTGAATACTAATGAAATATATGTTAGGAAAACGTTATTTCTACAACTTACAATCTTTTCTCTTCCATTAAAATTATTTTAACAAGGTTAGTTAATTTTTGTAGGGAGTTCTTTGTTTTATGAGATGATTTTAAACAGACTTGCTCCAAGCAGTGACTGAGTTCAAAACAAAAATTCCAAAAAAAAAACGTGTATTAAATGAAAGGTTATTTTTAAGTCTGGATATCTTCAATAGAGGTCGTTATCAAGGAATAGGTATTAGCCAAGTTAAGTTCTATTCAGGCTTTCATTCGAGCTATTCAGTCAGTTGAGTGGGAGTTGATATTAATTATTAAACGTCATGCGTCATGCTCCCCACTGTCAAAATTTCTCACCCGCAGCTAGAACAAAAAATTTGCAATCGATTTTCAACGAATCACAAACGAATTGTCAGTTTGCAAGATTTTCAATCGATTGATATTTTTGCTCCTTACGTGAGCTACAACATCCCAAGATAATTTTGTCTCTATGTTATTTAAAGAAAACCTCCCAATATGAATATTTCAATATACTCGTATTAAGTACTCAAAAACAAACTCATGCGAGATTTCCCGAAAGTTTATCTTTGTCATAAATGTATTCATTAATACACGAGTGGCCTAAACTAACAGTCCCTTAATGGCTGTATCCCAGGCATGCTTGTTGAGGTCCTCTCAGATGGAATAATAAAACGGTACGGTTCTACTCCGATAATAATTATACTTAAAGTGTCCATGGACCGTCGCCTAGACTTTTGTTTGTGAAGCTTTTAGTCACTTTCAGCACTGATTAGTCATTTCTCATTTTAAGGTTGCGGTCAGTTTTAGAATGAACGGATTTTAGACAATTGCTTTGTTTGACAATTCCATAATATAACACACCGCAGAAATCTATCCGGTTTTAAAAGATATCTGGTTGTATCCCAACACTGAACCACTTATAGGAATAGAACGAATCCTATACCGTATGATCCAAAGTATAAAATACTAAACCACATGTTCCTGTAGGCACTGTTTATAACAGAACGCAGGCTTTTCTCACGTGAATCACTTACAGTTTTGTATTGCTGAAGACTTTCTTTTTCAACATATTTCAGGAAAATCGTATTTGCGGGGTACCTATACGGATTCCGAAAAAGCTTATCGAACCATGTAATTTACACAAGTACAACAAGGAAAATATGGAAAAAACAGCTTGAAAAAGAGAGAAAAAATAATTATGAGTGGTCAGCGTGGGTGTTTAGTTATTTCCCGAGGCTGTCCGAATGTTCATTGCCATTGCCAGCATCGGGAAATAAGTATACACCCTCGCTGACCACGCCCAATTATTCTTTCTGTCTTTCAAGCTGTTTTTCCTTGTCGTACTTGTGCAAATTGCATGGTTCAATAGGATTTTTCGCAATCTATATGTGTATTTAAGTGATACAAAGGAATGAAAGGATATTTCTGTCACCAAATTAACTTGGAACTTGACGCTTCTTCAGATGCTGCTTCCCACCTTCAATTTATATTTCGTAAATAAACCCACCATCAATGAGATAATAATCAACTTCCGTAAAAGGGCTGTTTTTATAAAAGACAACATCAATCACGAAGAAGAGCACATTTTTCTGAATTATCTTTTCCAGCTCAGGTGCCTTACGGAACAAAAGCTTAATATATTTATACATAGTGTTTCTTGATTTATTTGGATCATTCTCTCTGTGAATATTTCATTGGGTTACAAATGGTCGGCGTTATTATTATTTTAGCGAGGCGTATTTCGACCAGGTATAAGCCTCTAATTGGCTTAGCTGTACTGATGTTAACAAGGATTTATAACTCTTTCAACAACACTTGTGACTGATTATTTTACCGGATATGACCTAGTATTTATCAGTGTTTATGGGCTCGATGTGATGTTTGGATAATTTGTTTAACAAAAAATTTCACCACGACTAAATTGGCAGAATTTTGAGCCTGTTCATCTCAAAATAACCATCTACTATCATTATTGAAACAAATTTATTTTGATTAGGATACAGCTTCCTGTAAAAACTTTTCTCCACGACTGAATAATAACGCAGAAATTATTTTTACATATTTAGCTACATAATGATATATATTATTCACACCAGTGAATAATGAAAAAGAATTCACTCTCGTTATCCAATCACATTCTTTTATTAACAGAATTCACGCTTAAATGAATTAAAATGAATAAATTAAATCGTCTCTTTTGAAACGTCAAATACCAAATAATGCAAATCGATTCTGACAGCGCGCCGTTTGTAACGTCAAAATAATGATAGAATCATAATTTTACGTATTATCTAGAGAAAAAATGGACAACAGTTGTTATATTTAGTTATAACTCCCAATTATCATTTATAAATGTAAGGGTTCCGATTAAAACTGTATGTTACGTATCCCTTTTTGAAAATAAACATGCTCTATAGCCTAGTGGTAGAAATAGTTGACTCTGGCGCGGACGATTGGGTTTCGATCCTCACTGGAAGCTTTCTTTTTTTAGTCGTGGAGAAAGTATTGTCCTTCACTTGTGTAGAATAGCTAATATTCACTTGGATGATTCCAAAACTCACTCGCTGCGCTCGCTCGTTTTGGAAACTTCATCCGCGTGAATAATAGCCATCATTCTGCACTCGTTGAAGAATATACTATTAAAAAACAAGTGAATTAATGAGGGCCGAGATAATTTGAGATGTTTGAGATTGTTAATTGCTCTTTTATTAATACTTAGTTACGTAAGTACTGTCAAAAATAATGACATTGAAATGTCACAGAGATGGTCGCTGGTTCAAATGTCACTGTTTTCGTTTTTTTTAATTCTAATAATTATTATAATGTTATAGAATAATTAAATGAAATGATAGGTAAGTTAAAAACTAGAAGTATTCCATACTAGGATTCATTTTTTGAAGACACTATTGTATGTTTGGTTGCCTACAAAATGTCAATATATAAGATGTGCGTTGGGTTGCCTGCAGAAAATGATTGATTAATGTAGGTAATATTAATGAGGGTCATTATTGTATGATTTTGTCGACGGAAGAAAATCTCAACGCAAGGCTGTTAACAATCACTTTTAAATTGTTCCTGTTCCAATTATAGGACCTCTGTTACTGTTGAAGATATTTCTTTGTTCCATGGGGATAACAAACGATTTCTATTATTTTTCTCGTGCTGAAGCACGTAGCCGCTACTGTATTATTACCGTAAGGGTATTTTATCTCTTGAACTCATAAAAAATTCATTTTAACTTCCACATTGTTACAACTCCCGGTCACAATATATCCAAGAGCAAAAAACAATAGCGATACAAATAAACTTAATCGTCAGATAATACCGAGTAAGGGAATTAATAAAACAATACAGTTGTCGAAGGGGAAAATTAACAGCAAGGAAGTTATAATAATGTTCCAGTAAAAGTGGACAAAACGACCGACCGTCGGCAATGAGCCGAAAAATAACTTGTAGCTAGTGACCCATGGAACAAGTCGAACCTTTCTGTCGTCCTGAACCGGAAGGGTCACTCAATAGTCCTGTTATCGGGACTTTTTTCATTCTTGAAAGCGAAAATAAATGAAATCCTTATAGGGATACAATAGTTTGACAGACTGTCTTTACGTCAACACCTCTTTTTGTAACTTAAACTCTCCAAAACGTATCTGATATGCTATCGATGACTCCATTGGCGTGTTCCAAATATATTTTATATTTCTATCTTTCCCTCTATACATTTTCCATTTTTCTGTTTAGTCGTATGCTGATTATGATGGAAAATAAATTTCACTCTTATTTCCCTGAGCTACTATTTTTCATTTTCCTATTTCCAGTAATACCTTGAAACTTTTTGCTCTCTTTCAATGAAGACAAATATCTAGATACATTTATTTTATTCTCAAACTTCATATATGTGGAATGTGATCTTATTGTTACATGTTTTTTGTTTTTAAATTGCTTTGTACGTTCTCGAAATGATTTTCTATCAATTTCAAGATATCTATTTCTAAACACTTTGAATTTTCTATCATTTCTAACGGTATTCAAGTACCACATTGTTTATTCCAAGTTCAGAAATGATCATCTTCAATATCCGTATCTATACAAATTTGTTTTGTGTTCTATGGGAAAGACGCATGTAATCTACCAAAAAACAGAAACGAAATATACTATCAAAGACGAGACACTTTGTGGCCGGCTCCTAGTGTCTGAAAAGAATCTCGCGGCTAAAAATAAGTTGATATAAGGTTTGTTCCAACCGCAGTAAGAAACCGTCAGAAGCGATCAGAGAATAGTCGACTATTGCAATCAGTGATAGGAATTACGCGGAAATAACTCGTTGTTTGCTATGACCAGTTATTCTCTGATCGTTTCTGACTGCGGTTGGAACAAACCTATAAATAGACACATTTTCACGAGACACAGATGAGGAATTTATTTTTATTGATGTATTTTTAGCCGTGCGATTTTTTTCAGACATTTTTTTGCCGGCTATTAGTGTCTGAAAAGAATCACGAGGCTAAAAATACATTAAACACCACGTATTCCTTATCTGTGTCTCGTGTAAATGCGTCTATTCATATTAATGTATTTTTAGCAACGCGATTCTTTTCAGACACTAGTAGCCGGCCACAAAGTGTCTGAAAAAAGTCGCGCGGCTAAAAATACGCTTCCAGACGAAACACGTTAAGGGTGGTTGATACCTTTTTGGTAATTGTTACTTACGTTCTTCACAAAAATGTGAAAATGCAATTTAGAGGGTGAAAAAATAATTCTTTCCTTTTCCTCGAAATTTTAATCAACTGTGATAGGAATTTATATGACTTCCTTCACCCAATCCATCCACCACTGCATTCAGCTTTCATATATATCACTTATGTGCTTGACCTTATTTATTTTATGACTTACGTTTTACTCTTTGGCTTGCTGGTTTCTTTTCATTCGGTGAAAATTGAATTTTTTCAAAGAAATAATACTCCATTGGAATCTCATTCCGTTACATAAAAGAGTCGTTAGAAATGTTTATTTTGTGTGATAAAAATATGAGGTATGTTGAATGGCAGGAACTGGAAAAAATAATGAATTGAATATTGTATGTGTTATGAAATTTACCAATTATATATGTGAATTAATTATATATATTCATTTGAATACGAAGTATGATGAAATGAACTCAATGAACTAGGCCAAAACAGTATAGTTACCTTAATATGGATTCCAGGACACACTGGAATAGAAGGAGAACTGGAATGAATACCTTTATGGAAGCCTGAACCCTTTTGCGGTATCAGCCCCAATGTAATATTGGAAGAAATAGGTGAAGTCGGAAGAAAGAGAAGATCTGACCATTGAAAAAATCTGGTAAAGCTTAGACAATCAAAGATTCTTCTGAGTGACTACAACCTGTTGGGATCAAATGAATGCATAAGTCAAAGTGAAACTGCGCTAAGAGTTTAACAGGGATCCTAACGGGACATTATCGCTGATTGGGCACCTGAAAAAGCTTAAAATAGTGGAGGAAGAAGAATGCAGATATTGTGGCATGGAAGAAGAAACCTCCTTCAGATATCTTTAAATTCCTCCGGGAAACTAAGGGACCAAAATGCTAAGGTGTCTTATAGGACTCGCAGCTTCTTACTGAACGTTCTGCATAATCCATCAATTAACAGATCTATTAGAGCAAACTTTTCGAAAAGCAAATGGAACAAACTAAGAAATAACACCATCTTGCTCTTTGGTCAACTAAAAGTATAGGAAATATCGACATACAGCACTTGCGTCTAGAATTATTTTTATCGCCAGCTTGAACAAACCTTCAATTTTGTATATTTACGATTTCTCGAGAACTCATTTAGTGTGCGATATCCTTCCCATTGTAAATAATTGTTTCAGCTAGGCTTATCGGTACTAGTTTTTTTGAGCGAAAGCTTGCGTGACCTTGCGTACTCGATTCAGCATAAAATATTCAACTCGGTTTGTTTTCTGTATTTATTGAAGGCTGGATTACGTTTGTGCCATGGTTAGTTGCAGTTTTTTGAGAATAATTCAAGGATCTAAGGTTAGTGGTAGTTTATGCAAGCTTCTTAATTTTGTTTAAACTATTAATAATGGAAATATACAAATAAAAAGCTGTTTATTGCAGAGTTTTTGAAATATTTTCATTATTCTAACTAATTTTCTCTAGAATAATCTGGTTATTGTATTCTACGTACATTAATTTTGAATTACTCTGAAACGTATAGTCAGATGCAGTCTTATCGTGCAGTCTTATCGTACGATTCAACAAAGACATACTCACAGTTTTTGTTTTCTTTTATTGCGTTTAATTATAACTTCCATATGAAATCCGTTAGATGAATAAGACAGACTTATGCAATTTTGACGGGAAAAAGAAGGATATGTATTTAGTTTTCAGCGATTCTAAAAAGTCTTTCACCAGCAGAGTTTATATTTAAATATGTCAGTTTTGTTACTTTGACAATTCAAAGTGACAATTTGAATAATAAGTAGCAATTTTCAGTTTTTTGTACTTAGTTCGATGGATTATTTCGAGAATACGAGAATGAAAGAAGAAGTGGAAATTCGTCAATCTGCAGTGTAATCAGACATTTTGGTAACCTCTGTGTTTTCTGATTTGATACATATGGTTAGTGATCTTTGAACCCGCACGTTAAGAGTGCCTTTGACTATACCTTGGTTCACAATTGCTATTCCATTACACTTTCATCAACTGCGTACCAACTACAACGATTTTGGAAACAATGCCCCTGTACTATATTTTATCACTTCCCGATTTTATGAAATAACTAGAAACTGCAGACATTGGTCTGAATAGTGTACGACTCTGAGGGACTAGAAGGCATTGTTTTGAAATGTGTAGACGATACAGTGGTCTGAAGTTGCGGTTGAGGGGTTGAAACAGTCGTATGACTGACTGGAAATGCCATGGGTAAGGTACAACAGTATAAGATTTCACTGAAGGATGATGATTACAAACCTATTCTTTCCATTAAAAAAATTGGGGGTGGAAGATGATCGCATTTTCACGTTAAAGAATGTCAATTAGAAATTCAAATTTGACATGTTTCTGGATTTTTTTCTATAATATACCAGTAAATGGAATGAGTCGTTGATATTGTTTTATATAGCTATTGCTCGAAATAATTAAAAATATTTGGAATTCTAAAAGGATCAGAATTAACGGAATAAGCCTGTTCGATTGTATTGAATTTGTCGAAACTTTTAGGGAATATAAAAGTGCAGCTCAATCCCACTTTATTTTTGTTTTTCGAATGTTCATTTTGAGCTTGTATCATGAGAATGCGAAAACAATGCTGTTTTGTTTTCAAATTTTTTTTAAAACAATTTAATTAAAACCAAAATGAAAAGAGATATGGGTGTATGGAAAATAACTGGAAATGATTTGTTTTGGATATTTTCACGTTAAATTGGCACAGAAATTAACTTACCAAAAACAAATGTTATCTATTATCTTTACAATAACGTTTTTTTTAATATTTCACGTGGAGTTTTCATGGATGTATATTAGAGTATTTGTTTTTGTATTATACACTGCAGAGTTTTTAAAATGATGAATAAAAAAACTACTGTGCTAGAATTTTTCAAATGTAATCCTTTACTATGTTAATATCCTTTTTTTATGCAAAAAGATCACAGCAGTTTTGGGTTTTATTTGGAAAAGTGGATTATTTCGCACATTATAAATGCATAGACTGTTACTGGGTACAATTTTAATTACAGCAATGTGAGAGGAGAGGATTAAATTTGTTTTGCTAGTTGGACAAATTTTTTACAAAATTTAAATATTTTTCCACATACCCTTGTGTCGGCTCAATAATATCATATTGAGCTTGAATTGTTTTTTGTCGTGAATTGTGAATCTTTGAGATCACTGGATGTTTATAAGATACTACTTCCATAACAAAAACCTCATCTAAAACACTCTAGTGTAATTTTGTAGTTCTGTGTCATTTGATTTTTCAATGACACGTCGTACTTGCGGATTTTCTGCTTTCCCCTTGCGTGAAATAAAAAACAACTATAAATAAACACACTAACTCTATTTAGCATCTGTTTGACTCATAAAAAACCCAACTATAATTTCAAACCGCAAGTTAACCGACATATATATATATATATATATATTGAATGATCCAAATTATCAACTTTGACAAGGGGTGTGGTTGAAAGGGGGACGATTGCATGTGATTCACTCCCAAACGCTACTCTCCATCTGTAACATAGTGATGAATTGATATTTTTGTAATGAAAATTAGTACTGACAAACTTGTAATTTGGTTTCGAACGCAAATTGTTAAATCACTAGTATAGAAGACTATTCCATTTATATTTAGAAGTAAATATAGAGTGGAAAAAAAATGGAAATGGGTCTTTACTTTCAGTATGTGCTCATTATCGACAAAAATAGGGGGTCTTGTTGAGATGTATGTGATAATTGCAGTCTATCCTATACCTGCACAAATTTTAAATGAAAATGGTATGGTCCACAAGGTATGGAGTGTTGACAAAAAATATTTTGAGCGAGCAGCAGCTTTGTTATTTTGAATAGAACACCGTATTGCTGCCAAAGAATAATAATTGCTATTAATTAGTGGGAAGGTAGAGGATGGCATGTCAAAAACTGCTTTATTATTATACAGGGTTTGTGGAAATTTTTATTTAGGGGAACTTTCTCTACTTTTTATACAATTTATAAAAGTTTGTTGAATGAATGTGAAGTGACAGGTTTGTTACTTGCATTTTTGGGTGTCTTTGTGCTTCATTAATTGAAGAAAATGTCAAATGAATTTCTAATTATTATTTTTTGTTTCAGGTACGTATTTATTTACAAATATCTCAAAAGAACTATGACCGGTATGTATTATATTTGTTTTTATGTCATTTTACCAGTGAAACTGGTGGGTAAATGCTAATTTACAAACTTGTACTTCACTAAATTTTTTAATTGAATCGTCTGAAAATTGTGCAAGGCCGCATAGATTTCTAAGATTTGTTGCTAAAGACTACTTCTACTCAGAAAATTCAAAGCATCAATAAAATTAGACTGTTTCACTCAATATGTTGAGCCTTTTTGAAACACATCGATGGTGGAAACGGCATTAAGATGAGACACATTTGTGGCCAGCTACTAGTGTGAAAAGAATCGCGTGGCTAAAAATACATTAAACACCGCGTATTCCTTATATGTGTCTCGTGTGAATACGTATATTCTCTCATGAAATCCAATTCACCAATCTCTGTCAACGATTTTTCATTGAATGAAATAATATCCGGTATTACGTCGAAAAATATGTACCTGCTCCACTGTATACAAACAATCCAACGCTCCCAATTTCGAAATGAATCATTCCCGATGACATTTCCACCACACCCCGTATCCAAATTAATGATCCAGTTATTCAGCACTATCGCAACTAAACGTCACATCAATCGGTCGTCGGTTCCGCATTGGCACAAAATAAATTTTCCTCTTTTAGGAGTGTGCCTCGAGCATCTGTTATTTTCTCCGTGTTCGGTGTGTTCCATGCTCACTGCTGAGACATCTGGCTGTTGGGATGTGCCGTTATTTTTATAAAGTTATCATCTTATGCCAAATTATGTCAAATTGCACCCGAATCACTCGAAATCTCTCGGTAGATCTGTTAATTTTAAAATAGATTCAATATCCACTTGTTTTAATATTCTCTTCCAAATCTGCATGGACGAAATTTGAACCTAATGATTAAATTATTGTACATTATGTGTTATCTAATAACTGTTGATTCCAACTCTAATATACCATTCGACTTGTACCACCTGGCATATTTCTTCGTGTCAAGTCATCAGTGCATCTGCTTTGATTGGGACAATAATAAAAGTCAGGATTAAATATTTATCTTTGTTGAATCCATAAAAAAGTTTTTTTCAAATTATATCCCTATTTTATCGTTACATAGGGTGAATTTCGATCTACAAGTAATTCTGAAAGCGCAACTTTTATTTAAAAATGAAAAAACACGAAAAAAATCATGCAAATTGTTCATAGGTATACGTTATAGGATATTTTATTTGAAAAATTGGGTGGGGTGACATAGTGGGAGGAGGTTAGGTTAGGTTAGGTTAGGTCACAACGTCTACGAGTGTATAGAGACCTTTACGAACAAAGAGACGTCCTCCTTTATCTCATTTTTGAAGTGTTTTTCACAATGGTGATGCTTTCAGAATTTTGGGAGGTGGATAGTTTTTATTACTCATTACTATCCGGTGCTTCTTCTTGGGGTATAATAAGAATAGCATTTTCAATCTTCTGTCAATGGAAGGGCTCCAAGCTTTATCAGGTATAACTGAGCTAGTCAAGTGGAGGCTGGTACTTCTTAGTACAAACCTCTTAAAGATCCTTCATTGTTACTTTCTCTCTCTGGAGTGTCAATATTGTCGAACTATAGACAGATAACAGTAAACTTTCCACAGTTATAAATTTGTTTATTGATATGGCATGAAGTGGTCGCTATGCGTTAGTTTTTTATTAAAAATGAAAAATTGGTGGAGGTTGAAAAATTCCTATTACAATTTAATACCTCGTTGGTATTCTCCAACAAATTAGTCGTCATCAATCGAATATTAATTTCCGCAGTAATAATGGAAAATGAAATGAATCCATCAATTGTAATTCCGTGTACAGCTGTGTTGGAAGTCATTAATTCCGTCGCACGACCATAGTCGTAAAAAACTCTGGCGTGCACTTTTGGTATTTGATCACACTGTTTAAAAAGCTTTAAAAATTAATATATTTTTATTTGAAAAATTTTATCCTGTCAATTGTCTTAAATTATCTATGCCAGTTTTGCGCGTCTTGAAGATCGTTTGAAAAGCTTGGAACCTTCTATCTTTACCAAGTTACTATTGATTAAGTTTCGTATCACATGTACTTGTAACCATGTATCATTTTTGCTTTGACCTTGCCTCTTATAAACTCTCCCGACTCAATTAAAATAGTCTCCTCGATGAATATACTGAACTATTACATCAAAAGGACACCATAATTTAACTCTCGATGGATATTAACAAAGGTAAACTCCATATGGAAATGAGCTGTTATAGGCGAGGTTACACAATACGACATTGCAAAATAAACAAACTGAATATACCTACATAATCACAAAAGTTAACCCTGCCGCTTCTAGAACAATAACATCACTATATTTACTTTACTGGTAAACATCAATTGAGTCGAATGGTTACCGAGTTTTAGGTTCGAGCTGGTGCTTTTACCATATTTCACTTCTCATGAAGAAAGTTAGCGTGAAAAATGTTACTGAACGAGATAGGTCTGGGATCTTTTTGATAGTAATAGACAAAATTCTAATGTTTAATTATTGTAGACCAGGGTCGATAATTTTTAAAATGGTGAAAAGTGAAAAAAAATTATAGTAGGATGATACCCATTGGAAAAGGTATAGTAAGATTATAACATGAAATTTTTAATTTTTCTAGTGTAAATTTTAATAAATTGCTCAAAATTATACTTAATGATTCAAAAAAAAAATTTTCGGATTCGAGTTTTTTTTACCATCAGAAAGTAGATATTTTAACGAATAGGAAACGCACCAACTTTTTTAAAAAAGCAGATATTTTGACGTGAGAATTTTCGATTGAAAATTAGGGTGCTTTTCGATATTAAGTCAAAATAAGGTGAAAAAATAAATATTTCAATTTAAAAAAATTACTGTATGTTTGGGACATACAAAGGTGAGTTTTCACCAAATTTTGTGAAAAAATAAAATTTTTGCAAGAGATAAAAATAAAAAACCAAAAACTCAGTTATTCAAATTTTTCACATAAATTTTGAGGTTATGTGAAAAAAGTGTCGATACAAAAGTTGTGGATCTTTTTATTACCTACAACTTTGCCATTCAACTTTTTTTCATAAGACTTGTAGTTTTTTCTGGAAATCGAGATTAACCGTTTTTTACCCTTAAAAACCTAACCCTTCCCCTTTCCCGACCTCAGATCGCCCGTAATTTATTTTTCCTTCCGTTTCTGTTATATTCTCTACCTCTTCCAATAGGTTTAATGCTACTATAATTTTTTTTTGGTCCCAAAAATTATCGACCCTGGTCTAAGCATTGCTTTTCATATTTTAAAGCAAAGGTTGCGTATTAAAAAAAAAGAAGGAAAATTTCATTAAATAATTCTTTACATAATATTTACAATAATTTAATTCATGTTCCAATAATTGAACCCATTTCTATAACCCCCATTTGGGGGGTTGAAGCATAGGCATTTCTTTTCTTAGACTTATGAGTATGTTTTGAAATTTTTTAAACGTAAGTTCACTCCCCATCAAATTAATGTCATCAAATGGATACTTTTTTGTCTGGCGTCTGTTCCAATTCTATTGTTAAGCAGTGTGATTGAGAGCAGACCTTTCAAGGCTTCGTCTCACTTTCTGCCATATTTGATAACCCACACAATACTTTTTATTATCCAATTACTATTTTCTTCGGTAGTTTAATTATACAACTTTCAATGTTTCTTTATCGAAAATTCATTATTGCTGCAATCATAAAGAAAGAGCCTTACAATAGAAAAAGTAAAATTACCGTGAAAAGAATAGAGAGTATTTACTTTATAACCCAAAGAAAAGAATGGTGTCATTTCGAGCGCTCGAAACTGTCAGAAATAACCCTATGATATATTGTTGACGCAGAATATGAACTGTATACATTTTACAAGTCCTTTTATTCTTGTTGTTTCCTTCAGTTTTTTGTCAATCGAGTTGTGAATTCAAAGCTTCTTTCATCTATGCCAAAGCATGCTCGATGGGATTCATGTCGGGCAAACTAGGGGGCACCGCAGAACGCGATAATTCAATGGAAAAGGAAGTGGATGTTATATATATATATATATTGTGTGATGATCCTTGGTTGTCCTCTTCTAGGTCTTTCTCTCACGTTCCAGTTGCTCAATATTCACGAAGAAGCCGAGAAATGACACTTTCACTGACTTTTAAAACGTCCACAACTTCTCTCTGGAGACGTGCATCAACATTCTTATTAATAAAGGGGATAATATTCAATATTAGTTCTCCAGAACATTTAATTATTCATTTTATCCATTAATTGAGTAACAAAAAAGAAGAAGAAGTGGGATGCGTTCGTGACTAAGACAGTAATGAACTGTTAATTCACAATTTTCTTACTTCCCACCTGGGAATTGTACTTGTGTAGTAGCTTTCAGACAACGGAATTGGTATGTAATTGACCATAAACTTCGAACTCGATTCTATAACAGTTTCCTGAAACAACTACTGTTATCAGTATCAAAGAGGTTGTTGTTACTTCCATAAGTTACAAAACCAATTATCTGTAAAATATAGAAACGGTCGGTATATATTGCTATTTGGTGTCCATCTGGCCAATAGCTTGCCGACGCTACCCATTAAATCCATTCCTTGTTCTTCCGGTTTCCAGACGCTGCGAAAAGACAGTGGTGTCGATAATTATGTGTTGTTAAAGGATATTTTGTGTATTTCATCAGCACAAAAATTAGAAAGTTATGAACAAATAAAAGTGTATTGAATTTTCTTGACAATACTCGTAACTGAATGCAATTTAAAATGCTTCTGTTAAGAGAAAAAAACTAACCCCCTAAGCGCGTTATACCCTTAACTTTAAATTTTAAAAGCAGAATTCTGGATAGGATGTTCTACCGAGTACTGGTTTTATGATTAATGAATTTTTAAATTTTCAATTCGGTTTCGGTCTTCGGTTTTGGTTAGTGGGTGATACGCATATACCTATCAAATATTAAAATAACATACATAGAGCTCGCGTAGTCATCATCAGGATTTCTACGTTTATTTGTATGTATGTACTCTTGGGGTAACATTCACTGAGACCTGGAAGATCTATTGTGCCCCCTCACTTCAACTTAGTTTCTGAGGAAAGTCTCTGAAACTTGTAGCTCCTTTAGTCCTTTTCCCCAGAGATTTCAGGACATCTGCAGGCTTCAACTTAGGTAAATGTTCCTCTTCTATCCAGTAGTCTCCCAGGTACTGTGCTCTAGGATTCTGGAGTGCTGTGCAGTTGGAAAGTATGTGGATGGAGGTTTCTTCTTCCATGCCACAATATCTGCATTTTTCTCTCTCCACTATTTTGATCTTTTCCAGGTGCCCATTCAGGTGACAATGTCCCGTTAGGATTCCTGTTAAAACTCTAAGCGCAGTTTTACTTTGACTTATGCATTCATTTGATCTCAACAGGTTGTTGTCACCCAGAAGAATCTTTGATTGTCTAAGCCCTACTAGATCTTCCCAATGTTCAGATTTCCTCTTTCTTCCGGCTTCACCTATTTGTCCAATATTACATTAGGGCTGATTTCGCAAAATGGTTCAGGCCCCCAGAAAGGTATTTCGGTTCCCCCTTTGCTAGTTCATCTGCTATTTCATTTCCTTCTATTCCAGTGTGTCCTGGAATCCATGGTAAGGTAGCTATATCGTTCTTGCATAGTTCATTGAGTTTGTCTACTTATTTGTAAAGATTCCCATTTACCATTGGCGTACGATGAAGTGAAAGGGATTAATTTGTTTGCAAAAATTCTATATCATGCATAAGCGTTTTATTTTGTTTTTGATTTCACTTGCCTATATCCTGTTTTTACGTATATTATACTTATATAAACTCTTTTTTAATTGAAAAAACACTTCCATTTTAATAGTATCAACTCCTTGTTCATCCCTATATGTGGTCGAACGCCAATTCCAATTATACATTGCATTACATCCTCAAAATAAAAAAAAATATATAGAGGTATTGCCAGTACTTTACTTTTAAATTACTATGCTTTCAGAATACTGTAAAAAAAAAGAGTTACTCGATTTTTATTTCCACACACTCCTACAAAAACCCTCCTATTATACGAGTCGAGTCCTTCGACCGTCAAAACTGATCACGGCATGCTTCATCAACCGTCTCCCCTAAAAATACTATTATCACGTATGAAAAAAAACATTTTACCGATTCCAAATATCCGAATGATAAAACAGAGGCGTCCTGAGCAGGAAAAATTATGATAAAATAAATTGGAAACGCTTGTGAATGACTTATGTCATTATCCATTACCATAATTAGGTGCTTTGTACAATCTTACACTAACAAAGTAATAACTGTGAAGTTTGATGACCCATGTTAACTCTTCAGCTTATAATATTCATTTGGCGAGCCTAATACTTTGATTTATTTGAGAAATTTGAAAATTAAATTAAATTTGCCACTTAGACAAACACCATAAACAATATAATTTATCTAAAGTTCTTAACCGTTTTCTATGTAAAAGCTAGAACAACGAAAATGTACGTGTAGACAGTAGATAGCCATTGGATCGATAGTTCTTAGCAGTGGGTTTGCGGTAAAATAATTGAGTTACAGAAGTTGATTACTCCCGAAAGTTTTTGTCATTTCTGTTGTCGCTTGACCACGCCAAGAGGTTTTTTATTTCGTCAATTAAGGAAAAGTATAACTCGAAAGTAAACACTATGATCGAATTTATTGTTTGGGACTTCACTTTGTGAAGTTGGCACATATTACATCTTGTGATATATTTCTTCCAAATAAAATAAATATAACTTTACACCCTGTAAATATTTTTCTCCCACTCATCATAAATATAAATTTTTCTGGAGCTTAAGTTTTGTTGCAAATTAATTTCTATGACCAAAGTAAGAAAAGCTCCTTCTCTTTTGAGCTTTTAAAATACTTTTCAAACAGATATTACATTTCGGTTAATTTATATACTTAACCTTCAAGTCCCTCAGAGCAAGCATCAAAGTTTAAGGTCTCTCAAAGCGGCTGTTGTCTTGGTAGGATGATTACAACTGTCGAGATATATATTTTATTTATGCTTTTTCCACCATTTCGGTTTCTTTTGTGGCACATAACTGTTGAATTATAATATGATGAAACGAGATCGTAGCTGCGAACAATATTTTGTACATTTTAATGAGTTTCAAAAAGTATTATATATTTTTCAACGCCCTGAAGGTGCTCGCGAATATGCAAACAAACCTTTGACTTTTTCCAAATGAGCTTAAGTATTTCATTTGACCCCTTTCACATAAAACGACCAACGCTTTGTCCTGTATTCGCCACTTTCTCCGATCATCTGCAGGCTTTGTTATATGTAGTCGATATGGCGCGACTCTAGAACTGAAAATGTTCAATTATCTTTTGAATTGATGAGGTTTTCATTCTACACTTTAGTTTTATACATTGCAGAAACCCTCTTGTATTTTATATTGCAAAAATTATTATTTCCAGTGAGTTTTTACTTCTCTTGTTACTAATTCACAATGTTCCAGTTTCTCAGTTCTTCTCAAGTATATTTTGTGATTTCTACAATAAATAAGAATATCGAAAACTGAACAATATTTTGTACATTTTAATAAGTTTTTAATGAGTATTATTGCTCTTTGTATTATATATTTTTCAACGCCCTGAAGGTGCCAACGAATTTGCAAACAAACCTTTGACTTTTAAAAAAATGTGCTTAAGTATTTCATTTGACTCGTTTCACATATAACTAATACTTCTCATTCCACACGACAAAGCAGAAACGCTTTGTCCTGTATTCGCCGCTCTTCCTCTGATAATCTGCAGGCTTTGTTCCTTTGGCCTCGGGATCACAGGACACGTCACAACTCGAAATGCAAATTGAGTGTTGTGTCAAGTACGTGTCGTGTTGTATTCCGACGCACGACACGACGCGACGACTGATACTCTTGTCGTATAACTACGCCTCCGAGTGTTATTCAAAGGTTCCACTGTTACTTCACTCGTTTTCTCTTCCTTTTCGAGACTCTGCTATATAAAAATCGCCGTATAAAAACGTTTAGCCACCGTCAATAAAGAAATAATGATTGACGTGAACCTTTTGTAACCGTAAAATAATATGATCCACCTAATATTACTCGTGATATCAAAAAGACTATTTTACGACGCTTTCTCACTCAAAAAAAAATCCCATCTAGGTATAAAACATCTCTTTTAATTTAAATACCATTTTACGGACACTTATACAAAAGCAGAATCGTTAATCAAAATTGATGGTGCTGTATCCGTATTCCTCGAAGTGAAATAGAAAAAGAGGAGGAATGCAAGAGAGCAGCTTTTTTATTACGCTTTTATTACCTTCATACTGGGTGTCCAAAATGGTCATTAATATTCATAGTTACAGAGTTATTTATTGAAAAATTGGAATTTACTTTTTCTGACATCAATTTATTATTTATAAGAGAGAGGGTCAGCACCCTTTTTAATATTTTTTGAAATGAGAAATTGGCATTGGACGCCTGTTATATTATTTGCTAGTAAAACAGAAAATTCGCGCAGTAGACGTGTATAACAAATTTTTATCAAACATTCACACTAGGTGAAGCGTGCGCTACTGTCTCACCGGTGTACTAGTATCAGAAAGATTAATTTATTCCATTCACGAATGTAGCTAATATAAATGTTATATATAGCTGTCGCAAGAAATGTTCGAGCGCTTTTTCATTTTGGCATATTAAAAGGCATACATAGAGAACACAAATCATATAGGTAGCGTCATATGAGAAAATAATAAGTTGAAGTGACTCTGTAAGAAGTTACGTACGGAAATTTTTCGAGGATGATTTAATGGAAGCATTTAAATAAAAATTATACGTAGTCGATATGTCGCGACTGTAGAACTGGCGATGTTTAATTTTCATTTGAATTTATTAGGTTTCCATTCTTTACTAATTTTATACATTGCAGAAGCCTGCTTGTACATTATATTACAATAATTAATTTTTCCGGTAAGTTTACACAACTTGTCTTGATACTAACGCCATTTCTTAATTCACAATGATCCATTTTCTCAGTTCATCTCAAGTATATTTTGGGATTCATACAAATGAATGAGAATATCGAAAAATGAATCTGGCGCGGATATGACGCGACTCTATGACTGACAACGTTCAATTGTCTTTTGCATTTATGATGTTTCCATTCTACACTAGTTTAATACATTGCAGAAGCCTGCTTGTACATTATATTGCAATAATTAATCTTTCCGATAAGTTTTCACAACTTCCCTAGATACTGAAACCATTTCTTAATTCACATTTTCTCAGATTATCTCTAGTATATTTTGTGATTTCTACAAAAGTCTTAGGGAGAATCAAATGTATTCAAAAACGTGCTAATCAGAGGTGCATTTTATTTGAGAGCGGTCGAAATATTATTTCAGATTTGCCTAGTTTTGGCCGGTTATCAATTAAACTTAAAATTTTCATTATAAAGATAATGGTAACTGAGGTAAGTTTATTGTATTTATTATGAAGCTCGTTATGATTGCTTCATAGGACATTGGTAGACAATTATTTATAAGTTTTATAAAGCAAAGTATTATTAATTATCTTCATCTTGAAAGTCTGAACTTATGGTAGTGCTTCATTATATGAAAATCGCTGGATTAGAAGTAATCTTGATTGCAAAAAAAACGGTTAAGTGCTTTAAATATCTATCGGCAGAGAAGATCCATAAAATAAAAGTCTATTTCCATAAACTTGATAGGTCCATAAAATATTTTCATGTATGGAAAATCAAAAATAGGGGGATCCCATCAAATGTTCACTGATAAAGGGAATATTTGTTGAAGTACAAATGATAATAATATTTATTAGTATTGGTACCTGGGTATGAACCAACCTATAAGAAAAACTTTTCTATTGTGCATTGAACTGTTGAATTTGTTATTAAAGATAAACCGTCCAATTCTTATCAAATTCCTTATAAAATATGTCACATACTTTCGCTCTTCATATTTTATTGGTTAACAGAGATGAGTGCGGAAGTATGTACAGTTGAGGTTATGATCGAAAAATGCCCTACCTGAAATTAGAATCGACTCGCTTTTTCATTTTCTCCAAAAAGTGTATCTTCAAGATATTCAATTTTTCTCCTTTCTAGGTGACGTACCCTGTTTACAGCAAATACTGTTCATTTAAAGAGAAATGCATATAAATTGTGCAATTTCAACAACCAATTCTTCTTTTTATTTTTAAAACGAAGACTGCGTAAGGCTTGGAAAGAAATATTATTTTATTTTAATAAAGGTGGGTTGGGAGATCAGCCACGCGAGTTGATCCCCGTCAGTTACATAGGCCACTCTTTGAGGTTATGTAAACCTGACAAAGCCATCATGAAAATGAAACTTTCATAGCTTTCAAGACAAAGATTGAAATTAATTTCAAATCATAATACCGTAAAGACAATATTTATGTTTTTTTGAGGCAATAATCAAGCTGGGATTACAGTCATTCATTGATTTTTCAGCTTATTGAAGTTTTTCACTAGTCTAGACTTAATATTGTATTGCTGATTGACTTAAGCCAATTATGGTGATCCCTTTCGAAATTCGTTTGACAAAGCTACTGTGTTAGCGAAACGCGTCACAACTTTAAGTTCAATATAATGTAGATTTTAACAAATTAAAATTGTTTTATCTCATAACTTTCTACTATTATAACAATACGATTGCTGTTCGGGTGTTTTGACTGGCCTAAGAAAAATAGATCAGCAAATATAGCAAGAAATATATCTTGCTTTACATCATGAACCAGTTTATGAGATATGTAAATATGAAGAAATATCACCGGATATGAAAATCTGAGTTCAGAATTCAACAAGAGAAAAGTGGTGAATTCATAGTATTCTTTGAGATACGGACTTCTTCTAAGCAAGATTTGTATGTTATATACATATATGAATTTATTTCTTTATGATCGTCGTACTACTTGTTCTCACTTACCTTACAGCTCGACACATTCGAAAAGTGCTATTTGTAATGGTGCTGTCGAATAATATCTATAGTCTATTTGAAGATGATTCATGGAACAGTGTTTATGGAAGAAGTTGGCAGAAATGTAATAAAGGTCAGGAGAGTTAAGATGAAAACAATTCTAAACTTTTTCTCCAATTAATTTTGTCTGGAATATAAGATTTCTTAATGATCTATTATAATAATAATTTAATTAAACAAAAATATTCGATACAATATATAAGTATAGTTTCAGCAGTGAGTGTTTTTACGATTTCCTTCATAACATTAAAAGGTTTCATTGAATCAATCGAAATCTAATCAGAGCCATTCCAGATTCGATACCTTCAAAGCTCTAAATGATATTTCATGGCTCAATCGCAATTAGATCACGATTGATGCGATTTTGACTAATGTAACTGCATTATGATGCTGCATATGAATATTCAACAAGACGAAAAAATTTATATCGATCAAAATAATTGATAGCTACAAAACAATGAGGCTTTTGTTAAAATTTCATTATCAAATTTTTAAGTACTGCATACCATTATTTCGTATCATATCACCCTTCAATTATTTAGTGTTATATCGGGGCTAGTACTAGAGTGTCACCAAGATTTAGCTAACGCCTTGCAACTAAGGAAACACCTCCATACAATGGGACTAGTGGGCACACCTTTATACAGGATGTGTGAACAGGAAGGTGAAACTGTCAGGCATGCCCTATGCGAGTGTCCGGAGTTATCGTCAATAAGAGAGTGTTTGCTCAGTGAGTCTTGGCCTACACCGGCCGATATAAAGATGTCTCCTAGTGACCTGTCCACCTTCCTGTGAAGGATGACCTAGGAGGACAACTCCTCGGGAGGATGTACAATGGGTCACATATGGCCTAAGTGCTGTGAGCACACACTCACCCTCCCTACTCTACAGATACAGTTACCCTTCAAGCAAATAATAAATATTTCTAAATATTTGGTCCATTTGCGAAGAGGTCAGAGTGTCTACATCATCAGGGCACACGATCGCAACTCCTGGTCTGTATTCTGACTCACGTGGCAGCCATATAGTAGCAAACCTTATTCAGGGAGTTTTATACCAGTGCTATTTCACCTGCAGTGGATCACCGATATCTTCCCAGTACATATTTCACCTTTTCCAATATAATTTACGAAATATTAATACTCGAAATTTGTAATAATGTTGGAATGCTTCACTATTCATCCATCCAAATAACTCTCCCTAAACACTTTTTTCTAGACAAAAAAAACTGTTTAAATTTATTGTAATGACGCAAACCAGTAACTTTTATATACCAATAAATTTTAACTGTACAGAGTTATCTTGCACAGATTTCTCCCGAATACGAAAAATATGTTTTTACATAGTTATATTTCACCCGAAATTCAAATAAACCGTAACCAAGCATAATATTTTCATAAAATATTCAAAGAATATTTACCCATTGTTTCTACCTCATCTCGCGAAAGATGCTATCATAAATTTGTCAGTTTTTTTCTCTTTTCCGATATATTTAAAAACACGTTGATCGTGTTCAATATTCTTGTTATGAGAAAGCTTTACGTTACCCTAGAGACCTGCTTGATCACTTCATCCCTACTTGTTCTCGAACAGTGCTATGGAGATAGGAAGTGATAGAGGATTTTCGGAGATAATTCCAAATACATGGCAAAAGGGAGAGATTTTTTAAAGGCACTCGACGGCTTAAAGAACAATTCTTTTTAAAATGTAAACAGATCATGTTGTAAAATTAAGCTTTTAGGTCGATTTAATGCTGTATACTTAAGATTGTCTTGTAAGATTTAATGCATCAGAATCACTGATGGTGAAATTCGTCATCCATTCGCCCTAGATCTCAATATTAATTCTCCAACTTATTGTAATACTTTTTTGATCCTTGGTCGCTTTTGGACTTCATGTTAAATGTTCGCCAAGAGCTTCTTTGTATTTGTACTATCCATATCTGTAGACCAACATAGTAGACTAGTCCAATTAGCCTACAACTTTACCGAAACCAAATCAAGTCACGCTGGACAGTACATAAACTGTACCTGATTTGACGTAACGTTTTTGAGGAGTTATATCCGAAAAGCTTGCAGCATTTCTACATCAACGAATGCCTGGAGATAGGTGAGATAGAACAATATTTTAATATTGACTTTCCATTCCCCCTATCAGATTTATGACTGTGGAATACCTTCTTCGAGTACTGTTTTGAAAGAAACTGCAAAACGGTTGATACCTGCCTGCGTTGTGAATCTAATAATGTACCCGCCATCTGTGTAGTGCAACGGTTAGCTCTGGATGCAGCTTCAAGTTAGTATATGATTCCCATGGCGCTTGGACATTAAATGTGGGTAGCTTTGATATCAGGTTTGCTTTGTATGGACTCTGGTTTCCAATTACTCACTTCTTGTTGTTCTAATGGGTCTATTATTGAGATGTATCTTTAGTTTTATTTTATCCTAAATTTACATTCAAAATTTCTACATCTGCTTGTCCAAGACTCTCTTTACGTTGTTCCTTCTTCTCGCCTTTCCCTTCCTTCCACCCATCTGCGTATACCTTTTTACGTTTTACACTTCGCTTTTTCTGCTTCTTCATTTCTTCTGTTGCTTTTTTTTCCTCTAATTATTTCTGCGTGTTTTATGTCCCACTTTATCCACTTTCCACATATTCCAGACACTTCTAGACTATTCTACCAACTTTCTTGATGGTTCCACGTATTTTTCTTTTCTTTTCTATTTATTTACCATCACATTTTAGCCGGTACAGGTCCGATATAAAAGTACTTTTAATTCAATTTTCTCTCCGAAACGAATCAATCAAGTTGGAATATATTTTTTCTCTGCGCTTATATATTCCAGCATTGTAACAGTTTCTCTTGATTAACGACGTACATTTAAATTCGTAGTTTTACTGTATTTATTCAAACTGAATCATGTTTTACCAGCTGCAGCTTGGAAAATTATAGGAAATTTTTATCGTATATTAAAACGGAGCGTTTTTCCCATAAATAAACTTCTAGTAGCAAAACAATAAATTACCCACATCGGCGTTGGTCGTATAATTCAACCATTTATTATTATCGAAATGGGTAGTTCGTGTACCGAACAGGAAAAATATTTTGGAAGCATCAATAATCAGCAATAAAAACGACAGTATTGAGGAAGAACATCAATAAAATAAATTCTTTGGTAATTTAATTAATCCTATACATTGGTAAATGTGTTTGTGTTGTTTTTCATATGAGGAACATGTCTGGGATATCGCTGGGTTTTGGAATTAACCACTTCTTACGAATGTCTTTTGTGTGAGCGTGGGTGATGAGGTTGTTGAATTAAAATTATCTTCAAAATTGGGAGGTAACAGTCACTGAGACCTAGAAAATCTATTGTGCCCCCTTACTCCTTCTTAGTTCCTAAAGAGAGTCTCAGAAACTAGTAGCTCCTTTGGTCCTATTTCCCTGAGGAATTTTAGCATATCTGCATGCTTCAATTTAGGTAAATGTTCGTCTTCTATCCGGTAATCTCCCAGGTGGCAATGTCCCGTTACAATCTCTGTTAAAACTCTTAGCGCATTTTTACTTTGACTCATGCATTCATTTGATCTCAACAGGTTGTAGTCAGAAGAATCTTTGATTGTCTAAACCCTTCTAGATCTTCCCAATGGTCAGAGCTTTCTCTTGGATTTACCTATTTCTCTCAATATCACATTGGGGCTGATTCCGCAAAGGAGTTCAGTCCCCCTTTTTGCTAGTTCAAAATTGGGATAAAAGCTTTCTAAGTACTTGGAGAGTCTGCGTGGGTGTTTGATGGAAATCCAAGGTTCTTTGTAGCTGGTCCAAAGCATGGTCGATGGGATTGAGGTCGAGCAATCCAGGGTTAGTCCCAAATGCGGGGTACTATGGAAGTCCATCCACCGGTTAGGATCAGCTTCACTTGCTGGTTCTGGAAAGTTTCTTCAATAAAACATGGTCCATCAAAAATGCAAATGGTGTGGCTGTTGGAATACTATTATTATTTATAGTCTATTTATCATCTCTGTCATTTTTTGGTACATGGGACATAATATTTTTCCCACTTCGCAGTCTCCTTTACTTTGTTTCAATGTTGGCTAGCGGTACTTTTTGTGCAATAAGAAAGAAAAGAAAACATTCAAGCACGTTCTCGATGTTTTCGTACAATTTCAAAGCTCAACCTGATCCAATAAATCACCATAACACCGACAAAGCCGTATTCAGTTGTGTCGAACAGGAAAAATATTTTAGTAACATCAATTAACCGTCATAAAAATGACAAAACGAAACAATGCCGCTTTAATTCATCGAACGATTCTGTGTGTCCTTTTACAACGAATCGGAAAAACTTTATTTTATGGAGTGCTTCCGTTGGCGGTAGTTTCTTCCGGGTAAAAACCGGCTCTTTCGTGGTTGTACAATACATGAAGAGTAATTAAATGAAGCCGATTTGCATGATTTACTTGATTAGTGGTATGGAAAATACGAATTAATGCGTAGGTTGTTGAATAAAAGGGATCTGTTAGACTTTTGTACTGTTCGCCGCTTTTTGTCGCTTTATTTTGTTTGTCGTACTTGTTTTATTTCAAAAGGAAAGTAGCTGGTTCAACTCGTAATTTAACTAAAAGTTCCTTTTCGAACGAGATAAGTACTCAATTGGGTATTGGAAGAGTTGTTGCTTGGAAAAATTTTACGGTTATAATGATAGATCCAAATTTCATGCTGATGTAGTGAAGTTTGAGTTTTCGACGACCGAATAGGATGATGTAATCGAAAACTTCGTTAACTCCTATCTGGATAAAGCTCTCGTTTATACGAGTCCAGCTAAGTAAACCTCATTACTATTTATTATCCTGATTAAAGTTTTAGTACATGCAATGAAAAATTTATTATTTATATCAAGCCAGTTAGCAGAGTTTTCCAAACCGTGAAGCAGTAGAAAATCTAGTTTTTCCGGTGATAGTGATAAATGTGGAAATAGAAACAGTTTTTGAACTTCTTTGGGCTAGCCTGTTCGAATGTATGTATGTATTTTTGGGGTAACATTCATTGAAACCTGGAAGATCTATTGTTCCCCCTTACTTCTACTTAGTTTCTGATTCTGAGGAGAGTCTCTGAAACTGATAGCTCCTTTAGTCCTATTTTCCGGATGAATTTTAGGATATTTGCAGGCTTCAACTTAAGTAAATGTTCCACTTCTGTCTCTGTCCAGTAATCTCCCAGGTACTGTGCTCTAGGATTCTGGAGTGCTGTGTAGTTGGAGGTTTCCTCTTCCATGCCGCAATATCTGCATCTTCTTCCTCCACTTTTTTAAGCTTTTTCAGGTGCCCATTCAAGCGACAATGTCCCGTTAGGATCCGTGTTGAAACTCTTATCGCAGTTTTACTTTGACTTATACATTCATTTGATCTCACTAGGTTGTAGTTACCCAGGAGAATCTTTGATTGTCTAAGCCCTACTAAATATTTCCAATGGTCAGATACCCTGAGACATGGATGAAGTTATTCGTCAATATTTCCATCTACCATAGACGCATCGTGATATTATTAAAAAGGGGATGATTTATTCGTGAAAGATAATGGTAATATCATGCCAAAACTAGTAGCAGATTTATTGAACCCACTGTCTAAATTCTCAAATATTCTCGGTTATCTCCTAAACGAAAACTTGATCCTTTTGATGTACTTAAAAATTCATTTGTCTCGGGTCCTGAGGTAATGAATAGAAAGAGTAGCGCGACTTTATGAATACAAATGTCCTACTTAATTAGTCCGTATTACCATAGTTGTCTTATGTTTCATTCTACTTTACATAATATTAGTTTTATTCGGGATTTAGCCGCAGTTTTACGCTATACTTTCTGGCTAATGTGGGGCCCATTACCCAAAGGAATATGATGCAGCACCGAAAGGGGTAAGTGGTAAATGTAATACGAAATCTTTCTGTTGTTAGTGAGGTTCCACTTTTCGTGGGAAGTTTATTTTTGAGACAATTGACTATTAAAGGCGAGTAAATGTTCAAAGTTCGATGAAAAAGTTGAACAAATATTAGGAAAAGTTCAACACTCGTTGGGGCTTAGCGTCTAGAATTATGTTGGCAGTAGGCAAAGGCAAAGAAGAACCTCAGCTGTCAATTTTGTTTTGAGGTTATGTTTTGCATTATTTGATCCAGTTTTCGAATATTGTTATACTTTTGAGTTGTTTTGTGTATATTAGTGAAAGAAATGACCCAAGAATTTCCAAGAGAGCTCTGTAGAAAATTCAGATCAAATGTTCCTGGTTTTGGTCAACTTCTTCTGAACCTTTGCTTTTCGAACTATGATCTTCCTCTGTTTCCGTCTCGTGGGACGTGAAAACTTGTTTTGCTTGAGCAATTTATATTTTCATTTGTGCACGCTGGTGCAAAGCAATTTGAACATTGGAAACTCACAAGCGAAACAAAAACAAATAATCCAACCAACAGTAATAACAAAGAGGATAACAATATAGATTTCGAGGTCAGTTGAAATGTCAGAATTCAAAATCCAAGGAAACAAACCTTACAAATCCTACGGAAACAACGGTCTGTCATTTTCAAGGTCATAAACTCTTTGAAGTAGGGTAAGTGACATCACGTTCAAAACTCTCGCTTGCCTTCCGCACTTTTTATAATTGCTTAAGCATGGAAATCCAGGTCAAAAAGAATATATTAAAATATATATTTTATGGAATATCTCAATTAATTTACTGGAAAGGCCCATTGCACGAAAACAAAGTATTGCTAACATACCCTGGTGCTTATATATAGAAAATTAGGCCTATTATAGTTTGAAATTTCTATACAAACTCCATTAATTATTTCAGGTGGTTCTCAATTTATTTCAAGGTTCATATTTCCAGTAGATACTGAGTTTGAATGTTCCGATTGAAAACAAGACTGGCAAAGCGTTTAAAATCGTTCATCCTCACTTGAAACAAATTTCAGATTGAAACTTTGTCTGTTATTGTTATCCGCTAGAGTAGGGAAATTTTAGACATTAAAGATCAAATGTAAGTAATAAAAGCGGATCAGAGTATAAGACCACCATCCATAAGCTCGATTACGGAGTTTGGAAGCTTCCAGTCCAGTTGAGAATCTCCTATAATCCTTTTTTGCCATTTAACAAATCCGATCACACTTTCCCTACCTAACCGAACCCGTTCGAAAGTTCTTTGTTACACTCTCTCTCCAACTCGATAAATCACAAGAATTAGAGTATTTTTTTACGCAGAAATTTTAAGTACGATCGACAAAGGATTGAGTATTATTAATTGAAAGGGTTGAACGATTCATCACAAGTATTTGGAAATGATTGTTGTGTTAGTCCCCGGAATGGATTTATTCTCGATTTTGCTTTTACTGTGATTCAATTTCCTCCACACCATTTATTGTAAAACGACTGAATAAGCGCTAGGCAACGACTTCGACAATTGGGGAACTAGCCAAACATTACACCCATGCTCATTCCCTTAAGAGATGGGATGGAATCAAAGGATGCAGTCTTGCCAGGATCACCCTGGGTGACCCTGGGAAGCTGGCGCCGAAGAAATATTTGGCGATAACTAGGAAAAACCTACTTATTACAGTAGGATTTCTGACTAGCCACCGACAACTGAGGAAATACCTCCATACTATGGGGCTAGTGGACACACCTCTATGCAGGATGTGTGAACAGAAAGATGACATGTCTCATGCGAGTGTCCAGAGTTATCGTCAATAAGAGAGTGTGTGTTCGGTGAGTCTTGACCTACCACTCACCCTTCCTACTTCACAGATACAAATCAGTAATCGATCAAATGTTTTTCCAATCACTATCTTGTCTCCCAAACTATAGGAATCAGTTGCTCTTTAAACTTTTTATATGAACATACAGCACCATATTCACTTTACAAAAACAATCCATAGCGTTTCTTCCTATTGAGTCCACTCATCTGCTTTCTCTAGCATAACTACAAAATTGTGTACCGTGAGTCCATACTAGTTATAGAATCTGCTTCAAGATGATCATCAGCTCTTCCAGTTTCCTCCCAACGTGAAGCTTCCAGCGCTACCTTATATTGTATATAATCTCGAACTCCATGTTAATAAGATGTAGTTATCATCTCACAACTACACCTCATCTAATTGTGGAAATCCTCTCTCCGAATCCTGATATACATACAACCATTATTTTTTTATCATCAATGATGAATCTGCGTTAAACAATTTGCGTTAAGAGTCAATATAATACACCTAATAATGATTATGTCCACATAGCTATATCTGTCCAAAACGACAATTCATATTGCTTTTATGATATAGTAAAATCATATTTATTAACGTGTTCGTATCGGGTACAAAATTGTGAGGTCACATTGTTATAGTTAGATCGTTAATCGGAATAGAGACGATATTGCAAGTGTTGCTAGTAGTAAATGGCATTATATTGATTGAGGATAACCATGATGTACAACGGCTGTGAATTATTGGAATCATATTTGGAATGATGGAAAATAAAGTAATTTTAATTTTGGATAGAGAAACAGAAAGCTTTATAGTCAGTAGGAATCTAACTCTGTAAATGTTTATTTCTTCCAGAATCTTTATTAATCTAAGCAAAAATGTAAGACATTTTATACTTATTGCAAAAAATATAAATATGATTATAAAATCCGGTTCTGACTATAAAATGATCTGAATCTCTCAAAGCTAGTCATTAACCAAATCTACCATGAAAAGACAAGAAAGGAACTTATCTCGAACCGAGCGAAACTGGTATGGCAATAAACAGTGGCTTTATTCATAATCTGTGAGTGTCGCCTCATAAAATAACCCATAAGCATTACTAAGATTAAAATTGTTATAGTTTTGAGATTACCACAGACACTTCCGGTATTCATAAAATTTAATGCATCCAACCGCAAAACCTCCTCCAGCTAAGTCATTCGGATATTTTCATGAAAATTTTCACTGTTCAGCTTTACTGTCGAAATTGAAGACGGTCTTGTCGACTATAGTCTAATCGAATGTTACCATTCAAAAGTAATATTACTATCCATATAAATGAGAAGATTAAACTCTCTCCAGCTAGTTTTATAGAGATCATTTACTTGCATAAATATTTGACGGATGTTTTTTCAAATCTTCATATAGAATTCCGAATGTTCGAGATTTTTCCCATCATTGAATTATGCAGAAAATGTAATTAAGTTGAGAAAATTTCATCTTCATGCCTATTCAATATCCGCTGACAAGCGTCCGTTGATCCAATCGAATAAGCCTAAGATTCGGGACAAGATTCACATCGATTAAACAAGAATGTGTCAGTTGGAAGTGAGTTTTAAGTGCTAACTAGGTATATAAGGTCCAGACTAGAATTCCGGGATGATCAAACCAATCCTCTTTCAATTAAGTGAGATTACTTGTTATCCAATCAGTGCCCGCTGGAATAACCAAGTCCCTTGCTGCTCTAAACTTTCTAGTAAGAAACACTCCTATTTCACCTAACCGAGTTTCCAACTTTAATAAATGTTATTGCGGTCAATCTTTTATGTTCTGTATCGATTTTATACCAACAAATTTCATTAGAAAACTACGGCTTCTTATACATACATAGTGTTTTCGCTGCTCCACTTTTTGAATAAAAAGATTGAATTGAAAATCAGCTGAAAACAGCTTTAAATTTCCAAGATAAAATAAACTTTCCTCAATATTTGTTGTTTTTTGAAATCATCCTCTCGTCTATATTTTATTGGTGAGACACTAAGAGGTGTTAACATGAGGACTGTAACTTTCTTATGATATCTTCGTCAATATCACCGTGACAAATTACAGCTCTTTTCCGAAGCAGTGTTTGTCTAGCTTATCTTATCCATCACTGCTTCACTTTATTATTGTTTGAACTAGTCTGTAGATTTGCTCACACTTATAGATATACGTATCAATAAAGAGGTAGTTTTATATTTTTATCCAATGAAAGGAAGATATTTTCAACGAATTACCCATTACTGCTACTTTAATCATACAATGGAGAGTTTCCAATTCCTAAAAGGAAACTTTGTTTATTTTTTATACTCCACCTTCTTTGACGGACCCTGGATAATTCTTTATTGAAACGGACTCTATCTTTCTCTTTCTCTATCTTTCATTTGGATATTCAGAAATTCAACAACCTTGATCGTAGCGGAATAGATTTCATTAAAAAATTTGTAAAATAATTATAGAGAAGAAACGACTTTTGAATTTCCAAGAGGTGATTTCAATATATATCTATTATGTATAATAATAGATAAAATTTAATATAACGCCACGTTTTTGGCAGGAAGGATGAATCAATTTATGAAATGAACTTTTGAATATCTGGGTAATGGAAACTGTTTAAGCACAATGGGATGATTAACTGATAATGGATGCGTTGGCACTAAGCAGGTGTATTATGAAGGATTATTAAAACGTAACCTGATGCGTAACACAATGTTAATTAATATGTAACCAAAGAACTCTGTGGGAAACTATTATATATTTTAATTTCTTCATAACCGAACCGAATATCTTGGTACTGTCAGATTTTCAGTCTCAGAATTGAATCTTTTGTATTTCCTTATCTGGAAATAAGTAAATCCTTTTCAATTTCCGCTCGTCGTCTCACTAGCCACTTCCATTTCCCTAACCCTGACCGTTTAGTTGACATCTGCGAACAGCCGCCTCCATTTTCTTCTTTTTTTGTCGCCACAGACCGTCTTGCTTTCCTTTTTTGTATCTTTAATTTTTTTGGGTTTCCACCTTAAATTTCTGTGATTTCACAGCAGCTAGAATACAGCTAGGATTCAGCTGGCAAACAGATAGGACACAACTAGGGTACAGCTAGTATAAAGCATATAGCTAGTATACCCTTAAGATACACCTACGCCAACTGCTCTCTACCTTTCTTCACAAGCTATGTATATCTGTATCTGTAGAGTAGGGGGGTGAGTGTAGGCTCACAGCACTCAAGCCACATGTGACCCATTGTACATCCTCCCGGGGAGTTGTCCTCCTAGGTCATCGTCTATCCTGTCCTTCTCAGGAAGGTGGACAGGTCACTATGAGACATCTCCTTTATATCGGCAGGTGTAGGCCAAGACTTACCGAGCAAACACTCTCTCATTCACGATAACTCCGGACAGTCGCATAAGACATGCTTGACAGTTTCATCTTCCTGTTCACATATCCTGCATAGAGGTGTGTCCCGTAGCCCCATAGTATGGAGGTGAAATCCCACTATTATACGTAGGTTTTTCCTGGTCATCACCAAATATTTCTTCGGCGCCCAGATTCCCAGGGTCGCCCAGGGTGATCCTAGCAAAACTGCATCCTTTGATTTAATTCCATCTCTTAAGGGATTGAGCATAGGTGTAACGTTTGGATAGAACCGCAATTGTCGAAGTGGTTATTCCATAGGTGTCACTGGGTCTAAGCTATAAAGTGCAGACCCCATATTTTTTCTTCACTGTAGCGCCCTAAAGCTCTTATACTCTGTACACACTCTGCATTCCCAGTGTAGCATTATTATTGATTCGAACTACTCTTGAGAGGAGTCTCTTGTTGGGCATCTGCCTCACTGTATTTTGTACCACGTTTGAAAAAAGACCCTATAGAAAAATCGAATTTATCAATAAATAACTCTGATATAGAATCGTTTTTGGTAACATTTTCGGATTCCTCTAATTAAAATATGTCGTGACTGTTAGTAGTATATGTTATTATCATAATTCCATTTCGGGCAGTAGATCAATTAATTCAATTGCAATTTTATATCCATCAGCTGATGAAATGCAATACGCCATAAATCAAATAGAAAATACCAGTCGAAATTGCTCGATTTAATTATCAAAGTTGGTGTCGGGTTCAACGACTATAGCTATAGTGTCACTATATTATATTGATAAAACTAACATTGCGGCAAGAGACAGTTAATTTTGATATTATGTTTGGCCTCTTGGAATAAAATTTCAGTTGAATAGGAAAAACATTGTTTATTAGGTGATTGATTCGTATAGAATATGGTGTAGGTACTTGAGGAATATTTATTGTCTTTTCTTATGATTAGGAACGATTCCTGAAAATTCTTATTCACAAACTCAAACTCTAACAATACCACAATGAGTATCTATTAGGTATAACAGTGCACTTGATCTGCTCTTCAGAGCTCTTTTTTTTTTCTTCGGAGCCGTCCCTTCGCCGGTACCACTTCAGCCTCCTGGGCTTATTGTGGATACTCCTAGTGTTCTAACTACAACCTATTCAGCCAATCCGTTCCCTGTATTAGCTCATACAGGTTCTTTGCTGGTTGGTTGTAGAAGTCTTCTGGAGTCATTTGGGTTCTGCCATACAGTTTCTGCCTTCTGTGGTCCAGCGACTCACAGTTGCATAGTATATGCAGAGCTGTTTCGGTATCATTTTTGCATCTTCTGTTCAGAGCTCTTAGGTAACATCTCGGCTGGTATGGGAATGCGACTTGAATCAGTGTAACACTGGAGTGGGTCTCAGGTCACAAAGTAATCGCTGACAATGAAAAAGCTCACGAACTGGCAAGAGCAGGATCGTCAACTCTGATGAACCCAAACCAGCTGTGGGCATCCTCAGATGCTCCACTAGATCATGGTTAAAAGAACAACACAATAAGCACTGTAAGAATACGACCAGGCAAACACATGGGAAAAAATTCGTGAAAGAACCATTAGAAAAAGTAGCCAAAGAATTGCACTCAATGAGCAGGAACAGACTATGCACAATAACGCGGTTTCCTACAGGAGACTCCAACAAAGGAGCACCTGAACAAAATAGGGCTGTATAACGGGCTGGACCACAGGAGACAGAGACTGTATGGTAGACCCCAAATTACTTCAGAAGACTGCCACATTCAACCAGCAAAGAACCTGTATTTGCTAATATAGTTGGCTGAGGTGAAAACAAAATATCACAACTTTTCACGCGACAATTTATCCAATTTCAAAAAAATCGCATTGTATATTGTATAGACCAAAAAATTTTGCCCTCCCTATTCGTTCGTCCATCAAACATTTCTCTCGTTACACAAAATTACCCATTCCATAACTGGTTTGGATGAATATCTATTAAGCAATTAGAACAAATCTCCTATACTGCTGTCACATCAATCTTTTGAAAGTCTACAAGTCTATACTTTTGTCGCTACTTGCCATAAATTCATGTTTTATAAAACCCTTTTTTTTTCAATCATCTATACGAGTCTTCACAGTAATGTTCAGATATGTTGTCAATATCGTCAGCATAATACAGAATTTGATGAATCGTCGATTTTCCACGTTTAGAGCTGGCTTCGTATTTTCCAATTACCTTTCCTGAAAGCGTGCTGTAATGGAAGAAGAGATATTTATCAGCGAAATTGAAAACATATTTCCTGTACCTAGTTATAAAATATGAAAAAGTTACACTGATAGAAATTATAATTGATTCAACTTATATCTTTATATAAGTCAAAAGCTAAATATATGGAAAGTTTTCAGAAACCAAAGCTTTGGGACGATATTTTGACCATTTCATTATACCAGTGGGTACAACAGGAGTTTTAGATCTCATTAAATGCCACCCCAATGAACATACTAGACTTTGATCAGTTCAGTCATTGCTTGCGCATTTAAAACAAAGAAGAAGGAGATCTAAGAACACTAGAAAGGAAAATATTGAGAACAATGCTTGAGCCAGATACAAGATAAAAGAGACACATCATGAGAAGAGCACCAACAAGATATTAAAGAGAATAACAACGTGAAGCAGATGGTGGGGACAATTAGAAGAAGATATAAAAGCATTGGAAATCAGAAACTGGAAAACAAAATGTGGAAACAGAAGAAAACAGACTATATCAAAACAGGCAAGGATGTATGAGAAATTATGGTCGAAATGATGTGAAAAGAAGTACTCCAGTTTCTCGTGAATAGAATCAACCACAGTTCTATTGAGTTAGCCATAATCCCTCGGGTTGGAACGGCTATGATGATGATGTCTTATAGTGGAGTGAAAGCTCTAGCTACGTGAGGATTTCTAAGCTTTTGGTTGGTTATTGTGGATGTACGTATTTCAACACTAATTAACTTGAACTTTTAGTCTTGCAAAACTATTTTTTATCTATTAATTGATCAAGCTCCTTAATTTTTGTTTAAAAAGTTCCAATGTATATAAATTAAAAGTTCCATCTCTCTAAATATTTTTTTTCCTGGTTCTGCCGTTATCATTAGTCAGATATTATCTTTCCGTTTTTAAGTTTCCCAACTCCCACCAGCCTCGGTGGAAAATGGTAAACAATGGTTTGCTCGTTGTTTTGAACTTCAGCTTTCCTGTTTCAGCATCGCTTCCTTGAAAATCTTGATAATAAAGAATTTCTTTCTGTCGGAATTTTCTGGTCAGGTTTTCCGGTTTTTGAAAAGATATATTTGTGTGGAAGTTTCATAACTTTAATATAAATAACGTGTACTGCGGGAATTATCTTTTCGCGAAACTTATTTTGGTTTAAGCTGATTTTTCACAACAAAAACATGATCGAAAACGAGAAAAAAAAATTTGACAACTCTAGTCTTAGATCTGGTCTAAATATAGATTAGATTCTCCAGTCCTACTCAAGACTCAACCTCCTCAACGGCTAGTGCCATAACCCGTGACCTTGCAATGGTCTCAGCCTTTATGAGTCCACCTTTCTTTGAGTGTTCTCCACCTTATATGGTAAGGCTGAGTCAATGAGTTGCTCCATGAAGAAAGCTACTTTAAATTTTTCGTAGTTCTGGAATGAGTATGTAAATAGAAAAACACTTTTATTATTGTTGATATTTTTATTGAGAAATTTCCATTTCAATGATTGGAATTTGATTCACCGATACTGTTAGATAACAACAATCAGTTTATAATCCACTATACAATATGTTTTGATCAACTTATCTCTGGAAGCTATCGAGAAACTCGACCGAAATCAAATTTATCAACGAATGCCTTTCACAAAACGTCATAAAATAAAAGAGTGGAAATGCTGTTACGCCTGAGAGAATCATGCTAGACTTTCCAATTATTTCAGGAAACACTACGAAACTCGGTCAACAAGATCAAGATTTATTTAGGAGACGTTTACAAAGAGATCAACTATATTATATATCAGAGGGAATAAGAATTGTAGAAAGCGATGCCTTTATAGTTATTTGATTGTAAGAGGAAGAACAAAGGTTCCAATATACAGAGAATTTCAATGAAAACTGTCCAACTCACATAAGTCTGAAGGTGGAAGTCTTCCTCCAATGGTAAACTCGTCCAAATTTTTAAATGAAAAACCCTATACACGTGGACTACTACTACTACTTGTTTGCTTCCTGCTCAAACACCCAGTATAATAAATAGAATCAACAAAATGTAATAAGCTCTTCATTAAGTCATTTTGCCAAAACTGATACATAATATGCTTGTAACAAAACAGGCAAGATAGACGACTTTTTATGTAAAATTCATGTAAATTTATGAAGGCATAGAATGGAAATTAGGGCCAACGTTATAGCTGGATAATTACTTACACCTGTGTGTTGTAAAACAGTAACTGAACAACAAAATGTACGAGCTAACAGCTTGTCAAAGTAGACAAGCTTTTAATCTCTCAGCACACTCTGGATAAATAAGTCAAGGAAAGGTTTTTCATTCCGTATACTTTATGTAACAAAAACATGTACAAAAAGGAAATTATATTTAAAATATTGATTGTCGTTTACCAGAATAGATAAGTAAGTTCAAACTACGATGTAGTGTCCACTCTTGAATCAAATTTTTCTTGTATAATTCGTCAACGGAAAATGGATGTACCTTTATTTAACCGCGAAGACCTTATTCGGCAAATCCTCTACCACCACTTAAGCAAAGACAAGATTTCGTAGTGAAACGTGCTGTTCTTGCCTCAAATTTATATACATAGATTTGTGTGTCATCGCCCGAATCCATAAAATTTGTTTACTGTTTTCTAGAACGTAGACTTGCGGTAGCGCATAAAATGCTCGAGAACACATATTGGGATGATATTTCCTCTAGCCCGACTACGTGTTCAATTTAACTAAGTAAATAAGGGAATGCAAAATCTTTGTCTTGATATACTCCAGAAACTGGATGAATGCGATGTAAATAATATGTATGGCTGTTGCTATTTCAGTTTTTCACATTTTCTGAAAGTATTTTCTTCTCCATTTATTCGCTCCATTTTCGTATGGTCAGAGCTGGGCAGTACTTGAGTTCAAGTACTCGAATTTTATAATATAACTACATTTTCTGGTAAATTTTTGAGAAATAATCAAATATTTTTATATTCCAAATGTTAATTTCCTTTACCTTCATTTTATTCTAATCCCTTCTAATGCAGACACAAATTTCAAAACTGGCTAATATCCATCAATCACCGCAAGACATATACAGAAGGAAATATCAAATGTTCTTAATAAGATTGGGAAATTCGATTCTTCTACTTGATCTACCATTTTCCTCATGACAGAGGGAGATTCCCTTACTCTAATCCCCACCATAGTTACGCCCTTTAGCTTGTGACAAGGGGTGATGTATCGTCGAAGGACCTGATGGACGATCTGTAATCTCTTCCCCTACACATTCATGCAGTGGTGGGCAATGAACGGGAGATAGAAAACCACAATACAATTTACGTTCTATACATAAAAAATATGCACACAATAAGGAAATGCTGACATTTTTCAACGCTATTTGGTCTTACTTTGACTCATTAGATTTCCCCTGATTCCCAATCAACTGGGTTCTTCGTAAGGATGAGAAACGGCTAAGAGCAGATAACCTGTTGAAAAGAAAACCCAGAGTCTGTTGCAAGTGTATAGTAACCTGCCTAGTATTACAAAAATGTTTGTATGTATGTATGTATTTTTTGGGGTACGACAGTCAGGCAGCAATTAAAGCCCTGAGTGGGTATACCAGCAATTCAGAACTTGTTAATGAATGTCGAGAACGACTTGCTAATCTTGCAAGGTGGAACGAGGTGCGGCTAGAATGGATTCCAGCCCACTCTGGTTTTGAAGGCAGCGAGATGGCGGATGCACTGGCTATGGAAGGGGCGGCAGCTCCTTTCTGCGGCCCGGGCCCGACCCTGGGCCTAACAAAACAAAAAATATGCATGGAGACGAAGAAGTGGCTGAGGAATCAGCACCTCGCTCATTGGAATGCTCTGCAGGATCTTAGATAATCCAAACTTCTACTGAAGGGATGGACTGATGGACACGCTAGCTGCTACTGAACTACCAAGGAGTAGGCTAAGGGAGATAGCAGGACTCCTAACAGGGCACTGCTGTATGATGAAACACCTCCACAACTTAGGAGTAGAGGAAAGTTCCCTATGTAGGGGTTGCGGCATGACTGAGGAAACGTCAGTCCATGTTCTCTTAGAGTGTCCACACTGGGCTGTACTACGCAGGCGAATCTTCGGAGTCCCTGTTATGGCCCCTGGAGACACAAGCAGGTATCCATTGAATGAGGTTGTGGCCTTTATAGAAGTGCTCGGCTTCATGGATGTCTAGGTAGCAGGAATGGCACAATGGGCACATTGCCGGAACCTTGGCTTGAGTTTGTCCAGGACAAGGCTTGCCTGCAAACTTAGTAGTAGTTGTAGTAGTAGTATGTATTTTTTGGGGTAACATTCACTGAGACATGAAAGATCTATTGTGCCCCCCTGCTTGTACGAATCTGCACATAGGTATCTTCGTTTGTCAATCCCATGAGCTTTGAATGCCTATTGAGCTCACAATGTCCCGTTCACAGACCCACTACATCTTTGACAGTTTGACTTGGATAACGGGAAATCCGAAATTGGCTAAAACACAAAATCCTATGGCTGCTGAACATAAGTTGGTAAATTCAACAGAAAATAAGACCGAATAAACCACTGCTTTCTCAAGATTTTTTTCTCGATGAAGAATGAAGGTTGAAACAGAAACCAGATTCGCAATTTTTGTCGACAAAACTTCAAATTTGAATGGATGGAATGAAAATGGTGTACATGTTGATAAATAATTCAGAGAAAATGGTATTATATTTCAGAGTAAATACATAGAATACAATAGTGGTATTTATACAAATAAATTTTGGTCAGCAGTTTCCATATATATCATAATTGCCTGCGCAATAGCGTTATTTAAATATTAAAGTACATGTTCCATAGCTGTAACATGTTAAAATTCTATTTAAAATAATTCAAAACACTGCCGTACTCCTCATTATGAAGAAAATATTGATTACTAGATAAAGATTGTTAAAAAATACAACGACGTTGTTAAGCACGAGGGTAGTAAATATATAAACATGCTTGGAATTAAAAATATATATTCCAGTATAATATTCATAATAAATTGGAACGAAAAAATATTGTTATAACTAATTAATCAATTAAACAACATAATCAAACCCACTAGTGCGAATTATTTGAATAACCAAATGCTTTTATTGCAAGTTATATCAAAATATTGATACAAAAAAAGAGCTTCAATTATTTCAAACCACTCAATTATATCAATTGGTGTAAATTTCATTGCGATTAAAAAAGTGGATAGGAAGCGTGGAAATGGGATAGTTATTGAGTGCATTGGATAGTTGACCACATCAATTTCCACTTTTCTACACTCGGGATATTTTCAGTTGTAGTTAAGCTGACGCGCACTGTACGTATTAAAAAAGTTTATCTTATCCAATATACATCGACGTATTTCTTGTTGTGTCCAATAAAAAGTCATTTTTAACAAACCAACTTTTCTATCTTTCATCGTGTTTGTTGCTGTCTCCACCCCTTGCCGCAAATAAATTCGCATCCGGTTCCTTTTTATATTGATACCAATTTGGTAAGATCCCCAAGTAATCAACAGATGACACGAGTGTCTATTGGGATTTGCACAACGTCTTTTTATTAATCGATTTCGGTTCAGTATATTGGGGCTTTGGGAGCTGTTACTTTATCGAATACGTTGTTGTCTCTATTCTTTTTAGCGACCATTATGATTTATGTATCCATAGCCGAGATAAGCTTGTTTACCGAATTGGTTCTTGATGTTAGAGGGTGGAAGCTTAATTGGATTAGTCATTATTTGTTGGGGGTTGACACACCTATCATTGAGATAATCAGGTCATTTTATTATTAAAATTACAGCATATATCCACCTCACAGAATTATTATGAAAAAAATTAAAATAATATAGATCATATTTTACACTGTGGAAATTTTAATTTAGTTGACTTCCCAATAAAACCCGGCGGCTTTTCGATTCCGGAAAACTGAATCTTTATTCAAAAAATGCAAATGAAGACTGTTATTTTTACGGCCATTTTCAATACTTCGGAGTTCGCCAGCGCTTGGTACGTAGATAATTATAAAACTCGAACGCGTTCGAGAACTAAATTTCAATCTAAAAATTCGTACGTATAACTCAAACTCTTTGCTCAAGGAAATTACAAAAATTTCAATGAGTGAAACAATAATCCTAAGTTTGTGCTTATTGAACACAGAATCGGTTTCAACTATGCTGGATTTATTTTTAGGAATTTTCCTCTAACTTTTGTCATTTTCACTGAACAACCTTTACAAAAGTTTCAATAAAACCAGGTATCTATATTTTCCTCGTTTCTGGTTATATTTAGTGAAAATGTACACTTTTATCAACTTTCACAACTATCTCTAATTCTTGTGGTTATTTTTTATTATTTTCGTTTGTTCTTGTTTACTTCTGTTTTTCAAAAGATAACATGACTTTAGGTCTGTTCCTACCGCAATCGGAAACCGTTAGAAGCTATCAGAGAATAGCTAGTCATAACAAACATCTGACATCAGCTGTATGTCTGACGAACGTGATAAAATCCTAGGAATTTTCTTTCACTGGTCAAATGTCCAGAACTTTGATTGATATGGGACATAATTTTCCGAAGAATATTTAGGTCAAAAATTACTCCACCTCTCAAATCTTATTGGTAGTCCATTATTATCATTTCAAATTTCCCATTTGGTTTAATAATAATAAAGGTGGACTTGTGAGACCGGTCCTGGGGAGTTTCTAATGCCGCACGAAGCTAGAAAATTTCTATAGAAAAAAAGGGGCACAGATGAAGGATATTGATACTTTCAGAAAACCGAAAAGAAAATCATATTAGTCGAAGTTTTTACGTATTTCCGTCGACGGATTGTCATCAAACTGGAGCAGTAAAAAGAGTTTTCATTAGAGAGAATCAAGTTGATTGCTTGATTCTAGTTTGAGTGTTTTGGTAACAATGTCTGTGAATCGTGGAAGCAATTTGTATCACGGACCTCTGTATAGCGGTAAAAAACAATTGCGTTTCTTATATTCGCCGACGTGATAAAAATTGACTTTACATGTTAGCAAATGAGAAACATACAGTTATTTAGAACTAACTGGGAAAGTAACTAATGAATTATGTTGCAGACTATGTACGAATCTGATTCGTGCAGGTTGTAGTCACCCAGAAGAATCTTTGGTCTACTAGATCTTTGCAATGGTCAGATTAATCTAAGAATTATTGTTATCTTTAAACAAATTTATTATTAAACACCAGAAAAAAAGCTGGTAAGTATCCATTGCTCAAGCTTCCAACCAGTTTACAAAAATTTAAAAATATTGAAAGGGTTATCCAAAGCTTCACCTTGATAAGACATGAACTGTTCGATTTTTTTTAAATTGCGTTTGTTGTTTATAAAATAACATCAAATAATCGTCTTATATTATTTATTTTATTTCAATTTCAAGTCTAAAATAGATTCCAGATCGTTTTTCAGCTTATTGACTGAATGACTGCTTACTTGTTACGCGACAAAGACATTCACAGTATTCTTTCGACAAATTTAATTCGAGAAACTATATCCAGCTTACCCTCATTCGATCTGCTCTAAAAAGCTGGGGAGCAACTTTCCGTCCGTATATAACTAAGGATATACTTCACCATGTATGTATGTTCCTTTTCAAAAACCACTGTTCTCTACGACTGTAATGACAGAGTACACAAAGCAAGAATTACGGAGAAAATTGTCCTATATAGGGTTCTAAGGATATCCTGCTCGTCTTCATTTTTGTTATTTTCTTTCTTTCACGCCAACTTGATTACTTCCGCCTGTGCTCTGTCGTGACTTTCTGACTTGCTTGAAAGCATCACGTGATCTTTCTTTAATTCTCTTTCGAGAATGTCTCGATACATTGGCGCTTGAGTATCATTGGTTGGAAGCACATGACACTTTATTATTTTATCAGGTTTTGAGTGAGATGATAAATACGAATTCCAGGAGATTTAACTGGATGTTTTAAGAAATTTCTTTGTTATTATGTCATCATAATAACAAAGAAAACAGGAAGGAAATAAAAGTAAATAATATACTTAGTACGTAAAGGTCAGGGCCGTTTAGGTTATGAAATATGGTGCAGATGGGGGAATTGATTGGAATAATTGTAACTAAGCCACTTCCAAGTTCGGGTAAACCTTTAAATTCAATAACGAAGCACTATTTTCAAATTTAAAAGAGCATTTGCTAAGTCTTTGTAGGTGATGAAACGTACTCCACGAAGTACGTGACTGATTAAGCTTCCAATTCTCGTAAATATTTTTGAAAGTCACAATTCTTTTGATAGTTTAATGGAAACAAACATATTAAAGTTCGTAATATGAAAGAAAACAGGAAGGAAATATAAGTAAATAATATACTTGGTACCTACGTGACGGTCATGGCCGTTCAGGTTATGAAATATGGTGCAGATCGGCGGGGTGATCGAAAAAACTGTAACTAAGCCACTTCCAAGTTCGAGTTAACTTTAAATACTATAACGAAGCACTATTTTCAAATTTAAAAGATTGCTAAGTCTTTGTAGTTGATGAAAATATATGTTCTCATTTTTCATTTGTTGATTAAGTTATCAACAATAAAAATGTGTATCAATAACATACTCCACGAAGTACGTGACTGATTAAGCTTTCAGTTCTCGTAAATATTTTTGAGTCACAATTCTTTTCATAGTTTAATGAAAACAAACATTTGAACAGACTCGAGAAATTTGTCGAACGAATGGTTTTACATGATTAACTTCATTCTACAAAGGGAAAAGAAAAATCAAATAAAATAACTGTATTAAATTTTCTCCAAAGAAAACTTCCTCGCAGACCTTGTACTTTAACGAGATAGCGCGTTTTCCAGATATTGAATTAAAATAAATGTGTATAATAATTCCACGTTCCTATACTCCAAAACTTTGTTAATGTTTCTTTCTTATACCGCAGCTACACAAAGTAAGCAGCACCATCTACCGCCTACTGCGGTGTAATGTACATTTCTGACTTCACTTTGGAAAAAATATTTCCCGACTTCCCTCATGTTTCATTTTGGTTGTTATGTTAAAGTTTCAGGAGTTTCTGGCTTACACTTTTCCAGAAACACGAGAGAGAACGACGGCTTTCATGTGCGGATCAGGATAGAACTGGATTATATTCTGTAATGAAAATATTAATGGATCTCAGGTCAGGGATTTTCGTGTGGATTGAAAACTTTGGAAAAGTTTTCGATTACTAATACTGCAACCATCAATGATATCAACAAGTTCCAAGGAGACGTTTGTCTTTAGAAGATACAAGTCAACATTTCCCCATTCATCACTCATAAATTATTCAGTCCAGAGTCAGGAACAACTAAAAAAGTAGATCCTTCAAGTTATTCCACATAGACACTAGCCACCAATTGTCTAAAAACAAAAGTCGCCTGATGAATTTTTCATTTTTTTGTCTGCTTCTTGTAAGATACCTTGTATGGATAGATCTCTAGTGAATTATCTCAATTTGGCATCCAACACTCGTTCCAAACTGTTGTAAATGAATCGTTAAAGTAAAATTGTCACAAGCCTCTTGTGAAAAGTGAGTCGAACAAGAGTTACCCTCATTTTCTCGCTGTGTAACATAGTCCAACACTTTTAAAAGTTAAGACGGCCCACGGGGATCTATGATAAGTGAAAAGGTGATCCAGATAAACTTCAAGTAGTTCGAATAATAGGCCAGTTTAGAACAGCTATACATTAATAATTTAAGATAGAAAGCGAAGGAGATTTGCCAGGATTACCAGACTGTTAACAACATTGAGTTGTTTTCGAAGCTCACAAAGGCAGCTGGGTATTTGTACTCTTAAAGTATTCACAGAATAAATAAAGTCATGGTTTGAATTTTCCACAGTAGCAAAACAGGAAAACCCCCATCATGTCAAATTATCTAATTAGTTCTTTATAGGAAATAAATTATAGTGAAAAGGAGATCTTGAAATGAAAATTGAACCTAAATAAAATAACCAGTTCTTTTCTCCTGCCCCATAATAATTCGGGTCCAATAAAATACGTACTAGCTTCTTTTACGTCAATGTCAGAAATCTCATTTCCTGCATGCCCCTTGAAATTATACATAAAGCTAAGTTATTTCTCTTCACGACATTATTTCATATACATTTGCGCCATAACTGGCCTACTGTAGGAAAGAATACGTGTCAGTGTAGCTTTTTGACTCATCCGACATCTCAAAGCTTGTCACGTCACAAGTCATGCCGGGGTCACCATTGAAAAGAAGCTTCAAGATGCTTTAATTTGTGCGCCACGTCGAAAGGTGTACGCCTACGCCCTATCTTTTAAAAGCGGACAATTTGCTAGAAAAGTCAAGAAAACTATAGTTACTTTAGATACATTTGTATTCATTCTACATTTGTATGTGTCGAGCTTTGGCATTTACTTGAAATTAGTAGGTTTCGGATACATTTTGAGGGATGACTTTAATAACCAAATATAAATATAGATGTTAGTGTTCCTCTTTTCTCCAGTGATAGAAATTAAAGAAACAGTTGTAGCTGATATAATCCTCCAGTCGACAAACGGAACTAATGACTGACAAAACATTGATCACATTCTGGAAGGATAGCACTCAACTGAGACCTACAGGATTGCTTGCTGCTGAAAAAAGTAGTTCTTTTAGTTATAGATATTTCCTGGAAGAATACATTCTTTCACAGGTGAGTTCTGAACAAGTTCTAAGCAGTTCTACAGTTTTGAAATGTCCAGTGTTTTGAAATACCATTTACCCATTCAAAAACAATATTTTCTGATAAAATATCTCGCATTCTTCTACTTGATTGAGTATATATCGAAAATAACTGCAATGAACCAGTTTTCCCTTGGAAATTTCAACTTACCCGGCTTAAATTAAACAAACGTGTGCAACTAACAATATTCATAATTCACATACCCTTCCAGGCCACCGACTTTATGTGTTAATCTTTCATCTAGGTGTCGAACAAGCCTCAGTACAAGCACTAATGTATTAGTGAGGTATTGAGGTGGATGATCCCTCCGGGCATAGCTCCACCACTGGATTTATGCCCCCTTTGTCGAGATTAGCTGCCTTATCCCTGTACAAGGGACTATTGCGCCCGAACCATCCGTTACAAATGCTTATTATATGATAGAGATATATTGCATCCGCATGTTTGGGATATATACAAAGGCTTTCAAGATAATTTAATCCAAAAATGAGGTGATGCAGGGTCGTATTTTTTCCAGAAGCAGAACCGGTTTCACTCAGATTTCTGGTCCACAAGCACTAGCGGTGAATAGAACCTACCCTCTGGAATATACAAGATCAAATCGGGCCTTTATTTATCCGGTGACATAACTGGAGATAATTTAAAAACCACCCCTTAACAGCAGCTACAAATTAAGGGTGCTAGACTCCAACGGTCTACGCCTCCACTACAGATGTGATTATTTACCGTGGAGAATTTAAATGCAAAGTTGTGTAAGCAGTATGGAATAAAATAGCGCGTTTGGTGCATCGGTAACTATGAAAAGGAGTTTTTCTACTACCGTGTGTAAAGTAGGTACTTTAGACACACTTTCGAGTGCGTAAAATCTGATTTTACGCACTAGTGCGTAAAGAGTTTTTCTTTACGCACTAGTGCGTAAAGTAAAAGTTCCAATATTATTATGTATGTAGTTATGTGTATCTGAATAGGTATAAGTTGGCGGTGAGTGACTGACATTTCTTTAATTGTGAATTGAATCTGACAATTAAAGTTTAAATTGAGATCTTCCGACTATACCTAGGGTAATCAATTGTATTTTGATGTAAGTATTGAATATTTTTAGGAAACTATGATGTTATTTTATATTATTATAATTATAAAGATGGATCTATCAGAAGATTACTTCGCAAATAGTGTGGAAAAAATAAAATGATAAATTTCGAAAATGTTCTAGTGGCATATTACCTAAACTTCTGTATTTTGATAAAGTTTTCGATAGTAGAAAAAATTTTGTATGTAATTCGTGTGTAAAGACCTTTTTTTCGACTCATGTGATTGTCGCATTCGCCTGCGGCTCATGCGACAACATTCACATTCGTCAAAAAAAAGGCTACTTTACACACTAGTTACATAAATAACTATTTCCGTAGAGAAAATTCAAATGAGATGGGAAAAGGAGTACCGTTAATCGTACAACGGGGAAAAAATTAAATTATATGTACCGCTGTAAAGCGAAATGGTATAATTTCATTGAAACGCAAGTTTTTCCCGTGCGCGTGATAAAAGTAGTTGTGGACGTGTAACAACGATATTTTTTATTATACCCTACTAAAAACAACGAAAAAAGCGAAAAATGCAGCATGTGAAATTTTTATATGACCTACCTAACAAATATTACATACAAGGTGTTCATTTATTCTGCCTTCAAGTGAAAAACAATATTAAGATGCTAGGCGTTCATCATTAGCGCGTTTTACTTAAAAAAATATTTCAGTAAGGCCTCTTCAGTTGGTACCTAGAGCAATCGACCCATTTGTACTTCAATCTATTCTAAGCTCTTCTATTAAAGTTATTGTACATCTGTTTATTGTAAATGATCTTCTGTTCATTAATTGTTCTGCGCCCTCTAGCATTAAACAACGAAACTTGTAAAGGATCGATGAAAATAAATTCTGATGAACATGACTATAAAGTAAATGTAATTATTTGGATACAAACCTTTTATGTTAAAACAAATACAAGTATTACTCCAGGGAAACATTCGGGTATTATCCGATATTTCTCTTGATTTTCAGCGAGATTGTTCTGGAGATTTTAATGACTATCTTGCATTTAACGATTCACTAGGAAACTCGTAAACTGTGGAATTTATCTTGGGTCATAAACGTAAATTGATAAATTAATTTCACAACGAAAATTTAACAACTCGTGTCAAACCGATGTCGAATGTATATTATCTTAATATAATTTATATTGTCGAATGAGTGCACAAAATTCCAACTTATGGAATTTGTGCAGCTTTTATATCTCGCGATCAATTTATAGTGATGTACTTTCTTCCCAATCAAGAAAAGGAAGCACTGAGAAAAATGATGACAAACAAACCACGAGAAAACATTAGTCAGGCTATTCAAATGCAGCAAAAATTCGATTCACTTCTTTTTCTTCATGTTTAGACAACTTTTTTTTATAAACTGACAGCCAGGATATCTTTGAGGTCTAAAATAGTCGCAAGGTAATATCCAGACTGATAGAGAAATGCTAGAAAGAACTGACAAGCCCCACTGAAATGATATTAGCGAGGGTGAGGGCACATAAGGATGTTCCTGGAAATGGACTCGCGAGAAATTGCTTTGCAACAATAGGTTTGACCAAAATTAGTCTTCAGGACTACAAGGAAAAAAGTTCGAGGGCAAAAAAAAGTCAATACAGACTTTTCATAGCAAGTACACATGAAACCCTTTATAGACTTGGCTAAGACTCATTTGATGGGTCTAATAAAGGACCACCTGCTTAATATGGGGCTGTATAACGGGGATCTCAGCTGCAGACTTCAAGGCAATCAATCCCTCCTCCTCCTCCTCCTCCTGAGGCACTGCATTGAAGAATACAATATTTGAAGAGCCCAATGTGTCACATTATCAGGGGATAAACTTGGTGAGTGGACTAGATGTGAAAATAAAGTACAATGACCCAACAGACTGTAATGATTCAGGCATTTAGGCTTCCAGCAAATAAAGGAGATGACAGAAATCTACTTTTCTGCATTTTCAAGTCTATTCAGAAGTGGTATAGTAAGCATAGGACTTGATATATTTCCCTGTGGTATAACCAAGACGCTGATTTTCAATTTTCATCATTGCAAATTTTAAAAATTATTTCATGAAATTAACAATAAAAATGTAAGAAATGACTTCAATACAAATATTGAATCTAGACAAATGAATGAAACTGAAAAATTTTATATATTTATCATTTATATCATGTAGACAAAGTTTCTAGAGCATCACGTACATATAACCTTTATCCAATTTAAACTGATGAAAAATGTATACGTGAGTAACGTGTCTGAAATTTACAATTCCAGTAATTGACATATATTCAATCCATCTACAAATTAGCTGGTGTTTATATCCCCGCGATCCCCATTTATTTGGTGAGGCATAGGATTCCCAATTGGATCTCAGTTTGTATTTGAGATCCCTTAGGTACACTCTCGTTGATACTACAATTTCGTCGCTGACTACGAGAGCCGTTCTGTGGATTCAGATCCAGAGCTTTCAGTGAAATGGATCATTATAACTAATGAGATGGGTAGACTGCTCTATAAAAGTTGAGAAAATACAGAAACTGAATAAAGCATTTGTTTGTTATTTAAAGGCTCAATGTAAATAAGCTGCACGTGAATCTGCACAGCTATGTTCCCATTAAGGCTTAACAGACACTTTGTGGCCGGCTATCCTTATCTGTGTCTCGAGTGAATGCGTCTATTTATATTAACTAATGTATTTTTGGTCGCGCGATTTTTTTCAGACACTAGCAGCTGGCCACATGGTATCTCGTATGAAAGCCCTCTATCAGTTCTACCGATATAAATTTTGTCACAGTTGTCATTAATTTATAAACTCACGATTTGTTTAATTTGGAAGATTCGGATTTGTTCTTTTTAATGAGTTTAATGATTTATGTCAATTTTAAAGTAAATATCCATGTCCAAAGTTGCCAAAAACGATTTAGTTTCAAGGGTGACTTTTCAAAGTATTTTAAATTAAATTTGATTGCTCGTTGGAACTGACAAAAAATTTCCATGATTGTCACATTTTTCCATTGAATAATGTAAGTGATTAAAAACAGTGATTTTCATTCAAAGTCGTTGTTCAATAAATGTATCAGAGGCTTGATCGGCAAAAGGCATTTATTTTCCCATGGGCAATTTTTAATCTACTGTTCATTTTTGGCTTATCATATGTGTGATCCCTTCAAAACCGCTGTCTCTATGGGGGATGGAACCATGAGCGGAACATAAAACAAACTGAAAGGAATGGATTGATAATAATTAATAACAAGGGACTGTACCACTTGGTCCAATTTGAACAGATACATGGCGAGACACTCTCAAACTTCCTTCGTTCTCTAGCACGAGTATGTATTCAATAGATGGAGCTGTGTTTCAACTTCAAACGTTACAATATGAAGTTGCTAATAATACCTAAATATTACTGGACTTCTTTTACAAATATACCACATGTTCCGCCTATGATTATATCTCCCCAGCAAGCTTTGACTCTCTGACTGCTGTTCTCGACTACTAATTCATATACGTATGTAGGTGTCAGTAGGGATTTTCATCATTTAACCACTGAACGAACTTCCTGGGGGGCGGTGCACCCTCCTTTACCTACACCAAACAATGAAAAAGCGCATTTTTATTGAATATCACACGTTATAGTGATACTTACATAACAAAATTAGCTAAAATAAAAAAAGGAAAATATGAAAAACTATTAAAAAAAATTTCCTTTCCATTTTTATAAGTGTTATAATGCAATACGCATATATACAGATGGTTCAAAAATGAAAGCAGGCTCAGGATGTGCAGTTCACTCTAGAGCACTAAACCTAAGTATTGAGTGGGGAATGGGAAACAATACCAGCGTGGTTCAAACAGAACTGGCTGGTATCTCAATTCCCACAAAAGAACTAACCAGAAATGGAATTTTTGGCAAAAATATAACAATCTGCACTGATAGTAGACAAGCCCTATTTGCGTTGAATAGACAACGGTGCTATAAGAACTAGAATGCCACCAAGATTTAGCTAATGCCTCGGCAGATAACAATATTATCCTGAGGTGGGTTAAAGGGCACGGCAGAAGCAAACGTAATCGCATTTCGATTTTTTAGCCAGGGAAGCCAATGGACTAAAAATTCTAGGACCAAGTGACACCTACGGCCTAACGACTTCGACAATTGCGGAACTAGCCAAACATTACACCCATGCTCAATCCCCTTATAGATGGAATGGAATCAAAGGATGCAGTTTTGCCAGGATCACCTTGGGCGACCCTGGGAAGCTGGGGTTGAAGAAATATTTGGCGATGACTAGAAAAAACCGTATAACAGTAGGATTTCTGACTGGCCACTGTCCACTAAGGAAACACCTTCATACTATGGGGCTAGTGGACACACCTCTATGCAGGATGTGTGAACAGGAAGATGAAACTGCCAGGCATGTCTTATCGTCAATAAGAGAGTGTGTTAGGTGAGTCTTGGCCTGCACCTGCCGATATAAAGGAGATGTCTCCTAGTGACCTGTCCACCTTCCTGAGGACAGGATGGATGATGACCTAGAAGGACAACTCCTCGAGAGGATGTACAATGGGTCACATGTGGCTCAAGTGCTGTGAGCTTACACTCACCCCTCTTACTCTAAAGATACAGAAGTGTTATAAATAGAGAGTATGGTTCATACAACAGCCTTTTTGGTGTGCGTCATCGTTTGTGACGTATATTCGGGTTTTGGGTATGTCGTTCATTTTATTTGCTATTTTGACACATATCTAACCCTAAATTTGATAAATAAAATCATCAGGATCGCATTCAGCAAAATTCGACAAGGCTATGAAATTAATAGTTAAGAGCTTCTTTTTGTAACTGAAAATACTTGAGAACTTTCAAAATGCTGATGTTTAACCGTGTATTTAGGCATATTTTTGTATTATTCGAATAAAAATAACAATAATATTCATATTCACTTTTCATAAATAATAATTGACCGTAAACAACAAAGTACAAACCTGACAAGAAATGTCAGTGGGACAGTAGAAAAAGATGTCAGACACATTGACAATACGAAAGGTATATCTGCATTCTATTTTAAACAAAGAAATTTCTCCCGATTGATAGGTCGCGCTTGCGCTTAATCTGAATATCAACCAATCAAGTTTTGGTAAGTCAATGATTAGGATTGACGTTTGTAATATATTTAAACGGTTCATTATTGCGATATTTTGATTAGGATTAATCAAAGACTTTTTTTCCATGTCTTTCCACGTAATGTGTTAGAAAGACATTAACAAACGATGACGCACACCAAAATGGCTGTTGTATGAACCATAGCTATTATAATTAATAAAATCGATATCGAATGCAGAAAAATCACTTCTGATTAACTCACTATATAACCTCAATCTATCAGTCGGCAACACTTATAAGAATTACGTGAACTTCCCAAAGTTCGGGCAAAAATAATTAACCACCAATACAATTTTCCCTTCCTCTTTTTCTCTCGTGTATTTCTATCGCTCTCCAAGTCATTGTTCTATACAAGGCAAAGTGCTGAACTCCGCAAAGTTGTTATTCTTTGTTCGTAGGTGTATTAAGGGCATTACTCAGTTCTTGGATCACCAATAGGGATTGATGTTAAGCTTGGAGTAATCTCAGGAAGTAGAATCGAGTTTTATCTCGAATTGAGATCTATTCGATATATAAAGATGCGAAGATAAGAAATGTACGATTCTGAATTAACCCAATTACATTGTTATAATGGAGGTCTTCCAATTTTAAAATATCATAGTAATTAAAAAGGGAATACAAACATCAAACGATATGCTGCATTAGATGAAGATATTATGCCGGAGCTAGAAAAAGTAAAAATATATCAATTTTATTGATTTGTTATCGCACAAATCATATACTTTTTCAAGTAATAGTGAGTGTGTTAAGCAGCTCCACCTTTTCAACATTTACATATATCCAGTTCGTTCCGGCTAACGTTTGGTTGGTTTCGAACAAAAAAAAGTCAATTTCCGGCTTTGTATTTTTACGATCTTGTCGATAATTTCAATTTCGATTGGTTTTACTCTAAGCGACAAGCAAAAAACAGTTGAACGAAAGTAAGAAAGTTCCATGTCATTCTCATCAATCCACTAAAGAAATTGTGACTCACTGAGATTTCTTTTTGGGGTGGAAATGCATTATTATTTCCCAGTTTAATTGTCATTCGCATTGTGTTTTCTTTTGCCTCTTGTTTGTGCATTGAGAGGGAGTTTGTGCTTCTCTTAAAGGGATTATTCATACCGGAAAACTTTGATGAAAGCAGGATTTTCGCGTTATAAAATAATGTTGACAGTCCAGAGGTGTGCACTATTCAAACAAAGGAAATAGTAAATAATGGTCAGAGTGTCATTGAAAAAATGTTGTTCCTAATACACGAGGAGAATATATTCAGTGCATGTATAAATGTATTTTTTTGGGGGTAACATTCACTGAGACCTGAAAGATCTATTGTACCCCCCTACTTCTAGTTAGTTTCTGGGGAAAGTCTCTGAAACTAGTAGCTCCCTTAGTCCTTCCCGGAGGAGTTTTAGGATATCTGCAGGGTTCAACTTAGGTAAATGTCCTTCTTCTATCCTGTAATCTCTCAGATACTGTGCTCTAGGATTCTGGAGTACTGTGCAGCTGGAAAGTATGTGGATGGAGTTTTCTTATTCCATGCCGCAAGCTCTGCATTCTTCTTCCTCCACTATTTTGAGCTTTTTCAGGTGCCCATTCAGGCGACAATGTCCCGTCAGGATCCTTGTTAAAACTCCCAGCGCAATTCTATAATACTTTGACTTATGCATTCATTTGATCTTAACAGGTCGTAGTCATCCAGAAGAATCTATATTTAGTGCATGTGGCCGCAGCTAACTTTTGATGTACATCATGGACAAATTATTGAATACAAAACATGAGCTGCAAAGGATCTAAACTAGAAAACGTTTTGGGATTATTAAAACTCCTAGAGGAACTATTTTGCGGTACCTATTGGTAACTCTACCTGACACTGGACAGCTGAGATTTTTAAACTTTCTACTTTTATACACTCTATTCAGCTTCATTATTTGTAATGTATTGTCTGTAAAACCCTTCTAGACATTCTTAAAGCTTCTATTACTTTCCCCAGATCGATAACTACTTAATTAAAATATGCCTCGTTCGAGCATTGATTTATAAATAAATTACCCATTGAAATATGGGTTAAGCGTAATTGGATACAGTAATCAAGACAAGGAAATCAATTTTTCAATGTGAATTCTGTATCGTTTCAAATTAGACACTCGAAACTTCTTTTGAAACGAAAAGAACGGAAAATCATAAGTATCTAACCTAATTTCTCTATAATCGCACTAGAAACAGGTTCTTTCAATTTCACACTTCAGTAGATATCGACTCGTGAAAAATACTCAATAGCCTGCAAGCTTGAAAAGAAGAAATATTTTGTAACATTCAATTTTATAATGGCTTCAATAAACGTATGGTCGAGCGCCTAAACACATCCAGTAAATTCAGGTACTCAACTTAATAAAGAAAATAAATAAAAACACATACATAATTTTCGTGTCATTGAATTTTCTGTAATACCTTTTATTATTATTAATATTCTCTAAAATAAGAGGCGTAGTATAATTGGATACTTTGTTGTGGTTGGAGCTTATAATCTCCGATTCATTCGATGGAGGCCTTGTGGAAAATCTCCATGTTTTGATTAAAATTCAGAGAATTCGTGTACCGACATAAAGTAGGAGCGGTGATGAGTTCGAGCCGGTTGGACACTCTTAATCCATAAAGTGCTGCATCATGTATACTATTTAAATTTGCAAACGACCCTTGGTTATTTCCGCGGTATACTTTGGAGAAAATGTAAATTTTCTTTGGAATTGATTAAATTCAAATGATAGGGCGGTTAATCCCCCTGTACCGGTTTTTTATTAACTTTTACGCAGATTTTTCAAGAGACGCAGATGCTCACTTCTCTAAATTTTTTCCTCTTGCTCTGTTTTTTTCACAAAAATATGATAAATATTTTTTTGTTTCGTTTTAACTTCAATCAACCGTTGGGTGGCTTGGAATTATGATCGATATCGTTTTCTGAATTTATACGTTGGTATTTAGAGATCCCTAAATGTCTTCTTCTTTTCTCCATTCTCCATGCGGTCTATATTTGTAAAATATTGTATATTTCATTTAAGAAGTGCTTAGAAAAATTGTAAATAATTTTGAAAAGAAAGTATAAAAAGGAAAAATTGTGGAATGTCAGAAAACATGCTAGTATCTATGGCTCTTTTTTGACTCAATGGTCAGCGTTTGAATTCATCAGCTAGCGAAGATCGCACAGTGCAGTCTGAGAGACTAGCTAAATAATAATCTTTCAAATTCAAGCTAAATGAGGTGTCCAAAGACAGTAGTGTCCAGTAAGGACATGTAGGATAGTCAAGCAGACATTAAAGAACTGATTTCTAGGGCAAACATTTCCAAAATGGTACAGAAATGGCCAAGAACAATAATAGTTATTTAGGTAGCTAGTTATGAAAAGTGCGATATTGTTCAATGAGCGTAATATTTGCCAAAACGAGCGCTAGCGAGTTTTGCAAATTACGCGAGTTGAACAATATCGCTCTCTTCATAACGTGTTTACGTACAAAGTTTTATCTAATTCCGCGCTTTTATAATATTTAATAAAATTTTCAATTAGAATGAAAATATTAAGGTAGAATCAAAGTGTTACTATGGAAACAGTCAGAAACAGTTATGTAAAGTCTTTTATCTACAACTGTCATGTAACGAGTACGATTTGACACTATCTTTAGTGTCATAATGACGTATATTACCGCACTAGTGCGTTTTTGATTACATTACCGCACTAGTGCGGTAATGAGAATCTAGAAACATATTAATACCAGAATTAAATATTTGAAAATTCGATGACATAACTAATTTATTTTATTTCCACATCCTTGTTTGTTTTTGATGATATGGTCACAAAATATGATACACAGTACCTTATGTTTGCAGTCAATATTATTAAAAATACGTTGGATTGGAATTTTTTTTTAATTTTATAATATAGGTACTGTTGATAATACCAATAAACAGTTGTAGATAAAATTTTGTACGTAACACGTGTGATAGGAATTATTAACGCACTTATGTGATTACACGACTCGGCCCACGGCCTCGTCTTGCAAACTTCACATGCGTGCGTTAATAATGTCCATATCCCACTAATTACGTAAATAACTATTGTCCACGACTATTTGATAATTTCAACATTTTACGTGTGCTTCTTTAAGTATAATGACGTACATAATTCACCCGTGGATAATAGGTGTGGATAATGAAAAGGTCACATGACGTATAATTATATTGAAGATTATTCCTACAAACGACACAGTATATTAATTAAAAATTTTCACCAAGAGCCGGATTCGAACCTGCAACCTCGCTATCCCAAGTTAAGCTTGATTCACATTATCAGACATGCAGCGACACGACAAGGACCGACAACGACACGACAAACCATTCTTTTTAGATAAATAAATATTGATATACACACTAACCGACAACGACGCGGCAACGACACGGCAACGACACGTAAAGGCAACGACGGAGCGGACCGACATTCTTGGCAAGAATACAAACAACCCGTCGAGATGTCGAATACCTGTCGTATAATGTGAATTGCTGCCGAAACTGTCGTGTCTTTGTCGGTCCTGTCGTACCGTTGCATGTCTGATAATGTGAATCAAGGTTTAGAGTACCAAACCATTCGGCCACAGAGACATATATTTGACATTATCAAGGTTTTGTATATATAGGAGTAGATCGAATTATTTTATCCAGTGTGTATGATGTATGTCAAAAGCAGAAGTGACGTTTTAAATAATTTATTGCTAATTCAAATAACTATACTAGTGTTTGATTGATATTACTAAAAAATATAATATGAAAAGTGAATTAGACAATGAATTGAATACTTATTCAATATATAATTTGTGCAATAAGGTAAGAAGTTATAAGCTATATAAATGTAAAGACTATATTTTTTTAGTTTGACAAAAAATGCATACCTAAACAGGTAATTCATAGTCGTGGACAAAGTATAGTATTCTACTCACATATAATGGCTATTATTCACTTAGGTGTTTATGTCACTCGCCTGCGGCTCGCGACATAAACGCACCTTCGTGAATAATAGCCATCATTATATGGTTGTTGAATAATATACTATACATAACTGTTTTTAATACTTTTCATAACCGTTTTTTGAAGGTTATGGAAAATGTGACGTTACCTAACGTCAAAGAGTAACGTAAAGTGTCACATTTGATAGCGGAATTAGATAAAGTTAGTTTATTGTTGATTATGGAAAGATATGAAATAACAGATGTACTAGCGAAAAGGTAGAATTTTGTGGAATTATCTTCAATGTAATGTTGGAAGGAATAAGCAAAACTGAATATCTGACAATTGGAAAGATATTAGGGCCCAGAGAATCAAATGCTTCTTGGTGACAAGAGCCAGCTAAAGCAAATGGATGCAAAAGTTGGATCTTTTGGGTCTCAGTCTCATTTTTACATAACGAAATTTCTTACTATGTATTCTCTGTTAAAAACCAGCAAACCAATCGGCGTTTACGTTCGAACCAGTCAGAATCGATACAAAACCCAAACAAAAAATATATTTCACTGCTGTTTAATTCAAAATGGAAGAACACATCCTGCCGAATCCACTTCCATTATCAAAAGTTCCAGAGTTCCACCCTAACTTTTATTGCGTTTAATTTACCGTTAAATTGGTGGATTTGTTAATTTCGATTTAGTGGCCTCTGTGACCGGTCTATTTTTTTCTCCCCTTTTTGCTTTCGTACCGAAAAGTTTAACGGGTTACCAGGAGTAAGTTATTTACTGGAAATTCAGGCACATTCCAGTCGAATAAAGGAAATGAGATGATTATTTAATAATAACGTCGGGCTATTTTTTTTGTGGATTTTTTTGTATGCTAGTAGCAATGACAAAACATTTGAATGGCAGCATCAATAACTAAAGACATTTTGTTCCGTTGTCATCTTCACTAATAGCCAAGCCACTTGATTCCATAGAGAATAATAATTCTATTATTATTATTATTGTCATTATTAATTGACATTTAAGACTTGAATCATCAAAATAATTTGTTTAATGTTTGGAAAATCATCATATATATAAATATCAATATGTACCTACGCTTTTTGCATGCGTCCAAATGAAATGAAAAATGAATCCAGCTCAAATAATGTCCAAGTACAATCCGAAAATGATGGATTACACCTCGGCTAACATGCGGCTCGTCGGTACTTATAAAAGCCCCCAGTTTGGATAGTTTTCATTCAAATGAAACTTTTACAACGCCAACAAAACGTTCATGCCGAAACTAAGTAATCCGATCGCTTAGAAATTATAAATGGTCCAAAATAATAGTGAATAATGAGGGGGTTTGATGACTGGTTGTTTTATTTAGTGTGCATTATGTTTGAGGCGTGTTTACGATATACAAGGTGTATAATTAGCTGATAAAGGACAAATCATCTGACATTATCAAGAAGAGGAAAGGAAAGGAAAGGAAAGGAAAGGAAAGGAAAGGAAAGGAAAGGAAAGGAAAGGAAAGGAAAGGAAAGGAAAGGAAAGGAAAGGAAAGGAAAGGAAAGGAAAGGAAAGGAAAGGAAAGGAAAGGAAAGGAAAGGAAAGGAAAGGAAAGGAAAGGAAAGGAAAGGAAAGGAAAGGAAAGGAAAGGAAAGGAAAGGAAAGGAAAGGAAAGGAAAGGAAAGGAAAGGAAAGGAAAGGAAAGGAAAGGAAAGGAAAGGAAAGGAAAGGAAAGGAAAGGAAAGGAAAGGAAAGGAAAGGAAAGGAAAGGAAAGGAAAGGAAAGGAAAGGAAAGGAAAGGAAAGGAAAGGAAAGGAAAGGAAAGGAAAGGAAAGGAAAGGAAAGGAAAGGAAAGGAAAGGAAAGGAAAGGAAAGGAAAGGAAAGGAAAGGAAAGGAAAGGAAAGGAAAGGAAAGGAAAGGAAAGAAAAGGAAACGGGATAAAAGTAGAGAAGAGCTAGGATGGTAGACGAGAGTAGCTCAGTTCATCTTTTTTATCATTTTCATCTTTTTTACATGCAATATTACTTCAAATTCGATACTCTGCTACGTTCCGCCATTGGTAAAGGATTACTGTGAGAATTTCGTCAAGACAAGGAGGAAGTCTATAATAATTAATTCATGTTAGTCTAGGTATGCTGAACCCGATAATCAACCCTTTACAATGGGTTAATTTGATGCCTACCGAAAGGACTGAATTTATGGGACGGATAAATTTATTATTGATGTGATGAATATACATTGTGTTATTTATAAGATGCGACATAGGGTTTCCACGACTTTTTGACATCAAATCTACCATAGTATTTGAAAATGAGAATTGGAGAGTGTTTATTTTTGCCCAAAATGCATAAAAACATTTGTCCTCGATACTGATCATGCTGATCACACAAAAAAGTCACTGAGATTCAATTCAGGACCTATTTGTGGTAGGTTACCTCGATTTATTGTGCCGGACTATTTATCAAAACGATTTTGACCAAAAAATAAAAAAATACCGGAAACATGAAGAGTTTATTTCTAAATAACAACCTGTAGTTTTATATTTACGTGGAAACATCAGCATTTTTCGGTAGATTTATGTTCACTTTACTTCCGACACCCCATTAGTATAATATAGAAAGCAACGAAGACGTATTTTCTTATATATATGTTCATAAAGTATTCCATTTAAAAATAGTAACAAAATATGTTTAGAGCCGCTAGATGCGGAAGGGCGTGGAATACCCCAGTAAATTTATTATGACGCTTAAGATTTTAATGCAAACATCTAGACATTCTTACAAGTGAGACATTTAAAGAGCTTCAGACACGAAATTATAATGAATTACTCATTTTTTATTACAAATAATCATTTGTTATGGAGTAAAAATAGTTTTATTTCCCTGTACAGGGTTGTAAGAAAAACTTTTCCAGAATTTTGACGATACTTTTTTGGGAAAAGTTTATCAATTAAGGGGGCTTTAGGGGGGAAGCTCCCAAACATCAGGTTTTGTTCAGCCTAAGCCTCGTTGAGTGACTGAAATACCGAATTGGGTTGGTAAAACTACCTGAATCCCTGACGAAAATAATTAAAACGGTAGCAATTGCCAGAGGACTAATTTACCCTAGAAATTGAATCCGGAACATTTAGTCAAGAATGTATTCTCTCTAGAACGATAACAATTAGCAATAGAAATGAAACATTATTATAAGTAGATCCTTGAGAAGATACCCTGTAGCATTTTTAAGCAGTATAATCTCATCACATTCCGATGTTGTGCTAGCTGGGAACTGTTCCATTAGCGGTATCTCGAACTTTCTGTATATTTCAACGTAGTTGAACTCTAGAAGCACCTAATACTCTAGATTTATCGATATTATTAGAAACTTTAGCGTAGCGGAGTTGCTGTTTTGTACAATTGTTCGGTTAAGTATTTTAATGCAGCTTGTTGGTTTCCGTTGTTCTTGGATCTAGTTCACCCATTATTCTTATTCGTACTACGTAAAGTATGTTGGTTAATTCAAATAAAAAGATACTTTTGAACTTCTGTTATAAATTATATAACATTAAACTGAATATAATGACAGTTGACGTTTGGTGGGAGAAGTCATCTTCACACTGGAAACATTCCACAGTTTTCTGTGCTCAAGATTATTAAAACAAAGGTCAGTTTGCAACTTATCTAAGTTTGGAATTGCCGATGGTTCCATAAAAAAACAGCTGTACAACCTTACCAATTTTGTATCTAGAATGATTTTATGAAGAATCAAGTCCAACGTAGATTGAACAATCATCTAGAGTTGGGAAAAATACATTAAAAATAATAGTTGCAAACTAGGGACCTATTATTGGCCTTGAAGCGTCAAAAAAGAGGGCTCAAGGTCAAATTTCTAACTGAATATCCCACACTGATAGTGAAATAGAATGAAATTAACATCTAGACAATAAAATTTAGTTTTTAGTCACATATTCGGCATGGAGACAAAAAAATTCTAGCGAATATGTACGACTTAATCCAGAATAAATTCACTTTCTAACTGCCAATTCTTTTTTACTGCATCCTTGGAAATTCTTTCAGTATTGAAAACGTCGCTCTTGAAACTTTAACCGAGTTTCGGATATATTTGAATGAATTCACCAAATCGGTAAAAACATGGGGTAGCTGAAAAGTCACAAGAAAACAAATGATAATGTATTAGAATCTTGGGACAGAGACAGAATTGAAAAGGAAAAACAAATCTACGTTAGCAACTTTTTTTCAACGCGATTGAATATAATTTTACTAAGGCAAGCCAATTTTCGTGAAAAACTGGAATTGATTCTTCAGGAATAACATCCATTTTCGTTATTTTTAACAGGACAGATTTTATTAGAGAAATATGACATGTTAATCGATCGGTTGTACAAAAAATTACATATGATTGTGAGAAAGAAACACTTTTCGCGACGTGGCAATGCTCATACTGTGTCAAATATCACTCTCATTACATCAAATGTCACCACGCCATCTAGTGGACGTTTTTCGAGCTCATGATAGTGTAGTGTATCTACTTTGATGCTTGATTAAGTTAAGTTTCCGCGAGTGCTTGGGTTTATTCGATACAGCTATAATTTTTTTACGTTCACTTCCTGAATTTTTTTTTTCATTCTTTAGATTTTTTTTGTTTCACAATGGACGAAATCCTTTTCCTGTAGGTATTGAATGGGAAATTACAATGTAGGACTAGGGAGGACGAGCTTTTTTCCTTAATCTTGTTCGAAAAACCTTTCCGGTCGTATTAACTTTGCTCCTTATAAATTTTTAACGATATCTTAACAGTATCCAGTTTTTTATTTCAAACGTACTACTCAAGATTACTTGGGGCAAATTTAACTTGAAAGGGTGAATGTAGGCTCACAACACTTAGGCCACATGTGATCCGTTGTACATCATCATCGTCCATCCTGTCCTTCCCAGGAAGGTGGACGAGTGCCACTAGGAGACATCTTTTTTTATATCGGCAGGTGTAGGCCAAGACTCATCGAATGCACACTCTTTTATTGACGATAGTTCCGGACACTCGCATAAGACAGTTTCATCTTCCTGTTCACACATCCTACATAGAGATGTGTCCACTAGCTCCATAGTATGGAGGTAATTCCTCACTTGACAGTGGCCAGTCAAAAATCCTACTGTTAAACGTCGAGTTTTCTTGCTCATCGCCGAATATTCCTTCGACGCCAGCTTCCCAGGGTCGCCCAGGGTGATCAAGGCAAGACTGCATCCTTTGATTATGGGATTGAGCATGGGTGTAACGTTTGGCTAGTTCGAAATCGTCAGGCTGTAGGTGTCACTGGGTCCTGAAATTTTTATCCCAGTCGCTTCCCTGGATAAAGAATCGGCAATTACCTTCACTCCTGTCGTACCCTATAACCCACCTCAGGATAATATTGTTATCTGCCGAGGCATTAACTAAATATTGGTGGCACTCTAGTACTAGCCCCGATATAACACGTTGTCTGTTCAAGGCTTGTCTACTATCAGTGCAGATTGTTATATTTTTGCAATAAATTCCTCGTTTCTGGGTAAAAATGGGCGGAAAAAAGTAGGGTTTTTCCCAAACAGTTTCCAGAGTGATGGACCTCAGTTTGAAATCTTATTCCTTTGTTTAAAAGCATCAAAGTTATAATTTCTTTTGAAAGAATACCATCAATAAAGAAGTGTACAAAATAAAGCTATGACTTCAACTCCATCGTAATACAAAAATTCTAGTTTTGCCGGAAATGTCGTGGCGTTGTTGTGAGACCGACGTTCGACTACGAACGAAAAAATTACAGAAGATAAATAATATGCGGTGAAGTGGAAGTCACGATAAAGAATAAATAAAGACAAAAATAAAAGTAAAACAGCAGACATGACGTTTGCACAAAGGAGATTTGATTCGGTTTCATTTGGTTTATTTCAGATATCATACACACAAGAAAAGAGGTTTCTCGACAGTCGTCGAAAATGTTTTACTTTTAAAAACCGTCGTTTTATTTATCATTTAAATTGTGCAAGATAATTTTGTTTGGTGGAGAAAAATTGTTGGAAACGTGGCTGTATCTTCCAAACTAAAATGTTTACAATGAATTACAAAAAGGAAAAAAATCTGAGAACACAGCGCCGTTCTATATCTTGTTGAACAGTGGTGGGCATTGTGGAGGGGTCTGTCGGCATTGGAGAACTTCGTAAATTTCTCATATACTCACACCCTGTGTATGTGTACTTTTCTAGTCTAGTACAGACCAGGTAAAAATTGTAATATCTGGTATTTTAGCTATTTTTTATTTATTTAATATTTCTTTATAAATTTTGGTACGAATAATATACCTATATCCAAATTAAACCCAAAAAAATATTATTGAATTATATTTCTATCTAGAGTAGAATATTTATGCAAAAAAACCGATTTGAGCATTCGGAGGTAAAAATTAATCATAACTTTGAAAAAACTCCATTTAAAGTTTCAGAAAAAACGGGGAAAAGGTACTCTAAATCCTAGTTACTCAAATTATACACCACCGTCTGATAACAAAAATAATATAATACTCCGCATCCATTTTTTAATGACTTGGTACACTTCCTGCGTACTAATGAAGTTTTTAACAAAATTTTCACCAAGAATTCGGGATCTTCGTTATACTATCGAAAATAAGCTGGTAATGGAAAAGAACGTAATTATTTATTCTTACAACGTAAAACTCATTCGAGATAAAATGAGCTCCGAATGTTTAATTGAAATTCAAATGAACATTTCATTATACCGGGCGTTACTTTATTCAACACGACTCCACCCCAAAGAGCTCTCTGTAAATAATTAATTTTGGCTTGATTACAGAATTAAGGCCGGTTTCATAATTTGATAGTTAAAGTGCCTTTAGTAAAAGTAGACTTTATCTTAAAGTATTCTTTAAGACGACTTTTAAATATTTGCTTCTCATAAGTAGCACCTTAATTATTTTAATAAAAGTAGCATTTAGCTAAGTTGGCAACCCTGAAATTTGTTTTTCTCTACCTTAGACACTATTTAATTTAGTTATCTAACCTAAAATTATTGCTTTGGTGATCAAAAAAGACAGCATCATCATATCTTTCAAAGTGACAGTTTCTCTTTGAATAATTTTTTATTCTTCTCAAATAAATCACTTCGTCATCGAATGATGAACTAGAGCTGGAAGAACTATCAAGCATGTTCATAATTTTTTCGTGAAGTATTTAGCCTGGTTGTCAAAAAATATGGAGAAAACTGGGTTATGTCTGCTTTAAAGCCACTTTATCTTCTGTAAAGTTTAGAAATTCGCACTTTAAGTTAGGTTAGGTTAGGTTTGTGGTGAGTGGGTCAATAAGGCCCTCCACTGCGACTCACAAGAGTCTATTGTGGATCACACCTATTCAAATTTCATCAAATAGATTCAGCTTCTTAACAAAGCCAATTATTTTATTTGGTGAATGATATTTCAGGTCCGAGGGCGAGAGAGAGACCCTGCCAAACATCAGATACCTGATTCTAGCCGCGGCGGGGCAGGCACAAATTATATGCTCTGCTGTTTCATCATTTTCTAAACAAAGACGGCAAGTCGGATCTTCCGACAGTCCAAGTTTTAACATATGATGATTCAGATGACAGTGGCCTGTTAAAAGGCCTGTTAGACAACGTAGGTCATGCCTGCTATGGTCCAACGTTTGTTTGGAGACATACTTCGAAGGATGTATAGCACTTTAAGTTAAAGGAAACTATATGCACTACTTTATCTTGAAGCACGATTATGAGACCACTTTTTCAACATTAAGCCAACTTTAATATTTAAAGGCACTTTTAGTTGATTATGAAACTGGCCCTAACAGAATGATGAAAATTTTAAACTAAAATCAACAAATTTGTGATACAAATAACAGTGGCTAGAATTCCGCCGGCCAAAATGTGAATTCAAAATTTTATATGACATATCTAGATGAGATTCGCTGTAAATGTCATAATTTACGCAAACGCAGTCACAGCAAATGGAACTCGGACGTAATTTTTGAAAAAAATAATTTTTAGTCAGCCCTAAACATAATTTGGGTATCAAATGTCAGCCGTCCGACTTACTCACGCGTTTAAGTTGTGCCCAACAGCTGAACCTTTATACCCTTTCCCCTGCTATCTACTCCCATTCCAGAACCTTCGTTTCTTCTAGTTTGTCTTTCCGTTTCGTTTGTCTTTCGTCTGAGTCCTTGTGAATTTTCATAGAGCAGGGAGTTTCATCGAGGTGCAGTGCCAAAAACTGTCTTCAAAGGTCTTATCCAGTTTTAGCAGTCTGGAGGTGTCTTTGTGTAAGCCTTCATTTGAGGTTAGATTCTCTCATTGGGCTTATTAATATTTCGAGTAATTGTGCTTCAAATGGTCTATGGTTTTGTGTTCTTAAGTGTCTTCAAACGTAGACTGTCAAAATGCTTTCATTAATCACAAAATATACCTCTTCAAGAAAGATATCTTTTGTTTTGGTAATGTGCGAGACCATTAAATACAAATCGAGAACATCTAAAAGATTCACTCATATACTTTTATCGATGTCTACTGTGGTGTAACGGAAAAAATTTAACGTTAATATTTTACACCCCATAGGAAACGATAAACTTCCATCTAGATATTTCTGGATCATTTAATCCATCAACTGACAATAAAAAAAATGGTATTGTGCTCAGAGCTTACTGAGGATTGATACAAACTGTGGAAAATGTTCGGGGACCATTCAGCATCGGAAAAATTTGTAAAAGCCGTGTAACTATTGGAAAACATTCGAATGATCATCGCAATTTTATTTAACAACATTGATAGGATCATTTTCCAACAATTATGGACTAATTATTTGTGATTTGAAAAAATAGCTTGAAGAGTTGATAATATTTGTTGCTGTATAGTTGATAGTTTTTAACATAAATTCAATATAAATATAAAAATAGACTCAACTCTAATTGAAAAGGTACCAATCATCTTGAAAGGGACACCAATTGCATGAACAAAAGGATATCGTTAAAAAGAAGACGCTCTGTTTTGAGATCCTTTTCAGGTCAATGTATATATGAGGATAGACGAACTAATTGGTTTTTTTCTTTCTTTCATACACAGTCTCGTTAATCCGTTGAACGTCACCTTCAAAATGGTTTTTTTAAGTAGTTGACAAAAAAAATACTGTGGGATTGTTACATATAATTACGTTTTTTATTTAGATTGGATTCCAGAACACACTGGAATCGGAGCAAATGAAATAGCAGATGAACTAGCAAAAAGGTGAACAGAAACACCTTTATGGGTGACCGAAAAGATCGTAGATCTGACCATTAGAAATATCTAGTAGGGATTATACAAACAATTATACTTCTGGGTAAATAAAACCTGTTTAAAATAAAAGCACAAATCAGAAGTGGCCTGAATAGTCATCTGGAAGAGCTCAAAATAGCGGAGGAAAAAGAAAGGAATGTAGATTCTGTGATATTGAAGATGGAACCTCACTCTGCTTCTACATACAAATTATTATTTCCAACCAAATGGCTTGAATTTAATAACAGTACTAAAAAAATATGCACAGACAATATGTATTTATGTATGTATGCATTTTTTGGGGTAACATTCGCTGAGACCTGAAAGATCTATTGTGCCCCCTTACTTCTACTTGGTTTCTGAGGAGAGTCTCTAAAACTAGTAGCTCCTTTAGTCCTATTTCCCGGAGGAATTTGCAAGCTTTAACTTGAGTAAATGCTCCTCTTCTATCTAGTAATCTCCCATCTACTGTGCTCTAGGATTCTGGAGTGCTGTGCAGTTGGAAAGTATGAGTTTTTTCAGGCGACAATGTCCCGTTAGGATCCCTGTTAAAACTCTCAGCACAGTTTTACTTCGACTTATGCATTCATACGATCTCAAATATTTGATTGTCCAATCCCTACTGGATCTTTTCAATGGTCAGATCTTCTCTTTTTTTCGGCTTAACCTATTTCTTCCAGTATTACATTGGGGCTGATTCCGCAAAAGGGTTTAGGCCCCCAGAAAGGTATTTAGTCTCCCTCCTTACTAGTCCATCTTCAATTTCATTTACTTCCATTCCAGTGTGTCCTGGAATCCATAAGTAAAGTAACTATATTGTTCTCGCCTAGTTCATTGAGTTTGTCTAGGCATTCCTATACCATCTTGGAACCGATTACACAAGAGCTCAGTGCTTGATGGTTGCTTGACTGTCATTATGATAATATTTTGTCCTCTGTATCTTTTATCAATATTGATCTGGGCGTGGATTTTCGCTTGAAAGATACCTGGGGTTTTTCACAAGCTTTCGGAGTGTTTGGCACAGACAATAAAAGCCTAACCTACTATCGATTATTTCAATCAGACTTTTGTTGTTACAACACTTTCACACCATTAAAATCTCAAACTTATTAATTCAAAATCACCAAAAGCAAGCGTCGAAACTCGGGAATATTTTCCGATAAATTTGAATGGATTATTGAAAAAACAGCGAAAGCGTTACCTCCGTAAACCACTCTTCCGTCGATAATAAACTAGGCCGGTTACTCTATCAGGTAAGCAAACATTTCTTTCCTCTCATTTTGCTGTAGGGATTCCGCTTTCCGTTTTTCCACCAAAGTTTTTAGCAATAAAATTACAATGAGACTTTTTTTATAGCCACTCCCGATAGAGAATGTGAGAGATTCAAGAGACTGAGGTTGTCACATTTATTTTTATTTTGGTTACCAATTGCGTTGAATTGGGAAATTTATTTTCCAGCATTAGAGTTTGACTATTCACTCATATCTTTTATTTGTAACCATTCTAAAGTTGATTATATACAGCGGCAGTCACCCAGTAATCGATTTTGTGCGTAGTTGACATAATAAGGTTAATACGTCAGATGTCGTGAAATTGGAGCATTATTAGGCATTACGAAGACCACAATTCTGGAAATTTCACTTCAAAAATTACCTGCGAAAAGTCTAATTTCAAACCAGTTTGAAGCGGGAAACACAATTGTCAATCGCGACCGAAGTGAATATACTTACGAAATGTCACGTACTGTTGTATTAAGAAGTAATATCACGGTCACCATTTTGGAATTGAGATTGTGTGTTGAATTATCAGCTTGTTCTGTGTTCGTGCAAACAAATATCTATGATTCGACGAATTGTTAACCAAGTTAGGGATAGCGACAACAACCGCGTCATGTAAAACGTATTTCGACGTGGTATGATTGCCTTCTATTCATGCCAACTCTGAATATTGCCTTTAACCACAGCGTATATTTTAGTTGGTAGAGTTTGTTCAACCATCCTTTGCCGTTACGTCATAATCTGTGACGTATTTTGCCGTTTTACGTTTGTCTTATATCAGTTGAAAGTTATTTTACACTTAACCTCAAAATTATAATCAATAATGACATATTGTTGAAGGCTGAATGTTGAATTGTTCACAAAATACGACAATTGTCAGAAGTAACAAATAAAAATTCCGTTTTATCTATTCCATTAATAAGAAATCCAGATGAACAATGTGTGACGTAACGGTAAAGGATGATTGAACAAACTCTAGCTAATAAATTGAAATTTAGAATTAATTACAAGAAAGTAATGACAGTTATTAAAAATTTAGGGTAGTTATCGACACAATTTTATGCAACACACAATCCTTCTGGTTTTTATGCAAAACAATTAACAATGAAGCGTATATGGTGTTGCATATGCCAAAAGCAGATTTACAATAATTAAGTCGTCTAGAGTCTATAGACAATCCCCGTATACTCTGATATATTTATTGCATTGCTTTATACATATATACACCAAATTGGAATTCATACATGTCTGATTCCGTGCGTCGTTCACTTTGAATTCAAATACCGCACGTAGCAGATGAAATCATTGATATTTAGCGATGTCGGCAAAGGGATAACAAAAATCCTGATTAGTTTCGTAATTATGGTATTTTGAAATCAACACCATGCAATAACAGACATTTAAAATGACTGCGAAAAATGTTTGTCTAAATATTAATGGCCGTTTGCACCAATTGATATTTAAGTAGACTTAAAGTTAAGTGGCGCTTTAGGAAAGTTTTGCTTTGCACCATGAACAACTTGTCATTTAAAGCTGCACCTAGCTAAGCTTAGAAAATCGCTCGCTTAAACTCCACTTATGGACACAGGTGACAGCTCCCAGCTGACAGCATGCCACGTTCTCTGTACGTAATTTCTCTGTCGCGTCTATTTGAAGTGAACATTACAAGCTCTTGCACATATTCTGTCGTGACCACCTCTTACTAGCAGAATCTTTAGAGGACTAGGAAATAACCATGACAAGGTCAATCACTAAGGCAATATATAAATTAAAATTGCGTTGGAAACAGCTTGTTATGGAGAATCTACAAAATTATTGATCATTATAAAGTTTGTACAAAATAAATTGCGAAAGATCGTTCTTGTTGGTCGTCCTTGGCGATCTCTTCCTTTGATCATCATTTTCGACAAACTTTACGAGGTGAGATTGTTTTTAAAGAGATTTCTTATACGATATCGACATAATAAGAAAATATATTTTCCTTCAGGTTTATATTTAATATAATTAGAATATATACGTTTGTTTCTAAAGAAAAAAAATGCCAAGCTTAAATTTCAAAAATGGGTAAGAGGTTGAATTTTAAATTCAAAGTCCATAACCAGGATATACCAAATGGAAATGCATTAAAGATAAGTGTAAAGCTTTTACACTTACATTGGGTGAACCGCTTTATAACGAGTTTGAATGAGAATTTGTGCCACATGTAAAATATTATTTAACAAAGGAAAATCATAAGCTTCATAAAGCTGTGAGCGATATAATAGGGAAATAGTGAGAAATAAGCAGATTATCAATTTTGCAAGTTTAACTCGTTGTTGGCGCTCTACGATGTTTTACAGGAAATGCAGCTCAATATTTACAGGCTTTTTTGTAGTTCCCTTTGCGTCACAATAGATGAAACTTTGATGATTAACAGCAGATGGCAACATGGCTTACTACTCAACATCAGATGAAGTCTATAGAAATCTTTTTGTCTGCAGCACAATACTCCACAGCAATTAAATCTTTATTATTCATCTTTCTCTTTCTCTAAGTGACGGAATCTGCATTTGGAGGATTCTGTGAACCAAATCATCTGCGTGATTCGTTACCTTGGTGTAGAATTATATTCAATTCCTTTTTCGTTTTATTTAGTTTGTTTCGGAATCGATGTTATGTATAAATGTATGTTCGACATGTTTTAAAAACGTTACCTACCGTCAGCGTGCTTTTCACCAATATTGTGTTACACATTTTGCTGTAGGCTTGAAAATGTTTGAATATTTCGCTCGGTCGTATGTGTGACCGAGAAGGATTTATAAGTTAAAGTTAACCAAGGATGCATTGATAATTTGCCACATCCTATGTATAATAATGAATATTATTTAATGTCATTTCTTGAGCACGTAGGAAGAAAACAAAACTCTACTTTTTACCCATTTTAAGGCTTTAAAAAAAGCTTTCTTTACAAATGATGGAATATATTTCTTTTGATTTTAATTGATTTTTATTTTGCTTTCAGGAGTAGTTTCACTGCACCTAGTCGACTTGAGGATACCGAGTCACGCGGTTCGGAATCAAAGTGCGAAACTCGAGTGCCATTTTGAACTGGACGGCGAAACGCTTTACTCCGTCAAGTGGTATAAGGACGGAAACGAGTTCTACCGTTACGTCCCGCGCGACATGCCTCCTACACAAACTTTTCCGCTTCCTGGAGTTTCAGTCGATGTAAGTAGATGAATATGTTGCTCTACACTATAAATATTTCTTATTAGTTTAATCACAAATCGTATTTTATTCTATAAAAACAGTAGAAGTTTGTTTAAGTTGATTTCATTCATTTCCTGTTATAATAATTAATGCTCTTCCTGAAGTTAGGGCCATTTTGTTAAAAAAAAGGTTACCAAATTCCATAACTTGATTTATAAAAAAAAACCTGGAATATTATAATGTTAGGCGAGTGCCCCAGTGAAATTCCCGTATGAAACGACTATGACTCCTCCGCTCAATAGTCGAGAACCCTCCAGAGACTACCTATCCCGCGCCCTCCCTATTGTCGAGAGATTTCTAGAATCATACCTCACGCGCGACATAAATAGACGAGCATTGCTGCACAGATAATAGTCGTCATATAGTCATATAGATGGACAGTTAGTGTTTATACTGGAAAGTAATCGCGCATCGATAAAGTGTTTATTAAGTGAATCTCATATAAATTAAGTAATTGTAAATATAAATTAAAATAAACGTTACATTGGTACCGCAGGGTCGGTAGTCTCTGGATGCTTCTCGACTATTGAGCGTAGGAGTCATAGTCGTCTCATACGGGAATTTCACTGGGGCACTCGCGTTACAATAACATATCAAACATGTAACTAGAAAACAAACTTTTGCAAATGGCAATTAACTACAGCTCCTGCTGATTCTTTTGAGCTTGAACTACCACTGATTTTTTATACATAAGAGGGGAAGTAGGGAGAACGGAAGCACTTTGGAGTAGTGGTGCAAAGATACAAGCCAACCCAAACGTATGAATGAATAAAAGGATGAACGATTATATTTTCTAGTTTTATATGTCTACATCTCGTTTTTATACACTAATATAATTCATTCTTTTCCTCAACTAAAATGTCAAGTGTTAAGCGAAAATAAACAAATGTTATATTATGAATCAACAAGCGTTTCCACCTAAATGGCGAAAGAAAAAAAGGAAAAACCATCCCATTATATCAACAAAAGCTTCCGGGCTTTTTTCGAAAAATTCTTTCTTTGTAAGACGGCGGCGCTGTATGTATTGGCGGCTCTTTAATTATATGGAAATGAATCACTTTTGGAATTCGCTATCTTTTAAAGAGGCGGCTTCTTTTCCGAGCGTGTGGTTTCGCTAAATTTTGATTTATGCATGGAAGAAAACTTTTCAACAAAACATAAAGATAATTTACAGTCAAAGGTTGGCCTTAGATCGACTTGAAAACGTACTTAAAATTATATTTTCATCAAAACCGTCTGGAAAACGTATTTACGACCTTAGTTCAAATGAAAACGTCTTGAGTTATCTCGGTCTCACCCAACATTTATACCCTTCATAAGCACGTATGAAATTAGCAACAAAATTTACTTGCTTTTTATGGTAACTAGATGAATTTCAGTCTATACAATAAGTATTGCAGCCGAACTAACGACACTGGTTCCATAAAACGGTTAAATATTCTAAAAATTTTTATAGTATATTAAGACATTAAGGCCGGAAGTGAATCTTACCAAAACCGAAAGTTGTAAGGGTAGATCCGATAAGAATATCTGTATATATAACATCTGATATTTTCTGAACAACCAAACATTACAATCTCACCCTAAACTAGGTTAAGTTGGGTTAGGTTTGTGGTTAGTGGGTCAATAAGGCACTCCAATGCGACTTACAAGAGTCTATTGTACCTTAAACCTTGTCCAGGTATAAATACTGATATTTCAGCTACCCCCGTAGAAGCAACTCCTGGTTAATGCCTACCAAAATTGTTTGCTGGGTTGGTATTTTATTTCATCACCTCCAAAATCCTTATTGGTTATAATAGCTATGCATTGGATGGTCCAAAGATCCAGTTCAAGTTCCTGAGCAGTTTGAACAACCCAAAACGAAACCATTCTTATGTAGATAGCTTCATAACGGTTTCACACCATATGAAAATCGTATTTATTGAAAGTTTTTATGAAAAATTCTGTTCATAGTAAAAGAATGTGCATCCTCTAATACTAAACAAACAATGATAAAGCTCACGTGATATACAAAAACGGAATTGAGCAATAAGAACGAATGGGATCCAAATACCATTACTAGACTTGGAAAGAATGCCATTCAATACAATATGAGCAATAAGAGCAACTGGGATGGGAATGTTCGGGCCAGGTACCAAATACTCTGAGAGCTTGGACAAAACCTCAGGTATCTTTCAAGCGGAAATCCACGCCATAAGAAAGTGCGCCCAGTTCAATATTGATTAAGGATACAGAAGACAAGGGATTTTTATAATGACGGATAGTCAAGCAGCCATTAAAGCACTGAGCTCATGTGCAATCAGTTCCAAAATGGTGTCGGGATGCCTAGACAAACTCAATGAACTAGGCAAGAACAATATACTACTATGGATTAATATGGATTCAAGGACACACTGGAATAGAAGGGAATTGAATAGCAGATGAACTATCAAAGAGGGGGACTGAAATACCTTTCTGGGAGCCTGAACCCTTTGCGGAATCAGCCCCAAAGTAATAGGTGAAGCCGAGATGAAGAGAAGATCTGATTTGAAAGATCTAGTAGGTTTTATACAATCAAAGATTCTTCTAGGTGACTACAACCTGTTGGGATCAAATGAGTGCATAAGTCAAAGTAAAACTGCGCTAAGAGTTTTAACAGGGATCCTAACTGCCTGAATAAGCAACTAAAAAAGTTCAAAATAGTGGAGAAAGAAAAATGCAGATATTGTGGCATGGAAGAAGAAACCTACATCCACATACTTTCCAACTGCAGAGCACTCCAGAATCCTAGAGCACAGTACCTGGGAGATTACTGGAAAGAAGAGGAACATTTACTTAAGTTGAAGCCTGCAGATATCCTGAAATTTCTCCGGGAAATGAAACTGAAAGAAACTAAGTAGAAGTAAGGGGACACAATAGATTTTTTAGGTCTACATACAATATACAAATTTCTAAGAGTTTTATTAATTTTGTAGAGCAGTTTATAAAAATTTAGTTAGTTTTTGTCTCTTTTAACCGCTTGTAACTTATAATTCACCAACGTATCTACATCTGCTGCTTTTTTATTATATCTCCCACATTTTCGGAATCCTTTGATCCGCATAATGTTTTTTTAAACGTACGAAATGTATGGATATTTAATACTCCGGAAAGAAAGTCGTTTTCAATACGGCGGTATTAAAAGTTTGTCCATGAACCTTAATAATTTCCGGGTTTAATCCCAGCGTGGGCTATCGCCATAAAATTAATAGTATTATCCATTATACAAAATTGGCCAAGTTAGCCATGGTGTACAAACAGTAAATCGTGCCTTATGTGCGTTTTAATGCCAGTAGCCGGCAGTGGACACAATAATTAAATTAAAACTAGTCGAGTGACGAAGTGCATTTTTAACGTCGCTCGGGAAAGTACGTTTTTAAATTATGTAATAAAATTAAGAAGTTTAGTCAATTATGAATTTTACAAGCTCTATCTGTTTTATAAAACTTAAAACGCTGGTATCGTTGGCGAAAAGTTTTTAAATAATATCGACATGAAAATAGTTATAACCACTTTACTTAAAATAAAGTTAGTTTCAATTTTCCACGCTTTAATTCATTTAAAAAGATTTGAGCTGGAAATATTTTTAATGAAATACTGATTTGATTGTCGAAGCCCCACTAGATCTTTCCAATGGTCAGAACTTCTTATTTCCTCAGTTTTGCTTTTTCCAACAGTGTTTCAGTCCCTTTCTTTTGTATCTGTATCTATAGAGTAGAGTGGGTGGGTGTAGGCTCACAGCACTTAGGCCACATGTACATCCTCCCGAGGAATAATCCTCCTAGATCATCGTCCATCCTGTCCTTCCCAGGAAGGTGGACAGGTCACTAGGAGACATCTTCTGTATATCAGCAGGTGTAAACCAAGACTCACCGAACACACACTCTCTTATTGACGATAACTCCAGACACTCGCATTAAACATGCCATGCAAATTCATCTTCCTGTTCACACATCCTGCATAGAGGTGTGTCCACAGTCTGGAGGTGTTTCTTCAGTTGACAGTTGCCAGTCAGAAATCCTACTGTTAATTGTTTGGTTTTTCCTGGTCATCGCCAAATATTTCTTCGGCGCCACCTTCCCAGGATCGCCCAGGGTGATCCTGGCAAGATTGCGCATCCGTTGTTTGGTTAATTAAAATTAAACCCACTCCATTAAATAGTATTTGAAAAAAACAAAGATTTTAACTCATCAATCTTCATTTATTCTGAATAGGTTTTAAAATCCAAGACTACTCATTTCACCCATTCCAACGCGAGTAATCAATCGCAATCCAATCAACTAAAAACAGTTCTACCCCAACTACAAAGTAAGGTTATGGTGCTTTCTCCAACTGAACTATTTTTCCACCAATAACATCGCAATAAGGAGATTTGCGTTCAATCAATATAATATACTCTTTTATAAATACATTTTGCTCATCAAATAATTCACAAACAATATTAAATACCATTAACTAGGTATTAAGATGTGAAAACCCTTTCCTCTAAATCTAAAACAATCCCTGTGTGTGTGTAGCATGTTTTGCGGTGTTGTCTCGGATGGACCTAACCTTATTACCTCCGTCTCCAATTTTATGTGCTTGTCTGTGAATACCGAGCAAGATTCATGTTTATAGTGAGGGAGAGTTTCGTCGGTATTTGATTTATTTTGGTCAGCAATAAAATTTCTGCTGAATCTGTAATGGTATCAAGCCATTTTCGAAGAATGCGAAACTCTGAATTACATTTCTATATATATGTTCGACAAGACACATACTAGGGGTGGAGTGATTTTATTAGGGGTCGATAAGTGTTTCTGCAATTGATAAATTGTGTTTTTGCTGAAAAGACAAGACTTCGACAAGGTATGAACAGGCAGAATGGAGTTAATAACCTTCCAAACTTACATTTTATACTTATATTTTTATTTTTTCAAGTAAAGTTTGCGGTATAGAGTAATAAATAAAAGAGAGATGTTGAACGTGTAGCGTTTTGTGGTACTAGCGCCTACCTTGGCTACTGGTATGAACTAGCATTCAAGGCACGCGCTTTTTGAATTTGGAAGTTTTCAGCATACGCGTAATATTGTATTAGTAGGAGTAGGAGAAAAAAAAACTCTGCTAGTGAGAAATTACTATTAAAACAACATTTTTCATAAAATAAAATATCGAAAATACCACAACAACAGTCAATAAAAATAAAATAAGAACAAACAAACAAATAATCCACACTTAAACACCAATCTAACTGGAGACATCTTGAAGCACACACGAACAATGTTAAGAAATACCACTTTTTCACATAACTAGAACTTTTAGCAAATTTTCCTTATTGTCTGCAAAAAAAAAACAAGAAAATGAAAAATATTGTTTCCATTATTTTACTTTTTTAACTTACCTATGATGAGTTATAATAAATCCTATAATAATAATAGGTGCCAATGTTAAAGATAATCAATTTATATGGAAAAAGACCAATAATAATTAAATAAAAATAGATATCATATAGAATGTTCAGAAGTAACTATATGTGACTAAGCTCAAATTGAAATGATATTGACATATTGACAATTTTCGTGTGGTTAGAGGCGGGGTTTGTTAGTTCAGTTAGTCGCTGTGATGCGCCATACTCAACTGGCTGCGCACAAACGTTGTGCCAGCTTCTTCCACATATTTTAAAACCTCTCTTCTATTTATTACTCTATGGTTTGAGGTGAGTAAGATTTTTCGCGTTTGGAAGCGAATAAGAAAGATTCTGTCACTTTGATGGCGGATCAAAGTGAGCTAAATCTTCGTTTTGTTTGTCCACATTACAAATTTGTATTACTCCAAATTTGATAAATCTCTTCAAGCCAATGTTTGTACGAACTGTATATGTTTGTATCCGTTGCCACATAATATACAAGGTAAACATTTGGCTTAACGGGCGAAACATCTACCTCGACCATTGTGTACTTACATAATTTTAACAATATATACTTTAAGAAACGTTTATGAAGACTGGGTGTATGAAAAAGTTGGTAAAAAAAGAAAAAGCAACAATAAATGTGTCAGGTCAACAAGCACCCAGAACTTATGCTTCTTGTTAAAATATTAGTGATTTTTTTTTAAAATTTTCGGAAAAACTAGATGCCCTTATGGTATTACTCACGATTTTAGTTGGACTCAAGAAAATCTTGATACTTTATTCATTGTGCTGGGGATTTTCTCAGTGTATGGTTAGTGAGAGTTGGAATAGAATCTAGCTGTACAATGTACATCCAGAACCCTTAAATTAGATGTACCGTTTAAATCGTAGCTCTATGAAAATTTGTATGAAGGCTAAGCGGAAAAAAAATTTAATGGAAGGAACTGGCAAAGAGAGAGCTAGACTGAAACTCTATAAATGTAAATTTAAAACCAGCGGCAATCTACCATTTTTCCAGTTATATCAGAAAGAGTAGTTAAACAAGAAAGTCCGTGAAATAACTAATAATGATCTGCATTTTCAACTAGAAAGAGACGTGAAACATTTCCCGAGTTAAAAAAGAAACATTTTTATTTTAATTGAATATGTTTTAGCCAACTTTGAAAGGTATTCGGTTATTAGTTCAACTGTACTCTGCTTGCGAAAGTTATTATTACTTTTACGTTTGATTAAAGCTAAAAAACTTTTTGTTTGAGAACTAATTGGAAATTTTTCCAATTTTGTAAATTCAGAATCTGCTTGAAGTGTTTTTTTTTTCATGTACAAATTCTTTGTTGGTATTAGTCCCATTTTTACTTAATTTTCCATTATTTAATCAAGTCGTTGTGAAAGTTTTCCGAGATTACCAGAAGAAATTAAATAATATTCTCTTGATGAGAAGTGAGTAAGCTAGTCATATAAAAAATCTTCATATTTTACTGGTACCTATTCCTTTAGAATATCTTTCTCTTTAAACATTAATTTCTACTTGAAACCGCTCAAGAATTATATCCGCCAATACATGCTTTTTCCGCCTTTAATTTCTACAAAAACAAATACCTTTATTTCTCTCTAATACTTTTTGTTAAAATTGCATCTAGAGGCAACAAACTCACGCAAAATGATCTAAAGATATCTTTATCAATTTTATAGTAGTAGCACAAGAACTGTTCTTTGTATGTTAAACTTTCTCACCTGTAACTAAGTTATACAAATACGTCTCTAGTTCAAACACTGAATTTACCAACATAATTCGACCTTGAACATACAAGACATGTCAGTTTGCAGCTTAAACCGCATTATAGTCAATATTTAACCACGAGATGATAAAGTGTGAACTTCTCGTAATACAATATGAAATATCTAATTTCTGTTTCGAATAACTTTTGTGATTCAATTACCTACGAATGTTAATAGTGTGGCAAATTAATTTAACGTGTGATTAAAACTTTTGTCATATATGGTTCTCGTTGAAAGCAAAATAACTTTTAACCGAATCAGCTACGATTCTCGTTGGTAGTGTCATAACCAGTTTTAATTTTGTCGTAAAACAAATTCAATTAGGGTTTAGTGTAAGATATATATTTTTTTCTCCAATTGGCAGTAAATATTAATTTTGCTGACTGATATCAATCAGCAAAGTATTACTTTTCCTGCCTATGCAGCAAAGTGGTTACTTTCCTGCCTAGGCAGCAAAGTGATTACTTTGCTGCCTGTGATTATACATTTCCATAGCAACCAACCAAAAAAAAGAGATTGTGGGAATTGTAATAATTTGCAAATACAATATCCTCATGAACAATCGGAGAAAATAGCTATTTGTATTACTAGGGAGGAAAGTGCCACTTTTCCTCCCGCAGGATGTAGTTTACTGCACGACGCGAAGCGGAGGGCAGTAAACATCCCAGGGAGGAAAAGTCACTTTACTCCCATGTGATACATATGATTTTTCCTCCTACCCACTTTTTTTTGAAAATTTATTCACGACACAAATAGGTAACGAATATAATTCAGCCCATTGCTTATATTGTGTATATTGTTTTTCATACCTTTAGATTTTTGTGGTAGTAAGGTTAATGACGCTATGTTAGCATGTGCCTTAATATTAGGTGGTGTATTTGGAAATTCAAAATCACTTGAAACGCTCTCCATTTTTCAAAAATTCAACTAAGTTTAATGAATGTAGCGACTTTGCACCTCAAAAGTCAATCTCCGTGTTTACTGTCAGTGAGCCACAGCATACTATGCTTTTCTTACTCTGAACTCGAAAAAGGTATATCTATCTAAGATTCCTGAAGTTGAAATTTGTATTGAAGAACTACGTTGAAGTACCATTAATGTTTGATTTTTATCAAAAAACAGGATATACAGAATGTTCCAGATATTATGGAAACAATATGAATATAATGAATTCACAAGTTCCATCGTTTACAGCTTACTTGAAATGAGAGGGAGGAAAAATACTTTCCTCCCTAGGGAGGAAAGTACTTTTCCTCCCTTGGGAGAAAAAGTATGAGTTTCCTCCCTGATTTGAGGGAGGAAAGTGTGTACTTTCTATAGGGGTAGGAGGAAAAATTATATGTTCAACTTGGCAACAAAGTAGATTGACTGCCTTGGCACATCTACTACTTTGCTGCCTAGTTAAACAAATAACTATTTTATATTATAATCTTCAATCAAAGTCAGACAAATACGTGTCTACCAAAAAGTGGGAGTCTACACTAGAAAAGAGACTGTGCAGGACATTTAGGGTTAGTCTTACACTAACTTATTCATTTCATGAATTTGATGACTACTGTTGAACATATTGGGATGATGAAGTATTTTCGTTTCCTCTGATATCATCTCACTCCACTCTCTATGAACGGCACTGATGCATGTTCTGAAAAGTTGAACGATTAGTTGAAATCCCTGTGAAATAATTTTATTCGTTCGTTTTGTGGAAATAATATTTTCCAATTTTATTGAATATTGCATGCATGTATTTCATGGAAAAAATTAATTTCGTCGTCATACGAGATCGAATCAAATGAAACATTTAAATTTCGTGCTGGTGGATTAATCGAATATTTTTTAAATGATTGTTAAATCAAAATCACCATCTCATAAGCGAAAAATTCTCAAATTTGTATTTCGAATTTAAAATCAAAGGTTGTGAGCAATTGGATTTTTATCTTCGTTGCGCTTAAAATGAACAGATCCCTACAGAAAAGAACTAAAGAAAACAAAGAATAGTATATTCTTCAGCGAGTACAGAACGATGGCTATTATTCACGCGGATGAAGTTTCCAAAACCAGCGAGCGCAGCGAGTGAGTTTTGGAATCATCCAAGTGAATATTATCCAATCTACATAAGTGAAAGACTATACTTTCTCCACGACTGAAAAAAGAAAGCTTCCAGCGAGGATCGAACCCCAATCGTCCGCTCTAGAGTCAACTATTTCTACCACTAGGCTATAGAGCATGTTTATTTTCAAAAAGGGATACGTAACATACAGTTTTAATCGAAACCCTTACATTTATAAATGATAATTGGGAGTGATAACTAAATATAACTACTGTTGTCCATTTTTTCTCTAAATAATACGTAAAATTATGATTCTATCATTATTATGACGTTTCAAACGACACGCTGTCAAAATCAATTTGCATTATTTGGTATTTGACGTTTTAAAAGAGACGATTTGATTCATTCATTTTAATTCATTTGAGCGTTATTTCTCATGATAATAAAATGTGATTGGCTAACGAGAGTGAATTCTTTTTCATTATTCACTGGTGAGAAGAATATATATCATTATGTAGCTAAATATGTAAAAATAATTTGTACGTTATTATTTAGTAGTGGAGGAAATCATATACCCACTTCTTTTCAAACACCTTTTTTCGTATGTCACCCCAAATCTATTTTGTAGCATCTAACATCTTTCATCTCAAAAAATCCTGAATTTTATTTTATAACTTCCATGTTTTGACAGACCAATGCGTTTCAGTGCCCTCGACGCGACTGATAGTGAAACTTATCGAAAGCAACCCTCCTAAATAGAAGCGACATTTCATCCCCAGTTATCTTAACTTTGACATTTTTGATACCTTCTATACGTTGGTAAACTGTTTATCAGCTGGGTTTATATTGTACATGCTATATGAGAAGAATTTGATGGATTAGAAAAATATACAGATTTCATATTTGTGGTTAAAAAGCGTCAGAAAATGTGATTTTTAATGTGGCATCATATATTTCGCATTTAGAAACATATTTAAGAAAAAAGCTGAACTTTTGTAACGTTTGGTGGCAACTAGTAAAATATAAATAACAATTCAACTAATATTCACATAACGTGAGAAGTTTCTTTATTCTGGCATCAAGAAAATTACTTGTAAGATTTGATATTAACGATCTGTCAAAAACTATGTTTATTAAGACTTTTTTTTACATTGTACTTTCTTCTAGTTCAACAATACTAACATTGTCGTTTGAAAAATATTTCCTTGTAAATACGAGATGATAAATTCGTCTGTAATGAAATTAATTTTTCATTCGTATTCTTGTAAAGTGGTTTCGAATCACCAGCACTTTCCAGTTTCATCTAATGATAATGGCGATGTGGATCTCGACTGACAAATGATTTATTTTTCTGTTTACTTTCAAAATGTATTTTTATCGGAAGAAAACCTTAAAGTAATTTACTAAAAGGATTTTATGTTTTTTTCTCAGTCTCCTTCATTGTTACCTACACCTTTGTACTATTTTCTCCGCTGGACTAAGATGTATACAGAGTGTGCGGTAAACATTATTATAACGATTCACAAAGAATATCCTGCCCAGAAAATTTTGAAAACTAAAAATTATTAAAACCGATTTTTTTTTCAGATGCACAATTCTACAGAAAGTGTAGTTGTTTTGTCGTCAGTTCAGCTTTCATCTACTGGTATGTACAGATGTGAGGTATCCGGTGAAGCTCCTTTCTTTGAAACTGTAACGGACCATCAGAAAATGACGGTTGTTGGTAAGTTTATGCTCAATTTTACTCAACTGTTTGAATTTATATCAAATCTTGGTCTTGGTCTTGGTCTTGGTCTTGGTCTTGGTCTTGGTCTTGGTCTTGGTCGTGGTGTTGATCTTGCTCTTGGTCTTACTAATTTATTGTTGATCTTGGTCTTACTTATTTAGTTTTGATCTTGGTCTTACTTATTTAGTCTTGCTCTTGGTCTTGGCAATCATTTAACAGAGAAAACTGTCAAAATAAGGCCTAGTTCAAAAATAATGTTGTGAATACGAATGTCAATACCTTCATCTTCTTCTCATTTGAATTTGAATTTATTCTCAATATGGCGAAACCCTTTAAGAACATTCAAAGACCAATGTCTGGATACCTGGATGGTGGAAAAGTCTTTTGTCTTTTTTTCAAGTCAGAACTTTTTATCCGCAGTGGAGTTCAAAATGATTATCCTGTTACTCCTAGGGAATAAAAATAAAATTGAGAAAGTTTCATTTAACAATGATGTGATGCAATTTATTGAAGTTTTATTGGTTTTTCCGGAAAGATCGTATCCTATCAAATTTATAAAGTTAGATTATCTTGACTGTTAAGTTACCAACTTTTTATGAAAATCTTATTAAAATTTATGCTCTTCAAACATACTTCTTAAATAATACACATGTGTGTCCGCATGGTATCTTGCGAATGAATTTCAAATAAGTTATCTCCAACCATGGTTCATACAACAGCCTTTTTGGTGTGCGTCATCGTTTGTGACGTATATTCGGGTTTTGGGTATGTCGTTTATTTTTTTTGCTATTTTGACACATATCTAACCCTAAATTTGATAAATAAAATCATCAGGATCGCATTCAGCAAAATTCGACAAGGTTATGAAATTAATAGTTACCAGCTTCTTTTTCTAACTGAACATACTTGAGACCTTTCAAATTGCTGATGTTTTTCCGTGTATCTAGGCATATTTTTGTATTATTCGAATAAATATATCAATAATATTCATATTAACTTTTCATAAATAATAATTGACCGTGAACAACAAAGTACAGACTTGACAAGAACTGTCAGTGGGACAGTAGAAAAAGATGTCAGACACATTGACAATGCGAAAGGTATATCTGCATCCTATTTTAAACAAAGAAATTTCTCCCGATTGATAGGTCGCGCTTGCACTTAGTCTGAACATCAACCAATCTAATTTTGGTAAGTCATTGATTAGGCTTGACGTTTTTAATACATTTGAACGGTTCATTATCGCGATATTTTGATTAGGATTAATCAAAAAACTGACTTTTTTTGCATTTCTTTCCACGTAATGTGTTAGAAAGACATTAACAAACGATGACGCACACCAAAAAGGCTGTTGTATGAACCATATACACGCTTTTCTGGATGCATGCTTAGGTAAGTTACGTCATTTTCTCCAATATGACGGATAATCCAAGATGGCGTAGCAGTTATTTCGTCTTACTGAGGAGAACACGAGAACTAATACAAAAAAAGGAATGGGTCTAATTTTTAGGACGTCTATTTATTGAGCAATAAACCACCATGTAACAACGACGCATTTGTTTATCAACATATTTATTAATATACAATTTGAACCAGTGGTATTTTAATCAACAAGCCCATAAATTTCCTAGCGTTTATTTATCCATTTCGCCAACAATGTTTTAAATCTCATCTCAGACAACTCCGTTTTGATCTTGACGCGTACCTTTTCTTTCTAATGTTTTTTCTGGCTGGGGTGAAGCGGAACAAGGGTAGAAAATCGTCGCTGAGAATTTTTGAAGTGATGTAAAACTTGAAGTGTACTCGAGCCGTATAGCCCGTTTGAAAGAAAATTCTAGGTAAAGAAGAAGAAGTTGAAATGACATTGTTTCTCCACTTTATTTAATCTTCCAGTATAAAGAGACAGCACCTCCAAGTTTTCACAGGGAAAATTTCTTTTCTCTCTTTCTCTTTTCCCAACTTCTTTTGTGAGAATAAAACTTAGATGGATGTGGTTTGGGTAAAATGTGTAAATCGAAAAAAAATATTTTTTCAGTTCTATAGATTACTGTGGTCTATGTTAATTTAGAACTTTAAATTTGTTTTGTGTTAGAAAGAGTTTGTTTTTGCAAATAACAGTCAGAAATATGACATTTTCTTTTCAAATACATCCATACTGATGTTTCATGCTTTTTTTTCTTTAATAAACTGCTTATTAGAAGTAAAGGATATTGTGGTATAAAAACATGTTGCTGTAAGCTTGAAATTTTGATATAATTCAGTTTATTCATTGTAAACCTACATGTCTACTGCTAATTGGATTGTCTTTAATGAAATGAAATATCAAGTTTTTCTTGGTAAAAACATTCGGAAGTTATGATTTAAATGAAATCAGAATCTTCCTATTCTTGAACTACCTTCCACAAGTTGAATAGAGGTCTTCTAATATTGAAGGAAGAATGCTCAGAAACCATGAAACTTTTAATTAACGTTCCGAGTTTCTTACATCACTTCGGCACACAAGAAATGTGTATTATATGAACAAAACCAACGCAAACAGGGCGAAATTGAAAAGAAGTAAAAAGCTTTTCGAGTTGAATAAGCAGAAATCGCTGAAATGAGTATAATTTTAGTCACTGAATGGAAATAACTTGGAGAATCCATAGAGTTGCGTATGTAGGAAATGAATAAATTTCAACACATTTCAGTGAATATAACATGCAGATGAGACGAAGGATCACATTTTCTGCAATTGCAGGATAACTCTCAGTTAGCGCCTTAAATACCTGGAATAGAACAAAGCTAGATCCTTTGGAGGTAGCCTTAATATAAGAAGAGTTCATACAACAGCCTTTTTGGTGTGCGTCATCGTTTGTGACGTATATTCGGGTTTTGGGTATGTCGTTTATTTTATTTGCAATTTTGACACATATCTAACCCTAAATTTGATAAATAAAATCATCAGGATCGCATTCAGCAAAATTCGACAAGGTTATGAAATTAATAGTTACCAGCTTCTTTTTCTAACTGAACATACTTGAGACCTTTCAAATTGCTGATGTTTTTCCGTGTATCTAGGCATATTTTTGTATTATTCGAATAAATATAACAATAATATTCATATTAACTTTTCATAAATAATAATTGACCGTGAACAACAAAGTGCAGACCTGACAAGAACTGTCAGTGGGACAGTAGAAAAAGATGTCAGACACATTGACAATACGAAAGGTATATCTGCATTCTATTTTAAACAAAGAAATTTCTCCCGATTGATAGGTCGCGCTTGCGCTTAATCTGAATATCAACCAATCAAGTTTTGGTAAGTCAATGATTAGGATTGACGTTTGTAATATATTTAAACGGTTCATTATTGCGATATTTTGATTAGGATTAATCAAAGACTTTTTTTCCATGTCTTTCCACGTAATGTGTTAGAAAGACATTAACAAACGATGACGCACACCAAAAAGGCTGTTGTATGAACCATACCAAAGTTAATAATAGGTTCTTTGGGATTCCTATTTTTGAATAAAAAGTTTAGTGACGTTGGAGAATGGCCCTGCCTTTTTCTCAATTTTCAAGTCGAAATATTTAGTTAGGAAAAGATTGAGAACATTACTTGGACAAGACATAACAAAAGATCGAGGAAGAAGATGAATGGGATACATAATGAGGAGAGCACCAACAGAAATATTGAAAATAATAACAACATGGGCTCCGTTAAAGACGAGAACAATAGGAAGACTTAGAAGCAGATGGTAAAATCAAGTAGAAGAAGAAAATGAAAATGGAATACTATAAAAAAATATGAGGAGTAAATAGAATGACAATAATGATAACGATAACTAAAGCTACTGTAGAACATATATCGTCTTTTTTTCTTCAAAGAAAAATATAATAATAACTGCTCTGTTCATTATGATAATCACCAAAATTTACGATCACAATTCCAAAATGGAATGTAATCGTATCTTGAAAGCTTCCCTGTAGCACCCTAAAGAGACATTATTGAATCAAAATCCCACAGGTGTTCAGTTAGTAAAGAAATGTCGCCCGCAATGGGATTTCAAATTTAGATTCTTGCCATTTTCACTCCATATATACTCAAACAGCGCGACGTAAACTTTTTTTTTTCTCAGACGAAGATAATTCTTATGCTCCATCGATTTGTGTGTATGTGACGATATTATGATGGGATGGCGTCTTTGTATCGATCAATTTTCGAGTGTTTTATTTTTGCGACTTTATACTACTGAGGGTAATCACAGTCTCCATCCATCCATGGACTCGAGAACTCGGTTTTATGTCTTGCATAAGTTTCACGCACTCATCCCTTTTGTATCACACACAAAAATGGAAATTAGTATACCTATCAATGTTAGAAAAGCGAAATATTATCTGAAAATTATTGCTTCAACTTCTCCAGCATAAGCGGAAAGCGCGATTATTGTCGCTAGAACGTTTCACTTGAATTTATCCATTAGACATTCCGGAAAATGAGGATTTCCTTTGGACATTTTCAATTTGATCATGATCAGCCAATTTTGCTTTCCGTTTTCTTATGGTTAAACTCCTATTTATATTAAAAATGTGTAACTTCGCATGTACATAATTTATGTTTTATTATATAGATTGAGGTTATGAATATTTATGACTGCAGCATGCTCAGTCTTCGTGGATAATAGGGAAATGTTGAAGGTTTTATTTGTGTCTGAAGATTATACGAGAGTTTCTGATTTATATCAGGTACCTAAGGCTTATTAGATATTCTTTAGGTATATCGTACTCACTTTCTCGAAGCAAAAGGGAACTTTAAATGACATGAAGGATAGTTAGAAGCACGAGACGTCAATCAAAGCTTATGTTTTTAGATTGATTCGTCCAAAATGAATATTTCACTCGCAAAAAACCTTGAGTTGTGTAAAAAAAGATTTAAAACTGGAATAAACGGTGGCGTCGTTAAACTTAAAAAATAAAAATAATGAAAATCAGTTCTCGAAATAAAAAACCATTCGTGATTACTCAATGCCAGAAGAACGCTAAGCTCCGCTGTGTCTTATGTTAATCTGGTATAATCCTGTCTGGTTGGCTCCTGCTCTTCCTTCGGGATAGAGCCATTATTCACGCTGCTTACGGCTATGTTCACTTATTAATGTCGGATCTTGACTAACGTACACCCTCGCCCTTTCGTCATCTGTCATGACAAACTTTCTATTCTACCATTTAATAATAATAATAATAATAATAATAATAAGTATGGCGAACGGCAGAAGCGCCATAAGTAATTTATTTTGAAACTCACTGAATATGTGATTGCCTAATTAATTATTGTACACAGTGTATATGGAGCTACGGATAATATAGTGAATGAAGTTGTGAGAACAGAAAACCGAAATTCTGTTGATTTATCGATGAATTCTGTTGAAGTAAAATCATTTCTTTGTTCTTTCGCTTGAACTGCAATCAAAAAAATTATCAATCATTGGATCAAATTCCATTAAACTAGGGAATAATTTTCCAGTTCTGTAACCTGACGCCTGTGGCGGACATCTTCTGAGTGGTATGTATGTGTGTATCTGGGGTAACATTCACTAAGACCTAAAAGATCTATTGTGCTCCCTCACTTTTAGTTTCTGAGGAAAGTCTCTGAAACTCGTAGCTCCTTTAGTCCTATTTCCCGGAGGAATTTTAGGATATCTGTAGGCTTCAATTTAGGTGAATCTTCCTCTTCTATCCAGTAATCTCCCAGGTACGTACTGTGCTTTAGTATTCTGGAGTGCTGTGCAGTTGAAAAGTATGTGGATGCAGGTTTCTTCTTCCATGCCACAATATCTGCATTCTTTTTCCTCCACTATTTTGAGTTTTTTCAGGTGCCTAATCAGGCGAAAAAGTCCTGTTAGGATCCCTGTTAAAACTCTAAGCGCAGTTTTACTTTGACTTATGCATTCATTTGATCTCAACAGGTTGTAGTTATCCAGAAGAATCTTTGATTGTCTAAGCGCTACTAGATCTTTTCAATAGTTGAATCTTCTTTTTCTTTCCTGCCTCACTCAATTCTTTCAATATTACATTGGGACTGATTCCGCGAAAGAGTTCTGGTCCCCAGAAAGGTATTTTAGTCTCCCTCTTGGCTAGTTCATCTGCTATTTCATTTCCTCCTATTCCAGTGTGTCCTGGAATCCATAGTAAGGTAACTGTATTGTTCTCGCCTAGTTCATTGAGTTTGTCTAGGCATTCCCACATCATTTTGGAGCTGATTACACAAGAGCTCAGTGCCTTAATGGCTCCTTGACTATCTGTCATTATGATAATCTTTTGTCCTCTGTATCCTTTATCAATATTGAACTGGGCGCACTTTCATATGGCGTGGATTTCCGCATGAAAGATACTTAGGGGTTTTTCCCAAGCTTTCGGAGTGTTTGGTTCCTGGCCTGAACACTCCTATCCCAGTTCCTCCTATTGCTTTTGAGCCGTCTGTGTACCATTGAATGGCATCCTTTCCAAGTCTGGTAAGGGTATTTGGATCCCATTCATTTTTGTTGCTTAGTTCTGAGTGGTAAGGATGGATATTTATTTCTCTTCCTTCCACAGTTGAAGTTGAAGCTGAAGTCTTGGTCTTACTACTCGCTGTTGCTGGTAGGTATCGTGTAGGATATCCTTCATCATAATCAATAGATATACTTTCTTCATTCACAAATTGTGTCTGCTCTATTTTAAGAGAATTTTAATAAAAGTTTCATTATTTTGGAAAGTTTCAAACTCGATAAACTATAACAACTATATACCTGCAGAGGGCAAAAGACATTACATTACACCGTTGTCAGCCAAACTAACTTTGTTTATATTGTGTTGGAAGGTAAATACTGCAATGTTAGTCCAGCTTGTAGAACAGACAAATCAAATTAACACAATTAGCTTGTTAAACACCAAACTCGATAGGTATAATGTACCTAGTCTAAGAGATTCAATTCGGAAGTGTCACACATAATTTTGATTGTAGTTGTGAAAGTTTTTGGCTAGGTGGAAAAATGTATATAAGATGTATCTATAAATATTAGTCTTCAAATACACTAGCTTGAATATTTGGAAAAGCAGCTTAAATTTAGCCCAGCATATTATGTGACAATTCAAATCATCTAAACTTTATTAATAAACTTATAATTTTGAAGTAAACTGTAAACAAAACGTTGAAATTGTTTGCTTTAGTAGCTGCAAGATGTTTACTTGTTTGCTTGTCTTAATACCACAAAGTTGACAAATATTGCAGAAATATCTCTCCAGTTCTCACTGCAGCTGACCTTGATTAGAATGTGACTATGTGCGCATTGCGTATTTGAAATTTTTATATTTTCAATGGAATATTTTGAAAAAGTGTTGTAAGAAGGTTTTCCTCTATCCAAAACTCGTATAATAATTCATAACTCCTCGTTGAGGTGATCAACATCCCCAGGTAATTAGCGGCCATTAGCATAGAGTGAATTTTCATTATTGATCGATGGGCGAGAACGGATTTCATAAGTGAAAACTGTCAAATATTGAGCTCCAGTGGTTGTAACATTCGTAAATACGAAACACTATTAATTATGTCGAGTTTACTTACAAGAAAACAGTAGTGGGATAATTTGACACCCCCAGACAAATTGCGATTTTTTTGAGGGAAAATTTCAATTAAATCAGTAAGCTCATTCAATTGATCCTTCTTTCTAAGGCGTACGACTAAATTTTTATAAAGGATCAATTAATTTGTAACAATTTACAAAGTTTTAAGTGATTAAATTTTTATTATTTGGATTTTCTATTTTAATGGGTCCTCTCCTTTTTACTAAGATATATTTGCCCAATAAAACGTTCCTGAGTAAATTGCTATAGGGTTTTACCTAATAACATTAAGTATGCAAATTGGGTAATCTTTCTGGGGAAAAATTGAAAACGTATAAAGTACCTAGTTTTAAAGGAAAGATTTAAATTAGTTGAGGGTGAAAAGGCCGCTTCAACTTGGTGGTAGGAGAAGTAATTACATTCAAGAAAATTCGGAGGTTGAGCTAAAGAAAAACATAGACTTACGCAAATAAATGGTCTTAGTTTACAGAAAATGCTTTAAAAATCCTCTTGGGAGAGTCTGTGACTTTAAATAACACAAGAAATTTCACTGGGTCCGTAACCATAAAATCTATTCGTTTTATTCTATGTCTATTCTCATATATTTATAAATAGTATTGTACTAAAATGCACTTTAAAGGAGGGAAATCGAATGAATATAGCGGTTGATTCCTGAGGGTTAGATATGGCTTCTGGCCATCCCGATTTCCTTAATATTAGCTAACAGCGAATGGGCCGAACATTCTCGAACGCGGTGATTTACAATCGTGCGGTTTTCTAACGGCCCCTTTCGTTGCTTTTAAGAATATTTGTACGGATATAAAATTGTTCGATTTCGCATGAATATGTATTGTTAAGCGGTCGTTGAGGTTTCCATCGACTGTTATTGTGTGGTTTCCCAGGTGAATCAGTTCATTTAAATATTCCATTTCCGTTCTTTCACTTAGGCACATTTAGTTTGAATTATTTTCCGATAATTTTCCAGGTTGCCGTATTTCAGCGAGACGCAGATTAGCCCCATTGTTGTCAGTTTTTATCACAGAGCACACATTTGAATATTTAAATGATTTTTTTCGATGGGTTGTCTTAACACTCAACCACTCACATCATCAACTGAATCTTTGTACCAAAATCATTCATCATACTTATTTTCTTGATATATTTCAAAACTATAACAGAAAAATAATAGCCAAACAATATTTTGATACCGTTGTTTCGATACGACTCGGCACACCAAAAACATCGACGGAGAAAATCTTAGTTTTCTCCAAAGAAAAATTCCATAGGACGGCGAAGAAAAATAAAAGGCTTGTTGACTTAACTGGCGTATATTCTAACTAATCAACAGCCTATTTACAATATTTTAACTTTAAAAACACCTATGATTAACTTAGATTATAAATCGGACATAAACAATAAAAGAGACTGAGTTAAGATAAAGAGAATGAATGCACGTTGTTTGGCGATAATTGAATGTAATAAAAGTAATCTCGAGAAGAACCAAACTGAGAGAGAGTAGTAAAGTGAATGCCTGAATTTTTGTCATTTTACAATGTTCCCAAAACAGATCTCTTGAAAACCACATGTTTGTTTTCACCACTCAAGGGCTGCGTCCCTTTTTTTCCTTCCTAGAACCTTGATAAATCAAGAGCACCAGAAGAGGAGGTATAAGAGAAAGTTTAACATGGGCGTCACACTTGTGATAGAAAAATTAAATAAGTCCTCTCGAAAACAAAGAAATAAAAGCGTTCAACTAAAGTTTGAACATACACCCCGGCATTGAAGGCTCTGCCTTCAATAAGCGATAACTACTTATTTAATTGAAATTTTATTAAAAGCTAAAGCTAAAGTTACTATGATTTCAAATTATTACATAAAACTTTTCTAAAAATATACCTACTGAGATTAATTGAATTTTTCTTTGTTTTCGAGAGGACTTATTTAATTTTTCTATCACAAGTGTGACGCCCATGTTAAACTTTCTCTTATACCTCCTCTTCTGGTGCTCTTGATTTATCAAGGTTCTAGGAAGGAAAAAAAGGGACGCAGCCCTTGAGTGGTGAAAACAAACATGTGGTTTTCAAGAGATCTGTTTTGGGAACATTGTAAAATAACAAAAATTCAGGCATTCACTTTACTACTCTCTCTCAGTTTGGTTCTTCTCGAGATTACTTTTATTACATTCAATTATCGCCAAACAACGTGCATTCATTCTCTTTATCTTAACTCAGTCTCTTTTATTGTTTATGTCCGATTTATAATCTAAGTTAATCATAGGTGTTTTTAAAGTTAAAATATTGTAAATAGGCTGTTGATTAGTTAGAATATACGCCAGTTAAGTCAACAAGCCTTTTATTTTTCTTCGCCGTCCTATGGAATTTTTCTTTGGAGAAAACTAAGATTTTCTCCGTCGATGTTTTTGGTGTGCCGAGTCGTATCGAAACAACCGTAAAATGACAGTATGAAGTGAAAACGTGGTTTATAGGTTAGAAATCTTCACTCAAGGGAGCTGGAATCAGTACTTATAGTCTTAACCTCACAAAACGATTCCGAATCTGTGAAGGCCCCTTTAGAGCCTTCTTTAGCTACCTGGTTTGCCATTCCATTCTCTGCAATCCCCCAAGTACCAGCACGCATATTAAAGACACTTTGTTGTCTCTTGCCAGTCTCTGTTTTTTTAATAAAAAAGAGTGAAAATGAGTATTTGAAAGGAGTGTTGAGCTCTGCAGTATTTAACGGAGTTGAGTTGAAAGTCCACATACAAAAATTAATTATAAAAACAGCATACGTAACAAACCGAACGAATAATCTAATAAAAGCCGTTTTAACTCCGTTAGTTATTCTGTATCTCTCGAGTTCTCTTATATTTGAAGTGTCTTTGTTTGGAGTGGAAATTCCTTCAAAATATAGTTGGAAGGTATTTTCCATTAGATACACTTTACAATAATGGAGGTGAGAGGTATAATCCAGTTGTATGCACAACTACCATGGCTATGTGTTGTTTTTCATAAAAATATTGTTTATTTTTTCTCCATTGGGTCAATTTAATTTTTAAAAAATGACACAGTAGATTAATATTTAATATTGAATATTGTGGTGTTCAATAAAGAGTATGGGTCATGAAAATTTGTCGAAACTCTACTCGAACGTGTCTTCCATAAAACTAGTCGTGAATAAAGAGTAAGCAATACCTTCACCGCGAAATGAATTATATTGAGGAAACTTTTACTACCAGAACTCATTTATAGGTCATAAAATTATACTGTCATCGCGTTTTCTTAACTAAGTCACAACACAGGCATCCAATAGGAATTGAAAAACTTTATGTTGTGTAAATTTCATATCAATAAAGGTACTGAGTGAAAGAAACTTAATATTTTATAGCATAGAAGATCGATCTTTAGAGGAACTGTCAAAATTTCAAGAATATTAATATTTTTACCTTTGCAGGAATAAGTTTGTCCCTTACTTGATACTTTTTTTATCTCCTTGTTTATTGAATTCCAGCATTTTTGTCCATTTCATCGATATTGTAACTATAACGGTTTATACGTAAATTGAAATCGTTTCACCCTGTATACATGAAGGTACCTGGGATGTAGTGAAATGACAGTTAATCTTGACAATGCTGAGGACGAGGTGAAAACATTATATATTTTGTGATAGTATCGGTATTAACTATATCTGCGAATTTTTCCTACTATATTATAAATTTTCTTCTTTCTTTCGATTGAAAGTAATGGTATGCATCTTCAAAATATATCACACCGAATAAATTTTCCTTACACTCACGAAAACCTTCGGAAAATCGAGAAGTTAAATACAAAAGAGGGTGGGATATTTGATATGTTGGCATTTTATCTCTGTGTATGTGATTTATGCGTATGCAGCACGTTTCGGGCATATCCAGAAAGGTTGTCCAGATTTCTATATCTATGAAATACAGTTTATATGGAAACGTGATCTTCAGATATGAGTTTTTGTTACATTTCGTTCGGAAAATTACGTAGGTACAAAAATTTTCAATGTTTTTCGAATGTTATGACCGGTGGTAAAAGGAAAGAAATTTATTGGATTAAAACTGAGGGTGCTGAAGAATTTCGAAAAAGGTTTTGCCAAAATTTTATCGATTTTTTCATGGTTTTCAATTACGTTTTCCTAGTGATGATGTTCATTATACTCAATTTTTTCCCAAATCTTCTTCCAGAAACTTCCTTATTTCCTGTCCAAAGTGCTTTTTCCAGATTCCTTATAAAAGCAGAGTGTAAGTGAGTGTTCTTCCTGCAAATAGGTTCACTGACTCTTCCAATTTCTTGTAGATGCTTCCTCAGGGTGCACTGTCCAGTCACCAGGTCGGTAACAGTCATTCTTTCGTGAATTTTGTTAGCTGATCTGCATTTCACACTTTCGAACTTCTGTGTCATCTCAAGAAACCATAAAAAGGGATGGTTCAAAGAAAAATGAACGTTATAGAAATGTAGTATGGTCGAACTGCAGGTAGAGCGAGAAAAATATAGAGAAACATGTAGAGGTGGGGTATCCTTGAACTCCTTTTGTGATTGAAACTAAAAAAAATAATTCATTCGAAAGATCCCAAAAAGGAATCCAAAACCATTTTCACTGATATCCACCTGCTCGCCTATCATAATTCCGAATCACCGCAAGAATTGCTCTGTTGTAAAGTAATGGGATAACGGCCAACAACTTATGACGTTATGACATACGTACTGGCCCTTAAACCGACGTATCAAGATGAAAAATATTAGCGATAACCTCCGTAAAACCCTTTTTATGGGGAAGATAAACTGCCCATTTGTTGGTATAAATATATCTCATTGTGAAACCGTAGGACGAGTTCTGCAACTCGGAAGAATTTCAACTCGGCAAACTGTGGGTAAATATCGGGCAGTTTGCATCGAGCAACACAAAAATAAAACATTCAACACTGCCGTTTCTGAGGGGTTTTACCTGTTTTATTTATAAACGATACGCTGCTTTTTTTCCATTTCGCTATTTTCTTCCTTTGTTTCCATCCTTTTAGGGACGTTTTTCAATTTGCCATCGATTGGATCGTTTTTGTTTTCGACACAATTAGTTTATTGAATGATATTGGACGTAAAACATTTGTTAAACAAATGCAGAATGTGAAACGTCGACTGGGTTTTATCCTTTCTACCTCTTTGGGATAGAAAATTAGTCCTCAGTTTCAATTTGGAATATTTATGGATATACGTGGAAAGAATTTTCATTTCGAATCGAGAAAAATCGTAAATTAATGCCCCAAAAGGCATTTCGTAGACATTTTCGATAAATTTTTATATATTCAAACCGTTTTACATCTAATTTGAAATGATTTCTACGATCAATGATATTATCATCTTGTAGTCCTGTCAAATAAGGCGGAAAAGGGTCCGGATCCTCGGATTGGAAAAGTAAAAGCTGATTTTTTGCATATCCATTTGTTTTGGCGTCATTGAGATGGACTGAATTTCTCTAACCATAGAGTAATAAATAAAAGAGAGGTTTTAAAACATTATGGAAGAAACTAGCACGAAGTTTGTGCGCAGCCAGTTGAGCATGGCTGAACTAACAAACCCTGCCTCTAACCACACGAAAATAGGCATGATGACAGTCACTAAGAATCACCAAAATATTGATTTGATATAATTATTTAAGATACAGAGATTCTACAGAAATCACTTATTTTTCATTTTCATGTGTGATTACATTTATTTTAGTAAAAATATAAGCACAAAATTTAACCATCCGCCATGTTTTCTCAAACACTAATCAGAAGAGGGTGACGTCATATTTTCGCAAATATCCATGATCCGACCCGAACCAAATCCGAACATCTGTTTTGTCGTCTTTATATTATCTATGGTTTTGTATTTCCTTTGTTGCTGTTGGCTTTGCTTGGTTCATGTGATATTTTCTCGTTATAAACTATTATAGGTATCTGTTTTTTATTACCACAATTATGTTTATGTATCAAAATAAACTTTTAACCTGCAAGCTGTCAAGTGTTTGAAGTTTGACTTTGACGATTTTACTACATGACACAGATCATAGATAACCTATCGACAATTGACACTGTTACGAATTGATGATGTCATAGACAGACGCCATTACTATTCTAGCGTTTTGGCGCATAATTTAAAATGTGTTTTTTAAAGTTGAAAACTTCCAAATTCAAAAAGCCGCGTCTTCAATGCTAGTTCATACCAGTAGCCAAGGTAGGCGCTTGTGGTAACTTTATGCCACAAAACGCTACACGTTCAACACCCCTCTTTTGTCTCCAACCCATTTTAGTTTTTCTGGATATTATTGGATTGGATTGTCGTTGACTCTGACCCACTTGTTAACACTCATCCCAAGAAGTTTGTGAGTTTGTGTGATCATGTAATGATTGTGGGTGATGGTTCCATTGATCTACTAACTTTAAAATAACTTTTTTCTGGCAGCTCTTGTTCCAGATAACGGGTATTGTTTGATATTTTTAGAGCAGACTTTGTATTCAACAGTTTTAACAGATAGTGACAAACTTGCAACCTAATAGAACGTCTTTGTTTTTGAAACCTAATAATCTTTTGTGTTTATACTTTATATGGGCCATTTACTTAACGATAACCTTAAAGCTGCTATTTTAAGAAGACATAATGTTTATTGAAACTTTATCTTTTGTCTGCATGTATTTGACTTTTCCATTATACTTTGTAATAGAATTTTCATTCGTCAATCAATATTTGGAGACATTTTCAGGTACTTACTTTGTAAATTACATCTATAATTATACAATAGTTCTGTAGTGAAGACTTCATAGGTCAGGATTGCATTAGAAAGGGAATATTCTTGACTAAGATACTCTTTTTCTGTGAGAATAGTGAGATAGTGATGTACAGGGCGGCTGAATAAACACACACCTTTTTGTGGAAAAAACAGAACAATAATTTCGAACGAATTCATGTATTAATTTCTATAAAGACTCCTCCAACTGGTTTATTGTTAAAATCGGTAATCCCTTTGAGGCATTAAAAGGGTCCTGTTCAATCCCCTGGAACCTCTGTCAATCCTAAAATGTCGGCTTTTCGAATCCCTTTTGAATAGCAACCTATATATTATGTAAGGATCAGTGGATCTGGTCATGAAACGAAAATATATTTAAAAATTGAATTTTTTTCATTTGTGTGTTAAAAAAGATGTTGATACAACATCAGTTGAGATTTTTGGTTGGTTTTAAAAATAGATTTGCTTAACAAATATATTTGGGTGAAAGTTTGATTTGATTACGAATGGCCTAACTAGTAAATAATATATCAGGCCATAAACCCTCTGCAATAGGCCACTGCAAAGTACAACATCGTGAAATAACCGTTAATTGGAGAGAAGTTGGACTCATCTTGATAGTCGCCTAGGCAAGGTGACAAACACGTATTGGGCCTGTAGGAGAGCCATTGGTCCGAGGTTAAGACTGACCCCCAAAACGATCATATGGCTCTATAGAGTGATTATGCTGCCTATGCTCACATATGCGGCTCTGGTCTGGTGGCCGAAGATAACCTTGGTCACGGCTAGATCGCAACTGACACGCCTTCAAAGGGTGGTCAGTTTGGGGGCAACTGGCAGTTTGAAGACTACACCAACTGTTGCGATGGAAGTGATCCTTGGTCTTCGGCCTCTTCACCATGTGATCGAGGCTGAGACGGAGATGGCTTTCCTTGGCTTCAAACGGCTGGGATACGTGCTAAGAGTTGAAGAGTGCAGGCACGTCAAGAAGCTCCGGCTCCTGGAAGAAATTCCAGCTCTGGCTCGAGCGGCTGACGAATGCCTACACGTTAGTACTACTTCGTTACCCCATGCAGGGCTATGATCCGGGATAGAGAGTCCTGGAAAAAAGAGAGGAATATTCAGCCTAATGGCACCGTCTAGTACATAGATGGCTCATACTACGGTATTAGAGCAGGGGCTGGAATTCACTCCAGGAACACAAGAACACAAATTTATGTACCATTGGGTGATGGTGTATCTGCATATCAGGCCGAGATATATGCTATCTTGGAATGTGCGCAGATAAACCTAGACAGAGGTTATGTGGATTGACGCAAAACCATATACCCCGACAGTCAGGCAGCAAATTAAAGCCCTGAGTGGGTATACCAACAACTCAGGACTTGCTAATGAATGTCGAGAACGACCTGCTAATCTTGCAAGGTGGAACGTGGTGCGGCTAGAATGGATTCCAGCCCAATCTGGTTTTGAAGGCAACGAGATGGCTAGCCAGTGCCAGAGCCTTGGCTTGAGTTGGTCCAAGACAAGGCTCACCTGCACGTTTAGTAGTAGTAGTAGTAGCACTGTAGCTGCAATGCTTCTAAATCTCGGTGAAGCAGTGTCGAACGCGATTAGCACTTGAAGAGTGACCACTGAGGACTACTTGGGTGAATAGCATTGGCAAGGAGATGTAAAACCAGTGCCGATTTAAAATTTTCGGTTTAGATTTATTAAATAAATAAATAGGAAACTGTTGAAAAACAGTTGGCAACACTGTTGATCTCAAGGCTTAAATTTACGGCTCGCACAATAGCTTGAATAACACTATGAGACCGTAGAGAGAGAAAATTCGTAGTTTTTTTTATTGATATTGCGTGTGGGGCTCGGAAAAAAGGTTAACGTGAAGTTGAAAAAGAAGAGAAGGACTAGTATGAGTTTCCTAAGGTTTTACGAGAATATCGGTTTTTCATTTAAAGGATTATTCTTTCCTAGATTTATTCCTCGTCGTTATTAGCTTTGCCAGTTTAAATGGGCCGCTAGAAAAATTCAATTTTTCCACCTTACGCTGCTTAAGGGCTGTTCTCTGACATTACAACTTCACTAATTGTTTCTTTTCTTCGAGGGTGTTGTATTCTTTTTTCCAGTTACATGGTATCTTAAATTTTTATGTACGCTGGTTGGGACAATATGGTACGTTTAAATGGGTCATCGAGCGACTGAAATTTCACCCTCATTAGCACACAGAGCTCGAAAGTATGTTTTTATTTCAATTTCCAAGAGCAGCCTATAAAAATCCAACAATGGTGCATAGTATATTGTATCACAAGGGTAGAAAATGAGCTTAAGCAGATTTTTTAACAGAAGATTAAGAAATTCTTGATATTGTCGTTATTATAGATTGCGTTCGATGGGAGCTTGGACCCCCTTGGATACTCCAACCATATTTCCTTTAGTCTAATCGAAAATAAAATTATATCCTCAATTCCCGATACCAACAAGGATCAAACGCATGTATGTAGGAACTTATAAGAAATGTCTCAATATCTGGCAACACCGTTTCCTTTCGTTAGATTTTCCCAGCTTTGTCGGAAGCCATTAAATGTTATTTTTTCTGTTGCAGCTCTTCCAGAGGAAGGTCCGAAAATATCAGGTGGACGTCCTCGCTATCAAGTAGGCGATACCGTTCGTGTGAATTGCACATCAGGCAAATCAAAGCCAGCGGCGCTGCTCAACTGGATGATAAACGGGGAATCTGCCGATCCAAAATTTCTAAAAGGACCCGAAACAGTAGTATTGGGTGAGTAAAATGGTTTCTCCACGACTAAATAATAACGCACAAATTATTTTTACATATAAGGCTACATAATGATATATATTCTTCACACCAGTGAATAATGAAAAAGAATTCAATCTCGTTAACCAATCACATCTTATTATTATCAGAATTCACGCCTAAATGAATTGAAATTAATAAATCAAATCGTCTCTTTCAAAACGTCAAATACCAAATAATGCTAATCGATTCTGACAGCGCGTCGTTTGAAACGTCAAAATAATGATCATAATTATACGTATCATACAGTAGTTATATTTAGTTATAACTCCCAATTATCATTTATAAATGTAAGGGTTTCGGTTAAAACTGTATGTTACATATCCCTTTTTGAAAATAAACATGCTCTATAGCTTAGTGGTAGAAATAGTTGACTCTGGCGCGGACGATTGGGGTTCGATCCGATCCTCACTGGAAGCTTTCTTTTTTCAGTCGTGAAGAAAGTATAGTCTTTTATTTTTGTAGAATGGCTAATATTCACTTGGATGATTCAAAAACTCACTCGCTGCGCTCGTTTTGGAAACTTCATCCGCGTGAATAATAGCCATCATTCTGCACTAGTTGAAGAATATACTATTAAAGCAATGTGATAAGAGTTATAGTTCGACTCTTGGGTGAATGTATTGAGAATTTGAGTAGCTAAAATGGCGCATGGAAAATTGAGGTAGAGAATATTACTGGATGAAACTTTTGCGACTGAAACGAGCGTTGATAAGTATCCAAAAATTCAAGGACACTGTAAAAATTAGTACGTCTCTGTATTGAGAAATTATCATTTCACTCTTCACTTCCCAACCTTAAGGCGAGTTTCAATATATTTTAAATTATACTTATAGATTCACTCCTTTCAACTTTTGATAGGTGTTCAAACTTTCTATAACATTTATATATCACAGTAAATTCCCAAGAAAACTGCAACTCCCTCGACGTGCCATCGAGAGACTGGCGTAGAGCATCACAGACAGATAGAGAAAAAAAAACATTGCTTCAAATTGACTTTTATAGATCTGAACTCGGTTGTCGAGAGACGTAACATGCCTTGACGTGCTGTGTATTGTGTAAAATGTATGGTACATAAAGTTGAAAATGACATGTGTGAGTGTTTACGTGTGTGCTCGAACCCGATAAATGACGTTGAAATAGATTGATGTGCATAATATGTGGAATAACCATAAAAACACCAAATTACTACCACAATGAACACATCACACTGAGAAAAACTTTTTAACGTTATCGATAAAATTAAGACTGGTGTAGGCTTCATCATTTTAAACGTAAGACTAGTAAAATGATCGCTTAATGTACTACTAAGATAGCAAAATCTTCGGTATGCTTCCTTCATTAATTTTTAATCCTAGTTGATCAACAATTACTATAGCGCAAGGTTAAGGCAATCTCAAACCAAAGAGCTTCGTCAAGGTTAGCAGGGATTGCCTAACTAAATGAATAACGTCGAGCTGATCTGGATAGGAAAGTAACTTGATTCAAGAAGAAAGAAAAGACAGTCAATATTTGGAAAACCGCAAAGTGGCGAAGAATTAAAAGCTTACAACTTGTACATAATGTTGCTCATGAGTTAAAGAAAAAGTCATCCTGGTTGCAGAGTTATGCAGTGTTATTAAACTGACAATTCAACTCATGTATAAAAAATCGCATTTATGCGACAGTGCAATTGTCACTTTGACAGCGGCAAAAGTTAGCTGAAACTTCTACAGCGATAAATACACTTATGGTTTTTCCACTTATGCATTTGTTTATCAATTATCGCAGTGCTGGTTACCATAATAAATACTTTGATATTGTTTGTCAACAACTTATTGAATTACTAAACACTAACAATGAGCCGATTCATTGAATTGTCCTGCCGAATTACACTCGATGTTTGTATTGATATCGGGTAAATTTGGATTGTTTAATGAGAAACTGTTGCCTAGCAATTAGACGAGAAAAACTGTCAACACCGAAGGTGGAGCGTTTTTGGGTTGACAGTTTTTCGAGTCAAATTGCTAAAGGAAACAGTTTATAAAATACAAACCTCTCGTGTAATTATAAGTTAAAAAATCTCAGCACAATCTCAGTATTATAGTTTATTACTAAGGAAATATGGAAAAGGAGGAAAATAGTAGTTGTAGACAATATAAATAGCACTAAAAAAATCAGCTCGCCATATAAATTATTTATATCTGAATACATTGGTGTATAATCAATAGATTCGATCCTTACTTTTATATTATTATATACATAGATATATTTTCAAGTACATGTCAACTTCATTAAAAATTCCAACTGTTAGTCCTCCTACTTTCGAGAACGTTTTAATCATGCTTCCATAATATACTTTTTTCCATCTTTAGAAGTTTTATTCGAAAGCAGCTTTATTTTTAATATGCATCTCGAAATAATAACGTCGGAACTCGCCTAATTAATAACCGCTACATTTAAGTTAAACAAATTGCGATGTTTACTTTTAATTTCATACAACATGGCATTGAATTGAATGCTCTCTCATTTTCCCAAAGCCACTGTGACTTTATCGGAAGTTTTCAAATTACCTACAAGAGAACCTGGTATGAACACGAAATTATTTTTATTATTACTTGTTTCACGTTTGTTAGATTGTCTAATTAATTTTAACGACCAGTGCTTTGATATTTGTCACGTGGGACATAACTATCACCTGAATAACTATAATTTTATACTGATTACTCACCCAGTATATCAACACTCCTATCAATATTTCATAAAATAACCAAAATTTACACATCGTCAATAGAGGAGTTTAGTCTAAGGTCAGTATGGCCAACAAAAAGTGTTTTTTTCTGACAAGAATGACAGTTAAGCTCTACTGCTTAAAACATAATATTATGTTTTGAACAGTAGACCTATTCTTGTCAGAAAAAACCACTTTTTGTTGGCCACACTGACCTTAGACTGAACTCCTCTATTAAAAATATCGTATCTGACAAAATTTATTTCTCTTATGTTGACAAGTTGTCTTTCTCCTGTTCTAGGTCGAGAAGGTCTGGAATCGTCTGTGTTAGGCCTGGAGTTCGTAGTGCGGCACAAGCATTTCAAAAGGGGAAACATGAAGTTAAAATGTTTAGCGACGATAGCCACACTCTATCTCGTGAGTAACGAGGAGAGCGTCGAAGGAGAAAGGCCCCAGAAGGCATCTGTCTTGGAAAGTCGAGGGACTGCAGCTCCTTCCGGGTCCAGAGCAGACAGGGTGCAAGGTATGGAAGATTATATTTCCCTATTTGTTGTTGTATTGATATATAGGATGCTATGTAATTGTAGATGAAATCTTTTTTGTATTTTATAGTCTGATGATGGTAAATTTTTACCAAAACTAGCTGCAATGCTCAAACCTATTAACTCGTATTCACTTTTTTTTTCACCAATTTAATAAAATTCAAAATGTTCTCATTCGTATACCCTTTTCAACTTTCAGTCATCACGACCACGAGCTATTACAAAATTCTGAGTTCAACCAACGCGCCCTTTGTACCGGTCCCTCCCTTTCCTATTGGAAAATTAATATTTTTCACGTCTGATTCAGAATTTACAAAGTGACGGACAAGCACTTGCCACCGTTCATTCGATTGATAAAGACCTTTATTTGCCAAACGTGACCCATCTTGGGAAATCTTGGATAACTATAATCGTTTATCGACGAAACCGTGCCGACAGTTGTATCAATCTTTGCCTTAAATATTTTTCATTAGAAGGATTATTCCGTTCTACTTTCGAACGAAAAATCATCGGTTTTATTGCGATTGCATGACATGGATTGTGATGTTTTTGTTTCGCCGGAAGTATTATCTGGATGTATGTTTATTTGCTATCGCGAAAATTCTACGCCATGCATCACTGTTGACCGTTCTTTATTGACAATTTCTCACAGAGGTTCAATAAATGTTATGTGTAATAACAGCGTTTAACTAGCACTCGAAAATATTTTTTTGTAAAGGTTAAACGATGAATATTGAAAAATACTGCTTTCGATTTTTGTTTGATCAGCTGTGAAGGTTATTCCTCCCCACTAAGCAAAAAAACATCGCAGTTACGTTACTGATACGTTGAAAGTTACATTGTTACGTTATTCAAAAAAGATTTGTTACGTCCTTTTCATGTTCATAGTTACGTAAAATGTCCGCAAACATGACCAAGTCCCAGTTACGTTTACAAATAAACGTTTTTGTTACAAAACTATAACATATTATTTCCGTTCTTGGAATGTTCCAGTTACTTCGTAATTTTAACGTTACGATTATGTGACTAAAGTTACGTTTTTGTTTCGAAGCTATAACATATTAGTTACATTTTTGAGATGTTTTTTTTAGTGCAGAATGATTAAAACGTTACATTCATGTAACGCTTCTAAATCGAAATAATAAGACTGTATTTTGAAATAAAAAGTATATTCCATTTTACTTATGTATATAAATACCTATGTTTATATAAAAATATTTATTTAAAGCATCTGCTGCACACCTCTGAAAAATAAATCAAATATTAGAATTTCAAAAATATGCATTGTAAATGTTTACTAATATTGTTCAAACATTTTTATATTTACCAATTCCTCTGCTGAAGCTCTGCTAGCTTGAGCCGTTGGTTGGCTTGTTGGAACCAATCCATGGTTATGATCTCAAATACTTTATCACTGCACTGCATCTAGGGATAAAATCAATGATTAGGTGAATATTAAATGTCAATTGTCCAATATACCTACAACCTTTTGAAATATTGATTATCTTGCAGTCTTTAATCTTGAAGTTATTTTTTGGGCCCGTCCAGGAACAATGTATTGCCAATTTATAATGAAAAGTTACAGCCAAGCCTCTACTTGTGAACTCTGGTTCATTCCATCAGGACACTTGTAGATATTTATTATACTGGAAAATAAATCTTGTTTTAGAAACAAGAACAATACATTAGACTATGCAGTCCTGTTACATGATTTTCCAGTGTACCTATAGAATTACACTTCAAGTGAAGTTTGAAAAATGTTTTTTGTTTTATTAACCTGCACTTTTGTTACATGGAAGGGTCTACTAAATATTAATCTCAAATTTTACATATTGTTGAAATATCTATAACTATGAAAAGAAAATATTGACCAATCTTATCCAAACATGTTACTGATTCTCCATGAGAATTTGTGTCCTACTATCTGTTTAGCTGTGACGTTACAGGTATTCACAAGTTTATCAAAGTCAAGTATTTCTAAAAACTAACTAAGTAAAAAGTAACTAAACTAATTACTGACCTATTTAACAATTTATAATCGCATTCTATGATGTGGCATATGATAATAATTATATAAGTTGGAGTAAAAACAGGAGATTCTTTCCCTACAATTAGGTAAACTAACGAATAAAAGAATTTTGTACTTACTTTACGATTCATGTTCCTCTACTCTAAACACAGTTTTTAAAAGGAATGAATGCAAATGCACAAAACGAACAATGATATAATTATTCAGGCGCTGGCTGGAATCTTCGAATATAAAACACTATATTCAAAGGCTGGAATACTTTGGTATTATAATTTATAGGTTATGGTTGTCGAAGTGGCAGCTTACTGTTCGACTTCACCTACTATCGCGTATAGGGCTCGTTCCGGGATTGCCCTAGTGATAGAGAAGTGAATAGTTGTTTTGTCAGGTTGAAAAACTTGTACAATATATTTAAGATTGGACAATACATACTTATACTTCACTTGAAAATATTGGTGTATTGATATTTGTGATTCAAACAAGTTAATACATCAACGAAACTGATACAACTGAAATAAACGTTTTTTAGATTAACAAGAATGTTACGTTTGTGTTACATTTCATTTCTCTGTAACAAAGAAGTTGACCCAAAAACATGTCGGCGATGTAAAACTGAAACATTTTTTAAACCAACATAAATGCTACGTGTCTAGCACGTTTTGTTGGTAACGTTAGAATCATATGCTTACATTTAACATTCCAAAAACATAACTAATTTCAACGTAACACAAAATCGTACCAGTTGCGTCAATTAGATATTTAAGGGAGGACATCTTCCAAGTTACTTGAAAATAACGTAACTCAACGTAACGATGATGTTTCTTGCTTAGTGGGATCCTCATTTGAGCATGGAGCACATTCCGCGTTCATCAGGTTTGTTCCAACCGCAGTCAGAAACCGTCAGAAGCGATCAGAGAATAATCGACCATTGCAATCAGTGATAGGAATTACGCGGAAATAACTTGTTGTATACTATGACCAGTTATTCTCTGATCGCTTCTGACGGTTTCTGACTGCGGTTGGAACAAACCTATTATCATACACTCGCATACCGTCAATATATACATTTTTTTTCTCAATCCAACCACTGAGTCCAAACTAGTAAAAAACTGTAGAGAATTCTGAGGAGACTTAGAAAAAGCCTTCGACAGCATACCTAGAAGAACGATATGGATCAGTTTGGAGTTCAAGATGGCTTGGTTAATTTGGTAAGAATGAACAATAATAGGCAAAAGGATCAATTCAAAAACAAACGAAAGGCTGACCAAAGATAACATAGAATTATGTGATTGTAGAGAATTTATCTAAAAGAAAAAAAAAATAGAAAGCAGGAAACAACAAGTCAGACGAAAAGAAATATTTGACTGAATCTGAGTATAAAAAAATATTGAAAATGTTTATGAATGATGATCGTCCACTATCTATTTATTTCTCATTTATCGGTTATTAATTATTGTGGAAAACAAGCAAATGTAATCATTAATACATATGTCATGATAATTTATTATCACTAATTCATTTTATAATTTAAATTAGTCAAATTTTGGCCGACCAATAAATATCGCCATGATATATGAGCATCCAAAACATATTATATTACAATTATTGGTTAAAGGAAAAGTACGTAACTCTTGTTGTAAGGCGTTTTACGCAACTATTCCATTCGTGCGTGAAATGCTTCTTACAACTCACGTTACGTAATATAAATATTACTAGTCTCGAACTTCATTGCCAGTAGTAGATGTGCTTGCTTCTGGATGGACTGACTGAAGTTGACTTGTTGCTATAGACAGACAAGAAAAACTGAAATGCTTTTCTTCAAATCTATGTTTGTATGTGTATATCTAGGGTAACATTAACTTAGACCTAAAAGATCTATTGCGCCCCCTCACTTCTACTTAGTTTCTGAGGAGAGTCTCAGAAACTAGTAGCTTCTTTAGTCCTATTCCCAAGAGGAGTTTTAGGATATTTGCAGGCTTCAACTTAGGTAAATCTTCCTCCTCTATCCAGTAATCTCCCAGGTACTGTGCTCTAGGATTCTGGAGTGCTGTGCAGCTGGAAAGTATGTGGATGGAGGCTTCTTCTTCCATGCCACAATATCTGCAATCTTCTTCCTCCACAATTGCCCATTCAGACGACAATGTCCCGTCAGGATCCCTGTTAAAACTCTCAGCGCAGTTTTACTTTGACTTATGCATTCATTTGATCTCAACAGGTTGTAGTCACCCAGAAGAATCTTTGATTGTCTAAGCCCTACACAGAAAGAAATTTTGTACGTAAAATTAATGAACACCGGTCGTCAATATTTTGAACATTAATATTATGAATCGGTGATTGTTACAATGATTTCTGATCATGGATTAATGTTTTAGTACACTGAAACAATGAATGACCTAACATTAAGCTATAAACGAAAAACATCAAAAATTGATTATTTTTTTCATTGGTACAATGAAAAAGTTCATTGAATCAACGTTTGAGAATTATTAAATTGATGTTGTTCGTCTTTAAAACAATAATTTTTTGTTATGGATTTATGAATAGCATACATATAAACACCATAAACGGTATTCATTGTTTCAATGTTTGCTAAACGTTAATATTACGAACTTGAACATTAACTTCTAATAAGGCGCTAAAATCAATGATACTTGTTCATGGATCCATAACTAAAAACATTAATATTACGAACAGCTTACATGGACTCAGAATAGCGCGCGAAAGTTAATGTTAACCGTTCATAGATCCATGATTGTAATCATTAATATTACGTAAAGGCGTACATAGAAAACAAAATACGTGACCATTTTCGCGCCTAATATTTCAGTCTTTTTGTTTCTCGAGAGGGTTAACCACAGTCTTGTTGTGCTCCGTTGTGAATTTTGTGTGATTTGAATTTTTTAGTGGGTAAAATTGTGCCATTTTATTGAGGATATACTATTTACTATTTTTTCAACGAATAGACAATATCTTCATATTGCAAGTGTGAGTACTCTTTTGGTTTTCTTTTTGTAGTGAACTTATTTCAAATATTCATTTAGGTACCTATTGGGGGGGAAATCCAAGCACACAAAATACACAATCAAAGATTCCCAGGAGTCATTTTTGTTTTGTACGAAGACTCAACAGAAGTAGAGGACCATATTGCTAACCTGAAGATTTGAAAAATGTCTATTCAGCTTTTTATATTGTGTACTGGTGAAGACATCAACACAATTCCAAATATTTTCGTCTACTTTGAAGACATTGGATATAAATTTCTCCATATTCTTAAGGCAGTAGACATATTATTATGTTTTGAGATTATTTTTCTTATATAACTTTGACTTTCCCTTGGAAAGCAAAATGTTTTGGAACTTTCTAGAAAAGTCATTTTGTAGATGTGTAGATGTAAATTCCACTAGAAAGCCAAAAGTTCATAAAATGTGTGAATTTGTAGTAAGTGAATAGAAAATGCGAAAAGTAGTTAACATTTTCACTCTCTAGGTATATTATATTTTTTATACAGCGGAAATATATTGAAAATACAAAAATTGTTTGTCAATATAACATGTTACACCTAATTCACTGTCTCAAAGTAGTAAATTGGTTTAAAGACAGAATTAAAGAAGCAAATTATCATGAAACTCTTTTGGGGAAAAAATAAGTACTTATTATATAATTAAAAGCTATTTTTGGGACTGTTTTATTTCTTTGTATTCTTATTTGCAGATACTGGTTCTTACATCAAATCAATGGACATATAAGATAATTTCCAGCCAATGTTGCACCTTAAAACTAAAAAAAATATTGCATTGTACTACCACATTATTTTTATGTTCGTAATATTAATAACCGATGAACATCGATCAATGTTTATTGTACATTGATTTAACGTACAGCAATCATAAACTAATGGCCGGTGGTCATGGATCCATGCTTTTCTTTTATTGTATCAATGTTTATTGTACATTGATTTAACGTACAACAATCATAAACCAATGACCGGTGGTCATGGATCCATGCTTCTCGTTTATTGTGTTAATGTATGTGGTTCGTTATATTAATAACAGGAAGTCATAGATCCATGTTCTTTATTCATTGATTCAATGTACATTAAACATAACTAGATGAATAAAAAAGTTAACGTACGAACGTTCATTGTATTAACGATATAGCTCATCGGCTGAAAATTAATGTTGATGTTCATTGATTTGATGTACTTTTTTATTAATATAACGTACCTTTTTCGTTCAGTGTACTAGATCTTTCCAATAGTTGAATCTTTTCTATCTCTTTCTTCCCCTTCTTCAAATATGAGTGTGTTCTGATCACGTATACTTTAACTGATCCTCCTGTCATTTTTATGCTTGACAAGTTATTTATACGATCTACTAATTAAGTTCTAGAAAAAAAAAATATCAAAAGATAATTTGCTGGTGTTTATGATAAAGTTGACTCAAAGCATGTCATCAAAGTATTATCTATACAACACCCAAAACGTCTGGCAGCTTTTCAAAGTAATCAGACTTTTAAATCATGACAAGTTTGTAATAAAAATACAACTTGAAACTATAATTTTCCGAGAGAACATCGGTACAAGCACGAAAAAAAAAATATCGGAGAATGCGATAAAAAGGCTCTTGTAATTTTATCTGATCGCGTTTTATGAAAATTGTTGAGCGTGTTTACAATCGAAAAGTATATCTAAATTTGTAAATACTAAGAAATTGGTCCGAATTTATGAAATGATCTGGGCTTGTACCAAAACTTATAGTGACTGATGGTTGATTTGCGTACAAGAAAATATTATAGACCTAAATGAACGATTGTATCGATTTAATAAAGAAAATCTTAGTGGCTATCAAATAACTTCTACAGTATAGGATCGGAATATTTTACAGAGGTACGGGGTCTCAAACAAAAGGAGGAGAAAATATTGTGGTTCATCAAGCTTCTCTTTCTAAAGTTGCTGACCAGATGATAGAAAATTACCTCGCACTCCGGCGGATGTACTAGAAGCCAAATAAAAATGGCAAACAAAGTACTCTTATCCATTTGATGTGACGCTCATGAAAATGTAAAAACATCTCTTAATCGCACGGAATATTAAGGCATTAATGTTCAAGCCACTCGCAATGTAGACGAGTGGATCTGTTCACGTTTCACAGATCTGAAGCGTCTCATAAATTTGCAAAGAATGAGTTGAAAATGTCGAATGCTATAGAATGTTGAGTAGGTACTTGTTTCATGTACTAGGAGTATATACCCAGCAGTTTTTATCCAACCTTATTGCGTAGACAGGCACATAATACAAATTTACCAGTACTTTGGGAGTAGATAGATGGGAGAAAATACTATTTATAGGGGTTTTCATTCGATTTTTTTTTGAATAACCTGTTACCTTGGAATTTGCCCAGCAGCTTTGAAACAAAGCCACTTTCTAGAGTACACAATCCGACGGATACGAGTTACAAAGATATAAATCTTGAATCCAAGTCAAGATATTACTGTTCTTTATGTTTTAACAAACTACGTTTGTTTGATTTTCGCTCCCGCCGAAGTCGACGACGACAAACGTCAAAGTCGATATATTTTTCATTTGTTGATCTCTGCTACTTCAAATATTGTTTCCTATATTAAAAGGATTTTTTCTAGGTTGATCACGAGAGAAGCACAGAAAAGGATTCGATACAAAAAATGTATGAAGTTGTTTTTGAATGAAGGTCAAAGATTGATTGGCTAGTGGAAGGAATATGAAGTTTTTAGAAAAATTTCTACTATATTTGGATGGATTGAAAATGGTGAATTTATTAGAAGCTTTAAGAATTTCCTGTTGAGGTCGAGAAAAAATATTGCCTCAAGGGGAATACGGAATGTGCTCCGCTTATTTAATGAGACGACAGTCAATGCTTCTTGCCAATCCCATCCTGCTCAGATAATATTTTGCAATGCTCCATGAGTTATCTGCTGTCAATCACAAGCATTGCTCTAAAAAAACACTTTTACTATCACCATCTAACTGTCCAAACTTCTTCTCATTTCAATATATCTCTAAGTATCTCGTAAAATATTATCACGTTCGCGATTCCATCTTCCATTATGACTTTAGTGAAGGTTGTTGATGTGAATCTTCTTCTTGTTGTTTCACTGTTCCACGGAATTAATTCCTGACTAAACGGAGTCGAAACCGCAAGTAGTGAATAGAGAGTTTGTTGCTTGATGACTGTGAACTCTGAGGTAGACGAAACAAGTAAATATTAATTTCTAAAGCTCTGAGAATATTTATTAGAATTGAAATTTTTACCATGTTATGTCCAATATTTATTATGTGTTCCTGTATTATATCTACTGTTTTTAATGCATAATAATATATACAGTCTGTTCGCTGAATCTTTTCCCATGTATGAAATGATTCACATACTACTTTTTGTATTACGTCTCTTTCCTACTCACAGAATCTTAACCCCCGAAATCAAACCGTTTGTTCCATTACAGCGTAATATAACAAACAGAGATAGCCATATGATGAATGTCGGCGATAGGTTAAACGCGAATCTGTACGTTGCCGTCGTTGGCAGACCAAAGACTTTGTTTACAACTACGACCTACGTGTTATTTAATGTATTGATTTATTGCGTTTGTATATTAATGATGACGCATGGGAAAAGATCCAACGAACCAACTGTATAACTCTATGCTTACTTATTGATAATATGCTTAAATTTGTCACTTTTGCGCAGCTTATTCAACTATTTTTAACTATATTCAATATTGCCTTTTTCTCTCATTTTCATTATAAATAGGTTTATTTTTACAATGTTCAAGCAGAGTTGAGAAAAAAGTGTGGTATTCATAAATGTATATATTGTGTTCAATTGTTTTTGTACATTTTGTTGATATACAATAAGCAATAATTAATTTTTATGTACATATTACCATTAAATGTGATCACAGTTGATATTTTTTGAATAAATGCTAAAGATGCATAATTACTACTTTCTTTTATTCCCACCTCCCTTGACATCACAGTACCTCTACTTTTCATCAAGTTTATCAAAACTGTACCTTTACTCTACGGGAGTTGGGGATTGGACCAATAAATGTATGATTATGGAGTAGATATCGCCATTCATCACGGTAGCCTGACTACATAAGGCCTGGTTATTGGGGAAGTGTTGACCACCACTTCATTTGCTTACGCTTTTGATAACTTAGCTACATAGCATACACCGAAAACAGTAAAGGCGAAACTACCGCCATCTATCAATGGGTAGCTCAACTACACTCTTCAACTTTCCAAACTCAACAAAACTGTCTTTCTATCTTTTATATACTCAACAAAACTATCTTTTTACACCAAAAGAGTTTGGTTTTCCTCAATAAATAATCCACATTATAAAGAATCATGGGGTATTAGGTTAGGTTAGGTTAGGTTGTTTAAAAGAGAGTGGCCCGCCCACCACTAGCTTTGCCCACGCTTTCGATGACTTACTTACATACTTTGGAGTCATAACGATCTGAAAAAGGCGAAACTATCGCCATCTACGAATGAGTAGCCCAACTACACTTTTCAACTTTTCAAACTCAACAAAACTATCGTTTTGTCTTATATATACACTCAACAAAACTATCTTTTTACACCAAAAGAGTTTGGTTTTCCTCAATAAATAATCCGCATTATAAAGAATCATGGGGTATTAGGGATGCGTTGTTCAAAAGAGAGTGGCCCGCCCACCACTAGCTTTGCCCACGCTTTCGATGACTTACTTACATACCTTGGAGTCATAACGGTCTGAAAAAGGCGAAATTATCGCCATCTACGAATGAGTAGCCCAACTACACTTTTCAACTTTTCAAACTCAACAAAACTATCGTTTTGTCTTATATATACACTCAACAAAACTATCTTTTTACACCAAAAGAGTTTGGTTTTCCTCAATAAATAATCCGCATTATAAAGAATCATGGGGTATTAGGGATGCGTTGTTTAAAAGAGAGTGGCCCGCCCGCCACTAGCTTTGCCCACGCTTTCGATGACTTACTTACATACCTTGGAGTCATAACGGTCTGAAAAAGGCGAAATTATCGCCATCTACGAATGAGTAGCCCAACTACACTTTTCAACTTTTCAAACTCAACAAAACTATCGTTTTGTCTTATATATACACTCAACAAAACTATCTTTTTACACCAAAAGAGTTTGGTTTTCCTCAATAAATAATCCGCATTATAAAGAATCATGGGGTATTGGAGATGCGTTGTTTAAAAAAGAGTGGACCGCCCACCACTACCTTTGCCCACGCTTTCGATGACTTACTTACATACCTTGGAGTCATAACGATCTGAAAAAGGCGAAACTATCGCCATCTACGAATGAGTAGCCCAACTACACTTTTCAACTTTTCAAACTCAACAAAACTATCGTTTTGTCTTATATATACACTCAACAAAACTATCTTTTTACACCAAAAGAGTTTGGTTTTCCTCAATAAATAATCCGCATTATAAAGAATCATGGGGTATTAGGGATGCGTTGTTTAAAAGAGAGTGGCCCGCCCACCACTAGCTTTGCCCACGCTTTCGATGAGTTACTTATATACCCTAGAGTCATAACGGTCTGAAAAAGGCGAAACTACCGCCATCTACGAATGAGTAGCCCAACTACATTTTTCAACTTTATAAACTTAAATAAACCATCTTTCCACACCAAAACAGATGTGATTGATCGAGTGGAAAGACAGATAGGTAATATTTGTGTTTGTGAAGGGGAAAAATTTAGTTCGGCTACCTCCACTAGATGGCGGTATCTACGCCATAATCATACAGTTATTGGTCTGAGGTACGTAAGTGAGTTATCGAAAGCCTGTGCAAAGTTAGTGGTGAGTAGCCCAGATTGCTAATTGTAACTTACGTTGCCACTCACAAAAATGGTGATGGCATATATGGGTGAATTTTGCCTAACATGGTTTTTAAAGGGAATCCAAAAAATACAAACAAGAATTTTATAATAATGTATTTATTGAAGAAATTTTTACTGCAACAATTATATTATAACAGAGAACAGTATAACATATATGACTATAAAAAATATATAATTATGAGTTGTTGACCATCTAGTCGAGTTCACTGATTTGCCATCCATTCCTCCATCGTATGTACCCCATTATATACCATTCTTACGGTTGCGGACATCTTGATTCCTGAAAAAAGTGAAAGAAATGCACATTTAACCAGAAATCAAAACATGTTTTTCCACGTTATATAACCCTATTTTATGCAGGTGATATTTTACCGGGGTATGACCCGTTAGATAGCCTGTAATAATTCTTAGCTTATTCCTACTGATATTCAGTAGTTCTTTGGCCTGCTTTACACTTGTGTCACTTATGAAGATTTCACTGTGTACCTGCTCCAATGAAGTCACCTTATAACTTCCCTAAACTTCCTCACATTTTATAGACAAAGGCACCTGATATTGACCTGCTGTCGGGCATGTCCTATGCGAGTGTCCGGAGTTATCGTCAATAAGAGAGTGTGTGTTCGGTGAGTCTTGGCATACACCTGCCGATATAAAGGAGATGTCTCCTGGTGACCTGTCCACCTTTCTGAGAAGGACAGGATAGACGATGACCTAGGAGGACAACTCCTCGGGAGGATGTACAATGGGTCAAATGAGGCCTAAGTGCTGTGAGCCTACACCCACTCTCCCTACTCTACAGATACAGATACAGATGACCTAATAAAAAATGGGACTTAACAATTCTCGTTGGATGCCTCAATTCACACCTAATCTTCACAAAAACTGAATGTGTCACCTGCAAAAATCCTTCCTTTTTCCTTGAGAGCAACTTAAATGGTCTGGCGTATTTGGATTTATAAAAAAAATAGTACTATACCTGAGTTGGCTCTGTTATCTCCAAATCCCAGTGGCTGCAACAAGATGATGCACGTGTGGTGAAAATATACTTTCCAGAAGATGAATGGTTCCATTGAAAGGTCCCCGACGTAAATCCTTTAGATTATTCTCATGTGGGGTCACCTGAAAAACGTCGTTTATGAGAAGAATTGATCAAAGAAGAATTGAGCAGTGAAGCTACAAAATGTATTGCAAGGTTAGGGAATTGCATGGCTTGTTGTATTGACTACTACTACTACTACTTCTAATGTGCAAGCGAGTCTTGTCCTGGACAAACTCAAGCCCAGGTTCCGGCACTGAGTCCTCTGGCGGGCCTATTGTGCCATTCCTGCTACCTAGACATCCATGAAGCCGAGCCCAATAAAGGTTGTATTGAAGTAAACGGACAATATTTTGAGCATCTACAGTAATTGTCGTCTATGTGTGTTTTCTAAAATTCCTTATTTTTCTCCTTCTCAAATGAAACAATTATTTTAGGATTTTGTCTTTGGCGTTTTCGATCAACCCCAAGCCTATTATCACCGTCAAAATGGAGATGGCGTTCTCGTCCAGCTCTATTGTTTACCCTGCATTGTCCTGTGAAGACCCCTTTCTGTCCTTGAGTATCAACGTCAACACTTTCAATATTGAACTGACTTTGTCTTAGGTCTTGACTTCCCTCTCATTCCAGAAGACTTTGTCTATCTAATCTAACATGGTTCTGCAGAACCATGATTAGACGAACCTATTATGTTGAATAGGAAAATCTATAAGTTTTTCTCAAAATTCCTAGCCCGACTCAAAATTCCTTGCCCGACCTGGACAAGAAATTTCGACAACACCTGCTCGTTGCCTGGATAAAAAGTGATATTTTTTCGATTAGAAGTAGTCAAAACGTGGAGTGGTAAAAATATTTCCATTCGGATAATCCAACAGCCGAAACGGTTCTATACATTTCTAATCTTTTCAGAGTGAAGTTCCTTGTCGATATTCATGATTCGAATTAATGTTGTAAAGAAAATCTTTTCGATATAAAAGTAAACTTATTTAGCTCTCTCTGCATGTCTGGTGATTCTCGTCGATTCAATCAAAGTTGATTTTTAGAAGTGGTTTTATCGGTTATCAGTTTATTTGAAGTGTCAGAAGAATGTGGTGCTAAAAGTTACCGGTTATATAACTTTTTTATTAAAAATACTATCTTTTAGAAAAGATTTTTCTTTCCTATTTTTCGTGTTACAATAAAAAAGGAAATATAATAATCTTCAGTTGTCACATTAAGATGACATGAATCAAAAAGTTTTCTCTTAATAATATATTTTCCCTTAATCCCTTTCTTTTTAGTGACAGTTAAATTTATGGACCCTTTTGTCCAAAGCAATTTCACTTTCATGTGGGATAGACAAGAATAAAAAAACAACTACTACTCACTCCATACTCCATGCCTCAGCACCGCTAATCTCCAAAGTCACTCGACAGGTTTTGATAGAAATTTGTGAATGTCTATCTGTCTTTTCCAACCTAAAAAATTATATAGTTTTCAGTTTTCATCCCAATAAGTTTAAACTTGAAATTAGTCAAGAATAATAATTAATTTTTCATTCAAAAGTTACTTTCCAATGTTTTCTAGGCTTATTTATCGATTTTTGCGGCGATACACTGATACATGTTTTATTGGACTCGAGCCAGAAGTATTCATAAGTAAATTTTCTGCAATGCACCAACACAGCTCTCTCTACATCTGAAAAATTTACGATCTTCTCTCCTGTATACGTACACTGGAAGCGCGGGACGTCTTCAATAATGTTATGGGGACATGTAGACGTCGGAATTACTGTAAAATTCAGTTGATCTCCCTCTCAAGCGGTCACCGAAATAATAATATGAATTTATGCCGGTCGTAAAAGAGTGCATTTTAAATAGGATTCTGGATGGGAGGAAAATGGGAAAACCTCAGCACATACACTCAACTGCGAAGGTCTGACTGGGTTGAGGCTTTCGACGATAAGGGAGGAAAAACCATATATGGTTGGCATTCGAAGTATAGTAATAACGACGAGTGCCAATCCAAAAAAATACCACACTTTATTGAACTTCATTTCATCTGTAGTTATCTAAAAGGAAACATTTCCATGATACTAACAAATCGTTTAAGTCCCTTCCTGGTTTTCTAGAATCTACTGATATTATCATTGTACACGTGCTTCTTGACGTTGGGACAATGTTATCAATCTGTTATCGTTTATCAGCGCTAAATAATGCTGCTCTGCCGTATTTCTTCCTTATTGACATACGGGGATTTCCGACAATACATAGAATAGATAAGCTTGAAACGAATAGAGCTCGATAATGATAAAACACGGAGAAAAAGAATGGTTGTTGTGTATTAACAAAAATCTTTTCGAAGAATAGGAAAATTATGATAAATACAGGGTATAATGTAATATTTAAAGAGATAAATTTAATTTAATTTTCACAACAAAATCCTTTTTTAAAATAATGTATTACCCTTCATATCCTCAATCGGTAGCTAGAGGTTTTCAGCAACCCTTCCGTATCTGTATTTGTAGAGTAGGGAGGGTTTGTGAAGCTCATAGCATTTAGGCCACATGTGACTCATCTTCCCGAGGAGCTGTCCTCCTAGGTCATCGTTCATCCTGTGCTTCTCAGGAAGGTAGACAGATCACTAGAAGACATCTCCTTTATATCAACAGGTGTAGGCCAAGACTCGCCGAACACACACTCTCTTATTGACGATAACTTATAAATATGGTTGTCTCACCTAGCCTCAGGGTATGTATCTTTGGAATTGAAGCACGACATCAGACGACAATTTCTCGTTGACATGGAGAATTTATAAGTGGAAGGATAAAGCTCAGCCACCATCCAAGAACAGGTTCATCAGCAACTGCATTCTCCCAGGAAAACGTTGATGAAGATCGAGTTATCTGTAAAATAATTAATATTTCTATGAATACCGCATTATAGTTTTTCTCCAACAATCAAAAAATGTTGACATTTTTGTACTACTTTCAGGTGCAGAAGTCATCAATTCCCTCACCGTACAAAAATTTGCTCGCTGCTCAGTCACACTTCTAATCCTAGGATTAAAAACGCTACTTTTAATTCTAGGACTAAAAGTAATTGCATTTGAGCTCTCTAATTGAAATTTGAAGAATAAAACATTGTCTCTTACAAACTTAGTGAAACAAACTAATTGGACAAAGCACCACTGAAATTATCACTTATAATTGCACAAGAGGTTTGGATTTTATCGGGTAAATTTGGATTGTTTAATGAGAAACTGTTTCCTAGCAATTAGACGAGAACAACTGTCAACTATTAAAAACGCGACACCAAAGGTGGAGCGTTTTTAGGTTGACAGTTTTTCGAGTCTAATTGCTAAAGGAAACAGTTTAGAAGTTGAACAACACAAATTTACCCGATATCAATACAAACATCGAGTGTAATTCGGCAGGACAATTCAATGAATCGGCTCATTGTTAGTGTTTAGAAATTCAATAAGTTGTTGACAAACATGTCAAATTATTTATCATGGTAACAAATGCATAAGTGAAAAAACCACAAGTGTATTTATCAACAGTAAAAACACAAGAGCTTTTTTTTTATCGGATAAATTTCTCTTTGCAACGAAACAGTTTTGCCAATCACTAATTTTATCTAATGTCAGTTTTTCGAGCAAATTTAGTGATTGGCAAAACTTTGAGTTGGAGAGAAATTTATCTGGATAAAAGAAAAGCTCGAGTGTTTTTTGGCAAGATAAATTAACGACAGAATATATCGATGAACAACAACAATAATTATCTCATTGTCATTGTGTAAAAGTGACGTCCGCTTACTAGAATTGAGGAAGAGAGGTTTTTATCGCGATAAAAAAGGATGCACCTTTTTTATCGATGTCAAAGTGACAATAACATTTCCAGGTATAGACATTTTAACATTGAAGTTAATTTATCGCTGAAAAAGTTGAAGCTAACTTTTGCCGGTGTCAAAGTGACAATTACACTGAGGCATATGCGATTTTTTATACATGAGTTGAATTGTCACTAACAATTTTCGAACAATTCAAAAGATTTTCCTCAATGTTAGAACAACTCAGAATATTCTCCGTAACTGTTGATGAAACATTCGAGGAAATATCTAGACAGGTACTTGTACCTTATTTGTCAGGTTGCAATATTTTTCTTGCAGTATTCTCTTTGTTGATACGTAATTCTTCACTATATACTATATCCTCCTGCTACCGTACTCGATTTCCAACCTCCATGTCTTTTAAGACAAGTGAGGTCATCGGTACCATCAATAAGAAGTGTAGCAGATGTTCTTTTTAGCGAATGACCAGTATAATCCTTCCAATTTTCTAACTTAAAAAATTTTGTAATTTCATGCGGCACGGCACTAATTTTGTGAATACCAACAACTATTCTTTGATACTCCCATTAACATACTTCTCAAATAAACGACGTTCTTGTATATTTAATGGCCGTAGTACAACATATTTTCGAAATAAACGCAAATAATTATCGCCCGTAATGGTAAACAAACGAGGTTTCTTGTTTTTGGCTACAAAATTTTTACGACCAAGACCGAGTCCATATCTTCAATGTCATCAATTTTCAAACGAACTCGCAATTTTGCATTCCTCGTAAAAAATATGCACTTTTGTATATAATATAATATACTATTGAAATAACAAAATCGAGAATTAAATGAAATATAATTTAATTATTTTTCTATTTGTTTCAGCTACCTCCAGCCAACGTGCGTATTTTTTAAACACCATGCTACCGGCACTCTGCTCTATTTTAGTGTACGTGTCTTCTCTATCTTCGAGATAATTCTTCTGTCATTTGCATAGTGACGATGTCGATTGTCGACGAAAATAAAACGCCAAAAAGACACTGAATATGTGAGTAAAAGAGTTTTTTTGATGATTCGCTGCTTTGAACATTCCCCTTTGTACATTTTCAGTTTTTTCGTGAGTTCCTTTTATCGGTGTAGTTTCATATGGCACTTAATTGTTTCCATTGTAACATTTTTTTATGTAAGACGAGTACGAAATCAAATTTACAAATTTAGAAATGTAATATTGGGTGATGGAACATCAGGCATTATGAAAAATTCAATCAAAATGTTAGCGAAGTTGTATGCACTGCGGTACAAACAACATTATTGGATCCTACCCTGCATCCTGATCACTTTATATGTAATTTATATGAAAATCGTGTATTATAATTCTCATTGTTTGCCTATCTACTTTGTTCCACAGTCTCTTTGATCTGTTAATGAAACATCAAACTGATACATATTTTAAGCGGTCGGAAAATTCAGTATCGCTCAATTTTCAAATTGACAATGTTTTATTTTTGGATATTGATACATGTACACAAAATACAAATTATATCAACCCATTTTCCGTGATCCAGGATTAGCTTCAATGTCCATCTTCCCTTTTGGCTGTTATTACATTCCTGTTGCCATTTGTCTAAACATTTCCTCCTTTCCTCCTCTTTTATACTTTCGGGGTCGTCGACTTCGTGGAGTCTTGCACTCTCATCCACCAGGATGTGATTTGGTATCTCACCTCACACTGTTTGATATATAGTTTTATATGCTCACCCCACTTGCAAGAGGATTTTTCTTTGTACTTTTTCCAATCTTAATCTTTCCCTGGCAAAGTTTATCACTCCTCCCCACACCCAGATATTTGGATCTGGTGGTACGCCAAAATTTCTCAAAATGTCAAGTGGTATGCAGGTGCAAGAAAGTTGGGAACACTTGCGCTGAATTTTCAAATTTTGGTGAGAGCGCACGGGATATTTTTAGTAGCATATTTTTTGGTCATCTTGTTCCTAATTCCTGATAAAAAGATATTGAATTGAAGGAAGAAGGAAGAAAAGAGGGAAATACATAAGTCGAATATTTTTCATAGTTTGCTTTTCTATATCGAGTTAATTCCAACCGGAAACATCAAAAAATATGAAAATTACGAATTGAATTTTTAAAATTTTGGTGAGAGCGCACGGGATATTCATTATATTTTTGTATAACCTAATTTTTGTTGAAAAAATTTTGAATAAAAGAGAAAGAAGAAGAGGAAGTTGTTATTAATTGAAAATCTGGTGCTCAAAACTGATCTTTGCGACCTTCGTATGGTATACGTGATTTTTATACCGAAATGAAAATCTTTTTTTTTAATTTGATTTCGTACCTACTTCAAAAAATTTCGCAATATTGTACATATCTACATCCTTAAATGTTTAAAACAATCATATTTACTAGTCGTCATCCTTTTGAAGGCAAATAAAGTTAGTGATCCTGTACGTTTACTTTCAATCGGACAAAAAAATATTTAACATTCTCTTGCACCAAATATTAAGTGTTTTGGATTTTAAATTGAAAGTAAATACTTATATAACGCAAGGGACTTCATTATATAATTTTTATCATAGTTGTAAGAAAAGATGAAAAATTAATGTATACATAGAATATGTTATAGTATAATGGCTGGTATATCGTTCTGGAATCAAACACTGCTTTGGGGAAATGAAATAATCAAAATTGAGGCTCTGTTTTTCAGTTCTCCTTATTGAAACAACCTAATCCTGTATATTCGTTGCTTGTTCTGAATATCCAATGTTTTGTAAGTAGCTTGAAAATTGAAGGAGATGAAAAATAAATTAATAGTACAGTAATTTTGTTGAATCTTGGATTTTTCCAGACCTTCTACCTACTTAGATATTTTCAATAGTCAGATGTTCCTTTTCTCTGGCGTTGCCTATTTTAGCGAATATTACAATGTAGCTGATATTGCAATTTAAATGATGTCCAAGAAAATGGGAGATATTTTCAACATTTACCATATTTTTTTCATATTTGGTGAATTTAAAGAGGAAACAAAATACCTTACTTTTAACCTGGATATTACAGGAGTTTCAAGGTTATATTAATTCATAAAATAAGGATATTGAGAATAAGCGACATAATAATATAACAATTGTCGCTATAAAAAGAATATAAATAGTTTCCTTACGAAAATACAATGCTCAGAACGATATGCAGGCCATAATTTTGAAATTTTAAGCACTGACTGTATTTTGTAAATTGGATAAAATATCCTTATCTTTAAATCAATGATTACCATGTCCTTAAACTAGTCCTTTTTATAATTTTACCATACTTCATTGTTAAGTTAGATCTGTTTTAGCATTTAGTGCTTGAAACTAAATTTTACATTGAAAACAACTCGGATTTGCTAGAATTTAGGTTCAAAATCCACAGAATGTCCAATTGTTATACAAATTTTGTTAAACCTATTTAATTCTCACCTCAATTTGAAGGAATAAAGTTCCTGAAATGTATGGGAAACCTTGAACACGCGGATTCTTATTCATAACGTTCGGGTGAGTTATCCGAACATGGAAAGCTGTACAGCATTATGAAACGTCGAGTTATATGTTTTTAATTGACCAGAACGTATGTGAATCACAAAAAATTTCTCTAGGCTTCGTAAAGATAATCACCAATGTGTGAATATTTTATTTGTTCTCATTGAAACGATCTTAATTCTAATAAATCCAAAAGTTTTCGATGTTTGAAAAAATCCCTGTGATCACAAACTATGTTGGCTATATGCCAGAAATTGTTAATTATTAGGAATTATTGAGTGTGTAATTTATATCAATAATTATAATAATAATGACTAAATTTATTTTGATCGAGAGTTTATGTAGCTAAAATATAGTTGATTTATTAACGTATAAGATATATCCATTATTATGAAAAACTAAATGTAAATATATATTGTATAATTGCTGTATTAATGATATTGTAACGTTTAATACGTCAAATGGAACATTGTGATCGAGTGCGAGTGAGATATGGGATAAAAATAATAGTATGTGCATGATGTTTCATTTACGTTTCGGAGATCTTCTCAATTTTAAATTACACTTGAAACTTTATTTGAAAAATAAAGAAGATGGATCTAATATATTTGTGTTTTTTATAATTTTCCTAAGAAAAAGTGTCAATTTTGACACTCACAAACTCTGTAGCCAACGAATTGTATTGTACCCTCGGAGGAATCTACGTTTTGGAGCCTAGCAGACATATTATCCTTATGTAAACAGAAGATCTAAAATCCATTGTTTGTGACACATATCCGGTTTTTGGATAATATGTATCAGCCAAATTCGAAAAGGATATGAAATAAATAATCACCAGCTTCTTTTTCTAACTGAAAATACTTGTTAACATTCAAAATGTTGATGTTTTTACGTGTATCTAGGCTTATTTGTGTATTATTTAAATAAATCTAACAATAATATTAATTTTCACTTCTCATAAATGACCTCCCTAGTAGAACCGAATGTTGGATATAGATTGGCGCAACCTCGCGCTAATATTGAAATATTGGCGCTATATTGGCGCACAATATCTATATCAAGCCAATATTGGCCCAATATTGATTCTCAACATACTGCCATGATTCGATTGCCAATGTTGTCCAAGCATTGGCGCAATATAGATCAATATTGCCAATACATGGCCAATATTGGCTATAAATAGTTCTCATAGTTCTCATCAGCTGATGAGAACGAAAGACTCTCAACGCCGCTTTGTCCACGAACAAGTTAAAGTCTTGAAAAGAATCATCGAAAAGTTTAGTTTAGGCTGTTGAAATATTTTCTTGGGGTGTTGAATTTAGTCCTGCGCTGTACCGAATCAATATCTCACTGACAGAACTAGCCAAAATAAATACGTAAACATCTACTTGACTTATAGAGAACAATTTTGTACATCGCTGTCCTTTATTGGACCAGTAATTTATTATTTACGTGCGGTGACACTTATTGAAAAAAATAGCCGACTTATTTCTCAAGTTAATGCCGTCGTTGTGTAATATGTCCGATCTAGAAGTAGGAGTAATTGTATTAAAGACGTCTTTTCCAGCTTGTATGAACTTGGACTACGACGCAATTTATTTTTATGTATGAGAAAAAATATCTTAGTTCTCTCCTTTTGTTCTTTTTGCAATTTTTCACTGGATTATGTCCACTTTGTACAAGTTTATTTTATTATAATTTGAAAATCCTACTAAAATTTCACGCTTCACGATCGAAACAGTTAATGGTACATGACTTGAAGGGGATAACCAATCAGCAGCAGCAAGGGATTGTGGTGGTTTTTTTAACAATATATATTGGTGGATGTTGAGGAGGGAAATTTTATAGGCATAGAGCTTACCAGTACTAGTTTTGTCTTGTTTTTTCTGGAAAATCTATCTTCATATGTTTTGAAGATTCAAATTATTTCAATAAATTTATCATTTGTTTGTAGCATAATATCTGCTCTGTTAAAAATGTTCAGTAAATAATTTTATTACCTTCCACAGATCATCGTCATTAAATTAAGGCCCCAAGGACGATAAAATGATGTTAATTGTATGGCATAAATTACAGTCAAAAAGGAAATTTACGCTATCCTGATTTGTTATCTAATTCGTCCACTTTTTTTGGATTTTGCGTAAGCAAACGTGAACAAAGGGTCAAATAATTAAATAGGGATGAGTTTTAAAGAATAATCTGATCAGAATCACATGGGAGATTCAATCAATTACTTTATTACTTTGGGTCGGAAGCTGCTAATAATATCAATGAGCAAAATCACAATTTATGCTATGGGTTTTTTAAATTGAACCCCTCACAAAATCGGATAAAAGTATAAATTTTAGATTCTCTTATATCTCTCACAAAAATTCAATTTTTTCCAGACTATAATTCATTTTAGAAGTCTTTGATGGACTTTAAAAAAAATGTTTAACATTAAGTTTACCTGGAAACTCATTCATAACAATCCTACAGGAACCTTTCTAGGTAAAAAGGTTTAATAAGGGAAAATTGTTGATATCTATTTGGTCGTTAAGAAGATTATCTGAATATTTGTTCTTATTTATCTATTTATTCTTTATGCAAAATTTCAAAATTTGAATCGAAAGAGTGTTGGTTTGCTAATAAATGATTGGAGTAGTTGGAATCTGATTTTTGGTTGTCATAGCAACGTTTGTGTTCTGAAATTCTAGTTTTAAAATTCCTAAAAGTTCTACCTATATAAATTTTATCACAGTTGTCATTACTACATCTTAATTGATAAACTCCTGATTTATTTAGTTTTGAAGATTTGGATTTGTTGTTTTTAATGAATTTGGATAAATTGTTATCGGGTTTGAAGCAAATATTCAAGTCTAAAGGTTATTCTTGTTTTTAACCGAAGGAAATACTTGTACTAGAGTATGTTTTCGTATCTATTTATTTATGTTGATGAAAATATTATCAATTCCATGTTTTTTCGGCATAAGCTTCTACCCCACTGAAAGAACTATGAAACATGTAACAGACAAAGAGGCGCCTCCCTTTTATCTAGCGGAATGACCTGGAAACAGTCCAGACGCCAGAAAACGAATCCAAGCCACTGGGGCGACAGATAAATCTGATTATGTATAAGATTATAGATTTGTTTTCCAAACTAGTCCAATGCTACCGATTTAATATTTTTCTGGAGTCTTTCCATTTTGTTATTTTTTGTTCTGTTATTGATCGAATGTTCGAAAGGCGTTTCAAAATAGTATTTGAGGAAAATTGAGATGATAAATGATAAACTGAATGATCATTTTGAATTTAGATATTTACAGCAGAAATTGAACAAAATAAATCCATAAACTTTCTAGATCTCACAATTTCAAATATAAATAATAGACTTTTCTATATTTCTACCCAGCCAGTCATGAATTAGCAGCTTTCAATAGTATGATACATAGACTTTTAACAGTTCCATTGAATATTGACAATCACAATTAAGAACTAAATATAATAAAACAAATAGCAGTTAATAATAATTACGATACAAATTTAATTGACAATATCATAAATAAAAAGATACTAAAACATACTCTAGAACAAGTATTTTCTTTTGATAAAAACAAAAATAACTAATTTAGAAGCTTAACTTACTTCGGAATACCATCCTTGAAAATCAAATCATTTTTAGAAACTTTAGACTTGAATATTTGGTTCAAAACCGACAACAATTTATCCAAATTCATTAAAAACAACAAATCCAAATCTTCAAAACTAAATAAATCAGGAGTTTATAGATTAAAATGTGGTAATGACAACTGTGATAAAATTTATATAGGTAGAACTTTTAGGAATTTCGAAACTAGAATTTCAGAACACAAACGTAGCTATGACAACCAAAAATCAGATTCCAACTATTCAAATCATTTATTAGCAAACCAACACTCTTTCGATTCAAATTTTGAAATTTTGCATATAGAACCTAAGTCCTTCAAATTAAATCTTTTAGAAGCCCTTGAGATAAATAAAAACAAATATTCAGATAATCTTTTTAACGACCAAATAGATATCAACAATTCTCTCTTATTAAACCTTTTTACCTAGAAAGGTTCCTGTAGGATTGTTGTGAATGCGTTTCCAGGTAAACTTGTTAAATACTTTAGTTAATCTCCTTGTAAATAGATTGTAATTTTATTGTTTAATATCCGTATAATTTAGTAAGCACTGTATAAATTGAATATTTCTCATTATACTTCCATTCGTTTGAAAAAGCTACTGTGTTAGCGAAGTGCGTCACAACTCTTTAAGTTTAAATATAATGTAGATTTAACAAATTAAAATTGTTTGATTTCATAATAAATTATAAAAATTAATTTTTATTGAGGGTAGAGATTCACTCTATATTATTAATAGTTGTAGAATAAAATTTCTACTGACACACTTTACAAGGTCATGGTATCCTATAAGGTACCAGGATATGAGAGGCATGTGTCTCTCAATATTAAAATATTGACTTACTCGATAGGATCATCCAAAGGCTAAAATAATGGTTAATTCATCAAATACACATTCACAACTATTCCAGTACAATCCTGTCATGATCCATTCCTCGTTTGGCCATAATAATTTCGAATATCGACCACAAGACGATTGTCAATTATCTGCCATAGGCTACATGTTCCTAAGAGGAGTTGATTATTATTCATGCCCTAGCTCCACATGAAATTCGAGACCTAACAATGGTTAACTTCACGTCAAACCATCAAACAATCCCGTTACATAATTGATTTTCATTTGTTTGTTTTATTAGTACGTCAGAAAAAATTTAAATTGCTCACCTATTAGAAATCATTAGATCGTTCAAAATAGGATGTACCTTTCGTATTGGCAAGTATTCAGAAAAGTTCAAAATACTACGTCTGTTAGGTGCACTAGTAATCATATAAAATGACTAGCTCCAATTTCCCCCGTACTACTGGATTAGAAATACAAACTAGAACGTTTGGTATATAAAGTTAATATTTACTTCCATCTTAACGTCTCTCTGGAAACTGGAAAGTCTCATCTAATCCATCCAGAATTCGGGGAATTGATAGTGTCCAAATGTCCCTTTGTGACCTGAACTATGTCAGACTTCGTGAAATGGAGTATAAGCTCGGTAAACTTCAAACTTCATCTGGCAAGCCGCATTGTTTGAAGTTGACAATTCTAAATTTGCATTCACTTGTGATGCGGAGAAATACCCGAATGCACTGCATTTGGAAGAACTTTTTCTTTAGACAAGTAAAGTTTTACTCGTTACAGAAAAACTGAATTTGTTATTTTACGTTATTCGGTATGAAAATTGAGAATGACTTACATGTAGCCCGGTCAAATTGGCCAGAAATATTGGAAAAGTAGAATTTGATAGATGTCGATGTCATCTTAGCAACGAGTAAATCAAATCAGCTGCCGTATAAGCCATTTGATATTAAAGTAGTTTTATTTTGCTGTTTTAGTTATTTTCAGTGTGTGTTTTGTGAAACTTTTGCTTTTTCTTTGATTGTGCTTTAGTATTTTGTGTTGTTAAACTAAATTTTAACTACTAATATTTTTATTTTTGAGGTAATGGGTATGGTTGATATTTGTCAAGAACAAAACAGCTAGGTTTAGGTTTGATTTCGTGTTTTTATTTTATTTTTGATATAGTCATATCTACAAAAGTTACAGGGAAGGTACGTTTGTATTGAGTAATATTTTAAATCTTCAATACCGACTTATTTTCTCTTTGTTTTTGCAACTATGGATTAGGAATACACTGACCATTCAAAGTTTATTTGAATTTGTAAATGCTGAGCCTTCTTCTAGGTACATAAATGAGGGACAGGCAGTTTCAAATGCTGGCCATATATTTTTGCATGGTACCTATTGAGGAAATAAGTGACACTTTCATAAAAGTGCAATGAAAACAAAAAATAGAATAACACAACCTCTTCCATAATATCTCTAATTATATAAGAATATAACCTCAGAAATGATGACAGTTGAGTTGAATAAAAAACACAGTTTTAAGCTTGTCACTGACACAAAATTAGACAAATAAAGTACAAATTCACGGTAGTTACGTTGACTTGCATATAATACAAAAACAATGCAAAACGAATTGTTTTACTCGTTGCGACAATTACAATTTTTTTCGCCAGAGGTCTCATTGAATTCTACTCCGCCCAATAGTGATTAAATAACAAAAATTTAAACGGATCTGAATTTTGTCAGATACCTTTCATAATTCAGTCAATAAGGTATATTGTGAACTGATTAGTTCGAAAACCATGGCACTTAAAACTTTTCTTAATCTTAAAAACTTGAATAAAAATTGATACATTACAACTTTGGTGAATGAAAAAGTGACCTTAATTCAATATTCTAATTCTATAGAGTGGTTTAAAAAAATAGTTTTGACTCTTGAAGGGTTCATCTTGTTAGTTTTGATGGAAACGCTTCCGCTTAGCGAAATAAAATGTTAAATCGTCAACTCGAAGTTATATTTCTTAGTCAAACATGTACAGCGAACTACATATTCAACATAAATTTACATCTCCAGCTACCTTGATTACATAAGTTGTGTTTTGAAATGATCAATGCTAGAACCGGCTGAATCACTTATGTTCCACTTCAAACCCATAATTGCAAATTGGGTTCTTCGCTTCATTTCGCCTGTGCATCGGTAATTTTCTAGCATAGTCAGCATATCAGTAGCGAGAAATTACCCGGGAAGCTGCATAAATTTCCTAGTTGAGCTATTCATTTTCCTTAAAGTATGTTTAGTTTGGTGTAGTCAGTTTTCTTTTTGCGCTAAGACGTATGGCTGTCTTGAGAATTGGAAATAATTAGATTGAAATTTAAATTTTTAAAGAACTATTTCGAATTTCTCATTTTCTTCTAATATATTTTTACTGTAGCTGTTCAATTTGTGATTGTTTATGTGAAGATGTATTCTTGATTCAACGCATTAAATTTTTCTCCCTTCACAGGTCACGCCGATTCCGATTCAGATAGTGAATTTGCTACCGGAATTGACAATTTTTTTCAATAGCGGGTTGGTAGTGAGCAGTTTATTACGTCAGGGTTATAAGAAGTTTGTAGGGAGGGTTTTTTAGATATGCGTGAAAAACTGACTAAAACATGTGGAAAAAACTGGCACAAAGTTTGTGCGCGGCCAGTTGAGCATGGCGCATCACAGCGACTAACTGAACTAACAAACCCCGCCTCTTACCACACGAAAATTGTCAATATGTCAATATTATTTTAATTTGAGGTTAGTCACTTCTGAACATATGTATATTATATATTTTTATTCAATTCTTATTGGCCTTTCTCTATTTAAATTAATTATCTTCAACATTGGCACCTATTATTATCATAGGATTTATTATAACTTATCATAGGTAAGTTAAAAAAGTAAAATGATGGAAACAATATTTTTCGTTTTATCGTTTTTTTTTTTGCAGACAATAAGGAAGATTTGCTAAAAGTTGTGGTTATATGAAAAAGTGGTATTTTAAACATTGTTCGTGTGATATTGGTGTGTGCTTCCAGGTAGATTGGTATATAAATGTGGATTCTTCGTTTATCTGTTCTTACTTCATTTTCATTGACTGTTTTTGTGTTATTTTCGATATTTTAATGTATAAAAAATTTGCTAAAAGTTCTAGTTTTGTGAAAAAGTGTGGATTGTTTGTTTGTCTGTTCTCATTTTATTTTCATTGACTGTTTTTGTGTTATTTTTTTCGATAACCTATTTAGCAGTAGACTCTTAGTATGGAGGTGTCCTTCTGTCAGCCGTCATTTGAGTTGGTGTTTCAATAAAATAAATTAATGTATAATAACTATTCCGCGTTAATTTCTGTGCCAGTACTATAATATGAGTTATTTATTCGAATTTTCCATCACTGCATAATATAATACCAATAATGTGTTTTTCGTGTCATTGTTATATCCCTTAATATACTCACCATCACGAAAAAATTGTATGAAACGTATTTTTCCTGATTAACCAGATATACATCATTGATTTTTTGATTTAACAAACAAATGATGATGTTCTGCTAATGGAAAAATACTATTGAAACATGGAAAAATGTATTTGGAAAAGTATTGCATTGTTGTCGAGTTTAATTATGTACTAGACCAATAAAGAAGACGTCCACAGATATGTGTTGGGTTTTTGTTATTTCAAACGATAGATTTGGAATGGAAATATGAAACAATCTAAAAAAATTCACTAGTTATAATCAATAAGAAACTATAATTATTAACTGTGAAACTGGTTAAGCAAAATCAAAAGAAATATTCAGAAATCGAAAGTATATTAACCATGGTGGTAAAGACATTTAAGCATCGCACCTTATTTTCATGGCAAAGCTACTTGCGAAATCATTTTGGTGCCCGTTCAATGCAAATAGTCTTTCCAACCTTGTTATATAACATACTTTTATTTTATAACTATCATGATTTAAATGGGGCTCCAATAAAAAAGTATAAAATCTCTCCAATGAATTTCCCTCGCAGGAATGCTTTTATCTCCTAGAATCTATTACAAATAAAAAGATTCTTAAATACGTGAAAGCAATTTATTACAGGCTCAAGAAATCCGCAAAACTTAGGATCTGCCTAGTAACTTTTTTCGAATAGGTACTCCAATGCTCCAGAGATCGAAACTCCGCTGCCTATCTCTTTTTTAATCTGTTCCTCATTGAATTGTCAGTTGGCGTTTCGATATAATCGGAACGGATTTTAATCAAGATCAAATTTATACTTTTCTCTCCAAAGGAATTCTTTGCTTCGAAAAAGAAATTAAATATGATACTGGTGGATTCTTTCTTTGTGCAAACGTGTTTCTCGCACAACTGATATTGGATTCACTGTTGATTCAATACTCATTCTAAAGATCTTGTTACGCGCACGAGTTAAAAAATATTAAATTCCGCACCGATAACTTCCAACAAAATATATACACCTTATGATATTTCACAACAGGCCTTAAGTATAGCCTTTTTTGGTCATACTACTGCTTCTACTAAATGTGCAGGAGAGCCTTGTCCTGGACAAATTCAAGCCAAGGTTCCGGCACTGCGGCCACTGGCGGGCCCATTGTGCCATTCCTGCTACCTAGACATCCATGAAGCCGAGCCCTTCAATAAATGCCACAACCTTTTTCAATGGATGCCTGCTTGTGTCTGCAGGGACCATAACAGGGACTCCAAAGATTCGCCTGTGTAGTACAGCCCAGTGTGGACACTCTAAGAGAACATGGACTGCCGTTTCGTCAGTCATGCCGCAACCCCTACATAGGGAACTTTCCTCTACTCCTAAGTTGTGAAAGTGTTTCTTCATACATCAGTGCCCTGTTAGGAGTCCTGCTATCTTCCTTAGCCTACTCCTTGGTAGTTCAGTAGCTTCCCTAGCGTGTCCATCAGTCCATCCCTTCATTTTACTAGAGTAGTTATGTCAGTCCTAACCTAACCGCAACCCATACAGAGGTAAATTTCCTCTACTCCTAAGTTTCCTCATACAGCAGTGCCCCGTTAGAAGTCCTGCTATTTTCCTTAGCCTACTCCTTGGTAGTTCAGTAGCTGCCTTAGCGTGTCCATCAGTCCATCCCTTCAGTAGAAGTTTGGATTGTCTAGGACCCTGCAGAGCATTCCAATGAGCGAGGTGCTGATTCCTCGGCCACTTCTTCGTCTCCTCCAGGGCACTAGGAGATATCTCCTTTATAGCAGCAGGTGTAGGCCAAGACTCATCGAACACAAACTCTCTTATTGACGATAACTACAGGCACTCGCATTAAACATGCCTGACAAATTCATCTTCCTGTTCACATATCCTGCATGAAGGTGTGTCCACTAGCCCCAAACTGTGGAGGTATTTTCTTCGTTATCAGTGGCCAGTCAGAAATCCTACTGTTAAACGTAGGTTTTTCCTGGTCAACGCAAAATATTTCTTCGGCACCAGCTGCCCAGGGTCGCCCAGGGTGATCCTGGCAAGACTGCTTCCGTTGTTTGGCTACCTAACTCAAGGGGTATGGGGTTATGTATAAATAAGGTATCTTAGTAGTACATTAGATGATAGGGTACATCATTTGGACAAAAATGAAGAGGTGATTGCAGAGAAGAACTCTTATTTCGCGTTGGAGTTTTTTTGCAGTAAAAAGACAATTGTAGTGACTTTTAAGAAATGAAAGATAAATGACTTTTCGAACTTTTTACGTCGCACCTTTATGTGTGTAAATATTTCAAAATTATCAAATTTGATACCCGAAACCACAACCTTATTTCACAGCTCCATCATAATTAAAACACAAATAGTTAATACATTATAACATTACTACGTGTTACGTTATAAATGGTTCATTACTGATAATGAGCATAATTTAAATTTCCATTGAACATAATGCTGGTACTGTTTTTGTAGATTAATTGTTGGTGAAGGTGGAAGGTGTTAGGTAAATGTAACTAGTTATTCAATTATAATTTACATTCGATTTTAATTGATGTATAGAAAATACATTGGAAGATATAAAACTACATTATTATCACATGCATTCAGCTAAATATTGTTGAGGTGCAATTTTTTATTTAAAATACTATTACTTTAAAATTCAACTGGCTGTGGTACAGGTTTATTCGTTGATTGATATCCCGTGAGTGTTTGGAAAATATTTTCCCCACTGATATCATTGAATAGACAAGATTATAACGCAAAACAAGATTAGCATTAATCGAAAAAGAGCCGGTAAAGTCTCCCGTACAGAGCTGACGAGAACTGCCTGAAAAAGACGTAAGGCACTTTGCCAATACGAAAGATACGCCTGCATCCTATTTTGATTGTTAACGTTGAAAACCTAATACTGAACCGAGACACTTACCATCAGAACTTTTTTCACAATCATCATTTAACTAATGGTCAGATAACTTATAAAATTATATTAACTTTTGTTGAGTTGGTATGAAAACCATCGATAATAGTATGTTCTATATCAAATGAAAGGAGAAAAAAGACCTTTGGAAGTTATGTTTCACAGTATTTATACTGAAACTACCCCACGCTTTGACTGTAAGATTGGGAATAGCCTCCTCGATATCTTCCAACCAACTTTCTACTGTCCACTTGGACAAACGAATAAAAATTCGTCGAATTATTTGAAAAAATCACGTCTTGTACGGATAATTTGACAGTTGGTGCAGTTAACAGCCATAAACTAGGTTAGATTTCCTTTGTTAGCACAGTTACCAAGTTACTTTCACCTATACTTGACTAGCAAAAAAGTAAAAGCCTTCAGCTGATGACAATTTATTGCCTTTCGTGTGTAGGTTAGCTTGATTTAGTTTATAAACAATCTGCGTCTGCACAAATTTAATGTCTCCCCTTCCCCCGCCTCTTTGTCTGTAACATCTGCTCATCCAAACCTATACTTGGGAAACATCTTCGACTGGCAAACTTAGGGTAGTTGTAATTCGATTTCCTCTTCGATATTATAGACTCCATTGGATAATTAGGTAGTGATATTTAAGGCCGATCCTGTCCCAAACGGCTCACTTTGCATTAGTAACCGTCTAGGGGACAGTTTCACTTGTTCTGTTAATTAAAATACATCGATTATGGATCACGGGGGGATGGTACAGATGGCTTCGTGTTGGACGTGTATATTAAATTGAGTATAATAAAGTGTAATATGATCAGAAACGGCACAGTGTGCTAACCACTCTATTGATGACTAATTAAGCTTCTCCGACACGATAGAACGAAAAGGATAGTTTAACCAATAAGGGTGGTTATTACTACTGGAATATCCGAAAACTTTCAATTCCAAATTAATTGAGAGGTTTAGGGGAAGTTGGTCATTTCCTTATCGAGTAGGTCGTCGTATTGATGATTTATTTTATACAGTCTCTTAATTGACAAGATCTGGCGAAAAACTGCAAATGCGCAGCTTGTCGTGATTTGGCTCCATCTGTAGGGTGATATGGTGTATATATGAAGCATTGGCTTGGGTTTTTTTAAACTTATACTAGAATTGTTGAAACTGTGAACTGAACTCATATATTTCTGATATATTCCATGAAATACAAAAGCCAATATCGTTTCAACTTAAGAGATGGGATGGAATTAAAGGATACAGTCTTTCCAGGATCATCCTTCGCGACCTTTGGAAGAAATATTTGGCGTTGACCAGGAAAAACCTACTTTCAACAGTAGGATTTCTGACTGGCCATTGTCAACTAAGGCAACACCTCCATACTATGAGGCTAGTGGACACACCTCTATGCAGGATGTGTGAACAGGAAGATGAAACTGTCAACCCAAACAGCAGAATATGTCCAGTGTACGTACATTTAACACTCTTTTCACGTTGTTACGTCCTTGTCCGATAGTAAACGAAATATGTATAAAATAAGTACGTACAGTGAAGGATATTGATTGTACGTACTCTACGATAAGTAGTAAGAACGTACTCAGGACAAACTCATTTTAACGTACTTTGTGTACGTACTCTGGATGTACAAAATATGTTTATTTTGATATTGACATTGATAGATGGCAGTAGTTTCGCCTTTTCCATACCGTTATCAGTCTAAGCTATGTACCACAGCGAAATCGTGGACCAAGTGTATATCAATGTGCGATATTTATTGGTGTAATTTAAGGAGATGGTGGCAACTGGCAACTAAGCCTTTTTCATACCATTATTAGTCTAAGTATGTAGGGAGTTCAGGGGGGCGGTGGGCACATAGGTGTTTTGAATTTTTAATGTGCATTATATATATTCATTATATTATTTTGATACACCCTATATCTAGTTTATTGCCTAACGAAAAAAGTGAATCTGTATGTACAGATTGCGAAAATCCTTATGGAACATATTATATAATATAATATATTAATTAGCTATAATATGTGTACGTCTATTGTATGTAATTCCTGTACGTACTCTGGACATACTGCGTTGTGGAAAATGTACATCCTAAAAATGTACTGTGTACGTACTACGTACATTGGAGTACGTATTACAGACATAACGTTTGTCCGCTGGTAACGTACTTCGTACGTATTATGTATGTATCGATGCTGGCTGGGAAGCATGTCTCATGCGAGTGTCCAGAGTTATCTTCATTAAGACAGTGTGTGTTCAGTGAGTCTTGGTCTACACCCACCTTCCTAGTAAGGACAGGATGGACGATGACCTAGGACAACTCCTCGGTAGGATGTACAATCAGCCTGTGTTGTGAGCCTTCATTACAGATACAGATCTGTTCAACATTTGATTGAAATGACAGAAAATCGAAGTAACAGTTGAGTGGAGGTTAATTCCATAGAAAGTCGTTATATTCCATCACATCCATTTTTAATCTATTAACAATATTTCACGAGTGCATGTTAAAAGTTCATTGATAATCAAGTTAAGTGTTAGATTAGCTAGCGTCGCATAGTAAAAATTAACTCAAAAATATTTTCCTTTAAAAAAGTTTTATTTCGCTTTTCTAGAGCTGCGCTAATGAAAGTTTACAACCACTTCTGTGACGCCAATAACAAACTTCGAACAGTTTGTACAGGGACCGATTCTTATTTTGAATTTGGATGTTTTTAGTTTTAAACCAATTACTAAAGTTTAAATTCTCAGTTACAGATTATCCCAAGTATCAGTTGAAGAAATTTGCGAGAAAATTAATAAAAATCTCTGAAAGATATCAAAGGTAGGGTCAGAAACTATATTCACTAGTTATAAATAAACATTTGGGATATGCAAGACGAGGTTATACATCTCAGTGGATGCAAACACGTTCCAAAGCAGATGCACAATAAACTATCAGAGGTATTGGCTGAAGAAATGTCGAACCTCAGATGTCAGATAAGGAAAGTGACTAGATTACTCACTGGTCAGTGAACCCTGAAGGGAAACATGCAAACAATTGGCACTAGTCTCCTCACATGAACGGTATAGCTAAGAGGACGAAGACCTTGAAGTCTGAAGTGGCGAGGACTGGAATATTCTAGGTGATGGTGCCGAAATAATCAATAAAGAACAAGCGGATTTTTTTCTTCCAAATAATAGCCTATTGCTAATTTAAAACTACTGGTCTGGTAGAAATAGATTTACAATTAGTCCTGGTAGGTGGCACTGAATTCAGTTCACATTAATAAACCCTGTATATTGCGGTTCATCATTTTATTTGTTCGCCTTATAGAATGTCGTCGACGTTGATTTGTCAATACCGGTATTCACTTCCAGTAACTAAAATTCGGACGTTTCAATAAAAGGTGATATTTATGTGTCGAAGTCGATGTGATGTCTCCAGAAATATCGAGAACTCTCTCACTATTCCAGAAGCGGATGGCGCTAGTGTAAAGATAATGACGTTTCAAACACGACGACAAGAAACTAGAGAAGAGGAGACGATTCGACAGAAAAGTCTGTAGGGCGAATTTAATCTGGAAGGGCTGAGTGTGTTTGTAGATTTTAAAGTAGTGTTTAGGTATTCCTCGAGGATCGGCCGCTTTCATCAGATCGGCGTTTGTTTCACAGGATAACGAACCTCGTATAGAGTTTGAGTATTCTTGGATAATGGAAAAAGGAGGATGTTATAATTTCCCAACGCGGACCTATCGGAATTTTTAAGTTGCTTTCAATGGGAAAAATCGAAACCTGTACATACAACTTTGGAACCTTTGGAAACGCAGTTTATTTTCAATTTTTGGAAAAGTGGAAGAGTGGTTAGCACCAGGGTATGGCAATTTTGAACGCGCGAGGGTACTGCCACCTAGGAAGTAAGAAAACTTACTAAAATTTAGGATTTAATGGGAAACTATCAGTTATTTTAATGACACAATATAACAGTATATTTTGTGTTTCACAAACCCGATTTTATTCAAATTTCATACAGCGGTCCATAAGCAGCGTTATACGAGTTAATCCTTAAGGATTAAAAATGAATTACTTGTTTTGTTGCTTCCGGTGCATCTATGGTAAGAGATAATCTCTTGTTTTAATATTTTTGTCGTTTTATTCCTATCCTTGATTTTATATGGTGGCTGAAAATATTGAAACGACATTTTTGCCGCTATGGATAAGCCTTGGGGTATATAATCCCGTTTATTTCCAAATGAAATTTCTATTTATATTCATTCTGCTCATTTTTTTGGCGTGGTGCAAGTAATTACTTCCTAAGGGGCTGGTCTCTTGGGGTAACATTCATAGAGTGTTGCGGTAATGTGAGAGTGGTGTAGAAAATTAATCTCACCATTCTAAAGAATTTGAATTATCGAGAAATATAAATTAGTTAAGAAAGTAAACATATTCAGTGGTGTGTCTCATAAATTTCCATTTAAAAGTCTTGAATTTTGAGTAAATCATGTCCAACTCACTATTTATCCTTCTACACATCTTTCAAACTCAATATGATGGTTAATACTTTGAGTTAACAGTTTGAATAAATAAGAAAGGTGGTTTATTTACTACTTTGCATGAAAATAGTCCAGAATATTCTAAATGCTAACCAAAAACACACAATTGAACAATAAAAATATAATTGAATGCCCTTCCATCTCACAGCTTTAAGAGAATTTCAAAGTTATTTCCGAACTGATACTGATTACCTTTTAACCAACTAGATAGATATCTAGTCTCAATTACCTAATTAAAAAGTTTTCAACAACTTTTTAAAGTAATTTTGGAGCCTTCAACGAAGAATTATTCATCTAAGTAAGCTAAAACTGACTACTGACTCACCCAGAGCTGTCACCACTGTATTCATTAATTATGAAAAAAAGTTTGGAAAATTCATAGCCTCACTTTTTAACTTTAACATTATTCCGACTTTTAGGAACGATGTTGAAAATTAGGCGATTCAAATTATAATTAAGAGGTGATACAAAAATTTATTCATAATAATATCCTTCACATTTTTTTTAATATTATTTTTCCTCATGAGTAAAAGTTTTGACAGAAGGTACACTGTCTGCTGAAGGGGCTCAAACTAGTTAAGCAAAAAAGGAGAGAAGAATTCAAACAATTAAAATAGAAAGGAAACATTTCATAAGTGGAATTATTATTCATATTTAAATAGTATTAAAAAAATTTTACTAAAAATAACTGACTTTTATTTTGTAACAAGATTTGAATATTCCTCATAAAATAGTCTTTTTCTATGACTGTTGAGAAATGGACCCTTTTTATGTAACATTTTTGTTGAGTAACTGGATGCATTACACAAAACAAGCCACGCCCCGTGTGTAATGATCCATTACACACGACTATCTGGCCAATCACCGTCAAAGAATGCCATTACACACGACTATGTTCGGTGTAATGTTTGAATCAGACTCGCCATGAAATGTCATAATTTTACTTTGACAGTACCTACCTATACCTACCTACCGAAGGTGATTTAGAGCTGAATTTTTATTAGAATGGATACAGAAAATGAAAACGAATTCAACTGCTCAAATTTCACCATTAATATTGTAAGCAATAAATAAATTTTCATTGTAGTTTCCAAAATGGAATTGTTTGACATAAAGCATTAAGTTCATTCAATAATATATTCTCTAAATATCTCGTTCGTTTGGATTGATAGGTAAACACTCAGTCATAGAAAAAGTATAGTATTCTACTTTCGTATAATGGCTATTACTCACTCGAATGATTACGACGTTCGCCTGCGGCTCACGTCGCAAACTTCATTCTCATGAGTAATAGCCATCATTACACGCTCGTTGAATAATATACTATTATTCTTACCCAAAACATATCAGTTCATGTTTTTCAGATGCAACTACAAGTTGATAAGTCACTATTATGCATAAATACTAATAAGAAGTGGTCCAAGGATAGGTCCTTGTGGAACACCTTTAAACATAATTAATAAATCAGAAGCACCGCAGTTAATATTGCTCCAATAGGTATGCAGTGCGACATAAAATTTCCCGTATCTCTTAAGCCGTTGATGTTATCGAGATGTCACAAGAGAACTTTATATCTCTAAAAATGTTAACAAAAGCCAAATTTTTGTGGATAGCTTATAGTTGATTCATTTTCTAGGCCAGGAAACTGTTCTTGTAAGAGTTTTGTACAATCCAACATTGGATATCTCTTATTTAAAAAACCTGATATAGTAATGCTGAAATATTCTTTCACCACGACTGCAATAATTAAAGAAAAGTCTGAAATACTCTGGAATGTTTTCATTTGGAACTGTTTAATATTTATGATCCAGGAAAAAATTGATTTCAATGCTGAAGAAAATATTAAATGTTCACTAAAAAAAAAGATGTTACATGCTACGCATTAGAATAAAAAAAAATATATATTTTCCACAAAATATTATTAATGTAAAGCATGCAAGAATTAGTATATTACGTAACGTGTGCGGAAAGTGACATTTTTCACACGAGTGGGAAGTATTGTCTCACGAGCGCAGCCGAGTGAGACAATCCCACGAGTGTGAAAAATCACTTTCGCACAAGTTATGTACACTATTTTTCCTACGACCACGCGATATACTTTTACCGAATTAGGCATGTATAATCTTGCGTTTTTATGTAGATGTGAGAGGTTTTACATATGTGTATTTGTAAATACTTTATATGGTTTTGATTACTTACCTTTGAAAGTGTCCCAGAAAATTGTGATTTTTATGCAATGGAAAAAAGTACCTTTATAAAAAAGTTAGAATTAATATTGGTACACAAAATATAAAATATTACGAACATTTATTTCAACAACTTACAACAAACAGAACATCGGAAATAGTTTTACATAAATATTGCGGTTCAAAATTAGTTATTTATTTGCTGTGAAAATTAAAAGTAAAATTATTATTAGCACGACACTTAACTTGTTGCCTACCTGTAGGAGATTGAAAGTATTAACTAGCTATTTTAAGGATTCATTGTTCAAATAATTGAAAACGGATATTTATTGTTTCAATAACATGAACACTTTTTATTTTGGAGAATAAATAAACTGTTGTGTATATTTCCTCAGCGCTTATTAGCATCTTGGACAAGAACCATGAGCTACAACAGTGGGATGGCCGAGCGGTCTAGGCATCCGTAGACTATATTTTTGACAAACAGTAGGGTGGTTCGAGTCCGGGCTCGGTATTTTTATTTTTTATTTTTTTTTATTTTAAATGAAATAAATAAATGATATTATATTATTATATGGACAAATTAACTTAGGAAATAAGCATTTCACATATACATATTAATTTGCGGAGTAAAAAGACTAGCATTTCAACATTCAATTTGACAGCTTTTTTATCCGCACACGTACGGATAAGATTTTTTTCCGTACGCGTATGAATAAAGGTCACTTTCCATAGAACTAGTCAGTGCGATATATGTCACTTTCCTATGTGGTCGTAGGAAAATGTATTACTTCGCTGCCGAGTCAAGAGCTTTCATGCTTGTAATTTATGTAAATTTAAAAATCGATCGATAATATAGACATGGATGATTATAATATGGTAGAAATGGACAGGATCGGTCTGAGAATTATTGTCTCCACTAAATTTTTTTTAATGAAACAATTCATATTTTTAGATCCTTACACACTTTTAAAATTAAAGAGTGTTCTTATGGTCTCTCGTGAGCAAAAATCATGTGAATTGCTCAGAAGATGACAAATTATTCAATAATATTTAGACAGGATACCACTTCCAGGCATATCATTTCAGTGAAACTGGATTATTTTTAGCACTGAGATATTTAAGAATGTTGTTTCAGAATTTCCTACCTACCATATTATTTCAGATACATGGAAAGCTGTACTTACCTTTGAGTTTGGGATTTTTAAGTAAGAATCCTTAGACTGGCTAGAATTGGTTGATACCTTATTCAATTATTATCAAGGATATTGGATATCGCTCTAATGTATAAAAATGTACAGCTTTTCAGCTTTTCGTTTTAAATTTAAATGTATCTGTTAATTTAAAAGCTCATAGTAAACATAAATATTCCATAGTCTAATTTAAAAGCGAATGAATTCTCTATGTTGCAAAAAATCTGAATGATTATTAACAAAACTACGCATAAATAATCTTCTGTAATTCCCAAATATTAAAACAGTAATTTCGTGGCAAATTGAAAAAAAAAATAGATTTTATACTATACAAACATAGGCTTACATCAGTTTTAAAACGAGGAATTATATCAATAATAAATCAACATCGGGATTAGTATAAAGTTGAAGAGTTTTTTTTATTCTTAACGGGGCCAGAGAGTTGTAGCTGTAGTGATTACATGCTGTTAAACATTTTGTAAATTTGAAAAAATGAGAAAAATCATGGAAAATCACAACTCAAACAAAAAGTAAGCAAAAAATTGTGAAATGTGGATACAAAAATAAACTTGAGTATAATGCTGTCTATATTGGTCAAACCAGTAGAAAGTTTGGCAATAGAGACAATGATTACTGACGAGCTTACGTACTAGAAACTTGATCTGGAAAGAGAATCACCTCAAGAGCGCTTTCAAACGAGACACTTTGTTCTTTTCAGACACTGGTAGCCAGCCACAACGAGTATTAAAGGAAGCGCGCGTCTAAAAATACATTAATTTAAATAGACGCATTCACACTAGACACAGATAAGGAATACGTGGTGTTTAATGTATTATTAGCCGGCCACAAAGTGTTTCATCTGGAAGCGCTCTTTTTAGCCGCATGATTTTTTTCAGGACACTAGTAGCCGGCCACAAAGTGTCTCGTCTGGAAGCTCTTTTTTCAGCCACAGACACTAATAGCTGGCCACAAAGTGTATTGTCTGAAAGCGCTCTTTCCAGCCGCGCGGTTATTTTCAGACACAAATAGCCGGCCACAGAATGTCTCGTCTGACAGCGCTCTAGGTTAACGCAGATTTATATAGCTGCCACCAAGGTCAGAACATGTACAAACCTGTGCGGTGGACAAGCCTGCTGGACAAGGTGCTATGAAAAAGATCACGGATTAATACAATAAGAGATCTGAGTATAGTAGGTAGTGGTGGAGGCTTTGTCAGTCGGTCTGTTTTGTGGAAAAAAATACCTATCAAGTAGGTAGGCAAGTTTTTCTTCCGTAAAATAGATATTCTGCGTTAAAACTATACCTACCTATGAAAAGTCGATACTTAAATGGTGAATATTTCCAAAGACAACAATATTGCATAGGACGACTCTGCGCGCTCTCTCGTGATTATTGTATAAAATAGTTTTACATATGTATATGTTCCAATTCAGAGAACGACTCAATCTTTCACATAAAATATTTCTACCGAACTATTCTTCAGGTTGTCAACGATAAAGTGTAAAAAACGCGAACCAAAAAAATTATTCAATTCTTCACAAAACAATTTCTTGAAATTGATGGAAAACGTGAAAGGTGGATGATCATTCGCATACTTTGATTAATTTTTGATACTTATATGTATACTCAAAATTTGAAGGATTATAGTAGAACAGGTAACCCTTCAATAATTGATAGTTTTTTAATCTGAATTTTTCCAATCATTATATCGGTAATATCTTTTGTATGTTCCTTGTGGCATATTATTTATTCTATTTTCTCTTATTTTTTTGGGAATCAAACCACAATAAACTTCAAAATATTGTCTGGTTGTCAAATTTTTTCCGTTGTGTCAGATAGGGATAAAAAAATTAGTTAAAATTTAGTTCATCTTGACAACGGTAGCTGAAACGATACCCAAACGTTGAAATAAAAAATATAAAAAATCATTATTGTGGTTTGATTCCCAGAAAATAAGAGAAAAAAAAATTATAATGTTGAATTTGTGAAAAAAAAAGGGATTTGAAAACGATAACTTACAAAGAGTAACAGAACTACCTCTTCCATTTTTTTTTTCGAAAAGAATATGTCCTGGAAAATAAAATATATCCACAAGGAAATTCAATAGAACAGAAAAGTCGACTACTTCACTGGCGTACGAAAAAAAATTATCCAGACATGAAAATAATATTTAGAAAAGTTTCACTGGCTATTAGAATAAACAAACATCATGAATGAATAAGGAAAATATTATGTTCGGGATTATTATTGAATGTTTTTGTAAGGTTTAGTCACGGGCGAACTAGCACGGGTCGATGACAAATATTTACTGATGAAGCCTTAGATTATACATGGGACAAGGACATTACACGAAATTAATTCACTACAAAAACCATCGTTAGAGAGATAAAAAAATTAATTTGAATTCTCTATGTATAGTTCGAGATAATTTCAGAATATGGATCCTAAGCCCATCTACGTCAATAAAATTTTCTGGTTTCTTTTAAAATACACCCTGATATTAGAAAAGGTTATAATATCCTTTTCAAAAAATGTTTGTGACGCTCATGAAAACGGCATGCGCGATAAATTCATTCCAGAGCGATAATGTAACATTCGCTTTTGACATAAAGCGGCCATTGGAAAGCCACGACTATCGCAAAATGGAAAAGTCAGCTATAAAATCAAAATATAGGCTGACCAACGTGGAAAAATCCTTTTAAATTTTCCTTTTCTTACCTAAATCTTCAGAGGCGTTACAAAAATTCATCATATACCTGTTTTGTGAGGTTAGAATTTTATTATTATTCGAAAATATATTATTTTTATTCCAAAATCTCTGCGAGCGTCTTGCTTTTTATAAATTCATATAATTCATTTTCATTCCGACTCCTGGAGAGTCTCAAAGATTATTGCTTCCTTTGGCAGACTCCAGTTTTGGAGAGTATTTAGTATTTCTTTTACCCTAACATTTTTTAGTGCTTAACAAGTGAGTAAGTTCCTACCCCAAATCAGAAAATCTTCATAATCTTCCAATATATAAGGTCTGTTCCAACCGCAATCAGAAACTGTCAGAAACGATTAGAAAATAGTCGACCATTTCATGCGGTGATAGGAGTTACTCGAAAGTAAACTCGTTGTTTTATATGACCAGTTATTCTCTGATCGTTTATGATAGTTTTTAACTACTGTTGGAACAGACCTAATGAGAGCCCAAGGCTTAGCAGGAGGATTCTCTGCCGCGCTACCAAAACTACGAATAAAAGCTAGGTTATATTATTTGGTATAGGTATTATTTGGAAAAATATTCATCCTCCGTCACTGCTGGATGTCATGAAAATGGGCATTTACAGTTTGGACGTGTACTGTATAGTACGTATATACGAGTAAGAGGTATTTTCGAAATCATTTGTGAAGTGGAAGTGTGTTTACTAGAAAATGTTTAGACGGAAGATAAGTATTTCGTTAAGGTTTTTTTTTTCTATTGCAAATAAGTCGGTAGTCATAGAGATAATTCTTCAGCTTTAAATTCATTGCAAAACTTTCAGAGTTTCTATTTAGTTTCTATTCGATTATTTATATTTATGTTTGTTGACTAGTGAGTATGCAAAAATTTATTATTTACTATCTTAATTTCATTATATATTGGAAGGAATATGTGAAGCCAAAAGAAAGAGAAGATCTGACCATTGGAAAGATCTAGTTGTGCTTAGACAATCAAAGATTCTTCTGGGTGACTACAACCTGTTGAGATTAGATTAGATGAATGCATAAGTCAAAGTAAAACTTCTCTAAGAGTTTTAACAGGGATCCTAACGGGACATTGTCGCCTGAATGGACACCTGATAAAGCTCAAAATAGTGGATGAAGAGGAATGCAGATATTGAGGCACGGAAGAAGAAACATCCATCCACATACTTTCCAACTGCAGAGCACAGCACTCCAAAATCCTAAATTTTCCGGGAAATAGGACTACTAGAGGAGAAAGTACAAATTGACGAAGCTTTTTATATGACCATAGCTTGGAAGCATGATGTTTGTGCGATTGACTCATATTTATTCAATTTTAATACTAATTGATTCACTAAGCAGACTAACTTTTCATTTATGGTATTATAACATAACAAATATAAAAAATAGTTAATAACAGAAAATTCTGACAACCGAACTGAGAAAGAGGCCAAAAATAACTAAAAAGTAGATATTTTGTATCAAATAATGCTGGCATCAAAGAAATAATTTTGAACTTTCATATGTAGATTCAAGAATTAGTCGAATCCGACCGTGGGATTCGATAGATCGTACTAGAGAAGCACCGGATCGTATGATTTTCCAGAATAGTTACCCTGGAATAATCCAAAGTGACGGAATAAAATGCGTTTCATATTTGAAATCAGCGCGTCTGCAGTTCTCCAAAGAGAACATAAATAATGTAATTATCAAATTTCAAAGGATGTGACTTAATGCGCTTTATAGATTGGAAAACACGTCTCTCCAATTCTAGGGCGAAAAAGGGATTTTAATTTTTCATGAATTTCACGAGAGGAATTAACAAAGGGAAAACGATTTTGTTGCAGCATAAATATAATTTGAGAGCTACCGAAATGTCAATGCATATATTTATTTGAAATGGAGGTAGTAATATTAGTTTCAAAATATTTGACATAGTATTGATCAAATATATCTCTCGTAATTATTAATCGCTCCATATTTTATTTTTCTACATTCATGCAAAAAACAACACTTTTGTGAACCACATTTAATGGAAAAAGTGGTACTTTATTGCACAAGTGCAATAATAGTTATTTATGTACCAAGGCAGTAAAGTGATTCTTTATCGGACGAGTCTGAAATTATGAGACGAGCGAAGCGAGGCGAATAACAGGCGAGTCCGATAAAGACACTGTTCTGGCGTGGTGCATACAAAATTTTATCGCCAACTATTCCGAATTCGGAATATAAAAGGAGCTGAGGTATATTTCATAATAGAGAGAAGCGTGACACTGACAGATAATAATTTCCGAGTAATGTCAAATCAAAACACTTTACCTGACTCATATGTCACTTTACCTGACTCTTATGTCACTTTACCTGACTCATATGTCACTTTACCTGCCGCAAGGCAGATAATAGTACAATATTGGTATAAGGATAAGGTAAACTGTTTGTTTACTTCCGGAAATCAATCTGATAATCGACGACTTTACTGACGGTTGGCGATAAAATATTTTATTGCACTCATCTGTCATTCTTGTGTCAGTTTTGTGATGATTAATGACAAACATAAACATTTAAATTAAATAAAAATCCATAGCAAGTATCTGATCCTGCTTTAATACAACAATAAAATATGTATATCTTACTACTTAGTCTCAACGAGTTACAACTATTGCAAAAATCTTTAATTATTCAAAATTTAAATGGGCAAGGCGAAAACCAGCTATGATTGAGTGCTGACAAGGTGGAGGCCATAAAGATACAAAAAAAGAAGAACGGGTTAAGTTTGAATAGGTTAGGATAGGCTCTTAACATATTTATATTCTAATTTTCCAGTTTTTGCATGAATTTAGAAGAAATATTGTATGCAACTCTTGCAAAACGTGTTTTTTGCACTTGACGTGTTGTCCAACTCGGCCTAAAGACCTCGTTGGACAATTTCACGTCGCGTGCAAAAAACACTCACTTTTTGCACTTGTTGTATAATAGTTATTTATGTAACTAATGTGTAAAGTAGCCTTTTTTTTGACGAATGTGAATGTTGTCGACAATCACATGAGTCGAAAAAAAGGCCTTTACACACGAATTGCATTCAAAATTTTTTCTACTATCGAAAACTTTATCAAAATACAGAAGTTTAAGTAATATGCCACTAGAACATTTTCGAAATATTTTATCATTTTATTTTTCCCACACTATTTGCGAAGTAATCTTCTGAGAGATCCATCTTTATAATTATAATAATCTAAAATAACATCATAGTTTCCTAAAAATATTCAATACTTACATCAAAATACAATTGATTACCCTAGGTATAGTCGGAAGATCTCAATTTAAGCTTTAATTGTCAGATTCAATTCACAATTAAAGAAATGTCAGTCAATCACCGCCAATTTATACCTATTCAAATATGTACCTATAACTACATACATAATAATATTGGAATATTTTCTTTACGCACTAGTGCGTAAAATAAGGTTTTACGCACTCGAAAGTGTGTCTAAAGTACCTATTTTACACACGATAGTAGAAAAATAACTATTAGTCACTTCAAAACAAAAAATCAACTGACACAGTTATATATATTTTTTTCCACTTTGAATTCTCCTAGGTATCTATGTAAGTATAGGTATGTCTAAAATAAATTTCACTCCCCCGTGAATCTTCTGTTGATCTCTCGGTTTCCATGAGTTATTCATGGGAAAGAGGAGACAGGGAAACTGAGTTATCTTCGGAAAAGTTTTCGCAGCAGTATCTACCCAGATCGAAGTATCTAAAACTAGTTTGGTAACAGAAAAAAATAACGTGGATTTTTAAAGGGAAAGAGAATTGCAAATGATGAAACGTTATATTTACTGATAAGATTGGAATATAAAAATAGTGTGTCATTATCTTACTGGCATTCACTGAAACCTTAAAGATCTATTATGCGTTCTATTTTACTAATTCCTAGCTCGCTGATGAAAAATTATATTATAAAATTATAAAATACCGTAAGAGGATTCCATACTTCCGGAACGTCGAAAAATGATATCCCCGGTGTGTTAAATTTCGTCGAGTCCCTTAGCCCGATGTGATCCTTGTAGTAAAAATGTTCGCTCTCGGCAAACATTCTACTTATTTCAGTCACCCTTATGTAAGCTGCTTTAAAATTTATCAGAAGTCGTTCAATTTCTTTATATGCGATCTCAAACCAATCTCTACTTTATTCTTTACATATATTCTCGGAAGAACTCCCATGTTACTTGATAAACATTCTAGGGTAAGAAAGTTAGTTGGAATTTTAAGACGATGAAATTGTTTGTTATCCAATCATTTCAAATATACATTCAAAGAATCAGTTATCATCTCCTCAGGCTTCAATTTTATCTATTCTAACATTTGAATAATATTTTCCTCCTTTTCATATTGTAAACTATGCATTTTTACACTTTTCTGAAGGACGTGAGTAATAATTATCCAAAAAGATATCGATTTTCCTTGACGACATTGTCTCCTGATTGGTATTTCTTTTAGTAGGGGAGCGAGGGGCTTGTTGTTTTCAGTTTTCATTAAAACTAATATATCTTGAAATCTATTGATTAAATTTCTACTACATAAAGATGGATGAATACTGTAACTCTTCCTCTACCAAATCAAGTAAAAATAATACCATAACTATTAGTCATTATTTTACAATCAATTATTTTCTAGAAGAAGTGCGGTGTTACAACTTACCTCGTGCTTGGGGCAAGTTGTAACATCTACCGGGGCAAGTAGTAACGACAAAAAAAACGACAATAATACCTCTAATCATTTATTCTTTGTTTTTTTAAATTGACATCTTTCTAAAGTAAGTATTACGTAATTCTTATCAAAAATCAACCCAAATACATTTTTTTAGTAATCAACACTTAAAAATTAAGTAATTAACAGTTTTATTTAGTTAAACACTACTTATAATCATCATGGCACTTTTAAATCACAGTAAGTAATTAAATTATTCAAGGTATGCTCGTAATTATCTCTTCTTAATAGCTATCTAACAAAGTATTATACTTATGTATAAGAATCAACATTTGGTGGCATGTAGTAACACGTTACAACAAGCCCGGGATTTTGTTACAACTAACCCTTTGGTATAGTTTTCAACATTTATCAAGATAACTATTTAAACAATTTGGCAATCATAAAAACTGTTACACATTATAAGAGATAGATAAATTTGAATGGAAATAAGATATAGAGAGTTTGAAATTAGTCAATATTAAATACGCAAACCGAAATTTTACGATAGTACAATTTTATATTACCTGGCAGAAATGAAGCACGTGCACACTTCCCCTCAATGCACCGGCCGGCAGGACATTGGCTATGGCAACATGATGCGGCGCGGTTTATAGGTTAAATCGAGTCAAAGAAATACTTTAATAGCGTTTAAGATCCTAGTGAAAAGGGCCTGTTACTACTTACCCCTGTTACAACAAGCCCCTACGTGAATCTGGTTTGCTTTTTTCCACTTTTATTTTCTTCTAGTGTTATTAATGATTTCATTATTATCAATTTTTTGTTCCTCTTCGCCGTAATTCAAATAAAACTTGGATCGTTCTAGGAAATTCTTATGAAACTTCATCTGGATTTCAATCCCACTCACGTTACAAAACCAAAAATTCTTTGAACTATGAAATCTCCCATAGAATTCACGGCTACTAAGGACTTGCCAAAACTTTTCGGTTCTTTATTCTTTAATGGTTTTATCTCGGTTTGTGAAGCATTCATTTATCAAAGAAACAATGCCATGTTGTAATAGGGACTGCTCTGTTTGAGAGCCACTATTGTTCGCTCTTCAGTTACGACCTTGTTATTATCTTACCCTAATCGCCACATTTCAACATTTATACAACATTTCATTTATTTTCGACAAGAGTTCACGCGGTACGCTAGATCCGTTTTACTAACTTCGCAAGTTTAAACCCGTTAACATTAACTTGTTATAGAATTATAGTTTCGACAACAAAAGTGTGTTACGTATAACACAGCGCTATACAAGATAAGCGGTTTTTCCAACTGAAAAGTATTTCAAACTTTGTCATTTTCAACGTCGGCGAGTGGCTGAGTCAGTTCCACAGACAAGAGTTTCAGTAAGTTCATTTATTTAACAGAATTGGGAAAAGTAGAATTCGATAGATGGCGCTCCGGAATGTCAATGTCATCCTAGCGAGTAAAAGTAAAACAAATCAGCTGCCGTATAAGCCTTTTGATATTCAAGTTGTTTTATTTTGCTGTTTTAGTTATTTTCAGTGAGTGTTTTGTGAAACTTTTGCTTTTTCTTTGATTGTGCTTTAGTATTTTGTGTTGTTAAACTAAATTTTGACTCCTAATATTTTTATTTTTGGAGTAATAGGTATGGTTGATATTTGTCAATAATAAAACAAGTTTAGGTCTGATTTCGTGTTTTTATTTTTTTTTTGATATAGTCATATCTACACAAGTTACAGGGAAGGTACGTTTGTATTGAGTAATATTTTAAATCTTCAATACTGACTTATTTCCTCTTTGTTTTTGTAACTATGGATTAGGAATACACTGACTATTCTAAGTTTGTTTGAATTTGTAAATGCTGAGCCTTCTTCTAGGTGCATAAATGAGGGACAGGCAGTTTTAAATGCTGGCCATATATTTTTGCATGGTACCTATAGAGGAAATAAGTGACACTTTCATAAAAATGCAATGAAAACAAAAAATATAATAACATAATATCTCTGATTATATAAGAATATAACCTTAGAAATGACAGTTGAGTTGAATAGAAAAACACAGTTTTAAGTTTGTCACTGACACAAAATTAAGCAAATAAAGTACGAATTTACGGTAATTACGTTGACATATAATACAAAAACAATGCAAAACGAATTGTTTTCCGCCAGAGGTCTCATTGAATTCCACTCTGCCCAATACGTCAAATTGTCAAACAGATACGTCAATTTATTGTGGAGTTGTGGATAATCTCTTTTTGTTGTTCTATGAATAGTTCTATGGATCTTTTTGGACAGAAGTACAATAGGCGCTAGTAAAAGATATGACAGCAGCATGTGGTTTGAATTTTATTCAAATTTTTCTGGTTTATTCACTGCCTTTTCCTTCCCATTTCTTCCTGTTTATCTTCACAGAATCACTAAACATTTATGATAAATTCAATTGAAGGTTATTTAGTTCTGAAATTCCCAATTTTGATTCTAATGGAACAAAATGACTTGCAATGACAGTCCCTCAACCATTTGTCATTCCAAAACAACGAGATGTTCCCATATTTTGTACTGTGGCTCACTGAAGCGAGTTTCCTAATATAAGGGCCGGATTAAACTTCAAAATAAAGTTAATCAACGATATTAACAAAATAAAAAACTGTATAGAACGCATTCCTTACGTTTTTGTCCACCACTGGATTCGTACAATTAACTGCGAGATTACTTCATCATCGATTTGAAAAGCTCCTGCAAGGAATCGACCACGGGTCGAAGAGATGAAGTGTGGGCGGTCCCTGAGGACTTCGAAGCAATTAAAGTTTTTGTGAAAGACCTGTAGGTAGGGAAACGTTGGCTGTGATTTCGGAAGTCTGTATAACTTTATATATGGACTGAGTAAGCATGTAGGAAATTTGTTCTATATTTTTTTTACTGGTGTTTTTTTCAAGAGGGAAAGATGAGTGGATTGGTTTTCGCGTGAAAAAAAATTGAGTATTTTCTTTTTATGTAATAAGAAGAATTGAGACTGCTCACTTTCAAAAATACCGTATATTTTTTTACTATTTTACTACTACTACTACTACTAAATGTGCAGTTGTCCTGGACAACTCAAGCCAAGGTTCCGGCACTGAGGCCACTGGCGGGCTCATTTTGCCATTCCTGCTACTTGGACATCCATGCAACCTTTTTCAATGGATGCCTGCTTGTGTCTCCAGGGACCATAACAGGGACTCCGAAGATTCGCCTGCGTAGTACAGCCCAGTGAGTACACTCTAAGAGAACATGGACTGACGTTTCGTCAGTCATGCCGCAACCCCTACATAGGGAACTTTCCTATACTCCTAAGTTGTGGAGGTGTTTCCTCATATAGCAGTGCCCTGTTAGGAGTCCTGCTATCTTCCTTAGCCTACTCCTTGGTAGTTCAGTAGCTTCCCTAGCGTGTCCATCAGTCCATCCCTTCATTTTACTAGAGTAGTATATTTAGTTCATGGACTTTCACCACAACCACTAATTATAAACGTCTTCCATTCAATTCTCCTAGAAACTCTAAGCTCTGCACCAGCAGTCATATGCTTCAAGACCCTCAGGCTTTTTGTGCTCTTGGTTGAACGGAGAGACAAGTAGCTTTTATCAGGCTCAACAGCCTTTTCCTCAGGCTCTTCTTGGAGAAAACTTTCCTAGGGTACTCTTATCCCATGAGTCTATATCTGCGGTTTACATTCAAACTATTCCCTTCTCTTCCATGCACATGTATTAAAAATAGGTCAAGGTCTAGGAAAAAAGTGTAGAGCGGAAAAGATTCGAAATTTTCAGCTTAAGATAAAATTTTTAAACAACAAAAAGATGGTAGCCAGATGGTAGCCAGATGGTAACCGGAGAAATCTTTGCATAACACTGGAGCTCATTGTGGCTGCATCTAGAAATAAAACCATCTGTCTTTTTATTAATATTTGTTAAATAGAGTCCAAGCTGAATTTCAGCCACTTTAACTGTTGTTAGGAGTAGAAAACTGCAAAATTTCCAAATCTTCAATTAAAATCAAATTAAATATTCAACAGAGGAGCTGTCAAGATTTGAGATTCAACGTTAGTCGGTTCTGTTGTAATTACTGTGAAATCTCAGTGTTAATAAATCGTTTGTTACAACGCCCTTACTCAAAGCTAACTCCTAATACATTATTTCTCAAGACACGTTCCTACTACCGCGAGTTACGCGGAAAATGCCCTTTTCATATCACCTACTCGAGGAGGGTGGTAAGAGTAAACTGGCATTACCCAAGTTGAAAGAAATGCAAATGTGTTTTTAAAAGCACTCATGTTCTTTATTTCATAAAGATATGAATAAAATTTATAGTAGCTACAGGTTTCATGGGAGAAAAATGTATTTAAAAACAATACAAAGAAAAGAGAAGAATGATTGGAGTCTTCAAAGAATAATAAACTTTTTTTCAACTGAAAAAAAATACGATGACCGCTTAAAAAGCCTCCTAAAAATAGTTATAAATATTTAAAGTGCACGCTTCTCTATAAAGTCACTTTGAAATTCGTTGGAAAAGCAACGGAAACACTATTTGCATGAAATATATGCGAATTAAAAATTTACGGGAATTTTTATAGCTAAATAAATAAAAGAAATGCTCCCCTAAATGTCTGGTTGTCTGGCCTATAGAATCATCTTGGAAGATGTATGGAAAAAGATATGAAAAGAGAATTGCAAGACAAAGAAAAGCAGAGGTGGATGTAAGAAATTTCGTTAGGTAGAGATCATCATCTTAAAAAATACATTTGTGAGAGTAGTTTTTAGATCTATTTATTTTTATTTTTAGATCATGTAATACAATTATGTCTGGTCATGGCAGAGGGCGCCAGTTTAAATCCAATACCAAAAACAACTGACTACATAAGCCTTGCATACACTTTCATAGTTTTTTATTGGTTGCTAGATCATTTGTCAGAATGTTAGATAAGTGAGGTTAGAAAATAGGAATGAAAAAATTCTTGTCTTCAAAAATTACGACTACTATTATAATAAATTGTTTGTCATAAATGTGTATTCATTATTTATTTTCAAATATTCTTAATCGCATTTGAAAACTTTCTGATATTATTTGATTCAATTCACGCACACCCTGTCCATTTTCGATCTTAACCAATTTTAATATTTCTACTTCACTTAGAGTTTGTGCCATAAATTATAATAAGTTATACTCACAATTTATCTACTGTCTTTTATAAAAATTGAGGTTGGATGGTTAAACTTTTTTCTATAACCCCTCTCTGTGTAAGATTTTGCAGTTTTACCTGGACACACTGTTTTACAAATAGCTCCGCTGTCCAAAGTAAGAATAAAATACAAAAGCGCTTCAGACAAGACTCTTTCTGGCCAGTTACTAGTGTCTGAAAAGAATCGCGCGCCTAAAAATATCAAGAGTTCTTTTAGACGAGACAATTTGTGGCTGACTACTAGTGTCTGAATAGAATCGAGTGTCTGAAAATACATTTTTCTACATTCATGCAAAAAACAACACTTTTGTGAACCACATTTAATGCAAAAAGTGGTACTTTATTGCACTCATCTGTCATTCTTGTGTCAGTCAGTGATGATTAATGACAAACATAAACATTTAAATTAAATAAAAATCCATAGCAAGTATCTGATCCTGCTTTAATACAACAATAATATATGTATATCTTACTACTTAGTCTCAACGAGTTACAATTATTGCAAAAATCTTTAATTATTTAAAATTTAAATGGTCAAGGCGAAAACCAGCTATGATTGAGTGCTGACAAGGTGGAGGCCATAAAGATACAAAAAAAGAAGAACGGGTTGACTTTGATTAGGTAGGATAGGCTCTTGACATATTTATATTCTAATTTTCCAGTTTTTGCATGAATTTAGAAAAAATATTGTATGCAACTCTTGCAAAACGTGTTTTTTGCACTTGACGTGTTGTCCAACTCGGCCTAAAGACCTCGTTGGACAATTTCACGTTGGACAATTGCACTTGTTGCATAAATAACTATAATATAAATAGACGCATTTACACGAGACACAGATAAGGAATACGTGGTGTTTAATGTATTTTTAACCAAGCAATTCTTTTCAGACACTATTAGCCGGCCTCGGTGTCGCGTCTGAAAGCGCTCTCAAACTATGCGATCAGACATTTTAGAAAAGAAGATATTCATGCATAAGATTTTCAATTGGATACTCTTAAAAGAAAGATATTGTAGGTAGATATGAGGGCCAACTTATCAATCCGAATAATATTAATAATACCCTGCTGAATTGCACGATTCTATCTAAAGCTTATCAAGGAAAGGATAATTCATGCAATGGGTCAAGACAATGAAGCAGCTGCCACGAGATATAGCTTCAGTAATGAGTTCCAGCCTATTATACTGAGGGCTCCAAAACAGAAATCAAATTTTCAATACCTTTTATGCAATTTATTCCTAATTATATTTTTGGACGAACGATCATTTATGTTGATTAAAATTTTGCTGTTTCAACAAGGTTTTAATTTATAATCTGTAGTATAACATTGGAACCACAACGTTAATGCGCGAATTAGTAATTTTGAAAACCACAATTAAACGGCATTATGTTCCTTCCAATCCGACAACAAAACAATAGTTTTATAAAACAATCAACCGATTAAAATAACGTGCACCAGTGTCGACAAATATTCCTGGTAAATGTTAATGATGCATTTAACTATGTCAAATTGTACATTATTTACATTGGGGGCATTTGTTAAATAAAATTATTAGAGCACTGGCGTATAGGGACTTGATTGGGAGATTAGTGGGCGAGATATATGTAGTTGTTTATCACTTAATGGATTTTTAATGAATTTGATTCAGTTCAATCCATTCCGGAGTAACAAATCCACATCTTTCCGCTACAATTAGTTCAAAGATACAGCTCATGACCACAATGAATACAAGCAAAGTATGAATCATGAAATATGAGAGATAGGAACGGGAGTGATTTAGTAAAAAGAATGGAGTGACAATGAAATGGCTCAGAGAAGGAGAGCGCGCATTCGCTTGCTCAATGCTACAGTGGCTGAAGGAAGTGGAGGAGGACTTGAAAAGGATAAAAATCGTAAGATGGGAGGAAAAAACAAGGGATAAGATTCTATGGGGAAAAATAAGCGATAAAATAGTGAAATGAAGAGGATTGATACAGGAAGCGGATCTGGAAAATGTCTAGCCACCCTATATATAAGCTCTTCCCACTAGTAGTATTTGGATACCCTGTATGACTACAAATAATTACAATCCAATATCTAAAGCAGCGTCTGACAATGACTGAAGAGCTGTCACTCAAGAATTAATTATACTTCCTCTTACATCAAATATTGGAAGCCGTGATTACTTTCCATACGCTCACAATACTTTCCAGTGGCTTGAAAATTTAATAATTTACAATCAATATCCAATAATTATTACTGGAGCGTCAAGTAGGAATACATACACGTAACGAGATTATTTTGCAGGCATTAAACAGGGTTACATTATAAGACGGAAGGTAAACAAGAGACTTCGAGTAACGAACACTAATCAAAGCACACTGAATTTGTCAAGAGTCGGATCAACCTTGGGCGTAACGCAAACATTAGCTGCATTAATTGAATTAATTGATGCAGTTCTAGCTTTGTTTAAGCAATTATCGCGTACTTTCACTTATAATATGACACAATATAACCGGAAACTAGATTACTCTTATGAAAATGCTATGAAAAGTTCAGAAAAAGCTTGTCAATTCCGTGGGCAGTTCAGCAACAAAAAACTACAAGTCCATAAAAATTAACGTTCCATTTTGGAATGATTCATGAGACAAGGAAATGGCATGGTTGGAAATTTAGTGGAAATTTGGAAGGAAATGCCTAATCAATCACAAAAATTAACTAAATTAAATAGTTTCTAAGCGAAAAGCGTAACAGGCTGAAGAGCATGTTAAAATTCATTGGAATCTAAGTCTTGAGAATATGATTTCAAATTCAATTCACTACCGAGGTGATGAATATTGGTAGAATCCAGTTTGGAAGATTCCGCACTTCTTAAACATACTTCGTACTTAAAACATGTCCCGAAATGAGACCCATTTGCAATATCAACATTATGTATACTATAAGTATACATTGTAATATAAATAAAAAAGAATACGTACACTGAAAAAAGCTGTTATCCGAACATGGAAACATGGTAAGATGCCATGGCGCAGTCTTGTGTGTAAACAGACTTTATAGCAGCATAAAAATGCTCGGCGGGAAAATATATTGGCCCTTCTGCTTTACATGAGTTTACTTATTCGCTTGCCTCTGCTACTTCCAGTCTCTCGGAATATTCTTATTTCTCTAAGTAGGTACCAGCTGCTTGGACATTAAATCATTTTTGACTATATATACAGGGTTATTTATAATACGGATTATTACATTATCAATTTATGTAGATTTTGTAACAAAAAAAGTTTTTCAATTTCCAGTACACAATAAAATCGTTCATAATGCATGTTAACTAATCCAAAGATGCTGTAGTAAATCATAATGAATCTATCAACCTAAATTTAATGTCTTTTTTGGTCAATTGAAGTAAATGAAATGTATTTTTTTCCTTGATTGGAAGTATTACTGCAGATAGGCCAGCGAAAACCTTCTTAACAGGACTTAGTTTGTTTATTTCCGTTTTAGTCTAATTGAAACATTTACGCGTTTCTTAAGATATCTCTGGATAGGATAAAGATATCGACGTGCAGTTTTCGCCATTATGTTGCTAATTTTGTCTACTTTTAGAATCCTTAGCTAGAAATACATGCTTCCATTTAATATTTTCCAAAGAGAACCAGATTTCTAAGAAACTTTTAATAACGCCCTCTAGCGGGCACGTCACAAATTAAGTAGAATTGAGAATATAAACAATACAATGGTGGAAAAAACCTCTTTTCATCAAAACAAAATTTGCGAAGATCGGTTGAGTAGAATCGGAGTTATGGTTGATTTTATACACAAATTAATAATCATGAAAGCGATGACGTATCCGGTAAAGTTATGAAACACTACGGGAACTATAAACAATTTACTGTACCTGTATCTTTGTATGTATGTGGAGACAAAATGAATTGTTAACCGACAATTCTCACGAATTATCAGTGAATATAGAGCGAATGGTAAGTTTTTCAGCAGGAATCAGATAGTTTAGGTTTTAAATACACAGTAATATTTGAATTATTTGCTTAAATTCACAATTAAAAGATATAAGCCGTGGAAAGGATAAGTTCCTATAAACTGTTCGGAAACTATTAAAATTGGTACGGTATAATCTTCTCATTTAGTGGTTGAAAATAATCATTCGTCAACATGTCTATAATTATAGAAACTAAAACACTTACCAGCACAGTGGAAATTCATTGCAGATGATGTCATCGTGTCACAGATACGCTGAAAATTATAAAAAAAATAATTCACTTCGTCGATACACTAAGAAAACAATGTCTTTGTAGTAGCATAGTCGAAAGTTGTTGAGAGGGTGAGTAATAGGAATGGCATCTAGTTCCTTAACACCAACTTTGATAAATGGATTTAAATTCGAGTTTTTTTAATGTAGGCTTTACAAATCGAACTAAATCAATTTGAAAACATATTTTCATTACAGATAATTTTAGTTCTACCAAAAATCTGCGAATAATTATATTGAAGCTATAAAGATAATTGAATGGAATCCAGTCGATTGCTGGCAAAGCGGAATTGGATTACTGTTTACATAACCTAAATCACTTTTTTTTCAATTCGATTTGATCGGCTAACGCATGCCTATAAATTAAGGATAATGAAGGATTTCCGCAAATGTATATTTCATTAATCCAGATATAAAATTTCGTGGATATCGCTCATTGATAGATGTAAATATTATAAGTGGGTTTGCAAATATTCTTCCGTCGTTTTTTCAACTCCAACTTATCAATTGGTACAAAATTAAGTTTTGTGACTTAAGAAGTGCAGAGAACGTTGTTATGTGATGTTAAACTGATAAATAGGTTTCACTACTGAAGAAATTGTGAATTATTGAACATTATTCTCGTACCAAACAAAGTGAAGCAAAAACGCAGACGCAAACGATTACCAACCAACGCAGTTTATGTTTCCCATTGTTGTGAGTGGCAAATAAGAACCATAGACGTGTTGGCCTTCAGTCAAAGATTATTCAAGTTAAATAACAGCAATACGTTGGTAATCATGAAATGGAAACGTATCCAGTTAAGCTATGAAATACAATGGACATGTCAATCAGGTTCTGCAACCTCCGAACTCAGGCAAACATTATTGAAAATAAATATTAGCAATACGTCGATAGGGCCCATTGTTTTCCAATATGTTGTTTATATTTGATGGATACTGGAGAAAAACCATACATCCCAAAATTAATAATTATAATGTACAATAGGTATACAATAATTGAGAATTGGAAGTAATTTTCATTATTTCAATCAAATGCCACAGATTGTTTATTTTGAATATTTTTTGATAATGTTTTTAGCATTTCAAAGCCTTAATTATTTCTACAAACAGACTCCATTAATACAATATACTTACCACCTAATTTTCGAATGAAAATTAAATCAAATTTTTATTGTCGGAAATGAAAAGTAGTGGAAACTACTCCCATATTACCGGAGATGTAAAAATTCTCCAGCTATTCTTCAGCGAAAAATGTAGTTTGTCACATAAATAAAATATAAGTATGCTATTCCGAGCGTCAAATATGTTTGCACAGATGCAACTCCTAAATATTGAAAGGATTTTCATGAATATTTTTCTTTTCGTATTTCGAGTAACTATATCTTAAATTTAAAATTCTATTACCAGCTTGTTATTCGTTTATAACGTTTTCACAACGAGATCGGTACAACGATATTCTCATACGAGGTTATATTGATATTTATGATTCAAACAGAACACGAAAATATGTCCATTCGCCCAGCTATTTACGTGAAACATTGTACAGACTACCTATAAGCTTCATACTTCACCAAAAAAAGCATATCTACATTAAATGGAGCCTGTCCATCAAAATATACAAAAAGTTTGAGTTTAAACGCAGTACGCAAAACATCTACCAGTATGTGAGTAAATATCCAAGTACAAGCATATCCTTTTCTCTTTTATGTATCTTTATTTCCCACAAAATGTATTAGTTACTTCTCTACTCTCTCAGGCATGCCATTTGTCATCAGTCAGTCATATCCATGTCAAAACCCTTTCCCTTTATTCTCCTCTCATCTATCTTTATGCTCAAAATGTTTCCTTAGGTCGTCTTTTTATCCTATTGGATTTTTAAGCCTCCAAATTGTCGTCTTTTGGCCGTATCCATTCAACAATTGCTATTTTCAGTCTTCTCAATTCTTCTATCAGTGTAGATTAATTCTACTTCCTCCCTGCATCCTTCGGATTTCTTTCTCTTATCCCATGTATCTTTGAATGCAGTGAGATGTTTTCATATTTTTCACACTCATATAAGGTTCGTAGATAAATGTTGATTGGAAATAGGGACACCATGTATGCGATAGATTATATCTCTGAAAAGACTATTGAACTGAGAGGAAGGAAACACGAGGGGGTTGTTTTTGAAAGAGAGTTTATTACAGCCGCGTTCGAGGTTCGTCCACGCGAGATAAAATCCGACTCTGGTCCGCACTGGACCTAAAAATATGGTTATCTTCGACCTATTCTCTCGGATTATGAACTTATTCTTTAAGAATGAAAATATAACTATACAAAGATGGTCTTTATTTTCGACGTGTTAATACTATTCCGCAATTTTTAAAAATCACAACTTTCTTTATTTGTCTCTTAACTCAAGGAAATTTTTTTAAGAGGTTCTATTTTTTGTGTCCATCAGGCCAAAAGATACTCTCAGATAGTCAGGCAACACTGAAATATTTAGCATGTCCTCAAATCGGATCTATATTGGTCTGTGACTGTCTAGAAAAACTCTCAACCCTGGCAAACTACAATAGAGTAGTTCATGGCACGGGTTCTACTGGACCTGAACCAGTATAAGCCTGAAGAATGAGGTGCCAAGATATAGAAGCTTCTGCTGGGTTGTGCTGAGTCAATCATTCAACCCTGTATTCATCAAATGTCCCCACTGATCACTAGCATTGTTTTCTTATTGAATATACGTAATGTTGAATGAAGTTATGGAGTCTTTAATAAAATTATGTTTATTACATGAAATGAAATATATTCAACTTCATTTTAGTGAGTTTCACCCTTTTTATACAGTTATTTGTGCAGCGAATATTCCACAATTTAAGATCTACCTCGTACATCTCTACAGCTGATGAGATTACCGTTAGTTTCCTCCGTCACAAGTGGGTTATTATATTCCGACCGCATCCCTTATGATTTGTGCTATCCATCATTTTCCCCGAGTCTTTTCTTTGGCAAATCGTCAAATTGAGCGCCGAGGGTCACGAAATCTGATCTTCTATATCCTGATGGAATGACGCTGTAGTAGAATGTAGAATATATCCCCGATGTTGTGTAGGTATTTTTTGGAGAAAAACGTAATTGAAAATTGGGTTTTTGATTTTTATCTAAAAGCGACGGTTTATAAATTCGTTTTAATAAAATATGGAAATAAAACCGTTTCAATGAAGCTCCGGAAGTTAAAAATATGAAAATAGATTTATAGAAAAAATGACAATTTTCCGATCATGAGAAAAGTGGCACTATTTTGACCTGTTTTCTATGCGCAAAGCTCAACATTCCAGAATAGTGGGAGTTGCTAAGCAATTAGAAAATAACAGTGCGTAAAAAAATACTAAATTCTTTTTATTAACTTACGTAAATTTCGAACAAAATTACGAGTTCTGACGTTTTTAATCATAGTCTAGGATTAGGATTAGTCTAAAATTCATAAGAAAACAAATGAAAATAACGTTTTAACGAGTCTCGCGCTACGAAGCAATGAGAGAATGTGAATGTAGAGCTGTCCACCTTAATCCAGGAACTAATAAGGTCATGAGAAATGTGCGGTAAACCGAAATTGTGTTAAGCACGTTCTTAAACAAACACAACAAACTACCAGTAATTGCATTTGGCTATACACACAACTATTGTATGCTTTGAATTATAAAAACAATGGAAGTGTCCATTGATTTCATGACAATTGCTAAGTAAAATTATAGCCCATTTGTAAATGATTAGGTACCGATACATTTTTGGTTTCTTATTTTTATCTTTTTCAAAAAAAATATTTTTTTCACGAAATTTCGTGAACACTTGCCTTATTATATTCCAAATACACTGTGATTTATTTGATTTGAAATATTTCTTTTTTCACTTTATTTTGTCTTAATATCAAATAAGCACCCTTATTTTCAATCGGAAATTCTAGCGTCAAATATCAGCTTTTTTCAAAAAGTTGGCAGTATTCTTTTTTGATACTGTGTATTTTTTTATCCTTAAAAACCCACCACCTCCCAATTCCCGAGCTCGGATCGCCCGTAATTTATTTTTCTTTTCAATTTTATCACATTTCCCTCCTTTTCTATAATAATGGATTTTACCCTACTGATATTTTTTCGGTTTCAAAAATTATCGACCCTGGTCTGCAGAGCTTCATAACAAAAATCGTTTTTTCTAATAAAATGTACCTATTCAATAGACAAACAAATCCCGATAGATATTGAGGCAGCAGACTAAATTGCCAGCATTAATTAAGGAGGGCTTTACGGATTCCAAAAGTGCTTAAACAAAGCTAAAAACAAACAAATATACTGTAGCTTAACAACAGAATTTCCAAATAGAAATTACTGTCTTTCTCCACAATCGATTGGAATTCCATACACTCTAAAAACCAATTGAGAGAACAATTAACTAGCTTGGTCGTCTTATGCCGGTTGTTTCGGTGTTATTGGTATTTTAACGTCTCAAGAATAAAGTTGAAATTATTCTACGGATAGCAATAGTATACACATTGTATATACAGAGTGATTTTTAAGAATGGAACGTCTCAGTTATCTCGGAAAAGTATATTAATAGATTTTTTTGTTACACGGATGGACTTATTTAAAGAAATATAGGGAAACTGTATACTGTAACAGCTAAATTGTTTATTTGTAGAGACAAAGGGACTCGACTAAAATTTCTGTTGGAAAAAACACTCAGGAGAACCAGAGACATGTTTATTTGGATAAAGTGGTACTTAAATGATCCATAAGTCCGGAAAAAAATCAATTTTAATGTGATTATGGATAAAAACAATTTTATGGATCGTATTTTCATTATGATAACATTCCATGAATCAAAAACTCTATGAATATTCCAAATATTCCATATAAGGCCAAAAGGTATAAACCGTGTATAACTTTGTGATTTATTTTCTTTCAAATAGGTACTTCGCCATACTTGACATCGTTTTCTAGTAGCTTTAACCGCATAACTTTTAGCTTGTTTTCTTTTGTTCTCAAAAGAGAAATAACAAACCAGACCGATTCTTTTGTGTATTCACTTTAGTTACTTTTGCATACAAATTTCTTTTGAAATAGTCACTTTTTGCTTTGATGGAAGAAAAAAAATAATGAAAAGATAACCACAGTCGTTGTGTTAAGTTAAAACATATTAAAGCAGCAGCGACAGCGACATTTCAAATTTAAAATTACAACGCACGGACTAAGAATGGCCGCTTCTGCTATCCGTGCGCATGATGCTCGCTCTCTATCACACATTACCTCCATGACTCTCTCTAATACACTGTTTTCCCTACAGTGGTTATAGAACTCTCTTAGTCCATCTACTTATCTACCTAAAGTTACTGTTAAATTGTAAAATATTCTGTCAAGCTTCAGTACAACTTTGTAATATCTGATAAACATCTGATTGTTAAAGGATTCTGTTACTTTTTGAAACAAAGTATAGTTTAGTAACAAAGTATTAACAATAGTAAATAAGCAACATAGTTAAATTTTCCAAAATACTAACTACTTCTTGAGTTTAAAATTACAACGCACGGACTAAAAATGGCCGCTTCTGTTATCCGTGCGCATGACATGACTCTCTTACACACATTACATCCATGACTCTCTTCAATACACTGTTTTCCCTATAGTGGTCATAGAACTCTCTTAGCCCATCTACTTACCTACCTAAAGTTACTGGTCAATTGTGAAATATTTTGTCAAGTTTCAAGAAAAGTTTGTAATATCTGTTAAACATCACTGATTGTTAAAGGATTCGTTACTTTTTGAAACAAAATATAGTTTAGTATTAACAATAGTAAACAAGGGACCGTATAGTTGAATTTTTCAAAATATAATTTGTTTTTATAATTCGATTTATCATTTTATTCAATGACTACAGTTTTTTGTAAAAAAATTATACTCATCACTTTTGAAAGGCTTGGCTAATTCATTTGAAAATAATTTAATTAATAAAATTTGAATAATTTGTCATAAATCTGTTGATGATAAATATTTTATTGGATATCAACCCATTTTCCCACAACGTGTTATGGAGAGCAGAGCATTTATAGAATATATAACCTCACATTCAAATAATTATTATAATAATAATTTTATTTATTCTGAAAATGATACAATTGCATTCGAATTATTACGAATATCGAAAACCTAGAAGATGATAAAGGGAATGAAAATAATTATAGTATTTTTCTCCTTACACCTTTCAAAATGACCTAAAGGGCTTTAAAGCTGGGAGGTCATGCATATGGTCTAAGTGCTGTGCCCCTACCAACTCTGCAGATACAGATACAGATCTAAGAGTATGATAATACACCAGTGTTCCTATTCAACGAAATTATGTTGGAAAAAGGAAATAAGTGAAAAAGCTCCAGTTTCATTTGTCGAATTTTATAGTTTTTTAAATATAGGGACATCCTGTATATCGATTATCCAACCAATCCATTTAAATAAAGTCATCAACAACAGAGGGCGTATAATATTTAATTGAAAATTACAACCCGTAAGTTGTTTTCGGAAAAAAATCAAACCAAACACAATTTTTTCCCCTGACGGAAAAAAATTAATTATTTTTCCTTTGGTCTTAAACTAAAACACTCACTTTCCAGGACAATATCCAATATAAAATGCAAACGAAGCAATTTACACGTATCGTCAATAGCGAGAGGGAGTTTAATAGGGGCTTTTCAAAAATTTATGAAACAGTTCAGCTTATAACAGCTAATTCCGAGAAAATGAACGACAGGAAACCTACATGGGTCGGATTAAAGCATTGCCCATGGGACTGAAAGAATGAGTCAATGCTTTCGGATTATATTATCCAAACAAAGAACCAGCGTTCGTGTATACCCACTCCAGTGTCAAAGTGACTACGCAAAAAAATGTTTACAATCAAGAACGATTTTAAATTCTATTATCTATTCCAGTAATTTTGAAGATTTAAAAACCAGTTTCCAATAAAACCAGATTTGTAATAAAAGATATTTGAAATCGAATTAAATACAGGGTATTTCTGAATCAATGTGACAAAATTGCTTGTATAAAATTACCAAGGGTCTTTCTTTTGATAATATCTCCTCGTCCCACTCTCTTAATACATCACCCTAGAAGATACTAACTGCTACTCCCGTAGTTTCATCCCGGAGTTCTCTACCGGTCAATCTTCCCGAAGTATTCATCTGAATTTATCAGATTTATCCCAGATTTCCCAGGTTCATCACAGTATACCCTTGATTTTCCAGGATTATCCCGTAATTTCCCGGAACTTTCCCATTTTTTCTGTATTTTCCTAGTTACCCTGTAGTGTTAACGGATTTTCCAGGATTATAACGGTTTCCTCTGGATTAATACCGTCTTATCCTTATTCACCCCAGACTTTCAAGGCTTCCTCCGTAATTTTCCGGACATATCCCATTTTCTTCTGGATTTTCCTTGTTACCCTGTGGTATTAGGCTTTTCTTGGTTTATCACGGTTCACACCGGCTTATTCCGCATTTACCCCGGCCTATACAGGAATTTTTCGTATTTTCCCGGATCTATCCCATTTTTTTCTGGATTTTCCCTGTTACCCTGTGGTTTTACCGGATTTTCCTGGTTTATCTCGGTTCTCCCCGGATTCAAACCGGCTTATCCAGCATTAATCCCGGACTTTCCATGCTTCTTCCATATTTTCCTACATCTATCCCATTTTTTTCTGGATTTACTTGTTACCCTGTGGTTTTACCGGATTTAGCAGTTTTCCAGGTTTATCACGCTTCTTCCAAGATTGATCTCGTCTTATCTCACATTTATCGCAGATTTTCCAGGTATATCGCGGACTTTCTCTCTACTTCATGTTAAAATCATCTTTTGTCATGAGAGACTATTTTTACTTTTGAATTTTTTTCCTTCATCCAATAGATTCGGAAAATTAAAATAAAATCTCTATTGACACGTTACTTGTTCATAAAAAGGTATAAAGAAGTTGGTATAAAAGAAATCAGAAGTACTTGTCTTATTCTCGATTTTCCAGCCGAACGCATCCAAAACCCAAATGGAAAGTTAGAAAGTTAAATCGGAAAACAACATTGAACGTTAGTATTAATAAAGTACGTAATTGCATAGACAAGAATATGATGGGAAATAGTGGAATGTTGGAAATTTCAGTCTAAGGAAGATGGCGGATCGAAAACAACAAAGCCAACGAACGACTTCAGTATTCATTGCTCCGAACTGATAAGTTAAATTCCAAAACTTCCTGGATTTTAAAGCAAATTCATGGAAGACGGAGGTTAAATCTGTTGAAATGTCTGTTGTTTTTCCATTAAATCAAAAATTCTACTGAGAACTGTTTTAAATTTATTATGGACCGAAATAATCTACTGTGTGTGAAAATTCATTTTACTTCGCTTATAAAAGCTGGCAACAACGCAAGTCGTAATTTCGATAGAAATTCACATGTCATAATAAATAATGAGTTATAGCACGTGACATTCGTTCATATAACAAAGTCAACTTCTTACATGAAACTTCCATTTCATGAACTCGCTGTCAATATCCATTCATATGATCATAATTATTATACGTAACGCAAAAAGAGTCTCGAAAACTTTTCCTGGATATTCAGGTGAAGCGGGAAATTTCCATTACAATGAGTAAAATGATATGCAATTTTTCAACCTTCGGATTCATGTGAAAGGAGATTTATTCGTGAGTTGTTTCCGCGTGACTTGAATACTTATATTATATTGTCGGATACAAACAGCTTACAGCGATTTTCAAATCACTTAATCGGTTCGTTTAAATAACTATGGTAACGGGAAACACTGTATTATAAAAGGTTTGTTCATATAACTTTCAGAGACTATTAGTCGAGGTTTCAAGTCCTTTTGACAAGGTTTATATGCGCTGTACGTTGCCAGGAAAGACGTGGAACACTCTAGAAGCTGGGGAATGTCAAAAAATTAATTAAGCAAGGACCAGAACCCTTTTGAAATACAGCTAATATGTTATATTGGGAAAAATAGGCAACGCCGAATAGAAGAGAAGATCTTATAGAGCTCAAATAATCAAACACAACCAGGCAAAAACTAATGAGCTGCACTTGAAGTTTTGTCAGATGTCCTGCTACTTGGATAAGCTCCTTAAAATGCTCAATGTAGTGAAGCAAGAAAAGTGTATAGATTTTGTAGAATAGAAGAAGAAATTCCGCCCAAAATACAGATGTTATGAGCTCCATGGCTCTTGTTCCCCTGCCATCCTTAGATCCGTGAAGTGGTGTTTGAGTCTCTACTCAGGAATCGAGTTATTCATTATTAATAAAACAGAGTACAGATACGCAAAATATATTATTTATTCCAGATAATGATAATGTTTTACTATAAACAGAGTAACGGGTGTAATTCTCCTCAGAATTAACAGACGTTTGAAGATAATTCCTGGGAAACAATAGCAACAAAACATAGTGCGACCTCTTCTCACCTAACAACTCAACGTCAACTTTTGGGATAACATATTTCCAGAGCCATTATTTCATCTAACAATGCCGTCCCAACATAATATGGTTAATTCTACGAAAACAGTCTCCCACCTTTATCTGGCGAATAGTAAGCAGCTCTAATGTCTACGTCTACGGGTTTTGCTTTGAAGCACCGAAATATAATTATACTCTATGTGATTGATGTTAGTGTGATTGCTTTAAGACTTTGGTCGCGCTGGAAAAAAAACTAGTAATTTATATTTGTCAGTTCATGTTTACGATTATTTGAAATTTTGATAAGTAAGAACTTATATGACGTTAATTAAACTGAAATTTAAGTAATTACTTCGAATCTGATGGTGTAAGAGAGATATTCTCAAAATTACTCATGTCGACCTCTAGATAACTAGTTTATCTATTACCATATGGCTCGAATTTGAATCACATACACTGTATTAATGAGTAATTATAGCTCTTTTCACGATCTAAGAAACTGACTTGACTCAACTTAGGCATCAGATGCCATAAAACGATATAACTATTGACCCAAAAGTCTAATTGGGTTCTCAATTAATAATTTATTGTTTTACAACAAAATAAATATGACTCTGTCACGGCTAATACTTTTATGGCTTTATACCATGTTATTATCCCATCTCAGGTCAGGTCAGTTTCTCAGAACGTGAAAAAATTATAACGTTTACTGACATGCTACTAGTATTTAAATAATAAAAATTTTCAATGTTACCTTATTAATGGGAATAAATCACAGTTCCAGAAACGCCGGGATGTGTTGACAAACTGCAAAAGAAAATTTGGAAATCAGAAAATATTGGTTGAAAAATAAATACAGAACAGAAAAAGTTTTATATATGTTAATAAATTGGAGTTGTTTTTTTTTCATAAACCCAAATTTGGAGCGAGATGAGAATGTACCTACAGTGACATAAGAATGGATTTCGGCCCACTCTGGTTTTGAAGGCAGCGAGATAGCGGATACACTGGCTGCGGCAACCCCTTTCTGCGACCAGGGCCCGACCCAGGGTCTAACAAAACAATATGCAAGGATACGAGGAAGTGGCTCATTGGAATTCTCTGCAGGGTCCTAAACAATCCAAAAGTCTACTGAAGGGATGGACTGATAAACACGCTAGGGCAGCTATTGAACTACCAAGGAGTAGGCTGAGGAAGATAGCAGGACTCCTAACAGGGCACTGCTGTATGAGGAAGCATCTCTACAACTTAGGAGTGGAGGAGAGTTCCCTATGTAGGGGTTGCGGCATGACTGACGAAACGTCAGTCCATGTTCTCTTAGAGTGTCCACACTGGGCTGTACTACGCAGGAGAATCTTTGGAGCCTATTATGGCTCCTGGAAGCACAAGCAGGCATCCACTGAAAAAGGTTGTGGCCTTTATTGAAGAGCTCGGCTTCAGGGATGTCTAGGTAACAGAAATGGCACAATGGGCCCGCCAGTGGCCTCAGTGCCGGATCTTGAGTTTCTCTAGGTCAAGGCTCGCCTACACATTTAGTAGTAGTAGTACAGTGAAATAAATTTGTCTTGCTTATGTATAAATATTTCAAAATAATGGTTTTCCATTATTATTTAAGGTTAATGAATAAATTAAGTTACAATAATTAAACTCGGACTAGATTACTGAAAGTATTTACACAATTCCCGGTACTTTGTCAACAAGGGGATGTTTCTTATCAATTTTTAATCAGCTCAAGTGAGTTTAGCCAATCAGATGAAATTCTAGGTTGTTTTTCTGGTCTTTATGGGGTTTGCGGTTTGTAACTTTGTAAATAATTCTACAGATTGTCGGAAGTTTGGATTGTACTAGAGTTGAAAGCTATTACCTTAAAGTAAAATGAACTTTACTATTTTAATACACAATGGAATAAGCACTTTAGTTAGTTTAATGTTGGAAGATGTTACTTAGTATCAGTTGATTAAGAAAAAAGATAAATAGGGGTAGTTCATCGGAGCAAAAGAGAGGAATTATGGCGTAACACAACTGTCAACTTAATTGACATCGAACGGAGAAAATTATCCAGTAAAATTTCACTCCGATTCTCGAAAAGTAATCAAAATAATAATTATAGAATGAAAACCACTATACATATGTACAATAATCTTCATTTCGTTGTTTAGTAACGAAATTCGAATTTTTCATGGCGCGTGATAGTTTTTCAAGGGAATTTTCATGCCAAAATAAATCTTTATTTATGTTTATGATCGTGACCATCGAACTCTTTTATGCCATTTGGATTTAGAAAATTTACTGCTATTGTATCTCGTGTGAAACTTTACCATTTGGAAATATCGGCCAATACATATATTATGAGCAAATGCTGGTAGTTTTTCCTATGGAATCATTCGAGTGTTGAACTCCTTTTTTGTTACAAAAAGTAAGCTACACAATAATAAGTTTTTTTTCTGAACTATGCGAAAAGGATAAACTTTTTTTCCATTTCTTCCAACGTAATGTTGGCGCACACCAAGTAGGGTATTTATTGTGTGAGCTTCACTCATTTTATAATTGTCAAATTATCAGTAAACCCACGATTACAGCCGTGTCTACTCAAACATGTTATCGGATATTTAACAAAAACGTATTCCACTCATACATTTTTCACTCGATCCTCATGACTGTAAAATGCCTCGTTTTAAACAAACAGGATGTTAAAAATGTAATATATGCGAATTTTTGAGCAAGCTATTTATTTTTCGTGCTCGAATCGTATAAATTTGGGATTACACTATCAACGCATACTTTAATTGATTTGAATAGGCAAATTACATGATGCAGTTTAGTGTTTTTCGTAACGGAAGTTTCTGGATGAAAATTTTTTAATACGCCACCAGCAATGGCAGCCTTTAGATTATATAAAAAAAGAGCGGAGTAAGGTGCAAGGCTTATCAATGTCAGTTTTCGATAAATGTCTTCACCACCGTGGTGTACAGTGTCAGTTTGCCATTGATATATTATGAACGTACTCCTTATGTCATTAGTCATTTTGTATTGAGCGCAAATTTTAAACTTATAGCGTTAAAGACAATATCCTGGGTATACAAAAATTACGATGCAGAAGTTTTTGTTGATTCTCTGGATTCTCAAAGTATTTGAATTAGTATATAATAGAAAAAATTATTAACCACTAATAGAAAAATAAAACTTCTCACTTGCTTGAAAAAGCAATAATTGTCAACATCACATCTAATAGTGGAAAAAGCTTTTTATAAAGTCAATATCGAATTTAAGTTGTCCATTTGATGACACTCTTGTTTAAATTGGTAACACAATTTCACGATTGAAAGCATCCCTTTGCGTTTCTAAACTACCTTCCACCATCACTTTACACCCTTGAATAGTATCATAACATTTGAAAACACGATTCCTGAAAGCATCATTGTTGTTCAATAACTCGGCAATCAACTCTAGTGTGTTTGCCACTCTACTACACGTCCCGAATGAGAATTCTGTTTCTGACAATACACAATATCACCTATGCCGATACCTGCTTCGTCATTGTGGTATGTCTATTTCACGCCATGTCTTTCTCACTCTATAAACTAACCATTCACATAATTTTCCTAGAATTGAAATTTTTTATTTACATTTTAACACCTTAACTGCCGTAATCATCACTTTATCCAATATTCAACTCAAGAAATCGCGCGTAGAGTTAACCTTACCTTTTTATCTTATTAGTCGCTACAAATGTTCTTTTTTGTGACAGAAACTTCCATTTTATCCATTTGCTGCTATGTTTTGAAAACAATTGTTGAACATCCTACGGAGTGGAATAAAAGTTTTTGAATAATTTAAAACTATATAGCCCTCATCAGAAAGTATGGAAAACAAAAAAATATTCATGATATTGTCAATCAGAAGTGTATTCGCTAGTCAACAACATCAATAAAAGTAGGAAAGTTTTCAGCAATCTCTTGTAAAATTTATACTCGTCCCTATATGCGGGTATGTTTGCTAATCAAAATTCAGAGTTTTGAAATTGAACAGATAGATTTGCGTTTAGTTTGTGGATGTTTTATAAGTATTGTTTTGTTTGGAGAGTATTTTCGACCAATTCAAGAAGTTCGCCAAGTATTTATTCAGGTTGTTTTTATAATTATATTAAGAAAAACTGATGAACGCAAGAAATATAGAGTTTTTTCGAATTGAACACCCTGTGTAAGTATTCATTAATGAATACTATCAAATGTTTTTCGTGAAGTTGACAATTATTGCTTGAATTCCTCTATTAAGTGGTTAATGATTTTTTTCTACATTCATGCAAAAAACAACACTTTTGTGAACCACATTTAATGCAAAAAGTGGTACTTTATTGCACTAGTGCAATAATAGTATTTTATGCAACGAACATGTAATGATAGCCATTAAGACACGAGCATATTGTAGGATACGAAACGAGCCGCAGGCGAGTTTCGTATATAGTATGCGAGTGTATTAATGGCCATTACATGAAAGTAGCATACAATATTTTTTCTACTCTGGTTAATAAAAATTATTTAATCAATAATTATTAGTTAAATCAATTTTAAATATAGTTATTTTGAAAATCAAAATTATTTGACAGCTATCAAATTAAGTGTCACTTAATATGTCTGTTCGCCTGCAATAAAAGTGTAGCAATGAGCTATATAATTTTGAAGAATTCAGGTCTATCTGTGAAAAAATACGTATAAAATTACTAAATTTGGGAATATCTATGTATATTGCATTTGTAAACTGCAAGAAGCATTAAAACATAATTAAAATAAATAAAATCGTATAGCTCAGTGCTACACTTTTATTGCAGGCCACAGACCTGATATAATTAATTTCAGAAATGTCAACCAGGTATCCATGGCTATATACTAAATATTGTGCGAATGTCGCATTCCTATTGGCTTAAAAATCTGTATCATAATGAAAATCTGTATCATAATGAATTTCATTATGATACAGATTTTAGTCTTTTAATAAGTATATTATAAAACAGGAGTAGAAAAAATATTTTATTGCACTCATCTGTCATTCTTGTGTCAGTTTTGTGATGATTAATGACAAACATAAACATTTAAATTAAATAAAAATCCATAGCAAGTATCTGATCCTGCTTTAATACAACAATAATATATGTATATCTTACTACTTAGTCTCAACGAGTTACAATTATTGCAAAAATCTTTAATTATTTAAAATTTAAATGTTCAAGGCGAAAACCAGCTATGATTGAGTGCTGACAAGGTGGAGGCCACAAAGATACAAAAAAAGAAGAACGGGTTGACTTTGATTAGATAGGATAGGCTCTTGACATATTTATATTCTAATTTTCCAGTTTTTGCATGAATTTAGAAATAATATTGTATGCAACTCTTGCAAAACGTGTTTTTTGCACTTGACGTGTTGTCCAACTCGGCCTAAAGACCTCGTTGGACAATTTCACGTCGCGTGCAAAAAACACTCACTTTTTGCACTTGTTGCATAAATAACTATTCCTATCATCAACCTAGCTCAATAATGGGCTAATTCAAATAATTTGAGAATCCAGAGATATTACTTCAACAAAAATTTGTGCAACATAATATTGTATACCCAGGAGATTGCCTTTAATGTATTTGCTGCCTAAAAGTACCCATCAAGATGAAATTATTTGAATAAAAATGCCATTAGTTCAAATTTCGCGCTCAACCAAAAATGACTAATGACATAAGGAGTACGTTCATAACCTTTGGAGCGAAAACAGATAGTGTGTCAGTCACTTTTGTTTTGAGTGGAATATGTAATTTTTATCTACTGTAGTGTCTACGCCAACAGTCAAGCGTCTAAAATAGTCTCATAAGAAAATCAGGACAAATCGTTGAATGTTAAGTCTAAAATATCGTGGAGGAGTGTGCCGGGCCATAATTCATTATTACGCCCCGTTTTGGAATTTATCTCGTGTCTGAGACAGACGCTGGCACACTTTACATGTAAAATGAAAGCCGTAGGACGATATTAGGTCCACCTGAATAGAATGAATTATGCGGCAAGTTATATATTCTCAGGGAATTGTATGCAGGGTTCAACCTTTTATTCAATACCTATCCAAATAAAAAAGTTTCTGCAGACTTTTTATTAAAAAAGAATAATAATAAATTTTTCCTATAAATGGATGAGAGTAATCATTTTCCTTAGACGATTTATCAACGAGATACGAAAGATATTTATAGTCTAATGACAAGTTTAGATATAAACTCGCACTCGCACTCGAATTTATATCAAACCATTTTTTACTTGTCCGCTTGTCGTCTCATTAGTCACTTCCAATTCCCTAGCCTTGACCGTTAAGACAATTGACATCTGTCAACGACCACGTCCATTTTGAGAGCGGCAGTCTCGCATCTTTTCGCTACCGACAATCTTGGAAAAAGGCGTATCATTAATTTTTACAGCTTATTCTCTCGGCTTATTTTTAAAATATTTTATCATAAATTACTGTTACACTTTTATGCAAACATTTGAAAGCTTTTTATGTTAACTCTTTCACAGAATGCACTTATTTTTACCTATAAAATATTCCCTTGCCAGTGCCTGCCTTATATATCATCAAGCATTTTATTTTTTTGGTAATGATTTATTCATTACATACAACATAAATTTCTGCTTTAATTAAGTGTCTTCCAGAGCTTGTTTTTTCTCTTGTTTCAATATGGGACATACACTGGGATTCCTGTACAAAACTGTCAAACGCGAACTAACTTTTTTACCAAATAGCCTTCATGAAAAATAAGTCCAAATGCACTTTTAATTTTCTTAAATTCGTTCTGGTTCAATAAAAAAATGGATATTTATGTTTCAAAAAGTCCAATTCCAATTTCATACCACTATTGGATGATCTTCATCGATTACGTGTTGGCTGACTTGGTAGTGCAGGGGATAATTTAAAAGTTAAACCTGAAATATGGTAGATCAGTTCTCTCCCTACCGGTTTAAGTCATCTCTACCTTCGTCCACCAAGATAAGTACGAAAATGGTACAGGGCTCACTTTTATAGCCTGTTAACCCTACTGTAACACTAACATGGAGTCGAATCACCCTTGAGAGGAGTCTCTTCCTTTCACATCGACAAATACACTTTTGGTATTTCAACTTATTCATTCCATGTGGATAATAAAAATTCTTCTGAATGCCCAAGTAATCCTTTGACAAGAAATATGCTCATGCTCAACTTTCTTTATTATGCTACCAAATTGTTCGAAAGTTATTTCCAACTTCTAGTTGAACAGACTCCAACTTACTAATTTGTTTTAATTTAAAAATATTCTTATTTTCGAATTGAGTAAGAAACAATTTAAAGTTTGGCCCTCTCAATATAATAATCCAGTTTAATCAAAATAGTTGAGAGGTGGATTTCATAAGATGGATCTCAGTTGACAATATAGTATGGTCTAAGACATCAAAAGATTAGACTAGGTTTATGGAAGTGTGAGAGCTGAAGAGCAAAATAGGTCTTGGTCTAGGTCTTTTTTCTAACAAGCTTTGTGGTATTCATTTGTATAGAAGGTTTTGGACCTTATAGACCTGCACCAGAGACTGAGGGTGCTCATATGTGAGCAGAAAGCTATCTGCTGATAGTAGCTCATCCATACAAAGGAGATAAAAGTAAGTGAAGGAAAAGGATGATGGAGTGAGCGAGAGGAAGGACGAAAAGTGGGAGTTGGAAAGGAATTTATTTAAAATAATTTAAGTAAATTCTAAAATGTTTGAATTATCGTGAAAACATTCATCTAGCTTTTTTAATTTTAAACGTTTTTGTACGTCCATGTCTAGTGCTACTTTAAAAGTTTTTTGAATTGCATTAATGAAATCTAATATTTCTTGCTGGCATCACTTTATCTTCTGTAACTAGTTTTAAACTCCTAAAAACCTATGTATTTATGTTAATGGATGTTTAACCTCTTAAAAGTTGTAAGATATATATTCCTTTTTAGCTACAAGTCGAAAGAAATGTAGTTAAATTTATTCAAGACTGAGCTCAAGTACAGGGAAAAGATATATTATACCGCTATAAACACAATACCATCAAAATACCGCTAGATGACCTTGTGCATGAATGACAGCAGACACAGAACGAAGGAATGTTTTGCCACATCAAGGCTGCGTGGGAAATTCGAAAAGTTACTGACTGTACTTCTATAAAAACATGTTTCCTTACTATTTACTTTTTAAAATACCCTTGTATGTTCCCAAAAAAATGTTTGGAAGGTAAAATTCCTGAAAGTAGGTGAACTAGGATTCTATCAACACAGTACCAAGAAAAAAACCACTAGATGGTGCATGTGTGACATACAAGATTGACAGCTGACACAGAACTATACAAAAGTCACATGAACGGTTGCGAGTGAAATTCAAAAAGCTACTGTCAATAATCCAGTAAAGGAGGTGAACTGTAGTCCTGTTTGGCCACTGCCTCTCGGTATCTAAATTTATTGCGGTCTGAAAATTACTTATGCATGTTTATTTTTAAGCCATATATCAAAACGATGCTGTTATTCGAAAAACTGGAACTTAGTTGAACCGACAGCGTACGAAAAACTTTCCGCCCAACTTAAAGAAGATTTATAACGTTTTAAAACTCACTTTTTCACGCTCCCTTATAAAATCAATTTCCACAAACGTATTACATTTACTAAAGTGCCGACTAAGTTAACAACTTTTAATGTTTTACTTTCTAAAAGCTGGCAAAATATTTTTCAAGGTGAGAGTGTTAATTTTATAAGTTTTAAATATTACGCCACCACCTTTAGACTCTCCATTGCTTTCGGTTTACGAAAGTGTGACTACATTGTTGTTTGTCACTTCAAACGAGACATTTAGCTCACCTCCTTTTCAGTTTCATCTTATTTCAGTTGTGTTGCAAGCAACAGAACATTCACGGTATACTTTTTGACACTGAAAATATCATTTTCGTCCCAATAAAAATTTTCCTAACATATTTTCCTCACTATAATAAATATCGTTTATGAAAATAAACTTTTAATTAGTAAGCTGTCAAGTGTTTAGGAAAGGTTTAGGAATTACTATTTTTCCTCCCAAAACATCTTTTTTGTATAAATATCGTAACACAAAAGTATTAAGCTTCCAGTATAATTTGAGTGTATTATTACCATACTAAACCATTTCAACGAACCGATTAACCTTAAAGACCATTAATGCTACCACTAAAGAGTTGAGGAGGCTGTAAAGTAATTCAAAACACCTATCAAATCCCGTGTCAGAACTATTAGACTGTCGTTAGATGTTATATGAATATTATATTATATTATTAGTGAATCAAACACGATAGTATTATGGGAATAACTTAGGGGTTATACCATTACACGCTTTATGAGGTAATAAGAATATTAAGTTATAATATATAATTAGGGGGTGAAATTAATCCGATAGAATGTAAAATATACTTTTGTCCACGACGTCCAAGAAGCAGAGGAAAAACATTAGTACAACTGAACTTTAACTAAGGAACCCTTAAATTTTAAACTCACATTAGCTATTCTAAGCTTATGCTTCTATTGGTGCAAACGGCCATGAGTATTTTAAAACAATAAATAAATAACGGTACGTTGTATTGATACTTTACACAATATCGCCTATCTCTATATATGTCAAATCATTTTATGCAGCTTCCACAACATTTTGAGGTTAGTAATACCAAATCGTTACTGACTTTCATTTAATAAAGGGTTGTGGACAAAGTATAGTATTCTACTTGCAATTTATGGCCAATATTCACTCGGGTGACTTGCGCAAACGTCACCCACGGTGAATAATGGCTATCATAAATTGCTAGTTTAATAATATACTATTAATAATACAAAGATCATTCGATCAAACACAATAAATTGTTTAGAATAGTTTGATGGTTTATTTAAATCATATGTCAATAAAATAGTCTACTACTAATTGAAAGTGTTAATTTTTCATTAAATAATTTACAACATTCTATCCAATTATTTTAACGCACATATTTGGATGACAACGGAATTGTATCGAATATATATCCAACCTTTCTACATAATACAGTAGCCTTAATGCTTCTAGTTAATCCGATTTTCAGTTTCAACTGAAATATTTATGCTGTAGCACGTTGCAGTGAAAATAATAGATGTATACACTCATGCACTTTAATATGGAATTATTTTCGGTATAAGTAAGTAGACAATTCATTTAGAAGCATATAGCTGTTAATACATAAATCCAAATGTGACATCAGCCGTTTGCCGTAGATAGTTCACTTTAAAATTAAATACGTTTTGGAATTTATAGTTTGATTTTAGGTGGCATTTGATAAGAAAATATAAACGTGACCATGAAAAACTTGATTGTCATGAGTTATTACATTCAATTACTTCATTTACATAATAGTACCTACTAATATATTCAAGTTAACTGGAAAACAAGTCTTGAAGTAGTAATTTCCCCCACTCTTCACCAGTTTTCAAAATACAAATCCATGTTTTTCAGATTTCCCAAAAATGGTTGGCCTCCATCTTAAAGATGTATTGTTCAAAGAGTGTCCCTCGTATCTAGGTCACCTACAATTTATATTGTTTGCTAGTAATGTGCAGTTGGTAACAGTGGAAAAAGGTAATGTATCTAAATGAAAGATGGCAGTGTAAAAGCACTTGTAATGTCATTAAAAATTTATAAATCTACAGATAGATGGAGCTGGAGTTACTGAAGAAATATACAATTGGAAAGTATTAAGGACTTCAACGAATGTGAACCGGTTATGTAATTGGTCGTTTGGGAATTGATAGTTGTTTATAATTGAGTTGTAGTTTTGTTGATAATGAATAATAAAACACAATTATAATAACTTATCGTTGAGTGTTAATTCTTTCAAATTATACTGTGGTTGTAGCTACTGTTGTCCACCTATCGGTTTTATACGAACTAATAGAAGCTAAATGTAATTTTAAAAGGAAACTGTAACTTAAAGCGTACCTTCACAGATTCAAACTAAGTGAAACGGAATTTTGCGATTGCGATGGCAATGTTGATGACATCAATCACTGGAAGTTTGGCAGCTTACAGCAAAAGAACGATTGCACTACTTCGGAATCAAGATACTGTTTTAAATGTTTCTTGGCGAAATCCTAGGCTAAACCAAATCATACGTGAGTTTAAAAAAAAGGAAACAAAGAAGAATTTAGTATTGAACTTGAGACAGTGACAAATAGATAAGATAAAACGAGAGGGTAAAGAAAAAGAAGAAAGGCCAACTACGAGATGTCGTTAAAACTACAGATCTAATTTTGAAAATGTATAAAATTTTTGGGATCCAGATTTTTTGACGCCCGGTATAAATAATCAGAAAATGCACATACTTTTGTCTGGGCTGGTACAATTTCAAATAAAAAGAGTCAACACAACATTTCCATCCGTTTCTGAGTCTGGTATACATTGTTAGACTCTTTTGTATTTTCTTTTAAATTTCTTCATAAAATAGCGAAAACAGAAGGAAGCTAATTGAGTTCCAATTAGAAATAATGAAGAGTATCGCCAACCGTGAATATTTGATTGATAGTCAACTGCCTTTTTAATGTACGGACCCATCCAGCTTAAAGCTTTATCCGACAAAATTATATCAAACACGGAATTGTCGAAACTCTTTTTCAAATTAATTTCCTCCAAAGACTTTAACCACCTAAATCGATCTGATACCTTTATTTGAATTTAATTAGAAACAAAAAAAAACAGAAACCTGCCATTAGAATTTACCAAATAACACTGCATAATGGGTGAATCGTCAGACTTATATTTTAAACTTAGAAACATAACCAAGTGAATATTAGAGCGTTTTCAGACGATAAACTTTGTGGCTGGCTACTAGTGTCTGAAAAGAATATACATCAATATAAGTAAACGCTTTCAAACGAGGCACAGATGAGAAATGCGTGGTGTTTAATGTATTTTTAGCCACGCGATTCTTTTCAGACACAAAAATGTCTCGTCTGAAAACGTTCTAAATTTATTTTTAGCCGCGCTATTCTTTTCAGACACAAAATGTCTAGTCTGAAAACGCTCTAAATTTATTTTTAGCCGCGTCATTCTTTTCAAACACTAGTAACCGGCCACAAATTGTATTGTCTGAAAGCGCTCTCTCTATAGTCCGTTCTCAAGAAAAACTGCTCGAAACAAAATCCTAGGAAAGTGAAAAAGGCTGTACAGGAAGTATTTTAATGCGAGTCCTCAAATACGCAGCCGACTTAGAATAGATCACGCGTCATAATTTTACCAAATGATCTGACAACGTCTAGAAGTTTTACCAACTCGTATACTGCAAAATGCTCGATCCTTCAAGTAAGTATAAATATGTATTTACGGTTGGTAACCCTATATTTATTCTGATAAGCAGGAAAGTAACGAAAAATTACGTAATCATTAATAAACCATATTTAAAGTAGATTCAAATTAACCAAATAACTTTCAATAAACTCGTCCAGTATAATTTCAAACTTGTTAAAGTTAACCTCTAATGACACTTCAAATTTTCGTTTGAATAAAATTTAAAAGTTTAAGAAAACTAGCAGCATTTCTCATTCGTTCGGTGTAAAGGCTAAAGGACAGTTTCCTTTTGCAATAACCTCGTTGGTTGGGTCCTGGTCGGCATCAATACGGCAATCAGGTCGTGGCCCGCGCGACTCTCTAGTGATGTACGTGATCGGTGTTACTGACAAACACGGCTGAATATTTCTTGATAAATCCAGACGTACGACGAGGTTACCCACAATTTTCTTGCACAATTTGCGGAATTCTTTTTTCGATACAAGAAAAAAAACAAATAAACAAGTACATGGAACGTTCGGTATATACAAAGTGATGTGATAGTGGTGGTTCTTCTTTATTTTTGTAATAAGTATTGTTAATTACATCTTCATAATCCCGAATATTTAATATGCGATCTTCGAACTCGTATTGCGTTCTATTGAAATGTCAAACCTCCTTTTTTCTCTTTTCTTCAATCTTTTATGCTCTGCCGACAACAGTGTAATAATAAAACGATAAATTTGAAATAAATTGAAAATTAGACTTTATTAAAATACCTCTCAAAGACGTTTTTATTCCATTCCTCTTCATTCTTCGAAACCTCTCATAATAATGTATTTAGATCATGTAGCAATTCATTGATTAGATTATTATTTTGTGCCGACATGAAAAGAATTTTTGATATGAAACTGCTCTTAGATTCTCAATTTACCGGCGTTTCCTTTACCTCTAAGTAATTTTAACGACTTTATTTGCTGAAATTATTATTGAAAAGTATATTCGCTTCCTATTTCTTACTACTTTGTATGCACTTCTTGTACCAATTAGTTTTTATTAAAGGCTTGTTCAAAAAGCTTTTTTTTGATCGAATACAATGTTGGATGTTTGAGGATTCAAAAAGTACATTTCAATCTTAGTTATAAAATTATCTCTGCAGACTTATATTGGACTCACTTCTTAAAAATCAGACAACCTGAGACATGCCACAAGATGGTATGATGAAAAAGTACAGAAGTGATAGAAGGAAATGAAATAGCAGATGAACTAGCAAAGAGGGGACTAAAGTATCTTTCTGGGGGCCTGAACTCTTTTGCAGAATCAGCCCCAATGTAATATTGGAAGAAATAGGTGAAGCCGAAAGAAATCGAACATCCGACCATTGGAAAGATCTAGTAGGGCTTAGATAACTAAAGATTCTTCTGGGTGACTACAACCTGTTAAGATCAAATAAATGCAGATATTGTGGCATGAAAGAAGAACCCTCCTTCCACATATTTTCCAGCTGCACAGCACTCCAGGATCCTACAGCACAGTACACCTGGGAGATTACTGGATAGAAGAGTAACATTCACCTAAGTAGAAGCCTGCAGATATCCTAAAATTCCTCCGAGAAATAAAACTTAAGGAGCTGCTGGTTTCAGAGACTCTGATCAGAAACTAAGTAGAAGTAAGGGGGCACATACATACATATATTGGACTAGTTTATTGCATTACTCTGATATTTCAAATTTCTTCTTTATTGTTGTGTGCTTTTAGATAATCGCAAATATTATTCTCGGCAATTTCGTGATAAATATGAATATATTAATTCCGTTTTACGTCCCCAATAGACGTAATAAATATCTAGAAAGCATTAAGAACGGCTGATATCGTGTTAGGGAAAACTGTCATCCGCAGAATGGCATGAATGATGCACACTCTCCACCCTTAGATGTCTAGCGCGTTGCTGAAAGTGATGCCTCTGATATCTTCACACTATTCCAGCTATTCAGCCACTTTGGAGCTGAAAAATTTGAATGTCGGAATATTTTACCTACTTATATGCATCAATTTTTCTTGGGAACTGCAAAAAAAAGATGCCCACTTTTTTATTAAGTAGATTTAGCATGAGTGTATACTTTATGGAGATTTCTCTCTTCTTCAATGAGCGGAACATCGAAAAAGGCAACTGATGGACTTTTTCGACCAGAGGCGTACTCATCAGATTTTTTTAAACTAAAAGGCTACAGCTCTGGGTGGCATTAGTCTTTTCATATTCTGGTTCGTTAAAAATGAATTAAGAACGTCAGTTAGTGTCAAAGTCATCAATGACAGATGTGGAGTTGAAAATTTTTCGCCCTATTTTTGATGTTCGTGGTTTTCTGGTGAAAGTCTATAGGCAATACCCACCTTTTATGCTACATCACTGAGCGCTGTCATTTAAAATTCTTTGCTAGTATAGACTGAATGACAAAGAATGGAGTCCGCTTTAATATGATTTTCCATGACATTCTTTTTTTTATAAAAAAGTTTCAATTACACATACACGCCAGGCGACTCTTTTAATTATTTACTCGCACTACCCCTTACGTGTAACGAGTCAAATGTCACATGCCGTTGGCGTTTTATACAATATTTTGAATCTTTTTTGATAAGCTTTGTTATTATACCATTGGACATATCTGTATGAAGCAGTGTACGGCCACTAAGCAATTTCCATCCAAGGGACTCGAACCAAAAATATCAATAAAAACCACCAGCAAGCTTGCCTGTTTTGCGACTGAATTATTGAAATAAAGACATCAAATTTCATTCATTCATATTACTGATAACGAAAAAATGGAAGATTTTATTGGCTAATAGATAATCTTTCGTTGTATGTATGTGTTTTTGTGGTAACATTCACTGAGACCTGGAAGAAAGTATGTGGATGGAGGTTTCTTCCATGCATTTGATCTCAACAGGTTGAAGTCACCAAAAAGAATCTTTGTCTAAACCCTACTAGATCTTTCCAATGGTCAGATCTCTTTCTTTCAGCTTCACCTATTTTTTCCAATATCACATTGGGGCTGATTCCGCAAAAGGATTCAGGCCCCCAGAGATATTCTATCGTTACATCCTTGCTAAATTGGATAAAGACATTGATTGTGACTGAAAAATTTAGGTGGATAGAGTGGCGTTTGAAAGGAATTTATATCACGAGCTTCCAAAAATTTGCCAACCATTTAACCAAATCTCCTTCATCTTAGCAGCATTTTCTCTACAGGTTCGTCTCTAGACATTTCTGGACCCTAAGCAACAAGTCAAGATCTCCCTACATAAATCTCTTCAAAGAAAAACTACAATTCTATCTTCTCCAGTTTCTTAATGTTTGGAAGGATTTATATTTTCAATTTCTGAGGAAACATGTCACAGTACCGAATCTGTTTCTTTACCCCCTTTATACAATTATGTTATTTCTTTTAATTATTCATTTTCTTGATTTATTTATTCATTTTCACCCAAATCTTCACTGTGACACTACTAGGAATAAAGAATTATTATATCAATAATTCCCCGCCCATGTTTGGGTTTCAATGTAACAAATATTATTTGTACGAATTGAATACAATTTTTTTTTGCTGTCATGCAAAAACCAAAAAAATATTTTATTAGGATTGCTCTTATTGAACTAAAAATGTCACGAAAAGAAAGCTCTAAAGTAAAATGACAGTATTTTCATTAAATATAGTTTCACAAAAATACAAGAACGTTAAAAAGAATAAAATTATCGACGCTTATATCTCAAATTCAAACGCCAAATTACACAGGATTATAATTACTTTAAGTTTCCATACACTTCTTTGGTATTAAGTTCCAACTTGATAAGACGCAACTAATATCCCGGTAAACTGGCAATGTTTGGAATATTTTGTATTAAGCCACCGCTTGTTTGTGAGCATGCAAAACATGCGATTTTGGAGTTGTGATCAATCATATGAGCTTTGCTAAATGACATAAAATATGTGGGTAATTGTAGGACTAGCTTTGAACTACTCCTTCAACCCTTTCCAAGCCCACTTCGGGCTGCTAAGTAGATTGTCGCGTGTGTTCACCCACTCATTCGCTTATTTTCCACAGGCATCGGATGTATGAAGAAATTGTTCCAACTTTGGCAACAAAATTGATATATTTTGAAATGGGGAAGATTGAAAAACATACCTGTGAGTAAATATATCGAAAATAATAGATTCTTTATTCATTTATACAGGCTCAAAGTGGGTGGGATTATATTTGAAAATAATGAAAGGGATGAGATCTTATTTTGCATATTTAAGAGGAAATATAAAATATACAGCTTGCAAAGAATCTATTCGCTACATATGATTTACAAAAACATGAGAAAATGTCTCGTATATCTCGAATAGAAACGTCGTTAACAAATGCCGACCAAAAATGGCGTCATCCTATCCCTCTGCCGCACATTTCCTCCATATCTGTCTCTAAAACATTGTTTTTCCTATACCTATAGTCGTGACGGCCTAGAACATCTACTACCGACATCAAATTTGCTCTGAGAACGTAAAATAATTCTTCAACAAATGAACAGTGATATAATTCAATACGCTGAGTGTAGCGTTATTCAAAATAAATAAAATAAAATATACAGATTGCAAAGAATCTATTGGCGACATATGATTTACAAAAACATGAGAAAATGTCTCGTATGTCTCGAATAGACACGTCTTTAACAAATGCCGACCAAAATGGCGTCATCCCATCCCTCCTTCACAAATTGCCTCCATCTCCCTCTCTAAAACATTGTTTTTCCTATACCTATAGTCGTGACGGCCTAGTACATCTACTACCGACATCAAATTTTCTCTGAGGAAGTAAAATAATTCTTCAACAAATGAACAGTGATATAATTCAAAACGCTGAGTATAGCATTATTCAAAATAACGAAATAATTCAATTTGGCAAGTCGGATTCTTGTATAATAATAACAAGCCAACAGCCTGGATACACCCTGCACTAAAGCTATGCTCAAGGTTCTCTCTTGTTTGTACAGAGTAGTTATAAAGTCGGAGGGTTGTAATAAAATCTCACCCTGATTGTATGTAATATGTTTATACAAAACTAAGACTTAGTATTCAGAGGGTGGATGAAACAAGTTCGTACTTGTAATTTATTCTTGCTTGACTTTTAGCATTGTGTGTAGCTGCTCTATAGCTTTTCTGAATCCGTTCCTTGTTTGTTACAATTATTCCAACAGGAATTTGAATGGTAATTCATTCGCAGGAGTAGTTTGGCACATTACTGCGTTCTCATACCAGAAGGATTATTCTAATTTTCAAATTGGGTCGTTGAAAAAAATAATTCAAATGCAATTTTGATTTTCTCAAAACTACGCCACTGTTCATATGCCACTGTATGGGATGTCCCAAATTTTATGGTTTTGCAAGGTATCTTGCAAACTGTAGTGTCTGAATTTGGGACTTTAAAGCGGTTTGGTTGAATGCTTATTGCATGACCTCGTTAAAAGGAAAATTCATTAACTTTGTTATGCGTTCGTGAAAATAATTGAAATTATTACCAAACATATTGGAATATTTGCAAATTCTTCAAGATTAACAATCACTTGTTCGACACCACCACAATATAATTAAACCTTCTTGTAATTTTCTGTTCAATACCCGAGACGTCACTTCCAAACGTTCATTTGAAATATGACAGTACATATTTTAAAATCTCCAATATATAAATTAATATCGACTCGACGTAGGAGTGGTGAGAAAATTAATTATAAGAATTACCGTGGGCTGTTGTTCAAATAGGTTAATTATTTTCTCTAATGTGTGTTTCGCCGTTTTGTTGAAAATTTTGTGGTCTCTCGGTGATTAACGAAATAGCACGCAACCCTCCTTAATTCGTTATTTTATGAAATATATTGAGCTTACTCGAAGCAGCTCAGACTAAAAAAATTACTCTTGGAATAATATTCAGAAATGATTAAAAACGTTGGACAAAAAGGGAAAGATATTGAGTTAACTGTATAAACCCTCACTTCGTGGAATCTACTCATCATATGGTTTTAAATGAAACTAACTGTTTAATGTGGAATCATTTAGAAACAGTTAGTTTCATTTAAAACCATAGGGAAAGATATGATGTTACAAATTTTTAATCAAATAATAGAAGAAGAAACACTACCAAGAGACTGGCAAAAAGCACTAATTGTACCAATTTTCAAGAAAGGTGATATGAAAGACTGTAATAACTATCGTGGAATAACATTAATTAGCACCGCGATGAAAATGTTGGAGAAGATACTGGAGAAAAGAATCAGATCGACAATAGAAAATACACTAGAGGAGTCACAGAGTGGGTTTAGAAGTGGTAGGAGTACCCAAGACCACATATTTACTATCTAACAGTTGACAGAAAAAGCGGTACAGGAAAAAAAGAAATTATTCGTGGCTTTCCTGGACCTAGAAAAAGCATTTGATAGAGTACCTAGAGAAAAAATGTGGAAAATATTAACAGAAAGGGGATTGAATACAAAAATAATACAGAATATCTATGAGAAAAATGAGAACGCAGTCATAAGAAATAACAATATGTCAGAAAATTTCACTACAAATATGGGACTAAGACAGGGAGGGAGCCTAAGCCCTTTGTTATTTATTATCTACATGGATGAGATCATAAATAAATGCACAAAACTAAGTAAAAAAGTATGTGTGGGACATTTACAATTGTGCAGGGTATACATCAGTGAAGGAGCATTTGCAGACGATGTCATATTAATAGCAAAAAATGAAAGAAAACATAAATGTGTGGAATACAACAATGATGGACATGGGAATGAAAATAAACAAAAACAAGACAAAAGTTATGGTCATTGGAGACGACAAAGAGGAAATAAATGTAAGAATAGATACAGACAAAATAGAGCAGGTTGAACATTTTCAGTACCTTGGAACAATAGTAGACGAAAACGGAACACAGGAAGCAGATATTAATAATAGAATAGTTAAAACTAACAAACTTTACTATGCCATGAATACAAAATTTATCAACAAAAAATAAATATCTAAAGAAACTAAATTAAAAGTATTCAAAACAATATATCGACCAATACTTACATATGGATGTGAAACATGGGTGTTAACAGGACAACAAAAAAGTAAAATACAGGCGACAGAGATGAAATATTTGAGAAGAGTAAGAGGTGTAACAAAACAGGATAGAATGAAAAACATAGATATCAGAAAAGACCTGGGTATACAATCAACCTTAGAATTTGTAGAAGAAAGACAACTACAATGGTGGGGACATTTACAACGTATGGATGAACGAAGACCAGTAAAGAGAATATGGAAAGCAAAAATTGAAAAAAATAAAAAAAGGGGCAGACCAAGAAAAACTTGGCATAAAGTAATTGCTGGATTACTGGATAAAAGACGAAAAAGTTGGATAGAAGCGAAGGACTTAGCTCAAAATAGAAAAGAGTGGAAAAAATTCGTGACGAAAGAATAGCTGCAACACACCCTACACCACTAAGTGGTAGAAGGGTTTTAAGATTATATACAGTGGACGTCTAATTTATGGAATATTATCATTATTTCGAAAACCGTCGAGTTTTGAGGGTGATCCCAAAACAGGTCGATTTTTGTTATAAAATACCCATCTTATAACGTACATGGAGTAAGGATGACGTCACCGGTGTGGGTGTAGTGACGTAATCGTTAATTTTTTTAAATAGAAATCGGTATAATGCGACACCTCATTTGAAGGAGAATTTAATTCTCTATTTAACGACATTACATTTGTAACTAAAATATTTTTTAAGGGTACAAAAACATTTCTTTTTTATTTAAATTCAACCAAATTACAACTAATGATTTAATTGATAACGTACCTTAAAGTAACCAAATTATGCATAATAATTATTTTAAATTAAATGTTCCAAATGCCATCCATCGGTTCTTGCCATGACTTTCTGAAATAAATACTTAAAAAAGCAGAAATAAGTAAAAATAATAATGGACACAAAAAGTTATCTCATAAACACTGAAACTTTTTGTCAAATGTTAAATCAAGCAAGTGATATTGGCATAGTTACTGTAATATTTATTGTCGTAAATATTTTTTGATTTTGTGAATTGTCATCAGTTGTCAATTGTAATTTTTACTTTTGATTACTAAATTATGGCTCACCTAAATGAAGCACAACGCATAGAAATATTAATTCTTAGCGGATGTGGAGATACAAAAAGAACACAGAACGAGGTATGCAATTTATTCAACGCATTCAAAAAAAATATTTTAGTTACAAATGTAATGTCGTTAAATAGAGAATTAAATTCTCCTTCAAATGAGGTGTCGCATTATACCGATTTCTATTTAAAAAAATTAACGATTACGTCACTACACCCACACCGGTGACGTCATCCTTACTCCATGTACGTTATAAGATGGGTATTTTATAACAAAAATCGACCTGTTTCGGGATCACCCTCAAAACTCGACGGTTTTCGAAATAATGATAATATTCCATAAATTAGCCGTCCACTGTATATATATAATATTTCACGTAACTTTGTTATATTCCTTGTAGTAAAAGCAGTTTCAGACGAAATACTAGTGTCTGAAAAGAATCGCGTGGCTAATAATACATTAAACAACACATATTTATTATTTGTGTCTTGTTTGTGAATGCGTCTATTTATATTTAGCGTTGCGATTCTTTTCAGTCACTTTGTGGCCGGCTACTAGTGTCTGAAAAGAATCGCGCGACTTAAAATACATTAAATATAAATGGACGCATTCACACGAGACACAGATAGGTTGTGTGTGGTGTTTAATGTATATTTAGCCGTGCGATTCTTTTCAGACACTATTAGCCGGCCACAAAATGTCTGAAATAATCGCGCCGCTTAAAATACATTGATATAAATAGACGCAGTCATACACAAGACACAGAAAGGAAATACGTGTTGTTCAATGTATTATTAGCCACGCGATTCTTTTCAGACACTTTGTGGCCGACTACTAGTGTCTGAAAAGAATCGCCGGCGAATGATACATTAACGCGTATTTCACACGTATTTCTTATCTGTGTCTCGTGTATGAATGCGTCAATTGATATTAATGTATTTTTAGCGGCGCCATTCCTTTCAGACACTTTGTGGCCTGCTACTAGTGTCTGAAAAGAATCGCGTGGCTAAAAATACTTTAAACAACACGTATTTCTTATCTGTGTCTCGTGTGTGAATGCGTCTATTTATATTTATGTATTTTCAACCGTGCGATTCTTTTCGGACACTATTAGCCGACCACAAGATGTCTCGTCTGAAAGCGCTCTTCTAGTGTCTGAAAAGAATCACGCTTTCACATGTTTCTCGTGTAGAATTTAATGATACATTTAACGAAGCTTTGAATAATCTTGTGGATTTATATAGAGAAAACTGTCGTAATAGGAAATATTTCCATGATATATACCAAAAATATCAATCAACGAAATAATATTTGCATTCCAAACGGTAATTTTCGAGAATAGGGTAGGAACAATGAAACTTGCAAATTTCCGTAACTAAACTTCCAGCGGAGGAGATCTTTCCAGCTATTCCAAGCGTATATATCCAGTACGCTTCCGAGTTTTGCAAGAAGTTATCTACTCTTGTATAAATAATGTGTTTTTGTAAACAAAGTTTAAGTAACAGGCTGTCTAGAATCGAGAACCTCGGCATCTGAATATATTGATTGACTTTAAATTACCTTTGTATCTGAAATAGAAAGTTGAGACGTTGCAATGCAGCCAGCGAATGATAAAACTGTATTATTGAAGTTTCAAACCTAGAGAAAAGTTGTTCTTTGTATGTTGATGATTTCGGAGTTGCTTTTCGAATAATACGAGTAATTGAATCCTTGGATATAGAGATTTTATGAGATAAAACAGAAACTCGAGAATATATTTCCTATTTGTTATGTAAATTGTCGATTGTAGTAAATTTTCATCGGGATATTTATACTTTAGCCTTCTAATGCATTGTGTAATTATTATTAGAAAATATTACTTAGGAAGCTGACACTTTTAAATTACTGTACCTCGGTTAAGTTTGGACTTGGTCGATCAGAAGATGATTATACCGGAAAAAAAAATATTCACCAACAGCTAGGCTCTGCTTAAGGCTATCAGCAATCCAGCTAGGCCTAAACTAGTAAAACACTGTGAAGAATTCCTTATCATGCTGGCAAGAGACAACAAACTGTCTCCAATATGGGTGCCGGCACACAAGGGTATTACAGGAAATTAAATGGAACAACAGTTAGCTAAAGAGGGTTCTGAAGGAGGCTTCACAAGTCCGGATCCGTTTTGTGGACTACATAAAAGCGAAAGTCGGGAACTGGCTATAGTTAAGGATTACCAACTCAAATGGTGGCTGGCAGGACACCTGTATACTGAGAGTTTATTGAATAAGGTACTCAAGGAACTCACGTCCAGGCTGTTGAAACTGGGTAAGAAAATTTGAAGACAGTTACCGACCTGCTGAGTAGACAATGTACCCTTTGGAAGCATCTGCACAGGGTGGACAAACTAAGTGAACCTACGTGAAGAAAATGTGAACTCTACGATGAAATACCTACTCCTATACTCTACTTTTGTGAGAACTCTGGCGGAAGCACTTTGGAGTGGAAAACACACAACTACTAAAGATTCCCCTAGATAAACTGGTGTCCTATATAGAAGACACGAAGGAATGGAATGGAAGTAGGTAGTGTTACGCGAGTTTCTGCATTAATCTGCTCAATCAGTACCCTAGTGAAATTCCCGTATGAGACGACTATGGCTCCTCTGCCCAATTGTCGAGAAACATCGAGACTACCTGCCCAGCGCCCTTCCCTAAATCGAGAAATTTCTAGAGCTACCTCACGCGCGAGTATACGAGGAAATATTCGTATTTTGAGACATTTACTTGGCTTAGCTGAATTTACCGCTTATTTGCACACCACATTGTTTTCTATTATATTTATTGTTGGAAAAATATTACCCAGTGGAAAAATATGCGTCATCCAAGGCAAGTTTCTAGTTCTTTCTGTAAAATAGAATTCTACAGAGATAACGATAAAGAAAACGAGAAAAAATATATAAAAAAAGCTTGCAGTCGCAATATTTTCTTTTATGGAATGTCATCGAATAAAACCGAAACACTACGGCCAATAAGAAAAATTTCAGAGTTTGATTTGCTAATGGCTGGATGCGTGGTATTTTTCACTATAATTTACAGAAAGTGTACAACTTTTCCAAAAATTAGATCGACTTTATTAACTAAATGAAGCAATTCAAAGACAAGCCTTCTTGGTATTACTGGGGCAATGTACAATATGGAAGTCCTTAATGAACTTCCTTCTTTGGAGCTTTTTGTAGGGATGGAGGCAGCTTTTAGGATGAAATGGGAAGACTTATGGAGCAAAGAACACACTGATACAATCCATATATATGTACCCATATGGGAACATTATCATCCCTTATAGAAAACAGGGTCATGCAGTAGGTAATTCTGGAGAAATAATTTGGTTCGCAGATGATTCCAAAACAAACCATGGCACTTAGGGATTGCGCTGGTATAAAAAGACCTAGAAAGAGAATGTTTTTCATCCTTTGTCGATAAAAACATCTGAAAGAGACTAAAGGAGCCTTCTAGGGTCGTAACGTTTCGTGGTTATGGATTATGGAACTGGATAGATGGGAGCACCAACTCAAATGGAGGTTCATACAAGGGCACCTCCATACAAAGAGTTTACAAGACAAGATAGACTGTTACCTACCTGGTAATTGGACACTGTACCTTAAGGAAACATCTGCAGAAAATGCAGAGAGCTACGAGCAAATAATGTTGAATTTCTGATGAAACACCCACTTACATACTCTGCTTCTGCCAGAACCTACAAGGAAAACTTTGAAGAAGAAATAATAACCATGACAACTACTGAAAATCCCTTGGGTCAAGCTAGTGGTATATATAGGAGACGAAGCTTTTGGAGTGTTACAAAGATTCGACTATTTCTAAGCTTGCGATTCAGTTATTTGAAATTCTATAGCTGTGTAATAAAATTAGAAGAGAATAGAGAAAGTTTTTACTTCTAGAAAAATAACCTGTATAATTGGATAAGTTGAAATGGGCATTTCATATTGACATGCTTTTGCCTAATTAAAAAAACAGTGAGCAACGAAGAATTGTATGCCGTTAATACGCATAATAAGGCCCTTTATCACTGTCACACTGAGGGAAAGATCAGAAAATAAGGAGCGAGGAAATGCTCGCGTTTCTTATCGCATGCCACTTACTACACCGTCGTCTACGAGTATCTACTTGATTTTCTGGTTGGTTTATTACTTATTGTTGCGACTACTGTTAAAACACATTTAAATTTATGCATTCACTGTTTTGTATTTAAACTGTTCATTTTGAAGGGTCTTCAGTGAAAAATAATACTTTGTAATGGAATTTTCACATTTAACTTGTTTCGAAATTTGAATTCGCAATTTCATTTAAAGAAAGTATGTTAGTTCTTGTGGTATTTTCTTTTTATGCCTTTTTCTCTTTTAAAACAAAGCAGAATTGATTTTTGAAAGAGCTTGTACAAGGAAAAAATATCATAACAAAATAACCCAAGAGGAAGTAGAGAGAGCGATTGATAACATTAAAATAAGAAAAGATGCAAGAGGGAAAGAAATTAACCCGAATGATGATAAGATGGCTGGGCGAGAAAGGTAACAAGTCGATTTGTGAAGGTGCATGGTTGGAGAAACGATACTGAAAGTCTGAACTATTATTATAGCAGTATATAAAAAGAGATCATTCAAATTGCGACAATTGTAAATGGAAAATGAATTGGAGATTATGTACACATAATAAGGCAAATTGAATAAAGAGTTTCAAAAAAGAACAACTCCATGTATTGTTTATAGACTTAAAAGCAGCCTTGGACACGATGAACAGAGAAATGTCATGGAAAAGTATAATATAGCTGATAAATCTATCAAATTCAAGAGAGTGGCGGAATATCTGAATCGCTCAACATGGAAAAAATGATTAATCGAGGAGATTACTTTTTATAATGAAATCAGACTAAGCAAAATAGTATAGCTTTAAAATATGCAGATCAAAACAGACTCTCCTCTATATGCAGATGATATAGTTCTAATAGTAGACACTAATAGTAAAATGGAGAGTTTAACAAAAGGAAATACTGAAACAAAAAATAAAAATCAATACGGAGAAAACAAAATATATGATTGTCAACCAGAAAGAATAAGATAAAGGAAAGGCTATTCTATTGCCTTTATATGAATTACAGTAGCAATTAAAACATGTCTATCGGTGGGCAGGGAAGTGATTCTGAACCTCACCTCCACATATGGTGGTGGAAAGTGTTGCAGAAAGAGGAAGTAAAGAAGGGTTCATCACAACCACTTCCTTGCTAGTTAGAAATTAGGAAAGCTGAGAAATGCCACAAGATGGTATGGTGAAAAAGTTAATTGTGGCAAAATTTTTCATACTGGATAAAGAGAAACATCCTGGCTTAATTTTTCCCACAAAATTTTCAACGAAGTTTAATTAATGTCCGTAAATGTTTTCAAATTCTATGGAGATTGCAAGTCTTTAACAAATTTTGGTAAAAGCGAAGTGTAAAAGCAATTCAACAAGATCGTATATAAACTGCGCATCAATAGTTTTATTGAAAACGAATATAGTTTTTTTTCTGGCAACCTACACAGAGTAAATGGAATTAAAAAGGAGACGCTCTGATCCTTTGTCTTTCTAGAAAACTGGAGAGGAAAAATCATGCTTTATTCGTAGCTTCGAGTTTCCCAAAGGACAAAGTTTTTTACTGCAGTTCTAAAAGTTAGCAGCACTGTGACTACACCAAAAAATGAGAATCGTGACAAAGGGATTGAGATGAAATGAGACGGAATCCGGAGATTCAGTAAGGCGTCAAGTTTTGCAATTACGAGAATGAATTACAAAAAGAGCCGAAAATAAATCAGACTTTATTTAAAATTAAGGTGTCCTTTGTGGCGAAACTTTTCTATCATCATTCACATTTACTGTTTACCTGTCACTAATTAAATGGTTCGTTCGTTTTTTTAAAGGCTTTGTTCATTAAAACTGACGCTTCTTGAAATTGGACATTCTCTAACGAAAGAAGAGTCTAGACCAACATTTTTAAATAGTAACATAATTTGCCTGAAAAACTATCATCTTGGGTGCTTCTGCAATTCCTAAAGCCACTAAATTGAATAATAGTGTATTATACACCAAACTGGTAGAAAGTAAATATTTCTTTTAACCGAACACCAAATTATAGGTGCAAGGCTTATAAATGTCTTCACCACCATGATGTATAATATACAATTTTTACTACCACCAGCCGAATTTGAGAAAAGAACTGAAAATAATTCAGAGAAGCGTTCCCCCCGTCGTCTGACTGACAAGTACATTGTCAGTTTTCGATATATTATGAACGTACCCCTTATGTCATCACTGTCATCAGTCATTTTTGGTTGAGCGCGAATTTTGAAACTGATAGCAATTAAATTCAAATAGTTTTAGCTTAATTGGTTAATAATAGAGACATCAAACTTCTCTTTGGGTAGAAGAAGCAATAATTGCCAACTTCATAGCTAGTAGTGGGAAAAAATAATTTAAAAAAACAGTTTTTGCAAAATTAGGCAAATTATGAGTGGTGATTTGTAGATTTAAAAAAAAAACACTCAACTTATATTCAAGTTACGAGTCGCCGAACTCGCTTTAAAAGTGAACTGAAAAGATCATCAAAAATTCATTGAATCGGAAAAATAAAATTCATGCAAACTTTATCAGATTCGCTTTTGACTAGAGCTGGGAAGGGTGGGGTTATTATTTACTGATACGGAGTTCATTCCTATTTGGGTAAAATTAATCATTTTGAAACGTATACGGCCCAATTACCATAAAAAATCAATTAATCTACACCGACAGAATTCATTAGAAAAATGTAATTAACACTGTCGTTATCACATGTTTTGCTAATGTATTTTTGATTTGGCTTTTTCATAAGTCCCGTGTTAATCGAACCTTTTTTTTCCAATTTGTCACAGAGTATTATTTTTTTTTTTTTCGTTGTGATACTTCTCGGGTTTCTGCTTCAATATTGAAATTTTCACAGCAAATAATAATTGCATGATGGTTTTTTCAATCAAAAATTTTTGTATCAATATTCAAGAAAATTTCAATAATTTCTGTTAGTTTACCGTTGGTAGAGTGTAATTTACCAGCGACCCCTTATGTTATGTCTTAGAGATTTTTTTTAAGTAGACCAGTCATTTGAGAATAATTTCCTGGAATTTCAATTCAATATTCATGTTTTTTTGGTATTTTAAAGTCTTTTTATGTTAAAAATTCGACTTTTTGGGAAAAATATTGACACTATTCGAAAGTAGAAGAATGATTTTATAAAAAAACTGACTAGGAGTCGTCAGAAAACACTTGCTTACGAAAGGGTGGAAATAATGGAAAAATTCACATAAAATATTCATATATTAAAATATATAAACTAAGATAATTCTGAATCAAACAGCCGAAAAAATCTTTATTCGCAGCATTCAGTCCAACATGTTTAGTTTTCAGTGGTTAATAATCATTAATAAACATCAATTTGAATACCCAGGAGATTGTCGCTGCTTGAAATTACCGTACAAGATAAGATTATTTGAATTTAAATGCCATCAGTTCAAAATTCGAGCTCAACCTAAAATGACAAATGACATAAGAAGTGCGTTCATAAAATATCGAAAACTGACAGTTTACTTGTCAGTCAAAAGACAGAGTAAACGATTCTGTGAATTATTCTCAATTTTTTCTTAAATTTGGCTTGATGTATTATATAATTATTCAGTCCAACTGTTGTGGCTCATCAGTCACTTTCTTCTCAAGTTTATACTAAATTTCTGACCATGCAGTTTCCTTGACGCATTAGTCACTCCAAAATAACGTTTGTCTTTAATGTTCGAAATTTCATTTTTCGATTGAAACTCTTTATTGTGAGTGAAAAATTTTTATAGTTTGGTTGGTAAATTGACACTTTTGGAAGTTTCATTGAAATATTTCCCAAACTACCCTCGTAGTATATACTTAATGTAAATTTAACCCCGTTTTCAATCTTTTTTCTCGACTATTCTGTGCTTTATTGCTGAAATTTTTGATTAATATCCGTCAATTTAAAGGTTTCTTTTGTCAGTTATATACGGCAATAACTCAGTGCAGTGAAAAGTGAAAAAATGTCGTTCAAAAGTATATCGGTTTTTCTGCTATCAAATTATAGCACGTAAAAAATTACCTTTATATAGTTATCCGAGACTGATATTTCATATGGCGCATCTTGTTAAGGCACAGTATAAAAAATTCATATATTATATTTTGTTTTTTATTGGCTGCCAACAAAAACTCGTAATGGATTTATCAGGGTTGATGTTTGGATGAAAATTGATCGTGATTTTAAGTGACTATGATTTTTGACATTACTGAATAATATGCGGTAAGTTCTTTTCAGTACTCTGCTAAAATTAAAAACATTACTGTAATCATCCACATATTGACAACATTGCATACATTTCAATATCTAATGTTCGGGTGAATTCCATTCCAGTCTGGCTCAATATTCCTGCATACTGGAAGCTCCACCTTGTCACTAGATACCAGTTTACCAGTACTTGCAAGCTGCGTCGCAAGCTTTTTTATTCGAGAATCTAAAAAAATGATTGGAGGCCGAGATGATTTCAATTAGGGGCATATTTGTCCCTTCTAGAACTCTCAAATGACTATAAACTCTAAATATTTTCAATCTTTTCTGGCAGAATGTTTGTTACAAGACATAAATGGCTTTTGCATGATTTGAATGGAGCTAAACTGATTAAAAACGAATACACTAATACAAAACGAGCAAAATACAAAACGAAACAAAGCAACAGTGTAAAATATCGAGCTGCCCACTGCATAACGTCTACCGTACGATTGGCTTTGCTGGATCCCCACTTTTAATTCTGTTACGTTTCATCTTCTCCTTATTTCATGAGATACCGGTTAGAATGCTTACTGTAGAAAACTTCAAAATGTTTTGAGCAATTTGAATTTTTGTTTATACAAGCAACTATAATTGAAATAATAGATTCAAGCTGTTCAAGTTTTTAAATTTTGAAAACTCAAAGCTTCGCAAACTGGAATTTTATGCAAATCAAAAAATATTTGTGATTGTTGCAATTGACAGGGTGAGGAATGTACATTAATAGACCCTATAAGCAAAAAAATTCAAAAGACTATTCAAATATTTTTTTATGCTTGAGTTGGAAAAAAAAATGTTTTCTTAAGAAATTCTGAAAAGTTAATTTCAACTTTCGTTTGAGTCGAATTGGATTATACAAAAAAGGCATTCACCAATCTCACATTTAAAAAAAAAAACTTTCTTAATACCAACTTTAAAAACCAAGAAAACGAAAGTGACAAAATACTATAACAATAATAAGATTATTAATAAGGACTTTTAACAATCGAAATATTTCAATTCCCTTTTGGTTACAAAATTTTTCCGTCGACTGTACAGACATTGAAATGTCATAGTTCAAAGTTGAAATGTCAGTTTTCGTTGTTTTAAATTCTGTTGGTTAGTCCCTGTTTTTCCACGTTTACCCTTCGAATGAACCTTAATAATAATCCTCAGTAAGGAAGACATCGGTTTTTAAAATTTATCACGGAGCTCAAAAAGCAGGTACAAAAAGGCACACACACACAGTATCCCAAAAAAGTTAACGAGCACGGCTTAACGGAGATGAGTAGACGGCAGAAAAGCGACAATGGGACAAGAACCAGCGTAACTAAGCCTCTGGACTTCATGCTTCTCCCCTACTTAATCCGTGGATTTATACTCTCAGGTTATCTCAGTCGTATATCTCTGTAAGGGAAGAGGACCGCGGTCTGTTCAGGCATACTAATAGTAAACCTACAGATTGCACTGATAAATAGATACCGCAACCAATGCCTGGTATTTATGAGAAGATTTCTCAACCGAAAACAACCAGACTCACCCTTCGAGTTTAGAAGGATGATACTTAATGTCTCAATGGAATTCCCATAGATTTTAAGTATAGTTCATATAAAACCATTCTTGAAGTGCGTCATCGTTTGTGACGGGTATTTTATTTTATATTTTAACCTTGTTTAACATCTTAATTATCCCTAAAAAGCATAAATTATCCCATCTACACAATCATGACAAAATCATTTACCGTTATGCTCTCGAAATTTCGCGGTAAAGATACTCACTGAAGATACAGGGTGCTGCTAAATTCAACCACAAAATAACACGTGCTTCGTAGGAAATTTAAAAAAGGGATTAATTGACATACAGGGTGGTGAACATTAAGAATACAATTAAACAACTGCTATGAATTTAAATACTGTAACCATGAACAGATGTTTGTGTCAAATAGAATCTTGGTTTGCGGTCGGAGATGAAGATGCTGCTTTCACACTGTCACTGTCATAGTGAGATCGATTATCCCTCATAGAACCATTCCCTGCAGTGGATCTAGCCTATTGACGACCAGGGATAACAATAGATCTTTTGAGTCTTAGTGAATGTCACCTAAATTGAGGTGGTTTCCATACGGACATGTTTGGGATATGCTCAAAGCTTTACTTTCTTTTTAGAGCGTAAAATCCAATTCTGAAGACAATTGTATGTATGTGTGTATGTATTTTTTTGGGGTAACATTCACTGAGACCTGAAAGATCTATTGTGCCCCCTTACTTCTACTTAGTTTCTGAGGAGAGTCTCTGAAACCAGCAACTCCTTCAATACTATTTTCCGGAGGAATTTCAGGATATCTGCAGGCTTCAACTTGGGTAAATGTTCCTCTTCTATCCAGTTATCTCCCAGGTACTGTGTACTGGAGTGCTGTGCAGTTAGAAAGTATGGGGATGGGGGTTTCTCCTTCCATGCCATTCTTCTTCCTCCACTATTTTGAGCTTCTTCAGGTACCCATTCAGGCGACAGTGTCCCGTTAGGATCCCTGTTAAAAATCTTAGCGCAGTTTTACTTTGACTTATGCATTCTTTGATCTCAACAGGCTGTAGTCACTCAGAAGAATCTTTGATTGTCTAAGCCCTACTAGATATTTCCAATAGTCGGATCTTCTTTTATTTCTTCCAATATTACATTACTTTAGTCCCCCTTTTTGCTAGTTCATCTGCTATTTCATTTCCTCCTATCCCAGTGTGTCCTGAAATCCATAGTAAAAAAACTATATTGTTCTCACCTAGTTCATTGAGATAAGACAATTGTAACATAGTATTTTATATATCCCTAGTGACCTTGAATTTGGATTGAAGTAAATTTTTGTTAACGAAAAAGAACTTCATGCTAGAGCATTGTCGATAGATTGTAGCAGCATCCTGTATATGTACATCCGACGGAAACTATAACAGTGTGTCTTATCAGCGCGTGTCGTGAAAGATATGCCAGGATTACACGTGGGATTATCCTTACATATGGACCGTACCTTCCCATGCTAATTCTTGATACCCCATCTCCTATTTCCTACTACTCTATCTGTTAGGAGCGCGACAGCAACGGCAGCGCTCGATTTCAATTACGATGTGGCTAACCTTCCGTTAAAGGGTTTCAATTTAAATTTCGAAAGAATGAGTGAGTTATTATATGCAAGATTTATCCTATGTCTTATTTTTATTTATTTGCTCAAGGAATTGTTGGATAGAATAGGATACAATTTTAATAAAAAGCAACGAATTGTTATGATTTTTGTTCTAGAAGTTTCTCACTTCTCAAATAAAGCAATACATAATCTCGTCACACAAATTACATGATTTCTCAACCCTCCGTACAATTTTTTTTTCAATCCCTTCTTCCTAGTGAGACATCACATTTTTTTCGTTACAAAACTGTCGCTACGAATGGTACGTCTGCATCCTCTTTTGAGCCTTACGCACACCAAATAGGTTATTGAATGAACTCTAACACATGTGTGAGATGAAAAATCGATATATTCAACCAAATTAACATCCCGGTTGAATATAGCGAGCTTCAGTTATATCAGCCGACCAATTTCGGGTAAACATCTATGTGATAATTCCTTGTTAACCTGTCGGTGGCGTCAAATTATCTAGGACATTTCAATTACAGTAGCAGTAAGTACGTGTATGGACAGAGAGAGAACATTTGATGGTTTATGTGATTTACGCCTTAGTTGATTGTTGCAGTGATAAGGTGTCTGTTACATGCGTTGAGGATACGGTTGGGGTAATTGCATTACCATATATTTCGGAAGAAATAGCTCGGTAGAGTGACAGATGATTACACCATTTATACTAACAGGGGTGAAAAATTTAAGATCAGGGAGAAAGCACAAGGAAAATTATATAAAAACGACCACAAGATCCTTGCAAATAGGGATAATTAAGGCGCTCCCTACTTTTGTCTGTATCTGTGAAGTAGGAGGGGTGAGTGTATGCTCACAGCACTTAGGCCACATGTGACCCATTGTACAACCTCCCGAAGAGTTGTCCTCCTAGGTCATCGTCCATCCTGTCCTTCCCAGGACTCACTGAAGACTCACCGAACGCACACTCTCTTATTGACGATAACTATGGACACTCGCATAAGACATGCCTGACAGTTTCATCTTCCTGTTCACAATCTCGCTCCATACTTAAAACTCACTCTGTATATCTAAAGTACCTCGACAAAATCCCTCACATGAAGCTTAACCCTTACTAATATATAAGAACTTCTTATTTTTGTTTTCTCTTATTATGAACCCGTTAATGGACCGGTCGCTCTCCAGCTAAGTTGACAGGTTTAATTTTCTTTTGGACACATTTTCAATCTTGTTTCTAATAGCATGTCATGGCAATCTTTGATTCGCCGTCCATAAAGAAATGAGAAGACAGAAAGTGTACTACTAGTTCGGTAGCTACATACTTGTCGGGGATTTTATCTTTCACGAGTCGATACAGGATATGGGATAAATTCATACTTTATTTTGATTTTAGTTGATTATTTCTAACCATAGAGTAATAAATAAAAGAGAGGTTTTAAAACATATGGAAGAAACTGGCACAAAGTTTGTGCGCAGCCAGTTAAGTATGGCGCATCACAGCGACTACCTTAACTAACAAACCTCCCGCTCCTACTAATATAATATTACGCATGTGCTGAAAACGTCCAAATTCAAAAAGCGCGCGTCTTGAATGCTAGTTCATACCAGTAGCCAAGGAAGGCGCTAGTGGTGACTTTGTGCCACAAAACGCTACACGCTCAGCATCTCTCTTTTATTTATTACTCTGTTTCTAACAAATGCAAACTCATCAATAATTATTTCATAGTAGTGTGATTATTTTATAACTGAAATATTTGGATCTGTCACTATATACATTATTAAAATCACTAAGATTCACAAATTCAGGAGAAAAAATGATTGCACTGCCTATCAAGCGATAATATTTAAATTCGAAATATATTTAATTCGACGAAAACCACAAACAGACATTCGGGAAAAGCGTCACGAACCAAATTTCGATAACAACTAAAATATTGTCAGAACGTGGCCGCAACCCTCATAACTCATGCATATACAAGACTGCCGGGAAATATAGATACTTAAGACCTTCCCAAATTGCCTATTCTGATTTTTACGTCTTCCCTGTTTCAATAGCCATCCATCATCTCGTTTTGCATTATTTCGTGTTCTTCTTTTTTGGTAGGTGGTCAAAGTTGTTGAAAGAAGGCCGAATCTCGATGATATAAAGAATAAAGGAGTTGGCGTTAAAGATGCAAAACGAGATATTTCGATTCGGTGGTGATTTATTGAGTTGGTTCGGTTGTGTTGAAGTGTAAACGAGTATTTATTTTTATTGCGATTTCGTAATGAAACAAAATAAATCGACTATATACCATGGTGGAAAGTGTTGAAGAAAGAGGAAGACCCAGACAGTTTAGAGGGAATTGAAACCAACCACTGACTTCTTAGTAATAAAAAAATCTGGCACATGCTACAAGATGATGTAAAACCATCACCAAACTTAAAAAAATCATGACATTCGATGGTACACAGCTTATAAAGCAATTGAAGGAACTGGGATAGGAGTTTTTGTTAAACCTCATTATCCAAGAAGAACTTCACCCTGTAAAATATAATGTCCAATTCAATATTGACGAGGATAGGAAAGAAAAGGATAATCATAATGACAGATAGTCAAGCAGTTATCAAAGAGTTTAGCTCTTGTGCAGTCAGTTCCAAAAAATGCCTAGAGAAACTTAAAGAACTAGGCGAGAACAAAATAGTTACCTTACTGTGGATTCCTGGACACACTGGAATAGAAAAAATGAAATAGCAGATGAACTAGCAAAGAAGGAGACTGAAATATCCTTTTGGGGACCGGGACTCTTATGTGGTAACAGCTTCAATGTTATATTGGTAGGAAGAGGCAAAGAAAGAGTCAAAACTTGTATACATCCCAAATTGGTACCCTACTAGTAGTTTTTTAAATACTCAATATTTTTGTTAAAATTTATATTCAAAGTCAGATTTTATTATAGAAATGTATTCGGTTATTGGAAAAACTGAATAATCTAGTTCTATGAAATAAATGTAAAGTAATGTGAAATTCTGGAGAAACGGAAAGGCAAATTGGGGCATAGTGTCTCTAATGAATCTTGAATAAACTAGCTAATGGTTATTTGAATAAAAAGTATAGCCCAGTTCCAACTTTGCTAATTTTATTGACCCACTTCCTTTCAATTTCTAAGCAACCCGAAACATTTTAATTGGCGCCCAACGTGGGGCACAAAAAAATCTGATCCCTCATCTCTGTTGTAAGTAACACAGAATCCGGTTCTGTGTATATTACATTAATTTCCGAGCACTTTTTATCACATCTACCATTATAAAATATCCAACACACACCATAGGTCATTAACGAAGTCATTCGAAACACTGGTTAGCAAAAGCCAACGCCACAAAATTATTCTTCAATTACTCTTATCACAGTACAAACCGAATTATATAAATCACTTTTTACATCCGGACCTTTTCTAGTTAGAGACACGTAAGAGAATACTAACGTTATTTTAATTGAATGCATGTACCTTGTTAGGATGGATTCATATAGAATTTCAAGGAGTTACATTATTTGAATTAAAATTTCAAGTGTCTGTATGGTTTCCGCGAACATTAGTTAGTTTTGATAGCAGCAAGTCATTTTTCAATAACATGAAGTTGGACTATTGTTTATAATGAGCTTTTTTGGAAATTCTCTATCAAGTGATAAGAAGATATTCTTATAACTGGAACATCACCATGTTCCAAATGAGATTGGATACCATAGTAGCAAAGAACATCTAAGGAAGCTAGGGAGGAAGCAGATGCTATAAAGGAAACTCCATAGATCTCGTGTGGTGTATGCACCACAAATTGCAAGAAGAGAGTCTTTTTTAATTAAGTCTTGAGCAAACTGATTATTTTTTTCCTAGATCTGTGACCCTTTATAGATGCACCTGAAGGTAAGGAAGTTTTGGAGACGTGTTTGAACCAAATCCCTTTTTTTCTAATTACAGACATACAATGCTGATTATAAATAATGTGAATACTAGGCTGCTGTTCAGAAAGGTCTAGAAATATTTTCAAGGCTTGTGATGGCACCAGTGCAATAGATCTTCCAGGTCTTAGCGAATGTCATACAATGATACCAGTGTCGCTATACTAGAGAGTTTTGTTGGTTGAGAGTAAACCTTCTATCGGGAGAGGCTTTTTTGGATCAACAGGCAACTGCCTATCTACAGGGTGACTCGTGAAGTCCAAAGTCACCAATATCGTGTTCACCGATTGTTGAAGACCATATTATGATGATATTTATCTTGTAAAGGAAAAAAAACACAAACATGCTTACTAAGAGATACAAATGCATAAAAATTATCTATTTTCTATGGAATTGTAATATGATTGAATTAAGTGCATCTGATATGCTTCCTTGGATAATAATTTCCATCGAACAAAATGAAATTGAAACATAACAGGAAGAATTTACGTATTTAAACGCCCGAATCTGTGGATGGAATAACTGAAAGTTCAAAATGTAATTCTGTTGAATCGCCATCATTGGAGTAAGCTGTATGCGTTATGAATTTCCTATAAATCACATTTAAATGCAAATACACTGCATGCGATTTGGCTTTTATTGGGAAAGCTTGAGAATTAAGAGTACAATAAGGCAGCGATTTTCGATGCTTAGTCAATAAATAGATCGGAAATTGTTAATAAATATGGGAGAGTAGAAAAAACTTTCAACTTTTCAGTCACTGAGTTCTTGTATAATCAAAAAAGGTTGGAAATGCTTAGTCAAGGCAATAAACTGGGTGAGAATAATATAGTCGCCTTACTGAGGACTCCAGGGTACACTGGAATAGAGGGAGATGAAATAGCAAAGAGGGGGAATGAAACACTCTTTTGAGGCAAAACTTAAACAAGAGATCAGTTAATTGGAGAAAGAAGCATGATAAAAAAAGTGTGGAAATGCCTAGGCAAGGCAATGAACTGGCGAGAACAATATAGTCGCCTTACTGAGGATTCCAGGATGCACTGGAATAGAAGGAAATGAAATAGCAAAGAGGAGGACTGAAACACTCTTATTGCAAAGCCGAAAAAAGATCATTGAAGGAAAAATCATGATCAAAAAGGTGTGGAAATGCCTATGCAAGGCAATAAACTGGGTGAGAACAATATAGTCGCTGCACTGAGGATTCCAGGACAACCTGGAATAGAAGGAAATGAAATAGCAAAGAGAAGGACTGAAACACCCCTTTGAGACTCGGAACCCTTCTGTTTCAAAGCCGAACAAAAAAAGATAAGACCATTGGAGGAAGAAGCAAGTAGATTCCGTTGCATCGGATAGAGGAAGGACATTTAGTCAAAACCTGCAAATATCCTAAAACTCGTCCTGGAAATGTGACTAGTCTCAGATACTTTTTGGTGGAATAGACAAGTTTGAGGCATACTGATCATCATTCTCTTTGAAGCTTACATGGACCCCTTCAAAAGATGTGGTTAACGTCTAAGAAAGATATCTTCAAGACGTCTTATAAATGTCTTTGTGAGAAAAAAATTAATTTTCTTTCGTTCTCACACAGTACCTTAATATTTATCTCTATGAAGTTAATAAAATAATTTTTAGTTCTCAGTTATCAATTATAATGTTCATCGGAAACACCACAATTTAGCGACTAGTATCCAGAGACAAATTCCATCTACAAACTTGTAATAACTACTGACTCCCAATTAATAAAAAAGTTCATTAAAACTTCAAAGCGTGGGTAGATTCGTTGTTGAAAATTCGTTTTCACTTCTCGGAAAACTCGTTCTTTTCCGTATGAATAGTAAATTTGGTGTTAACTATAACCTCATTGCTATTCATAACGTCAAAAGCCGTTTTAGCTCGTGCAAAAGAGAAGAATTTTTTGGCTTTGTATGAAATTGGTAATACCAACCTTTACCTACAATATACAGAACTAGGACTAATGAGATGAAAAGTAATAATAGAGTCGCGGTTGAGGAGATTTAGATTTTTGTTCAAGGTATATTTGGGAATTTCAATAAAATATTTCAAAAAATTGAAATTTAAGTTAGAGATAAATATTTAAATTTATAATAATATTTTGCACGGCCAAAAAAAAGGGCCAAAAGACCAAAAAAAAAAGCTTCCTCAGAAGCACCCTCCAGATTTCAATGAAAATAAGGTTTTTTTGTGTATAACTCCAGCAAAAACTTCACCCTATGGCTTATAGAACTTGCATGGAGAGTTGGAGAAGCAGTCAATTGCAAATATTTTGGAGAGGAATTGGATAATTGTGGAAGATAGCATAGTAACATTTTTTTTAAATAACATATACCCAAAAATCTTAATCTTTTAGGAAGAATAGAGTATAATTATGTTTGTCCAAAAGAACGACCAGCAAGGAGAAAAAAATGGCCTATAGTAAATGGCTGGCCCACACGAAAACCCTCATCTTTTGTCTATTTCAAATTCCAATGGTTAAGCCTTCATCTAGAAACTTTTGGAAAGGATTGAAGAAGCAGCGCAGGATTAAATACAAAAAAATAACAAAACACTCTATAGAGTCGACAGCAGTAAGTACCCTGGCTAAAGGAGGGGTGAAAAACGAATAAATCAAACCACTGTCCAGCAAATCAATTGAGCCTTGTGTGACCGATTATTGTCGTTCAATGTTACTTTTGGTAACTTAAATTGTTTCAACTACGCTTTACAAAAAAAAATAAGAAAAAACAATTAGATAGCTCTGCGATTTGAAGTAAAGACTTTGTATTTTCAATCCAGTTTAAATATTTGTGCCTTCACTTCAAATCACACTGCTATCAAACTGTTGTCGGTTGTCGGTAATCGAATAAACTTAGAATTCATTGACATTGCTGGAAACCCATTAGCAGATATACCGAATCCAAAAACCTGAATATTTTACGCGTCTGCCATAGACGTAGACAGAGAATCATTTATGTATTTTATTTAAATTATTCACTTTAAATTGGTCTATACATATACAAGTGAATTATCCATAAAAATTGTACACTAAAATCCCGTTCAGTAATAAATTAATCATAATAACATACAGGGAGGTCCGAGAGTAATGGATTAAAGTGAAATGGAAGATTCTTTCAAGCACTAAGACCCTTATCTTGTCATTTTTACGTTTGTTTATCAAAAAGCTTCCAATTTACTGAGAAAAAACATTTTTACATTTAAACTTTGTCATCCTGTATATTTCTTATCATCGATCACCCTGTATAAATGATGCATTCAGTTGTAGTCAGATTTAATAAAAGTTTAAATAATACTACGACCAATCCCTTACATGGAGATCCTGTCAGGATAACTTGTACAACTACAGTTACTTCCCTATGGAAAACTACGGCTTTTCTTCAAAAATTAACTCGGAAAAGTCGTAGTTTGTAGGTAAAAATAAACTAATGTCCTTTTGCTAAAGTAAATATCATCCGCCGCTGAAATTAAAGACGGTGTGAGTGCAAAATCTGTTCCAGATGTAAATGAAATCCGTCCTCAACTATGATTCCTTTGGGAAATGTAAGAGATCAGAGTCGTCGTCAATTTCTTCAGGGAACGCTATTTAATTTTCCGTATTTGGTTAATGGATGGGAATATTTTATTTTCCATTATAGAGAGTTTATTTGGAATGACTAATGCTTGGATTCAAGTATAAACAAGACAACCGTAATTTATTTTCGAAAAATAGAGTGGATTTTGATAAATTATTATAATTATATGGATTAATTTGACCTGAAAATAGAAGAAAGTCATAATTGTGGGAGCGATAATCCTCCAAAAACTTAATATTTTCATCTCCAAAGTCTGAATATAACGCGCGAACCGTCTAGTTTATTTGGAAACATTCTAGAATATTTCTAGATGAAAACTAAGTTATTCAAGAAGGAGCGATCAGATATAATATATTCGAACTCATGGAAACCTCCAAAAAGTTATTATTTTCAATCCCAAACTCTGAATTTATGTATAGTTAAAAAAAACATTCTAGAATACTTATAGATGAAACTTAATGGTCATACAAGAGCGAGTAATGAGATTTTTAAATTCATAAGAAACTCAAAAAATTGTAATTTTCAGTTCTAAACTCTGACTGTAAAGAGTGAATCTCTATAAATATTCTAGAATACTTCTAGATAAAAATTTATAGTCATCCAAGAAGGAGCAATAATATATAATATATTCAAACTCATGAAAACCTTCAAATAATTATGATTTTCAGTCTCAAACTCTGAATGTATCGATCTAATCAACTAGTTTTTCCAAAAACATTCTAGAATACTCATAGATTAAAGCTAGAAGTCATTCAAGAAGGAGCGATGAGATTTAATATATTCAAACTTATGAAAACCTCCAAAAAATGATTATTTTCAGTCATAAAATCTCTGAATATAACTAGCGAATTATTTTCGGAGACATTCTAGAATACTACTTGAAGAAAATTTATAATTTTTGCAAGTACCAGCAAAGAGATTTATTATTATTTATGTATAAAAGTTAATAGTCATTCATATGGCAACCAAACATTGCTGGATTCATGTGTAAAGGACATTTTAGAAGATAAAAACATAAGCTGATTCGGAAAATAGTAATATTCAATTGAAAAAAAACTTTCCGAAAACCAGTTATTTTCCCACTTAGTCGCAAAGGAAACACGCGGATGCTAAACTCATTTTTCCATCCTCGCCTTTTTATGCTAGCTCTAGCTTCATCACCAAGACTAACTTTGCATCTTCTTCTTTCCCGTTGTTCTTTTTTTTCATAGTTTGGTCTAATTAATTAAATCCCAACTTGATGAATTCAATTACACGACAACAAGTGCAAAGTTCTGATAGCATTCCACGTAAACTACTTTACCTATAGTTCTGAATATTATAGTTGTTGGGAAATTTGTACCTAGCGATTCATCAAACCAAGTAAATTTAATATTCGTCAACACTAGTTCCACGGTCTGAACTTTCAAAACTTCAAGAAAATAGATAAATGTTTTTTTTTCTAATTTTTATCAATTAACAACCTACTCATGTAAGGGATCAATTTTATTTTGCTTCCAGATCAACAATTTGGCTGCAGAAAACAACATTCTACAATAGACAATTGGATTCAAAACAACATTAGAGCACAGAAAATGCATGGGCATTTAATAAGCTATAACATGAAGGATTCACTCTTAAGTTGAGCAAGAAATTATCGCAGCCTCAAGAAATAGAGTTTTTAGAGTCAAACTTAAGAATAGAGCCTTCAAAGGAAAGCAAGATGACTCCCATTCTCCCTGCTCTAACGCAGAGTTGTCACATCTCCCTTCAAACGCTCCATAAGACCTCTGCTCTATGCCAAGAAGAAATAGCATTTGCTTTAGTACCAGAAGAAGAAGAAGGAGCAAATAGCGATGTAAATTCCGTGAAAGTTGAATTGAACTAAAACACAATGTTTAAGTGTGTATTTTTTTGGACAAACAACATTTAAGTATTCTGCAGTATAGGGAATTATAGAATGTTAACAAGCGTCAATATAAGTTAGTGTTCCCATTCTATCAAGCAATCTCCCATCTATTGTGCCTTGAATTTTGCAAATAAGTGAAAGGTCTCTCGTCTGTCATAATTATTAGTACTGCCTTAAGCAGTTTTTTAATCTTATTTGGTCCTTTTCCTTTGATTATCTTGGCCATAATATTTATTCCCTTAGTTATATATAGATCTGTTATTCTTTGAACACTTACATTTTCCAATAAATATAGCGTACATATTATCAAATTGCATTTTATTTGCCGGCTTTTTTATCTAAAAAAGCAGTTTGGCGTAAAATAAACATTAAAAGAACAACTGTGAAGCATATGCCGCATAAAAAATGTTTCCTAATTTCTCGGGTACATGGCTAATTAAAGAAAAACAAAACAGTTTCACAGCGGAGAATCAACAAAAACCCTTTTCCATTTTGTCTTCTTCCGTCTCTCAACCATTCAACATTATTTCACTCGAAATAACTTAATTTGGCTCATTAGTCATACGAGTGTACACAACCGAAATGTGAAGAGTCGCAGGTAAATTTAGGGTTCATAAATCACAACGGGCTACGACCGATAAATATTGGACAGGAAAATAGATATACCTGGACACTGGGAGTCGGAGAGACGACGGCCAGTGGCGTAGCGTGGGTGGGGCGGAGGGGGCGGCCCGCCCCGGGCGGCAGTCCGCGGGGGCGGCAAAATGTCGCAGGTGAAGCGGATTGAGATCTGATCTATGATTCATTAATTATGTGTCAGACACACTATAATGATATATAAGAATTCGTAGGAAAAAAACGCATGCATGGCGATGAATCTTCTGAAGATGCAGCTTTGTCTCACGAGCAGGAAATCCGTCGAGAGGTGTTCGCATCATTAGATAAGATCATTCAAAAAATGACTACTCGATTCCAGCAATTTTAAGAAAAATCGGACAAGTCCGGATTTTTGATGCCAGTGAAACTTTTGGACAGCAAGTTCGAGTGTGATATTTCTCATGTATTAGAAGACATCCACAAGGACGAGTTTCAGATGGAGCGGAAGCGTCTCCAGCAGTTTGTTTCCTGTTCTGAATCAGAGGAAGATATGAGCTCCTCCAGTTCATTCAAAAACTGAATCTTGGAATTTCGGTTCCAAATATAGTCATTCTTTTTTAATTTCTTGGGAAATTAAACCGCAATATTTTTGAATTCTTTATTTCAACGTTTCGGTAGCGAAATAAAGAATTCAAAAATATTGTGGTTTAATTTCCCAAGAAATTAAAAAAGAATGAATAATATACCACAAGGAACATACAGAAGACAAATATAGTCATCTTGATTCTCCATATATTTGACTTTGGCTATTAGTGTTGCAAGTTGTGAGAGAAGTTTTTCGAAGTTGAAGCTAATGGAAAATTACCTCAGATCTACTATGAGCTCCGCTAGACTATCAAACTTGGCTATATTGTCGATTGAACAAAAATTGGCTGCTAATATTGATTTGACAAAGTTATTTCTGACTTCGCTGCTCATAAGGCCCGTAGAATCCGCTTGTAAAACCGCTCATCCTATTTTACCTTCAATAAAAAGTACCTCATTGCCTGTGAAATTTAATTTTAATCAAGCACCTATATAATGGGGGCGGCAAAAGAGGTCTCCCGCCCCAGGCGCCAGGATGGCACGCTACGCCACTGACGACGGCTAGTCCTTTCCAGATTATTTAAACCAGAAAACGTGACGATAACATATGCAAAAGTATTGTGGGTTGCATAAAAAAGCGTGACGATGACGCGATACCCAAATGAAATAAAAAAGTGTATAGAAAACTATAATACGGTAATAGGTATCGTAACTGTACAGGTACATCCATCCTATAACAGGTAACGGAAGCAAAAACCTTAACGCAACACGAAGAGAGGGAGCAGAGGATATACGTAACTCACAGAACAACACCAAGAGAATTAAAGCATCTGTTTTATGGTTCGACTAATTGGGATTCATTACCGTGGACAAAATCCTGTAGGATTTGCTGCATTTCAGTGATTACCGGAGCTTTATTCATAATATCAAAAACGATGATTTATATACGGTATAAGGTTGACTTTTGACTTACTTAATTCATTTGTTTTAATACGTTTCCCTATATTAGTTTATCTTTGGAGATTTATTTAATTTGGTGATTTGGATTTTCTATTGAGTATTTTTTTAAATAAACATGTGTTTAGTATCAAAAGCCTGAGTAGTTTTAGGTCAATTAACATTAGATAAACGTACCGATATCTATTTAAAAAGCAGATTAGTAAACCCCTATTACCAGTCGAATTAATCCCAACTCCAGTTCAAACAGAATCTGTAGAAAACGAAATATCAACAAACACAAGTGTTACACTCTCTTCGGCAGATACAAAATTTGAATTGGCGCAGTGCATAGGATACGCCGTATTCGGAAATTTGATTGAAGGGTACCGTCGATATATAGCAGATAAGGGATGAGGATAACTACGACTATGGATAAAATTGAGGAACAAAAATAACAATAGAAGAAACTGGGATATGATTGTACGGGCCAGAATTCAAACAAAAAATTAGGGGGCGCAATAAATATTTTGTCACCCTAATATACATACATCATCGAGAGAAGCCTTGGCGGGGCGGGTCGCTATTAGTGAACAAACTATTATAACAAGATGGGGTGGGTCAATAGTAATAAAATAAACTATAAAATGGAGTCTAAATACTTGAAGTACATTTATTTTTTTAACAGCTGTAGAAGTTTGAAGTAATAATAAAACTCAGTGATTATTTATTGCATACAAATCGAAACTTCAACATCTATTTTTCTACGGAAACTAATCAAAGCTATTTCCATAAAATAATTGACAAAAATAAAACTGAGAACCTATATTTTCTTTATGAATATCAATATGTAGAATAATGCAAATTAATATCCAATATATACATATATATTTCTATAGAATACAAACAATATTGCTTTTGTAACAGAGAACCTGCGTAAAGACTAGTGGCGCCTCTTCTGGTGATTTTCTAGGTTCATACACGAGATCGAATTTTTTAGTAGAGTTCATACAGATTGCGAAAATCCTTATGGAAGTATGCCGGGTTATACAAGTGTGACAGCAAAACAGCTGAAAGAGAGAAAAAGAAATATTATGCGCGGTCATTAAGGCGTGGCCGAATGTTGATTGCCCTCCTATTTTAACCGCTGTTGCCAGAAGGGCATATTAATTTGTACAAATAATATTTTTCTCTCGTTTTCGTTAACTTTTTTTTGAAGTCATGCACAATAGGTAAAATAAAACACATTCATCCGGCAACATTCTCCTTTACAGAAAGAATTCACTAGTTGGTCGGTAGGTGGCAATGAAAATTCCGCCAGCCTCGGAAAATAAGTATAAACCTCTAAGTGATGACCGCGCACAATTATTCTTTCTATCTCTTTCATATATCCTTGTCGTACTTGTGTAATCCAAGGCTAGGGTTCCGATGTGATTTTCGCAATCTGTATAATAACCTTCTTGGTGTGAGTAATTGATTGTTAATGTCCTTTAAACAAATTACGTTGAAAGAAATGGCAAGCGCGACCTATCAATCGGGAGGGGTCACACTATTAGAATAGGATGCAGACGCATCTCTTGTAGCATCTTACGTATTTTTCCAATTTTCGACTGTCACAATCAATGACGCACACCAAGAAGGCTTTTATATGAACTAAAGGTGTATAGTTTTTCATTATTTGTCAAATTTGTGGAAATTTAATCTATAAATATTGATGTAAGTGAATTGAAACAGGAGATATTGGTATTTTAATCAAAATAAGGTGATAATAAGTATGAATAATGTTGAGAGCAAGTCAAGATCTGCAAACACAGATTGTTGTGTCATTTTTTATTTCAGTTGAGTTCCCTGTACATAAAAACGACCTTAACTGTTGTGTTGTTTACGAATTTAAACTCCAGCTTCAATACTTGTAACATAATTTAACGGCAAGAACTCTCCCCTTTTTCTTTTTTTTATATTTATTTCACTTTACTTAAAAGTAAACAGGTGGAATTTACGATAACGTGGAGTATTAAACCAAAACACAATATTGCGTTTTTTCCTTGATAAGAAAAACCTATTCCGGTGAAAATTTATCTCCACCACACTGGCGTCGACATTAAATTTAAGTTTCATTACTACATTTAATATGTTTAGTGAATTTTTAAAGTTGGAATTTTTGAGGGCGTAGAATAACAGTCCCTTGTCGAAAAACTCACCCACTTCAACGGAACGGGTCCTTGGGTAAAATACTTACACGGTAAGGGCCACTTTGTTAGTTTAGTAGCATAATTGAATTTTAGAGGTAAATAAAAGTTTTAGCCAGGAGATGTAAAAGACAAACTTTGATGTAAAACTTGGTAGGTGGAGTGGAAGTACAGTCACAACTGGACGGGCTTGGAATCCTCTACGTTATGTGTATATATCCTACCAAAATTGGGTCAAGTATTTCACAACTACTTTACTTTGTTTGAGAAGGGAATAAAGTAATTAGAATATAAATTTTTTTTCCACAGGTTTTCTTTTCTTAGATTTGGTACTGTTTTAGGAATTCTGTGTCACAGGAATTTTTACCCAGGAATTCTGAAGCAAGGGGTAGGTATGGAAATATTTAATGTGAACTGCTTTGTGCTAAATTCCTTATTGCTGGGATTTATGAACTCAAAATTTACTGACCCATGTAAAATTGTCCGCTGAATCGATTGCCGAAGACTAGAACCTTCTATCTATCATGTAAGTCGAATTATGAGCACATTTAGTTTTGAAAATTGGATTTTCGAAAATTTCATGACCTCATTTGAATAAGGAAAAATGATTTTATACAAAAACAGACTGTTCCAGTCGATTTTTCGCACCAAAAAAACACCCCCAGACAAATTTTGAGCAATTTTTATGTCAAAAACGTATTTTTTGCCGAAAATTTTGAAGCAAGGGGTAGGTATGGAAATATTTAATGTAAACTGCTTTGTGCTAACTTCCTTATTGCTGGGATTTATGGACTCAAAATTCACTGACCCATGTAAAATTGTCCGATGAATCGATTGCCGAAGACTAGAACCTTCTATCTATCATATTAGTCGAGTTATGAGCACTTTTAGTTTTGAAAAGTGGATTTTCGAAAATTTCATGACCTCATTTGGTTGAGAAAAAATGATTTTATACGAAAACAGACTGTTCCAGTCGATTTTTCGCACCAAAAAACCCCCCAGACAAATTTTGAGCAATTTTCATGTCAAAAACGTATTTTTTGCCGAAAATTTTTAAGGTGTGGAAATATTTAATGTAAACTGCTTTGTGCTAACTTGCTTATCGCTAAGATTCATGGACTCAAAATTCACTGACCCATGTAAAATTGTCCGCTGAATCGATTGCCGAAGACTAGAACCTTCTATCTATCATGTTAGTCTATCTATCATATTAAAGAATTTTATACAAAAACAAAATGTATCAGTTAATTCCTTGTCCCAAGATTTTTTCCAATATCAATTTTTATAATTAATCCGAAAACAGTTGATGATAGAGATAGATCTAGAATTATTTGCATTTATTGGATATCGAAATCATTCCATTCGGCTTTTCCACATTGCACGATACTCCCATCATTCAAATATTCATCACTAAGTACATTTTTCCAAGTATTTATAGCGTTTTTGAGAAAACAAATCATATGAACCGATCCAATACCATTTCGCAGGTAATAATAATTTTTCAAACGAATGTTTCTATTCTCTTCCATTACAATATTCCAAAATTTAATCCAACTCACCCTCTACACTCTGCTGGCTACAGCCCAGTTATTTTGTAATTAAAACTTGTACAAACTTAAATCATAACGGGTCATTTATCCAGCCTTTGGCTCAGTTCCGACTGTACTGTTTTATTCAACATTTTCTACTAGCAGAAAATCCACCCCTACCCTCTAATTTCAAGTTAAACCATTATAATTCCGACACAGTGCACTTCATCCCTGAGAGCTAACAAAGTGCAAAGTTTCGCAATCAAACCCCTTGATAAGCGGAATCTGTATCGCCACTGACATTGGCGTCACAATTGGGGTTGAAATGTTTCCATTGATGCTTGAAGTTATCATTCGGTCATAAGCTGCTAGACCAATTTGATTGGAATTTTATGTGTGGAAGTCTCTGAATCGTTAAGATTCATTATTCGTCCCGGTAGATGGCGCTGTGATCGCGTTTTAGATGACTGCAATTCAAAACGGATTTGTAGTGATGTTTTAAGACAATTTAAATATGTTGGTAATGTGGTAGAGGGTAACTTCATATTTATATTTATAATTTTTATCCCATTCCAGAATTATTATTATTATAATTTAAGTATATCTACGACAATGAGAACTGGGATGTGTCACTTTTCGCTAGATGAAGAAGAAAGAGACATGTACATTCTTGTACGTTATATATTTTGCGTCTAAACTCCATTAGTGTAACCGTTGTTTTAATTAACTTTACAGATATTATCAGCTCTAAAGTAGCAACAGACTCAAAAGTGTTTTGGCATGCTCTAAAGGTTGATACAGGTCTGATACCACACTTAGTTTTATGTAAATTTCCACAGCATTTACATATTGCTTCTATATGTTATATTTATATAAATCTATCACTGTAAAATCAAACTAATTTTAAGCTTGACAATAATGTCGTTCAAGAACAAGAGAAAGTAACTGAGATGAGTTTTTTTCAAAAACATCTTTCAGTTTTTGTATCTATTTTGTAAAATGTTTCAAAAAACATACAGAAATTTATATCACAGCTTTAATGTTTATAACCATTATCTTTCAAAACCAGGAAAAGAGCCACTTGTGTTTAAGCGAGAAATAACATTTTTCTACTACCGTGTGTAAAGTAGGTACTTTAGACACACTTTCGAGTGCGTAAAATTTGATTTTACGCACTAGTGCGTAAAGAGTTTTTCTTTACGCACTAGTGCGTAAAGTAAAAGTTCCAATATTATTATGTATGTAGTTATGTGTATCTGAATAGGTATAAGTTGGCGGTGAGTGACTGACATTTCTTTAATTGTGAATTGAATCTGACAATTAAAGTTTAAATTGAGATCTTCCGACTATACCTAGGGTAATCAATTGTATTTTGATGTAAGTATTGAATATTTTTAGGAAACTATGATGTTATTTTATATTATTATAATTATAAGATGGATCTATCAGAAGATTACTTCGCAAATAGTGTGGAAAAAATAAAATGATAAATTTCGAAAATGTTCTAGTGGCATATTACCTAAACTTCTGTATTTTGATAAAGTTTTCGATAGTAGAAAAAATTTTGTATGTAATTCGTGTGTAAAGACCTTTTTTTCGACTCATGTGATTGTCGCATTCGCCTGCGGCTCATGCGACAACATTCACATTCGTCAAAAAAAAGGCTACTTTACACACTAGTTACATAAATAACTATTTCTTAACACCTACTTAATTTCTCATTTACGTCAGCGAAACATCTACGATGCCATTATTTTTATATTAAATTTTATAAGCCGTTTTACACTCCAAGGACATAAGCTCGAAAAAGGGTATAAACTGTAAGAGAAATAAGTCTTCCACTAGTTGAGTTAAGTTTAATTAATATGGTTTTTTTTTAAATTGCTATGTGATAATAGTACATTATACAACAAGGTGGTGAAGCCTATTAATGATCGAGCACCAAAATGATTTCGCAAATGCCTTTACCATTACCAGACTTAGAAAGAATGTCATTCAATGGTACACAGACGGTTCAAAAGCAATAGGAGTGTTCGGGCAAGGAAACAAACACTCTAAAAGATTGGGAAAAACCCCAAGTACCTTTCAAGCGGAAATCCACGCCATAAGAAAGTGCGCTCAGTTCAATATTGATAAAGGATACAGAGGACAAAGGAGTATCATAGTGACAGATAGTCAAGCGGCCATTAAAGCACTAAGCTCTTGTGTAATCAGTTCCAAAATGGTGTTGGAGTGCCTAGACAAACTCAATGAACTAGGCGAGAGCTTACTATGAATTCCAGGACACACTGGAATAGAAGGAAATGAAATAGCAGATGAACTAGCAAAGAGGGGGACTCAAATACCTTTCTGGGTGCCTGAACCCAATGTAATATTGGAAGAAATAGGTGGAGCCGAAAGAAAGAGAAAATTTGACCGTTGGAAAGATCTAGAAGGGATTAGAAAATATTCTTCTGGGTGACTACAACCTATTGAGATCAAATGAATGCATAAGTCAAAGTAAAACTGCGCTAAGAGTTTTAACAGGGATCCTAACGGGACATTGCCGCCTGAATGGGCACCTGAAAAAGCTCAAATTAGTGTTGGAAGAAGAAACCTCCATCCACATACTTTCCAACTACACAGCACTCCAGAATCCTAGAGCACACTACCTGGGATAGAACAGGACATTTACTTAAGTTGAAGCCTGTAGATATCCTAAAATTTCTCCGGGAAATAGGGCTAAAGGAGCTACTAGTTTATGAGACTCTCGTCAACTTTTCTCTAAGGTTTTCCTCTATTGTTTATCCATTTTCCAGCATGTTGGTAATAAATTGTAATGTATAAAGGCTTTCATGTTGGTTTATCTGAATTGTAACTTCAAATTGCAGTGAAATTTTTGAAAGGTAGATTGTATTTTTCTTTCTGAAGAAAAATACTATTCGCCGTTGAATTTATTGTTTCTATAAAACATGCAGTGAAACTTTACTTAGTTGAAGGAAAATTTGAAATATAATAAAATTGGAAAAGATATTTTAGAACATAGTTTGGGAAAGTACGAATAGTGGGTGAAAAAGTTCACTCAAAAGAGCACATCCTTATTAACCATTTACTCTGGTGGTAGCATTGTTTTGGAATGGCCTATCCATCCATGAAAAAAGTACTACACCCTTTAATTATAACATTTCATCATATAATTCGATTACCTCGAGTTCGATTAAAAGCCGAGCTTTTTGAAGGTTGATAAAGTTTTAAATAAAGATTTTAATACCAAAAAGCCTTAGAAGTGTTTTAACATAAAACCAAACTTCTTGACACAAACGATTATCTAAAATTTCCGTTTAAGTTCCTGGAGATTGCTTTTTCTCCTCCTAATTTTATATACCGTATTCCAAGTTGTAGAGCTGCCCTTATTATCGTCTATTACCTCCCTAATGATCAAGATAATTTTTAACTTCACCCTTAACGAGACCTTTAATATTACCAAATGGAATATCCTTCCCAGAATCATCCCAAAAACGTTTAAAGTTTTGAAGAACGGGCAATCTTGAATATGGTCGAGTATTTAAGATTCAGAAAGTTAACTGTCATAATTATTATTTTTCATTTAATTCCAGATTTTTGAAAATATTACCATCATTCCAGTATAAAAAGAGATTTAGTTTAAAATTCAAAATTCCATCCGCCCTATTCCAACAATATCTTGCTTTCCGGAACATTTGACATCTCCAACGTCAATAAAATCAGCCTATTCACTCAAAAATCTTAAGATAGAAAGAGTTGAAGGATCGTCTCTAAAGCCACAATCTCCCCCACCTCCTATTCAAGGTCATAACCGGCTGCTAAAACAGCCTGTGATGTGCTGAAGAGCACAACAATCTCAAGTGACTACGCATGCGTTCAATATGACATTTCGTTACTTCTAATGCTTTAAAAAGTACCGTTCCAGTAGTTTTATGGAGTCGTTTATTCTATGGTATTGTGATTTATGTTTTAATCTTCGAAGACAGTGTAACCGAATATGCAGGCTGAACTATTTTAATTTTGACTGTACCGTACTCGAAATCACGGTTGATTTAACATTTAATCAAAGTTATTATTTATTAATTAAGAAAATTATGCAAGTTGGTTTAAGTTGAAGTGAAATTCGGTAATTTCCATGCTAGATAAATAGTTGAGACAAAGAATTTTAATTTTTGAAGATGTTGAAGTTTAGTGTAGATGAAAACTTTTGAATTTATAATGCAGTCAAGTACATACAAGTTAATGAAATTTACAAATTCAAAAATAAAAAAAAATGTCAAGCAGCAGTTCATTTGAATTTAAAAAAAAAATGGCTTCAAATATATGTGAGCTCAGGCTTTTTTATGTCAACAAAAGAACACTTTCCCCTCTATAGATAGATAGAAAAACTGCTTTTTCCTACAACCACTATACCAAAAAAAGGGTTTTCTACACACATTTTTATACGCAAAGCAGGCCTGTTCTGAAATTTAGTTTGATAAAAAATATATACCATAGTCGTGGACAAAATTTAGATTCTACTCGAATATAAGTTAATATTTTCATATCATCCACTTCAGTTATTAAGTAGTATAGTACGGGAGATTGTTTTCCATAAAAAATTACGTGAAAAAATTTATAATAAATCTTTTTCCATATAATCAATTACAATAACCGAGATATTTCTGTCTTTTCCAGACTCATGAATATACCCCTGTAGGATTATAAATGGACCCATTTCATAAATCACTCCTCTCGATAAGCGACGCATTAAATGGAATTCTGATTTACATTTTCTTCGAGGGAACACCGGGATATGTTAGAGGGATTGAAATCCACAAGGGAAGTTCATAAATTTTCTTTATTACCCCAATATGCTTTCAAAACAGTTAACACTAATAAGCACGTTAAATATGGATCTTTTATATATACAATTACAGATTCCTGTGAAAATTGTCATATTATTAAAACCCGTTTTCAATAGATGTCAAATATAATAGTTAAATATCAATATAGACTGTTTATTTCATGACAGATATTGATTTATATCGGGCAGATACCCTAACCCCGTTTAATTTAATGTCCGTCGTGGCATATAGTAAGAGGCGTACTTGTTTCTTGCGAATTGTTTGAAACGAGTTGGAAGTAGAAAAATGACAGATATAAATCAAGAAAATTTCAACATTACTCCACAGTGGTGAGAAAAATATTGCCGAATTGTTTTCGAGGAATTTTCAGCTTTATTAAACCTTCCCGAATACTTTTATTATGCGAAGAAAACTTACATTGCATTTAAGAAGTTTGGAATTAATTAACATTCTTCTAATCTTTCCGGCAGTGCGAAACTAAAAATTATTCTTTGTGCTGACATAAATGGCTATCTTGTCAGAGCCGGAACTGCTACATTTATAGCTTTAAGAAAGGTGATCAATTTAGGCGAGTAGCTCGTGGCGGTCTACAAAATCACCCGATTCAAGTCATTGTGATTTATTTATATTAGGCTGTTTATGTATTTTCGTTGTAAAATCGTATGTAGCTATAGAAAAAAGTGGTGTGTAACTTTCAAAGAGCGCTAGATCTTTCACAAATTACCATCATACGTCATAATTATTTATTCCTGGCGATGAAAAAGTGGTTTGTAAAACCGGTCGAGTATTATATCTCACAATAAGGTTGCTAAACTTGATAATTAGGGAGATATTTCACGTACTAAGGGTTGATATAGTTTATTTATATTTTTTCAATTAGTATCATAATTTTCGATATTTTGTACTATCAAATACATATTTTTAGTTATTTTTAATCATAATTATTACAAATTTTCACTATTTCCAAAGAATTATGGCTCGATTTTTCATATTTTTCGCTTTTTCAACTTTAAAACTAAAATTTTTCCCAACTTTGAACCATAATTATCACATTTAGAGATTTTAAACAAAAATTGATTATGTATAATACAGTGTGACCCATTTTATTTGGAAGCACCTCTGTAAAATCCACAATTCCTTAACCGATTTTTATTTTTTTCTAGATTTACTATTAAAAACAGTATTTTGGCACAAACATTCATACTCCAGATACTATTTTCAAAGCACGTAATACTTCGTTATTTCAAAATCTCTTCGATTGCGCCCTCTTTAAAACCGAGATGTATTTTCTTGCATTAGATTCGACCCTATTCGCAATTGAAGGAAAACTTTCCCGCTAACGAAAATACTCCAAATTGTACAATTAAATTATCCATTTTAATTGATATTCATCAATTAGGGTAGACATGATTGATATCCAAAACAACACCATTCGAAAAGTGATAAATGAAGTGACAAATCTACTATAACTAAATAATAATTTTCCAGTGATTGGTTCGGTTACAAATATTATAATAGAGTTTCCTTTACCGAGAAATTCGAAGATTAATGAGTTGTTTTCAAAATTTGTCTCCTAAATTTTCTTAAATTTACTTGAAATAAAGTAGCTGCAAGTGGTGGATGAGACTGTCTTTATAAGGGGCTGCTGACAAAGGTAAATTTTTTCTCTCCCCCACAGCCACTTCCTTAAATATTCATTTTATTTTGGTTTTTAGTATTTGCGGCCACAGAAATACATCATCCATGAAAGTTTCAACAGTCTAACTATCACGGTTCATGAGATACAGCATACTAGCAGACGGAGAACGAAGTATTAGTACTAGGGTCCGTTTTCTTTTAACAATAGAAAATTTCAGTATTTTTAAAATAGGCTACTACTGCCATCTCTTCAAAATGTGTTACATTAAGTATTTTCTTTGTAAGGTTTTTCCAGAGAAAACTGCTTAGATTTTAAATAGTAAATATAAAGACTTCTGTAGAATACTATTAAAAGAATATAATAGATAGCAGTGCTATAACTTCATCAGTAAGTATCGTCCATGTATATATCAAAATAAATTACTATTTTGGTCTAGTCAAAATATTAAACATTAAGTAGGCAACATGTCAAATATAACTTTTGTCATATGTCAATATAGAATTAATTGTGAATAATTTATTAATCAAATCATACTTTTATACAGGATGGTCCGTAAGTATGGGTCCAAAGTGAAATGGAATATTCTTTGCTTTAAAATATTACAATCTTACGCAACTTACTTATTGATGATAAGAAAAGATACAGGGTGGCAAAGTTGAAATGTCAAAAATGATATTTTTTTATATACAAACGTAAAAATTTGAAGATAGAGGTTTTAGGGTCTAGAAAATACATCGAAACGGATAACAATTTATGATTTCCCAGGCCCTAAAGCCCCTATCTTCAAAATTTTACGTTTGTATATCCAAAATCTTCCAGTTTACTGAGAAAAAACATTTTCGACATTTCAACTTTGCCACCCTGTATCTTTTTTATCATCAATATTTTATTAAATAGTTGCGTCAGATTGTAATATTTTTAGGCCAAAAATTATCCATTTCACTTTTAACCACTACTTATAGACCACCCTGTAGGTATAATTATATAAAAGCAAAATTTTTACCTTAAAATCATATTGTTACTAAATGATACCTAAGTCAAAGTAAAAGTACCCAATTATAAATTGTTCAAAGACAGTATATTTTGTAGATATTTAACATAATTTCTTCAGTAGTCAATATGGATATCATGCAATTGAAATATATCCCCAAATATAACCAAAACCAATTAATAATCATTATATTCAACTTACCGAAAATCACAGAAGACATTTTTGCAGCTCCCATTTCTTTTCCATTAAAAGTTCATTCAATACGAAAACTAACGAAAAAGTTTTATATAAATTGTTCACTTCTCCACGACATTACATTAAATAGCATACCGGCATTTCCCAATTAATATTTTTACAACAAACAACACTACAATTAAAAATGGAAAATGTTATTAATTAAAAGCCGAATTAAAAAGAATGTATATCGCCGCACGAATATAATGTAAGTAATTTAACTCAAGGTCATAAAATCTATACTTTAACAGTAACAAAAAAACAAAAAAAAAACCTGTCAAAACAGATATTATTAGTTGGCTGTTTCCAGTAGTAGGTAGTGGTACTTTGCCTATATTGTAGAATTCTATGGATAGACTCTATGCTACATGATTAGTATTTTTGTGGACGAACGTAATTATTATTGTTATAAATTTTTATACGCGAATATACGTTAATTTTTTGTATTAATGACACATTGTCATGAAACATGAATTTTTACAAAGGATATGAATAAATTTATTAAATGAATTATTAAAATGCGATAATAAAATTGAAATTTCAAAAACATAATAATATAGCACATACTATTGATATTCAACATAACACAATATAATTAAAAATTACTCTTTATTGATCTACAGGGTGATTTATTATAAATTTCATAAAATTCTTGTACTATCTTTTCTTGCTAAAAAATAATATTATGGTATAAGCTTCCAAAAAATCCATTTTGCAAGTGAAAATCGAAGATAAAAACAATAAGAATGGACAAAAAATGGATGACAATGACTTATTGGATGAATAAATGGATGAAGTTGATAAAAGCTATTATAGGCGAGTACAACACTAAATTTTGTCTACGATTAAAAAATTCATACGCTTTATACCCAACAGCTTGGCTGATAAGTTAATATGTATAAGTGGCAGAGTGTCATAGAGGTCTGGCTGCGAAACTGGAGAATTGTAGGCATAAGGCTCGAGTTCTGGACGCGATGATGTTTTTCGCCTGTATGTATGTATGTATGTTTGTAATCGACTACTTTGGACTAGATTTTGCCCACTTTGAACAGGCGGATTTAATTTAAACTTTGTACACTTGTCAATAATCGATGACTATACAATATGGTATTAAAATATAGGGTGTTCCATTTATAACACAACCTTTAAACTCGCTTTTTATCCAGAGTTAGTTTATGCATATAAAGAAATTTCAATTCAAAGAGCTTCCAAAAAGTTATTATCAATTATGACCATGTGACTTGATCATTATCCACACCTATTATCTACCAGTGAATAATGAACGTCATGATAGATACTAACTGTAGTCAACCATCCATCTTCAAGGTAAAGGATCATTAGTAAAAGTTGGTGGTGCATTCTCTGATGCAGTATGAATGTTCATGTCGAAGAACAGTCTGTTTACAAGTACCTACAATAATAGTTAATTATTCGAGAAGTATATAATGATGCCTATTATTCACGATGGTGCTGCGTGAATAATAGCCATTATATTCGAGTAGAATACTATATTTTGTCTACGACTATGAGTTAACTGTTATGGTATACATTTTTTTGTCAAACTAAAACAAAAAACTACAGATTATATATTTAATGACGGTAAAGTTTTATATCCTGGAAAATAATTAAAATCATAATCCCAATATATTTCCTCAAATTCTTATACTTGCACTATCTAAATTTACAAAGTGTCTATCACCTAATTTACTTCTTTCCCCATAAGCAAACTTCAAGGCTTCGACAAACCTTTGAGAATTTTTGCTTGAAATTGGAACCTTAGTATCTAAAAAATATGTTTTGATAATATAGATCAATAAAGGACCTGAAGCTGGCAGTGGATGTGTGTATATATCTTTTTCAAAAACCTTAGTGTGCACTGGTTCCAGAATTTATAACCTAGAAAAAGAAAAAGTATCAAATATTTCTAAATTATACAAAAACTCACTCGTAATCATGTAGATCTTTAGCAGTGACTATACCTACCTCCTTTATCTTGAATGTCTTCCACAAAATTTTTGGTCAAAGTACCTTTGTGCAAAGCCAGACCACCTTCTGCAGCTATTATACGCAAAGTTCTAGCTAGCTTTGGCCTCTTGTAGAACTCTCCATATTTGTATACGTCATCAGTTTTTGGATCGATGAAAATGGCTCTAAAAAATTAGAGTTCTAAGTTTCAAACATCTACATTGAAAACTTTATACCATTCTTGAAGGTGTCGACACTGGTCTATTCGAAAGTGGTATGAAAATGGAGTTTTCAAATATATTAACTTGCGTTTGACAGTTTTGTACAGAAATCCCTATGTTGTATCTAATAAATAACACACTGTATAGACTATAGTAGAGTAAATTTCATGTAAATAAAGTTAAAATAAACTCAAATATTTTTCCTTCAATAATAATTTGAGACTTTATCTAAAAAATTCTTCAACTTACGTTACAAAAGCAGAAGCAACTTTTCTAAAGCTCAGATTTACTTAATTATTCTAATTACATATTATATTTCAAAATTGATCTTGCATGATCAATTAATCTGTGTGTGATAGCGACTGATTCTAAATTTTACAGATTACAAAAAAAAATCAAAATTTAAAGCCAAATGTTCGACAGGTAATAAAAATACAATAAAATTAAAAACTAATTTCAATAAAACAATCAAAATTTCTTTATCTTTTAAAACTTAAAAAATGTGTTAAAAAATCTATTGATATAACAGTTGGTAAGCGAAAACTATGGAGTTATGGGTGTTTCCAAATGTGCCAACCTCGACTTAAGCAGTTAAATCTGCTATTTTGCCCTCTAAAGTGTGTATTTACTCTCCTACCACTTAAAAGTACATTTTAGTCAATTTTGTAATACCTAATTAAAAACTCTTTTTCGCAGTGTACGTTATTTCGACAGTTTTTCCAGTGCATGCTAGGTGCTGATAGTGTCTATCTCGTGGCATTGTTACGTATTGCAGGTGAGACATAAAACAAGATTGGTAATTTTATTTATTTGAATTCATTTTCACTTACAGCTATCCATAATAACAATGGAAAAATAGACACAGAAATATTTATAAATTATATAAAAATAACAAGAACATGTTACCAAGAAATTCACTAAATAACTTAAACATTCTAATATTTGCACTTGGTATTTGGTACATCACCAAGAAGTTGAATCAATCAACCTAAAACAAAACAAACATTCAACGTTAGTTGTTGAAATTAATAGTCATATATTTACCATAGGTATTTGTTATACGTCTATCATTTCCTTTTAATTTCTCTTGATTTATATTGATCATTATTTTGTTTTCAGATTTTGAATCAACGTCAAAATCTTCTGTTAAATTACTAGTAGACTTTGCGAAACCTTTTGCCAAATTGCTTACAGATATCCTCACGGTACCATTACTTTGTGGCCTTATTTGTGGAGAGCCCAGTAGATCATCCTGAAAACAATAAGGGTGGTCTCAATACAGGAGAAACTATTTTTAAAATAGGCATGATGACAGTCACTAAGAATCACCAAAATATTGATTTGATATAATTATTTAAGATACAGAGATTCTACAGAAATCACTTATTTTTCATTTTCATGTATGATTACATTTATTTTAGTAAAAATATAAGCACAAAATTTAACCATCCGCCATCTTTCCTCAAACACCAATCAGAAGAGAGTGTTGTCATATTTTCGCAAATATCCATGATCCGACCCGAACCAAATCCAAACATCTGTTTTGTCGTCTTTATATTATCTATGGTTTTGTATTTCCTTTGTTGCTGTTGGCTTTGCTTGGTTCATGTGATATTTTCTCGTTATAAACTATTAAATATCTGTTTTATATTACCACAATTATGTTTATGTATCAAAATAAACTTTTAACCTGCAAACTGTCAAGTGTTTGAAGTTTGACTTTGACGATTTTACTACACGACACAGATCATAGATAACCTATCGACAGTTGACACTGTTACGAATTGATGATGTCATAGACAGACGCCATTACTATTCTAGCGTTTTGGCGCATAATTTAAAATGTGTTTTTTAAAGTTGAATTTCTCCTTTAAAAACAGTTTTTTTTACAGAAATAACATTTATTGTGGATAAAGTATATACGTGAAAACATCGTGGAGCAGTTTTTCAAAATCAGTCATCATGCCTATTGTTGCCTCTGCCATGGATACTTTATAAACAACAATAGAAAATAAAAAACCATCTTACCATAGACTCTGTTCTTTTCCTTAAATTCGATTTGTTCAACGTTTGCGTTAACTCCATAGCTAAATTTCTGGGAGAATTTCCCCCACTATTCCGTCCCAAAGTACCATTTTTCAAAAAATCTAACCTTCCCGGTGGGCTTCTAGTCGCGGCATACTCTCCAATACTAACATTCACCGATTTAGGTCTTTCTGGTCCAATGGTGGAAGTTACCGAACAATTGGAAAGCTTTTGGCACAGATCTTTCTTTTGAAAATAAATATTTGGTGGTTTTGGCTTAACATCATTTGGATTTTTCATCTTAAAAGAATCCAAAGAGTCCAACTCAACGGATTCGTTGACGTGCTGTGTTTTTAGAGTAGAAGATGTTGAAGATAGACTTAGAGTATCGTAATCTGGAGTGGGACAAGGTGGGGGTTGATGGCAAGAAAGTACTGATCGTTTTATGGGAACTGGTGGAGCTTTTGGTTTCGTTTTGATAGATTTGGGTGTGCTGGAAACAATAGTAGGTGGTTTCGTTGGTATAGGAGATTCGTTGTCTAATGGTGGCTGTAAGATTATAATAATGTTAATACTTCTTAAAGTAACTAATGGTTATAAAAATACTTACTGGTGGTGGTGGTGGAGGTGGCGAAGAAGCTTCTGGAATTCTGTTAATTTCACTATTGGCTAAATTGAGCAAACGATCGGAAAGTTTTTGGGAGAGTTCTTTATGAGCTAAGCGTTCCTGAAAAAAATCAACAACACTTTTACAAATTTTCTGTAAACCACAACCTTAGAGCTAGTACCACTTTCACTTACCAATGTATCTTTTCCTAAAGCAGTAGATTTTGTACCATCAAGACTAGGTGACTTGAACATCTTCTGATGAGCCTGTTTGAACTCGTTCATCAACTTGTCATGTTGGAATTTTTGATCCGAACTTATTCCCCTAAGCAGCTTTTTCTTCTGTATTTGATCTTCGATGGAAGATTCTTCGGCTACTTTCATTGCTTTTTTCTGAAAAGAAAAGAAAATAATAAAAGACTATATTCACTATTATAGATAAGTCCAAGTTCTTACTTCCGATCTTCTTTTAATCTCCAAAGATAAAGCTGAAGAAAGACTACTGCTAGCTGCGCTTGCAGAACTAGCTTTACTGGCAAGACTGCTACTAGAAGAACTCTTGGTTAATTGATTCACTTCGCTGGGCTGATCGTCCTCATCAGTTCTATGGACTTCTACGACTATTTTGCTGTCTCTATGTTCTAGTACCTTGAACAAAATATCTCGACAATTATTATCATGTAGATGTGTAGACCTACATCTCTTTGGATCTAACTTACTTTGCTCTCAGGAGTGGATAGTATGACGGGTTCATATATATTGGCCACGTACTCATGACCGTTGTTTTTAATTGTTGTACCATTCTCAGATAAATTGATTATTGTTGGCTTATATAAATTTTGATCATCTCTCTCCTCTTCCCAGTCTGGCATATTCCAGTTTTTATTGGTCAAACCTAGACAAAAGTTTCGTTTTTTAGCAACAATTACTAGAAATATCTGCACTAGAAGTAAAAACGGTTTGGAAAAGCCTACAGTTTCCAGTATGGACCACAATTATGGACCAGATCTTCTTTCAGTCCATGCCCAGTAAGGCTTCTGCATTTTGGAGGTTTATGGATAGAGCGTTGTCTTGCCTAAAGCATGACATGTTCCTTTCATGTCATAAAATATTGTTGTACGTACCTAGCTTATTTCAGTTAACTTTATATCAATATGCTCAATATACCAACTCACCTCTTCGATTCAATCTATCATCTAAATTTTGATTTTCTTCTTTGACTATGGATAAACGTTTCGGATCTCCCCAAGCTGAACTCTGATCTTCAGTAACTGAACTGGCTGAGCTATTATAACCACTAGATTCCCCAGGGAATAATTCTGAAGCTGCTGCTTTTCTTATTAAAAGGTCCAGTTGACGAGAAGTTTTCATTATATTCACAGCCTGCAAAGAAAATGATATTTTTTTACTGTACTTTTGGCAGTAACCTTCACCAGGACCTAGAAATTGGTTAGTTTACATTCGAATCAATGTCGAGGTGATCCATTTCTTCAGCAAGGACAAATAGGAAAAACTACTAAATCAGTTTTAGATATAAACAAACTAGATCTTATGTTATCGACTCATAAATCTCTGAGGCAATGGTTTGATTATAGATAAATACCAAATAATGATTATTAAAAAAAATTCAATGAAATTGCCCACGGAAATAAATAACTTGTTCGATATTAACAAGCTCCTATTAAAATATATTTTATTGCCCATTATTTCTGACGCCATTACCAATACCCAAACAATGAACATTTTGTTATGTCAGATATAAAATATGTGTAGTTTTTTCTGTAGGTAGGCACGTAATTAACAGAACAACTTTATACGTTTTTTAAATATGAATAACTGAGAATTGGTTATTTCATCAGAGGTAGTACTGGCTCTCCCATATGTTTACCAGGTTTAACTGTTACTTTTTTAATAAAAGAATATTTACATGTAGGACAACAGGTTTAGGTACTACTACAATTTCTTTTTACACCCTGAAAGAAAACCCTAGTAAAATTAGAGTTTTCTACAGCTAGAAAATATATTTTAAATGTGCAGAAAGAAGAGGAGAAGATTGAAGTAAAAACCTGAAAAGAATTTGAAGGGTACAGAGCTTCTAATTCATCATGAAATAGCATTTCAAAGATTTTCCTACTTAAACTTACCTCATTGAACGGAATATTCGAAAAATCTACATTATTACATTGCACAATTTGATCTCCTGGTCGTAGTCCTGCCTCACGTGCTATTCCACCATCCTTGGTAAACTGTACAAAAATTCCAGGCTTCCATTCCGGTCCTTTACATATTCTGAAACAAATATCAATAATTTATGTTGGCTACACCTAAATCCCCAGTATTCATTGGTAACAGTTGCTGTCACATGTCACGTCTATTAACGTTATTTCCTTCAACTCACCCACATCCCAGTTTGGATCTGGGAGCGACTATTATATTGATGCGCACATCTCTAGGCTTTTCAATAAACTGCGGTGAGGATCTTGAAGAAGATGAGTTGATGTCAGTGATTATTTGCCAACTTAATATGTCAGTTTTTTTGCTGAAATTATAAAAATACAGTCTTTATTAATTTAAAATGAGAAAGATTTTGACAAGATGAAATTTAAGGAGAATATTTCTTTAGGATCACATTTCGCAGATTCCTAGCGAAACCGGATGTAACGCCGCTGACTCTATTATTAGATTATCACACTATACGCTTTAAATAATTTAGTTTGTTTAAGCAAAAGGTGCTATTATTGCCATAGAAACATATTTAAAACTTCTTCTTTAAGTATCTAACTAGTTTATTTGACCTCGCATCAAATAGTACTCTCGATGTTTCTTGATATAACCAGTTAGCTGGCGAGCACTTAAATTATTTGATTCACGATCTCTTTATCTTTGAGATTAAGTGTTTAAGAAGATAAAGTTTGCATGATTTCACTGAAATACAAGATAGGATACGTTAAATATAATGGAATGGTGGAATTATTATCATATTATTATCACACTGCTCTGCTCAATTTAGTAAACCAGAGTCCACTTGTAATGGGAAATCATAATTAACCAGTCAAGATCTTTCAAATCACAATTTCCATATCAAAATCGATCCAGTGGATCTCAAAAACAGATAATCTGAGATTTATTTAGGTTTTTTCTTATTTCTTCTAAAGGAATCGACTGGAGCCTATAGCTTTATCAGGAACTGTAACCTATTGGCTTGATATTAGATAAGGAGATCGTTTTTACAGCCCTGCATTAGGACTTAAGCCTTAAGTGGTCTGTCAGTTAGTACCATCCAGCAGTCGCACTAAATGAGAGTCGAATATTTTGAGCCTCACAAGCTACTAAGGCTGGGCGAGGACTTAGCACTGTAGTGTAACGCCTCTGATGCGATAATTACAGTGAAGCAATGTCGAATGTGACCACGCTTGTACTCGGCATAAATTGATAAAGGTATACTTAGAATTGTCCACAACATTTCATCATATTCAATTAAAAAACTGGATGTATCAAGGGCCTCACTAATTTTAGACACTGTACATTTCAAGTGGGTCAATTTGTTTATGTCTTACAGTCAATTATTATTTTTTTATATTCAAATAAAATTAACTCACTCTTTCACTGGAATCATGCCCACACCTGTAAAAGAAAACAAATTTATTAATATAGTTAAAAGTAAAACGTGACTTGTGATGATTTCATAACAAACTATTATTATAGAAGAATGTTGAATGTGGATATGGACTCCGGAATTATAGAGCCGCGTGTTCAGGTAATTATTTATTATGTTTTTTCGTTTTGGTTTTCTGGCATTCGAGTTTAAGGTCATTTCTACCGTTTAATTCTTAAATTCCAAGCTTCAATATACAGATTGCGAAAAAAACATGCAATTTGCACAAGCACAACAAGGGAAATATGGAAAAACAGCTTGAAAGAGAGAGAAAGAATAGCTGGGCGTGGTCAGCGAGGGTGTATACTTATTTCCCGAGACTGGCCGAATGTTCATTGCCCCCCTATTTTTAACATTTGTTGGTATTCAGTAAGTTCCCAACATGTAAAGGACACTGTTGCCGGATGAAAGTGTTTAATAGTGCATGAGCTCGAAATAAGTCAATAGGGGGGCAATGAACATTCGGCCAGTCTCGGGAAATAAGTATACACCCTCGCTGACCACGCTCAATTATTCTTTCTCTCTCTTTCAAGCTATTTTTTCATATTTTCCTTGTCGTACTTGTGTAAATTGCATGGTTTAATAAGCTTTTTCGCAATATGTATGTTTTGTTTCACTGATATAATTTAAAGGGGAAAATAGAACTTGTATCGCATATACAGGGAGTTTAGAAGTTCTTTATGTTATTAAAACTATATTTCCAATTTAATATACTCAAAGTAGTGCTACCACTGAAGACTTCGTCACAGGTAATAAAAAAACGAGATGCCCTTTTGAACTGAAAAGAATAAAATTAGAAATTTTCTTTTTTTTTAAAAATATGTTATCTAATGCGTTTGATAATAATTTAAATTTTTAATTTATATTTTTTAAGTCATAAAGGAATATTAATTGAAAATATTAATGCATGAATTATAATTTACGTAGCGCTATAAAATATGTAATGATTATACAGTGCGTCGATTTTTATATGATTATACTAGTTTCGGACAGTATTCAGTCCCCCTTCAAGCCTCGACAAGTCCATTAGAAACTTTTAACGACTGGCGGCGTAAAATATCCAAATGTCGTTCACACTGTACCCAAGACAATAGAAGATCGAAATCCTTAATGCAATGCGGAACTATTATTCTTAAATCCGTAAATTTTATAGCTCTTCTTGATTACTTTCTTGGGAAGATTTTTAAAAGCCCACGATCTCGTTTTCTCCGTTCGAAGTATTCAATTATTTTAAGAGGTTTAATTATATCTATTTCACCTATCTTTTACAGTTAGAAGCTATAAATCTCGATGTTCGATAGATTTTCTATGGTTTCCATTGACCTACAATCTACTAATAGGTAACTGAATGTAGATGTCAGTTTGGTCCAGGGATCTCAACACGATCACTCCAAAATAATGTGCCATAATTGTTTAATATTTATTTAATATTAGACGTACGTGTTAAAACCGTTTGTATTGGAAAATACGTTCTACCACACCAAGAATACCTTTTTCTCCATAATGATATATGTTCGTCACACCAGTGAATAATGAAAAAGAATCACATTCTATTATTATCAGAATTCATGCTTAAATTTATCAAAATGAATAAATCAAATAGTCAAATACCAAATAATGCAAATCGGTTCTGACAGCGCGTCGTTTGAAACGTCAAAATAATGATAGAATCATAATTTTACGTATTATTTAGAGAAAAAATGGACAACAGTAGTTATATTTAGTTATAACTCCCAATTATCATTTATAAATGTAGGGGTTTCGATTAAAACTGTATGTTACGTATCCATTTTTAAAAATAAACATGCTCTATAGCCTAGTGGTAGAAATAGTTGACTCTGGCGCGGACGATTGGGGTCGGTCCTCACTGGAAGCTTTCTTTTTTTTAGTCGTGAAGAAAGTATAGTCTTTTACTTGTGTAGAATGGCTAATATTCACTTGGATGATTCCAAAACTCACTCGACGCGCTCGCTCGTTTTGGAAACTTCATCCGCGTGAATAATAGCCATCATTCTGCATTCGTTGAAGAATATACTATTATACAAGCATGTAAAAATTTAGTAGTATAGAGAAGATTTCGCTCGAGTTTCTGATACAGATTTTATAGATTTGATTTTACAAAAAAATTGTAGGGATCTGTCTGTATCTGTAGAAAAGGGAGGGTGAGTGTAGGCACAGGTCATCGACCATCCTGTCCTTTCCAGGAAAGTGGATAGGTCACTAGAAGACATCTCCATTATATCGGCATCTTCCTGTTCACACATCCTCCATAGAGGTGTGTCAACTAGCCCCAAAGTATGGGGGTGTTTCCTTAGTTGACTGACTGTTAAACGTGGGCTTTTCCAGGTCATCGCCAAATATTTCTTCGGCGCCAGCTTCTCAGGGTCGCCCAGGGTGATCCAGGCAAGACTGCATCCTTTGATTCCTTCCCATCTCTTAAAGGATAGAGCTTGGGTGTAGCTGGCTAGTTTCGCAGTTGTTAGGCCGTAGGGGTCACTGAGTCCTAAAATATCTAGTCCTTTACCTTTACTCCTGTCGTGCCTTTTAACCCACCTCAGATTAATATTGTTATCTGTCGAGGGGTTAGCTAAATCATTGTGGCACTCTAGTACTAGCCCCTATAGAACAAGTAGGGAATTTATACCCTATAAGATGAAGTAATGCAATATTTAAAAAAAATTTTCAACCCTTAATTTTTTTTATATTAGCAGTGTTATAATTTCACATGTAAAACTTTTCACAAGTCGAATATCGAGCCCCTGTATATATTTTGTATACACTGTGTATATGGATGTAATGTAAAGTAATTTCTTCGACACAGTTTCATAGCGCTTTCATTTTATTTACTATGAAAATACAAGAGAAAATACACATTTTCAAATACGCTTTTTGAAAGCGGTTTCTCGAAACGTTCTTCCTTTCAACCGGATTGAAATTGAAAGCTTTCCAGTTGCCGTATATATTTCAAATGAAATTTAGGTTACGCATATCAAACACAAATTCCATTCACGGTATCTTGATTTGTTTTAAAAAGTCATTTTTATTTAATTTCAATTAACCTATTATTCACATATATTTTCCGTATCTTTGAAATCTTAGAATCCGTATCACTTTCATTACAAAATACGATACAATCGTTTCAATGGTGATTAATTTCATATTTCTGATATAATTTGCGTAACAATGAAGAGCTTTTTGTAAACTGTAGGGGAGACTCGAGCCATCATACCTTCATATCAACATTTCTCCACGACTAAATAATAACGCACAAATTATTTTTACATATTTAGCTACATAATGATATATATTCTTCACACCAGTGATTAATGAAAAATAATTCACTCTCGTTAGCCAATCATATTCTATTATTATCAGAATTCACGCTTAAATGAATTAAAATGAATAAATCAAATCGTCTCTTTTAAAACGTCAAATACCAAATAATGCAAATCGATTCTGACAGCGCGCCGTTTGTAACGTCAAAATAATGATAGAATCATAATTTTACGTATTATTTAAAGAAAAAATGGACAACAGTAGTTAAATTTAGTTATAACTCCCAATTATCATTTATAAATGTAAGGGTTTCGATTAAAACTGTATGCTACGTATCCCTTTTTGAATATAAACATGCTCTATAGCCTAGTGGTAGAAATAGTTGACTCTGGCGCGGACGATTGGGGTGCGATCCTCAATGGAAGCTTCCTTTTTTTAGTCGTGGAGAAAGTATATACTCACTCGCTGTGCTCGCTCGTTTTGGAAACTTCATCCGCGCCATCATTCTGCACTCGTTGAAGAGTATATTATTCCCCTATATATTTACCGCCAAACAATTGTCGGTACAACAAATATTCAGTAGAGGCGCTTCACGGGAGAAGAAAGAAGAGTACCAACTTAACAAAGACACACTAATCTCACTGTAATACCTAATTGATGTTAATCTTGTTAAAATTAGTGATAGTTCAGTGAATGCCATACTCTCATTATGCATAGAAAGTAAAAACTAACAAAAATCTTCTACACTTTTCTATTGTTGTGAATTTATATTGTGTCTACAATCCTTTAATGCACGATGTAAGTAACAAAGTGGAGTGTAGGAGGAAGTTTGCTTTACACTGAAAAACGTGGGTATGATAACGATTTCTTCATGGTTGGCTGGAAGAGTACTTTACCGTCATGTCTAGTACCTGTCAGGCTTCAACTCCACTAGGAATTCTCCTTATCGATAGTTAAATGAATGCAATCACTGATATTCTAACGGCATTGAATCGTCATGGGGTCAATTTAGCAAAATGTATTCGGTGAGTCATTTTTTTCAACTTATTAGTTCACTGACTCTTAGCTGTATTTTCACTAACAGCATTTTATTCTTATATAATCACTGGTAGACAAAAAAACAGTTCTTTTGCTACTTAGTTTACTACATAGTTTATTTTATTTAAAATTAGTCGCATATTTCCGCATAAACCATCGATTTTAGTCAGACACCTAACAATCAAATATATACTTCACACTCTACACCACAACTTTCATAAACGCAACACGAGAAGCGTTTACCCCGTCATCTGACTGACAAGTACACTGTTTTAGCTCCTCACCCGATCCATTTATGGATCGCCCCGACTGACTCCGTAGAAACCATAAATTCATTTGTTATTATGAAATTGATTTGAAGATTTATGGACGGTCGTTAAATGTGATACAGACATAGTAAAACGTATATAAATATGTTAAAATAAATTGGCAATCTTACTGTGGCAAAACATATTGTTTGTGTACTAATAACATGACCATACCTAGTGATTGAAATTTATGAGCAAAAAAATGTACAGATTACAGTTTATAGAAACAATTCACACGTGAAGAAAAGGAGTTTTTTTGTATATTTGATTATAAAAGTACTGATTGGGATAACAAAACAAGTAGATAATGAGGTTTTTATATTAATACTTTTTGCAAATATCAATTTAAACATTTTTTGAACCGAATATAATTATAAATTATAAATATAATAAAACTCTGAAATATTACCAAACTTTCAAGTCTCAGTTAACATTTTTGTAATAATATAAAATCCTTGAGATTCTTGCAATAAAAAAAACTTGATAAATAATATAAAATATATAACTCTGGAACAGTAAAACTATAATAAACTCCTTTCAAACATTAATTTCGTGTTTAGTTTGGGAACAAACGTCACAGAACCATTTAATATTGCTCTTGTTGACCTCCAAGAACTCCAATTCTGAGGTGTTGTACTTGCTGCAAGTGTAGTGGAGGCTTTTCTTGCAGTTTCCGTTACATTTTAAACATTTATCTTCCAAATTTCTTAATTTCCCATCGCATTTTACACATGAATTTATTTCAGAAGAAAATCAGAAATTAAGAATTCCATAATGTTTGCAACCTTCACTACGGATCAGTCACAAACCTAAAGATGAAGATGAAGCCACCTGAAGAAATTTTATGGCTACCAAATGATTTCTCGCATGTTTTTTAAGCATTTAAAGTCTATGATTGAAAGTATGTATTTTTGGGGTAACATTACTGAGAACTTAAAGATCTATTGCGCCCCCTTACTTCTACTTAGTTTCTGAGGAGAGTCTCTGAATCTAGTAGCTCCTTTAGTCCTAGTTCCCGGAGGAATTTTAGAATATCTGCAGGCAAATTTTGTCCCGTTAGGATCCCTGTTAAAAATCTTAGAGCAGTTTTACTTTTACTTATGCATTCATTTGATCTCAACAGGTCGTAGTCACCCAGAAGAATCTTTGATTGTCTAAGCCCTGTCTAGATATTTCCAATGGTCAGATCCTCTCTTTCTTTCGGCTTCACCTAAGTCTATGATTACCTACTTTAAAGACAGAAAACATCGTAGAGAAGACCGAAAAATTTACATTTTTTGTGTCCCTCGTATAGTTTTGAGAATAACACACAATTCAGACATGTTTTGGTACTTTTTTGGTTTGCAAAATGGCCTGTATTGGGTACCACGTTTTGTACCTCGATTTTATTTTTTACTTATTTAAAAACAACAGTGAATTATTCTCATATTTACACCTTAATTTTATCAAATTACTAAACAAATAGTTATAAACATGTCTTCTTAACATCATTGTATGTAATTTTATCTAAATATATGTGCCTACGACTCTTGCCTATACGTACAAAAAATCTTTTACCTTTAATACGTAACATTATATCGTTTGTTTGTATTTTCTTAATACCGTAATTTAACCAAATCGCAGTGTTATTTTGCGCTTAAGAAAACATTTCGGGGACATTAACCCACAACAAACTCATCCTGCAATGTTTATAGTCATAGGCGTACCTACAGCAACCGACAACAAACTGTCAGATTATCAATTAGCTTCTGCCAAATTTAAAAAGGTATCTCCAAACTTATTGTTTTTGGACAGTGTTGGTTCTAGTTACCAATATTTATCTAGTAATTAAAATATTTGTACCCCGTGGAGTGTCATTTTGAATCGTTTGACAAAAACAGCAATTTAACATTATAACAACTATTGTTTTTAAACTAAGAGGAGCATTTTAGAAAACCTCAAACACACCACTAAAAGTTACTAGATTGTTAGAGTGCTTCGAACGGGTCGTATTCAGATTCAGGCTAATTGACATTCATGTGAAATATGTGTTGTACTGCTCGCATTTGTCGAGGCCAATAAGAGATGAAGGTATGTCTAAATACCTCATCGTTATTGGACCTAGAACATGAGGCCAGACAATCTCAAACACAGCTATCAAATGTTACATTATTGTGAACACAGCGTTGTCAGTTCTATCAAAAGATCTGTGTGAAACGGGCGGCTATCTGACAAATGATTAGCTTGCAGAAATGCCAACTTAAACTAAAATTGCTCCTCTTAGTTTAAAAACATGCTGGATATCCATACATGTACTGTTTTGTTGAAAAATTAAGGTTTTAAAAATTTCTCTACGCCACTGTTAAATATAACATGGCTGGTATTTATCAAAATAAAAAATGTTTTCAAGAAGTTAGACCTGTTTTACAAACTAACTGAAAAAAAATGACTTCCGCTGTCTTCAGAACTGCTTATTATAAGATAGTCCATAAAATTATCAAAGTAGATATGATGTCCTTCGAAATAATAACATAATGGGCAATAGTATTCATTAAAAAAGTAAAGTTTATTAAATAATATGCGTAGAAACTTGTTTTTACATAAAACAAAAACATCCGTTAATACTTATTAACCCTTTTTTTTGTTTTTATTAAACAAATTTCTACATACCAAGCGTTTGTAAAGTATTTTCAATAATTGCAAGCAAAAAGCGAGCATAAATTAGTCCTTTCTTTGTTTAAAACCAGTACCATAAATCTATCAAAGAAAATACTTAATAAAAGCTATCAGATACCTGGCATTATCCTTCTAACAGGCAACAGCATAACAAAGGACAAAAGACGCCCCTAGTAACCTTCCCGAGTCAGTGCAAAAAGTAACGTTTATAGGCTCCCGAGTAACTCTCAATAATTAAGACCACCTAACAAGAATGCATACAGCGAGCATCTAAATCCAACAAGCAGAAATATTTTACATACCGTGAACTCTTCAGCTATCAATTCCATCATTTCATTTAATAGTTTTTATACAGGGTCCAACAAGAATACATTTTCAATGAATGAATAGAAAATATACTAATTTAATCTTCTCTCACTTCATATATTTTTTACCACCCTGTATCCACGTTTTTTCGATGGAACAGGAAATATTTAATCTTTTTTTATCTGAGTTCCGTTTTGCTGAACAAACTTTTACCAACAATACTAACGACAGGTGTATACCGAAATAACAAATTTAATAGTTTGCATTTCAAATCAACCTTGAAATTACAATGAACGTACAAACGTACTGATGGTGTTTTCATTTTTGTTATGAAACGTTAAATATCATAATATAAGTTAACCAATACTGAAATGCTCGCAGTAACAGCAAGGATTTATCTCAGTATGAGAACAGAGCACACACCTTGTCGTTAGGAGTCTTACAAATGAAAAGACGCTGAAGAATCTATAATTATATTTATTACAAGGTGGTCTAAGAAACTTTGAACAATCCAAAACTGATATTTAGTTTAATTTTCACTGAGTAATAACCAAACAGCTTCACGTATAAATGAAACACTTGTTAATAATCTAATAGGTGCCAAAGCCAGTCGCTCCTAAGTATTTCTTTCATTCTGATGAGATTCTATTTATTCCTATTATAACAAAAAACTTACTTCTGACTTTGAGAGTGAGGTGGGTGTGACTGGCTATCAGCTGTAGAACTTCTCTGTGCACGGCATCCTCGATGGTAAAACCGTTTATTCGAATGATTTGATCTCCGACCTGAAAGAAATTATGATAATTTTTTTTGTATTTCATAAAATTCTTCTTCTGTTTTAAGTAATTCTTCCTATTACTTATTTTATCGGGAAACAAAGTTGATTTTGGTATGTTAATAAATATTGTTAAACTGACTTTCACATTTGTTTTGATATTACATAAGATTTAAATCCCACTAAGATTTGATAATAATAACTAGTTAAAGGATAACTTGATGATAGATTGTGCTTCTTCTCTATCAGTATTAAGGTTCCGCTTGAATGTTTTGCGGTAATAATAATTCCATAAAAGTGAAAATATTTGTTAATATTGCAATGTAATAACACTCTCTACATGTTTTTTCGACCTTTTCCCATTAAATTACGTTGTTGATGAGAACAGTTATACATTTAAATTTACTCTCGCTAAAATATGTAATTTATAAAGTGCTGTTACTTTTCTTTTATGCATTTTGCAGCTTCAATGCGAGATTGTTAATATTATATTATTATTTATATTCTCACAACGCGTCTTATTTTTATTTCTCATCAGATGTTATGTTCCGTTATCGCGATAGAAACTTTATAATTCATGCGCAGAACACGCGCATATGTTCTCATAATTTTGTTAACCTGCAGAGCTATTTCAAAATTTATTTTTTTCCATTTTCCAATTTTTTATACCCAGGAGATTATCTTTAACATATTTGCTGCTTGAAATTATCTATAAACATGAAATTATTTGAATAAAAATGACATTAGTTTAAAATTCGCGCTCAACTAAAAATGACTGATGACATAAGGAGTGCGTTCAAAATATATCGAAAACTGACAGTGTACTTGTCAGTCATACGACTAGGTAAACGCTTCTCGTGCTGCGTCTGTGAGTGCTGTGGTGTATGATATTTAGTTTTTGTCTCAAATTTTACCTTTAATCCTTGGTTGTGAGCTTCGGATCCATTTTCAACATGTGACACGAAAATTCCAGTCCCATGCTCGTGCCCTCCTCTTATACTGAACCCCAAAGTAGGTACATTTTTTCCGCCCAAGGTCAAATTTCCGTTGGGACGTTTAACCAGTCGAATGGTTCTGATTCGGTTATTTCTACTACCACAACTTCCGCTTAGAGTTTCCGATGACATAGTGGAGCATGCGTACTTATGCTGGTGATGGCTAAGAGGATACTCCATTGTCATCATTGTTATAACTGCAAATAATAATTAAAGATTTCAATACTTGAAGAATTAGAGTTCACGTTATACCCTCCGTCTAACACACACATTCAAAATATGATGCAGACGTACATTTCGTAGCAGAAATGATTTCCAAGGCTAGCTATATGTGAAAATAGCAACCCAAAAACCGGATATACGTCACAAACGATGACGCACACCAAGTAGTATATTATATGAGCTATATACAAAATGTGTGATTTTTATTAAATCTATGTGAATTTCAAGTGCACGGGACAGGAAGTTATAATTACGTCATTAATATCTGAAAAGAAATTATTTCACATCATGCTACACTCTCTTTTCACACTAGCAGACATGCTGGTACCACAAAATCAGGTATGCATATATCATTGGCGCACCTAAGAAATTATTTATACATAAATAAAAGCACACCCAATGTATACAATAAAGTAGACCGTATATTAAATGCCTTTTGAAGAAAGTGTTCGTGTAAAATGAAACTGTTTTTAACAATGTTAGAGATAGATTCAAATAATTTTACAAAAAAACACAATTTTGAACCCTTACTTTGCGAAATCTACTCACTCACGTTACTGTCAAATAAAACTTGAATTTTATTATTCTTAAATATTGATAATTATTTCTAAATTAACATATATACCATTCTATGCTGTGTACAGCACAAAAATTAAACTTTAGCACACATTCGAAGGAAGGGGAAGGGGAAAATAATAATTTTATCCACTCTTTTGAATATTGAGATTATGCCTTTATTCCACACCGCTGACATCACGTATCTTTTCGTTCGATTCTGCAATGTGAAGGTCTCGGTTGAGATTTGAGGTCGTCTTGCTGGAGGCTTTCTAAAGTAGGCTCGAGAAAGTGCACATATCAATAAGTAGATGGCCGGACAACGATTAGAAACTTATTATCTTAAGAAACAATTGAACTTGGGTTTTTTTAAATTCATTTATATATTAAACTGTCTGCAAAACTATATAAATAAAGATAATAAATTGTAGTTACATACTTAGTCGCAGATTTGGAAATCAGTTTCACTTTTACTCAACCATTCAACCATTCATTCATAAATTTTGGCAAATGCGACCTTTTTAGAAGATTCCATAAGAAAGTAATGCGATGGTTTATTCCTGACTGTTCTGGAAGCTCCACAAACGAAAAGGTGGTAAATTCAAGAAGGTTCTAGAGGTGGGAAGGACTAGTGAATCGGTAAATAGTTTTTCGGGAAACTCAATATTCATGAAGTGTTTGGACATTTTTGCCAGACCATATTGAGATTTAAAAATATAATCAGATTTTCCATGAATATTGATTTGATATAAATAAAAATTATATAATATGACAGGAAATTGAGTGTTACTTTCTAATATAAGGTCAGAGGACTCTGTTTAACATGACGATTTTATAATTTGTAACAAACAGATGTTAAAAAAAAAGCGGAACAAAAAAATAATAGGAAAAGAGAAGAGAGGGAGGTGGAGGAAGACGGGATACCTGCATTAGTAAACACAGACCACAAACGAAACAGAATTGGAGCTACAACAAAATCATAGCTCGTTTATTACAATAAAAGGCAACACCCTGTATCTCATTAACGACGAAACTTACGAAACATGTACCTATATACAGATTGCGAAAATCCTTTCTCTCTCTTTCAGCTGATTTTCCTGTCGCACTTGTATAACCCAGCATACTCCCATAAGGATTTTCGCAATCTGAAGATACTTTTTGGTCTTAATTTTAAACGACGTTTCCAAAAAGAAAGCCAATTTTATCTACTATTTAAGGATATAAATAAATAGTTTTTTGCAGTTGATATGATAGAGGTGTGTGTCTCTTTTTATAAAACGCAACTTTCTAACGACCATTTCAGTTAAAACATCCCACAATACAAATGCATATAAAGCACTTCAAAAATTATTCAATATTTACAATCGTGTTAGATGATGTAAACATTTTATATAACTTCAGGGGCTATGGGCGTACAAAGTAAATGTGGTAATCATAAAATCTTCCATAAAGAGACCTTAGGAGGTAATAATAACATGATGTATGTTCAACTGCTTCTACCTATAAGGAGTTTGAGGTTATCAAATGTCATAGGTTCTTAAAAGTAGGTCCAGGATACTGTATATAGTTTGGCAAACCTATCTGAAGCTACGCGGCATCGGAAAGAGGCGAGGAAGCATAGCTGGTATCTGTCATTAATTCACCAATGGCGGACGGTACCTATTTTATAAAAGTATTAAAAATATTTCATAGTTATATATTTATAAAAACAGATTAATGCTTTATATTACCGGTAAGGTAGTTTTCTTTTAAGATACGTCATTGTCACTATTGATTGTGACACATTACTTGTTGTTTAAATTGTCTTTCTCGGTAAGAGAAGAACAGAAATCATAAATTTTTAACAGCATTCATTATAATTTCGGATAAAGTCCAGCAAGCATGTCATTGCTTTCTTGAAGATCGCCGATGTCTCTAATTCGTGGAACAGAATTGTTAATTTGTGCAAATAATGACGTAAAAGATTCAATAGTTTTTTTTTCAACGTCAATACAGCACAAACCACAAACCGAAGAAATTAAAACTACGATACACTTTAAAGAGTGTACAATTTTAGTTTTTTACGCATCGTTGTTCAAATGGTTCTATTGGTAGATAGTCATTGGCGTACAGTGGCATTTAAAAAAAAAGGTACAAGCATTAGAAAAAAATGTGAATCTGTGTGCTGGGATTAGAGTCGATACAGGTTATTAAATGTCAAGATTCAGTTAGCGCTATTATTGGTATGATTGAGATAGCAGTGGCTTGCAGCCAGCTGCAAAGAGGATTGGATTCCCATGAACCAGTCCCAAGAACTTGGCCCTACTTTAAAGACAATTCTTTGAACTTCTTGGAGGTATAGTCGTGGTTTAAAGGCACTGTTTTACGTAATAATAACTGTATGCAGGAAGAGGAAGAGGATTAAAAAGTCGAGAATATAAACAATATGATTGTTATTTGTGAATAGCAGAGAATAATAGAAAAAGTGGTAGTGATACGCCAATGTAGAACTGTATTTTACACCAAGCAATCAGTTTTTTCGTGATTTCTTCATATCATGTAGCTATCGGTTGTTATTTAATTCAATGGGATGTGATAGCATCTTCAATTTTATTTCAAATTATATTAATTGGTTTTTAAAAAATTAGTTCAAGGCTAGTTATTCTTTGAACGAAAGCTTTGTTAAATAAACAGTTTTAATTGCCTTTAAAGAAAATTCTAATAAACTGTTTAATTATTGTTTCAATATTTATTCAAACAGCTTATAATTGTTACAGTTAATAACTATTGCAAAATTATTAGAATTAGGTTAATAGTACCTATGTATGTGTGTGTGTGTGTGTTTTTTTTTTGGGTAACATTCACTGAGACCTGAAAGATCTATTGTGTCCCCTTACTTCTACTTAGTTTCTGAGGAGAGTCTCTGAAACTAGTAGCTCCTTCCGTCCTATTTCCCGGAGGAATTGTAGGATATTTGCAGACTTTAGCTTAGGTAAATGTTCCTCTTCTATCCAGTAATCTCCCAGGTACTGTGCTCTAGGATTCTGGAGAGCTGTGCAGTTGGGAAGTATGTGGATGGAGGTTTCTTCTCTTCTTCCTCCTTCCTTCTTCTTCCTCCACCATTTTGATCTTTTTCAGGTGCCCGTTCAGTAGACAATGTCCCGTTAGGATCCCTGTTAAAACTCTTAGCGCAGTTTTACTTTTGACATTCATTTGATCTCAACAGGTTTTAGTCACCCAGAAGAATCTTTGATTGTCTAAGCCCTACTAGGTCTTTCCAATGGTCAGATCTGTGTACTGTTGACGAATGTCCCCTTCTCAATATACCCCTTACGTAGTAATCCTGTGTTAAATCGAGGAAAGTGATGGGCCTTTGAAAAGTTTCCTTTTCATTGTCAAGCAGTACGTCTAATCACTCTCTCCTGTTGACACTGCAGGTTTTCCTGACTAAACCTTCTGAGATCTTGGACATATAAAGTTACCCACGTGCTTCTAAAACGTTCCTGGGTAACATTAAGATGTTATTTCCAATAAAATACTGACCAATCACACCGTATGCTGACACTGCCAAGCAAAGCCTTAAAGTGTGTTGAGGAAAGGAGGCTAGAACAGGGCTTGAAGAGGTCTTCACCGAAATACTAGTGACTAGCGTCCAGCTGGGCAGGTTTTTATGAAATTTAAACTAATATTTACTATTATAAAAGGGGGTTGCCAATTTCCAGACGCCGAAAAGCTTCGTTTCGCCACTGTATTCTTCGGGAATGTTCGGTTGATCATGATTTTCAATGTTTTTGAAAATATTACACCACATTCATAGAAATCTAACAACAATAATTGTGATGTTTTTCCAAAAACAAACTTTTTGAAAACAGCTTCTTCTTATTTTCAATTTCACAACTGCCATGAATAGTTGAACCAATTTAAAACAATACATTATTATTATTAATGGCTGTTTCAGTTCATTTTTGTTGTCTATCAAAATAACCTGATTATTTCCAAACTACAGTAGGCGTTAGAGAAAGTGAGTTAATTATTATCATATATTAACTTTTTGAAATGTGTTCTTCGCTCGAGATTAACTATAACAGTTGTCGAAAGTATTTTTAAAATCTCATTCGTTTCTGGGTGCTAATAAACCATTCTATTTTGTTATAGTCTAACATCTTCATTAGACTGATACAAAACGGAACAGGTGAACCAGGCAAATTTTCCAGTACTTATAGTACAGTTCAGTGGCGTTCCTCATACAATTTTCTCGATAAAAGTTGAGCTGAACCTCATAATTTTGACAACACAGTAAATCTAAATAGTACAATTTGTCTTTAAACTACAGATTTGAGTACACTTCAATGACCTTGAACTTCACCTTACAGTTTATGTATTAAATTTCAATTATATTTTGATAATGGTGAATACAGGGCTGTACAAAAGTTTGTAACCAGGTAAATATAGAAGGTTGATGTTTATGAAACTTTGCAGGCAAGTACAAAGGAGCATAAATAATCTGATTTATATTTCATATAATCAATTTCTAATTATCTGTTAAAGAATCAACTTAAACCTCATTTTACTACCATTTAAATTTACCTGATATTATTAGAAAACAATTATTCAATAAAAGTGAAACTAAAACATACTCTATTATCACAGAATTTATTTAAATAATGAAAATTAAAGTTAATCGTACACTGGTTTAATGTGATTAAAATATTTTCAAAGTCATAGACACCGAGGTCGATGTTATTTACTGATTTCTGCTTTCCAAATGACAATATGTAAAGCTTAGAAAGTGGAGTCATTTTCAAATACTGAAATAAACGAGTTTGCCTACTTACGCGGTAGATATAAATGATTTAAATTTGATGTAACGTCTGGAAAATAGCTTTTACTCTTATTATACAGTTATAAACAAAAGTACAGACATTTAAATTGAGTTTAGGAGTGTAACTTTGAATTTCCCAAACTGGGTTATCGATCCTAAGTTTGGTAATACTTAAAATTACATATTAAACTGTTTTGTGGGTTTTTATTTATTTAATTTGAAATAAATCAGATTAAAGTTTGTATTACTATTGCAAATAACCGTAGTTAATTACCAATTTGTTGCTATTTAATGTAATAACTATAATAATTTGTTTTATCTTGGCGTTACAGATTGCTTATGAAATGAAACCAAAACATCAAAATATTACCCAATGCAACAGTAACAATGGAAATATTGCGAAGTCACAAAACAATACATAATGAAAAATTTATTTTTCTTTCAGTGAAACTTGCCATATTTAATTATTATCAATTCGTATAAACAATTAGTCACTTAACGTTCACACGCAAAATATAGTTATATATTCACAGGATGTTTCGTAAATTGTTGAAAAATACCTTTAGATGTGTGTCCTGGAAAGGAAAAAGAAGAAAACATTTATCCAAACTGTCAAATTGCGTTGTTTGCAATGAAGGGAGGAGAAAAGAAGCTGTTAAAATGTCAAGTTTTAGATGGACATTCTGCACAGAGGAGGTAGCGAGAAACGAAGGACGCGAATTTTTGCGCTAGATTCAGAAGCATTTTTAGCAATTTTTTTTAAGTTTGGATGAAAATGTGAGATATACAAATTTTAGATTTTGATTTCTACTATTAGAAACCGTTTTTAAAATTTAAATCGGACGATTCAGTCAATATTTACGCGTTTTGCAAGATTAGAGTATAAATTGTTTATAACAGAATTATGCAAAAACTATCAAAGTGACATATTTCATCTTTCGGCAGTGTAAAATACATGATATTGGCTATCATTTCCCGAAAAATCAGTCCTTAATATTAAAAATTAACGGAGATATGAATTTTGTTAAAAAAGGTCCATTTTCAGCGCTTTTCCGGCTTTCCTCGACGAAAAATGCTCGGATCGGAATTTTCCAAAAATCATTTTGTAGGTTTTTGCATTTGCTACAAACGATCTTTGATGAGAAACGCGATTCATCCAATACTTTTTATTATATTTGCAAAAAACTAAAAAGGGGTCTTTTTGTTGTTATAATAAAACTCAAATTTCAACTCAAGAACTTCACAAACAATGTGAAAATCTAGAAACCAAAAAAACAAAGCTGCTACCTTCATTTTTGTTGACAAATCCTTATTTCGATATAGAATTAATCCATTACTCACCCTATATATATTTTTTTAATCCAAATAAGAGTAAAAAACTGAAAAAAAAACTAATCTCCACTTTTAAACGTTTCCTCAACTGTCAGATCATCATCATGAACAAAAGTTTTATCGATACAAGTTTCCGGCTTTCCACTCCGCCACTTTCACGAGGCACGCGAAAAAATTTTTTTTTTTTTTTAAAGGGAGTACGCCGGGAAGCCAAACACTATCTCCGCTCACAGGTAAGTTGCATGCATGACAAATGCTATCACACGTCAGTGCACCCAGGTGAGTTGATTCGCGATGAACGTTCGTGAAACTACAGAAAAAGGCAATGCCATCGAAGTGGACCGACCTCTGGGCATGTGGATGGCGAATAGTAGATGGAAGTAGACTGGTTACTGAAATAAGTTTTAATAAATACGTCACCTCTCATTAATATTACAATATTATAAATTTTTTTCAATTATTGCTTCTACAAGTGGCGTAGACATTATTACTTTCAAAGGAATCAAAAGTGTACAGTTTTTTTGTAGCATGCAGCATAACAACAAAATTTTTTATCCGGCTGGATAGCTTGTAATTAGTTTTAGCTGATTCCTCATATTCAATTTCCACTTCAACACATATGACACCTGTTAAGATCAAACTGTGCTCTTTCTCTAGAGTGTGCAGTCTATATGTTGACTTTGTATCATTTGCCTTTCGGCTACAAGAGCTCGTTCTGGTCCAACATGTTGCTGCTAGCTCATAAGCTAGTCCATCTCCTGCAATATCGTCCCGGTACCCCAGACTAATCTTACTACTTGAGTGTGGTCTACCAGTTCATTTAGTTCTTTCTGGCATTTCTTTATCAGTCACCTTCTGGCTATATATTCGTGGTCGTGGACAAAGTATAGTATTCTACTCGCAATTGATGGCCAATATTCATTCGGGTGACTTGCGCCCCTCGCCTGCGGCTTGGGACGTAAACGTCACCTATCGTGAATAATGGCTATCATAAATTGCTCGTTTAATAATATACTAAAAAACAATATTGGTGAATAATCGAAATCTGGTGGTGTCCAAACTACCACTTTTTTTTGCTGGAATATAATTTAATATCTAGTAATTAATAGCCGGATATGTACTCTTGTTAGTCATAACGACATACCATTATATTTCCCTAGAATTAAATAATAGTCGCATTAAATATCTTAATATTTATTTAATCTTTCTTGGAAACTATTATTTATTAATAATTTGTTGGATTTTATAATAAAAATTCAAATGTATTCCTCTCGGATTGGACTAAAAGAATTTCCCCTTCTTTCATTACTCTTTCTTGTTGGTGCTCGACCGGCGAAGAGTTTTTCTGCTCGGTATTCTCGAGTTACCTATTGGTAGGGACGGAGGAAGGTACACCTGTTTTTTGACGAGGTTTTCTATTAAAAATCAATTAGCTTTGACTTTGGTTTAAGCAAAAAAAGACTATTTTTAATCATTATTTGATATACCTACATTTTTAGGAGGTTCCTTTAAGTCGTTTAAAAAAATTTGAGTACCACACTGTAAAAAGCAACCCTTGAAACAGTCCAAGATAAATTTTGAGTAACTTTCCCAATGTCTGAGATGTACGTCGTTAAAAATTATTTTTCTTAATTTTTGAACTACCCTGTATGCACGTTAATCGACGTTTTATAACCTCTAATTTTGGTTGTCAGTGAAAGAAAATTAGTTGAGTTACTGCCCTCATAAATATTGGATACTAAAAAATAATTCTCATAATTTAGGATTATGTTATACCTTTTCAAATAACCAGAATTTATTTTAAGTTCTTTAAATGTCAATTAAAATTATAAAATCTATAACCAGGTAATGAGATCTTAAGTAAATCACACTGTTATAAAAAAACATTACATCAGCCAATACAAAAGCGGTTAAAGATATCTAGTTTTAATGTAAGAACGCAAATACCTTTCAAGCAACGCCGATTATTTGATAAGGAATTTCAAAAATCGTTTTGGATTTCAGATTGCAAATCCAGACAAAGAGGTGTAAACTTCTTTAAGGTCCGTATTTAACTACTAAGAACAATGCATCTGAGTCTTTCAGTTAAAATCAATTTGCAATGGAATCTTCTTTTTAGAGCTACATGTTTTTTTTAATTTGCATATTTTTGAAAAATGTATACTGTATATATCATTTAATACTCTATACTTATGCAGGAGAAATATAGTTGTCGCAGAACTTATTGTGTAGCTATCTAATCGTATATCTCCCATAAGTTGCGGAGCTAAACTCTGAGAGGTATTAATATTATTTTTGTATACTTACCAAACATAATTCCATATTTTATTTCATGTAATATCAGATGTGAACTGAACCTTTTTTTTATTCCATTCGATTTTTTATGGAAAACGAAATTTCAAAGCAAAAACCATAAACAAAATTAAACTTTATTCAAAAATAACACAAAAAGACTACACTCTTTCTTGATGAGACTACCGACTAAAGAGTCAACAGGTGGTCGACTTTTCGTAAAATAACCCTCTCTGAAAGATAGTTATAGTTCAGTCAAAGATGTGAGAAATAATAAAATATTTAAAATTGATATTCTTTTCCTTCTTAATAAAACAATATATAAGGTAGTGTTAATCGTCTGATATTATGTTCAAGATGTTTTCATATTGTTTAAAGCTAAATGTTTTATATTCGTGTTTTTAATAGCAGAGGAAAGAACAAATATATTTTAGATTGAAAGAAACCATGAATCCATGAGAAAGAAAGAAAGAAAGCCCGAGTCGTCGATCATGTAAAAATTTATTAAAAAATATATTTTGTTCTATACATTAACGCTGAGTATCTTAAAAAGAAGGATAGCCCTCCATAACATTTCAACCATTATTGGATGAAATCCCAATATGAATTGAATTTATCGTCAAATAAACATAAATTGAAATATTGACTGGACTATGACAGTATTGATCCACAATAAGCACAAGAGACTGGGGTGATGCCGGCGAAGGGACGTCTCTTTGAAAAAAAAATAATAGGTAAAAAAATGGTCAGACAAAAAGCCGGCAACTTTAAATAATATCTTTTACGTCCAGTATACACTCCACAGGATAGAGAAGGTCAGTACAATAAGACCCAATTTCTTTTGATTTCTTTAGTTATCCAATCTGAACTGAATACAGCCCTGCAAATATGCAAGAAAAATCACTATAGTGTCTACCATATCTGAATACTTGTTAAAATGCTTAAGAACCAGTTGTGTAGTGGACTAAGATCTCATTTTTATTTTCGAAAACAAGAATTACGTATCCAAGTTTCACTGGTCTACTGCACATTAAACTTAGAAAACTATATATTTATAATCAATATTATACTTGATAAAATCATAATTTCATCATGCATGACATTAATCGATATAGTTTTGTAGACACTTAACATTACTCCAGAAATATAAGATTAATAAAACAGAAATAACAACATATTTTTGTTACTTTTTGATAATTTACATAATCAAGCACTTATAATTATCTTCATCTAACGCATATACTGAAAGATTGAGTGAGCGTATAACATCATCTGGCTCATGATAAGGAAATAAATTGAGCAGATTGACATTTTAGTGCCATCTATCCAATAAAGAAGGATATTGGTACTATCCGATAAGCAGGAAGTACGTGCACATAGAGGCTAGCAAGCAGAGCAGGAGATAGCACGTATATCTCCGTGAATAGATGGCGTGCTATAATAACGCGAAGTCTCTACCGATATAGATTTGACTGAATATATATACTTTCAGGCGACAGCTGTGTTTCATCAATCAATTTGCCAGAGTTAGATTGAGCAATATCGATCCAGCAACATTGTTGTAATATAATATGTTGGGCACTAAAATTATTAATCTATGGTATATAAGGAATATTAAAATATTACTTATTGTGATTGTGTGAAATAACTCATACATTTTGAAGAAAAAAACTATAACTTATATAGTAATCTAATATTATACAATATACTGCGTCTCAAGACATAGAAGGAATTAGAAAAAAAATATAGTATAAAATTGGGAATAATTTTGGCCACCATAAATACATATTTTTGTATACACAATGTGCAAAATAAAATATTATTTGAAAATTAGATATACATTAATAAAAAGATTTACAGATAAAATTTTACAGTATCACTTGAAATTGATAATATTTTTTAATATTGAATGAAGAGACTTTTAAACGAAATTTCACAAGAATAGAAAAGAATAAAGGGAATAGGGATTGCATTTTCACGTTGAAGAATGTCAATTTATAATTAAAATTTGACACATCGTGAAAAGTATTTTATTTTGCGCACCATGTACATAAAAATATGTATACAAATTATTCTTAATTTTATAGTACAGCTTCAGGTAAAATTCACCCAATTTTGTATTTCAAAGTAATATTTTACACGTATATTAGAATAATCTTATTTGGAATTGTCTTACATTCTTCCAATATTTTATATTCATTGTCAAAGAATATTTTATTTTGTTCCCCATGTACATAAAAATTTGTATACATGGTGGCACAAATAATTCCCAATTTTAGGTAAAATTCACCGAATTTTGTATAGCTTCAGGGTAATATTTTTACACATAATATATCAGAAAAATCTTATTTAGAGTTGTCTCAACAATCTTCTAATATTTTATATTTATTGTCAAATAATATTTAATTTCGCGCACCATGTACCTACATAAAAATATGTATACATGGTGGCCCAAATTATTCCCAATTTTAGGTAAATGTCACCAAATTTTGTATAGCTTTAAGGTAATATTTTACACATTTATTAGAAAAATTGGATTCAGAGTTGTCGCAACATTCCAATATTTATTGTCAAATAATATTTAATTTCGTGCACCTTGCCCAAATTATTCCCAATTTCAAGTAAAATTCACCCAATTTTGTATCGTATAGAAGATTCTAACATATTTTGTTAAGATTGTTTTTAAAAAAAAGAAATCATTTCTCTGTTTGGCTTATACACAAAAATATGAATTGAAAATTAAGTACAAAAATCTTTCCAGCTGAATGAATAAATTATTTTTGTTTTAAATGGATTGTCATAGAATTTTACGCACCATGTACATAATAATATACTGGTGGCAGTTTTGGCCAAAATATACATGATAAAAGATCTATTCTATTATGTTTGAATTATTTTAAAAAAGTATTGTGACCACACTGGTCTTCATAACCTGTTAATCGCAAGGCGAACGGCTGATAGACTTTAGCGTGGTTTGCTTCTCAACTTTTCCCGATATGTACAACTCTCGAGAAAAGGAGTAGCTTGTCTTCTCAACTTTTCTCGATATGTACATCTTTCGAGAAAAGGAGTAGAGCTACCACACCCCTTTATGGTCATCCACCCTGGTTATGTATTCAAGCAACGCTAATGACCTTACGGAATCAATAGCGTCCTTCAGTGCCTAGCCGTTCAGATTTAACTGCAGCAGAAACAGCAAAGCTATCTCTGCTCTAAGCATAAAATACTTGAAGTAAACTTCAGAGGTATCTTATGTCCGAAACGGGTCAACAGCACCGGAACTCCTGGCTTACTAACGATAGGTAGCTGCGTTTTGTTAGAATTTTATTAGCAAGCGCGATAAGTAAGTAACTGCTGACATCTCTGTGGGAGGGGATAGACTATTCAGGTTATCGATAAAGCTTTCTGCCTAGTTGAATTAAAGTACAAATTTCAATAACCTTATTTTCTCGACAGGTGGAAAATATGATTTATTTAATGTTAGTAAAAATATTGAAAGATGTTGAAAAAAATTAAAAATCCTTCAATTCTTCATTCATATTTATTTCTTATAATAATATTTAAATAAATAATAATATCTATCCCTGATTAATTTAATACTGACATAGTTTTTTGTACAATTTTTAAAATTGTTATATTTATATATTCAACACAGTCCAGATTTCGTTCATTAAATGAATTTAGGCTTCCAGGTACTGTTGAGGATCCTCGTCATAAGATAATCTTTTCGTAAGTAGCCTATAACAAAAAAAAATTAATTAGTAACAGACCTGACTAATAAACCGTCTTTCCCGTATTTTTAATTTACTTTAATTTAGATTAATTATAGTAGAGTAATTTTTTGTCTCTTGTCATAACATCGATATGTATACAGAGTGTCCCAATACTTCCAAGAAGATGAGAAATTTCACATAAGGTAAAAATAATTATATAAATGTTGTGCCTCACTTCCGTTACTGCAAAGTTAATGTATTTTTTAAATGTCATGACTGTATGCTTGGTTGCCTATAGCAAGATAATTTAGAAGCTAAAAAATATACTAATAAAATGATCTCACCTCAAGCCATCGGTATATGAACGGAAAAGGGCTCTTTTTGCTGCTACCCCTCTACATACTGGAGCATACAAATGTATTCTAGAAAAAATATGTTCAATTTTAATAAGGCTAAGGATTAAAATGTGGATGAAATATTAAAAGAGAGACAAATATTGGGAAAAGAAAAAGCAGCGGAAATTTTTGTAGGACTTACCTGCAGTCAATTGTTTGTGGTCTGGAAGATATCTCAACTATAGTTACTATGAATATACAGGCAAAGAGTAGAAATTTGCAGGATCTGGAAGATTGTCCTTGGTAGTATTTTTGCTGTAACAAAACATTAATATAGATTTCCTTAAAATAAATTTTAGTCGAGTGTGTTAAAAAGAACATAGACCGCCACTCAAAGAAGCAACAACTACTTCCCTGGCTATACAAAATGGTTACAAAAATATATTAAAAAATGTAATGACATATCCGATTGTCAATTATATCAAAAAATCATCGGTATAATAATTAACAAAACACTCACCATTTTCAACAAATAAGGTCCTAAAAGTTGTTTCACAGCAAACACAAGATCCAATGAGGGATAAAATGAAAATTAACAATATTTCGAAGTGAGACAAATTCAAATTCATCTAGTAAATATATACACGGTAAGTATGCGTCGAGTATGCGCAATAACCAAAATATTCACCAAAAAGGCGTTGTTATAAAATTTAATGGGGTGTGAATTTCTTTCAATTCATATATTAACTTTGCCGTTACTTATAAATATGGGACCGGACACTTATCGGATTTCGAGTTCTTAATAGAATCTTAATAGTTAGAATTGTTCAAGATATCCTATATCAGTAGCGTTCACATTTATAATAAAATAAGAATTTTCAATAAACTATTTTAAGAAAAATATGTATATGTATTATAAATTGCATTTCAAATTTCGCGCTGAAACGTCAATAGTAGTCATATTCCCGCAATATTGCACGTGCAGCTGCAATATTTAGGTTACGCACGCGTACATTGAGCTATATCGATCAGCTGGGGCAATTATATTGCAATAACGTCAAATTAGAAGCATTTTTAACGTCATTAAGTTTAGCAATACAAAACATCGCTATAAGAAAAGTCTTATATTACAGCAGGCATGCCAACGTTGTCTAACCGAGCAAGCTGGAAGATCTGACGTGCTGGTGTTGTCTGGAAGATGATAAAACAGGTGAGAATTAGGTTTATAATGAGCCATATTGTTCGGGAGGGCACACACAGTTTTCATTTTTAACTATAAACGGACATAGTTGGACTTTTTTTGTGTTGTGGAATGGTGGCAGTCTCCTTGATGTAAACAAGGGTTTCCAGTACAACACGTGGCTCTATATGACTTGGTGCTTTTTTATTGATTTGATTGAAAAATACGCATTACATTGTATTTATTATACAGTGCGTCTTCTTAAACCGAGCCTACTTTAAATGGAACACCAAAGTTTTATATTTCCAGATTTTTCAATGATATACAAAAAGAAATTTAAGTCTATTGCTTGATAGGTACTTCCTTGACCTATTTATTAATATGCAATTTGAATGCATTATTTTAGTATACTCTATAGGCTAAAGTTGATTACTTTCTGTTCAGTTCATTACTTTCTGTCCAGAAATTTCTAGTTTAATAAATACGTGCACTCTAAGGCTATTATACAATCTAGCTTCAACACCATACAGACTATCGAATGCTTAATGTAATTTATTCTTATAACGCGCGTGGATTTCGCAAATTGATAATGTCTCTTGTCGGTAAATTAAAAACCGAAATCCGTAATAATTATTAATAATGTCACAGATCTAATATTATGTTTTGTCCCTAGATAGAAACTCGAGTATGAGAAGTTGCATAATATACATGCTGATCAAGTTTATAAACGTCAAAATAATTAAATCATAAACTACCTACCTATAATAATAATGAGGGAAACTAAGATAAGAACCTTCAAAGTATTCACAAAAGTTGTGCATAAAGATCTGTACCAGGGAAGAATAGCGAAAAATAGGCACGAAATATTAAATTTAATTCGAGAAAGTAAATATTACTTGAAACCCATTTTTTCGCAGAAGTAAATTTATTATCGTGGAGGAGTTTTTAAAAAAAAAACAGCCATCTTCTTTATAAAGCTTTAGTTCAGTTTTAAATTTAAATTTTGCCATCTGGAAATTCATGTGTTTATAGGTTATGTTTCAACACATATTTGTCATTTGTCACATGCTTTTTGATTGCATCTTGTTATTATGCTGCAAATATTATTTACCATCCGAAGGTTTCAAACTAATTTGACCTTGAAAGTAGAAAATTGCAGTTCAGGCGTGATCTGGATGTAACGAAACAGCCAATTAAAGCACCCATAAAGAGCACCCATCATTGAAACGTGGAAAACAAGATAAAACTACCTAGGTACATTATGTGAAACAAGTAATCGAGAACAATTGCTCAAGTAGTTTTTGTGACAAACAAAATTAGTAGCGCTAACTATGAAGTTCATAGTTGAGCTTTTTCTAAACTACTCTATAATCTGCAAAATTTAATTCACCCGCCACTGAGGAAGTTTATTCAAGTGATTGCGACATATTGACACATTATTTCGGACCGTTGAGTTCTGTGTTAAGTTTACCAAGAAACATTTGTCGGATGTTATCTGGCTTGGCGTTGTCTCCATATAAATGGATAATTAAAACTAGAAATCTGATTATTTTTTTCACTTGTCAAAATCTGACATTTTGGTGGTTTTAACCAATAGCAATACATTATGCTAGCCAATCAATCGGTATTATACTGATAATTATGCTTCCTCATCGATAAAACCTTGTTTACATCGAAACGTCAAAATTTTACTTTGAATTTGTCATTATTGACAACTAAAAGCGCTTTCAAAAATCCTTTTAAATTGTTGAAAAAAATAATCTTCCCAAATACAACTCGCTCTTCAAATTTTATCACATAATTTTTTATTTTCATCACTCAAACTTGTTTATTTGAGGCAAAAACAAATAAACAAGTTTTCATGGAAAAGAAAAAAATTATCGATAAAATTTGAAGCACTCGTGGCTCGACTCGTGGTATTACCTTTGAAAATTTATTATTCATAAAACTCAAAGATGCAATGCAAGGATTCATTGTTACAATAGAGGAGTTCAGTATAAGGTCAGTAATGGCCAGCAAAAAGTTGCTTTTTCTGACAAGAATGACAGTTTTTCGTTATATTTTTAAATAGGGCGGGCAGTTTATATTTATGTAATTTGAATCGATGACAAATACTTGTTTACTTCTAATGGCATGATTCATAGATAAATTTGAAATCTCGCTTTCAGTGACGAATGAATATTTGAATTGGACGGACGTGTCGCGTGTATATATTCGTAGTTTACGTGAAATATGAATGTATTTTCGAATTTTCGGGATTTCGGGAGTGTATCTGTGTTCGAAATTATATTCGGTAGTGAAACAATGTGTGTTTTCGAAATTTTCGGTAGTGTACTAATGTGTAGTTCCAATTTTTTGTCAAGATTTCCAAGGATTATAATTCAATATATAAGGTGAGTCTTCATTTCATTTTCTGGTAGTTACTAGCACCGAATAAATATCCTACTTCCTCATTTTCTATATATTTTTTTTCAAAATACATTAGTAAACTAAATATGTTGCTGTCTATATTTCAACAATATTTCTTTCATTCTTTACTAGCAATGATTGAATAAAGATTTTTTTGATATTTTGGATCTTTTAGGAATAATTTTAATACAAAAATTGAATTTATTAATTATTTATAAACAAATTGAGTACTTATTAATTTTGAAATAGTTAAAAACGTTCATCAATAGAGTAAAATATAAGCTTTTCGAATCCTTTTAATTATTGTAAAGTAGGGTATTTATTTTATAAACATTTCTTTGATTTATTTTGAAAATTTTTGGATTTTGAAAGACATAGGGTAGCTATACTGTTTCCTATATGATCCCAATACCTCATCCTCTCTTTATTTCTCATTTCTATTACTAGCAATAAATGAATACAGTGTATTTCAAATATTTTGAATCTTTTACGAATGATTTTCATAAAATAATTGAACCGATTCATTATTTATAAACAAATTGAGTACTTATTAATTTTGAAATAGTTAAAAACATTCATCAATAGAGTAAGATATAAGCTTTTCGAATTCTTTTAATTATTGTAAAGTAGGGTATTTATTTTATAAATATTTCTTTGATTTATTTTAAAAATTTTTGGTTTTTCAAAGACATAGGGTAGCTATACTGTTACTTATATGATCCCAATACCTCATCCTCTTTTTATTTACCACTACTACCACTAGCAATAATTGAATACAGTGTATTTAAAATATTTGGAATTATTTTTATAATTTTTAACAGGTTCATAATGTGTTTAAAACATTTATCAATAGAAGACTTAAAAATTAAATACTGCATGTAAATTATTGCTCACTGCTACATTTTCCAAATTATTATTAGTGCTTTATTATTATCTTTTTTTTCCAAAAGGCATAGGTTAGAATCCATACCTTCTTGTAAGTATATAATAGAAAATTTAAATATTTTATTGATATTTGATATACAGTTTTGATAATTAAATTGTTAGTAAACCAAGCTTCAGGAAGATCTGTAAGCCGGTGGAGAATATTTTTCGTCGGTTTTAAAATTGTTAACCGATTGATTGTATTTTCTACTGGCTGGGGTCGTCTTCCAGCCATGGGGGGACAAATACCATCTACAAGAGGTATGCTATTCTCCATTTTTCTAACTTTTGTCCTCCCTCTCCCTCTCTTTTATACAAGCTGGTTATTTTTCTAAAGACATAGGTAAGCTATGTCGTTCCTAATTTTTGTAAATATTGTCCTCCCTTTCTTTTATACAAGTTGGATATTTTTCTAAAGACATAGGTAAGCTATGTCGTTCCTAATTTTTCTAAATATTGTCCTCCCTTTCTTTTATACAAGTTGGATATTTTTCTAAAGACATAGGTAAGCTATGTCGTTCCTAATTTTTCTAAATATTGTCCTCCCTTTCTTTTATACAAGTTGGATATTTTTCTAAAGGCATAGGTAAGCTATGTCGTTCCTAATTTTTCTAAATATTGTCCTCCCTTTCTTTTATACAAGTTGGATATTTTTCTAAAGGCATAGGTAAGCTATGTCGTTCCTAATTTTTCTAAATATTGTCCTCCCTTTCTTTTATACAAGTTGGATATTTTTCTAAAGACATAGGTAAGCTATGTCGTTCCTAATATTTCTAAATGGGTATTGTCCTCCCCGTAGATGCCTAAGTTACATGTGAAATAGCTACTTGATAGTCCTATCTCTCTTTTACCAGCTGGGTATTTTTTTCAAAAGACATAGGTAAGCTATGTCGTTTCCCATTTTTCTAAATAATGTGTTCTCTTCCTTTTATGAGTTGGTTATTCTTTCCAAAGACGTAGGTAAGCTATGTCGTTCCTCAATTTTCTAAATATTTATCTATTAAGTACGTCACATATAAAAACTTGGTGGTTTGCGCTTGACTTTTTCCTGCACGGATACACGTACCACACTGTGGTATAGTGCTCGTTCCTAGGTTGTCGGTAAGTTCCTGTTTGCAAAGCGGGCAGTCAACCCGACGGGGCGAGTGCGCTTATGTGTTCCGTTTGTCGAATGGGTATGGTTTGGGATGACAAGTTGGGGAAATAGTTGCTCGTTGAAGCCTAAGTTACATATGTGAAATAGTTACTTGATAGTCATATCTCTCTTTTACCAGCTGGTTATTTATTTCAAAAGACATAGGTAAGCTATGTCGTTCCTAATTTCCTAATTTTTCTAACTATTGTCCTCCCTTTCTTTTACAAGCTGGATATTTTTCTAAAGACATAGGTAAGCTATGTCGTTCCTAATTTTTCTAAATATTGTCCTCCCTTTCTTTTATACAAGTTGGATATTTTTCTAAAGACATAGGTAAGCTATGTCGTTCCTAATTTTTCTAAATATTGTCCTCCCTTTCTTTTATACAAGTTGGATATTTTTCTAAAGACATAGGTAAGCTATGTCGTTCCTAATTTTTCTAAATATTGTCCTCCCTTTCTTTTATACAAGTTGGATATTTTTCTAAAGACATAGGTAAGCTATGTCGTTCCTAATATTTCTAAATGGGTATTGTCCTCCCCGTAGATGCCTAAGTTACATGTGAAATAGCTACTTGATAGTCCTATCTCTCTTTTACCAGCTGGGTATTTTTTTCAAAAGACATAGGTAAGCTATGTCGTTTCCCATTTTTCTAAATAATGTGTTCTCTTCCTTTTATGAGTTGGTTATTCTTTCCAAAGACGTAGGTAAGCTATGTCGTTCCTCAATTTTCTAAATATTTATCTATTAAGTACGTCACATATAAAAACTTGGTGGTTTGCGCTTGACTTTTTCCTGCACGGATACACGTACCACACTGTGGTATAGTGCTCGTTCCTAGGTTGTCGGTAAGTTCCTGTTTGCAAAGCGGGCAGTCAACCCGACGGGGCGAGTGCGCTTATGTGTTCCGTTTGTCGAATGGGTATGGTTTGGGATGACAAGTTGGGGAAATAGTTGCTCGTTGAAGCCTAAGTTACATATGTGAAATAGTTACTTGATAGTCATATCTCTCTTTTACCAGCTGGTTATTTATTTCAAAAGACATAGGTAAGCTATGTCGTTCCTAATTTCCTAATTTTTCTAACTATTGTCCTCCCTTTCTTTTACAAGCTGGATATTTTTCTAAAGACATAGGTAAGCTATGTCGTTCCTAATTTTTCTAAATATTGTCCTCCCTTTCTTTTATACAAGTTGGATATTTTTCTAAAGACATAGGTAAGCTATGTCGTTCCTAATTTTTCTAAATATTGTCCTCCCTTTCTTTTATACAAGTTGGATATTTTTCTAAAGACATAGGTAAGCTATGTCGTTCCTAATTTTTCTAAATATTGTCCTCCCTTTCTTTTATACAAGTTGGATATTTTTCTAAAGACATAGGTAAGCTATGTCGTTCCTAATATTTCTAAATGGGTATTGTCCTCCCCGTAGATGCCTAAGTTACATGTGAAATAGCTACTTGATAGTCCTATCTCTCTTTTACCAGCTGGGTATTTTTTTCAAAAGACATAGGTAAGCTATGTCGTTTCCCATTTTTCTAAATAATGTGTTCTCTTCCTTTTATGAGTTGGTTATTCTTTCCAAAGACGTAGGTAAGCTATGTCGTTCCTCAATTTTCTAAATATTTATCTATTAAGTACGTCACATATAAAAACTTGGTGGTTTGCGCTTGACTTTTTCCTGCACGGATACACGTACCACACTGTGGTATAGTGCTCGTTCCTAGGTTGTCGGTAAGTTCCTGTTTGCAAAGCGGGCAGTCAACCCGACGGGGCGAGTGCGCTTATGTGTTCCGTTTGTCGAATGGGTATGGTTTGGGATGACAAGTTGGGGAAATAGTTGCTCGTTGAAGCCTAAGTTACATATGTGAAATAGTTACTTGATAGTCATATCTCTCTTTTACCAGCTGGTTATTTATTTCAAAAGACATAGGTAAGCTATGTCGTTCCTAATTTCCTAATTTTTCTAACTATTGTCCTCCCTTTCTTTTACAAGCTGGATATTTTTCTAAAGACATAGGTAAGCTATGTCGTTCCTAATTTTTCTAAATATTGTCCTCCCTTTCTTTTATACAAGTTGGATATTTTTCTAAAGACATAGGTAAGCTATGTCGTTCCTAATTTTTCTAAATATTGTCCTCCCTTTCTTTTATACAAGTTGGATATTTTTCTAAAGACATAGGTAAGCTATGTCGTTCCTAATTTTTCTAAATATTGTCCTCCCTTTCTTTTATACAAGTTGGATATTTTTCTAAAGACATAGGTAAGCTATGTCGTTCCTAATATTTCTAAATGGGTATTGTCCTCCCCGTAGATGCCTAAGTTACATGTGAAATAGCTACTTGATAGTCCTATCTCTCTTTTACCAGCTGGGTATTTTTTTCAAAAGACATAGGTAAGCTATGTCGTTTCCCATTTTTCTAAATAATGTGTTCTCTTCCTTTTATGAGTTGGTTATTCTTTCCAAAGACGTAGGTAAGCTATGTCGTTCCTCAATTTTCTAAATATTTATCTATTAAGTACGTCACATATAAAAACTTGGTGGTTTGCGCTTGACTTTTTCCTGCACGGATACACGTACCACACTGTGGTATAGTGCTCGTTCCTAGGTTGTCGGTAAGTTCCTGTTTGCAAAGCGGGCAGTCAACCCGACGGGGCGAGTGTGCTTATGTGTTCCGTTTGTCGAATGGGTATGGTTTGGGATGACAAGTTGGGGAAATAGTTGCTCGTTGAAGCCTAAGTTACATATGTGAAATAGTTACTTGATAGTCATATCTCTCTTTTACCAGCTGGTTATTTATTTCAAAAGACATAGGTAAGCTATGTCGTTCCTAATTTCCTAATTTTTCTAACTATTGTCCTCCCTTTCTTTTATAAGCTGGATATTTTTCTAAAGACATAGGTAAGCTATGTCGTTCCTAATTTTTCTAAATATTGTCCTCCCTTTCTTTTATACAAGTTGGATATTTTTCTAAAGACATAGGTAAGCTATGTCGTTCCTAATTTTTCTAAATATTGTCCTCCCTTTCTTTTATACAAGTTGGATATTTTTCTAAAGGCATAGGTAAGCTATGTCGTTCCTAATTTTTCTAAATATTGTCCTCCCTTTCTTTTATACAAGTTGGATATTTTTCTAAAGGCATAGGTAAGCTATGTCGTTCCTAATTTTTCTAAATATTGTCCTCCCTTTCTTTTATACAAGTTGGATATTTTTCTAAAGGCATAGGTAAGCTATGTCGTTCCTAATTTTTCTAAATATTGTCCTCCCTTTCTTTTATACAAGTTGGATATTTTTCTAAAGACATAGGTAAGCTATGTCGTTCCTAATATTTCTAAATGGGTATTGTCCTCCCCGTAGATGCCTAAGTTACATGTGAAATAGCTACTTGATAGTCCTATCTCTCTTTTACCAGCTGGTTATTTTTTTCAAAAGACATAGGTAAGCTATGTCGTTTCCCATTTTTCTAAATAATGTGTTCTCTTCCTTTTATGAGTTGGTTATTCTTTCCAAAGACGTAGGTAAGCTATGTCGTTCCTCAATTTTCTAAATATTTATCTATTAAGTACGTCACATATAAAAACTTGGTGGTTTGCGCTTGACTTTTTCCTGCACGGATACACGTACCACACTGTGGTATAGTGCTCGTTCCTAGGTTGTCGGTAAGTTCCTGTTTGCAAAGCGGGCAGTCAACCCGACGGGGCGAGTGCGCTTATGTGTTCCGTTTGTCGAATGGGTATGGTTTGGGATGACAAGTTGGGGAAATAGTTGCTCGTTGAAGCCTAAGTTACATATGTGAAATAGTTACTTGATAGTCATATCTCTCTTTTACCAGCTGGTTATTTATTTCAAAAGACATAGGTAAGCTATGTCGTTCCTAATTTCCTAATTTTTCTAACTATTGTCCTCCCTTTCTTTTACAAGCTGGATATTTTTCTAAAGACATAGGTAAGCTATGTCGTTCCTAATTTTTCTAAATATTGTCCTCCCTTTCTTTTATACAAGTTGGATATTTTTCTAAAGACATAGGTAAGCTATGTCGTTCCTAATTTTTCTAAATATTGTCCTCCCTTTCTTTTATACAAGTTGGATATTTTTCCAAAGAGATAGGTAAGCTATGTCGTTCCTAATTTTTCTTAATAGGTATTGTCCTCCCTTTTTTTACAAGCTAGATATTTTTCTAAAGACATAGGTAAGCTATGTCGTTCCTCAATTCTCTGAATATTGTCAACGCTTCCTTTTCAACACACTAACACTCTCTTACAGGCTCCATAGATTTCATCGAATTGTTAAAGAAATTTTTTAATTTTGTTTGATTTTCTGTTTTAGGAATTTTTGTAGGGATATACTCATTAGGAATATAGGTATCGATATATTCAAACTTAGTGAAGTAGGTAATCTTTGCATGTTTATTTTCTTAACTGCATTGGGTTTAATATTTGCATGCTCAAGCTTGAGTGTAGTAGGGGTTGGTAAAGTGGTTGTGATATTCAAAAATATTTTTGTACTGTGTATTTTGTGTTTAATATTTTTTGTAAAAAATGTTGCAAAAAATGTATGTAAATATTTATATGTAATTGTTGAGTCTGTATTTTGTATTTTGTTCCTTTTTGTATATTTGTATTATTGCACTTTGCTAGTAAAGACAAACTTTCTAGCAGGGTGCATCCGGTAGAAAATATCCTGTAAGCCGGTGGGGAATATTTTCTGTCGGTCGTATCTTTTCTGACCGATTGATTTTATTTTTTACTGGCTGGGATTATCTTCCAGTCTTGAAAATAAAAATAAGCGAACACAAAAAGTCATCACCAGGTATTCTTCATACAATTTTAAATATAGTGCCTTGAAATTGTTTATGAACCAAAATTATTTTATTACAAAAAATGATATAATAATATTCTTTCTTCAGGTTATGACTTCAGTTCAGTGCAATGGTAAAAAGCTAAATCATATTGATGTGGAAATGGAACAAAACAAATATAAGACATTGAACACCATCAATTATATCTACTCCATTATAATAATATGAATACACTAGACGACAGTATAAATAGAATAATAGAAAAAAATATTCTAATATTACTCTTCAAAGAGTATTAATTATTCTCTGCTCTTTTCACGTTGCATGTTTTTTATCATTGCGAACATCTGTATTGATTTATTAAAATAATGAATACATCCCCGAAGCGTATATCTTGAAATTTAAAATGACTTTTTAGCTGAATACCCAAAATATCGGTGGCCAAAATGTCACCAATTTTTTCATTTTGTCTATGGTATTTTGCAATTTGCACCAAATTAGCAATATTCACACCATTATATTATATTTCTCTATGACTCACACTCAAGATCGACTTTTTATCACTAGATCCCTTTCCCAATTGTAGAAAATAGTCAAAATTTCCAATTTACAAACGTATTGAGGTTTTTAAATTCGACCATAAACTAGTTTAGTTTATTGGCTTCATGTTTAGTTCGATGGTTCTAGAAATACCATTGTTCATTGCTGTCATCAGTGTCATCTGTCCTTGCCATTTTTATTTCGTTGTTGTTCGTTGTTCTTCGATCGCCATTATAACGACTATTACGCTAGTTACACGAAATAAATAGAGAATTGAATGTTACAAAAAATATATTGACATTCGATACTATTTTTTTTACAAATCGTAAGTATATTCAACGAATTTTACAAGCTAGTTATAAGAGTAATAAAAAAAAAGAAACGAATAAAAATTGTTGACATTTTTCCAATACTGTTTCAGATGCCAAATATTAAATTGCAATCCTCCGATGGCGAGACTTTCGAAGTCGATGTAGAAATCGCGAAATGCTCAGTTACAATAAAGACCATGTTAGAAGACTTGGGAATGGATGATGAGGAAGAAGAAATAGTTCCATTGCCAAATGTAAATTCTGCTATACTTAGAAAAGTTATTCAGTGGGCAACTTACCACAAAGACGATCCTCCACCACCAGAGGACGATGATAACAAAGAGAAAAGAACTGATGATATTTCTTCATGGGATGCTGATTTCTTGAAAGTTGACCAAGGTACCCTTTTCGAACTCATTTTAGCTGCTAACTACCTTGACATTAAAGGATTGCTAGATGTCACTTGTAAAACCGTTGCTAACATGATCAAGGGCAAAGCTCCAGAAGAAATTCGAAAGACCTTTAATATCAAAAACGATTTCACAGCTTCAGAAGAAGAACAAGTCAGAAAGGAAAATGAATGGTGTGAGGAAAAGTAATTTATTTATTGTTTGCGATATTTAATGTGGATGTTTCAATATTATATTAAAGAAATTCTTCAAATATTATTTGGATCCTGATGCTGGTTTTGTTCAGTTCTTAATAATTCAAATACTAGTGTGACCATTTCACCATTAAGCAGTGTATTAAAATTAAATAGTGTTTTGATAAAATAAAAATTGTTTTATTCTCCTTGTTTGTATGTTGTATTTGTTCATATATTAACATTAAATGAAGGTTATTATTCACAAAAATATTGAAAATGTCCTGTCTCACTTTAGCTACATACTTTTCCTGGGATATCTGCAAATATGGATAACTCAAGGTCCAAGTACTTACAGAAAATACATTTCTGTTACAATTAATGTCCATTTAATAATCTGGAGGAGTAATTTGAAAAACCTTACACCACTAAAAGTTACCAGATTAGTTACTAAAGGGTGTGTCCTGAAAAAGTAGTAAACAGTCGTGTTCCAAATGAATTAAATATGCCTTGATTGATGAAGAAATCAATTACCCATAGCCATAAGTCAATTTCTCGTCTGTTCAGTAGATTATTTAGATGTTTATTAGATATAAGTTGAATGTATTTGATTTTTGACGGTCCTAAATGACCTTAGATTTTTTTACCGGACTAAGCGAAGAGCTGGTACTCAAAGTAAAAGGATCATTATTAGCTGTCATACATGTCAATACTAGACGGTGTTGTGTGAAACTTGACGGAATCTGACCAATCAGAGATCTACAGAATTGCCAACTTAAATTCAAAATACTTCTGGTTTTTAAATGTGGCAATTCAAGATGTAACCATACCATCAGAGACCCTCCCTTTATATAAAAAAAGGTGTTGGTTAAATATATTGTTAAATAAAAAACAAACTTTTATAAATGAAAGCCTAATAATTTATTTAATGTTAACAAAAAAATCTGACTTTTAGTAATTATATCTAAAGTAAATTAATGGGTTGATTGAGAAAATACAAAAAAATTTTAATCTTCAGTCCATTCGAATGGTTCTGGAGGTTCGGGTTCTTTCTCGTCCTCGCCTTTAGGGCCGAATGCTGAAAATAAAGAATATGTAAGTAAAAAGTTGAAGTAGGATTTTTACGATAAAAAGACGATGATGTCATTTACCAACCGTAAATACGATTTATCCCCAACAGTCAGGGCAATTCACAGCTGACAGGTTGGCAAACCTTTAAGACGTCAGATCAACTGGTAAAATTTCCCTTTTTTCCCAGTTTGTTTTGACGTTTATTGACATTCGATCATCGTCTAATATTTACAAGTTTTTTTGGTGTTTCTAAATGAATTGTACCTTTAAGATTGAAAAAACAGGCAAAATTATTTAGGCAAATCTGCAGTATGTAGTTAATAAAATGCCGAAGCAGCTGAACAGTAAATGTCAAAAGATGGTAACATCTTTGTTAAACTATTTTAAACGGGAATGCCGAAATGAGCCAAATGGGGCCCGCTTACTGCTGTAAGAGAAGTAAGTAATAATATTCGCTATTGGTATTCATTATTATTAATATTATTGTTACATATTTAAATGTTAATGTCAATCTAACTCATAATTAAAAAATTTGCATGTTGCACTTTGTATAAATAGGACAGTTTCTCTGGGAAAAACAATGTTACATTTTTATTTGTATACAAGACTTATCAACAGTTTAATAATTAAATATATATTAAAAACATACCTGCTACGGGTTCGACTAATTCCTCTTCGCCAGATTTCAAATTTCTGACCATAACAATGCCTCCAATAGAAACATCCTTCATTGCAACATGCTGATTACTATCATTAAGCGAAATAACTTTCAACTGCTGTCTCATTACTCTCGCCGGGTTCTGTAATATTTCAAAAGCCGGTTCTGGTTCTTTCTTTTTCTCTTCTTTTTTCTCTTCTGCTGTAGAAGTACCCGCTTTTTTATCATCAGTTTTCTTCTCTTTATCATCAGGTTTCTTTTCTTTGTCATCTGCTTTCTTATCTTTGTCATCTACTTTCTTTTCATCTTTTTTCTCTTCAGACTTTTTCTCTTTTTCATCCTTTTCCCCTGTCTTTTTATCGTCCTTTTCTTCGTCCACTTCCATTTTTTCATCTCGATGCTTTCTTTCGTGATCTCTTCTTCTTTGTCTGGCTGCTATACTCAAAACAGCTGTGGTTACTTTTTCTCTTTCTTCGCGTTTCTTTTCTTCCATTGGAGCTGGATAAGCGTACAAACTAGGTTTGGCATTGGACTTGAAATCTAATTTGGGCATCTTCAACTGGGTATTAAGACCAATAACGCACGTCGGAGTAAACGCCAACGCCAAGCAATGAGACAGCGGGAACCAATACCAATACTGCGTAAAAACTAGAGTCCCCACTACTGCCAACATATTAGTATGACCGGTTCTCGATTGCAGGGACAAAGTTACGTTCCTTCCTCCAGCATCAATAATACCTTGAGCTAAAATCGCTCCAAATTTAGCCATTACATCTTCGTGTTTATTGGAAATAACTTGAGCGTATGTTTGCCTGAAGAACGTTACTTTTGGACAAGTTTGTTCAGTTTGTTGTATTAAAATCATTGCAGAGGCAATCAATGCACCTTGTCTAACAAAATTAACAGGGTCAAACATAACCATCGGTTCGAGAAGAGCTATAGCTTCGCGTTGACCAGTTCCAGCACAAGCAATTCCAAGAGCCATGGCAGCACCGTAACGCACATGAGGATTGTAACTTTCAGCTAACAAAGATACTACACTTGGACATTGTTCGGGAGTTCGGAACAGCAAAAAGCCCAAAGCTGTTACAGCAGCTCTTCTAACGTCATCGTTTACATCTGATACAGCTACGTGAAGTAACTTTCTAATTGCTTGGTTATGTCCGGTGCCACAATATGCCATACCTAATGTGTACATGCCGGATCTTCTTAAAATTGGGTCTTTATCGGAAGTGAGCTGTTGTATTAATGTATCGGCCTCTTCTAAACGACCATACATTGTGAAACTAATACCTACAGCTAAACCTCGAAGGATCTTTTCATGCTGACTTTCTTGGGCGTATGCTACCATGTCCATGATTGTTGTTGAGTTACTGGAACCCAACATTACCATGCCCATTGCGATACCAGCTGCTTCACCTGTGTTAGCATCATCTTGGTATAAATTGAACTTTAATTGCTCGTAGACATCTTGTCTATAAAATATAAAATAAAATAGGTTACAAGAAAAAATTCAAATTTGCTCACTTACCTTTGAGTACCCATTGCAGCTAAACCAAGTCCAAGGCATCCTCCGTGCCTAACCATCTCATTTTGGGCATCCTTAAGCTGTCCTAACAAATAGTCTATTATGTTTGCACCATGGTTAGCATGAATCAGACCAAGAGCATAAAGACCTCCTCCTTCAGAGTAACCAGAACTAGGGCCTACTTCTTTTGGAAGATAACTTTGCATAAGGGTAAGAGCTTCCTGTTCATGACCTCTATGTATAACACCCAAAGAAGCTGTGGCAGTTAATTTAGCCCAATTAGTAGCTCTAGCTAACCATTCCAAATTATCTCTTAAGAATTGGTCACTTGTGGTACCACTGTGCATAAATGCATTTGCAATAACTGTAGCTGTATGACAAATACTAACTCTAACAGTTTCCTTCGTTTGTTTGAGTATCAGTAAATCTGCATGATTTGATCTAATGAGAAATTGTAAATGTAGTTCAATAGAAACCTCTCCGGCAAGAATTGTATGGAGTTTTTCAATTCTTTTTTGATGCTCTTTGTCAGAATCAGATAGACTTTCAAGAGATTTTTCTTCTTTAACTTCAACATTAGTTGAACTAGCTGCTTCCCCAGCCTCGCTAGATACAGCAACCTCAGTTTCATTGGTTTTAGACTTTGCTTTTTCCTCTAGCAATGATGGTATTGGAGCTGTAGCTCTTAAAGCAGTCAGTACTCTTTCCAGAAATTGCTGAGTGGCTGACTCATATAAATCAAAAGCAATTTGGTATGCCATAAGTTCACTTTCTTCTTTACCAGATACTAATTTATCTAAAATTTCAGCTACAGAAAGAGGGTCATCCAAAAATATTAGACACTGGCACATATTTACATAATCAGGTGTAGTTAATCCTCTGTAGAGTCCAACAAGTGATCTTAATACAGTATTTCTGAATGCACGATTTTGAATTAGGCTCATAGCCACCTGAAAAGCATAAGTTAACATGCTACCAATATCATCTGATTGGGTTATGGATGATTCAAAGATATCCATTCTTCTCGTTTCTAAAGCAAGTCCTAAGGCTTGGCGATATTGACCATCATCAAGACAACGCTGAAACATTCTATTAACAATAGCTTCGAGTCTGGCATCTATTGGCTTAGCATCTAGATTGCCTTCAGCTAAAGCAATACGCTGTTGAGTATAATAATCGATACATTTTGCTAGAGTTGTTTCTACATATTCGCTTCTGGCATTGACATCAAACAAATCGCCAGCTCCAAGAGCGTATGTAAGAGAATCTTCAAATGCACCTAAGTGATAATATACTTTACTTGCTACTAATGCTGCTAGTTGGTGTTGTTGAAATACTTTGTCTTCGTGCAAAATTTCTATCTTCTCGATAGCTTCTGAAATTTCAGGCCAAAATTCACCCACTATAGAATCCAATTTCTTCAATGCAAACACTTTTAATTCTGATCGCGGTTCATCCAAGAGGGAAATTATTCCCGCTGCAGAAGTAATATTCATTTTACAGACTTTGTATTCCGAAAAATAAAATTTTTTAAACTATCACGTCGGAAAAAACACAGTCATCTAAGGCAAGTTCTGACGTTGAATATTTTAAAAAGTCAACCACCGAACTATCGATGGAAATTTAAAGTATGACGTCATAGTATAGACCTTGCTTAAAACAATTTAGTATTAGAATATATTTTGTAATTACCTAATTTAAAGGATAAATAAAAACATTACAACTTCATAAGCATAAAAATGGAATAAAAAAAAAAGTTCTTTATGAACGCGCTTTATATGACATAATTGACCTATTAAATGACGAATGACGTACGTAAATAAATAAAATTGACAATATGCATCAAATATCCAACCTGGATGTGAATTTCATTTAAATCCAATTTAAACACAAATGATAAGTCAAGGTAGTTAAAAGTATAAATTATTTTTGCAAAAATTAAATTAAAATGAATGACTCGAATGCAAGCAATGATGAAGCAAACGATGTAGAAAATCTCCAACCTACAAAATCACCTTCCGAAAGAGATTTAAACATTAACAATTTGATAGATATTTGTAAAAATAATGGAGATTATTTCTCAAGAGACAGCACAGAAAATGGCCAAAGACTTTATTTATCGTTCCTGGCAATGATTGATACTATGGAAAGAGCAAAACCGAAAATACTTAGTATATCAAGTGAAATGCACCATTTTGATTTCGATGAAAATACTCCAGGAAATGGATATAGAAGTTTTATGATCGTACTTGATTTAGCCATACAGATGGCTATCAATGCCTCAGAAAAAGTGTTACAAAAAAGAGATAGCACATTTTTTCGTAAGACTTCAATAACCAAGTAAGTTTTAAAACTTTCAAGTTGTCTGTGCCAGTTTTGGTACTACTTTTACATATATTTTACTTGATTCCAGAGATATAGAATCATGTTCTCATTTACTAAATAGTTTAGATGGTTGTTTGACACAACTTCAAACCATTATGTCTTGGTGTACAAGAGGCAATCTTTTTGTCAGAGATGATTGTCCCATGGATGAGTTATTTTCTCAGTATGTGGAAATCAATCAACACTGTTTTTATGGAAGAAATTTAGGATTTCAGGTAAGTTAAATGAATAATATTCATTGGTATTTTGATTTTAAATTAACTCAACTTGTTTGTTAACTTTTTAATTTGACCTTTTGTTTTAAAAAACAATGGTCAAGTTCAGTTTAAAAAATTTGCATCATTTTTGAATTTGATTTAATTGAAAATTAGTGAGTTACAACAAATATCTTATATCCACTATTAAAAACTAACTTCTGCTTGAAAAAAACTCAGGAAATTTCTGATTCTCCATTCTCTGATTATAACTGGTGACAGCTTTAGTAGCTGATTTAGTAATTGATTTCTGTTATGCATAGAGTATGTACAAAAATAAATCAATATGTATACTTGATTTACTTGACCTTTGAGGTGATGTTATTTCGAACATTGTTTTTACTATTAACATTTTATTTACGAATAACCTTGACAGTTTTTGTTTGCTTGTGGAAATTACTAAATGCATCTATATAACAAAGATTTAAAAAAATCTTATCTGGACAAATATTTGTTTTTCCAATCATTCAATACATAAATCATTTCTAAATAAGTAATCAATAACTGAACATTACACCCAACATTAAAACAGACATAATAATTAAGGAAGCATGGACCTTATGAAAATTTTAATAGCCTCATAACTAATAAGAATCCACCACTTGAATCTAATGATTATAAGATACTTAAAGGATATGTTTGAGCCAAAATCTGCCAACATTTATTACCCTCAGCAAGCAGCAGAAGCCTGAAATTTCTTTAAAATAGCATTTTGTTTCAGTATTGTGACTCCATTAATAATGTAATACAATTCATCGCATTATCAATGACTTTGTTTTCAGAAGTATATTACAGTCAAGGTAAATATAGATATAAAAATATCCGCTGTATATATGAATATATTTATTTACTAGGTTCTTTGTTGAGTAAAGCAACAAATTCAGTAGTTTCCACCACAAAGTTCATCACCGATCCTGAACAAAGGGCTAAGCGAATTGTAAATATTGCTCAATATGCCGAAGTTGATTTTTGCAAAGCGTTCTGGTTTCTTTCCGAGACAGAACTCATGAACCAGCTGCCTTTGATAGTATCACCAAGTGTGGCTATTTCTAAAGTTATTCAAATACCTCCTGAACCTATAATGATAGAAACCTTAGATGGTGGATTTTATGAAGTACCTGTGCCTTCTTCTTTTATCGGTAAGTTTTGACGTGGAATTTATTAATTTAATTGTTTATATGCATTGCTTGCAGGTAGAAAATCGGTACAGGTTAGATTAATAAGCCATAAAATTCGAGAAGGAATGTTGGGCACGAAAAATAAGAAGCCGATGGATCCTCCTTCCAAAGGTCTGTTGATTCATTGCCATGGAGGAGGGTTTGTTGCTCAATCATCGAAATCCCACGATGGATATTTGAGAGATTGGGCAAAGCAGCTAGACGTTCCTATACTTTGCATTGATTACAGTTTAGCTCCTGAAGCACCATTCCCGAGGGCGCTGGAAGAAATTTTGTTTGCTTACTGCTGGGCCAAGAAGCACCATGAGTTTTTGGGAAGTACAGGTAAGGAAAAATAAATTAAGAAGTTTGATTAAAAATAATTTAAATTTTTTTAAGGTGAGGTAATAGTTGGTGCAGGCGATTCAGCAGGAGCAAATTTATTGCTCAGTACTACACTAAAATGTATTAAAACCAACATTCCTACAATGTCCGGTATATTTGTTGCCTACGTACCTACTTTAGTGCATTACATACCATCACCAGCTCGACTTCTTTGTATGATGGATCCACTAATACCTTTGGGATTTCTAATGAGATGCTTAAAAGGTAATAATTTCAACTTTAACTTATCTGTTTTATTATCTCTATTTAATTTTATTTATAGCGTATGCTTGTCCAGATCCCCATATGCAACAAACTTGCAGCAACAATAATAACGTAGATACGGAAAGCTTTGAAGAAATTACAGAGTCTGATGTTATGGAATTGCAAGCACACAAATCTCCAACTTCGGAAAATTCTGATACTTTAACTTACGAATCGTTGGCATCCAATGAAATTAACGTTTCCGACAGTGTTTCTAGTCATAAATCTGGACCCTTGATGAATGAAATTCTAGAGAGATTTGCTAAAGGTAGTTATACAAGATAGTGGACGATATTATCTGTTATTTTGTTGTTTTTAGATCAACGTATTTCTGACGATAACAGCTCGGATCAAGCGAAAGCTTCGAGTAGTCCATCGTTCACCAACGCAGCCAATTCATTTCAAACGAGAGTCACCAATTTCATGTCAAGCTTAAGAGATTCCTTTTCGAAGTATTTAGGTAGATATAAATATAAAAAATAATCTATTTATTACAGCATTGACAAGTAAATTGAAGTTTGACTTATGAATAATGACAAATGGCAGTTGACAACTGCTTAACTGTCACTAAATGCATTTTTTAGAATATGGTCCGTATATGGACGGTTAGGCGGTTGACGGCTACTCACTTCAGTGACCTAAGATAATATACGGATCATACGCGTATATTTGATTTTATCCCTACGCCATTCATAACAAAATATTTCAATGATCTAGATTCAGTTGTAGGTGAAAGAGTTGTTAGTGATGCTGAAAAATTGTTGGATTTGGATACGCCGCCACAGGTTAATCTTATGGAGAGATTTTCTTTTGACGTACCCAGAGATCCCTACTTGAGTCCCATTTTTGCTACCGACGAAGATTTGAAAAAATTTCCGCCTACGAAAGTTTTGGTAAGTCAGAAAGCTGTATGCAAACATAAACATTTACAATTGAAGGTGTGAATAGAGGAGTTCAGTCTAATGACTATTCAGCTGAAAAGTCATTTTAAATTTCAAGATTTACGCTTCGGTTGTGTATTCATTATTTTTTATTTTAATAAAGCAATATAGATGTTCGCAATGAATGATAAAAAAAACATGCAAAATCTTATGTTTTAAACAGTAAATCTTAACTGTCATTCATGTCAGAAAAACCCACTTTTTGTTGGCCACACTGACCTTAGGCTCTGGCTCTATTTGACATAACCTAAGGTTATGCGAGGTTAATTTGTTGTCTTGTTTTTAACGAATTTTTAGATTAAAAGTTTGTTTATTGTTAAAATCAGTTCTTGTAAGGAATAATCTAACTTTTTATTCCCTTCGACATTGGTAAGTGCATATGTCAAACTTGATGTTTTCCTTTTCAGAGTGTCGAAATGGATCCTGTTCTTGATGACTGTATAATGTTTGCCAAAAGGCTAAAAACTGTGGGAAACGATGTAACTTTGGACATTTTAAGTGGATTGCCCCATGGATTTTTGAATTTTTCATTGGTAAGTCAAAGATTCCGTTTTCTCTACCAAGTTATTATGTCAATTATCAAAAGTTATAAAAAATGTTAATAATTGAATGGAAATAGGATCTTTATCAATAAGAATTGAACAAAAATAACATAAATTAGGAACATTTTATTCGATCACTTGGTACTTCTTTAGAATTTTCTTTCCAGTTTTCGAAAGAAGCTTATGAAGGATCCAAAGTATGCATCAAACGAATCGACGAACTTTTAAATCGAACACAACAAAATTAGACAATACTGTAAATGGAATTTAAAAAAAAAATAATAATAATAATTTATAGATCTGTCTCCATAACGGAAAAGTATTATTCTGTAGGTATTAATACTCGCGATTAATATTTATTTATGTAGCTAATTTGTCAGATAAAAATAAGTTGTTATTTTTATACTGTAGCTATTCGAACTTATAGGTATAGTTACTATAATTATTTAAAACGTTGTATGTTGAACAAATATGGCTGGCTGCTTATGTCAATGGAACGAGCTTAAAGTTTATGCTTTAAATAGAAATATTTATACAGAATGATCTATCAGTAAGTGTAACTTTTTACACAGAACATCCCGAGCTTCAAACATGTCAAAATCTAAAAATGTATTGTTCTCTTACTGTGTCATATTCTATTCTAGTGATTTGGTTCTCTAGCTGTTGAATATTACTCTCAATTTTCAACCAATTCTAATAATTTGTTGACAGATTGTAGGAAATTCATTAACAGCACATAAATATCGTCAAAATATAATTTTAATCCGTTGAAAATAGGCGAAATTTTAAGTATTTTGATCCATATGATATATATATAAAAGGTTGTGAAGATTTTTGGTTGTTTTGTTTATTAAAATTATGTATAGTGACTGCAAAAAACAACATTCATATTGACTTAAGCTTTATAATTCAAATCTTTTATAACAGGACATGTCAAAAAAGTTTTCATTGAAAATCCTGTATTATAAATACATCACGTTTTGATTTTCATTTGTCAACTGTCGAATATTTGCTTTTGATTGAATTGAATCCAGTGGTATCTTTACAATGCCCTATAATCTATATTGATAACTGGTACATACCTAATTATTTTATACCTTTTATTACATTAACTGCATCCTTTCTATCCTTTTCCTTGAAAAAGTTTTTATTTATTGATATCAAATGGAAGATGCCTATGATGGTGTTAGTTTGAGTCTCATAAGATATTATTTTCAATATATTGAAGGTAACTATTGAATCAAGTGCATGATAAACATTAGTGTCTTAAAATTGAAATATTCTCGAATTTGCGTAACATTTGAGGCGTTGTTAAATCTTGAATGTGGAAAGTACGATACCACTTTGTTAAGTCCATCTACTGGTCTAAAAATTTAGAGATTTGACAGTGTTATGTTGACTAAAAAGACTTCCATGCTCAAAAAAAACAACTTTATGCACCTTACCTTTATTTGTAATTTGATTCATGGTTAGAAAGTTCTTCAAACTATGTTTTTATGATGCAATAAACATGTATACTGAAACTATTAGAAAAAGTTTCATAATAATGGCTTATTTGCAAATAACCCCAGTTGCAACTTCTGTGATATTGTTTTTTTTTGTTTGGTGGCGTTTGTGTTTAATTTATTATTCGGTGTAGTAGTAACGAACCCCACACTAATCTTATATGAAATATAGCACCCTGTTTCATGACAGATAACTTTGTAATAAAAGTCGAAATCGAAATATACATACAATTTATGTCATTTTTATAACAATCTCACGGAGATCCATTTCCTAAAAGATTTGTATGGAGTTTTATATTATCTGTTTTAATTAACGAAAGTTATATTTGATATAAACAGTTGTATTATTTGAATAAACGTATTATGAAACGGTTTGTTTTTGTTTTGATTTTCCCAATGTGTCATATGTCATTCCAAACGGAATGACACAGCGAGAGTGTAAATTTAATGGTTGGTTAACCTGAAAATATGATTACATATGTCAGATGATTGTCAAATAAGTTTTTTTGGTTAGCAGAATTTACCCAAAAGTCTGAAATGTAAAAACAATCTCAAATTAAATTTAGGTTTAGTTTCAAATTTTTTCGATAAAATGCAAGTTGATTTTCCTTCTATAGATCCAAATGAGGACTTGACGCAGGTAAGTTATTTTTTATTAATATTTCAAGAACAAAGAATCGCACTCACCTAATGAATTGAAATTTTTCGAATAGATTTTGCCCATTCAACAGAAACGTACTATAGCGTTTGTTAATCATTTTATAATGAACACAGTATCGCATTTAAATACTTTTGCACAGTCTTGTGAGTCTCGGTTTATGGAATTTGATTACAAAATTCAGAAAATTGAAGCATCTCTATCTATATTGGAATCGCAAGTAAGTATAAAATGACAACGCACAGTATTTAACGTGGACTTGCAAGAGATGACGATCCTAAACAATTGCTACTAATCATTAACATAAAATGAACAGATTTTCTGGATAAAAACACTTATGTACAAAAAAAAACATTTCGTTTATAAGGAATACTACAAACTAGTTAGTTTATTATAAAGATAATTGTCAGGTTTCAATCTATGATTCACAATCCTGATCAATATTACTTAACCTTTACCAAAAATGAATTAAATATTGTTAGTACTTGATATTTTTTCCTCCTTGTGACAAAAATAAATTTGCTTCTGGATTTTCACCATTTTCTGGGATCCTAGTAAGTATTTTGAAATTACACATTCAATTTTGTATACTCCCTCAATCTGTGATAATTTGCAATTCTAGCTGTCCTCAATAGCTGGACTACACGATGCTGATAAACCTGAAGAAACTGTAACCGATTCTGTAAATATCTCTACTAAAAGTAATGAATTAAATTTGCCTGAAATAAAAGATAAGACTGAAGAAGAACCAATCAACCAAGTGGAATTACCTTTGGAAACTAGTCAAGGTATAAAAGCTAAAGATGATCCAAGGTTTAAGAAATTTTTTAAGATGATCCAATTTGGTGTTCCTGAGCAAGGCGTTAGGCTAAAAATGCAAAATGAAGGAATTGATCCAGCAATATTAGAGTAAGTTCCATGGTTTATACACCTCTATATAAAATTGGTGCTTTCACAACCCATAAGAATGCTTTATGTCAAATTGAATAAAATTTTATCACCTTTCGTCAGTCCTTAGATAATTATTTTCTATACTAAGAATTCTGTAACTATTGGTTGTATTTGATTTCAAACATAATTTCTACCACCACTTTTCCGATACTTTATAAATTATTTGATGAATCGCACATCAGATAAATGATTGTTTAAGTGTAACTCATGTTTTGTGTTTATAAGAATCATTTCTTATTACAGAAAACCTGATGATATTATACCTGGTTTAACTGAAGATTTGTTACAAAAAGAATCCGAAGAAAAATCAGACTGATTCTAAATTAGTTTATGTATATTTTTGGTATAACTGTTGTTATGTAGTTATATAATTTATATTTAATATAATGAATAAAAAATATGAAAACTATTCCATTGAATTTATTCCAAAATACTTCCACTTTCATGTTTAATTTTATCAAAAATTACTCAACATAATCAACTTACCTTAAGAGTTCTCAACATTTTTTAATGGTATTCAGTAGAAATAAAACACAATGTATACAAATTTTTTGTATTTTTCAAGGCATAACTTAAAAACAAGGTGGTAATGCATTAACTAAAACTGAATCATTTGTCCCTTACGTTTCTTGTCACCTCCAAGTTCAAAATGTTTGCATCTTTTAAGAGGGATTTGTTTCCTGAACTTACAGTCTGCACATTCCATTCTTAATACAATCTTTTTGGTGGTCTTTGCCTAAAATTTGTTAAATGTGTTACTGGAAGGTAAAATTTTCAAATAAAGAAAAGTATTACCTTCTTACGGAAAATAGGTTTAGTTTGTCCACCAAAACCTTGTTGTTTTCTGTCGTAACGTCTTCTACCTTGGGAAGCATGACGTTCCTTGGACTTTTTGTATTGGGTTACCTTGTGGGGCTTATGAACTTTACATTTTTTGCAAAACGTACGCCTTTGTTTTGGTACGTTAACCTTAAACAAAAAAATAACACCAGATTATAACAGAATATTGATTTATTCCTTGTTCACTATAGTATAATGAAATTTAAAACAAGTTGTTGACATTTAGGAACTACATAACCTAAGATACATGGTAGATGGAATAAATAGAACAGAAATATACCATTTAAAGTTAAATAAAGGAGTATCGGAAATAATTGTTACAATTAAAATTAAAAAACTAAATCTCAGTTGGAAGATGTTAACAGATTAAACTTTTTACTCACCATTTTGTATTATTCTTTGGAACTGTCAACTTGAAGAAAGAGAAAACGGAAAACGTCAAACATACGTCTAATGTCATATCATGTGGCGCTAAATTCAAACATCAAAAATTTCATTGCGCGTGCTTCAAAAAAACGGATCAGTTCTGCGCAAGAGGAAGGGGCCAAGGGGGATGATAACCCAATCACATAAGCACAAGCCAAGCTACATTGATGACACGTGTTCTGAGGAATTGATATCATTGGTCACAAATACAAAATACAAAAAGCAATCGGTAAAAATTAAATGTATTTTTGGAATTTGTAATGGATATAATTAAAAATAAATTTATGTTGATGGGATGTATTTCGTAAATAACAGTTTTATCATCATTGGCAGAGACATTCATCACTTACGACCTAAATATTGATATTAACTCTTAAAAACAAAAGTGCTTTCGTTTCAGTCGCCGTTTTAGCGCCTACATACTTACATACAGAGAATTTGGATCATTCTTCCCTTTTATCATAAGTAATTACTGATATCACGTTTATAAAATGTGATGTATAAAATCTACTCATAATACCTACCTAGATAGGTAGAAGCTTTTATTTAAGGGATACCTCAATTATAGGCTGTATTCCAAAAAAGTGTATGTAAACAATCATTTTATGTAGGTTGTCATTTGTATTTGTTATAATAGAATTAAATTTATTAGCAAAGAAATAAATATAGAATCGGATAATAAATTGATGGACGGTGTTTCCATAAAACTAGCGACAGCAAAAGCATGAGTTTTGCTATCTAATACCATAGAACGCTTCTTGTTAGGACGCCATCCCTTTGTACTTCCAAGAAAAATGAATACGTTTTGTGGAGTAGACGTTGCCACATTGTGGGATATAAAATCCAACTTTTTCTAGATTGTTCGACAAACAGTATGGATGTAGTCAGACATTCCTATGTGGGTAACGATGCATTTGTTAGCTATTGTAAATTTTTCTATCCACAATTATAAAGATTTGTAGCGTTTTATTTTATTTACATGATTAAAGTGACTGTCAAGGGTCTTCTTCAAAATCCGCAATCACTCCAATTAATAGATCACATTGGCAACGCCGTTGAGAATAAATTGTGTACCGGTTACAGCCGCCTTGAATTCTGTTAAAATTACAAAATGCCAGCGTGGTGAGGGGAAAGAAGAATGTAATCCCCCTTCGCCTCTCTAACATAGTCTCGGCATGCAGCTGTCACTCTTTCATTAGAGAAAGAACTGCGAAATTGACCTCTAAAAACAAGGGGCGAATACATGGCGTTATCTTAAAGAGGGAATATGACAGAAAATGTTACGAATAGGAAATAGATTTACGGAAATACCGTATTTCTATTAAAGTAACGAATGGTTAATTTCTAACGTCGAATGAGACACTTCTCATTCATGTTTTGTAAGATAACCCACATTATGTATCACTTTACGAGGATCCAATATTTTGTTATCGACGGTCAAAGTGACTTTTTCAATAAATAACTGAAATTATATTTAATACATTTTGGTAAGCAGTGGAGTGTGAAGCAGGTGCCACAATACCAGATAATATTATTATTCACCTGTTACTGGTGATTACATACTCATTTAGTATCGAATAATTATTTTAATCACTGTAAAGCTTATGCTCTATTTTAGAGATATCTTATAAAAAAAATAAAGCGCAAGTTACGTATTTAAATATGGAATAACCCCGGTATATATAGTTTTGTTTCAAATATGAAATACGTGGAGAACTTATTGATATTAGAAAATAGAAAGTTCACAAATTTAATGTTTAATTACCCTGATACATAATTATTAGTAAATTTCTTGCTGTAATGAAGAGTTTTTTCTAAGTATTGGGGGGAGAGGTTGCTGGCACGCTGGTCTACCCGAACTGTACTGATTCGGCGGGAAAATCACAAAACGTGAGGCCGGTTTCGAACTCATGTTGTAAGGTTCATACATAATTTTAACTACTTATTTTACACACATGATATAGTATGCAGTAAATAAACTTTATTTAGTTCTTTCAATCTGAAAATTGTGTAAAAGTATAAAAATTCATTAGTTTACAAGTGTTCGCAGAATTTTGAAATAGCGCCCCTAGCGGAAGCTTATAACAAATAATTCGTAATCACGTACTGAATCAAAAACCCGAAGTCGCCACTCGAACCCCTCCTATCAAAATTTTGGAAATTAATTTAGACAATTTGGTAATAGAATATGTGAATGTTAGTTATTTAAAAAACTTTATATTTTATTTAGAAACGATTTATGTTTTGCTTTTGCATAAACTTATCCGTGTAACGGAAGTTACGGATTCGGCAAATAACGGTTATACTCGGTTTGAGCGGCGCCATCTTAGTTTTTGAACAAAGCTAGCAGCGAGCCGGTCAGTAGTGCGTCGAGCTTTCATCGTTACAAGTGGAATCGATCCCAATCAAAATATAAACAAAATGAGTTCCAAAGAAAATAACGAGGTTGCAATTGAAAAATTAGACAACGAAAAAAGTGCTGAAGGTAAAACCGATTTAAAAGGCACGAAGCGAGCAGCAGAGGTAAGTTTTCACAATTGTTTCTCTTGTGCAATTACTATTGTGTTTCACTGGCATGCTGCATCAATTTTAAAATTATAATAACTATTGATACAAACATGACAATGGTGTTGTCAGTATTTTAAACTATTCAATATATTTAATTTATTTAAAAGGTACGCTTGTTGCCATGTGAGACTAGACCACGCCGATTTACTATAAACGACGCTCCATTTACCTCGTAATGGCGTTCGTAATGTCTTTAAATAGACGCAACTTTGTTTTATATTTCGGTCATTTTAATTTCACACGTTTCTTTTACGAAATTAGGATATTTTAAAACTGGTAAACATGATTGGCTTTCACTTGAAGCATCCCGCCAGATATTTATGGCGCCCGCTTGGAGGCTAGCATAGCTTGCTAGTTTCAATATGGCGAAATCAATATCTAGTTTTACGGTGCCCAGTGCGAGGCTAGATGCTTTTAAATATCTGCTTATCGTGTATATTTCTAGAAATTGTTTTGGCGCAATTATTAAGCTAACTGGTTTGATTGTTTTTGTTGTGTTGAAAATTATGTCTAAACTAGGCATTTTTAAATTGTTTTTTTATAGAGATTTTAATGTCTTGTTTACAAATTTGTGTATTATACATTGGCAAGTCAGAAGATTTTTGTATAGCTTTTAAATAGGCCCCTATAAGTTTATAAACATTTTTACCAAGCCAACCGTAAAATATACGTTGCTTCCGGTCTCACAGGTGCTCGTAATTCTCGAATTACATTTTTTGTATTCGAATTTGCCCCGTTGGCGCCTTTTTTATATAGGCAGATGTTAATTTGGGTTGTTTGGGCTCACTATTTTTTTATTTAAGGTTAAAGCTGCATGCTTGTTTTCAATTAAGCTTTTTCTAGATTAATTCATATCCTGTCTAATTTAAAAAATCTAAATTGTAAGATTAATATAAGATTCTATTATAGTTGGGTACAATATTATAATGATTAATAAAACTTCGTGACACTGTCTCTAAATTTTACTATTCTACTCGATTCAGTATTATGGTTATTTCTAGACTAAACATTTTTAAGTTTCAACTATCCAAATCTCAAACAGCCCTCTTCACCTCATTGAACTTTTTTTAGTGGCGTCAAGTGTACGCGTTTTTCAATTGCTTAGACAAATAAAGATTTTGATAATACCAGAGCAGTGTTTACTTTAATTTTTATCTCTTGAATTGAATTAGTCAGTTAGCAATATATATTTTGGATATTTATTTTTCATTATCTATACTTTTTATGTAGGACAAAACGGAAGACCCAAAAAAATCGAAAAAAGAAGAAAATGGTGCAAAATCAGAAGAAGAAATTCTTGATGAGGAAGAAGAAGGTATAGAAGAGGAGGAGGATACGGGCGAGGAAGACGTTCCCGAGGGAGATGATGAAGAAATAGAGGCAGAAGGTACATATTATTTTGTTTAATTATTTTGCTTTGCTTTTAAATTGTATTTCAGGAATAGGGCTGTATGACAAGATCATTTATTGATTTTCATTACAAGGGAAATCATTAGTGGATTTATAAATGTAAAATTTATGATATTGTGCCAAATTACAGTTCAAACAGGTCAATTACCATGTATCTAATCATAGCAGTTTGACCACCACATATACACATCTAACATACCATATTATCCAATTATTAATAATGTATATTCATTGATCCATTTGATTATCTAAAAAAAGGCAATTCGTACAAGAATAATTTATTATATCTTGAGAAATAAATTGATTCATATTTACTATTCCTCAATGATATTACAGTATAATAAAAATCAGTTATTTCTCTACCTACATTTTACCTTATTATTTCCAAGTGTTGTTTTTTAAGTCGTAGAAGCCTAAATACATAGAATATGGTTACTGTGACATGATTATCGTGTTGTATCTATCCAAAATACGAAGAATTGGATGCTATATGTGAGCTATGACATATTCATGACAGAAAATCTATGAATTATGTAATGTAAATTAATATTGAGGTTCTCATATTCTCTGCCATATCCCATATTTTTAATACCAAATCTGTTGAACTTCTTGCCTTCCTCGTTTTTTTCTATTTTGTAGTGTGCTCATTGTGAGCATCTTGTGTGCTGATTCTTGGTACAATTTTGGTACTTCCGGGCCAAAACAGTTCTCATTGATTGTAGATTGTAGATATGATGGTGTGTCTAGGCTAGGGTGGGTATCGTCATTTAAATATCTGTCTTTTGTGATAGTTGCAATTTTTATGGAATTATCCAAAATGCCACAATCAAAACATGTCTATCTTTCATCCCCTACAGAATCTTCAAGCACACATAGAAAATCTCTCTATTAAGTTACCAAAATTTGCAATTCTCTGTATTCCACGTAGTATTATTTTGCCAAAATTTATATTTTAGAGACAGGGCCGGCATGTTTCATAAAATGGTTAATAAAAAGAAACAAATTTCGAATTTATCTAGCCTAGGTGTAAATATTATTTATTTTTGTTTGTAGATGAAGAGGATGGAGAGGGCGAGGTCGAAGAGGAAGAAGAAGAAGTAGACGAAGACGCATAATAAAGTGGGTGCCGTCAAACCCTGTGAACTATTCTTGACGGACAATCTCAGTGCGAAGTCTCGAGTTACTTTGTGGACAATTCATTTTCTTTTTCACTTAGTCGTTGTTCAGTGCGCCTTAAACGCCAGAATGTACCACGTCGCCGTTGTTATTAATTCATCATGGATTCACCGTTAAAACACCATCCTCAGCATGTTCATCCACAGGCTACCTCGTGACCTTTGCCGGCAGAGCTAGGGCTCTTCAGTGACCGTGAGAACTGCACGTAACCCGCGGTACCTGACTTTCTAACTTATTACGTATCCCCTTCGATTTGTAAAAAATGTCCATTTTGTGTAAAGATAGATATAAATTTAGTTTAAGTTGGTAATTTTTTTTGGTTTCCGTAATAAATTTTGATTGAATTTTTCTTTTGAATTGATTGTACAAAAGCAAATTAAAACCGTAGCTTCCCATCTTGACACACAAAATAAATGGAATAGAATAGAGTTGGTATCGAATCGTTATCGTGTAACGATTCCACCGATTTTTTCGACGAGGGAGACAGAAGGGCAATAAAGCGTTACTGTAGGCTAAATAGAACCTTAGTCTAATCCGTTTTTAGATCAGTGTGTTTTTCTTGTATGTATGATATTGTAATTATTTTTTAATTAATTTTTATTTAAAGATTTGCGTTCGATTAGCAATCGCTAGTTTTCGCACTTTTTTAATTCACTCGTCACAATGTCTACCGAAAATTATCCAAAAAAGTCCCAACTTCAACAAGTAAAGTATAAAATTACCAAGAAAAAAATCCAATGAACAGACGCTTAAAAGTTGATAAAAAGAACGGGGCGACGAGCGGCGCTACTGAGTTGAATTTCTTCAACTAATTATCGCCACTTTGAGTCCTTTTTGGTAATTTCGTACTTAAAGTTGAGGTTTTTGTATAATTTTCACTTGGCATTTTGGCGCTGGTTCATTCCAACTTAATTTAAAACGACAATTTGGGTGGTTGCGCCTTGATTCGATATATTTTTACTACAGAGGATGTTTTATGAACTGATTGTCTATTTAAACATAAATGATCTTGGTAGAAATTCATTTTGTAACAGTGCTGTATGATTTTGAGTGATTATTATAAACGATGGATACAAATTGTTTCATAATGTTTCGTTTTATTTTGTTTAACCCTTTCTTCTAGGTAGAGGAGCCGAAAATGTCTTATTTTTTCTTATAAGGAGCTAGCTTGTGAGCAAAGTTGAAATTATACTTTGAAAAAAGTGCCTAGAATGCGCTCATTAGCCGCGTTCACACCGTATTCGCGCGCCAAATGCTTGACGTAAATGTGTCGGAACTGCATGTACGAACGCTTCTCTGCTGAGCGTGTCTCGTCAGGTAATCTGTGGTCACAGCTGTCTGTAAAAAGGCCTACGGGTATATTTACATTCAATTACGCGCGTGCTTAAGTTTGAAATTTTCTCGCTTGACATATGACGTCTCCATGTATCCATTTACATTGAAAATTTCAAGCTTAAGCAAAAGTAAAATTTTCAATGTAAATGGATACATGGAGACGTCATATGTCAAGCGAGAAATTAAGCACGCGCGTAATTGAATGTAAATGTACCCTACTTGATTATTAGCTTCATAGCACACGCTAGCTTTGAAGGAAATGCCAAAGAATTGGCAACAGATGAGGCCTACGGTGACATAACATTGATATATATTGTTCTGACATTGATGACAGCAACGCACAAACGAACGTACTTATCGAGGGTAGAAAAAGAAGACGACACGAACCTAACCTATAATATAAGTGGACACACCACAGTTTAATGTTTATTGTATTTGATCTGTATCGTAATTAAATATAATAAAGTGAATTGAAACAAGTAATTTATTCATTTAATACGTTACACCACCATGACAGAAGCACGTTTGAATGGATTGGCTTTAATGTGCCTCTTTAACAGGAGACATGTAAGAAAACTATTGAACATTTAATTTCTCCATTGTTTTGATACAAACTTATAGTACGGCTTCGTAACTCGAAGAAGACAAGCACCTACCTTGAGTCTATAGATAGAGAAGTGAGATAATCGTGCTGGAGTAGTATGCAATTCATTCTTGGACATATAATTTTGTTTAGAAATAATTGACACTTATATGGAATATTTTATGTTGTACTTTTGGAATAAGAAAATTTGGGTTAGTATAACAATAAAAATAGAATTTGCATTTTAAAAGAATTTTAATCAAACCATTGGTACGTTTGAAATAAAGAATAAACAAATATTGAATGTAAAAAGTTCAACGTTTTGCTGTACAGATGGAATGTTCAATAAACAGTACAATTAAATCGGTCTATTGTATACTTGTGTTCCTGTGAAGTCAGAACTAACTGATGTAAGCATATCATCATTTACCATGGGTATAATACCGGAAACATCAAAATAGCTTGACGACACTGTCTAAAATATAATAATATGATAATAAGCCATGTACTAAACATTGTTTTTCTGATTATATTTTGTGGTATTTACCAACATTTCACTTTTCCATTGCTTCATATAATCAATGACTGTTTGATCTTTTCTTCTAGTCACTCTACTTTCCAACCAAGGATGTTTAGACATTTCCATAGCGGTTATTCTTCCAGCGGGGTCCTTTTTCAACATAGATTTCAACAGATCAATACAATCGCTATCCACACTTTTTTTATGATAATCTGGTTCAGTTTCGCATATTTTTCTCATCAAATCTGATTCAGTCGAGGAAGAGAATGGATACTTATCAAATACTAGCGTATACAATATTACACCTATCGACCACGAATCACACAGTTCACTGTAGGTGTGATCTAATAATATTTCTGGTGCTAAAAAGGTTAAGCTTAAAGTCAAATTTCAAAAAATCTAAATTAATCATGTGTCAAAAATCTACAAAAAGGGAGACATTCAAAGATGCAGCAGAAGAGTGAAGATTTCTGACAGTTGACACTAATGACAGTCGTCTCGAGGAAAAACCACAGAGTACACCATCTAGAATCTAGATGGTGTAATCTGGAAAAACTCACCCATGTACAAAATGGTGCCCACTCTGTCTTTCAACATACCCCTAATGCCAGCACCAACTTTGAATACACTCAAACCAAAATCCGTCAATTTTATGAAATAATCATCAGTTTCGTCTTCTGGATTGGTTGCCAATAGTATGTTTTCCATTTTGATATCTCTATGGACAATATCTTATAAAAAAAATTCCATAAAATACTTTGGTTGAAATTTTAAGTAGCACATACCATTCTTATGTAAATATTTAACAGCGCTAACGAGCTGCTTGGCTATTTTTTTAATAACTTTGTCCATAAGGGGGCAGGAATTTTTAAATTTTTTCAATAAGGTTTCGCCGCATAGTTCAAATACCATATAGATTTTTTTGGAAGTTTCGTAAACTCTATCCAGTAAAATAATGTTTGGGTGACAAACTGATTTCAATATCTTTATTTCTCTGTACACTTCTTGTAGACTTGCAGATCCTGACTGAAAAATTACAAAAAAGCATTGAATAAAATGTGGATTTTGAATTGTTGCACTTACATAGTATTTACTAACAATTTTAATGGCATATTCTTTAGATGTTGACTTGTCTATAGCTTGGACTACTATCCCGAAGGTACCATGACCAATTTGTTCCCGAAATTCAAATACTTGAAATAAACTTTTCAAATCATCCAGTTTTACATGTTTAACATCTCTCTCCTTCAAACCGTTTTTTACTTGTCTTGTTCTACTAAACCTAGTTCAGACAAGAAATCATAAAATGTATTGCATTGCACAGTACCATCAACTATGTATTATAAAACGTGATTTTATTACCATACTTATCACCGATGCCGTTTCAATGGCTATTACTTACGTTTCATCAAGGAACATTTAGTATTTTAAGAAAAACTAACAACTTTAAACTGACATTTGAATTTGAATGTTTTCAAACAAAAAAGATCATGTTGGGAAATTTCAAATATTAAACTATTGGTAAATAGGAGGTAAATTTATGTCACGCATATTCATATTCTTTATAATTTTTTAAATAAATTATAAATATGTAATAAATTCTGAAATAATTTTATTTCAAAACTGACAAGTAACCGTGACCAGCACTACTCTTAAGAATTGTTAGTTGCATACTTCGAAATTTGACAACGATATGACGTACAAATACCGATAAAACCAGAGTAAGAAAAATTTGGGACACATTAATGTTTTCCTTCCGTGAAATAACTCTTCATCTGTTTATCCATATCATTTTAAAAATATCATCTATAATAGATTATTATGCACCTTTATGACTTTCCGAACGCACTCCGATAGGTGACACAGAATACGTAATAAATGACAGAAACAGATAACTACTTTACCGGTATTGTGAATCTGGATATTCAGTTTTTGAGGTTTTGACAATTTATGTTTAAAAATAATGCATTTTTTAATTAATGTAGTTGGTTTCTACATATTTTAGTACTTTTATCATTATAATATCCTATTATGGATCAAAAACCAGCTCTCGATTTGGTGATATCGGCAGTATCAGCATTATACAATAACCCAAACAGAAGTGAAAAAGAAAGAGCTTCCCAATGGCTTTTGGAACTTCAAAAATCCGTTAGTAAATTTATATCGAAGTAGAAACAGTCTTAATAAGTAATTCTCCTTCTAGGTCCATGCTTGGACTGTTGCAGACGAATTATTACATCTAAAACGAGACCTAGAATCATGTTACTTCGCTGCCCAAACCATGAGAACAAAAATCCATCAGTCCTTTCATGAACTACCACCAGAAGTGCATACTTCACTGAGGGATTCATTACTTGAACATATTAGTCAAATCAATGAAAGCACTAGTACTGTTATAGTAACACAATTATGTGTTGCTTTAGCAGATTTAGCACTGCAAATGCCTTCTTGGCAGAAACCAACATTAGATTTGATCAATAGATTCTCACAAAATAACATTTGGCCACTCTTAGAAATTTTAACTGTATTTCCAGAAGAATTAGAAAGCAGATCTGTCAGGTAATGCTGTAAATTTAATTTGTTTTTAACAAGGTGTACCATTATATTATTTCACTTTATAGATTAGGTGAAAATAGGAGAGTGGAGGTTTTAGAAGAAATGAAATTTTGTGCGCCAGTTGTTAACGAATTTTTAAAATACTGCTCAAATCTCTACGAAAGCAACTGGCAAGATCACGTCCAATTTAATGTAAAAGTTTTACGTTGCTTTACCTCATGGATTTCAGTCGGAGCCATCAGCCTTAATAATCTCGGAGAAAACGATGTAATCAATAGAGCGTTTGAGATACTGAATTTCAAACCACAAAACAACAAGACCATATCAGGTGCCTTTCATGAGGCGGCCACTGATTGCATTTGTACCTTATTATTATGTTTGGAAAATAACAACAACCAAATGCAATTAGAAAACTACCTTTTTAATAATATCATCCAGTTGGAAGTACCCTATCACCTGTCAGTAGCAAACGAAGACCAAGGAAAATCCATGGATTATTGTAGACTGTTTACCGAATTAGCCGAATCTTTTCTAGAAAAAATAATCTCCAACAGTACATCGAAACAAATGTATTATGCTATAAAAATATTAGATTTGGTTTTGATGTGTGTGGGTCACCACGATTATGAGGTAAACGTTATTTTGATTATATTAAGCAACACAAATTTAATTTCTTGTTTTTTTTTTTTTTTTTTAATTTTAGATAGCAGAAATTACCTTCAATCTATGGTATGTTTTAAGCGAAGAATTGTATCAAAAGAACAACAAAGAATTAACAGAACTATTCAAACCATACGTAGAACGATTAATTACAGCTCTTTGTCGACATTGTCAAATGGAGCCAGACAACGAAGGACTATTAGAAGATGGAGATGAGTTTAGAGACTTTAGATTAAAAGTAAGTTTCAATCAAATAATTGATTCAATTTTAATTATTTTGTGTATTTTAGGTATCCGATTTAATTAAGGATGTGGTTTTTATAGTAGGAAGTAGCAGCTGCTTTAGACAAATGTTCATAAACCTGCAATTTTCCGGAGTTACATGGGATTCCAGTGAAGCTGCACTGTTTATAATGCAAGCTGTAGCTAAAAATGTATTACCGTAAGTATACAACTAATCTTATATTTAATTCTTTAATTGTACTTTGTATTCCAGTACCGAAAACGAAGTAGTACCTAAAGTAGTAGAAGCTATTCTTAACGCACCTGAAAACACCCACATAGCCGTCAAATATACCTCGGTACTTCTATTGGGCGAACTATGCGAATGGATTGAAAAACACCCGAATACTTTGGATCCGATATTGAATTTTTTGGTTTGTTGTTTACCGCAAGCTGGAGTAGGTGCCGCTGCGGCTGTAGCTTTGCAAAATATCTGCGCCAGTTGCAACGATCATATGCCTCGACATGTACCAGTACTTTTACAGGTAAAAATATAATTAAAATAATATTTGGGACTTTTAATTTTTATAATTTGTTTAAGCTCCTTCATCAATCAGACACGTTCGCAATAAGCAACGTTGCCACAGTTGGACTTTTAAGAGGAGTGGCTTCGATAATTGGTCGGATGCCGCATTCTGAAATAACCGCTGCGTTATTGGAACTCTGCTCTATGCAGTTGAATCCCATTTGTCAATTGATTGATCAGGATGTTCAAGCTGTCAAAGGGACTAAATCGGATCCGGTTTTGTGGTTAGACAGATTGAGTTCTGTGCTTCGACATGTCAACGTACACGTTCCTGATGGTAAGTAGAGATTTTGTTTGGTGTTATTGTTGTTAAATGAATGTGGAGTGGACTGTTTATAAAACGATTTTTGTATGTTATTATTTTTTATGTTATTTTACTTTATTGCAAGCTTTCTTACAATTCACAATGGCGGTAAATTAATGGCAGAATGGCGCTGTCTGCCTCGTGGCTTCTTGTTCAATCTTTTTATTGATTGCGCATGCCCGGTCACAATAGATAGGCGCATGCTCGGTTACAATAGATAGGAGCTCTTTTACTCGCTCTTCTTACTCCCTCTTCTTTTTCGCTCTTCTCTTTCGCTCTTTTTTTCGCTCTTTTTCGCTTTTTTTCGCTCTTCTCTTTCGCTCTTCTTTTTCGCTCTTCTCTTTCGCTCTTTTTTTCGCTCTTTTTCGCTCTTTTTTTCGCTCTTCTCTTTCGCTCTTCTTTTTCGCTCTTATTATTCGCTCTTATTATTCGCTCTTATTATTCGCTCTTCTTACTCGCTCTTTTTTTCGCTCTTCTTACTCGCTCTTTTTACTCTCTTCTTTTTTGCTCTTCTTACTCGCTCTTCTTTTTCGTTCTTCTTACTCGCTCTTTTTCGCTCTTCTTTTTTGTTCTTCTTACTCGCTTTTTTTACTCGCTCTTCTTTTTTGCTCTTTCTACTCGCTATTTTTTTCGCTCTTCTTACTCGCTCTTCTTTTTTGCTCTTTTTACTCGCTATTTTTTTCGCTCTTCTTACTCGCTCTTCTTTTTTGCTCTTTTTACTCGCTCTTTTTTTTGCTCTTCTTACTCGCTCTTCTTTTTCGCTCTTCTTACTCGCTCTTCTTTTTCGCTCTTCTTACTCGCTCTTTTTACTCGCTCTTCTTTTTTGCTCTTCTTACTCACTCTTTTTCGCTCTTCTCTTTTGTTCTTACTAGCTCTTTTTACTCGCTCTTCTTACTCGCTCTTCTTTTTTACTCGCTCTTTTTTTTGCTCTTCTTTTTCGCTCTTCTTACTCGCTCTTCTTTTTTCTTCTTCTTCTTTTTTCTTCTTCTTCTTTGCTCTTCTTACTCGCTCTTCTTACTCGCTCTTCTTTTTAGCTCTTCTTACTCGCTCTTTTTCTCTCTCTTTTTTCGCTCTTCTTTTTCGCTCTTTTTACTCGATAGGCGCATGAGAGCTCTGAACATACTAGTTCAAATGAATATCAAAGATGGTTGAACAGTTTTGCTTCACAATTTTATTGAATATAATCGATAAATTAAAGTGAACGTTTTGTTTTAGGTGTATCGAATCCGTGTAAACCAGCAATAATAGAAGTATGGCCGGTGTTATCGCGCACGTTCGACAAATACCAAAGTGACGTTAGGATAATGGAAAGATGTTGTCGTGCCGTGCGTTTTATGCTACGTTGCGTGTCGCAAGATGTGCGCGAACTTTTAGAAAGTTTAGTCGGACAAATAGTGCGCATATACAGTTTATATAAACATTCTTGTTTTTTGTATGTAGGTAGTATACTTGTCGACGAATATGCTACGGATGTAAATTGTGTACAAGGACTTTTAGATATGTTGAAAGCATTTTTGGAACCGACATTTCAATTGTTACAGGAAGAAAACGGACTGAAAAATCATCCCGATACCGTAGATGATTTTTTTAGGTAAGTTATCGTTAGACAGTTGACACTTGACAATAATCTGAACGATTTGTTTATTGTTTTACCACCCGCTTGTTGTCAAAATAGTTTGCGACGTCACGTGGACATGCCCTATAGAATATTTTGAAAATAATTTGTAACTTTTATGGACTACTATCCATAATTTTGTTTGAATACATTTTGTTGATAATTTCTCTGTACATTGACTGAAATTTTTTTTTTTTTGTAGGTTATGTGCGAGGTTTATGCAAAGAGCGCCGGTTGCATTTTTGGAATGTGAAGCGCTCGTCCACATCCTGCAATGTGCTATCATGGCTTCCACTCTCGATCACAAAGAAGCGAATATGTCTGTGATGAAATTCTTTTACGATTTGATTAATCAAGGTCAAAGTGGAAAATTGGATCCGAACTTCGAAACTAGAAAGATGTTAGTTAAAAGGTCAGTGGCTCTGTTTCAAATATTCTTATTTATTGAACAATTTCTATATTGCATTTATTTATTTTTTCATCTATTAGCACAATGACAATATATGGGCTTTACCCTCCACCTTCTTTACGTCCACTTTAAGAGAACATTTCTGATCTCCTATTATGGTTTATAACAGTATTTTGATTATTATCGTATACTTTTTGTACTATTCTCATTGTTTTATTATCAGCCACACTTTTTTCTTATAATTTCCACATTCTTTCCATTGATACCATATCAAATGCCTTTTCTAAATCTATGAATAGGCAATACACATTTATCTGTCATCTGTTCTGTTTTATAATGCTCCTTCCTCTATGTACATAATCCCGAGTTAAAGCATGCAGATATCCTGAAATTCCTTCGGGAAATAGGACTAAAGTAGCTACTAGTTTCAGAGACTCTACTCAGAAACTAAGTAGGGGTCCAGCTCATTTACTTTTCGAAACACAGAGTGTTGAAGTTATAAAAATTTAAATGTTTTAATTTGATAACTTTAAAATGGATGAATAAATTGATTTGACATTTGGCAGGTTGTTTTTAAATGTAAAAATAGTTATTTATGTAACTAGTGTGTAAAGTAGCCTTTTTTTGACGAATGTGAATAGGCGAATGCGACAATCACATGAGTCAAAAAAAGGCCTTTACACACGAATTGCATACAAAATTTTTTCTACTATCGAAAATTTCATCAAAATACAGAAGTTTAGGTAATATGCCACAAGAACATTTTCGAAATATTTTATCATTTTATTTTTCCCACACTATTTGCGAAATAATATTCTGCTTTATAATTATAATAATCTAAAATAACATCATAGTTTCCTAAAAATATTCAATACTTACATCAAAATAAAATTGATTACCCTAGGTATAGTCGGAAGATCTCAATTTGAACTTTAATTGTCAGATTCAATTCACAATAATTAAAGAAATGTCAGTAACTCACCGCCAACTCATACCTATTCAGGTACCTATAACTACGTACATAATAATATTAGAACTTTTTCTTCACGCACTAGTGCGTAAAGAAAAACTCTTTACGCACTAGTGCGTAAAATAGGGTTTTACGCACTCGAAAGTGTGTCTAAAGTACCTACTTTACACACGGTAGTAGAAAAAGGATATTTTGATGAAAAAACATTTGTCAATTGTTGATCCAGTGCTGTACATTGGGAAAAATATGTCACTTTTCTTCTCCCATAAATTTTCCTTTAATTTTGCCTCCGTTGTAGAAATTAAAAATATTTTTATTCGACAGAATAATCGGCGAATATGGTCAACAGCTGGTTACAAATTTAATTCACTCGTGCGTTTTCTATCTGCATTCCTACATGATCTGCGAAGTCGGTGATGTTTTTGTACAACTATTGGATTTCGACAGAGAAACTACTAGTAAATGGTTAGCAACTGGTCTCGATATGTTACCGAAAAATAGTAATGGGGGCATTATGGCGGCAACGCCACAACAACTAACGAATGTTCACGAATCGATAATCAGGTGAGTTGATTAATTTCTAGATAATAAAAGCTTAATGCGCGTGTCAACGCTGACACAATCTAGTAATTTATTAGTGACTTTTTGGATTTGGCTTGTATCGAATTACAGTTAGCATTGTACCTGTCAGAAATGTTAACTTTTCGCAAAGTTAAGTGCCTTTTTTATGTTTTAGGTCGAATAAATTTTTACTCGCTTTTATTACCCACTCTTCTTACTCCCTCTACTTACTTGCTCTTTTTACTCGCTTTTTTTACTCACTATTCTTACTCCCTCTTCTTACTCGCCCTTCTTTTAATTCGCTCTACTTGTTATCTCTTTTTACTTACTCTCCTTTTTTCGCTCTTTTTACACGCTATTCTTACTCCCTCTTCTTTCTCGCCCTTCTTTATATTCGCTCTTCTTTTTCTCTCCTTTTACTTACTCTCCTTTTTCGCTATTCTTACTCCCTCTTCTTACTCGCCCTTCTTTTTATTCGCTCTTCTTGTTATCTCTTTTTACTTACTCTCCTTTTTCGCTCTTTTTACTCGGTCCTCTTACTCGCTATTCTCACTCCCTCTTTTTATTCGCTCTCTACTCACTCTTCTTTTTCGCTCTTCTCTTTTGCTCTTTATACTCCCTCTTCTCTTTTGCTCTTTTTATTCCCTCCCTTAACGCATGTCAACGCTGACACAATCTAGTAATTTATTAGTGACTTTTTGGATTTGGCTTTGTATCGAATGACAGTTAGCATTTCACCTGTCACAAATGTTAACTTTTCACTAAATTAAGTGCCTTTTTTATGTTTTAGGTCGAATACTTCTAAGTCTGTGACGCACGCTTTAAAAGACCTAACAAGATTATATCGTTAATTTTAAGCGTTAATACATTTTTTTTTTAATGGAAAATGATGTATTATGTGTAATATAAATATTTTATATTGAACTTTGTCAACTGTTTATTATAAACGCCAACGAATCTTGAATAAAGATTTAACTCAACGTTTGGGTAATGTGTACAATGAGAGAAGAAGAAATAGTATTTTTATTGTCATATAAATAAGTAAGAATAAAAATATTGTTAGTGTTCGATAGCGTTTTTATTTAATATTAACCAGAAACCACCATACATGCGAAGTTCGTATCTAAGTGCCTAACTGAAGGCATATCCTTGTACCACGGTTTACGACATACTGATCGAACAATTCTCTTTCGATAACTTAGTTACATAGACCAACAAATGTATGATAATGGCGTATATACCGCCATCTATCAATGGGTAGCTCAACTACACTTTTCAACTCTTCAAACTCAACAAAACTATCGTTTTGTCTTATATATACTCAACAAAACTATCTTTTTCTACTATCGTGTGTACTTTAGACACACTTTCGAGAGCGTAAAACCTTATTTTACGCACTAGTGCGTAAAGAGTTCATGTTCCAATATTATTATGTATGTAGTTATTGGTATCTGAATAGGTATAAGTTGGCGGTGAGTGACTGACATTTCTTTAATTGTGAATTGAATCTGACAATTAAAGTTTAAATTGAGATCTTCCGACTATACCTAGGGTAATCAATTGTATTTTGATGTAAGTATTGAATATTTTCAGGATACTATGAAATAATTTTAGATTTTTATAATTATAAAGATGGATCTCTCAGAAGATTACTTCGCAAATAGTGCGGGAAAAATAAAATTATAAAATATTACTTAAACTTTTGTATTTTGATAAAGTTTTCGATAGTAGAAAAAATTTATATGCAATTCGTGTGTAAAGGTCTTTTTTTCGACTCATGTGATTGTGACTTACTTACATACCTTAGAGTCATAACGGTATGGAAAAGGCGAAACTACCGCCATCTACGAATGAGTAGCCCAACTACACTTTCCAAACTCAACAAAACTATCTTTTCACACCAAAAGAGTTTGAGTTCCCTCAATAAATAAAAGAGACTTGATTGTTGGGGATCCTTTTTTGAACAAGTAAGAACTGAAAGAGATGGATTAGGGATGACATTGAAACAACTATTAAACAAAAAAACATATATTTTCCAAAGTATATAACTCTTTGTATACATATAAATCAAAGTACTCTAGCAATAAAATACCATACGTTTATCAAAAAAAAATTATAAATAAATTATTTAAGAATATGTACAAAGAGTGTTGGACAAAATGAACGGCACCTGTGAATTTAAACCTTAAACTATGCTTACTCGCTCTTTTTACTCGCACGTCTTTTTCGCTCTTATTACTCGCACGTCTTTTCCGCTCTTTTTACTCCCTCTTCTTTTTCGCTCATTTTACTCGCTCTTCTTACTCCCTCTTTTTTTCGGTCTTCTTACTCGCTCTTTTTTTTTCGGTCTTCTACTCGCTCTCCACTTTCGCTCTTCTTTTCCGCTCTTTTTACTCGCTCTCCTCTTTCGATCTTTTTACTCGCTCTTCTTACTCCCTCTCATCTCACTCTGCATACATTCACTTGGTTAATATTTTTTTATCAAAGTTTAAGTGCTTTGACAATATACACAAGTTAACTGCCTTAAATATGGTCTTGTTACACAGACTTCTTTTAATAAAGCTAAGCTGTATTAAATGTCAATCTTGTATTGAACAGTATTTTTTATTTGTTGGTAATAGATACCATCAGAAGGCAAATTTTCTGTTTCACAAAACAGCTGTCCTCATATTTGGTCCAACTCTTTGATTTCAAGTCAATATATACAAAAGCAAAGATCTAACGTGTGTACCGATTGAGAAAGAGCGCACCAGTAGTTCAAATGTATAAGAATAGAATAAATTATTTAATGGACATTATAATTATTTTGATACAAATTAATAAATAAATCACCTCGTTGTGAAGTCGGAATCGCTCACATCTTTCAAATTTAGTACACGCGTTGGATATGTTACACTGCATATAAATTATCACAATAAATGCTCTTAGATTATAAAATATTTAGTTTTGGGAATTCCACACACCAGTTACCAGTTAAATAATAATCTGTAATTATAACTTAGGAAGATATCAAATGAAAAATAACGACATTTTATCTATTCTTAGATATAAGCTCATATCTGAAAAGAGTGATTAAAACTGAGTAAACCATCAGCAATTAGAACGATAGCAACAGCTCTTGTTGAAAAATAATTGCGCTTTATGCTTATACTAACTCAAAATTCTATTAAGTGATTTTCATTTAATATCTTCCAATCAAAAATATTGAAATTTTATATAATATTTTCCTTCGTAGGCTCTTATTCACAGCTTATCAATTTAAATTGTACATTTTGCTCCTATCCTACTTATATAAATACTTTGTGCTAGATGAACGAGACATTACAATTCCAAACTAAACACCAAATTCTTAAAGAAGAAGTCTTGTACTTCAACTAATTTTATTCTTATGCCTCCCTTTTATTCTCAATAAGAAGAAGTACAAGAAAGAACATAGACCCTTCATGAATTAGTTTGGAATAGGATAATAAAGGAAGAAACAAAACCTTTGCATGGAAACGTGTAAAACCTCAGTGTGCAAGTATCAAAAGAGCCAGAAGTTTAGAAATGTATCAAAGTTGGGTGTAAAAGTGTAAAATTTTCAGTTGAGAGAAAGGCAGTGGTGTAGCTACTCAAAATAATAACATAATTGTGTTTCTTTACTTAATTTGGTTCCTTTTGTAAGTGATTCGTTATAAATTAGTAGTTGTAGTTATTATCACAATATTAACACAATGTTTGGGCTACACCACAATTAGAAGGCAAGAGTTTTAAACTTGATGATCGATTAGTGGTACATCAACTTTCTTTGGCACCGTAGAACATGGAAGCAACCATAATAAAGGATGTTCTTTGCCACAAACTTCTCCGAGTAAAACCATTTTGGGTTTGTAAGGTCTGTAAGGACCTTGCTTCTGAACTTGCTCAACTGCTGTTTCATCGTTCAAGATTGCTTGAATTTGATCAATCAGTATGGCAGCAACAAATAAACCAAATAATGCACTTTCCAGTAAGAGTATTATACTGTGTAATCTACAAATAAAAATACATTAAGAATGCTAGTAAATGTGAAGTAATTAAGCAAAGCAAATACTTACATTCTGGTTTCTTTTAATGGAATATCATCACTACAGTCTTTACATTCTTTAATCCATGATATGGATACTAATGCTATGGCGTAAACAGATAAAGTACCTGAAATATAATCAGAAATGTTGATTTAAAACATTGTAAATATTGCTCAGAAATAATGAAACTCACCTACATAAATTAAAAATTGAATAAAATACTTTTGATTTCTCTCTCCAACACAGTTGTTAATCCAAGGACAATGATGATCCATCCTTCTAATACACCTTTGGCATATTCTACAATGATGTGCTCTTGGAGGCCTGTACGTTTCACATCTTGCACAAACTGTCCAGTTCAGAAATTCACAGCCTAAAAATGTAATCTTTAGATATTCGGTCCCGTATTGTTTCACTACTACTAATCTATAGCCACTATAAAATCTATTAATAGTAGTTAATGAAGAACTTACCAGAATCAGCAGTATGCATATCTGAAAAGTCTATTCTACTTTGTGGAAGAGGTACAGTGCCAGGATCGGTCATGACTGCTTTGATATGTGAAATGATTAAGAAGAATATTACAGTGTTAAACATAACGACGTTAAAGGTGCCCCATAGACTAGAACAAAACTTTGTATTAAGGAACCTTGAGTACATTTACTACATTTGTTCATTTACCTGTCCAGCATTGTTTGAAGAACAACCCATTTAACAATAACATAATCAGCATAAAATACCGCTATGTAGGTTATTAAAATACATAATATTCCACAGGGATCTTTCACGAACATCGTAAAAATTTTATTATTTAGTTGTTTAATAATAAATATTTTAAGTATACTAAGAAAAATAGAAAGTCACTTTTCATTCTATTTCACGTTAGAATTACATATTACTCTTTTAACAGAATATTAACCGAATAATTGGAAATATCTTGTTATGAAAACACTTGACTTGACAAACATATTTGTCTTCTTCTTTTTTTATTGAATCGAAAACCTCAGCTGCGGTTTTGTTCAGCTTTAGACTGGCTCGACAAATAACATTTTTTAATGCATTGAAAAATGTTCTCAGGTTTAAAAAATAATTGACTTAATCTACTACAGTACGAACGAACTCCTTTATTTATGGTTTTAACGCCGATTATGATATTGATAATCATACCCTAATTGTTAGGTAACACATTTTACAATGGTGTATTTCTAACGGAGAACGTAAGTCTTAGATAAGTTACCTATAGCTTGTCAAGTGTCTAGTGAGGAATCAGGTTAATTCCACCAAAACTTGAGAAACTAAAGGGAGTGAATAAAACGGAGGAGATAGAAGAATTATAGGAACTGGGAAGATTTTATTAAATTTTAATACTCACTAGAATCAAATGTTACAGAGATCACACCATCGTCGACAATAACTCTCAAATAGTTTATAATATTTATGAACACCAAAATAAAATAAACCCTTGAAATGAGATAACCATTTAATTACTTCATTCATTCAACATGCATCTGACGAAATGAAGCTACCAAGAATTCAATTCCAAAAACTCCAATATAAATTCACCATAGTTTAGTGTAAAATTCCCTCAAAATTCATGTATTATTTCACCCTCATCTTTTCTATTTATTGGATCGCCTTTGAGTAGAGACGTAATTAAACTTAAAAAAAATATACCCATTAAAAATGTAAAATGATCGAAATATTTGAAAAAAAAACACACTATAGTGCAGAATAATTTCATTAAATATGTTAGAGAATTGAGAAACAAGCTATAAATCTTTCAACTACTTTTTAACATAAAAAAGTATGTGAAGTGTGATGAAAATGTTCTGCAAGTTACATTTACACTAATAGACTTACCAATATAAATACAAAAAGAAAAGTATCAAATAATATCCAAGATACACCATACATCCTTTCATGTGCTGTTTTATTTGGCCTCTATTGTGTATTTCAATAGCATCGTAAACTCCTAGATTTCCACTTGGTACAGTATATATTTCATAAACTAACCAAAATGTCATTGGTAAATTTAAACAAGTCAGTACCCAATGACCATGTACTAATAGAAGCACACTTAAAAATACATGAGCTATAAATTTTGGCATTACCCAAGTATTCAGTCTTGAACAGCACTCCTGTGCGTTTAAATAATCACATTCTAGATCGGACAATGTTATTACCTATCAAATATTAAGGAAAATATATTCTATATTTAAGTAAAATGAATAATACAAATTTAAAACAAACGTTTGGAGTAAGGATACAAAATATATCAGTAGGAATAAAAGTGCTCCTGTATCCAATAAAGACACACAAAACAGTAGAGAATCAGGTAAAATCATCTTCAATAATCACCCTTATTTTTTTAAGAAAAGATAGTTTCTTTTAAAGCTTAAATGTAGGATTTCTAGCTATATAAACAAAAAAATTATTGTAATTTGTTATTGATAGGTTATGCTCATAACCACAGATCATCTGCTCATAACTTCATAACAGACATTTACTTCAGTGATATGTCAATTCTTCAGTGTCGTTGTAGGTTATAAACCATCAAATTCAAATACTCACATAAAGGCTCCTTCTATTTTTGTTCATGCACTATGGCCGTAGATCCCCATTTTATAAATAATGCTATATACTTACAGCTTGAGTTTAAACCATAAAAGCAACAATGGAATACATCTTGTTATGAAAACTAACACTTGACTTGACAAACATATTTGTCTTCTTCTTTTTATTTATCGAATCGACTGCCTTATCCAAGGGCGGCTGCTTCGCTTGAATTATATTTGTATTTCTCTCTGGCTTGACAAATTACATTTTTTCAATACTTCGAAGAATTCCCTTATGACATTTATTCATTTACAGCAGCTGCTAATTTACTGAGTGGAACGACAATTATACGCCCTAGTGGTTAGGCAACACATTTTACATAGGTTGAACAGAACGTATGTCTTATCTCAGTTGCTTAGCTTATTTACTATGCGTTCTGGTTAATTCCACCACAACTTAAAAAACGATGTATTTTCGATGGGTAAAATGAAAAAATTCCAGAAAATTTGTTATTTTTTGGTAAGAATGAAAGAGAAGGTACTAAAAACAATATTTATTATAACTCCATTTTTAAAAGCACACAATTCATTTATGTAAAATAGAAATAACCTACAAATCATATAAATGAAATATAATAAATGACTTGTCACCAACTGATCGCCTTTGCTAAGCAAAGCTGAAATAAAATATTGCAACTTACAAATAACGGTTTAGATAGATTATTATGAAACATAAAATGATAAAAAGGGGAATATTGGCAGACAAAAAACTGCCGAACAGTAATTGTAAACGTTTATTTCTGGGACTTTTACATTTAATTTATCTTCAACTATGTATATATTTTCATCCAAATCGTTTTATTAATAAATAATACAACACCGGCTTTTACTGAGGTGAAATAGTTTTTTTTTGTGCCCCAGTCGAGTTTAATTTTTAATCACATAGTATTAATATATTACTATACATTTAAAATTACTATATAATCATTATAATGTGCAAACTACAAGAAAAATATATATTAAATATTTATGCTAATATAAAAAAGAAGGGCAAAAATCTGGACAATAGTCCTCTCAGGTAAAGCGTAAAGATACAGGTATGATCAAGAATAGAAGTAGAACAGTTTATCTGAAAATACAAACATTAATTTGATTTATTTATTTAGAATATTGTTGCTACTTACGTTTTCTTCAAAGTAAAGAAGCTGCGACGTTTGGAATCCTCCTTCTGCCCAGATGCGGGTAATGTATGTGAGCGAGAAGGACCGGCAGACTCAGTATCTGCATGAGAATTAATATTTGAAATCCACGTGTTCATCTCGGAGTCGTTCTGCGATTGGAAGAGGAATTCACCACCACTGTCCAATCTAGAAACAGGTAATATATTTATTTTCTTTCAACCTTTTGTCAATTTATTACTTACTTCAGTCTAAACACGTGCTTCTTTTTCTTATAATCCTGCGCAACGTTAGCAACGGCTTTTCTCAATAACAACGCCGATTCGCCTTTGAATCTTTGTTCGGGCGTAGATTTGGCCGTCTTGGCGTCCTTGTAGAAGGTCAATTGTGCTCCTTTTAGAACGCAATAAACTTTATCCCACGAACGGTTGCTCGCTTTCGTCGTGGTGTTCTCCCATTCGTGCTTACGCACCAACGTACCTTCGAACGTTTCGTCGTCTCCTACGCTGCCTGGTTCTAACAAAAACAGTTCAATATATTAGATAACATAATTTTTTGTAAAATTTTATATTTTGTTTTTTTTTTTACTAGAAAATACTCTGGTTTCCATCTACAACTATGTTGATTTCTATTGCTTTTTAAACTCAAAAAACCTTGAAATATAATAATTTTGATTATTCGTAATACATATGTGGATGAGTTACACTAAAAATACAGCTGCCAAAATTATACAGCTTGCTGTTTTTCTTTGATCACACGGTATATAGGACGACTGGACAGCTCAACAGATTCCTAGCTGAGTATACCAGGTGAACAAGGAAATATAGCTGAAATATAGCAAGGGTATAACTCTATACGAAATAGATTCTTCGAAAAAATAAATGAGTATTTGGACATTATCTGCAATTACCAATTAGAGGTTAGAGCAGGCTACAAATAGGCTAAATTTCAAACTGACTAATTAATATTATGAATATACTAATGTTCTTCCTATACAGAGTGATTCATTAAGAGTAACTGTATATCCTAGAATTAAAAGTAAAAAAATTGTTGTAAGAAAATAAGCCCTAAAAAACGATTAAAAATGTTTAGTAATCTATCATTTATCTATAAATAACACAAAATACTTTATCTATTTTTACTTAATATATATCTCAGTACGAAATAGATTCTTCGAAGAAATAGATGAGTATTTGGACATTATCTGCAATTACCAACCTACTTAGAGGTTAGAGCAGGCTACAAATAGGCTAGAAAATTTCAAACTGACTAATTAATATCATGAATATACTAAACTTCTTCATATACAGTGTGATTCATTAAGAGTAACTGACAGAAAAATTGATGTAAGAAAATAAGCCCAAAAAAAAAACGATTAAAAATGCAACCTATCATACAGATTGCGAAAAAGCTTATCGAACCATGCAATTTACACAAGTACAACAAAGAAAATATGGGAAAAACAGCTTGAAAGAGAGAAAAAGAATGATTGGGCGTGGTCAGCGAGGGTGTATACTTATTTCCCGAAGCTGGCCGAATGTTCTTTGCCCCCTAGGTTCACTATTAGGTGAAACTAAACACTTTCATCCAGCAACAGTGTCATTTACGGAGAGAATTCACTAGTTGGTGGTATTCAGTATGTTTTCAACATGTAAAGGACACTGTTGCCGGATGAAAGTGTTTAATAGTCAATAGGGAGGAAAAGAACATTCGGCCAGACTCGGGAAATAAGTATACACCCTCGCTGACCACGCCCAATTATTCTTTCTCTCTTTTTCAAGCTTTTTTTTTAGATTTTCCTTGTCGTACTTGAGTAAATTGCATGGTTCGATAAGCTTTTTGGCAATCTGTATATCTATAAATAACACAAAATACTTTATCTACTACTACTTACAAAATAAAATGCTTTTGAGGCAAGTAAGAATAAAAACGGTACCTTGTAAGGGCGACGATAAAACACCTTCGTCGTCGCTGTGAGTTCCAGAAGCTTTAGAGCTCTTTTTCCAACGGAAACTCCTGAATGGAGATTTGCTGCGAGAGCGATCTTTTCGCCTGGATTTTTCTTCGACTCTCGACACTTGTAAAACAAACAAATAAAGCAACAAAACAAACACACACATACAAAGCTGGTACTATGCTATATAAGAGCTTTTTGAAACGCCGAAAAATGTTTGTGTAGAATTTTTGTCGAGTTGTCAACTGGAGTTAACCTCGCAAGCAACGAGGGGGTGCTGCATTCGAGGCAGTGGCGCGTCGGACTCTTCTCGGTTGATTTAATGATTTTCTACACAAACATTTTTCATTTCGAAAACTTTCGAACAAAGGCAGTGTAAACGATAATTTTTTTTTCAATTTTTTAAAAATACTTACGGGTCTGTGAGCGAGGAGGAGTTCCTGACGTCGGTGAAGATAGTGCACTCGTGGGAGGTAAAGTCTGAGGTCTGGCTTTCAGTTCTTCATGCACTACAGAACATGCTCATGCATTAAAATAGAAAAAAAAACATGCAAAAAATATCGATTAAACAAAAAACCAAATCTAAATTGTGCAATAATCGGTTTATTTTCAAAATTTCATACTATAATGAGAAAAATGTTTATAATTATTGGTTTTTTGTTTAGCAAATGATGTGAAATTCGTTTTTCAACAAAAAATTCAAGATTATTCAGCAAAACTTTCAGTAATACTAAAAGAAAACTCATCGGTGAACAGAAATCATGTAACTCTCAGGCTTTCCACACAATACCTTTGATCATGCAACACAATTATCAAGAAGCGTATATAATGTTGCATATGTCGTCGTCAGGTTTTCCAAACATTTGTTATTAGAACCAATTAGAACTATCAGGATTTCCATGTTATGCAACACACAATACCTTTGGTTATGCAACACAATTATCAAGAAGCGTATATAGTGTTGCATATGCGCCAGGTTTTCCAAATATTTGTTATTAGAATAGAAAACGATAGAAAGCAAAATTCTCAAAAGACATCCAAACAAATAAAAAAAGCAATCGCATGCAGTCGCAAATCAAATATTTACTTACCGCCAATAGTTATTGTAAACAAACACCAGGAAGATATTTTTTATTTAAAGCTATTATAAGCAAAAGATTATAATTCATCTTTTATACCATTTGACATAATTTGTTTTATTAAATGACAAATTTGGACAGTAAAACAACCCGCAAAAGAAAAATTTAGTCCTACTACCAACTGCTAGACATTATTTCCTACTATATTACTTTTGTATTAAAAAAATCAAACCTCTTGTTAGATCAATCTAGTTTTAGTCAAAGGACTAACAGATTGTTACCAATATAATTTAAATCAAGTTAATATCATGTTCAAAAACAATAATTTTGTCAGTAACGTTGATTATTAGTTTGTGCATCTTACATAACAATAGTGAAATTTTATATAACCGTTTTTAGTGTAATATTATATAAAAAAAGCAATAGAAACCATCACCAGTAAGAAAAAATCAATATAATGGGTATATACAACAGGAATTTGATGTAAAAGTCATTCGACAATGTGTCATTTTGTCACTAAATAGATTAGTTTAAAGTAAAATAATATAGATGTTAAAAATTATTCGTATTCGTATTCAATTTTTTCACTAGTGTCTTAATATTCTTTATTAAATAATTTTGGAATATAAATGGATTGAAAAATATCCACCAATAATGTTCAATACTTTAATCTCACCTAGTGATATCCTGGATGGATTCTTTGTAGTGAGTCATGTCGATTCAAATTTAAAATAACCTTCAAATGTTTTCAAATACGATTCAAACGGATTTAGTGATATAATTTTGATGACTAAGTGGCAATTCTACATTGTTAATCAGTACCAAATATAAATAAACAACTTTTTAGTACATTTGAATGACAAAATAATTCCTCTAGTGACTTATACATATTGTGTGGCTCCTAACTTTGTATTCTAATACTTCCAAAACTAACTGAACAAAACCAGTTTCTAAATAAAATCCAAACATATAAATATGGAACAGGCAAAAGGAAATAAAACATCAAAGAGTTAATCATTTATCGAGTATCAGAAGCATCATATACAAAGTTGATTTCATTTTTCCTGGATTCAAATGATTTTAAATAAAGTTTCCCAAATAACAAATTATTTAAAAGGAACAGCACATTCTCCAGGTAGTTGCATTTTCCCAGTTTGCTTACAGGGACACCAAAGAGTAGGCTTATGCTCTAAGGCACTGTTCTTTAGTACAAAAACATAAAGGAAGAAAGAAAAAGGTAGACAACATCTTTGGAAAGGCTTTTCAGGACATCCAGTCCAAATTATCTTTCGTGTTGTTCAATGTGACCAAATCTAATGAGTCTTAGTAAAACCCAACTCATATGCTTAGTACTTTTCACACAGAACGTAAACTCAATCAACACCAGTGCAATATGAAGCTTAAGGCAACCTAGTACTTCTGACAGAATGCGATTCACTCTCACATGGGCAAATCACAATTAGAAGTGGGACAATTCATGAAAGTTTCGTAAAAGGAATAGAATTTTGGAGTATGGATCTAACTGAACATATATGGGGAGACAAAAGCCCTGATTTGGTTTGTGATAGGATAAGGTGAGCGATAAATAAATTGGCTTGAAAAGAAAAACAGTAAAACTTTACAGGATCATATTATTGACATAAAGTTATGTGCTGCAATGGTTTTAATTAAAATTTCTTATTTGGAAAACTACAAGGGATGAATTCATCATTTTTAAATACTAGAAAAAACCTTTTTAAATGATCAGATAAATCCATCGTTAGTACTGGTAAATTCTATGTATGTACAAAATTTTGCAGGGTTTACCTTCACCAGGCGAGGTAGCTTTAACGGAAGATCGTTTTCTTTCTCCAGCTGCATTAATTGGATTAAAAAAAAATTCGCTTATCGTTTACAATAACAATTTTTTAAAATGAGTTTTTTGGATGAAAACGACGTTATTATTTCTAAAAGTATTTGCGACTTACCTGGTCTTTCCTCCACAGCAGGCGATCCAGTATCCGGTCTATCAGTTGCAACTGCTTCAATTTCCTTGGGTAATGAAGCAGCGATAGCCGCAAGTCTTTCGGCTTCTTCCTTTTCTCGCCTTGCGCGTTCCTCTGCTTGTACTGCCTCTTGTCTCCTCTTGATTTCTCTCAATTCAAACTGGAACAAAATACAATTACCACAATGTCAAACAAAAGTTTAAAGCTAATACTATGGTAAATCTGCGTTTTTTTTACAGCTTTACCAATGTATTTGTCAGTTAAATTTAGTGATGGAGACATGTAGTATCTAGTATTTGTAATTTGTTATGGAGAAACTACCAGGTCGTTCTATTTACACTTTATTTGCAGAAATTAATATAGGATAATTTGGATTAACTTAAGTAAGTATATAATTACATTTTCTATCATGGCATGGTATAATTTCTGCGTTCTTTGACATTTTATTGATTCAGTTTTGGTTCAAGGACAAGACTGTGCGTTGAAGACGTTATCAAAGGCTAGACTGGAGCAGCTGTAGTTGCAAGTCAAAGTATAAACCAAATAAATTCAGGTAGAAGATACAGAATTATGAAGAGCCAGGTGAAATTGAAGTGGACATTGGTCGGGCATTTGGGAACAAAACAAATGGACATAGACAAATAGATCATTCAGTATATATTAGATGAGGAACAGATATATGGGAATGGTCTATACTCAAGTAATAGGTAGACAGTAATGTTTATAAAGGATCCGTTTTCAAGTTAATTGTTATATTTTAAATATGAACAAAATATTGCTCACCTCTTTTGTAGGTACTGTAGGTACACTCAATTTCCTTTTAGTTGCGAATTTAAAAGTTGATGTACGTAATTGGTGGAAGGAGGGTAAACCCAAACACCAATAACACATTTCATAAATGAAAGGTGTATCTTTGATACACCCAACTGAAATAACAAGTATTGTTTTGTTACAATAATTGTTTATCAACATTTTTAGTTTAATCAATCTTATGATTTTTAACTTCCTTTACTGAATTGATAAAGAATTATGATTTTATTATAAGTGGAACGGTTTTTTATTTGATAAATATTCGTGTAACATTTCAAATGAGGCATTGGACTGGTTTGTATCTTTCGGGAACTGTTTTTAACAGAAACTTTGTCCAAATTGAATATTATATGATAGTGATGCGGATGATTTGGAATAGTCATGAAAGATTGCTAAGTTTATGACATTATTGAACAGGGTAGGACTGTATTTAGGGATGTACTGGTATAGCTGTCTTGATTTGATTTGTATTAGATCTTGAATTGTGAAGAAACACTAAGAAAACAATAAGTGAACAGATATAGAAGAGTGAGGGATGAAATAACGATGATAACTGTTGTTTTCAGGGTTACTTAGTAAAATTTAACAGTTTACTACAAAATTTAGACTTGTTCTTACAAAATGTGCAAAGTAAATATAAAGAGTGTCTCATATTTAACCACATATCTCCATTGATATTAGAAATATTGATAAAGCCAGTTAATAGAGGAGTTCAGTCTCGGGTCAGTATGTCCAACAAAAAGTGGTTTTTTTTGACAAGAATGACAGTTAAGGTCTACTATTCAAAACCAAAGATTTTATATGTTTTTTATCATTGCGAACATCTATATTGCTTTATTAAAATAATTAATACTCCACTGAAGCGTATTTTTTGTAATATGAAATGACTTTTTAGCTGAATACTCAACATATAAGTGGCCAATAACTCTAGGAACTCTTAGCATGTCACCATTTCATTTCTGTTATTCAGTCACTAGTTATGTCAAATGTCAGTGAAAAAAGTAATTTGAAGGATAGAGCTAATTAGAAATACTAATATAAACAAAAATAAAATATAACTGACATTTGGCATAACTAGTGACTGAATAACAGAAAAGAAATGGTGACATGAGAAGAGTTCCTAGAATTATTGGCCACTTATATGTTGAGTATTCACCTAAAATGTCATTTCAAATTTCAAGATATACGCCTCGGGGGTGTATTCTTCATTTTAATAAAGCAAAATGGATGTTTGCAATGATAAAAAACATGCAAAATCTTATGTTTTGAACAGTAGACCTTAACTGTCATTCTTGTCAAAAAAAACCACTTTTCGTTGGCCATACTGACCTCAACTGTCATTCTTGTCAGAAAAAACTACTTTTTGTTGGCCACACTGTTCTTAACTGTCATTCTCGCCAGAAAAAACCACTTTTCGTTGGCCATACTGACCTCAACTGTCATTTTTGTTGGCCATACTGACCTTAGACTGAACTTCTCTATTATTGAAATATTACAACATGCAACATACAACATACAGTACGTTTATTTAAATATATTGTTGTTTGGTGAAAATTTTTAAATTAACGCACTATAAATACTTTTGTTAGTACCTCGCCTTGGCATGCAACCTTTTTATTAGTATTTTTTTGTTGCCGAAAGAGCATGCAAACTTACTGTGTCACATTTAGGTGCCATCAAAGGAAAAGACTTCCTATAAGACTTATTACTACCCGCTCCTTTATGCCTTGAACGTTTTTTAATGTTAAAATCTATACTGGTACTATCACGATTTTTTCCAGGCAACGAAGCGTTATTTTCCAGATAATTCGAGTACCTTTCAGCCATTATAAAGTCGTTACAAACGTATTTGATGCTTTTAAAATCCTCGGTATTATAAGGGGTATAATAATTGTTAGTTTTGTAATCAGCTTCGAACATCGATATACTTTTGACATAAGCAGGACGATCGGGAGCGTGGACAACAACTCCCGAATTAAAGTTAATACTTCTCCTCAAAACAATATCTTTCAAAGATCTATTTTTATGAAGGAAACTTTTTTGTTTCGACTTTTGTCCGCAATCGGGATGAAATTTTTCAACTCCGCGATAAGTGAAGTTTCTCCTACAAAACACCGAGGGTTTGTAAAATCGATCCACGCTTCTTACGATGCTGTTTACCGTTTCGCGAGTGTACGTCGAGCTGAAGTTGCGAATTGGAGCGGGAGTGGGTTTTTCGTAGACGGGAGGAACGTGTGAAAAATTGCAAATCGAATCCGCATGCAATGGAGCGGTACTAAACTTTAAACTACCTCCCACAGTTTCTAACTACAAAATAAAGCAAAAACCATTAAGTGCCAGAGTGGACGTTACAATACAGTGAGATAAGTTATTAGTTGAGAAGAAGTTGAGGATTATTGTTTAAATACGAACCCTAGTGAGTATAAACTGATTTTGCAGGTAGTTTTACTAGTGAATTAGTCAGAAAAAATGTTTCCAGTAAAACTATAATAAGGTACAGGCATAAATTTTGCTATTGGTGGGAATTGACGCTTTATCAGGTCTCCTAACACCTTGCATGTTTATTTTTTCAAAAAAATATTAACTACTTTTAAAACGACTAGAAAAATAATAAAATTTTACAGTCTGCCAAAACGCGTTTTACGTCATAAAGACGGCTGCCCTAACCGTTGACGTCACTCCTTGTTTACGTTCTTATTCGTGTATCGCGCTCTGAGTTTTTGTGACCTAATTTTTTTCTGAAAGCTTTAAAAATGGATAAAGCCAAAAAAAAACTTTACATTCCAAGTATTGCACTGTTCCAGAGTGTAAATCGACGTCTATTGAAACTCCAGACAAAATATTTCTTGCTTTACTTGGTGGCGCAAGCAAAAATGCACTTACGAGAATGGCTTTGTGGTTGCAATAAAGACAATATTTCGACAAATACTATTGCTTTTGTTTGTGAAGACCATTTTAATGTAAGTTTGTTGGTAATTTTGCTTCTTCAATAGTTGGATGTTATGTACCTATATGTCTAGGAATAAACCATAAAAACATTTTTTTCTCACGACCACACATCAAGTTTCCACTGAAAATGTGCAGAAATATTATTCAACAGGAGTGAAATTCATTGGTTTCCCAGTGGGTACCCGAAAAGCACGATTAAGTCATTTTTGAGTATATTCGTAAGAAAAATAGTGGAAACGGCTCGTGAGACAGTGACTTTTTTATACGGCGTCGAAATATAGTTGGTATATATTATATATAATACATAGTTTAAATCGTACTTAGAAAAATGCTTCAACTCCTTTTATTTCCTCTGTATTAAAGCAGCTGTTTGACTTAATAAATTCAAGCAGCATAAATGAGGCTACTTTGGACAAGTTATCAGTTTGTGCTTTAACAAAACCTTCGCTAGCCATATCTTTACTCACAAAATATGAAAGAATCGTCACTGAACTAGTGAATAAAATATTTTCTTCTAAAGGTTTTGAAATATCCTCAGAAATGTCTACTTTCCACTTCACGTTGACTTTTACAAATACAAAAAAGCACAAACAAACACGTAATGGTCTCAAACAAACATATAAATGATATTTTTACGTCGATAAAGCAATTAATAGTTGATTAAAATACAATATAATCACAAAACTACACATAACCTAGTGCAGGGGTCACCAAATGGCGGACCGCGGTTCGCATCCGGACCGCTGACCCATTTTGTGCGGACCAGCAAGAACACCGAAATTTACAGTAAAGACGGATCTTAAATCGGAATTTCAAGAAAGGTTCAAAAATTTTAAGAAAATTGAGAATGTTGTAAAATTCTCAGCAGCATTTACTCTCTGCATCCAGAATTACAAAAATTAGCTTTAAAACTTCTTACTTTGTTTGGATCGACATATATTTGTGAAGAAGCATTTTCGAATATGAAGTTCATTAAGAATAAATTTCGATCTCGACTTACTACTGAACATCTCCAGGATTTAATGTCAATGGCTTGCATCAATTTTACTCCAAACTTCAGACAGATAATTCGCAACAAAAAATGTCATTTTTTGCATTGATGTCTATGTAACAAAATACCTTTGTTATTTCCTTAATTACATTTGTTTAATAAATATTTTTTCTTATAAATAAAATGTGCGGACCACGATGCTTATTTCATTTCTTAAAACGGACCCCGGGCGAAACTAATTGGAGACCACTGACCTAGTGCAATACCGACCATATTGACAAAAGTAATAACAAGGTATGACATCACACGTATCATCGGTAGCGCTCGGAAATACTCGGGTATTGGTCGGAAAGTGCATTAAAATTTTTTATTTTAAAATTTGGAAGTAATTTAAAACGGAAACTGGTTTATTTCCTATTATTACTTATTTTTGATATCAACTTAACTATTACAAATTAATATCTAAGCAAAATATGAAATATGCGTGTAACCTATAGGATCTACTCGAATAAATATGACAGGAATTAGTGACATAGTCAAGAGAGATGGAGATAAGTGTGTAAAGAAGGTTTTTAGAGCGATTCAACCTAAAAAGAAAGGGATGGATACTATTAAAGAAGATTTAAAACATTGAGTATTGGGAGAAATTGAATAAAATGTGGAAAAATAACAAAAAAAAAGGAAGCTATGGGAGAAGAGAACGCATAAAACGCTTTTTATATACACACAATGTTGTATTTAAACAATAACCCCAAAAACAGTTACATAAAGATTTTCTACATTCCACAACCAACAAGATAAAAAACCAAAAAATTTCCAACAAAAACAAAAAAAAAAAAAAACTCACGGTTGTTAATCTTTCCAATGCGCTAAACCTTTCTTCCTGCGCTGCCGCCGATTTTTCGAACGCCTCGTGTTTCTTTATAAGATTTTCAACGTCGTCTATCGTATGTCCCAATTCATGGCTCATCAAATACGGTTCTTGTGCTATCAACCATGCTTCAGCGACCGCTGCATCTCTGGCAAATTGATACACTTCAAGGATGAGCTGCAAGTTTTCCCATCTATACAAAAAAAAACGTTGATAACTTTAGTCTGACTATCATGTACCAAACGACTTTTTAAGACCAAAGCTATTTATGTAGTTGTGTCTTAAAAAGTCGTTTGGTACATGACAGTTGGTTTAGATAAATTATATTTTGGTACCTACCTTTCTTCCCACCTCTGCAACACAGCGTTCCTATGATTGGTGAGCGCTACAAGTTTATCCTTAATTTCAGCGCTAGCATAATGATTCCTGCTCAATAATTCTTTTCCCAACGAAATACAAGCCGTGAAATTATCTTCTCTAGCTTCTACTTCCGCTTTCAACGTCTGGTGATTGTTCATCAACAACTCGACACCGCTCACGTCTCTCGGTTTTTCGCTGGTATTCATCTGCCTCGTCCATTCGTCCATCCATTGCATCAACGTCCTTACCAAATTGAAGAATTTAAATAGATCGCCGGTATCGCTTAATTTACCGTGTCTTTGATCGCAGGCTATTTGTAGAGCTGCCCAAGCTGCTACAACTTCTTGTTCTCTGTTGGTGATTTCTTTAGCTCTGTCTCCCGCATAACTGGCTTGAAGCTTGGCGGATTCTTCTTGGATTTGTTGGACTTGGGATTGAAGGGTTTGTAAGTCTTGTAGGAAGTTTTGGTGTTTGCGTTGGAGAGCGTTCACCGCGCCAGCGTCTCTTCCCAATTCATCCGACATGGATACCTTAAATCATTATTTATATACGCTGGAAATTTTTTTTAAATATTCTCTTACCTGTTTTTCCACTATTCTGCTCAATACATCCTTACAATCATGGAAGAATTTGTGCAGCTCCCTAGAAGCAGCCAACATCTGCGTTCTAGTTTCGATCAACTCGAGTAAATCTTGCCAAGCTTCGTTTAAACCGTCTTTCCATTCTGCTATTAACGCGGAATCGGAATGTCCAGCTGCTATCAATTGATCAGCTACATCGTTAACGGCTTGTACTCTTTCGCTTCCTATAGCTTCGGTGTCGTGCGCAAACTCTTTGAACCGTTCCCAAAGTAAAGTAACGTGATCGTAATCTTGACCTAATTCGTGCGATGAAGCTACAACTTCTCTATCGGCTATCCATTGTTCCAAATCTCCTACATCCCTGTTCAATAAGAACAATTGTAGAGCTTCGTCCAATTTTGCTCGTCTTTCTCCGGCCAAGTCTTTGAGACCTGCGTAGAGTTTGTCCAGCTGCGATTGTTTGACAGCTACTTGTTCGGCTAACGGATGACCTTCGGCTGCTAAAGCTCTGACTGTTTCTCCGAGAGATCTGATTGTGTCTGCGTAATCTTCGACGGCAGCTTCGAGGCTTTCGTGTTTTTTCATGCAGTTGCGCGCTGAGGTTTCGTCTTTACCGCGATCTTCCACCATCATGTATAATTCTTGTTCGCTCATCCAGCTTTCGGCTTCGTTGGCGTCGAATAGGTATTGCTGAGCTCTTTCGTTTCTGAGGAGGTTTTCGCGACGGGTTTCGATGGCGTCTTTTAGTTCTTGCCAAGCTTTGTGGAGTTCGTTTATCAATCGACTGAATTCTCCAGAGTCTTCGTGACCTAAAGCAAAAAAAGGATTAAGATTTTGATATATTATACAATAGATTGGAACTAACCTTCGTCAATAAGTTTTTGTCCGTTATTACAAACAGTGTTAATTCTAGGTTCGTGGTTGTCAACTTCTGTTTGTAAAGATTGATTCTTCTTCTCCAACATGTGCACTTGGAAGAGACTGTTTCCATATTCGGTAGCCAAAGCTTGCGGCATCTTTTCAGCAATCCACAAAAGTTCATCTTCAACGTCCCTTCTGAATTGTAAAGCTTCCTTCTTTTTCTCTAATATCCTTTGTCTTTCCACAAGCGGTTCTTTGAGTTGCGCGAAACGTTGTTCCACTTTGGTTTTCTTCACTTTAATTTCTTCCATGTCTTTTTCTGGAGCGGCTGTTTCCAAATGTTTGGTCTGTTTCTCGAGTTCGCCTACTTGACGGGCTTTGACTGCCATTTGAGTTTCTATCATCTAAAAAAATAGAGTTTAAAAAATGTTGCAATTATTCACATACAGCTTGCGAAAAAGCTTATCGAACCATGCAATTTATTTCCCGAAGCTGGCCGAATCTTCTTTGTCCCCTAGGTGAAACTAAACACTTTCATCCGGCAACAGTGTCCTTTACGGAGAGAATTCACTAGTTGGTGGTATTCAGTATGTTCCCAACACTGTTGCCGGTTGAAAGTGTTTAGTTTCACCTAGGGGACAAAGAAGATTCGGCCAGCTTCGGTAAATAAGTATACACCCTCGCTGGCCACGCACAATTATTCTTTTTCTCTCTTTTAAGCTGTTTTTCCCATATTTTCCTTGTTGTACTTGTGTAAATTGAATGGTTCGATAAGCTTTTTTACAATCTGTATATTGGAATCGATAGGAACGAAAAATCACTTCCGCACTAGTAATGTACAGTATTTTTTATTCGTACAATAACTACTATTAGTTTCGAAAACTGTATAAAATGCATATACGTCAAATTTAATCACAAAATTTTCAATTAAAGATAATTTTACTTCCTATTTGTAAGTTTTCCTTTAAAAAAACACACTTGATTTCTTTGTTTCAAGCGATTTATCGAAAATGCATTTTTATATAAACATTTCCTCGTTGATTAGAGTAAAGTTTTGATTTATATGATGTGTGCTATCATCGACATAAATTGAGTTAACGTTTTATTGTTTTTGTGCTTCCTTTCTCGATTTCTTTAGTTGGAACAACTAGAAAACTAAATTTCTATAAATGCTCCGTCTCATCCTACGTCCAGAAGATTCCGGCATATTCAGTAGAGCCACATAAATAGTTGGCCAATAAAAACAAGAGGCTTGTGAAACAAGGTAGAGCGAAGCAAATATGATAGGGTGTTACAATGAGAAAACTTTTCGACACTTACTTGTTGTTTCTGCATAAGAATATTGACAGACGCCAAATCGGATCCGGTATCGTCGCTTTCGATTTGTTTTTCGAGCTCGTTCATCCAAGAATCGATATCGTCGCAAGTTTGATGAATAAGGACTTCGCGATTGGCGTCGAACAAGCGTTCTCCCTTTTCTTTGGTCGTTTGTTCCAAAACGTCGAACTGATCCACCATATCCTCGATCTTCGGTTGGATGTGACTGGCGTATTCCGGTTTTTCTTTAGCCAAATCTTCTGCCGCTTTTTGCAAGTTATGAAGACGTTCTTTGTTAGCGGCAATTTCGGCTTCGAACGCTTGATGTCTGGTCCATTTAGAATGAACAGTTTTAGCAGATCTGTACGTTTCGTCTTGCGCTGTTATATGTTTTTCTTGTATCCATTCTCCTAACTCATCACAATCTCTTAAGAATTGATGCAGTTCCAATTGATCTCGCAGTCTTTCTAGAAGAGACTGCGCTTTTTCTCTGTTAGCCAACCTACGTTCATCTATATTATCAGCTCTTTTAGCAATTTTATCGGTAGCAAAGTGACCTTCATCTGATAGTCTTCTAGAGAACTCAACGACACCGTTGATTTTGTCGTCGTTGGCTTCCATTGTAGCCAAGAAAGCTTCGTGGCGTTTCAAGGAGTTTTCAGCTTGTTCCAACGTTGTAGGAGTTTCATCTTTAGCTAAAGTATGTTCTTGTTGGTTAAGGATAACTTCAGCTTGTCTAGCATCTCTATCGAGTAGTTGCAAACTGAGTGATTGGGATAGGAGTTGTTGTCTGTTCTCCCACATTTGGTGTATTTCATCCCAACCGTCTTTTAGAGCTTTCAAACGTTCTCTTAAGAACATATATTGAGGATCATCTTGGGTACTTGGTTCAGCGGTTATTCTTTCACCGTATTCCATCATCTTGGAATAATCAGGAGTATAATTGTCGATTTCTTCTCTAATAGCTTGATGTTGTGATAAGAGTTTCTCAGCTTCGGATAGAGAGCTTGGTGTGTCTTCGGAAGCTATGTCTGTTTGAGTTTTGCTTAGCCAAGCTTGGAAGTGATCTAAATCTCGGAGGAATCTGTGTAGATCACCGGCTTCTTCAAGTTTTGAGTCGCGTTCTTTTAACATTTGTGTTAGTTTTTCCCAAATTATTTGAATTTGAGCGATGCGTTCTCTGATAACAGCAGCTTCTTCTGGGTGTTCGCCTTCGATAGCTTCTGCTTCTTTTTGAAGTGATGTAAGTTTAGCTTGAATCGCAGCTAGATCTCTTTCCATACCGGATAAACGACGCTGTAGGGTCATTATACCGGTAAGATCCATCTCCAAGCTATCGGTGGTTTGGAGTATTCTTATTTTGTCTTCGATCCAAGTGGTGGTTTCGCGGCATTCGATGTGGAATGTTTGAACTCCGTGCGCGGAGTTAAGTTCTTCTTTTTTAGCTTCGGCTTTTTCGCGTAGCTCTGCCCATTTTTGGTTCAAGTGGTTTTGTCTGGCGGTGATTTCTTCGGAATTAGGGTGTTCTACGTGCAGTAATTGACGGGCTAGTTGGTTGACGACGGCGACGCGCGAAGCGTTGCTGTTCATTTCCTTTTCGAAACCGTCGTAACGGTGTTTCATAATCTCCACGTCTTCGATGTCTCTAGCCGGGATCATGGTTTGTAGCATACGATCTTTTTCGTTGATCCATTGTTCGACGCCGTCTCCTTCGGAAATTAGTTTGTATAAAGAAAGCGCGTCGAGTAAGCGTTGCTTTCTAAGCTTAGCCAATTCCAGTAGTTCTTTGTATCGGTTGTCTATGGAAGCGAGTCGTTTGGATACTTCGGGGGAGTTGGAAACGTCCGGTCCGAGTGCTTCGGCTTGTTGATGAAGAGCGTCGATGACGCTGACGTAATTTTTCAATTCTTCGGTAACGTCTTTGTGTTTTTTGAGTAAAGATTGTGCGTTACCCTCGTTTTGACCGACATCTTCGCTGGAAACTAACCTCAAAGTGTCCAACATCCAAATATCGATGTCGTCAGCGTCGGCGAATAGTTGATGGTAATCGACGGCTTCTTCGAGTCGTTTTCTACGGTAAGCCGCTAGATCTAAGAGGTGTTTCCAAGCTCCGCGGATTTCGTTCAATCTTTCTTGGATCTTTTCCGCTCCGAAGTGTCCTCCGGCGATAAGTTCTTCTCCTACGCTTAAAGCTGCTTCTAATTGGGACTCGTGAGCGGATAATTCGTTTTCCAGTATCTTATGTTTGCTAAGAAGTAGATTAACGGTGGTAAGATCGTGTCCGATATCGGAGGTGGAGACGATTTGTTCTTTTTCTTTGATCCAGTTATCTTCGTCGGCCATGTCCCAATAGAATTGCCAAAGTTTTTTGCTTTCTTCTAGTCGAGATCTTCTTTCTACAGCTAGTCTAACTAGTTGAGCGTAAGCTTCTTCTAGTTGCTGTACTCTTTCCAATACTAAAGCTGGGTCGCAAGGTTTGTAACCTTCTTCGGTTTCGATATCGACGAATCTTTGGGATTGGCTAGCGACTAATTTGACTCTGTCGCCTAAAATATTAATATCCGCTTCTAGTAAATTGTGTTTTTGAAGCAAATCTTCCACTCCCATCAAATGTTTACCGTAGTCGTCGGTTAGAAGTCGCTGTTTCAATTCCTCCATGGCATCGAGTATGTGCAGCATTTCTTGGAAGTTTTGTTGTAGTTGTAGGGAAGTATCTAAACGGTTTCTACGTGCTCTAAGCAATTCCAATAAATAATTCCATAGTCTTAGGACGTTTTCTTTTCTGGCGCTGATTCTTTCCATGTCGTGGTAGTTTTCGGTTTCCAATTCCCCTGCTACGGATACGACTGCTTGTACTCGTTCTTCGTAAGCGAATATATCGGTTTCTATAGCTTCGTGTTTTTTAGCTGCGGCTTCGACAGCTGCTAGATCTTGACCGAAGTTGTCTTGGGATACGAGTCTTTGGTTTTCGCTTAACCAAGTTTCTCTCATGCTGGCTTTTCGGTTGAATCTAGCGGCTAGTTGTTCTAATTTTTCTTGTCGGATTAGTTCTTCTCTTAGAGCCAGTTCTCGTTCGTGTTCGGATTTTTCTAATCTTTCCCAAGCTCTGTTGATGTCGGAAATCATTTTTCCTTCTTTTGGAGTATAAGGACGTTGGTTGTTTGCTCGCATTTTCGATTGGAGGGTGAAAAGGAGGATTTCCAAGTTTCCTTTTTCTACGAATTTGGGAGGTTTTTCTACGATTCGGTAATTATTGAATTGTCCTAGTTGAGCTTGTACTCCTGCTAAAGAATTAGCAAATTTTCTATCTCCAAGAGCTATGATGGTAGTTTCGATCCAAGCTAGTAAATCGCTGGTGAGGGATTCGTATTCTTTGATCATTCTTTCGTTTTCCATCGCTATTCCTACCACTTTACCGATACGTTTACCTTGCACGGTTTCTTGCTTCATTTTGCTGAAGTAATGGTAATAGGTAACTACATAAGTGATAATGGATTTTTCGTCAGGTTGTTCTACGAAGACATCTTCGGCGTCTAGTAGCTTGGTGAGGCCTAATTTGTCTTCGGCTACGTTAAATGCGTTGTTAAGATTGTGGATGGGATTGGATTTTGATAGTTTTTCCAAATGTATCAAATCCGGACGATGTTTGTGGATGAGAGCGTTGAAAGCGAGTCCGTCTCTCCAGGATGTAGTGAAATTTCTAACGTTGACGTTATTGTAGCCGGCAGTCTTCATTTGACACCACAAAAGAAGAGCGTCTTTAGCAGATTTGGTTTCTTGGTTGTCGGTTTCTTCTATTGTGATGTCTTGGATTTGGAAGCGAAGGATAATGGTCCAGATGAGACCTAAGGAAAGGCGGGGATTTCCGTCTACGATATCGTGGGAGCCCATGTTTTCTAAATGAACGCGTTGCTCTCTTAAGAATTGTAAAGCTTTGTCTACGTTTTCTAGGCAGTGTATACGCATTTTTCCTTTGGTAGGACGTGGCAGTCTTTCTCCCGACAATACTTCTAATAGTTTTATTAAATTTTTTCCATCTCTCATGTCGATATACAAATCCGCGATACGTGCATTCACCCGAACTAAATGCGAGTTCACCCATTTCTGGAAAGTTTTCTTTTGGACGCTCTCTCTTTCGTCTGAAAAAAAAAGATTGTATAAAAAATTTTGCTTCGAACTTTTTAAAATTCTTTTAATCTCAGAAAAATTACTAAACTTGGCAACACTGCAACTGTAATATCTGGCACAAAGTTTGTGCGCAGCCTGTTGAGCATGGCGCATCACAGCGACTAACTGAACTAACAAACCCCACCTCTAACCACACGAAAATTGTCAATATGTCGATATTATTTTAATAGAGGTTTGCCAATAGTTCTAGTTATGTGAAAAAGTGGTATTTCGAACATTGTACGTGTGATATTGGTGTGTGCTTCAAGATACCTCCAGATAGTTTGGTGTATAAGTGTGGATTATTTTTTGTCTGTTCTTATTTCATTTTTATTGACTATTTTTGTGATATTTTCTATATTTTATTGTATGAAAAATGTTGTTTTAATAGTAATTTCTCACTAGCAGTGTTTTTTTTCTCTCCCACTCTTACGTATGCTGAAAAAAACTTCCAAATTCAAAAAGCGCGCGTCTTGAATGCTAGTTCATACCAGTAGCTAAGGTAGGCGCTAGTGGTAACTTTGTGCCACAAAACGCTACACGTTCAACATCTCTCTTTTGTTTATCAATGTAGAACTATGCAGTCTTGACAGTTGTTTTTGTACTTTAATAAATTATCAAAAACTGAAAATATATACAAGGTGTACTATTTAAAAAAATATGTTAATAAGTTATTCTGGAGCAACGGTGCACCCTGTATACTTCTAATCGACTAATGCAGATAGTCTGGGATATTTGAAAAAAACTTCTATCCAACATTTTTTTTCTTTCAATCCTATCCAATTAAACAGAGTGTTAAACTTGTTACGGTTTTGAAATTTGATCTGGCACCGAGTTATGGAAAACCCTGTAGCATTATACTACTACTATTGACTAAAAGCTTTTCAAAACTCATTAGAAAAATTAGTAATCTAATCTTATTTAATTTTTCGATAAAATAAATAGACTATTATGGATAAAGTATGAGTATGTTTCAATTAGTTTTGATGGTTATCAGTGAAATAAGCAAAAATGACATTTAGGTATCATTTTTTTCAAATAAAATTATATACAGGGTGAATCAAAACTAACGAGACGGAGATTTATACCGAAACGGTAAAAGTATTTAAATGTTTGTCACTTTGGTAGTTTGTACATTAGTATAAGGTACATTTTAAAATTATTTTGAAATATACAGGATGTTCCAATAAAGAGAGGCGTATCAAAGTTATATTTTTTCTAATGGAACACCCTATATTTTATTGCATATTCTGATTTACCCTAAAAAATAAAATACTGTTTCATAATGGTTCTCTATACCCAAATACAGAGGGTTCCTAGTTATGCTGACTTTTAATGGAGCACCCTGTATTTCAATAATTCATCATATTCAAAAAAATATCCTATTTCGAATTGTAAAAGGTGTCCTATACCTAATATATACCGAAAACACTACCTGGGGTACAACTGTGCCCCAAAAACTACAGTGTACGAAATTAAGGTATGTGCGTTAAAGCCTGAGGTACACGTGTACCCCAGGTAGAGTTTTTTGTGTTAAGCTTACTACCTGGTACTACTTTACTTATTTCTCACTTTTAAAAGGCAACTCCCAACAACTATCTACTTGCCAACGCATACCAAAACACATTCCTCAGGAAATTTATTGTTACAAGAAAAATAAAATACTTTACCTCGTAATTCCTTCACAAATTTATCAAAATAAACTATTTGGTTATCGCTAGTTTTGTCTTCGTTTAACCCCATTAATGTCATCATTTAACAACTACACAAACATAGAACATTTCACAAACTGAATTGGTTTGAATATAGAAGGAATAAGGTTTATGATATTCAGGCAGGAAGCTATATGGTTTTTGATAAACCGAAACGAGATAACTTTACTAATATTGTAAATAATATTTATCACTAAACGGTAACATAACCTGCAATAAATACAATCGCGAAAGTGGAGTTGGTCAATTTGGAGAGTGAAAAATTATAATTATTCGAACCATAAGGAAAACTTTTTTATTTTCAATTTTAGGAAAAAAACTTATTCTCCATAAAATGTTCTGCGTGGTCCAAAAACTTGAATAAAATCATTAGATGTCAATTTTTTCCAGTATTATACGAGGTTGGTCAAAAAATATGAACTTTTTGCGAGTAGAAATCATATTTTTTGACAAACCTCGTATAATACTGAAAAAAAATTACATCTAATGATTTTATTTAAGGTTTTGAACCATGCAGAACATTTTATGAAGAATAAGTTTTTTTCCAAAAATTTATAATAAAAAAGTTTCCAGCATGGTACTAACTTAAGTGGACACAGTGTATAGTTTGGACCCCGTAATATTTTTAGAACTACTTTACAATTACAATATTTCCTTGAAATATTAATGAGTAAGTAAATCCAAAAGTAAAAATAGTATGTTACGGCTATGCTTTGTAATAAAATGACTGATTCAGTTAGTGACAACACATGGTTTATGATTTCTTTAACATTTTATATTGGATTATTTAACATTCTCAAGCGAACACATACCAAAAGGATATAGTTAATTAGACATAAGACGGGTTTATTTACAATAAGGACACAAACCAGATACTTAACAGAAAAACAAATTGAATTTGTTCATTTTAATAGGTCTTTTTTAGAACGCAGATCTTCTAAACTACTAAAACTGGCATAGAAAATATTATACTTAAAAAAAAAGAAATTGGAACACTACAGGTACAAAAATTAAAAAAAAATAATTATACTTGATGATGATAGCTGGAACGCAACCGAAACGTTGAAATAGAAATAGATTGTAGTTATAAGATACAGAAATGGTCAAATTTTCAAGCTATTCGACCAATACAAATAGGAATCATCAAAAAGCGATACCCGTGAGACAAAAATTTGTTGTGCATATGAAAAAAATATATGGAAAAACAACTCAACATCGAGTTGGTAAGAGCGATCGAGATCTAAATTTGGATTAGATTCAGGAGGATAGTGTAACATAAAAACTTCATTACTAAATACAAAAATACGCTCCGACTATAATTTATTATCAATTGATGTCCATTAACTGTTTGAAAGGCTTCTCGTTTTTTATTACGCAAGTCAAATTGTGTTTACGACACATGCGAGATTTGGGATTGGAACTAAACCTTTCTAAAAGAATTATTTTAAAGTTCTAATTTTATAAAAAAGATTTACAGTTTTCAGACACGAACATTTGTTAGATAAATATTCACATATTAATATAATACATGTATATTTTTAACATCCCGGAAATTAGCTACAAATTGGCAACATTGCACAAAATTGAAAAAATTCAAGGTTAGAATGCTTTAATAGACCACTCCAGAAGATCCTTTGCTCATGAATTAGTGAAAAACACAGAATACTTTGAAAGGAAAATACATTTACCAATGATTACGTAAGCATTTGAGGGGGGTAAGAGCTTTGATTACGATTATTTTTGCTGACAATGTGGAAGAGGGATAAATAATTGTAGTAAATCATCTCAAGTAATACTTGAACGACCCCTTACCAACAGCACAAAATCAAGAAATCTCAGAAATGCAGCTGAAATTTGACAACACTGTATAGATTTGGAAAAATTTAGGGGAGGGAAAGCATGTCAGACGATATTATCGTCATAACTACACTACGTTGCCAAGCCATCTCTGCCATGTTGTATTTAACACAAAAATTTATGGTTAAAAAATTTACGAAGGAATTCAGTATCGGTTGAAAGAAACTAAAAATATCAATTGTTTACATTTTCTTACGTATCGAAAGTACATTCACACCTAGTAGATTATGGATATCGAGGTTCAAGGTAAATAAAATGGATTTACGCATTAATAATGTTGATTTTTAAATATTTCAAGAAGGGGAAGGGAAAAGTATAGTTTTGCTTATATCCCCTTTCTTGCTACAAGAAAAATATGAAAAATTCTACTTACCAGCTAAAGCTTTAATCCGAGATCTTTCAAAGAGTCTCGAAGAAGAATTGCCTCCGTCGTATTCGTAATCTTCCACTATTTCTTGTTGTAAGGTGGGATCCCACCTCACTATACTAATATCTGTCGTCATTTTTAAAATTTACCAGCAAAGCTGGCTATCTGTAAAAAAAATAAATATTCAACAAATACATCTGGCAACTGTGTACAGTATTTAATTTGGAAAATGAAATTTAGTTTATTAATCCTTCTCGGGAGTGTCTTTTTTTGTTAATTCAACCTTTCCCGTTTTCTAAGTGACCTTGAACTAATTTTTTAAGGGATTTACATGAATAGATGTCAGGAATATCAGGAAATCAAAAGATGCATAGATACGTAATAAAAATACAGTGTACTACACGTGCAATAAGAAACACTTAGTTAAGACATTTTTAAATACTAAAATACCAGCCCAATCACCTTAAATGTTATTGTGAATTTGTGGTTGACATTAAAAAATTTAATATAATCAGATGAGTCAAGTGACTCTCATTAGTCATGTATTATTCATTGCTATTATATTGATTGATTGAAAATATTTATTTAACTTGAACCTTGAACTACAAAATTGGGATGTGGTGGATTTTTTTGTGAGAACAATGCTCCATAATCTATTCTTGTTTTATTTGGAGCAATAGAGATCACGTAGTTTCTTTAAATTTAAATAAAAACCCGAAATTGGCGCAGTCAGTAGGATTTTCAAATATTTCTTTCATGAAAATGGCTTTTAAACTAATTAAAAGGAATGTAGGTTGGCACAATGAGTTATTTTGGTGTAACAAAGGTCATAGAAACTTAAACTTACCAAAAACGTTTGCTACATTGATATCCACGAATATTTTTTCAAGAAATACGCTTAAAAATATGCATCTGACTGCTAGAAAAATTGAACGTTTACGCGAAAACGAGGATATCCTGTTTCATCGTATACATTCGAACTACTGCCGCGCGGAACCGTTTGGTAATGTGTCCTGAAGGATCGATAAGCTACCACCGCCGGCACCGGACCTAGCCGTCTCGACGCCTGACCTACCTCGTGCCAAATACACTGCAGCAACTCAACTTATCAACATATTTCGGTATTTTATGAAACAGTGACTTATATATTTGTATTTTAATTGGCGCAGTCAATAGGATCGTTATTTAAACCAAAATTGTCCGGTTAGCAACGCATTGATTATAAATTTTCGAATAGTTCGGAAGGTTGTGACGGATTTGGAACTGGCAGGGATGGTAGACTGGTTGGTAATAAGTTTAGCTGGAGTTACATGATAAGGCCCACGCAAGCAGGGTGAGATACGAAACGAAAGATTGCCAAAAAATGTGCCGTTGTATACAGGGTGGGTGAAAGTAATAAGGGGAATGGAAGATTTGGATGTTTAGATAAAAATGTTTATAGATGAGTGAGATCATTAGAAATACATATATGGAAATCACATTTGCTTTCAATTATTTTTTAATGTATTGATTAGTTTTAAAAAAAGTAATTAAAATTTAATTAACTATAAGATAATGTCTACGAATACTATACCGGCTGTCACTATAAATTTTAGTTTAGATGACGTTTTAAAATAGATGGAACAGCTAGTGGCTTCCCCAACCACCAGATATGATTCCTTTAGATTTTTTTAGGTGTAGCCCGCCTGTATTTAATATTTTTATCATAGAAACTTCCACTTTAATTTAAATTAGGATTTCATTGGAACACGGTAAACATCCTGACGAGTCGTGTGGGTAGGATGAGCAAATGGAAGTAATTACAGCCCCAAAAGCTCTGTTTACATCCTAGGTACCAAAGAAAGAGCTTTGACAGGAATTATTAACTTCAATATATTTTTGATTGAAAAAAAAACTTCCTACAACTAGATAATAGTGACACTTTTAAAAGGTAGAAAAAAGTGTGTATTTAAATGTATATTACTTGAAGTAAACTTACCAGAAATTCTAGTAAACAAATTAAAATAGAATGAAATATTTGAAGATTGTAATTCACGTATTTCATATAGTATATCTTCAATGGTAATTATTGTTATTAGCGTGGGCCGTTTCATAAGTTCATTCATTGTAAAAAATAGACATGACATTACATTTCTGGATCTATTATTGAGTACAATCCACACTTGAAACGTGTCCAACGCATTGTTTATATTTTTTTATGTTTCATTAATTGATCTGTAAAATAGTTGCAAGGCTATAAAGATTAAGGAATTGCTCTAAAAATATAACTAAGAACTCAGAGGGATTTTGTTTTTTAAAAAAAGAAATAAAAAAACAAATAAAATGGTATATAAGAAAGAAATATAGTGAATTGCATCTTACAGAGATTATTCAGCACAGTGGAAAGTGAAAGCAACCACATTCTGTATTTCTTTGTAACACTGTATAATATAAGATGACAGACATGAATATCATCTCAAACAGCTTCTAAATGTCGACTATAAAAGAAACAAGTTTTTCTATAATGAACCCACCCATGAAAATAGTATCTACATTCATGCAATGATGTAACGAGTATTACGATTTGTCTGATGTAAACATACCATGGCAGTCAGTGACGTTATTAATTATGTAGATAAATTGGTTTTAATTAAACAAGGTCTGATTAAACAGATGAGAATAAATAATGAGAATAGAATAAATGGCATTATGGTAGTATTTTATTTTTCAATTCAATTATTAATTTTTAGCTCTCCTAATCTATTTATTTGGATACTCATTTTCTAACCACTTCCTAACTGTTGGGAAGGTTCTACTGATAGTCTTGACATTGACCAAGAACTTCAATATCTATTGCTTCTTCCAGTATGCTTGGAGCATCCCGTAAGTAACTTTTGCTCTGAGCCAACTGTTAAATTTATTTTGACACATTATTCATTTATACTGTTATCCATCTTATTCACTGTAGTAAAATTACAACCAATTGTACAACTGATTCATGTATTACTATTGACAATAGCATTTAGGTAAGTCTTACATTAATCAATGATGTGAATAGAGAGAGCAAGAAATTAAATTTCAATCACTGACTTCAGATAAAGAAGGTCATCAAATATTTGCCAGTTTATTTGAGATTTGTTAAGATAACAGATATTGAAATGTCATTACATTTGCAGGTATCACTTTAGATAAATGATATACCAGATAATATTTATAAGAAAATAAAAATGGGTGTTTTTTTTTTCAAATTTGAAACTCAAATAGGATTCTTTATCACTGTAATTATTTTTTATACAAATTTCAATGTTAAAGTTATAAATTTGGTTACTAAAATAAGCACATAGATAGGTACCAGACTTTTGACCCGTTGCTGTAATAACTAATTGAATGGGTTACTATTTGTAGAACATACTTTCATTTTCATTAAAAAGCAAACTACTTCATTTTAATGTATATTTATAAATACAAATTGAATTTTAATAAGAAAATATTTTATTTATAACTAGAATTTTAGAATAAAAACAATTAAATTAGCATAATTGCATAATATACTAGTTAAAAGGTGAATTGCTAAAAACAAAAAGATTTCAAGGTCGACATCTATAAAAATGATGAGTCATCGGGTGATCATAGTTATTAATAAATAGACTTGGAAAAAACATGGAAATTATGTTAAATAATCGAATGGTTCATTGTCACAATTTGTGACCATTATTATTACACAACTTCCATTTGATAATCTTTATTTATCTTCGACGATAAACCTTATAGAAGCAATAATTCTTTTCCAAAATAATAAATAGAATATAAAATATAAGAGAAAATTTGCTTGAATCTATTAATACCTATTTGACAAATAATCAATAATGAAATTTAGATCTATTAAAAAGGCTTGAAATTGAGATTATTTGCACAGAAGCCACATTGTTTTTACATGACAATAGTAACAAACGGTTTCTACTGCGTCCAATACATTTTAACTAAAAATATTGCCCTATATTAGAGTTCACTGACATTGTGCCTTAAAAACTGTCATTTGTTGCACCTGATAACCTTAAGACCCTTAAAACATTACAAAATGCATCTCTAACAATAAGTACGTACTTATTCATGAATGTACTTTGTCACCTAGTTACGAAACAAAATCGAAATATACGGTAAGCACATCAAATGTGCCGATAATTTTCCAAATTTATAGTGGTTACACCTACAGTCGGCCATATTCAGGTCACAAGTGGATTATATTCGAAAACTAATAATTAATTCAAAATATTTTAAAAACATACCTTGTCGTTGAAGCAATAATAATTGTACACAATCACTCTTTTATTAATAAAACCGGTGTTTTTTTAAATAATACTTTTATTCACTTGTCCATTAGTTCACAAACGCAAACGCCCTTCATGACAGCTAACATCTAGTACTCAATACGCGTGCGCATAAAAAATTGAAAACGTAAAGGTGCGTTAGTCGTTAGTGTGAAGAATATACTCCGAATGCAGTGCAGTGCAGTGACAGCAAACAATAATTTTTTGAGTGTAGGGATAGACCATTATTGCCATTAAATTATTGTTATTAAAATTAGCTTCAATACCGCCACTTCCTTCACAAAGCAACCACCACATTGGTATTTGGTACCTTGTTACACTTATTTAAAGATAGATTATACAAGCCGGTTATTAGACAAAGATGAAGAATTGTTTTCGCGGAAAAAAAAAGAACGCAGAATGATGATAATGATGATGTCATCTTCATATTTTTTTGTACAATGATGTCAAACTGTAAAAACTATTTACTTATGGGTTTTACATGAACATGAGTAAAATTTTATTTCATTGACAAATACTTTATAGCATGAAATATTAAGTATTGAAAATTCATTATATCATTAGTGAAAATGGCTGACCCTTCTCAACAAAGTGATGATAGAGCAGAAAGTTACTACAGAGAAAGATATTTCCATCCCAGTCATCCCAGTAACCGCCCTTACCGCGGTAGAGGTAGAGGCAGAGCCAGGGACTACAGGGTAGATAATGTAGAACGAGCTCTTAGCGAGTTAGGAGTTAATGATTTAAGGGAGCATCTTGATAGAAAACATCAATATGAACAGGTGTAGTTTCATTCTATGTTTTATTCTCTTTTATATTGTTAATTAAAATTTATAGTCTAGAGGTGGACCGCCATCAGACCCAGTCTACAATTACTTAAAAGATCCACTAAGAGAAAATGAGGACAATCATGGAAAGGTAAGTGTATGCTTTTTTGGTTCGTAGAGAATAAAAATAAGAATTATTCAAGGTACATGTATCTCCTTTATTACGATCTAATAGCCACAGAGGTAGAAGACGTTCAAGATATGAAGAAGATACATTTATACAAAATCCAATGAATATTAAAGTAGAACTGAGTACTTCCACTGGCCAAAGAAGTTATTCATTAAACGAAGAGTCCAAATTAGCTGACATCAAACATATCCCAGATTATGAACAGTCTCAAAGAGGTGGCTTTGCTAGAGGTAGAGGCTCCAGAGGAAGAGGCAGAGGAAAATATGGCAACGATCAGCCAGCTGGTGAACAGGTTATCAGGTCTAAAAGCACTGAACGTAAAAGAAACTTTGAAGTTGGAAATCACAGCAGAAGTAAAAGTGTAGAGCATAAATCTGAAGGTAAAAACTCAACCAATAATTCTGAATCAAATTCTAAATTTGCATCAGAATATGTTAACAATAGAGGTAGAGGTAGAAATAGTTCTGAATCTGTACCAGAAAATCAAAAAACTCGAGGTTGGTCATTTGATGGGGAAAACAGAGGAAGGGGTAGGGGTAGAGGTAGAAGGTGGAACAATAGAAGGGGTCGAGGTAATCATCAGAGACAAGCAAAACCAGATACTGATTTTGATCAGCCAGCTAATTCTAATGTGGTTACTGAAGAAAATTGGGATAATGAAGATGCAGCTGCAGATGGACCTTATAATCCTGAACCAGATGCTGAAGATGCTGTATATAATGATAATGTTCCAGAAGGTTATTCTGAAGATGTTAGCATTGTAGTAAAGGCTAGTGATGAAGGTAACGATAAAAAAAGAACTGTTAGATTTAGTCTAAATGAAAATGAAGAGAATAAAGGTTTAACACAAGAACAAGATTCCAACCAAAATGATGATAATATTCAATAGTTTTTGATTGATTTTACACACAATTTTCACTGTAGTTGAATATTTTTATGGTACTACAAAAGAAAAACATTTTATTAACCATTTTTGAATGAAAATGTGCCTTTATCAGTTGAAAAAATAATTAGATTATGAATTGTTGGATTTTATATTTAAAAATATGGGAAGAATGCAATTCCATTTACAAAACCAACTAGAAAGTACAATAATACAGTAATGAAGTATATAATGTTGGTTTTGGATGTATACTTATGCTTGTTGATAAAAATTTGCATTTGCTTTATAATAAAATTTTATTATCTAACCCATAGAGATAATACAGATGGGTTCAAAGCTGGCTGGTTGCCTCTATCTGTACTATCTCTATGATCTAACTGTGTTTATTGATATTATAATATTGTTTAAAAATAATAGTATTGTTATTGGGCTGTTTTTGAAAAAGACTAATATATTATAATATGAAACGAACATAGATTTTAGAATAAAAGAATAGGATGGATTATTTATCAATTGTAGTAGGTTTTTTTACTTTTTACTGAAATATTTTCTTATAACAATGTATACATTTAAATTTGACTGACCATCCTATGGATTTCTAAAATTATTTCGTATTTGCTTGACTAGTATATGTAAAATAATATTTCTACATTTTTAAGTTTGTTATTTTACAATTTTATTATTTTTACTATTTTATTGAACGAGTAATATTTAAAAACATTTGATACAATTCCCTTGGGATATGTTCCAAAATAGTATTATTTTTATAAAATATTTTGATCCAGCTGCAGCTTGTTATTCAAATTTGGGATGGAAATTCCTGTATACTTTCAAACTTATTAGTACATCAACTCTTTCAACCTACAATCCACAAGAAAATCTCCAAAATCAGATAGTATGATTGTTTTTTTCTCATTTTGAAACTCGCTATATACTTAGCCTCAAGTGTCTGTTGCAGCTTGTTATTCAAATTTTGGCTGTATACTTTCAAATTTATTTAGTACATCAACTCTCACAATTCACAAGAAAATCACCAAAATCAGATAGTACGATTGTTTTTTTCTCATTTTGGAACTCACTATAACATCAAATGTCTTTTAATATTACTCTAAAATTGATATGTTCAATTAGCTTCGAAGTTATAAATCCTATTTATTGTATACTCATTGTTGTGGCAAAAAAAAATAAATATTTATAATGTTCCTACAGTTTTTTGTGCCTTTTCAAAATTTCATAAATCTTGTTTTGTTTCTTGCATTGCATGTCTGGTTGACAATGCTGACATCGACATATGACACACAGTGTTACCAATGTATTTTATTTTCTGAGGCATATTTTAGTTAACATTATTATAACAGTATCCCTGATGAATATGAGATAAACAAGCATACGTGATTCTCAAAAGTAATTGAGGTAAAAAGGGTTTTTAATGAATCATTTTTATAGTAAAACGCTAATGGAAAATAAACAATGTATTCTTTGGATATAATTTTACAATATAACGTACATAATTTTTTGTTGAATATTAAAAATATTAGAACATTTAAAGCTTTTAAACTCGATAAAATGACAGTATATCAAGTAATTAGTTAGATCCTTTATATAATTACTCTTTTTTTCAATACCAAACAACAAACAACTTTATTTGTCAAAAAATAACCCCAGTTTTCTATTTCACTGTCAACTGCCATAGAAATAGAGGAGTTCACTCTAAGGTCAGTATGGCCAACAAAAAAGTGGTTTTTTTTGACATGAATGACATTTGTATACATACTCAATAATGACATGGTGTTGATGATTCTAAAGATACAAACCAAACACTTGTAATGTCTCTAATTATTATTGATAATTAAACAAAGAAAAAAGTATACTTCGTTAAAATATTTCAATTTTTTTTACAATTTCCGAAAAAAATATAAAAAATGAAATGAGTGAGTTACCATCTTACCAAAAAAACAATCTTTATCAGCTTTTTCCTTAAGTAGGTACTGCCCAACACAATTTTAAAATCCTATGTACTGTATTTGCTATTATCATGTACTTTGGCTGGATGACTAGAATTCACAGTACCATAATTAACCATTACATCATCATCTTCGTTTTGATAATACCCCGGATTTGGCATGCTGTGTGCACCTCTGGTCGATACCAGATTGGAGTATTCGTCATCTCCTCTTGGAATGCTATACATACTTCTACCCCTTATTCTACGACTTATTGAACTACCTGAAAATTTCATAAAAATACCAAGTTATTATTGTAAATGAACAAAAAAATTAACCTACTGTATTTGTTTATACTTACTAACAATGCCTAAATGTTCCCTGACGTCAGTATGAACATCAGATATGTCCCACATGGCCAAAAACGAAGAACAGCAAGACTGCCCTCTACTAGGAGAGTCTGGTGTGAGATATTGTTCATACGAGAAGCTATAGTGATGGGCTATGGCTGCCAAACACATTTCTATGCATATCAAAAAATTTTGAAGTCTCGTGGAAAGACTTAAGCCATCTTGTTCGGGATTTGGACCTGGTTTTAATATGTTCAAGTAAACGGCCAGTTGTATTAGTACGCCTTGACTGCAAATAAATTGATACTGGTTTTCAAGGAAAGTAAAGATTGATAAAGTCAAACTTACAAGAATGAAAAGAATACAACAGCTTTAATGCATAAAAATTTGGGTAATGGTTTCATAGGTCCTAGTTCAGCAGAACTGGCTTTATAGAACATCACCAAACAGTACATAGCAATAAACTGAGAGATATTGTTGACAACAATTAAATAAGGAAATGCTACATTTGCTTGGAATTCGCCGTCTCCATAAACGTTGAAATTTTTGCATAAACTAAAAATAATATTCATATATTTGAGAGAATTAGTCACAAAAAAGTAAAATTCTACTTACAAAGAAATTGCAGTTGTTAAAGGCCTTATTATTGTGTATTGTAAAATTCCATGTTTACAAATATGAACAAATTCTCTAAAAAATAATACATTATAAAATGTTTAATGACAATAATACTATTTATACCTTCCCATTTCCCAATCTGGTAGACAACAAAGTGGAAATATATGTTTCACTTGAGGCTTCAGTTCTAAACTTGCTTCTAAATCCATCTCCATATTTAGATAGTTTAAAAGAAATTTCATAAAATTATAAATAACAAAGGCCTCATAACATTCTCTCATACTATCTACATACACTGACTGCTCTGGATATATAAGTCCCAACCACTAAAATTGTAATATTCATTAAATAAAGTATTGGTGAAATTTCATTAACAGTAATTTAGTTCATAGCCACCATTGTAGTGCCATACTTACTGCATTAATTGCATATATTGGAACCATCCATAAAATCCTACAAAAAATATTTAAATTCTTCTGCTATATATTTAAAATTCAATTAAGTACCTAATAACATGTTTCTGCAATCTGGGTTGTACATAATGTATAATATGTTGTATTATTTCCCACAGAGATAAAGGTATGGCAACCCATACGAATACACCACCTATAAGAATTTCTTGATCGCGTTTATTAAAACCATCCTCTAACGATTTTACTAAGAATAATGGTACAAAGATTAATGCTGCTAGTGCATATAAAAGGATAAAAATAGGACGTATCCACAGTCTCCATCTAGAAAAACAATCAAAACATCCTTCACAACACATTTTTAATCATCACATTATCTTTTTTGGTCATCTAAATTTATAAAATATATTGTAAAACTTAAAAAAATAAATAAATAATGTTCAATTTGTCAATTTTCGTTATTGTTTTTGTTAAAATTTGACAGTTTTTTGACGTTCATGACAGTCAAAGTAATTTAGTCACTTTTTAGTGAATGCAAAATGATACGTACATTCTACTACCGTAACCGATTTTAAAAGTTACTAAGGTTGGATACAGCTGCTTCTAATTATATTTTATATTTATTTTACTATAAAATTCTCATTTCCTTCGAAATATTACAAGTATACAAAATTATCAATAAATATCTTTTAATCGATTTTTAAAATTGCCTAGCTGACAATGGTGATGATGACATTATAACATTATACTTATACTTGACCTTGATTAAATTTACATTATTACATTACTTATCAATTATCATATTAGATACACAAAATCGCTTAAAGTCCAAATTGTTTTTGTGTATTTCTGTGCTCCAATCAAGTGCAATAAATTTCAACTAGAAAATGTAATTTAAATATTTTAATATTAGATAATCATCGGTCTTTCATATAAACCAAAACCTATTTTTTAAAATTTGCAGTTCAGGTTCTCATTTCATCATGAATGACAAAAATACCGATGTAATATCCTATCTAGAAACGGGGAACTACCTACGTAATTCAAGTTTCACTATGGAAGAAATTGTAAAAAAGGTATATGACTTTTCTACCTTTTTCAATAGTACAGGAAGAGTTGCATTAATGAATGCTGAACAGAATGAATGTCAAGAACTGGTAAGCTTACTTCTAAATTTAAAAAAGAATATTAAATGTTCTATATCGGAAATGGGCCAGTCTCATATTAAAAAAAAGCAAAGTTTTGTTTGTCCAGAATGCGACAAGCTTATTGAAGTAAATTCCTATAGTAATATTTGGACAGTTCTACAACAACATGAACATTTTGAAAAACTGTATAGCGAAATTTTAAATGGTACTAAACAAATTGCAAATGAGCCTTGCTCAGCTGAAAGTGAACCATTACCTAGTACAAGTAAATATAAATCTGAAGAATTTAATGATACTTTAGAAGCAGAACATACAGATAGTGGAATTGATTATGAAGACACTCTTAATGAAAGCTGTTCCCCAGAAGAGGAAGAACCACTTGGAAGTAACACTTTTCGGTAAATATATTTTTTTTGTCTATAGGTATATAAATTATTGTGTTTAATCTCCCAATTTAAATTTCCAGATTCAATTTTATACCAAAATATGATAAAATTATTGAAGAAACTCTTTATCCTGAAAAATTGAAATCTTTGAACAAATACAGCACTTGCAAATTACCAACAATTCTAAAGATCAACCAATGTAGAGCATTATGTTTATTGTGCAACTGTCAGATAAGGTCAGTTAAGAAAATATCCAAAAATCAATGTTTAGATCACATTGTAGGTCAACGCCATGCAAGAGCTGCCAACGACACATTCCTTTTGACATCTCTTGAATGTTATCATAAAACATTCTGGAATTTAGAAACTTGTTATCAAGCACATCAGGTAAGATAGTTTAATAATGAAAATACTGGTAGGAAGCAGCAGAATTTTTTTTAGGTATACTTTGAACCAAAAAATACCACAACAATAAAATGCCATCTTTGTTGTGTGGGAATTCCCTTAGAAAGTATTGTAGATCATATTCAGTTAGCCAAACATAAAAGTGCAGTTTTGGAATTATTTCACACAAAAAAATTTTTTGAATATTTGCTGCTTAATGTACAAGTGGAAGCATATGGACTAAAAGCAGAAAACATGAAAAATGAAAATCCAATTGTTGAAACACCAGAAAAAAAGGTTAGAGAAAGAAGAGAGAGATCAAAACCAACACCAGACAGAAGACAAGGTGAGTAAACAACATTAACCATTAAATCATTCATTAAATTATGAAATGAAACACTCGATGAAACAATTTTAATTTGTTGAAATCTATATAATATTTAAACTTAAAGTTTGGAAGTGAATTATACGGATATTAACAATCAAATTATGATCTATTTACATGATAATAAAATGAAAAAGGGAAAAAATGTGACTAAATATGGGATTAACTAAAGTATTTAATAAGTTTATCTAGAAACTCATTCACAACAAACCTACAGGAACCTTTCTAGGTAAAAAGGTTTAATAAGGGAGAATTGTTGATATCTATTTGGTCATTAAGAAGATTATATGAATATTTGTTTTTATTTATCTCAAGGGCTTCTAAAAATTTAATTTGAAGGATTTATATTCTACAGTTGGTTCGGTGGATCTTTTCCCATGCGTCATCATTAATATACACACGCAATACATCAATACATTAAATAAGACGTAGGTCGTAGTTCAATGCAGAGATGTTCAATGGTTTAATTTCGATGTGGCTAAAATTACGGTGTGCGTTATTTATTATTGAAGCTGGTGTGATAGATATTTGTGAATATTTTACAGCCATTTAACCATGTGCTACCTAAACCTTTAGTTTGGAAAAACTGTTAGAATTCCACTGTTTTATGGGGTTATTCTGCGAATTTACTTGACAAGAGTTAGTATTAATAACAATTTCCTTGGTAGAAACGTTGCAAATCAGAATTGCCCTTTTTTGGTTATGGCTGGCAACCATTACTATTGGGCCGTCCCACCCATACGGCTTAACAATGGAAAATAAAAATCTGGGTTGTGAAAATAAAAAATGAATAATTTAAAATATTTATATATATTTAAGACTCATTTAAATATAGTTATATATACATTTGCCGAATAATAATGTAGGTGCAAGGACAGGAATATTGGGGAAATCAAAATTATTGTTAGATGTATTTACCATTTAAAACAACTTGTAATACAATATTGAATGTTATCCTTGAAAATGGAAATAAAGATTTTCCAAAAACTTGGAAAATAATGTAGAGTAAATTTTTACAAATTTATTGCTTCCCTAATATTCCTGTCCTTGTATATTTATATACAATAATCTCCTCATAGTCGGAATCAGAACTATCACCAGTATTTATGTCAATGGTAATTGGTTGAATGCTAATATCAACTATATTCTGTTCTCGGGTATACCACTTTTCTATAATTTATTGAATATGTCTAACACATTTTTCCCAAATTTGTTGATCACATTGTTCCAGTGCCTCTTTCCACATATTTATAACAGAACTATCTGAATACCCATCTCTACCAATATATTTATTGTAATATGACTTGCAATTTGCCCAAATTAATTCAATAGCGTTGAATCCATCATGATCATGTTCTCGAAGTAACTCATCAATTTTATACACGTTTCCTGTTTTATTCATTTTTACAGTTTGTAGCGATTCAGGTTTTGTATCAAATTTAATGTTGTTTGTTGTCAACCATGTAACAATCTCATGTTTTGTCGAATTAGTAGAAGGTTGCTTTTCTAAAAGGACACTATGATATGGAGCATTATCAATAACAATAAAAGATGGCTCTTCTAAGTTGGGAATTAATTGAGTACTCATTGATTTCATGAAAGTTACATTGTTCATCTCTTCAATCAGCTTTGCTAGATTTTGAACAGAATAATAAACTTGCTTCAGAGACAAATCCTTCGGTAGAACCAGTATGAACAATTATAAAACATTTTCCATCATAACCATCTGGTTTACTTACACTTTTAGTGTTGTTGTCTTGCCAAGAATGTTTTATTTCCTTCTGAATAGATCCATGTTTCATCCAAAAATACAAGTTCTTTTGGGTGAGTACTTGAAAAGTTTTCCATATATTCACACAGAAAAGTGGCTCTCAAGGCTGCAATACTTGTCCGCTCCATTAAAGCTCTTCAATTGTCATCTTTGCTACATTTGAATCCCATTGTTTTCAACAAAATGCTCAGAGGTGTTTTGCCAATAGATACAATTTCTCTTCTCCTTAATTCACAATTTAAGGTACCTAGTCAAAGTAATATGCTTCTCTAAAACAAAAACCAAAATTATAGTAGATTCAATTTTAATAAATACTATATTTTTAATGATATTCTGATTGTTCATTTTATCAATGTTTTAACGCTGACTGTCCAAAAATAAGATAAATTTAATAGTTGAATTGAATTGTAAACTACTAAAATCTACATGATTACCTTACTAAATTTTTCTTGAATACCTATACCATGATTTGAATATACTCATTACAAAATACCTACACCTACAATTTAACAAAAGATTTCAATTAAAGACTTACTAAATAAATATATTTACTCTGTTGATTTACACATGAAAGTGATTCCAAAGGTCCTCTATTTCTTTTTTCTAACTCAAAATACTCCAACACATTTAGGACCAGCCCCTGTGCTTGCGAATTCAACCTCTTTCATTCTAAGTGTGGATTTATGCAGACACAATTAACAATTATCAATTAGCATTTAACAATTAACAATTATCAATTATAAGTTGAACTACTCATTCCACTATGACTCCATTTATGCACACAATTAACAATTATCATTTATCAATTAACAATTGCGAAGTTGGCCAACTTTTATCTTCTTAAATTAATTGTACCGAATTTTCATCTAGTGCGCAACTAGTACGCAGGTCCTGAAATTTATCTCACTTTTTTCATAAAATTGATTGATTTAGGGTTATGTTGTGTGTCAGCATCATTATTAAAAGCAAAAAAGTCTCATCTTGCTCAAAATTGTTCCAATAGACATGAAAATGTAGGGTTATTGTAAATGTAAATAACCAGAATCTCGGGCTTGTGCGCGTGCTTACCATTTTCTCCTAATTTATAATTGTGTCTGCATAAACTATGGTAGTTTTACTAATTGTTAAATGATAATTGTTAATTGTTCATTGCTAATTGATAATTGTTAATTGTGTCTGCATAAATCCACACTAAAAATAAAAATCATTCATAAATAGTTTTGATCTTTCAGAAAATAAGGTCATTTATAATTATTTTCTACATTGGTGGAAGCACAATATGTTTCATATAATTTAGTTTGCTGGAATTCTATCCAGAATCATATTGAAATGTCAATTTAAGGTTAGTTTTCATTGCGAAGTAAATAATAAATAAAAAGATTCATAATATTCACTTACCTCAATAATTCGAACACTCAGGTATAAATTAGTCCTTATAAAAACTCTTTTTGAAATAAATTTATATGCAAGGGGCGAAAAAATGAATAAAAATATAAAATAAAAATGTAAACAGTCTTTGGTCTGTCAACGACGTCAAGGTACAAATTCGCGTTAAACCTATCGCCGACATTCATCATATGGCTATCTCTGTTTGTTATATTACGCTGTAATGGAACAAACGGTTTCATTTCGGGGATTAAGATTCTGTGAGTGGGAAAGAGACGTAATACAAAAAGTAGTTTGTGAATTATTTCATACATGGGAAAAGATTCAGCGAACAGACTGTATATGCAAAATTTAAAAATTTCTATTGAAAGAGTGCTGGTTTGCTAATAAATGATTTGAATAGTAGGAATCTGTGATCTGATTTTTGGTTGTCAAAGCTACGTTTGTATTCTGAAATTCTAGTTTTAAAATTCCTAAAACTTCTACCTATATAAATTTTATCACAGTTATCATTACCACATTTTAATTTATAAACTCCTGATTTATTTAGTTATGAAGATTTGGATTTGTTGTTTTTAATGAATTTTGATAAATTGTTGTCAGTTTTGAAGCAAATATTCAAGTCTAAAGTTTCTAAAAATGATTTGATTTTTAAGGATGGTATTCCAAAGTATGTTAAGCTTCTAAATTGGTTATTTTTGTTTTTATCAGAAGGAAATACTTGTTCTAGAGTATGTTTTCGTATCTTTTTATTCATGATATTGTCTATTAAATTTGGATCGTAATTATTATTAACAGCTATTTGTTTTATTATATTTAGTTCTTTGTTGTAATTGTCAATATTCAATGGAACTGTTGAAAGTCTTTGTACCATACTATTGAAAGCTGGAAATTTATGACTGACTGGGTGGACTGAACTATTATGAATTGTAATGTCTGTATGTGATGGTTTGTGAAATATAGAAAAGTAATGTCTATTATTTATATTTGAAATAGTAAGATCTAGAAAATTTATGGACTTATTTTGTTCAATTTCTACTGTAAATTTGATATTTTTATGTATTTTATAATGTAAATAATGAAGTTATCTAATTGTCTCATAGTACCAGTGAAGCAATTCAAATAATTTATTGTTATAAATGTTATTTTAGAACCTCCTGAAATTGAACATAACATAATAGCCAGATCAAAAATTTGTACCACACTTCAAGATTTTATTCCCTATAGATACAAGGAGCATACCAAATATTTCATAAATAGAGAATCATTTATAGCTTGCAACTTATGTAAGCGTAATTTAAATAGAAAAATAGAAGATGTGATGGGGCATTTCTTAACAAATCAGCACTGGCAGTTGACTGACCTTTCCAAACCAAAGTACAGGTATTACTGTGAAATATGCAATGTGTCATATTCTGATGAGGCTTCTTGGGCAAGACATTTTCTACCTGGAAAAAATAGGTAATTATAATGTTGATGAGTTCATAATTGGAAAATTAATTTGTTTTTGCAGCCATTCCAAGGTATCCAAAACCCGACTAGACAATCTGACTGAATACGAATGTATAACTTGTAAGGTAGTTTTTTACGGAGATGGAATATCAGTAATAAGACATAAAAGTATTGCGGGTGGAAGAAGAAGAAAAGCTCCTAAAGGTAAATACTGTTAATTTAAAAGAAAAATCTATTTAATATAAATTGCATCTTAGAAATTAAACTTCAACAAGGAATAATCAAAATGTTTCAAAGTCGAGAAGTCCTAGAAAAAGAAGGAGATTGTTTAGTAAAAGAAGCAAATAATACAATAACTTGTTTGAAGAGAACTTTGGATTGTTGTACCCAAATAGAAGAAGTATTGAAAACAAGCCTTCAGTATTGTAAAGCTTATCCGTTCGGTTCCAGAGTAACAGGTTTGGGAAACGAGGTAAGATATTATCATTCATTTTAACGCAAATGTATGAATTAATGTCTTTTTTTTTTAGAATAGTGATTTAGATTTATTCATAGATACAGGAAACATGTACTACGGATCGAGGAATCAAGATTCTCTTGCGCAATGCGAGATTGTTAAGAAAGTTTATAAAATTTTAAATTCCCATAGAGATTTATTTACGAAAATTCACCAAGTACCGACAGCTAGGACGCCTATTGTTACAGTCCAACACATCGAGACCGGCTTAGACTGCGATTTGTCGTTTAGGCATGCTTTGAGCGTAGAAAACACCAAATTTTTAAGGTAAACTATTAAAAGTTATTTGTTGCGCGCGCTTGTGGCCTTGACAATGACAGAACGGTTTTTTGACAGCGATTTCTTACAATATTGACAAATACTATGGAATCACTGCAATTTGTCATTTAGGCATGCTTTGAGCGTAGAAAATACCAAATTTTTAAGGTAAACTATTAAAAATTATTTGTTGCCCGCGCTTGTGACCTTGACAATGACAGAACGGTTTTTTGACAGCGGTTTCGTACAATACTGACAAATACTATGGAATTACTGCGATTTGTCATTTAGGCATGCTTTGAGCGTAGAAAATACCAAATTTTTAAGGCAAACTATAAATAACCTTTTCAGTAATGTTTTTATTGCTTTATTGCGCGCGCTTGTGACCTTGAAAATTACTGAACGGTTTTTTGACAGCGAAGGTGAACTATAATAGTTATTTATTGCTCGCGCATGTGACCTTGACAATGACAGAACGGTTTTTCGACAGCGATTTCGTGCACTACTGACAAATACTACGGAATTACTGCGATTTGTCATTTAGGCATGTTTTGAGCGTAGAAAAGACCAAATTTTTGAGGTAAACTATAAATAGCCTTTTCAGTAATGTTTTTATTGCTTTATTGCGCGCTTGTGACCTTGAAAATGACTGAACGGTTTTTTGACAGCGAAGGTAAACTATAATAGTTATTTATTGCTCGCGCATGTGACCTTGACAATAACAGAACGGTTTTTTGACAGCGATTTCGTACAATACTGACCACTACTAAATTTAGAGGAGATTCAAGCACTAAAAGTCATTTTATGTTCATTTTTTTCATTATATTTTGTCATTTAGGAACTTTTCTTAATATTACTTTTTGAAATACTAAAAAAAATCATTTTTGTTCTAGGTTATGTTTGGATATTCAACCTATTAGCCAAGCATTTATTTTAGTTTTAAAAAAATGGTCTGCTCTAAGTAAACTCGACGAACACATAACCACCTACGCCCTAGCAATGTTGGCAATTTTTTATTTGCAAGTTAACGACTATTTACTTTCGGTGAAAGAGATGAAACGACTGAATCCAAAGGCAGCACCAGTCATTAGTGGTAAGCAGTAATAATATCATGGTTTTTGACAGAGTGACAGCGAGGGAATATCTAAATGTCAATAAAAGTGTTAGTGATTAATTTTGATTACGTTTTAGGTTGGGAAACTATAGAATACACTATGCCTTCCGCTACCCTAAGAAATCATGTCAAACAATACGAACATTCACTTCCAAGGCTTTTAAAAGATTTCTTTGCATACTATGCATCATTTAATTACCAAAACGACGTAAGTATCAACATAAAACAATCACATTTGAGCTAATTCATGAAATTCTTCATTTTTATCACTAATTTCGTACTGACAATGACATTTTTGTTTTGTTCAGGTTGTGTGTCCACTGTTGGGACACGTTATCGACAGAAATTTATTCCAGGATCCAAGACAATTGCCCCCGGAAATGGGTGCGTACGTTAAACAGTTGAAAACATCGAAAGAACCGGAACAATTTCGTTTCCATGCGCCGTGTTGCATCCAAGATCCTTTCGATCTCAGTCATAATTTAACCAAAGCTTGTCAAGGTAACACGTTGGCTACGTTTAAGAAATTATGCGAATTAAGCTATAAACAATTGGAATCTTTGAAATAGTTTTTACTATTTTTCTTCTACTATTTCTATAATTTTCTTTTTATATAAATCACTTACTACTAGATAGAAATTGATGGTTTTAAAGACAGTTACAAATGGTAGGAAACAGGACGACGCATGCGCAGAGTGAACGGTTTTTATTCACTGCGCATGACTCGTCCAGTTTCTAACCGTTTGTGACTGCTCTACGAACTGACCTATAAATATTTTGACATTTGGAGTTTCCTTCAATAGTTGGGTTTGTTACGCTACACTTACTCTTGGCACTCGCCGCTAGATCGCGCCACAATATTCTCTGTCAGTATTTTAAAACTGTCAATTAATTGGACTCTTCTGAAGTTATTTAATTTATATTTTTATTATTCTGTGCGGACTATTTTTTTCAAGCTGGGTCAGTAAGGAAGTTTTTCCGTCTTCTTTTTTCATTAATGATTATTTTTATGTACCGCATATTTTAAATTTTTGACAAAGAAAAATTATTTCTTATTTTCCTGAATAATTGAATTTGTATGTAGGTATATATTTTACAATCTATTGTTTTTTATCCACTATATAATAATATCACAAGTCACATTAATAGAGGAGTTCAGTCTAAGGTCAGTATTGACCAACAAAAAGTGTTTTTTGTGACAAGAATGACAGTTGAGGTCTAATATTCAAAACATAACATTTTACATGTTTTTTATCATTGCGGACATCTGTATTGCTTTATTAAAATAATGAATACACCCCCGAAGCGTATATCTTGAAATTTAAAATGACTTTTTAGCTAAATACCCAACATATCAGTGGCCAATAATTCTAGGAACTCTTGGCAAGTCACCATTTCATTTCTGTTATTCAGTCACTTGTTCTGTCAAATGTCAGTGAAAAAAGTAATTTGAAGAATAGAAAAACAGCTAATTAGAAATGCTACAAAAATCTAATCGAAAATGGACGTACACAATTAAACGAATATCAACAAAAATAAATATTACTGACATTTGACATAACTAGTGACTGAATAATATAAATGAAATGGTGACATGCCAAAAGTTCCTAAAATTATTGGCCACTGATATGTTGAGTATTCAGCTAAAAAGTATTTTAAATTTCAAGATGTACGCTTCGGGGCCTCGGGGGTGTATTCATTATTTTAATAAAGCACAATAGATGTTCGCAAAGATAAGAAACATGCAAAATCTTATGTTTTGAATAGTAGACCTTAACTGTCATTCTTGTCAGAAAAAAACACTTTTTGTTGGTCACACTAACCTTAGTTAGTCAGTTGTTGTGACTTGTCTATTAATTATTGTATATTTTTTACATCGGTTATAATTAAATATTATATTCATTTTAATATTATGTAATTTGTTTTATTAATAAAATAGAAAAACTTACGTCTAGTTCCATCTAGTGACGAATTTTCACTTTTTTTCTGGTAAAAATCCCAGACGTTGAAGACTTCTTCCAATCATAAAAAACCCATCCACTTAAGCTTCTTTTTGTACCTTTTGTACTAAAAGATTTAGAGCTTTCGCAGCAATTCTTTGCCAAAAATTTCGTGATCCAACTTTGGGGGGAGATTCAAATATGCTCTTGGAACAGAAAAATATGAATTCTTGTTTTAAATTTACGTCGAAAAGTAGTTATTTTGTTTTAAAGCCACGGAATAGATATTTACGTAGCTAGTTATGAAAAGTGCGATATTGTTTAATGAGCGTAATATTTGCCAAAACGAGCGCTAGCAAGTTTTGCAAATTACGCGAGTTGAACAATGTCGCTCTCTTCATAACGTGTTTACGTACAACGTTTTATCTAATTCCGCGCTTTTATAATATTTAATAAAATTTTCAATTAGAATGAAAATATTAAGGTAGAATCAAAGTGTTACTATGGAAACAGTTATGTAAAGTCTTTACATAACTGTTTTTACTACTTTTCATAACCGTTTTTTGAAGGTTATGAAAAATGTGACGTTACCTAACGTCAAAGAGTAACGTAAAGTGTCACATTTGATAGCGGAATTAGATAAAGTAAGTTTTTCTATCAACTCTACTTTAAATTTATTTAATTTGGTATATTTTAATCATGGTTTACTATAATAAAAGTTATAAATACAAGTTTTTTATTTGTTTCCACCACATTTTAAATATATATGTCGTGGCCATATCGAAAATTTGCTCACTTCACGAAATGCTCAAGAATTTCATGATGTGGGCAACTTCATTTGACCAGATCATTAAATCGTCTACGTTTTGTGATTTTGTCATCCACGTTTGGCCAGATCGTATAAATAGGGTGTCCATAAAATATTAAATAAAAATCCACAATATGTTAAGAACTTGTTTATTGTCATTTATGTCCATTTGCGACATCATATTTGGATAAACTAGGAACATCATTAAACATTTTAAAAATCTCAAAATACAACATACCTAACCTAATATGTTTATATGAAACTTCAAAACTCAAAGAAGTTTGACAAAAATAATCAGTGTTCATTTTAACTGATGCCCATTTATTTTCAGAAAACAAACAAATATTTAGAAATGAGTTGATACTTTTGTATACAGTTACGAAAAGTACAAAAAGGGCACAGTTCAACAAATAGCTCCATGGGTTTCTTTGGAATATACAGCCTATTTTTGATGTATTGAATCATTTTCAGTCGTCCACCATGTCCAACAGTTTTATGAACTTCCTTTAATATTTCTAAAAAACTTTTCTATCGGAAGTATACGAATAGTGGGATCGTCAACGCATTTTTTCTTGAATATAAGATATGCATAATCCGTAGCTTCCATAGTATCATATTTTGTCAGCCAGTAATAGTCCATGGACTTCTTTTGCGTAGTCACCCCATTTTCCTTAATTTGTTTTATAACCTCAAAAAGTAGAATTATATCAATTAAATAGAAGCACAATACGTTAGCTAGCATGGAGTATTTCAATAAAATAAGTGAAAAATAACGTGATTAAGAAGTAAAGTACTAACCTCTGAAATTCGATCCAAACTCCACGGTTTTTTCACATTTTGCTCAGTTTTTGCGTGACTTGCATAGAACTCTATAACCTTTTCATCGTATACTGTTTTGTTATCACTTTCTTACTCATTTAATAATGAATTATTCACTTTTTTACTATGAGAACAATATTGTTGTCAGCGGTTGCCATCTTCACATGTAAACATAGCGCTTGCAGCGCCTCTGTCGGAATTAATGCAACTATTTCACGATATGATCTAATAATCTTCACCATTTCATGAAATATCCGCGCGTTTGATTGCCCATATCGAGAAACGATTTCTTATCATTGATCTGACCAAACTACATCATGATGTGGCTAATAGACAGTGAAACATTTCATGAAATTCTCGAGCATTTCATGAAGCGAACAAATCTTCGATATGGCCACGACATATACCTGAAAATAACGTGATTTTGAGATTAACATTTCTCAGTAAGTTCCTTTCTAACAGCTTTCTGATAGCTGTCTCTAAAGTGCGTGTCAAAGTTGTCAGTGGAATCTATCATATAACAGATCTATCTTCTTAGTGCAACCTTTCGATAGTAGATGTCGCACCCATGTCGCACCAAAGTAAACTTCAGATTCTATATGTAAAATTATAAAACTTCAAATAAAAAAGTTTATTACAGTTGATGTAGGATATACAGTTAAGTTTAATACAAGAATAGTTACTAGGAACGTATCTGTTAAGGAATTAAACTATTCAATGAAATATATTTGGAAAAAAAATGTACACAAAGATGAGGTAAATAAACTAATCGATACATTGTGGCACGTCTTCAGAGATAAAAATAGGTTGAACGTTCATTAATTATAAAAATATTCGATGTAACAAGACATAAAAACAGTAGGGATGGATGATAGATACAGAGGAAGGGTTGTAGTGGGAATAGAGGAAGAAAAATTTAAAATGCGTTTTTAAATATTGAACAATGAACCTATTTAAAACATCTTCTGTCGACGTGGTTAAATGTAGAATTTCTTACAACGACTAAATTTCCATATTTACACGTTACGTTAATGCCATTTACACACGAAAATAGTGTAATATATTCCAGATAAATTTTTTAACAGCAAATTTTCAACAAGAATTTATCTAAAGATGCAAAACATCGTCCAACTTTTTATAATAATGTGAGGTATACTTCCTTCTACAAACCAACAGAATGGTGCACGGAAATCTCAACATACATTATATTTCGAGACATACTATACATGTTTCAGCGCCTTCTATGATTATTTTCCAAATAAAATGTTGTTAATACACGTGGTTGGTTAAACTGTCACTTGTCAATCCGCTTGAAATGGTCTTGCTTCTTTGATCTATCTCAGACAGAATTTAAATGACACTTGAAGGTTGTGATTCTAAAATTACAGCTGGCCACAGCTTCCTAACGAGATGAAAAGAAACAACAATCTAGGCAACGTCGAAATGTGATTCTATTTTCGATAGACTGTCACTGCGCACAAGAGCTGCGCGTACTTATTGTTCTATGGAAAGAGACCTTGTTATAGTATTCTATGGTTCAGTAAAAGATATGGCAATAGCGCGTCGTTTTAGAATGATTGTTAGGGTGTACTTATCTTCGATTTCAGAAAGAAAGAGAGAGTCAAAAAATGTAAAATTGTTTTTTTTAGAATTCTCTCTGCACCATTCTATTGTATAAAAACAATACTAAATGAAACAAAAATTATATAAAAAAAAATAATACAATATAATGCGATAAATGCTTGTGAGAATAAATAAAATGAACTATTTACAATAATAATTTTTTTCCGTATTACACCTAATGCTATAATTCAACTAAAACCGCAGATTTCGTTTAATTACACTAAAAAAAATACAGTCTTCGACCCACAGATCTTGCCTCAATTAAAATCTTTTTTTTAACAATAGAGACGTTCTTAATATTCCTAATAACTATAATATACAGTGTGTCACTATAAATTTAACTATTGGTTTTTAGAACGGCTCTTAATTAAAATTGGAAGCTGTTTGGAATGTGATAATCATTGAATATTATTTATTATTGATTTGCTATATTATACAGAGTGTTATAATTGTTTGCAAGATCGTAGGCATGAAAAAAATCTTTAAAACAATGTTATGAATTTGATATTTTCAAAAAATTCAACTCCATCTTCATTATTATTGAATATACTTGAAAGTTTAGCATAAAAATTTGATTTCGGCTACAATAAATTGGTCAACCACTCTACAGGTCCCAATTAGTTCTACATAAAGGATGTCTCTGAGGGATTTCTCATGTCTCCCAGTTCAATCTACCAATAATATCAAGATGTTTATAAAGACCAATCAAAGATCTACATTACCAGCAACTTAAATAAGGCGTGCTCACATTATATTTCTGTATGGCTAAAAATTGACTTTTTGGCACCCCCTGGTAAAATTGTGAAACACTAGATAGCAGTCAAACTGTCAGATGTCAGAGCAGAACTTTTTGAAAATAAATTTTTCAACAAGTATAGTTTGAAGACTTTTTTTTACAGTGTTTGACATTTATAATACACCTATTGACATTTCGAGATCTACACCAAAAATTAACAATGATCCATTTCAACATTAATTTTTTCTGATGTAGAAACAGTTATACATAAAACACTGATAGAGTTTGCCGTTACGTCATAAACTGTGACGTATTCTGCTATTTTACATTTGCCTTACTTTAGTTGGATGTTATTTTACACTTAACCTCAAAATTATAATCAATGACATATGTTAAGAATAGAGGAGTTCAGTTTAACGTCAGTGTGGCCAACAAAAAGTGTTTTTTTTCTGACAAGAATGACAGTTAAGGTCTACTGTTTAAAGTTAAGATTTTGCATGGTTTTTGTCATTGCGAACATCTATATTGCTTTATTAGAATAATGAATACACCCCCGAAGCGTATATCTTGAAATTTAAAATAACTTTTTAACTGAATACTCAACATATCGGTGGCCAATAGTTCTAGGAACTCTTGGCATGTCACCATTTCATTACTGGTATTCAGTCACTAGCTCTGTCAAATGTCACTGTCATTCTTGTCAGAAAAAGCCACTTTTTGTTGTCCATACTGACCTTAGACTGAACTCCTCCATTGTTTTAAAATATAACAACTGAGTTGTCAAAAGTGACAAATGAAATTTATGTCGATGTATGACAATGTATGACGTAACGGCAAAGGATGGTTGAACAAACTCTATAATTACATTTCTTCTTACTACACTCGATGTAAAACTCAGAAAATGGTCAAACAAAGGAACCCTCGCTTTTGAATAATTATCATTTCAAGGATTTTATGTAGCTTTTTTCCTAGCGGATACAAATTCAGCTCAACTTTGAAGCCAATATCAAACTTTGTCGCTGTAGTACGAATTTTTTGAGAGACTGACTAAAAGCTACATGTTCGGAAGGTTTTAGACGACAAATCACCATTACTATGATAATTTTACAACAACTAAATATTTTAAGACTTACTAGGTTATATTAAATTTGTATATAAAACAGAAGAAAACGTTTGTTTTTTGTTATTTCTAGATGGTACTAACCTCACTTTTCTATCTCAGCGTTGATTTCATACATACCGGACAGTTGCTCAATTGAACTACTGTGTCATAAGAAGAATGAAATACTGAGAAGTGTAATTTTAATAGAAAGATATTTGATTTGTCCAATATTTAACAAACAATGACAATAGTGTAAAATATGAGAAATATTGACTTCAAATAGAGTAAATTCTTGATTATAATTTTGTATATACCGGGTTTATCACAGACTTTGCCTGTAAACAGAATTATTCTTTTTACGTGGGCTTTTATTATTGAAAAATTATATAATTCACCTACATAAAAAATAACTCTGGTTAATCCTAATTTTTTTTAAACAAAATACAAAAATATTGAAATTAGAATTGAAACAAAACAAGAAGAATATATTCCTATGGTTAAAATGAGCAGAAAAAGTCGATTTAGTTTGGGGTATTTTGTTTTTTACAGTTTACAGCAAATGTCACCACTGTCAATGTCATAATATTGTTTGGTTATGTGTTGTTTATTGTATTTTGAAGATTTTGTGTTTATTTTAGAAAAAAAACTGACAATTGACGTTTAAAATTTACGGAAAACCTTTAAAAGATGACAAGTGACAACTTCACGAGTTTAAAATATATTTCATATAGAAGGAGGAAAGCTTGCAAAATATAAAATTTTCAAAAATGTGGTATTTGTTAAAAAAATTAGGATTTTCTTATAAAATTGTTTGGTTATGTGTTGTTTATTGCAGTAATTAGTGTTTCCAGTGTATAACAATTCAATTTTGAAGATTTTGTGTTTATTTTAGACAAAAAACTGACAATTGACGTTTGACATTTACGAAGAACCGTTAAAAGATGACAAGTGACAACTTCACGAGTTTAAAATGTAAATTTTCATATAGAAGGAGGATAAGCCCGTTGGGAAAGCTCGCAAAATATGAAATTGAAAAAAATTTAGACATTAACTGTGGTTTTTGTTAAAAAAATAGGATTTTCTTATAAAATTGTTTGGTTATGTGTTGTTTATTGCAGTAATTAGTGTTTCCAGTGTATCACAATTCAATTTTGAAGATTTTGTGTTTATTTTAGACAAAAAACTGACAATTGACGTTTGACATTTACGGAGAACCGTTAAAAGATGACAAGTGACAACTTCACGAGTTTAAAATGTAAATTTTCTTATAACAGGAGGATAAGACCGTTAGGAAAGCTCGCAAAATATAAAATTAAAAAAAATTTAGACATCAACTGTGGTTTTTGTAAAAAAAATTAGGATTTTCTTTTCACTGGGTGTAGTTTTAACATAACGAAGTTTTCGTAAAGAAAATTAAAAAACGCTACGGCGAAACCTTGAAACTTTTTACAATACAAAATAAAAATCACGTTAAAATAAAATATATTTATAAAACCCTCGTAAATACTGCTTCATTTTTGAATTATACTCTTTGCATGGATACATTTTAAAATATTTCAAGCAAAATAACCGAATTTTTGTGTAAAAAATATATTGGTTGATATAAATAAAATTTCAAATGATAAAATTTTCCAATAGTACGGGCGCTTGCGGCAGAAATATGTTATTTTAATAATAAACACATTTAAAACGGTTCCATACAAAAAATATCAACATTCAACAAGATTGGATTTATTCCGACACTTTGAAAACATTTTCCCCACCATAGATGCTTTTATAAATAAAAAAATAATAAATAAAAACACTTATATACACAATAATGTAATAATTACTTCAAATATTTATCCAATTAGGTGGTTAATTTTATATCTATTACAAAATGTCAAATACCAACCTTGGAGTTGTTCGATTCACTTGATTTATAATCACACTTTCACCAAGATAAGTTCCTATCATGTATGACAGTTAGTACTAGTGGACGGGATGTCGATAGTATGGCTTTCATTGCCGAATTTAAGCCTCAACCGTTTCATAGGAATCTGTGGAACTGCAGCTTCAGCCAATCTATAAAATCAACAAATTATCAAGAAAAAAGAAAATAAATAAATTACAAGTTTTATATATACAAACCTAAGTCTTTTTTCACGCTTTCTCTCCTTGGATTTATGTCGTTTTTTCCTGTGTGAAAAAGGGGTACAAGCAATACTATCTACTCCCTCGACTCTAAGAACTTCGTATTCCGGTTCAAAGTAGTCTTCACTCAAACTGTTTCCCGATTCGATAACTTCATCTAAAACGGGACTTCGTTTCATACGGAGGGTGAGTTTTAAACGACCGCACTTTTCTGGCGTTTTCTGTTCTACTGGCATTTGAACACACTTTGGTGGACTTTCTGTTAACAAAATATATTTTTACAGTTCATACTTTGATATATGCAATGAAGTTAAGTAAAGAATCAACTGAAAGGTACATATCCAACTCCCTGAAGCTTTCGGTGGATAGAATTGACAGGAATTAGTTAATAAAGCCTTCGATACACTGGATCACAACAAATTACTGTATAAGACTTCTACAACTTCAACGATCTTATCTTACTGATAGAAAGCAATAAGTATGAGATTGGCAATAAGATAATATATTTCTACTCTATTTTTAAAAATATTGGAATGGTACTTCTTCAGGGTTCTGTTTAGGGATTTCCATTATTTAAAATGATCTTCCGGAGGCTCTATCCACATCAATTTGCTTGATATGTCTTCGGCTCTTAATATAATTAAACCTGAATACGATATTTATATTAAGGTTGGTGGTAAGTTATGGTTCAATAGTTTGGGGAGACTCACCTGCTGCAGATCGTCAGCAAAAAAAAAAATTATATAAAAAGCATACCTCTTATTTCTCTATTGACCCATTCGCTGGTTTCTGTGGCAGTATCGATTGTTTCAGACTTTTCTCTCGTATTTGTATTACTTTCACTATCATCCGATGCAATTTTTTGTTTACGCAACAAAACAGTTTTATCGTCTTCGTCTTCGTTGAATTCGTAGACGTCGCTCTTTTCGTATTTAGCTTCTTCGATAGGTGTACAAGATCTATCGGTATTTTCACTTGTCGAAACGTCAAATTCCGATACTTCTGTCATTAATTTAGCATTGAGGTTTTCTATAAGCTTCGAATTTTTGACATGGTTAATGCGTTTGACATCTGTCATACCGTTTTGGTTACAGTCTACTTCAGTTTCTTCGGATGGTAAGTTGGTGCGGTGTGAAGTTTTGGAAGGTGTTCTTGGAGGTAAAGCTGGTACTACATTGTTAAGTCGCTTGTGATTCTGCAATGTCATGTTTGGTTTTTCCGCTATATCTAATAAAAAGATAAAGTTAGTAGCGAATATACATGAAATATTCAAGAAAGAAACACTCGATAGGAGAGGGAAACTCAAATTGAATTAGTGAAAATCTCTCCAGTTAAACTAGTATAGAAGACACGAAACTTTTGGAATGGAAAATGGTGCAAAGATATAGTTCAAATGAATGAATGAGTCTCACCTAAACTGTATCATTTGGAAATAAAAGCCTGGTCGCAACTGAATTTTGTAAATCGAAAGATGTTAGCAAGTAAGGGGTGGTTGAAAATTGGGAAATTTTAAATAGAAGAAAGTTGTTAGCGTTCTTAGTGCACCTGAAGATGATGTTTGTATGTACAAGATCGATTTTGAATGAAAAAAAATTGTGTTAGAACCGTTTTACAGGTACGAGAATTATTGCGAAATTCACTCTGAAGATAATATTGATATGAATTTTAAAAACATTTCACTGCTTGACTATTTGACATTTTTACCACTAAAAATTTCATAAGAATTCATTTCCTATGTTCATGTCATACTCCTGCGCAGTGAGATGGCCATTGATATGTTGAGTATTCAGCTAAAAAGTCAATTTAAATTTCAAAATATACGCTTCGGGGGTGTATTCATTATTTTAATAAAGCAATATAGATGTTCGCAATAATAAAAAACATGCAAAATCTTATGTTTTAAACAATAGACCTTAACTGTCATTCTTGTCAGAAAAAAACATTTTTTATTGGCCACACTGACCTTAGACTGAACTCCTCTATTGTTCCAATATGGTTCCAATGCTTAAATAGACATGAAAATGTAGGGTTATTGTAAACAACTAGAATCTCGGGATTGTGCGCATGCCTACTATACTATTTCCCCCAATTTATAATTGTGTCTACATAAACGATGGCAGTTTTACTAATTATTAAACGATAAATATTAATTGTTAAATCTGATGATTGTTAAAAATGATGCTGCATAAATCCACACTAATAAAAATAACATTTTAACTGGATTGAGCTCCGCCTTACCTACGGGAGTAGAAACTTACCTAGGGGAGTAGCAACTTACCTATGGGAGTAGAAATTTACCTAGGGGAGTAGCAACTTACCTACAGGAGTAGCAACTTACCTACGGGAGTAGCAACTTACCTACGGGAGTAGCAATTTACCTAGGGGAGTAGCAATTTACCTACGGGAGTAGCAATTTACCTAGGGGAGTAGCAATTTACCTAGGGGAGTAGCAATTTACCTAGGGGACTAGCAATTTACCTAGGGGACTAGCATCTTTCCTACGGGAGTAGCAACTTACCTAGGGGAGTAGTAATTTACCTAGGGGAGTAAAAACTTACCTAGGGGAATAGAAATTTACCTAGGGGACTAGCAATTTACCTAGGGGACTAGCAATTTACCCAGGGGACTAGCAACTTACCTACGGGAGTAGCAATTTACCTAGGGGAGTAGCAATTTACCTAGGGGAGTAGCAATTTACCTAGGGGAATATAAATTTACCTAGGGGAGTAGCAATTTACCTAGGGGAGTAGCAATTTACCTAGGGGACTAGCAACTTTCCTACGGGAGTAGCAGCTCACCTAGGGGAGTAGCAACTCACCTAGGGGAGTAGAAATTTACCTAGGGGAGTAGCAACTTACCTAAGGGAGTAGCAACTTGCCTAAGGGAGTAGCAACTTACCTAGTGGAGTAGCAACTTCTTCGCTCTCGTGGTTCTCGTTGAATTTATCTTGATGGTTTGTGGCATCGCAACCGGGATCGGTGTCGCTGAACGTACTGGGGCAACTACTGGCGTTGCTCTGTAAATCGTCCAGGAGATTCGATCTGGAAATAGTTCTAGACGCGCTTTGCATGAGTTCCAAATTAGCTTGACGCGCTTGTCGTCGTTGCATACGCGACGCCCTGGTGCTAGTCGTACTTATGGTATCTTGTATCACAGACTTTTTACTTTTAATATTAGCAGTACTACACTTTCTTATTTGTTTATTTAAATTTATATTTACACCGCGATTTCGATTGAATTCGGCTATGTCCGAGAATTTGCATCCTTGTTCTATGAGAAGTTCGGCGTCGTATTTAGTTAAGCCTTTCTGCCGAAGTTCTTTCATGCTCAAAGGGCTTATTATTTTGCCGTTTTCCGGTTGGAATTGTTCGTGGCAATTGATTATTTTATTACCCTGTACTTTGACTTTAGTTCTGTTTATTCGATTGTCCGTTTCACGTAGTTTGTAGCCGTTTTCTTCTTTTTGATCGGTTTCTTTGGCGTACGCGCCGGTGTTTCTTCTTTCACAAGTTTCGCATTCACAGTAACAGTTTTTGTCACCGAAAAAATCTTCTCCGTAGAAACAGGTGATTTCCTCGCCCACTTCTATGTCGCGCAAAACTTTAACGCACGCTGTATCGCGACCTGTCGCTACAAATTTGCAGTTGGCACGACAATCGTGGTTTATATAAGCTGCAGGACCTGTAAGAACACAATACAAGAATTAACAAAATATATCTGGTGCTATTTGCTGGATAAATTGGTGAGGGGGCTCAGCTCATACTTTCTACGAACTGTCCCATTTTAATTTCATTTATATTCGACCTAAGCATTAAAATATCCAACAAAAAACCATCAATTCTTGGCATAATGACATTCTATAGATGTAGGCAGTAGTGTAAGCACCTTTTTTTAAACTCTCTGTATATCATTCTTCTGTATCTGATGAAAAAGTTGCATAATAAACATATTGAAATATGAACCAAAATAATTGCCAATGTAACATGAAATGTTCAGTTGTAGAATGTTTAAATGTGGCTAGTGGAAAGTAAATGTTATAAAAATATAAGCAAAGAACTAGATGAAAGTGTATTAATAATTACTTACCTAACCACAATTGTGCACAATTTTTCCTACAGCTGTACATAACAGAGAAATCGTTTTTTCCTGGATGTAACAATTGTTTCTCCTCTTCTTCGGTTAATTCTGCTATACAACCTACCAATCGTTCAATTTTTTCATTTTTGTACCATTTTCTTGTAGCAGATATTTTCGCACCCTTCTGGCCCTCCAAAGAATATCTGTAGCATGGTTCTATCACAAATCCCGATTCTCTATCAAACACTCTTAAATATCTATAAATCTGGAATGGAAAATTGAAAATTTTCACATTTTATCTACTCGAACATTTTACTTACATGATCCTCTAATTTCTTTTGTTGCACTTTCGATTTGATCCTCGGCCACCAATCTCCTTTAGAAATTCTAGTAAAGGTCTTTTCGTAATTTTGATTTTTGATAAACTCCTCAATAATATTCTTCAATTCGGAGTTATTAGCTCTCGGAGCTCTAAATCGTATATTCATTTTATGGGAAGTGAACCCCAAATGGACGTCCAAGACAAGCGAAGTAGATATATCATCATTGTCTGACAGTTCTTTGGGGTTCATACCAGTAGGTTGCATTTTTAGGGGCCTCACAGACACATCCACAACCATTCTGATCAATGCCAATCAAAAGTTGGTTTGAAATGTGTGTACCAATATATGAACATGTCCTGCTGATTGGTACAATTTGAATAATCTAAAATAAGCAAACTTAATAAATATATGCAGGTAGTACAAATGGTATTTTCATGGCAAATCCCTAATGATGTAGTCTTACTGTGCATCTACTTTGGAGAGTTTCTCCATTGTAGTCTTCTATGTATAAATTGAATAAAATTCTGAGTAGCCATTGAAAAAAATAATATTAATATTCAATCACGATCATGACATTCGGCCGACTGCTTTAATTATCTATAGAAAATATTTTGTTTATATTGAATTTTAATAGTTTTACTTGATGTAAGAAACAAGAAACTGAAAATATAAACATTTGAACTAATATTTTTAATTATGTTTATTGAATTAATCAACAAAAACAAGGGAAACATAAATAATATTCTTCCAAATTGTTTACAGGTTAACCCAATTTAGAAAAGTATTGTTATTAATATCTAGGAAAATGTATTAAGACTTACCTTATATTACATTTTCTTGTTCAAAATAGTAAAAACACATAATTTTATCTTAGTTTCCTGATTTTTTAAAAATGTAAACAAACTTATAAGGTTAGAACGGTCCAGACATTTTTAAAAGGTTAAAATTTTTCAAGGTCATTCACGTAGCTGACAACAAAGAATATTTATAATTATTAAAATTAATAAATTAACATTACTGGCCAACTAATCACTGTTTCAAGTGTCATATTTTCACTACAAACAATTTTAAAACCATTTCACAGCTGAGAAAAAGTAACTGTTCAAAAACAATTGGTAGAATACGACGATGGCGAATACTGCAATTTAGTTACTTGTCAACCCGATATTGCATCACTAAACTGACTCATGTAAGGGTTTTTACACAAATTTTAAAATGCAAAAGGTCGCTGAAACCTATTACCGTCAGTACCTCCAGTTTTCTCGCCCAAGTTTTCCACATTTTAAAAAACTATTTTACTTCACAAACCCGAAACGACGCTTGAATCAATCATGGCAGTCGAGTCCTCATGGCATGAGCCGATTAATTATACGGAATAAAATTTCAATTTCGTTGTCTGCTCACAAATAAACGGTAGTGGAAGGAACATAATTGTTTTTCATAATAAAATTCATTTAATTTTCATATTAATCATTTCCTTGAAGGATTATTTTTAGAAAGTTTTCCAAGTTTTCAAATTAGTCCAGATTCGAACCCATCTATGTCAAAGGAATCATGTTGATTAAAAAGTTATCTATTCTGCTGGTTCAGTGACATCTATGATTGCATATTTATAGTTCATCCTACGGTTTGTAGATGGAGCCACTACATATGCTGAAATACGTGAATGTAATATACAAAATATACCATACAATTATATTAATTTTTCTCCAGCATTGTTTCTTGGTTCTATAAAAATATTGTATACCATAAATACACGACCAAAACCATTATTTAATCTATTCATTCAGTGACATCTGTGATTGGGAGGATGAAATAGAGTATTATACAATTCTAGTTCATCTGATATACTGAGTGTCCCATAAAAATATTAAGTTTTCCTTGAAGCACTTTATTTAAACTTTTAATACATCATTATATTTTTACTATCAATCTAAAGTATATTCAGTGTGGTCAAATAAATGTCTAGTATTTCATAGTGAAGTTTAACCAATACAAGTGTATGAATAACAACAATGGCCATTAGCGATCGAATTATTGTTAACCACACACGTGTTGAAACTTTTTTGTTTACCATACGGAGTTGAATACTAAAAAGTGGAATATTTCAGCATTTATAGTATATCTTATTTTGTAATTATGGAGTGATTGGAGTGTTTGTGTATATTTGGTTGCCTATACTAGAAACGTATATTAACGGAGACTCATACATTCTTCAAACTTTATTTATTTCGTACGCACATCGACACATCGATATCGCTCAAAAATTCTCGGTTGGTAGAGAAGTATAATATTAATTGTTTTCCATTTGATGGTAGAGACTTGGTCCCTCTTGTCTCCTCTGAGAAGCTGCTACTGATACAGAGACATACTAAAAATATTATTCTCTGGAATGCTTTTCCCACCTGTTCCATTAAGATAATAGTTTGGTAAAAAATATCATATTATATGTTATAATATCATTCTTCCTAACTTTTTTATTTGTTTACCATGTACCTGTAATTTAATTTTAAATTATTCATTTTGCCGTCTCGATATTCGTTCGTATCTTCGTCTGCGTTCGGACTACCCGATCTTCTTGAAACTTTTTAAATGCCTTCGCTCGCATCTATGTTTAGTCGTTTCTCGCGAGGGGAGTAAACAAAAGTGCCTACAAGTAACAAAACTTAGGAATTTCAAACATTTAGCGCACATTTTGTGCATAGTTTTAAAAGCTTTTGTTGCAAGTAAATACTTATTTTAAATGTCGGTTGACTGTTTGTGATATGTGCTTACGTAATTTTACGGTTTCTTGTACTTTAATATTTGTTTAAGAAGACTGATAGATACAAGCAGGTAAGTTGAGACATTGAGGTTAAGTTTGTGTTTCTTGTTTATTTATTACAATATGCAATAACAACATCGGTAATTTTAACTTATCCGTAATATGTATATTGATTTATAAAAGAAATAACTTTTAAATAGAATTTTATCTTTATTAACAAGTTTTAATGTTTTTGTTTGTGTTTTCGTTTTCTTGTTTTCTTTTTCTTCAATGTGTAATGTGAAAATTTCTAAATCAATTTTGAATAATCATTTGGAGAAATATCTATTTTAATGCATTCCTAACAGGGGGTTGATGAAAATAGGACAAGGGTAATGAATTCACCGGATATCATGTGGGCCAATGTTGAAATCAACCCGTTCCCAAATTATTTACTGCTACAACCGTAAAAGTTAAGCGAAGCTAAAAATGCGATTTAAGTGTTGACTAGGTAGTATGAGTAATAATAGATTTTCATATGTCTAATTTTTTAATTGCCTAAATACAATTTTAACAACACACAACTTTGAACTAAAAACATTTCTTTGCCAAAATGTATTCTGATGTGACTATTGCCAGTTTATCTTTTAACAAATTGTAATATTTACTGCATTTATATGTTTGAAATGTGTCTATAAAGGATTGCATTATAAAATACATCATTAGCTAAATAAACAGAGGTATGACATAATTTTGTAACATTTTATAACTCTGCAAAGTACGTCCAGAATGTCCTATATGTACCGACACTTCCGGATGTGGGTTAAAATTAGACCACAGTGTGGCGAGTTAATAAAATCTCTGGAGACATATTTGACTAGTGGAAAATGACAGAAGATCATAGAATATTTGGAACCGAACCAAAATACCTACTTATTTAATAGAGCGAATTTAGTGGCAGTAAAATAGTTTTTATTACATGCGTCCATTGCATGTTAACTGAGTTGGTGGTTTTAATTTTGTTTTCTATTTTCTATCTTTAGAAGTATAATTATGTATGTCGGGTTAGTTATATTATTGGGGAAATACTTATTGTAGGTATGTGAATAACAAAAATATATGTAGGTAGGTATAACGTAAAGATGTAATTATGATGAGAGACTGAAGGAAACTGAAGAGGAAGTTCTGCCTTAAAATTTAGACTATGCAGTGGCGTGGGCTTAGAGGGATATAAAAATTAATGAATTATACTTAATTTAAACGAAATTTCGTTTCCCAAACGAATGGATTGATCCATATATCATTTTATCAACTTAAATAAACCAAGAATAATTATGTTTACGTAGAAGATTTCTCTAATTTTTATATTTAAACAAACACTTAATAAAAGTTAAGTTCAAAAGTTACAAATTCCAAAATTGATTTGAAGCGTAAAATATTCTAAATAATAAACATATTTTCTAAATAGGATTTGTATTCGTATTACAGTGTCGATGACTAACTTCATCCGCATATATGACATTTTATATATGCATAGTCGATCGTAAAATTATTTTGTTGCTTGTTAATGACCTTCATTAATTAGACATTCATATGGCACCCCCAAGTCTGATAAATAAAAAATTGCGTAATTGTGTATATAGGGTGTAGAAGAAGTAGAGCACAAATTTTGTATATTTTTACAAAAACTTTTCTCTGGAGATCTTCAATATTTACTTTTAAAATTTGTGTAACAACGGCAAACCAGATAAGATGATGTTAAAAGTTGGTATCAATACAAATATTTGTTTATTATAGAAAATATTTTAGTAGGTATCAGTGAGATATTATTGGTCAACTAATATTGAGTTTCACAATCTTTTGGTGTAAAAATAAGGAATGTAGGTACTTATTTAGGCGATAAAAATTGTATTTTGAGTGTAACGAATTTTTCAACTATCTTATTAGGTGTCTATTCACTAACAGTGAGCGCACTTATAAAGTGCACATGCGCGCTCTCTCGAAATAGCGAATTATGAGATAGCTCGCATGCGCACTACTCTCGTAGGTGAATAAATACCTTTTAATGCTCGGAAATAACGATTCAAATATGGAAAATTTTCCCCTGAAGCTGATATTAGTGTAGACTAGAACGTCCTATCTAGTTGATGTATCTCTCTAAATAATATTGACAAAGAAACTACCTACCTAGATTTTTTTTTATAAAACTTTACTAGATCGAATTTCCTTATTAAGAAAATGGTAAACAATCTGAAATCGGTCATTAATACTCTCGATACGTATCAATTCATGATTAATTTAGTGCTAATTACATTTGTTAATAACAATAAATCCTTTAATGGAAATTTATGTTCTACAACAGATGACAAGTTATAGTGCAACTTTCCATAAATCCGTTTCGGGCTTAGGTAAGTAATTTACGTGGGAGAAATTTGTGAAGGTTTCTTAGATATTTCTATTTTTATAATAATGAATGCACGAGTAGGTACTCACATTGCCGCGTACTCGGAACAAATTGATGAAAATCTATCAAATGTCACGTTGCTATGCAACCACCGAAAAGCTATGGAAAATTGAATAACCTAAGCAAGTGGGTAGGGTTGAAAGGAGCGTGGTCTTGGTATCTCTATTTTGTCTTGACATACCTACCGGTAGCATTTACTCTAAAATTATAAATCTCTATTGACTATAGGACAGATTTAAATCTTTTTCAAAATATATTCAACATCCTCTAAAATTGAATATAACAATACCATACCGAACTTCGCACAGAACTACTAACAAATGTCTGCTTGTCAGGTATAAAGTTATTACCGCTTCTTAAATCTAGTAGGCTTTAACCGTTGAAATCGAAGTTGGCACAACAGGCGATCTTCTTTTATTTTCGGCGAAATTTACTTTGTCGTCGACAAATTCCTTTTCAGTTTAGGTGGTTGGTCATTGTTAGATCGTTTTATGGACGATGTTTTCAATAATTTTGCTAATTGAATAGTCCTAATCCGGTGGAATTGGGACAATATTGTTGTTAAAAGGCGTTTATACAGGGCGAGGCTAAACTTTTCGAAAAATTTGGTATTATGATGGCAGAAAAAGTGATACAAAGTTCTCAATTTTGGATCAGTAGAACTCTACAATGAGTATTTTTAGTAATCCATAGTTTTTGGAGTTTTGTGGACGCACTGTATCATTAGAAATCTAAACATTTGAATAAAATGTGAATATATTTATAATAGCGTGTAAAGAAGAAGCATTTAGTATACAAAGTCGACTGTAGTCGGCAAAACGTATACAAAAAGGTAACTCTTTACCTTGGTATCGTACTTCGAGATCTCACTATCTTTTCATAGTGACAGCTGTCACAGTTTAAATCTATTCGCGTATACCTGGCTGCTATTCGAACTGATAACGGTTGTATGCCGCTTCGGTATACAGTGGGAAACGGGTTTGTTAAAACGTATACGTTTTTACACTGAAAAAAAAAATTTAGAATTATGTTCTTCGGATTTGAACGTTGGCGTCTGTCAGAATGGAAAACTAGCTTTGCTATAGCACTTTATTGACTGTTTTTTTTTAATGAATATAAATATATTTTTTGCTGGAAGGAAAATTCAAAACTACAGACAATCTGAAGTAATTTAAATATGTCGTTTACACCCTGTATAAATCAAGTATTTATTTAGTGTGTTTATTCAAATTATTTGAAATACCAAACTTGGTATTCATAAAATAATATGGGGCTATATATCATGTTATGTCACTCTTTATTTAATATTAATATATTAACCTTGTAAGAATATAAAATTTAATAATATACGTGGCTGAAGGACGAATCCGATATTATAATTTTTTAAATCCAGTTTAGAATTTCAAATTTTAGTGAACTATAGTATTAAATTTTGTTATGGTAAGAAAATTCCTATATATATCATCTCATTTCTTCACTTGGTTAACATAATTTTATTCTTCCAAGTCATTTAGATTATAAATTTCAAGCTATAGCAAGATACAGATTGCGAAAATCCTTATGGAAATATGCCGGGTTGTACAAGTGCGACAGAAAAATTGCTGAAAGGTCATTTGTTTCACCTTAGGGGAGTATACTTATTTCCCGAGACTGGCCGAATGCTCATTGCCCCCTATTTTAACCGCTGTTGCCAGGTTAATTTTACAAATGATATTTTTGTCTCGTTTTCGTTGATTTTTTTTCGAAATCATGCACAATAGGTAAAATAAAACACTTTGATCCGGCAACATTGTCCTTGTGATGACCGCGCACAATTATTCTTTCTCTCTCTCTTTCATATATCCTTGTCGTACTTGTATAATCCGAGGCGAGGGTTCCGATGTAATTTTCGCAATCTGTATATGGCGAATTCAATTGGGAGAAGGGTATAGTGTTCAAAAGAGCTCGCAGAGCATGTTCGTATGGCCCAGCTGCATAAAATACTAACGATCACACGAAGTTATTCGTCATTCCACTGGTAGACTTTACTTACGCTTTAAGCTGTGGCATGCATTCGCAGTTTTTTTATCACAATGATAAAAGGAAATATATATTATTTTAATTAAATGATTTTACCTACGACCCCCCATGTAATCAGTCAATAACACACAGTCGGCGCTAATGTAATGACGTCTATTACGCACGGTAAAAAAAACGCACAGCTGTAAAGTAAATCGCACACATCTTAGCAACTGTCAATAGACGTCGCCATTTTATTCAGAAATCTGACATAAGCCGTCAAAACATCAAACTTAGGTATAGGCTGCAATAGCGATTTGCGTAAGAACTGCCAAGAAACTTAAAACACTTTTTTATTATCCTTATAACTGGTTTGTGTATTTTGTGGAAAGCTTTATTCAATTAAAAAATGTCGAGTGAAAGTGAGATGGATTCAATATTATCGATAATAAGAGTATAAATACATGTAGAAGTAGGTCGAAGGTAAAGTATAGTACGTAACTAGTGTTGTAGAGCATTTTACGCACTCACGGAATTACGCACTCGCCGCTACGCGGCATCGTGCGTAACTTTTCCATTCGTGCGTAAAATGCTTCTTACCACACACGTTACGTAATATACTATTTTTGGGAGCTATAGATGTTTTTTGACGTATTTCTTAGTATTCTTAACTGTTTGATTGGTTTAAAGGTTTCAATAATTCATAAGAACGATTGTTTTGAATTAAAAGCTGCATTGAATTGAACTCAAAAAAAAGAAAAGTGGTTACATATCAATTTCTTCGACTGGAAGTTGATTTGTTGTTTGGTGCACCTCTCTATACGCCGGGTTGCTACATTAACATGTTTTTTCGTTTTGAATTTATGGTAAATTATAGAATTTACTGTTTAACGGGTATTTTTTTGTATATAAAAACCAGATATGCAATTTTATTATTATCAACTCATTTCTATTGTTTGCAGATTGAGATGACAGCACTCTAGAGCCGATTTACGGTAAGTAATTATTTATTTTTAATAAAAATTTTCATGGTTTAATCTAGAAAAAATCGGAGGGAAAAACATTTTCAGAAAAAACAACTAAACAACGTTGAATGTTTTTTAAAAACTCCTTTTTACGTGACATCATGGTTATGGACATTAATAATAAATATGGGACATATTTGGACCCGCCTACACCCACCAACAATTTATCAGATGTGTCAGGCTGAATTCTTTTTTCTTATCTTTCCTTTTAAAGCCTTCAGAGGCCGTTTGGTAACTTAATTATATATTCTAGTTGCCCCTTTGAACCGATATGGTACATTTTTATATTTCTAATAATCCGCAAAAGATTCAAGATTTGAAAGATTTTTTTTAAAGATAATGAAAATTGTTTAGGAGTTGTATTAATTAAAAATTAATTCACTCCTCTAAAATAATTCGCACGCCCATGGTACATGGACGTTTTTTTCTATAAAGAATCCCCTATTTTTTTACAAATAAATTACCTTTTGTTAATTTTCGTTGTACGCCACATGCTAGTTGTTTGAAATTATTTCTAACACTGAAACCCTTTGAAAAAATGTTGAAGCACGTTCGTCATGTATGGAAAAACAAATGTTTATCGTTCACGAGAGGAGGACCTTTTTACAAACAAATTAGTTCCCTTATAATATTTTTTCGTACGCCTATGGTAATTTGAATTTTTTTTCTTCACAAATTCCTATTAAAATCGGCTTAAAAAAATATTCGCACGTCTATGAGACGAGGAAATTTTTTCAAACAAATGAACCCCTTACAAATATTTTTTCGTGCGCTTATGGTAGTTGGGAATTTGTCTAAAAATTAATTGATCCTTTATAAAAAATTTATTCATGGTAGAGACAGTCAATTTTAGATTTTTTTATTTATTATATTGTTATTTATTTTTGTGTCTTGGATACTGTCGATCATTAAATTGCTCTTATGTAAAAAAAATAATAAAAAATCCGAACCTGCAAAGTGGATATTATAAACCTAATGAGAAATGATGATGATGGTCATTTAATACTAGAGAGACTCTAACTTTACGTGGTATAATAAGATATATGCTTTTCTGAAATGATACAAAAAATTCCTGAAGTATAATCCATTTCAAGATATTTCGTTTTAACTCAACACCAACAAGATCTCCATTAAGCGAATTTCTTTTTTTTAGATGGGAGTGAGAAAAATAAGAATCATAAAGAGAAGAGGTAAAAATAATGCTTAATGATATTGAAGGTTAGAGAAAAAATGTTAAAAAATAAAAATAAACTACGTGATATGAAATAATAATAAGTTTCGCACATTTATTTCGGTCGTAGAAAAAATATAGTGTAAAACTCGTGTAAGTAACAACGAATTAGTCGTGTTTTTATAGTTTCGAAGAATTTTAAGTCATACTTGTTATTTAATCGAAGATGAGTCAAGTCATTCTGGTATGTTACAGTAGAAAGGTACTACAAAATTAACATTTGTAGAGCTCTATCCCGTAGTACACTCCGAGTTCTCCTTCTTTGCAACAGGTTCATATTTGGAAGTGACTAATCATCCGACTTAGTAGATTTAAGATTTAAAAGTTTTTATTCAAGTAGTACCCCATCGGTAGGTCGGCCATTTTTGTACTCTAAACAAGTTACACAATTTAAAAATAATAAATTGAATTTCAACTAACCATAATATTCGTCATAAATCATTTCAAAAAAATATTTTACGAACATTCCTTCGGTACCGGTTCGTTAGTCACTCCTTCGGTACTCCCAGTTCGATCAGTGGTACTTCTCCGAGACTGTATTCGACATTCTTGCGAGAGCGGACGGCGAGAAGCCGGGGTACTCTGACACCGGGTACCATAAAGATAGTACCATAAACTGTAATACCGCGACCGCTATCTTTATCGGATGGCGCCGATATAGAGGAATTCTCACTTTTATATTATTAGTGCCTCTTTTTCGAAAAGTGTTCGAGCGTGTTTATTTGATGTTCAGGTGTTTTTTTTTCTTAATGTCTATTATAGTGAATGATACTGAAGATTGTACCTACTGAAAATTGTTTTGGGTAAGTGTGTAGGTGTACTGAACGTTTTAACATTTTGTTCGTATCAAATTTTCCTTTCTCTTCTGTATAGCTTCTACAATTAATTATTTTCCTTGGAAAAATATCCATTCCATTCACTCTTCCCATTCTTCCCATAGCTTCCACAATCATTTTCCTTGGAAAAATAACCAATACATTCACCCTTCCCTTCTCTACAGCTTCTGCAATCATTTTCCTTGAAAAGATAACGATTACATTCACCCTTCCCATTTTCTATATCTTCTAGAGCCATTTTCCTTGAAAAAAATAACCATTACATTCACCCTTCCACTTCTTTATAGTTTCTACAATCATTTTTCTTGGAAAAATATTCATTACATTCACCCTTCCCATTCTCTATAGCTTCTACAATCATTTTCCTTGGAAAAATAACCACTACATTCATCTTTCCCATTCTTTATAGCTTCTACAATCATTTTCCTTGAAAAAGTAACGATTACATTCACCCTTCCCATTCTCTGTAGCTTCTAGAACCATTTTCCTTTGAAAAATAACCATTACATTCACCCTTCCCATTCTCTGTAGCTTCTAGAACCATTTTCCTTTGAAAAATAACCATTACATTCACCCTTCCCATTTTCTATAGCTTCTAGAACCATCCTCCTTGAAAAAAATAACGATTACATTCACCCTTCCCATTCTCTGTAGCTTCTAGAACCATTTTCCTTTGAAAAATAACCATTACATTCACCCTTCCCATTTTCTATAGCTTCTAGAACCATCCTCCTTAAAAAAAATAACGATTACATTCACCCTTCCCATTCTCTGTAGCTTCTAGAACCATTTTCCTTTGAAAAATAACCATTACATTCACCCTTCCCATATTCTATAGCTTCTAGAACCATTCTCCTTGAAAAAAATAACGATTACATTCACCCTTCCCATTCTCTGTAGCTTCTAGAACCATTTTCCTTTGAAAAGTAACCATTACATTCACCCTTCCCATATTCTATATCTTCTAGAACCATTTTCCTTGGAAAAAATAACGATTACATTCACCCTTCCCATTCTCTGTAGCTTCTAGAACCATTCTCCTTTGAAAAATTACCATTACATTCACTCTTCACATATTCTATATCTTCTAGAACCATTTTCCTTGGAAAAATAACCATTACATCCACCCTTCCCATTCTCTATAGCTTCTGCAATCATTTTCTTTGGAATAATAACCAATACATTCACCCTTCCACTTCTGTATAGCTTCTACAATCATTTTCATTGGAAAAATAACCATTACATTCACCCTTCTCATTCTTTATAGCTTCTACAATCATTTTCCTTAGGAAAATTACCATTAAATCCACATGTACATCATCTTTAGATAGATTTTCTAGTATATCTTTTTCGTTTCACCCTGTTTTCCCGACTCATTATCGAAGTTCGAGTTGGAATCCACTTCAACTAACCTGTATTTCTTCCCAGGCCATCATAACAAAATTTATCATAATTACATTTCAAGAAAGAAAAAATGGAAAAATATTCATGTAACTTTTCACACCTGCACCCTACACAGTCGAAAAACAAACACATAACCATCACAACCCGTCTCTCATCTCATACCTTGATGATTAATCATAATTTTGAGCACCAGCACTACGTTGAATATTATTTTATACATACAATACATTAGTATGTAGATGGTATATATTGTGAGAAAACAGTTAAGAAGGGAAAGTAAAAATTAAACACCCAAATTTTATCGATTAATAATTTTATTACTAGTAAATGTTGTGTATTCAAACATGAATGAAGTATTATATTGCACACACTGCGACAAAATGATATAAATTAGATATCGAGTTGTCACGAAACACATTTACATATAGCCAAAACAAATGAGTAACTTTTTCCATTATAATCAACACTTTATACAGGGGTCGTACCAAATATATTTGTGTAAAAATAAACATTGCATTTCCATAGATAAAGAAAGATAAAGATAAAGATAAAGATAAAGATAAAGATAAAGATAAAGATAAAGATAAAGATAAAGATAAAGATAAAGATAAAGATAAAGATAAAGATAAAGATAAAGATAAAGATAAAGATAAAGATAAAGATAAAGATAAAGATAAAGATAAAGATAAAGATAAAGATAAAGATAAAGATAAAGATAAAGATAAAGATAAAGATAAAGATAATAAAGTACATCTGCACTACTGAGAATATTCTCTAAGTGTTTCGACTAATCGGATTTAAAGTCCCATTACAATTTGTCATCTGGGAGTTAATTGTCCATTTTTGCCATGATTCAACCTCTCTAGTAAAATCCCTACTTAATTTTCCTCTCCTTCTACGATCTAGTTTGTTACGAGCATCTTTTTTTAACGAACTTTCCAACTGGTCCTGGTATTTTAGTTGAACAGGATGCGTCCGAATGCGTTACGCAGTACATTATTATTTATAGGCTAAGCTGGAAACCATCCATAAGAAATTTCGAACTCCTCAAATTTCACCAGACAAGCGTTACATACGTACTAACATACTTTGTAGTCGGCACGAGTGCCACATAGTACGTGCCATCTGTTTATTTAGCTGAGACCAAAATAAACAATGGCTTAATTACTATATTGAAATCTAGATAATTTTTTTTTAAATGGTTCATCAGTCAGTTGGAATTAGGAAAATGAATATTCACAATGTGTAAAAAAAGAAACAAAAGTGTACAGATGTTGAACGTGTAGCGTTTTGTGGCACGAAGTTACCACTAGCGCCTACCTTGGCTGCTGGTATGAACTAGCATTCAAGACGCGCGCTTGAATTTGGAAGTTTTCAGCACACGCGTAATATTGTATTAGTAGGAGTGGGAGAAAAACAAACACTGCTAGTGAGAAATTACTATTAAAACAACATTTTTCATACAATAAAATATCGAAAATAACACAAAAACAGTCAATAAAAATAAAATAAGAACAGACAAACAAATAATCCACACTTAAACACCAATCTACCTGAAGACATCTTGAAACACACACCAATATCATACGAATAATGTTCGAAATACCACTTTTTCACATAACTAGCACTTTTAGCAAATCTTCCTTATTGTCTGCAAAAAAAAAACGATAAAATGAAAAATATTGTTTCCATTATTTTACTTTTTTAACTTACCTATGATGAGTTATAATAAATCCTATGATAATAATAAGTGCCAATATAAAAGATAATTAATTTAAATAGAGAAAGGCCAATAAGAATTAAATAAAAATAGATATATAGATATGTTCAGAAGTGACTACAAGTGACTAACCTAAAATTAAAATAATATTGACAATTTTCGGGTAGTTAGAGGCGGGGTTTGTTAGTTCAGTTAGTCGCTGTAATGCGCCATGCTCAACTGGCTGCGCACAAACTTTGTGCTGGTATTTGATCTCCTCCACCACTTGCTCGGTGTGCAGAGCTCCTCTAATTTGCTAATAGTGAAATTTTGTTAAATACGGGCCATATATAATTAGCATATGAATAAGGATCGGCGAAAAAGAACGACGACAAAATCAACAGGAGCAATTTAAGAGCATGCAGATCCATTTAGATTAAAAGTCCGTTTGAAAAAAAAAATGTAAAGGTGTGGAATGCGAGCAGATTGCATATTTTATTCGTTTCTGATCAGTTGAACTGTCTTCTTCTTGTCGATACATCGAGATATACGATGTGAGAATACTTTTTGATTTCCAATAACAACATTCCTTGGTAAATTGGAACATGATATGTCTCTATGTATTTTTTTTTCTTAAATTTTCTTTCCTTAATATTTAAAAACATATAAACATAATATTTTGATGAAAATTAGATGGAAGGTGTCCGTCTACCTGTATTTTTTTTTCGTATTCGGCCTCGTAAACTTGTTGCTTGTTCGGATAAAACTAGTCACGTATGTGTACCCCATCCGAAATCTGAATAAAAAAACCATTTGAGGTGATGAATAATGGTTCTTTGGGCGGATTAGCTTTTACTACGTTAGATCCTTTTTATCGCTGGATCTAGGTAGAAACAGTGGAGTACGGAAAAAAGTGATCTCTTACTTGTTTTAGCAGTTTTACTATCGCTAAAAATATGGGCCACACAGTATCACGTTGTCCCCCATTGCATTTTTAATCGCATGTTAAAATCCAGAATTACATTTGAAAACGTTTCATCCACATTAACCTCACTTTATTCACAATTTTTAGCTGAAAACTGTAAATAAAAAGGATAAAATAGAATTAGTTCGTTAGTTGTATATTTTTTTTCTAAAATGTGGATTAAAATTATTAAATATATTATTAATATAATAAATTATTATTAAAAATATACAGTGACCTCTTAAGTTAGCAACTTATTTATTTTCAAATTTAGGAAAAAAACTTATTCTTAATAAAATGTTCTGCATGTTCCAAAACTTTAAATACAATCATTAGATATGAATTTTTTTCATTATTATACGAGGTTTGTCAAAAAATACGATTTCTAGTCAAGAGTAAAGTACCTTTAAATTTTCTAAGAGCACGCCAATGGGAGGTGCATTCGGTGGTACCTTCAGTTAGTATCTCATGCCCTAAACCATTTCAAAAGAATTCGCTGAGCTGGTGTTGGAATTATTTATTTACCTGTGTAGAGCAATTGATTGAGTTTTTAGGTTGATTTATAACCGCAACAAAGAAAATCGGTAAATTTTAATCACGGTTTAATAAGAAGGGAATGCATACCGAGCGAACAACATTATCGGTACAATTCGATCTGTATCTTAACGTGAGAATTGTTGAGATTTATTTGGAAGAAAGTGACGGTATATAATCTCAATGTCATAAACCAAATTAATCAAAATATTTGATTTGCTTTATAAAATTGGTTCTTACTTTTTTTTTGGAAATTTTCAATTTCAAATAGATTCGACTCATTGGCGTCTTGTGTAGTGTAATGCTGTACATCATAGATAAAAAATAAAAGAGAGGCTTTAAATCATATGGAAGAAACTAGCACAAAGTTTGTGCGCAGCCAGTTGAGTATGGCGCATCACAGCGACTAACTGAACTAACAAACCCCGCCTCTAACCACCACTCCTACTAATACAATATTACTCTAAACTAAAAACGCGTCCTGAATGCTAGTTCATATCCAGTAGCCAAGGTAGGCTCTAGTGGTAACTTTGTGCCACAAAACTCTACACATTCAACAACTCTCTTTTATTTATTACTCTATGCTGTACATCCATATGACTGATGTGGTGTTAAATTGTCGAAAACAAGACATTCTCTCTGTAAAGGACACTGCGTTGCCGGATGAAAGTGTTTAGCTTCACCTATTATGCATGACTTCGAAAAAAAGTCAGTGATAACAAGACAAAAATATGATTTGTACAAATTAATATGCAACAGGAACTAAGTACACGCCTCGATGGCCGCGCACAATTATTATTGTACTTATACCAAAAAAATGACTTTTCTTTTACGTAAATCGAACGACTACTTCCACTTATTCAGAATAACCTATAGAGAATTTACAGCGGTCGTTTTCAAATATGTATATGCACTTCTTCGAGAGAGTAAGGTCATGGGAAGCATGGTCATATCGGTCTGCAAGACGCTATTGTATATGCGTGATACCCGCACATAACCTACTTAATGCCAACGAGTCTATCTTTTTTAAATTATACGCATACCACCATCAGAAAAGAACGATATATAAAGATGTAAGAATTCGTATAATACGAGAGATTGCGAAAAAGCTAATCGAACCATGCAATTTAAACAAGTACAACAAGGAAAATATGATAATAATTGGGCGTGGTCAGTGAGGGTGTATACTTATTTCCCTTGGCTGGCGGAATTTTCATTGCCCCCCTACCCACCAACTAGTGAATTCTCTCTGTAAAGGACAATGTTGCCGGATGAAAGTGTTTTATTTTACTTAATAGTGCATGACGAAAAAAAGTCAACGAAAACGAGAGAAAAATATCATTTGTACAAATTAATCTGCTCTTCTGGCAACAGCGGTTATAATAGGGGGGCAATGAGCATTCGGCCAGTCTCGGTAAATCTGTCACTTTTCTATGTGATGGTAGGAAAAAAAATTATCAGTCCCTCGTATAACATAATCTCGAACAAAAGAACAAAAAGAGATCAGATAATTATTGGTTCCTTGAGAGAGGATCGGAAGATTCGAATTTTCAAACAACCTCTCATCTTATTTGGGTGGGTATAATTATTAACTTGGTTTTTGTTTGTGGGTATCCATCTGTTTCACCAAGTTTTTTTTTACTGGTTCACGGTTATTTTTAGAATCATTGGTTGAAAATGAAAATTTTAAATAATATTTATTTATACATTTATTTTATAAGGTACGTAAGCCTTCTAAAGTACTTCAAAGTTAACAGAAAACTTGGTTAGAGTTGGAGAAATTACGGAGTCAAAAGATTCCATACAAATTAAGAAAAAATTCCGCTTAGTCAGAAAAGTTGATATGTTTCTGGTATTTAGCTCCACTCGAAACGGAACTCGTAAGACCCATTCGAAAATTTTTTCTTCATCGTTCACGTGCGACAAAATGAAATAAAGAACGTTTCGTTAATTATAAATTTTCAGTGGAAGGTTTAGAATTCCAGAACCGGTCGGTAGAGTCGATGACCGTTCAACTCGGTTCCGAATAAATAAATTCACCGGGTCCCGACGGAAAGAGAAACATAATGACAGGTTATACTGATGAATCAAAATGTTTTTGTATGAATTTTGAAGACACGATCTCAAAGAGACTGAAATGTATCAACGAGTGGAATAACTGCTTCTAGAATTTACTCCAAATCTTCGTGGAAAAAGTTATCCTATCTCGTTTTCTTTTTAGATAAGAAAATCTTTGTATTATCCCGAATAAATTTAAAATAAACAAAAATTCTCAAAAATATTTTAATATAATTCACGATTCAATGATTAAATCTAAATATTCAGTATTCTGCATCTGCTATTTTATTTCCGTCAGTAGCAGTGACCATAGGCGAAACTAGTGGGGGGCTGGAGGTGCTAAGAATCTCTAAAAAGCAGCAAAACCCCACAAAATTACCTAAATAAGAAATTAAAAATACCTAAGCCTCTCCAAATTACCTAAATAAGTAATAAAAATACCTAAGCTCTCCTAAAATCACTGAAATAAGAAATTAACAATACCCAACCCTCCCAAATTCACTGAAATAAGTAATTAACAATACCTAACCCCCCAAATTACCTAAATAAGAAATTAAAAATACCTAACCCTCCACAAATTACCTAAATAAGAAATTAAAAGTACCTAATCCTCCCAAAATTACGTAAATAAGGAATTAAAAATACCTATACCCCCAAAATTACCTAAATAAGAAATTAAAAATAGCTATACCCCCAAAATTACCTAAATAAGAAATTAAAAATACATAACCCTCCCAAAATTACGTGAATAAGAAATTAAAAATACCTAAGCCTCCCAAAATTACCCAAATAAGAAATTAAAAATAGCTATACCCCCAAAATTACCAAATAAGAAATTAAAAATACATAACCCTTCCGAAATTACGTAAATAAGAAATTAAAAATACATAACCCTTCCGAAATTACGTAAATAAGAAATTAAAAATACCTAACCCACCCAAAATTATCTAAATAAGAAATTATAAATACCTAACCCATCCAAAATTACCTAAATAAGAAGTTAAAAATACCTAAACCCCCCCAAAATTACCTAAATAAGAAATTAAAAATACTCAACCCCCCCCCCCCAAAATTACCTAAATAAGAAATTATAAATACCTAACCCACCCAAAATTATCTAAATAAGAAATTATAAATACCTAACCCATCCAAAATTACCTAAATAAGAAATTAAAAATACCTAAACCCCCCCAAAATTACCTAAATAAGAAATTAAAAATACTCAACCCCCCCCCAAAATTACCTAAATAAGAAATTATAAATACCTAACCCATCCAAAATTACCTGAATAAGAAATTAAAAATACCTATACCCCTAAAATTACCTAAATAAGAAATTAAAAATACCTAACTCCCCCAAAATTACCTAAATAAGAAATTAAAAATACCTAACCCCCCCAAAATTACACTTTATAAAGGCAAAACAAAAATTCAATGGTCAGGCTGATCATATTTAAATCCAGGTGATAATAGTGTCTACAGGCGGGGTACCTGTGTTGACCTCCCTTCCATTTGGTGGTTTTTGTGACTTTAACCCCCACAAAAATCTTATGCTACTTGCGCCTATGGCAGTGACTCCATTCTGTTTTGTTTTTTCCACATCTTGAATTCAAGTTTAATAAAAAAAATGCATTCGGACTAACAAACTTTTCATTTGATCTTCCTCTCGATGGATATCAGTTGAAACCTCATTAAACAGCAGATTGATATCGACCGCGTTCTCGGCATGGAAGCAAATATTCCAAATACCGAAATAAAAACTTTTTTTTTATATTCGTGCAGAGTAAAGAATTCTCGCTAGTGGTTATTAATGGCGTTAATCTGAATAAATTCCAAGATCTTTTAGTTGGTAACACTTATAGTGATTTAAAATATTTTTTTTGGGATCAGGAATAAAGGAACTTATTTACAGGCTTATCGATTATCATAGAAAGACGGTTTATCTAATTTTCAGAATACCTGGAAAGTTTTCTAGTACTTTCCGCAACTACATAAACATTCTTCCTTTAGTACTGTTAGAATTTCCATTTCAAATTAAGAATGTTTACAGTCCGGTTCTGTGTATCGATGTGAAATATATGGAGAGCGAGAAATGGATTTGTTCAAAGAATTGCCACACCTTCTAGATGTATTTTCAATACCCACCGAGTCTGACTGCAGGATGTATATAATCCTTTACTTTTTATTACATCTGAGATAATTGAACTGGATGTAGATTGCAAAAATTTAATTGCAACACTTAAAACAACAATGACTGTTTTGAAAGGAAACAAATACTCCCTTTAAACTTAATATACAGTGTGATTCACTTAAAAAAGGGACCATTTTTAGGGTTTCGTACCCAGAAAGTAAAAAAAAAATGACCATATTACATAGAAATCTGTCTGTTACCAGGCTGTAGACCCTGGCGCCATCTATGTGGAAATAGCTAAAGCAGTATTCGGCATAATTTTCCTATTTTGAGTTATATTTTTGTAGATAATGTGCGAGTCCGATTTATTTACTGTTACCCCTTAGGACTCAGGGCTATTAGCCTCTGAGGGGCAGCTTTGAATTACATTTAATTATTATTAATTTTTACTATTTTTATTACAGAAATATCAACCGGTCAAAAAGCAACGAGGTCAATTCGGGTAAGTTGACAAGCTTTTCAATTTCATGCGGAAATTTTCCGGTGAAAGCTACAAATTATAGAGTAATAAATAAAAGAGAGGTTTTAAAACATGTGAAAGAAACTGGCACGAAGTTTGTGCGCAGCCAGTTGAGCATGGCGCATCACAGCGACTAACTGAACTAACAAACTCCGCCATATCTAATGATATCTATTTTTATTTAATTCTTATTGGCCTTTCTCTATTTAAATTGATTATCTTTAACATTGGCACCTATTATTATCAAAGGATTTATTACAACTCATCATAGGTAAATTAAAAAAGTAAAATAATGGAAACAATATTTTTCATTTTATCGTTTTTTTGCAGACAATAGGATAGATTTGTTAAAAGTTCTAGTTTTGTGAAAAAGTGATATTTCGAACATTGTTCGTGTGATATTGGTGTGTGCTTCAAGATGTCTCTAGGTAGATTGGTGTATAAGTGTGGATTATTTGTTTGTCTGTTCCTATTTTATTTTTATTGACTGTTTTTGTGTTATTTTCGACATTTTATTGTATGAAAAATGTTGTTTCAGTTCGATCTGTATATTTTCTTCTTTTTCACAATTTATTCAGTAAATTTCCCATTTCAATTTGTAAATTTTGCAAAGTTGTTTATTTATGTCGACATATTCCATCCTGTAACATACTCATCGGGATTCTCCCACATTTTTACTTGCGACATGACCGAATCCATGTAGAAACTACAACCTGGAGTTGCCGTTTCGTTCTCTTGTCGTGCACTAGCTAAACATGGTCGCTTTTTTTATTTTCGTTGTTTAAATAACATTTCAATTCAACAGAGTCCGGTATCTGCTCGTAAGGCTTTCTTCTCGGAAATCCTTTTTCGTTTCGCCGCACTTGTATTTCATTCTTTTTTATTGTATTTTTTTTCGCAAAGTCGTTTGACATTTTCAACTTAATTTAACCGGACCGGGTCGCTTTTTTTGGTAAGCCGATTTCGGTAGAGAATTTTGTGGCAGTTTAATGTTTTATGTTGATACATCTTAATTATCTGACCGAACGACTGGTTGTTTTTATAAATTTTTATGCAGACGAACGAGGTATTGTTTATGTCAAAGTAGAATTATCCGTTATTAGGTATTTGGTTTATATTAGTTTGGATTCTCAGTAGGTCTCTCTTCCTTCCGAATCTTCTACTTCTTTTTTAAATTTAGAGTTAAAACTATCCATTGTCCCTGGAATGTATAGTTAGTCAATCTTACTGACACTAACAGTTATGCAACCAACGCTACATGAATAACAAATATAAGAACACTTCATTCACGTCCTTCTCTTTGAGAATCTTTTTTTTTATATATTAGACGTCAATACTTTGGATTTATTTAATAACTTTTGAATTTAGAAGCATTATATGTTTGAACTTTTAAATGTAAAGCTTTAAACGGGAAATTTTTGAAAATTCACCTCTTCAACCATAACTTCGTCGATCTCTCTACCCTACGAAACTTCTACTTCTTTTTTAAATTAAACTATTCAGTGTCTGGAATGTATAGTAAGCCAATTTGACTGACACTAACAGTTATGCAACCAGCGCTACATAAATAACGAAATAAAAACACTTATTCTTGTCCTCTTAGAGAATCCCTTTTTTAATTTCTTAGATGTCAATACTTTGTTTTTGTTTAATAATTTTGTCTGTTTTTCGCCATTTTCAACTTGTTAACTTAACAATTTTGCATCGTTGTAGTCAAAGTTTTTGTCGTATAAAAAAAAACACTTCTATTCACGTCTGGCATCTGCTAATTTCGTAAATAGTTTTACGACAATAGCCATTACACTTGTAGTCCTTCAGAAATTCTTGCACGCAATTATATTTCAAAAGCAACGGACAGAAATAAGTATTGTGTTTCTTTTTGAGGGTCTTATTTTTCATTACCCGGTGTAACTGATATAGTTTTTGATTTATTTTCGTATAAGCACGTGACGAATATGCTTTTGGAACATTTATAATTAGTTGTAGAATAGTTGTAACACATAATTTTAACTGATTTACTAAGAATAACAATTCAAATAATAAGTTTGGAATGCAGTTATTCTGGTGAGAATATTTTTACCCAAACTCTAAGACATCCGGTACATATTAATAATTAAATATGTTTAAATTGATATTTAAAAGAGTGGCTAAAGTGTTTTAAAAAAACTGGCTCCCCCTTAAATCCCTGCAACCTTTTTGTATGCACTTTTGTATATAGGAAAGTGAGGTTAAAACAGAATATCTGATATAGTTTTTGAATCAGTGTTTTTAGTACCCTGTATAATAATAACTTTTCGAAATGTGCACCATATAAGTAAGAATTATTTAGCTTTATAAAAAACCAGCAATACTAGCTCGTATAAAAGTCAACATCCACTAACAATGGGTATATTAAGTATTTAAAAAATAATAAATTCATTTTTTCGAAAAAAAAAACACTTAAGTCGTTCATCACTAATTTATTATTGGATTTATGTACGAATAGTTGTTTTTTTTTTGTTGTCGTATAGTCTCACAATCGTAGCAACTGGAACTGGATTTGCAACGCAATTAAGTTGTCTGAGAATGTTACGCGGACTCCGCGAGTTATGTATTTAATAGTTTCTACGTATATCTCTGGTTTTGTTTCAATATTGACTATAATAAATTTTTTCTAACCACTTTTCCGCTCGCAAAATCAGTGCGATCGAGTGAGCACAATACACGTATTGGAAACAGTATTTTTTCTACGGAAAATAACAAAAATTGATAAAAAAAAAGAAGCATTTAAAACATTTCATAATAGAGGCCATATACTAACTTTTTTGGTGTTGCTCATTACATTCTAGTGAATCACTTATTGATTGAGTCGTTTTTAACACTCGACAAGTTTTGTTTTTTCTACCTTCCTTGTTTGGTTTTCTCTACCATAAGTTCTTGAAGCTGTCAGCAATCAACAGTGATTTAATTTTTAAGCCTAATTTGGACGAACAAGAAGTACCATCAATTATAGCTTGACATTTAATGAAAATATTTTTCTTACGGCTACGAAAACAGTTGCATTGTATTGAATATTTTTAATTTTATTTATTTAAATTTTATATGTGTCCCATCTGTTGTAGTTGAAACATTTTTTTTTTAATAAAATAAAATTTTAAAGCTCTGATCCATCTTAAACTAGGTTTTTTATTCTTATTTAAATAATAATTTACAACCCACTCTTGAAAAAAAATCACCATAAAAATGTCCTTCAAACTGTAATTTTTACAATTTTCTTTTTAGCGCCAAAGTGAACGCAACTTCATCCTACGTTCTTGCGTTGAAAGGTTAAGCAACTAAATATAGAGGTGGGACAATTAATTGAGCTATTTGAAACGTTATTTTTTTTATCTGAAAAACATCTATTTTTGGGAACCAATAAAATGAGAGTACCTATAACATGATTTTTGGGGGGTATTGAATTATCAATTATACAGGGTGTTTTCAAATGACACTTACAACGTTTGCATGTAGATACCTCTCGTGAAATTGGGCAAAATGATATAAGTATTGAGGGGTCCAGCACATTTACTTTTCGAAATACAGAGTGTTGAATTATTGAAAAATCAAATGTTTTAATTCTATAACTTTAAAATGGATGAATGAATTGATTTGACATTTGGCAGGTTGTTTTGAAATGTAAAAAGTCATATTTTGATGAAAAAACATTTGTCAATTCTTGATCCAGTGGTGTACATTTGGAAAAATATGTCACTTTTCTCCTCCCATTTTCCACGCCACTGGCATTTGTGGCTATTTTCTATTAATTTTGTATTCCTCAATGTTTTTCACGTAAAAAACACCTGTACATATAAAAAATGTGTAGTTTTCAAGATATTTAATGTGTTCATGAAGTCTGCAACCTAATTATTTAATAATAAAATTAAACAATATTTTTTTTCTACTAGCGTGCGGAAAGTGAATCTTTTCCGCACTAAAAAGCGTGCGGAAAGAGTCACTTTTCCGCACTAGTGCGGAAAGTAAATTTGTAGAGTTTTTGTGGAGTATACTGAAATTTGAATATTTAAAATATGTATTTCTACGGTTGTAGTTTACCAAATGACTGAAAAGTTGAAAAAAATTTTAGAAAACTGCAATAATTTTTTGATAAAAAAAAATTATTTTTTTTCAAAAATTTTCCATTTTTCTGGTAAAAGCCTTATCATGGGTGCCAAATAATAATAATAATTAAATTGCTAATATGTATTTAATAATAAATGTTTCTTTATGTTAACTTTTGGGTTTTTTTCGGATGCTAGTAGAAAAAATAGTGTACCTAACACGTGCGTAAAGTGACTTTTCTGGCCGAACTCCGCTAGCGTCGTTCGGCCATCTGCAATAGCGTGCGGAAAAGTATCACTTTCCGCACTAGTTAAGTAAACTACTATTTTGTATTTTTTTAATAACCATCAAACTACTAATGGTTAAAATATCAGAAACTAATTTGTAAAGCAGCAATTCGATGTGTAAAGGTTGTGTGTTTTTTACGTGAAAAACATTAAGACAAAAATATTAAATTTTTAACTTCGAATTTTAATTTTCATCATGGGTAATTTAAATTGTAATATTTTGTTTCATATTTTAAATTGCATTTCATTGATTTTCTGTTATATTATGTGCTTTTTTTTAGTATTGTATTTTTATTGTTGCATTTTGTATTCGCCCACTTTTAATCTAATTTTGTATTAAAATGGTATGACCGTTAAATAAATAAATTAATTAATTAATAAATACAAAATTAATTGAAAATAGCCACAAATGCCAGAGGCGTGGAAAATGGAAGGAGAATAGTGACATATTTTTCCAAATGTACACCACTGGATCAAAAATTGACAAATATTTTTGTCAATGGAGAAAGAAAAACAGTCAATTATGACAGTTCTGTTTTCGATGCATAGTATTTTAATTTACAAATTCTTGATATACAGGGTGGCCCAGTAGTATTTGATGAAAACAGTACATCAAAATTCTTGTGAAATGGTATAAAACTCAAATAACAGTTCGAACTCTACCTGTTTTACTTTCAACTTTTTCCTACGCATTTATGAATGAGTTTGAATGAAATGAACTTGTGATCTATAGTAGAATATATAAGAATTAGTAGTGAAGTGATTGAAGAATTGCATGAATGGGAATATTGTACGTGTAATAGTGATGCTAAAATATAGTTAATTATTTACCAAGGCGAGACAAACGACAGTTATTCGCCGAGGTGCATATTATATTTTTTCGTCGATATTTTTATAAATAATTAATTTTACAACAGCATAATTATACTCATATACCCATCGATTTCCATTTTATGTAAGTTTTTTTAATATATTTTCAAATACCAGATTTGATCCCTCTAGACTTTTCCATGATTACAATAAAATTATTGTTTATTCCATGTATTTTTTGCAATATAGATATTAAATTACATTTTAAAAAGTATCTCTAAATACAGGGTGTAACAAAAAGGTAGGTCATAAATCATAAGCATTAAATTGTAACGTACACAAAAATTTTGGGGAGGGGGTTTAAGGGATCTCAACTCCCATAAATTTTTAACGGGGTGCAATAATTCCTTAATTTTTCTTAACACGTTCTTATCATAAGAAAGCCAGTTGTCAACTTTCATTATAATATGTCGAACAACTGTCGAAATATTTGAAAAAATCAATATTTTTCGCCCTATGATTTATGACCTGCCTTTTTGATACACCCTGTATAAAAATATTATTGACTAGTTGAACAATAGAAAGTTTTCGATGCATTTCAAATACCCACTCACCAACAGCGTTGTCGAAATATTTCAACGCCTACTTTTTATATTCATTATATTCTCTTTCTAACTAATTATTCATAATTAAGGAAAAATTCCACGTAATAAGGGTCAGAATAATACCACCCAGTTATTAAATCGTGGTGGTATTAGATGTCCATAAAAACAAAACTTCCTTTGTACTCGAAACCTCTTTTTAACCCTTCACATGCAATTCAATACTCCACCGCGTTTAATAGAAACCCCTCATTGGACTTGAACATCCCCATAGGAAATGATTTTAAATGAAAGGTACTTCTATGGGTACTCAACTTATCAGTCGACGAAATCATTTCAAAAGTATTATCTTCCCGTTTCCGTTGGAAAAAAATCTGGTCTACACTAAAAAAATTATACATATACAGGGTGAATCACGACTAACTAAATAGTTATATTTTTTCTTATGGAACACCCTATATTCTGATTTCCCTTAAAAAATAAAATACTGTTCCATAATGGTTCCCTATACCTAAATACAGAGGGTTCCGACTAAAGCTGACTTTTTAAAAAATTCGAAAAAAATGAATACCTCATTGATGTAACAAATTCTAGCGAATTTTCTTTTACATGTCAATAGTCGGACATTCGTAGAATGTATTCCACGATTTAGTACTTAACATCTCTTTACAGGGTGTTAAGAATTTTCAATTTCATTATTAGATCATTCAATGTGTAATATCGGGCTTATTTTAAATGGAACACCCTGTATTTTAATAACTCATCATATTCAGAAAAATGTCCTCTTTCTAATGGAATAAGGGTGTCCTATACCTAGGTATTGTACTTTTCGTGCAATTTACAATTTTCTTAAATTGTATGGTGAATTGATTTTAAAACATCTGCAATTCTCTCTAAATTTTATACTAATTATCTTGACATAATTGTTGTAAAAAAAAACAGTGAATTTGCTAATAAATATGCACACTTGTAGTTTTTTTTACGGATAAGTAATTGAGTAAGTAATAAAACAAAAACACATTTTCAATAAAGCAAATACATAAATAAACGAACAACAAATTATTGATAGCAAAAACTTTGACCGTTTCGCTATAAATCTCCGTCCCGTTAGTCGTGATTCACCCTGTATACAGGTTGTCATAAGTTTAAAATTGAATCGTTCCCCTATTTATAAAGATTCATAGCCTACCACAATAATTTAATTTTTAATGTATTGACCACATAAAGGAACCTGATACGATGTGAAGCTACCTACTCGATAAAAAATTGATTCTACTACTACTTGGTTTCATCCTGTACTGTTTTTTTTTAATTTTTTACTCTGACGTATTTATGAATAAACTTTAATGTGCACTATTTTGTTAAAGGTATGCAGAAACATGGAGGGAGACTATATTTTGACCATCGTCACCATTGTTGTGTTGATGTATCTAGATACAGTAGTGTCAGGTAAATGGCCAAATTTTTTATTAATTAAATTAAACATTAGCTTATAGTAGAACTTGATCCACGACTATTTGATAATTTCAACGTTTTAAGTGTGCTTTTTCACTATTCACCAGTGCATAATAGGTGTGGATAATAAAAAGGTCACATGACACATATATTGAAGATTATTCACTTATACAAATGACATAACATATTAAATAAAAAATTTTACCGCTATGGAAATACGATCCTATGTCTAAAATCCCTCACGTAACTGTGGATAATGGAACATATATTGAAGATTATTCACTCATACAAATGACATAACATATTAAATAAACATTTCCACCGCGACAGAAATTCGATCCTATGTCTAAAATCCCTCACTTAACTGTGGATAATGGAACATATATTGAAGATTATTCACTCATACAAATGACATAACATATTAAATAAACATTTTAACCGCGACAGAAATTCGATCCTATGTCTAAAATCCCTCACTTAACTGTGGATAATGGAACATAATAATATATTCAGGATTATTCACTCATACAAATGACATAACATATTAAATAAACATTTTCACCGCGACAGAAATTCGATCCTATGTCTAAAATCCCTCACTTAACTGTGGATAATGGAACATATATTGAAGATTATTCACTCATACAAATGACATAACATATTAAATAAACATTTTAACCGCGACAGAAATTCGATCCTCTGTCTAAAATCCCTCACTTAACTGTGGATAATGGAACATATATTGAAGATTATTCACTCATACAAATGACATAACATATTAAATAAACATTTTAACCGCGACAGAAATTCGATCCTATGTCTAAAATCCCTCACTTAACTGTGGATAATGGAACATATATTGAAGATTATTCACTCATACAAATGACATAACATATTAAATAAACATTTTCACCGCGACAGAAATTCGATCCTATGTCTAAAATCCCTCACTTAACTGTGGATAATGGAACATATATTGAAGATTATTCACTCATACAAATGACATAACATATTAAATAAACATTTTCACCGCGACAGAAATTCGATCCTATGTCTAAAATCCCTCACTTAACTGTGGATAATGGAACATATATTGAAGATTATTCACTTATACAAATGACATACTTATTATATTAAATAAAAATTTACACTGCGACGGGAATTCGATCCTATGTCTAAAATTCCTCGCGACATATAGGTACAATCGTGAATAATAGCCATCATTATATGCTTGTTGAATAATATACTATTTTTTCCTTTCAGACACTATGTATATGATATCGAATCCGGAACCTATGGCGCTTCCAGAAGGTTTTGAAACGGCACTAACGTGCGATATGAATATAGAACCCGATAAATTCGAATGGAAATTTTATCCTACCGATAATCCATTCAACTCCAACGCTCTCATTAACTTGAGCAATTCGACATTCCAACTACTACCCGAAGATAGGTATAATAAGCAAAGAAAAAAGTCTACCCTTACAATACAGGTAAAAGCAAAGCAAAGAATATTCAAATAAATTATCCACTCAAGCCTCAATTTGTAGCCTGATAATTTTTCTTAACATTTTTTTATTACTTCTTTAGCACAAGGATATAACTCAGTTCTGTGTAGCAGTCTGTCTATAGCGCATGTCCACGTGACGTCACAAACTATTTTGACAACTAGCAGGTGGTAAAACAATAAACAAAGCGTTCAGAACACGTGGTACTCGATAGTGAGGTTATGTTGAATATAGATTAATAGTTGTTTGATAATTATTTATCGTGTCTATGTTTATTATTTTACCACCGGATTAGTATCAAGTGTCAACTGTCATGGACATGTTTCTCATGACTCGTTTATTTTTTAGGTTAGCGGTACAAACATTGCGGGCGATTATCAATGTTTGGCTTATTACGGCGCCTACGTCGTGGCTTCCATACCTTGGAGATTAACCATAGCACGGTTAAAAGAATTTCCTATACAAGATAATACAGATATAACGGTAGTACCGGGTAACACAGTCATCTGGCGATGTTTAGTACCTGAATCGAATCCCGAAGCTTCCGTAGAATATTTGAAGAAAGGAGAAATAGTTAACTATCGATATCAAAAGAATCAAGCGAAATCTTTAGTACTACCGAACGTAAACGCCGATGATACTGGGGTTTATACTTGTAGAGCGACAAACACTATAAAAAATGTCGATTCTAGAGCTCATTTGAATTTGAAAGTTTCAAGAAATGGACCTTATAAATCCCCCTACTTTATATCCGAACCGAAGAGGACATATACAGTTGTAAGAGGTGAGTTGAACTATAAATAAATACCTTTGTAGAACCTGAACTATTCCTATCACTGGAAAAATGAAAGAACAACTGCGCCTATACAACATAAACCCAAATGTTCTCCTCTCTAACTTGTAAAACCTCAAGCAGAACCTTCCTTGAAACCCCCAACAGAACCTACAACTCATGGAAGAAGAAGTAACGAGTATAGAGAAGGGTACAATAGACCTAGGTCTTGGTGACCATCTTCATTAACAATTAACTACTAATCTAGAGCAGGCGAACGAACTAGTAGTAGTACTCCATATATGGCACTGTAGACCCACACCCAGGTTTTGATAAGAAGACCAGGAAACCTCAGAATACATACTTGATCGTTGTTAAAGATATATGATCGCCTATGGAGGCCAGTAATAAAAATAGGTCTAGTCAATGACACCGAATAAGTCTGGAAAGCTCCTAGAAAGTCATAAGCCCCATATTAATTTGAATATTCCTTTTTCAGGCGATTCAGTTTCTCTGGAATGCGCAGCAGTGGGAAACCCCGTTCCAAAAGTAGTTTGGTTCAAGAAAAACGGCCAATTACCAACCGAGCGCATAGAGATGCTCAATGGCAGCCTAATAATAAACAACGTTATATCTTCAGACGAAGCTGTCTACGTCTGTAACCATACCAACTCCTACGGTACCATATCCCATCAAATATCCCTTATATACAACGAAGAACCAACGATAGATTGTCCAACGAACAAAACGGAACCGAAGCAAGGAGAATTCTTGGATCTGATTTGTACAGTTAGAGGAGTACCACAACCTCACACTTCTTGGTTTTTAAACGGATTTTCAGTGATCAATGATAGTTTGGTTGAAGTTATGGGTAGTAGAATAAATTTCAGTCGAGTAGAGAAAAGACATGCTGGTAATCTACAACTGTTTGCCAGAAATAATGTGAAAACTGTTTACAGTAGTGTTTTAATAAGTGTGATTCCTCTGGGATCTCTCGATACGTCCATAGCTCCTACAAGACCGCATAGAAAGTAAGTATAACCTTCGTTAATAATACTTTTCTCTAATAATACTTTTTAGACATTCATCAAAACGCCCTCCAAAACGTCCCTTGAAACCGCCCAAGTTGATTCCACCCAGCAAGCCAGTAATATCTCGATTGAACGACGAGTCTGTCGTCGTACGTTGGAACGTTTCCCAAGATACTGGCTTACCGATATCTTTCTTTAAAGTGCAATATAGAGAGCTTGGACCAGCCAATCCCAACGCGCACAATGCTAGTAGACCGAGTCGTTGGAAAACTACAAATTTTGACATACCGTTTAGTATTAGAAACTATGACATTACCAATTTGAAATCTGATTATATTTACAGGTTAGTATAAAAGTAATCAATAACGGTGAACTTGGTTAGTTTTTGAAGGGGAAGGGTTCATGCGATGATTATTTTGTAGATTTAGGATAGCGGCTGTGTATCAAAACAACGATAACAAATTAAGTCCTAATTCGGATAAGTTTCACTTGAAAAAACTCGATTTTGACGTTAGAAATCCTCTACCGACTCCTATAATAATAGAAACTGAAACTATCAGCACTAGCGCCGTAAAAATCCTTTGGAAGGTGAGTTATTATTTATTTTATCGTGATTTTTTTCGACTTGTGTTTTGATTTCAGTGCGACGTTCCAGAAAACGTTCAATTGGATGGTTTTTATATCAGTTTTATGTCTGCTTCGACGGCCGGAGATTATATGAAAGCCACGGCTGACGGAAAAGATACAAGAGAATATGTTATTACTCATTTGCAAGCTGACACTATATACGATGTGAAATTGCAAAGTTTTAATTCGAAAGGTGCCAGCGATTTCAGCGGAATTATGAAAGCCAAAACCAGAGGTAAGTGACAGATAACGCGATAATCTTGCCACCTAACTTCACCTACTACAAATTAATAGAGACAGATAACGTAGACAGGTGACAGTTATACCAATTCATATGTTTCGCCGCTTAACCTTACTTACTACAACCTTACAGTGACAGATAACGCGATAACTTTGACAAGTGACGCTTACACTACCAATATTAACACATAACTTCACTCACTACAACTTGATGGTGGTAGATAGTAGACAGGTGACAGTTATAATACCAATTTATAAATTTCACCGCCTAACTTCACTTACTACAAAATTACAGTGACAGATAACGGGATACCTTTGACAAGTGTCGGTTACACTACCAATCTTAGCACCTAACTTCACATACTATAGTTTGATGGTGACAGATAACGTAGACAGGTGACAGTTATACCAATTCATATGTTTCACCGCTTAACCTTATTTACTACAACCTTACAGTTACAGATAACGCGATAACTTTGACAAGTAACTTGATGGTGGTAGATGGTAGACAGATGACAGTTATAATACCAATTTATAAATTTCACCGCCTAACTTCACTTACTACAACATTACAGTGACAGATAACGGGATACCTTTGACAAGTGTCGGTTACACTACCAATCTTAGCACCTAACTTCACTTACTACAGTTTGATGGTGACAGATAGTAGACATGTGACAGCTATATTACAAATTCATGAATTTACTGCCTAACTTCACTTACTACAACATTAAAGTGACAAATAACGGGATACCTTTGACAAGTGTCGGTTACACTACCAATCTTAGCACCTAACTTCACCTACTACAGCTTGATGGTGACAGATAGTAGACAGGTGACAGTTATATCATAAAATCATAAATTGACCGCCTAATTCCACTTACCACAACATTACAGTGACAGATAACGCGATAACTTTGACAAGTGTCAGTTACGCTACCAATCTTGAAACCTAACTTCTCTTAATGGTGACAGATAGTAGACAGGTGACAGTTATACCATCAATTCATAAATTTCACCGCCTAACCTCACGCGGTAACGCTAAAAAGTTTCAATTAGTATCAGTACATTTTTTTATTGGTTTTTTTTTCAGCACCTCTACCAACAACAACGACCCAACTTCCAGTACAACCAACATCGAGGGGAGAAAAATCCGAATATAAATTGTATGTTATCGTTGTCGGTGTGGTAATTGGATGTGCCCTTCTAGTGTGCGGTATCATAGTTGTATTCGTCTGTCGAAAATGGCAACAGAAAAAATCTGGTAAAACAACCTACACTTAAATTATTCTAGATAGTTCTTAAGATGGCGGTTAAAAATGACAGATGACATTGTCTATTTTGTATTTCAGTTGACAATAGAGACAAATCGGTGGTGGACGATCACACTCTTCAATTGGACGGCAACGAATACGTAGTGGTAAGTCCAAAATCGAACGGCTGTGCTCCTAATAGGATAACGATAACTGCCAATCCGCTCGCTGACGCGGACAACAAGGTGAGGTACATATTCCTTTTTATATCTATCTTTTTTTATTAGGCTAAGTTTGTTTAGACTGTTAGATTTATTTCATTTTTGGCTTTTCCTATTTCATTTTAGAATTCCATTGCTTTAGGTAGCGCAATATATGCAACACACAGTATAATAAACTATCGGTTATATTCACTTTAACTTACACATATTTTCTATATTCGACGACAAAAAATTATCTACTGTCGCCATCTTTTGGTTCAATTCATGGTAGTTTTATCGACCACAGCACGGGATACTATAACAATCGGAAGGGTCTCTTACCATGGAACAATAAGTACGCGCATCTTTTGTGCGCAGTGACAGTCTATCGAAAATAGAATCACATTTCGACGTTGCCTAGATTGCTATTTCTTTTCATCTCGTTAGGAAGTGTTAGGAAGCTGTTGCCAGCTCTAATTTTAGGATTACAACCTTCAAGTGTCATTCAAATTCTGTCTGACATAGATCAACGGAGACATTTCCGATTGTTGTAGTATTCCGTGACCACAGTGAGTTGCAAAGTTCGTATTTTTTACACGCGTCGCTTAGTTCGCATCCATCGCAACGTGGAGGTATGTAAAACCATCAAAATCGGAAAGCAGAACTCGTAAATCCAAAATCTACTCGAATTTCGATGAAAAAATTAGTGTTAATCATTCAAATTGTTTTTATTATACTGTGATGAATTTAGCGATTTATTTTGAATTTGTTGTTATGTGAATGTTTCCATGTTTTTGTATTCAAACATTGTTATGCTATTGTTACAGATACCACAACGATAAATATTAAAAAACCAAAAATAATGCCAATATTTCTAGTTAATCATAATATTCCCAGAAAGATTCTTATGAATTATAGTGAAGGGATAAACAATAATATACACTTATAAATCTTCTTTATAGACTTTATAAACGTCTATGGCTTTATCTTTGGTTCCTTCTATGAAACTATAAAATTTTGAGGTTATAATGTGCAAAGTTTTCTTTTTGTGTTTATCCTTGGATCACGAACATTTACATTTTTGTGTAGTAGTGGCTCAAACCAGCTCCTCTTGCGATGGTATCCGAATCATTTATATATACATATAACATGCATGTTGTTTACTTTATCTTCAGCGAACTGTAATGGCGACGTCTCTCTATCGCAAGCGCATAACAGCCCAAGTCCTTTGAGTATCTAAAACGTTTACACGACTTAAAATGTATAGTGAAAAGGACTTGGGACTTATTTCGGCTTTGAACTAACTACTAATTGCTATTTTTGTGTATTGCTTATTCGTTTTTTATTACTCACAACTTAACCTAGGTTAATTTCATCTTATTTCCAGAAATTTCTAGCTCGGTTGTTTTCCAGAATCAGAACATGATAGAGATGTCTTGTTTGAGCGCGCATTCGCAAAATAACAACTGCGCAAGCGCCACTACTGTCCGTCAAGAATCCACGTCAGGTTCGGGAGGGGCATCAACGTCGCCTGTCAACTCGAAAGAGCGAAAGAAGAAAAAGAATACTAGAGATAGCAGCAAAAATAAAAATACAACGTCTGTCGAAAACGTTTCTTCTTCCGGGGAAAATTACGTTTAGTGGACTTTGTGTGATTTTCTCCTTTAGATTAGTTTTTAAAAAACGTCAAAGGTATGACAAATATTCAGGAATTGTTGTCTATTCAAATTTCATTTACGCCTCGTCAAAACAATTTAGTTTCTTCAATTGTGCTCTAGGTTTATATTGTAATGTCTGCCTTGACTATAATAGTTTTTTTTTTATTCATATGTAGCTCTAGTGATATTTTTTCGAGTTGTTCAAGGCTGATAGTGACGTATTCGTTTTAAACGTTTTTTTCTTCTTTTTTTAATTGTATATTGTTGAATTGTACATATTATTATATTTTTATGTAAATATTGAAAATTTCGAATTTTGAATATGCGAAAGTGAATGTCGTGTCAAATTTTAGGTAAAACAATGTTTTAATTTTTTTAAATCAGTGTTGGAAGTTGAACTTTAAATTCTCGGGTGGATTCATATCCAAAAATCTGAAGAAGTGCTCATAAATCACGATCATCTTCGCAAAACTATTTTCCCGGGGAAAACTCCTACGTTTATTCATAACACTTCCACCACTGACCATCTTGTGAAGCTCCGACATAAAATAAATTTGCCTGTAGTCAACAGTGTTCAAAATTAAGAACATTCTGTGTTGTTTCAAGGTCAAAGCTGTCAATATAAAACCAGTGACAAGAATGACATAAGAAATGAGACTTAAATAACTCAATTTTCAACGTTTGCAGATGTGCTTGACCTAAATGATAAAAGTATTTCGGTTTTCAAGGTTTACTTCAAACGTCACAACTGACATTTGGCACTAACACATACAATGTTGACAGTTAACAGTGACATGGTGCGTCACAGGTTTGAGGCTTAATAATTTTGAGCACTGTTAATAACCCTGTAATTTTTTTATTTATACACTGAAAGACTAAAAGATTTGCCATTAGCAATTAAGTTTTTATTTATTTAACCTACAGTATTAACTTATTACGGTAACTACGACAGAAATTTGATTCCTTTTTGTAGATTTTAGTATGTTATATTTTTGTAATTGATCTACCGCTTCCCCCGGTATATGTATATAAGAGAAATTGTGAATGTACTTAAAATGAAAAAATAGTGCCGTTTTTAATATATGGATGATTTTTTTACAATTTGCGTTTTATTCCTTACCTTCAATAAACAAAACTGCATCTAACGAAGACTGTTGACAATTGTGAATAACGAACATGTTGTGTATTTGTCAAGGTATTTGTCTGACTGTGTATATATGTAAATGTGTCCATTTGTCTGTATCTGTCTCAATGTTTATGTGCATTTGTCTTTATCTGTCAATGTTTCAGTCCATTTGTTTGTGTGTGTCAATGTTTCTGTCCATTTGTCTGTATCTCTCTATGCTTATGTGCATTTGTCTGTATCTGTCAATATTCATGTCTTTTTGTCTGTATATGTCAATGTTTATGTCCATTTGTCTATATCTGTCAATGTTTGTGTCCATTTGCCTGTATATATCAATGATCATGTCCATTTGCCTGTATATATCAATGTTTATGTGCATTTGTCTGTATCTATCAATGTTCATGTCTATTTGTCTGTATATGTCAATGTTTATGTCTTTTTGTCTGTATATGTCAATGTTTATGTCCATTTGTCTATATCTGTCAATGTTTGTGTCCATTTGCCTGTATATATCAATGTTCATGTCCATTTGCCTGTATATATCAATGTTCATGTCCATTTGCCTGTATATATCAATGTTTATGTGCATTTGTCTGTATCTGTCAATGTTCATGTCCATTTGCTTGTATATATCAATGCTTATGTGCATTTCTTTGTATCTGTCAATGTTTCAGTGCATTTGTCTGTATCTATCAATGTTCATGTCTATTTGTCTGTATATGTCAATGTTTATGTTCATTTGCCTGTATATATCAATGTTTATGTGCATTTGTCTGTATCTGTCAATGTTCATGTCCATTTGCTTGTATATATCAATGTTTATGTGCATTCCTTTGTATCTGTCAATGTTTCAGTGCATTTGTCTGTATCTGTCAATGTTCATGTCTATTTGTCTGTATATGTTTATGTGCCTTTGCCTGTATATGTCAATGTTTCTGTCTATTTGTCTGAATCTGTCAATATTTATGTCCATTTGTCTGTATCTGTCTCAATGTTTATGTGCATTTGTCTTTATCTGTCAATGCTTCTGTCCGTTTGTGTGTGTCAATGTTTCTGTCCATTTGTCTGTATCTGTCAATGTTTATGTCCATTTGTCTGTATCTGTCAATGTCTATGTCTAGTTGTTTCTGTTCCAACACTCACTGCAACGATATTAAAAGGTTTAGAACAACTGCTTGGTTAATTCTAGTTAATTTTTATTACTGACCTATACAAAAAAAACACCTGTTGAATAAAAGCAGCCACCGTCATTTAAAAATATATTAAAATAGTTAACAGCTAAAAAATTATGTTGCATAACTTCTTAAAAAAGTAAAAATCTTACACGCAGATGATATATCGTCAGGGAATTATTATTGGGTATCGGTATTTTCAAGTAGAGTAGGAAGGCAGTTCCAAATAAATATCCGTTCACATTTTATACACATTTCGACTAGAAAATTACTGTTAACCTTAAAAGACTGATTGTAATACTAAGGATAGAGATGAATAGAAAATTTAAAACATAAACCGGATATTAAACTGTCAAAAAAATAGTAGTTTTGACAGTAAAAATGAAGTCTCAATGGAGTAGTCCATCCTTATCGAAGCTTAGGACATCAATGGTGTTGGAGAAGAGGAAAAACTATAGAGAAGAAGAACAATTTGAAATCTATGAATAAGAAGAAAAATACTTCGGTTTTCTATTCATTTTTATTGGCATAAAAGATATTTGTATGTCAAAAAGGATGCCTTCCTACTTACCGGATACAACTAAAACGAAAAATGCGCAGCTTTCCTAGATGGCACTTAATCATCGACAATTATTACAAACTCTTACTGGACTGTCCCACCTTCTCATCGGTACCGGTTTTCTAGAACGTGAACAATCATCACACACTCCATTCCCGCAGTCTCTACAATGGTGCAGCGTCCTCAAAGGTCCGAAAGGCTTTTTGCATACCCAACAATGGATACATTCGCTGTCCGGTGTCCAATAAGAAGGTCTCGCCGAATCTTTGATGTATTCTTTCGGTATGTCTAATACCGATTTTACCGCCGAGACGATTTTAATGACGGTTTCGCCCATTTGTCGAGCTCGATTTTCCGTTGAATCGACGGCTTGGGACAAACTAGGGGGTTGGTCGGTGTAACAGTCGTCGCATACTCGTACGTCTTCCAGCCAACCGTGTGATGGAACTGGCTGTTTTTTAGAAGAGCACGCTTCGCAAAAGCCTTCGCCGCATGCGCGGCAGTGGTGCTTTTGGGTTGACAGTTGGAAGGGAGTTTGACATTTGTGACAGTGCTGAAAACGAAGAATAATGGTAGAGAAAGGTGGGAGAAAGTTGTAGAGAGGTGAAGATGAATAAATAATAATAAAATGAAGCCAATGAAAAGGATAAAAGATGACAAGGAAAGAGATCAAGAAAAAGAGTTAGAGAAAGAAAACAAATGAAAAAAGGCTGAAGAAAAAAAAAATAGGAAGGATAGGATAAAGGAAAGATAAACCAAAACAAATAAAAGAATAGGCAAAATAGAGCAAGATCAGAAGAGAATAAAAGCAAATCAAAGACAAGGGAAAAATAGGACAGAAAGACAGTGAAAAAGCAACAGAGAGGACAAAAGAATTGGAAAGCAAAAAACAGTAAATAAAATAAATAGATAAAAATGCAAAAAAAGCAAAGGAAGTATAGGAGAAAGTAAAAGGGAGAAGCCAAAGGTTGGGTGACAAGAAAGATGAGGAAAGAAGAAAGATAAAAAAAAACAAAACAAGGTGACAAAAGAAGAAGATAGTGAGAGAATAGCAAAGATAAACATACTGCAATGACTCACCAACAAAGAAATAGCGACAAAGCAAAAGAAAAAAGATAGGAAGTAAGCATAGGATAAGATAAAGCAAAACAAATAAAAGAATTGGGTGACAAGGAAGATGAGGAAAGAAGACAGATAAAGTAAAAGTTTGAGGAAAAAACAAGGTAACTAAATAAGAAGATAGTGAGAGAACAACAAAGATAAACATAGTGCAATTACTCACCAAAAAAGTAAGAGCGACAAAGCAAAAGGAAAAAGATAGAAAGTAAGCATAGGATAGGATAAAAGAAAGATAAAGCAAAACAAATAAAAAAATAGGCAAAATAGAGTGAGATCAGGAGAGAATAATAGCAAATAAAAGACAAAAGAAAAATAGGACAGTGAAGGAGCAACGGAGAGGACACAAAAATTAGAAAGCAAAAAAAGTAAATGAAATAATCAGAAAATAAACAAAAAGCAAAGGAAGTAGTGGAGAAAGAGAAAAGGAGAAGAGGGTGACAATGAAAATGATTAAAGAAGAAAGATGAAAAGGAAAAAAACAAGGTAACAAAAGAAGAAGATATTGAGAGAACATCAAAGAAAAATATAGTGCAATGACTCACCAATATTTCGTCGTTGGGTCTCCAATAACTAGGAGCTATAATATCAGTGGCCCAATTGCTTACAATCTTTTTAGGTTGAGATCCAACGTGAGATATAACATCGGTGACCATAGTTACGCCGTCCAATACTTTTTGAGCTGAATTATGGCATCCCGTGAAAGATTCCTGTAAATACATTTTATCCTATTTTAAAGTAAATAACTATAAATTATGAAAATGTTGAATTAATTTTATGGCCTATAAAGACATTCACGTACATGAGTTTCTTTAAAATCGACAATATAATTTGTTAGAACATACTAGTAGTGTAAATTAACTATTTTTCAATAAAATTCATTTTTACAACTTAACCCCTCTCGCGAACTTCTTACGAACAATATTTTGTAGCGACATCTGTCGAAGGGTTCACCAACACCCAGAGACTCAATAGATACCTTCCTTAGACGAGCACTAGATGGCGTTAGGGCAAAGATACTTCTGGGTGACTACAACCTGTTAAGGAAGTGGAGGAAGAAGAATGCCGATATCCGATATTGTGACATGGAAGAAGACTAACCTAACCTAACCTGTATTTATTGTACTAAAACGTAACATCTTTAAAGGCCTATCTATGGAAATATTTTTATTTTACTCACCCCTGGCCATATATGAACTACTTCCATTCGTACAGCGACATCTTCAGGATTTTTATTGCCATACCAATGCTCTCTACTCCTATAGATTTCTCCACACTTTGGACATTCGATTACATACCCTGACCACACATAATTAAACCAAGACAAATAATTATTATCGGTTTGATATTCGGCTTTTACGACAACTTTTTCACCGTTTTTGTAACAAGCCTATAATTATAAGAAGGTAAATTTATCGAAATATAAAAATAGTGATTTCTTACTTTACACAAGTACACATGGTTCTGATATTGGTGTTGAAATTTACATTCTTGCGAACTTTGATGCGGATTCCCGTCGTCTTTATGACCCATAGATAGATTGCAATTACTTTTACAAGATTGGCATTTATCAGTGCAAGTAAAGAAGGCAGGTAAATATAATGGCGAAGTGTTGTTTGAAATTTCATTACGATATTTATCATTTAAACTCTACAAATACAAAAGTTTATAAACTGTTTTTCTAACATTTAAACACTTACCTTTAATGTTAAATAAATGTATTTAGCGTCCCTCTTCGTCCTAACTTCGGTGCTTTCCAATTTATCTATTAAGGCTATTTTCAAATCCTCAAAATTAGTTTTTTCTCCTACAGTCTTAACGCCAACGTATTTAATAAAACTAAATGCATCGTAAGATAGATTCAAATCGCCAAAGTTTTGTCGAAGAATGTCTTCGGCAGACTGGGTCACATTTGCACTATGTTGTAAGGTTTCAGTATGCCTTGTTTCATGGAAGATAATTACTCCAGGGCCTATGGCACCTGCGAAACCATCCTCAGCTTTACTCAGAGCTTTCTTTAACGCCTCACTAAAATGTTTTTTGTAAGCATCCGAAGCTCCTCCCAAAAATGTATACATGTCTCTTTGAAGTCTTTCTGCTCTAGTTCTGTATATTATAACATCAGATACGGCCATTACTTTTAATAACATTCGCGTGCGCTGATGCTCTTTCTTTGAAATGCCTTGAATAAAATAAAAAATCTCCAATAATGGCAGTCAAATAAACCCCCTATTGTTATCTACATAACTAATTCAAAAAATGCTGAATAAAAACAAAAATAAAAATATATAATGAAGGTCAGTATCATTTAAAGTAAACATTATTATCTCTGCCATAATATGGCCTTGAGTCAGCTGATACAAACATAACAAAATACAAAAAAAAATACTTTTAAGCTGATAAATATGTAACAGAAACTATGTCAAATTATTTAAGTATACATGGAAGAAGAAAATACAAATTTGTGATGGTTACCTCTTAAATGTTATCAGTAAAGAGTTTATCAATGTGTGACCTCAACTTTTGCATCATATAATTGTTAGATAAAAATTGCAATTGAAACTTAACTCACCCAAAAATCCTTCTGTATCCAAACAGATAACTTTGAATTCAGGATTATACATGGCCCAAACGCCTAGTGTGCAAGAAGTCTGTGATGAAGAAGTCCTAAACATTTCTTCACCGTTAAAAAAGAGTTTGTTCATGGTATAAGATTTTCCTTCACCTGTGTTACCAAATATCGAAACAACTTTGACCCTTTCATTAGGTTTTATGTTGAGAGCTTTGAGAAAATCTTCTTCGGAGTTTATTTGTAAATTTTCACAGTCATCAATGAGCAGAGTACTTTTAGAATCGTTGTAATCAATATCAAAAGTTAGATTGAGTGATTGTAGATCCGATATCAGATTTATGGGACTGTCACCCGAGGCATGTTTGGGTATATCTTGATTAGTATTTATGTTTGGATCAATAGATTTTAAAATAGCTGTTCCTGGATCTTGGTATCTGTTTTTCATTTTTCCTGCAAGCGAACTCATGCTGGTGAAGTCAAATACTTTTAATCCTACTGATTTCACTAAAACAAAACATCACAATTGAAAACTAATTTGGTAACTATACACTTCTCAAATCTGTTAACTGTATTTTCATTAAAATAAACACCAATTTACTTTCTATTTTTAACTAACACACCCCATAATACTTTGTGTTTGGGTTCATACCTATTTACAATGAAAAATTTTAATTAGATCGTGATTGTTTATGTTTAATAGAATGCACATGAGTAATATTATTAACATTCAAATGTGGAACGTAAAATAAATAATTAAATCATCATTAAATTTACAATCGGTACACCTACCTTGAACAAAAAAAGTCAGTGTGAGGTTATGTATACATGATGTATACATTAAATCTATTGTATGACTAGGAATTTTAATATAATTTAGAGATTGATGTACAATTCAAACATATCACTTAAACAAAAACACTGATAAGGATTTAGTTATTAATCGCAGGCTGCAAACAAACACTTTCTAAAAAAAATATGTTGACGTATGTGTAGTTAAAACGCATTTGCTACAGTTTATTTTCAAAAAGTTAAAAAACCAATACGCCGAGTCATTTACAATAGTAAAAATTAATATCTTACCCCTTGCATAAATTCACACCATTGTCGATACTTAAAATCTTAATTGTAGTTGTAAAAATGTTTGCTACTTACACATGACTGACACTATAAATTTGACGTTTCTCAAAAAAATACACAGGCGTCAGGCGCGTTTAAGCTGTGTGTTTGTTATTTAATTTAAAAAAATTGTTTAGTCTTCATTTCAAACTGCTTTTTGCGAATTTTAGATTTGACTGTTAATAAAACGATTTTTGTTGATCACAACTTGCGCTTTGAGAAATATTATTCTGATCAATCTCTCTTTATCTCTATTTAAATACTGAGAATTCTACATTATTTTTACCGCCTTGTAGTTCAAATGCATCTACGCGGATTCTTTCACGTAAACAAAAACAGTTCCTGTTTTTTAGATACTTTTCAAATATGAAAAAATAAATCTAGCGGTGCCAAATCTGGAAATTCTTGATGCTATACAGTGGCGTATCGTTCTAGGAGTGGCTAAATTTCACTAAAAGGTAAAAATAATATGATGTGATACTTGTGATAGGAAAATAAAACATAATTTATGTAATTGGACCAATCTTTATTTGATCATGAAAAGTAAATAATTCCATAAAAAGTTTTAACCTTTTCAACACCACATATTTTGACAAAAAGTGTCAAAGGTTGAAAATAATATACAACACATACAAAGTAATGAATAGAAGAAAAAAAAAAAGATACATTTTATAATAATACATTCATGATTGATTTTTGGATTGTAAAAAAGAGAAAATGACATTAAATAATATATATATATATAGTGGGTTTATTTAACGTACTGTATATAAGTACAACTTAGAAAATGCAAATATAGGTATTGGTACACCGAGAATGTTTAAATCTTTGATCACAAATTTTGTTAATATTTTCATTAATACACCCAATCAACGGGGTAGGCCAACAAAAAGTGGTTTTTATGACAAGAATGACAGTTCATTCACACATCAAGTGAAGTGGGTTGTCTGTCAATATTTGCGTTTGTTTACCCAGCGCTGTCAAGGATGACAGAAAAACTTATTTTGTCATCTTTGGCGTTGTCAATGGGTTACGTTGTGTTTTTCGGTAATAAATAATAATGGAAATAAACTAGTAATAAATAATGAAATGATTCTAATCAATGAAACTGTATTCAGACGGAATTCAGCAACACTCCACACTCAACATGTTTTGTGTGTCACATACCTTCTGACAACTATTGATGACAGCAGTAAAGTTGACATTTGACAGTTTCTAACTAGTTACCAAAATTTGAATCGAAATTTAAACTTTTCAGTACAAAATATGAAAGGTTCAAGAAAATATATGATACTTCCACTTAAAATAAAATATTGCTTTAATATTTTATAAATTACAAGTTTAATATGCGATATTTTTCTTTAATACTGAATGCCGCAATCGGAACAGCCAGTCAAATTTTAAACTATTCTATATACCAAATTGTTAAGAAAAAGGTGACTTCACATTTGTTATAAATGACAGTTGAAGCATCATTTAACGGACGCTTAGCTGGAACTTGATTATCGCTACGTTGGGATGAGGGCGACCATTTTGCGATATAAATAGAGTCACCTTTCAATCAACAAACCTAGTATGGTCGTATTGAGATTTCTAATATAATATCATCACACTTGGTGTAAGAAATACTAAATTTTATTAATAAATATGACGTTACGCGTTGTACTAGATTAAAAAAAAATAAATAAATACTTTGGTATGGAAATTGAAGTTGGTAACAATGCTTTAAAATGTGTAATAACCGAATATTTATTGGCTACATTGATTGAGACATTCCGCAATTACAGAGTGTCGCAAAAACTATCCCGACAATAGAAAACTCTACAAAAAAAAAGTATAAGTGAAAAATTTTTTGTAACAGCTACAGGGTGTTGAAAAAAATTATACATAAACATAAAGTTGTAAAGAATTGTACAGTCCTGTCTGTGTATAACGGGTGCTGTAAGAAGAATGCGGCAATGGAAGTCATTCCCAATCTCCTGCCTCCAGTTGGCATCCAAGGGAGCATTTCTCCAACAAGGAGGATACTCTGTGTGAGGAGTTTGTTCAACTATCCTTTGCCGTTACGTCATAATCGGTGACGTATTCTGTTGTTTAACGTTTGTCTTATTTTACACTTAACCTCAAAATTATAATCAATGACATATGTCAAAATATGACAACTGAATTGTCAAAAGTGACGAATGAAGTTAACGTTGACATTAGACATTAACGACGACAAAATTCCGTCTTATCCATTTCATGAATGAGAGATCAAGATGGTGAATGTATGACAAAACTGCAAACTTTTCAATAGAGTGCTGGAGATCGATGGTTTTTTATTATTTAGGGTTTTACTTTCGGCGGAATTGTTCTTCGACACTTCGTATAAACATACTATCTAACAGATATATGATAATATTTACAAAATCAAAGATATATTTACAGTTTTTTTGCGTTTTTGTTCTTTTTGCGATAAAAAAATATTCAACTGTCAATATTTCAACAAATTTTCATTATATCATACCAACATTATATAAAATAAAATTTCAAACTTAAAAAACTTTGAAATTTTTCATAAGGGCAGCTGTGGTCATTAAAATCTGGAAGTACCAGACACTGAACATTTCTTCTTCATCATATCAATTGTCAAATAAAGTTGATAACGTTATTTATTTTCTTATACCCGCCAAAGCTTTTATATGAAACGATTTCATTTCTCCCTGCCTTAGAAAGGGCTTGAACTGACATTTCTGACAGCACAAGTTCTGGTTTCGGCCGGCACAATGCTTAGGCACTCGAGTCACTGACTTATAAGACTGACAACTGACAGTTGACACTAATGACAGCTTTCCTGGGAAAAACAATTATCTCGTTCGATTCGTTCTTTGGATAATAATTCCATTCATTGGATCACTACCCGCATTGACATCTGTCATAAATTTGACAGATAAGTGAGTAACTGACCGATTATAGTAGTAGGATTAATGGAGTACTTCCAAATTCCTACAAACCCACATTAAACATCTAATAGGCACTTTAAAAAATTGTCACTGAATGCAATCACGACTTGCCACTGCTGTTTTTGGTGATGAGTAACACAGGACTAGAAGGCCGCGAAGCCTTCCTAGTTACAGTCTGCGGTATAACCGTCAAAGATTTCGGTATCCTCGGCAACAGAAGAGATGTCGCTTTTTCGTTTAACTTTGATTCCAATTTTTCCACTTGTTTATCCAATTTTTCCAGGATGTTCTCACTTTCCGGTGCTCCTTCTGACATTTGAGGATGACTGAGAGGTTCTTGTTTGGGAATAGTGGTGAAAGGCGTGGTTTTTGATATAACCAAACCCTTTTTTGGAATAATTGACTTAAGAACGGAGTTATGAGTTACTAGAATCGGTTTCGGAGTCTGCGCTTCTTGTAGACGTTTCTGTTTCAACTCGAAACTTCTTTTTATCGCGCACATCTTCTTGTAATCTTCTAGTGTTATATGATAAGGCCTTCCGCTTGAAATTACCTGCAAAAGTTATTCGATAAGTCTGTAGTCGAGTACTACAACAACAGTATTTACCTGTACGAACCCAGTTTTTCTCTCAGGTTTTTTATTAGGATCGATCGGAATCAGATTCGGTCTCCAGCTCTTGGTGATGGGGAATTTGATCTTTTGATGTTGAGGTACTTTAACCATTGGAGCAACTGGTCTAACCGTACCAGGATGTAACGAAATCAAACCAGGAGGTGCTCCCATCTTTGGTCGTATAGATTGAAAAGCAGTGTTTAGTAAAGGCGGGCTGTTAAGTTGGGATATGGTGATGGGAGTACTCCTAGCAGGATTAACAGGAATACTGGTGACGGACATAGCTGTAGTACCCATCAGTTTGGAGGCAGTACTTGTTGTATTTATTGACGAATAGATTGGAGTTGAATTATTAATTGCTGAAAAATATATTTATTTAAAAAAGAAGTGAAAATTATTTATTTATCTTTGATTACCTGAATGGATAGTGGTATTATTAACGTTTCTGTTTGATGGTTTATTGAAAGGAATCATACTCATCGGTTGTATGTTACCAGCACTTGTTGGTATGTTATCGTAAGCTCTTAATCTATTATGTACAGATTCACTATAATTTATCGAATGATGACTAGCGTTTGGTGATAATACCAGATCACCATTTCTGTAACGAAAAAAATTTCATTGTTTAAAGTTTGGCAAGTTTATCTGAACCTACGGAGCATCGGAAACATGGCGCTTATCTGTCAAAAACGTACTTATGGCGTACTGGAGCTCAATACCCTCTGGATGAATCAATATCAGTCAAATGACGAAGTGAGAGGGAAAAGCACACGCATGCGCTTGCCAATAAGGAGTCAGCTGTTGATAAAAATTACCAATGGACGAGTTCTATACAAGGGAATTGCTGCCAGCATAACTAACAAAAAAATACTGAAAAAGGTTAGTCGCATAAAGAAGTGGTTTTTCCAATCTATTTTTAGTTTTTCTTATATGTTTTGAGTCCCTTTACCACCCATGTTGTACCCAAAAAGTTTGGAGGTATTTTCACAGTTCACAAAACACAAACAAAGCCAACCAAACCTGTATTGACAGCTGTCATTAGTTGTTCGTCAACTGTAAGAAATGAAATACCCCAAACTAAATAGACCTGCAAACTTCTTGGATAAAACTCCAAACTTTTCGGGTACAACATGGGTGGTAAAGGGACTCAAAATATATAAGAAAAACTGAAAAAAGATTGGAAAAACCACTTCCTCATGCGACTAACCTCTTTCAGTATTTTTTCGTTCATTATGTTGGCAGCAATTCCCTTGTATAGAACTCGTCCATTATGTAATTCGGAGGGTGTGGTTATATGGTTTTCGTACAACGTTGCCAGAGCTTGAAGAACTTCATAAGAAATTTGGAAAAGTGTTCATATTTTAATATTAATAACTTGTAAAAGTAGTTTGTGGCTGGGATTCACGTAATAATAACAGATTTACTTAATTATATATTGCACCATGTGCAGATAAAGGAGTACAAAACATAATACAATGGACACTCGGTCAACTGTCTCTTGTCTAACAGATGACACCTGACAGCGGAATCAGTTATCAGTTAGGCAAGTTTTAGCGACTACCAATTAAGTTTTTAGCGGTATGTCAACAGTTAATAGACAAAATCCAAGTAATCGAACACATTGAAGAATTAACGTTCCATATTGTTGATAATAAAGTCTATTTTCTTATTATTATCAATACATACTTAGTACTTTAGTTTTCCATAGTTAAACGTGGCAATATCGAATGTTTTTGACTGCATTCCTTTCAGAGGTTTAGATAAACTTGCCAAGCTATAGAAATTAGTTATTAGACTTGTCTTTCAGCCAAAAATGTGTTGATCACTTAATTTAACAAAGGGTTTCAGACAAAATACATTAAAATATCACCTACATTCGCCATGTTAGAGGTTCACTTATAGCCAATGCGATTTTTACTAAATTCAAGTTGCTTATACTGTTTTAAATGTCAGTTTTATGTCATAGCTCCAGCCACAGAATTAGCATTTAGTTCTGTGGTTTATGTAATGACATAATTTCAGATTAAGAACAGGAAACAACAACAACGTTGGGCGCCAATTTTCAAACTTACCTAAAATACTTTTCCAACAGAATAAGATGCCTCAAGAAGCTGCTCTGATTGCCGTAAGGCTTTTGTAGTTCCTGCCATAGTCTTTTAGTCTCTTCATCGTATTGTATAACGCTAGTGCATTTTTCCCATCCTTCTGTCGTCTTTTCCTTAACATTGGAGAAGTCCACGTTACCGGTTAGAGAAATGTATTCTTCTCCAGGAAGTAGTTGTCGAACTGAGATTGCTTGATTAATTCCGATTCTGTTCATAGCTTCGTTCGGTCGGGATTTGTCGGTTTTTACTATTTTTACTATTTCAACGCCTTCTCTTTGCTGTAATTTGGAAAAAAAAATCATGTTTAAACCCATTTTTATGTTCTTGAAGATATTTTTTTACCATTTCCGTTAATTTTTTGAATATATTCGGTGGTTTAACGTCTTTTTTTCCTTCTCCGTCACTTCCCTCTTCCATAGCTATAGCGGGTATCAGAGTATTGTAATCAACTCCGTTGTATTCGTCGTTGGGAGACTCGGATCTCGATTGCGGTTGACTATTCGTATCCGTTGAAGGAACCCTTTCTTCTCTTTTATTAGATTCATCCGCTCCACCTTCATCGAAGTCCATAGCGGCTGGATTTTTGAACAGTTTTTTCTTCTTTTTTAAATTTTCTATCCGTTCCGCTCTACTTGGTACAGCTATAGGTTCTTCGGCAGCGGACTCCTCCATCGGTACAATATCGTTGAAATGAAGAAGTCTACAAAGCAAAAAAACAAATAAAAACATTCAAAAAAAAAACCTTCATATACAGGGTTCCCAAAATACCATCATTATTTTTAGTCTTTGTATCATCTCCCAAGTTTTTGGTACAAACTCCTGGTGCACCTTGATACTCACCGTTTTTTATACTCCAAGAAGAACTTAACGCTAGTTTCGAGCCTCTCGGTTGGGTCTTTGAGTATAATGGAAGCGAAACATTTACACAATTTACAAACGACTGGTTTGTCGCTCAATTTTAACGGTATTCCATTTGCAGTAAGAGAATTATTCAATTCATTCGTCTCCGGACCCAAATAATGGATATGATTTCTCGCTAATCTTCTCTTGCACATGGCACAAATCATAAGATGTTCCAACGCTGCATAATGTTCCTCACATATCGGAATTGAATGTAAGCCTGGATTGTCCAAGTCCAGGTTTATCTGAAAAGTATCACGAATTATTAAACACCCTGTAAATTTATTTGAATAATAACTTTACTTACAACTTGACAGATGCTTTTTCTCATTTTTATTATCCATTTTCTTCTGAGTATGTTGGAAGCTTCTTTCGTGCAACCTAATACGTGGCAGTGATTCTGTCTTGGACCTGGTGCTACCAAAGAGTTTCTCTTGAAGGATTTGTTCATGTACGACGGTGTGTTGGATTTACGATCCACGTGTCTGTAACAAGCGTCGCACAAACAGGAATTTCTAGTCAAGTGTTTTTCAGCTGGAAAAAAAAACAACGCATTATTTCATAAGATTATTATACTTGAGAAACTTACTTTCTAGAATCCTGTCCTGTCTGTCAATGCTCTTCATTTGTGCGATGTGGCAAGGTGTGTCGAAGAGACCGAATTTTCCAAAACAGTAAGAGCACTCGTCTTTGCATAACCTTCCTGGGTGTATACTGAAAGAGCTGGCTTTTTCCGGGATTACCAGGGCTTTGATGGCCCCATCTTGAGCTGTGGATTCTCCGTCGGATGTATGTTCACTACTCCCATCTAATAGAAAAAAATTTATAGGATATTTGGAAAAGTAAATAGAGGAGTTCAGTCTAGGGTCATTGTGGCTAACAATAAATGGTTTTTTCTGACAAGAATGACAGTTAAGATCTACTGTTTAAAACATAAGATTTTGCATGTTTTTTATCATTGCCAATATCTATATTGCTTCATTAAATTAATGAATACACTCCCGAAGAGTATATCTTGAAATTTAAAATGACTTTTTAGCTGAATACTCAACATATCAGTGGCCAATAATTCTAGGAACTTTTGGTAAGTCACCATTTCTGTTATTCAGTCACTAGTTTGTCAAATGTCAAGTTATATTTAATTTTGTTGATATTCGTTTGATCGAGTAAGTCCATTTTCGATCAAATTTTTGTAGTATTTCTAATTAGCTGTATCTCTATTCTTCTAATTACTTTTTCCACTGATATTTGACATAACTAGTGAGTGAATAACAGAAATGAAATGTTCCTAGAACTATTGGCCACTGATATGTTGAGTATTCAGCTAAAAAGTCATTTTAAATTTCAAGATGTACTCTTCGGGGGTGTATTTATTATTTTAATAAAGCAATATAAATGTTCTCAATGATAAAAAACATGCAAAATCTTATGTTTTAAACGGTAGATCTTAACTGTCATTCATGTCAGAAAAAAACACTTTTTGTTGGCCACACTGACCTTAGACTGAACTCCTTTATTGAAGAATATGAAAGAGTTATGAAGGTTAAAACTACAAAATAAAATCACCAGTAAAAATAGAAGGGATTTGAAAATAAACTGTATAAAGAATAAGCTAAAACTCCCAAAAAGACAAAAATAAGTTTGTGCTACTTTCCTATGAAATTTAAGAGTGCTGTAACGGATAGAAAGAAAAGTAATAGAGTTTGATAAGATAGACCCTTAACCATATAATTACCCATGTTAGATCTGTTAGAATAATGTGATTTTCTGTGCGCACCAGCAGTGTCTGAAGACTGAGGCGCTTGTTTCCAAGCCGTTGAAGTTGCCTAAAACAAAAATATTCTGTATACAAAACATTAAAATACACCAGCAAACAAAAAGCTATGAAGATCCCAAGTATATCTTACCTCTTTTTCCTTATTTCCTTTATTGCTTTCATCTGGAACGGTTAGTTGTTCATCTTCAGTACTTGCATTGCTTCTAGATTTAGTTTTTTGTAGACTGGAACTTTTTACAATACCCCTACCTCCCTTTTTCTTATCACGATTCAATTTAATCACAGTCTTTAGAGTGCCAGTATAATTTTCACCCTTCGAGCCAGATGGCTTTACTTTAGTCTTTTGCTTTGGATCCTCCTCAGTAGCTTGCAGCCTTTGCAGACCCAACGCCTGAAACACACATTAGTATGAAATATCCTGGAGGAATTTTAGGATATTTGCATCAGGCTTCAACTTTGGTAGAAGCAAGTAAGTTCCACATTTAGAACCGTTTTATTGGGAAAAGTAGAATTCGATAGATGGCGCTAACAAAGAGTAAAACAAATTAGGTGCCGTATAAGCCCTTTGATATTCAAGCGGTTTTATTTTGAATTTTTGGTTATTTTCAGTGTGTGTTTTGTGAAACTTTTGCTTTTTCTTTGATTGTGATTTAGTATTTTGTGTTGTTAAACTAAATTTTGATTCCTAATATTTTTATTTTTGAAGTAATAGGTATGGTTGATATTTGTAAAAAATAAAACAAGTTTAGGTCTGATTTCGTGTTTTTATTTTATTTTTGATATAGTAATATCTACAAAAGTTACAGGGAAGGTACGTTTGTATTGAATAATATTTTAAATATTTAATACAGACTTATTTTCTCTTTGTTTTTGTAACTATGGATTAGGTATACACTGACTATTCAAAGTTTATTTGAATTTGTAAATGCCGAGCCTCTTCTAGGTGCATAAATGAAGGACAGGCAGTTTTAAATGCTGGCCATATACTTTTGCATGGTACCTATAGAGGAAATAAGTGACACTTTCATAAAAGTGCAACGGAAACAAAAGATAGAATAACATAACCTCTTCCATTAGGCATTCCAACGACCTGTCAAATTAATCCAATATGGCGGTTGTTGGCATACAGTAGTAGAGGGCGTACCGAAGTAACCTTATATATCTTATTTTAAAATTCTTTTTTCTTTGGTGTTAAGTGTTGAGAGGCAATTGTTTTTTTTTATTAAATAATATACCTGTAACATGTATTGTGGTGGGCTGTGGAAGTCGTGGAGACAGAGACAGGGTAAAAAAAATGAATTATCCAGGAGAAGGACCTTGTGGTTGAATGCAATTAAAAGAGAGGATCTGACTGATACAAAAGTTGAATACCAAAGAGTTTGCAGCAAGCATTTTATTACTGGTAAGTCCTGTGTTTCTAATACAATATGTTTGTAAATTTTATAGCAAAGAAAACCTGCAGCACTGGATGATGAAAATGACCCTGATTGGGTACCCTCACAGAGTATGGGGTATAAATCTCAAAGCGTTAATAAACATTCTAGTGATGTTGAAAGAAAGCACAGAGTGGACACTCTCCATCAAAGCCATAACTTAAATGTTTGGTAACACTTTCAAAATAACAAAAATCTCGCGCTTACAACTGCTTACAACAAAGATGATTCACCACTGTTATGTCAGTTATGTGGGTTGTCTATGTTATCTATGGTTTGTGTGCCAACAACCGCCATATTGGATCACGTGGCTTGGAATGCCTAATATCTCTGATTATATAAGAATATAACCTCAGAAATGATGACAGTTGAGTTGAATAAAAAAACACAGTTTCAAGCTTGACACTAACACAAAATTAAACAAATAAAATACGAATTTACGGTAATTACGTTGACTTGCATATAACACAAAAACAATGCAAAACGAATTGTTTTACTCGTTACAATTTATTCCACCAGAGGTCTCATTGAATTCTACTCCGCCCAATAAACTAGAAAGTGCGCAAGAATCGACGCAGAACCCGAAAATGGGATAAAAACAATAATGGCGTAATGTGTCATTATCTCACTGCGCAGGCGTATGACTATGACTTGATTTCGCAATAATTTTCGTACGTGTAAAACGTTTCTAATAACCAGAAGGGCAATAGAGAAAGTTAAATGGATTTCTTACCTTCAAAATACTTTCCTTTTCGACCAAATTTTCCGAAGAGTCTCCCACAACGAGATTGTATTCTTCATTATTTTCAATCACAGCATTATTACTTTCAGTCAAATTAATATTTGTATTTTCTTCTTCTTCAATCGGAGTTTTCTTAGACACCAATTCAGTCTCAGGTTTACTTTCCTCTACATTCACCACACTAGTCATATCATCTTCAGTAATAACAGGTTCATTTTGTTCTTTATTAATACTTGGTGGTTCTTCTTCCTTGTCATTTACAGTAGTTGGGTATTCGGGTTTTAAAACTGGCATTTCTTCATCTTCTAGAACGGATGTTTCATTTTCTGGTGGATTTTTTGTTTCTATATTATTACAATCCACTGGTTCTTGGATAGTTTCTAATTTTGGTGGCTCACTAGCTTCTACTTGTACAGAATGATCCACTGGTGAAGATTTTTGGTTGTCGGTTATGCCTTCACATAAATCCATATCTTCTTCACTTCTATTATCTGCGATGGCAGTTTCTTTAATTTCTGTTTCTTCAGTTTCTATATTCTCCACAGTTTCTTTATTTTCTACATTTTCCAAGTCTTCGCTAAATTCTCCAGTACCTTTACCTTCCATAACTTCTGTTTCTTTACTTATTTCTTCCGTCGAATTTTCTACAGTAGGTTCCTTTTCTTCAGTTACATTTTCCACAGTTTCAGCATCATTAGTAATAACGTATTCCTGTACAGCAGTACTCAAAGTACCTTCTATGAGCTGTGGTGCTTCATCAGCAATTTTTTCATTATCAGTCACTGTATTATCTTTAATAGTTTCCAATTTACTTCGTTTCCCGTAAAATCTGGAGCTGACAACAGTGGCAACTTTAAATTTATTTGATTTCTTCAAGTCAACTTCGTTAAAAGCTTGTTTCATGATGTCCAATAAAATATTTTTGTCCGGCAAAGGCTCCGGCGTGTTTGTATATACATTAGAGTTAGTGTCTATTAATCCTACATTTTCTATTGGTCCGTTAGAGGCAGTGCTTATGCTGGGCTTGATATCAATGTCTTCTTTTAAGGCTTCGTTACTTTCAGTACCGTGTAAGGAGGATAGATCAGAAAAACTACTGTCTGATTCGTACCCTGTAGTTCCTAAATCAGATCCGAGCCTTCTTCTTTTTTTAACTTCCAAATCAAGTCCTTCTAGTAAGCCTAATTTTAATTTTCTTTGTTTTCCGTTTCTTAATATTCTAGCTGGTGAATCAGATCTGGTACTGTAAGGACTGGATTTTCTACTATTATCTTGTTTCCCTTTTCTTTTGGCTCGAGGACTTCTGGGAAGAGGACTGAAGATGGTTAGAGTATCAGATGCGGTTTCCTCGGAACTAACCGGACATTTTTCGATACTATGTCGCCTTTTGGTCATGGGGGATTTTTTCTTCAACATATTCACATTTAGATCTAGCATGTCTATTATCTTTTCATCTGCTGAATCTAACTTTGATAAGGTGTTTTCCAAGTTTTCTTTTTTAATCATGTTTTCGTTTAGTAGTTCTAGCTTTTGTTTTTTTGTTAGTTTTTTGGGTTTGGTTACTGTATCACTTTTGGAAGATTCGGATAATGTATCTACCTCGTGTTTAATATCTTCTGCTTTAATAAGGTAGGAGAGGTCGTTCATTACATCTTCTAGTGTTTCGTTTTCTAATTTAGATTTTTTTATTGTTCTGGGTTTTTTTATTTGTCTGGAAAGGGTCGGTATATCATTTGTTTCTGTTATGTCACTAGAAGTGTCTTCGGTTTCCACTTTTATTGCATTCAGATCTAACAGTTCTACTGGTTCTTCTTTAATTTTTTTTGAAACTCTCTTTTTGGGTAGTTTTTTTAAATTTTCTTCCAAAGGGAAGATCGGTTCTAGTACAGGTGGACTATCGTCATTCTCTTTTTTAATTACCAGCTTAGTTATTCTTCTTTTTCTCGTTTTAACTTCTTTGATTCCGTTTTTTAAAAGTTTCTTTTTACTTTCTGCAGTCTTTGTGGTATGAAGCACAGCCTTTGCGAGAGGATTCAGTTTTAATGACTTTTTTGCTTTGGCTTTTAATGTTACTGCTAGCGTTGCTTTCTTTATGATCTTTTTAGGATTCTTCTTGGCTAGTCTTCTACCTATTGACTTGACACCTGTTGCTTTTGGTGTGTCAGCAGCTACTTCATTTTTCCCCAAAGCCTTTTCAGTTGTTACTACCTCCTTTGGCGAGGTCGTAGTAGCATTTTTTCTGTTAACCCTAGTTGCCATGACATTGGGATGGACTTTTCAAAAACCTACAAAAAACAAAAACCAAATTAGGAGGCATTTCTGCTGCTTAGTGTCAAAAATAGCAATTAACTCCTTGGAAAAAAAAAACAGTAAAGATTAAAATAATGCATATTTTTATATAAATAAACACAGAACTGACAAAAATCTCTGTCAGTTGTATCAAAAGAGCTGTGTATGAATATCTAAAGTATCTTATTATTAAATAATAGAAGTTGTGTGAGTTTTCACATTAATTGATTTGAATTCTAATAGGTACGTGTTAAAAGTGTCCTAATTTAAGTGACCTTGATACCCGACCCACAAAACTCCTATAATGGCTAGAAGCAAATAAAACATTCCAAATTAACGTCAATCTACAAACAAAACGACAAAACGAAAGGTGTATAATCGGAGTGAAAGATGTAGACGACAGTTGGACACCTCATCGATAGTAAAATGTCTCGAAATATTCGATAGCAGACACATTAATTAATAAATAGAAGATGTAGAACTAAAGCTCCTTCGCCAAAATTTCAAATTCCCAAATTAAATAATATATCATGTTGTAGCGTTTTGTTTGGAATTAGTTCATTATAAACTTTTGTAGAATTAAATAATTTACTGAGCATTGAGAACGAATAATACCTAGTAAAGACAAAAATAATAATTGTAGGTTATTAACTTCAATTTTTAATGAAACCACAATAAAAAACAAAACCTCCTGGTCTCCTGACATCAAGTTATGAGATTTTTAACATATTTTACGAAAATTGAAACAATATAACTAAGTATTGAAAAAAAAAACAATTCTACTGTTATACAAAAATAAATACGCACATCATTTTTCAACAGAAATATTTTGTATTGGATAAAAATAGTATATTTTGCATATTGTGTAGAATCTCATGGTTTCTTTATATAATCAAAAGGTAGCAAATCCAATCAAAACAAAGATAATTACTTAATTACTTACCTACTTAATAGGTAGTCGACTACAAATTTTCATTTCGACAACAAACATTGTAGGTATTTTTGTACTTATAAATTGATTTAATTCGAAACCCAACACACGTTTCTTTTCACTTTGATTTTCCTTTATTTAATCTGTCTACACAAAATAATTCAACATGAAAAATTGTAGAAAAATCCTAACCTAAGACGTGAAACCACTCAAGACAACAAAGAATTTTACTTTTTAATAGTTGGCAATTTTCATATGTTATCTGTGGCTTTCATCAGTTGATAGATTTGTTTCCTTTCTTTCTCTCTCACGTGATTGAAATAAGATAGGTTTATATAATTTCAGTAAAATTATGGAATATATACGTGAAAATATAGTTTGAACGAAATATAAAGCATAAAAATTTATTTCTCTAAGGTCTAAAGGTTTAAAAGAGTTTGCTTAAAATTTAAAATACCATATAGGTTTGGTTTTATTTCATACATCGCGTGGGAGGGAAAGAGAGAAAACTAAAATTTTAAAATCTGCATAGAAGTGATGGAAACGGCCTACTAGAAAAGCTTCTATTTTGTTTCATTTGGCTTCGCGTTTTTTAGGATGCTACTTGTCGAGTCCAGTTTTTTTTGATAATACGTTGAAATAGTGACAAAAGCTTTTGTTCGAACGCGTCGGTAGTGTAAGTTAATAATAATATAATATTAAATAATTAAATATCAAAGTGTACTAATTATTGCTTTTAATGGGCTTCGAATTAAATGAACTTAATCGGAAAAATAGTGAACTTGGCGCCAATTACTGTTCAGATTTTTGTGGTAAGTTGAATAATATTAATTAATATAAATGTTAGAGATCCAGCAAAATATTATATATTATGCAAGATATACTATTTTAACTATATATGTACATTGAAAAAAATCATTGAGAAGGAATGCATCCTTTTCTAAGTTCAAGGGTGGCCATTTTGTTCAACAGGTTGTTTTTCTATAAAAGCTTTGTTACATTCGGCAACTTTTTTTTGTATAAAATGTTAGTGAATTTATCGATTTTAATTTGAAATAACATTGTTTATTGAAATTAACAAGTTAACGAAAACTTTCATGAATTATAAATTTTCCATAGTGCTGTAAGTTCAAGAAATTGCATAATAGGTATCCGCTGACCGACGTTGTTGTGTCCAGTGCAAATAACATTTCGTCACTAATAATTATACAGTTTTTTTCCATTAATTTGTAATGAACAACACAAAGGTATTATTGAAATAATTTTATTCCGAAATATCCGTATCTTAAAGGGTTTCTGATTTCTCATACATTTTTCAGTTCTGAAAACTTGAAATTGTCTAATTTATTTTTACATCAAAGCCATTCCAACTAACACGAAAATTGCAATAGATGAAAAGGTGGTTGCCTAACGCTTTGTAATTTGTATTGTTTTAGTTAGTGGTGTTTATGCAACACCACTAACTTTATTAGGAATTAACTAAACTTATTTATAATATATGCATTTTAAATTTCAATGGTATAATATTTACCACTTTGTTTATGCTGGCAAACAATTCTTTAGGAGAAAATTTTACTTATATGATTGAATTTTAGACAAATATTTCCAAGCATTAGAAATATCTTTTAACTAAATAAACAAGAGACTTCATTATTTACATTTTAATTAGCTATTTTGGGTCCTTTTCTTTCCTTATCATGTTGTAGTCATATTTAAACAATATTGAGTACCTAATTATCTGATTGAATTTTTGCTGCTTTCTGACTAAATATACGCAAGAACTTATATAGGGAACCACTTTCTCAAATTCATTTTGATAGAGCAACGTATTTTTGTTATACTGTAAGAATGTCTTCGTGTTAATTAAAAAATCGGCTGATTTTAATCCGCAGAGCCAAAATGTGAACTCTCTTTGTATATAGACATAGACGTGGCATCGGGGTTAATCTAAAAGGAAGGAAATAAGATAATCACGAGAGTACATCACTACTTATTATGTGGGAATAATGGAGAAGAACATTGTACTTTATTTTCATACAGTGTGTAGTAAAATTATTATTTTGCCAAAGATTTACACTTACAAAAGTACTTCAAAATTTCGATAGATGGCAGACAATTGACATATTAGAAGATGAAGTGTCAATGTCATTGAATAAAAATATAGCACCAATATAAGATATCATAAAAGCATTATTATTAATATTATTTATATCGAAAGCTTTAAGAAATGACCATTTTTAAAAGAAATATTAGTCTGAAATAAATTTGTTACAAAATATTTTCAAAGATGATCTTGATCTCAAATATTTATTGATGAAGACAAAAGCATTTAAAACTATAAGTGGAGATACATCTTCCAACTAAATAATTATTATCAATTTTTTTGCCTTTCCTGGAGATGCAGACTTACATTTTGCGAAACAGTGGAACAGAAAAGTTAAAATAAAAATAAAAAAACCGGCGGCACTTTTTCACGACAAATACCACACTCTGGCATATTATCAATGATTTCAGCTTTTGTTGAGATAAATGTTTGACCCCCAAACTTATCTTGGTCATTAAGAAAATTTTCATGTAAAAGGTGTTAATGTTTATTATGTACTTGCCGAGTAAAAAATGTGATTTTTTTGTACACCTGGTATATTCCTAAATATTTATTCTGGAAATTGTTTCTAATTAAACTAAGGAGAACCCAACTTTTTCCCGATTTCATAGCTCTAATAATTTACGAGATCTCAATAAAATACATTGAAATTATAGCCGGAAGTGAAATTTTTAAGCCGTCCTGTATATTATCATTTTTTTCGTGTTGTAGTATTAATAAAAATAATAACTTGTATCGAATTATATAACGCACTGTATCAATGTAACTAATTTTGAAATAAGAAGCCTCCTAGAACTTTTATTAGCAACTTTTTTGGTATCTTTCACGATAACAGACACACTAATCAATCACCCTGTAGATAGTGTAAACTTGTCTTGAACAATAACAATATATAACATTTGAAAATTTATATTTAAATGAGTTTTCCTTTAAAAACTACCATCTTGGTTCAATATATTGTTACCAAGTGTTTATTATAGTTTGGTACCTGTAATTTCTTGGAAAAGTAGGTAGGTATTTCATATTTAAAATCCATTAGCAGTAAAATGAGATTTTCTTTAACCTTCTTGTGTATTGAATTCCAAACTATTCATTTAAAAATACCAAGAATGTTTATCTGATTAACTATTATTAGTAATCTACAACATTCTAATTGAATATCATGAAAATTATAATCAATTTAATCAAATGAAAACTTTCTAACCTCCAAAACTTCACAACTTACAATAATTGTAAACGTTTCATCTTTCTAGTTCGTTTTAAATCTGTTTATTTTAAGTGGAATACCTTAAATGATGAATAACTTGTGCAGCGCCCCCTATACGACGAACAGGATGTGGCCCCCTCTTATTCCGGGGGGCTCCTTTTCCAACACTGCTCCTTCATCTAGCGCTATGAGTCTACCGGCCTGCTAAAAACGTATCTACCTTATTGTGCTTACCACAATAATTTGACAGAACGTCTTACTTAGTAGAACTTTGTTTTTATTAATATTTTTGATAAACAGGGGGTTTTAGAGGATAAAATAATGACTATGCTATACTAAGTAATGTCAAAGTTCATGCATTGGTACCCCCCAGCAACAGAAAAACGTGAAAAAGTATAAACAAAGCTAATGACCTGTTAGCAATTTCCTCAGAAAACAGTCCACTTTTCACAGTGATATTTGTTCATCTGCGCGCAGTTTTGCCACATTTACTTGATTGTCAACAAACACAAACAAAACATTAACCAATTTACACTGTTATTTTAACAATTAGTAGACAACCATCAAAATAAATGAAGGGTTTCTTACCTTACCCTGAATTGTTTGTCACACAACGCCACCTATGTTATATGCGTCGCTGTTGTTTCACGTTTCACCCAAAAGCACGTATTCCATCAACGATAACGAGCTCTACCGAGCACGCCCGAAGCCTAAACGAGACACATGTTTGCTATGAACTAGCTAATAAATTTATCTAAAATTATTGGAAAGAAGCTGAATTTTCTCGATTTTCAGTTAGATTCTAATTATATAGATATAACCGATATACAATCCACAAAAATGTTCAAATTTTAAGGGTTATTTCCGCGTTAAAACCGATGTATTAATACTAGGCAAACAATCACTCTGTGACGAAACTTTTAATATTATTTTAACTTGTCATGTTGATAGGGACGTGGTTCTTTCGCCAGGAATTTCTGCCATAGTTCGATTTTCTGACGCTAGGAGGCTTGGCAAAACGCCGTCTTTCTTTTGAAAATTATTATTTTTTATTAATTTTTCAGTAATATTCGGTCACAGTTCAAGGTTTTATCATCTATATATCAATTTATCTCCATTAGTTTCCTCTTTTTAATAAGTAGAGGGGAGGTATAGCTACTTGGACTCGGAGTTTGAGAGTATAGGAATAAATATTTTATGTAATTGGAAGATTCGTAGCTAGTTCATTGTGTGAATGTTGAAAATGTGGCGTAGCACGACCTCGATCCTCGATGACGTAGGCCGTAGCATTTTCGTAGATGCTCAGCTAGTATGGTTTATTGAAAGAATATGTTTTTATTCAGAACTTTTGGTGCTATGAGTCACATTCCCTGAATAAATTATTTGCAATCTTCGATTATAATACCAATTTATTGACGTTAAAATAGAGTATTTTGATCAATTTTTGAGTTATTTACACATTTATTACAGGGGTTACTTTAAAAATAGGAATTTAAGTCAGTTATTTTGACGTTTCACTTGAATTTTTTAGTTCTAGTTTTAAATAGTATCTATTATATGAAATTTTCTCATTGACGCATTCACCAAAATTTGAAAACTAAAATACGAAGTTTTCAAAGTAAGTTTGTTCCATGTTGCTTACGTTAAAACCTCCGGAGTGGTCAGTAATTTGTTACTAACAAATAATTTTAACAAATAAATATATAATTATTTTCCAAAGCGTGTTCTCAGGTCTCCTGATGGATATTACTGGATCTCTTGATAAACACCAGCCATTAAAAGTAGTGTTTAAAAAGAAAAATAAGATTATCCACAATAATCGGGAAAGTTGAAGCAAATAAAAGGGGGAGAAAAGGGGATAATTCTCCTAGAACCAATTACGTGGAAAAACCAAAAGTAAAACTTGGAAAATAGCCAATACTAAATAGTCAAAAAAAAAACATCAGAAAGTCCAGACCTGACCTGTCACTGGACTTTAGAAAAAGTATGACACATTGCCGCTACGAAAAGTACGTCTGCATCCCATTTTGAATGCTATTTGTACAAGGATTAATGAAATGAAAAAAAAATTATATTTTGAATACTGTTTTTATTATACAATATGTTCCTTTGCCGTACACATATATTTTTTCCATAAGTAGCTTTGCATTGTGAATTTAAGCCTTTACTTAACCTAATTTTATTATCATGATTTAAATAGTAATGGGGAAAGAGACATTTTTAACACGAGTGGAAATATTGTAGCATAACCAGAGTGCATAACTTTCGCACGGGTTATGTACAAAATTTTTTCTACGACCATGTCTGTCTCTTTCCCTTTCGCCGTAGTTCATTGAGACATTCTGACTTGTGCACTGTGTTGGAAACGTAAGATGTGATTGAATAAAATTTTGGTGGAAAACGTTTTTTTTAAATACGATTGCTGTTAAGTAATGGCTTAAATTTAATTGTGTTCTCTCTACCAATAATAGATTTTATACATAAACACGATTTATCTACATTGACTGATTTACTAAAACTACTAAAACTAAAATTATTAACACTTTGCACTTTTAAATTGGAGGATGTCACTTTTTATAACATAAAACGTTTTCTCGCAATAAATATCCCGTCCCAATTTTTTTCAATCACTTACTAAGCATAAAATCATAAATGTCATCGTTATTTTTCCGATATCTTGGGAACTTTGTACTTTAGAGCAAAAGTCACTGAGACCATTATGGTAGAGAATAAGATTTCACACTTTTTACTTTCCCAAAGTTTTTTTGAAAAACTTTACCGTTTACGATTTATGGCCTCTTTAATTAATTAACCGGTTTTTCTTGGCCGATAACTTTTAAAATATTAGATTAATCAAAAAAATCATTATATCCATTTTTAAAGCTAAATTTATTTCCCACAACTTTTGTTTGAGACTTTTTGTTCTAATGTACTTTTTGAGATATAGAACATTAAATGTAAAAAATTACGACTCTTGGCTGGTGACGGTTTTCTCTGTAAGGCTGAAACTCCAACAGAATCTCTCAGAATTTTGTGATTTTATGCTCAGCAAATGTTCCTATACATTATAAAAATAAAAAAATTGGATAGGAAATTTACTGCGAGGTTAAATCCTATTTTTACTGGCCTATTTGTGGTAATTAATATCACCAGATTCTGAATTAATCGACAGATCTGACAACAATGTATAATCACTTGAATATAAGCCTTGGTACACTTGGCGAATCTTGATAATTGATTTGTATTTAAATTATGAGAAACCCTGTATTTTTTTTCTATATTGTACTTTATTTTCGGCTCTTGAATTTTTTTTTATAAAAATCCTTTTCAAAGATCTGCAGGATTGGTTGGTTATATCATACAGATAACCCAATCCTGTAAGTCTGTTGTGGCATATAGCCAGAGGAGTAGTTGTTGCTTCTTGGTGAACGGACTGAGACTTGAACATGTGATCAGTTGCCAAGCAATCGGCCGTTTACATGAAACTGTAATTTTTTTCTTGTTTTTTTTTTCTTTCAAATGTCATACAATTATGTCACTTATGTTTGCTTTTTTTTACAGATTTTAACGCTCGTTTGAACTAATGAAAAGCGATATGCCTAAAGGTAGGTGACTGTTGTGACGAATAACAAAAATGAAAATATTTGTGAAAATAATAATAGTTTAAATTGAGGATGTAAATAATTATTCATGAAATATGACCTTAAAAATTACAAAAAAAAATTAATTAATCATCTTTATTGAGATTTGAAGCAATTTTGAAAGTTTTCCTATTTAAACGTTAAAGTATCACAATAATTGATAATAAAAATATTAAAAAAAATAATAATAATAAACTGTTTTTTCAAGTTTTTTATATTGTAATATTTTTTTAAATTTTTTTCAAAATCTTGAAAATTTTCCTATTTAAACGTTTCACAATAATTGATAATAAAAAAAATGAAAATAAACTGTTTTTTTTTTGTTTTTTATATTATAGTATTTTTTTGATTTTTAAAAAATTTTTCCTTGAAATTGAGGGTCATAAGTACACTATTTTTTTAATTAATTTTTCAAATTTCATAAATATATTTCCTATTTTTGTTATTCAATAAGTGTGTCTGAAATGTTTTTACTTTTAACAATTTTAAAAATATTTTAACTACTGGAAACACCCCCTCAAGAGGAATATGTGGAATTTGTTTTTTTTCAGGTAATATTTTTGAACAAAGCAGCATTTTGAGAGCGAATCGGTCGATTAATATTTCCTATTATAAGAAATTTATTTATTAAAGCATATTATTAGATAAAAATTTTTTATTAATTATGTAACATAAAAAAATTGCTAAAAATTCAATTTTTATTCACATCTCAACCAAAATTGAGAGATCTCAATTTTTTTTCGTTTTTTTATTAGAAAATGAAATTTTTTGAAAAATTAATACCTATTTCCTATTTTAAAAAATTTAAATATTAAAGCATATTATTAGATAAAACAATTTCATCAATTATGTAACATAAAAAAATTGCTAAAAAATTTAATTTTTATTCACATAACCAAAATTATGAAATCTCAATTTTTTACGTTCTTTTTTTATTAGAAAATTATTATTTTTGAAAAATTAAGAATTTACTACGAAAAACCGAATGCTCCTAACATCTCAGAAGTGATAATTTAGGAAGGATTTCTGGTGCAACGTTCTGGGAACCAATAGGGTCAAACATTTAACACAATTTAATATTTTTTAATTCAAGAAATAGAAATTTATTATAGCGAAAATTGAAAAAAATACAAAAAATAATTTAAATTAAATTAATTAAATGTAAACATGAAAAAAGAAAAATTAATCAATAAATATTTTATTTTTAATTAATATTTTCATATTTTTATACTAATTTATATATCAGAAGAAGAATTTCGGGTGTTTCCAATTATTTATATTTATATTTTTTTGTGGTTACACAAATTTACAAATTTTTGGATGTCTGTGTTATATAATATGGTAAAAAATATGGTCACTGACCTTTCCTTGGGACAATAAAGTCTTGTAGTTTTCAAAAATCTTTTTTTTAAACTACAATGACAATGTTGCCGAGTTACGCTCATCTCCCCTATACTGACCGAATTGTATGAATTATTTATTGTAGTAAATTATTTTAAATAAAACATTCAACCGGTTTTTATAGATAGATGAGTTACTCTGTAAACACAGGTACTGGCTCGACGTTGCTCTAACGTAGTTGACTTAGAGTCAGTATCATAGGGAAAGTAGGTGAAGTATGCCTTTGATTAAGAGATAAATGTGGTGGCAATCGCCGGTCGGTAAATGGAAATGGTCGATTTGTATGGAAAAATGGTGCAGTCCAAATGGTATTGGGTTGAAGACTACACCATGGATGAATTAAAATGTAAGTGTTGAAATATTTTCATTTTAATTTCGATAAATACAGGGTGTTTCAAATAATAAGGTGGCCTCATAGCTAAAATTAAAGAAGAACTGAACTCTAACTCAGTATGTTGCATTGGTTGGTTAGTTATTCATGTCAACTATGTCGTTACAATGATTTACAACATTATTTATTGCCGCAAGTGGCATGTGACTTGTATTGTGACAATTATTATTATTTTTTTAACAAAAGAACGGTTATAGATAGATATAGAGAAAAAAAATTCTTAAAACAACGTAATTTTTACTAAAAATTAGAAAATACAGGGTGTCCCGTTAAATGCCAATTTTCGCTTTCCATTAACGTTCATTTCTATGGTCGCTTTTTACTATAGATAACTTTATGTCAATTATCTCGATTTTATCCATCACAAATTAGCTGTCAGCTGTCATTTAACATAAATTTGAAAATGGTTTACCGCGATTCACAAAAATTGATAACCTGTACTTGAACAATGCAATTTGAGTCGCTATAATATGGTATACAAGAAGGTTTAATTTACATAAACTGTTAGTTAGGGGATTATTGCATTCCAGTACTCTATGTATTTTTATAGTTTCTATACTTGAAATTGTGACCAATTTAGCAAAACTAAATTGCACTGGTTTAGCTTTAAATTTTTTGAGATTATGTAAACATATAATATGATTTTTAAGCACATATACACAGTTCTATTGTCTAACAAAAATACTTCAGAATATACATATATTTATTTTACAAAATAATTTAAAAAAAATTCTAAAAAATTCTCCATCACATAAGTATATACACATAAATTTACAAATAGGGGTATGTTAGGTATATAGACAGAAACATTTATATAGTTAATAGTGAAAATTGCACAATAATTTAAGGGTTTCATATTTAAAAAAAATAAACAATTTTAAGCATTGCAAAATCTCTATTTTTTTGTCTTTTTTTTCCAACTATTAACAAAAATATGCATCAGTATAAAAAATTGAAAAAAATTCCCAAAAATGATACACGCCCTGTATATTCTAAAATTAATTAGTAATGAATATAAAATATACATAATGAACCACTTTTTGAAAAATTTCGTACCCGAAAAATTATCAACTCCACCTCAAATCCATCACTTATTTTATCTCAAAAGTATACAGGATCTTCCAAAATTTTTTCATTTTAAATTCACTTATTAAAATCATTGATAAATGTTTCTGTCGCGTATTGCACATTGCATAGTTTTTGTTAAAGGTGGACATCTAAGGTTCAGGTTGAAATAAAATACACGCAACAAAATAATATTAATAATAATAAGTTTCACTCAATATTCGATGTTGTTTTGTACATTTCATTTAATTTTTTTTAGACTAGATGCTAACATAATTAGAATATTTGAAATGGTAAAATTAGGCGATTATTTCGTTGAGATGCTGTAGATATTTTTAATATCTAAAATAAATATATTTTTGGTTAATACAGTGCGCATCAAAATATATGAAACTTCTATTTGAAAATGAACATTCAGTTGGTTGAAAAACAAAAATTAACTAGATAATAAAAACTGCACCAAACCGAAACTAAGTCTCAAGGAGAGAAGATCCGACCATTGGAAATATCTATTAAGGCTTAGACAATCTAAGATTCTTCTGGGTGGCTAAAACCTGTTGAGATCAAATGAATGTATAAGTCAAAGTAAAACTGCGCTAAGAGTTTTAACAGGGATCCTAACGGGACATTGTCGTCTGAATGGGCACCAGAAAAAGCTCAAAATAGTGGAGGAAGAAGAATCTAGATTTTGTGACATGTAAGAAGAAACCTCCATCCACATACTTTCCAACTGCACAGCAATAGTATCCTAGAGCACAGTACCTGGGAGATTACTGGATAGAAGAGGAACATTTACCTAAGTTGAAGCCTGCAGATATTATCCTGAAATTCCTCCGGGAAATAGAACTAAAGGAGCTACTAGTTTCAGAGACTCTCCTCAGAAACCAAGTAGAAGTAAGGGGGCACAATAGATCTTTCAGGTCTCAGTGAATGTTACCCCAAAAAATACATCCATACAACTAAATCTCAATTGCTTATGTACAGCTCTGTCATATTGACCTACTTGAATTTATGACGCGCACTGTATATTAAATTTTTATTAGATCCTTTTAAATGAAACAATTACTTCAATGAGGTGTCCATAAACTAATATTCAAAAATCGTGGTCCAAAGTAATTTTTCTTGATGGTCTATATTTCGAAAACGAAGACATGCAGTACAAAAAATGACCTGTACTTTTTCCTTTAATCCCGGACACTGTATAAAAGGATAACATTTTTTTAAAAGCTGATAGTAAATAAAAAAATATTTAAAAGGATCTAATTTAAATATTTTTCACGATGATACAAATTCAAAACAACATATTTACATACATACATATTTGAAAATATTTAAAATCTGGGCTTGTAGCCTTTTATTTACCATAAAATATTTTTTTTTCCAATTTCGCTGTAACTTCCAATTTATCAATTCTACGAAGGTTATAGATAGTGTAATCGGTATTTATCAGATGCCAATATTATTATTGTTAGATTGAAATATTGATTTTCAGCAATTTTGAATTTTTTAAAAGAAAATTATCATTATACCATTTAGCATATAAACATTATCGATACGCTGACCTACTTCTAATTACCTTGTCTTACTTGTCGATGGTTACATATCTTTCCCAGTGGAGTAGCGTGGTGGGGGCATGAGAACTGTAATGTTAATTGGAGGATTTATAAACTTTTATTATTGAATATCTTAGGCCAGAAGCTGTATCAACGAAATATTGTAAAATGTTCTTACTATTACTGTTTATCACCTGAATCATCTTCATCTCTCAAATTTTTGGTATGAATCCCTGTCACACTCTGTATAATTCATAATTTGGAAGTTAAAATAGATTTATGAACTATTAAATTTTTTTTAATAATAAACACCGAATATTTATTAACATGCGTCGATTTAAATAAAAGAAATTATAAATCCAACCCTTATACAGAACCCTCGTTGTCCCCCTGTTGTCAGAAAACGTTATGATCGTCCCCTTGACTCGCCACCTGTAGATTATTCGCGTTGGCATCACAATTCGCCGTCGGGCCAGGCCTGACCTGCATCATTATATTATGATTCATCAACTTGGCGCTGTGCTCTTGCGCTTTAGCGCGCAAACAAGCTATCGAGTTGTTTCGGAACGCTTCTGGATCTTCAGGATAAGAAGGCGGGGTTTCTTTTTCTCCACTAACGCTGGGAGTCACGTGGTTCGATTGAGAGATCGGTGGTTGGCTGGAAGTGATGCTTGTATCACTGTTTTCTGTGCGCATCGAGGTGGTTTCTTCGTGGTCGCTGTTGATGTTGTCGTCTTTTAGATGCTCGGCTGCTTCGAGGGATTTTCTATGCATTCCTGGAACAACAAAAATTTATATTAGTGTTGTTTTTGATGTGTGTTGGTTTGAAGTCACACAAAAACAACTTTAATTCACTAGGTTTGTATAAAATAGTTTTTGGCACTGGGCAGTTATAATAGATCTGGCAACCACTGAAAATCCAACACTCGATAAGGTTATATGCAGTGGCGCCCCTCTTTCCGCGTTGGCCTTCAAAGTCATTGATAGGCATAAGAATATGAAACAGTGAGTGAACTTATCCCTGGTAGACTTCTCACGAATGGCTCTAAAACCAATATGGGCTGTAATTTCAGCGTTGCCCAAACAGAGTTCACTGCTTTCTACATCGCCGCAAAAGAGATTACCAAAAGAAACACCTCAGCTAACAAAATTCACATCCTTACGGATAGTAGACAAGCACTACTAGCCCTGAACAGACCACCTATCACATCAGGCCTAGTACTGGAGTGTCACCTGTTAATCGAAAGGTAACCACAGTGCCGGCTCACTAGCCAGGAAAGCAGCCTCCCAAAAACTTAGAGGGTAGATGGGACGATACAGAAGGCAGCAGGTTTGTCAAGGAACTGCTGCAGGAGGAAGTCTGAACCTCAGAAGGATGCGCAATGGGCCAATTGTGGCCTAAGTGCTGTGTGGGGTCACCCACCCTTCAAATTCTTACAGATACAGATCCCTAGTAGGCTAAATCCATACGTCATATCTATTAGAATCTCCCAAGTTCGAGCCTGCTCACCAGAATTTATTAATTTTTTAAATTTCCCTTATTTTATTATTATTTTTTCAATGCTGGGGCTGGAGTGCCCCTAAACTCCGGCCCTCTGGTGCACTGCACAAGAAAGAATGAAAATATATTTTCGAGTTTCTTTACAACCCTCCAAATGACATACGTATTAATAAATATTGCGAAAAAATAATTGAATATTCGACATTAGGCAAACAATAATTGAATTGGTACTATTGAAAATCGCCTTAAAATACATAAATTCTCTGTTATTTCCATGCATAATCCTTTAGTTATCCTTCAAATAGCACGCCGGATATTCTACCGGATGTTAGTTACATAACCAGTTTCTTTCTAGCGGTAAGCGATATCGAATGTGTGCAGAGAATGAGTAATAGATTTATTATTGCTAGCGCCATCAGTTGATGGAAGAAGGAACTTTGCATGTAGTGAGCTTTTAGAACGTGTCGGACGTTAGGGCGTTTATTAGATTTACCGCTAGATGACGAGAGTAGTGGTAGTCAGAGGGACTCTAATAATGCCTAAATTGTGATTCTACTTAACCAATTTTTAACTAGTGTTGTTCATTATAAGGTACCCTATTTATATTATTTAATTTATTTATTTCTCTAGTACAGACTGCTAATACTTTTTTTTAAATTTTGACTTCAAGCAACACTTCAAAAATGGTTACTAAAATTTGGCAATTTCATAACAACTAAAAACCAAAAATTACATTTATTTTTTTTTTCAATATGTATGTATTTTTGAGGCAACATTATCTGATACCTACAAGATCTATTGTGCCCCTTTACTTCTACTTAGTTTCTGAGGAGAATCACTGAAACTGGTAGCTCCTTTAGTCCTATTTCCCGGAGGAATTTTAGGATATCTGCAGGCTTCAACTTAGGTAAATATTCCTATTCTATTCAGTAATCTCCCAGGTACTGCGCTCTAGGATTCTGGAGTGCTGTGCAGTTGGAAAGTATGTGGATGGAGGTTTCTTCTTCCATTCACAATATCCTCCACTATTTTGAGCTTTTTCAGGTGTTAATTCAGGCGACAATGTCCAATTAGGATCTCTGTTGAATTTCCTAGACCAGTTTTACTTTGGCTTATGCATCATTTGATCCCAACAAGTTGTAGTCACTAGTCACCCAGAAGAATCTTTGATTGTCTAAGCCCTACTAGATCTTTCTAATAGTCAGATTTTCTCCTTCACCTATTTCTACCAGTATTACATTGGGCCTGATTCCGCAAAAGGGCTCAGGCTCCCAGAAAAGGTATTTCAGTCTCTCTAACAATAATAATATTATTTTGATGTACTGAGTGTTCCGTAACAAAGAAGGCAGTACTATTGAAGAGAAAATAATGAAATAGAAATATAGACATTTTTTAAATGACTGCTTCATTATGTTGTTATAAAATTGCCAATAGATAAAAAATAATACTGACATTACCTAACAGCCAGGGGGCGACACATTCGTTTTCTTTAGCACTCTTGAGGATTGTTTCAGGTAGAGGAAGCGAGTGTCGAACCATTGCACCGTAGAGTCCGTATTCAGCCATTATCGTACTCCTACCCCAACATTTTTCTGTTTTTCTCCATTTCGCCCTTCGATTTTGAAACCATACCTTCAAATATATGAAATTGGAATAATATTAAACGATTTCAATATAAATATGAATTAAATTTATTCATATTACGAAAATACGGCTAGTGTTCCACTATTAATGATTCTGTATGAAACAAACACTGCAGCTGTTTCACTATTAAAATTTTTGTATTGTAGTCAAGTTATATGGAACAAACACAGCTGGTGTTTCATTATTAATTTTTCTTTTCAAGGTCAATTATATGAAACAAACACTGCGGCTGTTTCACTATTAAAATTTTTGTATTAAAGTTCAGTTACATGGAACAAACACAGCTGGTGTTTCACTATAAATTTTTCTTTTCAAGGTCAATTATATGAAACAAACACTCCGGGTGTTTCACTATTAATATTTTTGTATTGAAGTTCAGTTATATGGAACAAACACTGCTGTTTTATTAGTAAAATTTACTGTTCCACTCAAAATTTTTTGTAATATAAAAAAAAAGTTATTGTTTCAGTAATAAGGATTAATGAATTGATGATAATATTGAAGACATTTTTGTTGTTCCAGAATTAACTATCGTAAACTGGATTATCTATTACTAAACTAAGATTACAGAGTTTTTATAAAAAGGAAAGGAAAGTTTATAGTTATAATAATAAGTAGTTTTTATGACCTTTTAATATAGGAACGGTTAGAAAGGGATGTTCCAGACAAATATTTGCTAAAGGCAACACATAAAACTAAAAGGGATAGTTATTTATAATTCACAGCATATAATATGTTTCAGTATTAATCATTTGTTACTTGATATACACCTGCTTCAGTAATAAAATAGAAGATTTTGTTAAAGTTCTAATGAAATGACTGGTGTTTCAGTATTAATAGTCATAAAGTGGATCAGGCTGTTGTTTAAATACGAACTTTTTTAAGGTGGGGGGGGGGTTACATTGAATTTTAACTTGAAATTGAATTTAATTAACTTGGAACACTGAAGAACATAGAAGATAGAGTGAAATAGAGGCGTTAAATATGATCCAAATCAAGTTGAAATAAAATACTGCTCTACACACTAGTCACGGCACTACTGTTGGGAATAATTAATGTTGTAAATCATTTTAAGGACACAGTTGACCGATTAAATAGCTAATCGAATTGGCTGGTGCAAATGCAAGTACTGAACAGTCACTATAGTACTTCGTAGAAAGACGTTAACGTTAATTTGTTTTTCCAATATTTTGATGGACATATTAATCTAGTGGAAACTGTATTTTTTCCACGTAAATTTCACGCAGTCTATTAGAAAATTGCTCGGTAAATGGAGCGAGAATTGAACGCCGAATTATTCAATTTTGAGGCAACAAGCACATTAAATAATTATAGAGGAACAAAACTCGCGAACGGTGCAACGTTCCACTCTATGGCAATAATCAGAAACACGCACCGGAGTATGCAATAATGAAATAAACGTCAATAGCAGGGCTGGCGGGGCGGTACCTGCCGTCGGTTGAAAAGGGCGCCACACCATCATCGCGAATAAGGTGTAATTTCGAAATACAATGAAACCGATTAGCCCCCCGTCTGCGTTTCTCGCTTCACTCCGAACCTACACAGAATTAATTATCAAATTAAATTAGAAATTAACTCGTTCAATGGGAAACGTTAGCTGACAGATTTTTGTTTGTATTAACTTTTTACCTAAGATTACCAACAGTTTTCAGATTTTCGATTAAATTTCACAGCCCGAATTTCCTTTTTCGAACCCAAAATTAATTTTCTTCCGTTATAAATCAATAAAAATTTATTTTGTTGCATTTACAATTAGTCATTGATAAAATATAGTGTATTACTCGATCTAGATATAGATAATCAAAGTGCACACTTCATTTTGCTGGTCTTCTAATAAGTAATAGAAAAAATATAGCGTCTAACTCGATTTAGATAATTTTGTTGCTTTTGCAATGAGTCATAGAAAAAATATATTGTCACTCGATCTAGATATAGATAATCTAATTGCACATTTCGTTTTGTTGGTCTTCTAATAAGTAATAGAAAAAATATAGTGTCTTACTCGATTTAGATATATACAATAGAAAGGGAAATTTAATTTTGTTGCTTTTACCATGAGTCATAGAAAAAATATAGTGCATCACTTGATCTAGATATAGATAATCAAAGTGCGCACTTCATTTTGTTGGTCTTCTAATAAGTAATAAAAAAATATAGTGTCTTACTCGATTTAGATATAGATGATAGAAAGGAAAACTTAATTTTGTTGCTTTTGCAATGAGTCATAGAAAAAATATTGTGTCTTACTCGAGATAATCAAAATGCACACTTCATTTTGTTTGTCTTCTAATAAGTAATAGAAAAAATATAGTGTCTTACTCGATTTAGATATAGATGATAGAAAGGAAAAATCAATTTTGTTGCTTTTGCAATGAGTCATAGAAAAAATATTGTGTCTCACTCGATATAATCAAAATGCAGACTTCATTTTGTTGGTCTTCTAATAAGTAATAGAAAAAATATAGTGTCTTACTCGATTTAGATATAGATGAAAGAAAGGAAAACTTGATTTTGTTGCTTTTGCAATGAGTCATAGGAAAAATATTGTGTCTTACTCGAGATAATCAAAATGCAGACTCCATTTTGTTGGTCTTCTAATAAGTAATAGAAAAAATATAGTGTCTTACTCGATTTAGATATAGATGATAGAAAGGAAAAATCAATTTTGTTGCTTTTGCAATGAGTCATCGAAAAAATATTGTGTCTCACTCGATATAATCAAAATGCAGACTTCATTTTGTTGGTCTTCTAATAAGTAATAAAAAAAATATAGTGTCTTACTCGATTTAGATATAGATGATAGAAAGGGAAACTTGATTTTGTTGCTTTTGCAATGAGTCATAGAAAAAATATTGTGTCTCACTCGATATAATCAAAATGCAGACTTCATTTTGTTGGTCTTCTAATAAGTAATAGAAAAAATATAGTGTCTTACTCGATTTAGATATAGATGATAGAAAGGAAAAATCAATTTTGTTGCTTTTGCAATGAGTCATAGAAAAAATATTGTGTCTCACTCGATATGATCAAATTGCAGACTTCATTTTGTTGGTCTTCTAATAAGTAATAAAAAAAATATAGTGTCTTACTCGATTTAGATATAGATGATAGAAAGGGAAACTTGATTTTGTTGCTTTTGCAATGAGTCATAGAAAAAATATTGTGTCTCACTCGATATAATCAAAATGCAGACTTCATTTTGTTGGTCTTCTAATAAGTAATAGAAAAAATATAGTGTCTTACTCGATTTAGATATAGATGATAGAAAGGGAAACTTGATTTTGTTGCTTTTGCAATGAGTCATAGAAAAAATATTGTGTCTCACTCGATATAATCAAAATGCAGACTTCATTTTGTTGGTCTTCTAATAAGTAATAGAAAAAATATAGTGTCTTAATCGATTTATTACTTTACGTACGGCAAAAAAATAGATTTGAACGCAATTAAACATTGAGCAATGACAAAATGTTCATAAATTTCATACTTCCCAGGACTATGGCATTTTCATTTTTTTTTCATTGTTTTCAAAGCATCCGTCACAAATGTAGCATTTTATTAAAAATAACAAAGTGGATAGTGCTCCTTCCACTATAATGGAAGGAGGTTAATATGCTCAACTTAAGGAGCATTTCCATCGTCGTATTTTCCGATCCCTTAGGCAGGATGAAGTTAGCATCAAGACGCCAAAATAAGACAATAACATCAGAGGCGCACGTTGTTTTACAAAATACAAAAGTTTTACAGTTTCCTGTAAATTGTCGTATTTAGTGAATTTGAGAAAAATATTTTATAAAAAACAAAGCTGGTGTCTGACACTAAACCTATGACAGGAAGCGCTTTGTTCTACCTCTCCTGAAATTATGTTTTTTATATGTTGAACTGTTGAAACATTATAGCTTTGGTTCCATCTTTAACAGCTACCCTGTATATGATTGTTGTAGATGATGAAAGAGAGTTTTATAAGTAGATCTAAACGCCGCCTATGCGGAAGACTCCAAAATAAGATTATAATAGCAGTAGTCGTTTTCTAGTTTGGAAACTGTATAGAAATGGCGTATTTAAGCTCTAATGCGAATTTATTACTGGCTGGCGAATCAGTAGGGTCTTAATGTAAACATTATTCAAATTTTAGCCGAGTTAAACGACAGACGCTATGCAAATATAGCAGTAGAAACAAAGTTTCTTTCGAAAGGCCTATTTCCGACTGAATGCACAAGATGAAGTTAATAGATTGTAAAGCTGTTATTGCTAAAAATAGAGTTGAAGGGATTATACAGGAAGTCCAACAATAAGAATTGATTTTTTGGCACCTAACAATTACTCATTATATTATTAAGTCATTAGAGGGTGTTGCAGGAAACAAAAATGAATTTGTCGAAGGTGCTGACTTGATTTTTCTTGCTGAATATGGAGTTGAAGGGATATACAGGAAGACCAACAATAAGAATTGAGTTTTTGGCACGCAACAGTGTTTTACCATATTATAAAGACATGAGAAGGTTTTGTATGAAAAAAAATTGTTTGTTGGAGGTGCTGACTTGATTTTTTTGCTAAAAAAATGCTTAGCGGATTCTTGAAGTTTAAAAAGGAGCACACAGCATGCAAAATTACATTAAACCTGTTATAATATAAAAATCGGGTATAAATTTTCCTACCGAACCTGGTAAATATAAGAAGTTTGGTTTCTGAGTCAAACCTCTTCTAAGTTTGAATTTAGCGATAACAGATTCCTTCACATTTCTCAATTACCACTTCTTCTCAACAACGTGAGATCCACTTGTTATATGAATACATTTTTTTTCATGATAACCATTCATACTTTAAAACAGGTCTACCCATTGACGTGAAATTACCAAGCATGAAATTAAGTTAACGTATCAATACAGTAAAAAAAAAGAATCCTAAAAAAATGAACACCATGACTTGAAGATTTTGAAACACAAAGGAAGTGCCAGTTGAACCAACATACGGTTTAGTCGAAAAGAAATAATCATTCTTATTTTTTTTTTTGATAAACAAGACAGCGTCCAATTAGCACCTTGTTACAATCTTTGATCTAATGAGCGCGTTTCTCAGTTTCATTCTTTTTTTTTTCAGCACCGGAAACTTAGCTATGACACCTGTCGAGAATACTTGTTATAATTATTTCTTTTCTAAAGGAGGTGGGTTCACTTCTTTTACCTTTTTTTGATTTCAATTTACTTTTTTTTTACCCCCCTGTATATTCTTTCTATTCTACTTACCGTAAATTAAGAGAATTGAAATAAAAACAAAACGTTTGCATGTTTGGTAGCCTACATGTAATGCCGTTTTTAATGTATGTTGAGTTGCCTATATTAACCGAAAAAAAAAAAAAAAAAATTGAATCAGAATACAAAGGAAGTTGAAAATAGGATTAATCCAGTCTTGTGGAAGCGGTAGGTTATCAATCACTGACTGCGGAGAACTTATGGCTTTATATTGGGATATAACAAAGAACCAAAAATAGATTACACTCGAGAAATCCTGGGAGTGGGTCGACGACGCGGCAGAAACGTTGAAATATAGGACGATATAACTTCATAAATTAGATTATTTTCGTATTTTCCGCAAAAGATAATGGAAGAGATCATCAGAATTAGATTGAGGAAATAACAAACATCTCATATATATACAAGGTGACCCGTAAACAAAATTCAAACTTGGTACATTGTATAACCCAGTACTGTGGTACATTGTATAATTGATGAAATGTTTCCTAACAAGTATTTATTTACTGAAATTTCTTGGACATTCTGTATATAACACCAATTATTACAAAGTACCGTAAACAAAAAAGTGTAGATCTGATGAGAACTGTCAGTGGGATTGTAGAAAACTGCGTAAGACACATTATCAATACCAAAGATACGTCTGCATCCTATTTTTAATGCTGTAATTTCTCCCGATTGATAGTTCGCGCTTGCGCGCAAATTTTTTCACGTCAAAGATTAGGGTAAACGTTTGTAATACATTTAAACTGTAATATTTTAGTTAGAATTAATCACAGACTTGCCTTTTTTCCATTTTTTTCAACGTAATGTGTTAAAACGACATTAACAATCGCTGACGGACACCAAGAAGGTTTTTATTTGACTTTAACCATTAAATTATAATGACCAAGATATTCAAGCTGTAGATTTGTGGCCTTAAAACAATATGATGTCAATATTTGTGGTTTTTGTGTTGATTGATCAGTTAGACATTTATTAACTGTCATTATTATAGTGGTGAAAAATGGTTTAAAATTTCAGTAAAATAACTTTTTTAAAATGTGTCTTTCTGATGGAAAAAGTACTTGTGAATCGAAATCAACCAAATTTCCATTTGAAGGCAAATGTTTACTCCCGAAACTGGTAAATATTTTGATTTTGTTGTTTTTATTTTGTCGAAATCGCCATCTCCAAGCTCCGTTTTCTCCATTTACATCCGATTTGATGTAGTCAGATGCAGTCTTATCATGCGGGACATACGATTCAACAAAGACATACTCACAGTTTTTGTTTTCTTTTATTGCATTTAATTATAACTTCCAAAAAAAGATAAATGAGAAAGACTTATGCAATTTTGATGGGAAAAAGAAGGATATGCATTTAGTTTTCAGCGATTCTAAAAAGTCTTTCACCAGCTAAGTTTTATCTAAATATGTCAGTTTTGTCACTTTGACAATTCAAAGTGACAATATGAATAACAAGTAGCAATTTTCCGGTTTTTCGTATCCTCAAGCAAAAAAAATGGTACTTAGGCTGATAGATCATTTCGAGAATGAAAGTGGGATCTCACATTTTGGTAACCTCTTTTTTTTTATCTTGCCCAGCATAATAGAATCAATATAAAAGAATTATTTCCAACAGGACCCGTGTTCTTCAAAAACTATACGACCTGCTCCAGTAGATATATTTCACAATAAATACATCCCCACCACTAGTCCGAATAAAAGAGTCCAACCAGCTTCAACTGCTGCTGCAGCGGCTTCTATAACAGAGCCAACAAGTCCCAGCTCAACAATACCTTCAGATACACCGAAAACCTTATCTAATTCAATACACCTAGATCCACCTATGATAATACCATGTACATTCAAAGATTCTTCTCCACCAAGCCAACTAGATCATCCACCAAACGAAACAAGCTCTTCTACAAATAAAAAAGTAACAAGTGACTCTCGTCTTTTATGTCCTGAACCAAAACCGGTTGCTTTGCTAGTAAAACAGTCATGTATGGAACCAAAACCGGTTTGCAAAGATAATGTTGTGCTGGTAAAACAATCATGTGCAGAATCAAAACCGGTTTCCAAAAATACTGGTAATTTGGGGAAAAAATCATGTTCTCAGCCTCCCAGACCAAGTTGTAAAGATACTGCGACTATTATAAAACCTCCTCCTAAACGAAACCCATTCAAAACTGTAAGTATAAGCTTAATACTGATATTTGGCAGCTCCTATCTAGATAGCTATAGTGATGAGCGAAGCAAGACCATAGACCATCCAAGTCTTGGTATTGGTCATTTAGTCTTGGTCTTGGACTTGCTACTCTAAGGATGGTCCTGGTCAAGACCAGTTTTGCTCATCACTAGAAAGCTGAACACAGACAAAAGAACGTAGAGAGCTAGCCTCAAGAGAAATAGTACCAGCTTTAGTAGAGCAGTAGATTATCCACCAGGTGAAGACTCTTAGCTCAACTTATGGTCTAAAAACAGGAAGCTTTAGAGCACTGAAAGAGTGAAGCTCATTTGGTGGTTTTAAGATCGTTTTATATTCTACGAGCTGTTCGAAGCGAATAAATTGATCATGAATTTATATTTTTAGATGGCCTTTGCAGCGGCAGCCTTGGTTGGAGGTTATGTACTTTACGAAACTGTTCTGAAAGATTATATTATGGGAGTACCAGAATGTGATTGTGGTTGTAACAAAAAGAAATGACGAAGATTAACTGCATAAGTAGCAAGAAAGTGTCTTAAATGTTGTATATATTTGTTTGGAAAATCTTCATTAATAAAACTTGTCTCACCAAGTGAACTTTTACTTTATACCTATAAGGAGCGTTTTAGGCCTCTCTTTTTTTTTTTTTAACAACATTCATCCACTTCTTCCTTTTTTACTTATTTCTTCCACCTACCACCATCTACCATACTCTTATTTTATATCGGAGTTCTGTAGAAGGAAATGCCCAAGGTTTAACTCCAAATGACTGGAGTATAGTTCTTTTCATAATCTATGTATGTATGTATTTTTTGGGGTAACATTCACTAAGATCTGAAAGATTTATTGTGTTCACTTACTTCTACTCAGTTTCTGAAGAGAGTCTCAGAAACTAGTAGCTCCTTTAGTCCTATTTCCCGGTGGAATTTCAGGATATCTGCAGGCTTCAACTTGAGTAAATGTTCCTCTTCTATCCAGTAATCTCCCAGGTACTGTGCTCTAGGATTCTGGAGTGCTGTGCTCCTTCACTATTTTGAGTTTTTTCAGGTGTTTATTCAGGGTTCAGGTTCCCAGAAAGGTATTTCAGTCCCCCTCTTTGCTAGTTCATCTGCTGTTTCATTTCCTTCTATTCCAGTGTGTCCTGGAAACCATAGTAAGGTAATTTGTTATCGCCTACTTTCTGTAAGGAAATGCGAGATCCAGATGCTCATTTTTTGAGGCTTCCATCCACCATGGCCTTTCAGCGGATTCATACTTGCTCCAGCTTCTGCTAAGAGTTGCCTACCGTTAAAGTCTTCTAAGATAGCTCTTCAAAGTACCCCAACAGAACTGACTACCAAAAAACACTCGCCACAATAGGAGAACTCAACAGGGTTGGATCTCTGGCAACTCTGGCATGGATGGAGGTGAGAAGGCAGACTCTCTTGCAATTATTATCATCAATACCGATCAAAGTAACAACTGAGTCACGTTCTATTCGATTTAATATAATCGAAATAATAATTTTCCACTGAATCGTTAATTATTTTCGGATGTATACGACAATACATTGCAAGTAATATAATATAAAGAGGGGTTGAGGGTCGGACACAAACACATGCAATAATTGACTAATACCCTTCGGCCCTTCAGATTAACTGGTTCTGAAGTGGGCGGCCAATTGCATTTCAAACTTGGCAAAAGGATCATTCTGGATGAATGTTCTAGTTGGATGACTAGCCATGGAAAGCTGGAATCCACGCTAGGAATGCCCGGCAGCTCGAAGAATGGATTAGGTAGATTATACAGGGTGATTATTCCGGTTAATTGAAGTTTTTATTATATAAGGAAACGTTTTTAACAACTGTTATGAATACAAACTAGTTTTTTTTGCACTTGGCCTATCATATTGGGGATTGCAGCAAAGTGAAAAAAAAAATCTTCAAGGTTTTGCAAGGTTTCAGAAATTTTTATTTCCTTAATCAGGGAATAAATTGACGATATTATAAAACTACAACTTATAACTGTATAAAAATACGGACCTGGAAATGAGAAAGGAAGGGTTGCAGCATAATAGAAGCGATAGTCCTTTAATCCTGCTCTGGGTCTGCCGGTGGTAAGGAGCTAAGCCGATCAACACTATTGCTAATCTCGCAACCGATTTTCACAAATTGGACACGAATGCTTTCAATCCTATGTGCTCGTACGTAGTGCAATCATTATTTAATTGAACTTGAACAGAATATGTCAACGAAAACAAAATATAATTATCGTAATTTCTTAGATTGTGAAACCTCAGATAGTCAAGCAGCCATTAATGCACTGAGCTCTTGTGTAATCAGTTCCCAAATGGTGTGGGAATGCCTAGACAAACTCAATGAACTAGGCGAGAACCTTACTATGTATTCCGGGACACACTGGAATAGAAGGAAATGAAATAGCAGATGAACTAGCAAATAGAGGGACTGAAATACCTTTCTGGAAGCCTGAACCATTTTGCGGAATCAGCCCCAATCTAATATTGGAAGAAATAGGTATAGCCGAAAGAAAGAGAAGATCTGGCCATTGGAAAGATCTAGTAGGGCTTGGACAATCAAATATTCTTCTGGGTGACTACAACCTGTTGAGATCAAATGAATGCATAAGTCAAAGTAAAACTGCGCTAAGAATTTTAACAGGGATCTTAATGGGACATTGTCGCCTGAATGGGCACCTGAAAAAACTCTTGGAGGAAGAAGAATTCAGATATTGTGGCATGGAAGTGGAGAAGTGTGGAAGTACCTGGGAGATTACTGAATAGAAGAGGAACATTTACCTGAGTTGAAGCCTGCAGATATCCTAAAATTCCTCCGGGAAATACAACTAAAGGAGCTACTAGTTTCTGAGACTCTCCTCAAAAACTAAGTAGAAGTAAGGGGGCACAATAGATCTTTCAGGATCTCAGTGAATGTTACCCCAAAAATACATACATACAGAAACTAGAGACTCAGAACCTTGCAGAACTGCCTACTCATATAAAAATACCAAATCCAAAGAACACACTAGCCATATGGTGCATTTACGTTTTCCAAAATCAACAAGTGTTACATCTCAAAACCCTTCTAATGATGAAAAGATTCTGAATTAGTATTACACTGTTAATAACATAATGATGTCAAAATACTGGGTGTTAATCTTTTTTAAAATGATCTAGTGGCATGTATGATGGACGTGTGAATGGTGCAGTTGACAGCATTAAAAACGAACGAAGTTAACAATGTATGAAGATGACATACGGGCAAATCAATAAAATATGGTGTATAAGAATGACTAAACAGATTGTGCGAGTTTGTGTTAGGAACTAATTATAATAAATAAACTACATATCAATTTTTGACAGTTTCCTTAAGAAATTTGTTCATATTTAATTATAAAATGAAGCATGGTAGTAGAAAAAATAGTGTGTACAACTCGCATATAAGCGGTCGTTATGAATACGAGTGTCTAAATTTCTAAATTGGCTCCAGTTTTATCAGTCACTTTCTTATTTGTGACAAATTTCTTCAACCGAGCATAAGCAAAAAGCCACTAGTCACTGGGGCTTAGATCTGGGGTTACGGTGGATGAAAAAGCATAAGTATAATATTCTATTCCCTCGATAATACTAATCTATTTATAATAACGGTATCATAGAACTAAACACGTGTTGAATAAAAATGATTTCGGTATAAAACTAATGGAATTGCCTATTTAATTAAATTAAATACAATACACGCAACACGACAAACAACAATTTATTATAATAATACAAATTAAACAAATTTATAACTCGAATGCCATCAAGTTTCGTATTAAATGGAAAAACTAATCAAATCAAAACCCTATTTAATATTTAACACCCCTATGGTAATATGAATTTATTATGGTGTAGAAAATTGAAGATGGGCAATGTTTATGTAACTGTTATTTTTTTTAGAATGCAATTAAGATGGTAAAAAGAGCTGATTATAAGAAATAATTGGTTAAGTGTTATGATGATATCTACCTTGTACTGATTCTTTCTAATTATAGACCAGAATTGTTTGAATCGTGTAGAAAAGAAGAAAAACATTGATATATATATATATATATCAATCAAAACACAAGAATGTTAGGTTAGAAATCTCCACTTTGAGGATAAGTGGAGATTTTCTAAGCTTAAAATGACAAGTTGTTCATGGTGCAAAACAAAACATTCTTAAAGCGCCACTTAACTTTAAGTCGACTCAAATATCAATTGGTGCAAACGGCCATTAATTGCATACGGAGAATATGACCATTATTGAATGTCTGTCGTGGCATATAACTAGAGAAGTAGTTGTTACTCTCTAGTGAACGATCTGAGTCTGAGACAAGTGATCAGTTGCCAAACAATCGATCGTTTTCGGTGATGTGGACCATTTCTGACATAGAAAGCAACAATTTTGACAATAATACCAGATTTTAGAAAGATATGTGGATGGACAATGTTGCCAGTACTAATTTTCGTAACTGGTGAAGGCTTTTTCTTCCTTTTTTTCGTTCCAAAATGGAAAACTTATGTTCGAATGGGTCTTAACCAGTACCCAGCAAGTAACGGCTAGGAAATACTTTAGACACACAAGGTTTGGATGCTTTGAATTATGATAGGCCCTAAATTTCTAGAGACTAAACCCTAAAAACAATATTTTTTCACCATTTTTACGATTGCTAACTGTTTCCACCTCTACCAATAAGGTTATTACCGATAATCGGATGTTATTCTAACGCTACAACGCATAAGAAACCGTCATACAATGGCCACGTGTCCGCCGGCGCATTGCACGTGGCGCTTTCGTCGCCGAATCGGCGAAAAACTCCGCTAAAACACGCCTGCGTCTCGACGCCGTTGCCGTCGCGGTGACTTCGACGCCGATCTGTTATACTAACGAACCGTGAAGGCACGTGTTGAAACAACGTCCAATTACTTTGCGGTATCATTACATTGTATTTAATAGCTGGATTTTTTTACTTACACCCCCTTTTTTTCTCGGTTCTGTTGTATCTTACTTTTTCTCTTAAAATTTCACTTTAAAATTGATAAACTAGAAGAAATGAAACCGTCCAAATGTATTACAAACGTTAACCTTAATCTTGGGAGAAACTACAGCATTCAAAATGGGATGCAGACGTACCTTTTTTAGCGGCAATGTGGCTTACGTCTTTTTCTAATGTCCAACTGACAGCTCTCGTTAGGTCTTTGTTGTTTACCGTCAATTATTATTTTATGAATAGTGAATATTAATCTTATCGTTATATTTATTTGAATAATACAAAAATATGCCTAGATACACGGAAAAACATTAGCATTTTGAAAGTTTTCAAGTATTTTTAGCTAGAAGAAGAAACTGGTGATTATAAATTTCATAGCCTTTTCGAATTTGACTGAATACGATCCTGATGATTTTATTTATCAAATTTAAGGTTAGCTATATGTCAAATTAAATGTCAAATTGAATAAACCTAAAACCCGGATATACGTCACATACGATGACCCACACCAATAAGAGTATTATATGCACTTTACTGTACATATACATATAAAGTATGTCATTTTGACTTTAAATAACATCCTGTACAATAATTTTAAATAGCTGTATAAAGTTAATATACAATTTTAAGTCAATCCTGTCAGAAATTGTGACGTCCTGGTTAAAACTAAGATCATTTTGCAGCTGATATTGCTGCAGTTATTAGTGATCCAATATTAAGTGCCAATCAATGAGGATTATACATATAATCTTAGGAAATTTATCAGACCATTTTCCACCATAATTTTAATCCTTTCACATTAAAATTTCTAAGAAAAAGAATAATTAAGATTTTTATCTTAAATAGAGTTTACATGGTGTTGCGTAGCTCAGTGCTAAATCAAAATTTCACCGTTACAAGTAACAATTTCAACGCTCTGTATAATTAAATAGGAGAAAATATATATATAATGGTTTCTGAGATACAGTGGGTTAACTCTTTTAATCACGTAAATTTTGTTATGCAAACAATATGATTTATTAGATCCAAATTCAATAATACCAAACGACCAGTACGAATATAATCTGGGGCTTAAAATCGAGTCTGGCAATAAGTCACCGGCATAGCAATTACCCATTATGGGCATTATGTGAGGAATTAGTCAATTAAGATGCGGCTCTATACCAATTCGCGAGCCTGGAATGCCTTCAGGATTATATGGACGCCAAACCGCTGCTTAGTCAGTGACGGCTCGTCAAAATGTCAAAGACAGATAAACAGAGGTTACACCCTTTATACAATTCGTTGTTTTAAAATACTGGTTGGTCTGTGGATGTAGGTAGACTTACCGTAATTTCTTCAATTTCATTGGAAATATTGAACTTAAAGAGGTGATCAGGCTAAAGTTTAGGTAGCACGCGGTTATACAGGGTGTATTTTTGTTGATAACATTGTTTGATATCCCTCAAAATAACCCATTTAACGAAGTTCGTCGTAAGATTGGTTCACTCTGTAGGTATACCTTGGTGGATTTGCAAAAATTTGGGACTCCTGGTAAAAAAACCTGCTAAGAATGTGCTCTGCAGCTGCAGGTTAACAAGGAACAGTGGGCAAAACAAAAAACCTCAACCACTATTTTTATTGTTGTGTATGGAAGAGAAGAGGACATCCTCAACGAATTTGAGAGACTTCTAGGACTAGAGCACCTCGGTAATTATTTCTCCAAGATGAGCCTGGTGAAAAAACTCTTAAGCGTGATGGACTACTGGTTTCTTCACATATTCGGTACAACCAAGAGGACAAGAGGTACCGAAGACTCGAATCCTACCATAAATTCATGTTCTCCGCCACTGACGTCTACATATTGGTTAACTCCTCAAGACTTGTTCTTTTACAACAATAAACTGCAGATGAAAATATTTGTTGAATAAACCAAAATTAGTAATAAATGTTTTATAGAATTTGTGCCCGGTGGAAAATAGATTAGTACGCCACTTTCTATTCATCATAGAGTCGGAATGGTGATGAAGCTTAAGGGGTCGAAATGAAGTATTTCATTTTATGTTCGAAAAGGTATTTGTGATTAAATAATTTATATCGAGTTGGGTTCTTGAAGGGATTCTTTCAAAATACCTTTTTAAAAAATATATTTGTGGCTATAAGAATATCAATAATAATGTATAGAGTGCTTCGTTTAAAAAATTGGATGGGGTTAGGTTAGTTATAACGACCACATATGAGCAGAAAGTGATAGTTTTCATATGCCTTGGAATAATAAACATACTGGCCTATTTTACAATAATCTTTTGGGCGTTCTTTAAAAATTGCTACTCACTAGGCGTCTCCTCAAACAACAATCATTATGGTAATTTAAAGTAAATAATTCTCCTAGTCAACAAAAAACCCATTGTTAGATCAAAACCAAAAAATCCTTGTGTTATTTCAGACTATCTAGAAGATGCCCACTCGTGCGATGACTTTTCAAATTTCGAAATCCCAACGTCTCTATAACATAATTACCATCGGATTTGTTGATTTTGGTCTTGAATGTTTACTTTTGCTTATTTCCATTTTATTCAAGTACCATTCATATTAAATTAGCATTCAAGATTAACCATAACCATGTTAAATTTTAGTTTAATTATTCATACAAATATACCAGATTCTGATGAAATTTCTCACCTAACTACACTGCACTGTCCTGGCAAATTTATCACTTCCCAAATTTTGGAATTTTCACAAAATTTTCGGTACTTCACAAAATTTAATGCCCAAATTATCGGATCTTCACAAAATTTAATGTCCAAATTTTAGGATCTTCACAAAATTTAGGGCGCAAATTTTCGGATTTTCACAAAATTTATTGCCCAAATTCTCGGATCTTCACAAAATTCAATGTCCAAATTTTTTGGATTATCACAATTTAATTCCCAAATAAACCAGATTCTGCTGAAATTTCTCACCTAACTACACTGCACTGTCCTGGCAAATTTATCACTTCCCAAATTTTGGAATTTTCACAAAATTTAGTGCACAAATTATCAGATCTTCACAAATTTTAATGTCCAAATTTTAGGATCTTCACAAAATTTAATGTCCAAATTTTAGGATCTTCACAAAATTTAGGGCGCAAATTTTCGGAACTTCACAAAATTTAATGCCCAAATTATCGGATCTTCACAAAATTTAATGTCCAAGTTTTAGGATCTTCACAAAATTTAGGGCGCAAATTTTCGGAACTTCACAAAATTTAATGCCCAAATTATCGGATCTTCACAAAATTTAATGTCCAAGTTTTAGGATCTTCACAAAATTTAGGGCACAAATTTTCGGATTTTCACAAAATTTAATGCCCAAATTATCGGATCTTCACAAAATTTAATGACTGAACTATCGGATCTTCACAAAATTTAATGTCCAAATTTTCGGATTATCACAATTCCCAAATAAACCAGATTCTGATGAAATTTCTCACCTAATTACACTGCACTGTCCTGGCAAATTTATCACTTCTTTCGAAACTTCATTCAATTTAAGGCGCAAATTTTCGGGTCTTCACAAAATTTAATGTTCAAATTTTAGGATCTTCACAAAATTTGATGCCCAAATTATCGGATCTTTACAAAATTCAATGCTCAAATTATCAGATCTTCACAAAATTGAATGTCCAAATTTTCGAATCTTCACAAATTTTAATGTCCAAATTTTCGTATCTTCACAAAATTTAATGCCCAAATTTCCTAAGAGAATCCTAGGGCAAATACCTAGGAAATTATTGGTTAATGAATCGCTTTATTGATCTAAATATATTTGAATGGTAATGATATTAGGGTTCTATTGTCACCTGTCACTATACAGGGAGTATCTACCGAAAATTATTACATAAAAAAAGCGCTTATAATTCTTTGAATCACCATGAAGTGTTTCAGACAATTTTTTGAATTTATAATGAGCTCTTCAGTGATAAATATGTTAAAAATACACTATAAGCTGAAATGCAAGAGATTTAATTATACAAAATATTGACAGTACTATATACTTTTGTTTTATTTTACTCGACACTGTTTGGGTTCGTATAAAATACTGATTTTGCTCATTCCACAGCATTTTCCTACTCCTTTTTTTTCAAATTATTTCGATCCCGTCCAAATTACCTTCCCTATTATTAATAATCAATATTGTACATTTAATGATGTCCATATTTAACTGTAAGCAAGTAATTTTCTGAACCACAGGAGGTAGCACGTGTCCATAAATAACGAGGATAACTCTCACAAGTTCCCACTGTTATTATTTTTCCGTTATATAATATAATATAACCCCTCTAATGTGTACAATGTCATATTAGAAGAAGAAAAACAAGTAGAAAAAATTTCGCCACAGTGGATAATCGAACCGTCATATTTTTGTTGACTATCTTCTAATCATAAGTATTCGAAAGTGGCATGGCAAATGTCTAAAAAATGTCCTTTCGTAAAATTTCCAAACATTATATAATATTTAAGAAATAACTAATAAAATATATCACGATAATGACATACTTGAGATGGTAAATTGACATATATCCTCTTTCACCTCGTGTTTCGCTGGTATTGGTTTACATATTGTTAAAGTAACACAATATTTGCCAACCAATATATGCTCGAAAAGCTAAGTGTCTATTAGTAAGAGCTACTGATTGTGCCAAGTAAGTTATTTTCACACAGATATCTGATCGCTTTACAGTATCGTTTACTTCTATTCAATCGATCCTTGCAGTTTGTTTCCCATTAAATTTACCATAAGCCTGATAAAAAAGTGGAAATCTACTGGAAAATTATTGCTTCGTGTGTTTCTTGGAATAAATTTAAAAAAGATACCTAGGTGTCTGTTCTTGTTTCCCATTCCTGGCTACTGTTGGCATCCTAGCTACAGGCAATGACAGGGTTTTTCACGAGAGGATAAGAAAACTAAATCTTCAAGAAGAAGAAGAGAAAGCGGAAAATGCTAGCTTGTTTTTTTCTATCAATTTTACAACTTTTTAGATATTGAAAGATTCCTTTCTTCAGAGAGTTCCACTTTACACTCTTATTGGCTTTACTGCTGGATGATCTTCCAATCGAAAACTTTAGAGAAAATGCTGAACTTCAAGCCCTTTTGATGACTTAGCCATTCCTAGCTAGAGGCAATTCTAAACATGCTGGACATTACATTGTGTCCAGATGGTATAACATTGAACAACTGACTGTTAATCTGACTAAAAATGTTGATGGATTTTTCATGAGGATAAGAAAACCAAATTTTCAAGAGCCTGTGATATACGGTCAAAGCATTCAATTTGTGGAAAAGGCTAGCTTGTTTTTTCTTTCAATTTTACAACCTTCTAGATATTGAAAGTGCCTTCCTTCAGAGATACCTACTTTCCATTGCTTAACCTAAAGTCCTTTTGATGTCTTAGCTATCACTAGTTAGAGCCAATTCTGCAGAAATAATAAGGATTTTCCAAGTTATTTTGAAATTTGTATTTATCTAGATCGCCTAAATTTAAATTTAAAAGGTATTGCTCATGAAATATACACATACACATGAAGTAAACCAAGAAAAATAAAATAAATACCGAGTCGAGATCTCGACTTGAAAAGATCAATATCCACCAGAGTAGCGGTATTGTAGTTGAAGTGCAACTATTGTAGGATATATGTATTTTCCGGAGGAGTTTTCCTGGAAAATAAGAAACGACATTGGTTTGGGATGCATTTCAGGTTGCTTTTCCAGTGATTACTCTTTACATTGTGTACCTGATTTTAAACGGGATAAGAAAAATTGAAAATAAAACAATTTTGGAAGTGGTTTCTTTTGTTGAGGATAATATATATAAATTTAGTTGAAACTTCACAATATTGCTGTAAAAATATATTTCCTTTTATATCTTATATAGGGTGTTTCGAACGTAAATATTTTTGTGGACGTTTATATCCACATTTCCAGGTTAATGGATCGCTAGATCCTGACAATATCAGTGACCTGAAGGCATTTGGATTTTAGGAAAAGTAACATTTCCCTACCAGGATTATTTCATTACCAATTTCTTATACATCCTAAAATTAAATAGCAGAAGAACTAGCAAAGAGTGGGACTGAAATACCTTTCTGGGGGCCTGGTGAAGCCGAAAGAAAGAGAAGATTTGACCTTTGGGAAGATCTAGTAGGGTTTGGACAATCAAAGATTCTTCTGGGTGACTACAACCTGTTGGGATCAAATGAATGCATAAGTCAAAGTGAAACTGCGCTAATAATTTTAACAGGGATCCTAACGGGACAGTGTCGCCTGAATGGGCACCTGTCAAAGCTCAAAATAGTGGATGAAGAAGAATACAGATATTGTGGCATGGAAGAAGAAACCTCCATCCACATACTTTCCAACTGTACAGCTCTCCAGAATCCTAGAGCACAATACCAAGGAGATTACCTAATTTGATGCCTGCAGATATCCTAAAGTTCCTTCAGGAACTCCTACTAACAGGATTTGGAGTTCTGGAAGATCCTTTCTACTGTATTTGGAGGTGAAGGAGCAGTGCATATACTGTGTCTACCAGATAAAATGACAGAAGTCTGAATATTAAAAATTCTACTCTATCTTCCGATGATGCCACGTTCCCAAGTAAACTACCATTTAGTAAACAACCTAAATCTGGCAATTCACTGTAGGATAGAAAATTAAATCTCCTAATCTATTCATTACCCGAACAAACTTGTAAATTAATTTCGGTAGTAATGCCCTAATGACTAGTCAATCCCTTCGGGGGCTTTATAAAGTCCCTCAAAACATCCCTAAACTGCGTATATAACACGAGTGTTACATGTTGGTGCTTTTTCTCCCTTGTCAGTTTATTTCCCCTTTCGAAAATGGGGTGTCACAAAATCGCTTTATACTAAAATGTATCGAAAAATTATTTACAGAAATATTTATTTCTCCCGAGAGAGAGAGGGTTAGATGGAGAATTATTTGATTTTATAGGCGTTAAATTCCTATTAGTTTCTTTAGTTTAAGTAGATTTTTATTTTAAGGGGATCAAGTTATAAATCTTGTTCATTCTATTGATCTGATATGGCAGGCCAGCAAGATCTCCTGATGTAGCTCCCTTTGATTTTACTTTTGGCCTGAGAAAACATTAAATAAAGTGTTGGAGGAAGTTTTGATAATAAGTATTGTTACGAGGTCACCAACTCCTGTTCTGGATGCTTCTAAAATGTCATTTTGTTTTGTTTTTGAAGCAGTACTAGCGTCAACACAGTTCAAAACCAGTTTATGTGAATAGTGTTGTAGATCGCGCAACTGTAGTTAGCCGATGCATGGGTTAGTTGCGCAGAAACTTGATGCCTTATACAGCATACACAGCAAGCGCCAAATGTGATGGCAAGCCCGCCCCCTATGCGCACAAACTAATTTCCAACGTTACCTCTCACTACAGCTCTTGCAAGACATAAATGCACTGTACAGAGGCGTGTCATGTCATTAGTTGTCTTCTAATTCTGTTGCCGTTTGGCGTTGTCTGAATTATTTAGATACGACAATGACCCTTCCAAAATAGCAACAATATCACTAATTCCCAGTACAAAATGTCAAAGAAAGAGCATTTCATTGATCCGACTTTCAATTCTAACAGAAAAGTTTTCATCTGTAGATCTATTTTACATACATACTGTATACATAATTTTTAATCCAACAAATAAAATTTTCTAAAATATGTGAATGTAAATCTCATCAACTACTTCAAAAATCAGTTAATTCTTCGGCGAGTAAGCGGCAGCCATTGGTGGGCGTCACATCAGCCGACCAATCATCATTCATCGAAACAGCGCCCCCACTGTGAACTACAATTCAAGTACTCGCGCTCTCCACAGAGGGTCCGAGTCTTTGCCATGTTGAATTTCACTTTAACCATTACCCGTCCTTTTCATATGCATAATTCTATCACGTTGGATGGAGGATTCTATTTAGTACAGAGTGCATTGTGACTCTCGAGATCTTGTGCGGTAATTAGTGAGATAGATGCATTATGTTACGTATATGCATCTCATTTGCGGTTTTTTTTTCTCTTCTCTTCTTGTTTCCCCTCTTTATTTGCTCTTTCTTGTACTTTGTTTGCTAGAAAGTGGGGTGGTAATGAATTGCGCGTCTATAAGTTTAAGAAGGGATGGGGAAGTTTCAGGGAAAAAATGTCTGTGTATTGTCAATGGTGCGAATTTTTAAAATTGATGTGGAAACAAGTTTTGTCAAAATGGGGGATATACAGAGCAATTCAATGAAAAATATCCATCTCAAATAATTCTTGTGGGCCAAAAGTCTGGGCAAATTATCTCTTGTTGTTACAAATTTGGGGTACACCCATAGAGTAATAAATAAAAGAGAGATGTTGTACGTGTAAGTGCTTTGTGGCACAAAGTTACCACTAGCGCCTACCTTGGCTACTGGTATGAACTAGCATTCAAGACGCGCGCTTTTTGAATTTGGAAGTTTTCAGCATACGCGTAAAATTGTATTAGTAGGAGTAGGAGAAAAAAAAACTCTACTAGTGAGAAATTACTATTAGAACATTTTTCATACAATAAAATATCGAAAATAACACAAAAACAGTCAATAAAAATCAAATAAGAACAGACAAACAAATAATCCACACTTATACACCAATCTACCTGGAGACATCTTAATAATATTGACAATTTATGTGTGGTTAAAGGCGGGGTTTGTTAGTTCAGTTAGTCGCTGTGATGCGCCATACTCAACTGGCTGCGCACAAACTTTGTGCCAGTTTCTTCCATATATTTTAAAACCTTTTATTTATTACTCTATGGGTACGCACCTATATTAGGATACAGAGATTCTATGTTTGATATTTGCAATGCTGCCAGATTTTCCGTTTATCTTTTAATATTAGTAACTTTGGTTTTTCAAAATAATCACTCTGTACGTTCAAATCTATAATCTACGTATCCCAAAATAGATGTATCCCAAATCTTGTACAAGTAGGACCAAGAATTTACGAGAAAATAGACTTTTAGGCAACTCTGTATAAGAGGGGAAGTATTTTTGCTTATTTGTAGACGTTATAACTTGAACATTCTCCCCCCTATGCATTGCATTTTTGGATTCTCCTCTACAACCAGTTTTTGTTAAACCTAGTTTACTTATTATTTCTTTTTGGCAAAAGATAAAGTGTCACAAGCAGATATTTCTTTGTAGCCCTCGCGATTTCGTCCGGCTCGAAATAAACTTTTTTTTTCTTTCGTATGTACACTTGATAGACTTAAACGATCTGTCAAACGCAATTTGCTACCATATCCAAGTCACGCAGCACGACGTCTCTAAATATATATCTATAAAGTGTGAAAAAAGTGCGAATTTTCTGAGAAAGCTTGAAATGGTATTGGTCTGGAAGGAAATTATATTACAAATTGGAAATTGCTGTTTAAAAAAACTTTTAATGGGTTTATTATATCAGGTTATACCTTTAATGCAGTTCGTAAGAGTTTTCTGTTGAAATAGACATCGAAAAAAAAAAAATTTGCTCGGCCAAAGTTCAATATTAACTATACGTAATTGGTCGATGAGTTTCTGGGACGTCCTGTATGTTGTGTGTTAGTGAAAAGTAGGTTTTATGTCAACTAAGGAAACACCTCCATACTCTGGTGCTATTGGACACACCTTTATGCAGGATGTGTGAGCAGGAAGATGAAACTGTCAGACATGTCTTTTGCGAGTGTCCGGAGTTATCGTCAATAAGAGAGTGTGTGTTCGGTGAGTCTTGGCCTACAGGAGATGTCTCCTAGTGACCTGTCCAGCTTCCTGGGATGGACAAGGACAGGATGGACGATGACCTAACAGGACAACCACTCGGGAGGATGTACAATAGGTCACATGTGGCCTAAGTGCTGCGAGTCTACATAAATATAACAATAAGATTAATATTCACTTTTTATTAATTAATAATTTACCGTAAACAGACCTGATGAGAACATTAAAAACAGAAGTAAGATACATTACTGCTACGAAATGTAGGTACGCCTGCATCCCATTTTGAATACGTTACAATCCTATTTTGCGCAATTCTATAAGTTTAATAATTATGGTTAGCGAAAATTGAAGCAGTTTACTTTTCTAGCTTTTCTTGTTGTAGAAACCTTCAAACTTGAGTCTTTGATTCAGTCCTTGAAAAAGCTTTAATGATTTTCCATCATGACTATAAAGAAACTCGTCAACAATTTGCATTTTACCTCTTACTTAATTAAATTAAAGCTCCAAAAGATGGGCGTTATACAGTGGCGCACCAAAGAGAATTAAAATAATCTAATATGTCCTACCAAAAGAAAGTTTCAGCACCTATCTTTGATATTCCACTTCTCTCTGGAAGACACAGTAAGGTGACGATTTCGCCACGTCCTTGCAACATTTAAGACAAACTACAACCTTCAAATAATCTAACGAAAAAGGCGCTAGGTAACGCCACTGGATTGTTAAAAGACATGGCTTGGTATGGCGGCACGAGTCTCTCTCACGCGAGCTACGTAGTTGGCAAGAATTTTACTAACGAAGTAATTATGTAGCTGCTAATAGAGAGGAGGCTATGAAGTTGTGCAAGTTTTGTTCTGACGTTCGGTTGTTTAACGCGACTAATGACGTAACTTGAACGAACATCGGCCACGGCATCCTTTAATGAACCGGCGCTTCGGATGTTAGTTGTTTGTTATGTAATTGGTTCTTCTATTCGACCTTCGTTACCAGTCCAGTATCGAAGATTTCGAAATTAATTATTACTTATTTCTTACTATGAAAATTTAGCTCACCCTGTATACAATCTCTAAAAACATTATAAATTTTGTTTTACTATAACGCCCTCTATCGCTTTTTTGAGATACAGCTAGTTACCTCTCTAAATAAATATAATATAAATTATTTTTTCTATAATATTAAAATAACTCACCTGTATCCTATCTTCGGGTAAATCCGTCTTTAAACTAAGCATCTCTCTGGCGTAGACGTCCGGATAGTGTGCATCTTTGAACGCCTTCTCCAGCTCCTCCAGCTGGTAGCTCGTGAAAATCGTCCTGCCACACACCCACCAAGGGTAGTTAAATATGTAACAACATGGGTATAAAAAATAAACTATCCAAACTCGTATTTACTCTCTAGACAATCTCATGTTTACGAAATATAAAAGACAAAGAGTTTAGAAGTGTTTTCAGAGTAATCTAAAAGCTGCTGTGAGCTGTCGTTTTTAAATTTCACTTCTATGATTAGTTTGGTCTTTGATAGGAGTTTTTTTTGTAATAAACCAGTTCTGACTAGTCTTGTTTATTATTTAGTGGCTGAGAAACCAGCACCTAGCTCATTGATATGCTCTGCAGGGTCCTAGACAATCCAATCTTCTACTGAAGGGAGGAACTGATGGACACAGCTATTGAACTACCAAGGAGTAGGCTGAGGAAGAGAGCAGTACTCCTAACAGGGCACTGTTAGCACCTCTACAATCTAGGAGTAGAGGAAAGCTCCCTATGTAGGTGTTGCGGCATCTTAGAGTGTCCACACTGGGCGAATCTCCAGAGTCCCTGTTATGGCCCCTGGAGACACAAACAGGCATCCACTGAAAAAGGTTGTGGCCTTTATTGAAGGGCTCGGCTTCGTGGATGTCTAGGTAGTAGGAGAGGCACAATGGGACTGCCAGTGACCACAGTACCGGAACCTTGGCTTGAGTTTGTCTAGGTCAGGGCTCGCCTGCACACTCTCTATACTTATTGTTTTGCAAACGTTGACAGACTATTAAAACTTCACTTGAACTGACAACTTTTTCTCCATTAATCTTCAGTCTACACCTGGCACAAGTCTTATAATATACTTCGCCGAATATTACAAGGAAATGAAGCTTTCCAAATACACCGTCCAGCTGTAAATAGACATAGAAGACCACAAGCTAACTCCTGAAGAAAATAACAAGCAACTAGTTACAGACTGGTGTAGGTGACATAAAAAATCCATAAGACAGATCCAGCTTTCGTGCTAAACTGAATTGATGGATTATTTATACAAGTTAATACATTCTCCAGCACAATATTCAGTTGGATTAGATTATTAAATTTCAATCATTCTCTCTTATGTAAATAATCAGAATAAGTAGTTACCTATGACGCCGCTTCTTCTTTTTCTTTTTATTATAACCACCTAAACCATCTGCCGATGAAAAGTCTTTGGAATTATCTAATTGTCCTGCAAAAAAAAACAAAAAAATTAGCGTGTAAATTGGGCACAATTACTGCTTGAAATTGAGTTGGTTGAGGTTTGTATAAAATTACCTCACTTCGGGTTCCAAGACATGTAATAAAAACTAGCAAAAAGAAACCCTTTTAGGGACCGAACAGAGCAGGATGCTGAATGGGACAAGCTTAAACTATTGGGATTCAAGTGACTATTGAATTCAAACGCATAACTCGTGGTAGCACTTGTAAAGATCATATCTGTGGGACTTGTGAGCTCTCAAACGTCAAGGGAGCAAGACCGAACACTATCCTCTATGGTGTTAGTGAAGGTTCGGTTAAGACCAGTGCGCATCATTTGAGAGTGGCTGGCCAGCGAAATTTGGTCAACTATAGATACAATATTAAAATAGAACACCCTTACTGTGGATTCCAGGACACACTGAAATAGAAGGAAATGAAATAGCAGATGAACTAGCAAAGAGGGGATTGGAATACCTTTCTAGGGGCCTGAACCCTTTTGCGGAATCAGCCCCAATGTAATATTGGAAGAAATAGGTGAAGCCGAAAGAAAGAGAATATCTGATCATTGGAATGATCTAGTAGGGCTTCGACCATCAAAGATTCTTTTGTAAAACTGCGCTAAGAGCTTTAACAGGGATCCTAACGGGACATTGTCGCCCGAATGGGCACCTGAAAAAGCTCAAAATAGTGAAGGAAGAAGAAACCTCCATCCACATACTTTCCAACTGCACAGCAATCCAGAATCCTAGAGAACAGTACCTGGGAGATTACTGGATAGAAGAGGAACATTTACCTAAGTTGAAGCCTGCAGATATCCTCTGGGAAATAGGACTAAACTATCTACTAGTTTCTGAGGACACCTTGAAGGAAATTAAATTGAGAAATGAAAAATGATTTACTAATCGGTTATGAGAGAAAACATAAAACTTGTTTGAACTAATTTCCAATTATCCATTAGTACGTTTTCCCCATATATTATGCTTACGAATTCAACAAATATTTTTGTTAATTATAACGCAACGGCTCATAAAAGGGTTGAAAGCAATAACATTCGAGGTAATCAACGGGACATGGGACGGGGACCCCCATAAATTGTGCTAATGGCCCAATGGTATTTCATAAGTCACGACACGCCTGCTCGACAGTTAGCTTTACCCTCATCTCCGGCTACCGAGGTTAAATTACTTGCGTTCGGTCAAATAGTTCACAGACCTAAATTGACTGACTTTGGTAATAAAGGATTAACTAAAGTAGACTGTTTTAATCTGTTCCTGCTTTCCTGGATCTTTTATAATTTCGTTTCGTTTAAATGAGTTCATACGTAAATTAATTTGCCTTTTAGTTTGCTAGAACGAAGTTTATACTGGAGTATAATACATACATTATGGTTTCCTTTAATAACAATTATTAGATCCAAGTTAAGGTGAAAGCTTTTGGATGGTGCTCTTTGTAGCTGGCGTATAAATTGTCCAATAGACTTTATTTCCATTGAGAACACATAAAAAAAGACAAAAGAACCACAAATAAAAAGCAAAAACGAAGTAATACTAGCAAATTAAATAAAAATCATGGAAAGGTGAAAGGAATATTATAAAAAGCTGCTAGAGCAACCCACACTGAATAAGGAAATACCGAAAATCAGGATGAAGATGAAGAAAGCGAAGTAATACAAAATACAGTTGAAGCCTTAAAGAATGGAAAAGCTCTTGGATGAATTTACAGCTGAAATGGTTAAGAATCTAGGAATCGCAGGATTAGAAATATTACATTAAAACCAGAAGAATAGGGAAAACAAAAAGGGGGGCAAAAGCAATGTCACAATTATAGAGGAAGAACTCTGACGAAGATATATAAACAGAACCAGAACAATACTTTAAAACGGATTTAGATCAGGATTCATAAGATCACAAACTGATGATAAGACAGGTAACAGAGGAAAGACATTTGGAAGATGATCTAGCATTTATAGATCTTGAGAAGGCATTTGATACAGTACCTATATAAAAGTATGGGAAGGGTTTAAAGAAGAATTTCCTAGTATGTAATATCTTAAAGTTGGGATTAGGAGCTAACAATTTTGAGATAAGAAGGAGGGGTAAGCCCAACTTTATTTAAAATACATATGAACAACCTAATATATATAGTTTATTCTTATCAATTTTCAATTAAAATCTTTACAATCAAAATCAAAACAGAGAAAACGAATGATAAGAATAATATACTCGATAAGTGAGTGAACACTTGTTTCGAGTAGAAATATTAGAATAATGAGGATTTGTTACATTATTATGAATAAACAAAAACAAAAAAAATATAATACATAAGTAGGTAAATAGCAAAAAAGAGAAAACAAATAACTTACATCTAACATATTACATGCAATATCCAACTTTTGACATTTCACAATGTACACACGAGTGAATGAAAACAATAGGAGAAAAGAGAAAAATTTAAGATTATTTGCAGAGTTTGCATATACTACATTCTTATTTCTATATAATTATGTATCTCATGCCTAGATTTCTGTAAAATATATAACTTCAATTTATTTTTAAATATATGCACGTTGGCTAATAATTTGAATGATTCCGGTAACGAGTTGTATAATTTTGGGGCCAGGTAAGTATAAGACTGTTGGGCGATCGTTTTTGTCATATGAGGTACCGGGTAATGTGTTTTCTGGCGGGTATCATAGGAGTGTAGCGATGTTGGGAATGAGTCCTTTGCCTTGCGAAATTTATTAAGTGTACAATAATAGAACAATTGTCTTATATCCATCACTTTAGCATCTACATATGTACAACTGATCAGATGAATATTGGTATGGTTTGGATAGAATGACCTTTAGAAAACGTTTTTGTGTTATCTCCAATAAGTGCATGTGAGTTTTGGATGCAGCTCCCCATACCACTATTCCATATCGAAGATGACTTTGGACGAGAGCATAGTATAAAAGTTTTAAGGAATGTACAGGTAGTAGTTTTTATAAAAAAGAGATCGTTAGATTAGGAAAACATTTATTGGACACAGAAGTTTGGATAGAGTAGAAATAGCTGAGGTAGTTTTTGCAGATGATATAGTTCTAATAGCATAAATACCTACCATAAATATGGAAAGAAGTTATGGAAGTAGTTGGTATAAAAATATACACCGATAAAACAAAGATACTAATAATCATACCAATAACCTTTCTAGCTTCATCCGCAAGAAGTTTGAGAATTATTCAAAACAAAAAAGACATAATATTGGGAAAAGTAGAATTCGATAGATGGCGCTCCGAAATGTCAATGTCATCCTAGCAATGAGTAAAACAAATCAGCTGCCGTATAAGCCCTTTGATATTTAAGTGGTTTTATTTTGCTGTTTTAGTGATTTTCAGTGTGTTTTGTGAAACTTTTACTTTTTCTCTTTGATTGGGCTTTAGTATTTTGTGTTGTTAAACTAAATTTTGATTCCTAATATTTTTATTTTTGGAGTAATAGGTATGGTTAATAATTGTCAAAAATTAAACAAGTTTAGGTCTGATTTCGTGTTTTTATTTTATTTTTGATAAAGTCATCTACAAAAGTTACAGGGAAGGTACGTTTGTATTGAGTAATATTTTAAATCTTCAATACCGACTTATTTTCTTTTTGTTTTTGTAACTATGGATTAGGTATACACTGACTATTCAAAGTTTATTTGAATTTGTAAATGCTGAGCCTTCTTCTAGGTGCATACATGAGGGACAGGCAGTTTTAAATACTGGCCATATATTTTTGTAAGGTACCTATAGAGGAAATAAGTGACACTTTCATAAAAGTGCAATGAAAACAAAAAATAGAATAACACAACCTCTTCCATAATATCTCTGATTATATAAGAATATAACCTCAGAAATGATGACAGTTGAGTTGAATAGAAAAACACAGTTTTAAGCTTGTCACTGACACAAAATTAAACAAATAAAGTAAGAATTTACGATAATTACGTTGACTTGCATATAATACAAAAACAATGCAAAACGAATTGTTTTACTCGTTGCGACAATTACAATTTTTTCCGCCAGAGGTCTCATTAAATTCTACTCCGCCCAACATAAGCTTAAGTTAGGGCCGTTAAATGTAGGCTACGTAGACCTCAGCTAACTGCAGCTTTTGGCAACTTTGTCCTCAAAGTCCAATACTGGATTGGCTCATAAAAAAATTCGATTTTAAATTTAAATAACAGGAAATTTTTATTTTGTGTCACGTGGATTTTCCAGTATTAGTTATTGGTTTTTCCAACCACTTTTCCCCAGAAAATTTATAAAAACGTTTCGAAACCATAATCAGATATATCCAAATTAAAAACATCACATACTTTAAAACAAGCAGTAGCTGAAAACGAACAAAAATTTCCCGGTTCGCTTCGCTTCGCGTCCAAAGCGGAACGGAGAAGAGACGATAGTGGGATGGTGTAGATTCGTGCACCCCCCGAGCGAGTACAGGGGGCCGTCTCTACCCCCCAGGGACTCTCTTCACTTGGGCATAATTGAATTTTAGAACCGGTAGCTTATTGGGCGGCAGATTGCCTGTGCGGAGCGGCAACACCGCGGTGATTAGTTATTTCGTTTCGTTCTACCCGGATTACGACATATGGGTAATTTTAAAGTTCGATAAACTTCCCATTTCTTTGAGCACCGCGTACCAACCCGCTCGTAGAATCGAATTGGGTTTTTTTATTATTTTCGGAGATTAGTTCTGGAAATTATTGTGCAAGTAGGAGGGTGGGATTTTTTTTATCAACATCTGTATTCTAGAATCGTACGAAGAAAATAATATAAAGGCAATGCTGACGTGTTGAAAGAAAATTCATTTTGGGGGGTTCATACTCCCCCCAATTATCTTTAATAATCACTTCTTGAACCAATTGGTAGCAAAGGGTCTTAGAATAACAGACAATGGCAACGCTGTCGTAATATCCGACAGTTTTACAATCCTTGGCCTAAAGAAATACGAAGCAACATCTACTTCTCGGACTAGATGCCACGACAGACATTGAATTACACTTCCAAGTTGAACAGGTTTGGGATATCTTTACGATATATGTATGTATCTGGGGTAACATTCACTTAGACCTAAAAGATCTATTGTGCCCCCTTACTTCTACTTAGTTTCTGAGGAGAGTCTCTGAAACAAGTAGCTCCTTTAGTCCTATTTCCCGGAGGAATTTCAGGATATCTGTAGGCTTCAACTTAGGTAAATGTTCCTCTTCTATCCAGTAATCTCCCAGGTACTGTGCTCTAGGATTCTGGAGTGCTGTGCAGCTGGAAAGTATGTGAATGGAGGTTTCTTCTTCCATGCCACAAAATCTTCATTCTTCTTCCTCCATTATTTTGAGTTTTTTCAGGTAGGTACCCATTCAGGTGACAATGTCCCATTAGGATCCCTGTTGAAACTCTCAGCGCAGTTTTACTTGGACTTATGAATTCATTTGATCTTCAGTTGTAGTCACCCAGAAGAATCTTTGATTGTCTAATCTAAGTCCTACTAGATTTTTCCAATAGTTGGATCTCTCTTTCTGCCTCACTAATTTCTCCCAATATTACATTGGGACTGATTCCGCAAATGGGTTCTGGCCCCCAGAAAGGTATTTCAATCCCTCTCTTTGCTATTTCATCTGCTATTTCATTTCCTTCTATTCCAGTGTGTCCTGGAATCAATAGTAAGGTAACTGTATTGTTCTCGCTTAGTTCATTGAGTTTGTCTAGGCATTCCCACACTATTTTGGAACTTATTACACAAGAGCTCAGTGCCTTAATGGCTCCTTGACTATCTGTCATTATGATAATCTTCTGTCCTCTGTATCCTTTATCAATATTAAACTGGGCGCACTTTCTTATGGCGTGGATTTCCGCTTGAAAGATACTTGGGGTTTTCCCCAAGCTTTCGGAGTGTTTGGTTCCTAACCCGAACACTCCTATCCCAGTTCAGTACATTTAGTATATTTCAATTTTTGTGAGCAAGATCCGGTACTGTCTCCACTTCCACTTATAACCTTTTACCAAGTCGTAAGCACTAATTAAATGAAAATATAATTAAGGTGTCATTCCATGAGTTCACGCTCACAATCACACACACACACACACACATATACGTGAGGCCACAACTACCTGTTTTTGTTTTTCTCTCTTCTTGCGTATCATATTTCGTGAACGTTCTTCTCACTTCGAAAACCAGAACAAAGCCAGCGAAGAGATTAAAAATTTCTGGTGTGAAAAACCATGTAGAAGGCGAGGTGTTAACGCGAAAGCACTGCCCCACCCCCGCCTCTTCTTTTTAACGCCCCTACGAAGGGGTTATCCAAGGTGTGAAAAAAATCGGCATCATGGTTGACGCTTGTTCATTGTTTTCTTTTATTGGATTTCCAGTTATAGAATTGTTCTCTTTATAACCGACTCACGCGTTTCCTCTTCTCTCATACTCATTCGGTCCCATTTTTTTTTTTCAACTCGAGTGGTTGTTTGTTTTGCCCCAACAGCACCTATCGTATTACGGATAATATAAAAATTTATTGAAAAATAATCATAAATTAAGATTATTGTAAATATTTGAAATTGCACTATACAAAAATTCCAGAAAACCAGCCTTTCTGTAGCGGATTCAACTCCTGGTGGCTTTACCAACGGATCCCCCGAAACTTCCGTCTAGCCCCTAACCGTCTCTGCCTACATGTCACCAAAAAATTGGAGAATATTACAAAAAAGTTGATATTCACTGCCTTAATTGAAAAATTTACTTGAAACGTCAAAATTTCAAGTGACACCCATGCTTAATCCCTTTATAAGAGTTAGGATGGAATCAAAGGATGCAGTCTTGGTAGAATCGCCCTGGGCGACCCTGTGAAACTGGCTTCTAAGAAATATTTGGCGATGATCAGGATTTCTGACTGGCAACTAAGGAAACACCTCCATGCTATGGAGCTAGTGGACATACCTCTATGCAGGATTTGTGAAGAGGAAGATGAAACTGTCAGGAATGTCCATAGCGAGTGTCCGGAGTTATCGTCAAAAAGAGAGTGTGTGTTCGGTGAGTCTTGGGCTACACCTGCCGATATAAAGGAGATGTCTCCTAGTAACCTGGTTACCTTCCTGAGAAGGACAGGATGGACGATGACCTAGGAGGACAACTTCTCGGAAAGATGTACAATGGGTCACATGTGGTCTAAGTGCTGTGAGCCTACACTCACCCTCCCTACTTTACAGATACAGATACAAGTGAAAAACCTCCAAATCCGCTAAAATCAACTTTTGGCAGGTTTTCTGCACTACCCTTTGAAAATCCCTCATTTCTTCTAAAAATATATACAAACAACTCTCAAAAGTTATTCGAATTAACTAACATAATCAGTACTGACAACTGACAAATTGCGCAAATGTTGATGATTATTATTTTTGTTCAACCTTAAATTGACATCCTAAAATTGAATAAATCATAAATAATTTTGCATTTTCATTATTTCTTTACTCAATAATCCTCCTGTATAACAATTTAGGTAATTATAAAATGATATAAACATAAAAATCCTGACATAAAATAAATATTTGAAAACGAACCTGTGTCTCTGAAGCAAATGTTTTTCTTTAAAAAGTAATCCTACTGACTGCGCCAAATGTTTTAAATGTTTTCCATTATTTACGTCACGTTTCTGACATCAAAACTGTTGAATTTAGAAGGACAACGTGCTCCGTTCTACTTAAATATTTTATAGCTGCGGAAAGTTAAGGTCCGCTAAGTCCGCTCGTTTTTTAGTTTTATGTCACTGCAGTGCATCTAAAGTATGAGTTGAACTTGCATCAGTTTATATCATTTCAGATCGTTGCTAGAGTTTTTAATATTTAAATAGAAGTGTTTACGATTTTTATCTAATTTTACCTTGGTTGTTTGGCATGCTGGGGTTACTTGTGACTCTCTAGGTACTGCCAGAATAAAATTATTTGAATAAAGCTATAATATTTTAATGGGAAAATGAGGAAATCCCTCTCTCTTTCCTGTTCATAGGTCTTTTAACCCTTATAGGAAAATCCATAGACAACATTGCGGAGAGCAACTTAAGCAAGTGCTCTAGGAAATATTTACGCACATGTTGCGCACTGTATTTTTTCTACGACCACCATCCAGAAATCAAACAATCGACAGCAATTGTAATAATTGTAAAATTGGAACAGTTCTGGACCCCTATTTGATATAAACGATCTCTATTACTTATTCAATGTAAATTAGATTTATTTTTTTTTGTAAAAATATAAAATAAAATGCACGTTATAACTAACGACATATAAAACAAGTATAGCAAACCCCAAAATGAAACCCATAACAAGTAAATTTCGGTCTGTAATATTGGTAATGCGGCCATAACATCCAATAAGCTCAGATTTATGACATGGAAAGCTTGTAAATTTCACAGCGGGCGGTATCCCAAATTCAATTGTGCCAGCATACTAGATTAAGCCGATTGTACTGTTATTCGAGACCAAGAAAGGATATAATATGCATAAATCTTGCGAAGTTGAGTTAGATGGTGGATGGTAAACAACTATTGTCAGAGTTGGGAGGATCTTTTCCTTCTAATTGTCAGCCATAATTTACCGAATTTTAGATTTATCGATGCTGGCATGCGTGAAGTCTCCAATCGAGGATATTTGGGGGGGGGGCAGAGCTTCTCAAACTTTTTTCTCTTCTTTCAACAATATATACATGGTGTGAAAATAAAGGAAGAGCTTCAAATTACTACTTAGTTCCTTATTAAAGCCTCAGAGACTCTCCTTTAGTCCTATTTCCCGATTTTTTTTTGTGGGGAGCCAGAGCTTCTCAAACTTTTTTTCTTCTTTCAACAAAATATACAGGGATGTGAAAATGAAGGAAAAGCTTCAAATTACTACTTAGTTCCTGGGGAAAGCCTCAGAGACCTTCCTTTAGTACTATTTCCCGAAGATTTTTTTTTTGGGGTCAGAGCTTCTCAAATTTTTTTCTCTTCTTTCAACAATATATACAGGGTGTGAAAATAGGTGAAGGAAAAGCTTCAAATTACTACTTAATTCCTGAGGAGAGCCTTAGAGACTCTCTTTTAGTCCTATTTCCCGAAGATTTTTTTTTGTGGGGAGCCAGAGCTTCTCAAACTTTTTTCTCTTCTTTCAACAAAATATACAGGGATGTGAAAATGAAGGAAAAGCTTCAAATTACTACTTAGTTCCTGGGGAAAGCCTCAGAGACTCTCCTTTAGTCCTATTTCCCGGAGGAATTTTAGGATATCTGCAGGCTTAAACTTGGGTAAATATCCCTATTCTATCCAGTAATCTCCTAAGATTCTGAATCGCAAATATGTGGATGAAGGTTTCCTTTTCCATGCCACAGAATCTAAATTCTTCTTCCTCCACTATTTTGAGCTTTTTCTAAGCCTTACTAGGTCTTTCGAATGGTCAAGACTGGGCATGAGCATAGTATGTGCCCCACAGTTTCAACCTCCAAAGGGTTTAGGTCCGATAAATTAAGTCTCTTTTTTGTCAGAGTGTTGACCTCCTCATTGTCCTCCACTTCTCGATGCGCTGGCACCTAGGTCAAATTCTTCCCATATAACATTGGAGCTGATTCCGCGGAAGGGTTTCGGTCCAAAAAGATTGTTTCACTCCCTCTCTTTGCTAGTTCATTTGCTATTTCAAATTCTTGCTTATTTCATTGAGTTTCCCCAGTTATTTCCACACTATTTGGTTGTATCCTTTATATGAAACGAACAGAAGCCTTTATCAGTGTTTTCACTAAGTCCTTCTTTACTTGTGGAAATCCTTTTTTGGTTGTTCTAGTTCTAGGACTAGTTTGAGACATGAGGCTGCTTATTCCTCATCCCGGGAGAATTTTTTATAGTAGGACCTAGTGAAAATAATGATAAACAAAAAGCCTGAAGGCAAAGTGCCAAGGACTCAAAGTTTCTGAATATTGGTGCTGGAGAAATCAACGTCTTTCCATAATTTTGGACTTAGACATTCCCCAATAATGAGAAATATAAATTGGTGGAAGATGTATTCAATTAAAATTGAATTAAATATTGAATTTAAATGATGAATCAAATCCCAAGCCAATTAACAACACAAAAGATAGTTTAAGAAGGATTATTCAACGCCCATAGCATCTCCGAACACCCCCTATCTCCTTTTCTATGAACTATTAATTAAAAATTAAATCAATCATCTGCTCGAGCATAGTTCTCTACGATCCAATAGATCTTTATTTATTGTCACATAATGCAATTCATTATGTTAGTAAATGCGAACATGTTAGCGAGTGTATTACATTCCCCGAACGGCCCTAATCGAGCGTTAAGTCGGTCCCGGGGGATGGGGATAGCTACCCCCGAAAAATATACTTTTCATTTTCACTAGGTGGTGTCCGCCACTTGTACACATGTTACTGTAAAATCGATTCATTTTATATCTTGATACTGTTATTTGGTTCTGTGTGAAATTTTATAATTATCATGAGTGTTACCCTAAAGTCTTATACAAAATAATTGTTTTAACAACAAAAACTCATTCAAAATAAAATATGATGACACTGACAGTTCTTGTCAGGTCTGTACTTGATGGATCACTTGTAGATATACAGCTAATTATTTTTCTCCACGACTAAATAATAACGCACAAATTATTTTTACATATTTAGCTACATAATGATATATATTCTTCACACCAGTGAATAATGAAAAAGAATTCACTCTCGTTAGCCAATCACATTCTATTATTATCAGAATTCACGCTTAAATGAATTGAAATGAATAAATCAAATCGTCTCTTTTAAAACGTCAAATACCAAATAATGCAAATCGATTCTGACAGCGCGTCGTTTGAAACGTCAAAATAATTATAGAATCATAATTTTACGTATTATTTAGAGAAAAAATGGACAACAGTAGTTATATTTAGTTATAACTCCCAATTATCATTTATAAATGTAATAAGGGTTTCGATTAAAACGGTATGTTACGTATCCCTTTTTGAAAATAAACATGCTCTATAGCCTAGTGGTAGAAATAGTTGACTCTGGCGCGGACGATTGGGGTTCGATCCTCACTGGAAGCTTTCTTTTTTTTAGTCGTGGAGAAAGTATAGTCTTTTACTTGTGTAGAATGGCTAATATTCACTTGGATGATTGAAGAATATACTATTTTTGCATTACTGTATAAAAATTACCATTTTATGATATTCTTAAAAACAGATATGGGAAAGATTGAAAATATTTCAGGTATGAATAAAAATCAGCCCCGTTATTTGACAAAAGTACCACTACCCTTACCCTCAATTGTTTCTACGACCACGTGTTTTTGGATATTAAAACAGTACAATAGAAAACCATTTCAATCAAATCGCCAAAAAAAAATCTTTATTTTCGCCATTCTCGACTACATCCTGTCAAACTAAATCTATTCACATGATTTGAAGACATAATTTGTGTTGCTTGGATTTCGGGTATCGATTTCCTCCAAAATCAAAAGAGTGTAAAACCTCCCGGTGTACTAGGAGGTTTGTTGTGCCCGAAAAACGCGAAATAAAGACGTTAGGGGGAAATTAATACTTTTTTTACGTAACCGAAGAGGGTATGTCGTGGAAGTTTGCGTAGGGGAAGCATAAAAATAAGACATTTTAAAAGGAATTTCATTGTAGAGCTGGTAGATATTTTTTCAAAGAAAGATTAGAGGGTGGTTTGGAAAATTATAGGGAAATGAAGCGATATCATGTTTTAATTGTAGACCAGTGCAGATAGCACAAAATAAAAATAAAAAAGTACAAAAAAAAAGAAAAATACAGTTGTTTTGATTTTTCTCGAAATCTTTGAGGTTCTGTCAAAAATGGTATATACAAAAGTCTTAGATCTTTTTAATACCTACAACATTGCTATACAAAATACAAAACCTTGTTTGACCCTACAAAACGCGCTACCTGTACCCCCCTACATTTTACGTGGTTATATTTTGGCTCCTGTACTTCTGACTGCAGTTTTTTACCTTTCTCATCATTCGTATTAGTTTTGTCCACAAACAAAGTCATCAACACTGGTCTATTGGGAAAATGGCGTGTTTAAATTAAAATTTTGCCCCCTTTTTCTCTTTTCTAAAACAACATAGAGATTTTTTTAGGTAATTTGTTTTCGATTGTTTCAAATCCAGAGCTTGAATTTTATATACAAAAAAAAGTCTTTTTCTTAAGTGGTAATTATAATTTTTAGTTCCATCGAGTGAAAAATACAGGGTGTAACAAAAAGGCAGGTCATAAATCATACACATATTCTGGGGCTAAAAATAACTCGATCCAACCCAAGTTACCCTAGTACAAATGTGCATGTGAAAAAAGTTACAACCCTTCGAAGTCACCAAATGAAAATTGATTTTTTCAAATATTTGGACAGTTGTTCGACATAAATATTATAATGAAAGTTGACAAGTGGCTTTTTTATGATAAGAGCATCTTAAAAAAAATTTAGGAATTATTGCACCTCATTAAAAACTCATTGGAGTAGAGATCCTCTAAACCCCCCCAACATTTTTTTGTTCGTTACAATTTAATGCTTATTGTGGCACCATTATTCAAACACATTATTTTTGAAACTTTTTTGTACCCTAGTACTTTTTACAATTATCAATTTTTATCGAGATACGGCCTATTTGTCATTATGCTTCAAAAATTTCGAGTTACAAAAATTAAAGTCAATGAATTTTTAAGTTTTTCAAGGATCCCATATTTTTGATCGAATCTTATTAGTTTTTATTAGATGTTCGAAATGGACCCCAATTTCTTGAATACACAGTCGGCACCGTTTTACTAACGAAAACCGAATATTCTGGAGAAGCAATGGCTTCTGTCGATATCTAATTGCAGCCAGATTGTAACTTTTTTCGCATGCACATTTGTATAACTAGGGTAACTTAGTTTGGATCGAGTTATTTTTAGCCCCAGAATATGTTTAATGATTTATGACCTGCCTTTTTGTTACACCCTGTATTTTTCACTCGATGGAACTAAAAATTTCGATTCGGAATTACTCAAAAGTTAACGACCGATTTAAATTATCGGAACTTTGAAGTTTCATACAAAAAAAACTTGAAGGGATTTAAGTAGGGATCAAAAAGGCAATTCAATATCTTTACATGTAAAAGTCAAGAGCCGAAAATCTGACAAATATGGCCGCCGTTAGATTAGCTTTTTCGAGACAGGTCTGGATAGTAGGGGAGAGACTGTTGATAATGAGAAAGAAGTAGCTCATAATACTATAAGAACAGAGACGGATTCAGATCTTATTCACCATTGAGAAAAAGAAAAGAAATAGTCAAAAAACTGTTTGTTCTAAAAGAACCTCTGAAGGCAATAAATATAACACAACTTATAAGTTAGTTAATATTCAGTATATAACGTAAAACAACCTGCGGAACAAGTTTAAAAAGCTATTAACACGTGAATTTCTTCGGGCTGTTCCGACCCTGTATAATATTCAGTTATGACTCCAAAATATGGAAGAGAGGAAGGATTATTATTCGACTTCCCCCCATTTTAGACTCCCTATTTCTTTTTCCCTTCTATCTTCCATTGCTATCCGAATTTGCTTTTTGTATAACACAGGTAATTGCTAATGGAAGCCAGCCAGAGACCCGGCTATGATTTTTTTCATCCAAAGATTCCGCTTTCAGCCATAATTGGATGGATGTATGCTAGAAACTTTCATACAGGGTGAAAACTTATAACAAATAGCTATATATTTGTTGAAAATATTAATATTAATTCCAAAACAATTATTATCAATAATAGTTAATAATAATTAACGTAATTTACGAATTAAAGAAGTTCAGGAAAAAGTTTTTCACATGAAATAAACAAGAAAATTAAAAACGAACCGAAATATTATTAAAAAATATAGTACTCATATATTATAAGGGAATTAATCCTTGAAAGCCAACAGTGGGACACACATGGCGCAGTCAAAAGAATCCTATAGAGAAAAATAATTTCTATTAAGTCGACATTGTCGTGAAGAAAATCTGGAAAATTGCAGGCGACTGATGGTAGCGAAATAAGTTTAAAATCCTCCTTTCCCGTCTCTTCTATTCATTCATTTTCTTGCTCGGAAAACTTATCTGTGGAAATTCACATAACGATGGAATTGGAATTAACTTGTTAAGCTAAAATGGACTCCTAACCGAGAAAATATATTAAATTAAATGAAAAACGAAAACGGAGAGGTCTTTTTTCTCTTTTTTACTTGTCTGTAAATAGAAAAATCTGGAAAATTCTTTTCCTCCAGTGAAAAACTGATGCCACTAGTGTACCTATTTTTTCTTGTAAATTAGTAAAAAATATAGCAAGAATTTAGAGATTTCCAAAATATAGTTCGAATCCAAAAAATCAAAATTTCAAAAAACAAATTGCATACAGTCGAAAAATACCAAAAAAAGCAACGTAATTAGGTACAAAAATAATTGAAATTGGAAAATATGAGGTACATAGTGATGGGGAGGGCTGATGGGGGTTTTCAAGGTCACTGAATATAAATGAAAAGTCAAAACTTTTAAAAACAAAATTTTTGATGAGATACTGGCAAAAAATATCCGACAAAACAACATAATTAGATGGAAAAATTATTCAAATTTGAAAATTTTATGGAAAAATTTCCCAAAAACAATGATATGGACAAAAAATACCAAAAAAAACAACAAAATTAGACAAAAAAATTATTAAAATTTGAAAATATGTGGTATACAAAGGTTCTAGAGGTCGCTAAATCAGAATTGGTGTTTCAAGGTCACTGAATATAAATGAAAAGTCAAAACTTTTAAAAACAAAATTTCCGATGAGATACTGGCAAAAAATATCCAACAAAACAACATAATTAGATGAAAAAATTATTCAAATTTGAAAATTTTATGGAAAAATTTCCCAAAAACAATGATGTGAACGAAAAATACCAAAAAAGCAACAAAATTAGACAAGAAAATTATCAAAATTGGAAAATATGAGGTACACGAAGGTTCTAGAGGTCCCTGAATAAGAATTATAAGTCAAAATATCAAAAAAAAAAACAAAATGGCCTACGAAAGATACCAAAAAACAACATATGTAATTAGACAAAAAAATAATTCAAGTTTGATTATTAAGGCCTTTCACCGAGCACGCCACTGCATCAAACCTCCTCAAACCCTATACCCTTCTTCACAATTCCGTCTGTCACCCCATAAAATCAGGGTGCCATCATCATCCACTAAACTAATTACACGTGAAAATCTTATTGGTTTGAAATGCATTACCTGAACAAAGCAACCCCCGAAAATTCCAAATATTGTCAACCCTTCTAGCTATTTTCTTAACACCCCTTTCTTAACCCTTTTTGATCGGGCGTGTCCGATAACTATATATAGGTGATAGGATTATAAAGGAGATATCTCAATAGGTAGAGCTCTTTACGTACACGACTAGCCATTGTCGTAATAAAAGATAATGATAGGTTTTGCGATAAATGGGAGGTATGTTGACAGATGTTTACCTTATAAATACAATCACTGGTAATAGTATGTATGTTTTGTGTTGGAGGGAATATATAATGACCTTTGTGTTATATACAGAGTGTTTCTTGAGTTATTTGAAATATTCGTCATGCAATTTTGAGACCACAGCAATTAGACAGCTCTTAGACCACATGGCGTTGTACTCCAAGGTCATCGTCCATCCTTTCCTTCCCAGGAAGGTGGACACTGTGAACAGGTCATTAGGAGACATATTGGCAGCTGTAGGCCAAGACTCACGTAACACAGACTCTCTTATTGACGGTAACTCCGGACACTCGCAGAAGACAGTTTCATCTTCTTGTTCACACATCCTGCATAGAGGTGTGTTCACTAGCTCCATAGTATGGAGGTCCTTCCTTAGTTGACAGCGGTCAGAAATCCTACTGTTAAACGTAGGCGCCAGCTTCCCAGGTTAAGCCTCAGGGTAAGCAAGACCGCATCCTTTGATTCCATCCAATCTCTAAAGGGATTGAGCAATGAGGTGAGGGTAGTTCTAACGTCAATCTTAGATATCTTATTTAACTTTACCTAATACGAATTCAAAAATATTCATCGACGTGTTGAAATTGGACAATCTTCCCCTAATGAAACGCGTCAGTCATTTCCCCCCATTAAAATTTCGCTCGTGGATGATTCCGCAGCTACTTAAAATTTCGAGGACCATCCATCAAAATATCGATTACAACATACTCGATTGTCACCTTACTACGCTCCAACAACGACTGGAGTGATCACTGAGAATGTCTGCAAACAATTTGAGGATGCGTTATAATGTAATGGGGATAATTAGGTACTGGATAAGGTTCTATTATGCAAAAAGGATTTTATTTTACAAGAAAAAAATAGACACTCTACATCGATAAGGCGAAAGTCTAAGGATAGATCGTTACCTGAGGCTGCAAAGATCATTTAAAGCAGATGGGTCGTGTATATTTTGAAATTTTAAGCGGGTTATACTTTTTTTCCTCAAATTTGATAGAAGAAACGTTTTTTCCTTCTTGAGAGATCTAAAGAACGTCAAAAATATTGATTTGGTCCAAAGTTATAAGCTGAAAATTGTGCATTATCAAAATGGAAAGTGTCAAAACCAGCCTTAAGTTTCCTTCAAACTTTGAGAAGAGTATTGTTACGCGAGTGCCCCAGTGAACTTCCCATATGAGACGGCTATGGCTCCTCCGCTCCCTAGTCGAGAACAATCCAGAGACTATCTACCCTTCGCCCTCCCACTCGTCCAGAGAGTTCTAGTCTATCCAGCGACTTCGCCAGAACGAGAGGTTTCTAGAAATCTACCCCACGGGCGATATAAATAGACGGCATAGCTGCACACATTATAGTCATATATTATATGGACAGTTGTGTTTATACTGAAGAAAAGCAATCGCGCATCGATAAAGTGATATAAATTATTAAATAAGGACAGTAGTACATATAAATATGTAAATATAAATTAAAATAAACGTTACAGTATACTGGACTTGGATGTGCCCGTAAATTTCTATATAACGTTCCCCAAGGTGACTTCCCATCTCTATGTCTAAATAGGAACTATTTTCATCTTAATTGGCCGTCAGTTTGAGATAAAACAAGAGTGCGACAGACCCTCATTAGCGATGTTATGACACACACAAGAGTAACAACATATTTTTCAGTGTAACGGCGCCAACTATGATTTGTAATTTTTAGTCGTATTATGTTACATGTCGACGGGAATCTTCCGTTCAACTGACTGAGGTTTGTTTTCATTTGTACCGAACGGGTGTTCCTTGTCGACTTTAGTTACTTTGAAGATTTTTTCGATGCTGTCTAAATTTGTCTGTACCTGACAAGACAAAATCCAAAACCAAAAAAAAATATTTTAACAATTTTCATGACCTAAATACCCATAAAAAAAGTCAGAGTTATCCACACCTTTTCTTCTATACGACACCTAATTCTTTTTCACAAACTAGTGATATTTGATATCTTCATTCAGAATTAAATCTAATAAATAAAATAAAAACATTCCTAAGTACTATTCCCAGATGGTACCGTTTCAAGAATTTCTATTGTGCTTCATATAATACCGCGGGTGTTGGTTTGCTCACCTTTATTTTAAAAATAAACAAAAAAATTTGTTGAAAGACATTTCATTTCATATAAGTATCTTAGACAAACTCAATGAACTAGGCGAGAACAATGTAGTTACCTTACTATGGATTCGAGGACACACTGGAATAGAAGGAAATGGAACAGCAGATGAACTAGTTAAATGGGGGACTGAAATACCTTTCTAGGGTCCTGAACTCTTTTGCGGAATCAGCCCAAATGTTAAATTGGGAGAAATAGGTGAAGCCGAAAGAAAGAGAAGATCAGACCATTGGAAAGATCTAGTTATGGGAGGCTACAACCTGTTGAGATCAAATGAATGCATAAGTCAAAGTAAAACTGCGCTAAGAGTTTCAACAGGGATCCTAACGGGACATTGTCGCCTGAATGGGCAACTGAAAAAGCTCAAAATAGTGGAGGAAGAAGAATGCAGATATTCTGGCATGGAAGAAGAAACCTCCATCCACATACTTTCCAACTGCACAGAACTCCAGAATCCTAGAGCACAGTATCTGGGGGATTAGGTACTGGTATTGAGTAATATTTTAAATATTTAATACCGACTTATTTTTGTTTTGTTTTTGTAACTATGGATTAGGTATACACTGACTATTCAAAGTTTATTTGAATTTGTAAATGCTGAGCCTTCTTCTAGGTGCATAAATGAGGGACAGGCAGTATTAAATGCTGGCCATATACTTTTGCATGGTACCTATAGAAGAAATAAGTGACAATTTCATAAAAGTGCAATGAAAACAAATAATAGAATAACATAACCTCTTCCATAATATCTCAGATTATATAAGAATATAACCTCAGAAATGATGACAGTTGAGTTGAATAGAAAAACACAGTTTTAAGCTTGTCACTGACACAAAATTGAACAAATAAAGTACGAATTTACGGTAATTACGTTGACTTGCATATAATACAAAAACAATGCAAAGCGAATTGTTTTACTCGTTGCGACAATTACAATTTTTTTCCGCCAGAGGTCTCATTGAATTCTACCCTGCCCAATAATGTCACGAAATAAAAAAAACGTTCTCCACCTCTTTCCATATTTCTTGACGCTTACAAACATGTAAAATTTTAAACTCACAACGTACTAACACCTCTCTAACTATTTGTGGTAATTATTTCATTCTTTCCGCAGTTACACTTTTTCTAAACGGATATGGAGTGTAGAAGTATACCGGGGTAAGAAGGAGAAGAAAAAAAAAAGAGTGTGAAATGTTCGTTAAAAACGCCAAACGGCATGGAAAATATTTCATTAACAAAGCTTCCCGCCCTTTGCCCTTTTGTCCTTTTAAACACCGTCACGACGGCGACGCGGTCGTTTTGTTGGCCAGCCACAGTGTGTATTTTACTTACATTTGTACGTGAAAATGAGAACGGAATCTTCGGATATCCAACAATAGAGGTGGGCTTTACGGAACTGCTGATAATTTTTTTCTGCTGTTGGCATTTTTACTTTCTTTTCTATATCGAAAAATAAGAGCCTTTTTATAAACTCGGTAATCTTGTAATTGGCGAAGTGTTATACTAAATTGGAAGCATCTTTTTCAAAGGAAATTAGACGAGATAAAAGAAGAAAAAAATATATATAAACCCATTTTTTTTAAAGGATAATTATACGAGTCTAACGCCCTTAAGGATGCGCCAAATCGGGTGAAAATATATAATGATATAAAAATTGGATATTAAATTTTCCTTTTTTTTTCGGGCAGAAATAAAGAGAAGTTGATAAAGCGTAAAATGCCTTTGACAACACAGAAATCTGACACAAAATTGCATAATTTTGGTTTTTCCTTGCGTATAGTAAATTATGGTGTTGGAAAAACAGAAAATAGTCATCAGTTGTAAACAATATTATCTCATTTATATAGGATTTTCAAAAAACACTATGTATATATTTTTTTGGGTAACATTCACTGAAACCTGAAAAATCTATTGTGCCCCCTTACTTCTACTTAGTTTCTGAGGAGAGTCTTTGAAACTAGTAGTGCCTCTAGTCCTATTTCCCGGAGGAATTTCAGGATATCTGCAGGCTTCAACTTAGGTAAATGTTCCTCTTCTATCCAGTAATCTCCCAGGTACTGTGCTCTAGGATTCTGGAGGTCTGTGCAATTGGAAAGTATGTGGATGGAGGTTTCTTCTTCGTCCACTATTTTAAGCTTTTTCAGGTTTCCATTCAGATGAGAATGTCCCGTTAGAATCCTTGTAAAAGCGCAGTTTTACTTTGACTTAGGTATGCATTCATTTAATCTCAAAAAACACTACAGATATTAGGGAGTAGACACTGTACTAGATGTAATATATTAAGTCCATATAATTTCATTTGCCTTTATCAAAAAGACGTAAAATATTTGTAAAATTGACAATTTACTTCAAATCAGTCGCTTTTCGAGATATTAAAATATTCAAAAATCAAAAAATACTCGATAGCAATTGACCATGATACTCTTGATTATTTTAAATCGTCTTTGTTCTGAAAAACAAGTAGTATAAAGCTATTGCCCAAAAACCCAAACTCTGCAATCGCCTCTACAGGGGACATAGAAAATTACATAAAATGTACGCCACTGCTGGCAACTGTAATTTCGAAATTCTCCGTTTCACTTTCAAAAAGTTTATACGATACTAGCTGGTGATTTCTCTGCTCTTTTTTCCTCATTAAGTCAACTGTAGTATACTTAAAACCATCAATTTATGCAATTCTAATACAAAATCTCACATTATTTTCTATTTAATTTAATTTTAATATGTACGCCCATGCTTTATCCTAATTGTCGTTATTTAAAAATAAAATTAAATATTCTAAGGTAAAATATTGAATTTATATGCGTTACAAATAAGAATTCCACTTGCTTTTATCGGCTATAACTTGTTTTTTTTTTTGGGACAAAAAACGTAACCCAACTGTACCTATGAGTAACAACCGGCATTCGGTTATTTCGCCTTTTATTAGTCGAGTGAATTTATTTGTAATACGGATATATTATTACAACAGTCGGTATTGTATTTAAATCGGGAGTGTTTTTCGGAAAAATACCATGAACAAAAGATTTTCTTGGTTTGTGTTGTTTCGTTGAATATGTCGTGGATCATTTTACGGTGATAAACTTTTTCAAATCGAGATGGGCAGATGGGCGAGAAGGCGTTTAAATGCATCGGTAAGTTTTTCATATTTCTATTTTCGTATTAATATTGTAGGTACTGGGTGATCCGATATTTTTTAAATAATGACACTTACAACGTTTGTATGTAGATACCTCTCGTAAAATTGGACAAAATGATATAAAGATTGAGGGGTCCAGCTTATTTACTTTTCGAAATACGGGGTGTTGAAGTTATAAAAAATTAAATGTTTTTATTTGATAACTTCAGAATGGATGAATAAATTCATTTGATATTTGGCAGATTGTTTTTAAATGTAAAAAGGCATATTCTGATGAAAAAACATTTGTCAGTTCTTGATCCAGTGGTGTACATTTGGAAAAATATGTCACTTTTCTCCTCCCATTTCATGTTTTCATGAAATCTACAAAAATTTTTCTTAAATATCGTTCGGCTGCTTTTTAATGTATCACCCTGTAAATTTTTTGATGGAATATACAGGGTGTTTCATTAAGAATTGTTCATGAAGCAACTGGAAAACCTTAGCACGAAAAAATATGACTATACATTTATTGTTACAACAAAAATCGAAATATTTTATGTTTCTCCTGGCATATAGGTCTCATTCCATGAATCATTTAAAACAGATCGGATGAATTTCTACAAAAATATTATCCACCCCCGAAATGTAAAAAAACTCATAATTGTCTTTTTTTCCAATAGAATTTTTTCGGGAGTTGTAGGATTCTAAAAGGGAGACACCCCGGAGCCATTCTCCAATTATAATATTATCAAGTTATTGGAGAGAGTCACTCTAATTGTCACTTTGGTTTCCAATTAAGGGTTGACGTACCTAAACTGAATTCTCTGCCGAACATCCCCAATTTACCGAAGGGCTTTATACATTTTGTTAAAATGTTTTATCTCGGTTCCTTTTTGATTTAATCGGCATTGTTTTATTTTACCAACTCGGTATCGAGATGCGTTTTAAACAAAATGAAAAATTGATCAACTTTTCACCAGAATAATCACAAAAAAACTACAAATTTTGCTTTTAAACAAAAACTATTTGAGAATAAAGTGCGCATTTTGCCAATACATCAAAATTTTTCAAAGAACTTTTTGCTCAAATTACGAACAATATTTTTTCTACGATCATTGAATATTGAAAGGCTTTTTTGACATTATAGACAAGTGTAGCGTATAAAAACAAAGTTGGCGTCTATCTACAAAAATCAAATGTCAAAATCAACTACCTATCGGATTATATAATAATAGTTTTTTTACGAATTTTACATTAAATTCGAAAATAAAATAAAACCAGTCTATTAGCACTCAATCGGTATCTGGTGATAGAAAGCAAACAATGATCACAGGAAGATTAGCAATAAGAATTTTGTTATCGATCCCGTCATGCGCAGTACATTCGATCTAACTCTCACTCATACTCACACATCCGAATAGATCCTCTTTTGCCTCTAAAACAACGCTATGTAAATTACCACCCAATTCCAGGAAAGGCTCGTTCACAAAGACCTCCCCTCTTACCCTCCCGACGATCCCTTTCCGGCTGTTTCTGGATGTTTCGGGAGGGGGAGGGGGGGTTGAAAAAGGGGTGTACGGGCCACAGACGCCTAGCGTCGGTTAGCTTCAAACAGGAGTAATGTGTTTGTTTGCCATTTAATTTCATATCAAGCAAATTGTTTAATTGCTTAATGCAAAAAGAGGCTAAATCCGTAGTTAATATTTATTATTTACATACCACGACGAGCTGAAAGTATCTTTATATGGCAAAATACTTTTAGTAAAATCATGTAAAGTTCTACATTTGGGTTTTTGAATACGAATATTTTCAAAGATGACCGATTTCCGTTACTACCGGAAGTCGACTGTAACTTTAAATGAGTATATTAATACATTTCTAAAATCTACGTAAAATTTTTATATACTTTTGTCAGAAAACTTATTTAAAAAAATGCATAGTGTTTGAGTTAAATGGAATAGGTGATGCTTTTACTTGATGTAGATCCATACTAAATTATGAAATAAAATAATTTTAATTTGTTAAAATCTACATTATATTAAACTAAAAGTTGTGACGCGTTTCGCTAACACAGTAGCTTTGTCAAAGGAATGGAGGTATGATATAATGAGAAATTTTCAATTTATACAGTGTCTTAATACTAAATTTTACAGATATTAACAATCAAATTATGATCTATTCACATGAAAATAAAATATAAAAGGAAAAAATGTGTCTAAATATGAGATTTAACAAGTTTACCTGGAAATTCATTCACAACAATCCTACAGGAACCTTTCTAGGTAAAAAGGTTAAATAAGGGAGAATTATTGTTGATATCTATTTGTTTTTCATTTATCTCCAGGGCTTCTAAAAGATTTAATTTGAAGGATTTAGGTTCTATCTGCAAAATTTCAGAATTTGAATCGAATAAGTGTTGGTTTGCTAATAAATGATTTGAATTGTTGGAATCTGATTTTTGGTTGTCGTTTGTGTTCTGAAATTCTAGTTTTAAAATTCCTAAAAGTTCTACCTATATAAATTTTATCATAGTTGTCATTATGAAATTGGATAAATTGTTGTGGTTTTGAAGCAAATATTCAGGTCTTAAGTTTCTAAAAATGATTTGATTTTTATGGATGGTATTCCAAAGTATGTTAAGCCTCCATTCGTTTGACGAAGCTACTGAATTAGCGAAACGCGTCACAATTTTTAGAAAAAACCAGGTGGTTCTATTTAAAAAAAATAGAAAAATTTGATAGATATTTATGAAGTTAAACTTTGAACACTTTTTATACACACCCTGTATAAAATGAAAAGTTTACAACATAAACTCAAATACGTCCGACTTTGCTAAAAGCAACCAAACAAAAATCATCCAGGTTTGTCCTTGAAAAAAATTATTGGTAAGTTTTATTTGAAATCACACTTTGTATAAATCAAATTTTAAGGACATTTCTCTATAGCAAACACCCATATCTACGAGCCTTAATTTTGTCGCATGAATTTAGAAACACCCTGTATATTATAATATAGAATTACAATCAATAATGAGCCAAACTATTTACCTAAAAAGATCAACATCTGCTTTACATAATTTCGGAACGTTTTAACGATTACTCGACTGTTTTTTTTTCTAAAATCAATCACGTCATTGTTACGTAACATTTTCGTTTAGAAAAAAACGCATCTCTAATGATGTAAATCGCACAACACCCCCCGACAACAAGCACATTACACGTACCATTAAATACCAAGTGTATATAATAGATGGTCCCGTTATAAATACTCACTTGCTACATTAAAATTTCGATCTATCACATTACCATCACGTTAAACGGTACATTATTCACGACCATCAAGGACAATACCATCCCGTTTGCTTTGGGGTGGCTTTTAATTTGATTATTTCTTTCTCTTAATGTCTATAACTTAATAAAATATGCAGATACAAATTTTAGTTGGTCATTTATCATCGTAAAAAATAATGGGTGGAAAAAGCTACTACATAAACTTGTTAGTAATTTTTTGGTTATTGGACCAAACTTTTTTTTGAAATTTAATATTTCGAAGATGTACATTTATATTCTATTCAGTAAAATGGATGCAAGAGAACTGTTCGTCTCAAATACCGGCAATTTTTTCAATGGGAAGGTTTGTTTTGGTATCTTTTTGTCCCCCCCACTAAGAGGTGTCACTTTATTTGTTTTATTAAAAGTAAAATTTTAACTGGTACGGACCATAAATAGGAAATTTATGTTACCTATGTATACTTTTTATTTGGAGAAACAAAACTCACCTGATAAACAGGAACCAGGACCTGAGGAACTAAATGAGTTTTTGAATTGAGCCAAACCTGAAAAGAAAACAACATTTATAAAGTGTATTAAGTAAATAAATTTCTATCTAACTTTAGACACCTATACTTCGTAAACGAGGCAAGTAAAGCAGAAATTTTATATGGAATATTTTTATTTCCCAATAATTTTTTCGGTTTATTATGTAAAAATGTATAAAAACTAAGTAAATAATGTAAACGGTGGAAAATCATCCTGAAACGACTCAATAAAATTAAATGTTTTGACTCGAAAGCATTGTAGTTGTACAAAGAAGCCTGTAAAACCGTCGTTCAACCAATATAGGATTACATTTATTCTGACATAAAGACCTGAATATGGTCTATTATCCGAAAAATCCCAAAGCTCCTGCACGCACAAAGCTTGGCATCTCTTGTGGTCAAAACATTTTTAAATCGATCTACCGCTTACGATTCTAGTCCTTTTAGTCGAAGAAGATAAGGTCGAGGAAAGCCCTTATGCCTCATTATTTCTCAATAGAGGCTTATGCTTAGGTCTCAGGTTATAACAGTGACGTACAACCTGTTGGCGTCTTATTTATTCTAACTTATTTATACATTTTGTTATATCCCATTACAAAACTTTTCTTCTTCCATATTATGTTAACTTTTTTAAATAAAAAAATCTGCGTGAATTTCCAGTTTAACCTGTTAAATTCCTTATAATTCCTAATTAAATTTCAAAACGTCAAAGGTTACATTGTTGAATTCTCTTAAATTATCCAATATATCAAATTTACCAAATTAAACTCTAAAATTTCCAGATTTAATTATAAATTTGGATGAATTCTGCAGTTTATACTGTAAATTTGCATGAATTTTGCAGTTTATACTGTAAATTTGCATGAATTTTGTAGTTTGGACTGTAAATTTGCGTGAACTCTGCAGTTTAAATCACAAATTTGAGTAAATTATCCAGTCCAAACGTTAAATCTGTCAAATATTTATTCAAAATATAAAATTTTCCACTGTATACTTCTGAATTTCCTTAAATACTTCAGATTTTATTGTCCAGTCTTTGAATCTGTTAAATCCTTATCCGGAATGTCGAATTTTCCAGATTAAACTATAAAATTTCTTAGAATGCTCTAGATTTAATTGTAAATTTGCGTGAATTCTGCAGTTTTAATTGTAAAATACCAAATTTTTCATATTAAACTCTTGAATTTCCTTAAATACTCCATATTTAATTGTAAATTTGCGTGAATTCTTCAATTTAAACTATAAATTTGAGTGAATTCTTTAATTTAAACTATAAATTTGGGTGAATTCTTCAATTTAAACTGTACGTTTGGGACAATTCTCCAGTTCAAACGTTAAATCTGTCGAAACCTCATCCAAAATGTCGAATTTTCCAGATTAAACTTTAAATTTCTTGGAATTCTTTTGATTTTATTGTAAATTTGCGTGAATTCTGCAGTTTAAACTGTAAAATATCAAAATTTTCAGATGAAACAAATACTCCAGATTTAATTGTAAATTTGCGTGAACTCTTTAGTTTTAAATGGAAATTTGCGTGAATTCTTTAATTTAAACTATAAATTTGCGTGAATTCTCCATTTTAAACTGTAAATTTAGGTGAATTCTACAATTTAAACCATAAATTTGCGCGAATTCTTCATTTTAAACTGTAAATTTGAGTGAATTCTTCAATTTAAACTATAAATTTGCATGAATTCTTCAATTTAAACCATAAATTTGCAAGAATTCATTCTTCAATTTAAACCATAAATTTGCATGAATTCTTCAATTTAAACTGTAAATTTGGGTGAATTCTTCAATTTGAACTGTAAATTTGTTTGAATTCTCCAGTTCAAACGTTGAATCTGTCGAATCCTAATCGAAAATATCAAATTTACCAGATTAAATAAAACATATATCCCGATGTATTGTACCGCCTATGGAAGCAAAGCTTAATAGTTGGGTTGTCGCATGACACTACAGCCACTTAACATAGGTGTAGGATATAGTGAGGGGTACAAAAGTACAGATAATGCGGAAGCTAAAATGTGCGGTATTGTGCTCTTGCCTGTTCCGGATGAAATTTAATACTTCTATTAAATCATCTAAATTGAATAGAAAATTATCTAGATTCCTTTTCGGGTCACATTCCCGCTCTGTAGTTTTTTTTCAATTATTGAGTTGAATTTACAGTTATAAAAAAATTCTATTGTGTTTCACGGTATTTTGAAGTTGAATTATTTAAGAAATTGGAAATGATAATAATTCAGCTGCTTGGTTTGTTATTGTTTTTCGTATATGGATCTTTCACCAAACATCGTCCTGTATATAAAATATATTCTTTTTGTTTTCCCTTTCAACTTCCACGAAAAAAACCCAAAAGGAAGTGACTGTCCGCTTGAAACAGAAAGAGCCAAGATCGTACATAGAGATATCAAACATTTATTGGACAATAGGCAGCGTGTTATAAACATATACCCTTATGGGAAGTATTTGCTCATCAAGAAAAGAACCACTCGAAAGGCGACGAAGAAAAGATAAGAGAGTTGTAAAAGTAAGAAAAAGAGACGGAGGTGAACGGGGAAATTGTGGAGGTGTCCGATGTCATCAACAACGACACCTACCACTTTTGATGTTATCGAAAAGGAACTGGATCTTCTGTCGGAGATTGTTTTTTAAAAGTGGCTTATTATTATACTAGATGGGTTTAAATTTTGGTTAATAATAATTGTTTTGATCAATTCTTCATTTCCAAAGAGTTTCTATAAATCAAATGTCAAATTTTACAGATTAAATGTTGAATTTTTTCAAATTCTTCAGCTTAGAGAGTGAATTTCAAGTTTTACCAGTAAAATTCTCTAAATTATATTGAATATTTGCATGAATTCTGCAGTTTAAATTTTCATACTGTCAAATTGTCAAGATTAACCATTAAATTTCTTTAAATTTTTTAGTTTAAAGAGTGAATTTGTGTAAATTTCCAGTTTAACCTGCTCAATTACCTAAAATTCTACATATTAAATTGAATATTTGCGTGAATTCTGCAGTTTAAATTTTCATTCTGTCAAGTTGTCAAGATTAACTATTGAATTTCCTTAAATTCTTCAGTGTATGGGGTGAATTTGTGTAAATTTCCAGTTTAACCTGATCAATTACCTAAAATTCTACAGATTAATTTGTAAAATTGCATGAATTTTGCAGTTTGAAATTTAATTCTGTTAAATCCCTTTTCAAAATGTCAAATTGTCCAGATTAATTGTTAAATTTTTCAAAATTCTTCATTCTATAGAGTGAATTTGTTTGGTTTGGTTTATACAGTTAACTCAAGTGAATTTGTGTAAATTTCCAGTTTAACTTGCTTAATTACCTAAAATTCTCTAGATTATTTTTTAAATTTGCATGAATTCTGCAGTTTTAAATTTCATTCTGTTAAATCCCTTTTCAAAATGTCAAATTGTCCAGATTAATTGTTGAATTTTTCAAAATTCTTCATTCTATAGAGTGAATTTGTGTAAATTTCCAGTTTAACTTGCTTAATTACCTAAAATTCTCTAGATTATTTTTTAAATTTGCATGAATTCTGCAGTTTTAAATTTCATTCTGTTAAATCCCTTTTCAAAATGTCAAATTGTCCAGATTAATTGTTGAATTTTTCAAAATTCTTCATTCTATAGAGTGAATTTGTGTAAATTTCCAGTTTAACTTGCTTGATTACCTAAAATTCTCTAGATTATTTTTTAAATTTGCATGAATTCTGCAGTTTTAAATTTCATTCTGTTGAATCCCTTTTCAAAATGTCAAATTGTCCAGATTAATTGTTGAATTTTTCAAAATTCTTCGTTCTATAGAGTGAATCTGTAAATTTCCTGTTCAACATGCTTAATTACCTAAAATTCTCTAGATTATTTTGTAAATTTGCATGAATTCTGCAGTTTTAAATTTCATTCTGTTGAATCCCTTTCCAAAATGTCAAATTGTCCAGATGAATTGTTGAATTTTTCAAAATTCTTCATTCTATAGAGTGAATCTGTGTAAATTTCCAATTCAACTTGCTCAATAACCTAATATTCTACAGATAAAATGGTAAATTTGCGAGAATTACCAGAAAATATTCTAAAATTCTTCAGATTATTCTGTAAATTTGCGTGAATTCACCAACCTTGTTAAAAAAAACATAAATGCAATATTTGTGAACTCTCTTTGAGCATTTTCTTAATTGATTGTTTGTTTATAGCCACTCTGGAATTATACGTTCTAATCACTTCACTGTGTACGAACAGACTTTATCTCACTTCACTATGTACGAACAGACTTTATCAGCTATGAAAAAAGTCAATAAAAAAATGCAAAAGAGAACCTGCTACAAATATTTAATCAGCTTTATATCCCTCATTATTTTTTATAGAGCATTATTTAGCACAACAATTAAAAAACCTCTCTTTACATGTATACCGGAAAAAAAAACATTTTTTCACCAAAGTAGCCGATTTTTTTTTTCAAGTTGTTTTTAGCTGAGACCTGATTACACGTTCTCTCTAAAGGAGTAAAAGGATTCACAAAAGGTCCTTTTAAAGGCAAGTCACGCGAAGCCGAGACATAATAAAACATAAGGATTTAATTAAAGTTATTCATCTCGGCAAAGTGGGATGATGTTCGTGGCAAAATTGCATTTAATTAAGAAGTTGAAATTCTTCGCATTTTTGACATAATTAAGTTTACGTCGCACTTTATTTCGAATGGCTCAATTTCTGAAGATTGCTTCGCGTTAATTTCTTTGGGACCTTATGGCATATTAATCTTCATTTTAAAAAAGTGTATAGAAAGCTTATTATAAACGAAAGTATAGATACCACTATAAAAATCGATTTGTAATTTTTTTCTTCTTCAAAAATCCCCCCTTCTATAGCCGAATCGTTGGCCGTTTGTCCATCACGTCGAAAATCTCTAATAGAATTTCATTGACAGCTTGATTACATTTTGAAAGAGAGGATTGCAAATTCTGTGTACATGTAGAAATTAAATTATAGCAAAACAAAGGGTTAGAGTTTATACATCTAGCGAGTGGGTTATTTGAAACATCGAAATAGGGTTACCAACTGAAATGCACTGTTGAAAACAGAAACGTATCGGGTGAAAATACGTTCAAAATTCCAATGAATAATAATAATTGGGAGAAGCGATTTCCATTACAAAATTATTTTGTAGTTCCTAATTATAAATACAAAGAATTAGGTGGATACTGTTACGCGAGTGCCCAGTGAACTTTCCATATGAGACGACTATGACTCCTCCGCTTAATAGTCGAGAATAATCCAGAGACTACCTACCCCTCGCCCTCCCACTCGTCCAGAGAGTTCTAGTCTATCTAGCGCCTTCGACAGAACGAGAGATTTCTAGAAATCTACCCCACGGGCGATATAAATAGACGGCATCGCTGCACACAGATATAGTCGTCATAATATAGTCATATAGATGGACAGTTAGTGTTTATACTAAAGGAAAGCAATTGCGCATCTATAAAGTGTTTATTCAGTCACTTTCATATAAATTATAGTCAGTGTGCTTAATGTATGATATAATTTATTAACTAAGGACAGTTTAGTACATATAAATCTGTAAATATAAATTAAAATAAACGTTACAATGCTATCTGATCTCTGAACTCAGTACCATCTCAGTACATCTAGTTATAGTACTGGTAAACTGTTTTCTCGTGACAAGGCGGAGCTTCCATTACGCAGAGAGAGAACAAAATAAACAAATACAAAACGTAACAACTAAATCAACTGTATAACGTCTACCGCACGATTGACCTTGCTGGAACCCCACTTTCAAATTTGTTACTGCTCATCTTTGCCTCATTTTACGAGAAACTGGTTAAATTGTACATTATTGGTGTGCGTCATCATCAAATACATTTTCTGGCACTTTTTTGAGTGGATATTTCAGGTACCAGTAAATGAATTGCCACCTTAAAACCAATCACACTTTTTAAATCTTCATCATTTTCACATAAATATACCCTTCTGCATTCCAACTTATACAAAACGTTCCCTTAATGCTCTGCGTACTGTTGTTGTTTTTTTTTCGTCGTTTTCCGTGTACGATTTGGAAAATTAAAAAATCTCGACTTACGTTATTTTCGCGTGAAGTGTTCAAAAATGAAGTAACCCAAGCACCATCTGCATCCCAGCCGTCGCAATATTTAATTACGACAATAAAGCTTCGTCGTCTTCCAAGTGGAAAACTATGTAGCAATTTAATTCGCGCCATAAAATGACGTCGGGAGTTGGTACAAATAACTTCGATAAAATGCAACATAATTGTACAAGAATAATACAATGGCTATGGCGAGAATTTGAGGCATTCCAACGTTACATTAGAATCCTGTTTTTTGGCCACTGGCGCGCCTTCTTAAAGGTAACGTCTTGTACTTCAAATTTCTTACTGGTTTAATTCCCTTGAGTCTGTAACAGTGAAAGATTTGTAATTTTATTGAAATATGCATATTGCCAATACGAAAGATACGTCTGCATCCTATTTTGAATACTTTAATTTCTCCCGGTTGGTAGGTGGCGCTTTTTTCTATTTAAATAATTAGGAGCGGTGATTATTGGGGGGATAGAAAAGTTATAACCTCTTACCCTTCTTTATATATTTTTTGACGTGTTCTGTTCTTGAAATACACTCTGTATATTAAACCAGCGGTTTGTAACAAAACTATACGGTTTAATGGACGCCCATGGTTTTGTTCCAGTAGCCGAACTTTCAACTACAATAAGCCATCTTGGAGACTTAATTACTCCTAACGCTTTTACTTAATTTGGAATTTAATTTGGTGCTCGCCAGGTCGCAAATCAGGAAGAAGGTAATTTTAATGTCACACCGTTTGAAATACTTATGGAGTTCGGTTGTTTCTTGGCTGGTTGTTCCACTTAATTGTGGAGGTGTGACGAGATTCTATTGTATTTTACCTCGAGAAAAGTTATTCATACTTTCTATACAGTTTTTATAACCTTCCATACAGTTTTTCTGATTTTTCATACAGTTCTTCTAACTCCATACAGTATTTATTACTTTCCATATAGTTTTTTTAACTCCATACAGTTTTTTTGACTTTCCATACAGTTTTTTGACTTTCCATACAGTTCTTTGACTTTCCATACAGTTTTTTGACTTTCCATACAGTTCTTTGACTTTCCGTACAGTTTTTTTTGACTTTCCATACAGTTTTTTTTGACTTTCCATACAGTTTTTTGACTTTCCATACAGTTTTTTGACTTTCCATACAGTTTTTTGACTTTCCATATAGTTTTTTGACTTTCCATACAGTTTTTTTGACTTTCCATACAGTTTTTTGACTCCATACAGTTTTTTCAACTTTCCATACAGTTTTTCAACTTTCCATACAGTTTTTCAACTTTCCATACAGTTTTTCAACTTTCCATACAGTTTTTCAACTTTCCATACAGTTTTTCTAGCTTTTCATACAGTTTTTCTAGCTTTTCATACAGTTTTTCTAGCTTCCTATACATTTTTTCAACTTTCCATACAGTTTTTCAACTTTCCATACAGTTTTTCAACTTTCCATACAGGTTTTTCTAGCTTTCTATACAGTTTTTTTCAACTTTCCAGACTTGTTATATTCTTTTCCTTCTTTCAACAGACTTATACATTCAACTGTAGGACGGTGTCTACGATATTTAATATGCATTTTGAACAAAAAGTTTCTTTAACGAAACAATCTGCCAACTTCCAACCGCCTTTGCTACCTTTCGATAAAAAAAAAAATAATTCGAAGAAGAAGAAACGTGTGAAAAGCCCATCAGTCACATGTCAAGTGCGGGGAGTGGAGGTACTTCCTGCGTACTTATTCAGTACCTATTCATGCTGTTAGACACCGTTTAATTTCTTCAAGCAACTGAATGAAGAGGTGGTTCCCGCTATTGAAAATATTTTATACCTGCACTCTACGAGGTGTCCACGCGAAATTAACAACTCATTATTTTTGATTGGGATACTCGGATCGAGTGGATGAGTTTAATAATTTTTTTAGAATGTAAGGGGTTTGTTTTGCTCAAGTGGTTCTATGTAGGATTTTTTTTATTCAATAAATTTGTAACGTCACTCGTTTTAAAGAAAAATATATATTTTTTCCACACAAAAAATTGTATATCCAACATGGTGTTCAAGATATTTATTAGCCTCGCACCTAGCATTATTTCTAAAAGGAACTACAATGTGAAGAACCCTAAAATGTATGCTAAGGAAGCAAGGAGTAAGACTAGTTTATTTCAACAAGTACATAGAGTTTTGGAATACAATAATTAAGTTGTACTCAAATTATTTCACAATTTAGTAGTAACTAGGGTACTACAGTGGCTAGCATTATAGAAAACTGTGAAAGAATACCTTGTGGAATATTTTCAAAAAACAATTTAAAACTTTACTTACCTTAAAAACCAAAATAGTTTAGAATTTTAACAAAATAAAATATTGAAGTTTTTACAAGAGTCTGAGAATGAAAAATATTTGCTATATAATGAATATGTCAATGATAATATGTATAAGTGGAGAATAATGAGAACAGGAACTAGAAAATTTGAGAAGGGATGATGTACACAATAAAGGCACTGTCAAAATGTCATTGTTTGAGATGTCGAAAGAGTAAATATGCCTAGCGATGCCAAAAAACCTATGTAATTGTAAAACTTATGATACGAGTGTTTTCTATACAGTTTTTTTAACTTTCTATACAGTTTTTTCAACTTTCCATACAGTTTTTTAAACTTTCCATTTCCCTCTTTACATACTCTATTATATAGACAGCCTTTTTAGTATTTTTGATAAACCAACTTTACAAAAACAAAAATTAAACATACTAAAATGTTCAATCCCAAGTACATATGTATACGGTAGATGTTAGATATGCATCAATTTGCTTAACATACAGAATTATCACCTTTAAGTCCCATCGAATTTTAGCACTGAAATTCGTTATCATCGTGTATGCGTTGTGTACCCGTCCGCAGATCGGGAACCCCTGCGGGGCTTGGAAGCAGCTTTTGTGTTTTGTGTCCTCGTCGCCAACGGATCATTCGCGTCTGCTTTTCGTTCCTAGGATGCCAAGTTTTCGCTATTTTCATTAAATCGACCTCAATTTCAAAACTAAATTTTTGCACCAAGCAAATTAGTTTATTTCTTTAAATAATTAAAAAATGTTGTGATGGAATAAATGAGGAAGGAGCTTATTAAATAAAAAGGACGAGTTGTATAATAATAAAGGACAACATTGCAGGGGTGCAAAAAGAATATTGAGATTTTTCTAGTTTTCAGTAGGCTTGACCCTTTAATAGACTCCTGAATTATTTCTTTCCTCCTTCCTTTTTTTCCTCCTTCCTTCTTTTCCTCTTTGCCTCCATTCTTCTTTTCCTCTTTGCCTCCTTTCTTCTTTTCCTCTTTGCCTCCTTCTTTTCCTCTTTGCCTCCTTTCTTCTTTGCCTCTTTTCCTCTTTTTGCATTATTTATTGACCTTGGATATTTTCTTCTTCTTGAATTTCTTTTCCACTTCACGAGCTTTTTTGATGTTGTACCTCTACAATCTTTTATGGTATTGCCTCCTCCACATTCTCTTTTCTTCTTTCCTTTCCGTTGGCTTCGATGTATTTTATTTTTTTTCTTTACTTTCTCTTCAAATTATTCTCTCGTAATCGCGAACGGCGCGTATCGGCAGCACTGTTCTGACAACTGAAAACTGAAAGGGGTAAAGTGTGAATTTACACTCGACGAGTGAACATTTTTGGTAGAGTTTTAATGAACAAAGATTTTATTCTGTCTACTAGGTCATAAATGCCAGTCGTACATTTTTTTTAAAGTATCCAGCTCGATCGATATTACATTTTGTTTCTATATTTATTTTACAGGAATTTTGTTGGGAGATGTGATAATAAAAAAATGGATTCAGATACTTTCAATAGGGACATACAGCGGAATAACGTACAGGGTGTAATAGGAATGATATATTATATTGTTCAGTATAGTAGAGTACAGTAGATTCTTCTTCCTCCACTATTTGTGTGTCCTGGAATCCACAGTAAGATGACTATATTGTTCTCGTCTACTTCATTGAGTATTACTTGGCATTCTCTTACCATTTTGAAGCTGATTATACAAAAGCTCAGTGCTATTATGACTGCTTGACTATCTGACATCGTCATAATCTTTTGCCTTCTATATTCTGTGTCAATATTGAACTGGGCATACTTTTTATGGCGTGAATTTGTCCTTGCTGGAGCAAAGCTGGGAAGATCTCATCTGCTCCTGGTGTCTTGAAAGGTAAAAAAGTGTTCATAGCCTGTTTTGGTCTTCTAGAGGATTAATTCTGTGTCAATATTGAACTGGGCACACTTTTTATGGCGTGAATTTGTTCTTGCTGGAGTAATGCTGGGAAGATCTCATCTGCTCCTGGTGCCTTGAAAGGTAAAAAGGTGCTCATAACCTGTTATGATCTTCTAGATGATTATCTCTCCTATTTGGGGTTCTCCCATTAAAATGAGTTTATAGTAAGTAATTTTTTCCTCATTTTCGGTACATTTTCCGTCTGGCTTCCTCAAAGCTATATCTGTGTTGACTGTACTTTTCGCCATGACTTTGTAAAGTCTTGCAGTACCAGGTATTGTGTTTGCATCTTCACAAAATTTCCTGAAGCTTTTTCTTGTAGCTTTTCTAATTTCCTTGAAAGAAAGACTTGAAAACATGGACAATTGAAAAAATACTCTATTCCCACTACTACTATATCAAGGTCACTGTATATAGACAAGCAAGAAGCGACAAAAAACATTGAAAAAATATTTTTTTGTCGTAAACTTGGGACGAGGTTCAAAAAAAAGTATACAGGGTGACTCGCTTCTTGTCTAGGTGCCCATCAAGTCATTTTTCTTAAAGTAAACAATTTTTTTTTTCAATAAATTAAATAATTTAATTAACAAACATTTCTACTGGAATATTGTTGAGTGAATAGATGTATATATTCGTAAAAAACATTAATAACGTAATTCGAACTACCGAAACAGCATCATCGGTTTGGTAATGGAATGGTAATGGATCCGGGGAAAATTTTCTAATTATAAGATTGTTAGTGGCTTCTATGTGCCGGTACAAGTTGAACCGATACGTAATGAGGATCAATGGCTCATTAAGCCCTGATCGGAACTTCAATACTAATTGGTAATTTGATGTGGTTCCGATTAGACAACGGCTAGCCGATGTTTTGCCTCTCTAAAATGATACAACCAAAAAAAAATATTTAATGTTTATGTGTAGTTGGAAAATGTATTGAAAATAATATAAAATATATCAGCACCTTGGAGATGAAGTGTGACAAGTGACATTTTTGTGTCAAAAAGTACATAGAGTATTGGAATGCAATAACAACTAGATGTTTATCAGGTCAAATTCTGCGAAAGAAATTTTTAAAATGGATGTAATATTTAACAAACCAATATTTTCATTATAATATACAAATTTTTGGAAAATTGGACTTTGACCATGGATAACTTGAACGTGTGGACGTTTCAAAAAAGGTTGTCAGTCCCTTTTTGAAAAGCATTTAACTATATATTATAAGGAACAATAAGGCGATTCATTAACCAATAATTTCCTAGGTGTTTGCCCTAGGATTCTCTCTTAGGAAATTTGGGCATTAAATTTTGTAAAGATCAGAAAATTTGGTCATTGATTTTTGGGAAGATCCGATAATTTGGGTATTGAATAATTTTGTGAAGATACGAAAATTTGGGCATTAAATTTTGTGAATATTCGATAATTTGGGCATTAAAGTTTGTGAAGATCCGATAATTTGGGTATTAAATTTTGCGGAGATACGAAAATTTGGTCATTAAATTTTGTGAAGATCCGATAATTTGGGCATTAAAGTTTGTGAAGATCCGATAATTTGGACATTGAATTTTGTGAAGATCCGATAATTTGGGTATTAAATTTTGCGGAGATACAAAAGTTTGGCCATTAAATTTTGTGAAGATCCGAGAATTTGGGCATTATAGTTGGTGAAGATCCGATAATTTGGGCATTAAATTTTGTGAAGATCCGAAAAATGGGTCATTTTGTTAAAATCCGATAGTTTGGGCATTAAATTTTGTGGAGATCTGATAATTTGGTCATTCATTTTTGTGAAGATCCGATAATTTGGGCATTAAATTTTGTGAAGATACGAAAATTTGGGCATTAAATTTTGTGAAGATCCGATAATTTGGGCATTAAAGTTTGTGAAGATCCGATAATTTGGACATTAAATTTTGTGAAGATCCGATAATTTGGGCATTCAAGTTTGTGAAGATCCGATAATTTGGGTATTAAATTTTGCGGAGATACGAAAATGTGGTCATTAAATTTTGTGAAGATCCTATAATTTGGGCATTATAGTTTGTGTAGATCCGATAATTTGGGCATTAAATTTTGTGAATATCCGAAAAATGGATCATTAAATTTTGTTAAAATCCGATAGTTTGGGCATTAAATTTTGTGAAGATCCGATAATTTAGGCATTAGATTTTGTGAAGAACATAAAATTTGGACATAAAATTTTGTGAAGATCAGATCATTTGGGCATTAAAGTTTGTGAAGATCCGATAATTTGGACATTAAATTTTGTGAAGATCCGATAATTTGGGCATTAAAGTTTGTGAAGATCCGAAAATTTGGGCAATCAACAATTTCTGTATAATAAGTAATCTAAAGTGGAGACAATAACTCATTTGAAATTCTAGAAAATGCCAAACTTGGAAACTTTATTTTTTTAAATAAATCTAAAATAAAAAAACATCTCAATAATTACCAAATAATCTAGATCAAACATAAAAAAAAAGAATAATTGTTAATTTAACGTTACATTAATTTCCATGTGGAATTATAGATATTTCCAACCAGATAGTGTCCATTGTTAATTTTCCACTTTTCGTTTCCTGTTTATTTCAACCCAGTTAGAATTAATAAATGATTTTGTGGTGCTTAACTTGTCAACCATTGTACTAATTTGACATAATTACGTTAGAAATATTTTTGTCTAGTCACGCCGTATTACTAGGGCTCGCGTCAGTTGTTTAACATGGAATATGTTTCAAAAGAAAAATACTATGGGTCGAACTGGCCATTTTAACAAAAAAAAAATCCTTACCAAAACTACAGTACAGAATAATTTTAAGCGCTGCTTCATGTAAATAAGTGTTCGCACCGCAAGTAGCGAAGACAATAGAACATTCACTAGTAATAACCGTTGCACTTTTTTTCTTCTTGGACTTTTTTTAACAAAGTCCCAGGACGTTCTGGATCTTATCTGGGTTAGACTAAGACCTGAAAGATTTTAGGATCTGGGTGGCTTAAGATGCTCTCAGGATTCCAAAGGACGTTCTATCCCTCAAACAACGCAATATTATCACAGTAAATGTGAACAAGTATCTTTTTATTTTTCAATATCAGTTTATGATAATCATTTATCAATTTTATAAACTAGAAACTCTTCAAAATAAAAAGAAAAATAATAAGTTCTCAATTTTACCTAATTTACTTCACGTAGTTCGTCCCTGGCTATCGAATATACAGGTAGACACGTCACTAATTATTATAGTTATTATCATTTTGTTGAAATGTCTCTTTAACATTGTTTTTCTTGCCGCAGGAATATTATGTTTAAATTCGATAATGATTTATGGTTTCCTCTTTGAATTTTTACACCTAACAAAATAATACCGTGGGCGGGAGGTTATTGAAGGGTTATTTCGTGCAATTGTTATTTAGAAATAAAATGTTTCAAGTTACGGCGTTTGAACGCGACATTTTTAGTTTATATGTATAGTTAGAAATGTCTGATTTTTTTTCCATAATTTATCTATCTATGCAAGTCATTTCGTTATAACTTTAGGAATAAAAAAGGTATTTCACCTCATAGTATTTAAATAGATAATAGATTTAATAAAATGATTGTTAATTTTGTACAAAAAGCTGGAATTTTGGAGAATGTAATAAAATCTTAAACCCTGATTATCTTGTTTGGTGTATTGGAACAAATGTATTGAATAATTGTATTTCCATTGGTTCTTCATAAGTATGTAAAGTTTCAATTTAATTAGACGTGTAGAAGTAAATGAATATCACGTTTAAAGATTTTACTTCTAAATTCATGCTGAAAAATTTTACCACATGTAATTATGATGGGTTTTTCCCATGAAAAAATTTCCTCAGATATCACCCCTAAAAGGTGCTGAATAAAATTGAGTATTTTTTTATTATAAATAAATTCAAATGAAAAGTTAGAGCCAAACAACTATTTTAAATATATTTTGAAATTTTAGCATTAATACTACTAAAACAAAAATATGTTTGCCCAAAAAAAAACCAACAATTCAAATAATAAAACTTACATGCGTTAGCTATTAAACAGTGTAGTGATTTATATTTTTTCTACGACTACAATCTAAATTTACGTGAGCGTTTTTTATTCAGCTTTATATAAAATTATACATTTTAAACAAAAAATGTTTGATGTCCCTTATACCTCATCTATTATAATATTTGTACAATTTTAATCAAAGTAACAGGAAAAAACTACTCTTGTACCATAAATTTTTTAAATCAATTCGGTAAAAATAATGTTCTTACTACGTCTCATAAGGAAACCTTAATTTTAATTAATTTTTTTTATCACCAACTAAAAATATTTGTATATTATCACATCACTAACTTTGCTTTAATAGTTATTTATGCAACAAGTGCAAAAAGTGAGTGTTTTTTGCACGCGACGTGAAATTGTCCAACGAGGTCTTTAGGCCGAGTTGGACAACACGTCTTTTTCTTGTAGCTTTTCTAATTTCCTTGAAAGAAAGACTTGAAAACATGGACAATTGAAAAAATACTCTATTCCCACTATTACTATATCAAGGTCCCTGTATATAGACAAGCAAGAAGCGACAAAAAACATTGAAAAAATATTTTTTGTCGTAAACTTGGGACGAGGTTCAAAAAAAGTATACAGGGTGACTGACTCACTTCTTGTCTAGGTGCCCATCAAGTCATTTTTCTTGGACAAACAAAATTTTTTTTCAATGAATCAAATAATTTAATTAACAAACATTTCTACTGGAATATTGTTGAGTGAATAGATGTATATATTCGTAAAAAACGCTAATAACGTAATTCGAACTACCGAAACAGCATCATCGGTTTGGTAATGGAAATGGAGTATCATGCGGGGAAAATTTTCTAATTATAAGATTGTTAGTGGCTTCTATGTGCCGGTACAAGTTGAACCGATACGTAATGAGGATCAATGGCTCATTAAGCCCTGATCGGAATTTCAATATTAATTGGTAATTTGATGTGGTTCCGATTAGACAACGGCTAGCCAATGTTTTGCTGCTCTAAAATGATCCTCCCAAAAAAAAATATTTAATGTTTAAGTATAGTTGGAAAATGTATTAAAAATAATATAAAATATATCAGCACATACAATATTTTTTCTAAATTCATGCAAAAACTGGAAAATTACAATATAAATATGTCAAAAACCTAATCTAACCTAATAAAACTCAACCCGTTCTTCTTTTTTGTATCTTTATGGCCTCCACCTTGTCAGTACTCAATCATAGCTGGTTTTCGCCTTGACCATTTAAATTTTAAATAATTAAAGATTTTTGAAATAATTGTAACTCGTTGAGACTAAGTAGTAAGATATACATATATTATTGTTGTATTAAAGCAGGATCAGGTACTTGCTATGGATTTTTATTTAATTTAAATGTTTATGTTTGTCATTAATCATCACAAAACTGACACAAGAATGACAGATGAGTGCAATAAAATATTTTATTGCACTAGTGCAATAAAGTACCACTTTTTCCATTAAATGTGGTGCACAAAAGTGTTGTTTTTTGCATGAATGTAGAAAAACATTTTTTCAATAAAAGCAATAATCTTATTATTATTATAACCTTTTTTTTTTCATATAACAATTTATCCAATTAATATTGAAATTTTTATTTGAAGAAATAAGTATAAAATAAAACATTGAATTTTGTGAAGATCTGAAACTTTGGGCATTAAATTTTGTGAAGATCCGTTAATTTGGTCATTACATTTTGCGAAGATCCAATAATTTGGGCATTAAATTTTGTGAAGATCCGATAATTCGGGCATTAAATTTAGTGAAGATTCGAAGATTTGTGCATTAAATTTTGTGAAGATCCAAAAAGTTGGGCATCAATTTCTGGGCAATAAGTATTCTGAAGTGGAGACTCATTTGAAATTCTAGAGAATACAAAACTTATTTTTAAAAATAAAACCAAAATAAAAAAACACATCTCAATAATTACCAAATAATCTAGATTACATAAATAAAATAAAAATAGTTAATCTTCAAATGTTCATAACTTTTTGCCCCACTAAGGGGGGCAAATTTAAAAACTTGGATTGCAGGATATAAAATTTTTTTCATCCGAAATTTTCTGACATTGCCAAACTGTAATAAACAAAAACTTACCAGCACCTCCACTTTGATGACCAGCTAAGCCCAAAACGGCAGCTGGCGAGTGAGCTCCATTATTCATACTAGCCGCAGCAGCAATATTGTGAGGCAGAAAAGCCGCCGCGACGGCTGCTTGTGCGTTAAAATAAGCCATACGACTAGCCGCCATGGTCATGTGATGGTGGTTGAAACCATGATCTGAAGGAAAGCAAGTCGGAGCTTGCAAATGTCTTTGGGGATAAACATTAGGAGTAATCGCTGAAACAGCAGCCGTAGGCGATCTGTGGTGGCTGTCACTTAACCCCAGAAGTTCCTGTATGGCGAAAGGAGATCTTTGAGGCATGGTTTGAGACGGCTTGTTCAATATACTAGGCGCCGTAACGTGTATCGTACTCTCTAAAGTTTCATTGTTCATTTTTCGTTGTATGAAATGTCTGAAGGTTGTTACCGTCGGTAAACGAACTTGCACAAAATCGACATCTTTTCCTTAATTAAAAAAAAAACTATTTCACTATAAACAACCCATCACAGTCTATTTGAAGGAAAAAAACGTTTATTTAACTCCTCGCGGTTGGATTTTTATTATTATAATTTTTTTTATTAGACGTCTCGAGATGAACCTTACATAGCCAAATATGAGAGTAAACTGACTATTTCGATTTGAAAAACGAGTCCTGTACAAAGATACTCCCTAATATTCAGCTGAAAAGGACCCCTTAAACTAGGCGTGGCTTCGTTTCTACCAATAACTCACTAAAAGTACGGAGCTTAAACGCATGCTCGATTTCCGGAACAAACACCCGTAACAATCCGGCTCGAAGGTGCATTTTCGCGGTCGGTAACTTAATAGAGGTGGAGCTGGAACGAGCGCGTTGGAGCGTTTTTCGACGTTATGTATATCGATGTTAAGGCGGTTTTTAGATTGCTTCGCAATACAATTACTGTCGAATAGTTTAATTAGTAGTAATGCGATCAATTATGTTGATTAGATTCGATTAATTGGCCCTGTTTTAGAATCGAGAGACTGAACTAGTTTTTTCTAATCATTTAATTTATTTTAGTTTTGGATTCGGACAATTGTTATGTAACAATTATAGGCTCGTTATTAATTTTGACGTGTTGTCTCCCGGCCGGCTTGATGGAAGGATAATTGGTTTTTGTTCGACTGTTTCCAGTCATAATCAATGTTGCTATATTGAAAAAGTTTCACATAACTGTTCGTGTTGTATATATAGTTGCACGTAGAGGCGTAGTTTTTTATTTTTTGTTAGAATGTCGTTTTAATCTGAAATTTGTGAGGATTGCTAAGTGGTGGCGCAAGACGAGTTAAATTTACTGCAAATCTTTTAAAATTCGATAGATGTTGATTAATTTTGAAAAAATCGCTAACAATTTCCTAGCGATTTGCTGTAAAGTGAATTTTCAATTGTCAATTTATATACCTTTAAGAGAGTCCTACAAACAAAAACTGTAAGCGATTTTCAAGGATTTCAAGAAAAATCGTGTATTTAAGAGAATTAACCAACAAAAAATAATTGTGGAAGCCCCCTTTTCTAGAATATTGAAAAAAAACAGTTAAAATGTATGGTAACCTCGTACAAAATGATATTTTTGTCCTTATTTCCTCAAAATAAATTTAAAAAATACCTTAAATTTATCACATTGATCAGAAATATAGTTTCAAGAGTTTTTTTCTTTTGTTTCGAAATAAAAATTCAAAAAATTGCTTATGCTGGTCAAGCTGTATAAATCTAGTGCAAATAAGACTTTTCTTCCCTTTTTTTTAAAGAAGAATTCAAAAAAATCCCTTGAAATGAGTCAAATTATCAGAAATATAGTTAAAAAAGTATTTTTCTTTCAATTTTTAAATTAAACTAAAAAAATCGCTCAAAAATCTTGTTTATTTTTTGTTTTAAAGAACAGATTCTAAAATGACAAGCTCACGTTAGTGAAAAGTCTATTCCATATTAAGTTTTTCGTTTTATTATAAAAGAAAAGTCCAAACTAAAACCTTATATTTATCAAACGGTACAACAATCTGTTCCAAATCGTATTTTTTCTTCTATTTTCTAACAAGAAATCTCTTACAAAGGTCACACTGTTCAAAAACCTAGTCCATATTACGTTTTCTTTTTATTTTCAAAGACATCTCCAAAATAAAAGCTTATATAATTCACAGGGGTCAAAAATCTATAATCAAAATATGAGTGATTCTTTTGTTCCCACAAAAAAATCCAAAAAATCGCTTACGTTGTTCAGAAATGTAGCTATTTTCCTTGAAAATATTCCAAAAAAGCTTAGACCTATCTTGCTCTTTACTAACCTAGTCCAAATGGTGATTTTTCTTTTATTTTCTAATGAAAAATCGCTTGAAAGAGTCACACTATTCAGAAACCTACTTCAAATTATGTTTTTATTTTTATTTTCAAAGACATATCCAAAATAAAAGCTTCCATTATTCACACGAGTCAAAAATCTTATCAAAATATGACTGTGTCTTTTTGTTCCCACAAAAAAATCCAAAAAATCGCTTAGAAATCTAGTTATTTTCCTTGAATATATTCAAAAAAAGTTCAGACCTTTCTCACTCTCCACTAATCTAGTCCAAATGGTGATTTTTCTTTTATTTTCTTATAACAAATCGCTTAAAAGAGTCACATTATTCAAAAATCTAGTCCAAATTGGGTTTTTATTTTTTTTTCAAGGACAAAAGCTTACATTATTCGCACGGGCTAAAAATCTAATCAAAATATGGCAGCATTTTTTGTTACCACAAAAAAATCATCCAAAAAATCGCTTAGATAGGTCGCATTTTTCAAAAATCTTATAAAAATATGACTTTTTCTTTTGTTCCCACAAAAAATCCAAAAAATCGCTTAGAAATCTAGTTATTTTCCTTGAATATATTCAAAAAAAGTTCAGACCTTTCTCACTCTTCACTAATCTAGTCCAAATGTTGATTTTTCTTTTATTTACTAATAAAAAATCGCTTGAAAAAGTCACACTATTCAGAAATCTAGTCCAAATTAAGTTTTTATTTTATTTTCAAAGACATAAAAGCTTACAATATTCACATGGGTTAAAAATCTAACCAAAATATGACAGAATTTTTTCTTATCACAAAAAAATCATCCAAAAAATCGCTTAGATTGGTCGCATTTTTCAAAAATCCAGTGATTTCCGTTAAAAATGTTCAAAAAAAGCTTAGACCTGTTTCACTTTTCACTAATCTAAAACAAATGATATTTTTCATTTTATTTTCAAAAAAATCGCTTAAATTAGTGACATTAAACATCATACTGGTTAAAAAAAACGATTTTTTTTTCAAAATTCTTCTTGGCTTTAGAAAAATATGTCACCTCAAAATTATATCTTTGTACTTGCATAAAGACAAATCCTCCCAAAAAGAAGACATTAATTTGATACTTGCACAATATTTAAGTCCCCTACATCAATATAAATTGAGCCGAATTGCTGAATCTGTGCCATTTACTACCACAAAAGAGACAGAACGTTTATATTAAGCGTTAGAACATTTTCTTTAACCGTAAATTGAATAACATCTTGAAATATTAATCTAAATTTTACGGAAGGAAAATTATATGGTATCCGAAAGGATTTGAATTTCTCTATTGATGAAAATTATTTTACGATTATGAATCTGAAGATGATATTCGAAACCGTTTCTTTTCATTATACATTTCGAGATAGAGAGTATTATCTATTAAAATTTATAAGAGGATTCAATATCGCTGTATAACTTTCAAAAGGATTGGTAAGATTAATTTTGAAAAAAAATATATGTTTATTCATAGCTTTTCCTTTAAGGAAAAGTTTTTCTAACGCTTTTTAATAAATATATTATTCAATAATATCGACAAATAACCCAAGAAATGTTAACAAAATATTCAATTTTATTTCCTACATACATTATTTTTCAAACATCCCATTGCCAATTTTGTTTCTAGATGAATTTTCTATTTTTATATTTCTTTTATATACTTCAAGAAGTATATATAAAGATATAAAGTTCCTCCCTTATATCATCTATATGACGGAGATGCTGTATTTTAAGTAAATATTATGCTCATAGCCAGCAACATAGTTGCATACTATTACTGACATATCTTTCTTTTTATTTGACGAGAAAAACCATAAAAATATTCACAAATAACCCAAAATAATCTCAGATATATCTATGTATGTATGTATGTATCTGGGGTAACATTCACTTAGACGTAAAAGGTCTATTGTACCCCCTTACTTCTACTTAGTTTCTGAGGAGAGTCTCAGAAACTAGCTGCTCCTTTAGTCCTATTTCCCAAAGGAATTTCAGGATATCTGCAGGCTTCAACTTAGGTAAATGTTCCTCTTCTATCCAGTAATCTCCCAGGTCTAGGATTCTGGAGTACTGTGCAGTTGGAAAGTATGTGGATGGAAGTTTCTTATTCCATGCCACAATATTTGCATTCTTCTAACACTCTGTATACTCAATGAAATGATATCCTTTATATAAAAAAAAACAACTCTAGCCCAGGTACTTCCAAACTACTTGATTAAGACCTCATTATACTTCCTGGTTAATTAAGTTTTTAATAAAAAAAAAAATTACCCTCGGTCCTTAATTAAACCCCATCTTCACATCTTTCCCACCACAGATCCGCATCGCTAGACATATTAACGATTCTAAAACCACATGCCTATCAGCATTAAGCCATCTTTGAAAATAACCCTTCCCTGCATATTCGTCCAAAGTACTTTTCGAATCATAACGGTAAAAACAAAAGAGTATGGGCAGGCATAATTAAAAATTCACTACTGCAGTAGGCCAGGCTTCATTTTCATTGGGTCTCATTTATATGCGACGTCTTTTTCTAATATACTCTACCCCGCTACCCCTTTTTCCACTTCTTTTCACCGATCGAATTTTCAACATTGCGAAATACGGTTTCTCAAGATATCTGAGTTATAATTATAGAGCTGATAAGTTTAGTTTTGCTTATTTTTCAAAAATTAGTTAAAGATACATATGAAAACATTAACAAAATGGTCTAGGGATGTGTTCGTCAGCTACTACCACTTCCTGCCCACCTAGGTGTTTGAGGTACCCAGATAGACCAACATTTTATATTTCCTTTCAATCTTTATGCCTCTATAAATATGCTGTTCCACTTTTTCTTTTATCGCCCTGTACTTTCTGTTTGCTCATCCCATCACCAGCTGCATCTCAGCCTCTTGCGCTTTTTACTGAGGGATTTTATCCCTTTGCCTCTATAAATCCTCTCCCTGTGCTTCCAGTTTGCTAATATCTCTTGGCTCTTTGTTCTTTTCTACTACTTCTTGGACCCATCACCAGCTACACCTCATGCTCTTGTGCTTCTTTATTAAAAGATTTTATATTTCCTTTAGATCTTTATGCCTCTATAAATATGATGTTCCACTTTTCCTGCTATCTCCCTGTACTTCTGATGTACGAATATCTTTTGGCATTTAGCTCTTTTCACGTACTTGGTCCTATCACCAGATATACGGCCTCTTGGTCTTTGAAAGACTTATATTTAATTTCGAGAGACAAAAAGACTGTTGGAAGATCCAATTTACCATCTTTATCTGAAAGATGATGAAACGGATATTACCCAAACCAATGTTTGGCCATTCTTAGTCCTAAAATATCATTTTCTCCACGACTAAATAATAACGCAAAAATTATTTTTACGTATTTAGCTACATAATGATATATATTCTTCACACCAGTGAATAATGAAAAAGAATTCACTCTCGTTAGCCAATCACATTCTATTATTATCAGAATTCACGCGAACTAAAATGAATTAAATCAAATCGTCTCTTTTAAAACGTCAAATACCAAATAATGCAAATCGATTCTGACAGCGCGTCGTTTAAAACGTCAAAATAATGATAGAATCATAATTTCACGTATTATTTAGAGAAAAAATGGACAATTATCATTTATAAATGTAAGGGTTTCGATTAAAACTGTATGTTACGTATCCCTTTTTGAAAATAAACATGCTCTATAGCCTAGTGGTAGAAATAGTTTACTCTGGCGCGGACGATTGGGGTTCGATCCTCACCGGAAGCTTTCTTTTTTTAGTCGTGGAGAAAGTATAGTCTTTTACTTGTGTAGAATGGCTAATATTTACTAGGATGATTCCAAAACTCACTCGCTGTCATTTTTTATTTTCCACTTTGATGCGCTTAAATCTTTGGATTAGTGCAGTTATTTAATGGTTCAACATCCTGATATAAGCACTAAAGAAACCCGTTATGCGAATACTTCCTCAATTACCTTCAATCAATCGAAATTCAATACTTCAGGTATAGATGAAAATCTACAACAAATTCTCGACAGTTTTTATAGGGGACACAATAATTCCGTCTGATATTGACGAGTTTTTGTGCGAGTTTGAGAAATACAGCGAGAGAATAGGGGTAACTTTTTTTAATTGGTTTAAAAGGTTTAAGACTGGGAGAATCTTTTTAACGAACTTTTTATAGAATCTAATGAAAACTCGAAAAAAAATATACTATTTTTTTTTCGACAACACAAGTCAAAAATGTATACAGAATGTTAAGACATTTGATCGAAAACGCTCGATCGCATAAAGCTTCAGCTAATTGCTGAATTATGATATAGAAACATTAATCTGCTTAGTTAAAGATACAGGATGTTCAAGTCCAATTGTGCTTGATGTGTTATTGAGTCCCCTGGTATATACGTAAGTGTGAGGAGTCTATTACCAAAATTAAGTGGACATACTTGAGATGCTCTAATTAGGTATTCTAAGGAAAGAGTTTACTCTCCTAGAAGCTCTCACTTGGCGAATATACTCCCAGCTGTATTGGAAAGAGTTTAGGGTTGAGAATCCATGACATGACAAATTCTTGATGGAAAAATATTTCTTAAATTGTATCTAACGAATCTCCCTGTATAAGGTAATTATGTTGGTAAATAGAATGAGAAAATCTCAATGACTAGCACAATTTTAAGCTAGAAAATGGTATTTTAGTGACTGGTTGACTGGTTTTATAATATAATTTGTCTGAGTTTAAAATTGGAATAATGTAAAAAAGTATGAATTACGAAACACCTCGAGATCCGACTGTTGTAAAGTATTTAATTACCGAATGGCCTGTATTTTATCCCATTACTTCATACTTGGTTAACAACTAACTGTATCTTCATATTCATATGTTTAATCGAAATTTTTTTTGTGCAAGATAGGAGCTCGATCAACAAAGATAAAAGTCTTCAAAGGTGACGAACACGTACTTTAGCTTTTGCAAAAGGTTTAACCCTTTAAATCACAATAGACCCTTGTTAGTCGCAATGAAGAGCCACTCATCATAAATCTAACCTACTTTTTGATCTTCTATCACCAGCTGACTCATCGTCTCGACATTTTTAAACAAAAAATATTAAACAGACATTTTTTGCTGAATTTAGGAACCTCAGCAGTTAAATTTTAGTACAAAAATGTATTTTGTAACTCATTGTACAAATAATAATACTTTTGGTGAAGAAAATACACACATACAATTATTTAACAACTGAGAGATTCGGCTGGTTGAATAATATTAAGTTTTAGTATCTAAATTTTACTGGATCCGGATCTGTTACTGTTAATTTTGCAATGAGGTATTCATAAACTCAATACTATATTCCGAGTAAACGAAATATTGTGAAATATACTTTACCCTCACATACATCCAGAAAAGAACGCAAAACGCAAAAATCAAAATAAATAACGAATATGAGATAAAATAAGAAGTAGGGAATGCTGAAAAGATAGAGTCCTCAGGGAAGACAACAAAATAATTTTGAGGACACTATTGCCTCGAGAGGAACGAAATATCTACTCATCAATGATTAATAAACTCAATACTACCTTCCCAGTAAACGAAATATTGTGAAATATACTTTACCGTCATATACATATCTTGAAGAAGACAGAACTCGCATTTGTCACAACCTTTTTCCTATTTTATTTGTAAGAAAACCATTTAAAATACGAAAAACTTTCAAATATTTATTCTCTTTTAATCTAAAACATTTTGGGAACTCCTGGCGTTAATCTTTGCCGTTTCAATCTATTCGCTCTTATAAAAATCAAAAGCTTCTCTATTGGTAAAGAAATCTGCTTTTAATTTAAGTCTGAATAAAACAGGAATCTGTAATTTCAGCTGGCGCTCTGTAATATTGAAGGGTTCTACCTAACTGAGGTTGAGAACTGTAACAAATGCGACACTGTGGAGAACATATGGGTTTAGATAATTAGGAATAGTCCTTTTCAGATGACATTTATTTGTCAGAGGGTGCAATTTTATTTTTAGATTGTAGGGGGGGGGGAGTGTAAAGTTTGTGGGGTCCCATGGTTGTCAGCTAGGAAAACGTATATATCATAAGGCATACATGAAAAGCGTTAGAAGCCAAAAACTATGTGAAAAAAAGACATTTTGTGTTTGCAAAGTTGACTTTACGATGTATACTTTATTTCAGAAAAATCAAAGACATGTAGGTTCATGACCCTGCACCCCTTGGCCTTTTAGTATGTTTAAAATTCTATTTTTAATAATAATAATAATAAACTCCTTTATTTCAGATCATAGTTACAATTAAGTAAACACAAAGTGAAATGACGTCATACAAGCACAGAAAAAAGTACCGTATACATTAAACACTAATAAAATCTTGCAACGCATAAGGTTCCAAATTTATTAACATTTTTCTAATCTCGTTCTTAAACATTTTTAGTGAACCAATTTCTTTTATTTTATCAGGTAGAGAATTAAAAAGCCTTAGACACATAGGTATAATGTGGGCACTTTTCGGTAAGCGTCAGTCTATGTATTGGGTAACAAACATTCAATGTTCTTGTATTATAACCATGAGTTTTCGGTCTTAAATCAAATAATTCTTTATTTTTAAACAAAAACATTAAACATTCATAAATATAAATTGCCCAAAATGTCATTATACCAAGACTTCTAAAAGCATTTCTACACGTTTCATTATACTTCATATTTCTAATAACTCTTATTATTCGCTTCTGAACAACGAAAATGTTCTGCGCTAAGCTGTGCCTTCCCCAAAAAATAATCCCGAATTTTAACACAGATTCAAAATTTGCGTAATACATTATCCTAAGAGTGCTCTCATTCATATACCTGCCAAGGAACCGAATTCCATAACATATTGGATTAAGTTTTTTTTCCACACTATTTATATGAAAAGACCAATCAAAAAATTCATTTAAATAAATACCTAAAAATTTTGCGTTTTCAGAAAAAACTAGTTCTTTATTGTTAATATCTATTACTGATGGCTTTGTGACTGTTGCTTGTTTTGTTCTAAAAAGTAAGATATTAGTTTTGTCTTTGTTTAAAACTAATTTATTTTTTTCAAACCATTCTGTTGCAAGGGTGAACAAATGGTTAGCCTTCGTTAAAATGTCTTGTATACCAACCAAATTGATGAAAATCATCTTTTCGAACGACACGTGTATGTCACAAGTTTAGCCAATTCTATAGCTTCCCAAACGAGCTAACGACTTATAAAACCCTTACTCTATATATTCTGTATTTCGTATACCCGTCCCGTCTATAGATATAATACTGCTTAGTCTTGAAAAACTTATAAAAGCTTCAGCAACTCACGCAAATGGAAAAAGCGACGGAGAAAATACACCAAAATATAAATAGTAAATTAGCGCTAAGTTGTTACAACTGCAAATAATTTTAATTCACCCTCAGTTTTCAAAAAACCAATACACAAACTTAGGTGGTTTGGTCCGATCATTCACCAATAGAAAACATGTTTTTTTGCCAAATTATTGAATTTTTCTTCACTACAATCATACAGATTGCGAAAATCCTTACGGAACCCTCGTCGTACACAAGTGTGAAAAGGAAAATATTAGAAAAAAGCTTGAAAAAGAGATAAAAAATAATTGCGCGCGGTCATCAAGGCGTGTACTTAATTCCAGAAACCAGTCCCCCCTATTTTAACCGCTGTTGCCAGATGATATTTTTGACTCGTTATCGTTGCCTTTTTTCGATGTCGTGCATAATAGGTCTCTACATTCTCTCTGTAAAGTACACTGTTGTCGGATGAAAGTGTTTAGTTTTACCTATTATGCATGACTTCGAAAAAAAGTCAAAGAAAACGAAACAAAAATATCATTTGTACAAATTAATTTGCGCTTCTGGCAACAGCGGTTAAAATAGGGAGGCATCTGGAATTAAGTACACGCCTTGATGACCGCGCACAATTATTCTTTCTTTCTCTCTTTAAAGCTTTTTTTCGCACTTTTGCACGCACGAAGGTTCTGAAAAGATTTTCGTAATTTGTATATTTCGCAGTAGTCGATTGCCAATTTTACCTATAAAGACAAGAAACTAGAAAAAATTGTGATTTTGGTACTTTTTAATCTTTCGACAATAGAAAAATATCCTTAACTTATCCTGATACGGTGAGAAGCTACCTGCCCGACACAGAAATTGAGAAAAATACGATATTTTAATATTACTTGGATGATTAATACTGTATTGGTTCAGTTTACACCCTGTATACAATTAGAAAGTATAACTAACTGAATAGGACCTTCAAACTTTCTATTTTTCCCATCATTAGTCCATTTAAATCATACACCCATCGATGTTGATGCGGTAAGAATACGTGCGAAGGCAACAGAAACAGAGGGCGCTGATGATTTGCGAGAAAATAACTAACAACGTAACAAAGTTAATATAGAATTGCTTCGGGTAGTGTCGATAGTGTGCATTAATAGGATAACAAAACACGTTTCGTACACGGACAGACGACAAGCGTCCCTTTCCTACCCCCCTTTTGGAAAACGATTTCTACCCCCTGTGGCGTTTCGACGCCTTCAAATGTCACGATTTCGACTCCGGAATTAACTGCTCTTAACTTGCCGCTAATCATTTGTTGGAAATCTTCGTTTGTTCGATAATTGTTACTTGGGATTGTAGCGAATCCTATTACTGCGCCATGTGTTCGGTAATAAGGCTCATATAGTTATGGAGAGTGAGCGCAATTTAGTAAATTCCAAATTGGTATGAAAAAAATATACTATAGCTCAATTCAACAAGCTTGTAGAGTCTTGGAATGCAATAATTCCCTAACTGTCGCATATTACAGATCTGCACTCAAAATTGTTGTTAAATATTTCGTCAATTTTGAGTATTTCTCTGTAATGTCCCATAAATACTTGCGCCCCACCGGTTGGGAACCGCTGGTCTATAGGGAATGTTTTCAATGGCATGCGCAGTACCGAAATCTTACAATTTGACGTCACAAACGATGCCAATGCGCCTAAATAGCTTCAAATAACTTTTTTTGCATAGTAAATTATATTAAATATGTTTTTTTCACTCTCAACTGTCACTGTCTCTGTGAACTGTCACTGTCAACTGTCAAACGCACTTTTCTCTCTGCGTAACTAAAATACGCTTGTTAATACCGACTGTTTGTTCGTATCTTGGTTGATTAGTTCTGTATCACCAGTTGAAGGCTTCGAAACCTCTCAGCACCTCAATCTTTAGGCTTTTTATGATTTTTAGGTCGTTCATATAGAAATCCTTGCCTGGGTAATCTGGTCCTAAGAGTCTATATCTCCATATATACAGTAACCAGTGTCTCGTCACTTTCCTTATCTGGCTCTTGCTTGCCCAGTGTAGCAATTTTTGATGTACCAAATACTGGCTCAGTACTGCAGATATGCTGAATATGTCAGTACTGTCTGACTATCTGATAGTAAAAGGATCTTTAGGCATCTGTACATGTTATAAGTTGTATTAATTGATTGAAAGTTGAAAAGTTTTGGAAAATTTTAATTAAAATTACCGCGATTCCAGATTAAAACGTCGACCTCTCCGTTGAGTGCGTGATGAACTAAATAATGAGTTTTAAAACGATCCAGAAATGGAAATTAAAACTAGTTTTTGATTTAGCGAATAAAAGCGAGCGAGGAAAATCAGTAAAATCGTTTCCAACGCAATAATATCATCGTAAATCGGCGGCATTTTGATAATTCGCATTATTTAGCCGATGAGCGTCGATGCGCGTATTAAATTACAATCATTTGTTTCGGAAATGAAGTCAAATCGTGTCGGAATCGCGGTAGGCTTGTTACGAAACGAGATATGACGCTTCAGACCGCTATAACACTACCGGCTCGTTTTATACTAATTTTTACAGTCATTTCAGATTTTCTTTTTCATTTCATTTTTCGTTCTTTTATTTTTTAACGTTAACGATATCCGTCATTATAAAATCTGACTTGTTTGACACGATTCAACCAAATTTAATGCGAAGCCAATAGCAAGAGAGATAATTAAGTCTCCAAAATGTCAAATAAAAACAAAATTAATTGAAATGAATACTGCTTTTTACACATCTAAACACATCACACAGACATGGAAGTGATTCTCAACCTCACAACTCTACATATGGTGATGGAAAGTGTTGCAGAAAGAACAAGATACAGACTAAGTAGAGAGAGAATCATTTAAAAAAAAACACAACCTGGGAATTGAGTAATAAGAAGGAATGGGATCCAAATACCATTACCAGACATGGAAAGAATGCAATTCAATGGTACACAGACGGCTCGAAAGCAATATGAGGAACTGAAAGCTTGGGAAAAACCCCAAGTATTTCTCAAGCGAAAAGAAAGTGAACCCAGTTAAATAATTATAAAGGATACAAAAGACAAAGGATTTTCATGATGACAGATAGTCAAGCAGCCATTAAAGCACTGAACTCTTGTGTAATCAGCTCCAAAATGATGTGGGAATGTCTAGACCAACTCAGTGAGTTAGGCGAGAACAATATAGTTACTTTACTATGGATTCCAGGACACACTGGAATAGGAGGAAATGAAATAGCAGATGAACTAGCAAAGAGAGGGATTGAAATACCACTCTGGGAGCCTGAACCCTTTTGCGGAATCAGCCCCAATGTAATATTGAAAGAAATAGGTGGAGTCGAAAGAAAGAGAAGATCTGACCATTGGAAAGATCTAGTAGGGCTTAGACAATCAAGATTCTTGAGATCAAATGAATCCATAAGTCAAAGTAAAACTGCGCTAAGAGTTTCAACAGGGATCCTAATGAAGCCTGCAGATATCCTGAAATTCCTCCGGGAAATAGGACTAAAGGAGCTACTAGTTTCAGAGACTCTCCTCAGAAACTAAGTAGAAGTAAGGGGGCACAATAGATCTTCCAGGTCTCAGTGAATGTTACCCCAAAAATAGAGAGAAAAAGATGGAGAACTTTTGTTGAATTTTGGTAATTTTGCTTTTTTCTTTTGACTTATCAACTATACGTTCTAAGGTTTAAAGATAATTAATAAAAAATGTACACTTTTCTGACTCATTTTGTTTCTTTCCTTTCCCATTTCATTGCCTTTGTTTTCCCATATTTGTTCTTCCAGTGTGAGTGTCTCGCCTTTTGGTCTCCTCTTTCAAAATATTTTTATATTCTCATATATCCTATTTCGTTTTTATACCTTATTTTTTTTATATTCCTTTTCCGTTTCTTTACTCTCTCTGTACTTCCACTTTGATTTTCTTTAACTTATTTTTATAGTAGAATTGAAAATAAATACTAGAAAAGAAATTGTCACTTTTACAGACGACAAAAACGACAGAGATTTCTCCAATACAGCAATTATGATGTATTTAATGAATATTTATTTCACTTTATCTCACTTTTTCAACTACTACTGCGTTTTTAAACATCAAAATTGTATCAATTGTAACAGATTTTCTTCTTTCCCAATTATTTTATGGATCTTTTATGTTATGGAAGGGAAATTATTGCTAAGGAAGCAATATGATAATCTTATAAGGTAAATAAAGACAAAGTCGCTGTTGTAAGCGATATGTGATAGCCGCGGCATCTAAAAAATAATGAATTTCTTTAGAAATACCGCTCGTCAGGGGTGAAAAATGTAATATGACATCAAAGAGAATATATTATGTGTCATTAAGAACCGAGAAGGAAGTTTTTGAATCGAATCTTTCGTCTCATCATCAGACTATAAAGATTTTTCATGGAATTGCTCTCGTTATTTTTGTTATTTCTTTTTCATAATCATTCATTTGGAATTGTCTTACGTATTCTTAAGAATTAGGGGATTTTTTATTGGCAAACAATTTGTTCTTTGTTGCAAAACTTTCTCACTTTTAATTTTCTTGAATTCGCTCTGGTTTAATGGAAAAAATTAATAGTTATGTTTCAAAAAATTGAATTTTAGTTTCATACCATTTTATTCTTCTTCTTTTATAGATTCTTTTGCCCTATCAGGCGTCGGATGTCGGATTTCATGTCCTGTACCTATTTTTTTTTTCATGTCTTTCTCTCTCTCTTCCAAGGTTTTTCATTTCTGCTGTGGTATTTCCTCTTTCTAAACCCACCTCTTGTATTTGGTTTATCCATTCCCTATTTAAAAGTTAAACCTGAAGTGTGGCGGTTCGATTCGCAATTGTGTTGAAATTCTTACCTCTTTTTCACAATTTTCGTATAAAAACATTAAATTTAAAATAGAGCAAAGTTATTTAAAAAGAGAAGTCGTTATTCTTGAATACAATGTTTTATTTATACAGTATGTCTAAAAAATACATATATTTCTTATAGATACTTATACAGGTAGCACTAAAATCTTTACCATGTCCTCATATCAGATGGGAGATTACTGGATAGAAGTGAATGTCACCCCAAATATACATACATACATTCATAAGTGGATCCCGAGGCATAAAGGCATTGCCAGGAAATGAAAAGTCAGACATCCTTGCAAACATAGGATTTGAAACTACCTTTACTGGTCCTAAAACAGTATTTGGGATATCAAAAACAGCTGCACGTGGATGTACATCTCGTTGAATTCAAACTAAACATCAGTGTTGGTAAAAAAAGCCTGACCAATGATATGTTAAACCTGAGATAAGGAGAGAGTTTAATTTCTGGCCGGTTATTCTACCCTAAGGAAACATACAGTTGGTTCGTTGGATCTTTTCCCATGCTTCATCATTAATATACAAACGCAATACATCAATACATTAGATTACACGTAGGTCGTAGTTGTGAACAAAGTCTTTGGTCTGTCAACGACGTCAACGTACAGATTCGCGTTAAACCTATCGCCGACATTCATCATATAGTCATTCATCATATAGTCATTCATCTCTGTTTGTTATATTACGCTGTAATGAAACAAACGGTTTCATTTCGGGGGTTAAGATTCTGTGAGTAGGAAAGAGACGTAATACAAAAAGTAGTATGTGAATAATTTCATACATGGGAAAAGATTTAGCGAACAGACTGTATGCACATAGGTAATTGGCATATGAAGAGGGGGGCTATTCGTTGGTTATGCATGTAACGCTTCACATTACTTTGGAAGTAAAGATTTCTAGGACTAGAGCATCCAAGTGAAGATTTCTTTAAGATTGACCTAGTGAAAAAACTGTTGAGTCTGGCCTCTTTATATAAACGGCACATCCTGCAAGAGCAAAAAAGCCTTAAGGTGTTTTAATAAAATATATTTTTTGGCATATTCCTAATCTACCAGATGTTCCATTTACAATCCTTGATATTCAATACAAAGAACCTTCCGGGAAATGATTTTCCAGAACACATTATTCTTAAGAGCAAATCATTTTTTTGTCATGATATATATTTTCCCAATAAAAAACTTAATCTCCAATCTCCTCTCAAAATTATCATAACAAATCCTCGAAAAAATTCCCCATTGAAAATAATAAATAAATCATTATTATTTCCCTTTGAAGAATATATGAATAAAAAAAAACATACTTTCATCGCGGACTGTACCTATTAGAATATGAAAAGAGACCGCCTCTATACGTTTCGTAATTCCGTCTTCCTCAGACGAATTCGTCCATCTTTGTCGCCATACAAAAAAAACCACCAATTTACAAATGAAACTCGCCTCCGTTAAACATCAAGCAGGCACTGGAATATAAATTAAAAGCAAGGCACCGACCAATCGTCGGCTTTCTTTTCTACTGTGCTCCGTCCAATGGCGGCTTTGATTTTAAAGGTGTTTGCAATGTTTACCCATGTGTGTTTAACTTTAACGTGTGGTGTAGTTTGTACCTATACCTATACATTCACTCACCTGGGGGAAGAATATACTCTGTATAGTTTACGTGAGAATGACTGATTAATGTTGAGGGTTACAGATTCTGCTTGGTCAGGGAAAATCTTGAATTTTTACATAGGGTGTTAAAAATGTATACTTCATTCAGAAATAGTACGGGAGATTGTTTGTCTTTGGATATTTACAATACAAGCCACTTTACTATTGTCCTTACTTCTGACACAAACTCGATCAGAGGCGTGGATAAATTGTTAATTTCGACACGTAAATTACCCAAATATACTTGGTGTTTTGTGAAAAAACATTCTGATAATGATAAACAACATTTTATTGCTGCTGGAGCTTCCTTAATTGTACTAAAACTGGGTGTTTTAGAACTACGGCTACTTAACTATAAAAAAATGTACTGCCTGTACAAAATTCAACAATTACAATATTCTAACGAGGACATATTCTATCTAAAGTTCAACCTACTATGTAATTTTCGTCGATTTCCTCGAGGAATTTTGAAATTTCCCAGGGAAAACCGCACGACAACATCACGCATGCATCTTTTCCTTTAACTTAACAATGACAAAATAAATTGGATTAAGGCCATACCCTGCTGCTTGTGACTTGTAGAGTTTCACAATGGCTCATCATTTAGATTTTCCTCTTCTGCTCCATATATCGAATTTTGATTACACTGTTAAAATCGGTCTATAAATAAAAGATGAAAGCCAGTACAGACAGTTTTCCAGGCTGAAGGTGATTTTACTCAGACCTGTAATTATATCAAAATAGGATGTAGACATACCTTTCGTATTGGCAATGTGTCATACATCTTTTTCTACTGTCCCACTGACAAATCTTGTCATTATTTATGAAAAGAGAATATGAATCTTACCTATTGTTTTATTTATTTAAATCATACAAAAATATGCCTAGATACACGGAAAAGCATCAGCATTTTGAAAGTTTTTAAATATTTTTAGTTAGAAAAAGAAGCTGGTAATGATTATTTTCATAGCCTTTTCGAATTTGACTGAATACGATCCAAATTTAAGGTAAGCTTTCTGTCAAAATGGATTCCAGGACACACTGGAATAGAAGGAAATGAAATGGCAGATGAACTAATAGCAAAGAGGGGGACTAAAACATCTTTCTGGGGGCCAGGGGCCAGAACCCTTTTGCAGAATCAGTCCCAATGTAAAATTGGAAGAAATAAGGGAAGCAGAAAGAAAGAGAAGATCCAACTATTGGAAAGATCTAGTAGGGCTTAGACAATCAAAGATTCTTCTGGGTGACTACTACCTGTTTAGATCAAATTAATGCATAAGTCAAAGTAAAACTGTGCTGAGAGTTTTAACAGGGATCCTAACGGAACATTGTCGCTTGAAAAAACTCAAAATAGTGGAGGAAGAAGAATGCAGATATTGTGGCATGGAAGAAGAAACCTCCATCCACATACTGTCCAACTGCACAGCACTCCTACAGCACAGTACCTGGGAGATTAATGGATAGAACAGGAATATTTACCCAAGTTGAAGCCTGCAGATGTCCTAAAATTCCTCCGGTAAATAGGACTAAAGGAGCTACTAATTTCAGAGACTTTCTTCAGAAACTAAGTAGAAGTAAGGGAGCACAATAGATCTTTCAAGTCTCAGTGAATGTCACCCTAAAAATACATACATACAAACATACATTTATTCCCTTGGAAATATTGAACTTAAAAGATTGGGATACACTAGATCCTGTGCTTCAAAATGTTGTTTCTTGTGCTTGGATAACGAATACCAAATATCAGAATATTATTTTGGAGAAATTTGCGAAACCATTTTAAATTTGAAGTTTTTATTGTGTAACTGGTATACGTTTAGGGAGCTTAGAGCCTCTGCACGACCGCGTTGAAAGTGTTTACTCAACTGTCAGATCCGGAAAATGTCTTGGAAATCATATTTCCCATACTCTTGTTGGAAGTAAAAAAAAAACGTGAACACTTATCCAATCTTTTCGACCTAAGTGCAGGGACCCATTCCATCAGTATTGAGGATGTGATGATTGATATTCAATAAATATGATTGCTCAGCTAAAATACTACTGAAAATCACGGTTATTTTCACACTGAAAAAAAATACACGTCGTAGAAAAAATAAAGAGCTCAATTTTATTTATTTATATTAAGATGTAGTGGTAATGATAAGCTCAATTTGAAACATTGTACCTAAAATCATTTAAAGGGTCAACTTATACTCTATTAAGATCTGCAAGTCAGATATTTCTAAGTGGTCACTATTACTATATTCAAGTTTATTTGTTACTTTTGACAGTTCAGCTGTCATATTTCGTAAACAATTCAACACATACAACATTCAACAATATGTCATTGATTATGATTTTGAGGTTAAATGTAAAATAACATTCAAATAATATAAGACTGCATAATACGTCACAAGTTATGACGTAACGGCAAAGGATGGCTGAACAAAGTTTACCTAGATTTTCAGTATTAACACTACTCGATTTTTTTTTGTGGATATTTAAAATCTAAGGTCTACAAAACGCAACCAATACATTTTGATGATGAAAATAGACTTTATTATTGGCTGAATGGAAAGCTGATATCAAAGACAAAACAAAATGATTGAAAATTGAGATTTACCAGAGATATGCCTTTACCTAATTAAGGGATATCTCCAGTAGGATGCCCCCCTCAAACTGAAAGTTGACGTGTTTTATCTTTTCTTTATAATTTTAAGGGTGGGTCTCTTCCAAATGAACACCGTGTATGTTGAATGACAGCACTGATTATACGAGGTATTCAAATAATTTTTTTTATATTATCAAAATGAGTAGTTTTAAAAGTATTAAAAGAAATAGATAAACATGTTTACGCGTCTGGAAATTTGTTTTTTTTTCACATTATTACATCTTTAGTAAACATATCGACTGATACCATCAAACCAAAATATCCACACATTACATAATAAATAACCCACCCTCGTTCTATACGTACATCAAAAGGTTCTTTCGACAAAAGCAATCTCACCTATTGAAAAATCACATCTATTTCAAACGCTGTCTTTACTTTTTATCGGAAATGAGATCTGACATTTGTTTACATGCACATAACACACCAAACATGGTATAGTTGTGACTAAAAAAATTTCTTGTACCAGTGCCGTACCAAAATTCGCAAAATACTATTAATACATTAAAAAGGAAAACTTTTATAATAAAGATCATCTAGGTTTTAAAAAACTTTTTGTTATGATGTACAGTTTATCCAAAAGAATCATTTAAACCATGCAAAACCCAAAAATTTATTGAAAATTGTCTCTTTTCCTGGGTTTCTTGATCTTGTACCCGTCTCTCCCTATTGTTGAATGCTCCTGTTTCAGCTTCCATGATCTTAGAATAGAGGAGCTCAGTCTAAGGTTAGTGTGGCCAACAAAAAGTGGTTTTTTATGACAAGAATGACAGTTAATATCTAGCCAGTGACTGAATAACTGAAATGAAATGGTGACATGCCAAGAGTTCCTAGAATTATTGGCCACGGATATGTTGAGTATTCAGCTAAAAAGTCATTTTAAATTTCAAGATATACGCTTCGGGGGGGTATTCATAATTTTAATAAAACAATGTAGATGTTTGCAATGATAAAAAACATGTAAAGTCTCATGTTTTGAATAGTAGACCTTAACTGTCATTCTTGTAAGAAAAAAAAAACACTTTTTGTTGATCACACTGTTGAAAAAATCACATAGAAACATCTTTGAAATCAAAAACAACTACTCCTAGATACTTCTTGATACCATGAAATTCTTGCCAATGTCAATTTTTGTTATTCACATATAATTTTGGTTTATCCTAATTTTTTTCTACTAGCGTGCGGAAAAGTCCACTTCTCCTAACTTTTCTTAGTGCTCCACTTATGAGTAAATAGTTGTTTGTACATCTAGTGCGTTGTACACAATATTTTTTCTACAACTACATTTATTAATGAAAGAAATTTAGTAATTTATATGATTTTCGGTTGAAAAATCCCAACCTACACCACTGTTTTGCACACTCTTCGAACCCACAATCACGTCTCATTACAGTAATTGACGAGAAAGATGGCGTGACTGTTTTGACAGAATAATAAATCGGATTGATCAGATTGTATTTCAATGATTTGAATCCGAACAATTTTTCTTTTGTATACTTTCGAACAGAAAGAAAGGGGTAGGTGTACTACCTACTACCTATTCTATTCATTTTTTATGATTTTCTTCTTTAAAAGATTAGATTTCTTTAGTCTTTGAAAAAAAAAGGAATTTTGGTTCATTATTTTATTTATACCAATTTACTTTTACCTAATTATTCCGTAAAAAAAGTACAGTACGACTATGCTTATTAAAATGGGTAAAAAAAATGTACCTATACATGTCCAACTACTTCTCATATATGTCCTTTTGGAATCCATTTTGTATGTATGCGAATTATGGGAACGTAATGAAGGTAAAGGATGTAGAGAATTGAAAAAAAAAACCACAATTTAGACCAATAATTTGACTTTCCGGTTATTTGTTTAAAGGATATTATTTAAAATAAGGTGAAACTAGTAGCTCCTTTAGTCCTATTTCCCGGAGGAATTTCAGGATATCTGCAGGCTCCAACTTAGGAAAATTTTCCTCTTCTATCCAGTAATCTCCCAGTTTCTGTGCTCTAGGATTCTGGAGTGCTGTGCAGTTGGAAAGTATGTGGATGGAGGTTTCTTCGTCCATGCCACAATATCTGAATTCTTCTTCCTCCAATAGTTTAAGTTTTTTCAGGTGCCCATTCAGGCGACAATGTCCCGTAAGGATCCCTGTTGAAACTCTTAGCATAGTTTTACTTTGACTTATGCATTCATTTGATCTCAACATGCTGTGGTCACCTAGAAGAATCTCTGATTGTCCAAGCCCTACTAGATCTTTCCAATGGTCAGATCTTCTCTTTCTTTCGGCTTCACCTATTTCTTCCAATATTACATTGGGGCTGATTCCGCAAAAGGGTTCTGGCACCCAGAAAGGTATTTTAGTCCCCCTCTTTGCTAGTTCATCTGCTATTTAATTTCCTTCTATTCCAGTGTGACCTGGAATCTATAGTAAAGTAACTATTTTGTTCTCTCCTAACTCACTGAGTTGGTCTAGAGCTTTTTCAGGTGCCTATATTTAAGCGACAATGACTATGACTTCATTTTTGATCTCAAATGGTTACACAGAAGAATCTTTGCCCTACCAGATCTTCTATTTTCTTCGGCATACTTATTTCTTGCAATACTACATTAGAGTTGAAACTTCAGAAAGATTCCAGCCCCCAAAAAGGATATTTCAGTCATCCCCTTAATTGCCAAATGTCAGAAAATATTACAAGAAGTATAATACTCATATTGATATTGTAGAAAAATAAGTGAATCATATGGTGTTGATATTAAAAGCGTTATAGGTAAATATACAAAAAAATCATCAAATAATACATTTATCAACACTGAATAATTATGGATATAAAGAAACGAATGGGCATAGACTTTTATGAATTTCTAAAGGCAGGAGGGTTGATTACAGTTAGCGATAACGACTTCAATGACGTCATACGTGAAGTTGGTGACAGGAGAGAAAAAAAAACTATAATAAAATAGTAGGCGTTACCCTTTTTATTTATTAAAACACCCCACTCCCTAAGTAAGAAATTAAGTAAGAAATTTCCTTTCTATTCTGATACAGAGTTCACGTTCAGTTTGCGGGTAACGCAATATTAGTATCAGAAAGAACCGAATGGGTCATTTTAGTAACTTTTTCAAAAATTAAAAGAAAAACCTGAAATTGGAAGACAGAAAACAAAAAGAGGAAAAACATTGACATATAATCATCAAAACACAAGAATGTTAAATGTTAGGTTAGAAATCTCCACTTTGAGGATAAGTGGAGAATAAGCGAGCGATTTTCTAAGCTTAGCTAGGTGCAGCTTAAAATAACAAGCTGTTCATGGTGCAAAACAAACCTTTCTTAAAGCGCCACTTAACTTTAAGTCGACTTAAATATCAATTGGTGCAAACGGCCATTATTGATATACAATTTGCGTAACCTTTTCGGCAAAAAAATTCGATTGGGTAACCGTTTCTTCTGTAGCAAAAAACCCGCTACAACGGAAAACGAAATATGCCTGCCTTCTGCTTTTTGAAAAATGACGATGAATGATTTGAAAGCAGTTGTATATTTTTATACTCGACAACAGCATCAGTCGTTAAATATAGCAGTAATTAAAAAATTTTAATGAGGAAAAGGCAACGATGCACAGCCTATTTCCTATTTTGTTTAATACAAAGAGAGACTTTTTCTGATTTTTCTTTCTCCGCTTTTTTTTATCCTCAAAATTGGAATTCTACTTTTCGTAATGAAAGGTTTCTGATTGTTAACGGTCTCACTACAAATAAATAGAGGACTTTTATATGCGATCTTATTGGAAGAAAGAAGAACATACACAATATCCTGGAAAAGTTAATGTTTGATCCATTTTTCATCGATAACAGCTTGAATGAAGATGAATATTTAAAACTGCTTCAAAATAATGTCGTGCCAATTTTGAGAAACATATCTTAATTAAGAAAACCCACAAATTTCTGCTTCAAGGTTTCAAATGATTGCCTAACTCAAAGTAAAACTGCGCTAAGAGTTTTTACAGGGATCCTAACGGGACATTGTCGCCTGAATGGGTACCTGAAAAAGCTCAAAATACTGGAGGAAGAAGGATGAAGAAGCCTCTATCCACATACTCTTCAACTGCACAGCACTCCAGTATCCTAGAGCACAGCACCTGGGAGATTACTGGATAGAAAAGTAACATTTACCTAAGTGGAAGCCACCAGGAAATAGGACTAAAGGAGCTAGTAGTTTCTGAGACTCTCCTCAGAAACTAAGTAGAAGTAAGGAGGCACAAAAGATCTTTTAGGTCTTGGTGAATGTTACCTCAAAAATACATACATACAAGCTAGAGCACCACTTGGTGAATAGGAAGGTAGGTGTAATGTTCTATATAGGACTCTGAATTGCTGTGCAGTTCTTCAGTATTTGGATGGATGTTTATTCTTAAATTCCACATTATCTCCATTCTAATTGCTCCACTAGATTGAGTTTTCTGAGGTATATCCATTAGGGTGGATTCCCTATTAACTCATGTTCAGTTGAATATGTGACGCGTCCATATTTTTTTTTCACTATTGACTGAACAAAAATTACCCCTCGAGGGGGCAAACCGGTCCCTATTTCGAATCCGTTTATTGGTTGAGTAAAATTTCATGACAGCCTGCCTCGATTTTTGGCATGTTATTCAATAATGCATAATTGATGGGGTGAATAAATTGAAAAATCGAAATTCGGGGGTCTCCCCTTCGAACTTTATATGTAATTTTATTTGGTAACGTGTGTGTGTGTGTGTGTGACGACTGGTTGATGGGAAATTGGTTACAGTATTAGTAATTTCATCGATTGTAGATAAGTGTATAAGGTAGATACAGTCAGGCACAAAATAATTGGAATTTAACAAAAAATATCATGATATTTGTGAACCAGGAGTCCTTGACGTATGTAGGTAGGCTTCATTATTTCAAGCAAGACTTTCAAGCTCGCAACGAAAGTCTTGGCAACAAGCTCTCAGTGAACATCTTGGCACAAGCTCGCTTGAAACGTCTTGGCAACAAGCTCTAAGCGAACATCTTGGCACAAGCACGCTTGAAACGTTATGGCAACAAGCTCGCAAGAAACGTCTTGGCAACAAGCTCGCAGTGAAAGTCTTGGCAACAAGCTCGCAAGAAACGTCTTGGAAACTAGCTCGCTTGAAATCTCTTGGCAACAAGCTCTCAGCGAACATCTAGGCACAAGCTCGCTTGAAACGTCTTGGCAACAAGCTCTCAGCGAACATCTTGGCACAAGCTCGCTTGAAACGTTTTGGCACCAAACTCGCTTGAAACGTTTTGGCAACAGGCTCGCAGGAAACGTCTTGGCAACAAGCTCGCAGTGAAAGTCTTGGCAACAATCTCACAGCGAACATCTTGGCACAAGCTCACAGTGAACTTGGCAACAATCTCGCAGCAAACTTTTTGGCAACAAGCTCGCAACGAACATCTTGGTACAAGCTCGCAGCGAACGTTTTGGCAACAAGCTCGCAGGAAACGTCTTGGCAACAAGCTCGCAGCGAACATATTGGCAACTAGCTCGCAGCGAACGTCTTGGCAACAAGCTCGCAGGAAACGTCTTGGAAACTAGCTCGCAGCGAAAGTCTTGGCAATAAGCTCACAGCGAACATATTGGCAACTAGCTCGCAGCGAACGTCTTGGCAACAAACTAACCGTGGACGTCTTGGCAACAAGCTCGCAGGGAACGTCTTGTGAGCATGCTAATCTGACAGAAATTTTATTCCAGACTTTCATATAATTAATTTATCAAACAAAATTTGAAGTGAATGTAGCGTTTCCCAGGCTAGAGAATCTCTGTGGTCTTTTAAATTGTTTCTTATCACTCAAAGGGAATTTTCTGTCATCCCTGGTAAATTATTCAACTATTTATCATGTTTGATCGTTTGTTGGTGGTAAGAGTCCCTTTTTTTTCTTAACAATCCTTCAATGCTCAAAGCAAGTACAAACCATTAAGGTCTAATCTCTACTTGCACAATTTGAATGAGGCCTAAACGCTTGTCTTGACTTGAGGACCTTCTCTGAAAAAGTAATCATGGAAAATGTTAAAAAAAAAGCGTAATGAAGAATTTTTCCCCAAAGAGATGCATAATCAGACCAGTATTATACCGTAAGTTTTTTGTATTTCGGGAAAATAGTGGATATTTATTGTAATATGGAAAAAACGAATAAGTTGTGGCAAAAGGGAATTTTTTATTTGACCTAAAAAGGTATTAAATATAAATGGAGTGAACTGTAAATAAAAAAGAATATTGTTTTGTCTATAACATGTAAACAAAACAGCATTCATAAGCTACCTAGTATTTTGATAACACCCTATATTATTCGATGCATTATTATTATTTTTTCACAAACCATGGTCTGTCAATTTTCGCCGTGAGGCGTATTTTAAAATGGTGTTGTTAAAGTAGGGTCGTTTATTGTTCGCTACAAAAAATTACCATCTGATAAAAAGCAATGACTTATTTTCGACATCCAATGGCGATAATTACGAATTACCATATTTAATATTTAATAGAGTTGAACTGAATGAACCAGTGGTGTGTATTTTAGTGACTCAAATGAACAGTAAAATACGTCTGGTTTAATCTTATGTTTCTATAATAAAAATAGATACCTATTTGTGGATTAGATTAGGTTTGGCGACAAAAAGCTGTTCCACAGGATATAAAGTTTCTCTCCTTGATACAAACCTGACGAAAAAATATCATTTAAACCATGCAAAACCCAAAAATTCTACCAAAATACAAAATGTTGAATGATGTTTACAAAACCTTGACGTCACTCGCTTCTTATCCAAGTTAGAGCGAAGATGGCAGATGTATCCTATAGAATTTCTCAGTAATTATTCAAAGGAAAGACCTTCGATTCAAACTGAGCTCGCAAAAACATCTATTCGCCACAAACCATAAAAATGAACTTTGTTTTTTTTAAAAGATGCTCTAAAAAGTCATATGACGCTCTAAAACCTTAACTATAAATCTGCAGACAAACACTTTCCTAGATAACTGAACCATTTAGAGTGTGGGAAGCAGCAAATGGTAAACTATCCTAAAATCTATCAGTTAGTGGTGGTGTACCACAAGGCTCAGTTTTATGTCCAGTTATTTTTTTATTATTCATTAACGATGTCAACAACTAATCCAACCTGGGACAGTTCAGATATGCTTTACATTTTACCACAAGCAAAGACTTCTTTATTATAAAGTCTGGAGTATTGTTTTCTCTTTTTTTTTACTTTACAACCTCTTGAACTAAACAACTTAGTTGTTTCTATGTACTTATTCACTCAGTTTGAATTTCACTTTAATTTTGATATCTTTTCCTTGAGCTTGTCTCTTCCTATTGTTAAGTGCTCCTGTTTCAGCTTCCATGATCTTTGAATAAAGGAGCTCAGTTTATTCAAGGTCAGTGTGGCCAACAAAAAGTGTGTTCTTCTGACAAGATTGACAGTTAAGGTCTACCATTTAAAAGATAAAGATTTTTGCATGATTTTTAACATTGCGAACATCTATATTGCTTTATTAAAATAATGAATACAACCCCGAAGCTTATATCTTGAAATTTAAAATGACTTTTTAGCCGAATACTCAACATATCGGTGACTAATAATTCTAAGAACTCTTGGCATCATTTCTCTCATTTAGTCACTAGTTGTGTCACTTTCTGTCACTGTACAGTCAAATATTTATTTTCCTGTTTAGTTTCCTTTAAAAAGTTGAATGGATCTGTCTATGGAACAACCTCTGCTTACAATTTCTTTGTACAACTCCAAAATGGCGGTAATTTAAGCGGTAACAGGGGATTATTTCTTTTAGGTTCGTTAGACTCCACCATGATAATTTCTCTATGCTAAATTTGAGATCTAAGATTAAACCGTTTAAATTATAATGACATTTCGCTGACTGTCGTCGGTTTTTGTAATTGACTTTTAGGAAACAATTATTAATCAAGTTGTGAGATTGAATTAGGTACCCATCCTATTTTCATTTTCACAACGATTTTGCATTCTTTCATCTTATTATTGAATAGTGCTTAGAGGGAAATTCGTTAAATGTCTTTTGAAATTGCTGTTCTTCAAATTTAATAAAATCATCCCCTTTTTGGGTTTAAAATCATTCCAAAAAGCAGGCAAAGGATTTATATTTGCCTGATTTGTATCCAGGACATTTTGCACAGCACACAGTTTGTAAATGGAACCAAAAATGACTCAATACTGTGAGCCAGTGGACGAATTGAAATAGAAGGAAGTTTTGGGGACTGAATCCTCCTAATGAATGTCCAAACCAGAGTAGGACTGAACCAAGACTTTTGACATATGTCTTAACAGGTCGCTTCTGCCAGAATGGACACCTCAAGAAGCTCAAATTTATTGAACAAGAAGAATGTACAAGTGATTCAGTACCTGAATGGTACTTACTTCGACTGAAGCGTGCAGATGCCCTAAAATACTTCTAGTGCTAAAGGAAGCACTAAAGCCAACTACAGTAAACAAGGGCCACGCGTGATCTATTCTAAATCGGTTGGGGGGATAGAATAAGCCACTGCTCAACCTTATCCACTTCCCTAGGTCGTTCAATATGCACGTGATTTCATTTTCGTGCAGTTTTTCTTGTGAACTGAGCTAAGTAGAAGAAAAGACAAACAATGTAGATTTTAGATTAATTCTTTTTGCTTGCTTGCTTTTACTTTCTCTATATTTAACAAACAAATCTAAAATTAAAACTGGATTTTCTGGATAAACTTAACAGCTTTTCCAGTGAATCGGAGAAACTCAGTTTTCCCCATTTAATCAATAAAAAAAAATTGTCAGAGAAGCCATTACTGAGTGACTATGGTGGACGTGAATACAAACCGCGTAAGTGCCCTTTGCAAAACTCCCCGGCTATTTTTTAGGGACGATGATGACTTCCAGTAATGGTAGTTGAGAGTCGGTCGGGACCGTCCCTTCATGTATAGTTTCGCAAGAGAGGCGGGATTCACTACAACAGCAATTTGATTCCCTGCTCTCCTCGCACCCTCTTCCTTTCTCATAGAGATGTGGATAAAAAATTGAGCCGTTTGCAATCCCTTAGAGATGGAAGCGATCAATATTGATAATTTTTTCGAGTATGGATCCAACACCTGACCTATATTGAATTGAGCCTAGGTAATTTCGAAACGAGACGAGAATATTTGCCTAGACTATTACTGGTGGGCTTCAGCGATTCTGTCCAAGCAAATCTCGCTCGCCCTAGTCTCGTTTTCAACTCCGTCTAGTCTCGTATCCATTTGTTTCGACTCGTTTCGATATAGTTTCGTCTTGTCTCGAAACCAGTGATGAGACTTTCGAATTGCACTATATGAAGTCTCAATATTGCCTATATATTCAAACATGTCATCTCGTTTTTTCGAGAATAAATTTAAATGAGACGAGAAAATGGAATAGTCACTTATTGGCCCATTACTAATGGTGGAGGCTTCAACGAATCTATCTAAGTGAACCATATACCAAAAAATGATACTTAATGAACCATATAACGTGAAACTTTCGAAAATCTCGCTCGCCTTGGTTTCGTTTTTAACTCAGTTTCGTCTCGTATCCATTTGTTTGGACTCGTTTTGGTATAGTTACGTTTTGTCTCGAAACCAGTGATGAGACTTTCGAATTGCACTATATGAAGTCTCAATATTGCCTATATATTCAAACATGTCATCTCGTTTTTTCGAGAATAAATTTAAATGAGACGAGAAAATGGAATAGTCACTTATTGGCCCATTACTAATGGTGGAGGCTTCAACGAATCTATCTAAGTGAACCATATACCAAAAAATGATACTTAATGAACCATATAACGTGAAACTTTCGAAAATCTCGCTCGCCTTGGTTTCGTTTTTAACTCAGTTTCGTCTCGTATCCATTTGTTTGGACTCGTTTTGGTATAGTTACGTTTTGTCTCGAAACCAGTGATGAGACTTTCGAATTGCACTATATGAAGTCTCAATATTGCCTATATATTCAAACATGTCATCTCGTTTTTTCGAGAATAAATTTAAATGAGACGAGAAAATGGAATAGTCACTTATTGGCCCATTACTAATGGTGGAGGCTTCAACGAATCTATCTAAGTGAACCATATACCAAAAAATGATACTTAATGAACCATATAACGTGAAACTTTCGAAAATCTCGCTCGCCTTGGTTTCGTTTTTAACTCAGTTTCGTCTCGTATCCATTTGTTTGGACTCGTTTTGGTATAGTTACGTTTTGTCTCGAAACCAGTGATGAGACTTTCGAATTGCACTATATGAAGTCTCAATATTGCCTATATATTCAAACATGTCATCTCGTTTTTTCGAGAATAAATTTAAATGAGACGAGAAAATGGAATAGTCACTTATTGGCCCATTACTAATGGTGGAGGCTTCAACGAATCTATCTAAGTGAACCATATACCAAAAAATGATACTTAATGAACCATATAACGTGAAACTTTCGAAAATCTCGCTCGCCTTGGTTTCGTTTTTAACTCAGTTTCGTCTCGTATCCATTTGTTTGGACTCGTTTTGGTATAGTTACGTTTTGTCTCGAAACCAGTGATGAGACTTTCGAATTGCACTATATGAAGTCTCAATATTGCCTATATATTCAAACATGTCATCTCGTTTTTTCGAGAATAAATTTAAATGAGACGAGAAAATGGAATAGTCACTTATTGGCCCATTACTAATGGTGGAGGCTTCAACGAATCTATCTAAGTGAACCATATACCAAAAAATGATACTTAATGAACCATATAACGTGAAACTTTCGAAAATCTCGCTCGCCTTGGTTTCGTTTTTAACTCAGTTTCGTCTCGTATCCATTTGTTTGGACTCGTTTTGGTATAGTTACGTTTTGTCTCGAAACCAGTGATGAGACTTTCGAATTGCACTATATGAAGTCTCAATATTGCCTATATATTCAAACATGTCATCTCGTTTTTTCGAGAATAAATTTAAATGAGACGAGAAAATGGAATAGTCACTTATTGGCCCATTACTAATGGTGGAGGCTTCAACGAATCTATCTAAGTGAACCATATACCAAAAAATGATACTTAATGAACCATATAACGTGAAACTTTCGAAAATCTCGCTCGCCTTGGTTTCGTTTTTAACTCAGTTTCGTCTCGTATCCATTTGTTTGGACTCGTTTTGGTATAGTTACGTTTTGTCTCGAAACCAGTGATGAGACTTTCGAATTGCACTATATGAAGTCTCAATATTGCCTATATATTCAAACATGTCATCTCGTTTTTTCGAGAATAAATTTAAATGAGACGAGAAAATGGAATAGTCACTTATTGGCCCATTACTAATGGTGGAGGCTTCAACGAATCGTATCTAAGTGAACCATATGCCAAAAAATGATACTTAATGAACCATATAACGTGAAACTTTCGAAAATCTCGCTCGCCTTGGTTTCGTTTTTAACTCAGTTTCGTCTCGTATCCATTTGTTTGGACTCGTTTTGGTATAGTTACGTTTTGTCTCGAAACCAGTGATGAGACTTTCGAATTGCACTATATGAAGTCTCAATATTGCCTATATATTCAAACATGTCATCTCGTTTTTTCGAGAATAAATTTAAATGAGACGAGAAAATGGAATAGTCACTTATTGGCCCATTACTAATGGTGGAGGCTTCAACGAATCTATCTAAGTGAACCATATGCCAAAAAATGATACTTAATGAACCATATAACGTGAAACTTTCGAAAATCTCGCTCGCATTGGTCTCGTTTTTAACTCAGTCTCGTCTCGTATCCATTTGTTTCGTCTTGTCTCGAAACCAGTGTGAGACTCTCGAATTGCACTAAATGAAGTCTCGATATTGCCTATATATTCAAACATGTCATCTCGTTTTTATGAGAATAATTTTAGATGAGACGAGAAAATGGGATAATCAAATAATGGAGGCTTCAGCAAGTGTCCAAGTAAACCACATGCCAAAAAGTGATGTGTAGTGAACCATATAATACGAGACTTTGGAAAATCTCGCATTGGTCTCGTATTTGACGCGGTCTCGTCTGAAATTATTTACTTTTATTGTTTATAATATAATATTTCCGTCCGAAATTTTTATTCCGATACGTTCCTTAGGAACAGCTATTCTCGTTTCATCCCATCTCGTTTATTAAAAAACTTTTACAGCGCATACAAAGTCCTCCAGTTATATTTACATATTTTTACATCTCAAAGGGCACGAAATTCGCTTGGCTGCTACCGTATCTTTATGGTGATGGAAACCGGAACTTTTTTTTGAATATTCATTCATTTGAGTGAGAGAGTGATAAAAAACGTTGATGGGGTGGGATAATTTTTTAGAAAAGAGAAAGACGCGAACAGCAATGGCTGAAAGTACAGTCAGTGGCAAGATTAAATCTTTGATTGAGATAGATATTGCGAAACTTCGTTAAGTTAATTGAGTGAGTAAGAGAGTTTGTTAATTGTCGGTATAAAAATTATTATTGGAATGGAAATGGATTTTTAATAAAAAGTAGGTATTGGTATTTTTTGAAATTTAGTAATAGAGGAATTCAGTCTAAGGTCAGTGAGGCCAACAAAAAGTGGTTTTTTCTGACAAGAATGACAGTTAAGGTCTACTGTTCAAAACATAAGATTTTGCATGTTTTTTATCATTACGAACATCTATTTTGCTTTATTAAAATAATGAATACACCCCGAAGTGTATATCTTGAAATTTAAAATAACTTTTTAGCTATATACTCGGCATAAGTATAAGTGGCCAATAATTCTAGGAACGTTTGGCATGTCAATATTTCATTTCTGTTATTCAGTCACTAGCTCTGTCAAATGTCAGTGAAAAAAGTAATTAGAATAATAGAGATACAGCTAATTAGAAATGCTACAAAAATATAATTGAAAATGGACACTCGATTAAACTAATATCCACAAAAATAAATATAACTGACATTTACGTCACTTTTCTCCTCCCATTTTTCACGCCACTGGCATTTGTAGCTATTTTTAATTAATTTTGTATGCCTCAATGTTTTTCACGTAAAAAACACATAACCTTTAAATATATCAAAAAATGTGTAGTTTTCAAGATAGGTATTTAATGTTTTCATGAAGTCTACAACCTAATTTTTAAAAAATGAAATAAAAAAAATATTTCTTTCGTATTTTTTTTAATAACCTTCAAACTACTAATGGTTAAAATATGTATCAGAAATATAATTTGTATAGCAGAAACATTGTGAGAAGACTCTCAAAAATATTTGTCCAAACTTGTGCTTTTATTATTGAAAATTATGTTGCAAACGTCATGAAAACATTACCTAAGTATCTTGAAAACTGCAAATTCTTTGATATGTAAAGGTTATGTGTTTTTTACGTGAAAAACATAGAGGAATACAAAATTAATTGAAAATAGCCACAAATGCCAGTGGCGTGAAAAATGGGAGGAGAAAAGTGATATATTTTTCCAAATGTACACCACTGCCGTTTTACATTTAAAAACAACCTGCCAAATATCAAATCAATTTATTCATCCATTTTAAATAAAATCTATTAACTTTGGTCCTTTCCTTGTGATTTGACCTTTCACATAGTCTTGAAGAAGTTAATCATTCTTGATAACGGCAAAACACAAAAAATATTGTGGTTCAAGTTACCAATAAATTAATGGAAAAAAAACTATATAAAGACAGTAAGGAAAATATTTAGAAAAGTTAATATAAACTTCTTTATTACCTAGAGGATTTCTAATTTAAATTGTGTATTTTTTGCAGAATAATTCTGATTTTTTAAAGACAAAAACTAATGTGCTTGAACAGAATTAGACCAAAAACTTTCAATCTACTTATATATTTTTTCTAAATCCTTTTTTTCAAAGAAAAAGTATATGCTTACCGTCGGCAAACGCTGTGGACAGTGTCCACAACAAGAACTATAGTCCATTTCAAGATATTCCGTTTTAGTTTCTAGAACTTAATTTTTATACATGTTGATTATAATTATTTCAGGATATGAGCTATTGGGGTGCTGAAATTATAGTGGGACTTTCAGTAAATCCACCCCAAAAAAATTTTGCGTACATTTATAGATACCACATACGTATGGGGTTCTCGAAAAAATACATCGAAATTTGTACAAAATTTGATCTCTCCTATCCAAAAACCCCCAACCTCAAATTTTTGTGTATAAACGTCAAAAAGTGTTGAAGCCATTGTAAAGAAAACAAAAATTTCAATATCATGTTCAACACCCTGTATCTCTATTGATAATATCAACATATTATTAAGGCTAGTTGGTTTAAATCGCAATATTTTGAAAATTGTACTTTACTTCTTATGTACAATTACTTTAACCACCCTGTATAAAGAACCACCCTGTATAAATATAGTGCGCATTTTCAAATTTTCTATTAATACTAATACCAGAAAAACCGTTGTTTTGTTTAAGAAAAAAATAATGTACCACTCATTCAAAAATTTAGTTGTTGGCATTCATAATGACGTACTTACGGAAGTTAAGCTTTTTGGGTAGTGAGAATAAAAAAGAAATCAACTGGAAGTATGCACGCTCACGCTCACTCCTTTATGAGGATTTAATTTTTCACTAATGTAAAATCTCATAGCCTTTAATCGCTTTTCGAAAAATCTTCAATGTTCGTTATACCTCTAACTGCGAAATAATGGGGGGTTTTTAAATTAATTATTTCTCATAGATTTCTGATTCCTCTACAGGGTGGAACAAAGTGGCAGGTCATAAATCATACCACATATTCTGGGGCTAAAAATAACTCGATCCAACTCAAGTTACCCTAGTACAAATGTACATGCGGAAAAAGTTACAACCTTTCGAAGTTACCGAATGAAAATTGATTTTTTCAAATATTTCGACAGTTGTTTGACATAAATATTATAATGAAAGTTGACAAGTGGCTTTCTTATGATAAGAGCATCTTAATAAAAAAAATTGAGGAATTATTATGGGAGTTAAGATCCCTTAAACCCCCCCCAAAATATTTGTGTACGTTACAATTTAATGCTTATTGTGGCACCATTATTCAAACACATTATTTTTGAAACTTTTTTACCCCCTAGTACTTTTTACAATTATCAATTTTTATCGAGATTATGATTCAAAAATTTCGAGTTACAAAAATTAAATTCAATGAATTTTCAAGTTTCTCGAGGGTCCCATACTTTTTATTGAATTTTATTTATTTACAAATGTGTAGTTTTTATTAGATGTTCGAAATGGCCCCCATTTTCTTGAATACACAGTCGGCACTGTTTTACTAACAAAAACCTAATATTCTGGAAAAGTAATGGCAAAGATTACAATGGCTTCTGACGATATCTTATTGCAGCCAGGCTGTAACTTTTTTCGCATGCACATTTGTACTAGGGCAACTTGGGTTGGATCGAGTTATTTTTAGCCCCAGAATATGTGCTATGATTTATGACCTGCCTTTTTGTTACACCCTGTATATTAAATTCAAGGTTAGATGCATGTCAAAATAGCAAATAAAATACCCAGCATTGGAGCAAACTTACGTAAAATGATATAATTATTACGAATATTTAAATTTTTATAAATACGATATCATTATCGAAAAATTATTGCAGTATAAATAGTTTGAGAGCTACAGCGGTACACCCGGTATATCAAATAACGTAGGTAGGTTATTTTTCTAAGTACACATTATAATAATTATGAAAAAAATCTACATTCTTATACATACATACACTCAGCGAAATTTGCATTTTCAAGGTATATATACGTGTTTTGTTAATAATCATGCTTACACCACATTTTTTAGTTTCCAAGTTCTAGATAACAAAGGGATTCCTTTATGGTTTCGAATATGAATGGGAGTTTAAAAAAAAATCTCCCTTCCAAAGTGATGATTACATGAAAATAGGGAAGGCAGTAAATTGCTCTTGTGCCACAAGTTCTTAGTGATATCTCGAATACAATAATAGTACGTTTATACTATAATGGTGAGAAATGCATTATTTTGGCAGAGGTGTAATTTGAAGTATGAGGTTGTGAGGTTGAAGCCCGAGGGCTCGGACGTTATAAAACGTCAGCTTTTGATATTCGAAAAGTTAGATTTGTTTCGGTACATTTACTGTGGTCCCTAGGCCTCATACCTTGTAAAGACGGCCCTGAGTGGGACAGTAGAAAAATACGTAAGGTGCGTCTGCATCCTAATTTTGAATGTAGAAATTTCCACTTTCCAAATATCAAATATTGGGTCAAAAATAGATTACTAGGGAAAATTTACCATCACCCTTCTTCTTAAAAAATCTATATATGCGGAAACTACAAGTCGGTATTTATGAATCTCAGAACAAGGATGAAAAGCAGTAAACAGCAGCCACACCAGACAACATGAGTCGTCGGTAACGGTCGAGGAGAGAGAGAAAGAGTGAGACTGTTCTGTGTGCTACTAATGGGGATTTACAAATAGAGATAATTAGAGCTGCAGTAGCGTATCTCAAACGGCTCTTCTTATTCCAAATTGTGGCTCACACAACGATGTGATTAACTAACGATCTTTAAATTTAATTGGATAACATTTCTCTGCTAGACCGGGACATGTATTTTCCAGACATGTACCGTGTACTTAAAGATATTTTATTTCATAAAAGTATAAAAAATCTATAGATAGATATCGCAGAATAATAATTATTTTTCCTACAACCACTATGCAAAACACGCTTTTCTACACACATTTTTATACGCAAAGCAGGCCTTTTCTCAATACTTTTGATAACCGTTGTAAAAGTAATGCGAAAAGTACGCGATATGGCACTTTTCCGCACCGAAATGTCAAACAAAGCTACCTATGACCTGTCAACTTTTTTTGACAATTCATCTTAATTGAATTTCTAATTGGTATAAAATTTTTAAATTGAAACTAAAAGTAAGTAAACTATCTATTTCATTATTTATTTTAATTTATTAATTATTAAAACATTAACCTATTAAGCATTATTTTAGTAATCATGAACCAAGATGGAAATAATTTATCTTTTGAGTTGTCCAATTCGGACATTGAAAATACTCTAGTTAATGTATTTCTTTCATTAATAAATGTGGTTGTAGAAAAAATATTGTGTACAACTTGTACGCAAATCACTTTTCCCACTCGATAGATTTGCGGTGCCACAAACTTCTGCGCTCGTGGGAAAAGTGACGCTCTGCGCACTAGTTGTACAAACTACTATTAACGCATTATAAGTTTTGAAAACTATTTTTCAAAAATAGTTACCGTTTAACTAAGAAGAAACAACTACTTCCCGGGCTATAGGCACCGACGGATATTGAATTACACTTTAAAATGTCAAACGGGGTTGGTATATGTACAAGATATTTTATATATTATGGAATAAAACAATTTTTAACTTGTTAAAATCTACATTATATTAAACTTAGAGTTGTGACGCGTTTCGCTAACACAGTAGCTTTTTAAAACGAATGGAGGTATAATGAGAACTCTTCAATTTATACAGTGCCTTTATACTAAATTTTACGGATATCATCAATAAAATTATTATCTATTTACTAGGAAATAAAATAAAAAAGGAAAAAAATGTGTTCAAATATGGTATTAACTAAAGTATTTAACAATTTTACCTGGTAACTCATTCACAACAATCCTACAGGAACCTTTCTAGGTAAAAAGGTTTAATAAGGGAGAATTGTTGATATCTATTTGGTCGTTAAAAAGATTATCTGAATAATTGTTTTTATTTATCTCAAGGGCTTCTAAAAGATTTAATTTGAAGAATTTAGGTTCAAAATTTGAATCAAAAGAGTGTTGGTTTGCTAATAAATGATTTGAGTAGTTGGAATCTGATTTTTGGTTGTCATAGCTACGTTTGTGTTCTGAAATTCTAGTTTTAAAATTCCTAAAAGTTCTACCTAGGTATATAAATTTTGTTACAGTTGTCATTACCACATTTTAATTTATAAACTCCTGATTTATTTAGTTTTGAAGATTTGGATTTGTTGTTTTTAATGAATTTGGATAAATTGTTATCGGGTTTGAAGCAAATATTCAAGTCTAAAGTTTCTAAAAATTATTTGATTTTTAAGGATGGTATTCCAAAGTATGTTATAAGCTTCTAAATTGGTTATATTGGTTTTTATCAGAAGAAAATACTTGTTTTAGAGTATGTTTTCGTATCTTTCTATTTATGATATTATCAATTAAATTTGGATCGTAATTATTATTAACAGCTATGTGTTTTCTTATATTTAGTTCTTTGTTGTAATTGTCAATATTCAATGTACTATTAAAAGCTGCTAATTTATGACTGACTAAGTGAACTATTATAAATTGTAATGTCTGTATGTGATGGTTTGTGAAATATAGAAAAATCATGTCTATTATTTATATTTGAAATTGTAAGGTCTAAAAAGTTTATAGACTTATTTTGTTCAATTTCTACTGTAAATTTGATATTTTTATGTATTTTATAATGTAAGTAATGAAGTTATCTAATTGTCTCGTAGTACCAGTGAAGCAAGCTAAAATGTCATCTACATATCGATGCCAGTAAACAAATTTTTTACTAAGAAGGTGTTTATGTATTATCTTTTCTATATTATCCATGAATAGTTCTTATAATAGGGGACTGAGAGGGTTGCCCATAATCAAACCCTCTTTACTGCTATAAACCTCTCCGTTGAAACTATTCTAGGCAACAAAATATTAGAACTATTTTTTCAGATAAAATATTACAAATCTAATAATTTTATTCTTGTTCGCCAAAAAAACAAAACTAATACTTTGTGTATAAAATTCTTTATCAATGATAATCACAAGTTTAAACAATAAATCCAAACGCCCATTGTAGAACTCTCGAAATATAAACACAATAAAATTCCCGAGCTCACAAAAGTGTCAAAATTCTGATGTGGGCCACCTTTTCACCGATATAAATTCCCATTTAAATTAGCCACACTTGTTTCAGGTACTATCAGAGGTACAATCAAGAGGTTCCATCATCGAGGCCTGCCGCAGATGTGCTTATACGGCTGACAGCTCCAGAGTAAAAGTAAGTATATATAATAATGGGACAATCATAATAGACGAAATTACTGTATACAGTATTTTCTTTTCGATACAAATTGTAGTGTAAATGTCTTGATGAAGACGTTTTTGTTCCGATATGTCAGTGAAGCAGGTGATTTGTCTAGTTTTGATGTGGTCAATATTTGACAAATGAATTGGGAGATTCGAAAATTAGATTGTTTAATTTATCTGATGGTATTTTAATGGTTTTTAATAAAATGCAGGCTAGAACTATACATACCGAGAAAAAGATTTATTTGTGACAATTAAAATCTTATTATGTCAAATAAATATGATTTTCCATATGGCCTAACTAATATTTCATTTGTAGTTAAGAAAGGATTTGTTCCAAGTTCGGAAAGTAATATTGCTGATGAATAAAAACATATTCATTGTCAATAATAAAATGAATTATCTATTGAAAATTATATTTATTCTTGTAAAAATGTATCATATTTGTTTTGAACATGATTTATTAAGGTAAAATGACAAAATAGTTATATTAATCTTCGGAAGCATTTATATTGAATAAAGCAGTTTTCCAATAACAAATACTCATTTTTGCAGGATAACTGTATTGTTTTATCATAAAAAAAATCATTTTATAGCAGAATAACATTTCTTCATCATGAAAAATAGTGTATTATCTCGTTGAAATATATTTCTTCACTATGAAAAAATATATTGTTTGAGTTACCGATATGTTTTTTATTTGTAAAAAATGTATCGTCAGAGCAAACTATATTTTTTTGCTGGAAACAAATGTTTCTCCTTTGAGAAAACTATTGATGTTCACTAAAATTAAACATATTCATCATAACCGAACCATAATTTTGATAAACAATATATTGCCTTGCGTTGAAAAAGTATATTTCACTAAAAACCAAATTATTTATGATGTATTTATTTATAAATATATCAAAAGTAACTTGTAACTTCCATTCGGTTCTCTATTTATGCATAAAACTGTTTAGTATGAAAGCAGGATAGAAATAAAAAACTTGCTGCTGAATATTTTGATCTATTAAATTGAAAACTTTACATTTTTAAAATAGGAACTGTACATTTATAAAATAGAAACCATACGTTTTTAAAATTAAACATACCTACATAGTACATGATCTAAAACATAACCAACAACGGTATCCACAAGACAGCGTTGTCCAGCCTTAAGTGTGTTCATTGATGCTTTTCCCATAGTAGTATTTTGGAGTAGATTTGACAGGTATAATTGAGAAATGTGTATGTTTGACGTACATTTTGCTTGCTTTCCATTCCTACATGATTCCTACCTACTTGAATACAATTAACATCAATTTCGTTACCTTCAAAGAGATCTCACAATTCTTGTAATCGCCATATATGAGTTTAACAATTCATTCATTTCTATTATTAAAGTCATTTTTGTCCAGAACACTTTAACCACAAACTTAACAAAAACAAAATAATCATTGAAATTGCACAAACTCATCTAATTCCACTGACTCACTCCAAACGATCGGTACGATTGATTCTGAATAATAGGGCAGGGTGGGGTGAGAGTTATTTGTATTAATTGCCACATAATTTGTGGGCTAATAAGATTTCTTACAGGTGAAGAAATATGTGATTCGGAGTAAGTAAGTTTTTTTCTCGTAACAATAAATGTACAATTATACTCAAATACTTATTTTTTCGGTATAAAGTAGATCTTATTTCAGGCTAATAATCTATAGGCTTATTAAAAAAATGTAGATTTCTGTCAAAACTTTGGAATGATTTACTATGAATATTTAATTTGTTGTTCCAAAGTGATGAAATATTATTCAAGATGTTATATTTTTTTCCGGGTAATGAAAACAATTTTTACCCAAATAGCATCGTTATATTTTATAACAAAATATTATATTGTGCTTCATAAACTTTGGTTAGTTTCTGAAGAACAATTGTATAAAGGTGCGCATAAATGAGAACAAATTTCTTTACATTAAAGAAATCACACTCGAATAAATCATTTTTTTATATCAAAATTTCCCAATATTTTCACGTTAATATGGCTTCTTAATAATGAATAAGCGATCTTAGTATTAAACAAAGGGGAGTCAAACAAATCAGTTTATTTGTCTAGAAATAACTTCTCTCGGTGCAGGGTTTCCACTTTCCAAGAAAAACTATGTATGTATGTATGTATGTATCTGGGGTAACATTCACTTAGACGTAAAAGGTCTATTGTACCCCCTTACTTCTACTTAGTTTCTGAGGAGAGTCTCTGAAACTAGCTGCTCCTTTAGTCCTATTTCCCAAAGGAATTTCAGGATATCTGCAGGCTTAAACAAAGGTAAATGTTCCTATTCTATCCAGTAATCTCCCAGGTACTGTGCTCTAGGATTCTGGAGTGCTGTGCAGTTGGAAAGTATGTGGATGAAGGTTTCTTCTTCCATGCCACAATATCTGCATTCTTCTTCCTCCACTATTTTGAGTTTTTTCAGGTGCCCATTCAGGCGACAATGTCCCGTCAGGATCCCTGTTAAAACTCTCAGCGCAGTTTTACTTTGACTTAGGCATTAATTAGATCTCAACAGGTTGTAGTCACCCAGAAGAATCTTTGATTGTCTAAGCCCTACAAGATCTTTCCAATAGTTGGATCTTCTCTTTCTTTCTGCTTCCCTTATTTCTTCCAATATTACATTGGGACTGATTCCGCTAAAGGGTTCTGGCCCCCAGAAAGGTATTTTAGTCCCCCTCTTTGCTTGTTCATCTGCTATTTCATTTCCTTCTATTCCAGTGTGACCTGGAATCTATAGTAAAGTACTTATTTTGTTCTCTCCTAACTCACTGAGTTGGTCTAGACATTCCCACATCATTTTGGAGCTGATTACACAAGAGCTCAAACTTGCCTCGGAAACACTACTTCAAAAATACCTATTACAATTTTCAAAATTGAACAAACCTACAGGTTATGTCAGTTAAAACAATAATATGAATTCTTATGTTACAAAAATTACCCACCCTACACAGGGTGGTTCGTAAGTAATGGTCCAAAGTGAAATAGAAGATTATTGGACTAAAAATATTACCATCTGACCCAACTTTAACCAACAACAAATAAGTTATGAGCACAGTTACACCAACAACATAGCTCTTGTAGCGCCCTCTAGAAAATACATCGAAATGGATAACATATTATGATTTACCATGCACTAAAACCCCTATCTTCCAATTTTTACGTTTGTATATCCAAAATCTATCAATTTACCGAAAAAAAACTTTTTTGACATTTCAACTTTGCCACCTTGTATCTTTTTTATCTTCAATATTTTATTAAAAGAAGTTGCGTCAGATTAAAATATTTTTAGACAAAAAAATCTCCCATTTCACTTTGGACCATTACTTACGGACCACCCTGTATATTATTTCTGGCATGGTATGAAAAAACATATCACGCAATTATTGGAAAAAGGAAAAAACTGGCACACAGAAAGCTACTGCTTAATATTATTAAAACCCACCTATTTATCTGGATAAATTTTTTACATTCTGAAGAATATTTTCAATATATTAATTATTTTTTTGATTTTATCCGGTCCTGTGCGCGTCTTTTGTAAATCCTTCGTTGTAGTCCGCGGTCGTATATCTCAAGGTGTATTTGCAGAAGAGTCTTTGTGAAAGTGTCTAGTTCAATCACCGGTTGGAGGTGACATGCATTCATCGAGGTGTGGACACTCTTCAAGTACTTGTCAAACACGGTGTCACTCAAATAAAAACACCCACTGTATGGTGTAGTTTGTAATATGTACGCTGGACCATTGACGGATGGGTAAAAACCGAAATGCTTTTTGACGATTTCAATGAATTGATCTAGAATATCGAGTTACAATATCTTCCTTTGTAATTTATGGGAAAATTTTGTTGCTCGTTCCTTGCAACTTTTCGTTAATTTTCTTTGGAAATATTTATCTTGTTATAGTGTTCTTGTGATTTAATCAGTAATTTTCAGCAATTGTTGCACCTCTTTTTTTTGCCAATTCGCTAACAGCAACTCAATTATTCGAGTGATTTGTATCCTAAAATTCAAGCCAATTACCCCAACAGCAAATTTAGTCCATGTCTTCATCGTTGCTTATTTCAATTCGAACCCCTCAACTTATTTATTGTTTGAGAACTACTGATAACTATGAAAATATAAAATACTCAGCGCTATCTATACTTTCCAAATACAATTAAAATAAAATTAGTGACAGTAACAGCCGTTGAGGGCGTTAAAAACGGCATCCATACATTATACAGAAAGTATTTAATGTCATAAATACCTAAGAGATGTCGCAATAAGAAGGTTTAAAATTTAATAATATATATAATAAAAAAAAAGACTATTTTTATTTAAATTAAATTATTCGCTGCTTTTTAAATTCCACAAATTTACTTTGAAGGATAAAAATCCGATTGTAACGTTACCCACACTGTCTTAACCTTAATTGTCACTGTCAGATTACTACAACATAACCTAACTTAAATTTTGTAATTTGAAAATGTTTCCGTCTAGATTATTAATAAAAAATGGTATTAGATTCACAAACCTCTCAAATAACTTTCATTTAACGAGTCAAATGAATGAAATACAAAAATTAACAAGGCTTCGAGTTGTGGATAACAGTGAAATTGGAAAGCAAGCAATGGCAGAAGGAAAACCTCCAAGGTGTATTCATGTGTACAGTAAAACTGGTATAGGAAGAATAGGTAGGTAGAAAATTCAAACAAAGTTTAGTCAATAACTTACATGATATGAAAATGCAATTTCGAGTATCTAATTTCGTTACAGGAGACCGAGTATTAGTTGCTATTAAAGGTGAAAAGAAAAAAGGAATATTAGTGGGATTAAAACAAGATCAAAACCCAAAAGTACCAAAATTTGACAGCAACAATATAGTACTAATAGATGATAATGGCACACCACTAGGTACAAGAATACATGTACCGATACCAACAATTCTAAGGACAATATTAAAATATAAAACACATGCTAAAGGTGCCGATTACACAAAATTATTAGGAATTGCTTCTAAATTTGTTTGAGTAGTGGTTATTAGTAAATATAATTGTTATTAAAGGATGTGTTAGTTACTGTCTTAATAATTTGTGAAAACCACCAATATGCTGAATGAAGTCAACTTAAAAGCATAATAAACTTATGGAAAGGTAGAAAATAAAACACATACTATTACAGTTTAGGATTTTTATTGAAATATTCAGAATTGTACAAGCAACACAACATAAGTATAATAAAAGCACATACCTAACTGTGCAGTGAATTAATCTGACCAGACCACAGAGACTGTCGGACATTATTGTATCACAAAATATAAACAAAACTAATGAAACACTCACATTTTTGTACAAATCAAGGCATCCAAAATTTCTTTTACACAGATAAACTTATCCAAATAATATATACACTTTATTAGACCATTTTTTCATGTAACTTCTTGATTTAATAAAGATTGGAAAGCACAATTCCCATAAGAGCAAAACTTAATAGTAATAAATTACAGAGAACATGCAAAAGAGTGAATAAAATGGTACAGATTTTATCTTTAGAGAATCTACAGGCAAGATCTGGTTTACTTTCTGCATGATTTTACAATTTGAAAAAGGAATTGTTAAAAATGCAGGTAATTGAATATCTATTCAATTTATATTAGGTATGAATCATTCACCGATAAAAAGTTACGACCTGTTTGTAAAATTGTAGTTTTTGAATCAGTCTACCTTGAATTTCGGTAAGAGGTACAACAAAGCTAAAGATTTATTTAGTGAAAATCCAGTAGATGGTGCGTACAAATATTTGAATAATGTGTTGAAAAACTTCTTTTTTTAATATGATATATTTAAATTTCACTAATTTTGCTTATAAATAAAAATAATACAAATACATCAAAGAGTCTCTGCCAATACAATATATCTATCCAATACACACAGTAAAGGAATTATAATACTTTCAAGTACATTTTATAATGAGTCTATAATTATATTAATTGTTAAATAGAAAAAAAGTATAAGTTGAAATTATTTTGTTAGGAAACTATTGATTCAAAGTTGCAGCATAGTTTTCCAAAACATTTTTCGACAGAATTTACAGAAGTTTAATATTTTCTAGCTACGTGCTCCAGCAGAGCTAAGAATAATTGTCCAGTTCTTCTCGGTGTTAGTGTAAAACAAATTCATATTATAATATGTTTTTGAGTAATTAATAGACTCACAATGAAAATAGGATTAGTCACAGCTTAGTTTTGAAAACGATTAGGATCATAGTAGTTACAGGCCATTCAGTTATTCAGAAATACCTATTGATATCATCAATTCATATAAATACAATCACAGTAACAAATGGAATAAATGAAAGATAAATAATATCTCGGTTTACGTGAGTGATATTTTTATTGGTATATTTTTTATAAACGTATAGAAATCTTTATAGGTTACTTTTGATTTTTTTAGGCTCAATTTTTGAGCGCTGTTGATTCTGTACTCTATTTAGATTTCATACACGCCTCATGTAAACTACCTCTAGAGTTGTTTTCAAGTGGGGATGTTGTTTTGACGGGTCGTGAACGAAATTTTAATCGAGCACAGTCAAGGAACGTAATTGTAGCCAAAAAACATTTCATAATCTACAATGTTCTATTCTAATTCCATTTATTTGGTATATTTTAGCAAATTTGGTCACTGAAATGAAAATTTATTGAAAAAATACCAAAAATAATCCTCACATAGTATTTAATAAAAAATATACCATAACACCAACTTCCATTCAATAATTATTATAAGGTAGACTTACAATTACATCTATTATTAAACTTTTTATTATTACTATCGCTACACCCAGTCTTACTTCAACTTCATTACCAAATCTCTAATTAAAGCAGTGCAATTAGTAAAAAAACCTTATGGACTGGTAGCCAATGACAAGTGTAGGCTCCATGTGGCCTATGTGTCATAGGCTACCAATTACGAAATGGAGAGAGCTTTCTCAAAATCCTTCAATTTATTATTAATTAACAAGCAAAGCAGAAGTTTTTACCTAATTTTTTAAACGTTTCTTACAATTTTTACCAATATCACAGCTTGTTTAATTAACCAATATTATACAGAGCTTTCCAGAAAACAAAAGTGAATTTAACGCCTACAAATAGGCAACAAAAACGTCACTTTATATCTAATTTATTCTGAAAATTATTCTGGATTACTCTGTAGTAATTTCTATTATCTTTTCATACCCAAATATTAAAAAATTACATCTGCTTTGCCCAACCAAATTTTTTTTATAAAGAATTAAAAGTAAGCATGAAACGAAACAATATTTTTTTTTATTAAAAGACTTAAGTTTTGTAAAGGGCATCGCAATGGTTTTATCTTAAATCGAAATTACTCTATTTTTGTTTCTGTACAAAATGGCAGTGTTCAGGAATACAATGTATTTTAATGAGATTGTAAGTCTGTAGATAGTACTTTGCAATAAAATGTTTTTATATCAACAAATATATTCTTTAAATAAAATTTAAAATGTATATACAGGGTGTTTTCAAATGACACAACGTGTGCATAGATAACTCTCGTAAAATTGGACAAAATGGTACAAGGATTGAGGGGTCCAGCTCATTTACTTTTTGAAGTTATAAAAATTAAAATTTTTTTATTTGATAACTTTAAAATGGATGAATAAATTGATTTGACATTTGACAGGTTGTTTTTAAATGTAAAAAGGCATATTTTGATCAAAAACCATTTGTCAATTCTTGATCCAGTGGTGTACATTTGGAAAAATATGTCACTTTTTTCCACCCATTTCTCACGCCACTGGAATTTGTGGCTATTTTCAATTAATTTTGTATTCCTCTATGTTTTTCACGTAAAAACACATAACCTTTTCATATCAAAAAAATTGTAGTTTTCAAGATGTTGATTATGATCGTCAGGAATTCAAATTTCATGGATTTTGAGGTACCAAAAATTAATTAAATATTTTATTACAATGTACCATCGTAAACTACTAAAGAGTCCAGTATGTTGGAACAGAAAATATTTTATTTAAAAAAAAATACCCTTTCAAACTTAAATCTGTCTTGACACCTTTTGTACTGTCAATTCTTCATATTCCTCAAGTTTTATTACTTATGTCCTAAATGTTTTAAACGATATAAAGCAGTTTAAAAAAAACTTTAGTCACTTGAAAAAATTTTCAAATCTAAAGATCCTTATTTCTTATTGTAGTAGAAGCATCTTTCAATTTGGTGAAATTTCTCAAAATAATTCCAAAGTGGCCTTGGTTTTTCTTATTTATTTTCAAAATAGACAAAGGTATAGTTTGAAAGTAAATTTGACATTATATTCTTACCGAGAAAACGGTGCGCATGCAAAACTAAGTCTACTCAAAATAAGCTGCACCTAATTAAAGTGATTCAGAAAAAAACAGTATAGCAGACCAGGCAAATTTTTAAGAAATTGAAAAAAACATAAATAGTGCATTTTATAAAATATATTTCATGGTGGCTTACATAATTTTTGGTATAATCTTTCTCTTTTATTTGGTACAAAAAATGTTTATTATTTTTTTCCCAAAGATACTTAAGAAAATCTACATTACCTACATTGATTCATACACAAATAGTAAGTACTCTGAAAAATTGTATGTGAACATGCATTATCGATAAATGCAACATTTAAGTTAGAAATAGAAAGTATAAATGCGTCAATTTTATTCAATATATTATAATATAATATTATCTTTCTGCATATTTTTATTTGGCACATTTTACAAAGGAATATTTCTGATTATAATAATTTGCTAAATTGAATCGATTTTTATTTATAAAAAACTGTGAAATTAATGCACTTATACTTTGATATACAGGATGTATCTATACATTCTTACCATTATAAACTTTTGAATGCATACTTTCAGACACCCTGTATATATAGACACCTGATTGAATTTCTAATAGTATTTTCTCTCCACTGATATAAGTAGGTAATATATCCCAAATAAACTTATTTAAAAATAAATATAGGTACACACATTTTAATAAGTTTGCAATTAATTTTTTAGAAAAATCAAATACCACATGCATAATATTTTTTACATATATATAACTTTGTATTCTTTTTTTTGTAAAAACGTTTCAGTGAAATGTAAATCCTTTCCAAACTCCTAAGTGTGACCCTCGTTTCCCATCCCTATTTTTACCTCTAATCAGTTGTTTACCAGCAACATACTTATTTTTCTATCAATTGCAAGAGAATCTATAACGATTGCCATTTCTTTTAACTCTTCCTAAATAAAATACATGTATTCAAATTTACCTTTATATCAAGATTCATATTTTTAAATATTGTGTCCTACCAGTATCTACCATCTCTTTGTAAATATTTTGGCTGTTCTTTTAACCAATTTTCCCTCAACACTCAATATTAAATTTTACTGTACTATATTTCAAAAATATGTATAATGAATCTATAAACTTTGATATACAGTATTACTATAACAATCATGAATTTTCCCTAGATAAAATCTACCTTCAACAACACACCTAAGCAATCGTTTTGTCTCTGCCAAACATTTACCTACCTTAAAACTATTCTCACCATGCTTCTTTGTCAGGTTTCCACCAATCGCGTGTTTCAAAAATTTATCTACAATCATACCTGACATTTCGAACCAAAATTTAAAAAAAATATATTTCGACGGTATTTTTTATATTGCTTTTTATTTTCCAGTGCGACTACAGTATTCAATGGGGCTTCATCAGAGACAGCATAAATGGTAAGAATTTTTATTTTAATTGCATGAGTTTTAAAATACCTACCTTGAGTTTCTGTTAAAATATTTTAACTTCGAAAATAATGAACTTGCGTTTTCTAATCATCATCATAAATGTTATTTTCTCCTTCAATTTAAATTTATGTAAACATTTTTTTAATTCTTATAATTATTTATTGTTCAATGAAATATTGATGTCTTTCTGGAATTTATAATTTCAGCAATTGCCTTTAAATTATTACTTTAAATATTTATAAACCAGATAAATATTCACTAGACACATTCTCTATCCATTTTGGAAGCCAGTTGAAAATTGTAAATAAAAAAGTTGGTTTATTGGGTCCTTATGGTGATTCTTTTTAAACTTGCAGTGTGAATTCTTTTGTTTCTTTTATGATCCATTGTCGTTTCATCCCAACATTTTATTAAAAAAAACACTGTCAGAGTATTAAGTGTAAACTGTGTTCAGTGTCATGTATGACGTTCCTAAACTTAGTTACCTCCTTTCGAAATTTCTACTGGTTGTTCAGAAATCATTTGTTTGTATTTTATGCTCTATCACACTCACATTCACTCACATAAATAAACAGAAAACGCAAAAAATAAACAAAACTTGTCAGGTATGATTATAAGAATAATTTTATTGAAAAAAAATACAAATAAAAATTGTAGAAAATCACTGACAGCCTTAAAAACAATAACGTTTTCATGCAGAATTTAAATTTTGAATTGTGTTCTGGTCATTAAAAAAAGTACTTGATGAAACAAATGTAACAATCTTCAATTTCTCACTGGTGCCATCTCAGTACAGGTCCACTTAGAGCCCTGCTTAGGATTAAAGCATCCATATAGTCTTGGATAAGACCAAAAGGGCTCCCTTGCAATTTACCACTGGGACTGGTTCAGTTTTGGCATTTTTGTTGAACTTAATAGTTACATATAATAGAGGAGTTCAAAGGTGAGTTGTAACCAACAAAATGTAGTTTCTATGACAAGAATGACAGTTAATGTCTACCTTTCAAAACATAAGAGTTTTAAATGTTTTGAATGGTGGACTGTCATTCTTGTCATAGAAGCTATATTTTGTTGGTTAGAACTGACCTTAGACTTGAAGATATTTGAAGAGCGATACATTTGATTCACGTAGTAAAAACTACTTATTATATCTATGGCATAACGAAAAACAATATTATAATTATTTTCAAACTTCATCATACGTATACCAAATTTTCAAAGTTATGTACAAGATGTAGATAAATATCATTTATGTCTTCCTAGATGGATTCAAATAATAACAAATAAACCGGCTAGATTATTGTACATGTTTAATAAATTAAATTAACTTAAAAATGTTGAAGTCTTGCTAGGTATTTAAAGTATTATCATTCAAATTTTTATTTTTGGAATTTTTTTTAGTGAAATACATTTTCAACTTCTTCGAAAAAATTAAACTCCCTCTTAGCCAAAATCGTTCCAGTTGACATTATACTGTTGGTACCTAGGTCGACGACTTTTCAAATGGTAAAAAATCCATCTAAGAAACTAATGCAGAATGAAAAACTAAATAAAAAAAGAAAACTTTTCCCATGCAGCATTCAGATCGTGCACTGAACACAAAACTAATTTACTAAGCGGTCGCAACTACGAGACCATATCTAAAATTATAAATATGTACAAAAAAGGAACAAAACGTTTCACTATATTTTCTAATATAATGATAAATATATATTTTTGGCGTTTCAAATAAAAGGAAACTTTACTTCTTTTAAGTAACAAAAAATTTAAAAAAAAATCGTCATGTATACACAATATTGAGTTACGTTCTGGCTTATGCAATCGAGTTTTTTTTTTGGAAGATTTACTCATTTAAAAATCGGTTATACATAAAACTGCATAAATTTATCAACTTCCAAACTAACCATCAAGTAGGGAACGAAATTTTTTCGGTGAAAAAACAATTTTATACTTCCAATTAACAAAAATAACTCAATTCATACATACAGAACTAACAAATTCACTGAAGACCGAGCATAACATTGAAATATTTAAACCCCATCCGCACAATTTTCAATATTGGTTAGAAAAATACAAAAAAGCTCAATTACTTAAACGCGCACATCACATAAAAATTTTTGTAACGTCGAAAATTTACAAATACCTCCAAAAAAATACAAATTGGTCTGTTAATAACAAAAAATAATGATCAAGTTTGGAAAATTTAAAGTTGTAAGTTGAGAGCTTAACGAACTGAATGTAGATTTTATAGAAAGTGACAAACAACCAACAAGAGGCACTGGATTCAATGAAGTGTGAAAAAAAGCGCGAAAGAGAAAGAATAATTGTGCGCGGTCATCAAGGCGTGTACTTAATTCCAGAAATCAGTGACCGGCTCATTGCCCCCCTATTTTAACAGCTGTTGTCAGAAGCGCAGATTAATTTGTACAAATGATATTTTTCTCTCGTTTTCGTTGACTTTTTTTCGAAGTCAAGCATAATAGGTAATACTGAACACTTTCATCCGGCAACAGTGTACTTTGCACAGAGAATGAATTCGACAAAAAGGCAACAAAAACTAGTCAAAAATATCATTTGTACAAATTAATATGCGCTTCTGGCAATAGCGGTTAAAATAGAGGGCATCTGGAATTAAGTACACGCCTTGATGACCGCGCACAATTATTCTTTATCTCTCTTTCAAGCTTTTTTCTTATATTTTCCTTTTCGCACTTGTGTACGACGAGGGTTCCAGAAGGATTTTCGCAATCTGTATGTGAGACTTACTCGCCACCACGTTCTCCAAGAAGGACCTCGTGAAAAGGCTGATGAGGTTTTCAATACCTCGAGAAAAATTTTCTCCGAAAGAAAATGCTTTGCTTATCAATATCTTCTGTTAGCATTAAGTCAAAAAAACCGAGTTATAATGATACACTCAGAATTTAAAATGGAATAATACCCTTTATAGTTTTGATATCTTGCCACCGCGTTTTCTTTGTGGGTTTATCGAAGCCATAAATATTTTGTAATTAGAATGATAAGAAAAAAATATTTTCAGGGGTGTAAAAGACACCCTAAGAAAATGCGACACTGTTCATTGAAGGGCAAATTTGATACAAAGGCGGAAAAAACACCCTCTCAACTTTTAACTTTATCATGTTTTTATTAAAATAATTATTTTTTGCTATACAACAATTTTGTAGAAAATGAATTCCAGGTGGGAGACTTGAATGTTTAATAACGGATGACATAAAATGTAACATTTTTTGGAAAAAACTAAAGCGGTATTTTTGTCTTAAAGACATCCCATTCCCCATTTATTCGACTGTTAGACCGTTTTACTTTTTGTGTTTGAAACTAGCGGCCCAAAAAATGTATTTTTTCCATTAAGGTCCCACCCGATTAAAATAAAAGTACGAATTTTTTTATTTAGATGGGGTTAACGAAAAAATTAACGAGCCGGCAAACGTCGAACAATTTGTGTGGGAAATATACACTTTTTTTTTATTCTTACATGAAAACGTGTCAAAATTTCCAATGCATTTTTAATCGAAAAACATTCGCCGGCTTTTAATATTACAGGGACGAACAAAAAAAAAATAATAAATTAGAGAGGAGAAAAAACATTGAAACATGAAAGGCCAGCCCATTTATTTTATGTATAAATAAAATGGAACTTAACGTCGTCGTAACATTTTTTTTTTCTATATTTGGATAATTTAATCGAGAAAGTGGGTTCTAATCTCAGAACCCGAAGCCGTCACTTTTTAGTACTGTCTCCCTGCCTGTCCGCTAGATGGCAAACTGGCAAAGTGAATTATCTTCGATCACGACGCCTGTTTTACCACAATCACCCCCGGCCGGGACTGTTGGTATTGCTGGACAGTCGTAGCGTTAAACTCAAGGTAGGCCTGAAACAAACAGATACATATTAATCGGTGTTTTACGGTCTCAGCCAACAATATGGTGCTTATTTTACTCCAGGGTGTCTAATCACTAAAAGTGAGAGCTCCTACGAGAGTACATACTGTGCTCTCGTAGGAGCTCTCATTGTGAGTGATTACGACACCCAGGGGCAAACAGATGTACAGAGCATTTCAATGATAATAATCCACTCCACACAATTTTGAAGGCGTCAAAAACCATATAGATGGTAACTTATTTTGCTCATACTTTAACCCCATCCCTTCTGAGTCACCCCACCCAATGGAATATTCTATATTTTACTTTCGTTTTAAATGAATACAACACTTAGAAGCAGTTATTTTAGAATTTGCTTTTTTTTCAGGAAGTAAAGAAAAAACAACAATAGTATGTCAATCTAAGATTATTTTGTTGGATTGCTGAAATATTAGGACAAGATGCAATGGAGGAACTGTGTGTTTTACTAAAATTCAACTGTAAGTCCATGTAATTATTATTGATATTCTTATTTTACCTGGTACTAGACTAGATATAACAATGGACCTAGCAAATAATGTTCTTTTTATTGAAAAATACATCTCACTAGGATAAAATTTTGTACTTTAACTTCGTCATGTGAATATAAAATAGGCCTTTTTGTTTTATTAGCTATTATCCGATTCAGTCATAGTTTTTGGTGAGTTTTATTTATAAATTCAAGCAGTTCTAGTTGGAATATTTTTAATGTTTGTTTCGAGAAATGTTCACTGATAAATATGTAACATCAGTTTGTTGTTTCTGGATTTTACTCATTATGTTATTTTTTTTAGGATCCCAGATGATAATGAAACCGTTAGGAAGAATCCATTCAAGAAATTAAGAAGATAAAAATGAAAGGAAAAATAATTGTATTTTTTTTATATTATATTGTTTAATGAATGCGTATGTGCGTAAGATCAAATAATTTTAACGATATGACTGGACGGCGACCTTTAGTAATTATTGGAAACTGCTCGGTGATTTTCGTTTAAACAGCGCCCAATTCTTACGAGCTGCCTTCACAAGATCTTCTTTATTTGTTGAGATCGATCAAAGTGTAAGACAGAAACGTCCGTATTCTTGGGGTGGAAAATAAAAGGGGGTACCTTCTTTTCCACACACCAATGCCACAGTGGTTGAAAATTAGATTTGTGGTTAACCAAGAACCGTCTCACTACGTTACATAACGCTTTTAATCGCGATTAAACAGGTGCCCTTTTAAAATTTTTCAACGTGACGCCACTGTCTTAGTTCCAAAATTGAGGCAAGTGACCCCTTATCCTGCCCATACGGACGCTACTGTTTTACTGACATGTGAAATTCTTGTCTTGCCAAAGAATTGGGAATGTTTCCAGAATATGAACGCTGTAAATTTTTTTAATTCGTAATTTTGAAATAATGAATTGTTATTTTATCGAAATAAATAAATATCTTGAATCAAAATTTTGTATCATTTAAATCCAATCACTTCTACATGTGGAATTTAGTGTTATACGACATCGACGAGGCAAAAATTTTTTGTAGATGATGGTCAAAAAGGGGCGTGGTTCCGAGAAAAGGGGGCGTGGCTTAGTAGTTCGAGGGTTCGCCGATAGATGGCGCTAGCTGTTTTCAGTGTTGCCAGAAATGTCCGATAGGGGGCGCTGATCAATGTAGTAAAATTAGCGCCATCTGGTAGTGACCCCTCCAAGTTGTGATAGCAGGTGGCGCCATCTATCAACCAATAGACAAACTAAACAAAAATTCGAGGGTTTGCCGATAGATGGCGCTAACAGTTATCACTACTTGGAGGGGTCACCACCAGATGGCGCTAATTTTACTACATTGATCAGCGCCCCCTATCGGACATTTCTGGCAACACTGAAAACAGCTAGCGCCATCTATCGGCGATCCCTCGAACTACTAAGTCACGCCCATTTTTTCTTCTAAGCCACGCCCATTTTTCATCCAAACCACGCCCCCTTTTCTTTGAACCACGCCCCCTTTTGACCACCATCTACAAACATTTTAGGACTCGGATGTTCACACTAGTCAGTTTACCAACATATGGTGCTAATTGAATTTATGGGAAAGGCTCTTTACTGTATACAGATAAATAAATAACACGAAGGAGTTTTTCAAATTAGTTTTATTCATAAAAAATTCAATAATTACATGGACAAAAGGAAGTTTAATAAATAACAACAGTGATACAGCTCCTAGTGTAACTCACTTGGAGTATTGCAAGGTTATGTTGACCTGGGTGCCAGGGCAGAATAGCAGCGAATTGTCTTATGAACGGTCAGACAAAGACCTTCATTGAACCGGAACCCTTCCTCGAAGTCGATATATGGCCATGATTGTATGGTACAGAAATCTCTAGTATGGTCGTCGAGGCAGGGGTTTTGGTTCAATTGTCTGTCCGTTTCATCCGCAAATTCGTTGCTCTTATTCTACTGGTACCCATGTTCATGACATGCACTCCTATGCGCCTTAAACGCACTTGGAAGTTGCAAGGTTATGTTGACCTGGGTGCCAGGACAATAAGAGCAATGATTTGGGAGATGAAACGGCCAGACAATGACAAAAATTGCCTCGAGTAAGTGGGTGGCACATAAATTATCAAGAGCACGGAAAGCTAATGGACAGGGGAAGCCATGTGCAGATTCTGTCACCTAGAGGTGGAAACTGCAGATTCACACGTCAGTGCGACTGCATGGCGAATGTGCAGTTTCTTGTAAACTAGGCGATAAAATCCTCCGGCGAGAAATTACATGAAGGGAATCAGGTATTTGGATCAGTTTGTCTATAAGAAACTTACCGTGTGCATGTCAGGCTGGATTTCCGTCGACCTGGTGGTAAGCGCGAGAGGTACATCTTGTTCGTCGTCGAACATGTGACTACCTTCGAGATGTCTAATTGCCTCGACGATAGTTTCAAGGTTCTGTCTGGAAGTATTGGAGATGTTATATACTCGTCCATTCTCTTCCTGCGGCGAGTTATTCGGCGAGGGTAGTCTTTCAACTTCCACCTAAAACAAACACCAACAATTAATGGTCTATCAGCACCAACTACAAGGGCAGAAAGTTTTTTTTGGTTCATACCTTAGGTTCAGCTTTGATAGCTGCTTCCAACACCGACGGCAACCTTTGTTCGGGCATCTCTGTTACCGGACTCGAGCTCCTGGAAATAGTAGGCGACGAACTGCATACCACCGTCTGCGTATGCCCGATAGGTAAGCTATCGGCAGCAATTAATTGCATACCGACAGTATCGCTATCTTCTTCCAATTCGAAGATCTGCGTCGGTTGTTGAGGTGTCTGTTGGAACAGCTGCGCTTCGAGCTGCCTCACCTGGTCTTCGAGTATCAACCTCAAGTTGCGTTCGCTTTCCAGTTGTTGTTTCAGTTCCGTCACCATCGTGTCCGTTTGATTTACTACAATTAGTTCCGGAGACATCGAACCTAAATCATAAACATACTTTTAATAAACGTTTAGACAAGAAGTGATGTTGGTGTAGTGGTAGTGGTAGTGGTAGTGACAACCCACTACACCAACATCACTTACACTTTGGGACAAAAAGGGTGATGAGGTATGGAAGAAGGGGAAGGTGCAAAATGACTGGAAGGCAGGAGGGTGGTGAGGGAGAAAAAGTAGGGGTAGTGGTTGTATAGTGGTTGGGCTAAGGTGAAGAGTGGGGATTGAAGAGGTGTGGGATAAGGGTAGAGGTAGAGAGAATTTGGGAAGAAGAGGGTGAGTAGATATGGAAGAATGGGAAGGTGTAAAATGGATGGGAGGTGGAAGGGTTATTCTTCAGAAAGAGGGGGAAGACGGTTGAGGGTAATGGTGAATAGATGTTTAAGAGGGATAAAGGTAGGTGAGAGGTGGAGAGAAGAAGAAGAGTGAGTAATAGAAGGGATAGGTAGAGGGTAAGGTGTAAAATGGCTGGAAGGAAGAAGGGTGGTGAGTGTAAAGGGATTGAGGTTACCGCAAAAAGAGTCCATCTAACACCAACGAAACCTAGACAAAGTATATATTCCTTGGCATACATCTTCCTACCATTAACAACCACTAGGTATTAACCTGGTGTTGGTGAAATGGTGTAAAAGGTTGAGAAAGAAGAGGGAGTAAGGGTAGTGGTTGAAGAGGGGCGGGGCTGAGGTGAGGAGTGAGGATTGAAGAACATTTGGATAGGAGTAGGGGTAGAGAGAGTTTAGAAAGAAGATGGTGAGTAGGTAGGAAAGAAGGGGAAGGTATAAAATGACTGGAATGCAGAAGGGTGGTGAGTGTAAAGGGGTTGAGGTTACCGCAAAAAGAGTTCACCGAACAACCAACGGAACAATCGAAATAAATTATTTTATCTTAAAGATTTGTTTTTGTTTGTACTGACCAATGCCTTCATCTGATGACTCTGCCGTTATGGTGGGAATAATCAATTCAGTCTTTCTCTTCTTGGGTGGCAATTCGCCTCCTTCGTGTTGGTTTACTAATCGTTTGAGCTGACAATTTTGCGACAATAGACTTGTCTTCTCCTGTTCCAACGAATATATATATTCCGCGGTTTGTTGAAGAATCGCAGCCTGAAACAAAATAACAAAATATAATACCAACCAACATTTCAAATAAGTAATAGTGAGACCAATTCGTGGGGTAAAGGAACTTTATGATGTGGTACAGGGCTGCTAAAGAGAAGGAAAGAGGGGTAATAGGCGGCAGTGGGGGTAGAGGGGTAATAGGCGGCAGTGGGGGTAGAGGGTTAAGTACTGGTGGAATGAGTATATAGAGAATCTGGGGAGGGAGCGTAAGAAGGGACGAAGACGAATTTTGATGGGAAGAGAAAAAGTGAAGGTAAAAGGAGGATATAAGGAGAAGAAGGAACAAGTAGAGGAGGGGAGAGAAAGCACAGCCCCAGGGATAGATGGCCTGAGAGGTGATATGGTAAAGAAGTTGTTATATGACAATTGGGAGTACTTCTTGGAGCTATTCAATAGGGTACTGAGGGAGGAAGAGTTCACGAAAAGGTGGAAGGTGGTCAGCTACAGGAGGTGAACTACTTCTTGACTCAGGTGCTTACAGGGTATCAGTCGAGAGAAGGTTATCTCTACAAGATTGGGAAAATAGAGACTGTAGTGTGCGAGAGGTGTTAAGTGGAGGATGGTGAGTTTAGATGCTGGAAGAGCGAGGATGTATATTTCACTATCGTAACAATAACATCATTTATTAATTTTTTTGATATCAGAAGACAGTATGAGGGTAGGATACCATTAAAACCACTTTACCATACACAATAGTATAAAAAAATCCAAGTCATTGTACTTCAGAATATAAATTCACTTCCAGTCATACTACCCTTACAATCTAAGTGACAAATTACTTCTGATCTAGAGTAGTATCATGTACAAAAACACAAATTACATTCGCTGACTTGCACATATTACCACCCTTCATATTAGTAAAACAAAAATCATTTCCCTTCATTTATTTCCTATCTGCGTGAGGGTACGATTTTTTTTTATTATTTCTCCTCACTTGTTTTCAAAGATTCAACTAATTTGAAAGAGTAAAAAAAATAATAAAAAAGAAATCGTAAAATCGAGTCATTTAACTCGAATACTGATGTGGGGGTATTACATACAAATGCTTCGTATTCAATTAAATTTTTATTGTAGGTTTTAAACCACTTCCTTTATGCTTTCTTTATTATTCCTAGGCGCCATCTATAATTGAATGGATTACGCATTAAACTAAAATTTTACAATGTATGTGTGTTTACTGGGGTGGCATTCACTTAGTCCTAAAACCTAAAAGATCTACCTGACCTTTCTGACCTTCCACATCAACCTTTAGATCACTCAAACAGTAGGAAACTAAAAATTTATTTATAAAACTTAATAATTTCTCTACGAGTACGTAAACAGAATAAACGTTTTCTTCAATGATTGTGATATATAAATATTACCATTTGTTTTGCATCGCGCTGTAAAATCTACGTCGTGTGTTTGTGTTGTTGCTATATTCTCCGAGAAAGAACCGGTAAAAGTTTAATCTGTATCTATAAATAGATGTAGTGTCGGTGCGAACGGTGTGAAGTGCTGCTCCCACGTCCACCGTTGGAATTCGGAACTAATTCAAACACGCGAGTCTACTATACCAGTTTCAACGTACTTTGTACTAACTTGGTCATCGTATATTTGAGAGAAACTTCTCGAGATGGAATTAAAGCATCAACATTTATTTATATTTATATACAGGATGTTTTAAATTAGTGGAATTATTAGTTGGAGTTTTTATTTTTGGATGTTTCATCCTTATATTGTTTTATATGAATTGCATTTTGATATTTTAGATAACAATCGTAATATTATCTGGAAACATTTTATTACATCACTTATTGATTCTCAGAAGTAAATAAGTTTTATCGACGACATGACTTTTACAAACAACACCATATACATAGGTATATTGCTTGCATTTGCATTAGAGCCAGATAATAATAGAAAAAAATACCTACAAATTATTGTCAAATAAAAATAAATATTTTCAAGTGTAGGTAGGTACTCTATTAGGAAATTTGTTTACAGACAATACGTTTGTTTGCTAGAAATGTTAAAAATAAAATGATTATTGCTAGTTAAATGAAAAATATGTACCTTTATAGTGAATTTTGTCGTTATCAGTGGCGTCTCGTTAAAAAATGAAGTGGGTATTCTGTAAATGTTTGCTCTATTCTGTTTTGAAAATTATTTCAAGTCAACTGTTATCAGCCCTGCCACCTCTAATCTTCTTGGAAAATGGGAAATAATTGAATTTATTATTATTCAATATTTACTGCGATTAAGTAAAATATTTGTCCAATTATGTTGAAACCACGTGTGCTATTCTCTCCTGAGTATAATTACACAAGCTTGTGACATGGTAGGGGACACTAAAAATTTATCAACTCAAAAAAAAACATAAAATTACATAATATTGAGTGTTATTTACTGGCCGCTTGGATGAATGAATCATTTTCCGATGTGGGTCACACGTACCTTAAACTGGAAATAACATTCTCGAAAATACACAAAAGTATACGCAATAGTCGTAGTCACACAGTCTACCGAAAAAAAAAGCTTCTACACATTCCATAATAATATCTTCTAGCACTTTCTCCTTTGCTCATTCTAAAAATAAACTTAAACAACAAGGGGGAAGCAGGAACATAAATTTTGTTATTGAACGTCAAACGACTCTAGGTAGGACTCTCAGGTTTTTAGATTAATGACCTTTTGGATAAACTAACCGAACAAAATTGACTGATATTTACCAATACGGTAATCGTTTTCACAGTTGAATTTAGAATGATCAATAAACTTTGTTGTTTTACCAGGGAGACTCAAAAATAACTTGTCCAAAAATGGTCAAAGGTCCCAGTCCCCAGAAGACGCTGTCAACCCTATTTCGAATGTATCCAGAAGCGTGTATAATACGAAACATTTATAGCTCTATATGCACAGAACTTTTGAAGATTTTAAGCAAAATCTCACATATATAATTCCCCTTAGAATATATTATTATTCGAAGTTAGTCGTATATAAATATTACCTACCTCATCGCCAGTCATCTGTTCAGTTAAAAGGCAAAGTTAATCAGATCGAGAAGCAGCTGTTAAAAGTTTCGGGGCCACGGCACACGTACTGTCTGTTTCTGTTTCACGGCAGGTGAAAGACCTTCTTTCTACGTTGGTTGATGTACAACCAACGTTCTATAATATACATGTAAATTATATAAAGACACACTCACACAGAAATACGTGGTATACAGCGCCTTCATGTTATTGTTGCTTTTAAAAAAAAATATATACAACTTTACTATAATACCTGATGCGTTACATTTGAGGTTAGAGGACAAGTTCCACAGATTAAATGCATAATGCATTTCGAATAGAGGAAACGATTAATATTAGACTTGAACGAATAAATTATGGACTTTAACTTTTTTGAAGCATGACTTTCATACCGAGGGTATTTTATTATTTTTATACCTGTCTTAGATTAAAAATGTGCACTTGAGAATTATAAAACGAGGTTTTTTTTTGAAACTACTAGTACTATAGTAAACAGATTTATCTGAACATGTGATATACAAAAAGCGTTATCTTTTTGAACTTGGCCTAATTCCATTCAGTTAATCGTATAAATGTAATAAAAACGAAAATAGGAGTATAACTTTATGAATTGTTTGAGTTTTGTGTTAGTTACATATATTTGTCAACGATCTCGTTGGAAAATAAATAATGGGTAATAAAAGAAAGAAAAAGGAAAACATTGAGATTGTTACAGAGTGGATAATACAAAAAAAAATCTAGCAAAACTATTCAAGGATTCAAAAAATATTGAAGCAAGGGGTAGGTATGGAAATATTTGATATAAACTGGCTTCCGCTAACTTCCTTATTGCTTGGATTTATGGACTCAAAATTCACTGACTTATGTAAAATTGTCCGCTAAATCGATTGCCGAAGACTAGAACGTTCTATCAAAATAGCTGAGATATGAGCATCTTTAGTTTTGAAAATTGGATTTTCGAAAATTTCATGACTCTATTTGGGGGTGAAAAAATGATTTTATACAGAAACAGACTGTTTCGACGAGTTTTCGTCTCAAAAAACCCCTCTAGACAAAATTTGAGCATGAGAGTGTGTAGAGTGAGAGGGAGTAAAAAAGGCGAGTAAAAAGAGCTAAAAAAAAAGCGAGTAAAAAGAGCGAAAATAAAGAGCGAAAAAGAAGAGCGAGTGAAAAGAACGAAAAAGAAGAGCGAGTAAAAAGAGCGAAAATAAAGAGCGAAAAAGAAGAGCGAGTAAAAAGAGCGAAAATAAAGAGCGAAAAAGAAGAGCGAGTAAAAAGAGCGAAAAAGAAGAGCGAGTAAAAAGAGCGAAAAAGAAGAGCGAGTAGAAAGAGCTAAAAAGAAGAGCGAGTAAAAAGAGCGAAAAAGAAGAGCGAGTAAAAAGAGCGAAACAAAGAGCGGAAAAGAAGAGCGAAAAAAAGGAGCAAAAAAAGAGCGAGAAAAAAAACCGAAAAAGGAGAGCGAAAAAAAACGAAAAATGAGAGCGAAAAAGGGGTAGGTATGGAAATATTTAATATAAACTGGCTTCCGCTAACTTCCTTATTGCTTGGATTTATGGACTCAAAATTCACTGACTTATGTAAAATTGTCCGCTGAATCAATTGCCGAAGACTAGAACGTTCTATCTATCATATTAGCCGAGATATGAGCATCATTAGTTTTTAAAAGTGGATTTTCGAAAATTTTGACTCCATTTGGAGGAGAAAAAATGATTTTATACAAAAACAGACTGTTCCAGTCGATTTTTCTTTCCAAAAAACAAAGCAACAATTGAAAAACAGACAGATCATGAAAATTTTTCCTCAATCTCCGATAAGCAAAGTAATTAGTACATGTTAGAGCAGAAGAAAGACCTACACTTAATGTAAATGTTCAATAAGCTATAATTCTATCCATATCAGACAATGCCACACTATTAAGTCATGCATTACAATCCTGTTAGTAGCTTGGACATAATCACTTGATACACCCTGTAGACAATTAACTTCCCTATCAAATTAATTATTTATTGTGCAAAAAGCACTTATTGCAAGCGTTAGCCCTTTAATTACGTTGCGCATGAGCGTCTCAGAATCACGTGAACAAACGCCAGGTGTACGCTGCACTTTGGCAACGTCGATGCAATATTACGTTATGCATTTCGCGACGTTGCCGATTTGGAAGATCTCGCGCCTTGGATAATGTAAAGTTTAAAAAACAGCTGATAATAAAACCGAAACGAAAATAATAGAATAGCAATAGCCTGATGGCGCCGGCCGGTCAATTTGCCTCGTGGCCAAGGTTAAAACGAATGCGCGCGCTACCAGATATTAGTAGTTTGTCAGTAGCATAGTATAGAAACAGCACATGGTGTGTAGCTTAAAATAGATATATAGGTAACGCCCCTCGTGTGACTGAATACATTCTACTTATCTACTACGCTTTCGGTGTGACATTGGCGCCATAGGATTATTTTTGAACAGAATTACTCAATTATCAGCTGTTTTCCACGACGCGACGTCGTTTTAATATCAAGTACATCGACTTAATAATCTGTACTTGAATTTAAGATTTAGAAACAATTGTGGGTAATCGATAAAACAAGAATAAAACAATCAATGAATTTGGTATTCTTTTTGTATAGAAATAAATAAAACTATCCCTTCCCCTTCCTGGAAAATTTAATTTGTATATTTTTTTTAATTGAGAGGTGGAAAAATGTCATGATTTGGATCTACTATGGTCGACTAACAGTTGACACGAAAGCTTATACCGAGAAAATTGAAAAATAACATCAAGTCAATAATTTAGATGTAGGGATTTCTTGGGATAAGACACTGACTTGTATTTTCGATAATAAAACCGAAATATCCAACATTTTTATATTCTTATCCTGTGATAAAGTTTCTAGACAATAAAATGTCTTCACAAACATAAAAAAAAAGTAAAAATACGACCAAACTTATAAATACAAAGTTCTTTCAAGCTTACAGGGTTATTTTTAAAGCTTGTTAGGTTTTCCACTTGAGTAAAATTTTTTAACAAACCTCTTATAATACTGAAAAAAATTGATATCTCATGATCGTATTTTAGGTTTTGGAATATGCAGAACATTTTATCAAGATAGAGCAGTTCTCAGAGGTGGGGATGTTGTTTTGACGGGGCGTAAATTAAATTTGAACAGAGTTATAAACCGAGCTGCCAACATATTTAGGACCTGTCAAGTGGACCATCAAAGTAATCACGATTTATATAAATTTATAGCAAGTAGAAACATTGTAAATTTAATGCTTAGATGTAATTAGGATATTCAAGGAACCGGCGCGAATATGATATAGTCCAATCTGCTGCGGCCAATCATTTCTCACGCCCCAGCTGATGCCGCACTGACGTAACGCCGCGTCGGCGTCTTCTTGGTCGATACGACGCCCGCATCTTTTGACGTCACCGAGGTTAACGGCCTACTTCGGAGCGCCCTTACCCTCTCCATTTTCCGCGCTACGTCGTCCCCTTTTGCCCCGCTAACCGTACAAGCTACCGGCTTTTTGCGAAATCCCGGAAAATGTCGACCTACCGCTCTGTCGCCCCTCTCTTTCCAAACCCAAACTCCTGACTGCTTGCTTGACGGCCACCGAAAAAGCGTTAGGGAACTACTTACAGTTGGTACAAAAATGACATGTTGAAGATTTGAGAAGATCAAGATATCGGATTCATGACATTCTTTCAATGTTTTTGAGGGAAATTTTGAAAATCTAGTCAAAAAAAACTGGAATGTTCATTGTAAAAGACAATGTAGCCGGATGAATGTGTTTTGTTTTACCTATTTGTGCATGACTTCGAAAAAAAGTCAACGAAAACGAGAGAAAAAATATCATTTGTACAAATTAATCTGCGCTTCTGGCAATAGCAGTTTAAATAGGGGGGCAATTAACATTCCGCCAGCCTCGGGAATTAAGTATACACCCATAAGGTGAAACAAAGCTGTTTTTCTGTCGCAATCTGTATAGTAATTTCTTAAATTTTGAACTCTTCAACACGAGATTGCGTTTATGCGAACCACAAAAATTCTTTTCTCAACATAACTTATTTTAAAAAATATATATTTTTGCACGTAAACCTTTATATGTCTGTCGCATCCTTACGAGGTCCTGGGCGTGGTTTTATGTTGGTAACGCGAGTTTCTCTCTCTCTCCTTTCATTTACATTTTCTACGAAAAGATTTCCTTCGTTGCAGTTGTACCAAAAATTTACTATTAGAGGTAGTGGAAAAATCATTGAAAAAATCTTTTCTGAAGCGGGTTCAATTCATGCTACAATTTACGTATTCACTATCAACGTAAAGTTACTACAACTCTAATTAGGATTTGGAAATTTGTAGTAGTGAAAATGAGAAATTTACCATCTGTTTCGCCCCTTGTTTACAAAAGAAATTGAAGAAATGTATTTAATAAAAAATAAGAAGATTAGTATTTGTGTCCTGAGAGAACAATCGAGATTGAAAGAGAGAGAGAGGAGAGACAAAAAGATGAAAATATCCGCTTGAAAAACAATTGCAACATCCTGTTATGGAGGCCTCAAGTTTTAGACGAATATTTATATTTGTTGGTGCCTTGTGCCTTGCAGTTGACGTGACAAAATAAAAATAAAATTTTAATATGTATGTTGTTTATTCCGTTTCCTCCAGGACCGTGTCAAAAAAAATTTAGGAGTTAGTTCGTCGATTTCAATATTTTTTATTAACTTTCATTTTCTTATCCTTGATCCTGTCAAAAAAGGTCAGGAAACTTTTGCTTTTTTTTGGTATCCTTCTTTTCACGATCCAAGAAGCTGACTTTTTCAGGTATATACAGGGTAGCGAGAAAGTCTGGCACCAAGACATTTTCTTTGAAAAGAATAAACATAAAAAAATTCAAGATAGTGGCACTACATCGAATTCTGGTGTTACATAACTTTGACAGTTCCTCTAAAAAACGAAGAAACAAACAAAATGACTTGGTGCCGGACTTTCTAGTTACCCTGTACAATAATTTATTATTTGCAACAAAATAAATACGACCCTGTCACTGATAATAGTTTTACGGCTTTATTGCATGTCATTATACAATCTCGGGTCAGGACAGTTTCTAAGATCGTGAAAAAAGCTATAACCAAATGTCATACGTCAAATACCAAGACGTAGGATACAAAAATTTTAATATTTTTGAAAAAGACTGTGTTCTATTTTTTTTAAATTCAATTTTACATTTTGTAGTCGACGGTTTTTCAAATTAAACCAATTAACTTAGCCAAAAATAATGTTGTTGAAAAGTTTATTGACTATTTGAAACATGGCGAAAGAAGAGATCATTAACATCTAGGGTTTCAAAAAAAAAACTTGTTAGTTCGACTCTGCGTTACGGTATTTGAAAGTTCGAGTTCTAGAATTGAACTAGCAATACCAGCATCAACATCAGCACCTTCGTGGGGCCCGGCAGTCCTCAAAAACAGCTGATTATTCATTCACGCTAACAATGTTGCCAAATAGTTCAATAAATCTCTAGATATCACTTTTCAGAATCATTAAAATGTATTTTGTATTATGTGATATCTGTTAATGGATCCTGTTTAAAAAAATATAATATAGTCAAAAGCGTTCTTATCGAGCAGCGGTTACCAAAATGTGAGATTATACTTTTTCTTTCATTCTCGCAATAAAAGAAAACAAAAACTGTTAGTATGTCTTTGAGAATCGTATGACCCGCATGATAAGACTGCATCTGACTGTATGTCTATATCACATTTCAACTAAATTTGACTGTGTCAAATAGGGAGTTGTCCTAGGATGATTGAAAGTAAAATATTGACAACGTCGAAGCAACGGCACCGACTAGACCAAGCAGCCGGTTCGATGACATCACGCGAAAAAAATTCGGGCCTCGTTATATACAAACATTAAACATTTCGGAGATGGTTAATCATTGAATTAAAGTATGAATAATATTATAGACCAGACAGAATAACTGTTGAATCAGTATTACTTAATACGTGTACTAGAAAAAAATATTGAAGGATTCAATTGTTTGAACCCTTACTATATCGCTAATAAGGGTGAAGCTACCTGCCCGACACAGAATTACCAACATCTTATCAATATACAGGGTGTTTTCAAATGACACTTACAACGTTTGCATGTAGATACCTCTCGTGAAATTGGACAAAATGATATAAGGATTGAGGGGTCCAGCTCATTTACTTTTCGAAATACGGGGTTATAAAAGTTATGAAAATTTAAATGTTTTTATTTGATAATTTTAAAATGGATCAATAATTTGATTTTGATAAAAAAAACATTTGTCAATTCTTGATCCAGTGGTGTACATTTGAAAAAAATGTCACTTATCTCCTCCCATTTTTCACGCCACTGGCATTTGTGGCTATTTTCAATTAATTTTATACTCCATAATGTTTTTCACGTAAAAAACACATAACTTTTGCATATCAAAAAATTTGTAGTTTTCAAGATATTTAATGTTTTCTTGAAGTTTGTAACATCATTTTCAATAATAAAAGCACAAGTTAGGACACAAGTGAGTCTTCTCACAATGTTTAAGATGCATTGCTGCTTCACAAATTAGTTTCTGATACATATTTTAACCATTAGTAGTTTGAAGGATATTAAAAAAATACAAAAAAAATATTTTTTTCAATTTATTATTAAAAAATTGGGTTGCAGACTTCATGAAAACATCAAATATTTTGAAAACTAAACATTTTTTGATATGTAAAGGTTATGTGTTTCTTACGTAAAAAACATTGAGGAATACAAAATTAATTAAAAATACCTACAAATGCCAGTGGCGTGAAAAATGGGAGTAGAAAAATGACATATTTTTCCAAATGTACACCACTGGATCAAGAATTGACAAATGTTTTTTACCAAAATATGACCTTTTTATTTAAAAACAACCTGCCAAATGTCAAACCAATTTATTCGTCGATTTTAAAGTTATCGAATCAAAAATTTTCAAAAATTCTACATCCTGTATTTCAAAAAATAAATGAGCTGGACCCCTCAATCCTTATATCATTTTGTCCAATTTCACGAGAGGTATCTACATGCAAACGTAAGTGTCATTTGAAAACACCCTGTATATTACAAAAGCTAGGAAAAAAAACTTGGAACATTACATAATATAGAGCCTAGTTTGAACCACACAGTTTTAGTAAACTACTTTTTCATGCGAAAATTCCTTTCAATACTCTCCCATATTTCCGAGTATATTTCCCACTTCAACTTGTTACACAATCCTCTTGACGTAGTTACCCCGATTTCCGAGCTAGGTCACTAAATTATTCTCGGCTAACATTTTGTGGCGACTCCTATTTTTAGAGCTTCGACCTTTGGTTCGAGCATATAAATTTATCGAGATAATTTTTTTATACTGGCCTATCGAATATCACGTTTATATCTAGACTAGACTAGACTAGACGGTTTTAGATAGTTCTCATGGATATGTGATGACTTTTTCCGGATTTCCCAAAGTATCACTCGACAGACATTTATTTTTATATCTGTGGGAATTGCTATTAAAATTAGGTTATTTCAATTAATGACGACAGTGTGTTATTTATCACTAAAATTGTCGTTATTTGATATATATACATATTTGTAGCGACAATATAGGGCCGTAAGGGCACAGTTTGATTAAAAAAATGTTTGAGGTAGAACCTACATTCAGTTAAAGTGTATTCTGCATCTGTGAGTGTAGGCCACATGTGACCCATTGTACGTCCTCCTACGTTATAGTCCTTCCTGTCCTTCCCATAGTATGGAGGTGTTTCCTCAGTTGACAGCCAGTCAGAAATCCTACTGTTAAACGTAGATTTTTCCTGGTCATCGCCAAACATTTCTTCGAAGCCAGCCTCCCAGGGTGACCAAGGGTGATCCTGGCAAGACTGCATCCTCTCATTCCATTCCATCTCCTAAGTTGAGCATGTCGAAGTAGGTGTCACTAGGTCCCAATATTTTTAGTTCACCTTTACTCATGTCGTGTCTTTTAACCCACCGCAGGATAATATTTTTATCTGCCGAGGCGTTAGCTAAATCTTGGTAGCACTCTAGTACTAGTCTCGATATAACACGCTGTCTGTTCAAGTGTATTATTTTAATATCTTCAGTTTTGCATAATCAACTTTTTATACGTGATGATTCATACTTAATCGACTCAAAATAGTAAAAATCTTTTAACTGTATTTCCGTTAGAGGATTTCATCGATTAAGGTATTTCAACAGGAAGTGACTATTTTATAGATTCAGCACTATTACACACACTATCTATTCAAGGTCGTTTTCGCGAAATTCATATTGTAACGTTTTGTATTGGACTGTTATCACTGCCAATGGTGTTTAAAATGCCGCCCGGAAATGGTACTGATAAAAAATACCAAAAATAGAATGAATTCAAATATTGAATGGATAGACTACAGTTAAAGTTAGACCTTTTTTCCTAAAAAAAAAACACTCAGTAACAATGAATTAACGAATATTACATCGTTTAAAACCATTCTACGTGACATGTTTCAACATTAAGCGAATTAGATTGAAATATTAACATTAAATACCTATATATATTTTGACGTTTATATGACAAATTATCATGGCAGAAGTGGGTGCGAACCCAACAAATTCATTAGGCTTTCAGAATTACGGAGTGAAGAGTTTATTTATGGAACATGGTATTAAAATATATTTTTAAATTAATTCTGATTATAATAAGGTATTAAATATTATTTATTCTCTGTCTACTGATGAATTTTTTACTTTCCATTATTTTTTTATTTCAATTTCTCGTGTGTTCCATTCTTAATATGTCTCATTCGTTACTTTATCCGTCTCAATTGCTACTCTAACCGCCTCAACGCTACTCTATCCGTCTCAATTACTACCCTATCCGTCTCAATCACTTTTCTATCTGGCTCAATCGTTACTCTATCCGTCTTAATTACTACTCTATCCGTCTTCATCGCTCTTCTATCCGGCTCAATCGTTACACTATCCGTCTCAACGCTACTCTATCCGTCTCAACGCTACTCTATCCTTCTCAACACTACTCTATCCGCCTCAACGATACTCTATCCGTCTCAATTACTACTCTATCCGTCTTAATCTCTCTTCTATCCATCTCATCACTACTCTATCCGCCTCAACGCAACTTTCTCCGTGTCCATTACTACTCTATCCGTCTCAATCGCTCTTCTATCCGGCTCAATCGTTACACTATCCGTCTCAACACTACTCTATCCGTCTCAATTACTACTCTATCCGTCTTAATCGCTCTTCTATCCGGCTCAATCGTTACACTATCCGTCTCAACGCTACTCTATCCGTCTCAACACTACTCTATCCGCCTTAACGATACTCTATCCGTCTCAATTACTACTCTATCCGTCATAATAGCTCTTCTATCCGGCTCAATCGTTGCACTATCCGTCTCAACACTACTCTATCCGCCTCAACGCTACTCTATCCGTCTCAATTACTACTCTATCCGTCTTAATCGCTCTTCTATCCGGCTCAACGCAACTTTCTCCGTCTCCATTACTACTCTATCCGTCTCAATCGCTCTGCTATCCGGCTCAATCGTTACACTATCCGTCTCAACACTACTCTATCCGTCTCAACGTTACACTATCCGTCTCAACGTTACACTATCCGTCTCAACGCTACTCTATCCGTCTCAACGCTACTCTATCCGTCTCAACGCTACTCTATCCGTCTCAACACTACTCTATCCGCCTCAACGCTACTCTATCCGTCTCAATTACTACTCTATCCGTCATAATAGCTCTTCTATCCGGCTCAATCGTTGCACTATCCGTCTCATCGCTACTTTATCCGCCTCAACGCAACTTCCTCCGTCTCCATTACTACTCTATCCGTCTCAATCGCTCTTCTATCCGGCTCAATCGTTACACTATCCGTCTCAACACTACTCTATCCGTCTCAACGTTACACTATCCGTCTCAACGTTACACTATCCGTCTCAACGTTACACTATCCGTCTCAACGCTACTCTATCCGTCTCAACGCTACTCTATCCGTCTCAACGCTACTCTATCCGTCTCAACACTACTCTATCCGTCTCAATTACTACTCTATCCGTCATAATAGCTCTTCTATCCGGCTCAATCGTTGCACTATCCGTCTCATCGCTACTTTATCCGCCTCAACGCAACTTCCTCCGTCTCCATTACTACTCTATCCGTCTCAATCGCTCTTCTATCCGGCTCAATCGTTACACTATCCGTCTCAACATTACTCTATCCGTCTCAACGTTACACTATCCGTCTCAACGTTACACTATCCGTCTCAACGTTACACTATCCGTCTCAACGTTACACTATCCGTCTCAACGTTACACTATCCGTCTCAACGTTACACTATCCGTCTCAACGTTACACTATCCGTCTCAACGCTACTCTATCCGTCTCAACGCTACTCTATCCGTCTCAACGCTACTCTATCCGTCTCAACGCTACTCTATCCGTCTCAACACTACTCTATCCGCCTCAACGCTACTCTATCCGTCTCAATTACTACTCTATCGTCTTAATCGCTCTTCTATCCGGCTCAACGCAACTTTCTCCGTCTCCATTACTACTCTATCCGTCTCAATCGCTCTGCTATCCGGCTCAATCGTTACACTATCCGTCTCAACACTACTCTATCCGTCTCAAAGTTACACTATCCGTCTCAACGCTACTCTATTCGTCTCAACACTACTCATTCCGCCTCAACGCTACTCTATCCGTCTCAATTGCTACTCTATCCGTCATAATAGCTCTTCTATCCGGCTCAATCGTTGCACTATCCGTCTCATCGCTACTTTATCCGCCTCAACGCAACTTCCTCCGTCTCCATTACTACTCTATCCGTCTCAATCGCTCTTCTATCCGGCTCAATCGTTACACTATCCGTCTCAACACTACTCTATCCGTCTCAATTACTACTCTATCCGTCTTAATCGCTCTTCTATCCGGCTCAATCGTTACACTATACGTCTCAACGTTACACTATCCGTCTCAACGTTACACTATCCGTCTCAACGCTACTCTATCCGTCTCAACGCTACTCTATCCGTCTCAACGCTACTCTATCCGTCTCAACACTACTCTATCCGCCTCAACGCTACTCTATCCGTCTCAATTACTACTCTATCCGTCTTAATCGCTCTTCTATCCGGCTCAATCGTTGCACTATCTGTCTCATCGCTACTCTATCCGCCTCAACGCAACTTTCTCCGTCTCCATTACTAGTCTATCCGTCTCAATCGCTCTTCTATCAATCTCAATCGTTACACTATCCGTCTCAACACTACTCTATCCGTCTTAACGCTACTATATCCGTCTCAATACTACTCTATCCGTCTCAATGCTACTCTATCCGTCTCCATTGTTACTCTATCCGTCTCAATCATTGCTCTCAACGCTACTATATCGGTCTCATCAGTTACTTTAGCCGTTTAACTCTTCCTTTTATTCGCCTCAATGGTTATCCTTTTCATTTCCTTTATCCGTTTCATCCGTTACTCTATCCCAAAGGTGTCAAACTCACATTTGTAAATGATCGTATATTAAATTTGGACTCTTGGAAATACTTATAAATAGAGCGCTCTCATAAAATCTCTAAGAACCAAAATTCTTTTTTTTTTGTGATATATTGTGATCGCGTGTGATTTTTTTTTTCTTTTTCCGACACATTCGTTACACTGTATCCGCTACTTATCGCTTGCTACATTCTTTTGTTGTAGAGGGTATTTAAAAAATGAAAGTTGTATTTAAATGTCCGTAAAATAATTTGATTCACTAGCTTAGTAGAGGTACACGGTCTACCTTCAAAAATGTTTCAGTTGCGATCAACATAATTATGAGGAATTTTATAAAAGTTTAAATAAAAACTAAATTGAATGAAATTTGGACTGTCAATTGCAGGATAACGTAATAAAAACTACAGGAAGCGGATTCGAAAATAAAATTTTTTTATTATTATTTTTAGATTGGTCTGTTTCCCACACTTAATACGGATGGTTAGCGCCTGTAGTTACAAGGAGTAATAATATTATCCTACAAGATGAGCTCAATTTAAATCCTGTACTGCCAGTCACATAAATTACAACACTCTTAACAAACTTACAGATTGCGAAAATCCTTATGGAACCCTCGCCTCGGATTACACAAGTACGACAAGGAAATATGAAAGAGAGAGAAAGAATAATTGTGCGCGGTCATCACTTAGGGGTGTACACTTATTTCCCGAGGCTGGCGGAATGTTCAGACAATGTTGCCGGATGAAAGTGTTTTGTTTCACCTATTGTGCATGACTTCGAAAAAAAGTCAACGAAAAAGAGACAAATATATCATTTGTACAAATTAATCTGCGCTTCTGGCAACAGCGGGTAAAATAGGAGGGGAATGAGCATTCGGCCAGTCTCGGGAAATAACTATACACCCCTATGAAACAAAGTACACGCCTTAATGACCGCGCATAATTATTCTATCTCTCTCTTTCAGCTGTTTTTCTGTTTCGCACGTGTATAACCCGGTATACTTCCATAAAGATTTTCGCAATCTGAGTGGCCCAAAAGTCTGCCCAACTATCCCAATTATCTCGTAAATTGCCAGTCCCAATTATACAAAATATGGGGTACATCTAATTCATGATACGAATATTCTATGTTTAATATTTGCAATGTTGCCAGACAAGCCGTTTATTTTATATTATTAGTAGCTTTGGTTTTTTAAATTAATCACTCTAATCACTCTGTATGTTCAATAATTATTGGATATTATTTTATGTCACAAATAACCATAAAAATCACCAAAAATCATCTAGTCTATATTGTACCATTTAATTTGACATAAATTATTTTTTTTTCGGTAAAAAATGTTTACTTTTTACCCACAATGAAGCCTCTCATGTAAGTTCTATCGTCTTTAGCACTTCCTCACCTTGAGAGTCTCGATTATAATAAATTGACTACAGCTATGAATAGGTCAATAGCTTTTAAGAAATCAAGGACATCCCAGAATAAATATTAAAATAAATACGCTTGTAAGGAATCTTTAGAGAATAAATTATGATCTTTTCAACAAAAAAATATACTTTATATTAGCCGATTTTAGCCGCTTTAACATGACTGAAACTGACACTATGGCTTTAGAGCTCAAACAAATTTAAAATACCAAAAAATTAAGATTTGTCACCACAAACTACCACTATCTCCCGGGCTATAATTGGCAACGTCGCATTTAAAGCGTCAGAAAATTAAAATAGACCGAGAAGATACCAGCAGAATGGAATGAAAATGAAGAATATTATATACGACGTCGATGAAGAGAGTATGACCTTGGCCGGTGCACGGCATCGTCGAGTTGGAAGTCTTCGTTTAGCCTCTCTAGCTCTGTTAGCAGACAAAGAATGTTGTTCGCATATTTTATGTAAGAAAAAATACTACTGGAATGCAGCGCGAACTTTTATAGATAAGTTCTATGTTTTATGGAACGGTAAAAAGAATGAGGCAGTGACTCTAGACCCGGTACAAGTTTGTGAATGGAATGGTATTTTCACTTCCCCTTCTTGAAGGACATTAATGTTGAAAAATCGAAAAAAGTTGTCAGGAGCAAGCGGCAAAAGGTTGTGAGATTCACGTAAATGCAAGGTTAATAATTCGCGAAAATTTTACCGATAGTGGGCGCTACAGTATATGTCAAAGCTGTTCTACTTTTATAAAAAAAAAAGAAGAGAAAATAATGCGAAAGTAATATGTATTTATGGGTAAAACAAATTAGCAAAACACTGTAATAACAGCTAGTTTTGAAGCCAACGAGATAACGAAATGAATAAACTTCGTGGTATTAATACAATCGCAAAACGGATAATAGATAGCGCGTAGGCAATCAGCTGTGAACCTTTTCTATTGCACCATATCGACGAAAGATAATAATAATATTACTATAGTGCAGTCAAATTATATAAAGCGATAATCCAAATTGAATTGAGATAGGTTTGAACGTAAACAAATATGTCGTAAGTAGTATTATACATATCTCGGGTATTCCAATTTATTTTTAGCGAACAGTTGAAGATTATAAGGGTGTTTAGGTATACAGGGAGTTCAAAAACTGTACAGACGTACAATAAATTGTAGGCTCACTCGTCGTAGCGCGAGGAATGGTTGCTGAAGAACAAATGCATCGTATATACAGGGGTATCGCTCAATTGAATTAAGTAAAAAATAACAATAACAGTAAACTGGGAATTCAAGATATATGCAGAGTCAACGAAATATTATAAAACGTTCTTTACATATAAAAACGATGCTATATCGTCTAGGAATAGAGGAGGTCAGTCTAAGGTCAGTATGGCCAAAAAAAAGTGGTTTTTTCTGACAAGAATGACAGTTAAGGTCTACCGTTCAAAACGATTTGACAGAGCCAGTGACTGAATAACAGAAATGAAATGGTGACATGGCCAAGAGTTCCTAGAATCATTCTATATTTCAAGATATACGCTTCGGGGGTGTATTCATTATTTTAATAAAGCAATACAGATATTCGCAATGATAAAAAACATGCAAAATCCAATGTTTTGAATAGTAGACCTTAACTGTCATTCTTGTCAGGAAAAAACACTTTTTGTTGGTCATACTGACCTTAGACTTAACTCCTCTATTGGTATTTAATTTCACTGAGCTATAAAATACACATTAATTATTTATACGTAGGTATACAACGGAAGTAAGGAGTTTAAAAATAAAATGGCGCTATTACAACTGGCTGACAAACACTAATTATGAGTAAACAAAAATCAGCTGATGTGTTCAGAGATCTAGGCGCCGCAGTTTTACAAAATGCCTGCCAAAAATTTCCGCTACGGTCCTAATAATAGTAAAAGGTCGTTACAGAAAGTGTGTTTGTTTCCATAAAAGTTTTTTAATTAAAATTTACAACGGTAAGTATTTTAAAAACTGCCCACTTATTATAACGGATTATGTTTAAACCGCGAAAATAATCCTAATTATTGTCCATCATTCACAACGGAACAAAGACCGATAAAACAGCGCCGTCGAGGATGTCGAAGGCCCCCACACGGCGATGCATCTCCTTCGCGAACATTTAAAAGCCACCAACAATCGAAAAATACCAAAATGACGTGAGAAGAGAAGAAAGAGAAGCAGCACCAACTATGCAGATTTTTATCAACTCTCTCTTCTTATCGAGTGGGAATGGACGATGGAATTCCTAACCTGTTCCCACGCGTACGCTTGTAAACGGTGAGACACATACATTAAGAAAGCAGTGTTGGAGATTAAGCGAGGGATTAATTAATTCAAAAATTAGGGTATAGATAAGGTATCCCTATGCTTACGACTCATAATTTTCGCAACCATATTTCTGGTCCACTGAGCTACAATTTGTATCAACCATAGACACGTAATCTTGGGAAAAGTATAATTCGATAGATGGCGCTCCGAAATATCAATGTCATCTTAGCAACGAGTAAAACAAATCAGCTGCTGTATAAGCTCTTTGATATTTAAGTGGTTTATTTTGCTGTTTTAGTTATTTTCAGTCTGTGTTTTGTGAAAATTGCTTTTTCTTTGATTGTGCTTTAGTATTTTGTGTTGTTAAACTAAATTTTGATTCCTAATATTTTTATTTTTGGAGTAATAGGTATGGTTGATATTTTGTCAAAAATAAAACAGGTTTAGGTCTGATTTCGTGTTTTTATTTCATTTTTAATATAGTCATATCTACAAAAGTTAAAGGGAAGGTACGTTTGTATTGAGTAATATTTTAAATCTTTAATACCGACATATTTTCTCTTTGTTTTTGTAACTATGGATTAGGTATACACTGACTATTCAAAATTTATTTGAATTTTTAAATGCTGAGCCTTCTTCTAGGTGCATAAATAAGGGTCAGGCAGTTTTAAATGCTGGCCATATATTTTTGCATGGTACCTATAGAGGAAATAAGTGACACTTTCATAAAAGTGCAACGAAAACAAAAAATAGAATAACATAACCTCTTCCATAATATCTCTGATTATATAAGAATATAACCTCAGAAATGATGACAGTTGAATAGAAAAACACAGTTTTAAGCTTGTCGCTGACACAAAATTAAACAAATAAAGTACGAATTTACGGTAATTACGTTGACGCATATAATACAAAAACAATACAAAACGAATTGTTTTACTCGTTGCGACAATTACAATTTTTTCCACCAGAGGTCTCATTGAATTCTACTCCGCCCAATAACAATCGGAAGGGTCTCTTGACACAATAACAATAAGTAAGCGCACCTTTGAAAAGGAGCCTTCCCTTGGCCTCTTAGTTTTCTGGCTACACGGCTACAGCCTATTCAGCCAGTCCGTTCCCTATATTATCTCATACAGGTTCTTAGCCGACGTTTTGTATTCTTCCAATTTTCATCATCATTGATAAAAAATTTTGTATTTTAATGTCCAGTATGTATTATCTACTTCACTGATTTAAAACATAATACCTGACCGTTATTAAGTGAAAGAGTTTGCAACTCTGCGAACTGGATATCGTATATACTGCGCTTAAAACATTCAATTGCTGTCACAAGACCCGATTCTCGATTCTTCAATTCACATACCATTGCCGTTACGTCACAGAACATTCAACTTCAATGTTGCAACGAGAATTTTCATTTTTACGTCGTTTTTCCGTTGTCGTAGCTCGTTATTTTGTTCGTAGAATTATTGTGAATGAATGAATGAAGATAAAGAAGACGAAAAAAATAGGTTATGGAACACGCAAAGTTCTTTGAAACGTTGGACTAAGTGTGTAGAGTTAAAAGGAGCATATGTCAAAGTTTCTTTTTTATTCAAGGTAGTTAAAAGTCGTTGAAAAAATATAGTGAAAAACTTGTCCATATACACGTGTTCGGCGAAATATAAAACACAAATTAAAATTTTTCAATTATAATTATATTCAAGATAATTTTTTAAAAATAAGTCGTAGAAGAAATATAGTAAATAGCTCGAGTGAATCATCCATATATACTTCCGCAGCACCCCACAAAGTATAATTTTTCCAACGAAATTTTTGGCATTTTATGGAAAAAAAAATTTCAAGGTTATGTCAAATATTTTTGACCGCTATCTCTATCAATTTTATACATTTTTTGTTGTTCAAGTACGCCACTGGGTGAACCGTGATGCTACCCCGCCGAAATACAACTGCGCCGTGTTATATAAGATGGCGACGGTTCTTATGCTCACCCTGGAAGTTCTGGAAAATATCCTGCACCCACATCATAGCATAGAAGGATGTCAATATGCTTAAATTTTTAAATGTTAATTTTTATAGTTTTCATTTTATAAAAATATTAAGATTCAAACCCCCCAAAAAAGAAAAAATGATCAGTTACTATCACAATTTAATCAAGTTACCATTTTTCGGTAATATCCCAAAAAAAACCAACGAAATAAAAAAGTTATTATTCTTCGCTTTTAAAACTCTTCCCTATCGCCATTCGAGCTTTCAGTAAATTGCTTAAGTATCCCCTCGACCGAGCCGCAATTCACCCATGTCACATCTATGTTTACAGAGCCGGCATCTGTAAAGTCTGCAAATTACTATACGTCAACAAAAAGTTCAAATGCCAGACAGTTCTATGGTCTACTTCATACCAAAAAGAAGAAGTAATAGACCTCAGCAGCTTGCTTCAACTTAATTACAACAGTATGAAAAATAAACTGGAAAAAGTAATTTAAAAAAAAAATTTAAATGGTCAAGATATTGGTTTGAATCCTCACATGAAATGGAACATACGTTTTAAGCTTGTTCTCTGGAAGGAGGGAGATCTCCAGACCCAGCTTCTTTGAAGGAAATTATTAAAAATATATCATCCTATTTCAAGATTTCCAAAAAAGTTTTCACGCTCATCCCTACCATCTATTTTACAACATAAAGGAAAATTTTTTGTACAAATCGAAAATATATCAAAATACAAACTGATTATTTCTATAAATTAAAAAAAATCCGTTCCTGCACGAGCAATAAATCGCATTTATTTTCAAACAAACGGCGTAATAGCGAGAATAAATTCGTCGAACCCCAACAACAACTTCCAACTTCATAACGGGAGTTTCTGAAGGAGATGGGTGTTGGGTGGTTTAGGATGACGCTGACGGATGACTTTCTAGTCTAGAGGGACGCGGACTATGGGAAATGGAAAATGGGGTCGTTTTCGACCCTATCTTATCGGGTGTATGTACCAGGTGACTCATTAGTGACAATTGAAACGTTCCTAATCGTTTTGGCGATTTAAACAAGAATGATAACTTTTCATTTCTTGTTAAATTTGAGTGAACTAAAGGGGTAGTAATTATCAACGTTTTCCAAGATTTTCTCTGTATTCCCCTGTTTTTTTTTGGGAGTTGGTCGTGGTCCGTGTGATTTGGTTGATTTATTTTATAGGAACGTATTTGAGTAGTCAAACATTTGTTATAGCCGAATATTTCACAAACAACATTAAACAAATTGAAGAATAAGATTTGGAAGTTTTATATTTTTACCCATAAAACGTCGTGAAGGATAGGAAACTTGGAATCTGCTATGAATTTTCATAGAAAAACTTAGATTTCAAAATTGGATGCAGACGTATCTTTCGTAGTGTGTCACACGTCTTTTTCTAATGTCTGGGGTGTATACTTATTTCCCGAGGCTGGCAATGGCAATGAGCAGCCTCGAGAAATAAGCACACACCCACGCTGACCACGCCCAATTATTCTTCTTCTCTCTTTCAAGCTGTTTTTCCCATATTTTCCTCGTCGAGCTTGTGTAAATTGCATGGTTCGATAAGCTTTTTCGCAATCTACCAGTTCTATACTTCATTTTTAAACTAAGAGGAGCGTTATCCAAAAGTATTCAGTATTTAGACGTTTCCTTATATATCTGATCCGTTCCTGGATAATTTACTTTTATATGAATCATTCCTGGATAAGATTTTGATTAGATTTGTGTGTATGTGATGTGGAAGAGAAAATTTTTCCCCAGTGACCGGTATGTCATTACGTATACGATGTTGAGACGCGAAATGGAGAAAAGAGGAGGGTTTTCCTCGGATCAAATGCTCAAATTACTCATAAGGGATGTCCCAGGTCGCGTGCGCCAGTATTTCAGACGCAGTAACTCTTTAGTAAATAATAATCGTCTCTTTTAAAACGTCAAATACGAAATAAAGCAAATCGATTCTGACAGCGCGACGTTTGAAACGTCAAAATAATGATAGAATCATAATTTTACGTATTATTTAGAAAAAAAAATGGAAAAACAGTAGTTTTATTTAGTTATAACTCCCAATTATCATTTATAAATGTAAGGGTTTAGATTAAAACTGTGTGTTACGTATCCCTTTTTGAAAATAATCATGCTATACAGCCTAGTGGTAGAAATAGTTGACTCTGGCGCGGACGATTGGGGTTCGATCCACATTGGAAGCTTTCTCATTTTAGTCGTGGAGAAAGTATAGTCTTTTACTTGTGTAGAATGTCTAATATTCACTTGGATGATTCCAAAACTTCATCCGCGTGAATAATAGCCATCATTCTGCATTTCTAAAATTGTGGTATTTTTCGATAGTGCCTACTTGAAGTTGCTTTTAAATTATTGCATTCCAAAACTCTATGTACTTTTGGAAACAAACTATATTCAATGTCGACTTTAATGGTATAAGTAATAATAAGGGAAAGTCCGATAAAATTTTTGAAATTAGCTGTTTTAATAAGAGAACAAAGATTAATAATAATAATTAAGGGTGGAAACAAAAGTTTCAAAGAGTGGGTGTTAACAGTGCTCAATCAATTTCTCTCTCCCAGAAAACTTCTCGATTACAATATAATGGGTAAAGTTTCTATAGCACCAAGCACGAGATTTTCTCAATGAGCAAAAAGTGTGAATCCCGGAAACCTTGCGGCGAATAATGGCACTATAAGTTTCCTTATCCGAAGAGATGAGTCATAAGATTAGAGTGCCTGGATGGATGTTCTTTTACTATGTCTTTATGGATAAAGAATGATTTGATTTTATAGAGGCAGCTCGTGAAAAATGGCTTGTCAGCATTATAGAAAGTGGGTCGTTGAAGAATTGTTGATGATAAAATCGAGTCAAATACAAAAAATTATATAAGCCGATGATCGACATTTTTTATGGTTTAATTTACTGTTAGACATTTATTCGATGAAATTGTACATGATGATTTAAAAAAATTTCTTTTTTTTCATTTTCTGATAACATTTACTATAGTAATGCATTTTTTTCACGCTATCAGAAAATAGAGATTTCAACGAACAAAAATCCCATCAACTTTTTGAAAAAAGCTGATATTTTGACGCGAAAATTTTCGATTGAAAATTAGGTTGCTTATTTGATATCAAGACAAATTAAGGTGAAAAACGCGACGTGAAATTGTCCAACGAGGTCTTTAGGCCGAGTTGGACAACACGTCGAGTGCAAAAAACACGTTTTGCAAGAATTGCATACAATATTTTTTCTAAATTCATGCAAAAACTGGAAAATTAGAATATAAATATGTTAAGAACCTAACCTAACCTAATCAAACTCAACCCGTTCTTCTTTTTTTGTATCTCTATGGCCTCCATCTTGTCAGTACTCAATCATAGCTGGTTTTCGCCTTGACCATTGAAATTTTAAATAATTAAAGATTTTTGCAATAATTGTAACTCGTTGAGACTAAATAGTAAGATATAGATACATATATTATTGTTGTATTAAAGCAGGATCAGATACTTGCTATGGATTTTTATTTAATTTAAATGTTTTTGTTTGTAATTAATCATCACAAAACTGACAAAATTAGGTTGCTTATTTGATATCAAGACAAATTAAGGTGAAAAACGCGACGTGAAATTGTCCAACGAGGTCTTTAGGCCGAGTTGGACAACACGTCGAGTGCAAAAAACACGTTTTGCAAGAATTGCATACAATATTTTTTCTAAATTCATGCAAAAACTGGAAAATTAGAATATAAATATGTTAAGAACCTAACCTAACCTAATCAAACTCAACCCGTTCTTCTTTTTTTGTATCTCTATGGCCTCCATCTTGTCAGTACTCAATCATAGCTGGTTTTCGCCTTGACCATTGAAATTTTAAATAATTAAAGATTTTTGCAATAATTGTAACTCGTTGAGACTAAATAGTAAGATATAGATACATATATTATTGTTGTATTAAAGCAGGATCAGATACTTGCTATGGATTTTTATTTAATTTAAATGTTTTTGTTTGTAATTAATCATCACAAAACTGACACAAGAATGACAGATGAGTGCAATAAAGTACCACTTTTTCCATTAAATGTGGTTCACAAAAGTGTTGTTTTTTGCATGAATGTAGAAAAAAAAAAAACTTGTTTATATGAATTTTTCACATACATTTTGAGGTTATGTGTAAAAATTGTGAATACAAAAGTTGTAGATCTTTTTATTACTCACAACTTTGCCATTTAAATTTTTTCCATAGGAATTGTAGTTTTGCCGGAAATCGAGATAAACCCTTAAAAACTCACCCCCTCCCACTTCCCGCCGGTGGTCGATAGAATCAAAATGATAGTTTTTTTTTGTTTCCGTTGCGCTGTCACCCCGTTCCTTACTGCTTGCTCACTACTTACTACAAATTTTGACTTTTCATTAACGAAAATGCAGTTGAAAATGAGAAAGACGTCAACCTACATTTTTAAATTGAGCTGTACAGGATCGTATTGCGATATGCGGATTTTCGGAGGAGACGGAAAACCGGGGACTTGATACCATGGATGTTGGGCTCGATAAGAATCCCTAGCACGAGTTGGAACATTAATGGGCACGGGAAATTTTCGGTTTAGCGTAAGTTAACTGAAGAGCAAAAAAGTGGAGGAAAAAGAATGCAGATATTGTGGCACGGAAGAAGAAACCTCCATCCACATACTTTCCAACTGCACTGAACTCCAGAATCCTAGAGCACAGTACCTGGGAGATTACTGGATAGAAGAGGAATATTTACCTAAGTTGAAGCCTGCAGATATCCTGAAATTCCTCCGGGAAATAGGACTAAAGGAGCTAAAAGTTCCAGAGAAACTAGGTAGAAATAAGGGGGCACAATAGATCCTTCAGGTCTCAGTGAATGTCTCGATCTTTTATATACCTACTAGATACGGTCCTGTACACCAAACACTTCAACTGGAAAGATTTTAAGTGCCTCGTACTAGAAACGTCTTTCATTTATGACGTGTTACTCTTTTTTACTACGAATACGACACTACAAGCCGAGTATCATATTCATCAACGTATTTTTTAAATGCGCAGAGTTTGTATTTTACATCATTGAAAGGCGACCACTTCTTTTTTTAGATCAGTCCTTTCATTAACATAGTTTTTAGGTCGCGTTATTGTTTTACTTACAAAAGGGTTACGTACAAAACGGGGTTAACAGGGTAGACTATATTGCATAATGTTTACGTCTTACGTATCCTTCTTCAAGGTTGAAGGTTATTAGATTAAAAACTTTTGATGTTTATGTGCATTATTTAACACGAGGGTCGTATAAAAAATAGAAATTTCACTCAATAGTAAAGCACCTTCCATTTTATAGTTATTTTGAATTAAAATCTGATATAAAATATTTGACAGAGTGAGCAAATATTTCTTATTTTTTGACAACGTATAGGTATACCTTGAAAAATTGACATCTGACAGTTACATTTTAAGTTTATTAAGGAATTATTTTTCATAAAAAGGTTTCTGTATGGTTCCAACTTTAGTAGACACACTGTACAAAAATATATATTTTACATTTTTTCATTTAATCGAATTACAATTATTAAGCGCCTTGGGACAAGCTGTATAAAATATTGATTTGTGGCCATGGTTACCTCAAGGCTGAATAACGACTTGGAGGTTGTCAAAAATACTGCGTGTCGTCAAAATTTGCAAAATCAATTAAATAAAAAACATTCAAAAACATGATCCCGTAGCGTGTTGCTGATTCGGCAACGTCGCCTGTAGACGACGCTAACGGGGCGCTGGCCAAGGACGCCCGACGCTAAGTTCGTCACGACGACCGCCACCACGAACTCTTTCAAGGCCGACCGCCGAATTTCGGTTATTGAACCTATTTCCACCCTCCTCGAATAGCAGCACCCTTCGTCCAGATCGCGTAGCCCGGAAAATTCTGCGTGATCGAGGTTTCGGGAGCGAGATAGGGAACAGGGAGGGGAGAGAGGAAGAGATAGGTGAACGCAGAGTGGCTCAACCAGTCCCGGATTGTTGGGAGCAATTACGGTTGGTTAAATCTGCTAAGTAACAATTTTCGGGTTGTGTCACTCGAAATATATGTCACATATATTTCGGTATTAGGTGATAATTGGTAGGTAATACTAATAGGTATTGAAAATAAAAAAAAATAAAAAAAAAAGCTCAAATATATACTTTTTTTCGAAGTCATGCACAATATGTAAAACAAAACACTTTCATCCGGCAACATTGTCTGGAAATTCCGCCAGCCTCGGGGAAATAAGTATACACCCCTAGTGATGATAGCGCACAATTATTCTTTCTCTCTCTTTCATATATCATTGTCGTACTTGTGTAATCCGAGGCGAGGGTTCCATAAGGATTCTCGTAATCTGTAACTTTTTGGAAGCAGTTGATTTAAAAATGGTCTGAAAATTATAAAATAACAGAAAAAAATGAGAGAATTGGAGTTTATTCAATCCTAAATACGCCTCGAGGAAGACGTCGGCAAAAGAAATCACCCGGATACAACAAAATGACGATCTTATGTCTATTACTCGCTAAAAACAGAATTGCATCTCGTAAAGAAAGGTGTAAAGTGTTTCAATTTATTTGACAGAAACAATTTTCGTGTTGAAAGCCATCTTGTCACAAAAGTTTATTTTTTTTCAAGTCCCCAACTAAACCTAATGACATAAACAAAAAATTAAAAATTGATTTATATCGATATTATTAATAAATCTTCCAGATGGTTAATGTATGCTTTCACAGAATATTTTCGGAGCATTTTTCGAATTAACGTGCGATCAATTTCCTTATTGAAAAGCCTCGCGGGATCGCTACCGACCGCGCCATGTATCAAAACACCGATAACACCATAAATTATCGAGATTGCTGTATATGCATCAAGCCCGGACAAATTGAAATCACTCAATCATAATCTCATCAAGGCGGTTGTGGCAAAAGAGAAAAATTAATTGTTAATGTTAAAGGGACTAATGACTCAACACTACGAATTTATGTTGTACGGTTTATACAGTGTGACCCAATTAAGGTTGCAAGACTCAGTTACAGGTTTTTTCATCTAAAAAACTGACTAGCCATTCGAGAAATTTTCCGTTTTTCACTCGGTATACCCCTGGCAATAAGTCACGGGCGTGGTACGGGCACCGCTGAGTCTGGCATTCCCGCCATGTACGTTGCCATGGCAACTTCCGGTCGCAGACTTCCAACGTTCCTTTTTTCTTTCTCTTCTTACTCTATAGTACGTTTTAACTCCGTCTCGCTCTTAAATTTTCCTTAGCGTCGTCTCTTTTTCTCTCTCTCTCGTCTTTCTCACTCCGCCGTCGGCGGCGTCCCGATGCCCGTTCGACATTGAAATTCGGACGATCAAACCACCCCAGCGACAACCAAACATTCCGAAACGTAAAGGTGGGATTAACCGCTTTATGAACATCGTTTTGCACCGCGTGGTATTGTATTATTTGAATAGGTCCAAATAGCAGAATTATGACGCAACAACTACTTCTTCGGGTGTATGCCACGATAGACATTGAGTTATACTTTTAAGTGTATCAAGAAAGGACAAGATCATTTGTAGACCGGTTCGTCAGTACAAGGTAGATCTGCTTATCCAAGCTTTAAGAGCATAATCCTGGATTGGAGATAATGCTGAATTCACATCAATATATTAAACTCGGTGAAGGAAATGACAAGAATGCGATAATAGCGACATCTTTGATTCTTAGTTCTTTTCCAAGAGCTTCTAGTGATAAATCCAAATTTCGATCTCTTCGGGTAACCCTTTAACCTACACGTTTAGTGTAGACATATCGAATATCGGCATTTAAAGTTCTCCTAACCTATTTCGCATCATTTTTGCTCTCCGGGGAGAAATATGGAATCGATCGCTTGACGTCACATCTGTCGGTAACCTAGGCGACGCGGTAATCGATTTCGTTCGTTCGGAGAGGTTTGATGCAATTGTTTTGAGCCTGGATATTGCCGTGTATTGAGAATCGTTTTTTTTTCTTCTCCTTTTTTATCTTTTTACACTATTACGACATAGTTTGAGAAAACTAATTTAAAAAGAGAGAGGAAAAAATAAAGCGTTCTTTTTATAAGTAACTAAAAGCCATGGAGGGCAGCTGTTTTTAATTTTTTTTTCAGCAATACCTAACTTCATAGAAGTGGAAATATTTATTGGATAAGTCTATATTCATTTGAAATTTTCTTTATACAACAAGTGTCGAAATTTACTTATCCGAGCAAAAAAAACGCAAATTGCAAATATTTTTATATAATATAATCGATATTTCCACATTATAGTTGAATTTTTTTTTCGATATACATGTCTTATACATCCACGGATAATTTATGATGTCGACGTGTCATCCATCATTTCTGGACCGCATTATGCGAACACGTGACGAATATATTTTTTTTTGTTACAAAATCCATTATCTGGTAACTGAACCCGAAACCTTCTGGACCCCCATCGAATATTAATCATCAATCGAAGGATTACTAATCATCCGACAGAAGCGGAAAAACATCCTACAGATTCCAGTGAATAAGTGTGTTGGATCAGTGGCGGGTTAAAGGTGACACAAACGTAGGAAATTTTAACAAAACTAACTACAAGTAAACTACCAGAAGAAAAAAATTCATGAGGAACACAAAAAAATATTTTACTTCATCCACTAAAGCATGCCCCTGCATAAGAACCATATTTTTGACAGTTCTACCCCTAAATCCTAGCTTGTCTGAATAACAAGTAGGTTTTAGCTAAAATCTGGATAGTAGGATGGACGTTTCAGCTTGTCAAATGGGTTTTAAGAGCTTCAGTTGTTTCACTTTCATAAAATTATCACTTCAATAGACAACTACGTTTTTTATAAAAAAAATAATTATTTCAAAGTCATCAAGTTAGGTTTGTATTTAAAAATCAAATTTTACTTTGACCTACCGCAATATACCATAATATACAACAATACAGCCGGCGAATCAAGTTTAATACTTGAAAATCAATTCAATTCAGATAAATTATTTGTTACGGCGTAGTAGGCGAGGAATTCCATAGCATACTACGTCTCACCAACCTTGCGATACAATTTAAATAATGACATGTCATGTCAGCTGTCAGCGCGTTCTTGCACGGATACTTAGAGATACCGTTACTATGGATACATAATTCTTGTTTAATTTGAAATATCAATTAGTCGTATACAGGGTGTCCCATGAAATTTATAGTTGATATTTTTATACAGTGCAATATTTAGGGATGAAAGAGAACATACTGTAGAGTATTTAATAACCGTCCATAGCTCAGAGTGTCATTATTCAGAATATTTAATTTATATTAGTATTGTGTGGCCCCCCAGTGTCTAGGAGGCGCGATTTTCAAAATGTTCCATTAAAAATATAAGTGTGAGAAAAGTACCATAATATTTTTTTGGGTCCCGTATGAAAATTTTTCATTTTTTGATACTTAAAACCCCAAAAAATGTCAAAAATCAAATTTTGTAAACAAAAACAATCATTTTCTGATAGTTCCTGTTCAAAATTTGAATTTTTGAAAAGTCAATAATTTTTTTGACATTTTAAAAAATTTGGAGCCCCCTTTAAAAAAAATTTTTAGCTGTCCTTTGCATTGAGTTTTAAAAACATCAAAAATTGACATTTTTCACGCCTAACCCTATTGTACAGGTTGTCCTGCCTAAAGTTGAATGCGCCTCCCCCCAAAAAAAATAAAATAATATGCCACGGTTCTATAATTTTGAATGGTACACGAATACGTTACTTAGATTATTAGATTTTCCTTCGAAAAAATATATTGTTAAAGATCTGTCAACAGCGCTGCAAAAAGGACTTTGCGCTTTATCGATATTCTCAATTATATTATGCAGTTAGAGTACGCGTTGCATTTTACGCTACGATAGCTACCGATACCCACTACGATGTATAAACATATCCTACCCATCTCTTTTTGCCGCACTACATTGACCGTCTCTCTTTCTATCGCCTACGCTGCCGCCAACGTCGTGACGTGACGTCACTAGTCCCCGTCCCACTTAGATACCCTTGCGACGATATACTTTAAATGCATTTTACGGTGTTGCCGGTTACTGTGTATTATTTCGAAAAAAAAAAGTCACGAAAAACATGAATAGTCAAAATATAACACGTGGTTTTTCTTACGTTACTTTCGTTTTCAATATGATAGTAAATTAAATGCTTGTAGATTCTGCAAAATTTTGAAAAAACTTCACAACTGATGGTCAATAACGTTGCTATAGCATTTACATGGGGGGTTTTGAGTTATTGTACCTTTATTGTATTTATAATGGGGCGTGTTTGAAATCCAAAACCCCCCTTTACATACACACTTGCTTTAGGGTGAAAAATGAGCAAAATAGAATAGGTAGAGACAGAGCAACATCTCAACTGGGTATACACACAGCAGTTAAATCACGTTGCTATAGCATTTACATGGGAGTTTTGAAAAAAAAAAAAAAAAAAAAAAAAAAAAAAAAAAAAAAAACACAATTATTGGCCAGTTAAAAAGCATTTCATTTAAATATTTCAATTAATACTGACCCCGATATAAGCTAATAAGTTCTGACAGAACAGAATGTCGCCAAGCCAGTGGTTGCTCTTTTCATGCAAAAATGCAACTGCAATTCGTGTTTATGGAGTAATTAAGAACGAAAGCGGGGTATTTGTAGTGTGATTAAGTCGACAGGTTTTATATGTCCGCGGGCTTCGGATTCGTTAGCCCTTTTGTTGAAACAGAAATTTAAAAGTGAAAGTTTTTTAAAACGGATATGATTTTTTTTAAAAGATTTAATCGTAGCGGAAGTGAGTTATAGATAATAATGTTGAAGCAATATCAATTTTAATTATTTGACAGATTTTTTATTGAAAACAAAATCAATGAAATCCCAACTTTTTTTTTGGGTTTCATTAGTCATGACCGACATATTTGGTAACGAACGAATGTTTTTGTAAAAAAAATTTTCTATGGGAACGATCGAGTACATTTTACAAACTCCCACAACTCGATTAATATTATTTTGTATCATCTGTTTGATTTTGCAATGTTCTATAATAAATGTAATACATTTTGTAGGCGTTTATAGTATTTCTACCGAATCATTAATCGTGGGAAACTTTTGGTATTTTGTTATAAAATTAGAGATTTTGAAATATACAGGGTGTTTTGAAATGACGCTTACAACGTTTGAATACCTCTCGTAAAATTGGACAAAATAATATAAGGATTGAGGGGTTAGGATTTGATATTTGGCTGGTTGTTTGTAAATGTGAAAAGGCATATTTTGATAAAAAAAACATTTACCAATTCTTGATCCAGTGCTGTACATTTGGAAAAATATGTCACTTTTCTCCTCCCATTTTCCACGCCACTGGCATTTGGAGCTATTTTCAATTAATTTTGTATTCCCTAATGTTTTTCACGTAAAAAACACATAACCTTTACATATAAAAACATTTGTAATTTTCAAGATATTTAATGTTTTCATGAAGTTTGCATCATGTTCAATAATGAAAGCACAAGTTTGGACAAATATTTTTGAGAGTCTTCTCCCAATGTTTGAGATGCATTGCTACTTCACAAATCAGTTTCTGATACATATTTTAACCATTAGTAGTTTGAAGGTTATCAAAAAAATACAAAAAATATATTTTTTTCATTTTATTATTAAAAAATTAGGTTGCAGACTTCATGAAAACATTGAATATCTTGAAAACTACAAATATTTTGATATTATGTAAAGGTTTTTTTTACGTGAAAAAAATTAAGGAATACAAAATTAATAGAAAATATCCAACAAATGCCAGTGGCGTGAAAAATGGGAGGAGAAAAGTGACATATTTTTCCAAATGTACAGCACTGGATCAAGAATTGACAAATGTTTTTTACCAAAATATGCCCTTTTTATTTAAAAACAACCTGCCAAATGTCAAACCAATTTATTCGTCGATTTTAAAGTTATCGAATCAAAAATTCTACATCCTGTATTTCAAAAAATAATTGAGCTGGACCCCTCCATCCTTATATCATTTTGTCCAATTTCACGAGAGGTATCTACATGCAAACGCTGTGTCCTTTGAAAACACCCTGTAGGTATAAGAAAAACTTTGACGAGTAAAACTATTAAAAAAATAAACCCCTTTTAAAAAAATGTTACCGTACGCCTATGATATAGAAATTTTGACACAAATAAAGTGATCTACCCTTGAAATGTTTATCAAATTAGTACATATCTGGCTAGAACTATCAGTGGGACATTAGAATAAGAGGTAAGACACATTGCTAATAAGAAAGGTACGTCTGCATCATATTTTGAATTATGAAATTTTTTCCCATTTTTTTCATCGACATTAACAATCGATGAAGCACACCTAGAAGGGTATTATATGAACAGAACTCTACTTAGTGTTCGTATTTTTTTCTTGCACTCATTTCAATGTAAAATAATTTTTATTTAATTTAAACTTTAAAGACCTTCTTGTATGTAATATAAAAGAACCGCTTACGCGATTTAGATTCCTTCACGAAGATCGGCTTCGCTAACAGCGGAAATCGTAATATTTTTCATTTTAATTTTTATGAAAAGAATTCCTTTCTTGAGTTATTGGGCGATAATTAGTATTGTTCAAAGTAGTTGATTTTGCATGACAATGAGCTCATTAAAAATATCTAATAATGGTGGAATCACGATGCAAATCGCTCTTATAAATTATATGGTTTAATTACATTTTGCCGGAGGTTAGTGATCTAGAACTGCGAGCGCGTTTTTTAAATTAATTGGTTTATAAAATCATTATACTCGAGAAATTAATTACTTTTCTCCGTTTTTTTCTCATCTTACAAAGAAAAGCATTCGTGTATGTAGTCTAGACGTTTTTATGCGTCACAACTTGAATGCGTCCCACCTAAATTAATTGTCATCGCGTTATTTTGCAACATGAGCAAAAAAGCGCTACCCTTAAATAGGATAAATGGATTTCAAGAACATTTGACAACAATTTTTCAAAGACTTAAGCTTCATTGATAAGCTTCCATTGATGTCTAGTTGTGTTAATCATAATATCTAACAAAAAAAAAAAAAAGCTTTCTACTGACATTTTTAAATTAAGCAAAAAAGCGCTGCCCTTGAAAATAATGAAGGCTAGAGAAAATGAACTTAAAGGACAACAATTTTTCAGTCTTAAGCTTCATACAAGTTCCATTGATTGTCTAGTTGAGTTAATCATAATATGTAACAGAGCTTTCTATTGACATTTTTAAATTAAGCAAAAAAGCGCTACCCTTGAAAAGGATGAGGGCTACAAAAAATGGACTTAAAGAACATTTGATAACAATTTTTCAGTCTTAAGCTTCATAATAGTTGAGCTGATTGCCTAGTTGTGTTAATCATGATATCTAACAAAAATAGCTTTTTATTGACCTTTTTAAATTAAGCAAAAAAGCGCTACCCTTGAAAAGGATGAGGGCTAGAGAAAATGGACTCAAAGAACATTTGATAACAATTTTTCAGTCTTAAGCTTCATACCAGTTAAACTGATTGTCTAGTTGTGTTAATCATGATATCTAAATAAAATAGCTTTCTATCCATATTTTTAAATTAAGCAAAAAAGCGCTACCCTTGAAAAGGACGAGGGCTACAGAAAATGGACTTGAAGAACATTTGACAACAATTTTTCAGTCAGTTCCATTGTTTGTCTAGTTGTGTTAATCATAATATTTAACAAAAAAGATAAAATCTACTGTAAAAGGACCTTAATCAAATATGAAAATTTTTTGCATTATTAGACTTCAAAATATTTTCGTAATAACAAAAAGAGCTTTCTATTGACATTTTTAAAATAAGCCAAAAAGCGCTAACCTCAAAAAAAATCTGCTGTAAAAGGACCTTAATCAAATATGAATTTTTTTTGCATTATTAGACTTCAAAATATTTTCGTAATTAATTATTTTCCTTCCTCTCTCTCTCACTTAAACATCTTGGATTTAAACAGAGAAAGAAATTAAAAAAAAACAATAAACATGAAACACCCTGTATATCTTTATTCCTATTTACTTTGTTAGTTTTTTTACGTTAAAATCGTGTGTAAAAATGCGTCTGGCTACACAAAATCCAGTTACTTTTTTAAAATCCTGTAAAATCACCTCGTAAATTTTCCATCTTATACTATTCACTGATTCCCATCAAGGTCTGTTGTCGATGTCAACGTCCTTGCACATATGGGATTTTTACGATAAAAAGACGATGACGTCACATTTAGTTACTTTCCTGCTTATCAGAATAAAAAATAATTTTCCAACAGTAAATACAATTTATCCTTAACAGCCAGTGCAATTTACAGCTAACGGGTTGGCAAAACTTCAAGACGTTGTCAGATAAACTGGTGAAATTTCCCAGTTTATTTTGACGTTTATTGACATTCGATCATTGTCTAATATTTAAAAGTTTTTCTGGTGCTTTTAAATTCATTGTTTCTGTGAGATTAAAAAAACAGTTATTTTCACAACTAATTATTTACGGAAATCTGCAGTGTGTAGTTAATAAAATGCCGAAGCAGCTGAACAGTAAATGTCAAGAGGTAGTAACATCTTTGTTAAGGTATTTTGAACCAGATTGCCGAAATGAGGGCCCGCTTTCCCCGCTTACTATTGAGAGACGTAAGTAATAGTATTCGATGTTTGTATTCATTATTATTAATATTATTGTTACATAAAAGTAAATGTCAATCTAACATATCAGATCGACTTTACTAGTTTTCGATAAGTAAAGAAAAAAACTACAGCTTGGCAACATCACAATATTTAGTTTTGCAACGTCATCGTCTTTTTATCGTAAAAATCCCATAGTATACGTTTCGTTATGCAACGTGTCAAAGAAGAAATAAGAAGAAAAAGAATAAACATGACCGATTCCGTTCATCAACAAACTACCATACCAGAAATACCAACGCTATTTATTGAATTTAATTACAAGTAAATAATTTTAAGGAGAGGTGTGTGTATACGACCATAGTCGTGCCTACAGGAGGGGACAGGATGGTCCATGGCCCACCCTAATCGGTTCACCCCAATTCCTCAAAATATCAATCAAAATCTTCGGGCTATGAAGGATTACAATAATAAAAATGAGTTTTTGACTTGACTTTTTATATTCTGTATGTACCTTATGGTGTTAATATAAAAAAATATTGTGTTCGTAAATAAATAACAACTACTTCTCGGTATATGTAGCCCGACAGACATTGAATTCAACTTCCAAGTTAACGGTGCTATTATCTGATCGATATAACCAACTATTATGGTGTGTAGTTAGTTAGTTGTCAATTTTGACGTTTGATATTTGTTAACAGGAGCTAAATTATGTTGACAACCCTCGTGTATTGAACATTAAATTACTGTATTCAATGACGTGTCTACAAAAATAATGGATGAACGCGAGATAATAATAATAAATGAAACCTGTAATAGGAAGTGTCGACCGAAATCCTCTGGCACAGCGACAGGTGTTCGAAATTCCATTGTTCAGTGTGTGTTTGTAGGTTATAAAATACATTCGAAGGAGGGATTTATTGTTTTACTCTATAACTATAAATTTACTTGTCTTTCTTGAAGAATTGATAAAAATAACAGTAAATGATTAGCTCTTTCACATCACAGTAAAATGGAGCCGACTCTAAGCTTTTAAATTCTCTTTACCTTGCCTTGTTGTATCTTGTGTTAGTATATAAACCAAGGCGACACTTCGGAGCATGTTCTACTGTTAATTAAATTACAACTAACAGATAGAACATGACATTAGAGTAACATACATCTGGTACACGAACCTATATAGATAGATGAGTTTGTGCCTGTGTATGTGTGGATATGTAGATCAAAGACATTGTAGTAAACTAGAATATGAAGGGCTTTGAATAAATCATTGTTGTCGCTAATTAAATTATTATGGTATCGGATAAAGTTCGTGGTCAATTAATAAAGGACACGTACTTCGTCTAAGAATATTAGATAAGAGTTAGATATTTATGATGTTAAACTTTGAAAACTATTTATACGCACCCTGTATGAAATAAGAATTTTTTCAAAATATATTCAAATACGTCTGACCTTGCTAAAAGTAACCGAACAGAAACCATTTTCTTATAGTTAAGGGTATCCTTGTTATAAAATAATTTATAAGGGTCTGCAAAGGTCAAATTTTTTACAAAAAAATTGATAACTCAAAAAGTATGCATTTTTCGAAAAAGTACTCAGATAAAATTTTACGTAGATTTTGCATTAATTGTAAATGTATTAATATACAGGATGTTCCATTTGAAATAACAAAGTTAGTCAAGATTTTACGATAAATATTTTGACATATGCAGGTAGTTTCAACTCGTCGTGGGACACCCTGTATTAAATATTGTAATAAGTAAAAGATGCAAATGTGGTACAGAATCAAGCTTAAGAAATTTGATCATATCAAACAGAGTGACCCAAAAGTCTAATTATTTATACGGAGATTCCATATTTATTATTTGCAATGTTGCTATATTTGCAGTTTATCTTATTTTATTAGTAACTTTGGTTTTTCAAATTAATCACTTTGTACGTGAAACTTACTATACCAGAAAATTATCAAACATACTAAAACAAAAAAAAATCTACAGCTAAAGTTGACTAAAATATGACAAAATCCTCGTTTTTTTGTTAAAAATGTTGTCCCTGTATATTAAACTTGTTTTTATTCAATTTCAAACAAAATTTTTGTGAATGAAAATCTAATCTTATCTAATCAAGGAAGTAACGGGTACTCGCTGGCCATTTGTGTAATAATGATTCCGATACCTATTTCCTCGCATTGTGAAAGTGTGTTTGTTTTTATTGATGTTGTATTGCCGTGAATGGACAATATAAAAATACAGTTTGACAAATTCACCTTAAAGTGTGAGATGCGCATAGCGTATAGCGAAAATTTCTGTTATTCTGTATACTATCCCATCTCTACATTTTAAGGTTATTTTTCGGTATAATATAATCCATATTTTCTATTCAGTATTATAATTTAATTATTCACTACTATTTTTAGACGTTCAAGGACATGGCAAAAGGAAAAAAAATTAATGAAAACATGAATATATCCGTTAATTATTACATAATTGATTCGGTATAAGTAGGTGGGGTTAACAGTTCCTTGTGGCATAAAAAAAGCTGACAAATCAGGATTGTACGTGACGATCCAACGATTGGCAACGGAAAGCATGAAAAAATGTGCACCATATCATACACAAAATTGAAAAATCTTCATACTTATAGCAAACATTTAAGTATTATGTTGACTTTGTTACTATAATCATCATTAGTCACTAAATTTTTCATAACGCCCGCTAAAAAACAACAATCTGCATATTCATCAAAACTGAAGGTCAGATTTTAGTAAATTTCCAGTAAATTCTTTGTTCGTTGCACAATATATAGGTTGTACGCACATATCCACACAAAATATTTTTTGCCCAGTCATAATTTATCAACCTTGACCATATTTTATGTTGAGAACCCCGATTTACAACAAACAGCTGTTTATAGTTTATATATAGGGCGATATAACAGAGAACCGCCACGAGTTTGGTAAAAATTTTGGTAAATAGGGGTAATTTACTCTATATTTGTATAGATATTCACTATAGGGATGTGGATGGGGGTACAACAAACAGTGTGTCTATTTAAATAAGTCAATGTTAGTTAAAAAAGTGTTTTGAAGGCTTTAAAGAAAAATTTATGGTATAAAAAGCTTACAAGTGTAATAAAGTATAGGTTAAGTGTAGAATTTGTTGTTAAGCATAGATAATCCTTTATTTTTTGTTACTAATTGAATTAGAAATTAGTTTAATCCTTATTAAAACGTAATCTGTCACGCAGATTTGACCCAAATTATATCCGCATAATAAACAATATAGAAATGCGTTTTAAAATGAAATTTGCTTTGGGATTTGAAGTGAAAATACGAATATTGGCAACTGGGCCGATTGGATGTGGCGTACACCGGCCGCGAGCGTCGGTGTTGTTGTGTGTGTGGACTTTAATGGCCTTGAAAACGACCGCCATTTTGATTCTCACTTCACCAGTTCGCTTGCCGGTTTACTGCGTATGTTTTGGTCGGGTACATTCGCTAAAGCCCGCTTTACAGTTCGCAATTCTTCATGTAACATGCAATATTCTTGATCGAAAGCATGCGCAGTATAGAATAATTTGGCTAGTCTCTTGCCAGTTTAAGCTATTGTCTCAAATCGATCTGGTTTGATTTGTATTGCAGCTTGCATGCAATTCTGGGGGAAAAGCTGGTAATTTTTTTGTTACCAACCAAACAAAAGTTGACTGTGTACTTCCAAACGCAACATAAATAGGTATATATAATAGTTATAATAAGTTGGTGTATCAACAATTCAACAATAAAAACATTAGATGACACACTATAACCTAACCTTATAAAATAAACTCAATTTTTTTTGTATCCACTGAAACTTGCAAATTGTGTAGTGTAAAACGATTATCAATAGTTGCAAGCAAGACCTTGCAAGGTCAAAGAGTTGCTGCAATACATTGCAAGAAAAATTGCGAACTGTAAAGCGGGCTTAAGAACTTCTTCAGCTGCTGGCGTATTTGAATAATTATTTAGAAAAAAAAAAGGTAATTACAGAAATTAGGGCTGGCAGATAAACAATACTTCCAAAAACACCTCACATTTTATACAGGTGTGAAGTCTTTTTGTTTGTAAAAACTACCCAAGAAAAATACACCTGTCTACTATTATACGAGACCCTCAAAATCACCCTTGTATTTCATGTTATAATAATTGGGGTTATTTGATTTTTTTGTTAACCTTGAGAATTTAAGAAAAAAAATACTACACTCACCCCCTAAAATTTTGCTAAGCTGTCCAAAAACTTTCGTAATTTTTTATCGATTTCAATTGTTTTTATGCCAAATTGTAGATAAATTCTTAGATAAGACTAACTCCAAAAGTATTGATATCTTATTTATACAGGTGAAAAAAACATGTATTTGTAGTCCAATTTCTTAACACCCCGTGGAACAATTCAGAAAATTTGTTGAGTTTAAGCTTAGTTTGTTGCAAAGACCATCCTTATCGCCAACTTACAGATACACTGTTCCACAAGGTGTTAAGAAATGGGACCCACCCCGTAAAAATAAGCTCAACCTACTTATTTGAAAAAGTTTTCTGGAGTTTATTTTAATACCAAAAAATTTATCATCAGTTTGGCATAAAAACAATTGAAATCAATGAAAAATTAGGGAATTTCATGAATTATTATAATCGCGAAGAATTCAATGTTATAGAATTATGATAAAAAAATATATCAGTTTGTTTAAAATAAAAAAAGAAAACATATACTTACAAAAATATGTGTAGCAGTAAGAAAAATCAACGACTTACCTGAAAAATAAAATATGCAAATTAAAAAAAAGATTTATTTTGAAAATTTTATAAAAAAACCATGGAAACCAATAGGACACTAATAAAACCCATCAAAATTTAAAATAAAAATCAATTAAGCCAGTGAATGTCCCTCCTATTCGCCTGATTTGACACATGCATTAGAAGGAGTTAATATTGGATTCAAATTTAATAATTTTTTTTAAAGATTTTTAATTTAGCACACGTGTTAGTTTCGAAATTTCAAGTTGCGTTGATACACACTGTATATAAATTGTCTCCCGAATATTCCGTTCCATGTTAATGAATATTTTTTTTGTTATCCGTTTTTACTTATTTGATTTTCAATACAATTTTAACAACATAATATTTTACCACCCTAAATTGAAGAATATTTTTTTAAAACGCCACCTAGTGAAAAATTACCAAATCAAACACATTTTTTATGGTCGATTTCCTCATAAGAATTTTTTTCCCCATTAACGAATCACCCTGTATACTTTTTCGAATCGAAATTTTGATTCCCCATAATTCCTGGATAATGAAAAAAAAATGATATCTGGTATATAATATATATATATATATATATATATATATATATATATATATATATATATATATATATATATATATATATATATATATATATATATATATATATATATATATATATATATATATTATATAGAGTGTCCCAATTTCGAATCTCGAAATAACCAGAACGTCCTACAAGTTATCTATCCTCTTTTTTTTTAAACATTCAATTTAGACCAACCGAACATCTACCGTACTATGTAATCTATGCTGCATCAATGCCCTGACCTAGTTTCAATATTTTAAGTCTGGTAGGCAGTGTAGACGCGGCGACCACGATCAGAAACAGACCCCATTTCGAAGATTTGGTGCCGCCTCTCTCTTTGCCCCCCCAAACGCTTGCCGTTACGGGAGACGGGATCGAAAAGAGGCGTCTGCCAGAGTGTCCAGAATGTATCGCTTATGTATTTATTATTAGAGCACAGCTGATGGAGATTCTTTTTTGATTTATGCAAACAAAACTTTACAAGGACTAACAAGTTACCAATTCAAAGGAAAGACACACAAACATACAAAACAATAATGACTATTTCAAAGTCTTACATACATACATACAGGGTTGTCCTTAAGTAATTGTACATAGAAGTACAGTACAATATTACTATTTAAACAACTAGCCTTAATATCAATATTTTATCAAGGGTAGTTGGTTTAAATCGCAATATTATTTTAAAGTGAAGACTGTACTGTACTTCTATGTACAATTACTCAAGGACCACCCTGTATCCTAAATTTCTTACTCACGGAAAAACAGTATTCAATAGGTCACTTCCATTTTTAAAGTCACAAAAATCACATTTGTAACAATGAAATAAAACTAATTATATTGCAAATCAAACTATCGATAATATACCGGACCTACTATTCTAAAATTCTAATAGGCATGATGACAGTCACTAAGAATCACCAAAATATTGATTTGATATAATTATTTAAGATACATAGATTCTACAGAAATCACTTATTTTTCATTTTCATGTGTGATTACATTTATTTTAGTAAAAATATAAGCACAAAAATTAACCATCCGCCATCTTATCTCAAACGCCAATCAGAAGAGAGTGACGTCATATTTTTGCAAATACCCATGATCCGACCCGAACCAAATCCGAACATCTGTTTTGTCGTCTTTATATTATCTATGGTTTTGTATTTCCTTTGTTGCTATTGGCTTTTCTTGGTTCATGTGATATTTTCTCGTTATAAACTATTAAGTATCTCTGTTTTTTATTACCACAAAAAACCGTTTTTGAAATTATGTTTATGTATCAAAAGAAACTTTTAACCTGCAAGCTGTCAAGTTTGACTTTGACGATTTTACTACATGACACAGATCATAGATAACCTATCGACAGTTGACACTGTTAAGAATTGATGACGTCATAGAAGGACGCCATTACTATTCTAGCGTTTTGGCGCATAATTTAAAATGTGTTTTTAAAAGTTGAATTTTTCCTTTAAAAACATCTTTTTTTACAGAAATAACATTTATTGTAGATAAAGTATATACGTGAAAAAATCGTGGAGCAGTTTTTCAAAATCAGTCATCATGCCTATTAAATGCTTTGTATTAAAATACAGGCAAATAACAGAGTTATGTTTTCAAAGGTATTACTCATAAAAGCTAATGTTTTTTGTTAAAAAACAAAGTTCACTGATAAACCAAGTTAAAATAAATTTTTTAAAGCATGTAGAAGTGAATGTTCCAAAATAGAACGTATAAAAAACTTATTTTAATTTTATATTTTTAAATACTTACAATTAGATATAGCATAGACGTGCGTATTTAAATTAAATAAAGATTAAAGGTAAATAAAATAGGGGGACAATAGAATAGAATGGAAATATAAAAAGTTTAAGGCAAAATTGAAGGTGGAGAGGTTTTAAAAAATTTTGTATTTAAGTACACCAATTTTGAACATTCAAGACTTAAAATTTTAGTAATCATTCTATAGCCTATTTGAAAAGGTTTTATAAAATTGTGTCGAAAAACCCGGCTACCTGAAGTGGGTATTTTTTCAAGAAGGGGAAGGGTGAATGCATTTCCAATACTTTGTAACGCGCAAATCAAGTTATTCAAGAAGGGGAAAGATAAATCCAATGATCCATTTCTATGATTTAATAGGTATTATCACTTTTTTAATATTCCCATTTACCATTGGCGTACAATACATTATTTAAGGGGGGTTATTTTTTTTTTGAAAAAGGGATTTTTGCGCAAAAAAAATCCACTTACCATGGTAGTGCAATAAAATTAACATCAGGAAAAATTTCATCCCATTATATGAAATTTTTGTGTAAAATTTACCATTTACCATGGAAGTATCATTAAGTTTTTAAAAGGGAAAATTTATTTGCAAAAATTTGTATATACCATGAATGTAACGTAAAATTTGTTCAAGAGAATCATCGATTATTCCCATTTACCATTGGCGTACAATACTTTTTTAAGGGGGTTAAATTTTTTTTGAAAAGGGTTCATTTTTGTTCAACAATATCCATTTACCATGGAAGTGCAATAAAATTTATATTAGGGATTCTTTATTAGGACAAGTTTATCCAATCATAGGCGTACGATAAAATGTTTGAAAGAGATTTAAAAAATATGTATCATAAGCGTACAACTAAATTTTTCAAGGGGGTTAATTAATTTGATCAAATTTTGGCTCGCTATTATTCGTTTTCTAATAGACAAAGAGAAATATTTCGACATTTCATTAATTGATAAAAAAATATTACAGAGGCTGTTACAGTTCATGTAAAAATACCCACGCTTAGCACAAACATTAAGCCTTCCTACATTAATTTTATATTATACAATATACATTATTTCGCTGATACAATTTACTAATCAGTATGCTGAAAAGCGTAGGAAACCATAGAAGGTATATTGGCAGCCTACGAAAAATTTAAATAAACTTCTTTCATTCATACGTTCATTCATTTGTACGAGAAATGCAAATCGCAACAAGCGGACGTAGGCCGAGATAGGCAAAAAGCTAATGAACTACATTCAGATAGGATTTTTATAATAAAAGAAATTTTAGTTCAGAGAAATTACAATTACAGTCATCTATGTTGAGGAGTTTAGTTTTGAATACAATACTTTTGACATATCCCTACAAAAAGTAGTCTAATGGCGTTAGATCAGGAAATCGTGCTGGCCATTCTATCAATCCGCGCTTCACTTTACACCGATTTGAATGAACCATTCTTTTCAAATTATTAGGTTCATCTAACGAAATTCAAACAACACTTATTTATGTCATACAAACAGCTGTTTGAAAAAACATTCTTCGAATACATTTTTGACTGTCAAATATTTTTTTTTATATATTCCATCTTTAATAAACGAAAAAAATCTAACTTAATATGGTTGTTGTTCCATCAACAGACATGCATAAATGAAATCTCGCCTAGCTGATTATCAAGTTCATCTGTGCAGACCCACACTAAACAGTCAGTCCAGTTCGTTGAGTACGCTCATGGTTGACCTAGACACTACTCTCCAGTCTAGACAGTATGCGCAGTTATTTTTGGATGTTTATTATAGAATTAAATAACCCAGACTATACAACCAGCCGATTTGAACTTTTCGTTTTTGGCAAACTAGAATAGAAATTTTCAAAAAAACAAAAAGAAAAAAATACTTTTTAGTTCTATTCAAAAAAACATACAACTGTAGGTATACGAGATCCAGTAAGTGGTAAAGCATTTTTTTCAAATTTTAATAATATCAACTTCGCCGTAGTTGGGTAAAAATCAATACTTACATTGAGTTGAACATGTGGTTGATGTGAATGAAATGTTATCTGACAACAGAAGCGGGAGAAACATAACCTACGTGTTACAGGTCTTGAAATAGTATTATTTGTAAAAAAAAGAATGTTTTCTGGCCTGAAGTGTTAAAATCGAAATATTGTGTAGTAGATTATACAGTTACGTTTTGCGTTTAACCTTCTATTAATGCCTCTGCCTAATTCCAGCCCTGTATTTTTTGTATAATGTTCAATAAAAAATAAGTGTACCTAATACTATGTACATAATTCCTACTGGCACGCCTTTGGCACACTATTTTCATTGTTTGTGAACGAATAACGATAGGCTAAGCCCATATATTGACCACAACCCGGGTAGTGCTACCTGCACTTGATAAAAAGAAAGAATTTTATAATGAAATCAATGCCAAACTATGAAATTGACTTAAATGTTCGTTGGGTCACTCCCTTTGCATACCTAATTAGGTTTTATTACTCTATATTTGTCTGAAATCAACTTTAGACTGCCTAAATCCCTTGTTTGTTCTGATAACAATGACAGTTAAGGTCTACCGTTCAAAACATAAGATTTTGCATGTTTTTTATCATTGCGAACATCTATATTGCTTCATTAAATCAATGAATACACTCCCGAAGAGTATATCTTGAAATTTAAAATGACTTTTTAGCTGAATACTCAATATATCTAGGAACCACTTTGATTTCTGTTATTCAGTCACTAGTTATGTCAAATGTTACTTACATTTTTCGTAATAACCACCTTGCATTATTACCTCATTAAAATGGCGTTGCACGAAGAATCCTTTTATGCAAAACAGTTTGTCGTTCATTCATTCATTCTTTTCGAGTAGCTTCGGCAGCTGTCGGCTGTGTCTATATTATAAACGTAACAATATCGTTTTACTAACCTCGTATGTTGTTTATTATCATCCACGGCTGCACGATCAGTTTTTTTTCCTACTTTCATGTTTATTATTATCGTTAGCAGTTTTTTTCTAGTCTGAATCGTGTATGTGCATGTTCTACACGATTCTAATTCATCACGTCAAATTTATTGAGAATTTAAAACGGGTTAGAGGTGAAAAACACTGGGTGTTCAACGTCATGCATGACAAATTGTTGAATTACAATTTTGGGTCATTGTAGACGTAGAGGGCGCCAGTTTAAATCCAATACCAAAAACATATGACAGCAGCTTATTTGACAGTACGTAAAGTAAGTGAGGTTAGGAAACAGAAATTATCTGATAGAACACCGCAAATAAAAATGAATCACAGTTTTGACGACAAACATTTATACCTTAATAAGAACTCCTCCAGGAAAATAATCATTGAATGAGTTACAAAAACTTGAGAGAAAACTGTAGGATGAAGCCCAAATCCTTATTGCATAATTTGCTGACAAAAAAAATACAAACTGCTGAAATATACGATTTTTAGGATCTCCTTATCTAATATCCATCTAATATCCATGATCTGTTACATCAGATTCGTCCTTCGTGAGATATTTCTGGCAATTATTCGATATTCAATCAGTCGTAGTTTCCTTTGTTTATATTTTACCCAAACGGACACGTATCTATATTAAAAGAGGCATAGCAGAAGCAGACAGTGGTTGACCTCAAACCTTTCACTATTTAACAACGTTTTCTTTTTAGAACACAAACGAAAGAATTCGTATAGGTACATGTCGATCGAGAAATGCGAGCACACAAAAAGTGTCTACGAAAACAAAGAAACCAAATCACAAAGCATGATTGGCGATTAGCGGACATTAGAAAAGTACCTATTTGATGGTTTGGAGTAATAATGGTAATAAATTGAAAAAAGATAAAATAAAACTGAGCTGAATATGTTTTTTTAATCTTTTACAGGATGATGCTAAATTATTGAATATACCCGACACTCACAATATAAATGAATAGATTTTTCAAAGAAATTAGGAACTGGGATAGGATTAAAAGCCAGCGGCGTCGAATTTAATATTAAAATTAACTGTTGGCGAAATTCTTACATGCAAATATCTCTTTTTGCTTTGATTTGCGTAAAAGCCAATTATCTCTATTTATACTCTTTTATGAATGGACTGCGTAATCGTTTCGACCTTCTGAATAGAGGTTCTTTATGAATACACATTTTCCAATCCTAATCGGCAACATTGCATCGTGCATTCCGCGTCTCGTTTCTACAGTTGATTCATGCAAAAATGAAAATTTTTGGTGACGCATCCTATCTCGGTTGATGGTAATGTTCGTATGACCCAGATCTCACAGTAATAATAATAATTTTACTCTTTCCATAGTACCAAATAGTACCTAGCTATAATCGACGTTCTATTGGCGCCTGCAAATATCTCTCTTAGACGACAAAACAAATTTAAGATCATTTTAAGACACCACTTAATGTATTTCTATAAGTTTTTGCGAAAAAGCTTATCGAACCATGCAATTTACACAAGTACAACAAAGATAATATGGGAAAACAGCTTGAAAGAGAGAGAAAGAATAATTGGGCGTGGTGGTCTGCGAGGGTGTATACTTATTTACCGAGGCTGGCCGAATGTTCATTGCTCCCCTATTTTTACAAATTAATCTGCGCTTCTGACAGCAGCGGTTAAAAATGGGGAGGGGGGCAATAAACATTCGGCCTGCCTCGCCAATACTCTCAACAAATTTAGAAAAACCTCATTCAAATGAGGATTTTAGTCAAGGCATTAGTACAAATAATCTAACAATAATCATAAATTTTCCATTTTCCCTAAAACAACCTATTTTTCTTTCCATTTCCCCATTTAAATAGCAGTTTCCCAAAGGGGCTAAGTAATGATCTCGCCAATCACTTACCTTGCTCAATTTTTCACCCTCGTGATGTGGTAAAAGGGACCTTAGAGATTGAAACCCGTTATTGATGCTCTGCATACGTCTCCTCTCATTGCTATTGGCGATTTCCCGTCTTATCCGCTTTTCCTGTTCCATGGTGGCCGTTGGGGGTTCACCACCCTTGTTTATCCTGCTGTAAAAAAAATTGAAAAGAAACGTTTTAGTCGAAAGAATTTTAATTAAGCTACTGAAGATGAAATTTAAAAGCTAAAACGGTGAGATTTATTGCTTTATTTTGGGAAAAATTAAAGACAAAATCTGTAAAAAAATCAGTTTTCAGTCTTGCTATCAATTATCATCAATTAATATTGAAAATTTGAGAACGTTGGACTCATATTAGTGTCACTTGTCACCTGCTGTCAAATGTATTTCAGTTTTACCAACTTTAAACAACAAATAGTTACTAGACACAACCTGTTTCAATAAATATGCTTTTTATATCGATAAATTAACTCCAATGTTCAAATGTCATATACCTGGAAATGTTATTGTCACTTTGACATCGATAAAAAAGGTGCATCCTTTTTTATCGCGATAAAAACCTCTCTTCCTCAATTTCTAGTAAGTGGACGTCACTTTCACACAATGACAATGAGATAATTATTATTGTTGTTCATCGATATATTCTGTCGTTAATTTATCTTGCCAAAAAACACTCGAGCTTTTCTTTTATCCAGATAAATTTCTCTTCAACTCAAAGTTTTGCCAATCACTAAATTGGCTCGAAAAACTGACATTGGATAAAATCGCTCCACCTTCGGTGTCGCGATTTTATCATGTCAGTTTTTCTCGTAAAATTAGTGATTGGCAAAACTGTTTCGTTGCAAAGAGAAATTTATCCGATAAAAAAAAAGCTCTTGTGTTTTTACTGTTGATAAAAAAATCATTTTAAGTTTGTATTTTTTAAATATTTTCAACGAGGTCTTTTATCCTAGTTTAATCCAGCCACTGTGAAGTCACGCATTCTAGTTTAATATAAACGGAAACCGAACGTCAAAGTTTGTATTGATCGAAATATAATTTTTGGGGTCGGGGATTAATGACCTTTTAGAAATTTAGAACTTTGACCGAAAAAAGAAGAACGCAGAGAGACAAAGTTTTAATTGGAGTTAATATTTATGATACGATTTCCGGAAAATTATTTATATGATTTTTGAAAAGTAGACCTGATTTTATATATTTTGACCTTGAAAATCTGTCTAGAAAACCATAAACATTTGTCAGTAGAAAATTTCCAGTCTATATAAGAAAAATTTGGTCATTTACAAAAATAATCTCATTAAAATTTTATTATAATTTGTAATGACATTGTTTCGTGCTGACGTGTTCCGAAAGTTTTTATTTACGACTTAAATACTTTTTATGGTTTATGATAATAAATCGAAGAATATTTTCATTGGCGTAAAAGTTGTAGGGAGATGGGGAAAAAAATTTAAAAGTATTGAATCATCGATAAAAAATTATTCAACTATTTTCACGGCTGAAAATAACCCCAGATTTAATTTCAACCCCCCACTGTATGAATCTTTTACTGGATTTAATTTTAAAAATGAATTAATATTTTTCAAATAAACAATAAATAAAAAAAATTTTTTCTTTTACATGAATTCGTATTAAAAATTTTTTATTTGTTTTATAAATAAAAAGACAGCTGTTTGAAAATTAATTAATATTTTTTAAATAAACAATAAATAAAACTTTTTTTTCTTTTACATGAGTTCGTTTTAAAAACTTTTTATTTGTTTTATAAATAAATAGACAGCTGTTGATTTTTTTTCAATATATTTAATAATTCTTTAGCCAGATAGTATCGAATTAAAAATGGCGTAAAAGTTGTAGGGAAATGGGAAAAAAATTTAAAAATTTCGAATTATAGATAAAAAATTATTTAACTATTTTTACGGCTGAAAATAACCCCAGATTGAATTTCAGCCCCCCACTGTATGAATCTATCACTGGATCTAATTTTAAAAATTAATTAATATTTTTTAAATAAATAATAAAAAAAATTTCTTTTACACGAGCTCGTATTGAAAAATTTTTATTTGTTTTATAAATAAATAGACAACTGTTGTTTTTTTTTCAATATATTTAATAATTCTTTAGCCAGATAGTATCGAATTAAAAATGGTGTTAAAGTTGTAGGGAAATGGGAAGAAAAATTTAAAAATTTTGAATTATAGATAAAAAATTATTCAACTATTTTTACGGCTGAAAATAACCCCAGATTTAATTTCAACCCCCCACTGTATGAATCTTTTACTGGATTCAATTTTAAAAATTAATTAATATTTTTAATATTTTTTAAATAAACAATAAATAAAAAAAAATATTTTACATGAGTTTGTATTGAAAAATTTTCATTTGTTTTATAAATATAAATAGATAGCTGTTGATTTTTTTATCAACATTTTTCATAATTTTCTACCCAGATCGTATCGAATGAAATCACGAATTTTCACAAAAAAAAAAACTTAGTTACGCTCATGTTTTGTGTTTTAAACATCTTGACCCCGAACAAACCAGCTGATAGATAACGAATTCTTTCGTTATGTAATATATGTAATATTCCCCTTTATTTATAGATTTTTATATTTGGTTACTTTTAATATGCCGATAAACAAATCAATGTATATACAATATTTTAACCTCATTAGTAATGAAACGTTTTTATCAAGAAACTCATTTTTAATATTTTTTTTATATATTTTTTTTAATAAATTATATTAATTATTTTTTTGTATTTTTTACTAAACGATGCATTCATAGGAAACGAAAAACTAGGGGGGGGGTTGCATTTAAAATAACAAAGTTTATATACCCCACTGTCACATGACACACCCTATATAATTATTTTTAACCCTCATTTATTCGTTATCGAATTTGTTCCACTCTGTATATGATTTATTAAAGTTTATTATCGACCGGAAACGACTTGTATCAAAGAAATCGTTCGTCGATATCGTCTGGGGTGGTCTTAAATGTTTTTCAAACCTTCTCTTTGTTTGTACGAACAAAAACTTTCTTTATTGTATAGATAAGATGCTTGAAAAGTTGTTTGTTTGAAAAAAGGCACTATTTTTATGAAGTATTTTAAGTAGTCGTCGTAAAAATGTAGTTTACCACTCGGTTGGAACTTTATATAGTATTTATAAATATTTGTTACCCTCGCAAAACCAATACAGAAGTACATAATACAAAAAAATTTTTTTTAGCTACTTTTGTGTCGGGCAGGTATCTTCATCCCGTATCAGGACGAGCTTTTTATTGTCAAGACTTTAAAACTTTGTCAATTATTTTTAACTTTATCATCGTCTTGGTAGTCCGTACAAATCCTACAAAAAAAAATGACTAAACTCAGTCTTTCAATGACACTAGTCCTTAAGTTGTTATCTTTATCAGGATTTATTGTACACATAACAGCTGATATAATTCCACTAGAAATAAAATATAATAATAAAATTAATAATGCCACACCCTGTATGTAGTATGAGTAAAATTAGTGCAGTATAATCAAAGTGGATATCATTAAAATATCAGCTGGTTTAAAAAAGCAAATTGGGTCAAAATTAAAACAAAAAACATGAATGGATACTCATTCTAGACAAAAGTACATACAGGGCGAGTCAAAAATATTTAGGAATAAATTAATAACCTCGCCCAACTGACGAGTAGTTGTGTAGGTATGGAATTAGACTCACCTTGTACACATGTAAATTTAAATTTGTAGCAATGACAAGACAACCTTTGCTTTTGCTTTTGCCAACTTTATATACACATACATACAGTTGGTTCGTTGGATCTTTTCCCATGCGTCATCAATAATATACACACGCAATACATCAATACATTAAATAAAACGTAGGTCGTAGTTCAATGCTGTGGATGCCGTCAATTGCTTGTGGATGTGGCTAAAATTACGATGCGCGTTATTTATTATTGGAGCTGGTGTGATAGATTTTTGTGAATATTTTATAGCCATTTAGCAATGTGCTACCTAAACCTTTAGTTTGGAAAAACTGTTAGAATTCCATAGTTTTATGGGGTTACTTGCACAAGAATTAGTATTAATAACAATTTCCTATGTAGAAACTTTGCAAATCAGATTGCCCTTTTAGGGTTATGGCTGGCAACCATTACTATTGGGCCGTCCCACCCATACGGTTCAACAATGGAAAATAAAAATATTCTAGGATGTGAAAATAAAAAATAAATATTTTAAATATATATATTTAAAACTCATTTGAATATAGTTACAGTATATATTTGCCGAATAATAATGTACAAGGACAGGAATATTGGGGAAATCAAAATTATTGTTAGATGTATTTACCATTTAAAACAACTTGTGATACAATCTCAAATGCTATCCTTGAAAATGGAAATAAAGATATTCCAAAAGATTGGAAAATGATGTAAGAAAGAGTAAATTTTTACAATTTTGCTGTTTCCCTAATATTCCTGTCTTTGTATATATATATTATTTAATCTTCCTCATAGTCAGAATCAGAACTATCACCAGTATTTATTTCGATGGTTATAGGTTGAATGCTAAAATCAACTATATTCTGCTCTCGGACATACCACTTTTCTATAATTTCATGAGTATGTCTAACACATTTTTGCCAAATTTGTTGATCACATTGATCCAGTGCCTCTTTCCACATATTTATAACAGAACTATCTGAATATCCATCTCTACCAATATATTTATTGTAATATGACTTGCAATTAGCCCAAATCAATTCAATAGCATTAAATTCACAATGATATGGTGGTAGTCTCAGCACTTCATGACCATGTTCTCGTAGTAACTCATCAATTTTATACACATTTACTTTTCTATTCATTTTTGCAATTTGTAGCAGTTCAGGTTTTGTAAGTTTTGTATCAAACTTAATGTTGTTTGTTGTCAACCATGTAACAATCTCATTTTTTGTCGATATAGTAGAAGGTTGCTTTTCTAAAAGGACACTATGATATGGAGCATTATCCATAACAATTAGAGATGGCTCTTCTAGGCTGGGAATTAATTTAGTACTCATCCATTCCATGAAAATTTCATTGTTCATTTCTCCATGGTAGTCAGCTACTTTAGATTTTGAACAGAATACTAGACTTGCTTCAGAGACAAAACCTTTGGTAGAACCAGCATGAACAATTATGAAACGTTTTCCATCATAACCATCTGGTTTACGTACACTTTTAGTGCTGTTGTCTTGCCAAGAATATGTTTTATTGCCTTTTGAATAGATCCATGTCTCATCCAAAAATACAAGTTCTCTTGGGTGAGTACTTGAGAGGTTTACCATATATTCACGCAGAAAATTGGCTCTCAAGGCTGCAATACTGGTTCGCTCCATTAAAGCTCTTCGATTGTCATCTTTGTTATATTTGAATCCCAATGATTTCAACAAAATGCTTAGAGATGTTTTGCCAATAGATACAATTTCTCTGTCCCTTAATTCACAATTTAATGTAGTCAAAGTAACATGCTTCTCTAAAACAAAAATTATAGTAGATTCAATTTCAACTAATACTATATAATATATTTTTAATGATATTTTGATTGCTCATTCCATCAATGTTTCAGCCCTGACTGTTAAAAAATAAGATAAATTCAATATTTAAATTGAATTTGTAATGTAATCGCAAAACTACTAAAATCTATACAAATACCTTCCTTAAGTTTTCTTTAATATACTATGATTTGAATATACTCATTACAAAATACCTACACCTACATTTTACCAAAAGACTTTAATTAAATAATAAATAAATAATATTTACTTTGTTGGTACATATCGTATAATGTATTCCGTACTGCCATCTTAGCACCCTCAGGTAGATCAGTTGTCTTAGATTTAGAACGAGTTCTGGTTTTGCCTGGGCTTGAAAGTATTGGATTATTTTCCTTTCTTGTTTTTATAGCATATACTGTCCGGCGAGATATTTTCAAAGCAGCAGCTACCCTCTAACATAAAAAAAAATTATTAATAATAAGTATATTCCTTAACAAACATGCACTTAAGTATTTATGTTACCTCTTGAACACATGAAAGTGGTTCCAAAGGTCCTCCATTTCTTTTTTCCAACTCAAAATACTCCAACACATTTAGGACCAGCTCTTGTGCTTGCGAATTCAACCTCTTTCCAGGCATATTCTAAAAATAAAAATCATTCATAAATAGTTCTGGTCTTTCAGAAAATAAAGTCAATATTTTCTACATTGGTGGAAGCAAAATATGTTTCATATAATTTAGTTTGATGGAATTCTATCCAGAATCATATTGAAATGTCAATTTAAGGTTAGTTTTCATTGCGAAGTAAATAATAAGAAATAATATTTACTTACCTCAATAATTTGAACACTAAGGTAAAAGTTAGTCGTTATAACAACTGTTTTTGAAATAAATTTATATGCAAGGGGCGAAAAGGTGAATAAAAATGTAAAATAAAAATGTAAACAAAGTCTTTGGCTGTCAACGACGTCAAAGTACTAATTCGCGTTAAACGTATCGCCGACATTCATCATATGGCTATCTCTGTTTGTTATATTACGCTGTAATGGAACAAACGGTTCCATTTCGGGGATTAAGATTCTGTGAGTAGGAAAGAGACGGAATACAAAAAGTAGTATGTGAATTATTTCATACATGGGAAAAGATTCAGCGAACAGACTGTATGTATATAAGAGACATGTGGTGTTAAAATAAAGTGAATGAACTTTCACGATGTCGCAACATAATGCATTTAATACGAGTTCGTTAAAACATAATTTTGATTAATGCTCAATTTACAGTTATTGTGATTTTAAACGATTAAACGTACATGCCGGCAAATTATATAAAAGAGCGAAAATACACGGTCTGAGTGACTTGAAGGAATGGTTAGGTTAATTTGATATATTTCTAATTTCTCGAGTCTTCTAAAAATTTTTTAAACGTTGGAATGTTTGCACGAAAAACCAACTGAAATACTAATTACGTAAAGTAAACAATATAATCCAGATTTATGTCATGTGGAAATTGGTAGTTGTTGGTCCCAGTAGGTGGCGTTACTTCTCCTAAATGATTGGTCCGATTTAGTTGACATTTTGTATGGGAGTTTTTTTTGGTAAAGTCAATGAAAAATGAGACAAATTCATAAAAACAGTTAAAATTTGTACAGGGTGATCAGTTAAGGGTAGCGAGCGGCCATATCTCATAAGATAATGGTCGTATAGATTTAGAAAAAAAAATTCATGATAAAAGTCGACAAGAGAAATTGCTGGAAATTATTTTCGAATTCGTCAAACGTCCGCCAGAGGGCGCTACAACCAACACTAAGTAAAAAAATGGGATTTTCATATGTTTTCATATTTACTGACTATTCACCTACACTTTTTGACTAAAATGTTTTTTTCTATTTATCAAAATAAAGCAGTGGGGGAAGTTCAACTTTTTTTTTAAACAAACCAAGATTTCTCCCGTTTCGCTTGATCGATTTTAACAAATTTGGGATCATATGAAAGAGCATAATTTACACTACAAAACGCTTCCTTGGTTTTGCCTATTTGACTTTTGTGTTTGCCGCTCGCTACCTTTTTTTTTATTTTTTTTTTTATTTTTTTTTTGAGCAGGGCTGTTTCGGTATCCTTTTTGCATCTTCTGCATGTAAGGTCTCCGTTGTACAGCCCTATTTTGTTTAGGTGCTCCTTTGTGGGAAAGTGTCCCGTAAGTAGCCCCGTAGTGGTGCGCAGTTTGTTCCTGCTCATTGAGAGCAGTTCTTTCGCTGCTTTTTCTGATGGTTCTTTTATGAATTTCTTCCCATGTATTTGCCCAGTCGTTGCTCGCTACCCTTACCTGATCACCCGGTATATGTCAAGAACCTAGAATAAGATAACGTCTGTCGGGTCCTCTACTATACATATTTTTAACGATAAACGACACACACTGTATGTCAAAAAAAAACTGTCCAAAAATTACGCAGAATTAGCTTTTCTTTCAACAATTACCAAAGTTCGTTTTTATGTTGTTAGTGACCTTGTTCTGTGAGTCTTAAGTTGTTGTTTTTTATCTTTTTAAAACGGAAGTTGTAGCTAAAATTACGTATCAAGTTCAACTTCGGTTAAGGCTTCTGACACGTTCATTTTTTAACACTATATTTCGTCACTGGTTGAAAAAAACGAGGTATGTGAATATGAATCAAATTTTGAATAAAATTTTAAGCGGAGCACCCTCGTAATTTTGACTGTTAATAAAGAAGGTTCCGTCAAGTTTGTGAACACATCGGAAGTTGGATTGAATAATTGGAGTGGACAATGGGAGATATCGTCGCAAATCTTATGAGGAAACTTATAAATCCCTTTGTAATGCAAAATAAGTTATGCAGGGACGAATTTGATAATAACAGGAGTGTTTTATTTCCATACAGATCAAAAAAAAGGTCGACAAAGGTGAGGAGCACGTGGTTTAGATTTTGCAATAAAAAGGAGTTCAGTCTAAGCTAAGGTCAATGTGGCCAATAAAAAGTGGGTTTTTCTGACAAGAATGACAGTTAAGGTCTACTGTTCAAAACATAAGATTTTGCATGTTTTTTATCATTGCGAACATTTGCATTGCTTTATTAAAATAACGAATACACCCCCGTAGCGTATATCTTGAAATTTAAAATGACTTTTTAGCTGAATACTCAACATATCGGTGGCCAATAATCCTAGGAACTTTTGGTAAGTCACCATTTCATTTTTGTTATTCAGTCACTAGTTATGTCAAATGTCAGTTTTGTTGATATTCGTTTAATTGTGTATGTCCATTTTAGATTAGATTTTTGTAGCATTTCTAATTAGCTGTATCTCTATTCTTCTTATTACTTTTTTTACTGACATTTGACAGAACTAGTGACTGAATAACAGAAATGAAATGGTGACATGCCAAGAGTTCCTAGAATTATTGGCCACCGATATGTTGAGTATTCAGCTAAAAAGTAATTTTAAATTTCAAGATATACGCTTCGGGGGTGTATTCATTATTTTAATAAAGCAAGGCAAATGTTCGCAATGATAAAAAACATGCAAAATTTTATGTTTTGAATAGTAGACTGTCATTCTTGTCAGAAAAAAACAATTTTTGTTGGCCACACTGACTTTAGACTGAACTCCTCTATTGATTTTTGACTGATATTTGTTAATAAAACCAAAATAATTTGTAAATAATAGCAAGAAAATAATGTAAAAAAGCTCGAGTCCTGTCCATCATGATTCGCAGTATATTTTTTATAATACAATCCATTCAGGCATACAAAACATTCTCCTCCGATCCGTCCCTTCTTCCGCCGATCTTTTGTATGAATGGAAATTTATTGTAGTCTTCTTTTCCAATGGCAACGGTGTTTATCTCTTGATTCTCTTGTGTGTGCTATTAGACATAACAAAGCCCACTTGATGAATTGTTTCAGTCGTACAATAAAAAAAGGAATAAGCAAATGTGTAGAACGACAATCAGTTATTTTGGCTACATGTTGTCATTTGTATCTTGCTTTGACGAATTGTTCATGTCAGAGTCGAGATGATGCAATTGTAGGACGAATCAAATTGTTGGTAACAGGGTTGACTTTTGCATTTTGAATGATGTAGAGATAGAAAAAAAAAACATGATAGTGTCAACACTTATAAGTATTTAAAGAATTAATATAAAAATATATACAGCAACACCGAACAAATTCAAAGACATAAAGAACTAGTTTTAATTTCAATTCAAACAAACACAATAAAAAAATTAATGAAAAATAAACGTTTGGCCGTGACCTCCAAGCACCCTCTTCGATTTGCATATTATAATTCCGTACCCGAGCTATTTTCATTATACGAGATTCCGAGTTCCCTTAGTCTTTTATCTTTTTTTGTTCTACGTCCAGATGGTAACACCTGTCCCTTTTTCTTTATTTCTTACGAACTTTTATTTCCTTCCATCGGGTATTACGTTCCCTTGAAGTAAACCTGTACGGAACGGAAGTTGAAAAAAAATGGAGGGTCATCCGACCAAAAAAAAAAGTTGTAAATGAAAAGAACTATACGAGGGTCTACCAGCGACTAAAACATTGTTTTTACAACCACCGTTAGATACAGTGATGACCATATTAATACTTGTAGGTCTTTTGAAACGAATTTAACTGGAACGAAGCTTAATCCAATACGTTTTATGGACTCTTAAATAAAAAGTAATCAATGAAAAAAAAAATCCCACTTCTGAATTAATTTCTCAACTAAAATTTTTACTCTAAATCAGTCAATTTCTTAATTTTAAACCTTTACAAACTATAAAATTGCTTCTCAATTTTCAATTTACATTCCCTTTTCCTCTCGACTTCTATCAATTAAAAGTATTTTCCCCCGAAAAGGAAAAATTGTGTCTGTCGAACTCACAAACAGATAGAGAGAGAGAGTGACACACACAGATCAGCTGACTTGAAGTACTCTATGGAAATGTGTCAGTTATAGTGGTTAAAGGAACAGCGTTGGGTGTATGTGTGTAAGCCTCAAGCGCGTACTAAAACAACGCAAGCGGCGCCCTCTATATAGCAAAAATCGATACTTTTACCAGTCGTATACTACGCATTAACAAGCCCGATGACCTGAACCAAATACGATGTACCGTATAGACGGTCTACGTTGCCACGTCCACTATCTCTACAAACTACCCCTATATTATCATTTAAAGCTCATTAAATGACTTTAAAGTACATTAAATAAGGATAAATATGGAAAAACGAGTGAAAAATTCGTGGTTATACACACGATTTTGGCTGAATTTGGGCCTGGCAGGTGATAGTTTTAGGTGTTTTTCACTGACATCTGGAAAATCAATTATAACAATGTCACGAACGAAATTTTTTAATATCAACATAGCCAAACTAAAACAACAAAAATTCCCTAATATAAATCATCATCCGATTCCCGCCTAAAGGTTGGGTTTATAGAGGTAAAAGTTGGGACTTTTCGCAAGAATGTTGCAACGCAGTAATAGTCGGCGTCGGCGATAGGAGACGTCAGGGGAAAGGGCGTCGCGACGCCCAACGGGAATGCGTCCTCGACGGGGCTTTTCCCCTTAGTCCTCTCCCCCATTCCCCCCTATTCTCTGCTACGCCACGCTGCTGCTGTAATAATCTTGTCTCATGGACAGGAAATGGAAGTTTTCCACTTTTTCCTAGTGAACAGGTGAATATGGAAGTGATATTTTTGACGTGAAAAAATGCAATGAAAAAAAAGCCAAATATTTTACTATGTACAATAATGTCCTCCCCTAAGTTGGAATCATATGGGAAAATTTTTTATTATAAATTTTAGGAAGAAAAATGATTTTTCATAAAAAGTTCGTATTTTTTACTTCTGATCAACTTTTTTTAGTCACATTTTTCGATATTGTTAAATTTAAAGGTACTTTACTCTTTACTTTTGACAAACCTCGTATATACGACTGAAAATTTTGATATTTGATGACTGTATTATAGGTTTCAGCTAAAAAGTCAGTGTATTCAGTATTTTAATAAAGCAATATAGATGTTCGCAATGATAAAAAACATGCAAAATATTATGTTTTGAATAGTAGACCTTGATAGTCATTCTTGTCAGAAAAAACCACTTTTTGTTGGCCATACTGGACTCTTCTATTAAAAAAAAACACATTTTCATTTGTCGTTCCCATTGTGTACATTTTCCTTCTATAATTTTAAACACCTTGTGTATAAAACTGAACGTAAATAACATATCTAGGTATTTAATTCTAATTACCCAATAATTTATTAGAAGGCCGTCGAAGGTTATTGCGTTTATTATATGCGCGGATTTTTTTTCATAATTTTTACCTTTACATGTAGCAAAATTGATTCGAGTGATTCATTTTTCAACTAAATTGACCGGTTTTGTGATAAAAATAGATACACATAACATTATAATATTATATTGATTGCCAGTACTACAAAAAAAAACCTCTGTCAAATAAAATTAAATAGGTATGGCCTTTCAGGGTAAACAAAAATATGGTTTTTCTCCCTCCTGTATTGTATACAACACATTTACACTGTTTTGAATGGCATAATTAACTACTTAATCTAATAGCAAAATTATACTTATAAAACTGCAGAAAGATTGCTTTAAAAAAATATATATATATCTTTATGTATTTGGTTTAACTGGTTTTCGAAATGGATTTTCTGCTAATATATTCATATATAAATTTCTACGTTTCAAGGTACGACCGTTTTTTTTATTACCATTTAAAAGAATCGAGTTATTTTCAAGGTCTTCAAGCTATCAGAGATGTGCGACCGTTGCAAAGAATGTTTCAAAGAAATATATATAAATATGCATGAAAACCTTAAAATTCGTTTCAAATATTTTATAAAAAATAAACAGAATTTTAAAGTAAATGTCAAACCGAATTTTAAATTCATAATTCCGCAGACAGAACCATGACCACCACACTGTAGAAACAATAGTATACTATTTTTATTGACTAAGCACTCAGCACCAAAAGTTTGGGGTTGTAACTAAGGGATGAATAGTTAGGTGATGATTTTTTCTACGCCATATTAAAGTGTATTAGAACTGGAATGAATCAGTTTTTGTCCCATTCGAAAATCTCTATTTTTTCAAGAGATATAGCCTGGACAAATCAGTTTGAGACCCCCTGTATACTAATAACATGTTTGTTTGCCATTTTTCTTGTTGAAAATAAGCAAGAAAGTGCAAGCAAGCAAAGTTTATTTTTAAACGTATGAGTGTCCAAAAATATATTTTTTTCATCCAGTGTGTGGATTGTGAATTTGAATTTTCAAATTTTGAAGTTACAAATATAAAAACAGTCGCTAAAAAAATATACAGGGAGCAATCAATTTACCATAATCGGATTAGAAAAAGTTATAGCGATAAGGGACACCCAGCCCTTGTATGAAAATATAAAAATCAACTTCTCCATAGCCTAATATAAATTTAGTATAGTAAATAACAGTTGTTTGTAAATAATTATTGTTATTAATAAACCTTTGGAATTCAAAACATTTTAATATGCAATATCGAATGTTGCCATAGGTAGTCCGATATTATTAAAGGAAATACTCGAGATAATTACATGTCGAGTTTACATATTTAGAAAATGACTCACCGTTTTCATAATAGATAATATAATAAAAGAAGGCAATGGACGCGAATAAGGATTGTCTTAGAACCGTTTTACACGTACGAGAATTATTGCGAAATTTACTCTGAAAATTACTCTGGTAATTTTCATAAGAATTTTGGAAACATTTCACTACTTGACTGTTTTACACATAATATTTTTACCACTATAAATTTCATAAGAATTCATGCCATACGACTGCGCAGTGAGATTGTTTTTGGGATAAGTTGTCATGGTTACGATTTTCATATTGAAATTTCTGAATAATCAGCTGTATTGGAACCGTTTATTTGATTGATTATTTATTTTATTAAATGAGATTTGCGTTTATGTCAAGGTTTTGGCTTTCCTAAATGAAAAAAACGACAACAAATAATGACACATTGACGCCATTATTGTATTTATTCTATTTTTGGCTTCTGCGTCGATTCTCACGCACTTTCTAAAAATATAGAACATGTCAATATTTTTACTCCGAAAATTTTGGCAATAATTCTTTGACGTGTAAAACAGCAAAAATTATTCTTATGAAAATTTTCAGAGTAAATTTCGCAATAATTCTCGTACGTGTAAAACGGTTCTTTTACGTATTTCGATTGCTAAAGTTTCACGTCCACACCGAAAGCAACACAAGTGATATTCGGTGAGATTCAGCTCGGTTCCCTTCCCACTTTCAACACATAATTACTGGACTAATTAAAATCCAGTTATTTCAAGTCTAATTAAATAGTATTTTTTAGTTTTACGCCCAGTCGTAGAAAAAATGTTGTGACCAAAGAACGATAGCTATTATTATCAAAATCAAATGTATTGAAATGTGGTTTTTACTATTTTATTTTAGATTCTGCCCTATTTCAAGTATATGATTGAAAAATATAGCATCTCAATTGAAGGTTTCCACCCCTACTAATTATTTTATAATTTTATAATACAGAGGAGAAAGTATTGGGAAAAAAACTCACGTAAAATGATAAATGATACATTTTTTGGTACTACCACGTTACATTTATTATAGAAAAAATTTTCAGAAACCTGGGTGCCACAAATTTACTTTGTGCCTGAAGCTCTTACATAGCTTTTCACTTTTACAAGACAAAAATAATCAAATTCGAACACAATACACCCCCTGTTTACTCGAAATTCAAGAATAATAAGGGTAAGTTTCTTTTGTGCATAGACATATTGTGTTGCAAAAAAGAACTATTTCACATAAACCTCCAGGTATAAAAATTCACAATTGTTGCGTGTGAGAAACTTATTGTGAACTAGGTACTTCAAGTAACACAGTGTTGCCTTTAATATTTTATTACCAAAATTTAAATAACATAAATATATTGAAAAAGTCTACGGATTTAAGACTTTTGTAGAGCAGATTTTATAGGTTTAAATATAAAATGGTAGCACAACAAATCCATTGTATTAAAGCCGCTTCGTTTAGTATCAAATAAAAGTAAAGTATCTCGTTTAAAAGTGGTTATTTCCAGGATAAAACCCACCTTAAAAGTAGATTACACTGAAAATTTTATGCCGTTTTATATCAACTTGTACTACAATGTATAATCCAATTATATACAGGGTGGCTCTTTAAGAGAGGTAAGCTGCTGTATCTCGGAAAGTATTTGTCACAGATTGTGTTATTGAAACTGTTTTTCCACAGACATTTCAACGACACCACTGACATTCTCTTGCAGTGAAGTAAAACAATTTAAGATTTTAAAACCAACCCTAATATTGTCGACGACTATGAGACACAACATTCATTTCCTTGGTAGATATCCATGACACGTTATTTCTCATTAAATTTAGCTTTAATTACAGTTATTTGTACCCTCGATCGCAAAGTCTAACGACAATATAATTATTTCTAATAATACAATGCTTATGTCACCTGATAATAATAATCATTTTTGATTTTAAAAAACATAATTACAATAAGAGGTCATCAAAAACGCAGTGAACCCTCATTAGTGCATAAACTGTGACACGACAAAAAAACTCCAAATGATTATAAAAAATCAACATAAAACTAACCATCATTTTTAGCGAAAAAAAAAATGTTTAGAATTATGTGCTCAATATTACCGTACATAAAAATGAGTTCAGTGTATCTCCCACGTGCTTTGGCTAAAGAAAATAAGTATAAATACCATCCAACCACGCACAGTCCACCTATACCAACACCCAATCAATGATTCATGCTTGAATAGCTTTTAGGGTGTCTACAAACGTCAGCTGTTCATGTAGAGGGTCAAAAATAAAAATCTAACAAAATAGAAGAAAAAAACTTCCGCTATAGAGTTATGATGCTAGAAAAGCAAGTAGGTATAGAGAGAAATAACGTGGCAACGTCGCTTAAATGGGTCAGGCGAATTTTTACCACCTGCCGATATTTTACGAAGAAATTCAACTTATAGGTACAACATCTGGAAATATAAAAGAAAAGAGAGAAGTCTTTTCTATTTGACAATACCTATTTTTAGTTAAATAACTCATACAGAGTTGAAAATACATAGAATTTATTTTTCTATTGCTTTTTATTATACAATAATTTTATTAAATAGTTGGGCACCATAAAAATATCCTTACTCATCACCTGAACTGTTGATATTTGCATTATTTGTCATCACCCACCAGTTCGACAGTTTGAAAGTTTTAGTTTAAAAAATGAATGAATTTTAATTTAATAAATCATGAAATTTTTCTGGCAGTAATAGGCAGGTCTTTTTTAAATATAGCTGCCTTGACATTTAGATAGATGGTAGTACCCGCCTTGCCATTACAAATTAAATTCTACTAGGTCAGTTTCATTCTAGATGTTTCCTTTCATTAAACCATCTGATGTAATGTTTTTATTATTAAAATAGGTAATAGAGCAAACAAGAAACATTGTAAAAGTTGAATACCTGCAAACTCTACCTACAATTTTATTGAGATGAAAATTAATTAATTAATAGGTATCCTTAAAAACATAATGCTATACTTTTAAACGCTATGAAAAAATGTAAATAAAACCTAAAAACATTAGCCTAAACTTTAAAGTAAACACGTAACATTTTTTGTTAACTTATAAAAAAGATAAATCCTACATGAACCCGTCTTATAGTTTAAATAATAATTAGGTAATCAAAGTAAAAATAAAACTAGTACTTATTTCCAAGTACAACTATTTTCATGTATGCAAGTTGTAATTCTTGGAAGATTTTCGATGTTATTTTTAATAAGAAATGTGCATCTAACTAGTTTTCTCTAGAAAAATCTACTTGTTTTTTTTTGTTGGTAGTATATTATATCAAGAAATAAACAGAAATTTTAGAATCCACGTAAAATAAGTTTTAAATGAATTTTAAATATCAACAATGTTCCACAAACTGCTAAGATTAGTATAAAGACATAGTGCTCGTCAAGCGGTTTCACTGTTCACGAGTCAAACATGGAGACATGATATAATATTGAATGCTAACTAAATAATTTCAATATATTTTGTATGTAAACGAATCAAAAATAGAATTATACCGATGTAAAACGGTTGTATAACTATTAATACTGATAACACGATAGGTGTGACGTATCTAAAAGTAAACATAAACGTCAAAATCATGTGTACGAGAAGTAACGCGCGGTAAAATTATAAGGTTTTTTTACCTGGATATATTAGCCAAAACGTCCTTCTTATCACCACATCCTTCATCAAACACGATTTCCTCTTTCGCGACGTAAACAGACATAGTTATCACTAACTAAACAGTTCTCGATCACTGACAAATAAAAGTAAATTTGTTAATCACAATTATTCACTGATAGTACGTTGCAGCGCGGGACAACCAACATACGCTACGCCTCACAGCAGTTTTCTGGTAGCGGCGTTTGGCGGGAAACAGCTGAGGCCAGGTTGACGCCAATGTAATATTCATACGCCGAAGCATCAAAAACTCCCGACACTCAAAACACGGATATTTCTACGGCAACCACCAAAAATAGATGACAATAAATCAAACTAAAATATAACCTCTCACACTTTATTAAAATCTATTATAATTAAATATTTATTCACATAAACATGCGGGACTTGTTTACGTCGCGGAATGTTGGTTGGTGAGAGTCGCTCATCGTCTGCCAGCTGGCGGCGTGGCCCCGCCCGTCGAGTTGAGTACAGAGGTACAGACCTAAGCCTACTTGATTCGTCCTTCCCGCCAACTACCGCATGCTCCTAGAATGAATGCTTTGCCGCTTGGGTTGCTTCGCGTACACCCTTGTACACCTCTCGTCTGCCCTCTGATTTTAGAATACAATCCAATATTGAGATATTTATTCGCTTTACAACAGCGAATTCCGATCCAATAGGTAGAATACGATAAATAGATAGTACTACCTACCTATCTATTCCTTATATAGTATTTTAAATCTCATAAAATACCTAAGTAGACAATAATCTTTTAATTTGTATCTTTGAATAATAAATAAAATTTACTACTTTTATTATGGATAGAGGTTGTTTTACTACAACTAGCTGTAGTTTAGTAATTTCTTTAAATATATATGCGTATGAAACATTATGAATGTATTTTTATTTACATGGGCGTAGGTACTTGAAATTGTTCTAGGAAAATGTATTAAGTACGAAATATTAATTCTATGAACACTTCTGACAATCTGGAAGGACGTAGTTTATAGGTTATTATCTCTAGTATGGAATAAAATCGGTATTAAATACAGGATTGAGCAGAAACAAGATGTAAATTATATTCTTCCTAGGAACAACTTATCTTACTTTAAATTGGTATGTAACCCAAGATTGCTATTTCGGTCGACCTGAACGTGAACAGTGTAACTGAATAGAAAGGAAATTTCTTTCTATGCTAGGAACACAAAACATTCTAACCCACAAAATAGTCCAGCCTTAATTTAGACTGTTTTGTGTTCCTAGCATAGAAAGAAATTTCCTTTCTATTCTGTTACAGAGTTCACGTTCAGTCCTCATAAAGATTCTATAAAAAAAGTATATAATAATAATATGTCAAACATTACAGCAACTGAAAATGCATGAACACGCCACTGAGTGTTGGACCACGCGATACGGTGTCGCACTCTCTTGGTAACTTCATAGAACTACAGAAAAAACTTCATAAGTTTTATTAAATTTCTATATCCATATTGATTTTAATATACCTAAAACAAATTTGAAAATACATATTCATATAACACTCAACTGTTAGTAGGTAATTGAAAATTATTCTAAAAATATTGTTGGTTACCTTTACTTTCTCACCCACATTGTACAAGAGCTACAGAGCAAATAAAAAATGGAAACATGTTGGGGCACGGGGTGGGGGTTAAAATAAAAGCGGGAAACGCGCGTAAAAGAGAAGATTCTTCTGGTTTAGAAGAAGATATAATTTATATAATAAAGCTACCCTTATTATTTCAGATGCTCGTATCTTGGAAATAACGCAAAAATAAAGTCCAAGATCAAATTCCGACTAAAAACAAACTTAATTTGAAGTTAGGAAAGGTTTTACTATTAAGGGATTGGCGAGATTAATTGGCCTCGAGCAAACTGAATTTAAGCCAAGTAATTGAGTTACGCAGACAAAGATAATGGTTAGGAGAGCCCCATTTAAAAGATAACTATAGAAGTGACCTAAAACATCTATCATGTTTCCTTCTACTCTGTTCCCGAGTACTATTCATTGGAAGAAGTTTAGGATATCTCTAGGCTTTAGTTTAGGCATGTCTATCCAGACATACCGCCCAGGAATTCCGTGGTGTCGATGATGTTTTGGCCCAGTGTTAATAATAAACAGTATTAATTGTCGCTGGGCTCCAAGCTACTCCTCACCGAATTCTTAAGTTGACATCTGTCAAACTAATTGCAGTTTTCTACAATTTCTTACAAATCGGCTGCAACTATGGGATGGTAATAAAAAAAATCAAACTACATAAAAATAATTGATTCTCTATTTTTTATTAAAAATCAAAATATTCATACATCTGAGGATGGAACAAAAGGAGTCATTTATTAAATCAATAATTTACGAAATATTCTTCGCTAAAATACAAAAATATCTTGTTGTTTAGAAAGCTTGTGCCAACTTGTAGTTGTATTGAAAAAAAAGGTACAAGTACCATTATAAAACCGGCTAGAATTATTTAAGTTGACAACTGATAGGTGTATTTTGACATTTAACAGCTTTGACGTTTGATAACCTCAAACTTCAGGCTGTTTTACGCAAATAGGATGACGTTAACGTTTCTTTTTTACTCTTGTACCCTTTTTAAAACTTTACCTAATCGGTAAAAAAAATATATAAATATATAGAGTGGGAAATTAATACATAGGTGGTAGATATATTGATAAAAAGCGTTACGAAAATAAAAATACATAAAATTGAGTAAATTGGAAAAATATGAAATAACTTCCTAAAAAATGGAGAAAAATAGACAGGCTGGAGAAAATGGTTCGACAGGATATAAAATAGAGGAATGGGAAGGAAGGAAAACTGACAATAGGAACAATCAAGTACTTAAAAAGCTTCATATGAGCTGCGCGAGCTTAAAAACTACCGAATTGTATAACCAGATGGCGCAATAGTCGGTATTCATGTAATTTAACCGTGAAGTTGACCATTTTCTTCCATGCCGCAGATTTAGTCACACACAAAAAAAGTTTCGGGAGATAAATATTGTATTACAAAAGAAAAATAACTTATTCTAAATATTATATATACATATTAAATAAGTAATTTCACATATATAGAGATTTCAATATCGATTAGGCACTATAAGAATTTTTTGATATTCGCTTTCAGATGACGAACTTGGGAAGGATTCACTTTTATTTTCAGTTGTTGTACAAGATCGTAAATTTTTAGAGACGGACCGACTTTTCCGCCGGTAAATGTCAAAATGTCTTCTTTGCCCAGATCTAGAAGTTTCTTACCATCGACGTTCTGAAAAATAAGCAAAATTATCAATAGAGGAGCCAAGTCCAAAGTCAGCATGGCCAACAAAAAGTGGTTTTACATTTGTCAAATACAAAAGTAGTTCAAATGTAGTGTATGACACAAGAGCGAGTCGAATTGTAACTGTGTACAAAAGTAGTTCAAATGTACTGTATGGTTTAAGGTCAGTGTGGCCAACAAAAAGTGGTTTTTTTCTGACAAGCATGACAGTTAAGGTCTATCGTTCAAAACATAAGTTTTCACATGTTTTTTATCATTGCGAACATCTACATTGCTTTATTAAAATGAAGAATACACCCTCGAAGAGTATATCTTAAAATTTAAAATGACTTTTTAGCTGAATACTCAACATATAAGTGGCCAATAATTCTAGGAACTCTTGGCATGTCACCATTTCATTTGTTATTCAGTCATTAGTTATGTCAAAATGTCAGTGAAAAAAGTAATTAGAAGAATAGAGATACAGCTAATTAGAAATGCTACAAAAATCTAATCGAAAATGGACCTACACAATTGAACGAATATCAACAAAAATAAATATTACTGACATTTGACATAACTAGTGACTGAACAAAAGAAATGAAATGGTGACTTGCCAGAAGTTTCTAGGATTATTGGCCACCGATATGTGGAGTATTCAGCTAAAAAGTCATTTTAAATTCCAAGATATACGCTTCAGGGGTGTATTCATTATTTTAATAAAGCAATGTAGATGTTCGCAATGATAAAAAACATGTAAAAATCTCATGTTTTGAATAGTAGACCTTAATTGTCATTCTTGTCAGAAAAAAACACTTTTTGTTGGCCATACTGACCTTAGACTGGACTCTATTGTAACTGTTTGTACAAAAGTAGTTCAAATGTACTGTATTATAGAAAAAGTCATTCGACTTGAAATTGAGCTTCAAAAGATAATAAAAATATGATTAAAGTTGAAGAGCAATACAAGTTTAGTATTTTTTACACAAATAATTAATTCTTCAAGAATATTTAACTAAAATTTGAGCTGGATATTCCAGCTATTACAGTTTTTATGATTTTTTGAGTCCATACATATTTTCCGCTTATCAACGATCCAAAATAAATAACCAGCTTAATAATTTCAATATAAAAATATCAATTACCTGATTACTAAACGAATCGCAATAATTAGCACAGTCATTGACTCTTAAAAATTGAGCAACATCAGTGACATTCCATTCTTCAGGACAAAGATCACGTTGCTCTGAACTACTGCTCGAGGCATCGACTAGACGGGGAATCACTTTCGGACTACTTGAACTGGAAGACTAAACAAAAAAATGATAATATTTTATTTATACCAAATAAATCCCAACTTACATTAACACACGAGGTTACATTATTATCCACAGCCGGATCTGCAGCTTCTGACGATACTGGTAAGCTTTGGTCGGGTCCAGCTGGTTCTTGTCCAGCCTCAGGACCTTGGTTGTCGTCTTGTATTTCCTCTGAAGATATCAAAATGGTGTCTGGAACTGTAGTTACAGGTTCCGATTCGGTTAGAGCTGCTTCTGTAGATTCTACTGACTTTGCAGATTCTACAGACTTTGTAGATTCAAGTTCTATTTGTTCGGATTGTTCCATATGTTCAGAAGATTCCGGAGTTTCCAAGGGATCTTCGTTGGATTCATCTAGTAGCTGTTCTTCTTTGATAGTCCTAGGTATGAATGCTGAATTGGACTTCGGAGTACTTTCTTTGATTTTCTTTTTTCGATTTTTTTTCTTCACTGATTATAAAAAAAAATGATTAATGATATTCATATTAATCAAAATGGGAAACTTACCTTTTGGAGACTTTACTATGGGCGCAATTTGTTTAGCAAACATTGGAGGTCCTTCTAGTTTATGTCCTACGCTTTGGCACCAGCCAACAGGATAAATATCAGGACTTTCACAATCCAACCATTGATCGTACTCCTCTTCCCATCCGTCAAAATGTACTTTTAATAGTCGTCCAGCTACCTACAAATAAAAACCCCAAATTGGTCAGTATTTAAAAGGAATAATAATCAATTATTTATATAAATAATACTTTAATCATATTTTTATCATCTTCCGAAGCTCAATTTGTATAACACAGTACATTTGAACTACTTTTGTACAAACAGTTACAGTAGAGGAGTTCAGTCTAAAGTCAGTATGGCCAACAAAAAGTGTTTTTTTCTGACAAGAATGACAGTTAAGATCTACTGTTTAAAATATAAGATTTTGCATGTTTTTTATCATTGCGAACATCTATATAATATTGCTTTATTAAAATAATGAATACACCCCCGAAGAGTATATCTTGAAATTTAAAATGACTTTTTAGCTGAATACTCAACATAATCCTAGGACCTTATGGCATGTCACCATTTCATTTCTGTTATTCAGTCACTAGTTATGTCAAATGTCAGTTATATTTATTTTTGTTGATATTTGTTTAATTGTTTATGTCCATTTTCGATTAGATTTTTGTAGCATTTCTAATTAGCTGCATCTCTATTCTTCTAATTACTTTTTTCTGACATTTGACATAACTAGTGACTGAATAACAAATGAAATGGTGACATGCCAAGAGTTTCTAGGATTATTGACCACCGATATGTTGAGTATTCAGCTAAAAAGTCATTTTAAATTTCAAGCAATATAAATGTTTGCAATGATAAAAAAACAAGCAAAATCTTAGGTTTGAAACAGTGGACTTTAACTGTCATTCTTGTCAAAAAAAAAAGACTTTTTGTTGGCCACACTTACTTTAAACTGAACTCCTCCATTCGACTCGCTTCTCGTGTCATACAGTACGTTTGAACTACTTTTGTACACAGTTACAATTCGACTCGCTCTTGTGTCACACAGTACATTTGAACTACTTTTAAATTTGACAAACGGAATTAAAATAAACCATCCTTACCTTTGCCACTGTTGCTATACATACTAGCCTCGGGTCCATAAGATCAGCTGCCTCAATTTTCATACCTTGTTGGAAACCATGTAACGGTATATTCGTGTTAAACAAAGAGGGATCTGCCGGTCTGTTGTTTGTTTGAGCCAAGTACGATCTCCAATCAAAAGTTGTTGCGTCATAACCTACAAATAAAAGAAAATTTGGATTGTTACAAGTGACGTATGACAAGTGACATTTGACAAGTTAGCTTACCTTTAGGAGGGGTTAAGGGAATATCGTACTTTTCGCAGAATCCCACAGGAAAGATACAGGGAGATTTGACGTGATAACAAAACCAATCGGCACCAGTAACGTCAGAATCGTAGGTATCGATGCGAATCATGATGTAACCAAAGTTTAGAACGTCCATAACGGTAGCAACGCATATAGAAGAGAGATTAAGTGGATCGGTGGCTTCTAATTTGACTCCTATACAAAAACCTGATTGAGAGTTTTCGACGAAACCAACTTGGTAAGGGTTGAAGAGCTCCTCGGTGGCGTCGTCGTCGTCGAATATACCTTGATTGACTCTTTCGAGGTAATTAACCGGAGCTACCAAATGGTGATTCACCTTTTTCGCCCATCCGACCGGGTGTAGTAGTGGCGAATCTTCGTGACACCAAAAACCAGCGTCATCTGGTGGCATGTCGTAATATTTAACGTTTAATCTTTTACCGACTATTTTGTGTACGATCGCCAACTTTACTTGGGAAATGCGATTTTTATCGACAACTTCAAGATTAAGGCCACATTCAAACCTGGATTTGAGACTTTCGGTTGCTTTATTGCTGAAATTCGAAGGCAAAGTTCTGGCACCAGTGAGTCGTTTCCTTAAAAAATCCTTCCAATCACTATACTTATCTTCGATTGTCTTAGGTGGAATCAAAGGCTTCCCTCTCGTAGCACACCATCCAACAGGATGTACTTGATTCGAACAAAGCGACACCCAAAAATCTTTCGAATTATTTGATCCAAATCCTAAAACAAATTTAAATAATTAAACTTGAAATAAAACACAAACATACTAAATATATTACCTTCGTATCTTAACTGTGCTTTATATCCAACAATCCTCATAACAGTTGCTACCCAAAAGGAATCGGCAAAAGCTTCAGATACATTCTCGCAGTCTGTATTTTCTACTTCAACTTTCATACCAACCATAATATTGTCCCAAATATCAGCCATGGGGGCGTGCTTGAAACAAGTAACAGGAGCAGCTAAAACAAAAAGACAGTCAAACTTTCTTAGTACTTCCAGCAATTTAAAGCGCTTACCAATAAAGTAAGGATCTGAAAATTGCGTATCCCATTCAAAGGAATTCGCTAATTCCGCAGGTTTCCTTCTAATAAGAGGAAGAGAATCGTCGATCGGCGGAAGCTCCGGTAAAGGAGATAGTTGAGGTAGCGGTTGATCGATATAAGCGTCTGTAAAATCATCCTCCATTTTCATGGTGAAGCGGTATTTGGCATACTGCTGCTTATCATCAGGTGTATGTTGATTTTGTTGGGGTAGCGGTTCAGGTATGAGACCACTGTACCCTCTAGCGCAAGCCATACTACAAAAACGACGCTCACGAGTATAAAAAGCATGTTTGACGCCGATAGCCCCACATTTTTCGCATACAGCTGAAAATTTACCATAAAATTTACCATACTATGCAAAAAAATGGAATTTTGTTGATCAAGAACAGCTCCAAGTAACCCCATTTCAATTAAACTGTGTAAATATATTTAAAAAACAATATAAAACTTACCGATACCATCTTTTTGAATGGGTATTACTGAAGGATCCGTATTACTCTGATAAGCAATTGGTGTTTTCAAGACTAGACCTGGATGCTTTATTGGCTTTATTTTCCTGGTTGGACAAGGCAGTGTTTGAGTAGAAGTTGTTATCATATATACAGGGTGAGAACTATCTTCATCCATATAACTAGAATCGTTACTTTCATTTTTCATGTCCAAATAGTGCATCATGTCATAATTTTCTATTGTGTCCTATTAAAATAAAAGTAATACTCATAAACATCAAATATAACAAGAAAATGTATAGATTGCTTACCATGTGAGAGCTATGCACATTGTGTATATCATCTATAGATTGATTGGACATGCTGTTATGTGATGGAGTGTAATATATATTTTCATGGTCTAGCATCATATCACTGTTATCCCCTGACATAAGCCCTCCCATAGGCATGTCTCCTCCTTGTTGTCCTGCTCCCATCCATACCATTCCCAATTCAGCAACTCCTGGCATTGTATTATACACTGAAATTCAATGAATGTTCATAAATGTTGTAGAGAAATGAGAAAAGCCAGTTAATTAATATGAAGAATATTGAGTATTCATAATAGAAACTTGTTACATTGTTAACTTTAGCTTGATTTATACATAATTATTTATTTCAAAGCTACACAGTTATGATGGATGATGAATAATAAAGATAAATATATTTATATTAAGATCAACATTTTTATAGTTTATTATTTTTCTTGTACATGCATTGTTTTTTAAAAAGCTTTATTATATCAAAAAGAAATCAATTATATTAGTAATTTTGTATACATTGATACAAACTAGTAAAAGGATTAGAAAAATTTCCACTCTTCCATGCATCGTTTTATAACGAAATTAAGAAATATTACTACTAAATTTATCTACAATCCCACACCAATATTCGGATAAGAAATTTACTGACTGATCTACATTCGATTATATTAAAATATTTACTTGTATTTATTAATAGCGAGGTAAATCCAAATGTTGACTACATTCAAGCGGCAGGCAATTATGTAGTCACAAAGAATAGATTTCTACGGTTCTATAAATATTTAAAATAGTGTGTCTTAAATGAAAAATATCCAATACCATTCATATTTGTTTTCTTAAGAACTTATCTTCATTGGTATTTCTTATTCATAATTTTGTACTTATAATTTATTTAGGAAATTATACACAATCAATCGTCAAACTAAAAGCATAACTTTGACTTCCTTGATGATCAGGTATACCAACCAACTTTTTAAAAATTTCAAACGTCCAACATTTAAACTACTGTTTCTTTCAAAAACAATACAGTTAAATATGTATAACGATTCGTTTAATAGAAAAATTGTATCTACTTAAATAACTATGCAAATTGGATAATTAAATTTAATGTTTCGTACGAGCGTACGATAGGAAAATTTCGATTGGTACAACTGTTTGTCGGCATGACGCATGTCAATTTACTACACATTACAATTGAAGATGGGAGAATTTCACCAGTCGAATTTCTTATTTTTCTTGTAAATATAAAAGGATGATTATGATGAAAATGTTATATCTCGAGAAAGATGTCTCGAAAAAAGCAATTAGAATTACAACTTTTTCTTTAAGAACTTCTTGGAAATCAGTAGTACATTTTTATTTATACACCTCAACTTTTACCAAGCCTTGCTTGCAAGTAGGTACATTTTTTAAAATATATTGTTAAGCTATGTTGTTCCTCACATTTTTTTAAATTATCCTGCCATTTTACAAAAAGGACTTCGTATTCTTCGTAAGACATAAAATATGTGAGCTATGATAATTATTTTGAAGACTGCCTTACTAATCGACAACCTCAAAAACTAGAAAGAAGACACATAAGGAATTGAAATAAAACACTTTAAAACAGGTAGAAACTCTTGATTTATTTGGTTCTGTAATCATAACCAATATTTTGGTATATTTAAACAAGTTCACATTCATATTTGCATATATAAAACATTCTACTATAATTATTTGTATCAGAGAATTGTCATTTCACCTACCAAACATAACTTTATTCATTCACCCAATAGATTTCTTCCTAGTTTGTAAACCATCCATAATGAGGATAGTTGAATGAACAAAATTTATCATTTTAAACAAATTCTCTGAATTCAAATTACATAATATGAGCTACTGATTTTTTTGTGGTCCTGATAAGAATTTCACGTTAATATTCTGTATATTTTCTTATATTTTCCTTCTAAATACTACAACTTCATATAATAAATATTAATAGTGATGTCATACTAAAAATTTTGAGTTAAAAGATAATATGAGAAAAATAAAGTTTACTCAACTTCGGAGACTGTCTAGAGCTATTAGATATTTATTTTAACAGGGAATATGCATCTAGCTGTGTAAAAATGAGTGTCCACAACAATTTTAATATACAGGATCTCACAACTTCGACAAACAAGTTTCAAACAAAGTATTTTTCTCAGTGAGGAGATGGCAAAAGTGAAAATATTAATCAGGAACACCTTAAAAACTTAAAATCTAACTACTACAATCTAATGCACACAAACAAATAATTGAAAATGCTAAATTTCATCGATTAATTTCACTAGATCAATACGAAGGTGTATCAAACCATTTCAACTACATTATATCAACTTGTACGTGTGCAAAAGAGAGATATTCAAAGTTTACCAACAAAGTATATATTCATAATAAATAACCACGTTTATTTCAGCTAAGAACACTGCTTCAATTCGATTAGAAGAAATTGAATACATTTTGATGCTTTTTCTTGACATATGGATATTTGATGACAAAAATAATGAGCTAAAAACAATTTTACGAAAAAATTGACAGAGGTAACATTGTTACTGAGTTGTTGTTAAAACAATTTCCATAGAATGTCAACATAACTGTCCACCTTCATTAATTGTACTTGAAAATATCTCGAGTCAAAGTAACATCCACAGTAAGAAACTATTAAGTCAAACGAAGAGACATTGTTACTGGAAAGTTCACTTATTTTGTCGAGTAACTGAAATGTAGCATCTATAGGTACATTTTATAACCAAATTGTATGTTTTTGATAATTTTCAACTTTAAAAAGTGTATAGAAAGGAAGAAATAAACGTGTGTATAAAAATATAATCATATCGTTGGTTAAACTGAATAAAAATATAAGAAATGACTTCTCGACGTACATAACCACCATATAGGAGACTGTACTATAACAAAATTTTTAAATACTACCTGAAATTACAAAATAATGCAATTCGAATGTATCTATCTTCGACGTCTGCCGCTGGCACCACCTCCACTTCGTCTGGATCTGTCATCGTATCTACCGCTGCGACTAGATCTTCTTCTATTGTCTCGTTCTCGGTCCCCCCTTCTAGAACGGCCGTAACTAAAAACATGTACCCAACAATCAAACCATATGTCAACCCATACACAATTTGCCATTATAAAAGCTATTTTTGTCCACGCCAAGTCAACGACTCAATATGGCCCATCATACTATTCCATACATTATTCTTTTTACCAAACCATATAAATATAAAACCATGTGCCTGACAAATCACAAAACAACAATTAGGGAAAAACAAAACCTGTGAAGCAATTTTATTGGTGAACAACATCTATTAAACTCGTCGTGGCTAAAAGTAACTAAGTAAGCAATATTTATATTTATCAACAAATATTTAACGATGCCCAAAATGAATAAGTCTTTTTTTGACAGAAAAACTCTTAACAGGGTAAACTATTTGACGTAAGGTAGAAAAAAATGTTTTACCATGTTCAATAGTCAATTTTTTTCCTCAACTTGAAAATTATTTTTAAAGCTTTTTACTCGTATTTAAAAAACTCCAAATATTTTCAATATCTACACCTATTCTTTTATGTATTTAATAAGATATTGTTGATAAATATAAGACGAGTAACTATTTATTCAAAATATTTGGAAAATATTCGTTTGTAATGGCCAAAAACTGTTTTATTTTGAAAAATAATTACTCATATTTCAAGATTCCCAAAATTTGAAAATAATCTAAAAAAAAAATAATATTTTGACTATTATTATAAGAAAATTGTTTAAACAGAGTAGTAATGAGTAAAGTTTGTCCCTTTCTGACTTTTCCGTTCTAAAACGGGATGTAATTTAAATTATTTTCAAGTAACGATCTGAAAGGAAACTTTGCCAAGTTAAACGTGAAATTAATTTGCAAAAAAACTGGTTATTGTGACGGTGCATATTTGTTGTTAAACAAAAAAAAAAGCCATGATAATAAATAGTCCTCAAACAGTTTGATTGATCTTTTTATCCAAACACAACTCAGGGAAATTGAAATTTTTGCTAATAAATTAGCCCCCCTTCAAAAAATCTTCAACTCAATTTAAAAAAGATCGATCAAAGTCCTTAGCAAAGCTTTCAGTTGAATATATGTACTTAGTTGTTATGAAAATGTTATCAACCATAGTTTGTTTGAAAATTATACAATACCGATCTCTCTTGTCTCCACCATTAATGTCGGGGCAATCGCGGTAAAAATGTCCTGTGTATCCGCATTGGTAACATCGCATGTTACTGCTATAGAAACGTCGTCCTGAACCACGGGTTCTAGGTCTGGCATATGTAACATGGATTCGGCATCCAGAAACCTCACTACAACAATCAATATTTTACATAATTTCCTGAAAAAAACTACATAGACTAGATCTGTTCCAACAGGCTATATATACCAATATTTTGCACAAAAAGAATCGCAAATCAAAAATGTCTTAGTTTCAATTTGGTTCAAATTCAACCTATTTGAAATATTCAAGGCCAAAAAGTAATGTAAACATAAAATTATGAAACTACAATAGACATTGTTCTATTGTCCTCAATTTTTTCAATATAAATGTTTAAGTATACTCAATTAACACAAATAACTGTCGAAAAATAAAAATTATACCATTACAAATGTTTAGAAATAAAATTTACCTACCTAAAGATATTCAACAAGTTTAATGGTTATATACTTACGCTCCATCACATGCTTTTAGAGCTGCTGCTGCTGCTTTCTTTTCGGTAAAAACAGCAAATCCAAAACAAGGGGTACTATTGGTCATCCAAACTTCTTTTAGGCATCCATATGGAGAAAACATTTTTTCTAAATCTGAACGTCTAACCTCATCACCTATGTCTGCAATATGCAATCTATATCCATCAATTTCACTGCTGCGACTTCTTGAACGAGATCTAATAGATATAATAAATTATTGTAAAGAACAGAGTAAATTATTTCATGTCTCTTTGGTACAACAAAAATTCGAATTGTAGTTTATTAATGACGTATTAGACTTCAAATACGATAATAAAATTAGCAAAAATTCTTTTGATGAATTAGAAAATTGATATATTTATTTTAAATAGGTTACCTTGATACGCTAGAGGCACTTCTACTTCTACTTTTTCTGCTAACACTACTGTTAGAGCTTTTGCTCCTACTTCTTCTGGACGTAGAATCTGGCGAATCCCGCATTTTAAAACCAGTAGCTGTAATTTGATTCAATTAGATACAAAAATAATTAACTAATAATATTGATGAAATAGGAAACATGAAAAAACTGTTTGTGTCGATGAAGAAAATGTTTACTTACCACAAAGTTAAGATCTAAAATAAATTGGTGTTTATTTGGGTTTAAAGGAATGATAGAATTAATAGTATTTATAAATTACAATTTACCAAACTACTATCAAACTTCGACATAAAATGGAGGAAAAACGAGAAAGATATACCACACTCCCCGCAAACCCCTCTCAATTGACAGTTTTAAACAGGGCATCCAACATTTAAATTCGATGGTGCCACAATGAATCAAATTGATGTTTTTACTGTGAAATTTAGTTTCATAATTTTAGGGAACTCTTAAAAGATAAATTTGTATCAATTTTAAATCAAATGTATTTGAATTATCCTCTTTAAAATGAAAACTTAGCAATCTTGCACGATGTCCTGCCAACATATAAAAAAATAATTCCAGTTTGATTAAACATCGATACTTTAAATTAAATTATTTAAAACCAAAATTAATGGAAACCTGTTTTTCAATAAAAACAATAAAAAGCTACTATTATAGCATGTAAGGGCGACAATCAAGATCAAGTAATTATGACTATTTATTTATATATTGTAAATATCTGTGGTCCTAAATGAGATGAAAATTAATCGAAAATCGAAATATTTCGATTCGTTTCGCACATCTCGGAAGACGTGTCGAAAAAAGATAAAGATAGTGTTTAAAGTGTTTTTTCAGTTTTAAAACTACATAAATAGATAACGTTAATTATTGAATATTCTTGGTAAGATTTGATCAATTTTTCATTTTCCCATATATGTGCATATTAACTGTATTATGTAAATTTCTTACTACAGTGTAGATTCTGGGTTTCCCCTATGGAATGGTAAGATACATGCATTTGATATGTTTGGGTTCCTCTGTTTTATAATTTAGTCCACATTTTAGTCATAGTTATCAGCACTATCTTATGTGTGTTTGTGTTTCAATGATAATGTTGTATAATAGTGGGAAACAGAAACAAATAATCTTTAAACTTTTAATAAATGTGTTATAATTTTTTTAGGAAGTCTTCAAAATGGCTTCTTACAAAAGTTCATCATCTGACTCAGATAGTAGTGTAGATTTAGCTGACTTTGAAGTACTTAGTATCAAAGAAGACAGTGAAATTAATATCCTTCTGTTGGGGGAAACAGGGGTAGGAAAATCAACATTTATTAATTCAATGGGAAATTATTTATCACTAAAATACTTTCATAATGCGAAGATAAAAGGCCTTGTCAAAGTTATCCCAACCAATTACACTATTCAAGATAAAAATGGCAAATATTGTAATGTTCAAATCGGATCCAAAAAGGACAAAAATGAGACATTAGTTACAGGTGAATCTGCAACCCAGCAGGTTAAGACATATGTATTTCCAATAGCTGGAGGTAAATTGACTCCAAAGTTGTCAGTTATTAGATATTGAATAATTTTTTGCTTAGGTCATGTAAAAGTTCGTCTGATAGATACACCAGGAATGGGTGATACTAGAGGAGTTGAACAAGATGATATAAATTGTCAAAACATATTAAGCTACATTAAGAAACTTGATAAAATCCATGCCATATGTTTTCTATTCAAGCCTACTAATGCTAGGAAAACAATTTACTTCAACTACTGCATTTATCAAGTTTTATCGTTACTTGAAAGATCCGCACTTCAAAATGTATGCTTTTTATTTTCTCACACCAAAGGGTCAGACTACGGACCTGGTGATACATTAGCAGTTTTAACTAATGTTATAAAAACTATTGAAAATAATACTGGTATCAGTATACCATTGGATACCAGAAGAAATATATTTTGCTTTGATAACGAAGCTTTTAGATATTTGGGAGCTCGTGAGAAAAATATACAACTTGATCTATCTGCTTTGGATAAGTCTGAAGCGAGCTGGATCCATTCTGCCAAAGAATGTTGGAAGTAAGTACAAAGATTCTTCGTAAATGTGTTAACAATTTTTTTACTATTGTAGATTGATAAGGTTCCTTCAAAAAGATATAACTCCTTACGTTCCAAACAAACTATTAGATCTTAATTTTGCAAGGAAATCAATTGTGATGCTGTCTAAAATATTGTCTGAAATAACCAAATTGATAAAAGATAATAAACGTTTATTAGAAAGATTGGATAGTAATAAAAATAAAGAATTAGAATTAATGAACAAAATGCAGACGGAAAAAACAAAGGTTATTGATATTATACAGAAAAAAATGTCTGAACCATTATTGGTGTGCACAGCAATGCCATCATGTGCAGAAGTTTACAGGGTATATTTTTAAATAATAATTCTACTTTATATAATGCTCTAATAAAAAATTTTTAGGTCCAAGGTGTTGATAAATGGCATTACAAAAACATATGCCATTCATGTTATGAACTAGATGACAATAACATACGTTTCTTTACAGCCGGATGTCCTGATATAATACAATGTAACTCTATAAATAAAAATACTCGGCTATGTAATAGATGTGGCTGTGATTTTTTACTTCACATGCATGTAAATTATCTAACATCTATCAAAGAAGAATTTCAAACAGACGAAGACATCAGCGGTCGTATTTCAGCGGTCAAATCTTTTTTACAAACTCACAAAGAGACTGAAGATCAGATAAAGTTGAATAATGCTGAGTTACAGAAGGAATATGATATTATCATGCAATTCTGTGTGGCTTTAGCAGTATTTGTCAAAAAATATGCAGTTATTGCCGAGAGTGACAGCTATAAGGATTATATTGTTTATTTAATTGAACAGTAAGTAATTTTTTCTGGTCATTGTACATACCACTGCAATTATTATCATAGGAACCCTAAACTAAATAATTTTTGCTGCTTTTCATAATTGATCAAAAGAAATGTGAAAATAATTATAAACTAATAATAATTTATCAAACATACTTATTATAGAGTTTAAATCCAATTTGTAAGGAACTTTGTTGATAAAATGTAAACAGAAAATTTTGCTTCGACTTTTGACTTGACATTTGACACTTTGACAGTACAATTAAAATGGCATAAGGCATAACGAAAGCCACTTTTCTTTGAACGTGGTTAAGTTCAACCGGGTTAACTATAATTTAACCAGTCAATATTCCTCGACTTGTATTCCAAACCATGACGTAACAGTTAACCAATAACACAAACCAGCTCACTGAGATAGTTTGATAGAGTAGTTATCAAATTGGAGGTTAGGTGTTTATTTTTGAGTTTCCACAAACCGTTACGTCACAAAAGTTAACCGTGACATCATGGAATTGTTAACCCGACTTGCGTGGTCTAGTTCAAAGAAAAATGACTGAAATCAGTGCCGTAGAGTAGTGGATTAGGGATATAAATTATATAAAGTTGAGTTTTCAAATCGACAACATAAAAACATTGAATTTTCTTTAAAGGAACTTAATTGTTCTAGATCGCAGTCATCAGCGGCTTCTAGCGTTATAACCACAAAAAAAAATTTGAAAAAACTTATTGTAGAGTGTGATGAAATCGAAAAAATATTTCAACTCGCATCAAAAAACCAATCTTCCGCCACCGCGAAATTGAATTTTGTTATGAAAGATAGCACGTTTCAAAGTTTGTTTGGATTAAATCATTTTGGACTAAAAATCAACGATCTTTATCATGGTCTGAAACAAACAAATTCCCAAGAGCAATCCGTTGAAGAATACATTCATGATTCCTACTATATATCAGAACGAGATGAATTAAGAAAGAGAGGTAAGTTTTTGTATTAGGTAAGCTTGATTTTATTCTACCCTAGAGGTTTGATAATAACTTGTAGGCCAGACAAATAATCGTAGAGGTGCTAGGTCTCACTCTAGGAACAATCACTTGGATCGCAGAAATAACCGACCGAATTCTAGAAACGACTACGTAAATCCTAGAAATAATCGTTCACACTCTAGAAACACTCACATGGATCACAGGAATAATCGTCCAGACTCTAGAAACAATCACATGGATCACAGGAATAATCGTCCAGACTCTAGAAATAGTAACATGGATCAGAGGAATAATCGTCCAGACTCTAGAAAAAGTAACATGGATCAGAGGAATAATCGTCCAGACTCTAGAAATAGTAACATGGATCAGAGGAATAATCGACCAGATTTTGGAAACCGCCACAATCCTCGAAATAATATTCAATCTAATTGGAGCAATTATCCTGATCCAAGAAACGCCAACTATAATTATTATTCACATTCTGATCCAAGATATTTACAAGGTTTCAATAACATGCACCAACAAAATCCATCACAATATCATCATTATAAAGGTATTTATGAAATTTACCCTTGTCAGCTGTCAGTTGTCACATGTGAACCATAGACAAAATATATTTCTAGATGGCCATGTTTTCTATGATAAGAACCGTTTTACACATACGAAATTTACTCTGAAATTTATCATAAAAATAATTTTTGCTGTTTTACACGCCATAGAGTTATTGCCATAATTTTCGGAGAAAAAATATATATTTTCATGACAATAAATTAGAAAGTACGCGAGAATCGACGCAGAAGCCGAAAATAGGTTAAAAACAATAATGGCGTCATTTGTTGTCGTTTTCAACTATTAATTCTTTATTTAGGAAAGCCAAAACCTTGTCATAACTGAAAATCTCAATTAATAGAATGAATAATTATACAAATAAACGGTTCGAATACAGCTGATTATTTAGAAATGTCAATATGTAAATCGTAATCGTGACAACTTATCCCAAAAACAATCTCACTGCGCATGCCTATGACATAAATTGTAAAACTGTTCTAGAATAGCATTGAAATCATATTTCAGGTCAGCCAAATTATCCACCTCGCGAATATTACAACTTGAACGTCAATTTGGATTCTGGTAATCTTAATCCGAATGGTAATTCCGGTTATTATAATCAACATCAAGATCCCCGTATGTTTTCACAACAAAATCAACAAAACTATCCATTATCCAATAGTTATCAATCGCAAGGTGTGTATGTCAATTATATTTTAATGATTCAACTGTTATTGAAAATGTTTTATTTATATTAGGTGGTTCATATGATCGGGATTCAAGACAAAGTCGTCCAGAAAACAGAAGATCGGAATATCAAGGTCAAGATTCTAATTCCAGTAGAGGGCGTTACGTTAAACATAATTCAGGGAAGAATAATACAAGAAAAAGTAGCGTTTCTGGGAAAGGCAAACATAATAAAAGAAATTCCAGTCAAGTAAGAAAGAATAAGAAGGAAGAAACGTCTGATAGTGATACAGATTCTTCTAGTTCTTGAGTTTTTGTTCAAAACAATTCTCTTGATATATTTATACTCTTAATTTTTATAGGTTAGGTTAGACAGGTCGGGGTTTCCATCCACGGACCTCGTCCATTGTTTCTATTTTGTTTTATTAACTGTAATTACTCCACTAGTGTCACCTTTTGCAAACTTGAACTCAAACAATATTTATTTATAAATAAAAACTTTATTATAAAAAAAATACAATATTCAAAGTGAAAAAAATAAATAGAATAACGTTTTATTACTACATATATAAAAATAAACATTTGTGCTCAAATATTAGGTTACACTTTTTTATGGGCAAGACAGTTTTTAGTTTATTTTTTGTTTTTCATCGCCTGGTTGTGTTCGGATCTTCCAGTTTCCTCCACACCACCTACAAAAGTCAATTATGTCAACTGTCAATTATAGAACAAGAAACTTGACAGTTGACGTTGAAAGATTCAACGTCAAATGAACAGCTGTCTATGTGAATATTTGTCAATTAATAAAGCATTTTATATTCAAAGATTGTACTTACATTACACATTTCTCTGACAAGTGCCTTTTCGCCATCGTCCATATCTTGTGAGGTAGTATCCGACATATTTTCGACTCCAAGTTCGTGATTTTCTCTTTCCAGTTGCTCTCGAACTTCGAGAACCTGAAGAGCTCTAACTACCGCTTCCGGTCGTCCTGTTAACATTCCCGCTCCCAAATCCTGAGGTGCAGCCAAACTTGGATCCCCTTAAACATGCATAAATATGTTACGTTCCTGTCTGAAACAGTCTTGTCAAAGACTTATCAGAACTTTTTTAAAACTCATTATTTTCATACCTGTCTGTGTGGCGATTTGATTAATTTTGTGGGTTAAAGTTCGTTTGTCATCTTCCAACTGCTTCACTCTTTGTTCCAAGCTTCTTACGTACTGCATTATTTGATCTAAAAAAATAAATATTAGTCGAGTGCCTGGCTAATTGCTGCTACCACCGAGGCCAGAACATCCAGAAAAGAAGAACCTTAACTGTCAACTGACGAGTTTGAAGTTTGTATTTCTGGTATTTGATTTATTTTTTGAATGTTTATACTCTTTTTGAGTAGTTTTTGTATATTATTGGAAAAAATGGTGACAGGATTTTCAAATGGTAGTGCAGAAAATGTGCCAAAACATTTACAACTTAGTGGACGTGTTGTTTTACATGTCAAATTTAGATTTTTTATAAGCTGAAATCATGGATATTAAAACAAAACTGTAAGTAATGAACTTATTTTCCATCAATTTATTTATAAATATTCGCAACAGCCATTGCATTGCTATGTATAACTGTCCTTTACATCACATATATTAATAAACATATAAAATGGCGTAAGTAATTCCACAGAATTGTGCAATATTATTTAATATCTCATTGTTTATTTACCGTTAAAAGTATTCCTCTGCCTTGCCAAACTTTCATGCAAAATCCTCTCCCTACTTTCGGATCTTCTTTGTGTATTTCCACCAGACGTAAATTGTTGAGGTATCGCGGGTTCGTCAGCGTTTGTACTGGAACTGGAACCATCTCCATCATCTCTAAGATTACCACCGGTGCTGTTACCACAATTGGGACACAACGAACCTGTACAAAAAAAAGATCTTGCAAAATAACATTCAGAAAATACAAATTATAATATACGAACCATTCCCTCGTTCTTCGTCCAAATACAAACATAATTCTTTCAATTCCAAATTATCTTTAATCAATTCTTGTTGTTTGTTATCTAATTCTCTAAGTTTTGTCTGATATGCAGATACTTCTTGACGCATAACGCTGGCGGTGTATCTTCCGAAACGTTGCCATTCTCGAGCTAACTTTCGTCCCTACATACATTACATAAATATCGATAATAATATGAATTATTATTAATTTGTAAAAATACTAACTTTTTGTCTATCATCGTCCAAAAAACAACAAAGATCCCTAAGTTCCTGATTGTCATCTGCCAAGTGTTGATTGGCTTCTTTTAAAGATCGCAATTCCAAAAATACTCCCTGAAAATACAGTGGCGCATCAAGATATTTACTTTGAAAATTAAAATATATCTTACCTGAAACTGTCTGTTAGGATCTATGAACCGCGGATCTTCCTGTTTGCGAGTGAATTTCAACATTTCAGGCCTCAGAAATTCGTCATCATACCTTATAGGTTGTCGTTGTTGCGGGGCTCGTAAATCTATATGAATTTGGGGCAACCCTGGATCCTCTGGTAAGCGTGGCCTTGCTGGAGGATTGTCGTGCTGGTGTATTTGAATTTGAGTTGTCCGAATATCATCTGGAGGATGTCTGACTGGCGGAGGATATTGATGATGTTGGAGTCTTCCTAAATATTTCATATACATTATAACATTTTACTTCACTGGGATGCTTCACTTAAGTTTTACCTGTTTGTGGGTTTGGAAAATATTTCCCTTGCTGGTGGTCGTTGTTAGGATACAATGGTTTTATATTATCTCCAGTTTTTTGTGGCTTTTTTTCAGTGGGTGAATTTTTCAGTATGCCCTGCCCTGTGGGCATAGGCGGAGGTTGATACCTCGGCGGTAGAACTACGGATTCTACATTGGTTTTACCAATTACTGCCTTTTTATTAGACATTTTTCAACACCGAAACGCTTCAAGATACCATATTCACAAACGTTTTTCAATAACTAAAACATGTCAAATACAAATTAACACATGCACTTGGTCTTTAAAATTATCTGGGTCACTACGAATCGTAGTTTCACTTCATATTGTTAGCTTTTGATTTCACATTTCACCAATGTTGATGATTTTTTTCAAGTATCCCTTCGACGCGCAAGTCTGACACTAAAGTACACTAAAGGAGAAACGACAAATAGCTTATTCGGACCTATCAAACACAAACATGGCTGAAAAATAACATTGCTTTGGCCTTTTACGAATGGGTACCACCTCAAGTACCCAGTTCATAAGAAACTCGTCACCAGGTAAGTACAGAGATGGATTTAGAATATTTACAAGCTTAAAAACTTAATTTTGCGTTATAAAAACAAAGCAAGGCCATACAAACTATTGAAAAAAAAAGATAATAATATTTCTTATACATACGCCCCTTCTGTTTCTAACCAGTCCATTTTTTTCTCCATGAATCAGTTTCTATTCTTCCAATTTATATCTGTCGGTAGGTACGACCCTGTATAAATATAGTTAATTTATGTGGTGGTGGTAATCAATGCACTATTGATGAAAGGCATAATAACTTAGAGGCCATGAGGCAATCTCTGACTTTCTTCAACATAAAATCTCTTAGATGTATATCATTCAGTTGGGTTCTCAAGGGAACCTATTATAATGAGTTGTAAATAAGCTTACGCGGATGTGAAGAAGGAAGTGGATGGTGGATATCCAAAACTTCGGAAGTATCTTAAATTTTATAGTCCATTCATAACATTTGTATGAATTAAAAAGGGAAAAGCATTTAACTTATATAGAAAAATACCGTAAAACAGTGGGATACGAATTAAACTAAAAAATAATGCAGACCACAATATGCGAAAAGTGAGGTTAGGCTTCTTATTCTTACGAATGTCAGTTTTTTTTATTTTTTTCATGCTGCGTCTGAAAATGTTTTCCTGGCCCCTTTTATTACTAAATAATGTTATTTAATATTATATTCTTGCGGCTGTTACTTTTGTGTTACGCCTCTGGCATGAATCTTTCTCATGCACGGTAAATTGTAAGCATGCGCATTCCGGCTATCATTTATATAAGTTTACTCGGTATCTATCACAAGGTGACCCCCAATCAAAGAAAATAAGCTAATTCACGAAAATACCACTACAGTCAAAGTGCCGGCTCAATAGCAGGTACTAGATCTAGTGAATATTTCCGCTTTTTCATTTACCAGTACCGGCTGTAAGTAAATATTTACAGAATGGCTACTCCACAATCTGATACAGAGAGGAGGAAACAAATCAGTGTTAGAGGCATTGCTGAACTAGACGATGTGAATGCCATCAAAAAAACATTCAACAGACACCTGCACTACACCCTCGTAAAAGATAGGAATGTTGCAACTTCCAGAGATTATTATTTTGCTTTGGCTAACACTGTCAAAGACCATTTGGTTTCTAGATGGATCAGAACTCAACAATATTATTATGAAAAAGATCCCAAGGTATGTTAGAATACAGATAATTATAAATATTTTGATGATTTATTAATTGTTTACATTAATTTTCCAGCAATTGATAATTTTTATGAGTCACATTTTTTTATTTTAAAACAGTTTCCTTGTCAATTAAATTTCTCCTCTATATTAAAGAATTTTAACAAGCTGGTATTATTTGATGGAATTCACATGAATAGAATTAACAACATCGATGAAACGAACGAATTGAGGTGTCTTAAGTCTACATATTTCACTAATAGCATGTGTTTTGGCCTTTAAAATATCATTAAACAAAAACATTTTCATGTGTTGACACTCAACAGGAAAAGTTTTACCCACCACCCACCTTATTTTTAAATATGAGTAATAATATAGCAAAAGTAATTGATGCCAAATTTTGAATAGTATTACTGGCACGTATACAATAAAATAATATAAAACAAATTGAAATAATTGAAAAGTAATATAGTTTCTATGTCATATGATTTCAATTGTATAATTTGAGTAAAAAATTGGTGTAAATCTGTCTATTATGTAAATTTTCAGAGAGTTTACTATCTTTCCCTTGAATTCTACATGGGTAGATCCTTACAAAATACGATGATAAACTTGGGAATACAAACACCCGTAGATGAAGCTCTCTATCAGTTAGGTTTAGATATTGAAGAATTGGAAGACATAGAAGAAGATGCCGGGTTGGGAAATGGAGGCTTGGGACGTCTGGCTGCATGCTTTTTAGATTCCATGGCAACTCTAGGTAAGTAGTTATGTATTTTAACATAAATAGTAGTATATTTATTAATATTACTTCAATCAAATAGTTAATAATAACATGACATAATCATGTCCGGATTTTTATTTGTAAAAATAAATTTGTATAGAGATAATTATCATTAAAAAGTCTAGAATAGTTGAAAACATATTTTTGACTTGCTGATAACCTTAAGTAATATTTTAATATTTATAAATAATATTCTAGTTAAAATTAAATTTAGTTTTACCAAAAAAAAAATTGCTTATATAAATTAATAGTATTTAAATATATCAATGATGGTTTATTAATAGAAAATAAATTATAATAGGGAAAAATGCTGATGATAAGAATCTGTCATTTAAATGTAATACAGGGGTATCCAAAAATGGTGAAATAAATTGCAATATGGATAATAATAATAGAGATCAAGAATACTGTATTATTCTATTTAAATATTCCTGTTTCTCTTTATATATTGATGGTCATAACCTCTTTAAAATATGTTACTCGATATATAAAGTGGCATCTAGCCAAACCCTATTCATTCCATCCAACATACGTGGGAAATCTAATTTTATTTTCAAAATAAAAATTCTTGTGTGCTACAAATCAATCAAATGAAAATACACAGGGTCCAAGAAATGCGAAAATGTGATATTTATTTAAGGAATGGCAGCTTATGGTTACGGCATCCGATACGAATACGGTATTTTCGCACAAAAAATAGTCAATGGAGAACAACAAGAAGAACCAGACGATTGGTTGAGATATGGAAATCCTTGGGAAAAGGCAAGACCTGAATACATGCTTCCTGTAAACTTCTATGGAAACGTTATCGATACTAACGAGGGGAAAAAATGGGTGAATACTCAGGTAGTTTTCGCCCTACCCTACGACAACCCCATTCCCGGTTATCAAAATAACGTTGTTAATACTTTGAGGTTATGGTCCGCTAAATCACCAGTCGATTTCAACTTGAAATTTTGTAAGTACTTTTTATTAAAAATCCTTTCAACTCTATTAACTTCCTTATTTATTTTCAGTCAATGATGGTGACTATATCCAAGCCGTACTCAACAGGAATCTTGCTGAAAATATATCCCGAGTTCTCTACCCCAATGACAATTTTTTCGAAGGAAAAGAACTTAGATTGAAACAAGAATACTTCATGGTAGCTGCCACTTTACAAGACATCATCAGAAGATTCAAAGCTGCCAGATTTGGTACTCGTGAAGCTACCAGAACCAATTTCGATTTGCTACCTACAAAAGTAGCTATTCAATTGAACGATACACATCCTTCATTGGCCATACCTGAATTGATGAGACTTTTGATTGATGTTGAAGGTAAGACATATTTGAATCGTGGAAAATATTTGTGCTTCTCGATTTTTACTTTCTATGACCTTTGGATCAAAGATAAAAACTGGGTAAACATTTTTACTAGAAGATGTTTACAATTACATCACTTTCTATATCTATTTAAAATATCGTTAATAATAATATTTACCTTTATTTTTCATTCGGGTATCTTAAAATAGACATTTAGTGCCATTTTTTGACATTGTTTGACTGTTTATGATGAAAAAATTATGAAATAAATACAAATCTAGAATCAATTCAAATCGTTGTTACTTTTAGGGCGACTGTCAAAGTCAAATAATTCTTCCTCTGATTCTTGGCCTCTTGCTTTGCAGCATCCGGCCAGGTACGTTCTGAAAAGTAATTTCGCGAAGAGTGCACTGTTACGTGCGTCCCATGCTCTTCGTACTGTGAATGATGTTTTATGGATTATACTGACATTTTACAGTGACATTCTTCTTTTTCTGTTTGTAATATAAGTTGTTTTGGTCTTGAGCAATGGGAATGTACCCAATGTGATGTTGTAAAGTCTGATTAGGAGGATAAAAAAAACTGGTAAATAGTAAGGAACATGCATAATATATTTACCAAGGTCGCAGTGCTATAGGTCATCCGTTATTTAAATTCAAGTTCTTAAAATAGACAAAATTTACAAACTATTTTTAAAACAGTTCAAAAAGCTGATAAAAAACAAACAAAATGCAAACATGTGCATAATAGCAGATGGATTATCATGTTTTGTATTTATAGATATTTCTTTTCATTCAAAAATGTTATCGAAGTTTATCAGTCTCAAACAATAATTATGTGTAAATTTGATCTAAAAATAAATGAAATGTTTGGATGCATCTAACGGCCACTGAATATAATATTGAACATTTTCATTGACAGTAGCCATTTTGACAGCGTCTAAGGTCAGTGTGGCCAACAAAAAGTGTTTTTTTTTTCTGACAAGAATGACAGTTGAGGTCTACTGCTTAAAACATAAGACTTTGCACGTGTTTTATCATTGCGAATATCCATATTGCTTTATTAAAATAATGACATTTGACAGAACTAGTGACTGAATAATATGAATATGTTGAGTATTCAGCTAAAAAATAATGTTAAATTTCAAGATATACGCTTCAGGGGTGTATTCATTATTTTAATTAAGCAATATGGATGTTCGCAATGATAAAAAACATGCAAAATCTTATGTTTTATACCTCAACTGTCATTCTTCTCAAAAATAACCACTTTTTGTTGGCCACACTGACCTTAAACTGAACTCCTCTATTCAAACATAACCTAACTTAATATTTTTTGTTTTTTGAGGTCTCTCTTGGGAACAGGCTTGGGACATAACTGTCAAAACATGTGCTTACACCAATCACACCGTTCTTCCGGAAGCTCTAGAAAGATGGCCGACATCCTTGTTAGAAAATATCCTTCCAAGGCATTTACAGATAATTTATCACATAAATTTCTTGCATTTACAACAAGTCGAAAAACGTTGGCCCAACGACTTGGATAGGATGAGACGTATGTCTTTGATCGAAGAAGATGGAGACAAGAGAGTCAACATGGCGCATCTTTCTATCGTTGGTTCACACGCTGTTAACGGCGTTGCCAGAATTCATTCTGACATTATTAAAGCAGATTTGTAAGTATTTTTTTCTTTCAAATTGTTTATAAATTTACTAATAATTTGTTTAAAGGTTCAAGGATTTCTATGAATTGAGTCCAGAGAAGTTCCAGAACAAAACCAACGGTATTACCCCGAGGAGATGGCTTTTACTGTGCAACCCTGGTTTAAGTGATTTGATCTCAGATAAAATAGGCGAAGAATGGACCAACCATCTCGATAAATTAACAGAATTGAAAAAATGGGCCAAAGATCCCAATTTCCAACGGGCTGTTATGAAAGTTAAACAGGAAAACAAATTAAAATTCGCCCAACTTATCGAAAAAGATTACGGTATCAAAATAAACCCTTCGTCGATGTTCGATATTCAAGTTAAAAGAATCCACGAGTACAAAAGACAACTACTCAACTGTCTCCACATTATCACCCTGTACAACAGAATAAAGAAAAACCCTTCGGGTAAGTTCACCCCAAGAACGATCATGATCGGAGGCAAGGCAGCTCCCGGCTACTACACAGCCAAGAAGATCATCAAACTTATCAATATGGTTGGAAACGTCGTCAACAACGATCCCATCGTCGGAGACAAACTCAAAGTTATTTACCTGGAGAACTATAGAGTTACGTTGGCCGAGAAGATTATGCCCGCTGCAGATTTGAGCGAGCAAATTTCCACCGCCGGCACCGAAGCTTCCGGAACAGGTAATGTACTTTTGGTTATGCAACACACACTACGTTTAGTTATGCAACACAACTAACAATAATGCGTATATAGTGTTGCATATATTTTTTTTATTTTGACAGGTAACATGAAGTTCCAACTTAATGGCGCTCTTACCATCGGTACGCTTGACGGTGCTAATGTCGAAATGGCCGAAGAAATGGGAAATGAAAACATTTTCATCTTCGGTATGACCAATGACGAAGTAGAAGCTCTGAAGAAAAAGGGCTACAACGCTTTGGATTATTACAATAAAATTCCGGAGTTGAAACAAGCCGTCGATCAAATTCAAAATGGTTTCTTCAGTCCCGGAAATCCTGACGAGTTCAAGGATTTGGCTGATATTCTACTAAAATACGACAGGTTCTTCTTACTCGCTGATTATGAGGCTTACATTAAGAAACAAGATGAAGTCAGCGCCGTGTACCAGGTAAGTAAACGTCACATGAGTTTTCACTTGTGCTTGGATGGTTTTTATTTGTTTTAGAACCAGTCGAAATGGTTGGAAATGGCCATAAACAACATCGCAAGCTCTGGTAAATTTTCCAGCGATCGAACAATTATCGAGTACGGTAGAGACATCTGGGGGGTGAAACCGAGCTACGAAAAATTACCCGATCCTTCTCTACCTAGAGAATTAGCTTTGAAAGATAATTGAAATTATGTTTTTAATAATTCTGCTTAGTAGCATTAGAAGTGGGGTATTTATTAGAATAATTTGAATGTTTAGTGATATAAATACAAAAATTTTATCAAAATACCTCTCAAAAATATGACTATTACTAGATGCGTAACATTTAAAATATTTTTTTGTTCAATTTCCTCCCCTGTCTTCATCGTTTTCTTCGACTTTCTCTTGTTCTTCCACAAGCACTTCAAATGATGGTTTTATATGCGAAGGAGAGCATACAGTGATGCCATCTGTCGGTAAAAACAAAGTGAACCCTTTCTACTTCCGATATTCACCGCTGGATTCCGCTCTCTACAAAATGGTCGCCGTTAAAACCATCAATTCTATTCTGATATTGCAATCTTCCAAAATCACGTGATCTGTAGTTAATAGATCTACATAATGCCATAAAATTGGGTGATAATTATTTTAGACTGTCAAATTTACTCTGAATCAAATTGATTTGTTTTGAAATGATTAAAATTGAATATTTTGATATTGTTTACGAAAGTTATACAGCCGGCATGTTTCTGCATAGTTTATTTTTCTTGTTAATATTATTAATAAAATAAATATATGTATCTTTTATAGTTTTATTACTGAACCTATCCTACAACAATTAAAGAGAGTCAATGACAATCTGTCATATAGTACAAAAGTCAACAACTAACTCAAATTTAAATGCCTTTAAACTACCTATTGCATGTAACAATAGAGATATCGGCAACCCAAATAACGTCATGTTATTTGGGTTGCCGATGCGCGAGTCGATTCTTAAAATAACCTAAACGTGAATATAATTTACTTTTTCTACATTCATGCAAAAAACAACTCTTGTGAACCACATTTAATGCAAAAAGTGGTACTTTATTGCACTAGTGCAATAAAATATTTTTTCTACACCCACATGTATATTATCCATTTTTCGCACAGTTTACAGAATGGAAATGTAGGCCATATCAGTTAACTGAACGTATATATTCATATACATCCTAGAACGTATATGAAATCCCCCAATCAGCATTCGCGTTTAGTATTCGTCAACTCCCCTTCTTTGAATTTCAAAGAAACGTCAAAATAACTTGTCGAAAAAAAGGCTTCCCTAGAAGCACTGGATCAAGAATATGTATTAACAATAATAAACATAAATAAAATAATCCGTATAAATTAACAACAAATACTGAAAACAGAATAAAATGGGTATTTAAGAGGACTTTTGATAGACGTCAGCTTTTATAAAATTTTGTAATTCATGTGACGTTATAGATATCAGTGTAAACATTACTTGGTGGTCAAGCTGTTAGCATATTAGGTTCTTGCGCGCTAGGTACAGAGTTCGATTCCCAATGAAGAAATTTTTTTCCTTCAAGCGTATAATAATAACTATATTACTTTTTGCAACACAGACCGTAGAAATATCCCATTATTTTACTAGTACAAAAATTAATTTTCATTATTGTACTAATAAAATAATGGGGCGTTGTAATCAAGTAGGTAGGAACTGTCATTTTTAAACTTATTTAATTTGACGTTTGTCTGTTTTGAAAATTTTGTGAAAAATGTCTCAAGAATTGCAATGTACGCCTCCGGAATTAGTTGAAATAGCTAATTCCAGTATTGAAACTCTAATTCCAACGAAGTCGCGTAAACTGTATGATTTAGCATACGAAAAATTTCTAAAATGGTGCAATGAATATAATGTACAGCAATACACGGAAAACGTTATGCTTGCATACTTCACGAATTTGTCCAGAAAGTTTAAAAGTTCTACTCTATGGGCACAGTATTCAATGATTAAAAGTCAATTAAACATTAAACATAATGTTAAAATAGAAAAATATAGCAAATTAATTGCATTTATAAAGCGCCAAGGGGAAAATTATACACCGAAAAAATCAAAAGTATTAACACAAGATCAATTTGATAAATTTCTCAAGGATGCACCAAATAATGTTTATTTAGCAACAAAGGTAGGTACTTTCTTATTTCTTTTTAATCATTATTACGTTTATTAAACCGTTGACAGTGATATCTACTAGCAGATCAATATTTAACTTGACAGCAAATATTACCTCATTTCCTACTTATAACATTTAATGACGGTAGCTCAGTGGCAGAGCTTTTGTCTTCGGTCGCAAAGGTCAGCGGTTCTAATCCCGGTGCTACCAGCTTTTTTTTTTATTTATTTCAACGTTTGTTTTAGGTTATATTAATATTTGGAGTCACAGGAGCCCTTAGATGCGATGAACTTGTTAATTTAAAGTCTAGCGAAATCCAAGATTTGGGAAATTTAATTTTGGTTAAAATCATAAACACAAAAAACAAAAAACAACGGTCGTTTACTATAATTGGCGATTTTTATTTGAATTTGGTAAGACAGTATACGGCTCTTCGTCCGGATGATATTGGCCTGCAGCGATTTTTTATTAAATACCAGAATGGTAAATGTCACCGTGTGGTAATGGGTATCCACAAAATATCAAACGTACCAAAAGACGTTGCTACGTTTTTGAAATTAACAAATCCTCATGAATATACAGGACATTGCCTTCGGAGGACTTCCGCAACTATTTTAGTTGACAACGGAGGTGATATTACCGCTTTAAAGCGGCATGGTGGATGGAAATCCACCAGTGTTGCTGAAGGGTACTTAGAGGATTCCATTTCCAGTAAAACACAAACTGCACAAAAAATACTTAATTGGCAAGAACAACCAAGTAATAGTTCTGGAATCGCTGACATAATAATCGACAATCAACTTACTAATAATATGATGTATACCAATGACAAAATTGTAAATGTCGAAGCTGAAAGCGGTGGCAGTGGCTTAAATTTAAACAACTGCAGTATACAAAACTGCACATTTAATATTACTGTTAATAAATAGGTAACACTTTATGTAATTTTTCGTTTGTATTAATTAAATAGTTGAGATATAAACAAAGCCTTCTATATTTTTTATAAAATGCATATTATTATTACGCTTGAAGAAAAAATAGTATATGTTACTCGGAGCAGAAGGCCCATTATATGTTTCGCCCAGTTTGCACAGCCTCGGCTAGCGCCTCGGCAGTGCAAGAATCTGGGCTCAACAATAATGTTGGCCTTCTACTCCTAGTAACATAATATACTATTTTTTTAATTTTATTTCTAAATAATTATTCCGCTTGATATTGATTGGTAAAATTATGAAAATTGTTAAAAATTTTGAGATTGAAGTTATATTACAGTCGAGATTACAGTTTATTTAATGCTTATTTTCTAGATTTTTCAAGTGGGTCATAGAAAAAATATACTGTTTGACTCGAACGATTGAGCACTCCGCCTACGGCGTCGTGCTCAAACTTCGTCCTCGTGCGATATGGCCATCATATCCACACTAGTTGCACAAACTACTATTATTGCACTCATCTGTCATTCTTGTGTCAGTTTTGTGATGATTAATGACAAACATAAACATTTAAATTAAATAAAAATCCATAGCAAGTATTTGATCCTGCTTTAATACAACAATAAAATATGTATATCTTACTACATAGTCTCAACGAGTTACAATTATTGCAAAAATTTTGTTTAAAAATTTTAAATGGTCAAGGCGAAAACCAGCTATGATTGAGTACTGACAAGGTGGAGGCCATAGAGATACAAAAAAAGAAGAACGGGTTGACTTTGGTTAGGTTAGGCTAGGCTCTCAACATATTTATATTCTAATTTTCCAGTTTTTGCATGAATTTAGAAAAAATATTGTATGCAACTCTTGCAAAACGTGTTTTTTGCACTTGTTGCATAAATAACTATTTATTACTGAACCTATCCTACAACAATTAAATTAAAGAGAGTCAATGACAATCTGTCATATACTTAGTACAAAAGTCAACAAGAATCTGTTAAATTTGAATGCCTAAAAACTTCCTATTGCATGTAGTAATAGAGATATCGGCAACCCAAATAACATGACGTTATTTGGGGGTCGATTCTTAAAGTGACCTAAACGTGAATCTAATTCACGGAGCTTAAAGATAGGCGGTATTTGATGTATGTTCTTGTACAGATTTCAATAATAATAATATTAAAGTTCTCAATAAAAACAATGTCTTTGTCTACCAGACGTTTAATATTTTTCAATGTATACACGTGTAGTTTGCTTTTAATTTGTTCCTTTGACACAGATGAAAAGGTGAGAGTAAATTCGCAATTATATTGTAGTAAAATATATTTGATTTACGGTAACAATAATAGTAATACTATAGCTAAATCTTTTACTATATCTAAATGTATAAGAGTTTTAAAAATATAAAATACAATTCATACAAATTGTTTTACTATATTCTTAAATAACATTCGTAATCTTACTGCCTTACAATAAAGTTACAAACTCGTATTTAAATTCAACAACTTTCTAACAGAGCCATTTTGGGTCATTTCAAAGTTAATTATTTACTTCTTGGATAGAACTTTCTTTATATATAAAAAAATTCAAAAAAAGGGAACGGATATAATTGGATTAGAAGATCAATAATAAAGTAAGAAACCTTTGGTGATGTATGAGTGTAACGTTATATAAAAATTTACTGATTGGTACAATAACATAAGAAGTGAGGTTAGGATAAACGTTCAGAACACGTGGTACTTAATAGTGAGGTTATGTCGATTTATAATGATAGATCGTGTTTATGTTTATTGTTTTACCACCGGATTATTGTCAACTGTCAATGTCCGCATGTGGTTTGTTGTTTTATAATTATTGATCGTGTTTATGTTTATTGTTTTACCACCGGAATATTGTCAAGTGTCAACTGTCATGTTGAATAATAGTTTGAAAAATATTTCGAATAACGTGATCGTTCACTTGGTAGAAGAAATCCTTACTTCCCGGACTATATGCCTTGACAGTCATTTTATTATACTTCTAAGTAGGCTTGACAGATTCCATTGAGGAAAAATAGGGTCCAAAAATCAGCGCCTCTATACAAGATTTAACCAACCATCCTGGTTTAAAATTAGAGAAATCATAATCAATACATATCCCTCAGTAAAGGAAATAATAAAGCAGTGATAACAGCGACCACTATCAGCAAACGAATATTTTAATTGACACAAACGTTTGTACTATCAATAGATTCATAGTTCCCTGTAAAATTGTCAAATATACACATTGAAATAACGTCATTGTATAAAATACTACTCTTCAATACTTTTAATCATTTAAACAATTATCTATTTCATTTAACAATTCTTCTTCAGGTTTTAACGTCATTGTTTCGTCATCAAAATCATCGTCATCTAACAAATAAACGTCTTCGTCTAATTTACTCCAAGTGCTTTCTGTATCAACGTCTTTGTGAACAAATGCTCGACTAACATTGTCCACATTAGGAATATCACTAACATCATCACATAATATATTTTCCTGTGTAATATTTGATGACGGTACGTGTCTTCTTAAAACAATTTTTTTCTTGTTTTGTATCGGTCGAGGTTCTTCGGTGGTTCTGACGTCGATATCCATAGAGGTACTGCTCACTTCTTGCTCGTCTTCTTGGAGTTTAACTTTTCGTCCTTTTCTTATTTCCTCCAGGGTTTTTATTTTTATATCAGATATGTTGGTTTCACTACCACTGAAACATGTTTTTGCTGGATTTATTTTACGCTTTTCTATTGGATCTGTGAATGTGACTGATATTTGTTCTGGATCTGAAAATTTTCGGAGGTCCTGGTTAGAGTGAGTTAATGCCTTTTTATTTATTAATATTTCCAAGTTGCCGTCTTCATTCCTGTATACGATTTTTCTTTTCTTCTCTAAAAAAAAATTATAATCTTAACTATAATACTTAATAAATCAACTTTTGTTCATTATTGGGCGGAGTAGAATTCAATGTATTTGTATTATAAGCAAGTCAACGTAATTACCGTAAATTCGTACTTTATTTGTTTAATTTTGAATCAGTGGCAAGCTTAAAATTGTGTTTTTCTATTCAACTTGACTGTCATCATTTCTGAGGTTATATTTTTATATAATCAGAGATATCTTCTGTATGTTCCTTGTGATATATTATTCATTCTTTTTTTAATTTCTTGGGAAATTAAACCACAATATTTTTGAATTCTTTATTTCAACGTTTCGGTAGCGTTCCAGCTACCGTTTTCAAGAAAAAATAAGTAAAAATTGATTTTTATTCCTAACTGACACAACGGAAAAAATTTGACAACTAGACTATGAATATTTAAGTTTTCAAAACAAAAACAAAAAAAGTATCAAGAAACGCGTTTTATTAACAACATTTCCAATATAAGCGAAAAAACGCGCTATCCCAATTTAAAAACCGTTCCTGGAACGTGCACTTCACTGTATTCCATTTCTAGTAGACTATCATATCGTTGGAATGTCATAAAATGAAATATTTCATTTGACATTTTACCGGGGATATGATCTACTATGAATGGACCTTAATAAAAATTTGATAACAAAATTTTGCAGTCTTAAACTTCAAAATATTTTTGATTGTCTAGTTGTCAAATTTTTTCCGTTGTGTCAGTTAGGAATAAAAATCAATTTTTACTTATTTTTTCTTGAAAACGGTAGCTGGAACGCTACCGAAACGTTGAAATAAAGAATTCAAAAATATTGTGGTTTAATTTCCCAAGAAATTAAAAAAAGAATAATCAGAGATATTAATATGGAAGAGGTTATGTTATTCTATTTATTGTTTTCATTGCACTTTTATGAAAGTGTCAATTATTTCCTCTATAGATACCATGCAAAAATATATGGCTAACATTTAAAACTGCTTGTCTCTCATTTATGCACCTAGAAGAAGGCTCAGCATTTAAAAATTCAAATAAATTTTGAATAGTCAGTGTATACCTAATCCATAGTTACAAAAACAAAGAGAAAATAAGTCGGTATTAAAGATTTGAAATATTACTTAATACAAACGTACCTTCCCTGTAACTTTTGTAGATATGACTAAGTATATCAAAAATAAAATAAAAACATGAAATCAGACCTATACTTGTTTTATTTTCGACAAAATATCAACCATACCTATTACTCCAAAAATAAAAATATCAGGAGTCAAAATTTAGTTTAACAACACAAAATACTAAAGCACAATCAAAGAAAAAGCAAAAATTTCACAAAACACACACTGAAAATAACTAAAACAGCAAAATAAAACCACTTAAATATCAAAGGGGTTATAAGACAGCTGATTTGTTTTACTGGTTGCTAGGATGACATTTCGGAGCGCCATCTATCGAATTCTACTTTTCCCAAAGCACGCCATCTTCACTTCAAATTACAAACCAAAAAGTACAACAAAACTTTATGAAAACAGTTTAAAAAAAATACATACCCAATGTTGACGTAAATTGACTATCACTCAATCTTTTCGATGGGAGTGTAACTATTCTATCTGGCAAACTTTTGTTCATCATTCTAGTTACTATTCTTTGTCTCAAAACGTCAGCTTTATCGGATTCATCTTCATCGTATGTTAAAAATGGATCTAATAAAATTAAAAAAATATTCTCATTCTTACAAATTGACAAAGATTAATTTTAATTTTCTTTTTCTGGGACTTTTCCCTGAGTCGATTGAAACAGTAACTACTGCTTCATTATAATTATTGCCAAAAAAATCAAGAAAAAACTATGAAAATGTTGAAATACAACTATCATTTCTTCTTACACTTTTTCTTCAAGAAATACTTACTATTATACTGATAATATGCAGCTGATTCAGCTTGTATTTTTTCCAATCGTATTTCCTCCAAAGACTTGACAGTAACAATCCGATCTCCTGTTTTCTGGGGTGAAAAAGCTGGCCCCGACTCATTATCGGACTCTGCAACAACACACCAGGTCAAAACAAAATAATCACTTCCTACCCTGGTGCATTCTTGCAGGTTCCATATTATATACAATAATAAAAACAACTTTGGTACAAAATAAATTTTATTTAGAGAAATTACAAAATAAATTAAATCTGAATATCAACAGTACCAAATAAAATTCAAACTTCTGTTTACGAGATGAAAATAAATATATTTGATTCAACAGTTAACACAAAAAACAGTTCAAACTAAATTCAACAACCCCTTTATGGTACAAATTATCAAAACGTTTGTACACAAGACAAAATTGATAGCTACCACATATTCAAGTATTTTTAGTGAAATTATTGCAAAAAGGGAATACCAACAAGCACCAAAGAAGAATTAGATAACAAGGGATAAAATTTATAAGTGAGATCAGTCCCAATAGTAAAAAGACGCTTCCAAATATTGAATTTTTGTTTGAGACATTTGAACTACTTCATGTTAATGAAAGTACACAAATTTAAAATTACTATTTTGTCTCATGTACAAGTACAGTTGAAAATTAACCTTAGGAAAATATCAACAGATTGCATATTATATATATATATATATATAACAAAAAAAACTATATCCTTCACAAGAATGCACCTTTTAACATACAAATTTTGTGATTACCACAATGTTTAAAAAAATAAACAGTGTCATAACAGTCAGATTTCAAGTGAAATCAATAAATAAATAACACTAGTACATAAATTTTACTAAAAAAAAAATAAAAATAAACAAAAAATCAACTAATTAGTTGACCAGATAAAAAAAAAATAAAGAAAGATGACAAAATTATATGCTGTAAACTGTACAATTGCAATTATAGGATAATTTAGATGGATTCTTAAATCAAATATTGTCATCACTACGTATTTTGAATTCCAAATAGAGACCACAAAGCCAAACATAGAAAATTATATTAATACAGAACCCGAAAGTTACTATAAGGCACCAGGTGTCGAAAAACTGATATATGATCTAGATGTATTCAGGGTTATTGTACAATAAATTGATTGACAATGTATTCACACTGCATCCAACAGCATAAAAAATAAACACACAACTTGTACCTAGAAACTGACAAGAAACTCAAGTAGGAGTATGTCAAGGAAGCTTTTTAAATATAGACAGTTTTGCTGAAGATTGCAGAGAACTAATATGACTGAGCTTTAGTAGTAATTTGATGAAAATCAGCTAAAATTAAGCAAAATAATAATTCCCTAAATTATATGAATTTTAAACCCCTCTTTCTAGTCTACAAATTCCTTCAATGTATCATTGATTTCCAAAAGTTTTGTCATCATTCTAAATAGTATTGAATATAAAAAAAATTCAAAAAATCAACTCTTCATATATAATATGTATATAAACACTTTTATCAGCGATCTGTAATACAGCATGCATAATTTATGGACTAGTATTGTGTACACATTTAAAAAGTTTTGACTAAACAAAAATAATAAATATTATCCAGCTCAAATGTTATAGGAAGCTCAGCTTCAGCAGTCATTACAAATGAACTACTCCTAATGATTCTCTAAAGATTCAAAAACAAACGAAAAAAAGTATTTCAAACAGTAAAAGGCAATGATAAACTGCATAACTTATTTTTGAACAATAAATTGGATAAATTACTTTACAAGTTGCATACCTTCTTCGAAATTCACAACTAGACTATCGACTGCGGTTACTTTTCGCTCACTGGCAGAGTTCAGGTCTCCTGATTGATCTGAAATACACAATTTTTTAGACAAGTATTTATAGTAAATAGTTTATTTCTATGTAAAATTATACAAGATACAAAGCACTTGAAATTTCGTTTCAATAAAATTATATAAATATACAAATCATATCCATTTACTCTCAATGACTATGTTTTATTGATACAAAATGTATACAGCTTGAAATAAAACCAACAACTTACTTTTCAATGATATACAGCCGTAGTAAAGGATCGGCTGCCTCAAGAAAAATATAATTTGAAATGTATTAGCATCCACTACAGACACAACTTGTTGAATACCATAAATATCTCCTCGTAGAGGTTTTTTTCATCATATGTATTCATCAAATAACAAATTTATTAAATGTTTGTTATGATATTCAACATGTTGATTAGTATTTTGATGTTTTTATATCTATATAAAAGTATTGGTGCAATTTTTATTAAGCAACTCAATTTATTTTTACCTGTAGATAAATTTGATCTGTTAACCTCAGAAGGCCTTGGATTTTGATGCAAGAAAGGACAATGAGCTTTTAAACATCCCATAGGCTGGCTTTCCCAATAGCAAGGTATCGCTTTCCTGTTTTTCCGCAATTCCATATGTCGAAAATTACAATGAACATTTACACACTTTCCCTCTTTCCAAAAGCTACACATTGTTTCACAGCCTAATGCTGATGGTTCGTGGCGAAACGTACAGCTATCTCCCTAAAATGTTTTATATTTAGCATGCTTCAAGATGTATTATGTAGTCTCTTACCTTAGCACATGTAGAGTAATAGTAAAAGTAGCAGTCATTGTTTTTCTTAGGCGAATCTAGATCCGTCATTTTTTTGAAAAAGTTGTCCAGGCTAAAAACAGATAATTAATTAATACTATGTGTGTTTGCTTCTATGGAAATAAAATTGGAATATAATTTAGAGCACCATGTGTTTACCAGTAATAACTTTCAGCCGGCATTTCTTCCTTATTATTTAATTCAACTCACGTGCTATTAATTATACAGTCCATACAATGAAATTATTAAAAAAATTTATTCTTATCATAAATATTCCAAAAAAACTTACCCAACAAATGTAACTTTTTTGGCTTGCTCCCTGCAACTAACGTCACGAATGCCAACTGTCAGCTTTACTATTACCTAATTACCATTACCAACAGATATATTTTTACTACTTCTCAGGAGCGTTCTATTGGTAACTGCTTACCAAATCATTTCAGTGCTTCCGCGTCGATATAATAAACTGGACAATTACTTTATTTCAAATGATAAATTTAAAATATCAATTAATTTTCGAATAGGATAGTCGTGTTGGAAGTGTATATTCAACAGGAATCTATTATAGGTGTATTTTCGAATTTCCGGGAGTGTAAGCCATAGACAGAATTTCTCTATTCTGTACACCTAATGTTCGGCAGTGTACCAACATAAATAAATAAATCATTTATTTATTACCAACCAAGTTTAATTCGAATTTTTGAATGTGATTTCCAAGGATTATAATTCAATATATGAGGTACATAGGTAAAGTTTATTTTATTACTTGTTAGTTACTAGCACTAAACTAATACTCTGTTCCATCTTTATTTCAAAAGAAAGGTAAACTATGTTATTTTCTATATTTTACCAAAATATTATCTTTACTCCAGGAATAAATAAATATAATGTCAAGAGCTCATCCATATCTCAAATGTGGTTCAATATCCTGTATTTAAATGTTTTGGATCTTATTAATGATTAGGAAAAATTAAAAGAGTTCATTTATTGTCTTAATATTTATTATACATCACATAGATACCTAATCAATCATAATAACATGTAATATTTATGTGAGGCTACATATTTGTTTACAATTTTCCCTATTTACTATAACAAAAGCTTTATAAAATACAGTTTAGAAATGTATAAAAACACAGTAACAAATATAAGAAAATGGGGACTGTCAAATTCATGTCATTATTTTTTTCTTACTTATTCTATATTAACTTTTGATACAAAAGATGCAATACACAAAGCATGCCAATATATACCCTTTATTTATTATAAACTTTTCAAGAATACTGATTATGCCAATTGAAATTTTTAAATGGTCACTACAATACTAAATTATTTGCGTTACAAATTTAGCACATTGAGGTGATATTTATACCAAAATCTCTATTTTTAGTGACAGTTCAATACCCACTTTCATTACATTGATAAATTAGTTACGTACTTCACGATGTCTTCTTCTTTCATTGTAAATTCTATCTTCCATGCCATCACTTTCAGTAACAAGAGCACGTTCTAGAATAACTCTACCTTCCTTATACTTCTGATTATCTTCAGTGGCAAATTCATACATCCAACCTAATTTACTATCACATGATTTACAAGACACGTCTCTGACCTAAAACATATAATTTTACATGATCTTATACAACAGTGAAAATAACAAAAACTAAAAAATTTACCATATGACGCCCTGTTAACATTACTCGATCTTGAACTTCACTGTATGTCAAATTGACAACTCTATTAAATAGGAAAGCTCTACCAGTAGCTCCTGTGAATCTGGTACTGATTAATTCAGATCTATTTGTTAAATTAGTACCGCAATTAGCACATGAAAATAAGCGATTTCCACCCATATGTTCCAGAAAAACTCGACCCATTTTTCTAAAACAATATACTCTGATTTAATATAAAGTTTATTGGTAAATTTATTTCAGAGCTAACTAAAATATTCAATATTTTACCTATTATATAGGATAATACGATGGAAAATCAAAATTTTTTGTATTTTTAGAACGTTTCTTTGTATATTGAAAACAAAACAAAACAGCTGATTGACAAAACAATTTTTCACAAGCTGCCAACAGAAAAACAATCTCTCTAATTTCAAGATTGCCAAACTAAACTAGGTCAAATTGTGGTAGGATCATTTTTATTATAAATAAACTGCGATAGTGTAGTTTGCATCAAACAAGGTAAAATTCATTATCAAATTCATTAAGGTATACCGTATACCGTCTTTAATTAATAAACTTATCTCTTTTCCAGTCCTAAAAAATTATTTGTCATCCTAGGTTGACATCGTGGGTGTGTATAATACACCAATGTTTACTGTCATTCTAAAATTGTTTTGTTGTTTACTATTCTTTTCCATAATTTTCACAGTATTCAATCTACATATAATAGTAGGAACAACACAAATAAAATATGTAGACTACTATTATCATTATTAATTTAATTTTACAATTCTTTTGCATATTACGTATACGATTGTTATAGTATACACTCCTTCAAAAGAGTTGTCATATGTCATTCATTTATCATTGTCCTTTTAAGGATAAAAAAATTCTTGTCTTGTATCGTCATAACACCAAATGGCTCAATTTTCCTTTTAGTAATGCTTTTTAAAAACCCAAAATCAGCTACAAGAAAGTGGTTAAAACGAGGAGTGATAAGTTTAATAGTTGCAGAAGGAGTCTGTTTCGCAGGAAGTTATTTTATTTGGTACAAGATTAACACTGATAGAGGTAGGTCTATGAAGTAAACCTAATTATATAAATGTACCCACAACTCCCAAAAATCATTTATTTTTTTTAATAATATAATTTTTAGATACTAGAAAATATCTATTTGATAATTACCCTTTGCTTTTGGAAAGTTACTACAAAGTTGGGGAAACTATTGATTCCCAAAATAAAATCAGACAAATCGATTTCAGTTACTGGAGTAAAAAAACTTAATGGCATCTAGATTTGGCCGGTCAATATTTTGGTTAGTTGCATGTAGTGGTATAAGCTATGGGCTACTTATTTTAACAACCCCATCTGATGCTGAAATTACAAAACGAAAACAGGTATAAGTAGTTGTTGGGTGTATAGTTGGGTGAAATTTTTTGAATTTTTCTTAGCATCACATTGTCTTTTGTTGTCAAAACCTTGTCAAATAAGTTATGGTTGTTTTGGGTATTTCAAATTTGCTTTATGTATTTTTTTCATCTTACTAGTTTTTTTTTTAGGATTTAACTACAATTAGAGAAAGAAATGAAAATTTGAATAAGAACCAACAGTTCAGGAACGTTTTGATATCAGCTACAGATAGTAAAAAGCCTCTGTATCGTTTATCTAAAGAAGATATTGAAAAGGAACTAAAGAAAAACTAATTAACCTTCAAAACTATTTACAAAAATGAATTCTGCTATAACTATAGATACTACAAACGATAAAACTAACAAGTTGAATGTATTAACTAAAAGGGAAATAGAACGCCAACTAAATTTACAAAAACGAAAAGACAACAAAGATTTACTAGTTGCTGGTAATGAAAAATTAGAATTTTTCGAGGCCATTTTCACTGAAAAACGTTCCTACATAGAAAACTTGATGAGCCTCACCAAAAGTGTCCCAGTGAATGAATTATCAGACCACTTTAATCATATTTTAAAAGAAATCGTTACGCTACAAAAGTATGTTGCTGCTTCAAGCATTTTTTTAAGAAATTACGATATGCAAAGATGTCAAAATGTATTACAGGAATTGACAGTGAAAACAAAGCAATTAGAAGAAGAGCTATTACCGAAAAAGAAATTCTCTTTCAAGAACAAACTGAAACAAAAGTCTCAAACGACAAACGAAGTCAGGAATAAAAGTAAGGACGAAGTTGATTTTAAAGAAAAAATAGAACCCGTTAAAAACCTTACTGGGTTTTTAAGTAAATGTAACGAAACACTAACACTAGATAATTCCGAGTTGTTTAAAAAAGATGTTAGCTTAGAGAAATTAGAATCTTGTACTGTATATCTCAAAGGAAGTCCTTCAACTTTACACCTTAACCATCTAAAAAATTGTAACATATTTACCGGCCCGGTTAGTACTTCAATTTTTGCAGAAAACTGCGAGAATTGTACTTTAGTTATAGCTTGTCAGCAATTAAGACTGCACAATTCAATAAACACAAACATATATCTATACGTTACTAGCAGAGCTATAATGGAAGATTGTAAAGATATTCGTTTAGCACCTTATAATTGGAAATACGAAAGCATAGATAGTGATTTTGAAAACGCTTCTTTTAATACAGCTGTAAATAATTGGACTTGCATCGATGATTTCAACTGGTTGAATCAAAAGCATTCTCCAAACTGGAAGGAGATTGATGATGTGGATAGGATTCAAAATTGGAATCAGTATTTATAGATTTCATGTAACTTAGTCGTTAACGTTTATTAAACAATTTGCTTCTGCAACTTTTTATTTGTATCGTTTTTTTTTCATTCACATAACCTTTTCTTTTTATGACAATAAACTAGTAAGTGAGCGAGAATCGACGCAGAGGCCAAAAATGGGATAAAAACAATAATGGCGTCATGTGTCATTATTTGTTGTCGTTTTTTAATAACCAAGAGGAGTAATTTCAAAAGATTCATTCACATCACTAAAAGTTACCAGATTAGTTACTAAAAGGCGTGATCCGAAAAATTAGTCCTGTTCCAAATCTATTAAATATGCCTTGATTGATGAAAAAATCAGCCACGCATAGTCATAAGTCGACTTCTCGTCTGTCTAGTGAATTATTTTTTATTTTATACCCAAGAATTAATCAGACGGGTATTCTGTCACATGTAAAACTTTTTCCTGTTTCGTATTCAAACTAAAAGATTAAAACATACACATTACTCGAATATGGCTGTTTTCAAGTAGCAAATAACTGAATGCCAGTGAATGAAATAAAAAAGAAGAACTAATTTTCTAATAAAACCTACATTGTTTTAAATCTTCGATAGCTTGTAACCTCCATATAGATATATGTAGTCATGTTTAGTTTTAACGAAACGAAGTAAATTAATAGAATAACAAGAGCGGATGCAATGACAAAATTAAATATATTTATCTGTCAAAACTATCAAAAATGGAAATTATCAGATGTCAATGCTAAAAAGTGTTGTGTGAAACTGGGTGGAATCTGACCAATCATCATTCTACAGAATTGCCAACCTGAATTCAAATCACTCCCCTTGATTTTCAAATGAGGTATAATTATTTAGGAAAGCCAAAATTTCGTATATATAAAACTGTTCTACTATTTAAAAATATAATTAATACGATTCACTATTGAATAATTGATATACAGTCCTACTTAAAGCTAAACCAATTTTCCTATTTCCACATTTAATATCTGCTAATAGAGCCTCTCCTAAAGTGTCATTTTCGCATTCTTCGTACTTCTTTTTCAATAGAACAGGAGTTGGGAATCGTTCGACAATTGCTAAAGCTCTATCTACTGACATCCCATGTAGTTGAATCAACATTTTGATAAACAAATCCGTTACTTTCATAGGCTTATTTTTCAAACTACTTTGATTGAATTCCTTGAAGCTCATCAGCGAAATTAAATCTTCATTTAAATTAACAGGTGGTAAATTATCTTTTGAACATTTAAGTAAAGTTTTTGTTTGAAAGGTAGTGGTTAATATATTTGTAAATTGGCTCAATAGTTTAGCGGTATGTTTTAAATTGTTTGTCATTTTAATTTTGAATCCATCTTGTATGGCTGTATTGAAAGTGGCTTGTTGGAGAGTGGTTATTGGTAAGCCATGTATGCGATAATTTTCTATTAGATAATAAATATTATCGATGCCGCTTCTTTTTAGTCTAAACTTCTGTTCTTTATAGCGTCCATCAGTTATGCTCTTAGCAAAGTCATCCAGTCTTTTCCTCTCGAATATGTAAGGAAGTACCAATTCTTTTTTGCTAGTTTTATCCCGACATACCCAAACATAATCTCCCACATTTAATTTCTTTACTTCAAATAGGTTCGGACCTAGAAATATTTATTAACTATTTTTTTTTAATTACTATGAATTTAAGACTAACCTGATATTTTTTTTAATTCTCCCAAGAATTGATCATTCAAATTTTTTAAACCATTTCCAGCTGTTTCTGCTGTATCAATATATAAAATAATATCAAAATTGCCAGGTTCAAGAATATAAAATTCTTCAGATTCAGCAGATGTACTACTAGATGTACTAGAAATTGTTTTACTTATAATCTTAGGATTCCTTTCATGTTGTGAATGTACTTCAGTTGAAGCACCTTGATTATCATCAGAAGACAGAGTTTTTGTTATTGTACGTTTATATTTTCTTGCAACTTTTTCCTTACTTTCTGTATTAATATGTGCTGTTTGAGTAGTGACATCTTCGTTCGAATGTTCAGAGATAATTGGGGATATTGTCGTTATATTCCGTACCGTTTCTAAATTGTCTGAAGCAAGTAAATCGTCCCTTTTTTTTGGTAATTGTGAATTATAATCTCTTAATTTATCGTCAAGCATTTTACATAATTTATCACCAAATCCTTTTAATATCTTACATTCTTGTCCTGTTTCAAATTTAAGAGGATATTTTTTTAAGTAATAAAGCGCTCTGTTAAAAGTACTTTGAAGCTTGGAATTTTTCTCAGCTGCTTCTTTTTTCCATTCCTTTAGCCACTTTTCAAACAGCGGGTTCGCTGATTTGTATTTAACAGTTATTCTGCGCTTTTTGGCATCGGACATTATTTTAAACTATTTTTTATTTCATGAAATTTAATATTTACGTTAGTGTTTGAAAATATATGTAACAACATAACCTCAAACTCCTCAAACTTCACACAGTGGCGGCTCGTGGATTCTTTAATCGAGGTGAAAATCTCAGTACCCCGTGTGAACGGTGAGAAATTTATACTGCATTTGAAAGAAAAATACTGGCTTATTAACCAGGATAGAATAGAATATCTTTAAAAATAAGCAAATTACATTAAACAGGGCCGAGGTGTTATTGGTGTATCTAGGCAACACTTAATACTTTGCCGTATTTACCACTCTTGTGAATTTATGGTGGTCTGCAAACAGTTATATTTAAAGATTTTATTTGAGGGACTGGACCAAATACTGCATGGTTTAGATACTGCTGCTCACTAATATTTGAATTACTTCCCAAAGTTGGAATAGTAATAGAAAGAAAGAAATTATGAAAAATTTAGCTGCTTTACTTCCTATGAGCAGCCACTGGCTAGGTATAATAAACATCTGAAATATCTGATTTATTTTGTGAACAAAATTTAGACAATGAACTCGCTGATAGAAGTATTATTCTATTGACACAAAAGTACATTCTACATTACAGATAAATTAACAGGCCTAAATATATTTAAACATCATATCCAACAATGTGGCGTTTTCCAATGCACTCTCCAACGTAGAACCAGCAAAGCACTTCAATTCCAACTAATGTATTTAACCAAGCTTCTTTGACTGTTTGATTTTTCCAAGAGCCCGTTCTTGCAGCAGTGATAAGCCTACCAATTCCTGCTCTTATTTGAGGAATATCCGCTGGCGTGGGAGGGGATAATTCTACTTTTGCATATTTTACAAAGGTGTTAAGTTTAGGTTTTGCTTCTTGTACAAGTCCTACGAATTATTAAAAAAATTAAATAACCTTAAGGAATTGTTTAAGGTTAGTTACATAATAGTTTGGTTTTAAAGAAAACTTACTTCCTGTCCAGACTGGAATTTGGGATACTAATTTGGACATTTTGGTGGCCTCCTAAAGAATCTTCAATTAATATTTATTTAATAAATGGAAAACCCAAAAATTAAGTCCTTACACCCTTCACCACTTTTTAATGACAATTGAGTATTGACAATCATCTCCGTAATGTCAATCATATATGTCAATTCCAATGAAGTTTTTCGCGAGAGCCATGTTAAAGTGGTTACATCTCTGGTGGTCACATTAGAACGTCACTCTCACATTCCAGAATCATGTTTAATCTACTGCGTGATTTATAACGTATTTGAAATAATGGCTTATGTCAAATTTCATGCCGTGTCTCCTGTCAATATTTAAATACATAAATAAATTTGAAGCTGAATGCAAAATTATGAATAAATCTTCTTATTCACCAAAAAGTAGCTCAATAGTTGAAAAAATATCAAACATTGCCTAGGTTTTTTTTTGAATTTCGAATATTTAAAATTAAAAGGATTAAAAAATATCATGGTAAATATTATGATATTAATATCTTCTGTATGTTCCTTGTGGTATATTATTCATTCTTTTAGTTGTCTAGTTGTCAAATTTTTTCCGTTGTGTCAGTTAGGAATAAAAATCAATTTTTACTTATTTTTTCTTGAAAACGGTAGCTGGAACGCTACCGAAACGTTGAAATAAAGAATTCAAAAATATTGTGGTTTAATTTCCCAAGAAATTATGATATTAATTTGAATTTCGTAACTTCATAAAGATATTCAGTGATTAGATAACCTTTTTGACACCGAATTCACATATCACTGACAAATAAAACGAATTTACCTATTATCTATTCCTGCACCATTAAGTGCAATTTTGTAGTCTTCATTCATTCTAAATAATATGTGTTCTAATATTGACAATGCTGAAGCATACATATCTAAATATTTAGAAGGAACTTCTAAATTATCTGTTTTATTGGATTATGATGGTACATTAACACCGCTTGTAGCACATCCTGATCTAGCCATAATCCCTCCAGAAACTAAGGATGTCCTAGAAAAATTATCCAGAATTTCAGAAATATTTGTGGCAATTATATCTGGCAGAGCTGTTGATAATGTTAAGAGTATGGTTGGTATTGATACCATTACATACGCTGGAAATCATGGTAAGTGAAAAGCTCACAGAATTAATTAACTACATATAAGTTAACTATCAATTATTTCAATACATTTTTAAAGGTGTCAAAATATATTGCTCAATTTGACTTTTGAACCTTCATATTGTGCTTATTGCATTTAATAAACAATTTGGATGAATACCATTAAGGAAGATGAACAGGAAATAACCACGGAAGCTGAAAATATTAACCAGGAACTTTGTACAGAAAATAGTAATGAGGAAAATCAGTTTTTGGAGTTTCCAAATAGTGAATATCCTACTCAATCACTTGGTGGTTTTCTTTATTCCATAGTGAATAAGGCTGGTGAAATTATAACTGAGGCAGGTACAAAGATAAGAGAATCCATTGACAAAAATATACTATCTGAATTCAATAGAGAACAAGATGAATTTATTCAAACAAAAATCCAACATTTAGCTTCTCCATTGTTACCTTGGGATGGATACAGCTACAAAGAAGAGTTAAAAGATGAATGTTTATCTCTTTCCACCAATCAGAGACATTTTTTATCAAGTCCACCTGTCGCAATAGACTTTAATTTTGATTATAAATTGTCTTATCCAATAGCATTGGCTATAATGGAAAAAGACCCCAATTTGGTTTCAATGAGATATGAACTTGTGCCTAAAGTAATATCCGAAGAACATTTCTGGAAAAATTACTTTTATAGGATAAGTCTTATTTGTCAAGCTAATGGAAAATTTGCCAAATGTGAACAACCAACATAATTAACATTTAAAATGTGTTTTAAAATAAACATGGTCAAAACAAAATTGTGTTTTACTTTTTGTAGGAATGGAAGTTTTGTATCCAGATGGTTCTAGATACAACCATCAATTACCATCAACATTTGATGATGAACTAAAAGAATTAATAGTGAGGTTGGAAAAAAATGTTGTCAGAGACGGTGCGTGGATAGAAAATAAAGGATCCACCATAACATTTCATTACAGAGCTACACCAGAGCATCTAGTACCAGGTATAAAAGAGGAAGCTGAAAAGATTATAGCAGAAACCAATTTTAAAATGGGAAAAGCACACATGGCCATAGAAGTACGACCTAAAATAGAATGGAATAAAGGCAGTGTTACACTTTTACTTTTAGAGAAAAAGTTTGGTAAAAATTGGAATAAAGAAACAAAGGTTATTTTCATTGGAGATGATACAACTGACGAAGATGCAATGAAGGCATTAAAAGGAAATGCAGCTACTTTAAGGATTGGAAAATGTGCTACTACAGTAACTTTTGCAGAAAAACTAATACCCTCACAAGAAGATGTTATAAAGATATTGAAATTGGTAGAAAAAAAATTCAATAAATAAATTTTTTTATATATTTTAATATTGGGTATATGTACATAATATATATTTTTATCTACAATAAATATAATCACTTAAATTATTGAACTTTTATTGTAATATTTTAGGATTAGAAACTTTGAAAATTCTAGGTAACATTTCTGTAAGAGACTGAAATACTTCTATAGAAATACCTTGAGGTACCATAAATTGTAAGTTTTTCAAATCAGATCCACCCCATGAAGCCATTTCTATCATAAATCCCTTAACGCACTTGAAAACTAACTCAGCCCGTTTTTCACACCAAGAAATTGTCATTTCTTCAGTCATTTCATATTGTAATAAAAGAGGAATAGTTAGAGATGTAATATCGTTTGAACACGCAGTTTTTAGAATATTTCTCAAACCGAGTACTACAGAATGTCTACTATTTATATCATTACCTCGTAAACTATCATCAGATACCATGTGGAATATAACATGTACTTGCGCTAAATTAGAATGTCTGGTTATATAAACATCTCCTGGTTGTAGAAGTTCGCTGTTAGCATTGCGCCTTTCACATTTATGATCACTTTTAAGATATTTTTGAGCTATATTTGAAATTTTGTTCAACTGATCGTCTACATGAGGAAAGTGGAATTCTGTAGATTTCTGACATATCTCTTGGAACTCTTGTGTCCATCTGGAACCTATTTTATTATCAGCCAGCAATACTAGACCAGATAAATCGTTAGAATAGAGAGCTAGAGCTGTTTGTAGAATCTGCGGCTTTGGTTCAGTTGACTGTTTATTGTCCTCTACCATACACAAATCCATCACGTTACCTGATAAGATTCTGATATTGTGCATCTGTTTTAGTTGTGAACCTAAATGTATAGTGAAACTTTCTTCTAAAATGGGTGTATCCTGTACATCTCTATCTATAGTGTAGCTTGGAATTGGTATTTCTGGTGGTGTTAATGGAGAGTTTGGAGTGGGCAAAGAATTGGTAGTTTGTTTTTGTTCGAGAATTTGCATCAACCATTCCCTGTATTCCCTTCTTTGGGCTTCCTTTAAAGTATCCAGCTCACTGTTTAATTTAGCTTGAAGTAATGAATGAGTTTCATAATGTTGTGCTACCAGTTCGTTTATTTTTGTTTCAGTCATATCTTTATCCAATCTATCAACTGCGTTGTTCATTTCGTGACTTTGGCGCTCCGACAATTCCTGTACTAATCTCTTTTTTTCTTCGGTTTTTTGCCTGACAGTTTTAGAGTACATATGTTCCAGCTGTAGCATTGTTTCCAAAGCTGGAGAATGTACCATTTTGTGGTAAGCCGTAGCAAACAATTCGTCATCTGAAGCACATCTACATTCACCATATTCTGCCATTTCTTCTTTCAACACTTTTTCCCATTCTTTAGTTATTTCCTCGAGGTTTAATTTGTTTTCTTTTGCATCGGTAATTAATTTTGATGTTTTTTCGTTGAAATACTCTGTGCTACGTTCTCTAATGAATTTCTGTAAATCCTCAGTTAATTCCTTTTCAACATAAACCGGTAGATTGTATTTTATTATTAAAATATATACTAGCTCACTAATTGGATCGTCACAAGGAATTAATATACTATGCTCGATTCCGAATTCGCAGTTTACATAAATATACGATTTTTTCATGTGTGTTTCATTCATTGTTATTGTGGGTGTGTATGATATATTTTCTCATACAAATTAAAAACAACAAAATCTTTACACCCCCTGTTTATTTTTAAACTGACATTTATGATTCTTCTTTGAGTTCTTTGACAGACACCATAGAGAAATATAAAAGAGGTTTTGAAACCACAAATAACCACTGCCACTTGAAATATACAATAAATACATTGATGCATGTTTGGTTGCATACATACTAGGGAGGAAACCGTATAACCTAACTTTTCGGATTCGGATCAAAACTCTCCAACCTCAAAAGTGACGTGAGACGTGACAGATCTCTTATCATTTATCCATTCCGTTTAGTTATGAACATTTAGAAACAATGCCGTCAAGTTCTTTAAAATGGCAAATTGCTTTGGGCTTAGGGGCAGCAGGTGCTTTGGGCTTGGCCTATTGGTATTTAAAATCTAGTAGTAGAGAATCTTTGCAAACGCTGAGTGCAGCAATACAGGAAGAAAAGGAGGAAACCCCATTTCAAAAAGCTCAAAGGTATAAGACTGAAGGAAACGAATTATTCAAAAGAGGAAAGTACGATGAGGCTATTTCGTACTATAACAAAGCTATTGACGCGATTCCAGAAGAATACAAATCTGATCTTGCTACATACTATCAAAACAGAGCTGCTGCTTATGAGCAGTTGAAAAAATGGAGCTCTGTAATTTCAGATTGCACAAAAGCGATCGAGCTTAATAATCGCTATGAAAAGGCACTTTACAGAAGGGCTAAGGCTGAAGAAATGAATAAAGATTGGGTAAATGCATTAGATGATATCACTTCAGTGTGTTTACTGCAAAACTTTCAAAATCAAAATTCTCTGCTTATGGCCGATCGAGTGCTGAAGGAATTAGGAAAGCAGAATGCAGCTGAGGCAATTAAAAACAGAAAACCTGTAATACCATCTCACAGTTTTATTAAAACATATTTCTCATCTTTCTCAGAAGATCCTGTTTATAAAAAATTGTTGGAAGCTACTGAACCCTTAGGACAAGGAGATTTAAAAGGTAAAAGATCAAACTTAATTGTTATAGTTTTTCAAATAATCTTAGTTTAAGAAATAACTATTAAGTAAAATCAATTTCCCAAAGTCATGATAGTTTTTGTTTGACTACAACATTAGTTTCAGGATTTTTAAAGGCTAAATTGGCATTTGCCACTGAGAAATATGAGGAAGTGATCCCAGCATGCACTGAAGAATTAAATTTGAGTGAATCTGAAACACTCTACAAATTTGAAGCACTGTCTCTAAGAGCTTCTTTCTATTTTCTAACTGGTCAGTTCAAAGAAGCCTTGGAAGATCTCACGTTAATAATAGATTCCACAGAAGCGGATGTTTACATTAAAGTTAATTCACTCATAAAGAGATCTTCAATATACATGCAAACAGAAAAAGTTCAGGAATGCCTTGCAGATTTTGAAAAAGCTGCTGAAGTTGGTTCTAATATTTCAGGTAAATTTACAAATTAAGTTTCAGTCTTTAACAGTACATAATTGTATATTTTTTAGATGTATTCCACCATAGAGGTCAAGTAAAACTTTTGATGGAACAGGTTTCAGAAGCCAGAAAAGATTTTGAAAAAGCCGTTACTTTGAATCCAGATTTTGCAGTAGCTGTTGTTCAGAAATGTTACGCAGATTACCGGTATGCTATGCAAATCAAAGACGTAGCCCTATTAATGCAGACAATGGATGATTTTCGTAAGTCTATAGAAAGGTTTCCCGATTGCCCAGAAACATACATTTTATTTGCACAAGTAAAAACGGAAAAACAAGAGTTTCAAGAAGCCGAAAAATTATACCTAACTGCTATGGAAATTGATCCTAATAACGCTTCAATATATGTCCATAGAGGACTTCTGCTTTTACAGTGGAAAGGTGAAATTGACAATGCTGTACAGTTAATGAAAGAAGGCATCAAAGTTGATGATAAGTCCGAATTTGCTTATGAAACATTAGGAACTGTGGAAGTTCAAAGGGGAAATCTAGTACTTGCCATAGAGTTGTTCAATAAAGCGATTTCATTGGCAAGATCTGAAATGGAAATGGTGCATTTGTTCTCTTTAAGAGATGCAGCATCTTCCCAGCTTAAAATAGCATCGAACTTGGGATTGGGACCAGATATTTTGAAAGGAGTTTCATAATAAATATATTTTTGTTATGTTGTTGTGAATTTTCTGTTGTGTTCAAATTTGAAATGTAGTGAAAGAATCCATAGACTTTTTGGAGAGATTGTTGCTGAATGTAAATACAAGCCATTCCTAAATTAAATATTTACGATTGTTTTATTGACTTCCTTGTATATATAAGTTCATCTACATCTACAAATGCGGGATATCAAGCTATGATGAAAGATTATTTCCACAACCTTGATCAGATTGTGTCCAAAATTGGGGTGCAACCTGACAACATCTTGTAGTGTCTGTGAAAGTGTTTCATGAGTATTCAAGGTTCTTTATAGCTGATCCCAAGCTAGCTTGATGGGATTGAAATCCGGCGATCTAGGGCCTCTAGGTGGCAGTGCCAAATGGGGAACCCATGGACGTCATTGACTATTCTTTGGGGTGTGTAATCGTACTTTTTGGTAGTTAAGTGTAATTGTTACATTTATGATATAGTTTTTAAGGTAAGTTTTTATTCAATTTAAATATGTTCTAATTGTATTGGGAAGAGTAGAATTTAATGAAACCTCTGGCAATTGTCGCAACGAGTAAAACAATTCGTTTTGCATTGTTTTTGTATTATATGCAAATCAACGTAATTATTACCGTAAATTCGTACTTTGTTTAATTTTGTGTCAGTGACAAGCTTTTCTATTCAAGATATTATGGAAGAGGTTATGTTACTCTATTTTTTGTTTTTTCATTGCACTTTTATGAAAGTGTCACTTATTTCCTCTATAGGTAACATGCAAAAGTATATGGCCAGCATTTAAAACTGCCTGTCCCTCATTTATGCACCTAGAAGAAGGCTCAGCATTTAAAAATTCAAATAAATTTTGAATAGTCAGTGTATACCTAATCCATAGTTACAAAGAGAAAATAAGTCGGTATTAAAAGATTTAAAATATTACTCAATACAAACGTACCTTCTTTGTAACTTTTGTAGATATGACTATATCAAAAATAAAATAAAAACACGAAATCAGACCTAAACTTGTTTAATTTTTGACAAATATCAACCATACCTATTACTCCAAAAATATAAATATTAGGAGTTAAAATTTAGTTTAACAACACAAAATACTAAAGCACAATGAAAGAAAAAGCAAAAGTTTCACAAAATACACACTGAAAATAACTAAAACAGCAAAATAAAACCACTTTATACGGCAGTTGATTTGTTTTACTCGTTGCTAGGATGACACGGGATGACAATGATCAATGATGACATTGACATTTCGGAGCGCCATCTATCGAATTTTACTTTTCCCAATTATACTATTTTCAATATACAGAGTGAGTTTTAAGTATGGATCTCCAAGGATGTGAGGATCTGTATTGGAATAATAAAATGCATTTTACATGGGGTTTAATATCATTATTGTTTTAATATACAATTTTTTTTTATTTTTTAGAAAGGACGGTGCAGAATAAAAATTATATAACATAGATATATAAACTAAATAACAAAAATTTACATATATTTGGAAGGCACTTTATAAAACGACAACCAATTGCACAGTGAATCACTAGAGAAAATCATTCACAGCGAAATTCAAATAAAAACAAATTTGAGTTATTGTTTTGATAATTTTTCTAATTTCTATGAATATTTGTGCGACTTGGGAAGACAAGATCTCATTTTTTTTAAAAGTTACTAGGTACATAAATAATCAAAAAAGCATAAGATAATTACAGCAAATATTAATAAACTCGCACAAAAATATTCTAGAACTTAAAAACAAATATTTTTTCAAGTGATCCACTTTCAACAAAATGTAATAAATAAATATGGTTAAATACAGTGTATATATATAAATAAAATTATATTTACAAAACTCTTTAAATGTTAGGGTCAACAAATAAGTTACAGTAAACTATTTAAATGCATTTCAAATTTTTTGGTTTGAATAACACATCTTTATTCTGGATCAAGTTGTCGGTTATAAGTTTTTTATGGAAATTTCTGAGGGGTTAACCACCCCAAGAGAGGGGACAGTTGAATCCCATTTTTAGTGGAATTAAACTAAATTAAAATTAGTGAAATTTCAATTAATTTGCTCACATGGCAGTACGTTATCTGTGACTTATTACGTGACACTAGTTGAAAAATAATATTAATAAAATCTAGAACAAGCGACTCTCCTCTAACTCAGAACTGTATATCATAGATAAAATTTATGTAATTCTTTTTTATGGAAAGTGTAAGTTATGGAAGTAATAAATATTTTACTGAATTTCCTGTATAGACCTGTACAAAAATATGTTACCAAGGTTAAAATTGGTTGTTTCTTCAGTTTGGCTTTATTTAAAAGATACATGTTAGTTCCGAGATATAGAAATCAATAGGTTAAAGCTTTATTTCAGCTGTTAATAACATGGTGTAAGGATAGACGAGGTGTGTTTTTCCGGAGAACCGATTTTCGACTGCTTTTGCGCAGTCCCATTTTCGGCCATATTGGTTGCTACAGCTGATCGTATATTTACACGAGTGCACGTGATACGCTGCTAAATTACATAACTTACAACAGTTTCGATTCATTTTCAATTTTTTTCATACCAATGTCTATCCTTACACCATGGTTAATAAATAATAAGGTACGTTGTACATTTAAAACTAAACTAATATCAGTTTCGGTGTGGTAAGTTTTGAAGATTTTTTTTCAGAATGTTCCACATAAAATCTAATAAAGAAATTTCCAAGCTTGTTTTATAAATAAAATTTGTAATTTCTTGTAGTAAAATGTTTCATACAGAGCATTTTTTTATATATAAACAATATAACAGAAACAACAATTAGGTAGCACAACCAAAATAAAATAGAAATAAATGCAATTTTTTTTCTTATCAAATTAAATAATACAACTGAAAAGTCAAATAAAAGTTTCTTTTAGACCATATTCTACTGAAAATATAAAAGGTTAAAACGGGGAGTTTCAAAAATATAAAGTTTGTGCATAGGTTAGGTTAGGTTAGACCTTAGAATATAGCCTGGTGTCTTCAACAATAATTATAAAATGTTCAACCTTTCTTTAAATCACAACAAAAACTAAAAGGAATATAAATAAATAGGAAGTAATTCATAAACAAAAAATTAATTTACACTTCGACAAAAGATTGTCATTCGTTGTTAACTAATTGACAAAATAATGAAAATTTCTATAATTTGTCAAAGTGCAACTATGAAAAATAAATAAAATTATCACAGTTTATTTGAATTACTCAAAAATACCTCTGTTAGAATCTGGAAATGATGAGACCATTAATATTGTATTGTACTTACTTAGGTCATCTTGGGAATTAAATATAAGCTATACTCTGAAAAGGAACTAATTTTTTGTACATTATTCTACAACCTAGTGATGTGAGAGATCTTAAGGTCAAAAATAACGCACCTATGCAATAGTAATGGTCTCACTTTCATTATTCAAGTCCATAAGTTAAATTCTTTGGGTTAGCGAAAGGCTATTTTATAAAAATTGTGTATAAAACAATAATTTTACTGTATAATATATAAAATTTTGTTTTTTATTAAAATACACACATACGGTATGATTTATAAAGGGTAGTGAGATAATTTTTGTTTGTTTATAGTTAATATTCAAGAAGAAATAAAGAATTTTAATTTCAGTAAAATTTTAATTTTCAAAGTTGAGCATATTTGTGTTAACAGTGGTCCCTATAATAATATATTTTTTTATGTATAATATAAAGCGTTGATTTTAAGGAAAATCTCTATTCAATTATCAAGATTTGATAAACAGAGATCCCGTTTTGAAAAATTCGTTAGAAAATATCTTGTAAAAGCGTAAAAGTGTTTAATATTTTTTTCAGTAAATATAAATCGAGCTTTTGTCATCAGACTTTTCAATTTGTTTATTCCTACCAAGTAGTAGATTAAATAATGATGGCTTCTATTCCCTGAAGGATAATAGTATCATTATTTAATACTGCAAATATATTTTGAAGTTCGGGCATGCGCATATAGTATGACCTTGGCTCAATTTCTTCTTCATAAATAATTTATATTACTACCAAATATACTAATAAATGTGCATGCATTTTTAATTATAAGACTCTTTTTTTTTTTGTTAAATTTTAATTACTTGGTATTTACATATATTCTATTTTCATTTTTGCTAAATAGTAGAACAAGACGTTGAAAGAATGTCCATTTTTGTGTATTCTTTAGACGTTTTTACTTTGAACTGATCTAATTACATGAAGGCACATCTACAAAGGTGCATATTAGATACTTAAAAATGCTAAAAAAAGAATATAGGCACTACATTTGTATAACTAGCAAAAAAGTGCAAAATATATTTCGGATTGTTACGTACAGGGTTGGACAAAAGTAAGGATTCAATTCGTCCAATCCCGGTAGTCGAATCGATGTCAAAAATAGTTATTTATCTACTTTATAAGCGTTTTTTAAATATTCAGAGATAAGCGCTATAATTTCTAGCGAGGATCCTATTTATATTATATCTGTATACTTTATCTCTTCTAATATCTTTATTATTTTGATTCTTTATTTCTTCCAACTCTCAATATTGCCAACTTTTTTCTTTATATTACTCTATAAAAGCAAATAGTTTGTTACACAAACACATTTTTCAAGCAGTATTACAAATAGAGTACTCTTTGGTAGAATAACAATAATTTAGATTATGCCTTAGTCATTTTTTCGAAACCACATTTCATATACAATACTAGTGATGTTTTGAATGTCGCACGCGTCAACTGTCATCTATCAGTAGACTACTGTCAACTGTCAATTAGAAAGTTGACAGTTTGTCAAACATAAAATAAATGACAGACTCGTTCATCTCGGCTGTAATTGCCAACTTAAAAATGTTTTGACGGCACAACGAGAAAGAAGAAGAAGAGACTGAAACTGGGTCTATAGGGCACGTCTACGTGACGTCACAAACTATTTTGACAACAAGCTTGTGGTAAAACAATAAACAAAGCGTTCAGAACACGTGGTACTTAATAGTGAGTTTATGCTGATTTATGATAGATTACTGTCAAGTGTCAAATGTCGTGGACACGCCCTATTAGTTGCGTTTGAAGTTGTTGAGCGGGACATTCAAGAAATCACTGTTTTTGTACGATTTTTGCGAAAAAAACGTTCTATGTTTCGGGTAGAATTTCGAGTTTTATTTCGATTTTATTCAAACTTAACAAAATAATAATAAAGTAATCCTTACGAAAACTATCAACGATTAAAAATATGTCAACAATAAGTAAAAATGAGTATATTTGTTACGTTTTGAATTTATGTTTGTTCTAAAACCTTAAATAGAATAAAGAGATTTAACATGTTTACTGGGTGTGTAAAAAAAACTTATTTTGATAATATCTTCAACGAGAACTTGTCAAAACCTCACTTTATGCAGGACATAACCACACTTTATGTTATATACGGTAAAACATAGACGTTTTTCGCGAAAAAACGACTCAGGTCAACATTTTAGAACTTCCGTTTTCTCTAGCCTAATCTAAGCATCACAATGAAGTGTCGGGAACCGACAGGAACGGCGAAGTTTTCTTTTTTCTAAGAAAATAAACATTCATGTTATCCTTACCTTTTACATAAACCGATCCTCTCAAATCGAATTCGTATTTTTCTTGTAAAACCGGCAAACAATATTCTCCGACTTGTATTTTCCCCTTCATACCGGTGCTGTCCATTCTCGAAGCAATGTTAACGGCGTCCCCCCAAATGTCATAGAAAAGCTTCGTGTTTCCTATAACCGCCGCCGTTACGTCACCGAAATTGTAACCGATTCTCAATTCCAAATCGAATCCGAGCAAATCTCGATTGAAATCGTTAACGACGTGCTGCAATTCGATAGCGAAGTCCATCAAAGCGTACAGATGCTCGTTAGGGTCTTTTTGCATATGACGTTTACGGGAGTTTAACCCGCTCGCCGCCATAAAAGTAGATCCGATCGTTTTTATTTTTTCAACGCTGTGGAATTCTAATCGATTTAAAAGTTCGTCGAAATCGCCGATTAATTCGTTTAACACGCGTAGATATTCCCTGCCTCCCTCGTAGCTTTCGTCGTACATTTCGTTGAAATTAACGATACTAGCGAAAATAATAGCGACGTTTTTGAAATTTTCGGAATATTTAGCGTCTTTTTTCAACTGCTCGGCGACGTGTTCCGGTACTATATTATAAATCAAATAGTCTGCTTGGTTTTTTAAACTTTGTACTTTATTTTTGTCTCTATTAGCGACGAAATTAGTGTGGAAACTCAATCTATAACCGATCTCGAATTCTCTGGTCAACAACCATATCAGTATTACCAATATAAACAAATTCAAAACTATCTCAGCCTTATACAACGAACAGGAGCTTTGTTGGACCATTTCGTAACTGTTATCCAGAAAAATTAAAGCAATAGCTAGAGCTAAACTTGTTACTGTTGCTAATATATTCTTCATCCAACAATTCAACTGAGTAAAGTTGCAAAAATGAACTAACCCAGCGAATAATAAATAACTGAATATATTAAGACTTCCCGGAGAAAAATCTTGGTTATTAATAAAGTTAGCAATGGAAGAAATTAAAGGTAAACCAACTAGAACAGCGCCGAAAAAATTCCATCGATAAAACCTTATAAAGCACCATAAAACTCTATCGAACCATCGAACTACAGATTTAAGACACAAAGCGAATCCTAATAACTGTAGGAGGAGGGAAATAAAAAAAGTTATCAGCCATACAGTGGTGACTTTATAAAGCAAAGCTGTACCGAGGGAAACTAATAGGAAAACCACTAGCGACACCACTACGTCTAAATAAGTATTAAATTTCGAATTCGCTAACGTCATGATGTCTTGTTCGTCTTTTTTCGATATTCTGTGTACGTTTTGTCGGTATTTTTTTTCCATTTCTTTGTCTTTGAAAAATAGAGTTATTCCCGATAACGGCGGTTTGATGAAATACGAACATTTCGATTTGGAATTGTCTTGAACACATTTGATTAGTTGTCGGTCTGATTGTTTTCGCAATATTTGTATTGACGCGCCGTGTTTGTCGAAAAACGGTCCGAATTTTCTTGGCACTTGAGGGGAGTGATTTATCGAAAACTGACTGGCCGTATAATACCCCGAAACGCGATGCAACACATCTGAATTCGCAAAGGCATCGATCTAAAACATAAATCACTCTCTTATACACAAAAACATACTATATAAATGTACACTAACTAACTATCTACACTAACTAACCTGCTGGATGCTACTCCTTCTACTGTTACTCCGAATTCCCGAATCCTTGCGACTCTGATTGATATTTTCCTCCAACCCAGTGATGCTGGATAATCTACTTGGTAGTTCAAACGATCTCTTCGGTCTTTGTATGTTAATAGTAGAAACCGTAGCACTTCTAGCTCTCTCATGAGGTTCTAAGCTATCAAACATTGGAGATCTACCTCTTCTAGATCTATTACTACCTGTTCGATGTAGATATTGTAAATCTGATAATGGAGAACGACCGTATTGAGAACGATAACTGCCGCTTCTGATGAATTCGCTGTTTGTGGTGTAATCATATTGACCGATATCGCTTCTGGATTGGCTTATGTATGATTTAATGTCGATATTGTCTTTTAATAAATCTTCTATGTTTGTCTTTGGTAATAAATCTCTTTTATTGCCGTTTACAGTTGCTTCGATTATAGTAGGAACCTACAATTGAAATATATTACCGAAAATAGACAATCTACAGCTGATAAATATCACTTGTACAGACAAACATGGATATAGTTTGAAGATATTTTGTGTTTGTGATTCCTAGTGCTTTTTTCCATCCATTCTTGCACAAGTTTTTGAATAAAGATAGTAGATTCAATGTGATAGAAATAAGAGTTTGAAAGGCTTACCAGTACAGTTAATATTTAAATAGTTGTTTTAGTTATTGTATTAAAACATTATTTATATCGTCTATTAATACGAAAACAAAGGTAAAAGTCACAAACAAAATTAAAAAGATAAACACGTTGAGCAAACCGAGCAAACTGCCAGAGCCAGTTCTAAACAAACAACAAACATGAACATGAAATCAAAAATGACGTTTATGCGATCTTCTTTTTTATTCTGAGAAAGTGGCCTACATTCATATAGTTTTCCAGCTAATTGACGTAATGAAATAAAAGTTGCATAGATACAGTAATAATAGTAATATGTAAGAAAAAATTATTGAAAAGAAAAACACGTTAAGCAAACGGCCACTTTCAAACAAACAGCAAGCATGAAATCAAAAATGAAGTTTATGCGATCTTCTGTTTTAACAAGATAAAGTGGCCTACGTTAATATAGTTTTCCAGCTAATGAAATACAAGTTGCATAGATGCAGTAATTTCTTAATATGGCTTTTTCGTTGTTATATTAAAGAAAACAGCAATAAAATTTAAAAGAATACTTACTTGTTGATAGCCATCATCAGTAGATGGTAGAGGCGAAACAGTAAAAACGTCAACTTCTAAATCTTGCTTCTGGTCCGATAACTTCCTCATGAACTTCGGTATCTTCCAGCTCTTCAATTTGCCCGCATACTTTCCGGAACTAGCTGTGCTGGTAGGAGTTTTGATATCGTCGGTACAAGACGAATCGTTATTAGTAGGACTAGGGCAGATGGTTTCGTCGCTTTCCAAATCTAAAATGCTAGGAAGACTGCTCGCTTTGATTTTGCAAACATCGGGCGATAGTAAATGTTGCGATTGTTGTTGGGGTTTGATGTAGTTCGAGGATGTATCGCACGAGAGTACGCGTGGTCGCGATGGTGGAGACGAGGAGGAATTCGAAGGCGGCGATACGAAAAGTTGAAGAGAGTTGGCGTATTTTTGACGACCTTCAGCTCGAAACGATCCGCTATACGATGGAGTTTTGTCGCTTTTACGGCCCAAGATGAAGTAGGTGCGTAAACCTAAGGAAATATTTTCAGTAGTAAACTTTTAAAAAACTATTTTGGTATAGGCAACCAAATATACACGAAATAATTCATCAAAATCCCTTTTAAACAAAAGATATGCAACCAAACATACATTGACAACTGACAGCTGAAAACTTCAATTTTTCCAATGACTCTTAAGTCAAAGGTTGTTTACTATTCATTAATACATTTTGTGTGTGCAATTCTTTTGCTAATTGTTGTATAATTTTTTATAATAAAATTATAAGCGACAAAAGTCAATATTAGTTGAATAAAATATTTTTCGAGTTTCCTGTAAAAGTTATACATCCGGAACTATCAAAGGTAATAAGATAAAATTTCACAACTAACCTTATATAAAATTAAATTTATCAAATATATAATTAAAAATAAACATGTGTAGATGTTTATTACGACATAATCCGGGCCTGTAAGGTATAAAATTTATGATAGAACTAAAATAAATACTTTGGGGATTTTAAGATTATGCCTGTCACTTTTTACTTTATTTTATATCGAATTCCAAACGTTCGCTTGTAGATTACTATATTTTTAGATTGTGCTTTAGTTACAACTTAAAATTTATTCAATACAACTTCAAACATACAAAAATATTAAAAATTGAACTTACCCATGACATCTTCACCATCTTCCAATAAAAATCCATCGTTCAAGAACCCAACTGTTTTTTCTGATACGTGAACCATCCCCGGCTTCCCTGTCGACTCCATTTTATTCGCTAATGTTACGTCATTGCTCCAAACGTCAAATTTGAATCTTTTTGTACCAACAATACCACATAAAACCTTCCCAGTGTGTATCCCCACCCTCATGTTGACTCCTTCGTTTTTTTCATGGTCGAATTGTTTGATGGCCTGTATCATGTTAAGGCCCATTTCTACGCAGCATTTAGCGTGATCCGCTCTAGCTTCAGGGCATCCGCTGACGCAGTAATAACAATCTCCTAGAGTGGATATTTTTTCGCAATTGTGTACTTTACATAAAGAATCGAATCTTTGGAATAAATTATTGAGAATATCAACTAATTCTTCAGCGCTTTTGTTGCTCGACATTTTTGTAAAACCGACTATATCAGCGAATAATATACTGACATTTTCCATATTGTCCATGTTAAAGGGACGAAATAAGGATCGAATATCGTTGGTCGAGTCGGATGATTGTCTTCGTGTAAAATTCTCGTCTTCCTTTTTCAACCAATCCGCAACACTTTTCGGCATAAGCGAGTGAATCATGTTTTCTTTTAATCTCTTTTCCAGCTCCAATTGTCGACGCACCAATAAACTTTGTCCTACTTTCATAAAAGTATTTCTTCGTCTAACATTGTTCATTAGACAGATGTGGAAACCGATTAAATGTATAGCAAAATGAGCGAGTGTTTTGGCTGCTATAAGAGATGAATCTGTATTTATATCCGGATAAATGAAATGACAGAGAAGTTCGTAGGTTGCAGAGTAAAAAATCCCCAATAAAAGACTGATATAAAGTTTGAGAGGTAACAGAGTGTACATCAAGAATGATATTTGAATGCATAAAGCGAAATTGCCGACTGGTGAAAATCTTACAACAGTCAAAAATATCAAACTCGTTATGATTAGCAGCAATGCCACTAAGGACGTTAGAGATGTCATGTTTCTATCGAAGAATTTAGTGTATGTGCAAATTAGTGATATTATGAGGCAAAGTATTACTATGATTATTAAACCGCATACTAAACGCCAATTACGTTCGTCTCGTAAAAATCCCACAACGAAATAGTAGGTGAGCCAAGCTGATGAGATCACAATCAGGTATATTAAGGCATACCTGAAAACAAAACAACTTTTTAAAATTCGTGCATCACCTAAGGTAACCTAACTTGACCATTTTTGTCACATAACACTACAGTGTCATAATATTATTGCATTTTCATCATCAGCATGTTCTACATATTTACCAAGACCCCCTCGTAACATGATATAAATATTTTGATTCAAGTTTGAGAACATTTGGCAAGAAATAAATTCGTTATTTATTTACTGAAATTATGTGTAGGTAGAGTAATGACTTCCTCCAGATTAGTAGCCTAGACCTATATATTTTTAGATTAGATTAATAAAAATAATGTACTACTTGATATTTGTATTTTCTAAAAATATTACTAATTTTTAAATCCCTACCAATACCATTTAAAATTCTTGTAAAATGTATAAAAATACTTAACCTATACCTATATTGACATATAAGTGTAGTTTTCAATAAAAATCAGGGTTTTTGTAAATATTTTCTAGTATTATATCACCTGGTAAATTGATTTTATGAAATTAAAGTAACTATAAAAATGTTATGAGTTTGCAGAAATCAATCAAGTCAGTGTCTGCCTTTGTAAACAAAACCTATGAAAATACACATACATCCATCTTCTTTTGGAGATATTTATAAAATATTATCCTATAAGTGTATTTTAATATCGGCAATAAATTATGTTTGAAGTCAAAAAAATAATTAGATAACTTAAAAATATCTAGAACGGAATGTATATGCTGTAAAAGATATTGGTATAAATTTTATTTCAGTTTGTTTTAAGAAAAATATAACCCTAGACAATTATAATAATATTTTGTAATATATTCATTTTTACCACACTTAGAAAAGAACTACTTTAAATGAAATAAGGGCCAATTTGCTAACTCCACTACTTGACAAGTTCAAAATTCTTCCATTTCAACCATTCAAATTTGTATTGTAACAAAATACATTGTAAGCAGTATAAAATTAAAAATAATTTACCTGAACTTTATTTTATTACTTTTGTTGAAGCTCTTCTTGAACTGCTCTTCCAGTATTTCTGAATCAAAAGTGGGATCCCACCATGATTTTTGATCTGCTCTTTCGAATGGTATTGGGAAATACTTTCCCCAACATCCTGATTCTTGAGACATTTGAGCTAGATACATTTGAACTTTGGGATCAAGGGAGAGTTGTGTATTTTCATCTTCTACCAGCTCGGATGGATTATCATCTTGAATATCTGATTTAACACAAGATGAGGAATCTGCCCTCTCCCTTTCTTTCATTATGTCGGCAAACTGGTTCATCATTCTATGTACACTTGTCTTTATGCATTTCCAAACTTATTAATTTTATAGTCCTTTGAACTCAAATTCAACGAAACACACAATTTATCTATAATATTTATGTAATCTGAGATATAATACCTCTTTGGTTTCCATTTTCACTTATAATAATTTTCGGTTTCATAAATAAGCAGGGATATACACATAAAGTAGCTATGTTGTGCTCTGAGAACATGTTTAAAATCTAAATTAAACATTGCGGCTTATGTCAACAATCAGTGTTTGCTTTGCACTATACCTTTACATGTTTTCGTAATAATTTTCATAATGGTATAGGAATTGAACAGTAGCTGTATTCCAAAGTTGCGACTCGAAACTGCTTCAAATAATATGTTTCACAAGAAGTTAATCAAAACATAAGCAAAATTCGTTTTTAAACTGGAAAGAAAATTATGCTTTATGGTACTTGTAATTTTTTTCTTTTATTTTAAGAATACAAACTTTCGTGACATTTGCACATATGTCAATTCAATTGACAGCACACAAGCGGATGACATGACACAAATAGAAAATTTTTAACGTTGCTTCATTATAAATACATCAGATTATCGATTTTTAGCGAACGTAATAAATGTGACGCAAGCGATGAAATTAGAAAAACCATACTGACGTCATAGGGGTCTATTATGTAACCAGTCCTTTAAAATTTAGAGGCCGTTAAAAATCTATTAGGCGCTAAAATCACATCTACCTACTTGTAGATGTGATTTCAGCGCCTGTTAAAATTTTAACGGCCTCTAAATTTTAAAGGAATGGTTACAGAATAGACCCCATACTCAACAACAACCATTAAAGAGCATTTCTTTAAATTAAATACAGATTGTCCCAATTTGAATTGTGTTGATAAATGATTAATGTTTAGTATTTATTTCATGATTATTGCTTACAGTATCTCAACTCTTTATGTATGGAATTTTTCTTATCTTATTAAAAGTTCGAAAATATTCGGAATAACTTTTTCCTAATGGTATGCTAGTTGACCTATTTCCTTAAATGAAATTTTCCATTTTAAAAAAGTTACTCAATATGTAGGGGATAAAATTGTTTTATTAGCTTCAATTAAACATGTTTATACAAGCTTATATATGTTTTAATCGTTATTTTAGACTTATGTGAAGTTATAACCACAAAATTCATTTGGATACAATAAATATTATCTTAATTTATTAGTATGGAGAACTGCACTGAGTCAAAAACTAATATAGTTATGAAATATGTATCAATTACTCCACGCTAAAGCTATTTCTCTTTAAAAAATTAGGCAGTTTGAGATCGAACTGTCAGGAATTCCTTTTCAGAGCTTTTCTTATGATAGTCCAGTCTTCCAAAATATCTTGAGGTTTCAACATATATACAATATAGGGTCCAGAAACTGTAACAGCTTTTCTCCTAGATCGTGATCTTGACCTGAATAAATAAGTATTTTAATGAAAAAAAGAGTTATGAAAGTAAAAAAAAACAAACCTAGATCCCCACTCTCCTCCTTCTCCCCAACTTATTTCGCTATTGTGTCTGTCTTCTTCTAATCTTCTTATTGTATCCATTAATTCACTGTAATAATAATCACATGCCAAGTTCTTTTCACTCTCGAAATTTTGAAGTGCTGCTTGCCCTTCAGCATCGTACTGATTATCAATGTTTTGAAGTTTTAATTGTTTTACAATTCCTGCCACCTCAGTTCGTATTCTCATGTTTTCTTGAAGCTCTTGCAATGAAATTAAATAATCGTGTGATTTGCCAGTCTTTACTTCAGCTAATTGGCATTCAACCTAAAACAAAGCTATTTGAATTAGGTTAAATTTACAAATTGTTTCAACTCACTTGTGTTAACCGTTCTCTATACAACTGTTCTCTGAGATGATTGAACTGGTTTTCCAAATCTTGTACATGTTGTAACAAGGTATTTCGTCTTGTTTCACATTCAGTTTCATCCATTTCCGAACTATCATCCGAGTCAGGTTCATCTTCTGTTGACTCGTGTATAGCATCGTTTTCATGACTTGAATTTGAATGCTCAGAATCATTTCCAGACATATCATTATCACTAAGGTCCCCAACAACAGAATTTGAAGTATTTATTGGAGGCATTTTTTAATTCTTGCCAACACAACTGTTACATATAAGCCCACATAATCACTAGAGAATTTATTTGGCTTTAAAACCAATTAAAGTCAATGTTTCCACTTTTTGGATTTTAGTACAACAAAATATTTAGGTTAAGTAGCCTGGTACTATCGGATAAAATGTACCATTCAGCTATACAGCTTACAGCCAGCAATACATTTTATTTCCACAGGTAAACTGGTTATTTATTTATCCATGAGTCAAACGTGTACAAAAATGGCACCCACAAACTAAAACTGAACTGACAACTGAAAGACGTTAGAAAAAAAGGGTTATGAAAATGTCATTATTTTGCATGGCAGCTAATGCTCAGCTAAATTTCAAGTACATCATGTTACTTAAATATGATGGAATTGTAATCGCCACCAATAAACAAATAGAAGTATGGGTCAAATCAAAGGTTAACTTATAACAGTATTGAAATAGTTATTTATTTGAAACATTTACGTTTTAATAACGTATCTATTAGGTACTATTCTTTAAAATGGAATCTGAAATTCAAAATATTGTTAGAAATGCAGATGCGTTTTGTTTTGATGTTGATTCAACTGTAATCCAAGAAGAAGGAATTGACGAATTAGCAAAATTTTGTAATAAAGGCGATGAGGTTTCAAACTTGTAAGTAACAAGAAATAGAATTACATGTAAGCAGCTGTGATTATCTTTACGTACTCCATCCTAAATACTCGATTTTTATTATTGTTTCAGAACTTTAAAAGCTATGGGAGGTAGTATGACATTTGAAGAATCTTTAAAAACTCGTCTGGAAATTATAAAACCTAGCTTGTCACAGATCAAGGAATTCTTGAATTTAAAACCACCAACTTTAACTCCTGGTATAAGGTATCTACCTAAATTTCAACAAAATACGTTATTAATAAATTTTTTTTAGAAAATTAGTCAATTTGTTACAAGGCAAAGGCATACCTGTATTTTTAGTTTCCGGAGGATTCAAGTGTATAATTGCAACCGTTGCCAGTCAGCTCTGTATTCCCACCCAGAATATATTTGCAAATAAACTTAAATTCTACTTTTCAGGTAAACAATGATTTTTTAAATCAATTTTCTATCACAAAAGTTGTATTGCAAATGATTTTAGGAGAATATGCTGGATTTGATGAAAATGAACCAACATCTCGAAGTGGTGGAAAAGCTATTGTCATAAATCATTTAAAAACTACGTACAATTTTAAAACTATTGTATTGGTTGGAGATGGAGCTACAGATCTCGAAGCTTCTCCACCTGCTGATGCATTCATAGGTAATCGAATATTGTTACTATGTTGAATGAAGCACACTGAATTTTTCAAGATTAAACATATCCTTTATTGAGTAATTTTATAGGTTATGGTGGCAATGTTATTAGACCGATAGTTAAGTCACAAGCTAAATGGTTCGTCACAGACTTCAATGAAATAATCGATGTCCTCTCCAAATAGTTATTCAATAAACAAATAAAACGAGAAGTTTATTCATTGTTTTAATTCACATTTTTCTCTTCCTTTGATACACTTTCCAGATATTTAAAGGGTAATGATTGACAAATATAGTTTTATGAACAATTTTTATTAAATTAAAGGCCTATCATAAATCCAATAAGTATCTACAACTTCAGCTTGGTTCTACGCCAATGACGCCTCTTAGCATTGTATCTAAAAACAGAAACAAGAGATTACAATTAAATTAAGACTCTAATATCAAATCAAAGCATTGGTGGCTTCTTCAACATTTAAGAATATAATTAAATGGGGGAAAAAAAAGCAAATAGACACAACAGTCCTGCAATAATAGAAGTGGTCGAAAATATATGATATTCAAATATAGTGATGCTATAGACGAATTATTTATAAGATAGGATCAATTAAACAATTTACCTGATTGTGTTTCCCGTTCTCATACGAACCCATTGAGGAATAGGCCTATTTTGCTTCAGCTTTTTGGCAAGCTTTCGCTTGATAATAAATGTTTTATGGGCAGACTGAAAACAAAAATAATTTGTTAGATTGAAAGATTTAACTCTAAAAAATATTTATAAATCAACGATTAAAGAATAGAATAATGGATGATTTAGATTTTGATAAATTTAGAAATAAATTTATTTACCATTGCTGCTACTTCAAATCCCGTTTGAAAAGAAGTCGCTTAGTCGCTAACTTCAGTTGTCACAAATGTCGTGGTATAGTGTGAAGCTATGGTCAAAATAAAGAGTGTGATCCGGAATTAAATTTCATTTAATTGAATTGACGACAGTGGTATTTGAAGATTTTTCCAGAGAAGAGAGAAGGAAATTATTTTGAATATATACAATATTTTTGTTATATCAAATTTAATTGATTTAGAATGGTCTATTCTTTATCAATCGAAAAATAATTAAGAACAGAATCCATAACAATGAATCGAAAAATATATAGAATAAACAAAATAAATTATTCACATCTACATTTTACATTCAACAAATGCTACTACTATTCTTGGCTTGAGTATTAATTTCTTTAATTTGAAAAATAATTTGAAGTAAGAAGTGTGAGATAGTCTGCTGAATTGTATTTTTCGTCTTGTGCTTCCATTAATTTTCCTTTGTGTTTATCGTACAATATAATAATTTGGAAACAAAGCAGTAATTAAATTTTTAATTCAAATAACAAATATGAAGTAAAAATTAGTGTTTGGTCATTCTCGTTGAGTTTTCGGAACGTACCTCACATTTTGTGAACAAGAATGGCGTCTGTGTACAGTGCTAGTGCATTGTTGTCAATTTTAGTTTCAATATTCAGTTTTTGAAGCAATCATAACAGTTTTTGATGCAATAATTATGAAATTGTGTATGTATTTTCTAGATATTACAGTAAATCGTATTTGGGAATAAAAGGAACTGATTACTAAAAGACTATAAACTTCCTATTTTCTGGGAAAATTATGACCTTGAAACGTCGTGTCAACGTAATATAAGTTTCAGTGGCGGCTCGTTTAAATTTTTTTGGCATCGATCAAAACATTTTCATATAAAATAACATTTAAACAATGGAAAGTAAAGCTAATCGGGAAACACTGGAAAATATTGTAATTGGAGATGGAACAAGCCCACAGTTTATGATACAAAGAGTTCCAGAAAATGCGCAACTTCTAACTACTGAACTTTTACAACAACAACATGGATTAGTTGTAGATTTAGGTGGGAATGATTTTATTCCAGTTAGTTATGCATCCGAAGATTTACTTTCTCAAGATCTTACTGAAGAAGACAGAAATTTGGCCGCTGCTTTAGTAGCAGTTCAACTCAGCCAACAACAAAAACAACAACAGTTGCAAGATACCACTTTGCCATCTTTAGTTACAACATCCAACCTAGGTATAGGTAATTTCCTAAGTTTATTATTAACATTTGGCTTATTCATATAATGTCACTTTATTTTTATTTACCTTGTTTAGGAACAAAAATTCTAGATGAACCACAACTGATTATTAGTAGTGAAAAAGGGGGAGGCACCAGCTTTTTGAGAATTGTTAATTCAGATAATATTTATGTGGAGCAGCAACCTCTTCCGAAATTGGTTGATACTGTTAGATTTACAACTGTGAACAGTGTTGGTCAAACTTATGCCGAAGTAGAAATAGAAAAATGTCCCACAAAAAAGGAAGAAGAAAAAGTAGATTCAGACAGAGAATCTTTGAAGTAAGTTTAATTATTTAAAATAATTTTTATGTATTTAATATATAATGATTTTCAGAAATGAACCCCGTACCTCAAAAAAGAGCTTGCCACACAAAAAGCGGATTTCCAGAAAACTTAAAAAGAATTCTGTAGCATCTGTCAAAAAAATAATTTGTAATTTATGTGAACAATCATTCAGCTCTAACGATGAGTTTGCTCAACATGAAATGTTATGTCAAACAACAATTACACCTGTCAACCAATCCAATGCATTTAACTGTCAAATCTGCAATGAACCTTTTACAGAACAACTAAAGTAAGTATTTTAATAATGATTATTATAATTACATTGTTGATTATTGTTTTAATTGAAGGTTTTTTGAACACTTGAAAAAACATTATGAGCCGGGTGGTGGAGGTTTGCCAACGAGTCCCCCAAAAAGTTCAGAAAAGAAAACTTCACCAGAAAAAACTAGCGAACCAAGTGAAAATGAACGACAAGAGAGTCTGTTATCCAGTTTACTTAATTTAACGTGTATCGAGTGTAACAAAACATTCAGAAGACAAAAAACGTTTGAAGCTCATATGAGAGACATACACACAAACAAAAATGAACCTTTGGACGAATTCAGCGAACCCGAAGATCTCATGGAAGGTAAATAAATGCATATTTTGTTTTGTTACATAATTTACGTAAAATAATTATTGTAGGGATCACTATGGTGGTTGATACTAACGAGCCAGAGCCCGATGAAGATGATTCAAAGGCGTGGTATAGAGAAGAAGAGATTCATCAGACTGAAGAAGATTTGAAAGAGCTGGAATCCGGCAGCGAACATATTTGTCATTTGTGCAACCAACCGTTTCCCCTTAGGGCCATCTTACTTCAACATTTGGTTACGTGCAGATCCACCACGGGCAATACAGAATCTGCGCCGCTGGCTATCGTTAAAAAAATCAATAAGAAAAATAAGAAAAAAGCAACGCACGAATGTAACGAATGCGATCGAGTTTTTACGCATAAAAATTCTTTGGTGTACCACATGAGAAGTCACTCGGGCATAAGACCTCACCAATGCGACCAATGCGGTAAAAGTTTCTTCGCTTCCAGTGCTCTCAAGGTAAATACAAAAAATTTTATTTATGTCGAATAATAGATTTGTGTATTTAGGTTCACTTACGTCTTCATTCCGGGGACAAACCGTATAGTTGCGAACACTGCGGAAAAAGATTTAGACAATGGGGCGATCTCAAGTATCACATAACTTCGTTGCATTCGACCGAAAAGAATTTCCAGTGCGAATATTGCGGCAAGGAATTTGCGAGAAAGTATTCTCTAGTTGTACATAGAAGAATTCATACAGGTAACATTTTTACACGTACGAGAATTATTGCGAAATTTACTCTGAAAATAATATTGATATGAATTTTGAAAACATTTCACTGCTTGACTGTTTGACACATAATATAATGTCATGTCAAATGTCACGCCAGCGCAGTAAGATTATTTTTGAGGCAAATTTTCACGATTACAATTTACTTATTGACATTTCTAAATAATCAGCTGTATTTGAATCGTTTATTTGATTATTTATTCTATTAATTGAGATTTGCAGTTATGCCAAGGTTTTGATTTACCTCAATAAAGAATTAATGGTTGAAAACGACAACAAATGATGACATATGACGCCATTATTGTTTTTATCCTATTTTTGGCTTCTGCGTCGACTCTCGCGCACCTTCTAGTTTATTGTCATAGATCTGTAGTGAAATGTATCAGGTGGCTCTGATCTGAATCTGACCCTTGTCAGTTGCCACTTATCACATGTTATTGCATATGAACCATAGACAAGATATTATATTTCTCTATGATAAGATTCGTTTTACACGTACGAGAATTATTGCGATATTTACTCTGAAAATAACATTGGTAATTTTCATATGAATTTTATAAACATTTCACTGCTTACTGCTTGACACATAATATTATTACCACTAAAAATGTCATGAGAATTCAGGTCATACGCATGCGCAGTGAGATTGTTTTTGAGACAAGTTTTCACGATCACGATTTACTTGACATTTCTAAATAATCAGCTGTATTCGAACCGTTAATTTGATTATTTATTCTATTAATTAAGATTTGCAGTTATGCCAAGGTTTTGGCTTTCCTCAATAAAGAATTAATGGTTGAAAACGACAACAAATAATGACACATGACGCAGCTAGGGATGGGTAAAAACCATCGATATTTTTTTAGAAAAAAATCGATAAATATCGTCGATATTTTCATTTTGAAAATATCGATAATCGATTTATATCAAAATTCGATAATTTTTATTATATTCTATAATAATTATGTATTCCACTTATTTTATAATAGATCGACACTAAATCGAGTTTTGGTACTAGTGCTACGGCTATTTTACACTATTTTACTTTCGAATATTTCAAAAATTTTCCCAGTAATCGCGTCTTAAGGTGAAAATATCGAAATATCGATAACTACCGACGATTTTGTTTAAAAATATCGATATATTTTTCATATCGCCCATTATTGTTTTTATCCAAATTTCGGCTTCTCCGTGCGCACTTTCTAGTTTATTGTCATAGAACCGTTCATAAATTGACATTTTATATAGGCAACCAGTCCTACGCGTACACTAACATTTAAAATGGTTTCATTTTTCAGGCGAACGAAACTACAAATGTGAATTTTGTGGTAAGTCATTCCGAGCTTCTTCGTATTTGCAGAACCATCGAAAAATCCACACCGGTGAGAAACCGCACATGTGCGGTGTGTGCGGTAAACCGTTCCGCGTAAGATCCGACATGAAAAGACACCAGAAAACTCACTCTAAAGGTCCGACGACGAACACCAAAACTTTGCGGCCTCTTTCGAAAATAGAAAAGGTGGAAATTATCGAAGAGGAAGAATTGAGCAGCGAATTACATATCGAAGACGAAGAGGCTGCAGGGCAGTTACTTACCGAATACACACAAGAGGAACTAGAAGATGAAAGAACAGTAAGAGTACCCAACAGGAATCTGTAAGTTTTTAACTCGAGAAAAGTATCATTAGATTATCATTATGTATTTTTCAGATATATCAATGGACACGAACTGTTCCTGGTGACATACCCGAATGAAATCCGAGCTGGAGAACCACAGACGTCTACTGCCGCTTGGGTGCACGCGCCTAATGCTTAATTCATTTAGTTTTATGTCACTTTCATTTAAAATTTACTTATATATGGTATGTAGATTAAATAAACGTCCCAAGTTAAAAAAAAAACGCAATGACAAGTTTTGGTAATTGTATATATCTTTTTTTTCATTTTGCATCCGTATTCTAGGAAATAAATATATTGCTAGATTTAAATTTTGTTTTATTTGATGCCTAACGGTAAGTGAACTCTGCCTGATCTTTCGTTTACTTCATGCCAGCAACAACATGTTAAAGTTTTAGGATCCATAATGTCAGTATACAGTTTTCCTTGTAGGTGGTCTATTTCGTGTTGAAGAATTCTTGCCCACCATCCATGGGCCAGGATGGAGAAAAAGTTACCTTCTTCATTCCATCCTAAAACAGAAATTAGAGTAATTAATGCTCACTATAAATTTTGTAGTCTATATCTAACCTTTTATCTCAATAGATTTATATCTACTGACATCGGCAAAATAACCTTTTATGCTTTCACAGGATTCAGGAAAATTAATTTTTGAATAATCTGCAATCCTCATTAATGGATTAATAATAACCTAAAACTATGGCATTATGTTCATAAATAAATTAAAAATTATTTTATTTAAAGAAATATAGCTATGTACTTACTATTTGAGGTTGAACTGTAATTTCTTTATTTGAAATTTCTTGTTCTGAATATTGTTTCAAATGTTTTTCGTTAAACTGGGCTATGAGCACTTGAAGAGGTATTCCTATTTGAGGTGCTGAGAGTCCGACACAATTGTAACTTTTAGCCACATACTTCAATTGTTTAATGAGATACTGTACTTCTGGGGTACGGATTTCGTCTTCAGAAATCCGTTCAGACTTCATTCTCAAATTTGGGTCGCCTATCTGAACAATGTGTTTGTATGGAGGGTCTTCTGGTTTTGGTTTGACTAAATTTGCATACCAGGTTCTTAGTGCTTTATAACTTATATAACGCACATTTTGCTGCATTTTCAATTTACTGAATTCGGAAAATAATTGCATGTTTATTATTACATTACAAATTATTTCAAATAAGCATGATATTGACAATTGATGTTTCAATTTTCTTAAGTGTCATTTATTTTTAAGAAGGTGAAGATAACCTCACTTTTTTAAACCTCGAATGTCAAATAAGTTAAAAATTTAAAATTCATTTTATCGACAATGCTGTTTATAATAAATGTTGCTAAATCTGTACGAAATAATTGGAAAAAATCTGTATTCTTCACAGGAGTAATAACGTACGGAGTGGTATACACAAAAAACTACATTCAGTACGTTTATTTTCATTTCCAAATCAAAACATTTTAATATTTCTTTTTTCAGGACACAAGATTTGATGAGAGCATACTGCAAGAGAGCAGCTAAATACGGAAAAGAACCTATATCTTTAAATGAAAATCCACGACATATAACAATTATATTAAACCCAAATGCAAATAAACGAAAATCAACTGATGAATTTGAAAAATATTGTGCACCTTTATTATATTTGGCAGGTATTAATGTTGATATAAAAAAGACCGAATCAGAAGGTCATGCTAAAACGCTAATTGAAGAAGTTGGAGGCACAGATGCGATTGTAATAGCCGGAGGTGATGGTACATTGTCTGAAGTAATAACTGGATTATTAAGAAAGAATAATGACAACAGTAGTAATATTCCTCTAGGTGAGTTTTAATGGAGTCTTATCTTCGACTTTTATATAAGAAGTATTGTTCTCAAGGTATTTTACCGCTGGGAAAAACAAATTCAATAGCTAGTGTACAATTTCCTGGGAAGAAGAAAGTAGAGAGAGTTAGAGCATTAGCAGATGCTACAATGGCTGTGATAGAAGAGACGATAAGGCCTGTAGATGTTATGAAAATAGAGGTACTGTCAAATGAAGAAACTGAACAGTTAAATAAACCCATTTATGCTGTTAGTAGTTTGAAATGGGGAGCATATCGTGATGCTGAAGCTAAAAAGGATAGTTACTGGTACTTTGGACCGCTTAGAAGTTATGCTACTTATATTTTCAACGGGTAAATAACTTTAATTTAAAAAATAAATGTAGTATATTGCATTATTTATATATTTTAGGTTTAAAAATAAACTTACCTGGCATTGTGAAGCACAACTTAGTTATAGTGCTCCATGTGAAGGCTGTTCTAATTGTTATCGAAGACCAGAAATTAAAACTAACGGAAAGGGATTATTTTCCAGGTTTGTCAAAACAGATAACCCTTACGCAAAATATCTATCAGTCAGTAATCCAGAATGTCAAATTAATTACGAGAAAAAAATTTCCACTTCAGATCTTGCTCTGTCAACTCTGAATGTAGCACCAGATCAAACTTCGGAATCTCTTCGGAAATTGATTGTTGAAATCGGACCCGACCATGTAGAATATCTGGATTTTGTGAAAAACGGAATTAAATTAGAAAAGGGGGAAAAGAAGGATGTTAAAGAAACAATAGAAGCTAAAACTATAAAAATAAGCCCTGAAAATAATCTGCAAGACACTTGGTTTTCCATAGATAACGAATATTACGAAGTTAAACCTGTACAGATAACATTGTTGCCGAGAATTATTAATATGTTTTGTAAACAAGAAAATATAAATGTTTAATACTTTATTTCTTTTTTATCATGTTGTTCTACATCCTTTACTTCTACGGGAAGACAGTCTCCCCATTTAGTTGACCTTGCACAATGGTACATTGTCTTTCCGTGTTTAGAAGCAGTCGAAATCACTTCTTGAAGTTTTCCGCTACTTGTACACATTCTACAAATCGTATGCTTGGATCTAACTAATGTCGGTCTAACTATTCTGGGCCATCTTTCTTTGATAACATCATCATCAGACTTGCATTTTTTCAACACTATATAGGAATATAATTCTTTTTTTACTTTTGAATGGTTGCCAATAGGAAGCGAATGGTAAGATGCTTCGAAATTGCAAGGAGTTCCATCTTCTATTAGAAATCTAGGACATGTATAATCGTGAGGACAAGGACTGAAAACTGTACACTTTTGACCATCTTTATTGATTTGAAGCAGGAAATCTCTGATTTCGTTTACTACTTTGAATCCTGCATTGGTTCCATGTTCAACTACGATTAAATACTTTGCAGTTTTATTCCACAAATTGACAATAGTTTCTAATCTACTGTTAAACGACGGAAGTTCAAACATTGAATACGCAGAAACTACTATGTCATAAGTTAAAGGAGTAGCTGGTAAAAATTGTCTGTAAAACACTCCTTTAATTGGCATGTTTCCTGTACCCTTACCACCTTGTAATAACAATTGGGCCAAATCGTTCATTTCTCTAGAAGTATCCACATTAAAATATTCTAAAATATGTTTTTTCCAATAAATATTCGCAGCCCAAGTAACTGTGCCTACACCAGATCCGTAATCAAATACACTTTTTGGTTTGAAATCTGGATCTCTCCTCTCTATTTCACTGAATATTTTAACTAAAACTGAATATTCTGCAGCAGACCGTGCTAATAAATATAAAAGAGCATTGTTGGTATCATATTTAACTGGTTTCCAGTTGTACAGCTTTTCATTAATTTCTCTTTGAATTTTGTTCTCAATCATTTGCTTATAATTCATTTCTTCCTCGATAGTATTTATTTCAACATTCTTATGTTGTCCTATTACTTTTTCTTGAATATTTTTCACTTTTTCTTTTAGTTCAAATTTTTCCATTGGTGCCACTCTGCACTTTAAATGTCTGTTAAGCTTATCGCTAGGCTCTAGAAGACTCTTTACCGGATAATCAGCTAATACATTTATTACTGCTTTTACAAAAGTTTCCGGAATTGGAACTGTTCTAGGTAAAATAGTACCAGGATGTTTTCTAAATTTATAAACATTGTTTTCGATATCGTTTATCACATTCCTATTTGGTATGATAGTAGGTCTTACGCCAGTTGAAAATGTTTTTATAAGCATAAAAAATGGCAATTTATAATTATTATTCATTATGTACGTTTATCTTGCACATATTTTGGATTTTATTTATATTTTATCTTTGAAGAAAGTAATGTTTAGTTAGGTTAAGTCTTAAGTCTGTTGGTTAAGTGCGTCTTCTTTACCATCGATCGTAGAGTAATAAATACCATAAAACTACGATATTTGGAAGAATGTGAACACCACCGAAAAATTGACCATATCCCAAATCATTCACAAACCAAACTTTATAATAATCTTGCGGACTGTTTCAGTCAATATAATTATTAATTACCTATAAGACGTAAAAGACGTTCCACAAACAATCACTCTGTATATTAAAATACTAAAATTATTTGTATTCATATCTATGGTATTCATAACAAAATCGAGCAAGTTTAAAACAAATGAATAACGACCGTATCTGTCAAGACATATCAAAGCCTACCTTTTAGCCGCGAACCGAAGCCAGACTGGAGCCATTTTATTTTTTTTCATTTACGAATTTTTACATTGTGTTGGTGTGTTTAACAGTGATTAGTGATTACGCATATTTTTGATATGTTATTCAGGTAATTAATATTTTATTGATTCTATTTCACATTTTTAATGCGTAATGCGGTACTGTATTTATTATCAAAAACTAGAATTTTACATTGGTATACCTATAAGGGATTACTCATAAGTATTTAGAATTTGTCTCATCTAGGTATAATCGTCTATTATAAAAGTGTAAGTCATAGTTGGTTATTAGGTAGTTATTTGAATAACGTCGTTGTACGATATTTTTGGTATACCTACCTATGATTAGATCAACAAAAATATTTATATAAAATTGGACAAGTCTCATCGTGTTTTTGATAAGTACTTGCAAGTAGTAGCTTTGTGATATTTGTATTAACTCATACTTATATTCATCGTAAGAAATCGAGAAAACCTCTTCATTTTACTTTGCATTTTTATTGAAATCAGAGTTTCGGGACTCTGTACACTAAAGAATTCTACTATCGACGAATAGACACGTCTTTTGTCGACGATTTCTTAATAAAAACTCCAATATATTTCATAGTATTAAGTCAGAAATAAAATAATACTTGTCGACAGTATACAGATGGTATACAGAGTGAAACTTTCGACTGGAATCATAATTTCATTGTAATAATACTGTAGAAAGCGATCGGTAGAATTCTATAGTGTGCAGAGTCCCAGTTAGCGACAAGTCCATCCAGTGCTGCCATATAGCAGTCAGAAAACAAAAAATAACTTAAGGTTTGTTCCAACCGCAGTCAGAGACCGTCAGAAACGATCAGAGAATAACTAGTCATAGCAAAACAACGAGTTATTTCCGCGTAATTCCTATCACTGATTGCAATGGTCGACTATTCTCTGATCGTTTCTGACGGTTTCTGACTGCGGTTGGAAAAAACCTTTAGTTTGAAAGTACGTACCTACCTACTGACATTTTGTTTGGTTAATGTTAATGTTTTTTCATTAAAACAATATTAAATTATGACGCTTTCATTTTGTTATTTTTTTTACAGATCGCTTATTGTGCCGGTTCCTAAAACGCGGTTTGCCAAAAGGTAGGTGGTTGTTGTGACGAATAACAAAAATAGAATTTAAATGGAGATTTAAAACAGTTTTTAAAATTTTCTAGTAAATTTTTTTTATTTAATAATTATATTTTCTATTTCTGTTATTCAAAAAGTGTGCCTGAAATGTTTTTTGATATTCACAATTTTTCGTATAGGTACTTATGATATTTTCATAAAGAAATGAAATATTGGAAACAACCTGCAAGAGGATAATTTTTATGTGGATTTTGTTTGTTTCTTTTTTTTTCAGGTCGTGTTTTTCAGGTCGCATTATTTTGTGAGCAAATCGGTTAATATAGTATTTAGTAAAGAAGTAAAGACAATTTAATATTTTTGAATTTCAACATCAATACAAAACAAAAATAGAAAAATCTTATCTCAACTTTAGGTACCTATAGCTTGAAAAGAATTTTATAAAATTCATTTTATTTTAATCATCCATATATTATTTTGACTATTAGTAAGAAACTGAGTAAACGTATTTCAAATTAAAATTATTTTGTTTGAAAAAGCAAAACCATCTCACAGAAATTTTTAGGTAAATGGAATGCTGCAGACAGCTCAAAAGTAAAAATTTGGGCATAGAAATGGACAGGACCGGATTAAAGGTGTTTCCAATTTAAACAATTTTTTAGCTGTTAGGTACATTTACTTTTTTAACTGAAATTTTCATTGTGGTTACACATATTTTCAAATTTATGTTTGTGTGTGTGAAATAGAATATATTTGATCACATATTTTTCCTTTGAGTACAATAAGAACTTGAAGTTTTTGAAAATCTTTGTTTTTAACAAATCCTAACTTGTTTAGAAAGTTTAATATTCAACTAAAGACACTTTTTTTTGTGCTCTAACGTAGTGGACTTAGAGACTCTGTATCATAGGGAAATGTATGTGATGTGTGGTAGTAAGGTCTGCGGTAAATGTGGTGGCAACCGCCGGTCGGTATATGGAAATGGTTCGATAATTTCGGTTTAGGGCTCTTAAAAAGTGCTAAGTGCTGGATAATGGAAAGAATGGTGCAGTTCAAATGGTATTGTGATGGAATGTACGCCATGAAGTTCAAATGTAAGTGTTTACCTTTCTGTAATACTGTATGTTTGGTTGCCTATACAAAATCGTTCATAAATAGGAGTTATCTATTTTACACAACACGAGGCAGTATTGCGTGTTGCCTGCCTAGTAGGTATCATTGTTGTGCTGGTCATATGGAATGTAGGGTTTTCAAGTAAGACAGTTAGTAAATTATCTTTTTAGGAGGATTTATTCAATATACTCATTTCTTGGTTGCGCCTATAGTTTTATTTCACCTCATACGGTGGGCTCGGAAAGTTTCTAGAGCTGCTAAGGACTATAATATATGTGAACAAATAGTGAATATGAATAGTGCAATATTTAAGTTTCCATGAATTTTGGACTTTCATTGGATTCAAAAATCATCTAGAATAACAACATACGGACCAGCTAGGTATTAACCAAAGTAAGTAAAAATACATACGGACCATACGCCGAGTGATTTACTTGTCAGTTGTCAAGACCTGTCAAAGTAATTTGGTCGCAACTGTAAACATTTTCCCGCTAATTGTTGTAATTAAAATATACTTAAAAACGTTCAATAATGCAAATAAATGATGTACAGTCATTTATAAACCAACAAACTGGCACTGGTAAGTACATATTCCAACTTTACTTGTAAATATTAGAGCTTAGGTAAGACAAAAAGAAATTGGATTATTTATTTTTTAGCATTGTGGAAATCCTGCGATGCCCCAATAAAACGATTAAGATGTACCAAAGATAATTCGTATTCTCAATTACTTCCACAAAGAAGTCAAGATGAATTTTATAGAGACACACCAATCTTTACTTGTAAATTCTCTCCATATACAAATAATGAACATATATTAGCTTTAGCAAATGAAGACGGAAAACTAGCCATACATGACAGCACTACTGACTATCGGTAAATATATCGTATTTGACATTTTTGCAAATAATAATTGAGATTATTTTTAGGCATGGTATCCATGCCCACAATAATGCAATATTCGATCTGGCATGGATGTTTGATAACATGAAACTAGTAACAGCTTCAGGGGATCACACATCCAAAATGTATGACATAGGTGATGGTGAAATCAGACAAGAAAGAGTATTTTCTGGTCACTCAAGATCCGTTAAAACTGTAGCATTTAGAAAAGACGATTCAAGTGTTTTCGCAACTGGTGGAAGGGATGGAAATATCATTTTGTGGGACACGCGGACAAACACTAGTAGTTTTGTTGGTAAAGCAGATGGAATCATAAGTAATTCTCACATATCTAAAGTATTCACCCCAAGTAAGTCAAGAAAAAAATTTAACACTCCTACAAATGCACGAATAAAATCAGTCACTGGTCTTGTGTTTCAAGAAAATAACACACTTATATCTTGTGGGGGAGGAGATGGTCTCATAAAAATATGGGATTTAAGGAAACATTACAGTCAAAATAAAAAAGAAGCTCTTCCAAAACATATAATACCATATCCAGGAAACACTACAAAAAACGGTTACAGCAGTCTTCTTATTGATAACAATAATATGAGGTTATATGCAAACTGTTTAGACAACACTATATATTGTTATAACGTTGGTACATACAACAATGAACCCTTAATGCATTATACAGGTTATCAAAATAGTACGTTCTATGTAAAATCATCGCTTAGTAAAAATGGGGATTATCTTATTAGTGGAAGTAGTGATGATAATGCTTATATTTGGAACACCAAATTTTCAGAACCGATTGTTAAACTGTCTGGCCATACTGCAGAAGTTACATGTGTAGCCTGGTGCACAAAGAAAATGCTTGTTGTAACTTGTTCTGATGATATGACACATAAAATTTGGTCTGTTGGATTACCAGAACTTCCTGATGATTGGGAGGTAATAGGAAGAGGAATTGCTGAGGTATTGCCAGTCAAAAATAAGTTGAAGAGAAATATGAAAATGGATATCGAGTTTGCACCAAAAAAATTGTTTACTGAATGTAAAAAATGCAATAATGCAACTTCCACGACGTTTTGTGAAAATTGTAATAAAAATGTATCGAAACGAAAGAATCCCTTTGATACAGAAAGTGTATTGAAATTTCTTCAAACTGATTTTGGTCCTCGAAGATTGTTTGCTAACATGAACAATCCTACACAAATCGACAGGAATGATACTTTAGCTTCTTGTTTGGATAACAGTGAAGTCCCTATACATTTAGAAAGTTTTGAACCCCCTCTGAAAATTCCAAGATGCTCTGATACTGATGAGCAAGATATAAATTGTGCATTAACTACTGACTGTAGAGAATGGGATGTAGAACCCCCTATGAAATTTGCAAGATTAGAAATTACCCCAACCAAAAATAAAAGACCAGACATATCCTCACCGACAATAAACTTACCAAATTACGTAGTGGATGGCGTTGCTCCCCATTTAACTTATTCTCCTCCAAAGAAAAAATGCCAAGATTGGTTAACGAGAATTAGAATTGAAAAAATGCTACGCAAAGAGTACGAAAAGACTGAAACTGGTAATTTGTCTAAACCACCTAAGTTTGAAACAACATCTAAAAGAAAATACGTAACTCCCAGGAGCCCTATATTAAGGTACTTCAAAGTTACAAACAGTCCTCATAAGTGTGATAATAATTGCTTAAAACATCAAAATTGTGAAGACAACTTTACCAATGCCATGGGAACAAAGTGAATGTTGTATTGTTGAGAGGAGCTTTAAATATTCAGTGACAAAATGGATGGTTTTAGGAGCTAAGAATAATTTATGTTTGTGTTGTAAGTACAAGTTTTAAGTGTATATAAAGATTTTTAAAATTTTAAATTAATACATTCTCACTTGTTATAATTTTTTATTATTATTTAGTGGGTCCTATAAATATTTGAAATTTTTATAATAATAATTTAAAATGGATATAACACTTTACTTTCGGTTTAATTGAAATTGTGGGAAAGGAAAAACAATAGTAGTTCAAATGTACTGATTGATTATCATCCAAAAAGAGATTGAAAGGAACTGTTCAAGTTCAATTGAGATGGTATTGAAAGCAGAGATGTTCAAGGTGGTTGAATAAATCTCATTTTAAATATATACAATTTATTTTCAGCCCATCTGTGTTCATACAGACAAAATTATGAATACACAATTGAAATTAGAACAAGATATAATATTACCTATTTTACAATAAAATAATATAGTCTAGATGATATAACAATACGAAAATTAGATGGCAAATTACAAATAAAAACAATGTTTAATGCAAAAGTATTGCTGTATTTTTTTTATCACAATAATTTAATATCAAATTCCATTTGAATATTTTTTTGCGTAATAAAATAACAATAACTTATCCCATTTTTTCTTATATTTAACAGATGCTCTAAAATTTCTGCTTCAGTCTTATTTTTTAAATCAAATAAAAATATTAATTATATATAGAAAGTTTCTTTGAAACTCTTCCTATTAGGTGCGTACCTAAGACATGCTCATTAACTTGAACATTTTCAAGAACAATTACATTAATATAAGTAGATTAGTAGTATTGTTTAAACCCACTTGCAAATATTATCTATCAAAATGAAGAACTCTAAATATCAAAACAATTTATTTTTGACAAATAAGAGGTTATAAAATAGATTACTGTATTTGTGTGGGGCCTGCCAAAATGAATTCAAACTGTCTTTAAGATGGTTCATGGATTTGATTATTCTATATTTTCCATAAATAATTCGAGCAAAAATTTAATTTTGTGAACCTCAATTCTCACTTATATTTGTCCACCTGCCTATGTCTGTAAATTGATTTTTCTTTATAGCAACATGGAATAGACAACATTTAAGAGTTATATAAAAAAAACAATATAATATTATCCAAGTTTATATAATTATTTCAAATAGAATACGAAGAAAAATTGTCCTTACAATTATTTTATTACACAAAGTCCAATTTTGTTTTACGAGGGTCACTTGAAAATTATCTATGTACAAAAACAAACAAAAAATTTGATATAATTTTTATTGTGACTAGCTGGTATAATTTTAATCAGACTTAATAATCTAATTAATACATTTTAAGAAAGACCATGTCGAAAAATAAAATATGTCTTGATGTATTTTCAATCTGGTCTAACTATCTCTATACATTATTTTATAAACATGCTTCTCTTTGCCATAAGATTTCCATTGTTGCCTTTGAAATAGTGTATAATGTCAACTATTATTAATTTTTGTCTTAAATTTGGCAAGTAGTAGAAAAAAAATGATGGTGAAGACATTTAAGTCTTGGTAAATAATATATTTATTAATATCGGTTCATAAACAAAGAAGTTATGGCCGAATATACATAAAAAATATATACAGGGTGTTTTCAAATGACACTTACAACGTTTGCATGTAGATACCTCTCGTAAAATTGGACAAAATAATATAGGGATTGAGGGGTACTTTTCGAAATATAAAATAAAAATTTAAATGTTTTTATTTGATTACTTTAAAATGGATGAATAAATTTATTTGATATTTGGCAGGTTGTTTTTAAATGTAAAAAGGCATATTTTGATGAAAAAACATTTGTCAATTCTTGATTCAGTGGTGTACATTTGGAAAAATGTGTCACTTTTCTCTTCCCATTTTCTACGTCACTGGCATTTGTGGCTATTTTCAATTAATTGATTATTTGTATTCCTTAATGTTTTTCACGTAAAAAACACATATCCTTACATATCCAAAAATTTGTAGTTTTCAAGATATTTAATGTTTTCATGTAGTTTGCAACATCATTTTCAATAATAAAAGCACAAGTTTGTACAAATATTTTTAGAAGTCTTCTCACAATGTTTAAGATGCATTGCTGGTTCACAAATTAGTTTCTGATACATATTATAACCATCAGTAGTTTGAAGGTATTAAAAAAAATACAAAAAAATATTTTTTTCATATTATTATTAATAAATTAGGTTGCAGACTTCATGAATACATTCATGGATACATTATTCAGCCGAATACTCTGCACAACTTGCACATAACATCACAAGTTCACAAAGCAAAAGCTACAATGGCTCAGCTATACCCATTAATCTGTCGCAACAGCCGACTGTCAATGAGGAATAAACTTCTTCTCTACAGTCGGGTGGTGCGACCGACAATGACGTATGGCTACCCAGTGTTCTGTTCAACCACTAAAGCCTTATTCAAACGCATGCAAGTTGTGCAGAATAAATGCCTAAGAATGGCCGCTGGTGTAGGTCTAATCGACAACAGACTTCCAAACAACATATGGCTTCACAGAAAGACAGCTATGCCAACGATTACTGATTATGTAACCTCTCTGGCAGAAAGGTACTACAAGTACTGTCTCCCAGAGAGCTTATATAATCAAATAGCAAACTCTCGCGCAAGTCGCATAAATGGTTATAGCCTCTTGCACGCCAGCCTTCAAATGGAACTTAGACCAAGATAAAAACAAATTAAATAATACCTCTGCTTTTGTACATATGTACATAAATCACTTACTACAACTGGGAGTGAATGGGAGAGAGTGTATGGATGTAAATAGGAATGAGAGACGAATGCATAAGTGTACATAGATTTTATTTCCTACTCTTAAGTTAATTAGTTTTTTGCGTAAAGCCATCAATATGTGACCCTGTTTTTTTGCTGACTTTTCAGGGATATTACTACACAAATTCCTGGGGAATGTTTAATGAATTAGGTGCGAATGGGATCTATTATAAATTATTATCTTTGAAAGCTAACGGATGATGCTGCTGGGCAAGGAGCCGTGGAAAAGAGGGAGATGACAAATGCCAGTATTAAAAAACGGAGCCAAAACATCGGCAATCAGCGAGAGAACTCGCGGTTTCTATGACATTTATAGATTCTGAATGTTTTTTTATATAAGTGCATAATAATACATTATAACTTATGATTAATAAAGATATCTAGTCATTAATAAATTAGGTTGCAGACTTCATGAAAACATTAAATATCTTGGAAACTACACATTTTTTGTAAAGGTTATGTATTTTTTACGTGAAAAACATTGAGGAATACAAAATTAATTGAAAATAGCTACAAATGCCAGTGGCGTAAAAAATGGGAGGAGAAAAGTGACATATTTTTCCAAATGAACACCACTGGATCAAGAATTGACAAATGTTTTTTTTTTATCAAAATAGGTCTTTTTATATTTAAAAACAACCTGCCAAATGTCAAATCAATTTATTCAGCCATTTTAAAGTTATCAAATAAAAACATTTAAATTTTTATAACTTTAACACCTTGTATTTCGAAAAGTAAATGAGCTGGACCCCCAATCCTTATATCATTTTGTCCAATTTTACGAGAGAGTCAATTGAAAACACCTTGTATATACAATTCAAATTGAAGAGTTCTATACAAGGGAATTCCTGCCAACATTAATGAACAAAAAAATACTGAAAAAGGTTAGTTGCATAGGAAATTGGTTTTTCCAATCTGTTTTTAGTGTTTCTTATATGTATTGAGTCCCCTCCTTTATGAGCCATGTTGTACCCGAAAAGTTTGCAGGTCTATTTAGTTTGGGGTATTTTACTTTTTACAGTTGACAAACAACTAATGACAGCTGTCACTACATGTTTGTTTGTGTTTCGTCAACTGTAAAATGCGAAATACCCCAAACTTAAAATACCGCCAAACTTTTCGGGTGGTAAAGGGTCTCAAAATATACAAGAAAAACTAAAAATAGATTGGAAAAACCACTTCCTTATGCGACCAACTTTTCCAGTATTTTTTCGTTCGTTATGTTGGCAGTAATTCCCTTGTATAGAACTCGTCCATTGGGAATTGAGAACCTTCTTCCAGTGATGCCAACTTGGGGGTTTTCCCCCTGAATTTAGGTGGAACAAATTTATACGGTGGGTTTTTTGGGAGGTGAAATTTTTTGGGGATATTTCTAGGGATAAAATTTGTGCTGCGTATTTTTTCCACATAACAACTTTTGAAATTGTTTTAATGAAATGTATTAGCTGTTTAAAGAAATGTATTAGCTGTTTAAAGAAAATTACTGCAACAGCTACTAAATGGTGCTGCTGCACATGTCTTGATCAGAGACGTACCAGCTGACAGCTGAATATAATAGGCATGATGACAGTCACTAAGAATCACCAAAATATTGATTTGATATAATTATTTAAGATACAGAGATTCTATAGAAATCACTCATTTTTCATTTTCATATGTGATTACATTTATTTTAGTAAAAATATAAGCACAAAATTTAACCATCCGCCATCTTATCTCAAACACCAATCAGAAGAGAGTGACGTCATATTTTCGCAAATATCTATGATCCGACCCGAACCAAAACCGAACATCTGTTTTGTCGTCTTTATATTATCTATGGTTTTGTATTTCCTTTGTTGCTGTTGGCTTTGCTTGGTTCATGTGATATTTTCTTGTTATAAACTAATAAGTATCTGTTTTTTATTACCACAAAAAACCGTTTATGAAATTATGTTTATATATCAAAATAAACTTTTAACCTGCAAGCTGTCAAGTGTTTGAAGTTTGACTTTGACGATTTTACTATATGACACAGATCATAGATAACCTATCGACAGTTGAGACTGTTACGAATTGATGATGTCATGGACAGACGCCATTACTATTCTAGCGATTTGGCGCATAATTTAAAATGTGTTTTTTAAAGTTGAATTTTTCCTTCAAAAACATTTTTTCTTACAGAACTAACATTTATTGTAGATAAAGTATATGCGCGAAAACATCGTGGAGCAGTTTTTCAAAATCAGTCATCATGCCTATTGTTGTTGTTTGTGACGTAAATATTAAAATATTAAAATTGTTCTCTGAATTAAATAAATATTATAAATACTTTTTCTATCATCATAGTGTTGATTTATTTAATATATTTAAATAAATAATTCAAGATATTTTTTATATTGATTTTAAGAGATAAATATTTGGAGAGTTTTGGTTTAAATTTAGTGGGTTTTAAAATTGCTTTAGGGGGAAAGTTTTTGAATAGTTGTCGACACTGCTTCCTTCATTTTTTTTTCAGGTTAATAATCGTAATTAATTTCCGTACCTATCTAATTTCGTAGTGACCCTTCGTTTAGCAATATTTTTGCATAAATTAAATAAAACGATAAAAAAATAAATATACACCTAACCTTATTTCACTTGAGTTTTTAAATGTTGCAAGAATTCGTGATAAGAAAGTGCAGTTTCCACTCGATCTTCAATCAACCTTTCAAAAAACACACCTCTATTAACACTATTGTCTCTAAGCACTTGTATCGGCGGCGAAAACGGTTTTTCCTCGTTCAAATATTGGATAAACTGATGTAGTCTTTGATTCCTAACATTATCTATAACCGGCAAATTGTACATATCCTCCGGAATGGCGTTGTAGTGCTGCACACCCAACGCTTCGTTCAAAAATTCCACCGAAACGTTAGGACAAACAAAAATAATCATACTCTCACCCATATCCAACAAAAACGCTCCCTTATTCTCCAGAGACCTAGCAGTAAGTTGCAACCTAGGAGGCATCGACACAGGCTCTTCTTCAGAGTTCATAATAACTTCCTGCTGCTCCAAATTATGTATAGGAAACAAATCAGGATAAATATCCTTGATAAGCATATGTAAAGGTTTCGTTTTCATATCGATCATCTTCATTACTCTGTCATCTAATCTCGTAGAAGTATTCGTTCTAAATGCAATGTATTTAAGAAGAGCTGATATATAAAGAGGCAGCAATCTCAAACAATTCGGCACTAATAGACCAGAAACTGGACTACCTTGATTAAGGCTCATTTTATAACTCGATAGTATATCTATTGCTACGTTTATAAAAGCCTCTCTGGCGTCTAATAGACTCGATTGCATTGACCGATCCACGGCCATTTTCGATAACAATCCTATAATACATTGTTGGTCTGCTGAATGGATAATGTCTTGCAGAGTAGAAGCTACCGGTAAACACATAGTATGCACTCTTATTCTTCGTTCTCCTTTACTAGAAGTATACAATAACGCCGCTTGGAAGCAAACAGTTTGCACGTCCGCTAAGCTTTCATCTATAGCCATTTGCATACCGAATCCCGCGTCAGGGTTTATGTTGGGTAAAGAAAGTAAATCCGTAGATCGAACGAAGAAGTTACCGTGGAAAGTGTGAATTGATAGACCCCGAGTACACCTTATTCGCATCACTGCTTCGAATCCGATTTTCCTAGTGATGTAACGTCTGAAAGTTTGTGTGAAACTGTCACATATGATCGGCCTGGAAGGTTTGAGCAACGGGAAGTGATGTAAGCATCCACCGCTGAATCTGCTTATTCCAGAAATTGTAGCGATATCGACGTATTGGGAATTTACTATAAACATATCTATAGCGATTTGCTGACCGCTGCACTCTAAAGCGAGACGTTTATAGAAATCGTTGGCTGGATTGAGATGAGCTACTTCTGCTGAAGCTCTCTTAGCCGGGTCTTCTCTTGGTGATAAAGCACCAGGTCCTACGTTTGGCAAAGAGGCTTGGAAAACTGTTACTCTACCACCTGTTGGACTCATCATTTTGAAAGCTACTTGTAGGGCGGCGCCGAGAGCGGAGTTCGTGTCGAATGTGTTTGCAAATTTCGTTGGTAAAAGTCTAAGTAGATCTGCTATCAAGTCCATTCTGTCTTTCAAGTTTACTAGCAAATTATCCGGGGTGGGTAGGAATACGTCATCTATGTCCAGAACGGTCATCTCGTGGGGTTGAGTTATACCTAAAACAATTCATTTTTTTTAAATATATCGTCGTGGTAACCGCAAGAGGTCGTATGTAAAAAAAAATCGATTTCTGGCTTTTTGGATCTGAGTAACCGAAATCTCTAACTTCATGCATCGCAATAAGTTTTATGTCAATCAACCAACCAGGTACCGACAACGCATCTTGTTGCAATATGACGAAATTCGAACTAACGCAATTTGGTTACAGTAATATGTCGTATATCAGACTTGTTGTTACATGAAGTATACGCAGTTTCTTTGGAAATTAAACCACAATATTTTTAATTTCTTTATTTCAACGTTTCGGTAGCGTTCCAGCTACCGTTGTCAAGAAAAAATAAGTAGAAATTAATTTTTATCCCTAACTGACAAACTGGTTACAACAATAAGCCGTATATCATGAATGTGCTGATACTGTTTTTTGTTTCTCCTGAAAACTTTCCAAAATATGACATACGACCTCTTGCGGTTACCACGACGATATGCATCTAATACAGCTTTTCTATCACGTGACCCAATTATACAACACATAAATACGATCGATTGTCTTCTTCACAAGACCAACAACAAGACATACGTTATAGTTTCTTTAAACTTGCTGTAATAATCGTAAAAAGAGATAACGATATTATAGACGTTACGTGAATAACTCGTACTAAAAGTTGAATTTGACATTACTGCATTTGAGGTTATGCGAGATTATTTTGCTGTCTTGTTTTTATCGAATTTTTAGATTAAAAGATTGTTCAATGTTAAAATCAGTTCTGGTAAGGAATAAATCAACGTTTTATTCCATTTGCAATTGGTAAGTACGAATATAATTCATGATCAACTTGTTTATTTCTGGCATTTGGTTATACCTAAACTACCGTGAGACGGGTATATTACAATGCTAATTTTACTACTTATTGATGGTAAATAGTATTCATAGCACTCCAAAATTTGTAAATCTCTGTAGAATTAGGTACTTGTAATAGTATATTAACCAACAGTTATTTTCAGAAGATGCCTGGAATCTTCTATTTACAATTTATGGTAGCCCATCCAAAAAACATTGTTTCAATATAATTTTATAAGTTTTAGTCAGTAGACTAAATATTACGTCAATTTTATGACCTACTAATTGTAAATACTTATATCACTAATAAGCCAGCATGGTTGATATTAATTTTGGATTTTGTAACTTATTCACCCAGTATATCGTTAGTTTTAATAGATTTTAACCAAATATCTACAATTAGAAAATAAGAAATTTGTTTAGTCGCCAATTCGTAAAAGGCCGACCTTTGGAATATTAGTCATAACGATTATTTCTATTGAGTTGACACTGTTGACAGAAGACAGAAGTTTTAATTCATATGAAAATATGAATATTGTTGCTGAAATAACAGTCACGTGATGGTAAAGCTTCATTGTTTTTAATGTAATCAAGTGTATATGCAGCAACATTCAACAGTTATCAATTAGTAAAACTGCTATAGTTTATGCAAATTAGGAGAAAATAGTAAGCATGTACACAAGCCCAAGATTCTGGTTATTTACATTTACAATAACCCTACTTTTTCATGTCTATTTAAACATTGGAACAATTTTGAAGATGTATAGTAGAATTGAAGAGGCTGAGACTTTTTTTTCTTTTATTAATGATGCTAACACACAACATAACCCTAATTAAACCGTTTTTTTTTTATGAAAAAAGTGAGGTAAACTTCAGGATCTGCGTTCTAGTTGCTCACTAGATGAAAAATCGGTACATATAATTTAAGATTCGTAATTGTTAAATGAGTAGTTCAACTTATAATTGATAAATGTTAATTGTTACACAAAACTCTGTAACTTACCTTCAGGCAAGGAGTAAAAATGTAGAGCAGAATCAAAAGCAATAAATCCAATTTGCGTTCTGGCATCTCCAGGTAAATTCTTCAATTCGTCTAACAAAATATTACTAACAATGTTCAAATAACCACTTTCAACAGCCAACTTAGACACGTCTAACAAATACAGATACACTGCGGGTTGCGGTGGTCTCAACATATACTCAGCAGGAGCAATGTACTCCAAAGTACTAGCTCTAATTTCCGGTCTTCTGGTAGGATCCCCGTACGTTTTAGTTATCGGATCGTACTGGAACTCTTCCGGCAATTCATTGATCCTATAGCACAAATTACATTTCCAACGTTTGTTGTCGACGAATATTACAAAAGGGTTTATATAAGTACGACAAGATCTGCACCTCACTATAACATTGCACTGGATAACTGGTAAGTGATTAAGATCTCGGAATGGATGGATTAATACTCCTAAAGGTAGTCTTGATTTTTGTAACAACGAATTATTTTCCGGTATCTTGGTCATCGTACAACGAAAGACATCCGGACTGCAGTTGGCTTGATCTAACAACTCCTGACCGAGATGAATTTGAGGAGGCTCGATTTTCGTTGTTGGTAATATGTTTGGCATTTGAAGTAGATCGAAATGTTCCATTCCCCAATGTTTATTAAAACCTGTATTCAACACTCCTTGATAAGGTGTTTGTTGGTTATTCTGATTTTGGTAGGCGTTTTGTTGTTGTTGTTGTTGTTGGGGGATTATTGGCTTTTGTGCTTGCTGTTGGTATTGATACTGACCAGATGCTGGTTGCTGATAATTATTCACAGGCATTGTGGGGTACCTGTTGGAATGCAAGTTAGCTTTTTGAGTGACATTCGGAGTTTGATGGGGACCATTAGAAGAAGTTTGTGGATGATTAAGAGGCTGTATACCAACAGGTGGTACTTGTGGGGTTGAAGTTGCATTCATAGCACTATTATTGATGCTTTTAAATCTTTGGTTATCTTGTTGCTGAAGAGGAGTTGCCTGATAAGTTCTATGTTGATTTGTTTGGATAGGCATTCCTGACTGACTTGGATGGGGTGCAATATGATGAAAAGAAGATCCTGACTGAGACATAACGGGCTGAAAAGGTGGTACATGGGCTCCTGTAAAGTTCTTGTAAGGGCCAACTGGATTTTTTGGTAGACCCTGTGAAGGTCCTTGAAGCGTCCTATTTGGAGTAACTTGAATATTCTGATTTATTTGCGTTCGATTCGGGCTAATCTGATAATTTTGTTGAGGTGGAACTGGACTTATTCTAGGTTCACTTGTCTTATTTGGAACGCCTATCGTGTTCTGTATTGGATTTGGTTGTGTTCTAACCATAGGTGACCACTGATTCGGTTGTATAGGTATATTTTGGTTCACATTAAGTGGATCAGATTTTTGGATACTTTCCATAGGTTGAGCATTGAATGGTCCTGGCTGCGATTGAAAAAGTATCGAACTGGTATTCTTTAAAGTCGGCTGCGTAGAAGTAGTTACCACATTATTTGTATTTACATTATCTTTCAAAGAAATATTCAACATCGGAGATGGATTTTGTCCAATATTAGATGCTCCTTGATTAATATGTAGAGCTCCAACTTGTTGAGTTACATTTCCTATTAGTGATCGAGATGGAGGAAGTTGAGATTGAGGTATAGGCCTAGTGGGAGGCAATTGAGAGGATGGAATTTGACCTGACCGCATTCCCGGTGATGAACTTCTTGACGATTGTGAAGAATGAACTCCATTAAATTGCTGATACTGTTTATCATCATGTATAGCATTATGTTTAAGAATGTCTGTATTTGTTGATATTCCATTCAAGGTTTTGTCAGCCATCATGACATTGAAACTGGAAATAATAAATTTAGCATAATAAAACTAATTATAGGAAATGTAGCAGAACTGATATTGCTTATACTGTGTGTATAGATTTAATCAACAACTTTTTGAATGTTAACTACCAAACATCAAATCTAGATAACTTCTGTCTCTCTATCTATTGTTACATAATGGTTTATTTGAAAAATCATCAGATATTAGATAAGACAAGCAAGCATCTCTTCAAGATAAATAAAAGAATTCTAGATATATAAACGTAATTGGGAGTATCTCAAAACAATACTGCAATTGCAATCATGATCAACTTCAATTTGGTTTGAATATTTTTAATAATAATTTTGCATGAGTAAAGATACAAATATTTGTACTTGTACACTTTGCAAATGATATTACAAGACTTGACATATATCACATATTGTTTATTAATGACTGAACTGAATTGTTTTTATGAACAAAGCAATTTTAATAAGGTGAAAGTACTGATTAATTAACAGATACTTTCTTTATAGTGTTTGTAATGTGGAAACATGGAATCCTCTTTATTTTGACCTTAAAACTTATTATGACCTATTTTATCATATCATTATACTACTTCACAATGATGTAAAATCCAAAACTTTTTGTCAATTATTGGTAGATCAATATAAATCTGCTTACACGCCTTTTCTTAAATAGTATTTTTAAATGAATGATAATTATAACTACTTGACTTTGAACCTGAAGAATGAGTTGCTTTTCTGTTAATCAACTTTTATTAGAACTTCTTCCAGCATTACGGAGATAACTTACTTTCTTTTGCTTAACAATTATAAGACAACTTACTTTTAAATAAATAGTTTCTTATTAAATATATCAATAATTAGCTAGTGCACTACACATTTTTTATAGAAAAATCTTTTTGGACAGAAATAATCATTTTCACAAACGTCAATGTCAATCTTACGTGGCTGGCACGCACAAGTTAGCCAACATACTAATACACTTTTACGTCACGAATACATAGCAGATCTGCTAGTTAAATTAGTAGACGTTATATTGACGTACAAGTGACACGCGACATTCACTAATTCTAACCTTGAAATATTTGATTTGACGTTTAGTAGTTTTTGAGGCTAGGTCACGTCTCACAGTTTTTGGTTAAAATATTTTAAAATGCCTAAAAAGAAAACGGGACAAAGAAAAAAGGCTGAGAAGCAAAAATTAAGACAAAAAGAAATACGAACTGCAAAAGAGAATATTCAGCTAGCTGAACATCCTTGTAATATTTTAATGGAATGCGAAAAATGTCATCGGTAAGTTATTTGTAAAATAAATGTAAGTATATTGTTATAATTTTTTATATTATTTTAGCAAGCAAAAAAGTCGTGCTTTCTGCTATTTTTGTCAAAATGTACAAAGACTTCCAGTTTGCGCACAATGTGGTAAAATGAAATGCATGTTGAAAACTGGAGATTGTGTAATAAGACATCCAGGAGTATACACAACTGGAATGGGCATGGTTGTAAGTAATCTGCATTTCAATCATATTTCACGCATTTATTAAAATAACTAAATATTTTTAGGGTGCCATTTGTGATTTCTGTGAAGCCTGGGTATGTCACGGTAGGAAGTGCCTTCAAAGTCATGCTTGTACTTGCCCCTTACAAGAATCAATTTGCATAGAATGTGAACGTGGTGTCTGGGATCATGGAGGAAGAATATTCAGATGCTCTTTTTGTACTAATTTTCTATGTGAAGATGATCAATTTGAACATCAAGCATCTTGTCAAGTGTTGGAATCTGAAAATTATAAGTGTATGTTATATCGAACCAATTTTTTACAAAAATATTTATGATTAATATTTTTTAGGTCAATCTTGTAATAAATTAGGACAATATTCATGTCTTAGATGCAAGACTTGTTATTGTGAAGATCATGTTCGTAGAAAAGGATTTAAGTATGAGAAAAACAAAGCTATCCCATGCCCCAAATGTGGATTTGAAACATCTCAAACTAAAGATCTTAGCATGTCTAGTAAGTTTTTATTTTCTGCTTATTTAGAACCTCTTTTCCTTCATTGAAACAATTCTTTTTTTTTTTTTTTAGCTCGTAGTCACAAGTTTGGTAGACAAGGTCAAGCAACTTATGATGATGACGATGATTATAATGAAGCAGCTGGAGGTGATTACGATGACTACGAATACGATGATGATGATGACGACGACGACGATGATGAGACTGAAGAGTCTTCCGAAGAAGAAAGTGATGAAAACAATGATAATAAAAATGACAAGTAAATTATTCGTACAATTGTGTTCAGCCACTGTATCTAGTACTGAGAAAATGTACTGTCAGTTCAGCTACAAAATGAACGAATCTATGTAGAAGTAAAATTGGAAGTATATAACTGAACGTTTATTTTTCAACCCTAGTTCCTGTGGCCAAACAATATTCTAGTGTTGTTGAGGTGATTCCAAAGTTTTGAAGTTGCTTTTAAACTTGATACATTTGAACTACTGCGATTCCAAAGTTTTGCTTCACTTTTTAAGGTGCTATTAAACTTGATACATTTGAACTACTGTGTTTCCTATACCTTAGATATTCTAAATTGTGGCTCTGGTATTCTAAGTTTGGGGAGGGTCTCTGTCTTGCCCTAAGATCTGAAATATCATTCCCTTATTTCTACTAACCTTTCTCTAGGAAAACCATGACTTTATATGTTCAATAAAGGAGTAGGGAAAGTAAAGCAACTGTTTATTCTTATTTGAATTAACTTTTTATTAAAACTAGTAATGCAATAAAAAAAAGTACTTAAAAAAATATTACAGGCACTCAATATAAATAAAAATTAGACAATAGATAAGTAATGAATACAAATGTCATTATTAGGTCAGATATAGTGAAAGATACAACGAACGTGATGTTAAGGTTTATTTTGTCAGATATGCTACAAATAAATAAAATAGAGAAGCATATTTTCTTGACATTTCTCAGTGAACGATATTTAAAGTATCCTGACATTGTTTTCCATAGCGTAATAATAAAACTAGAAACTACTTTCAACATTTCTGAGAGAGATTGCTTATCCAAATGTCTAAAAAAATAATATTAAAACACAAAGATCAAGTAATAATAAATGTATAAGTTGAACAAATGTCATGAAAGACTAAAATGTTATATCTATCACATAGTTAGAGAAAAATAAATAGGGTACACAGAATTAGAGTAGATTACATCAATGTTTTAATATCTGTTCTACTTGAAATGAAGGTATGCGCGTAAATACAGTGTTGGATGTAGATTTATTCGGGAACATCTACGTTTCTACCCAGTTTGACGTCGTCGAATAGTTGATTCCACATGTTCAGCCTTTCTTTCCAATAGTCAGGACCTTTATTGTTTGGATCCGCCTGGGAAACTTCAATTTCCTTCTTTTCTTGAATATGATCACCTGCTTTTTCTAAAAAATATAATATACTCATTCAAATTCTGTACAATTTTAAAATAAGTTACCGTTAATAGTGGCTTTGCAAGATTTTCTGGAGTCTTCGATATCTTTAAGTCCGTTCCTGATATAATCTTGGAAAAATTTACTAGAATTCGACAAAAACGGCTCGATATCGGCTTCGGGGTGCTGCTGCATAAAATCGTATAATAAATTCAATCCCTCTTTGGTTTCATCTTTGCTACCGATTTTTTGAAAAATGTCCGTTAGCATTTTGTGATTAGCCCTTGAAAGTGATCTTCGTTGAGTCTCTTGTTTCACAGGTATATGCTGGATTTCGGATATTTTCAAACTCTTAAGTATCCTTAAAATATACGATTCCACCTCTGATTCACTGGTATTCGGTATCTTTCCCAAATGTAACATGATTGTACCACCTTTCATCTTCGCTATGGAATGAAGAATGGTTTTTACAGTCCTTAACGGCGTATCTACTTCTTTAGTTTTCCACCACATCGACGGGAATTTCTTTAGAAAATTATGTACTTCCAACAATACAGAATCGTAATCTATATCATCTACCCATTGTGGCATCAACTTTATCACCCTCCACAGACATTTCATCACCAAGTCGACTTGTCTAGGTGAACTACCGTTGCTTATACAATCGTTTATCAATTTCACCAAAGCACTGAAAATAATAAAGATTTAAACATATTATTTATTTAAAAAAATTGAATATATCTTACCATATGGTATTTGTGTGATCAGATCTTTCAATAACCTTGACGCAGTGTAAATTGATGACCCTCACATATGCTTCGCCGTTCAAGACCTTGTTTAGTCTCTCCTCTACCAATAGGGTTATCATTTGGTTCATCAGTTCTTTGATGACAGGTACCGAAACCTTACTACCTAACGTTTTGTTATTGTAGAACTGTAACAATGAATTTTTTTAAATACAAACAGTAGATTGGCAATAAAAAAGAAATATCAGATTAGTTAGCAATACAGAGTGACTGATTTTAAACAGAAATGCCCAGCTCAGTTATTGGAACATGCAATAGTAGTTCAAATGCAACAAGTTTTGCAGAAGTGAAGAAAAACCATGGAGAATGGCAGTTTCATTCAATTTCAGTCAAATGCTGGAAAAATTACTTCCTTTTTTTAGATATTTTTTTTATGTTTAAAGAAAATAAGATATACAGGGTGTCCCAAATAAAAGTGACTGACTTTAAAGATAAATGCCCAGCTTATTAATTGCTCCAAAGAGATGGGGTTTTCACTAGTTTATCAAAGAGATTTTTTTAGGGTTGGCTGGCATTTTATCTCATAAACACAGGGTGTTTTACTAACGTTGTTCAAATTCAAAGGGGAAAATATGTGTTATTTTAAATGGAACTCCCTATAATTTTTGATCTCATTCGAAAAAGCAATCATTCTCTTTTCCAAAAATGTATAGATTTCTATATTTTTTTATTAACAACAAATATATTCAAGGTTTCATGTAGTAGTACATTTTTAATTATTAGTTTTATATGAACTTATTAGTTGATTTTATAGGTTGTTAATGAAAAAAAAAAAATAGAAATCTATACATTTTTGGAAAGGAGAATGATTGCTTTTTCGAATAATCAAGAATTATAGGGTGTTCCAGTTAAAATAACACATATTTTCCCCTTTGAATTTGACCAACGTTAGTAAAACACCCTGTGCTGATGAGATGAAATGCCAGCCAAGCCTAAAAAAATCTCTTTGATATACTAGTGAAGCTGGTGAAAACCCCATCTCTTTGGAGCAATTAATAAGCTGGGCATTTATGTTTAAAATCAGTCACTCTTATTTGGGACGCCCTGTATATCATATTTTCTATAAATATTGAAAGAAATATCTAAAAAAAGCAAGTAATTCTTCCAGTATTTGACTGAAGTTGAATGGAACTGCCATTTTTCATAGTTTTTCTTCACTTCTGTGAAACTTGTTGCATTTGAACCACTATTGTATGTTCCAATGACTAAGCTGGGCATTTATGTTTAAAATCAGTCACTCTTATTTGGGACGCCCTGTATATCATATTTTCTATAAATATTGCAAGAAATATCTAAAAAAAGCAAGTAATTCTTCTAGTATTTGATTAAAGTTGAATGGAACTGCCATTCTCCAGGGCTTTCCTTCACTTCAATCACCTGTTGTTGTGAAACTTGTTGCATTTGAACTACTATTGCATGTTCCAATGACTAAATCAATAATTTCTCTATCTTTTATTCCACTAACTCAATTCTTTGATGGTTATACGAAAAATACCTTAATTCTTCTACTCTTTAACCAAAACTTCAAATTGTTGATTGGATCCTTCTCCATGTTATCACCTCTATCACCTTTTGAGTGTGTTTTAAAACTTGTATATTTGAACTACTCTTACGTTTCCCAATGTCTAAATCAATAATTTCTGTCAGAAAATGAACCTACAGCGTCTAATGTACTTTTGACTTGTATATTTGAACTACTCTTACGTTTCCCACTGTCTAAATCATTAATTTCTTTTTATTTTATATTTCTAACTAAATCCAAACTAAAAAAAATCAACTTACAGCATCTAATGTAGTCAATAAATTCCTGTACATTTTTATAGCAACTGTATCTGTGGTTAGATCAGCAATTTGCAATTGTTTAAACTGAAAAATGATGGCATTCATAAAATCATCTTCGTAATCGATCATAGCATTGCCTCTTGGTTGAGGAAGTATCTCGTGTAATTGGGTCATGGCCTGAAAATGAGAAATTATAATAATTCATTTTAAAATTAGGTTTGTTCTTACCCCTAAAGCTGCCATAGGATTTTGCGATGCCACTTGTTTTATCAACCTTTCAAGAGCAGAATCATATTTTTTTGGAGGGCTTGGGCTTGGTGAATTCCCAAAGCTAAGTCTGGTGACGGCTTCTCCAAAACCTACAGGTTGCGTTGATGTTATTCCAGCTTGGACTCTAGCTCTTGCTTCTTCGATTGTAGGAATTCGAATTTCTTCGTTCAAGAAATCTAGGTTATAAGACTTAAGAGTTGGCTTGATAGGTTTCGGAGGTTTCATTTTTTCTAATTCCCTCATAAATTCAGGATCTAACTGGAACGGACCTTGTATTACTTCCTTTGGTGGTTCTTTTACAATCATTTGAGGTAAACTGAAATAAAAAACAATTTTAACTAAACTAGAATAATCCCAAGTATATAAAACTTACTTAACAGGCGGTAACATGTCTTCTTCTACATCTTCTGTATCGCTTTCATTCTGTACATCGGATACGGTATGTGTAGCATCCAAAGAATTTCTATTAGGAGGTGTGTTTTCTTTTTGAGGAGATATCATTGTGGTAACCACGGTTGTGTTTACTTCAACTTTAGGTAGGGCCATTGTTTTCCTACTCGATCTTTTAATTCTCTCTTCCAACAAAGACATGTCTTTATCAGATATCTGTAAAAAGTAAAAGGGAATTTAGATAAATACAGATTATAACAATAACAAGTTACTTACATTACCGACCAACTTATAAACTTTTTCTCCTACGATGTTATAAACTTGTAACACACAATTAAGTGCAGCGTTTCTTACAGAATTATCCCTGTCCGAAATTTGTTTGGCCACTTCTTTCATGCAAGCTGCTGGGGTGGGCATGCATATGACCAGCCCTAAAAATTATAAATAGCTAACTTGTTTGTTAGGCCAACCATTTGTGTGGATACACTGAATAAATATGCCGGAAAAAAGGAGTATATGTGTATAAGAAGATTTTATGGAGAGCTGGAACCGTTATGGAAATTAGAGTTGTGAAACTTACCGAAATCTTCGATAATACCGCCCATAACTTCCAAACACTCCGCCCTTTGTCTCGCATTTTTAGACTTTATACCTTCCATTACATACGTTGACAATTTATTAACCGGGAACAACCTATTGAGTTGGTTTAATAAAGCTTTGACGCCGTTACGAACAGAATCTTTCGGATCTCCAATCTACAAGCAATATTTTATTTAAATGCTGATGTTTAATGTTTGGCAAGTTTATCTGAACCTACAAAGCATCGGAAACTGACAATACCAACGCCACTGGATAAATCTACGAAGTGAGAGGGAAGAACACACGCATGCGCTTGCCAATAAGATGTCAGCTGTCGATAAAAATAACTAATTGTGTAATTCGGAGAGCGTGGTTATTATGGTTTTAGCACAACGTTGCCAGAGCTTGAAGAAGTTCATAAGAAATTTGGAAAAGTGTTCATATTTTAATATTGATAATTTGAAAAAGTAGTTTGTGACTGGGAGGATTCACGTAATAATAACAGGTTTACTAAATTATATATTGCACCATGTGCAGATAAAGGAGTACAAAACATAATACAATGCACACTCGGGTCAACTGTCTCTTGTCTAACAGATGACACCTGACAGCGGAATCAGTTATCAGTTAGGCAAGTTTTAGTGACTACCAATAAAGTTTTTAGCGATATGTCAACAGTTAATAGACAGAATCCAAGTAATCAAGCACATTAAAGAATTAATTGTTAATATTGTTGATAATAAAAAGTCTATTTTCTTATTATTATCAATACATTACTTAGTACTTTACGTTTCCATAGTTAAACGCGGCAATATCGAATATTTTCGACTGCATTCCTTTTAGAGGTTTAGATAAACTTGCCAAACTATACATCTTACCTTGTTGATGAGATATGGAATAAAGGCAGAGGCTTCATTTTCCAACATTCGATATTTCGCATCGATGAGCATGTTGAAAACGAAATGTAGATACTCTAGACCCTTTAGTAAGACTGAAGGATTGGTATCGAAGAATCTTAGGGTTAACCATTTTAAAATGAGATCCAAATTCGACATCAAAGCTTGACTATTGTCGGCCAAATCGTCGGAAAGAGATTCGAGTGCTCTAATGTGGTATCTAATGAAAAAATTTTAAAATGTAAATTAACAATTTACTGTAATTTTTTAAACTTACCTAAAATCGGAATGAAACATGTTGGACATTAGAGTTTTATTGATATTTGCAGCTGACATTTGGTCCTTTAAGAGATCTACGAACTCTTCTCTGGGTTGCGTAAAGTTCCATTTGAGAACCTTCAATTTTTGTTCATCGATGGTTCTTTGGTGTTTCAAGTTATTAACAACCAACAAAGGTGACGTGTCGATATCATCATCTTTCTTTCTAGCTGGAACTGCGGCAGCAGTTTTATTTGAAGCAGCAGACTAAAAAAAAATCAATCAATTATTAAATAAAACAATTTAATTTGTTAAAATCAATATAATATTTAAAGTTAAAGTTGTGATGCGTTTCACTAACACAGTAGCTTTATCAAACGAATGGAGGTGTAATGAAACATTTTCAATTTATACAGTGCCTTGATACTAAATTTTACGGATATTAACAATAAAATTATGATCTATTTACATGGAAATGAAATGAAAAAGGAAAAAAATGTGACTAAATATGGGATTAACTAAAATATTTAACAAGTTTATCTGGAAACAATCCTACAGGAACATTTCTAGGTAAAAATGTTTAATAAGGGAAAATTGTTGATATCTATTTGGTCGTTAAGAAGATTGTCTGAATAATTGTTTTTATTTATCTCAAGGGCTTCTAAAATATTTAATTTGGAGGATTTAGCTCCAAAATTTGAATCGAAAGAGAGTTGGTTGGCTAATAAATGATTTGAGTAGTTGGAATCTGATTTTTGTTTGTCATAGCTACGTTTGTGTTCTGAAATTCAAGTTTTAAAATTCCTAAAAATTCTACCTATATAAATTTTATCACAGTTGTCATTACCACATTTTAATTTATAAACTCCTGATTTATTTAGTTTTGACGATTTGGATTTGTTGTTTTTAATGAATTTGAATAAATTGTTATCAGTTTTGAAGCAAATATTCAAGTCTAAAGTTTCTAAAAATGATTTGATTTTTAAGGATGTTGTTCCAAAGTATGTTAAGCTTCTAAATTGGTTATTTTTGTTTTTATCAGAAGGAAATATCTTTTTATTTATAATATTGTCAATTAAATTTTGATCGTAATTATTATTAACAGCTATTTGTTTTATTATATTTAGTTCTTTATTGTAATTGTCAATATTTAATGGAACTGTTAAAAGTCTATGAATCATACTATTTAAAAGCTGCTTATTTATGACTGACTGGGTGGACTGAACTATTATGAATTGTAATGTCTGTATATGATGGTTTGTGAAATATAAAAAAATCATGTCTATTATTTATATTTGAAATTGTAAGGTCTAGAAAGTTTATAGACTTATTTTGTTCCATTTCTACTGGAAATTTTGATATTTTCATGTATTGAGTTAATGTAAGTAATGAAGTTATCTAATTGTCTCGTAGTACCAGTGAAGCAAGCTAAAATGTCATCTACATATCGGTGCCAGTAAACAAATTTTTTACTAAGAGGGTGTTTATGAATTATCTTTTCTATATTATCCATGAAAATTTTTGATAATAGAACACTGAGAGGATTACCCATAATCAAACCCTATTTACTGCTATAAACCTCTCAGTTGAAATGAAAATAATTTTCATTTAAACAAACTCTTGATAAATTTATAATATCAGAATGAATTATGGGATTAATGTTATTGTAAGTGAGCAAGTTATCAACAAGAGTGATAGTTTCAATAGGAGGTATACTAGGAAATAGATTTGTTACATTGAACGATATAAATTTAGACAAGTTAGTTTTATTTCCATGTAAATAGATCATAATTTTATTACCAAATATAATAAAACAAATAGCTGTTAATAATAATTACGATACAAATTTAATTGACAATATCATAAATAAAAAGATACGAAAACATACTATAGAACAAGTATTTGCTTCTGATAAAAACAAAAATAACCAATTTAGAAGCTTAACATACTTTGGAGTACCATCCTTAAAAATTAAATCATTTTTAGAAACTTTAGACTTGAATATTTTCTTCAAAACTGATAACATTTTATCCAAATTCATTGAAAACAACACTAAGCAAATCAGGAGTTTATAAATTAAAATGTAGTAATGACAACTGTGATAAAATTTTTATAGGTAGAACTTTTAGGAATTTTAAAACTAGAATTTCAGAACACAAACGTAGCTATGACAACCAAAAATCAGATTCCAAGTACTCCAATCATTTATTAGCAAACCAACACTGTCGATTCAAATTTTGAAATTTTGCATATAGAACCTAAATCCTTCAAATTAAATCCTTTAGAAGTCCTTGAGATAAATAAAAACAAATATTCACATAATCTTCTTAACAACCAAAAAAATATCAACAATTCTCCCTTATTAAACCTTTTTACCTAGAAATGTTCCTGTAGGATTGTTTCCAGATAAACTTGTTAAATATTTTAGTTAATCCCATATTTAGTCACATTTTTTTCCTTTTTCATTTCATTTCCACGTAAATAGACCATAATTTTATAGTTAATATCCGTATAATTTAGTATTAAGGCACTGTATAAATTGAAAATTTCTCATTATACCTCCATTCGTTTAATAAAGCTACTGTGTTAGCGAAACACGTCACAATTTAAAGTTTAGATGTTATGTAGATTTTAACAAATTAAAATTGTTCCATTTCATAATTCAGTATGGATCTACATCAAGTAAAAACTTCATCTATTCAAAAATCAATAATTTTCAAAATTATAATTAATGTAACTGATTAAAAAAAACAAACCTTGGATTTAACAGCATTTTTAGTACTAGCAACAGGTTTTGTTCCCTTCACAACTTTATCCTCCTTTTCAGTTTTCTTAGGAGCTAACGGCTTCACTGGTAAATTAGGTCTCGCTTTTTCCAACGCTGCTAGTACTACAGTTTTAGACCCAGGTTTAAGCTTTTCCGTATGTTTAGCCATAGATTCATATCCCAGATGAATCATAAAACCTAAAATAGCTTCTTGCGCATTCTTTCTAATATCAGCATTCCTATCTTCCAAGTTCGTATACAAATGTGCAATACACACAACCAGTTCATCTTTTGGTATTTGCTTCGGAGGAACTAAAATTACCATCATTACATTGTTTTCAACTGTATTTTTTTCAATAATACTTACTTTTAGGTAAATTATCCGCTAACCAAGTCCAAAGTTCAATCCTCAAAGCTGGTGATCCTGATTTTAAAGCATCCGCTATCATTTCCCCTTCGAATACTTCCTTATAGCCACACTGTTCAGTAAACGCATTGATTGTATCCATACAAGAAGCTCTCAAAGATGCTTTACTATCTCCTAAACCTTGTAAAATAGCTGGGAAAAAGGTTCGGATGTATTGCTTGAATTGGGGTCCCATGGCTTTGCAAAGCGAATCACATAAAGCTAATGCTGATTGAGAAACTTTAACGTTACTGTCTGATAATCGAATAGATATTGCTAGTGGTAAATCTCCTAAATTCGGTTTTATAAACTTGGCTTCGTTTATAATCGTTTGTATTTTCAAAACTGCTTCGCTTCGAGTCTTCCACGTTTTATCCGATAATTCCGTCAACAGACTCTCGGTTATCTGCCCGCTAATATCAACTCTGGGAATCAGATCTTGTATGTTTATTTGTTCCGGTTCGTCATCTTCCACCACGTCTAAACTATCACTACTCGCAGACTTTACCACTCCTAAAATATTCAAAATTTTCAACTTTCATCACCTAGTGAGTGTTCAACTTACCTCTAGTCGGATTCGGTGGCTTCTGACCTTCATATTTATCACATTCGGCGTTAATTTGATCGCGCAAAGCAGGTTTTTCATTTTCGAAAAATACATTCAAAGTAGCGCCCATGTATAAGTACAAAACGCCCAGTAGAGTTACAGCAGACTGTCTAACGGCCGGGTTCGTCGATCCCAAAGCTTTCTTACAGTTGTCTATGAGAGATTTCACGTTCAGGTTTCTACAAACAATATACTTATATGTAAAAAGAAGTCTTCCAATGCCTGATGTTTCTTTTAAATGTCATTGTCAAAGTCATTGTCAAAGTCATTGTCAAAGTCATTGTCAAAATCATTGTCAAAGTCATTGTCAAAGTCATTGTCAAAATCATTGTCAATGTCAAAGTCATAGTTATTGTCAAAGTCATAGTTATTGTCAAAGTCATAGTTATTGTCAAAGTCAATGTCAAAGTCATTGTCAACGTCAAAGTCACTGTCAAAGTCATTACGAAACTTACGAAAATCCGAACTCTTTAATGGCTCCTGCCAGCCAAAGCAGCGCTTCTTGTTGTACCTTGGGGCTCTTCTGAGTAAAAGAAAAGTCCAACACCATGTCGCACACTTGTCCCAGCGATGTGGCTTCGGCTATGGCGGTTAGGGCTTCGGCGACGGAGGTGCCGTTTTTGGCGTCTGAAAATTTTTCGGAGATATCGGCGATGCAACATCCGGCTGAGGTTATTGTAAATTTGGTATGTTCCGCCAAAAATTTGATGATTTCAATTTTGGCTTTGAGTACTTGAAAGTTGGTGTCTTTGAGACCGGGTTTTTTTGAGATGAATTTTACTAGAGCTTGTGTAGGTACGGATTTGGAATCTAAGCCTTTTATTTCTGTTAGAAGTTGTTCGGTAGCGGACAATCTAAAATGTACAATAAAATAATATTTAGGTGGTAAATTTTGTAACAAAAAAATTACTAACCTTGTTTTCCAATTGGCGTTTGTAATATCCGTTAAAATATTAGTGGAAATGACGTCTCCGACGATGCCTTCTACTTCTTCGTCCCCTAATTCTTTCTCGATATTTTGCGATGAAGACTTCGACAAAGCTTTAGGTCCTTTAGATCTCACCACTGTTGCCGTACCTGAAGATATTTCTGGTTTCTTCTTTGCTGTTAATATTTTGTGCAAGAATTAAATAAGTACCCACCCTGTATATAGATCTTGGCAAACTAATAATATTTTTTACAAGAATTAAAAAAGTACCCACCCTGTATGTAGATCTTGGCAAACTAATAATATTTTGTGCAAGAATTAAAAAAGTACCCACCCTGTATGTAGATCTTGGCAAACTAATAATATTTTGTGCAAGAATTAAATAAGTACCCACCCTGTATATAGATCTTGGCAAACTAATAATATTTTTTACAAGAATTAAAAAAGTGCCCACCCTGTATATAGATCTTGGCAAACTAATAATATTTTTTACAAGAGTTAAAAAAGTGCCCACCCTGTATATAGATCTTGGCAAACTAATAATATTTTGTGCAAGAATTAAAAAAGTGCACACCCTGTGCATAGATCTTAGCAAAAAGTGTTTTTTTTCTGACAAGAATGACAGTTAAGGTCTACCGTTCAAAACATAAGATTTTGCATGTTTTTTATCATTGAGAACATCTATTTTGCTTTATTAAAATAATGAATACACTCCCGAAGCGTATATCTTGAAATTTAAAATGACTTTTTAGCTGAATACTCAACATATAAGTGGCCAATAATTCTAGGAACTTTTGGCATGTCACCATTGCATTTCTGTTATTCAGTCACTAGTTCTGTCAAATGTCAGTGAAAAAAGTAATTAAAAGAATAGAGATACAGCTAATTAGAAATGCTACTAAAATCTAATCTAAAATGGACATACAATTAAACAAATATCAACAAAAATAAATATAACCGACATTTGACATAGTGACTGAATAACAGAAATGAAATGGTGACTTGCCAGAAGTTCCTAGGATTATTGGCCAGTGATATGTTGAGTATTCAGCTAAAAAGTCATTTTAACCTCAACTGTCATTCTTGTCAGAAAAAACCACTTTTTGTTGGCAACACTGACCTTAAACTGAACTCCTCTGAGGGTCGTTTGCACCGGTCCACCTTAAATGTTCATCTCATCTAAGGTCTACTTAAAGTTAAGGTGAACCTTAAACTTTAGATGGTTTGCTAATCTACTACTTAATGAAATCTTAGATAAGTGGCGAGAAGCTATGGCAACACTGAGAAAGCTACAGACATTCAAGAGATATTTGTGTTATCGAGTTTGATTTCACAAAGTTTGATTGTTGATTCTTTTTGTGATTGATGGTTTAATAAAAATGAATATTAATAATTGTAATGATAATAATATTAGAAAAAAGAGGACTCCAAATTTCACTGGACGAGAGAAGACAGCTCTTTTAAACCTAATATTTAGTCATAAAACAATTATTGAAAATAAAAGGACCGATGCAATTACCTGGCGTGAGAAGGAAAACGCGCGGATTAAAATAACTTCGTTATTTAATAGCCAATCTCTGGAATACCACGAACAAAAGAGTCGTGTTCGATTTCTATCTCAATTAGGTTCAAAATGTTTAGGCATAGGTTTTGTCACCCCAAATCGCGAAAAGAATGTCAAATCATCCCAGCTGTTGAAATATTAATTTCTATGATAAATCCTTCTGGGGTTTCCATGAAAGATCAAGTTAAGATCGTCTTAATCGTCATCGTCATGATCAAATAAATTATTCATAATTATTTTTTCAATAAATAAATAAGACAAGCCACAGCTAAAAAAAAGGAAAATACCACAACAACAACACGCATGTCAAATAGTAAACTTACTGTCAGATTGAAGTTTAGATAACATTAAGGAGAACTTTAAGCGGCACAATTCTTAGGCTTAACTAAGTACACCTTAAGGTACACCTTAAACCTCAGTTGATAACCCGTGCAAACCAAATTGTTATATTAAGGTCACCTTAAAGTTAAGCTTCACTTATCTTTTGCTAAGTATAACCGGTGCAAATGGCCCTGAGAGAAAAATAAGTTGGGAACTTAACCTAACCTAAAATAACCTGAAGATATTTCTGATTTCTTCTTTGCTGTTAATATTTTGTGCAAGAATTAAAAAAGTGCCCACCCTGTATATAGATCTCAGCAAATTAAAATTTTGTACAATAATTTAAAAAATGGGCATCCTGTATATAGATCTTAGCAATTTAAGTAGAAAATAAATTGGGAACTTAACCTAACTTAACATAGCCTGAAGATATTTCTTTGCTGTTAATATTTTGTGCAAGAATTAAAATTGCCCATCCTGTATATGGATCTTAACAAATTAAGTAAAAAATAAGTTAGAAACTAGCTATAAATGAATGATTTTATCTTGTAATACTTTACCTAAGTCTACAAATTGAGTTAAATAAAAAAATATTCTTACCAGGAGGCTTCCTACTAACAGCAACAGGAGCTTTAGCTGGAGCTTTTGCAGGAGCAGTTGGTGCTTTCTCCTTTTTAGCACCAGGAGCTTTTACAACAATAACAGCACTATCACAGAATTCTTTTATTTTGGCCATTTTCAAATTATCTTTTTCCAATTCCACCAAGAATGGACAAATAGTTTTTTCACCCACAAGTTTCATTAGAGTCCCTAACGCTTCGGCAGATGCTTCTCGTACGTTTGGATCTAAAATATCAAACAATAAGAAGTTGTATAGAATCAAAACCAAATAAAACATAAAATAACTCACCTGATTCATTTATATTTTTAGTTAACGCAGTTGTTAGAGCTTTAAGTAATTTTTTATTTACAGTTGTCGAGACAGTTTTAGTGAAAGCTCTAGCTAAAAACAATGATGTTTCTATTTTAACAGCTGGGTTTTTATTATTCAATGCTTCCAATACGTCTTCTAGAATAGCTTCAAGATTCGTCTAAAAATTAAACAGTAAAGACAATTTTTGACTACCATTGAATAGTCAGAATTAACATGTTTACGATAAGTATGGTTCAAATGGAAGGAATAAATTCATTATGTAAGTTTAAGTATACAATATTTATTTTTAAACCATCTTAAAGAAATTCCCTAATTGTCTTGTATAATTTTTTTAATAACAAGTACAAAGTACAACAAAATAAAAAAACACTGATAAGTTCAAATGAACTACTGGATAAAATTTCAAACTGATAAGCAAAGTTAAACTAGAAATGTAATTAGATGATATAATCTTAATCTTTATCGCTTTTTTTATTCTCAATTCCTGGATAGAGCTAAATGCAGTATATTAGTATCAAAACGTAAATAATTTATTGTCAGAAAAAAATAATAAATACTTACAGTTAAATATACTGCATCAATCGCTTCTCTTAATGATGAAACTACGTTTTGTTTCTTTTCTTTAAATTTTTCTAGAATAGCTGGTACACAGAATCCCGAGTATGTTTGGAATTTCTTTTTTAAACCATTAGCAAGCCCTGCAATGCATCGACCCGCGATTGCGACGCATACGACATTACTGTCTTTTTGTATCACCTAAAATTAGTTAAAACTAATAAAAGAATTTCTTTAACTGTATTAAATGTAACATTATATTGATTTTAAGTAATCTACACTAAATCTATGAATACATAATGACACTCTATTAAACTGCCAACATTTATAACCCTAATTATAGTATAATTATTCACCCAATTAGATAATAGGTCTGAAAATAAATAGCACTAGTGAACCATATAATAACCCATTAAAACATGATCCATATTAAGAATGACTTACTATTGTGTGTCAATCAAAACAAAATAAATATTTTAAACAAAAGGTCCATTGTAGATGAAGGATATTTATAACTTGTAGATGTAATTATTTTACCATGAATATTTATTGCCCCACTCCTTAGTTATTAACTTCTTTAATAACCTTGACAAAAAATAATTCAAGTACCTTTTTAAGAGCCCTTACAAGGTCCCCATAATCTCCATTCTCCAATTTAGGAGTTTTTACTAAATTTTCTACAGCATCTAAAGCATCTCTTCTGTCCTGCCATTTTTTAGCTTCTACGTTTTCAAAGAAATCTTTGGGTATTTTCGATAAGATTTCCACAGCACTTGCCAGTTCATAGGGATCAATTTCTTGAACAACTTCAGCTTCCTCCTCCTCTTCTTCCACTAAAGTTTAATTTGTTCACAGTCTGAATAAAAACAAAAAAATTAATTTAAACACTTACCCTCACCAGCTGCAACTTGTTCAGCAAGTTTAGCCTGTTTTGCTTGCTGGGATCTTATATATCTGTTAGGAACAGCTTTTTGCCCTTCAATTTTTGCAAATTCACCCTCTAATTCTGTTATTTGAACAGGCTGTAAGCTAGCTGCTTGTAATTGTACTCTAAAATTGTAATTCCTGTAATATTTGTTTCATGAAATATTACAATTAACTTACTTGAGAGCAGCTCCTATCCATCTGTACATTTCAACAATCATAAGTTTTGTTTCGTCTCTTACACTTTTATCTCTGTCTGCCAAAAGAACGCTAATTTTTTTCAAAAGTGGTTTAACATTAATAACTTTTGATCCAAATTCTCTTAAAGCAATTGTACAAGCATTTACACAAGCTGTCACAATTTTTGGATTTTTCAATTCCATACCCTTGATAAGTTCATCTTCAACAGCTTCAAATTTTTCAATTTCAATGTACATTAGTGTAAGTTGAAGTGCTAACTCTCTAGTTTTTGTCTTTGGTGCCGCTATGCACTTTGCAACAACTCCAGACATTACTTCTGATACAGTTTTTCCCGCATGAGCATAATTTTCTACATAGGCTATAATTTTAAAATGAAAACATGGTTATTTAAAAAAAAAACATATATTTGTTGAAATTAAACACCCATTTTCAATTTCAGTGTAAAATAACTAACATCATATTAGAACACTATAAAGTATGTCAGTGACAAAACCAAGGTGGATTTGTTATCCTTAATGGAAATTAAAGAAAAATATAGCTGTTATTACTTACCCAAAGTAGCCTCCAGTCCTTTCTCCTGGCCAACGGCATTGCTATCCAAAACGAACTTTTTAACTAAACCGAGATATTTACTGAATTCCGGAGATTTCTCGTCATCAATTTGTCTAAACAGTTTTGTAACTTCTTCATACCCACATACCCTGGCTTTCCATAGTTTATGAACACACTTTTCCTCGACTGGAAGTTTCTTATACTCTTCATCCTCCATCGTTATCAATTAATATAAAAAAAAAACTTACGGATACGTATAGATTAAACAAAAATTCTACAGTATGTAGTGATCTAGATTTATGATTCATTCATTGTATAGACCTAAAAAGGTATAGCTTAAGGCATGACACATAATTTGCTGTCAAGTAAAAATTTAGTTAAGTAAATTTTACAATGAAGAAAATTATTTTTAGTTCTAAAAACTTTGATAAGAACCTACCTATTCTCACTGAAGGTATAAAAACAGACTGGTCCAACCAACCAAAATGTCCGATTTGAATAAATACCCCTACCAATTTTTGTTCAACGACAATTTTAAATTTTTCAAAACGTATTCAACGTTGGTTGGAATCTTGAATTCGTTATTAATGTAAAATTAATTAAAATTTATGAGATAAATAAAAGATGTTTATAAATCGTTGGAGCTAACTGGCACTAAATAACGTTTAACCTCTTTTTTGATTGATTTTTAAAAGATACCCATTTATTGGTAGATTTTGACGTTTAATAAGTCAATTTTTCAATTTAGCCAACTTTAAATTCAACCACTGATATTATATTTCTGTGGTATCGAAGAATATGCAATTGCACTCCGTGATTAATGTCATTGTCAATAACAGATGTTTTTATTTCCGTTGTATTTCAAATAAACATCAAATTTAAAAATTTATATGTGTAGAAATTACCTTTCTTTAGGAAAATTATACTTACTGAGTGGATAATTTTCCATTCCGTGTGCTTATTTGCTTAATGGACAAGATTAAGTGATTGTGATCCATCTTTTATGGATATATAATTGGAAAAACAGAAGGAAATAATTTAGTTTACTGTTGGAGTGATAATGTTAAGGTTAGTACATTTAAGTTAACTGAATTATTTATTTTGTTATGGGGTCTAAATATCGTAAAACTGCCAGGAATAAGATAGATTTTTTTTAAATGAAATCCAAAATAAAAGACATACATATGCATTATGAAGTATATTTACGAAGATATGCACTATTGAATGTCAACTACTGCATATTATATAAATTACAATGATATTTATGGATAATGTATTATGAGATATAATATATATATTTTTTCCGTAACTCTAATAGTTTGGAACTAACATTAAATAACATCATTAAAACATGACATAACAACAAACTAATAAAATAATACAATAAATAAACCTAAGATTTTTTATAAAAAACAAAATAATATTTGTTCAGCTCTTACAATCTAATTGTATACAAAAACAACAAGACAAATAAACAAAATAGACAGCCAGAACATGCACTCCCTTCTAACCAATCTGCCGTACTTTATGTATTTGCTTTGTTGCGGAGAATTGGTTAAATATTTTTGTTATAGGGAGAAATACACGGTATTATTCGCCCCATGGACAATTTGTCAGTCTGTTATTATCCTTCGGAACTTTTTGTTGGGAGGTTGACTATCGTCATCTTCGAACATCTCATAGGCATATTCAGGGAGGAACTTTTCAAGTTGTTCGTCAAAGAATTTTTCCAAAGTTTTGGCATCCGTATAAACCAGAGAATCCACCTACATAATAAATCACATTAGAGACGATTCTTTAAAGAATTTATAAAAATTAAACTTACTGGATTATATAAATAGGCATTTTTGAACATTAATCGAACATCTCTCACCAACTCTTCCATATTTCGATAATGTATATCTGCATTCCAGTTTAATTTTTGTCTTATCGAGTCCAATGCGATAGGTCGCTTGATAATCGAGTGGTATTCTTCATTCTGTAACAAAAAGTAGTTTTTACAAATTGAGACACTTTTTAAAATTTACTTTCAACTTACATCAGTTCCAATTACTTCTCTAAATGGCAAACTGGGGTCGTACTGACAGTATAGTTCCAGAACCAGTCTTTCTGCTATTTTCCTTTCCTTCAGACTTAGCTCACCGTCCTTCTTTTCCGACAATATATTTTCCGGGATGTCGGAAAAGTTCATACACAATAAGCATTGCCAAGTATCATTTTCTCTAAAAAATAATAATAATTAGTGCCCCACGTTGGGCGTTAATAAAAAACCACTTTAAATGTTACTTACTCGACAGTTAAGTTGGGGATATGACAGTATTGGTGGAAAACTTTAGGACATTTGTCACAGCAAACCAATTCACCGCCATCCATGCAAACAGCACACCAGTCTTCGTTGGGATCATCTTTACTAGTTTCGGATAGTTCAGATTTTATTTTAGGTCCTACACTACCAACTCCTGAATCTCCAGTTGAACTATCCACGTGTGGCGATCCCCCCTTTACAATTAAATAAAAAATTATGTAATTGTACCAGAGTAGTTCAAATAGTTACCTTTTGTCTTCCCTCTGCAAGAACTTGTACCCCATTCGAATCTAGCTTCGCGATGGTTGCCATTAAATCTTTGACGGAATCTTCGCAGAACTTGTCTAGGTTCCTTTCGGTATCGGATTTACCTTGAACGTGATTGGGACTCGGCGTTTTTGGAATGGTCGACGTTACGGTCCCTGGTAGATTCTTGTTGGGGTCGTTGGGGGTTTGTTGTCTCAGGGTTATTTTGAAGTTGTCGTTTATCGAAGGTAAAGTCATATTGCGATTTGCGTTACCATTTGACGATTCTAAAATTTAAAAAATTTGTAACAAAAAAGAATTTTAAATAATTTTGTACATACCAGAGGTACTTTGTTGGGGTGTATGCCATTTAACGCCTCCTCCACTAGGATATTGAGGTAGCCGTTGAAGTTGCTGCTGCTGCTGCTGTGGTTGTTGCTGTTGTTGTTGAAGTTGTTGATGCTGCGATTGCTGTTGGGTTTGTTGTTGTTGTTGAACTGGCATACGGTTTTGTTGAGTCGGCATCAACATTCTTACTGGATTATTTTGAGTGAATCTGGTGGAAAATTAATTAATTTTTTTCAGATTTCACGTTTTTAGAATAATTTAAGGTAAATTATGAAATTAATTTGTTAAAATCTAGATAATATTCAAACTTAAAGTTGTGACGTGTTTCGCTAACACAGTAGCTTTATCAAACTAATGGAGATATAATGAGACATTTTCAATTTATACAGTGCCTTGATACTAAATTATTTGGATATTAACATTAAAATTATTATCTATTTATAAAGAAATAAAATAAAAAGGAAAAAGAATTTGTCTAAATATGGGATTAACTAAAGTATTTAACAAGTTTACCTGTAAAATCATTCACAACAATCCTACAGGAACCTTTCTAGGTAAAAAGGTTTAATAAGGGAGAATTGTTGATATCTATTTGGTCGTTAAGAAGATTATCTGAATATTTGTTTTTATTTATCTCAAGGGCTTCTAAAAGATTTAATTTGAAGGATTTAGGTTCAAAATTTGAATCGAAAGAGTGTTGCTTTGCTGATAAATGATTTGAGTAGTTGGAATCTGATTTTTGGTTGTCAAAGCTACGTTTTTGTTCTGAAATTCAAGCTTTAAAATTCTTAAAAGTTCTACCTATATAAATTTTATCACAATTGTCATTACCAAATTTTAATTTATAAACTCCTGACTTGTTTAGTGTTGAAGATTTGGATTTGTTGTTTTTAATTTATTTGAATAAATTGTTGTCAGTTTTGAAGCAAATATTCAAGTCTAAAGTTTCTAAAAATGATTTGATTTTTAAGGATGGTATTCCAAAGTATGTTAAGCTTCTAAATTGGTTATTTTTGTTTTTATCAGAAGGAAATACTTGTTCTAGAGTATATTTTAGTATCTTTGTATTTATGATATTGTCAATTAAATTTTGGATCGTAATTATTATTAACAACTATTTGTTTTATTATATTTAGTTCTTTGTTCTAATTGTCAATATTTAATGGAACTGTTAAAATACTATTGAAGGCTACTGATTTATGACTGACTGGGTGGACTGAACTATTATAAATTGTAATGTCTGTATGTGATGGTTTGTGAAATATAGAAAAATCATGTCTATTATTTATATTTGAAATTGTAAGGTCTAAAAAGTTTATAGACTTATTTTGTTCAATTTCTACTGTAAATTTGATATTTTCATGTATTGAGTTAATGGAAGTAATGAAGTTATCTAATTGTCTCGTAGTACCAGTGAAGCAAGCTAAAATGTCATCTACATATCGGTGCCAGTAAACAAATTTTTTACTAAGGGGGTGTTTATGAATTATTATTTCTATATTATCTATGAAAATTTCTGATAATAGGGGACTGAGAGGGTTACCCATAATCAAACCCTCTTTACTGCTATAAACCTCTAGGTGAAATGAAAATAATTTTGATTTAAACAAACTCTTGATAATTTTATAATATCAGAATGTATTATGGGATTAATGTTATTGTAAGTGAGCAAGTTATCAACAAGAGTGATAGTTTCAATAGGAGGTATACTAGGAAATAGATTTGTTACATCGAACGATATGAATTTAGACTAGTGAGTTTTATTTCCATGTAAATAGATCATAATTTTATTACTAAATATAATGAAACAAATAGCTGTTAATAATAATTACGATCCAAAATTTAATTGACAATATTATAAATAAAAAGATACGAAAATATACTCTTGAACAAGTATTTCCTTCTGATAAAAACAAAAATAACCAATTTAGAAGCTTAACATACTTTCGAATACCATCCTTAAGAATCAAATCATTTTTAGAAACTTTAGACTTGAATATTTTCTTCAAAACTGATAACATTTTATCCAAATTCATTGAAAACAACACAAATCTTCAACACTAAGCAAATCAGGAGTTTATAAATTAAAATGTAGTAATGACAACTGTGATAAAATTTATCTAGGTAGAACTTTTAGGAATTTTAAAACTTGAATTTCAAAACACAAACGTATCTATGACAACCAAAAATCAGATTCCAACTACTCAAATCATTTATTAGCAAACCAACACTCTTTCGAATCAAATTTTGAACCTAAATCCTTCAAATTAATTCTTTTAGAAGCCCTTGAGATAAATAAAAACAAATATTCAGATAATCTTCTTAACGATCAAATTGATATCAACAATTTTCCCTTATTAAACCTTTTTACCTAGAAAGGTTCCTGTAGGATTGTTGTAAATGAGTTTACAGGTAAACTTGTTAAATACTTTAGTTAATCCCATATTTACAAACATTTTTTCCCCTTTTTTATTCAATTTCCATGTAAATAGATCATAATTTTATTGTTAATATCCATATAATTTAGTATTAAGGCACTGTATAAATTGAAAATTTCTCATTATACCTCCATTCGTTTGTTAAAGCTACTGTGTTAGCGAAACGCTTCCCAACTTTAAATTTAAATATTATATAGATTTAAACAAATTAAAATTGTTTCATTTCATAATTTAATATAGATTTACATCAAGTAAAACCAATAATTTAAACTACCTTATTTGTTGTTGTCCTGGAAATCTATTTTGAAACTGCTGCGCCATATGTGGTTGTATAGCCTGGTATTGACCGGGACCTGTTTGTATATAGACGTGATTAAATCCATTACTGTTATTACTAACCGTGTTTGGTTGTAAAAGATGTCTCAAATTACTACGATCAGTCAGCATCCCTTGCGGATGGGTCGAAGAAGAAACCTGTAAAAATAAATTGGAATATTTCAGTGGTATACAACGTTGGGGACTCTAGAGTAGCTTGGACACATATAAAATCATAAAATACCTGTTGTTGTTGTTGATTAAGTCCCATGGGATGCCTAGTCATCAGCGCTCTCTGTAAAGCTTGCGGTCTCTGCATTCGATTCAAGCTCAATTGCGTGAGGGTGTTGGCCAATGGTTGGGGTATGTTACTCATCCCTGGCGGCCCCATTTGCAAACGATTTTGTGCTGTAAATACATAAAACAAGCGTTGAAATTATTTACGAATAAAAATAAGTAAAATACTCACCCAAAGCTTGTCCCATTGTTTGAATATTCGGTCCAATTCCCTGTCCTATGCCTTGAGTAAGATTTTGTCCCATGCTTTGTACATTCATAACTGACGAGTATGGCGAAGTGCTTTGATATTGTGAATAAGGTGGAGGTCCAGGCATCCTTGTAGTAGTTTGGAATCCGGAAGGAGAGGGTAACTGATGGAGAGGACTTATAGGTGAAGGTTGTTGAGGTGGTCGTATTTGACCAGGACTTGTGGAGCTTTGGGGAGGTATAGAAGCTGCTGGAGATGATGGTTGAGATGGGTAGACTCTACCATCCACCACGATTTGGCCAATCGTTGACATAACTAACAAAAATTAGGTTTGTGAGTGAAATTGTGGAATGTGAACTGGAAAATCAACCTTATGGTTTATTTACAATATGTTATAGCAACTTTTTTTATAGTTTTTCATTTTCTTCTAACTCTGGCTATATTATCTCTTTTTCTATTTCTTCTTTCTGCATCTATTGTGTGTGGTGCAAATATTGTTCTCACAGAACAAGAAAAGTAATGTTAACCTAACCTTACATTGAAAGCAAACAATCAATTAATTGTAAATAAACCATAAGTTGTTACTATAAAAGAAGATGAATCTTATAGCGTTTTCCATTGGCATGCACTAAGTTGACACCAAGTTCGAGCGTGCTCTACGCCAGTGTACCGATATTTTGCACTGAGTGCAAGGTCAATGGAACAGTTTTCAGTTCACAACATCATTGATATAGTTTTGAATTTTTGAAGCAGATGTTCGTTTTTTAATAATTAGTTCTTCTAATTCGGTATCATATCCGAAGATAACGATGATAATAATAAAAAGGCTGATGCTTTTCTTCCGAATTCGCACCGTTCATCATTCGCCGCCATTATGCACTCTTGCACTATACTCGAAACTACCTCCTGAGCAGTTGCCGAAAAAATTGCACTCAGTGCACATTTGCTTGCACTAGTTTTCCAATGGAATATGAAACACTGGTGCAGTGCAGCCAATGGAACACAAACTTTGCACTCAGTTCAGTTTCAGTGCATATTAGTTTTGCCAATGGAAAACGCTATTAGATAAAGATATATTGTGCCAGTGAGTGTAATGTTTGGCAAGTTTATCTGTAAGAGGCGAGGAAATATGGCGCTTATCTGTCAAAAACGTACAAATGGCGTACTGTAACTATTTTATAAAGTAAAACTGAAAAAACAAAGGTTACTGACAATACCAACGCCACTGGATAAATCTATATCAGTCAACTGATAAAGTGAGAGGGAAGAACACACGCATGCGCTTGCCAATAAGATGTCAGCTGTCGATGAAAATAACCAATTATGTAATACGGAGGGCGTGGTTATTATTGTTTTCGCACAACGTTGCCAGAGCTTGAAGAAGTTCATAAGAAATTTGGAAAAGTGTTCATATTTTAATATTAATAACTTGTAAAAGTAGTTTGTGGCTGTGATTCACGTAATAATAACAGATTTACTTAATTATATATTGCACCATGTGCAGATAAAGAAGTACAAAACATAATACAATGCACACTCGGGTCAACTGTCTCTTGTCTAACAGATGACACCTGACAGCGGAATCAGTTATCAGTTAGGCAAGTTTTAGCGACTACCAATTAAGTTTTTAGCGGTATGTCAACAGTTAATAGACAAAATCCAAGTAATCAATCACATTAAAGAATTAATTGTTAATATTGTTGATAATAAAAAGTCTATTTTCTTATTATTATCAATAAATTACTCAGCAATTTACTTTTCCTTAGTTAAACGTGGCAATATCGAATGTTTTCGATTGCATTCCTTTTAAAGGTTTAGATAAACTTGCCAAACTATATATATTCAATTAAAATATTCAAAAAAATAGGATGCTAAATAAAATTAAAACCCAATTTGAGGAAAAATTTTGCTCTAGCAGCCCTAACTATCAGCTAAAGCTCATTTTCTACCCTTGTAACAAAATATATTATTAAGAGTACTGATTTTTAACAGGTGGTTCCCAATTTTCAAAATATTTTTCCAAATTATTGAAATAAAAGTTTATAATTAGTTCGAATAAGACAAAAAAACAAGATAAGATTGTGCTGCTAAATTTGTGAATAATTTTAGTTCAAAAAAATTTTAGTTTTACCTGAAGAAAGCCCTTAGGTGAGCACAGAAACCAAAAAAAATAAAAAATTGAGACAGATCTTTTTGAAAACCGACTAATCGAAACGATTTTTATAATTTTAAAGCAAAATACAGGGTGTACCACATTCTTTACCATAAAATCAAAACACACCAACCTTTAATTAAATCCGGCACCTTGTCCAAGGCCAAATGTATCCTAACCGGTATTTCAGGATTGGGTATGTCAGCTCTTTTACATTTTATCCTTTTTAGATGTTCCGTCATTTGTTTTTTACTATACAACAACGCCATGTCACTACCGCTGGTTAAAGCATGTTGAGTGAACTCTATACAATGGTCTGTCATTTTTGATAATTGTTCTAACGCTACTTTCTTTTCTTGAAGTGTCTTTTGCTTCGATTCGCATACTTCTGATAACTTGGATATTAATTGTTTCCCTCGAACGTTAATCGTATTTGTTAATCTATGGAAAAGTAAAAGAATTAATAGTGAACGATATATTATATAACGTTTATTATACTCACTTTACTACCAGCTGAGTGATTTCATTAACCAGAGCCCCCTTTTTGTCAGTTATTAAGTTTTGTCGATCATCTATTACTTTCATTGCACTAGTAAGTAGAGCCCTTTTATATCTAAGACATCAAATAGAAACAATTCAACGTTAAATGTACACAAAAATTGCAAAAACCAGCCGAGAAATGTCAAAATTTCACTACTTTTAAACATGGCAACAGTTTTATTAATGTTAAACTTTCTGTCACATGGAAAACGGTTTTTATAATGGAAATTTAAACTTACCCCACATCTTTCAACATTTCTGCAATAAACTTTTTAGCTTCAGAAGCAATTTCGTTAGTGAATTTGTACTTGTGCTCCCTGTGTTCGATCAGCTGACAATCTCGACATGTCAATTTGTCGCACGTTTCGCAAAACAACGATAACTTTTCATGTGGATGATTCATGCAAAATAAGTTAGCAGGGCCACCGTTCGTTACAGAATGCAGCTCGACAAGTCCGTCTTCTTTTGGTTTAATGGTATGATCCTTTGTTATTTTTAGTCTGAAACATTTTTTATTATAATTTTTTTTTTAAAGAAAAGATTTTTTATTACCTTTGATGAGCTTGTACGCAATTATCACAAATAAATTCTGAGCAATCTGTACAATAGCTTGTGGCAATGGCATCGTCGCTGCAGTTGCTACATTTCATATCGGCATTTTTGTTCGGGTCTTCATTGTTACCAGCCAGTTCCAGTAAAAACTGATTCTCGATTATGTTGTCTGGGTTACATATTATACCACACGGGGGACATCCTATTTGGGCTGGAAATTGAAGCAAACAAACTATTAATTCGAAAATGGATGGTACATTTTATTATAATTGTTTCACAAATTGCATTTGCCTCTCTATGATTGTTCTTTTCATAAACTTAATGTAGCGTACTTTAACTTTAAACTCAAATAACTTTGAAAGGAGTAAAAATATCAAGAAATTATATTAGTATAAACCAGGAGAAAGAAGAATGCTGATATTGTGGCATGGAAGAAGAAACCTTCACATCCACATACTCTCCAACTGCACAGCACTCCAGGATCCTGGGGCACAGTACCTGGGAGATTACTGGATAGAAGAGGAACATTTACATGAGTTAAGGCCTGCAGATGTCCTGAAATTCCTCCAGGAAATAGGACTGAAGTAGCTAGTAGGTTCAGAGACTCTCCTCAGAAACTAAGTATAAGTAAGGGGGCACAATAGATTTTTTAGGTCTAAGTATATGTTACCCCAGATACATACATACGTACAAAGTATAAACCACAATATTTTCAGTATATAAATAATCAATTTTTCAAACAGTATACTATCTACCTTTATCTTCAACAATTTTTTTCAATTTTACTCGTTTCTTATCACCTAATTCTTCGAAAACTTTTCTCAGCGTTTCTTTTTTCTTAAGAATATCACACACTTGTGTCTTCCCTACATGATACTTATGAGCCAGCTTACGCGTACTCGTACCGTTTTTCTCATAGTCCGCGACTATTTCTAACTTTTCTTTAAGCGACAAATGTTTACGTCTAAATCTCACAAACATTGTTGTTTCTTCGTCGACACGAAAAATGTAACTAAGCCAGAATTTAATTCCTGCTCGAAACATTTAACTTTGAATATTGTTACTTTGTTAGGTTAGGTAGTCCGGAAATCAAAAACGGTCTTTTTTGAATAATGGATTTCTTAGAAAAATTATTTTATGACCGACCAACCTTTTGTAATAATTTTACCCTGAGGCCATAATTTCATGTGACCATATTTTGATCCCAATTAAGGATTTTACGATTCTAAGAAGGTCATCCTGGCCGTTAAATAAGCTGCCAAAGTTGATAAGCCTCAATACAAAAAAATTCTGTTAACTTGGATAATTTTGATAGGTAGTGGGCAAAAAACCAAGAAAATATTCTGTCCATTTTCAACTGATTTGAATCTTTTAGTTTTTGACAATATGTCCATTATATGTCTATACTACAATACATACCATCCTGTATATGATATGCAGTTGAATTAATTTGTCTTCAATTCCATATCAATGAAGGTTCATTGCCACTTAATGTTACAATTCAAGACTTATTTAACCTTAAAGGTACCCTGCTGTTTACATTATGAGTATTAAATAACTTGAAATTAAATTGTTTTGTTAAACAATGATGACAAATTTTAATTTTTTAATTTAACCATAAATAAACAGTGATGTCAGTATGTAGCATGAAAAAATCATCATGCTGTGACAATATTTGCAAGAATAAGGGATTCATTCACTTTTATTAATAATATGTACACTTGTGGTTACCGAAATGTGCTTAGCATGCAAATTTATAAATATAATTAATAATTTTCTGACAAAACTTACCTGGCAATCCTTCATTTGAGTGTTCATACAATCTACTATTTATACAACTAGAACAGGAATTATGAAGACACTCCAGTAACTTTGGATTATCTGCAGCACTAAGAACTCTGTCACAAAATATACATTTGAATGTGAAACTTTCTCGAGTTGTAGGGCTCTCGACAGTCTCTACATGATGCTCCTCGGGAGGAGTATTAAATACATCATCTTTAGAGACATCTTTTGAATTTTCATTTTCAAGGTTGTTTGATTCTGAAAGAAGTTGGTCTATCATCATCTCTTGGGCAGGAGTAAGAGCTTCTGGTTCATTTTCTGTAAGTTGATCATTGTCTGCTAATGTTAGTGCATCACCATCTACATAACCATCTTTCTCTCTAAATGTTTATAGAATACCTTGATTAAATATAGTTTACCACTTATATGGAAGTGAGCAGATACATAAATACTATTTTTGAATTACTTTTCAAGCAACTTGTAAAAATGAATATTTTTAAAAACTATGGTACACAATTAATATATTTGAAACACTGGACAATTATAATCCCCGACAAGATTTTGTGAGGTTTTAGAATAATTACCCTAGTAAGTTTTGAGATTCCTGAGGCTCCACTGACAATGGGGTTATGAAAGCCGGATCGTTGAGGAACACTTTCGATTCATTTAATTCAGCCATACTTTTCATATATTAGAAAGAGGTCATAAACTTTGAAATCACAGCAAGGCCACTCTTCACAATTTCATTAATTGATGCATTGCCACAAAATTCATCTGATCTATTAAATAAATGATGATAAACGTCTTTTGCATTTAAATTCACTGAATATTTATTTATTTATATTATCTATGACAGCTTCAGTTTTTGCAGACGCCTTTTTCATTTCTGCCACTTTTCTCCATATTGAACAAAGTACCAACACTTAAATATAGCCAACATAGAGATAATTACACCTCACGTTTTATAAAAAATGTTAGAGCATGTGATATATACATATATCTTTGAGGAAATTTATTATTTATCAGAATAAATATCTGGATTTACCGTTTTAGATAAAGGTTGAGCATGTGTTTGAAACAGTTTCAAATATAAAAGTAGTGTGTTGTATAGTTCTGTAGAGTATAGTGTTATTTGATCATTCTCGAAAATACTTTATCAGTCATTTGTCAATGTCAAATCATTCGCTGTTCGTTTGACGTTTGTCACTTTCCCAGTAATTTTATAAATTTTTGGTTATTTATTTAAATTTTAAAATGACCAGGTAATTAAAAAAACACTATTTGAAAACCTTTTTTACTATTTTATTATTTTAATATGGTTTCAGAGAAAGTATAGAACTTGGAAACGTAACTCCTCATAATATAAAACAACTTAAGCGCCTAAATAGTGTGGTTTTTCCTGTATCCTACAATGATAAATTTTACAAAGACGTTTTGGAAGCTGGAGAATTGGCCAAACTCGCTTATTACAACGATATCGTAGTTGGTGCAGTCTGTTGTCGAATTGATACATCGGAAAAATCTAGGAGATTATATATTATGACTCTGGGATGCTTATATCCATACCGCAGATTGGGTATCGGTACTCTTATGGTTGAACACGTTTTAAATTATGTAGAACAGGATGGCAATTTTGATAGTATATTCTTGTAAGTTTCTATCATACTTTTACATTAATTGGAAACTAAAGCTATATTTGTTTATAGACACGTTCAAGTTAACAATAAAGGGGCCATTGGTTTCTATCAAAAATTCGGTTTTGAAATAGTAGAGACAAAGGAGCACTACTACAAGAGAATAGAGCCTGCAGATGCACATGTTCTTCAAAAAAATCTTAGAAAAAAAGATCTAGTTAACGGAATTTTTGATTTTTAAGGCTCAATGGTGTAATTTATTTGTTATAGTATTTTTACCATTTTTGTTAAGTTAATTTTACCAAGTTTTTTTGTACATACCTAATAAACTCAATTTGCAAATTTTCTAATGTGAGTCAAAACCAAAAATACAAGCTAATTAAATTTCGTATCGACCATTATTGTGGATCCAATCTAGAACTATAAGTAAATACAACAAAGAGGTAAGCAGATGTTTTTTTAACAAACCCTATTTTAAGTATTTTTCTTGTGAATTTAGTGTCTTGTTTTTAAAAAGCAACATTTTCTTTAATAGAGTACCATAATAGTTTTTATTCTTTTTTAATTGGGACAATAAAACACTAATTAATTTTAACAAATTTTAATAAAAGTAGTTAATTAAAAATATATATCACCTTAACAATTTACATAAATATATTGAAAGACAGTATAAACTATGTACTATGATCAACCAGGAAAATGACCAAAGGTTTTCAGAGATGTTATTTCTAATATTCATGTGAAGTCCATATGATATCACAAACGTATACTTTCCTATTTGAAGATAAAATTATCAATCAATAATTTTGGAAATAGAGCATAGCTACAGCTTTCTACAAGAAAGAAATAATTGTCCAGAGAATGGACATTCACAAAAATATCATAATATATAACATACATATATCTCTAAAGTTTGGATAAACATAACCTTAGATATCAGAAAATCCACAATCGAATTGGCACTAGATACTCTTTGTACCTCATAATAAAGAAGACATTTTGAGACAAATCCAAGATGTGAATAAAACTTTCAACAAGCCCAAAATTACAAAAGTTGGAGAGTATTGAGACAAATTTAGAAACAAACCTCAACTACAACTCTTAAATTATATAATATGAGTCAAAAGAATAATAAAAAATAACAATTGTGATGTGTTTAACAACTATAAAAAATTAATCCTACCAGGATAGTTCTTTTCAGTTTTATATACCTTTTCGAGGGCATCAAGAACAAAGATAAGTAGACAGCATGGAGTTTAGTTCTTCATGTTTGTAATGACAAGGATAAAGAATGCTGAATCAAGCCCTAGATTTAGACGAAGCTTGTATATGTTGAGGGTGTAATTATGAATAGTAAAAAATTTTTATAACATTAAAAATAATGTACACTATATTATACAATCGATATCAAATTATTTATTTTATTAAAAATAGCAATGCTTCGCACTTGAAATATGTTACATTTTGACAATGTAATTGTAGTTAATGCACCTAGATATTTTAAACTGTAACCTAGATGACTAAACCATGTCTGTAGAGAAACTCGATTTCATCATTTGTTGATTTCACTTCTTATACCGGTATTGAAATTTAACCATCTAAGTAGATTTTCGATCTAAAGTACTCCACTCCTCAGAGGTTTCAAAAAATAAGTAAAGTTTGTCACTGTATCACTTTAAATACCTTTTATTTTGTCTCAAAAATACACCACTGTTCTCTTGACCACGAATACCACATTATATCACTGTTATAGTTTTGTAAGTTCATCGATACGGCAATTAACCAATTTAGTTATCGAGTCCGTCATATTGTGATCTTCTGTGGGTACAATATCTGACAGTGATGTTAGTTCTAAAAGAGAGGACTGGGGATCTACTGCAAAATGTCTTACAATTTCTCCACTGTCGAGGTTTTGAACTAGATTAAATTGATCATCGTTGGGGTTTAAATTGTTGGTAGATTGTATATTCCAAGTTCCCATAGATGGCAATGGAGCTGTTGAGGAAGACGGAGAATTCCACGCCATCTAAAAAAATATATTAACATTAGATAAAATTATATATTTGCCATAGGAATCACCCTGTATGAATGTTAGTAGTATAAATCATTTACCTGTGTCTGAGGAGGTGATAAAAGATTCGAAGATATAGCATCATAGGGACTGGTTCCGATTCCAACACTGTAAGGACTTACACATCCCCCATATGGTGAAGGTGTTGCTAAAAAAAGGAGAAAAAGATTATTAAAATTTTAGGTTTCAATTGAAAAAAAAATATATCGGTTTTCAGTTCTCGAAGTTCCACTATAAACTCGGTCTAATAAAAATTTTAAAATATTTTTTTTACTAGAGCTGTTGTTTAGCATTTCCTAGGCAAATTAAATTAAATTTCGTATTTTTTTTTTCTAGAAAACATCGAGTACGACTCTGTATCGGTCAGAAAAGTTTCTTACTAAACGGAAATACGTCACTCTCTTAGATTAGGAAAGCATACTTGTCTAAGGTCACTCTTTATTATGTTAAGAAGAGTGCTGTGGAACCATAGAGAAATACTTTTTATTTTGTCTATGTGTGGAACCATAACATAACGGCCATAGAGAATTTGTCTATGATAACGGCCATCTTCTGATTAATCTGATTGTATGAGTCATAACCTTTGAATGTCTGTTTTATATTCAAAGGTCATAACCATGTCTTTGATGTTGAAAATGCTTAGTGATTTTCTAAAAGTTTTGTATGATATTATAGTGAAAATAATGGAAAGGTTTTGCTGCAAATGTATTTCAGGTATGTGGTTTTCTTGTTAATATGTATATAATATTTATTTATTTCTTTACATCGGTTTTTGTTAATATATCTAATTATTAATATACCGGTGATTGCGAAGTTGTCTTGCATAAGGTATTGAAGTGAAATATATTCATAGAATGTAATAGGTATTGAATTGAATAATCTCTAACGTTTTTTTGCTTTAAATTTTATCAAAAAGTATGAATTTATAATATACTTAGGTTAGAAAACTGATTTTGTTTACCTCTTGGTTCCATTTTGACAGCTTCCATTGAATAATCTGTAGTAAATTGGTTACCACCTGCAACTACCAAGCAAATCATTAATTTTTTTATTATTAGACACACAAAAACATCTAAATAGGATAATGTATTTCTTAGAGAAACCATTGAAATTTTTGTTTTGTTTTTTTAACAATTACCCTTCTCCCTATGATTTTTATTTAAAGTTGGTTTTACTCTAAGAAATCATTAATACTAATCATGCAAAAAAATCAAACATGTTTCTTTATCTGTTTTTGATAAGCTACATAAAAAATTAGTGCAAAAACTTAAAAAACAATGGATTATAAGACTACAAATTTTTAATAAAAGGCACACAAGTCTTTTTTCTAATAGGAAGGTGTAAAAACAACATTTAATACAATAAATTAGAGTAATTGGTGTATAACATTCATCTTAAGCCATGCATCTAATTAAACTCTCTATATAATATAATATATACCTTGCTTTAATATTTTCCTGTTGCTGAAATGTTTAATAATAGACTTGCCCCAATAAGTATCGATAGAAAATTTGTTGCTGGTGGTTGTTGAAATCGTAATAATAGTATATGAAATGCTTAATATCTTATACTTATACTTCTTATATTTCTAACAGCTTTTTTTTGTTTTTAATAAAAACGCAGATGGATATAAAATACGTATATTTTTGTTCAATATTATAAAAGCAAATACAAATGTATAAAGCTTCACAAAACCCAACAATCTAATTAGAAAACTCTCCAGAATCAACACACATTTAAATATTTTTTAAATAGACAACCTTCTATGAAAAAAGTTACTAGAATAAAAATTAATAAAGAAAATGATGATTTGTTTTTCATTTTACAAAAACAGATAAATAAACAATGTTCTAACAATAACAAAAGTGTTTTTAACAAGTATTCGCTATGGTAACACAAACATAGAAGTATGTAGTAAGTAACATGTGACAAAAGAACAAAATCTTTTTTTCTATCTCAAAATGTTGACCTAAGAGATTTAAAATAAAAAAAATTATGGAAGTTTTGAAAAAGGAAGAAAAATGAATGGAGACCTCATTACAAATTAACAGAAAGAAGTAGATAGAATGGGTAGATAGATGGAAACAGGAGAACACTAGACATAAATAATGGTGTATCTGTTTGTTTATTTAAAATTGGCCAACATTTTGAAAATATTAGGTACAACTATAGGTATCTATCAAATTAAAAGTGCATAAATTATTATATAATCTATACCTACTGAATATATTTAGTTGGTATATTTTTAATGTGACATTAATACAACATTGAAAATTAAAATGGCTTCAAATATTTGCTAAAAGTATAAGGAATTGAAGAATAAGTATTTAGGGTACTGTGGTTTTAATTATAATAAGCATACAAAATCCACAAATGAATATGTAACTTGGCAACGTTGCATAGAATTTAAAAAAAAATACTTGGCACATGATTTATGAACATGTGGAGTTGACTGTTTTGATGCCGTTTTCGTTTTGCAAGCTGTTTTAATGTATAATTGAAAATAAATAAGTTTGTGAGATGAATTTTTATCAAAACTGTACAAAAAGTGATATAAAATGGTAGAGTATATTATCAAAAAGCTGTATATACAATAAAATATTGTATACAAATCCCACCACCAAGAAAATATGGAGAAAAAAATTTAAACTTACGATCTCTCTTTAATTGGTTCATAAATTGATGGGGGTTCTCAATTTTTTGTCGCTTATGTTTTAAAGCTCCTGGTTCTAAAAATATCAAATAATAAATAAGATTCAATAATACAACAATCAACAAAAATAAAAAATGTTCAAACATAAACATAGAAAAAAATGGATTGTTCCATTATATAACCTAAAAAAAAATTATTCATTTTATCTGTTTAAAACAAGATTCACTTTTTATAATAAGTAGACTTCTTACTAGACTAAAGGGTATGTACGAGTGGTAAAATGTAGAGATATGCAACCACATAATTTGAAGGAAAAGAGCTTTACAGAATATGTCTTGGATCTTTCCTTCCTAATGTAAAGTCATTCTTGTGAAATATGTATAGACAAAGAACCGTTTTACATGTAATTATTGCGAACTTTACTCTGAAAATAATATTGGTAATTTTCATATGAATTTTTAAAACATTTCACTGCTTTACTGTTTGACACATAATAAAATATGACGCCATTATTGTTTTTATCCAATTTTTGGCTTCTGCGTCGATTCTCGCGCACTTTCTAGTTTATTGTCATAAAAATATATATTTTTACTCCTAAAATTTTGGCAATAATTCTATGGCGTATGAAAATTTTCAGAGTAAATTTCGCAATAATTCTCTTACGTGTAAGCGAATGTCTCCAGAACTACTTATTGAAATTTTGGAAACCTTGAGCTAGGTACCTTCAATCACCAAAAGAGTAGTTCAAGCTATAATTTTGAAAGTGAGTCAAATATTTGTAATTTTTAACATGAATGAATGAAAAACTTAATTAATTATGTTTTCGAAGCAAGTCTGGCCAACACTTCGGCATTGGTTAATAATTTCCCCCCTTCCACTGGAGCATAATAACAAGACATCTCATCAAATTCACTTTGAGTAGCGTGAGGAGCAATAGCAGTATACAAAGCGTAATGCTCAGCTTCTGTCAAATCCAAATTCATATCAACATCATCCACAGATATGTTAGTATCTTTATTCGCTAAGTTAACATTACTATTAGGCGGGCTATCTTTTAATGGAATACGAATACTGTTAGAAGAATGAGTTGATATGTTTCCAGTGCTTTTACCCAAGTTTTGAACATGCAAAGATTGCGTGCTAGTTATAGTTTTCGTTGAAGGAGACACGCTAGGTTCGCGAGAAGGATTCGCTGATTTTGACTTTCCTCTGCGGAATAGTTTAGAAAAGAAACCCCGTTTTTTAGGATTCGGTAGTGTTGAATAATTTGGAGTTGGCGGTAAATGTTTCTGAGGCGGTGACAGTTCCAGCTGCGATTTCGGTCTTTGTAGATTAAAAGAGTTACTTCTGCTCACGGTTGTTGCTCTTATAGTAGAATTTGACGAGTGTAAATCTGGTTTTTGTAAACTATTAGTGCTGCCGATAAACGTTTCTAATTTTTTTGTACGTTTAGGTGGTAGAGGGGGTAATTTTTCAGCGTCGTTTTCTCTTTTATTCGGTTTCGGGGGATAACTAGGTCTTGTAGTTATATCTACGGGATTTTTAAAAGCTAATTGTAGACTAGAATATGTTTTAGCATCGTCAAAAGAATCATTGTATGGTAAATCTATTAATACTGGCTTATCGTAGTCGGTAATTGGTTGGGTAAGTAAACGAGCCTGTGTGTCTGAGTAAATTTCATCTAATTCAGCTACTTGATTGATAAGTTCATTAAAAGATTTCTCTTCTACTTTATCTTCTTTTTTATTCAATTTTAATTCGGAGTAATCCATATTTTCGGGAATAATTTGGTTATTGTTGGTCTCATAATTCAATGGGACTTCACTAACAATTTGAATAACATTTTGATCTACAGATTTAGTCACTTCGTTGTCGATACGGTTATCTTCTGTCGGTAAAACAGTTTCCTTCCAACCTACATCTTTTTTAGAAGTTACTGTTAATTGTCGTTTCGTCATTAGTTTTGCGTCGTTCGCTAATATGGAATCAAAGAGGTTATAGTTTCCTTTTTTACCTAGTGATCTTCGGAATGACCAATATGGGGGCCTACCTGAATCTATCGGCAGCAGTTCGAACGGTAGTGCTTCACTTATAGCGCCGTCAGAGGGCCTCCTGAGCTGGATGAAAACCTTGACGGCATCGGTGACGTCGGTAGTCTTGTATCGGGGGGTTTTAAACCAAATGGCGGTCTGTTTGTGTACTTGGGACGGTTGGAAATCCGCGAGAGCCTCCCAATCGCCGTTTTCTTCGAAAAATCTCACTTGTATGTCTTCTTTCGCTACCTAAAAATGAAATTTTCAAAGTTTCAAAACGAACATAACCATAATCCCCGAATGACAATTGACATTCAAAGTGTTATCCACTTCCGCTAAGTATTGCCAACCGATGATACCACAGATATATATGACTACAATTTATTTTGGTTATTGAAGTGAAAACCATTCACCATGGTCGTACAATACCAATATCTAAGGGGTTTATATTATTTATAAAAATTCTAATTCACCATAGGCGCACGGAAAATAATTTTTAGGGGTTTTTGATATTTTACAAACCTTTTCGCATAAAAGTATAATATCGTTTCTTCCTCCGTCTACATAGCTAGTGCAGTGGGATAGTTTTACTATCGTCAAGTCCGACATGGCTTTCTTGTCGTATATAGGATGGCTGACTACGGGTGGTACGGTTACTGAGAATTTTCCGGGAGTGTCTCCTTCTAAGAAAACTTGAAAGCATAGCCTAACCACGTTCAAGTCTATGGATGTTGGTTGATTTCTGTGACTAAAACCAGCTAAAAATAAACAATCATTTAGGTTAGTAATTTAAGAGTAGTACAGGGTGTCCCAATATAAATCGGGTTCAACCATATTGACTTATAAGGTGACAATGAAAATAATCTAAAGTTACACAGTTACAAAACTACTTTGCAAGTGTTGCACACAATATTTTTTCTACGTTATAGAATGGAATTTTTTGAAAATGTTTGTTCCTCAAATAATTTGATCTATTGTTGTATTTTTGTTAGAACATTATAAATAGTGTCGAAATTGATTCAAACTTTGCAGAATTTTTTTTCTAACATGAGAATCTTGAAAAAATTGTGGATTAAAAACATTCGTTCAGCCGCAATTCCAGCATATTTTCAATCGAAGTCATATTATATTTTTAGATGCGGATAATTTACTATTATTTGTTTAAATTTCATACATTTTTCTCTTGGAGTTATTTTAAAACTGGATAGGTAACAAGCTAAATAAAATATCTCAACCTTTCCTATTCGATTTTACATAAAATACGATTAAAATAACCAAAAATTAAAATTTTTCCGTTTAAAAAATGACTTTAAATAAGATAGAAACCCAAAAGTGATCAGGGACGTACTAGGTCTACCCATAACATAACTTTTGTTGACCATAGCAATTAAGTGGAGTACAGGGTGGTACAAAATATATTGGATATTAAGTAGTTGTAGTAAAGAAAGATGAAAATTGAAATTAGGCTGACCAAGAAAATATTAGGTTTGTTCCAACCGCAGTCAGAAACCGTCAGAAGCGATCAGAGAATAACTGGTCATAGCAAACAACGAGTTATTTCCGCGTAATTCCTATCACTGATTGCAATGGTCGACTATTCTCTGATCGCTTCTGACGGTTTCTGACTGCGGTTGGAACAAACCTATTATTTCGAGCTGAGGCTAATAATTTTTTGTTAAAATTCAAAATAAATTGGATAATAGTTTTTTAAATAGAAAATTTCATAATTTTGGAAACTTTATTTAAAAAATAACTTACTCAAAAAAGGATCAACGTCCAATACCTCTCTCTGTTCTAAAGATTCCGCCATCTTTGTTCTCTTGACGCATTGTATACCCACGTTTTTAAAAGAAATTAACGTATGAGGTCCATCGATCGAAACGTTGTTCAATAATATTATACCTTGCTCACAATCCTTGTTATTTGCTTTCGAAACCAATTTATAAGGATGAGGCCTTAAAAGATATAAAACAATTCATCCTTGGATAACAGTTAACCTCATTTTCTTGATAATTTTACATACATCCAGTTGATCGTATTGTAGTGCGATCTAGCGGCTCATATCGAAAGTACTTGGTGTCAGAAATGTGCACCTACTCGTTACTACTTTCAAGATGCGCCGCTAGATCGCACCACAATTCGATCCGCCGTAACATGGATGTGTGGAAAACCATCAATTGATATTCTGGATCAAAAATTTTTATTTAATGAATGAATAATTTGATAATTGATATTGATGTTTACAATTTACACCTGTATAATAATAACTATTGGGACATAGGGAGTCAAGAGTCTACTTTTGTTTTTAAACTTTTGCAATTATCGATAAAATTTTGTAATTGCATAGATTATAATGTCTAATACTTTTTTTAAGTATTAGTATGGATCATAGATTACGATTATATTTAGATAAAATTATGTTCCTATAGCAACAAATAGAGCGGCTTATATAATCCCTAAATCCCTTTTTCTTCTTCTTTTTCAAGTACCTAACTGTTTTAGGTGTTCTGTTGAAGACTGTTCTATGCAAGTAGCTAGCCAGAGCATTCTTCTTCTGTCAGAGTATCTTTTATAGTTTTTTTTTATAACAAAATCTGTCAAGTGTCCCTATTTCTTCTTCTTTTTCAAGTACCTAACCGTTTTAGGTGTTCTGTTGAAGACTGTTCTATGCAAGTAGCTAGCCAGAGCATTCTTCTTCTGTCAGAGTATCTTTTATAGTTTTTTTTAATAACAAAATCTGTCAAGTGTCCCTATTTCTTCTTCTTTTTCAAGTACCTAACCGTTTTAGGTGTTCTGTTGAAGACTGTTCTATACAAGTAGCTAGCCAGAGCATTCTTCTTCTGCCAGAGTATCTTTTATAGTTTTTTTAATGACAAAATCTGTCAAGTGTCCCTATTTCTTCTTCTTTTCCAAGTACCTAACCGTTTTAGGTGTTCTGTTGAAGACTGTTCTATGCAAGTAGCTAGCCAGAGCATTCTTCTTCTGTCAGAGTATCTTTTATAGTTTTTTTTTATAACAAAATCTGTCAAGTGTCCCTATTTCTTCTTCTTTTTCAAGTACCTAACCGTTTTAGGTGTTCTGTTGAAGACTGTTCTATGCAAGTAGCTAGCCAGAGCATTCTTCTTCTGTCAGAGTATCTTTTATAGTTTTTTTTAATAACAAAATCTGTCAAGTGTCCCTATTTCTTCTTCTTTTTCAAGTACCTAACCGTTTTAGGTGTTCTGTTGAAGACTGTTCTATACAAGTAGCTAGCCAGAGCATTCTTCTTCTGCCAGAGTATCTTTTATAGTTTTTTTAATGACAAAATCTGTCAAGTGTCCCTATTTCTTCTTCTTTTCCAAGTACCTAACCGTTTTAGGTGTTCTGTTGAAGACTGTTCTATGCAAGTAGCTAGCCAGAGCATTCTTCTTCTGTCAGAGTATCTTTTATAGTTTTTTTTATAACAAAATCTGTCAAGTGTCCCTATTTCTTCTTCTTTTTCAAGTACCTAACCGTTTTAGGTGTTCTGTTGAAGACTGTTCTATGCAAGTAGCTAGCCAGAGCATTCTTCTTCTGCCAGAGTATCTTTTATAGTTTTTTTTAAATGACAAAATCTGTCAGGTGTCCCTATTTCTTCTTCTTTTTCAAGTACCTAACCGTTTTAGGTGTTCTATTGAAGACTGTTCTATTCAAGTAGCTAGCCAGAGCATTCTTCTTCTGTCAGAGTATCTTTTATAGTTTTTTTTAATAACAAAATCTGTCAAGTGTCCCTATTTCTTCTTCTTTTTCAAGTACCTAACCGTTTTAGGTGTTCTGTTGAAGACTGTTCTATACAAGTAGCTAGCCAGAGCATTCTTCTTCTGCCAGAGTATCTTTTATAGTTTTTTTAATGACAAAATATGTCAAGTGTCCCTATTTCTTCTTCTTTTCCAAGTACCTAACCGTTTTAGGTGTTATGTTGAAGACTTTTCTATAGAAGTAGCTAGCCAGAGCATTGTTCTTCTGCCAGAGTATCGTTTATTGTTTTTTTTTAAATGATAAAATCTGTCAAGTGTCATAAGTCTCTTTTTCTTCTTTTTCAAGTACCTAACCGTTTTAGGTTTTCTGCTGAAGACTGTTGTTGAGATTTAATTCTTCTGTGCATTTGTGATTGCAGGCAGAATGCTACCTTCCCCTTCTCGAAAAAATCCCCATTTAAATTTTCCGTATGGGAAGGGATACAACCAATCAGAAACATGTTTACGCTGTATAGAACGCAATCATAAAAATTAAGCATTAACTATTGTTTATAAATACTATTATTATTAAAAAATGAGCTATTTTTATTGACAAGCATACCAAAGTAGACTGCATTTAATATCACACACCTTTATAAGGAAAAATTGATTATTATTTAGCTTGTATACCCAGTTCACAATATTTTTCAAGATTCTTCTATATAAAAACGTATAAAAAATGTTACTAATGATCATTTCGTGATAAAATTGTTTGTATTTATTGTTGAGAGTTTATATAATAACATAAAAATAAGTAAATTCAAGGACAAAGACAACAATGTTTATGTTTGTATATATTATTGAGGATTTTATGTATACAGGCTGTCATAGGTCTTCTTACCAACAACTTTCTACCAGAGACAACCTTTAGAAGTCCAAGTGATTGCAAAATATTAGTTCGCAATACTTTACTGGGCTATTTTGTTGTCAGGTGCGAGTTAGGGGGCGCTCTTGTTGGTACAGAGGTAGGAATGGTGCCTAACTAGATCTCGGAACTGTACTATAGATCAAATTATTTTGAGATTACATGTTCCTAAAACTTCCAAGGAAAAATCTCCCTGTATAATTGATATTTTGTATGAAGAACTATATAAAATGAAACGTTGGCTGTGAAGCATTAATTTAAAAAAGATAAAACAAAAAAGTTTATCTAGTATATTACCTTAAGTTCAAGGTATTATAGTGGTTGTGTTTCATATCGATTATCTCGAAATTGTGGCAAGAAACTCACTCTTCCAAGTATGAATAATTATTAATTATTTATAAATTAAAACGTAGGTAAAATTATAAAAAAATATTTGTAATTATTCTATTCAAAGACAAACACACACACACATAAAAAAGCCAAACACTTTTTTTAGTAAACTTACTTCTATAGGGATCAACCCTGATTTCCTCACGAACCCTTAGGGCATGTTCAATGTCTTTTTTCTTAACGCACTGAATGCCCAAATTCGAGAAATGAACTGTCATTGTGTCAGTCGGGATTTCTAAGGTACACACTCCCCTCTTACAACCTTCTCTACCAACTAAATTATGCGGATGTGGCCTGAAAGTGTTACAATATAATATATTATGTCTAAAGAATAGAGAAAAATTTAATATTTTTGTTTTAATTAAAATAATTATGAGTAAAAGTGAGGAAGCAGGTTGGTTACGAATAAAATTTTGTCGTTCTACGTATTATTTGTTAGACCGAGATAATTTTCTCAACACTCATATTTACAATAAACGATATTAATTGTAATCACACTATTTTTAAGGTATTATTTACCAAAACATGTTCACGAATATTCAATAGTGAGCATCTAGTATACGCTTTTTAGTCAAAGTATTCACCAATGTTTAATATTTAAATCCTAGTATCCACTAACTAATGAACGTGTTCACGAATATTGAATATTAAACATCTAATCTCCACTAGTAAGTGAAATTGTTCACGAGTATTGAATATTAAACAGAGTAACTACATATTATTGAAAATGTTCACGAAGATACTATGTTGAACATATAGTCACATATTAGTGAAAATATTCATAAATAATGAATATTCAGATCCTACATTTGTTAATGAAAGTTTTTATGAGTATTGAATATGATAAACATAGTAGTCTAGAGTGTTGTTAATGAAAGTGTTCACGAATATTGAATGCTGAATATATAATCTACAGTTGTTAGTGAAATTTTTCACGAATATTCGATTTGAAAAACATAGCCTACAGTTCACGAATAATAAACTGGGACAATTCACTTGTTTATGAAAATGTTCACGAGTATTGAATGCTGAATACATGATCTACAGTTGTTACTGCAAGTGTTCACGAATATTGGATTTGAAAAACATTGTCTACAGTTGTTCGTGAAGTTGTTCACGAATAATAAACTAGAACAATTACTTGTTTAAAAAAGTGTTCACGAATATTGGATTTGAAAAACAAAAGTCTACAGTTGTTAGTGAAATTGTTCACGAATAATAAACTGGGACAATTCACTTGTTTATGAAAGTGTTCACGAATATTGAATGTTGAATACATGATCTACAGTTGTTAGTCAAATTGTTCACGAAAATTGAACTTGAAAAACATAGTCTACAGTTGTTAGTGAAATTGTTCACGAATAATAAACTGGGACAATTATTTGTTTGAAAAAGTGTTCACGAATATTGAATGCTGAATACATAACCTACAGTTGTTAGTGAAATTGTTCACGAATAATAGACTGGTACAATTCACTTGTTTATGAAAGTGTTCATGAATATTGAATACATAATCTACAATTAATAGTGAAAGTGTTCACGAATAATGGATTTGAAAAACATAGTCTACAGTTATTAGTGAAATTGTTCACGAATAATAAACTGGGACAATTATTTGTTTAAAAAAGTGTTCACGAATATTGAATGCTGAATACATAACCTACAGTTGTTAGTGAAATTGTTCACGAATAATGGACTGGGACAATTCACCTGTTTATAAAAGTGTTCACGAATATTGAATGCTGAGTACATGATCTACAGTTGTTAGTCAAAGTGTTCACGAATATCGAATTTGAAAAAAAAGTCTACAATTGTTCACGAATATACAATAGTGTAATTTCAATTGAATTTTTTATGATTGTTAAAATTACCCCACATTGATTTGTGCTAATAGTAATAAGGATTTCTTTTTGTTTTCAGAGTTGGCGGAATTTGCATATATGGTAAGTTTTTATTTTTATAATTTAGTGAATTATCCATATTATTTCATCTGTCAGCTCGTCTATCTTTTTTTGTTCTAAAAAACTTTATCAAACATCAACTCAAAAAAAAACAAGAAGAAAAAAAACAGGTATTTTCAAATTTCTATGAAGAAACTGTCACCTAGTGAGTTTTATATAAATACAGCTTTCTTAGAATCTATAAAAATAGATAAGATAAATTTTTATTTATAGTAAATAGGAGTGGTTGATTAATTTAAGCTTGGATCACACTGATCTGGTCCGGATTCAAGGTTTAATACACATCTAACAATTGTTTATAGATTTGTATTGTTTTCCCCAAATTACTACCATCTTATTTTTCTTTGTTCTTTTTTTTCAATTTTGTTATTTATCCCACACGTGCATATCAAGTAACATTAAATTGGCCAACATTAAACATACAGTGTGATATTTAACCCCTACCAGTTATTTTACAAAATAGAGGAAAAAGTATTGGATAAATTTTATTTATTTATTTAAAAAAAATGATATTTTAGTGTTATGTCTTTATCAAACACCCGGTAAAGTTGCTAACGACCCTGTATTTTAAAATTTTGTTATGGAGACCTCATGAAAATATTTTGACATAAAACCACCCAAAAATAATAATGAAGCGATCTGGCTAATCACATACAACCCCAATACCAATAACTAATAATTCTATCAATAACTTTTTTTGTTTATTATTAGATAGATTATTGTTATGACATGCATATAAACAAAATATAAGCACAAATATCAAATACAAAACTACTCTGGTAAGCTTGCCACAATAAAAACACAAACATATTAAAAAGGAAAACATTTTGAGCAAGCTGTACTACTCAGTGTGTCCCACTTAAGATCGCAACACCCAGTATAGATTTTAATTGACATTTTACGTATTTAAAAAGGTCGGAAAAGGGACTATTGCTTTTACTTTAGTAACATTTGATATTCGTCAGTAGCGGATATTTTTTAGGGGGCTTCAAAATATCGATTTAAAAAAAATAATTGATCTCTTGGCAATATTCATCGGGGTGGCCAAGTATTAGATTTACATTGGAACAGGAGCTGGAGTCCATGGTACTACAGCATGTCCCAAGATTAGATTTAGACTGGTCTGGGACTGGTACCAACACTGGGTTCCGAGAAATGAATAGGCAGACATTATAGCAAAGCTTTCAATGTTGCCACATTGTCTCAATTCTCATAAGATCTTGATGGTTTTTTTTTTGAAAATTTCTTGGTTGTTTGTATAGACCCGAAAATTCCTCTACGCTACTATACGTAGCAAGCAAAAGTAATAAATTAAAATCAATTTCAAATTATTCTTCAGTTAGTGAGAAAAAAAATTCTAACTTCTTACCTGTAGGGCTCATCTCGAGTTACACACGACACAACTACCACAGCCCTGCCTTGATAGCCTTCCACCCTAATGGTGGGGTAACTTTTGTTTTCTGGAGTGCTGTTGGCTCCCGGAATGGAACCAGCCGACCTACCTTCGCATTCATATCGAAATCGGAGAGCTTTAGAGGCTGGTTGCTCTACAATTCTTATACGAGCTTGTCTGAAATAATTAAAATCAAAATGTTGACAAGTGACAACCAATCGAATGTGTAGTCCCTACAATATTTAAAAAGTTACAGGTTCTTACTTTTTCGCTGATAATGTAGAATGCTGTCCAGTTTGAATAGACGTAGGTTGTTGTGGTATGGGTATTTCTCCTCCCCCGTTAAACATTGCGGAAGCTTGTGTTGATTCTTTAGACTCTTGGAAGTCTGGATCAGTCTCGATAACCTCAACTGGAAAATAAAATTGAAAATAACTACAAAACTCGACTACAAAAAAGAAACATTATAAATGGCCTACATCTAAATCCATATACTATCTGAAAATTCGTACAGCTTGGCAACATTGAATTCTCGTCCATCATATAAGAAATGTTTGAGGACCGATTGTGCATATTATACAGATTGCGAAAATTACATCGGAACCCTCGCGTCGGATTACACAAGTACGACAAGGATATATGAAAGAAAGAGAAAGAATAATTGTGCGCGGTCATCACTTAGGGGTGTATACTTATTTCCCGAGGCTGGCGGAATTGCCATAGCCCCCCTACCCACCAACTAGTGAATTCTCTCTGTAAAGGACAATGTTGGCGGATGAAAGTGTTTTATTCCATCTTGATACTGGGTGAAGCTATCTACCCGACACAGAAATAGGGTTCAAACAATGGCATAAGTTGAAAAAAGTGGGTTAAGATTGCTTTGGTTTAAATTTTTCATCAAAAACATACTTTAAAATGAAAATATTAACTTACTGACATCACTTAATTCAATACTTTCTTCGGTTAGCTCTCCATCTTCTTGTGTTCCAGTATCTGTAATGAACAAAATCATTGCTTAAAGTAAAATTACAGTGTTCGTGAATGTTTTTGAATGATAATAATACAGGGTGTCCCAGGAGTTCAGTCTAAGGTCAGTGTAGCCAACAAAAAGTGTTTTTTTTTCTGTAAAGAATGACAGTTGAGGTCTACCATTCAAAACATAAGATTTTGCATGTTTTTCATCATTGCGGACATCTATATTGCTTTATTAAAATGATGAATACACCCCCGAAGCGTAAATCTTGAAATTTAACATGACTTTTTAAACTTAATTGTCATGCTTGTAAAAAAAACTACTTTTTGATGGTCACACTGACCTAAGATTGAACTTCTCTATTAATAACGATCGGTAACGGTTTTTAAGCAAATAAGGTCGAAAAAATACCCCTTCCCCTTCTTGAATGTTACAAGATGAACCAAAACTAAAGTTATCCATTCTAGAATTGTTTCCATGTAGTTATAATTTTTCTGGAAGATCTTAGAACTGTTACCGCTGATTCCCACCCATGCCAAATATAAAGGACGACCCTCGTATATGTGTGATAATGTTGAGAAAATTAACAGCGAGCATAATACTAACTCCTCGCACGTATAAACATTTATGTAAGTACATAACAGACACTATAAATAAGTTAAATTTACTACTAATGTGTTATTTTAAATCGCATCTGTTTGCAATAACTCGTCAGTCGTCAGTTGTTGTAATTTGAAGAAAATCAAAAGTATTCCAAATACCTATAAAGATAATTATTTCGAAATTTCATCTACGCTTATCAGTGGCGAATAAAAGCATCAATTGGCCTCGACTTGAACTTCAACTTAACCCTAAAATCTTCTTTTTATAAATTGCAATTGCCTTCTACCCTATAGGAACTCTTGGCATGTCACCATTTTATGTTATTCAGTCACTAGTTATGTCAAATGTCAGTTATATCTATTTTAGTTGATATCCGTTTAATTGTGTATGTACATATTTTCGATTAGGTTTTTGTAGCATTTCTAGTTAATTGTATCTCTAATTTTCTAATTAATTTTTCACTGACATTTGACATAACTAGTGACTGAATAACAGAAATGGAATGGTGACATACCAAGAGTTCCTAGAATTATAAAACATGCAAAAATCTTATATTTTGAATGGTAGGCATTAACTGTCATTCTTGTCAGAAAAAAAAACACTTTTTGTTAGCTACACTGACCTTAGACTGAACTGCTCTATAGGCCTTTTCATCAGGTGATTGCGCAAGCGCTGCAGCCATTTTGAAATAGCGGTAATTTAAAAGTTTCGTACTGTTTTTGTTAGCAATGGCTGGGAATGCAATAATATTTCTACCAAATGATAAATTACTTGCAGAATTAATTGATGGTGCTTCACTTATTCATAACTCTGTGGAAGCTCATAGCTGTGAGCAATTAAAAAGATGGTTAAAATGTCACGGACGTTCACAGTAAGGAAAAAAAGTGTGCTAGTTGAGAGGATAGGTGTCAATACTTGTATTTACTCTTGTAAAAAATCAGAAAAAATAAATAAAAATCGTGATTTCATTTAAATTTGCATATAAAAGCACCTTAATTAATATAAAAATTGACTAATATAGGTACTTAACTAATGAGTTTGAGTTTATTACTGTAAAAATGGAATTTTTGGATTAATAATTATACCTTATTGGTTGATTTATGAACTTGTTAAAATTCTTGATAGCTGAAAGGATCAGGATTTTGTTCACTTGGACCACTTTCTCCAGAAAAATGCAATGAACAAATATAAGTGTCCTTAGTAACATTATCAATAGATATTTAAATCCTCTCTCACTTCGGCCACATTTTTTCACGCACGAATCACATTTAGAACATTTTTGACATGTTTTAATATGTATTTTTTTGGATGAGTTAATAACTTTCTCACGATATTCCAGGCAATGCTTTGTAAAGTTTATAAAATAATAAGTATTTGTTTTATTTTAAAAGGTTTATAACGTGTATCACTTTTGCATACTCCATAACAACACCATTTTGTTGTACCTTTTCGTACAGATAACATAATTATATTCTATAGAAAAACTGCTCTATTGAATCCTGACACTTACAGGACTTACTACTTTACTTTTTTACTTTTTTAAATCACAAATACATTTATAATAGTATTTATTAATTTTAAGTTTTAGTACGAGGGCACTTTAACACGCTTGTTTACAAATAACAGTACGAAAAACATGGCTGATACGAACGCATGCGCACTGAAAATTACATGACCTTGAAAAAGCCTATTGGCCAGCCAGTTCGACAAATACTGCCAACATAATTTCGGATCTTAGGCGTTTTCTTTTGAATCTTTGACGTTTATATTCAATGCAAAGCTGTACAAGATTATGAATGTTGAGCTTTCAAATAAATATTTTACTGAAAAGGCCAATTTGTTTCCAATTTTCGCGTTTGCGCTTTAGAAAATCTTTCTTTTTATCAAAAAAATGCCATTCATTGAAACAACTACATCATTTAATGAGTATAGGTATACTATAATATTTTTTAGTAATTTGGTAGTAAAAAATGGAAATCCCAATGTTTAGACTGGTGTTTAACCGATTATCTAGCGGTAAGCAAATTGATTATTTATTTATTTACATTACTTTATTTTTATCCGCGAGTTTGAAAGAAAAATTGAAATATTTGAAGAAGAAAAAAAATGTTTAGAACTGAAAAAATTTTTATTTATCTTTTATATTATGTTGACAAATGTTGACAAGGCCAAATCATGAATTCTAGAATAGTATATTCTTCAACGAGTGCAGAATGATGGCTATTATTCACGAGGACGAACGAGTGAGAGCAGCGAGTGAGTTTTGTAATCATCCAAGTGAATATTAGCCATTCTACACATGTAAAAGACTATACTTTGTCCACGACTAAAAAAAGAAAGCTTCCAGTGAGGATCGAACCCCAATCGTCCGCGCCAGAGTCAACTATTTCTACCACTAGGCTATAGGGCATGTTTATTTTCAAAAAGGGATACGTAACATACAGTTTTAATCGAAACCTCTACATTTATAAATGATAATTGGGAGTTATAACTAAATATAACTATAGTGGTGTACATTTGGAAGAATATCTTACCTTTCCCCTCTCATTTTTGACTTTTGAACTAATTTTCATTCAATTTTGTTTTCCTTAATGGTTTTCACGTGAAAAAAAATAACCTTTTCATATAAAAAAATTTGTAGTTTTCAAGATATTTAATGATTTCATGCAAGATCACACCCTGTATATAATATTAGCTCTAATTTACGAGACATTCTTTATAGTTTTTCGTCATAATTTGTTTATTTTTTTTTTAATAAATTTAATATATTGTGAGAAAATCAAAGATACAATTCAAACTATAAACATTCTTTAAAAATAAATCTCAAGGTTGAATCTTATGTGAAGTACCATCACCTCAGCACGCAGGTAAAATACCTACCTTGAATCACCTTTTTCAGTTTGTTTTTAACGACCGCTATTAATAAATAATTAATAACTAAATGACTGGTTAATCTTATGACATGACAATAATATATGCTTTATTTAAAAATAAACTATAGCTTTTAGAATAATTTATTAATCTCGTTCATCACAAGACAGTGCTCGAAAAACAAGAGTTTTAAAGCAAGAAAACAGGTTTTTAGTATCGGGGGGGGGTCAAGAAAATAAAACTAAAAATTACATAAAATAACCATTATACAGTGTGACCCATTTTTAATGGAAACACCCCCATAAAATTTTAAGTTGTAAGCAGATTTTGATAATTTATTTTATTGAAATGTCAAGTACTAAAAGGTCTACCTTAGGACAAAATTTGAAATGTTCATTCCAATTTACAGGGCATACTTTATTTACGATAAAAAGACGATGACGTTGCAAAACAAAATATTGTGATGTTGCCAAGCGTTAGTTTTTTTCTTTACGAAAACCAGAAAAATTTGATGTTAGATTGACATTTACATTTGAAAATGTAATAATAATATTAATAATCATGAATACCAATAGCGAATACTATTACTTACTTCTCTTACAGCAGTAAGCGGGCCTCATTTGGCTCATTTCGACATTCACGTTCAAAATAGCTTAACAAAGATGTTACCATCTTTTGACATTTACTGTTCAGCTTCTTCGGCATTTTATTAACTACATATTGCAGAATTGCCTAAATAATTTGTTATGGAAATAACTCTTATTTTTAATCTTAAAGAAACAATACATTTAGAAACACCAAAAATCTTGTAAATATTAGACGATGATTGAATGTCAATAAACGTCAAAACAAACTGGGGAATTTTACCAGTTGATCTGACAACGTCGTGAAGTTTTGCCAACCCGTTAGTTGAAAATTACCCTGGCTGTTGAGGATAAATTGTATTTACGGTTGGTAAATTAATATTTATTCTGATAAGCAGGAAAGTAACCAAAAATGACATCATCGTCTTTTTATCGTAAAAATCTTATACGATATTTTTTCTTGGTCGAAAATCGATATTTTTTATTAGCGATTTTTTTGTTGAAAAAATCACTACGCCACTGAATTCAGTGTGCCTCTAAACAGATGTGACCAAAATTTCATGGAAAAGTATTTATTAATAACAAAGTTATGACAACTCAAAAACTCGATAACTCACATCTAATAGTCACAAAAACACCCTATATTAACAGATTTGGCCATGAGCCAAAAATGTGACTTTTACCACGAGTTAAACACACTATTTTTCCCTAAATATTTTTAAATTCGTAAAATTTTGAAATTTTAGTCACAAATGAAATTAATAATATTACTTGGTTAATATCTGCTTTTTGGGGAGGTTTGAAGTTTGCACCTCCCAAAAACTTTGCAGCTGGTTACCCGTTAGTGATACAGTTCCTAAAAACTACTTATTTGTTTACTATTTTTTCTAACTTCATCAATTACGATTTTTAAACACGTTGATTATTATTATTAAACGTGTAATTCTCTTAATCACTATTTGAATCTAATTTATCCGATGATAATATACCTAATTGAAGTGTTGTTTTGTGGATAGACAACGTTAGGTCACATTGAGCAGGTAAGTACATACGTGGTGTTTGTTGTTCGTTTCGCCGCTCAAGCTTGTTTAACGACCATGTTAGAAACCATTATTAGTATACAGGATGGCTACTAAGTAAGAAAATTTTAATTCCCCAAAGTAAATAAAATTTTGAGTACGTTTTTTTAACAAAAGCAGTAAGGGGCAAAGTAGTTTCAAAAATATGGTTTTTAACATTCGTTAAATTGTAAAAAACACGAAAATTTTGGGGGGGTTAGGGATTTACAGGATGGCTACAGAGTACGTTATTTAAATTCCTTAAAGTAAATAGAATTTTGAGTACGTATTTCAACAAAATTACTGAGGGGCAAAGTAGTTTCAAAAATAAGGTTTATAATATTCGTTAAATTGTGAAAAAAACGAAAATTTGGGGGGGGGGGTTATGGGATCTCAACTCTTATAAAGTTTTTACTGGATGAAATGATTCTGTCATTTTTGTTATGGAAGATGCTCTAATCAAAAGAAAGCCACTTGTCAATTTTCATTATGTCTCGAAATAATTTAAAAAAAAATAAAAAATTTGCATTTGGTACCTTTTTGAATAGACATTTGTACTAAGGCAAGCTCAATCTAGTTATTTCTCCCCCAAAATTTGTATTTGTAGTTCAATCTACGATCTATCTTTTTGTTGTTGCACCCTGTACATATTTCGATTAATTTATAATAATTATCAATCAAAACTACAAAAAAAAATATCAAGTCGCATCTAAAAATATACGCATTATTATTATTTTGTTGTGATACAAAACCTTGAAATTTTACGATTTGCAAAAGCATATCATTAAATAAAATATTGAAAGGATTCCACTATTTTTGACGGAGCATATTTTTATCATTTGCTAACGTCTATACTCTATAGAGTGTGCGCTGCCAAACGCAAACTACATTATACCAAATTTGATTTTGTTTTGTCAAAAAAAATTCAATTGTCTACGCCCATGGGTTGCTAATATTTTTTTTATTTAATTTAATTTGCTACATTGTATAACCCTGTATTGTTCACTAAAAACCCTCTTTTTTTATTTCAATCACAAGCGTCTCAAGTGGGAGGGTCAGCAGCAGCTAAATATTTTGTCATCTTTTTAAAATTTTTTTACAGAAACCCTGTATTTAAGTTTTTGTGTACGACATCTACACATTGTGTAGGTTGGGAAAATATCGATTTTGAGTACTGTTGATAAGAATAATCATTTAGAATTTTATATAAACAGAAATATTATCAGAAACATCCTAATTTTTAATGTACCTACTATATAGTTATGTTGAAAAATATATCATGACAACAACGTCTTTCCAAATCGTTGGAGGGGTCGAAGAGAAGCAATTGAGTGGCCACCGAAGGCCCCGGATTTAACTCCTTTCGATTTCTTATAAATTTTCATTTGTACCATACTGTATACAGGGAGTTTCATAGTTAAACCACCATAGGAACAAAAACAGTTATAATCCAGGTTTGGGTTTGAAAGAAATCTATAGAGTGGTTCCAAAATAATGACCTTCAAAAGCTTTAGACTAAACGAATAAAACACCCTGTATCTTAGTTGATAGTTATATTAGTCCAATTAACCAAGTTTATTTACTAAAGTGTACTTTACTTGCAGTTAACTTTTGGTAGTTTGACTATGAAACACCCTGTATAAATAATTTAAATGGCGATATATAAATTTCAAAATAAAAACTATACATGCAAACAAAAAGCTAACAATTAGGAGCAAAATAAAAAACAATCTACACATAAAAGAAACTAGGCAAATTCTATTCTACTTAAATAGGTATGGTACATTTCAAGATATTTCGTTTCAACAAAAATGTATTCGAGGGAATAGCCCGGTGATATCCTATCTTAGGTAATCTCTGTAGCTGAACCTAGCTGTATCTAACAGAAACCTGATTCAGTTTATATATAGTCCAGCCACTCTTACTTTACCACCTTCTAATTAGAAAGTTATAGCGATAAGGTGTCGTTTTTTATATGAGATCCAACCATATTTACATAATATGAAAACAAAGATTTTTTTTAGTGATCATGACCTTGTTTATTTTGTACTTCCCTACACTCAGCGCCATATTGTATTAAGGTTTCCTTGAGAAGATAATTTTTAAAGCTGCGTTTCCACCGAGAGGAGATAGATTGCTGATTTCGATGGAAAAGCGGCTTAATAGTATGATTATTTTACAACTGAAATGTTTGGTTGAAGATCTTTTTTTAGGGATTTATAAAGTTTTATTATTAAATCATTTTTGAGTCTACGAAATATTCTGAAATGTACTATAGATAATAAATAGTTTGCCAAATATTTTTAGTTCATTCTCATTCACCGATATAAATAGATATAGTGTGTATTAGCTAGTTGGCGATAAGTTCTACAAAAAAAAATTCAGCAGCCATAAAAATAAAATTTTAAAAAGAAAAACCAAAAAAAGAATCATGCTTTGGAACACTTATTTACACACCTAAATCGTGGTAATCCATGATATTTATATTTCTAGTGGAAACTCTTGATATGCCTTGACAGAAAATAGTATATTTTAGTAACAATGTACCAGTGGCGGCGAAAAGGTTTCTTCCCAAACATTTCTGTCAGGATATTTGAATATTTCTTGAATATTTTTATATGAAGTAATGCCTTCTGGAGGTGGGATCCTTTGCACGACGTTTCCGCTTGTCCTTAATCGCCGCCAGTACGATGAATTTTATTTTTTTATTGAACAAGATTAAAATTATTTATCTTACCTTAACAAATAACATAACAAATTCCAAACAACATTCAAGGTTATCCAATAGCACTCGTCACAAATAACTGACTAATTTTACAAACAAATCATGAAAGTTGTTAGTAAAGTAGTCAATATCACTTTCACTAAAAAAAATATTCTTTATTCGATAATAATATAATGTACGAATTCGAACCACGGCAGCGCTAAAATGAAACAAACTAAAGAGTAACCAAGCCGTTCCACGGAATTATTTTAAGAAACGATGACCAAACAGCAATTCCGAGAAACCGCGAGTTGCGATCTGTCGATTGGATGCCACGATCACGTGCGGAACTGTAGAGAACAACTCACGTTCGAAACGAACTGATTGTCGTACACCTCCAAACGTTGCCTCAACTGCGACTGTGTTTGAGTTTGATCGCTTCTCGATTTGATTACAAATATAACGTATTTCAACGTTGCCAAATGTATACTTGTAAAGAAACTTACTTATTTTAAAAAAAGCAATCCTATCTTTTGTAAATCCCAGTATTTATATTGTTTAATAAAAATAAACAGTTTTAGAATTGTTATTAATAATATTATTACAGCTTTTTTATAAAAGATAGTAAAGCCTGGCACACATTGTTGTGTTGTTACACCACGCCACGCCATTCGACATGAGATGAAAATCAAACAAGAGGGAATTCGTACCATGTCGGATGGCGTCGAGTCGCGTGCGATGGGATTGCATCAAAACAATGTATTTTCGTCTTAACGGTTATACAAGTACGACAGAAAAACAGCTGAAAGAGAGAGAAAGAATAATCATGCGCGGTCATTAAGGCGTGTACTTTGTTTCACCTTAGGGGTGTATACTTATTTCCCGAGACTGGCCGAATGCCCCCCTATTTTAAGTGCTGTTGCCAGAAGCGCTGATTAATTTGTACAAATGATATTTTTCTCTCGTTTTCGTTGACTTTTTTTTTTGAAGTCATGCACAGTAGGTAAAACAAAACACTTTAATCCGGCAACATTGTCCTTTACAGAGTCACTAGTTGGTGGGTAGGGGGGGGCAATGAAAATTCCGCCAGCCTCAGGAAATAAGTATACACCCCTAAGTGATGACCGCGCACAATTATTCTTTCTCTATCTTTCATAATATCCTTGTCGTACTTGTGTAATCCTAGGCGAGGATTCCATAAGGATTTTCGCAATCTGTATATTACCCGGGTAGTAGTTGTTGAACGGTCAGTGTTTTTGAAAAATACATTTTCAAAAGCGTTAAAAGAATTAAATCTCTTGTATTTTGTTGATTTTTAAGTAGATCTGGCAACAGTGATCTCGGTCGTCACTTGCTATGCCGTTGGAATTATAAACTTCGGTTTTATATTAAAATCAACTTTCATCTTCCAGTTCACGGGTTTTACATTTTATTAAATGACGTAGAAAATAACCTGCACATAAATATTATACAGATACTTAACAAAACATTAAAAAACAACTAGCTCCATCATAGTAAGCTTATTAAATCTAATAGCACCATTAGAAGTCTTCGATAAAAATTAATAGTTGAGTAATCGTGAAATGTAAAACAAGATAAATATTTTTTATTGATAAATTGGGAAATTAACTTTATAGAAACGTTTCACAATATTAAACAAAAATTCTGATTGTAAATAATGAAAAAATAACTAACTATTTAACCATTTTAAACATTTGTTATTATAGAGGCAACAGAAATACGTAATCTGTAAAAATTTCAACTGTCTAACTATCACGGTTCATGGGATATAGCCTGTTGACAGACAGACGGAGAGTCTTAATAGAGTCTGTGGTTTACCCAATGGGTCAATTTCTAGGAACACACTACCGATACAAAAAGCTATTAGCTTTAAAGATGTCGCTTCTGTCGAAATTGAATCACGTGATTTCATTTGCACCATAACAAACTATGTTGCCAGGTCTCACTTACGTGATGGCTTGCAAGGATTTTGCATTTTTTACTTAAATTTTTGTGGCAAATCCAGAATTTCTAGAGAGATCCAAAAAACGAGTTCTATTTGCTTCCTTCCTTCTTTCCATTCTTACTACCTTTTTTCCGTTCTTCCCTCCTTCCTTCTTAACATTCTTCCTCCCTTCTTTCTTCCTTCTTCCCATTCTTCCTTCCTTCCTTCTTCCTTCTTTCTTTCCATTATTCCTTCTTTCCATTCCTTCTTCCCATTATTCCTTCCTTCCTTCCCATTATTCCTTCCTTCCTTCCCATTATTCCTTCCTTCCTTCTTCCCATTATTCATTCCTTCCTTCTTCCCATTCTTCCTTCCTTCCTTCCTTCTTCCCATTCTTACTTCCTTCCTTCTTCCCATTCTTACTTCCTTCCTTCTTCCCATTCTTACTTCCTTCCTTCTTCCCATTCTTACTTCCTTCCTTCTTCCCATTCTTACTTCCTTCCTTTTTCTCATTCTTCCTTCCTCCTTCTCCCCATTCTTCCTTCTTTCTTTCCATTATTCCTTCCTTCTCTCTTTCCATTTATTCTTCCTTCTTTCCATTCTTAATTCCTTCCTTCTTTCTCTCTTTTCATTCTTTCTTCCTTCCTCTTCCCATTCTTCCTTCCTTCTTTCCATTCTTCCCTAATTCTTTCCTTTTTCCCATTCTTCCTTCCTTCTTTCTTTCTTTCTTTTCATTCTTTCTTCCTTCCTTTTTCCCATTCTTCCTTCTTTCTTTCTTTCTTTTCATTCTTTCTTCCTTCCTTTTTCCCATTCTTCCTTCCTTTTTCCCATTCTTCCTTCCTTCTTTCTTTCTTTTCATTCTTTCTTCCTTCCTCTTTTTATTCTTCCTTCCTTCTTTCTTTCTTTTCATTATTTCTTCCTTCCTCTTTCAATTCCTTCCTTCTTTCCATTATTTCTTTCTTCCTTCTTCCCATTCTTCCTTCCTTCTTTCCATTCCTCCATAGCAACGACATAGAAATTATATTTTGTTTGATTCGAGGTTTTATTTTGTGTCAAAACAAATAATTTGATATATATGTAATGCTAGTCCGGTACTGGCTAGTGAAATTGACATTTAGTCAAATTCAAACGATTAATGTATATTAACCTAGCGTGCTATGACACATGTGTCAGTTTTACATTAAGTAACTGTCTGAAGTAATATTAAAAAACGACATTTTTTAAAAAGAAAAAAAATCGTTTACAAACAGTATAAAAACTATTACAGTTTATAAAAACATGACCGATGATACTAACAGTAGCATAGAAATGTTTTCGACACCAAAGCTGAGTAATAGCGGAGATGGAGACGGTATCAAAAATGTGACAACTAGAAAAAGAACTCCAGTTCCTTCTTCCAGAAAATTCAATACAAAAACACAGTGTGATGAAAATGTAAAGTTGAAATTGGAAAAAGCTTTGTTCGATTTACAGAAGACTAAAAAACATAATTGTCTCACGAAAGCTCAAAGTATCGCGGAGATTACACCTTCAAAAAACAAGTCTAAGAAAAAGTTATTTTTTCAATTTTTCCTTGTATATATACTAATTATTTTTCTTTCCAGGCCACATATTAAATTGGATCTCGCTGGCGTCGCCGATATTCATGATACGTTCCCTTTAAATGCGACTCTGCACGCAACACCGAGACCTTTGGATGGGCCGTCGACGGCGTCGGTTCAGGCATCGCGGCGCTGCACCAGAGACTGGGCGGTTTGCACCGTGTACGGGCGGCTGCTTTTGTGCGTCTGGCGCCGATGTAAGGCGCGTCTACAGACGCTTTCGGAGTCCAGTGGACGCCAACTTAACCAGGTTTGTATGATACGTGATAACTGATATACAGGGTATTCTTAACTTTTTGGAAGAGGTTAACTATACCATAATTATGATCTATTTTTACCTACATATTACACTCAATGTTTACGTTTTTTTTTAATATTCTGGATTATTTAGTCACTTAACACCGAGAAGTCACTGGAGGAATATTAACGACGTCTGGACGCTAAGCGTCGCTATAGAATTACATCAGGCGTCGTGTATGTGACTCAAATATCTACTGACGAATAGATAGGTGACGGAATTAACGTAAATAATTTTTGGTTGACAAACTAATGCCTATTCATAGGGTCATTATTGAAAAAAATCGACTTATGCCTATTTTTACCTGTAATAATCAGTAGCGGCTCATTATATGAAGGAAATTAATCAAGGGGGATTTAAATTTGTGTATTGAGGACCTATAACTCAAGGTGGATAATTAAAAGTTTGTTAATAACAATAAAAAGTACGATAAAATTTTTAGAAGGGATCAGTTTATTATCAAAAATTTTCTTCTAGCATGGACGTACGACAATATTTTTATAAGGGGTTCATTTATTTATAAAAGTTTGCTTCTCTCATAGGTTGAGTATAAAATTTTTAGAAGGGATCAATTTATTTGTAAAAAAATTGATATCATGTGCGTACTATGAAATTTTATAGGGGTTGTACACAAAAAAGATGCATCTAGCATAGACGTACGATAAAAATTTTCTAAGGGATCAATTTATTAACAAAAATTTTCTTCTAGCGTGGTCGTACGACAATATTTTTATAAGGGGTTCATTTATTTATTAGTTTACTTCTCTCATGGGATGACGATAAAACTTTTTTAAGGGATCAATTTTTTTGTAAAAAAAATCAATATCATGTGCGTACGATAAAATTTTTATAAGGGATCAATTGATTAACGAAAATTTTCTTCTAGGGTGGGCGTACGACAATATTTTTATAGGGGGCTCATTTATTTTTAAAAGTTTGCTTTTTTCATAGGCTGACGATAACATTTTTAGAAGGGATCAATTTATTAACAAAAAATTTTGTCTAGCGTGGGCGTATGAGGATATTTTTATACGGGGTTCATTTATTTATAAAAGTTTGCTTCTCTCATAGGCTGACGATAACATTTTTATAAGGGATCAATATGTTTGTGGAAAAATCAATATCATGTGCGTACAATAAAATTTCATAGGGGCTGTACACAAAAAAGGTGCATCTATCATAGACGTACGATGAAATTTTTATAAGGGATCAATTTTTTAGCAAAATTTTTGTGAAATTAATGGTTTTGTTTTCAGATTAACCAGCTAGAATTACAGGTTGACTTTTTGAAAAGTATGAGACAATCGGAATGCGACAAACGAAACGAAGCACTTCACGAATACCAACTGATGAAGAAAAAAGTGGAAGTGATGGAATTGGCCAATAACACTTTGATACAGGATTTGAAAACAATCCAAGAGGAATTAGCGAATACGAAGAAAAATTTGAAACTAACGAAATACGATATGAAAAAATGCTGCGAACAATTGACGAAAAATCAGGAGCTGCTGATGAAAAGGAAAGAAGAAAAAATGGATTTGTTGGCACAGGTGAGTTAAAAAAATATATATAGTGAAAAAATTTGTCGGATTTTTTTGGAAAAACATCTAAAAGTGGAAGTTTTTTTTTAGTTTACAAAAATTTTTCAAGAAAATGGGATTTTCCAATAATTTGTGGTTATTACTTATGTAGATTTTTAGAATCGCTGGTATAATTGCTTTAATTCCGAAATCTTGTGGGTTTTTAATACATTATAATATCTCAGTTTGGAAATACCTCAACGACAATCAAATTTATTGTATCATCAATTAATTCAATACGATTATAAATTATTTATAACTATTTTTATTCCTAAACGTAGTGTGTCACGTGGAAAACAGTTTTTATAATAGATAAGTTATAACTCTATAATTTTTGACAGCTCCTCGTATATTCCGTGTGTTTTACCATACAAAAAGTGACTCCTTTTCTTCAGAAATATGTGTAGTTGATTTTGTTTTGTATTTTGTTTTGGTGCATGTTCATAAATTTTAACCAAGAATAACTTGTCGTTCATACTTACTTTTGGGATGACACTGTATGTGGATTTTATATTATATCTTTTTCTATCGAGTTTAAATAGACGACTCACGATGGTAATTAAAAAAAAAGATTTTTTCCTTAATAACAACATTCTATATCCAACAACAACAAAAAACATTAATAATTGTTAATGTGTCACATACATCGATTATAAATCCATTTTTATAATACAATGTTGAGTATTACTCATCCTTGTCAGGGGAAATGATGAAAATTACAACTTGTTGACGGTCACGTCGACGTAACAAAACTCGTCGGCGGGAAATTGGAGCGAAAACGACTCGAAAAGAGAATAAAAAGATGAGTAGGGTGATATTGAAAGAGTGAGTCATAGGTCAAAGATTACGAAAGTGGTCGAAACGAGGGTGGTTGTGTTTGTTGTCGATCGAGAGACGTTTGTTTGTTTTTAATATCGATTTACCGTAACAGGTGTCTTAATTTAAAAGCAAATAAATGGTTATATGAGGAAGCAGAGTGATTTTTAAACTGTTCAAAGTATTCTGCACGAATAAAAATGTTTTTTTGTATCCTCTAGACCAGCGTTTCTCAAACTTCTTAGACTGGCGACCCAACATATTTATGTTTGAATAGCTCGCGGCCCAAATAATTAAAAGCTTTAGATATTTTAATACAACTAAATTTTATTTATTACAAATTGAAAGAAGTAAGTAAGAAGTAACATGTCCAAAAATTTCTTCTGATGTTGATGTTTCTAGTTTTAAGCAACAGAGCAATTCTTCTTCTTCTTCTTGTTGTGGTTAGCTTCATACGCGACCCAAAAAAAATTTACCGCGACCCAAATTTGGGTCGCGACCCATAGTTTGAGAAACGCTGCTCTAGACCAGGGGTCTCCAAACTTTTCAGCATTAGGGCCAAACTGACAGCTAGGGTGAGTTCAGGAGGGCCAACTATACTCTGTTGTCACTTTTTCATTTTTCATATCTACTGGGACTTTCAAAATGCTCTCCAAATATTAAAGAAAATATATTTTTTTTTTATTTTCAAAAATTTCTTTGTGTTAAAATCTGACCTTACCAACTTTTTTGCCTTAAAAAAAATTTAAATAAGGACACAAAAGCCGCCACCATCTCTAATAATAAAAAAGTAATAGTGTTGGTTCTTTTCAAAACAGTAGCATTGATACCATTGTCCATTTATAAAATGTTTCAAACAAAATGTCTAAATTTTTCATATGTTGTAGTGCTAGGGATGTAGTTCTATTTTTCGCGTGCATATTCAGGGAGGGATCAGAGACACTGGCGGGCCGTAGTTTGGAGACCCCTGCTCTAGACTCTAGAGAACATATTATTCTGGAAGCAGTTATTCCAGTCACTTGTCACTTACATTTAAAATAAAGTTAAATGCATTTATTTCGAATTTTTCAAACAACTATTCATTTTTTTATTAATCCAGTACGAATTCAAGAAAAATAAAACTGCATTTGGTAAAAAAGTAATCTCGCCTTTGACAGATTTCTACAGGAATCCCTACGTCACCTTTTATAAATAACACACTGTATACAACTGTTGAACTACACCTTGTAAAATTGTTATGTTCTGCATCGAATATATATCTGTCGGTTTATCTCTCCCAAATTTCTCGTAATAACTCGCCTGTATTTTCTTGGAAGATGATTCCAGAATTTCCAGGAACAAGGATTACTGTATTATGAAAGGCTGGCGCGGAGTGGGTCGTGAGGGCGATATGACTCATTCGATTCCAGGGGAATGGGGCGCCGCACGAGAAAATTGTCAGCGCCTCGACGTCTACATGCATGTACAAAGAGGAAGTCAACTAGAACTTTTTAATCATTCATTACATCAAATTATAAAGCGGAGTTGTGTGAAAAATTTTAAAATTAATGCTAGAAAGAATAATAAACATATAAAGTTTTTTTTTTGAATAGTTGGAACAGAAATGTTTGTACTGACATTTTCGGCAATGTAGAGTTCTATGGTTTTTGTACACTTTTCTGTATTTTTATATATCTGTGGTTTATGTCTGTAGAGTTCTATGGTTTTTAACACTTCTTTAGCAAGGCCTCCTACAACACTAGGCCGGAATGCTGAAATTTGGCAACTTTGTAGAGAGGGCTTATCATGTCAGACTTCTATCATGGCGAGACCGTGAAATAATATTTATTTACGTTTATAGTGCTTCTGTATTTATAATTCGTGATATTTAATAGATGATCAGAGGATTGTAATAGTGTGTACAATCTTTTTAAATAGATTTTATGAACTTGGTGCTTGTTATTCGCAGTTAACAGACTGACAACTTCAACATAAGACTTCTGTTTGCATCCGTTTGTTTTTGAGGTAAGATATTTAATAATATATATAAATAAAAAGATTTTAGCATCAGTATAATTTGTAAACATACTCTCTAGTATGTGGACTCATATAATATATAATGCAATTAAAGCATAACATGGTAATTGTATCAAATAAAGGATGTTTAAGAATTTTCTTAAACTGATTGAAATTATTTAAAAGTGACTTGAACCAAGCCTAATTTTCATATTATTATACAATTTCTGATTCTTGTTAAGCCATCAAGCCACATTAAACATACATGAATTATATAAATTAAGCCAATAAAGTTATTTACTCATAAACTAATAACTCGACTAATAAGTAACACTTCTATTATATATTTTATTTTGTTGTAGATGTCTGCAAAATGTTCAGTACTAAAGTTGTACTAGTAATTATGATTTCAATAGTGAAGGATATATTACAGTAGTTTCCACCCAGTGATAAGCTGAAGAAAGGATCCTACATACAAATTGGGGACTAAGTCAAACTTCAGTGTGTATAAAACTCAGTATTAAATATTTCCCCAAAGATCAAATTTCATTAACTGATGTGTACAAGGATAAGTATGGTGATCTGAAGACATTTACAAGGAAAAGACCTGTGTTAAAGGAAAATGTAATACCACAAATATTTCCCCGTCTCTCGAAATATCTTCCAGTGGAGAAGAATCCAGCTGCAAGAAGTAATCCTGGAATGGGAAGAATAAGGACAGGTACAACAAGAAGAATGGTTAAATAGTGATGTGATAGTGAATTTTTGTGAAGATTAAATCTAAATTGAGTGCTCATTTAGAGAAGTGGCTGTGTCAATAATTTATATTTGATTGGATTTGACAATGATGAACCATATGTCAGGTGTAGTATAAAACTATTTGAATGAATAAATGATAATCTAGGTAAGAATTGAGCATAATTTATTCAGTATTTAGTTGATTTATATTTATTTTAAGGTGATGTCTTGTCAGCTGTAGAGGCTGATTTTATTCATATTTTATATTCTTATCAATAAAATACCTTTTGCAGTATTATTTTCTTTGGTCTACCCATATATATTTCGATTTTTATTCGTTTAAAATGTTTCTTAGCCTGATTTATTTCATATTTCTCAGGCCTACAATCGTTTTCATCGGCCCTCTTTTTGAAAGTCGCGCCACGTTGCCACATCTAGGTTTCCGGCCTTGTGTTAGAGGTGGCCTTGTTCTTTAGTCTTTCAATAGTTCTGTGGTTTTTGTGTAGTTCTTTTATATAGTTCTATGGCTGTCATGTTGAACTGTCAGTTTTCAATTATCTGTCATTATGTTTTAAAATGAGACTGTTAAACCGATTTTTATTATTTTCTTCACTGTTTGTGTCCCAGCAATAACATTTACTATTAATTTTGATTCGGTATGTAAAATTTATATTATCTTTATTAGTATAGATTAATTTTTTTCTAAATTCAAGTAGCGATAAGACAGTTTTAAGGGTAATTCCAGATCTTTCTGTTGAATTCGTAAAACCATCATGGAAATATTACTAAATTGAACAACAATGATGATGCGAAATTATTCATGAATGAATTCGAGCTAAATTTAGAATATATCACACACCCACACTAAATGCAATTATTTATTATAATAAATCCAAAAGGGAAATTCCAATTTTTATTTGGTAACATTACGTGATTTACATTATAATATTAATATATCAATGTACAGTTTATTGATTCTGGACTTTCCTAACGCGGGATTCCCTCGGTACTACAAACTCATTTTACATCTATTTAATTTGATTTAATGAATATGGTATTCCGTTGATGCGGATTTTACGAAAGTTTATCATCTCGCAAGTACCTTTGCATAATATAGAATGTCTCACAGTCTATCTATTCGAAAATAGGTATCATCTGATTCTCCAAGTGAAAAGTACATTAAGTACAATGTACAATGTTTTCTACTGTCATAAATAACCATCCACTTAAACTTCGATTGATCACTTTCGGTTTCCAGGCGCGAAAAAACATATTGGATAATATAAGATTATTCAGATATATTTTTCAAGTGTTTGGTAAATATTTTTCAATAAAGATTATTTAGATAAGTATTCATGATGCTATAATAAAAAAATGTTTACCTACTTGTCTAGCAGAATATTATAAACCAGTGGTTCTAAACTTGTTTTAAATTAATTTTGTATAACTCCAAAGAAAATGAAGTTTTTAGCTTTAGAAATGTTTTACTTTTTTTTTAGATAGCAAGTCAAGAACAAGAAATTCTCGCCCAAAACGCCACTATTTTGAACTTACAAGAAAAGCAGAGTATCACAGAAATGAATTTGCATAACGTCGAATCAAGTTATAAAATGAAACAGAAGGAGTTGAAGGAAGTCAAAGAGTAAGTTTTGGTGCATGTAAGTGTGTTACGCTTACTGTTTTGTTTGATTAGTCAAGTTTGACAAACTATTTGATCTTGACTGACAGTTTTCCGGTCTTTGCTTATTAGTTTTTTTCTTTATTTTTTCTAGACAAGTGGAACTTGAAGTTAAACAAAACATTTTGCTGAAAGATACAATTAGTTCCTTACAGAAGACAAAGTTGGAGCTTCAAGAACGCGCCGAACATTTAGAAGACGAACTGGAGATGTATATTTCGAACATCGAAGAAATTAAAGATGAAAATGTTAGCATTAGAGAAGATCTCAAGGAGGTATTGTATATTTTCCTTAATGTATTGGGTGTGTCGAAAAATTATCCACTCTAGGCTAGAAGAGAGGACACCAAATACATTTTCTAGCATACTTTTCTTCTTCTAATTCTGCAATTACTTATTCTTTCTTTGGACTCTCCTAAATGAATGTCATATGCCCATCATCCTCTCCAAGGATCAACAAGTCAGTTTTGCATAGCACCATGTTTTCTATAATGAACAAGTTTTAACATGTTTCTGAATTTTGTGAAGCCTTCAACAGTAGTAGCGCCACCTGAAACAAGCTGGTCAACGCTACGTAATTTTTTGTGCCTTGGTGGTCTCATATCTACTGGTTTGAAAAGTACTTTTGAATGTTTTTAGGCGAATCAGAAGCTGTCGACGGAAAGGAATAAAAAATGGATTAAAATCACCAAAGAACTATCTTTGTTGTCTTTGTCTGCTTTACAAAAAATCGCCGAAGTTGTGTTACATGTTTATCACAAGTATTGAAATGAAATGTTTCTTGTAAGTTAACACACACTTATATTTACTATTTTTATTGTGTATTTTAATAAATAAAAATATATTTATTTATTTCTGTTTCGTTGATCGGTTATTGGCGTACGAGAAGGTGGGAAACAATATATTGAAGAAGGAAGAAATCAAAGGATAATATAATTAAGTATTAAATAAATATATACCCCACATCAGTTACAAACAATTGCACAATATTCGAACAAAGATTATTAATCACCATTTTGCGCTTTTCCGTAATTATAAACATCAACTCCTTATTAGTTCTTCTAGTTCTGTTTTCCTCCACTCTTTTGCGATCATACTTATTTATATAAAAGACTCAAGATTGAGCACGATATTGGGCATCACTTTTTACACCTTTTACATGGAAATTGTTTCATAAAGGATTGCTCAAGGCCGTGTTCAGCTTTATTTGCAAACACTTCTCTTGGCTATTTTCATTTTTTCAGACGCATTGGATCCAGGGGATAGATGTACGTGGATCAACGAAGGTGGATATCAGAGGAACGCACCATCTGGGCGAGAGACTACTTGGAAACGAACCCTCAGCTTTCTGAAGTGAAAGGCGTGTTTATTGGAAGCGTAAATAAATGAATGTTGATCCAAATACTTCTGTATCCTGACGTATCGACAACAATAGAGATTTTTATAAAGTGTTCATAGCAATCGTAATCTGGTAGACAAAGCTGTGGAAAAATAACGCATGTTTTTGTAGTTGAGGATTCTATTTGAAATAAATCAATTCATTCTTCATGATTGAATGTACCTTTCTACTTAAGATTAAAATACATACATTGTGGTCAGGGTCACACCTACAAATTATGAATAAATTAATCATTATAACTGCTATTTTTTTATTTCTTTCCTCTTTCTTTTCCTACTACAACAGTCCCATAAAATTAGTATACTTGCATTATATTAATATTGATAAAGACATGCTAATGTCGTATACATGAGTGGACTAATATAGATATGCGAATAGCGTAGATACCGCCATCTATCAATGGGTAGCCCAACTACACTTCAAACTCAACAAAACTATCTTTTGTTGAGTTTTATATCTTAACATACTCAACAAAACTATCTTTTTTCTTCAAAAGAGTTTGGTTTTCCTCAATAAAGAATCCACATTATAAAGAATCATGGGTTATTAGAGATACGTTGTTTTAAGAATCATGGGGTATTGGGATGCGTTGTTTAAGAGCGAGGGACCCGCCCGCCACTTCTTTGCCCACGCTTTCGATGACTTACTTACATACCTTAGAGTCATACTGGTCTGAAAAAGGCGAAACTTCCGCCATCTACGAATGAGTAGCCCAACTACACTTTTCGACTTTTCAAACTCAATTAAACTATCTTTTCACACCAAAAGAGTTTGGTTTTCCTCAGTAAAGAATCATGGGGTATTGAGAATATGTTGTTAAAGAATCTAAGTATCAGAGGTACGTTGTTTAAGTGCCTTGGCACACCGCCCCTCCCTCGCCTCGTTTTCCCCCGCTTTTGGACACTTACTTATGTAGCTAAAAGCAATAAAGATGTGGGGGGATAAGAACTTGTGCCATCTACCAATGGGTAGCTCAACTAAATTTTTCATGAAATTTTCAACAAATAAAATAACTTTTAATCTTCAACGGTGTAAAATGTCTCATATTCATCATGTCTAGGAATCTTAGTAAGTTGTTAAGTGCCACACTTTTCACTATCTTTCTATCTCATACCTACTGGTTTGAAATGTACTTAGGCGAATCAGAAATTGTCGAGGAAAGGAATAAAAGACTGATTAAAATCACTAAATCTTTATTGTCTTTATCTGCACTACAAAAAATCGCCGAAGTTGTGTTACATTGTTTATCACAAGTATTGAATTATACACAAGCATTTAAAATAAATGTTTCACCTACATTTACTATTTTTATCGTGTATTTTCAGAAATTAAGATATATTTATTTATTACTGTTTCGTTGATACGTTATTTGCGTACGAGGAGGAAAAAATGTATTGAAGAAGGAAGAAATCGAAGGATAATAGAGGAGATTATGGAACTAAGTATTAAATAAATATACCTTGTATAATTTGCTCCAGCTAAATCCTTTAAAACGTATTCAATAGTTTATAAAATTAATATTAAGTACAAAATATTAAAATAATACTTGTTCGAGATTAAATTGTTTACATAATAAATGCAAAATAAACAAGTTAAGAGTAAATTTTTTTCCATATTATCAAGAAAAATTTACTTAAGTAGTTACAATAAATTACTAGAAGCGTAAATAAATCACAGTTGTCGTCAAACCATTCCAAATCCTTCTGTTCCCTCGCTTATCGCCAACAATAGAGATTTTTCAAAGTGTTCGTAGCAATCGTAATCTGGTAGACAAAGCTGATTAAAGCTGCAAAAAAATTAAACATTTTTAAATAGTTTAATAAGGGAGAATGATTGATATAATATACACTGGGTGCAAAATAAATTTGGTGTATTTGGTCATTACATACAATAACAAGACATTCAACTCACCAAGTATGTGCGGTAGGAAGATTCCCAAAAGTGGGAGCAGCGGTGATTTGAAAGCGCGGTGTCAGTTCTCTAAATCCACCCGGTGGTAATTGCGAGCATCCGGTGGTGAATTGGAGTAGTCTCGCCATTTCTTCCTGAGTAAAATTACCGACTGCTGCCCAAAACCATCCGACTATTCTCCGGAATTCTGTAGAATTACCATTAACAACATGGTGGGATTTAAAATCTGCTATGCTATACTGACCGGTGCCACAGAGAAGAAGCTGAAAGGCCCATTTTAACAAATATTTTTAATCACGAAAATTAAATTAATTATTAAAATAGAAAGTTGATAATGTAAATTTTTAAAATACTTACTTCTAACTCGTTCTCATCGAATATACTCAAAAGATTATCCGGTATCAGCTCGTTTAAACCTCTAAGAAAAGCTTCCATTTCATCTTTAATGTTCGTAGCTAACCTAAATTGTGCTAGAGCGTCTAAATAATGTTGCTTTGTACTATTAAGGACCCTAATTTTGGAACCGTTCGGTACTAATTCGACGAGTTTGACTAGTTGTCCATTGGAATCGTATTGTTCTTCGACAAAGTATAATTCCGTTTCAATTTCGTCGATGTTATGCTCGAGAAGGTACTTTATTTTCGACAAATACAAATCCGGATCGTCTTGTTCGAAATACTAAAAAAAAAAACAATTCAAATTAAAAATTAAATAATTATATATAAGAATAAATTTAATATTACCTTATAATGTACTCGAAGTCCTATAACTTGCGCTAAGAAAGACCTGGTAAATCTAGCTCGAACTAGTTGTCTATAAGATCCTCCCAAAGCGCTTTCGTATAAACATTTACCGACGACTTTTCCAGCGAACTCGTAATGTTTCAATTTAATATGAGCACCTCTCGAGGGGTTCGGATGTACCAAAGATTGCTGCCCTTCATGAAAACTAGCGAATAAATTATATTTGGCATCAAACAGTTGCTCGCATATCAATTCGAACCATTCTCTTCTCAATCCGCCCCAGTCAATACCTAAAATGGAATTTCAATTAGTCCTTTTCAGGGCTTGGTCTCGTTAGGGACAGCTGTGGACCCAAAAAACCTGTATCCACGTCCCGGATAAGAAAGGGAGAGTATTTGTTTAATTTCATAAACGTTTGCTCTAAAAAATGCGGTATGGAACTCCTCGCGATGCCATGGGCCGTACTTGCTTTCTATACACTTTTTATCCAGGCTTTCGGTACACTTTTTTTCCAGCTTTCGGTACACTTTTTTTAGGAGCTTTCACTAATTCGGCGCGTGTTGGTGAGTTTTGTTGTTGCGCTTGGCGGACTGGAACTCCTCGCACTGCCATGGACCGTGGTTGCTTTCTATACACTTTTCTTCTGGGTTTTCGGTACACTTTTTCGGCGTTGTTAAGTGTGGGAGAAGGAGGTGGACAAAAAAAGACACAAAAACTCGAAGATATTGGTACTTACCTTGTTCACCTTGAAAGTTGACTTCGAAATTCTTACACCAATCGGAAACGGAGAAATTTTTGGTGGCCTTCATACTAGATTCCAGTAGTTTGTCTCTGGTCACTTTCATCGAAATTTTCTCGTGGTAATGTTTTTGATGGAATTTCCTAACTTCATGATAAAAGAAATCTTGTTTGTCTTTGAAGGTTTCCGATCCGCCCATATTTTTTAAAAGAAATTGCGCGAAAGTAGCAGCTATGACATTTCTATCTTTCGACACCAGTTCGATTTTCGGTTGGCAACCGTCGTCGACGGTGAATGAAGTAGAATAAAATTCGCTGAATTTCAACGTGTCTGCATGAAAATTAAACTGAAAAAGATATAAACAAAGATTTATTTTGAACCCTCGAGTTTTATTTGTATCTCTTCGTGCTTACCTTTGTCGATGGACATAACCTGAAAGTAAACAGCCTTTTTGGTATAAACTTCAATATAAGTTCCTTAATAATAAGTTGTTTCGGTGAAACGTAACATAAAACTTTTTTAGGTTTCGGTATTCTTTCTCCTTGAATCCCTACTAATTTTGCATCGTAACAAATGTTGTGGTTTTTAGAAGCCACGTTTTTATGTACTAGAGTGGAATCTACACCTAAAATCAAAAATAATCCACATCTATAGTATATTTTTATCATATTGATTCAAAAACTTGTCTGAAACACTTCAGGGTGATTCAAACAGAATTGTAAACGCTTCTTCGTGTAAATAAGTGTTCAGTTAGCAGCTAGATTCTTCCTGTATAGTTAACCGCAGGTAGCGAGGACAATAGAACCCTAATACCATTACCATTGAAATATATTTAGAGGTGATAAATTTGCCGTGAGACAGTGCAGTGTAGTTGGGTAAAAATAAGATCCTAGATTATTCAAATTAACAATTTAAAATGAATTTTGAATGAAATGTTCAATATTCTCTTGAGTGATGGCACTGAATCCGTTTGTGTACATTTTTCAATAAACTTCGAAGCACTTTTAGTTGGCAATAGTAAAATTTTGACATCTCGATGTAAACAAGGTTTTATCGATGAAGAAGCAGAATTATCAAAGGTAATACCACGAGTGCTTCAAATTTTATCGATAATTTTTTCATTTCCACGAAAACTTGTTTATTTGGCAAAAATATGAAAACAAACCGATTTGATAAAATCACGACTCCGTTAGGAGGAGTGATTTTATCTAAATTCGGTTTGTTTGAATGTTTTTGCCTCAAATAAACAAGTTTGAGTGATGAAAATAAAAAATTATGTGATAAAATTTGAAGAGCGAGTTGTATTTGGGAAGATTATTTTTTTCAACAATTTAAAAGGATTTTTGAAAGCGCTTTTAGTTGTCAATAATGACAAATTCAAAGTAAAATTTTGACGTTTCGATGTAAACAAGGTTTTATCGATGAGGAAGCATAATTATCAGTATAATACCGAATGATTGGCTAGAATAATGTATTGCTATTGGTTAAAACCACCAAAATGTCAGATTTTGACAAGTGAAAAAAATAATCAATAGTAATACCCCTAGGGTATTGATAATACCGAGATAATTTTGTCATAGAGAATGCTGAAAGCGTGTTGCTTGATAATAGCCCAAGGCCGCAGGCCGAGGGCTATTATCCTTGAGCAACTCGCTTGAAGGATTCTCTATGACAAAATTTTGAGTATTTATCAAGGCCCGAGAAGTATTCGATAAGATAATTTTTTACTTTGTAGATATCAAAAAATTGATTGTCAACCTGACGTTTAATAATTTTAAATACACAATTTATTAGTTTTAATCAGTTTGACGTTTAACCAAACTGAAAACACGACATGTAGGATATTATCGATGTAATCCAGAGGTGATTGGATGAAATTTGACACATGACTTAAAATTAAGTAATTTGATTGGTTACTATATTTAGTAAAAAATTATCAGTATAATACCGAATGATTGGCTAGAATAATGTATTGCTGATTTGTTTTACTCGTTGCTAGAATGACATTGACATTTCGGAGCACCATCTATCGAATTCTACTTTTCCCAATTGGTTAAAACCACCAAAATGTCAGATTTTGACAAGTGAAACATAATTCTACGTATAAGAAAGATTTTTAGCACTAAAATGGTTATGGTTGATCTCTTAAAATAATCGACAACCGTTAATTAACAAAAATGTACTTACTATTTAAAACTATAATATCAAAGTCTCCGTTATGTAATTCGGAACCGCGATAATAAATCGTGGAATGGTAACAGCCTTCTTTAACAAATTTTAGTTGTACGCTGATTCGTTGACTCTCCCAATCGTAATCTAAGCTAGCGGTAAAATTTTCTTTGTCTATTTCTAAATCAGATTCGTATGATTGGTTTCCTAATTGCACTATATCGACGGTGTAACCCTTAAACGAACCAAAATGTAACTAAATTTTTATAAAAAAAAAATATAGTTGATTACCTCTGTGGGGTTATCGTTCGATGAATACCGACAAACATTGCTGTATTCATCTCTCGGTTCGATGTAGAGTAAATGGGCGACATTGGCAGTACATACGACGGTGCTGCAATGTCTCACAACCATGGTCCTTTGTGCAAACGCCGGTCCGGCGACGAATACCGTTGTAAAAGGGCTTCCGGCGACGTGTTGTGTGCCGACCATAACCGAAATTCGATATTGACCGGCGTGTCGGACGGTAAATTTAACTTTTGCCACATTGGCACTGTTCGGATCTGTCGGAGAACCCAATTCCGTTATAACGGCTAACTGAAATTCAAATTTAATTAGTTGTTTTAAAATATTGTCGAAACTCTTACCTTTCTCGATCCTCCACAAACTTCAACAGTAAAATTATCAGTATCACAGATTGGATAAGGCTGTCCGTTACGTTGGTAGAATTGAACTGTAAAACAAACTGTTTGGCCCACTGGATGGGGACATGCCCATTGGAAATTCACCTAAAACAAATTAAGATCATTAAAATCGGTATCCGAGAAAATCATAGGATGCGCAGCTATGGAACGGGGTTGCTTTCTTTACACTTTTCGTCCGGGCTTTCCATACACTTTTTTTCCGGCTTTCTGTACACTTTTTTCCGGCTTTCGGTACACTTTTTGGGCAACTTTCTGAGAAAATCCTAGGAAACGGAAAACTCAGAAGCAAGTTAAAAAGAGAGATGACACGGACCTGTAGAAAGTTGGGATACAAGTATACAATGGAAACAAGAGAGCTGTCAAATGTAAACAGATGATATGTCAGCCACTCATCCTGGCGGTACTCAAATTGACGTCTAGACTTACATGAGGTCTTGAAGGCGTCAAGATGACCCTGAGTACCAAACTGCCAGAGTATCCATAGTAATGAAGGTCAGAGGACTGATTTTGGGTTAACCAAAGACTGTGGTACTGGAAAGAATTATTGAATCGAAGAGCAACATAAACATTGCTGGCTCAACATTCCTAGAGAAAATGTGATATTTATAATGAGTTTCATGGCTGGTTATTTACCAGTAAAGAAATATTAAAACTTGTACAAACTGGTGCAAGAAACATTAAGGGAGATATGAAAAATTCGGCTACAATATTACCAGAGACTTTAAAATGTTGAGGAATATTTGATTTTACAACAATTTTATAACAACAATGTACACATTTTATAATAATCTATAAATAAATGAATTTGAACATTGTACTTACCTTACAGTTCGACGGTAACAAGTATTTTCCGGTTACATATTGAAGTAATGAATGTTTGGCTTCGGGTGCTAAGGAGGGTTGGGTCATAGCAGCCAAAGTGACCAGTCCAGCAACTGATACGGATACCACCAGCATTCCTCCTGTAAATAGAACAATATTTATTATAGTCGACGGTTGCGGTGAAAGGAAATAAAACGTATAATCGTTCAAGTGATTTTATGACTTAAAAAAAAGTATAAGAAAAAATATCGCTTTAAATATGTTAGAAAATAAATTGTTCAAGTAAAATTGTACTGCAAATTTCCTATAGAGACTCTACAACCTTTCATTATAATCTCAAGTATATACAGGTTGGAATTGTTTTTGTTTCAAAAGGTACAAGGAGTATTGGAATGCAATAATCCTTATTGGAATGCAATAATTCTTGCAATGATCAGACTGGTACAGCTCCAAGGTTGAGCAATTGAAATTTCCTTACACTATTTGAAGCTAAACCTTAATATTACCAAAAAACTGTCCCAATTTTAAAATTTTCTTGTCTTTTTAGATTATTTTTGTTAATATATCCATATATCCAGTCTTTTTTAATAATAAATATTAGTACAACTCACTTGTTTTCAATAAAACTTTAAAAAACAAATGAAACGAATAGTTCCATTTCCGCGTATTTGTTTATTTGAAAAACAAAACATACATAACCTTAAAAAAACTCATTAATAGCGTATTCATGAAGTGCGATAATAAACTAAAGTAGGTATACGATAGGTACTTAAATATTTTATCAACTGCATATATATATATATATATATGACGTTACATAGTTTAACAATAGGAAATGTCGGAATTTTACAGGCGATTTAATTTTCCACGTAAGTAAGGTTAAATAATTCGAATAAAAAATAATGTGCTATCGCTAAAAAGGAATAATTTTAAGACAAATGTAATTTTTTCGTTGAAAAATATAGTATATTTATAAACTGTTCATTCTATTAAAAAGTAATTACCCTGTATAACTGTATTCCTTAAAGTCATCAAGTAGATGAATGCCGAACAATATAGTTTGTATCAAAAAGAACATAGTCACTCTAATCCCTATTCAAATATTTTTATAAAGCCTTTTAATAAATGTTGTTCCTACAAATAATATAAAATCTATATTTCATCCATATAATTTTTCACACCTTGTAAAATTTTAAGACATTCACCAAAAAAAAACCGTTAACCCGATAGTTTACGTTTAAAACTATAAAATTTAATATTTTCAAACCATTTCATATAAAACTAAGTCTAGTACTAAGCTCATAATCCGTGGGATTTAGACTACAATTTCAGATAAGCCGATTTACAAAATCAGATTATACAAAACAAATATATTAAGCTCAACTTGATTTAGGTATTTCTAGTACAAATGGGAATTGCTAAAGAACAGATTAGAGGGATTTCTTTCAAGCGGTGCATATAATAACAAATTTAGGTAAAGAAATAAAGATTAGGTAAACCCCAAATTTTTTTTGACTCACCCCATGTCCAGGCGTCTTGATGATGACTATTTTTGACAACTTCCGACCAAAGATCGGCTTTTAATACTTCCAAACGCTGCTTGGAAATCGGTAAAGATTGTCTAGCTGTAGACCAGCGAGGAAAATCTTTGGAGAATACCTGAAAGTGAAAAAAAAAGTTCATCCATAATCTCTGACAACTCATCTAAATATATACCAACCTGTTTAGCCTTGTTATCTTCCAACCAATAAACGTCTTCGAGAGAGGTCACTTCCACGGACAGCAATTTAGGATAATAGGAATGTAGGTTGTATTTGTAAAGCCATTGACGAAGAACTAGTCTTTGTTGCAAAATTAGAGCGGCTCTTTGAAGACGTTGTTCATCGGGTGCTGGTAGTTCTGGTAATTCTCCGAGTTGTCCGCATTGGGCCAACTGGGATATTCCTAAAATAAAAATAGTTTGTCTTATATATTCATTTAATTTGACCTCGTATGGTATTCGGTAAGAAAATTCCACATTAAGGGTTAAATTCTTAGTCGACACTGAGGGTCACTTATCCTAATTGTATGCAGAGACACTTGACAGTTGAAAAGTGAGGTTAAGTTTAAGGGTAACTTGAGTGAAATATAACTAACGGAATTAGTGGTATCGTCCACTTGCTTGATGTTAGGTTGGGCGTTAGAGTGAGCACTCAAGAAAGACGATACTCTTCTTCATGCCAGAGGGTTGTCAAGTATAAGAAGCTTTAGGGCATCGGCAAAAGAATGCAAATTAATAAAAGAAAATGAAAACTTTACCAAAGTCAGTCTTAAACAAAAATAATATAGAAAATGGCCAGGTATTTATCTTTGCTTTTGTTTTCGCCAGAAAGGATGGATGGAAGTCTAGCCTGGAGGTATCCCAAAGGTAAATAAATTCAGAGGTATTTCGCAAATCTTCATGTCAAATTTAATATTCTTGATCGAAAGCATGCGCAGTAGAGTGATCTGACAGAAATACAGGTTCTGCTTGGTTAAAAATCATCATTTTGGTTAGTTCTTGTTCCATTGTTCAAATATCAATATAATCTTCTCGGTAGTTTATATTCTACAGTTAACGGCGATATTATACTCATTCAAGAGGCGAACATTTAATATTTGCATAATTAAAACAGCATTTGTATAGCCTTGTAGCATTTTATGTTTTATCAGGGGACCCTAGCTGGCTCGAATCCCAGTTTCGATGTTGGCTGCGGGCTGATTTTTTTTTTTTGTTTCGTTATCATGATTCGGGTAAATTAAAAACGTTACAGAATAAGTGCAGTGGCGGACAAACACTGAGAAAATATAACTAACGGAATTAGTGGTATCGTCCACTTGCTTGATGTTAGGTTGGGCGTTAGAGTGGGCAATCAAGAAAGATGATACTCTTCTCCATGCCAGAGGGTTGTCAAGTATAAGAAGCTTTAGGGCATCGGCAAAAGAATGCAAATTAATAAAAGAAAATGAAAACTTTACCAAAGTCAGTTTTAGGTATTCTTGAGCATGCTAAGAGATGTCCTAGTTTGTATCTTATAGATGTCATAACCATATTTTAGCGGTAACTTAATGTATACAAGACGCCACTGGTGGGTATAGTGTTGTAAATCATTTTAACGACACAGTGGGACACATAAATAGCTCAAAATACTGTAGTTGAGTCTTGCTCTAATGATTGCTATGTCAGAAACGACTTGCAAAAAATGTTCTTAAGAAAGGATTGTTCGAAACGCCTCTGGAAGCTGAAAGGACGAGGAAAGATGTAAAGACGGCAACGAGCTATGAATATTAAAAGGTTGAATAATCAACCCGAATATTCTCGTTGCAATTTAATAAAGCATGGCTCAAAGATTTTCACTTCAAACTTTTCTAGACGTATATTTTCAAAGTTAAAAAAAATGAATATGAAAAAACAGACCACAAACAATATTATTTAAATTTTTAAATAGTTACAACCTTCATCATTGAATATCTATCTCTGTAATCGTTGACACAGGTAAATTGCTCACCACGAATAAAGTTTTGACATTCACTCTCTTCACATTTCAGATCAACTTAAGAAAAAGTGTGTGAGAATATTTTTTGTTGTATGCCCTTCAACTAAAATTGATTCTAATCACTTAAAGGAAAATATTTGTCGAATACCACCAGGATAGAGTAATAAAGTATTTTGTGGCACAAAGTTGCCACTAGCGCCTACCTCGGCTACTGGTATGAACTAGCATTCAAGACGCGCGCTTTTTGAATTTGGAAGTTTTCAGCATACGCGTAATATTGTTAGAGGCGGGGTTTGTTAGATCAGCTAGTCGCTGTGATGCGCCATACTTAACTGGCTGCGCACAAACTTTGTGCCAGTTTCCTCTCTATGTTTTAAAACCTCTCTTTTATTCATTACCCTATGATGACTACCGGCAAACACACGACATGGAGAGTCACACACATCAATTGGAGGTGTGATCATATACAATAATTTCTTTCATATTTTACATTTATTTTATACAGTCCATAATAAAATTATAGAGTTCGATGTCAAGTAATTTTCACCTAAATCAACAATAAAAAATTCCTTCAATATTATTAGACACTCAACCCATCTGGTTTCACACGAGATTCAGGCAATAAATTTTCTAGAAGATTATGATTTTACCAGTTGTGACAGTGTATAGTAGAAGTAGAAATATCGAACAAAAAAAAAACTGTAGAACGAATCAATACGAAGTAGATTAGTTTGAAAGGTTCATGACGCACAAGTATTTCAACCTTGAAGTTTAATATGCTTTTAATTTCCCTCCATTATTCCTGATTGGGGTAATATTATAGAAGATATTCTAAAAATACTGTTCTTTTTACCAACACGAACATCAGTAGCGTGAATTTGGTCGGTGAAAATATTATTTTTGTATAAATATAAAGGAGCCAAATCTGGATATAAGATACTATAAAACGATATGGAAAAATGTGAGTTAACAAGATTGTAATATTTTGCACAGTTGATAATGAGAGACCAAGGAACATTTGGAAAGAACGCAGCTATATAAGAAGCAAGGTCGAATATACTTCAAGATGTTTTAGGAGTGAATTGATTTTATTTTGAAATGAAGCCAAAAAATAAAGAGTCTATCTAAAGAAGGTCATCACCACAGTAAATTATTGTACATGAAAAACCTTAAATTTTTTTTTAAACGTACGCCAATGTACGCATTTTTTTCCTTTTTGTTACATACAGTTACATAGCCAATTTGTTGTTATCCACAAGGGATTAAGCATGGACAAAATATGGATTATTCGTATTGCGAATGTAGGGGAAAAACTATATGCAGGTAAATTATTGTAAATTATTAAGTTCGTTTTGAAAATAGTCGTACCACTTTCTGGTTACCCTTTATTAATTTTCGAGACAATGACAAATGATGTAACAAAATTTACAAACTTTTATAGTTAGTCTAGTTGTCAAATTTTTCCCGTTGTGTCAGTTAGGGATAAAAATCAATTTTTACTTATTTTTCTTGACAACGAATGAATAATATACCACAAGGAACATACAGAAGATATTTTATCTACATTCATGCAAAAACTGGAAAATTAGAATATAATATCAAAGTCTATATATTCAATAATATATAGACTTTGATAATATGTTAGGAACTCAAACCGTTCTTCTTCTTTTTTGTATATTTATGGCCTCCACCTTGTCCTGGTTTTCGCTTTGACCATTTAAATTTTAAATAATTTTTGAGACTTAGTAGTAAGATATACATTATATTATTGTTATATTGAAGCAGGATCAGACACTTGCTCTGGATTTTTATTTTATTTAAATGTTCATGTTTATCTTAAATCATCACAAGAATGACTGATGAGTGTAACAAAAAGAACCACTTTTTGTGTTTCACAAAATGTCAATTTAATTTGTCGTTAAAATCCTCTGGAAGTTTGTAAATAAAATTGATTATTGATTGCATTTTTTCCAAAACCATTTAACCCAAATATTGATCGCCACTGTCTACAATCCTTGTACCAAAAGTGTAAAAAATTTACAACTCAATGAATACACAATGCGTAAACTAAATAACAAGGTTCACGTTAACACTTCCTCATAATATATGTATTATTGCAGTCAAGGTTTGATGTGGATATTCCTAATAAGGAATCAAACAATTTTGATATAAAACCTTATATTCGTTAATTATAAATAAACCTGTTTCAATTGAATATTACAGTGGCGTAAAATCATGATGTTTATTTAAATTCCAAGGCTTTTTTAAGGGATCATTTATAAATAATTCTCTAACAATGCCGCGTGATTTCTGTGAAAAAAAAACTGCCTCTTATTATGTTCGCCTTGAAGAACAGATGGAGGTGAAACATTCTTCAACGCCTCAGAATAAATCGAGCGTCTCTTCTAACCGTTCTAAAATGGCACTTGTGTCTACATTACAGCGTGGATTTTGAAAATTCCATCACATTCTTTTATACTTTATTCATTCACATAAAAGACGGCGAGACTTCAATGATAGAAAAAGAAATCATCCAGAGATTGTGAAAAATGTATGGCTTTTCAGCAGAATTAGTATAAAGATTGTCCCAAATTGAATTTTGAAAGTTTTATGTCCGGCATAATATTTTTGCAAATCCAGCATATCTTTCATCAAAAAAAATTTAGAATCAAATAAAAGTATCTGGACTAACTTTTTATTTCCAACTTACTCAAGTATAAATTGATGGAATCTGAGTAGCATTAGTGTTAGACGAACTTCAGTTTCAAAACTTTAAACTCAACTAATTAGGTTAGAGCACAGTTGCTAACTCCTTTAGTAAGATTAGATTTTCAAGCCAACTAATGTTCTCTAGAATTTCCAAATAATAAAAAAGCAGATTCGACCAGTGCAACTCAAAATGTTAGTGAACTTTACACGAGTCACTCTTTCCATTTACCATGGGAGTACGTAAAAATATTTAAAAAGGCTTCATTTTCATGTATAGATGACTACCAATTTTTTATTTTTTTTATACATCATGAAAAGAAAATGCTTACCAGAAGAGGCACTTGAGGACGGCTGCATAGTCATGCCTATCGAACATATTTCGCTTTCTTCGGCCCAAAGCGACATAACTCGTCCCCAAAATTCACAGAGCAAAATAGCAAACCAAGTTTTAAATAAATTAAACGCAAAAATGGGTCAGAAGATTGAAAAAAAAGTGAGGCTAAAATTCGTGTACGCCAAATGAGTCATTTGATCTTTTATAGTATTTGAAAAAATTATTTAAGTAAAAAATTGAAAAAATTATAACCCATTGTTTCATCGTTGTCAAGTTAATTCATCATATCTAATGACTCACCAAGTACAATTATTATTAACGACCATAAAATTCAGAAGCGGGATTTCAGAAAGAACGAAAAGAAAAACTGTACAAAGAAAAAAAATCGCGTACGAATTTGCAAAATCTCGTTTTGAAGGGAAACATACTCCAAGGAAGGACGGTATCGGGACACTAACCGTTGCTGCAGTGGAAAAGGAAAAGCTTTGTTCGTTTCCCGGGATACTACTTCACGCACCGGGTAGGTTGCGCGACGAAGCCTTCTTTTGGCACCATTACGCTTACACAAAGACATCCCTGAATGTTGTTAACCTGGTGACTTATAGATTATTGTGATATAAGGGATGTATTGTTAATTATATTTCAACAGTTATTGCCAAATAAATTATTAATATTCAATTATATTCCCAATATAAAAGTTACAATTAAAAAAAAAGTCATTAATAATCGACAATATCGGAAACTGAAGTTTCTTAACACAGGTATAAGCATGGATGTAGTTGAGGAAGGAATTTAATACTATATTAAATGACTCCCCTAGAAAAATTTCCTACCTACACCAATGGGTATAAAAGATTTGATTTCAAATATAATAGCATATATAATATAGTTTTTTCAAATTATTTTGGCTATTTCTCCTTGTTCATATGTAAACTTATATCCAAAACTTTTCCCAGTGATGCCACAATGTCCTTTATTACTTCTATAGTCTCCTAGTGATTAAAAAAAAAGCAGTTAACACCCTAACTTATCAGTCACGAATTAACATCTTATCAATTCGAATATTACCCTCAACTTAACCATTTTCTTCCTATCTAAAGGTGGATTCATGCAACATCACTTAATTTAACTTAACTTATCTTAATAAGATGAAGTATACACAAATAACACAAGCATTCAAACATTTATTTAATTTATCTTAAGAAGTTTGACACATTTTAATGGAAATGATAAGTTAAATTAAGATAAGTTAAATAAAGTGATGTTGCATGAATCCACCTTAAGAAGTTACCTATTCTGCCTATTCAAAGAAAAACCCTTGTTCTCAACCTACAGTAATTTTGAAGTTCATCATCATCGAAGTGGAGGGCCTTACAGACCCACTCACCATAAACATGGTTCTCAAAAAATGTCAGCTCAGCAAGTACAGACCGGTAAAGACATGTGGGATCAAGGAATGACAAATAATTCTCAACACAAAATATGAAAACACAACAGAAATATTACAACAAAGGATTTAACATACTTTGAGACAAAAATATACTTATCTAAGAATCAAAACTCATATTAGTAACAGAAACCTAAAATTATAATAAACCAATAACGAGACCAATAATTTTATAGATATATGATTATTACCTTTTTGTTTAAATAAGTCACTATATTGTTCTAGATGATTTTGTTGAAGCCAAATTTCAACTTCTTTGAACTCCGAAGTAAAATATTTGTCACTGAATGTTACAAAAAATGATAGCGCGTACGTAAAACAAATAAAAACAAACGAAACTATTACAACAGTTTTGGCACAACGACTCATACCCTAATATCGTTTTAATTCACATTTTTAACATAATTTAATTTTAGAAAACATGACAATGATACGTACACCATGCCATTGTTGGTTTTAGTTTTTCACTGACGTTTTACACATGTGACATCTAGCGGCGATATGTTTGAGCTACACGTGTAAAGATCGAGAGCGTCTCTAAAAATCGATTAAAAAATTACTGAGCAGAAGACAAGATAGAGATCTATGATTCGCTAAGAGCGAAGAAGAGATAGATTAGGTTGTTTTGACAGTTGTTAATAGAAACCAATACAAATACAAACAATCCAATCAAAACAAAACTTAGAAATAGGTAAGAATTACATTTTTGAACTAAAAATGATGCGAAATGAACAAAGAATATTGTCTGAGAAAGAACAGGAATCTCCTTATTTCATATATGTACAAATGGAAGATTTACTGGACAAACTGAAATTATTAAACTATGAGTCTGAATTTTTAAGTGGCCTTAAAATTAAACCAATACACAAGTGAGTACAATATAATGTTTTAAAAATCAAAATTTTAAATGAATTTTCAATTTTAGGTACTATTTCGTAGTAACTAAAAACCCAGGGGAACAATTTTACCTATTTTCACTTTTAGCTGCTTGGTTAATTAAAAAAAATGGAAAACCCTTTGAACAACCTCAGGAATTTGATGATCCAAATGAAACTGTTGATAGGATATTAAATGAAGTCAAAGAAAATGTAAACATTCATCCATCAGCAAGATTTTATTTTAAATCAATCCTTTTTTACAGGGAATGGTTGTGGATTTTCCTCCAAATAAAATTAAGCAAGGTGTTGGTGATCATGTAGTTGCAATTCTTGACTATTTGACAAATATAGCTCTCACCAAAAATAATGTTGTGTTGAAGAAGTGAGTAGGTATACAATATAATATTTAAAGTGTTCTTGAAAACATACTATTGTAGACCCAAACCTCCTGAGGAAAAGGAAAATGAAATAGAGGTTTTAGAAGACGAATCTGAAATAAATTTAGATAGAATTGAAGAAGAAATGATTACTGCATATTCGGACGATTCTGATGAAGAAAACATTTTTCGTTTAGATGAACTTAAACCAGTTAAAAGAGAAATTCAAGCTACAGAATTGAAATCCAATGTAGATCAAGAAACATGGAAATTGGAGGTTGAAAGAGTACTTCCATTATTAAAAGTAACCGTTAAAAATGATAGCAGAGATTGGAGATCCCATCTAGAACAAATGAAACAACATCAATCTAACATAGATAATTATTTTGGTAGTGCCAAAACCCAATTAGAAAAACTACACAAAGAAATTGCTACAACTTTGGATAAAGTTAATAATCGAGAAAAGTATTTCAACAGAGAATTGGAAAATGTTTTGGAAGAATATCGAAGTTTACAAGACCAACTTTCAAAGTTGAAAGATAATTATAAAAACGTTAGTACTGGAGTTGCAGAGAGAAATAGAGTACTATACCAGTTAACGGAAAAATTGGAAACTGTTAAACAACAGATGGAAGAAAGAGGTAGTTCCATGACAGATGGAAGTAAGTACTTATGGTTTTTTTTTTATAGAAAATGGCCCAATACAAATATTTTATTTTTCAGCTCCATTAGTGAATATTAAGAAATCGGTAGCAAAAGTGAAGGCAGAAATTGTCGAGATGGATGTTAGGATTGGGGTGTTGGAATGTATTCTTTTGCAGACAAAATTAAGAGAAGAGAAACAAATTGAAACTGAATTTGGTCAGTCGATTTCAGTTTTTTAATTGTGTGACATTTTATACCAGTTTCTAGTCAAAAAGGCTGCACATTGTTAATTTGTTGTTTCACGTGTTTCAATAAAGAATATTCAAATTATTAGAAGTTTTTACTAAAAATTGTTCACTATTATTATGTACATTTTGAGGTACAATTTGAGCCAACTCTCACGTAAAAGAAATATGAAAATATTGAAAATTAAGAACTTAACAATATATCTTGTTTAAATATAAATTCTTCTTTGTAAGTGTCCCCTTCATTACAACTATTTTTACAAGTGTACACTGCCAAAACACCCCAATCAATGTCAACTTCTTTCAAATAAGACAGCATCTGCGGCATAATTTGAAACTCAAATTGTCTTGGACCAATACATGTTTCACAATCTGGTACCTTATCGGGAACAGGACCTGCAGAGATCCACAATGGTTGGTCACCTCTTTTGTACCTTATAACTTGATCAGGATTATATTTAACTCTCTTTTGAAATTTTGAGAAACATTTATCATTATCACTTACAGCATGTGTTTCTAATTCTGATTCAGGAATATTGACCATTGATCCTGTTTTACCTTCTATTTGTAATTGTTCAAATTTTGTCAACTCTTCTTCATCTGTAGTATGTACTTTGTTAATTTCTTCAGGTTCTGTTATAATTTCCCACTCGGGGAATAATATTTTCGACTTTCTTGAAATGTAGACTTTATTTTCACAATCCTTTTTATGCCCTTCTTTCCAGTCCAAAATTTGGTGCTGCCTACTACAATAATGAACTTTCTTGCACTTGCTGCACTGTTTTTCTGATAAACACCCACATATGTTGCATAAATTTACCCATTTACTTAGACAAAAGTCCGGTTTAGGCTTATCTTCCGGAGGATCGTAGGGATAAAACTTATTATTTCTTTGTAAACTACTTCTTAATACTTTCAAATTATCGCTGTTATTTCTTTCACAGCAAGAACTATTTCTACAAATAAATATAAATATAGTTCGATGAAAATTATTTAGATAATCTTCAAATGAATGTTGAATGTCTTCTTCGTATGGAGCATACAGTTGGCATAAGAATATCATTGTTTCTTGGCATTTTTTGCATTGCAGCTGTTCGGCAGAAGGTAAACTTTCCAAATTCAACCATGCTGGTTTTCCACCTACTTTACTAGGAAACAACCGACTTTCCACTTGCCAGGATTCACAAGCGTCTAAATAGCCAAGTTCAACGTCAGCTCCTGCCATTTCAGACGAAATTTCTTTAAATTTCTATTCATTTAAGTCTTATACATAAAGAAGAGAAATTCAAGAAATTATAAGGTTATGTTTTTTAACACAACACACAATGACATAAATGACAATTGACAAGTAGGTAATTTATTTAGGCAATTTTTAAAAACTGTCAATTTGTAACTGAATATAACATAACTACGACCATTTTATAATAAAAACGGATATAACAGAATGTTCAATTCATTATCTATTTAATGATTAAATTGAATAATATTTCTTATTCAACATACCCCGACCTAGTCTAGATTTCATTCATATTCAATAAAAAAGTCAGTGGACTGGACTCTTTTGTAATCAATCCATGATTACTGGTTATTTGTCGGTCTGTCAATTTAATTGTGTTCTATTTAAACAAAATGACAAAACATCTAAACATTGATATTAATCATTCGCAGATAATAAATTTGAATAAAAATGATTTAATCATTTGTTTAGTACCACATTTTTATCTATAAGTTTTGTGTAAATATTGGTTTATCAGTTATATTAAATTTCAGTTGAAATTGGATTTACTACCACAAAATGTTTACGAGAATATTAGTGCTAGTTGCTATTTTTCACCTAAGTGCGTCTGTAGATTATTATAGACCTGAACAAATTCATATTGCATATGGCCAAAATGTACTGGAAATTGTAGTTACTTGGTCTACATTCAACGATACTGAACAATCCATTGTTGAATATGGTATTGGTGGTTTAATTCTCACCGCTACTGGAACTTCGACTTTGTTTACAGATGGGGGTTCGCAAAAACATTCTCAATACATTCATAAAGTTGTTTTAAATGATTTGACACCAAATAGTAATTATCGTAAGTATAAAAATAAATTATTTGATATATTTAATGTCATATTAATTTAAATGTTGCAGAATATCACTGTGGCAGTGATTTGGGATGGTCAAACTTATTTTACTTCAAAACAGCTCCAGATTCTCCTGATTGGCAACCACATTTAGCAGTATATGGAGATATGGGTAATGAAAATGCTCAATCTTTGGTTCGTCTACAAGAAGAAACTCAAAGAGGTTTATATGATGCTATATTGCATGTTGGAGATTTCGCATATGACATGGATTCAGTAAGTTTATTTTTATTGCTCTCAATCAATTGAAATAAAATGATTTTTTAATTAGATAAGCAATTAAACTTATCTTATTTTTGTTTACAAAAGTATAGATATTTGCATGTCTATATTTCAAGACAAAAGAATTATTATTTATGCATTTATAATTATTTTTGAAACCTTTTATTTATTTTTCTATTTTAATATAATTTCAGCAAAATGCTCAAGTTGGAGATGAGTTCATGAGACAAATTGAACCAATTGCAGCATATGTACCATACATGACTTGTCCAGGAAATCATGAAGAAGCCTAGTACGTATAATCCCATCCCGAACAACCTATAGCAAAATTATTTAACATATCTTTTTTTATCAGTAATTTCAGCAACTACCGAGCCAGATTTTCAATGCCTGGTGGACCACAATCATACATGTACAGTATAAATATTGGACCAATGCATATCATTTCTATATCAACTGAAGTCTACTATTTCTTAGAATATGGTTAGTTTTTTTTATTTCCACATGAAAAACTTTCAAAAATAAACAAAAACATTTTAATTTTGAAGGATTAAAACCTCTGGTTTTCCAATACCAATGGTTAGAAGATGATTTGTCAAAGGCGAATCTACCAGAAAACCGAGAAAAGCAACCTTGGATAGTAGTTATGGGACACAGACCAATGTATTGCACCAACACCGATCATGATGATTGCACTCACCATGAAACTATAACGAGAGTTGGGTTACCTTTCTTACATTATTTTGGACTGGAAGATTTACTATACAATTATGGAGTAGATTTGGCGATTTGGGCACATGAACATTCATATGAAAGATTATGGCCTGTATATAATTACACTGTATACAATGGAAGCTATGAACAACCTTACGTTAATCCAGGGTAAGTGAAAACATGAATGAATGTTTTAATTTTAAAAATGTATCTTTTTTAGGGCTCCAGTTCAATTTACAACAGGTTCAGCTGGTTGCAAAGAAGGGAGAGATCATTTTATATCGAATCTGCCGGAGTGGTCGGCGTTCAGAAGTAGCGATTATGGATACACTCGTCTAAAAGTTTACAATGCCACTCATATGTACTTGGAGCAGGTTTCCGATGATAAAAGTGGTCAAATTATTGATTGGTTTTGGATTGTTAAGGATAAACATGGGCTTTATCCGCATTCTAAAATGGATTGGGCTAAAATTGATAAGATGAGATTGAAATACATGCATTCTTGAGAATAAATTTTGATTTATACATTTTTAAACCTTAATTTTTTAAATTGTTTAGAGTGGATTTATGCAGCAACATTTATCAATAATTATTAATTAGCATTTAACAATAATTAACATTCACCAATTATAACTTGAACTACTAATTTCACTAGGACTCCATTTTGAACTAAACGAATTTTCATCTTGTGCGCAACTAGTACGCAGATCCTGAAGTGTGCGCATGCTTACTAGTTTCTCCCAATTTATAGTTGTGTCTACATAAACGAAGGCAGTTTTACTAATTGTTAAATGTTAATTGATAATTGTTTAATGTTGCTGCATAAATCGACACTTAAATTATCAATTTTTTTTTTTTGCAACAATTTTCTTATTATTTTTTTTAATTTCAATGGTTGTTTATAATCAGGATGGTTCTTTTATTTATACTTTTGGTTTTGATGTTTTTTTTTTTCATTTTAGTCTCAATTCTAACTTTATTTTTATTTAAAATTTATAGATCGTTTTATAAAAGTGACATCTATACAGGATATTACATAAAAATTGTGATAGGTACTCAACACAAAATATTTACTTATATAATTTTTTTTTATTTATAAATAGATATAATTATAATAATAAATATTTCAAAAATTATTTTGCTTATTATTTACCATCTCCCGCCCGCCAAAGATTGAAGAATTTTCAATAATTAATTAAAAGGTAGGTATGTCCAAACAAAAAAAAAATACATACAGGGTGTTTCATTGTGAATTGTCCACTTTGATTTGAGAACCTTTTCCTTAAAAATAGAAAATAATAGTGAGGTTTACAATTTATAAAAATTGTTTTCATATTAATACTTGGCTCTGTCTTAATTTTTTAAATTATTTAAATTATCAATTTTTTTTTGTTGCAACAATTTTCTTGTAATTTTTTTTATTTTAATGGTTGATTATAATCAGGATGGTTCTTTTAATTATACTTTTGGTTTTGATGCTTTTTGTTGATGGCATGGCAGGATATTGAAAATTGTGATAACACAAAATATTTACTAGTCCTATAGAGGATAATTTTTTTTATTTGTAAATAAATATAATTATAGTAATAAATATTTGAAAAATTATTTTGCTTATTATTTACCTTAACCCACCCGCCAGATTGTAGAATTTTCAATAATTAATCAGAAGGTATGTCCGAATAAACAAAAAAATACATACAGGGTATTTCATTGGGAATTGTCCATTTATTAGTAGACTTTGAGTTGGGAAGTAATAGTGAGGTTTACAATTTAGAAAAAAAAAAACCTAAATGTATAAACTATATATTAAAATTTTGATAGGTAAATCTAAAAATATGGAATATGATATAAGTATAAAATTAAATAGAACTTCAATATAAAATATATATTAGTCAATACAACTTCAACTTTCAGAAATACTGTTTCCATTTCCCCTCCCCCCCCAATATATAATATAATTTTTTTTTATTGGAATCTATATACAGAGTAACTGTTTACATGACCAGTATAAAGTTTGGCATCTATTTTTAAAATAATAATCCAAAAATTAGAGTCATTTCATATAAGCAACATTTTCAAGATATTGGACTGACACTGTATATAAAAATAAATTGCACTGAATTGATCAGCAACTTATCAAGTTTTTTGAATATTTTCCATAAAAAATATCATCTCTTTTTCCATTCAATATATTCTATATGAATTTAATTCCCAAATTAATGTAAATGGTAAGTTTTAACTAACGGCTGCCCCTTACCCAAATAAACAGATTTTTTGGCAACACATGTGTCTTTCAAAGGCTTGGTCCTATTTTTACATAAATGCAAATTACAAATACTTATAGCATTGTTAAATTCATAAAACAAATTATTGTTACCTCCATTTGGCCCAATGATTAAATCACAGTTTAAATTTTTGCTGCGAATATCATCTAAACAACATTCCATGTATTCAGAGTGTTCAGCAAAATATTTACTGATATCGTAATGTTTTATTTTCAATTGTTGTGCTATAATACCCGTTATAAATGTGTCATCTATCCAAAAATATTTCATATTTTGACTCAATCTATAGAGTTGTTCAGCTGTTTTTGGTGTGGTGATATAGAACCAACCAGAAACGAATGTTGGGTAATAAGATAGCTCATACTCTTCTTTTGTAACATACCACTTATTAGCAGGTTCACGAATTGGCACCATATTTCTTAAAACATACCCAGCTATAAAGTATTTATTCGAATTTTTAGAAACTTTGAAAGATTTTAATATATTTGGTAAGCGTTCAATGTTAACAACAGTATCGTCATCCATTTTTATAATGTAGTTAGAGTTAGGGCAATTTTGTGCTGCCCATTTTATACCCATTGTGTGCTTGTAGGTGAGATTTCTGTATGCTTCAATAAAACTTCCTTGTACTATATCACCGAATCGAAGATTTTCATTTTCTATAGAAGCTTGAGTGGTGTATTTATCAAGTGGTGCTGTACCGAGTAGAAAAATTCTTTTTAAATTAATTTGTTTAAGATCTTCCTGTGAAAAAGCTCTTCTCATAGCACTTCTCGTTTCCACGTTTCCATAGTATGATGTTACTATAATGATAGCTTGAATAATTGAATCATTTTCGCATCTATTTGCGTTTAAAACATAGTGAAAGTTATTTATCTGAAATAGTTTTTCAAATTTTTGTTGCAGGTTTACTTCCACAAATTTTCTTTCGGTGACTTCAAAATTGTTTTCATTGTTGTTTATTTTCATGTAGTATAAAATTGTGAATAGTACGGATGCTGTAACTGCAGTTAGAAGTAATTTGATCTTACAATGCAGCATTATTTTTCATCTCATTTAACCCATATTCATTAATTTCTTTGTGTTTATTTTAAATTTACACGTAAGTTACATTATTAATTAAATCATTGGAATTAAATAATTGATTTGTTATGGTTTGTAAACACTAAACAGTAAACAAAATGTCAAAGAATAGAGTTGGAGTCGTTACTTGAAAGTGGCGTACGTGAAGCTGGCCCGTACCACGAAAAAGAAATAATGATACGAGTATGTGAAAAAGTAAAAATCAAATTAACATTATTCAATTCATTTATTTCTACCAAAGGGACGATTTTACCTGTTAAATAATCAGTTTCGAAGTTACAGCTTCACCTGATAGCACCGAATTTTAGAACCAGTTTCCCATCTCTAATTGTGAACGACCTTCAATAAAATGAATGTGATGGTATGTATTTTGGGTTGCCTAGTTCGGATGTATTTCGGGTTGCCTAATTCAGATGTATTTTGGATTGCCTAGCTATTGCAACTTATTACAAATAAACGAGCGACTTCACCATTTTTTAAAATTTTAAATATTGATTTTTTTTTTGTTGTGCACCTTATTCTTTCGATCATTACTTTGTGGATTTTACTCATATTTCTATTTTAAAGGAAGCTAAGGGTTTCTTATTAATTCCACTTTAATAATAAACAAGACAAGTTTTTTTTTTCTAACAATCAACCACATAATTACCAATTTACAAAACTTACAGTCACGGTCCACTAAATAAGGAACATTTTTTTCCAATATCTTAAAAAATTAATCAAATATTGTTCCGACACGTCCGTGTCTAGAGCATCCTTTTTTTTTCAAACGGCCATTCACAATAAAGTAACTTTTCAATTGAAAGTGAAATTTTTGCAGAACTGTCAACTGGGGCGATACCCACAATAAAAATAATAATGTACACGAAATGTAAATGCTATAAATAAGAGAGGGAGCGTAAGCTGAGTTGCACTAGTTTTTCAGAAGTGAGAGTAAATTGTTTTGATTAATTTTTGTTGCGAGACTGAGGTGAGAGAATGGAGCTTTCAGTGTTAATGGTGAGTTTTTTTAATTAATTTTCCAAAATGTTTAACTTGTTAATATTTATTCAAAACTTTACTCCGGTTTAAATTAATAAGATGGTCATTTTATGATAGTAAGTAGACAAAATGAACGAACATTTTTGGAATTCCTGAAAAAACAATTATTTTTCTTTATGCCCGCGCGGGTATTAAGTTTGACATTATACAGAGTGTTTTCAAATGACACTTGCAACGTTCGAAGTACGGGGTGTTGAAGTTATAAAAATTTAAATGTTTTTATTTGATAAATTCAAAATGGATGAATCAATTGATTTGATATTTGGCAGGTGGGTTTTAAATGTAAAAAGGCATATTTTGATAAAAAAATATTTGTCAATTCTTAGTCCAGTGGTGTACATTTGGAAAAATATATCATTTTTATAACTTCAGCACCCCGTATTTCGAAAACTAAATGTGCTGGACCCCTTAATCCTTGCATCATTTTATCTAATTTCACGAGAGGTATCTACATGCAAACACCCTAAGCAATAAAAACACAACTAGTATGACATAAAAGTATCAGCCGTGACAGGGTCGTATTTATAAATAAATTTATGACTTTTGGGTCATTTTTATTATAAATATTTTATTTTATTGCAGTGTATTATTTGTAGGTGCCGGCTCTGTAGGGTGTATTCGAAAAGTTTCTTGTTTTTACTGCATATCAAGCCTGAGTCAAGTCAAGTCAAATTCTTATATCTATCGTGAAAAGAGCATTTCACGAATGTAACAGACCAGATAACTTATTTTTGCAAACCATTTAATTAAATCATCAATTAAAAATCCTTCTAGTCATTCAAGTTATCAGTTTTTTTAAAAGAATTCATGCAAATTTCTCCTCTTTACACTCTAAAAATTCCAATTTTTTTGTCCATAGGCAATTATTTACTGAATCAAGTGATGCGTGAGTTTCAATGAAAAATCTTGGTAATTACGATTACGAACACTTATATCCACTGTCTAATAGGCTTGAAAGTTGATGATACTTGCTAATAATTATTGTTAGAAATACCTACAATATTTTTAATGAACACACGAGGTATTTTACAGAGTGAAACAGTTAAAAAAAATATATAGTCCCTTCCAAGATATTCTGACATAGTTAGTTTCCAGATATTTCGTCTCAAATAATTAACGGAATCATTTAAAAGTGTTCAATATATAAGTCGAATTAAAAAAATTTTCAAGGAAGGTTGGTTAATACACAGAATGGTCACTATACGAGCTTTTACTGTCTATATAGTTAAACAATTTTTATGAAAATTGGTATATTTTTGTTGAATCATTCTATTATTTGTTTTTTTTTAAGTTAAAAATGTAGATTTCCCTTTTAATTTTTCATAATTGTTGGTGTAATTATTTTGCATCTCTGCTATCTTTGAAATTGATTCGAGAGAAAGTAGTAGATTTGTAGTCATTTGTATCAGTTATTAAAAGAACTCAAAAGCCATAAAAAATAAACGATTGGAATACATGATAAAGAAACGTAATATAGATTTAATTTTCTATACATAAAGAGAGAGTGTTTCGTAACGTATTAGTCGTAAAAATTAACGGTAGTAGGTACTTATAATAGAACATTCGTTTTTTGGATTTGCGCTACCTTTTAAATGTGAAAAAAAATTTAGGGTAAATTATTGAACGTATTTAGTGAATTTGCATAAAGGTACAGAAACTATTTTAGGCAAATCCTTGGTAATCATTGCTCTAAGCCTCTGAATTTTTCAGATTTTTTTTTGGATATTTGCGCTACCCTTAATATTGCTCTTTTTGAATCTCTTATGAATCAGTTCATCATTTAAAATCTTTTATTCTATTCCTATTCTATCTATACTGTATACCACCAGTTTGTCAATTAGTTCACTATGGATAATATCTGGCATCACCATATTTTCAAAATTTTTGGCTTCACTGTAGTGATTGTAGTAGACATATAATTTTTTATTTTTGAATTTTTAATTTGAATATTTGCGCTACCCTTCAATAATAAAAAATGCGCTACTCTTGAAAAATAAAAAATGCGCTACCCTTGAAATTAAAAAAATGTAATTTTTCTGTTTCTGATGGACGTACTTATAGGCGAGCGGCATACCCCCAAAAAGTCGCTTAGAAAACGAAAAAGTGACCAGATCACTTCTAATCGCTAAAAACCATGTAACTTTATGTTTACGAGGGTGCTGAATACGAATATGACGTTTTTTTTTCTCTAAAATTGGGGGAACATTGTTAAAATCTGAAATTAAGTGAAAAATGAGAAAAATTTTTTTTCGCGAATATCGAACTTCTACTCGCTGCCATTCAGGGAATAATCAATATTTTTCCATAAAAATTTTACCACACATTTTTGAACTCATTTGCAAGGCAGTAAAACATACCCGAAGTTTCTAAAGCAATTTCCCGACGCTCGGGAAATTTTGGAAAATTTTTTACCACTCTTTCTTACTTTGTACATACTTTTGCAAAAGTTGAGTGACGAAGTTTTCAATTTTAAATTTCTAGATATGTAGTCTTCAAGTACAATAGACAAGGAAGTTTTTCAGAAAATTTCAAATTTTTATTTGCAAAAATAAAAATTATACAGCGTCTTTAATCTCAGCGTTCTATAGTCGCTCGACGCTTGCACTGGGCGCGTTTCTCTTGAATTTCATGCAGTGAGTGAATAATGGATCTAAAACTTTCTAATAATAATTTTTTTTATAAACAATGATACAAAGAATAATAGTAGAAAACCATGTATAAATATAAAAATGTATTCACTATATACATTCATCATCAACTACATTTACAACATTAGTACATGAATTTCGGCAACTACATAAATCACAGCATTCCAAACTAGATTTTTTACAAGGGCACACGTCCGTAGAACAAGAAAATTTTTGAGAACAAGAACAGAAGAAATTTTGTAAATATTCCATTGCCGACAATCCATTGTAAAAATCAGGTAACACATTCCCCTCGTCGATCAACCATCCATATTCTTCCAAGTTTTTTGTCAAAATTGTGGAAAATGTCGCCTGATTCCATTCATTGATTTGCCAAATGCATCTCAATACGTGTTTTTCCAATGCAGGCTTAGAAGGTGGTAACTTATCAATACATGAGTTTTTCATTAAGGCCAAATTATATCTCAATAAGTTAATATCTGTGCGAATAGCTTTAAACTTGTTTCGTGAATCGTACAACACAGATAAAAAATTACTAACAATTTCGATGGCCTTTTCAACTGGAACGTTGCATAGATTGGCAAGATCACTCAATTCTTCATCCGACATCTTTTTTAATGCTACGTATGCAGTCTTCTTACCGATAAAAAACAGCGATGACGTCGTATCGCATCCAGTTAATGCATGCATAGTTATAAGTGATGATGTTAAGGCAGGTCTCAGTTTTTCTGTCAAGAGGTGTATTGGGATGTATCTCCTGAAATCTATGCTTATTGAAATTCTGCCAGTATAAAACCAGACCTGTGGCTTATTTTGAAAATATTGATAATTATTTAATAACAATAAAAATACATCTGTATCTGGCGACTCAACAATAATAATTTGCTTATCATCTATTTTACTTTGAACACATTTCACGTGATATATTAAACGAGTGTCAGCATCTATGTGATTGCAAGTATACATAGGATCCACTTGGCACATGCCATTGGTATCAATAACAAATGAATTTTCTCGTGGCTCCAATCCACCAGCTAAATATACATGTTTATAAGTATTTGTGAGCTCAATACTATGTTTCACTAAATTATCTTTTATATAAGCACATATAAAATTGGTTAAACTAGATTTACTTTTATTGTTTGACAAAACCGCTTTCAAATCTCTCAGGGGTCGATTTCCAGTTATATCATACGTCTTGCTAGATAAACCATACCTACGATTTCTTTCTCCTTGCTTTGGATTGGGCGAATTATCATCGTATCTATCAAAAACGAGATGGACTTCATCGGCTGTTCGTAGACGATCTATGATATTTTTCAAAACTGTTTCTCCTAAGCAATTAAAATTAGCAAATGATTTTGAAGTGAGTGCTTGTAGTGTGGCCATACCATCAATAATTACAATACCTCGTTCTTCTAATAAAGGAGAATGTGTTACAATATATTGCTGTACTTCGTTTTCTACAACGTGCATCAGATCAGATTTTCCAGTAGTTCTTCTACAGCCGTCGGGTTTAAAAAGAGAGGAGGGTATTGCAGTGAGTGGAAAACTTAAAATCATCTTCAAATCTACATCTTTTCGGTTTGCAGATACTGCTAGAGCCCTTTGATATACGCTTTCTGGTGGTATTAATTTTTTCACAACTTGACCATTTACCTTGACTAGAGTTTTTTTTGCTGATTCGCTAAATGTTTTCATATTAGTTTGTGTAATCGGATCGAAAAATCCTAACGGTTTTTTTAGCCAATTTTCAGTGTTATTTTCTAACCGTTTTGATACGAAGTCTTTTAATTTGTTGGTACCAATAGATTTCATATTCAATAGGAATTCTTGTACTTCTGGAGATGCAACAAGTCCACTGCTTATATTCATAAGAACATCTCTCCGCACAGTTGGAGAGAACGGGTCCGTCATGTGATTTTTAACGTACTGCAAAATCATAGCAAAGTGTTTTTCGTCTTTCGAAATTTGACTTTGTCGTTCTCCTTCGTGTTCGTAATGATCATCAATATCGGTAGATACATTACTCCGAGTTTGCATGGCTGAAGAAAAAACACCTAGTACATTTCTGGTTACTGTCCATCTTAAAACAGTAGGCTCTTTCATAGTAAACCCAGGTATTCCAGTAGGGCCTTTTGTGTCTTTAATTACAGATGATTCAACCGCCATGTCACTAGACATTCCTCTGAAAGGTCCAGGTGTGAATCTTACAGAAAAATTTCCATTCATAAACTCATCTTCTACTTCTTTCGGTAATCTAAGCATCATTTCTAATACATTGTAAGTAGCCCATCGAGAATAATTCATTTTGTTACAAACAAAGTAATAAGGCAACATAAGACCCTGGGAGCTTTTGTTTAATTGCCAATCGCCTTCTCGTTCTGATCGCCATAATTGTAATACTAATTGTAAACATTGTAAGCATTCATCCCATAATTGAAAAGTTGGTATTTGAGAACTCCTCATAGTGCGAAACTCGTTTAATAATTCTGACAATACAAATTTCGACTCTGCAGTTAATTTATCTAAATCGTCCTTTTTGCAAGCTTTATCAGAGTACTTTGTATGAAAATTTTCGAATGATTTTTGCAATTTGTTGAGTGAATCTCCATTTTCTTCCGCTAACCACTCAAAGAAATTTTCAAACATTAAATAAAGTAACACTTCATAACAGAGGGTAAAAGCTCGCATTGTTCGATGAAACTGTTTTCCTTCGAGCATTTGATCAACTGAGTTTGCAGCATAAACACCAGATTCAACAAGCATGTCACGTAAGCCACAATCTCCCCATATCTTACCTATGCAAGAATTGAATACATTGTTTGTGTGAAAGGAACCCATGCGAATAACCGAATTTTCAAATTCTTCTTGTAAATGGAATTTTACTTGTTGACCTACTGCAAATAATTGCTGATCAAAAGTATGCACACTATATTTCTGTCCACAAGCCTGAACAAATTGTTTGCCTTTTCGTAAAGTTGTATAAACTGTACTCAAATCACTTGGCTTAGCATTTATAGCCGGAATATATTGCACTTGCGTATAAGTAGTTTTCGGATCCGCAAAGTGTGTATTATATGGCACCCAAGAAGGTATAAATTGCTCAACTGCATTTTCAGAAAGCAGATAGTTTCCAGAAAAAATGTCTCTCGATACGTTTCGCAACAGTGCCCATGTAAGATCGGTCAAATTAAAAGCTTCATGTTGCTTACTTAAATTATCTAAAGCCAAAACAGCTCCTGTGAATTTAGGTGGATTAGGTCTAATTGATGGCTTTTGATAGAATGAAATATCAGATGAATCGTTAGAATTTTCGGAGAGTGCTCTTTTAATACTTGTCTTTGGTAGTCGATCTAAACATACCGATTCTCCGATCTGTTGGTTTTGAAATATAACTCTCGCCATCGCATGATATGTATTTTTACCATCGATCGTTTGAGTGTTTATGTCGATATTGTCGTCACCTTCGTGTATAAATCCACCACCATTATCGCGATGAATAATTCTTGATGGAATATAAATTTCCGCATTTTTTTCTAGCTCTTTTTCTGCAGTTATTGTCAGGAAGCGGCGTAAATCGTCATTGGAACAGCAAAAACCGTAAGAATGTAAAATATCAATCAGTGATTTTTTTGCGAACATATGATGCAATGATAACGTTAATCCAAATTGAAAAGGCGGAGTGAGAGAATTATTGTGACTCCGTCGTGCACAATAAATTATTGTCTCGGAAATACTAAGTGTTCGACGTACAATCTTATCATCGACTGCTAACTGACCTTTGAAAAATGAATTATTATCAATTGTACAACAGACCAATTTTTGTAATATTTTTGGAACAAATGTCTTTGAAAACTCTATTGTTACTTCACTTGGAAGGAAATATTTTGTAGATCTAGGTATCTTATCAATTTCACTTCGAATTAATCCAGCTACTTGATGAACTATCAAGTTTTCGTCTTTTTTATTATCAAAATTTTCTTTTTTATTATCAAAAGTTACGCTGTTCTTCTTATTTACAACATCAAGTAAATTATGAACAATTAAAACAAGAGGAAATTGAGATGAAACAACTATATCAGCTTTGCCTGGATGTGAGTAAAATCTTATTTGTTCATCGGCTACTTTCATCAACTTCGATTTAATAAAACTCGATTTGATGTGCATAGCATCATCATAACTTTTGATACCTTCGTCAACAACAGCTTGAATGAAGGTTTCGCAAAGTTTTGGTAACAGTACTATCTCGCCAGACTCGAATTGATCTTTATAAGCAAGGAACACATTTTTTGCAATGCTATCATAAGATTCTGTTCTTGTTGGCTCTGTGCTTGTTATGTATTTAAGAGCAGTTTCACTAACATAGTTTTGGTAACATTTTGAATGATATCGAGCATTCTTTCCAAACAAATTTACTTCTTCATTATTCAATAAATTTTTGACAACGGCATCATTTCGAACATTAGCTGCGCTGAGAATTTTTGATTTGATATCTACACTTTTACCTTGAGATACGTTTGTCAACTTTATATTTTTCTTAGGGTTGTCGGCTTCGCCACACATAAAACACAAGCTTGACCAATCGAATGACGGTGATTGCAAAATACGAACCCTCTTATTATCTGCATCATTCACAAAGTCATTAGATCGCCGTTTCGCCATTTGTAGATACTATACTGTTTGCGCGAAGAATTAATGAATTATGTGTGAAATTATATCACAACACATTTTTTCAATGTTTATTTTACAACCGTAATTATAATCATAAACAAACAGAATTTCATTTTTGCATCGGTTGCTAGGCAAGTTGCTAAGCAACTAAAAAAACGACGACTACGGCTTATCAAATTGTGACGTCCAGCGACAAATTGGTGAAATGTCAGTAGATATTTTCTGTAAAAGTTTTAGTAGGTAACGATTTCATAGTTGTTTTCTAAACGTGAACGATATGTTGTCATAGAAAAAGATTAGTATGCAAGTCGCAACAAAATGACCATTTTGCACTCGTATTAATTGCAGCACTTGCCTTTGGATCGTGCTGCAAATTTTATACTCGTGCAAAATGGATATCATTTTGTGCTCATTGAATAATATACTACTATTCTACGGATAAAATTCGGCTGCGAGCAATACCTGTTCAGGCTTGTATTTAGCTAGACGCGCTCGAAGCGCGCGAACTACGTAAACCGCACGGATTTTCGAATGACTGTAAAACTTTTTCTTTTTCAAATGAACATCTGTTTCTGAAAATCTTCCTTATATAATACACTTTAAGACTACATATGTAGAAATTCAAAATTAAAAACTTTGTCACTCAACTTTTGCAAAAGTATGCACAAAATCAAAAAAAGTAGTGAAACATGTTCCGAAATTTCCGATTGGTTGGAAGTTGCTTTGAAAAGTTCGGGTATGTTTTACTGCCTTGCAAATGAGTTCCAGAATGTGTGATTAAATTTTTAAGGAAAAATATTGATTATTCCGTGGAAGTTCGAATATTCGAAAAAAAAATTTCTATTTTTTGACGTAATTGTAGATTTCAACAATGTTTCCCCAATTTTAGAGGAAAACAAGTTTAAAGCTATTCGCACAGATATTAACTTATTGAGATATAATTTGGCCTTAATGAAAAACTCATGTATTGATAAGTTACCACCTTCTAAGCCTGCATTGGAAAAACACGTATTGAGATGCATTTGGCAAATCAATGAATGGAATCAGGCGACATTTTCCACAATTTTGACAAAAAACTTGGAAGAATATGGATGGTTGATCGACGAGGGGAATGTGTTACCTGATTTTTACAATGGATTGTCGGCAATGGAATATTTACAAAATTTCTTCTGTTCTTGTTCTCAAAAATTTTCTTGTTCTACGGACGTGTGCCCTTGTAAAAAATCTAGTTTGGAATGCTGTGATTTATGTAGTTGCCGAAATTCATGTACTAATGTTGTAAATGTAGTTGATGATGAATGTATATAGTGAATACATTTTTATATTTATACATGGTTTTCTACTATTATTCTTTGTATCATTGTTTATAAAAAAAATTATTATTAGAAAGTTTTAGATCCATTATTCACTCACTGCATGAAATTCAAGAGAAACGCGCCCAGTGCAAGCGTCGAGCGACTATAGAACGCTGAGATTAAAGACGCTGTATAATTTTTATTTTTGCAAATAAAAATTTGAAATTTTCTGAAAAACTTCCTTGTCTATTGTACTTGAAGACTACATATCTAGAAATTTAAAATTGAAAACTTCGTCACTCAACTTTTGCAAAAGTATGTACAAAGTAAGAAAGAGTGGTAAAAAATTTTCCAAAATTTCCCGAGCGTCGGGAAATTGCTTTAGAAACTTCGGGTATGTTTTACTGCCTTGCAAATGAGTTCAAAAATGTGTGGTAAAATTTTTATGGAAAAATATTGATTATTCCCTGAATGGCAGCGAGTAGAAGTTCGATATTCGCGAAAAAAAATTTTTCTCATTTTTCACTTAATTTCAGATTTTAACAATGTTCCCCCAATTTTAAAGAAAAAAAAACGTCATATTCGTATTCAGCACCCTCGAAAACATAAAGTTACATGGTTTTTAGCGATTAGAAGTGATCTGGTCACTACCATGTCATTTTAGGGGTGGTTGCCGCTCGCCTATTAGAGAATTCATATAAAAGTACGTAAGCTATTTTTGACAAATCCTAAGTAATAATTACATGAATATTTTTGATTATTCGCGCTACCTTTAAAAATTCAAAATTCATTTTTTTCACACGATTTTGTTGGTATGCATAGTTGACCCTCAAATAGTAACTACAAAGTCAAGTGCTCTTATTGTTAACGATAGCGCTACCCCTAAAAATAAAAAATGCGCTACCCTTGAAAAATTGAAAAACGTAATTTTTCTGTTTCTGATGGATATTATTGAACGTATTAAGTGGATTTAAAAAAAAAAGTACGAAAACTATTTTTGACAAATCCTTAGTAATCATTGCATGATTTTTTTTAAATATTTTTGATAATTTGCGCTACCTTTAACGTTGAAAATTCTATTTTTTCAGACTATTTTTCTAGTATGCATAGTTGACCCTCAAATAGTAACTACAAAGTCAAGTGCTCTTATTGTTAACGATAGCGCTACCCCTAAAAATAAAAAATGCGCTACCCTTGAAAAATTGAAAAACGTAATTTTTCTGTTTCTGATGGATATTATTGAACGTATTTAGTGGATTTAAAAAAAAAGTACGAAAACTATTTTTGACAAATCCTTAGTAATCATTGCATGATTTTTTTTAAATATTTTTGATAATTTGCGCTACCTTTAACGTTGAAAATTCTATTTTTTCAGACTATTTTTCTAGTATGCATAGTTGACCCTCAAATAGTAACTACAAAGTCAAGTGCTCTTATTGTTAACGATAGCGCTACCCCTAAAAATAAAAAATGCGCTACCCTTGAAAAATTGAAAAACGTAATTTTTCTGTTTCTGATGGATATTATTGAACGTATTTAGTGGATTTAAAAAAAAAAAGTACGAAAACTATTTTTGACAAATCCTTAGTAATCATTGCATGATTTTTTTTAAATATTTTTGATAATTTGCGCTACCTTTAACGTTGAAAATTCTATTTTTTCAGACTATTTTTCTAGTATGCATAGTTTACCCTCAAATAGTAACTACAAAGTCAAGTGCTCTTATTGTTAACGATAGCGCTACCCCTAAAAATAAAAAATGCGCTACCCTTGAAAAATTGAAAAACGTAATTTTTCTGTTTCTGATGGATATTATTGAACGTATTTAGTGGATTTAAAAAAAAAGTACGAAAACTATTTTTGACAAATCCTTAGTAATCATTGCATGATTTTTTTTAAATATTTTTGATAATTTGCGCTACCTTTAACGTTGAAAATTCTATTTTTTCAGACTATTTTTCTAGTATGCATAGTTGACCCTCAAATAGTAACTACAAAGTCAAGTGCTCTTATTGTTAACGATAGCGCTACCCCTAAAAATAAAAAATGCGCTACCCTTGAAAAATTGAAAAACGTAATTTTTCTGTTTCTGATGGATATTATTGAACGTATTTAGTGGATTTAAAAAAAAAAAGTACGAAAACTATTTTTGACAAATCCTTAGTAATCATTGCATGATTTTTTTTAAATATTTTTGATAATTTGCGCTACCTTTAACGTTGAAAATTCTATTTTTTCAGACTATTTTTCTAGTATGCATAGTTTACCCTCAAATAGTAACTACAAATTCCAGTGCTCTTATTGTTAACGATAACGCTACTCTTAAAAAATAAAAAATGCGCTACCCTTGAAAAATTGAAAAACGTAAATTTTCTGTTTCTGATGGATATTATTGAACGTATTTAGTGGATTTAAAAAAAAAAGTACGAAAACTATTTTTGACAAATCCTTAGTAATCATTGCATGATTTTTTTTAAATATTTTTGATAATTTGCGCCACCTTTAACGTTGAAAATTCTATTTTTTCAGACTATTTTTCTAGTATGCATAGTTTACCCTCAAATAGTAACTACAAATTCCAGTGCTCTTATTGTTAACGATAGCGCTACTCTTAAAAAATAAAAAATGCGCTACCCTTGAAAAATTGAAAAACGTAATTTTTCTGTTTCTGATGGATATTATTGAACGTATTTAGTGGATTTAAAAAAAAAGTACGAAAACTATTTTTGACAAATCCTTAGTAATCATTGCATGATTTTTTTTTAAATATTTTTGATAATTTGCGCTACCTTTAACGTTGAAAATTTTTTCAGACTATTTTTCTAGTATGCATAGTTGACCCTCAAATAGTAACTACAAAGTCAAGTGCTCTTATTGTTAACGATAGCGCTACCCCTAAAAATAAAAAATGCGCTACCCTTGAAAAATTGAAAAACGTAATTTTTCTGTTTCTGATGGATATTATTGAACGTATTTAGTGGATTTAAAAAAAAAAGTACGAAAACTAATTTCGACAAATCCTTAGTAATCATTGCATGATTTTTTTTAAATATTTTTGATAATTTGCGCTACCTTTAACGTTGAAAATTCCATTTTTTCAGACTATTTTTCTAGTATGCATAGTTTACCCTCAAATAGTAACTACAAATTCCAGTGCTCTTATTGTTAACGATAACGCTACTCTTAAAAAATAAAAAATGCGCTACCCTTGAAAAATTAAAAAACGTAATTTTTCTGTTTCTGATGGGATATTATTGAACGTATTTAGTGGATTTAAAAAAAAGTACGAAAACTATTTTTGACAAATCCTTAGTAATCATTGCATGAATTTTTCTAAATATTTTTGATAATTTGCACTACCTTTAAAAATTAAAAATTCATTTTTTTCAGACTATTTTTCTGGTATGCATAGTTTACCCTCAAAGAGTAACTACAAAGTCCAGTGCTCTTATAGTTAACGACAGCAAACTACGTTTGAGTCAGAAACAAAATTTCCATTCGACTACAGCAAAACCAGAGAGTCAGTATCAATTGTTACAATATCGAGGTGCTCCAACCGAAAGACCAGATAGTTATTTAATCCAAAATTCGGCCTCTACTCCTCAACAGCTCCAGCAAATGCAGCAAATGCAGAGTCTTCAAAATCAACAGCCTTGGGTAAGTTACATTTTTTTAATAAATAGATGAAAAAAATAACAAAAAAAATTATGCAGATGCAGCAGACTCTGTCGCCTGTTCCGATGCAGCAGATTCCGACGCCTATTCAGACTCAGCTTCATCCACAGTCGCAACAGCAAATTCTACAATTAATCCAAAAAGTACTTTACAATGCTCAGCAAAGTAATCAGCCTACTGCTATGATTATTATAGCGCAACCTATTTATCCCGGTTATCCTAACAATGCACAACAATTATTGAATTATTTCCAGGGAAATCCACAAGCGCGGTAAGTAAATTTTCAATTTTTGTGTTTTGGTATTTGCGCTACCTTGAAGAATGAAAAATAGGCAATGTTTAAATCTTTTTTTCAATAGTTTAGAATGTTTTTGGTATTTCAGAGAGATATGAAAAATATTTTTGATCCTCTAGTAAGAATTTCACAAGGTTTCCAACCATTTTTCTCATTTTTTTTTTGAACATTTGCGCTACCCTTAAAAATAGAAAAATTCTATTTTTATGTTTTTTTTAATGGAAATTATTGTACGTATGTGGTGAATTTTAAAAATTGAAAAAAATACAAAACTTTTTATTAAAATATCATTAGTAATCATTGCGCTACCTTTAGAAATTGAGAAATAGCTTTTTTGGCTCTTTTATCATTATTTCAAGATATTTCCAGTATTTTTGAGGAAGATATAAGAAAATTTTCCATCTATTAGTAATAATTTCACAAAGTTTCCAACCTATTTATTTGGATATTTGCGTTACCCTTAAAAATAGAAAGTTGCTATTTTTGTTCATTTATCGAAATTATTGATCGTATTTAGTGAATTAGGAAAAAGTACAAAGCCTATTATTAACCAATCCTTAGTAATCATTGCACTAAGCATCCATGAATTTTTCAGATTCTTTTTGGTTATTTGCGCTACCTTTAGAAATTAAGAAAAAGTTCTTTTTGACTATTTTATTATTATTTTAGGATATTACCAGTATTTTTATACAAATATAAGCTATTTTCGATCCCTTGGTAATTCTATATTTTTTTGGGTATTTTCGCTACCTTTGAAAATGCTAGTTTTTTTTGCGCTACCTTTAAAAATTAAAACATGCTATTTTTGACATTCTAATGAAATTTTTTGAATGTTTTCCATTTACAAAAATACATACATTATCCAAGATAGATAATAATCATTATTTATTGGTAGTAATAATCATAATCATCTTATTTTCTCAGTCGGCTACCTTGTAAAAATTTCCAATCTATTTAAAACGTTCATTTTAACCGAGATACGATGTCAGTGACCGCTTCACTTTCAGTTTATGTATCCTCAATAATTTTTTGCCCTTTCGTCACATAAATGACCGGTCACTTTTATGCCTACAATCGAAGGTAATACGATAAAGTAAAAGTATTTTGAAAATTTCTCTTTCACTCTACTGATACATTTCATTTACTATCTATTTATTATTCGAAAGAAAAAACTTGAAATTAGATTGTTCATTTCACAGTTTTTTTTCAATGACAGGATATAGAAAAGGGAATGCGAGTTGGTGACGACAATAGTGTTTTTTAAGCAAAGTTAGCGGTTTAGAAAAACCACAGAAATATCCGGTTAACGATACTAATACGATTTACATAGTGTTGCGATTTGCAGTACAAATCCAAGATTTTGTTTATTTGCGTTACCTTTGAAAACTTTTTATGGGTTTTGCGGTACCTTTAAAAATTGAAAATTTTTTTTTTTCGAGTTTTATATTGTAGAATTTTTCGAATATTTTGGAAGACAGTACAAAAATTAATTTCGATTATTAAGTAAAGCTGCACAATCTCGTTTTATGGTTGTTTGCGCTACCTTCGAAAAATGAAAAAAAAATAAGTTATCCTGTTATGGAAATATTTTTCAGAATTTTTAGGAAGAGCCCAAAAACTATTTTTGGTAATTCCTTAGTAATCATTGCAGAGCTTTCAAGAATTTTTGCTTATTTGCGTTACCTAAATATTGAGCATTTTCAAAAATTTTATCTTTAATTGGCATAGAAAAATTATGTTGGTACCAGTCTATTTTTGTAAGCCACTTATTAACAATAAGAGATTAAAATAATAATAAATTAATAGATTATAATTTTTGTATTGTTGCAGATACCAATTAGTTCATGGTACAGAACCCACTCAACAGTACTACCCTCAACCAGCAGTACAAACTATCCAGCCAGAAGCTTCTTACCCCGCACAATCTCAGCAGTACCAAACCAAAATTTTACCTTTTCAAACTATATCTCAAACAACCCACATGTCACCGATACAATCTTCTCAAACGTACAACCAACTCCCAGTACATCCTCAAGATTCCCAAATAGCTCAGTTAGCAGCGGAACAGTACTATCCTCAATCGCAGTACCATCAATTGGAAGGCAGGGAAAACAATGGAGAGTATCCAACTTTACCTCCAATCATTACTGGGTTTGAAAATTTTTCACCGGAACAACAGGAAAAGATAAAAGCTCAACTTAGTGCTCACTTTGGGTCGCCGTTACGACCTCTAGGAGGTCAAAAAGAAGCTGAAAGTGGTAGCAAGTATCGCTTGAATACAAATGAGTTCGTACCAAGTCCTCAGGTGAAGAGTGGTAGAAGTGAAAGTAATATTATGAATGTATCGAAAAAAAATTATGGAAAAATGTAAAAATAGGGTATTTTATTTATTTAATTTTTACCCTCCCCCCATTTTTATTTTTCGAACTTTCTACTTCAACCGTTTAAGGCTTGGGGGCTATTTTTCATTTATTGAGTGGTACAAAGAGGATTTGGGCAATTTGAAGACAGTAGACCAGTGCCAAAAATGGTGAAAAATGAAAAAAAAAAAAAATAGTAGGATAAAACCCGGATTAGAAAAGGGGGGTAATATAATAAAATTGAAAATAAAAATAAATTACGGACGATCTTCTTACAAGTCCTATGGAAAAAAGTGAAATGGCAAAGTTGTGAGTAATAAAAAGCTCTACAACTTTTGTATCCACAATTTTCACACATAACCTCGAAATGTATGTGAAAAATTCAAATAACCAAGTTTTTGGTATTTTATTTTCATCTTTTTCAAAAAAATATTTTTTTACGGAATTTTATATTTTTTTTTTCACACTACCAGAAAGTAGAGATTTTAATGAGCAAAAATCCTACAAACTTTTTGAAAAAAGCTGATATTTTGACGCGAGAATTTTGGATTGAAAATTAGGGTGCTTATTTGATATTAAGACAAAATAAGGTGAAAAAAAAAAAATAAAAAATCAAACAAATTACAGTGTATTTGGAATATAACAAGGTAGTTCACGAAATTTCATAAAAAAATATTTTTTTTCGAAAAAAATAAAATTAAAAAACCAAAATCTTGGTTATTTGAATTTTTCACATAAATTTTGAGGTTATGTGTAAAAATTGTAAATACAAAAGTTGTAGAGCTTTTTATTACTCACAACTTTGCCATTCAACTTTTTTCCATAGGACTTGTAGTTTTGCCAGAAATCGAGATAAACCATTTTCAACCCTTAAAAACTCACCCCCTCCCACTTCCCCAGCTCGGATCGCCCGTAATTTATTTTTATTTTCAATTTTATCGGCTTTACCTCATTTTTTAATGGGTTTTATCCCACTGTTATTTTTTTGTTTCAAAAATTATCGACCTTGGTCTATGGACATGTCAACATTTTTTTAAGAATTTCGGGGAAAAAATTCCAAGTATGGATGGATTAAATGTTGAGTTGGTACGTTTTTTTTTTAGTCGGAGAATCCAAAAATACTTTTTTTCTGTCATATTTTTGGGCAGCTAAGATGACCTTGGAGAAACAATTTTGTGTAGATGAATTCATTATTTCCGAAAATATTATATTGGAAAAATTGTGGCAAATATTTTAGAGAATACGTATTAAGTAGTTAAAAATTCATATAGCGCTACCGTACCTATAAAAAAAATTCTTGTGATTAATTTCATTTTAAAAATTTTAATATGTTAAAATAATTAGGAAGAAAAGCTTTGAAATTAATTATTTCTAGAGAATTTTTGAAAATTTACAACTAATGTCTTGAAACTTCAGCTTTATTTTTTACTCTTTCATTCCATTTTTTTTGTCCTTCCCCTTCTTATATTTTCTTTCTTATTATGTCTTTCGTTGCATTCAAGCTTGTCACCAATTAGATGTACCAAACGGACAGCTTGCAAGCTACTGAGAGGTTTGCACTGGTTGGACTTTTGTTCGAATATGCTTAACCAATAGCATTAGTTAGAAAACTTCAAAATTTTAGCTAGGTTTTGTAATAATTATTCTCTAAGATTATTTGCCACTACCATTATGTATATATATATACGTTATTTTAATCTATTTATTGTTGTTGAAATAATTAATAAATGTTCTTTAAAAAAATCCACATTTTTAATTAAAAATTACCATTTAAATACATCTTCAGTTGAAAATTCCTCAAGCCGTACCTGTTTATTTACGGCTGATTATTAAAAAAAAGTTTATCCGTTTCAACAAACTTCACCTTATTGGGAATTTGCAACACTTTCCCATTCTGGTTTTCTTAAAAAAAAAAATTTAAATTACTTATAATAATAATTGTATGCCAAGTCATCAACTTTTTTTTCCAACAATTCTTTAATGAGGGTAAACTTGAATCAGTTTCGAGATGGACTCGACAGAAGTCAAATTACCTACTTTCCTTAAAAAAATCTTACTTGAGGAAGAGGTCTTGCAAATATCACGTACTTTTTTTTGGGGGGGGGGAGGGGGTGGTCTAGAAGAATCTTATTGCATCTCAAAAAAGGGGGGTCAGAAACTCCTCGAAAATGCTTTAGGTAATTAATAATTTTCAATGAGAAAAGTTTACCTCTCCTAACCATATTCGTAAAGGAAACATGAATAAAAGAAAACGACGCACCTATACATCCTACATCTTTGCAATTATTTTAAATTTATTACCAACCTGTCTATATTAAAAAGCAATAATTTTATATAAATGTAGTTTCACCTAATCCTCCCTAAAAAGTAAAAGTAGAAGACTGTCTATGCCTAAGACAATGATCTGTATTAATAATTGAAGTAAATATGAATTAATTAAAAAGTAAATCTTCTTCAAATTGAGTGACTATGCTAGGATAAGGTCTTTGAGAATTTACTGGAAACCCCGCTCGATCCCCCTCGAATATTCGAGCCGTGCGTGTATGGAGATCGAGTCAAGCAGGAAGGCCAGAGTCAATAATAGTAAACTGTGATAGTAAGGTGGGGTCAGATTATACTACATAAGCTACATATTTTGAATACTGAAAAAGCGAAACCACCGGGATTCGAACCCGGGACCCCTCAGTTACAAACCCTTACGCTAACCACTGCGCTACGGAGGTTCCTACTTATCAATGTTCTGTTCGGTATTATTTACTATTTAATCGCGACTGCGTCTTACAACTACTATATTGAAACAAAACACAAGCTCGTGTGCATTTTTTCTCGTTCTGGCCTCTAGTGGTATTGCTAGTGAATATATTTGACTTCTTGTTTTCACATTGACTTTAGAACGACTATAGACTATTTTTACCGACAATATCCCGTACTAAAGCAGTACAAAACATTTTAAACATTTTTTTTACCGCCCCTAGTATCCAAATTTCCAAAAACAGCATTTCATAACAACTATTTATCGATTTAATCAACAAAGCAAAACTGATCCTTTTTAGGTGGTACCAGCCACACCTATATCAAGCTGCGGACCACTGACAGTTCACTTAAATGGAATGCGTTCGATTCTTCTAACTGCTTTCAACTACAATTATTTATAGAATCGTGATTCGCAAATTAAAACGAGATTATTTTTAACAAATAGCTATTGTTAAGAAGATAACGGACACGTGCCTATAAATTTTATAAACAAATTTAATAGAATGTATAGATTTTATAGACAAAAGAAAAGATTAAATTTTTGGAGAAAGCTTCACGGCATTGAAAATTATAAAAAAAAATAATTATTCTAACGCTTTATAAGAAAGTATCCGTCCAAATTGGAAGCAACAACTACTTCTTGGGCTTTAAGCCCCGACAGATATTGAATTACACTTGAGGGTTGGTATATAGATTGCGAAAAATCTTACGGAACCCTGCGGATTACTCAAGTATGACAAGGAAATATGAGAAAAACTGAAAAAGAGAGAAAGAATAATTGTGGGTAGTCAGCGAGGGTATAAAAAGCCAGTCAGCCTCGGGAAATAAGTATACACCCTCGCTGACTGCCCACAATTATTCTTCCTCTCTCTTTTAGCTGTTTTTCTCATATTTCTTTGTCGTACTCGTGTAATTCGCAGGGTTCCGTAAGATTTTTCGCAATCTGTATCTACAATATATTCAAAAGCGTAAAAGTTGTGACAATAGCGACATCTTTATCTCCAACTGCAAACCAAAGTATGAATTAAATAGTTTAAAGATTAGTATTAATTGGAATTTAAAGAATGATATTCAAATTGTAACTGAAATTGGATGAGTTGTTATTTATTGGTAGAAACGTTGTTCTAATTATGTACCTTTCTATTTCATCTCGCCCATCAATTCACATTAATGTGTTTATGTAACTGTTAGAAAGGCAGTTCTTCGGAAACATCAAATGGTACTATATATCACACATAATTTTAAATATTTTAATAATTAGTACTATGAAGAATTTTAAATTTCTCTATTAATTTGGAAAAAATTATAAATTTTTGAGATACAAGTTGAGCAAACCGTAATTTATTACATAAACTTACCTTAGTTAAAAAATAAATAATACAGGGTTATTCATTAGTGCGATAAAGTCCAATATCTTGTGAATGGTTAGAGATATTAAAATCAAATTTTGACCGATTGTAGCCAGCTTAGAGGATCATATTTTAAAATTATCCGCAATTGAACAGCGTGTTCCAAAACGCCGTGCAAGATCGAAATTATATTTTTTTAAATGGGACACCCTGTATTTCACTTCAAATTTGAATTCTGCTTGCTATAAGAATGATATAATATTGTAATGGGTTATACAGCGTATTTAAAAAGTTGTGACCACTTATTCCTGTAAATCGTAATAACTTCAACGCCCTGTATACTTCAAACTGAACAATTTAAAATTAATTTTTACGTCTAGTACTACAAATAAATTGAACTGATATTTTATATCGGTAAAGGAAAAATACTTAACTATATTCAAAATTTGAGTTTTCCCTATAGCCAAACTGAATTATTTTTATTACATATCTTCAACTATTTACAAGATAGTGGACTTTATCACAATAATGAATCCCCCTGTATAATAAGTTGTTGGTTAATATTTTTTTATGCTTAATATCATAAAAAAATTAAAAAACGTGTATTCGATTGGGAAGGTGAAATTTTAAATAGTTTTGGTTCAACAAAATTCTACCCAGACGAGTTTTTTTGGTTTCTTTTATGAAAACTGTTGCCTATAAAAGTTACATCAATTTCACTATTTTATGTATAAGTCCAAATAATATACGATCAATTAAATTTAATAGAAAATATATTGGATTTAAATTTATCAGAATAAATTACCTTTTAAACAAAAATTAACAAATCTATTGACTAAGATAGACGTTAAAATATGCACTGAAAATTTTTTTTCTCACAGATGTTGATTGATGATCACGATTTTAGTAAATGCTAACGGATTTGTTAATCACTTGTTGACTTGGAGATTTTAATAAGAGACAAACTCACTACCGTTAACCAAGTAGTTCCACCCATAGGCAAAATAATTTTGAACACTTAATGCCTCAGTAAAAAAGAAGAAGAGAGAGCGGATGTTTGTATTTAAACACTTTTTGAACACTAGTTGCTTGATTGCTAGGATTATTGGACTAAGTAGTATAGTATATTTTTATCATACTGATAGCACGATGTCCGGTAAAAGACTCTAAAACTACAATAGGGTACGTATTATGTGTTTTTTACGAGAAAAACATTGAGGAATACAAAATTAATTGATAATAACTACAAATGCCAGTGGCGTGAAAAATGGGAGGAGAAAAGTGACATATTTTTCGAAATCTACACCACTGGATCAAGAGTTGACAAATGTTTTTTTATTAATATATGCCTTTCTACATTTAAAAACAACCTGCCAAATGTCAAATCAATTTATTCATCCATTTTAAAGTTGTCAAATTAAAACATTTAAATTTTTATAACCCCGTATTTCGAAAAGTAAATGAGCTGGACCTCTCAAACCTCATAATATATCATTTTGTCCAATTTTACGAGAAGAATCCACATGAAAACGTTGTAAGTGTGATTTGAAAACACCCTGTATATACATGAAAACTCTATTGAAAATTGCTAAGTTCAGACAAATTATGAATTTATAATGAGGTCTTCAGCTATAAATAGGATAAAATCTCATCAACATTGAGTGACATAATATAAAAAATGTCATTATATGAAGAAATAAATTGAAAATTTTTCTTATTTACACATTTACCATGACATATATGACATAACCATGTTCTTGATAATGTTAATAAATAATTTTGTCAAAAATATTGTGACACTTTTACCATCTTTACCAACTTCTGATCGAACGATATTTTTTTGTAATTTCTCATGTCCTACATGACTTAATCAAAATGTAAATTTCGTGAGACTGGACCACGATATCTATAATAACATTCGATTTTGTTTTACAGCTACCTTTCTAGTGAAATTCGTGAGAAAAAATATTTTGCAAAAAAAAAAATGTAGAAGTGAATACTAACTTGCAAAAGCTCAAACATGTGTTCGTCACCTATTTGTGATCTGGTTACCGATAATAAACTTCTATACAGGGTGTCGATATTTATGAAGTTAAACTTTGAACACTTTTTATTCACACCCTGTATAAAATGGAAAATTTTCCAACATAGATTCGAATACGTTTGACCTTGCTTAAGGCAACCGGACAGAAACCATTTTCATATCTTCAAGGGTCTCCTCGTAAAAAAATAATTTATAAGGGTCTTCAACGGTCAAATTTTCTACAAAAAAATCAATCACTCAAAAAGTGTGCATTTTTCGAAAAAAGTTTTTAGACAAAAGTATACTAAAATATTACGTAGATTTCAAAAATGTATTAATATACAGGGTGTTCCATTTAAAATAACAAAGTTACAGTCGACTTCCGGTAGAACCGAAAGTCGGCCATCTTTGAAAATATTTTAGTTGAAAAGATCGTATCCGAAAACCCAAACGTAGAAATTTTCATGATTTTACTATAAGTATTTTGCCATATACAGATAGTTTTCACTCGTCGTGGGACACCCTGTATATCTAGTTGTCGATAGAATTTTTTTCCAATCTCAATTATAGGTAGTATGTGAATTTATTTCGTATCCTCGGGTACATTACTTTACTTTTCCATTTAAATTAGAGCTTATCACACGATGTACAAACTTGAGTACTTAATAAGACACAGCCAAGGGCATAGTGCGCATGTCTTTACGTGTATCTAGGTATATTTTTTTATTATTTAAATAAATATAACAATAAGATTTATATTTATATTCTGTTAGTGGGACATTAGAAAAAAACGTCAGACACAATGCCAATACTAAAGGTATGTCTGCATCCCATTTTGAACGATGCAGCAGCCGTTCATTTCCCAATGCCTCAAATTAGGTAACAAATCGTATTTTCGATAAAAATTAAACGATTTCAAATATATAACTTACATAATATAAGTTCTCAGACTAATTAAAAGTAATTTATAATCACGCACATAAACAAATTAAGATTATTATATATATTTTGACATATATATTTTGATTTTATAGTTTTTAACATCACATTTAACCGGAACTATAAATCAAAATGATCGTGAGGTTCTATTAAACTGAAAAAAAAAACTGAATTAATCAAGACTGTTCGCGTAAAGTATCATCAACTTAATTTGGAGAAAGGTGGTGACTAGTACAGTCCGATAACGTTTTTGTCGTTGATAAAATACTGTCTTAGGATTATAATACTGCCAGATATTAGTAGTCAGATTTTTGACAGTATTAAACACAGAGGAAGTTGAAGCAGAAACAACAATAGAAATTTTTACACATTAATTGCAGCTGAGATTATTTATAATAATTTAAACAATATCCTCAGCTTCTCCAATTATTTATTAATTGCCTACGACAATCCTATTTCTTTAACAGCAATCTAAGAACAATTTTTCCATAAATACACCGCGTTACCCTACAAATCAATCTACTTCACAAAAAACTCGTTACCTTGAACTGCACCATGTACAAATCAAGCCACTTCACAAAAAACTCGTTACTTTGTATTACCCTACAAATCAATCTACTTCACAAAAAACTCGTTACCTTGAACTGTACCATGTACAAATCAAGCCACTTCACAAAAAACTCGTTACTTTGTATTACCCTACAAATCAATCTACTTCACAAAAAACTCGTTACCTTGAACTGTACCATGTACAAATCAAGCTACTTCACAAAAAACTCGTTACCTTGAACTGTACCATGTACAAATCAAGCTACTTCACAAAAAAATCGTTACCCTGTATCACCCTACAAATCAAGCTACTTCACAAAAAACTCGTTACCTTGAACTGCACCATGTACAAATCAAGCCACTTCACAAAAAACTCGTTACTTTGTATTACCCTACAAATCAATCTACTTCACAAAAAACTCGTTACCTTGAACTGTACCATTCTGTGTCTGGTGTCCTGTTTCACTTTATTTTCCGACTTTCAAACAGCATAGGGACTGGGCTACAATTTACTAATTTTGCAGAAGCATTATAGAAGCAATCATTCACATTCTAATCTTGATTAGACTAACGAAAAGTTTTTAAAATTTTTGAAATAACGGCACAGCTAGTTTTTCTGTTAATACACTACTAGATGAATTAATTATTTGTGGTTTTAAAATTAGAGAATGGATTTATTGAATATGTGCAATGATTCGTATATCAACAAATACTCATGTTTTCCAAAGAAATGGCAAAGTATGGTTCCAGACATTACTTAACAATTTTTTTCTCCTCCCTATATTGTTGTCTCACAATTATTATTATTTATGACCTTCAAAACAGTGTCAAAATGTTTTGTTTACAATATAAATCCATTTTTTTTTAATCACATGAACCTCTAATATCTATAGCTTTTCTGAATTCCTTCAAGGCATATTTTGTATCGTAAGAGATTTTTTTCACTCAACCTACCAGAGTAGCTGCACCACAATCTCTAGTAATTGTTCAACTCACGCCCAACCATTTATTTTAATGTTCTTCACAATTTATTTCATTTGTTCCTTGATGATTCTCGTTTATTTACACTTCCTACGTAGCTAATAAAATAACCACTTTAGAGTAATTTGTATGGTATTCCATTAATATTGATCGAATTCAACTCCTACGTTTTCTTGAATTTATTATTTTGTGGGTGTTGTTTTAGTTTAGTGTCCAATGAAAATTCCCCATTGTCCGGTTATGATTTTACATTCCACTTTCACAATCTAATTCAATTAAACAAACAAGTCTGCAAATATTCGTCCTTGGGCATCAAAAGGAGAAGAATTTAAGAATAAAAAAAAATATATTTAATGTGGGGTTTATAACCGACACATCAATTTTGAGTATTTTTTTGAAACATCCGAATTACCCTGTATATTAACCACACCCTGTATATAAGGGTGGAAAATTTATAGTTTTTCACTATCTGTCACTTAATTACTTTGACGTTTGGGCTGCTAAGGATCATTTTCTGCCCTTGCTACACGATTTAGGTTAATAATATAACGAATATTTTTATTTGGAGATTCAAACTGAGCTGTAACTGTGACAGTTACAATTAAATCTAATAAAATAATCCAAAAGCTCGTAACAATAGTAATTATTTATTGCTGAAAGAAATTCTTTTGTTGTATATTACTTAAAATTCAATATAAATTTTTTAATAATAGCGTTTTAAAGAAGTAATGATTTGGATATAAAATCTTTCGTCGATTATTGTTCTCAAAAATAATTGTATATATTTACATAGGACGTTACACGAAAGCCAGTGAAAGGTGTAAAGGTGAATGGAAAAATTATCAAGCTTGGACACGTGCGCAAGAAAATTGCTCGTCCTTTGTGGATCTAGCTCTTTTATTGACTGAAAATGGTTCGTTAAGTTTTGGAAAAAAAAAAATTTGGCTGAGTTATGAGAGTCAATGTCTTCTTAATTATAACTACAGTGTGTCAATTTAAAAAATCGTTAACGATAAAATTTTGTAGGGTGATAAAGTCACAAATTGAAAGTTTTCAAAATCTTTGAACCGAACTCACATATATTGTGTTGACCTTGAAAATAAAATCAAATGTTTCAAGCGACGGCATAAAGATGCAGCTTCAGGTAAATGAAGATGAAAGCATTAAGAAGTTATATCAGAATCTTGAAGTAGATTATTTCTCTTACACAATATAGGAAGTAATAAAAATGAAAAAAATTTTTAGAACTGTCTCTCAAGAATAAATGGAATCCTTTTAAACACGTGTAGGTAAGTAAAACGTATAACTGATGAATTAGTAGAGCAGCATATTTACAATTATTAATAAAATACAACTTACGCAGAGTATCTCAGGAAACATAGCATGTCCCCAGATCAGATCTAGAATTATCTGGGACTCTACCAAAAACTGAAAAAACAAGGGTCACTGACAATACCAACGCCACTGGATAAATCAATATCAGTCAACTGACAAAGTGAGAGGGAAGAACACACGCATGCGCTTGCCAATAAGAAGTCAGCTGACGATAAAAATAACCAATTATGTAATACGGAGGGTGTGGTTATTATGGTTTTCGTATAACGCTGCCAGAGCTTGAAGAAGTTCATAACAAATTTGGAAAAGTGTTCGTATTTTAATATTCATTACTTGAAAAAATAATGTTAATAGACAAAATCAAAGTAATCAAGCACATTAGAGAATTAATTATTAATATTGTTGATAATAAAAAGTCTATTTTCTAATTATTATCAACATACTTAGTATTACTTTTCCATAGTTAAACGTGGCAATATCGAATGTTTTCGACTGCATTCCTTTCACAGGTTCAGATAAACTTGCCAATCTATAATATTACTTATGCCCTCTTTAACAAACTATATTGGTAAAAAATGTTTTCATAGTAATAATTATTTAGATACGAAGCTACCTACACTATATAGACCGATACAGTGATGCGTAACCGGATGGTATAATGATAAAAGCAATAGAATCTCTTGGATCTAGGAGATTGCCACTTTCATACTTCATAAATTCCAGTTAATATTATTTTTAAGCGCAGTAGGGGATATATAAGCAAATAAATGTATGGTAGTACTGTTCAGATTATTTATATTTACTCTATATACAGTGTGATCCACTTATCAATGAAATATTTAGAGAAATAAAACATTAGTTCTACAAAACTACCATCCAATCGTTTCTGTAACATTTTTTTTATTTCATTACACCAATTCAATGATTTTTTAAGTAGCCCCAAAAAAAAACAATTTTTTGGTACACCCTATATAAAAAAATACCAAATTCATATTTTTTCAGAGGCAATTATTAGACATTATCATTAGTATAGTATAAAACAATAGAATGGCTTTTAGCTTATTGTTGTCGGCTATTTATTTTAAAGAAAAAATGTTCTTTGTTTTCAAAGAACACAAATTTGTATATCCGGAAAAAACAATTGAAGAGTTCAGTTACGAGTATTCCAGTTTTTATGCTAATCAAGATATACATTACGGCAATAAATGATACCTTTGTCTCGTGTTATATAGGTATATTTTAAAAGCGGTAAAAACTTGGGAGAATTAATGTAGCAGAACCGACAATGAAGTTGATTAATTATTGGTAAGCAGTATAGAAATCTAAAAGTAACTACAAACCGGACCAATCTCACTCCATCACCCTCGAATATTAGAAAAACCACGCGTAAATTACTGACCACACGTATGCAAAAACCTGAGTAACAAAGCAATCTAAAACTTATTCATAATGAACATTGTATAATACTAAAATTACCCAAAATGGTGGAAGAAATACCAAAAGCCATGCAAAAAATACACTAACCTTATATCGTAGATCTTCAGTAAAAGGTTTGCCAACAACAAGTAATACCATAATAAGTCCATTTGATTTCATCCTGATCTAGAATTCCCTTGGAGAGGTGTGGAAAAACCAATATCTGCGTCTGAAAGCATAAAGTCGCCATTTTACAAACATGTTTTTTGTACAAGTGTTTTAATATACAATTTAGTTTAAACTATTACCAGTAATTACTTACCACGTCTTGTTTGAATTTTATAATAAAGCTTTTTCACAATTTTATACCTTTTAAAATTAAACTAAACCGTTAAAGCTCGTTAAGCTCGATCTAATTTTAGATAACCTAAAACGTGGCATAAGCTCTTGCTCTATGTAGGTAGGAGTAGGGCTAGGATGTACCTCCAACCAATCAGAGCAAAGATGAAGCGGAAACGGATATACCTAAAAACGATTCCTATCGATCGTATCTACGTATAATAGTTATAGTCTAGGAAATATTCACTAAATATTTGCTACATGAAAAATTATAATAAATATTCTTTTAATATGTTTTGTAGCAATTAGTGTTGTAGTTATATTATGTTTTATTATTAAATTTTTTCGATTTTTTTCTGAAAAATATTTGTTTTTGAAAAAATCAAATATCCATTTCCAAGTGAGTATTTATTTGTGAAAAATAAAAAAACTGGGCCAAGTACCTAATTAACCACGTAAAATTTCTAAAGCTATCGAAAAAAAATTCCATCAATTCGTACATCTAAAAGGCAAAGTGAGGGTACAAAAGCTTCCTTCCCATTCACCATTGAAGAAAGTTTAAATGGTTGTTACGAGACTTCGTTGAATTTAATCCGTGCTCGTTCTTTGGTCAAAGTGTATCATTTCACCCAGCTCGCCATGGTAAGTTGATTTTAAAATTTTTTTTCGTGTACTACTTATAAATTAATTGCAATTATAAAATAACAAATAATGCTCAAGCATATATAGATATTTCAATCGAAATATATTTAAAAAACAATTAAATTTATAATTAATAATAAATTTATTCAAATTATTATATTCAAATACGATTCTAGATGCAAAATGGGTACACAAAATAATAAGTGGAAAAAGTTTCGGTCTTTAGAATGTTCATTTTGTCTTTCTTCTTGTTTAGAATGAAAAGAAAAATTTTGAGACATTAAGATGACACCATTACGTGCAATAAACATAACGGAATGTAATGCAAACACCGTAAAAGGAATTAGTTGTAAAATAGTTTTCATCATGCATTTTAAAAATTAAAAAAAAAAACGTTAGGTATGTGAAGATGTTCTAGAAAATGTTATAGGTACACCGTGATTATTTGTAAAAGAATACCATCCAAGTTTATGTATTTTAACTCGCGGTGTAAGTTAGTTGGTTGTCATGAAATAGTTACCTGAAATCGAAAAAAATATTCCTTATTTATTACTCTCCACAATCCACACTTAATATCACTACACATTTTAGATAATTTCAAAAACTGAAGGTTTTTATGTTATCAAATGAACTTTGACAGACTGTGTCTGTATGGCCTTTTTCTAACTAGCTCATAAAACATCTAACCAGAAAGTTGCTAACTTCACCTTAACTTTTTTTTGTAATGAAAGTTGCAAACATTTAGGAGCTCTTAATTTTTGTAAATTAACTCTTGCAAATTATTACAATTTATTATGAAATAAAAACAAACTATAACAACGCCTTTCTACTAAGTAATAAAAAAAATGAATCATCGTTACATGAAGTCGGCGATGATAACTTTCATGTATTGCGAAGTCCGTCCTAGTGTCAGTTATATCAAAAAATGCTTATTAACCCGATAAAGAAACTAAAACCAGTTATAATCGTAAATTAACTACCTACTCCATATTATTTTGTCGTCTACGTAGTGAAAGTGTAACATTAATAAATAGATAGCCGGACTGATAGGAATAAAGACACACCTGTTACCATTTTTCTTGCTCTTTTTTTTATAAACCGTATTAGTGATTACATGATACAAGATATGGGTAATTGCTGATGGTTAAGTGTTTATGTTGAAGGGAAATTTCTCTTATACAATTATTGTTAAGCTGTTATTTGCATAAATGATGATCAAATTTGAGGATTTAGAAAGGCACTTGGGAGTTCTTTCATTATTTACTTTTCATTAAAAAAAGCATTAAACATGTATGCAACCCGTCACACGTCCTTTTATTTAGTTTTTCCGCCACCAGAGGCGACGCAAATCACGACTAGAAACTTTATATAATCTATTATATTTTTTTCAGAAACAATTACTAATCTGCATCATCCCCTTTTTAATCCTTTCTACCACAGCAGCACGAAAGGATAAGAAAACAACAATAGAAGGAGTTGAACGAGGATACATCACTACAAAAGCTCAGCTCTCTCCTCCGCCATTACCTAAAATACCAACAAACTCACCAACACAATTTGGATTTGTACCTGTAAAAACGATTGCTAACTACGTCCAAAAAGAACCAAAAATAAACTATGCCCAACCACAATACGTTGCAGAAAACCAAGAAAAAAATAATTATCCTTCTGATATATCATATTTGTTAGGATCTCAGTATTCTTCGGGTAACCCTTATACAAATTCTCCAGTTTATACGGGACCGACAAAAGATGTAGTGGAAAAATCGCCAGCACATACACAAGTTTATTATGTGCCACAAGCGCAGAATCAGTATTTAAAATATAAAAATGTTCAATACGTCGCTGATAATAACATTGATCAAGGTGCAGGTCAGCAAGGCTACAATACTCAACAGCAATATTATTTGCAGCAGTACCAGGAACCTAGCACTTCCATACAAGCTATAGTAGATCCAAAAGGTAGGTAAAATCAACACATTTTTCAACGTTTCCTTTTTCGATTTATTCCGCCAACGTTAAGATAGAAAAAGTAGTCGCTCACCAATAATTTATCTTGTAGAGATTTGGTACAGGAAACACAACCGATTTATAACAAAATGTTCAAACTTAAACTCTTTAACAACAATTTAAACTGACGTTTCTATTCTACATTGTAGATCGGAACTGCGCATGACTGAAAGACATAAGGCATTTTTTCTTAACAGGCTGTTACTTCGTTCCATTAATTCCTCATTGATATGACAACTGACATTTTCCGTTTTGAAATAGTTTGTCAAGAAAAAATGCCTCTAGAGCGACAGTAATCATAATTAATAATTATAGTCCAGGAGATATAAACGAAATAATTTAAAACTAATCTTTTTCAGAAGGTTTGCAGTATATAATGTATATTCCCACCTACGCCCCAAATCAAGCAACAGAACAAACTCAAAACGAAGAAAACGTCAACGATCAGGCATATCAATCGCCTCAGCCAGAATATACAACTTATGTGGAAAAACCACGAACTTTCGAATCAGGTAAGAGCACGTACAATTTCAAAGGTGGCGAACTACCTTACAGGAGAGAACCAAAAAGTTTACTGGATTCCTATGTTCCATCTTCTGTCCAGATACAATATTACAAACAAGCCCAATTGAATTCAATTCTTAGAGATGGACTGAAATACGAAAATAACGGTCCAGTTGGTGCTGAATCAACTTATAGATATAACATCAGACCTACACATTTTAAGCGATAATTTTGTTTGTATTTGCTTAAATAAGAAGGTAGATTTGAAGACAATGAAATGTACTTATTTATTTTAACTTTAATTGAACGTTTACTATTGCCTTTTTCAACTATATTATTATTTTTTTCTCTATTGACCAATTTCATTTTTAAAATATTAATTTTATTCTCAACTATGCTTATAAAGCCATATTTTGATTCTTTATACCTTAGCTATTCTTCCAAAGCTGCTTTAGACAACTACACCTTTCCATATCTATTATATTTCTCTTTATTTCTTTCTTATACACTATATAATCTAATTAATTGTACATATTTTTATTTTTTTACAACATAATTAAATAATTTTGAGAAAATTTACCTTCTTAAGTATGTATATTTTATATATCTATAAGTCTGGCGTTATGTTCTGAATGTATGTTTTGAAATGATTGTTATAATTCGGCCAGTTGCTGAACTTCCGTTAACGTACGCGTTGCAGCCTAATCTTGATTCAGTTGTAATATTGATTTAAATTTAACCAACGTTTTGTAAAGAATTATTATAAAAATAAAAAATTATTTGTTAATTGTAAAGTTTTCACATTATTATTATATTATTAACCTAACTGCTAACAACCTCAAAATTTACATATATTTTGATATTCGTTGAATAGCAATGGAATAGCATCCTACGGTATCAATTGTTTAATCAAGTCCCATAAACATATATTATACATTATGGCGAACGCGCCTATTATTAATACATTCGCCATATAGTGGAGAGCTTTCACTTTCACCCAGGGTGTATTTGAATGGGCTAGCGATAATTTGAAATCACAATCAATACATAACCCTCACTAAAGAAAATATTAAAGCTGTGATAATAGCGACATCTTCATTATAAATCGCAAACCAAGATTCTAATACTAACACAATCGTCTTAGGGCAATTTTACAGGAAACTGTAACAATCTATTGTAATATAATTGCCGTTGACGTAGCTAGGGAATATTTCTAGGGGGGACAACAATAAATTTTAATTTTTGAGTAATGTGGTGGCTCGTAAAGATATTATATATTTCTGCAATAGTTCATCATATTTTTCACACAATTGTAACAAAAAGGGAGAAGAAATAAAAGCAAAGTTACAAAACATTTTTTTATTGATTATAATTTAGCAATAGTAGTGGTAAAGAAATAAAAAATATACAATATCATCAGTATAATTTTCATCTACGGACAAATATATTTAGGCACAACCTGAAAATTGAATAATAAATTTTTACAGCACATCTTCAAGATATATATATATATATAACAAATATAGTTTATTTATTTACTTATAACAAAACAAACTTTCTACAAATACAAAACGACATAAAGTCAAAAAACGATTTACAACAATAAAGAAATTCCACAAAACTCTTTTTTTGTGGTTTATCTTTTGTGCAAATTTAAAATTAAATCTAATTGTGTTTTTTTCTCTCGGGGATTACACCCTAAGTAGAATTTTTAATTGTAATCTTCAGATACTATCAGTCAGTACTATTTAGACCAATTTTTGACAGATACTCGGAAAGGTGTCAAAAATAAATTGAAATGTTGACAAACCAAATGAATTCTTGACAATTCCCTGTCTGACGTTTGACATTTGTCATCTGGTACACTAGGTATTGAGAATTGAGTTAATACTATGGAAATTACTGGCAACTATGATGAAATTTTTTAAACAAAGATCTAATACAATATATAATTAATAATAATTTTAAACCTTTCAGCTGTCAACAAAGCTAAACTAAAATAAAAAAGATGAAAAATACAAACGTTTAATAAATAAAAATGTTTTAAAAAAACCTCCATATAGATATTAAAAAACTTACTCTTTGAACTTTGAATATTTGTTAAATAAACAACATACTTTTAAAAAAATACCATTTAATGTCTATTTAAATCGCTAAATACCATCAACGATTAGTAAAATATTATCTTCTTCTGTTTCTTAGAATAATAAACTTCTAGATTTTAAAGCTGGTTTAGGGGAATTGGCACCGGTTATCCTCATCCAGGATTTAGAAGGTGTACTCGTTTGATGAGAATCCAAGTTGAAAGATTGATTTACAGAAGTATTTGGTAAATAGGTTTTGTTTTTATGTTGGTCCTTGTCACTCATCCAACTAAAAATATCAAATAATCTAAATCGTGAACTAAATAGAAGCTACTCGTTATATGAAAGAAAAACTTACCTTTGTCTTTCTTCTTGGCTGTATAAACTAAGAGTATGGTACCATTTATAAATATTCGGGTATTTCTTATTATCTAATTTAACCTCGGAATAACAAAGAGCGTTAAATACTTCACAGTCTAGCTTGGTAGGTTTTTCACTGAAAAATTTTCAAAAACAAACTTAAACTACCACAGAAAATAAAATAAATACTAACCCTTCTAAAAATACGTCATGTTTAGGTAATTGTGAATCCATAAATTCATCTTCTGATTCGGAATCGCTGTTTAAAAAACTAGGACTAGATGGTGGGGTATAAAACTTTTCTTCCGTTTCTTCAGATTCATCATCCGAACTAGAGTCAGAGGAATCTCTAAGACTGCTTACATTGAAACCATTCGAAACTGAAAAATCATCAATAGAATCTATTGGGAATTCAAATCAAGATCGCTATTTCTTTGTACATTGTGTATAACCTCAAATATTTTTAAGAAACGTTTTACACGTACGAGAATTATTGTGAAATTTACTCTGAAAATGATATTGATATGAATTTTGAAACATTTCACTGATTGATTGTTTGACACAGAATATTTTCACCACTAAATATTTCAAAAGAATTCAAACGACAACAAATAATAATGACACTTGACGCCATTATTGTTTTTATCCTATTTTCGGCTTCTGCGTCGATTCTCGCGCACTTTCTAGTTTGTCATAAAAATATATATTTTTACTACGAAAATTTTGGCAATAATTCTATGGCGTGTAAGAACCGTTTTACACGTACAAGAATTATCGCGAAATTTACTCTGAAAATAATATTGGTAATTTTCATATGAATTTTGAAAAGATTTCACTGCTCGACTGTTTGACACATAATATTTTCACCACTAAACATTTCATAAGAATTCATGCCATACGCCTGCGCAGTGAGATTGTTTTAGGGATAAGTTGTCATGATAACTATTTACATATTGACATTTTTAAATAATCAGCTGTATTCGAACCGTTTATATGATTGATTATTTATTCTATTAATTGAGATTTGCAATTATACCAAGGTTTTGGCTTTCCTAAATAAAGAATTAATGGTGGAAAACGACAACAAATAATGACACATGACGCCGTCAAAGTTATAAAATAATGTCCAAAGAAATAGTTCCTTTTCTGCCACCAGATAGAGTATCGCTTATATTGAATTCCCAATAGACAAATAAAAAGTAGCAAATATATATTTTTTCAAGCCAAATCAATACGACAAGTCGTCATATATACATTCTACACGTTTTTGAAATAAATTCTGAGTAAACAATGTTTTTGACACATGACAGTTCAGTTAGGGTTGACTGACTTTTAAATAAATTCCTGGTAAACAATAATGTTTTTGACATATGACAGTTCAGTTAGGGTTGACTGACTTTTAAATAAATTCTGAGTAAACAATAATGTTTTTGACATGTGAGAGTTCAGATGTTTTTGACATATGACAGTTCAGTTAGTATTGACTGAATTTTAAATAAATTCCTGGTAAACAATGTTTTTGACATATGAGAGTTCAGATGTTTTTGACATATGACAGTTCAGATGTTTTGACATGACAGTTCAGTTAGGGTTGACTGACTTTTAAATAAATTCCTTGTAAACAATAATGTTTTTGACATATGACAGTTCAGTTAGTGTTGACTGACTTTTAAATAAATTCCTGGTAAACAATGTTTTTGACATATGAGAATTCAGATGTTTTTGACATATGACAGTTCAGATGTTTTGACATATGACAGTTCAGTTAGGGTTGACTGACTTTTAAATAAATTCTGATTAAACAATAATGTTTTTGACATATGAGTCAGATGTTTTTGACATATGACAGTTCAGATGTTTTGACATATGACAGTTCAGTAAGGGTTGACTGACAACGGATTTGCGACATCTATTGTCAAAAATATACACATTTGGTAATATGAATAAGCAAAAAATGTCATACATACCACAATCTGGGTAATTTCCATCGGTTTCGCTGAAAGACAATTTTCTAGGCCCGCAATCGAAGCTGGAAGAATCGAAAATTTTCGAACCATTTTTAAAACTACTACTCCTAGATACGCCGCTATTCCTTTTCGATTTCCTGGAATGATAAACGCAGGAACAAGTTTCCGCTTTGTCCCAATCTTTAACACAGCCATCATCTTCTGTACCTTGTTTACAATCGAAATTTTGGGATAAAACGTTGAGAATAAAATGAAGGAGACAAATCAACTGCCGTTTGTAAATCGTGGGTTTACGCGTTTCAGAAACGTCGAAATTATGACTTTCGTCGTCCGATGAAAAGCAATCTATACTTTTAGTTAAACTGTCCAACAAACTTTCTAATTTTCCACACAAAAATACTCGAACGTTTTCTTTTAAATTATTGTAAAGTTTCTGTCCAACTAGAATTCCCATTCGCGAATGGATCTTCTGGAAATTAATCATTGAAAATCTATTATCGTCCATGTAACTTGACATCAGCAGTTCTAATTGTTTTATTTCCGTTTCTAGAATTTGTAAAATATTTTCTTCGCTACACAAAATATAAAGAATGTCGTTGGAAATTCTATTAGCAAACACCCTACAAGCTTTGTCTATGTAATTAATTGAATCTATGTCGATAGAATCATTTAAACGACAAGCAGAAAAAGCTTCACACAAATTCGATATCGGACTCAAAACATCAACATCCGGAGAGCTTTTTTTTGATTCTTCCAACAATGAAACATTCAACAAAGCGTTCTTTTCAGCTAGGTAAGTTTCTAGTGAGTTAAGTCCATCTTCAGATCCCAAATCGATAAAGTTATCCAAAAACGGCCAATACTCTTTCCAATTAACTTCGTATGTATTTGCCAACCGCTTTCCTATTCTTTCTAAACCTTTCTTTGGATCTTTATATTTAAGTGATACAATGTTAAAGTCTTTCGATTTTGAACCAGGTAAGGAGCAATTTAAACTTCGTGGTGGTGTTTTCCATACTTTTCTAAAACGTTGAGCTTCTTTTCTATCCATTGGACCGGCATAAGCGTGGATTTCCAGACGTGGGCTTAAAGGATCTACATTAATTACCTAAAAATATAAAAAAAATTATAAAAAATCTTAAAAACTATCTAAATAACTTACAGGCGGACTAGAGGGTGAAAAAGGTTCTCCTATAAGAGGTGGCATACTTTCATCTTCTGATCTCAATACTGGAACATAATAACTTTCTTGAAGTAGAGTTTCAATTGCCTTTTTAGCAGCCGATATATTTTCCCCATCTGCTCTTTCACATATAATCTAAAATATAAAAAATAATGGTCCTCCATTGGTCATTCATTTATATTAATAACTTTACCTGATCGGCAGTTTTCTTGAATTTATTTTTTAAAGTTTTATCACACTGTGGATAGGACACTAAAATTTCAACAACTTCGACTGCGCCATGTTTGGAAGCGAAATGAAGAGGAGTTTCATTAAGGCCTTTATTTGGAGTGTTCAAATAGAGATCGAGTAAAACAGCAGTTCGGTATTCAGCGTTTTGTTGGTTATCGTCGCCGTTTAGTAGCTTCACGAATTCGGGATTTGAAATAGTATTTAATATCAGTTCGGTAATTTCGGCGTTTTTCGATTTGGCTGCGACGTGTAACGAATTGTAACGCGGACCTTCCTGAGAATTAGAAACAAACCCAAACAATTATTCTAAATTTATCAGTATAGCATAATATCCTGTATATTTGCTGGTTAATATTATGAAAAAAACCTACATACAATAATAACTTTAATCAACTGATAAGGCTTATTGAAATTTTTTAGCACTTGCTTTGCTGATAAGGGTAATTATTTAGCAAGTAAATCTAAACCTACTAACTAACTTACATAAATTATGTCTGCACTAAAATAAAATTAAATATTCCAATGAAATTATTGATTTAATATCATCTGCAAATAATTTAGGATAACATCCAGCATGAAAACTTCGGACTATTGCCAATTATATGAGCATATTGTATATAAATAAAACAAAATTAAAAATTTCAAAAATCATACCTGTAGTATAGATGGTGTATCTCCACTACTAACTAGGTATCTTGGATTCTGCCATATAGTATCCTTAACGATCTTAAAATTACCATTTTCAATATGTTTTCTTAATTCTACAAGTTCTTGTGGTTTTGGTCCCTTAAAAGGACTAGCTTTTTCACCAACAGCATTTGCAGATTCTGTTTTATTGGTTGAAGAAATATTCAAGGAAGTGATATTATTTGGAAATTCGGAACCGTTTAAAGCAAATTCTACTGCTTCATGATAAAAATGGAATGCTTTAAATCTAGATTTCTTATTCTTCTTAGCGATTTTGAGTGCTTCAGTTTTGTCTTCAAACACATTTGGCGATCCATTATAGTCTCTGTTATCATTTGGGGTATAAACTCCGTAATAAATAGTATTAATTTGATGTTCATCCTTCATACTTTTTAAACTATTAATACTCATTGAAGTTGGGACTATAACTGAAATAATGATATTATTTCATTTGGTGTCACCAAAATGTTATTGAAACTTACGTTTTCTTTAGATGCCGTAAATCAAACAAAAAGCATAGTGGTAAATGAACGGTTAAAACATAAATAAGGTCAATAAGTTAATCTACTTCATACAAATTTCATGCCCACTGGCTACACGTACTCGCTTGTTTACATCCAAGGCAAAAACACTATAGTGACAGACGACAGTTGACTAAATGTCAATTTGAGTTTGCCATTATTCGCGTATCATTTTCCATTTTTTACAAACTTTTGCGTCATTTATATGAGGTGTATTCACAGTTACCAAAATATACAATACTTATTTACTTTTAGTTATTTATCCGTAACAAAAATTTATATTAATTTCAAAAACAAAACTAGCCTGTGGTGTTTTGTGCTTTCAAAGTTTGAAAGTACGCGAAGAAATGCTTAGATAACAAATGTCATTTGGATTGTCACATCATAACCTAAGTTTTTAAAAATTGTATTTTTATTTACAAATCTTGAAAATAAAATGCAGAGTCTAAGAAAAGTTCATTTAGAAAAATTATGTTTGTATGCAAAACATATACCTGTAAGATATCAAAGTGGAGGGATTTATGAACCTAGTTATTTAGAGGTAGGTGTGCATAAATCCAAGTTGCAAAGTACTAATATTATTGTTCTAGGGAATGAAATCTAAAATTCCTCTATATGATGCTCTCAACATTCAGTTAAAAGGTTATAACTACCATATATTAGAAAATTACCAAAAGTTTCTTCATAATATGTTGAAAAATATAGAGGTTGACGTTGAAGAATGCTGGCCAGCTCCTGCTCAACATATGAAAATTACATCATTGAAACCAAAAAGTGAAATTGTTCATGCTCAGTATAATCTAAAAATTTATGAAAGAGTCGTACAAATGACAGATATTTCAACAATACAGGTTGAGTTTCAAATATGTTCAATATTATCAAGAGTATTTAACAGTTTATTTTTAGCTTCCTATAATTATTAGAGCAATAGAAGCAAGTCTACCAGCAGGAGTGACTGTACAAATTAGACCACATGAAGAATCCGATGAGGAAGTTAGGTATATTCCTGATGCCGAACTTAATACTCTTAAAAATGAACTGGAAGAGATGGGAGGACCTTCGAAAACTAAAAAGTAGTTTGTATAATTATTTTAAAGGTTAGTTTTTTGTAAATATTAATTTATATGTGAATTGGTTGAAGTCAAATAACAAAATATTTTTGAACATGTATTGCAGTGTACAAATATACATACCAAATAAATTAAAAACTACAGTGCACTATCCAGAAAAGATATTATTGTTTACAAAAATAAATAAAATCATTTTAGTTTTTTTTTTAAATCTCCGGCATGACTGAAAGCATTTCAGTCTAACCTTATAGTTTTATTGAAAAAGTGGTTATTATAAATAATTTTTCTTATACAGTGACTAGTGAAGAATAAATCCATATTAACAACTAATATTACAGGAAAATGTAATACAATTACTATGTATTTTAAATATCTACAGAAAAAATTCTACATCTGAAAAATTCAATTTTCAGTATTTTTTGTACTAATAAACCATTTTAACATAAAAATTTGTTCCTAAAGCAAAAAAGGTTTTACATACATTCACATTATTTCAATTTTTATCGAAATTAATTAATACTTCTTAACAATGCCGTAACGTAACACTTCCTTGAAACAATCTAACGAAATATGCAGTCTAAATACAAATTAAATCACATAATGCCTTGTTCTTGTAACAATTTCATCTTAAACGCTAAGTCTGTGCAGATGAAGTAACAGTATCGAAACAAGGCTTACAAACAGGTACTGGCGTTTGAGATAAATGCCCGGGTAGAGCAGCTTTTTTCGTTATGCAACGTTGACAGAACACGTCCCCGCATTTACGACAATGCATCTTTAACAAAACAAAAATAATGACACTCCGTACTACAACTTAACCTAAAAAATCACTCACCTTCTTGCTTAACTGGTCCAACGATAGGGAACAACTACATTCGTTGGTATTTCTTAACGTTTTCCAATCAATTGCAACTGAATCAACTTCTTTAGCGAGAAGATCCATGTCTAAAAGCTCTTCGGTTACTTTATTTTGTACTTTAAGGGGATGGTCTTGTTCAACGTTTTCCATTTCTTTCGATGTCTTTTTTTCATATTGCGTTTTATTATCCAAATACACGTTGTTACACAATTGATTTAGCTTTGGTTTATTTTTCTTCTTTTCTACTGTTCTTGTGATTAGTGATTTCATTGATGATAATCTCTGAAAATGAATATTTACAAATTTACATTTCCCAGACTTTTAAATCCTCACCTTGGTTAAATATTTGACGTGTTCATCTAAAGAAAACACATAATCTGAAGTTACTTGTAGTAGATCAGTTTGTGGTTCTCTGGGATGTATCCCGCTTTCAAATCGACAATACATACTTCTCCAGAATCTAAAATTAAAATAAAAACATTCACTAAACGTTATTAAGTATCTTATAATAAATTTACTTAATGTTTTGAGGTATTAAATTTGGTATTAACACTTCAGGACTTTCTTCCAAACTATACAATGGATTTATATACTCGTTTAGATGATTTGCCATATATCCCCAGAGTGAAAATGTTCTTTCCGATAATCTAAAATAAACAATTTTTGTATTTTATATTTGTTAATTGGGCGGAGTAGAATTCTATGAGACCTCTAGCGGAAAAAATTGTAATTGTCGCAACGAGTAAAACAATTCGTTTTGCATTGTTTTTGTATTAATTGCAAGTCTACGTAATTACTGTAAATTCGTACTTTATATTTGTTTAATTTTGTGTCTCAACTGTCATCATTTCTGAGGTTATATTCTTATATAATCAAGGAGAGGTTATGTTATTCGTTTTTTTGTTTTCATTCCACTTTTATGAAAGTGTCACTTATTTCCTCTATAGGTACCATGCAAAAATATATGGACTGCATTTAAAACTGCCTGTCATTCATTTATGCACCTAGAAGAAGGCTCAGCATTTACAAATTAAAATAAACTTTGAATAGTCATTGTATACCTAATCCATAGTTACAAAAACAATGAGAAAATAAGTAGGTTTTGAAGATTGAAAATATTACTCAATACAAACGTACCTTCCCTGTAACTTTTGTAGATACGACTATATCAAAAATAAAATAAAAACACGAAATCAGACATCAGACCTAAACTTTTTTTTTTTTTTTGAAAAAATATCAACCATACCTATTACTCCAAAAATAAAAATATCAGGAGTCAAAATTTAGTTTAACAACACAAAATACTAAAGCACAATCAAAGAAAAATTTTCACAAAACACACACTGAAAATAACTACAGCAAAATAAAACCCCAGTTGGGAAAAGTAGAATATGATAGATGGCGCTCCGAAATGTCAGTCATCTTAGCAACGAGTAAAACAAATCAGCTGACGGATAAGCCCGTTGATATTTAAGTGGTTTTATTTTACTGTTTTAGTTATTTTCAGTGTGTGTTTTGTGAAACTTTTGCTTTTTCTTTGATTGTGCTTTAATATTTTGTGTTGTTTAACTAAATTATGACTCCTAATATTTTTATTTTTGGAGTAATAGATATGGTTGATATTTGTCAAAAATAAAACAAGTTTAGGATGATTTCGTGTTTTTATTTTATTTTTGAAATAGTCATATCCACAAAAGTTACAAGGAAGGTACGTTTGTATTGAATAATATTCCGAATCTTTAAAACCGACTTATTTTCTGTTTGTTTTTGTAACTATGGATTAGGTATACACTGACTATTCAAAGTTTATTTGAATTTGTAAATGCTGAGCCTTCTTCTAGGTGCATAAATGAGGGACAGGCAGTTTTAAATGCTGGCTATATATTTTTGCATGGTACCTATATAGGAAATAAGTGATACTTTCATAAAAGTACAATGAAAACAAAAAATAGTATAACATAACCTCTTCCATAATATCTCTGATTATAGGTATTTTTTCGCGAGATCCCGTTGATGTGAAGTCGGTAACAGAACGGTTATACCCCCACCAAAGAAATTTGAAAGGTTGTTATCGTTCATGATCTCCCGCGAAAATAAACCGGTTAACCGGATAGATTTAACTTGACAACAATAATAAATGAACATAATCTCAATAAAAAGTGACGAGTTACAAATTGTTTCTATCGTTTGAAAAATGTTTTCTTTAGTTTTAACTATAATTGCCGATTTTTTTGATACTAGCCTTCCTGTAGTTATGTCATCACAAGTAACCTTGCATAGTTCAGTCAGGCTACGAGTATTTGGAATGTTTAACTTCAGCCAATACTAAAGAAAGTCCCATAACTCACCATTCAACAACTCGTTTGCTGTTAATATATCAACAATAACGTGAAAATGTTCACCTCGATTATTTAACATCAATTCTACTTGTTCCATTGAAAATTGAAGTGAATCAAAGTAGTTATATATTATTTTGTTGTCTCAGATATTATCTACCTAGATGAATAATTGTATTATCTAACCTCCGTGGATATTATACATAAAATAATGAATTATCCTAATTTTCAAATGTCACTCCTGACAATTAAATTTCTATAACCGCCAGTAACCATACTCCTGGATGCGGGAACTGAGAGAGATCCCGTTTTATAATTTATTGCGTCACAAATTACGTCATTAACATACTCCCCTATTACCGTTCTATCGCAAAAATGCAGTGGGAACTGAATAACAGTTCCCGTTATATCAACGGGATCTCGCGAAAAAATACCTTATATAAAAAATATAACCTCAGAAATGATGACAGTTGAATTGAATAGAAAAACACAATTTTAAGCTTGTCACTGACACAAAATTAAACAAATAAAGTACGAATTTACGTTAATTACGTTGACTTGCATATAATACAAAAACAATGCAAAACGAATTGTCTCATTGAATTCTACCCTTCTTAATCCTCATGAAACTTCACTTACCTTAAATCTAATCTATCTTTTTCACAATTTCCTATAAAAGTCCCAAACTGACATGAGTGTACGTGATCGTGTAAAGTGAACAAAAATGTCTCATTAAATTGAAACGACATTGGAAATTGTTGCATCAATTGCCAAGTTGCATCTAAAAGCTGGGTGAATATCGGTGAGCTTTCTTTATTTTCAGTTTGCGTATGTCCACAACGATCTGAAAATTTGTGACCAAAAGCTAACCAATCTTTTTCAATCAATGTCTGAAAAATAATTTATTTATCACCTTTTTTTATCTTCATTTATCTTACTTACTTGATATCCCGATATTGTTCTATAATAGGGATCTAGTAGAATCGAAGCCAATGAGCAAACTTGTGCAGTTCTATCCCAACCATCCGAGCAATGCACCAAGACACTTATACCCTCTATGAGTGCCTCTGATATAAATAACGAAGTATCCAATATGGACTTTATATGTCTCAGCCAACCACTGGATTCTAGACCGCTTAGAAAACTCGACATTGTTGGATTTCTTTGTTCACATGCTAATAACAATATAAATATTATTTTTTCAACTGTAACTTGATATTTAGAAAATTATAACTTACTTTCAACAACTTTTGAAAGACTATTTCGCATCACATGTATATTTTCAATCCCGAGAAAATGAAATTTAATATTTTCATAGAAAGCTTCATTTTCATATCCTTTACCCGCAGCTCTATTTGCCATAGCATTAATCTAAAAACCACTTTTTTTAATAATTTATATTTTATCGAAATGTCTTACCTTTGGCCTTGTGTCTACTACATACATATACGTAGCATTAGGATTTGTTTTAAGAACATGATTCAACATTGTCTCGTCTTCTAAGCACCTTGCACTAAACCCCGATAAAGGCTGACTGCACCTACTTATACTTGCTTTGTTCTTATATAAATATGATAAAACCGGCAGCCTTCCTTTTGAGCGAAATCTTGAGCTGCCCATTAAAACATTAGTACTTGCTTTACTTGGGACAAAAAGAAGTTTAGGATACGTATCACATAGCTAAAAACAATAAGAATAGCAAATAAAATTTTAAATGATTCATTAACCAACCTCATAATTTATATTTAAATTTGTGATACACCACTCATCGTTTGACACCCCCATTCTTTGGTATTCAGATTGTAAATCATGAAAACTCCATCCTACGGACCTTTGAATTTCTTCTATGGGGGGTGTATAGGAAAAACAATACAATTCTTCGATGCTAGTTGGTTGGGAGAGTTGTTGTAAAGTAACGTATACATCATGACAGTCCCTTTCCTTAGGTATGACAAAGGTTACAGATAAAAATGTTTTTGTTCTAATCAATAGTGGAGAGCCAGTTGTCGATAAAGGAAGTTTTTCTAGGTTAGATATATGCATATGAAGAATCTGAGAAAATAAAAAACATATATTACTAGTAAAATGGATATAACATAAATATATAGATAAGATTTTTTCAAATAATTTGATTACAAAGGTCATAGGCCTATTTACTTTTTTAATACATCAAGTTAGTGACCCACTAAACTACAATTGCAACTTTTAAATACCAACAAAATATTATTTTTAGTCATTTAAGATATGTAGGGCAATACTATCTAAATAATTAAACATTTTCTGTACTAATAACTCAATGATTATAACTGCCCTTAGTCCTTAAACCTGTTTTATTGTCAAAATAGTACATGGGAAGTGAATTCACTTCAATACAACAGTAAAATTATATATTCACCACTACTTGTCTATTATACACACCCAAGTTTCCTTTTTTTCATCTGGTTCTACAAAAATTAAATGGGTTGCAGTTAAATACAATGTTCCTTGTGATGGTGTTTTTGAGTATCTGTCAAGCATTCGAACAGTTTCTACCTTGAAAAGATTAATAAATGTTATTAAAAACATCAATTCTTAAGACAATTTAAATGGCATTAAAAATATGATTACCTTTGGAGTTTTAATATGTTCCATAGCTTGTAACTAATATCTTTAAAATGTTTATTACTTGTTATCCCACTTGTTTGCACGATAAGGAAAATAAATATTTTTATGTGGAAATTTCTATAGATCAGTTTTGTTGGCCGACAGACTGGCTTTGACACTCACTACTCACTCTGACAAGTGACAAGCTGGTTACACGAAGACGTAAACTTCACAATTACCTGACTGTATAGGCAACTCATCTTACAGTTCGACCCTTTGCTGGTATACCAATGCGAAACTTTTGTGGGAAAAATATAATTTTTTGTAATTGTAATTCATTTTAGGAAAAGAATCGCTACAATCACATTTTCTTTATCATGGGAGCACTATGCCACGCAAACACCGCATAAATAATCTTAATCATGAAAATTGTTTTACATTATTTATTTCTACTATTAAATGATATACGTAATAATTTAATGTTTTTTTTTACTTGAATAAATTAAATAAATAAATTACTCCTTAAAATTTGAAGAAAAGTAGAACTATTCTTGAAATAACACTTTTATTCGAATAACAGTATCAACAATATTATAATTATAACAAAATTCGATCAAGTTAAAATTTATTTTTGGCAAAAAGAAAAAATATTATATACACCTAGTTTAAGATCCAAAAAATCTTGTATATTATTTACAGTAATATTCGAGCAGAGTGAACCTAATAAAAATTATTGCTATACCATATTTATTTGTCTTATTTCATTATTTGTACTTTAAAAATTCTATAATATCACAACACATTTCATAAGTGCCAAAATACAGTGCAGATGTAATACAAGCTTTGAGCAGACTGGGTGATAGCCCCTTATAAAACCCACCAAAGCCTTCAACTTTATAAACAGTACTAATTGCATCAACCATTCCTGTACATTTAAACAATTTACCAAAAATAGTTCTACCTTCCTCAAATCCTTGAACTTGCATTCTCTTTTTAACCAGATCTAAAGGATATATTACAGTTTTTGCACACAATCCTGCTAAGCTACCCGATACAAGACTATTATATAAAGTTATATCATCATGTACTAATAAAGTTTTATATAATTTATTAAAAAGTTTGTATGACATAAACTGAACACCAGCATGTGGTGCTACTTGTACAATGGTAGGTAAAAGACCACGAAAGAATTTAAAGATTCCCTCGTTTTGAGCGATATATCTACATGATTGTAAAAGACCATTGTAAATCATTTTTTGTTCACTCTGAGCGACCAAACGTGTTCGTATTACATCGAATGGAAAGGAAACTACTGTTGCCACACTTCCTAAAAAAAACAAATAGCAAAAAAACTAGTTCTTAATTTATAAAAAAATATTACCTGCTACAGATCCACTTACGAAATGAATCAAAAATGAGTAATTCTTATTTATATGTAATAATTCAGCTTTATTAACTAAAAGCTCAAAAGTGGAAAATTGTAACATGCCGTAGCTAATGGATAGCAATTGTGCAGGTATATGACCCTTCCAGAACGCTTTAAAACTTTCTTCATGTAATATTAAATTAGCAGCTTGATGTAAAGATTTATATTTGGACACTGTATCGCCACCACTTATTGGTTCAACTTGAAGTTGTAATCTGATTTTTAGGACATCAAGAGGCTGAGTAATAGCTCGAGTAATGAACCCAGAAGCACCTCCAGCAAGAGCGTAATCCAAAGGATTCAATTTTTTAACTTTTTTTGCTATTTCGTCCATACTTAATGGACATTATATAAATTTACTATTTTTAGAATTTTCGAAATTATTCAATGTTTCTAAAAAAGGACATCATAGATTACGGTACTGTTAGGTTTATTGGTTTCTTCATTATTCATTCACATCCGACTTTATGATAAGGGAAGTCTTTCAAATGCAGATTTTTAAAATTTAAAATTCTGGTTTTTTGATGTTTTTAAATATAAAATAACCTTACTTTTATTTTGACATTGACATAATATAAAAAGTAGGTAATTATTAGCGATGCTCATATAAACATGTAAACATAATATTCAATTTAAAGTGTTTTTTTTTAAATTTTTTATTATTATTATATATTATGTAATTACTGGAAGAAGAGAACATTTAAACATATTATATTATTTTGGTGAGCAGTCGAGAAAATGCCTTATATTACTTAACCAGTACAAAGTGTATATCTATCCTTATGATATACATATATTAAAAAAAGAAGGAAGCATTTGATCCTTCACATCCTACATGCTGATTAGGCGCAAACTCATAATACATTGCATGCGCAAATACGTGTCGCAGAAATAGGAAAACTAATGTTTACGTCACGGCCGCGTCACCAAAAAATTTTAGTTATTTCTTTTTCTTGGAGGTGTCTTGTTGTGGCAGATTTAATATAATATAACCATGGAAATTGTACAGGAATTGTCCAGCCAATATATTCTTTATATACCCATAGCTTTAGTAATAATCGGAGCAATTCTGGTATTTACTTTTGGATTCAAACCTGCTGTACAACCACCCTTTGACAAATTAACTTTAGATGATAGAAAATCAGCTGGGAAAAAAAGGAAACCCAAGGAAAAGGTAAAAGAAACATATTTTCTTTGATTTAACATATTTTTCAATTTTAACGTTTTTTATAAGTTACATATTTCACAAACATATGCTTATCATACTCTATATTAGATATGCTCACACTGAGAACTTGTACTTTTTGTTGAGGTAAATGCTCTAATTCAATTTACTTGCACTAATTATAGGGCAACGTGATGTTTTAAGTTGAAATATATCACTTTTTCATACATTGTACATACTTTTTGTATTCTAAAATTAATCATATCTTCACTTCCTCTTGAGTTTTTTAAGTTTATTTACGAAGTTTTTGATTTAAATACGTTTTTTAAAAATCATGATACTATAATCATACATTTTTTGCACATTTTCATACAGATAATTATAGTAAGATCACTTTCAAATAATGTTCTTTGTTTCCATATTGTAAAAGGTTTTATTTTGTCTTCAACAGGAATATATATTTTAACCTAGAGGAAAATAAGCTTTACTATTCTTCTAATAATAATTATTGTTGCAATTATCTGCTGTATCTACTTATTTAGTAGATTTCATTCAGCTACACAAGATTATATGGAATATGTCCAAGTTTTATATCAATAGCAATATTGAATATAAATAGCTAGATTCTATTCTTCTAATCTTTTTTGAATACACTTCAACAAAATGTATTGATTATTTTGACAAAAATGTATCATTGATTATATACAATTTCATTTTTTGTTAAGAAACCAACTGCTAATGGCCATATTGCTGGTGGAGATCAGAAAGCAGACAAGTCTCCATCTAAAGATTCCAAAAAATCATCACAGAAGGAATCTGCTGAGCCTAAATTGGAGAAGAAAGAAAAGAAATCTGAAAGGCAAAATGAAAAACCTAAAAAACAGGAAACTAAAAAAATAGAAGAAATCAAAAACAAGAAGAACTTGAGCAAAACGTCTGAAAAACCAGTAGATTTTGATGATGGCAATTGGGAAACAGTGCCACTCAAATCAGACAAAAAAAAGAAAGAACAATCTCCTATAAAGAAGGACAAAAAAGCAGCTAAAAAAGAAAAAGAAACCAAAATAGAAAAAGCTGAAATAGAAAAACTCGTCAAAGATGCTGTCAACAAGGAGCTCAGAGAAAAGGAAAAAGAAGTAATAATTGAAGCAAAAAAGCCAGAAGAACCTATTAAGATTGAAGAAGTTGTCAATGTAGAAGAAAAAAAAGACAAAAAGAAAAAAGAAAAGAAACCAAAAAAGGAAATTGTTGAAAAACCCATACAAGAAGTGAAGATCAAGCAGGAAGAAGTGAAGAAAGAAGTTAAAAGTGAAGCTAAGAAGGTAGCTCCACCAAAACCTGCAGTACCTGAAAAACTTGAGGAACCTGCATTTGTGGCCCCTCAAGAAACTGCTCCCGTATTCGATGAATTGGGAGGTAAGTGTATTTAATTTCAAAGAAATAAGTTGAATAGAGGCTGTAGCGAATTTCTAACTTTCAGACACCTGGACTGATTCCAAGGCAACTAAAAAAACAAGTAAGAAAAAAGCTCGCAGAGACAACTAAAACAAATCATCAGAGACTTACAAAATACTATTTCACCCTGTACACTAGGGCTCAAGAGTGACAGGTAAATGTGATTACAAAACCAGAAGCATCTAGCTACGAGACTCAGATCTCATTACCCAATATAAAAAAAGACTTAACTATTAATCACCCTATACAGTTGTATAAGATAGCCATTGTCGAAAATTGTTTTTAATTTTCAATTTCATCACATATACGGTTTTTCTGCTGGTCTACAAATACTTTTTAGTCATTTTTTAAGAGATTATTTTAACAATAGAGTAGTCTGTATCAGTACTGGGTTTTTTTATGTATATTTTTATGGTATAAAGTACTGAGTAGGATGTAAATAATTTTGAAAAAATAATTTTAATCGACATTTTGGCTACCATATATGACCTTGATAATTACAGAGCTTGATACATCGAAGAAAGAATCACTTGTGATAGAAGATAATGGAAAGCAGTTTTTGTTGTATCGATAACTGACAATTTCTTGGTGTAATTCCATTTTTGAAAGCTATTGACATTGTTCGGAGCTGAATTATGTTCTTTGTTGCTAATATGATGATCGAATAGTGACTCGGATACAGTTAGCAGTATCAAAAAAGTGTTTTTTTCTTTATTTTATTGGGTTCTGTGGTTTATAACATAAAAAAGGGGTTGATTACTTTAGGGAAGTTAAGTTTCAGATGTATTTTTTTAATTTAAGTAAGTTAAATTTAGGTAGATATTTCGTAGCCTATCTTGATATGTCAAAAGAGCTTATAATAGGGGTTGCATAAAAAAATGTTGCAATCATGTGATTTTATATGAAATAGTACCAGGTACTTTTTGTTTTGTTATTTATATCTGGATGTAATCCTTGGATTTTTTTATATTCCTATTAATTATTGTGATTGGTTGAGAATGTAATGGTATATGAGAATTTAATACTCTGAAAGATACATATCATTTACTACAATTGCTTTTTCTTTATTTTTATCTCGTTAATCATGATTGTTTATTCCTTCAAAACAATAAACCATTTCATGTTACGATTGAAGCCTATAACCTACCCTGACAAGTGACAAATGACAAGCCTTTTCAATGTAATGTCTTTTTTACCATTTTTAAATAATTATTTTCATATTTCATGTAGTGGTTGGTTATTAGAACGCAGAATTCAATGGTGATAGTGTGATTTTTATGTTAAAAGGTTATATTATTTATTCGGAATTAATGGAACATTTTTTTTGCAACCCCATTCCTTAGTAATTAGGTACGGTGTGTGTGTCAACTTTGTGTAAAAACAGTTGGCTCAGCAATTCAGCATTCCAATGGTAAAAACTTTTAGTAGCATAGACTATGTGCCAAAATTAACGAAAACAGGGTGTCTGCCGACAAAAATTTTGATTTTATTTCAATTTATTCAATAAATTTAAGTTTTTAGCAAGATTAATATAGAGTAGATTGTTGCTAAAGGATTTTAGAAACAAATTGTTTCAAAATTTGATAATATATTTGAATAAATGTTCATTTTTGTTATAAATATACTGTAGTGGAATATTCCGCCAAGTAAAAGTCAAAATAAAAACTAATAAATATTAATATTTGCTTTTTTTTATTTATATTGTTAATTTTCACTGTGTAGACACTCTAAGTGGCTTTTGTAAAAAATACTGCAAGTATATAACAAAATTAAAATATTTATAAATTATTCTTGCATTGTTTTTTTCTTAAAGAAGCTCTAAACAAAAAAAAACGACAAACTAAACTTATTCAATGAAAAAAAATGGCCTTATATTTGGCAAATTAGCAAAACCTTAACGTGTTTAAGAATATATTTTTGCGATATATAGATGTACTCATTTGTGAGTTTTAACCTGTAAATTGTATGTCTTCCAATTTCTTTTTGTAACCCATAGAAAATCTTTTGACATTACATCTAATGTCATTTAACTTTGACAGTTATCAAAAAACATCTCATCCATAGTATCACAATGTCAAATCAGTTTCTGTATTTTCTGTAGACTTTGACAGGTCGGCCATATTGTTTTGAATGACAGACTTTCTAGAAAAATGTCACTAACTACTTAAAAACTAAAAAGAATATGACTTTGTGCTAACCTGTCAGTGAAGTCATTCTGGAATGGTCTATTGTAATGATTAATTTGACATATGTCATATCGTTAGAGATTCTTCTTCTGTAATAGGTTTGAAGAGCTTTCAAATGGACCATAATAGTAAATATGTGACACAATCTAAATAATATTTTTCAAAAAGGAATAAAATTTTACATAGATTAAGAAACTGCTACAGTGCCCCATTCTTATTATTTACTATAACTGAATATATTTGTTTTTGTGTTTTTGGGATTTACAAACCTAGTTTTTGAATGACACCCTGTATATTGTACAATTGTAAATAAACCTTGTGATTGGTTTTTGATATTCGTATATTTAATAATGTTTTGTTGTTGGATGTTTTATTAAACTAACTACAGGGTGTAGTTTTAAAAAACGCATATTTTGTATAATAAATATATAAGATATATCTGTTTTTTTTTTAAATTAATTTATTAATTATTATTTTGTATTTTAAGCTCTAGTTCAATTTATTTATGACAGCGAGTTTAATTATTAGATGGAAAATATTAAGTTGATTTTATAAATAATTCAATATTTTTAAGTAATTTTCTATGTATCGTAAAAGTTTTTTTTTTATACTTAGTCAGTGGAATGTTATCTTTTGGGGACCATTTTTAAAATATATTTAAAAAATCTTATTTTTTGGTTTTATTTTGTAAAAACCCGTCCCCACATGAATTTTTTTCCCATTCCTTCTGTATTTTATACACAGCATTTCAATGTCAATGCAATTCAATCAGGAGTTAGGAATAATTCCAATTCACTCATACATAGTAACATTTTAATTCTCAACAAATCAGCAAAACAATACAAAATTGAAACTATTATTTAATCATTTTACCATTAACAATATCCAATATCTTCATCCCTGTTTCCAAGATGTTTAATTTTTACCAACAAATAAAAATGGAATAAATTGTTTAATATAGTCAAAGGCACTCTTAACGTGCGGGTTCAAAGGTCACTAACCATATGTATCAAATCAGAAAACACAGGTTACCAAAATGTGAGATTACACTGCAGATTGACGAATTTCCACTTCTTCTTTCATTCTCGAAATAATCCATCGAACTAAGTACAAAAAAACTGAAAATTGCTACTTATTATTCATATTGTCACTTTGAATTGTCAAAGTGACAGAACTGACATATTTAAATAAAAACTCTGCTGGTGAAAGACTTTTTAGAATCGCTGAAAACTAAATACATATCCTTCTTTTTCCCGTCAAAATTGCACAAGTCTGTCTTATTTATCTAACGGATTTCATTTGGAAGTTATAATTTACGTAATAAAAGAAAACAAAAACTGTGAGTATGTCTTTGTTGAATCGTATGACCCGCACGTTAAGAGTGCCTTTGACTATAATTATATTTTTCTACTCCTGTTTTATAATATACTTATTAAAAGACCAAAATCTGTATCATAATGAAATTCATTATGATACAGATTTTCATTATGATACAGATTTTTAAGCCAATAGGAATGCGACATTCGCACAATATTTAATATAGCCATGGATACCAGGTTGACATTTCAGAAATTAATTATATTAGGTCTCTTCTCTGCAATAAAAGTGTAGCTCTGAGCTATACGATTTTATTTATTTTAATTATGTTTCAATGCTTTTTGCAGGATACAAATGCAATTTTATACATAGATAGTCCCAAATTTAGCAATTTTACACGCATTTTTTCACAGATAGACCTGAATTTTTCAAAATTATATAGCTCAGTGCTACACTTTCATTGCAGGCGAACAGGTCTAAGTGACACTTAATTTGACAGCTGCCAAATAATTTTGATTTTCAAAAGTAACTATATTTAAAATTAATTAAACTAAACAATTATTAATTGAATAATTCTTATTAAGCGGAGTAGAAAAATTATTGTATGAAACTTTCATGTAATGGCCATTAATACACTCGCATATTATATACGAAACTCGCCTGCGGCTCGTTTCGTATCCTACAACATGCTCGTGTCTTAATGGCTATCATTACATGATCGTTGCATAAAATACTATTTTCTACTCCTGTTTTATAATATACTTATTAAAAGACTAAAATCTGTATCATAATGAAATTCATTATGATACAGATTTTCATTATGATACAGATTTTTAAGCCAATAGGAATGCGACATTCGCACAATATTTAGTATATAGCCATGGATACCTGGTTGACATTTCTGAAATTAATTATATCAGGTCTGTGGCCTGCAATAAAAGTGTAGCACTGAGCTATACGATTTTATTCATTTTAATTATGTTTTAATGCTTTTTGCAGTATACAAATGCAATATACATAGATATTCCCAAATTTAGTAATTTTACACGTATTTTTTCACAGATAGACCTGAATTTTTCAAAATTATATAGCTCAGTGCTACACTTTTATTGCAGGCGAACAGACCTATAAAGTGACACTTAATTTGATAGCTGTCAAATAATTTTAATTTTCAAAAGTAACAATTAAACTAAATAATTATTGATTTAATAATTTTTATTAATCGGAGTAGAAAAATTATTGTATGAAACTTTCATGTAATGGCCATTAATACACTCGCATATTATATACGAAACTCGCCTGCGGCTCGTTTCGTATCCTACAATATGCTCGTGTCTTAATGGCTATCATTACATGTTCGTTGCATAAAATACTATTATGCAACGAACATGTAATGATAGCCATTAAGACACGAGCATATTGTAGGATACGTATATAATATGCGAGTGTATTAATGGCCATTACATGAAAGTTTCATACAATAATTTTTCTACTCCGATTAATAAAAATTATTAAATCAATAATTATTTAGTTTAATTGTTACTTTTGAAAATTAAAATTATTTGACAGCTATCAAATTAAGTGTCACTTTATAGGTCTGTTCGCCTGCAATAAAAGTGTAGCACTGAGCTATATAATTTTGAAAAATTCAGGTCTATCTGTGAAAAAATACGTGTAAAATTACTAAATTTGGGAATATCTATGTATATTGCATTTGTATACTGCAAAAAGCATTAAAACATAATTAAAATGAATAAATTCGTATAGCTCAGTGCTACACTTTTATTGCAGGCCACAGACCTGATATAATTAATTTCAGAAATGTCAACCAGGTATCCATGGCTATATTAAATATTGTGCGAATGTCGCATTCCTATTGGTTTAAAAATCTGTATCATAATGAAAATCTGTATCATAATGAATTTCATTATGATACAGATTTTAGTCTTTTAATAAGTATATTATAAAACGGGAGTAGAAAAAATACTATTATAATACCTATACCACCTATTGGGAAAATAAGCTTATTAAAATTTGTACTTTAGTTCCATTAGGCAGAAAGTTTTATCGATAACCTGACTAGTCTATCCCCTTCCACAGAGATGTCAGCAGCTGATTTCTTTCCGTAATATGCCGACGTTTACTTAGGTTATTCTAACAAAATGCAGCAACCTAGCTCTAGTATGTCAGAATCACCTGTGCGCTTGATGCGTTCAGACATAAGATACATCTGAGGTTACTTTAAGTATTAATTTTCGGCTATATTAAACCTTATTTAGAGTTTTGTCAACATTCTTCTATTTTATATTTGTTGAAGAATATCTTAATTTGCGCACCATGTACATAAAAATTTGTATACATGGTGGCCCAAATTATTCTCGATTTTATAGTAAGCAAGAATTTTCCTTTATCAGGTTAAGATTGTCCTGGACAGTAGGACAATGATTTGAACTGCCACCAACATATTATATACATGTTGAAATATTATTGGAAAAGAAAAAATATAAAGTTATAGAATGAACATTTAAAATACAGCCACCATAAATATGTACATGGTGCGCAAAATACTTTGGCAACACATATAGAATAATAGATAGAATAATTGAGAAACGGGAAGGATTTTTATAGACAGAGGTAATAGACACTCATGATTTCTTTAAAAAAAAAACAATCTCAACAAAATTGGATGAATTTTACCTGAAGCTCTACTATAAAATTGGGATTAATACAAATACATTAAGTACATGGTGCCCAAAATAAAATATTCCTTGACAATAAGTATAAAATATTAGAGATTGATAAGACAACACCAAATTTTTTCCAATATATGTGTGATATATTACCTTGTAGCGATACAAAATTGGGTGAAATAATTTTTCCTGTAGCTCTATGTACTATAAAATAATTTGTGTACATATTACGTACATGCTTCACAGAATAAAATATTATTTTATTAAATGTAAAGTAATACATTTAGAATACAGCCAACAGCATAATATATGGGTGACTGATTTCTAAACGTTTGAGTTCCTTCCATTTTATTTTCATTTTGCGCACCATGTACATAAAAATTTGTATACATGGTGGCCCAAACTTTTCTTAATTTTATATTACATTCACCAAATTTTGTATTGCTTCAAGGTCATTTTACACGTATATTAATAAAACCTTATTTAGAGTTGTCTAAACATTTTTCTAATATTTTATATTTATTGCCAAAGAATATTTTATTTTGCGCACCATGTGTACATAAAAATTTGTATACATGGTGGCCCAAATTATTCCAATTTTATAGTACAGCTTCGGTTAAAATTCACCCAATTTTGTATTGTATAACCTCTTTGTTAAGATTGTTTAAAAAAAGAAATCATGAGTGTTGATAATTCTTTTTGGCTTTTACACACTGTATATACTAAAGTATGATTTAAAAAAAAATAATATTAAAACCCTTCCAGTTTCTCAATGTATGAAATAATTCTATCATATAATATGTATTGTCAGAGATTAATATATTTTGCGCACCATGTAAATAATAATGCTGAGCGGCTGGTGTTCATATGGTGTAGGTCTGATAAAAGACCATACCCATTTATTATGTTTGAATTATTTTAAAAAAGTATTGTGACCACACTGGTCTTCATAACCTGTTAATCGCAACGCGAACGGCTGATAGACTTTAGCGTGGTTTGCTTCTCAACTCTTCTCGATATGTACAACTCTCGAGAAAAGGAGTAGCTTGTCTTCTCCACTTTTCTCGATAATGTACATCTCTCGAGAAAAGGAGTAGAGCTACCACACCCCTTTATGGTCATCCACCCTGGTTATGTATTCAAGCGACGTTAATGACCATACGGAATCAATAGCGTCCTTCAGTGCCTAGCCGTTCAGATTTAACTGCAGCAGAAACAGCAAAGCTATCTCTGCTCTAAGCATAAAATACTTGAAGTAAACTTCAGAGGTATCTTATGTCCGAAACGGGTCAACAGCACCGGAACTCCTGGCTTACTAACGATAGGTAGCTGCGTTTTGTTAGAATTTTATTAGCAATCGCGATAAGTAAGTAACTGCTGACATCTCTGTGGGAGGGGATAGACTATTCAGGTTATCGATAACACTTTCTGCATAGTGGAACTAAAGTACAAATTTTAATAACCTTATTTTCCCGATAGATGGAAAATAATATAATAAATAAATATATTCAATACAATTTTCATTTGTTAGTAAAAATTTAACATCTTGGATATTGGATATTGTTAAAAGCAAAGTTATTATATAATAGTGACAATTTTGTATCGTTTTGCTGATTTGTTTAGAATTAAAATGTTACTATGAGTTAATTGGGATTATTCCTAACTCCCAACTGATTGACTTTTCACATATTGGGAGGTTTAACCATAGGGAAGAGAAGGTAAAAGCTATAACGTCTACATATGGAAATAAATATACCTTCTTAAAACATATTTTAATGTAAAAAAAATCTTACAATAATATATCACATAATAAAACTATTTCAACAGATAGTCAGTCAATGCAGAAACAAAAATATATCTTTAAACTTTCTACACACCTACCATAAAGTAGGTTCTACTGCTGGAGTCACTGCGTGCACAGATCTGGCATTAGGTACTGGTAATACATGAGGAGGAGGTGCATAAAGTGCAGGAGAAGAAATTGGTGCGGGTAAAAATAAAGGAGCTGTTACAGGAGCTGGTAAAAACGAAGGACCTGCTACAGGTGCAGGAGCAGAAATTGGCGCGGGATAAAATAAAGGAGCTGTTACAGGTGCTGGTAAAAACGAAGGACCTGCTACAGGTGCAGGTAAATATGGAGGAGCTGCGACAGGTGCAGGAATTGGTGCTGGTAAAGCAATAGGAGCTGCTGGTCCAGGAGGTAATGCAATAGTCTTAGACACAATAGCAGGTGGGTTTAAAACTCCTGCTGCAAAAGGAGCTGATAAAACGTCAAGGCCTTTGGTGAAAGTGCTGACTTGGGCGGCAAATGGTCGAATGTTTGGCGGTGTTATTAACGTGTAACGAAAAGAGGGCGCTACGGGAACTACGCTGGACTCAATTCGAAGGGTGAAGATAGTAAGGAGTAGCAGTGGGATCTAAAAAATGAAAAAATATTATTAAAAATAACAAGACTACACAATGAAAATGTACTTACAATTTTTGAATGCATCTTGGTAGGTGTACGATTGTTTACGAAAGCAATCCAAAGACTACTGTTCTGATTTAAGTTAGTACTTTTTTTATATATATATATACCTACTCTAAATAATTTCTAATTACTTCCAAAGAAATGTGAAATTGTCCTGTCCTAAACGTGATAGTTTTTTGATTATCAATGATTCATTAGATAATATTTTATATAACAATTTCATTGGCAATGTGTCAATAGGTATGCATTGTATTGACCTACAAAATTTAAAAGGATGTATTGATAATATACAACATTTATGGTTATCAAAATATACTGATAGTGACCTTGGAACTGAACATACTAAAAGGTTAAGAAAATTTGCCACAAATGGCTTTGGTTGTGGCAGCAAAGTATCTCCTGGAATGTTAGAAACTTAATGATCACGCATGCGCAATGTAAGGGTAAAAGTATTCCTTGTTCTAACATGGTTCTAACTACACATTATATATTTCTTACTTACTTTTGCAAATAAATAAATACTTAGCATTTTAATAATATATTTTATTCGTTTGTGATTCTTCCCAGTGTACCTAAATCGAGCTTTCATAACATTTCGAATTATAGAAATAAAAGTTTTCACTTTTTAGAAAATGTTTTGGTCGCTTTTAAAATTATCAATGTATTCCATACGCGAATTAGACATCATTGTATTGTATAATAAATGATTTTGTTGCATGTCAATTACAAACAAATCATCCAATAGATGATACTTCGCATATCAATTTTGGTCACTTACGAAAATTGAAAAAGTGACCTAAAAGCATAGATACTTAAAAATTTTTAAGTAGGGTGAGACTGTGATCAATATAAAAGGCTTTGTTTTGGTCTAAGCAAGCATACTGAAATCATTTAATCGTTTAAAAATGTTTCACTACGTAAGTAAATGTTTTTTTATCTATATTTTTCAAAATAGTAACAATTATAGGTGTAAATAATAATAATTATATGTTTAATAATATAATTTTATTGAAATATTTGCTTTAGGAACTCTTAAATCATTCTGTATGTGAATATTTATTGATCAAATTATTTCCAGATTGTTATCTTGGCTCTAGCTGCATCTGCCTTAGCTAACCCAGTGGCCAAGCCCGATCCAAGCTTCGTAGCAGCTCCTTATGCAGTCGCCCCGGCAGTAGCACCAGCAGTAGTTACCGCACAAAGTTCTCAAGTCTTCGCTCGCCAATACAATGCTTTAGCATCTCCTCTGGTAGCACCAGCTCCTTTGGTAGCTGCTCCAGCACCTTTGGTAGCAGCTCCAGCACCTTTGGTAGCAGCTCCAGCTCCTCTGGTAGCAGCTCCAGCTGCTCCTCTGCTAGCTAGTTACAGATATGCATCACCATATCTTACTGCACCTTACTTATTTTAATGACTAGTAGAAATTTTGTGTTGTGTAAATAGGCTGAATAAATTTTTTGCATAGAACGTTTATTTTTAATTCAATTCGTTTTTATGTACCTCATACATGTGCTCATCGAGTCACTAATATACTAACTGTTAGTTGTTTCACATAGCATGTAGGTATGTTTGGTTGCATACCTGAATGCTCTGGATCTTGGACACGATCGAGTTTTAAAAGTTAATTCTAAGAGGGAGCTGTTTTAAATATTATTATAAACTATATAATTTTTTACTGAGATTTATTCTAATTAATAAATAATTAACATAATGTTGCTCATCTCATGCACTCAAAATGTTTGTTTAGTCGAAATTTTTTGAGGTACTTCTTTAGTGGTATCCCAAAGCCAAACTTTTTCCCAAACCTGAAAGAAATTGATACAAAATTAGATGCTGCAGAATTGATATGTCAATTCTATTCTTACCAAGTCCCCATGGAGCAGATGCGTAGGCAATGGGAGCAGCGACTTTGGTAATAACTGGAGCGTGGACAGCAACTGGTGCGGCTACTTTAGTAACAACAGCTGTTGGATTAAGAGCTAGCAAGTTGTTATTTTGCCAAGATGTAGCTCCATGAGCTACGGCTACTGCTGGAGCATGAGCTACGGCTACTGCTGGAGCATGAGCTACAGCTACTGCTGGTGCATGAGCTACAGCATACGATGGAGCTATAGCTAATGGAGCGGCAGCTAAGAGACCATGACCGTCATCATAAGATCCTAGTCCAATAACTCCGGCGTTAGCGGCACAGATAACCATAGCGAGGATACACTGTAAAAATAATTTTAAGTCAGAAAATTCCACGAGAGAGGGTTATTTTATAGTATTAATTACAGTTTCTAAGGAAATAATTTGAAGAAGTGTATAATTTGACAGTGATATATGTATGTTTGGTTGCCTATATACTAAATGCCCAATTTAATTGTATGTTTAGTTTAAAAAATGTCCAATAGCTCAAAGTATATTAACTTAACTGCACGTGGTATAATAAGACTTTAAAGCAATATTTCTATTGGTAGAAATTCAAATTTTGGGAATTTTTATGAAAGAAAATCAAAAATTTCAACTTACCAAACGGAACATTTTTGATTTTTTCTTTTTAGAGGTACACTGAATGTAATACACTTAAGGTACTGTAGGCACAGTAGGATACAATGATCTGCATCTGTTTTCTGCATTATTTTATAGGAATTCAGATACGCCCCACCGAAACTCTTATGAATCAAATCACTGAACTAGATCACACACCGGCACAATTGATGTCTTAAGGGGGGTAGAAGTTTTATAAAATTCAGTCCTCGGTAATGAAAGAAAAAGAAAATACTTTATTACAACATTTAATAGTTTCCGTACAGGGCCGGATTTGTACGATTTAGATATTAATATATGAAACGAAGAGGTATTTATACATGTGAAAGCTATAGGCAACACAAATGGCAGCATTGAATGAAACTATAATAAAACAAGAATAAAATGCTTTTATTATGATTAATGGAAATGTATGGAATCAATAAATTAGTGGATTATTTAATTTCAAATCAAGTTTAGCAGCAGCAAGATTTCTATTTTTGTTTGCCTTAAAATATAAACAGAAAGTTGTTGTAGTTGTATATATTTTCATTCCTCAGTTTCAAAATATACCTTGGTCCGGTTCTGTATCTTCTATTAGGTGTAGATCTTGACTCGAGCAGTTTACTTGACCGAATTATCAAAATTTTTGTTGTTCTCCTAGAAACTTTCCGATTGTACTGTATTATTAATGACACTAAAAGCGTTATGGTATTGCAAAATGTGACTGTTCTTTATTAAAATTAAATAAAAATTGATTTACGACTATCTATAAAAAGCTGCTTCCTACTCTGATTATTTATTCAGTAGTAACCGATACTTTGGACATAGTCTATGAATGATTTTGTCCTTGAAAAATTCAAAGATCACATTTTTAAATTTGTAGTAAATTTATTTTCAGTTTTAGTTTAAAAAGTTTAAGTAATTTGTTTATAGGGATTTTTAATTAGTATTATAAATGTTTAAATATCTATTTCTTGGTTTCCAAGCGAACAGGACAAAAACAAAGCACTCATCGATCCGTTTGTGACAGTCCGCTAACTGTTCTAGAACTTTTGGACCGTTCTCTAAGCTTGTTAGTTATCCCTCAGCTTTGGAATTCACAAGTTAACAAGTGCTTTATTCAGGCAAATCTTAGGTACTAGAATTGTTTTCCGATGATTTTAAGTTTCTTGATCATGTTTTTGTTGAGTTTGACACCATCTGACCGAAACCACAGATAACATACTCGAGCCACATTTAAGTTCGAAAAACGACTCGGGCTGTGGCTCGCTCAAAGATCTCACCTTCTTTCATTTCGTTGATTTTATTATTCTTACTATCTGCTAGTATGCACTATCTCATTATAAAACATTTATACAGGGTAGTCATTTAAAAAAAACCTTCACAGAATCTCATTTTTTTTCAAATTTTATTAAATATATTTACAAAGTATATAAAAAATATTTAATTTTAGTTGTTCATCCCATAGTATCTCTCTTGTACATGGTCTAATGATGCAGAACAGCAACTGGATGGTGTGCGACTGCAACGGAATGGTGTGCTACAGCTATAGGAGCGTGGGCTACAGCAATTGGAGCGTGCGCAACAGTAATTGGAGCGTGCGCAACAGCTACTTTATGTGCTACAACTGGAACTGGATGAATGGAAAGCGAGTTGCTGTTTTGATGTGACGTGGCTCCGTGGGAAACGGCGATTATCGGCTTGTGATCCAGAATTATACCGGCGTTGACGGTGCAAAGGAGTACTGCGAGTACGAACTGTGAAAAAAAAATTTAGTTTAATAAGATAAAAATCGTTTTGATCGAAGAAACAACTACTTCTCTGGTTGTATGCCACGAAGGACATTGAATTTTTTTTCTGTAGATCTGGCACCTAGTGACTGCTGAAGTAGTTTTTTAAAAGTTATTTATCGATTATTAAGAAAAAATACATTGAGATACTTACCAATTTGAACATGTTGTCGGTGATTTGTCAAGTAACGTGCAACAAAAGATGAGAAAAGTTTGTAATTATCACCAAACAATATCTGTTATTATATATATGGTCGCCCCACTGATACTCAATCACTTGCCCTCTACGTAACTAGGGCACGTCCTTTCTTTTGCTTTTTATAAAATTTTTCTTACTTTACCCGACAACAAATAAGTGTTAAATCAATTTTTGATCGAACCCAGTGGCGTCTCACTATAAATTTTAGTCTAGGAGTACGGTTTAATAAAAAAATGTAAAGGGGTGCTCACTTTTTTGAGGTTAGAGATGTAAAATTCTCTAAATCAGCTGCAAACAAGGAAGAAAAATAGGTATGGGTTAATTCCGGAAGGGCACATTAAGCAAAATTAATTAAATAAAGAGAGGGTTGTTAATTTCATCCCTATATATATTGTTGAAAAATTAGGGTGCTCGAATTTGAGAGGTTTTTATTTTAGTTTAAGTTGAAAAAAAAGAAAATGAATAAAAAAAATGCATTTACTATGACCCAATTCAAAACCTAATACGGTGTATATAAAAAAAATTGCAAATAATGACATAATTAATTTTAGTTGTTCTGTTGTCCTTGCTACAATTTCTGTTATTATGTATTTGTAATAGAAAGGACAAGAGACAAGATGTACAGATTTATTCTACCCACGGTGATTTTTGAATTCCCATGAAAATCTACAATTACTTTCCTTCAATTTTTGTTTAAGCACCCGGTATATTCTTCCCCAACCCTACTTCTTATTTATGGGAATTGACAGAGGAATATCATTAGCCCGGTAATACAGCATTCAAAAATTAATGAAGCGATATATACATTTCACTGTGTCCTCTTTAAGTTCGCACCATATGAGAAACTTCTTTATTATCAATTTTTGAAAAAAAACTCATACTTCATAAAATGTTCTACATGTTCAAAAACTTGAAATAAAATCATCAGATATCAATTTCTTTCAGTATTATACGAGGTTTGTCAAAAAATATGAATTTAACTCAAGAGTAAAGTACCTTTAAATTTAACAATATCAAAAATTGTTATTGAGAAAAGTTGATCAGAATTGTAAACAACGTTCAAATATGCAATTGCATCGATTTATATTTAAAAATAGGTTTTGTGCTTGTTTAATATTGTTTATATTTTTTTAATGACGTTACCATATTCTAACGCGCTCTGTCAAACATTTGTAGCTGTTAAATATTCATTAGTTCGTCGATATCGTTAAATTCAAAAGTACTATACCCTCGAGTAAGTTCACATTTTTTGAGAAACCTCGTATAATACTACACATAAAGTGGACACAGGGTATAAAGGTACATTATATAAATCCCCTTGATTAGATATCTATTTTATTGGTGGTAAAAATAGGCATTTCAAAACCCACGTTTACTGTGCATAATTAATTGTGAAATATTGGGACAACCACTAGCATTTTTGTAAAATACAATACCTATACGGTACGGACAAACTAAGCATGTTATGTAATTGCAACGCTTCAGTAAATTCGAATATATTTACTATAACCCAACATGTCTACGTTCTAAAGTAAAACTGTAAAACAAATTGTGTATTTAATTTTTGACAAAGTGGTTGGTGAGATACTCCCAGTTTTACAATAAATTTTTGCGGTAGAAGATGTCTTTTTCATGTTATGTCTTTGATGGGATTAAAATTTCTCTTTAATCCTTGTAGTATTCAAAATAATTACAACATGCATATGCTCTGTGATTTATCGAAACCAGTAATATTCATTTTATGTCAAAATATACGCAATTAAACACTGCAAACTGGTTTATATAAAACCGTATTTAAATTTATACATGAAATTAATTTTTATATCAGAATATTGTTGTCAGTGACATACGAGGATTTTTTTTAGATTGATTCACCTACTGGGAAAAATATCTCCGTATTTTTAATGTTTGATAAACGGAAATAATATTATGTTAATTCAGAAAAAAATAATATACAAACTTAGAAGGTTCGTTAAAAAAATATCTATGAAAGCAATGTACAATGTATGCAACCAAACATACAGTTATATGATGCTTAAATTATGAGCCAAAATGCATCATTTCCTGCATATTTCCTGTGCTATTTAGGTACATATGATTTTTCAAGTAAGTAGGCAACTTCTACACTAACATTAATATAAACAAATATTATTTTAACTATGAATGAATAAACAATGTGATATAAAAAGAAATGGGTGTACCTCTCAGGGTCAACTGTAGTGCACTTCGTGAAAGTAGAACAAGTGCATTTAAAATTTATAGCTGTATACATACATTGTAATGCAATCGAAAAACTAGTAATTCAACTAGCAAATGTGTAAGTACTTTTGTATAATATTTAGTTAACTTATAAGGTTACATTCCAAATTAGAAAATATATAGATCAATGGTCAAATTATTATTTTCCCTAATCGTTTGTTTTAGTCAAGTCAATTCAAGATTTTCTTACTGTGATATGAAATATAGTCGGGAGGTTAACATTTTTTAAACATATTTTTAGATTTACAGATTACATTGACAAATGATTGGGGAGATCAAAAAATAAATACAATGTTTTTTCAAGAACAAAGTAAAGTGTTTTTTATATTGTTTTTATTTTAGCTTATCTTTAGTTTGAATAGTTATAAGATATAATTAATTATTTCAAAATAATAAACAAAAATCCATCTGTAAGCTCAAGGCATGCTCAAATAATTGGAATAAATAATACTTTATCAACAATTTCTTGTTAGTGAAGTGTTGTAAGTTACGGACAATATGTCAAAATCTGGTAAGTCATTTTGCTGCAATTTATGTTATCTATGATTGTATCCTTGCATGATTTATTTATTAGGAGGTCCTGGATATGCTACTCCATTGGAAGCCGTTAAAAATGGACCAAGAGAAAAGTTATTATATGTAGTTTGTGTAAATCCCAATGGAGGTGAAGATCTTTTAGCAACAGTTGACGTTGATCCAAATTCATCTAAATATTGTCAGGTAACATAGAAATATTAAAATTCAAAATATGCTTAGAAAACTGGCTGAACAGCGTCGTCTACAAGGGGGGGTTAACTACCTTAAGTAGGTTTTAATAAACCAACCGGGCATGCGCAGTCTTTCCAATAATTTAATTAAATTTTTATTGTTGCTAAAAAGTAAAATAAATACTTTTAATCTCAAACTAATTTAGATTATTCTAAAATAACTTTAAAACTAAAATGAGTAAAAAGATTATTGATAAATACAAAAGTGTTTATTAGTAATAAAGGTCATCAGAAGCTGATAAAATGTTTGACAGATAAACAATTAATATAAATGAAACAAGAAAGGTGAGAGGATATATACCAGAATAAAATATTGACAAAAATTATCGAAATTTTAATTATTTTTAAAATTACAAAATCAACTTCTAGACAAACAAGAAGTGACACTTTCATTCCATTTGGCTTTAACAGTGAGTAGTGTCGCCCTGTAGAAATCAGTTATTAGACTTGTCTTTCAGCCAAAAATGTGTTAACCACTTAATCTAACAAAGGGTTTCAGCTAAAATACATTAAAATATCACCTACATTCGCCATGTTAGAGGTTCACATATTGGCAAAGCGGTTTTTACTAAATTTAAGTTGCTTATACTGTTTTGAATGTCAGTTTTATGTCATAGCTCCAGCCACAGAATTACCATATAGTTTTGTGGTTTATGTAATGATGTAATTTCAGATCATTCATAGATTAAGAACAGGAAATAAAGACGACGAGCTCCACCACTCTGGGTGGAACGTGTGTTCAAGCAAACATTGTTCCACGGAACATGTACGTGACAAACTTATTTTACCAGCACTGGGATCTGACAGAATATACGTTGTAGATGTGGGAAAAAATCCAAGAGCTCCAGAATTTCACAAGGTATATAATGTGTTTAAAATATTCCCCATGTAGATCGAGAGGAGTAGACGTAACTTCTTCTTTTTTAACGTTTAGGTGGTGGAAGGTACAGAAATGAGAAAGTTTAACTGCAGTACTCCCCACACTACACATTGTCTTGCTAGCGGCGAAATAATGATATCCATTATGGGAGATAATGAAGGAAACGCTAAGTCAGACTTTATTCTTTTAGACAGCGAAACATTCGAAATAAAAGGTGAAAAATAACTCAAATGTAACGGCGCATGACACTAGCGCATGACATATGTCCATTCACGTGTCATTTGTCAATATTTTTCCAGGGACGTGGGTGAAAAATGGAAAATCGGCAAAATACAACTATGATTTTTGGTACCAACCTTATTTTGACGTAATGATCTCCACAGAATGGGGAGTACCGAAATTATTTAAACGCGGATACCACCCGTCACATTCCCAAGATACTGAAATCTACGGACGTAGTCTTAATTTCTATTCTTGGAGTAAAAGAGAATTGATACAAACTATTAATTTGGGAGAAGAGGGGATTGCTCCTTTGGAGGTTAGGTTTTTGCATAATCCGAAGGAACCTCAAGGATATGTAGGATGTGCTGTAAATGCCAATATTTACAGGTAGATTTTCAGTCCAATTTAGAATGATTTGTCACTGATAGGTCAGCCATATTGTACTGGAGGGCGTATTCTATTTAAGCGGTTGCCTTGAGCACAATATGGCCGATCTGTCAAAGTCACGTATTCTAGAATAGTGTATTCTAGTTTTTGTTACTGTATGTAGATTTTATCTCAAAGAAGATGGAACTTGGACTGCTGATAAAGTGATAGACATTCTACCTAAAAAGGTAACCGGTTGGGATGGTCCTTATATACAAGGTAGGTTCATTATACCTGATATCCATCGTATTTTAAAATGATATTTTATATTGATTTGTTTTTACAGGAATGATAACAGACATTTTGATTTCATTGGACGACAAGTATTTGTATTTTAACAATTGGTTGCACGGAGACGTTAGACAATACGATATAACGGATAGAGCTCACCCAAAATTGACAGGTACACATAACTGTCATTTTTGATTCGCATTCATAAAAATAATATTCATTTGTCCACGACCAGCTAATAATAAGTCAATATTTTACCTCCTAATAAAAGTTATATGGTACCCATATGTCTACTAGAGTGAATTATGGTTCATAATACACTGGAGTGTATTATGGTTCATAATTCACGCCATGCCACCTCAACTCTCACAACATTTCGTTACATAGGTGACTAGAGATGGGGGTACAATATGAAATAAATTATTAAATATTTGTATTTTGTTTGAGAAATTCGTTTCTGAAATATATCGTAGGTATCGATAAAATATCGAAATTTTTAGTATTTATACTTTTCATAACGATATTTTCCAATATTAAGTATTTTAAAACAATATATTTATAACGGTACGTTGTATTGATACTTTAAACAGTATCGCCCATCTCTATATGTGTCAAATTATTTTATGTAGCTACCACATGGCTACCACAACATTTTGAGGTTATATAGTAATACCACAGAGTACAAGATGGTGTACTCTGTGGTAATACCCAATTGTTACGAACGAATAAAGGGTCGTGGACAAAGTATAGTACCTACTCTATAGCGTGAATAATGACTATCATAAATTGCTCGTTTATTAACATATACTATTATTAGTGTTTTCGCACCTGTCAGGATGGATGTTACTTTTTACTTTATTTAGGTCAAGTATTCCTCGGAGGAAGAGTTTTAAGTGACTCAGACCTTGAGGTTGTACAGGATCAAGAGTTGAAAAAACAACCTGAACCCGTTTATATCAAAGGAAAACGATTCGTAGCAGGACCTCAAATGATGCAGCTATCTTTGGACGGGAAAAGAATGTACGTGACTTCGAGTATTTTGTCTACTTGGGACAGACAATTTTATCCGGAGTGTATTAAAAGTGGCACTAAAATGGTGAAACTCGACATTGATCCTGTTAAAGGAGGGATGAAACTCGATGAAGATTTTTTGGTTGATTTCGGAGAAGGTCCTGATGGTCCTCTTCTCGCACATGAACCAAGGTTAGTCTTACAAAAGATTCATACTCAAGTTCAGTATTAAACCGATTGCAGCGCCACCTACCGGGACCAATTGTGAATATAAACCATCCACTTACTTGCTCAAACGCACACACAAAATTTCATCAAAATCGGTCAAGTCGTTTAGACGGAACTTTCGAAAAAACGTCCAAAAAATAAGCAATTTTTTTATTTTCAGATACCCTGGTGGAGACTGTACTTCAGATATATGGTTGGCACAAGAATAAATTATATTTGATAATCTCAACGAACTTTTGTTATTTAACTATATTCTTAGTTGTTTTTATTGTGATTTTATTTATAGTTATATTACAATCACAAATGAAAGAATAATGCAACGCGTATTACTTCTATGTGTGTAAACTGTTGCCTATTTTCTAGTGAGAAGAATTCCACTAGTTGCATGAGATCCCATCTCGATTAAATTATAATCGATATATATTTTATAATAATTATTTTTCCAACATAATTAAATAATTTCTCTGTGTTATTAAGCACCAATAATAAACGACTTAATTCTGCATAGTCCTATTTGTATGATAACTGAGAATTACGACTATTTCTTCCGAAAGTCAAGAAACTTTATATCGATGAATAATCGATTGTTAAAAATTTCCTTTCAATGTTTGAGTTTTCTTCTTGTTTCTTTTCTTGTGTTGTGTCAGTCTGCACTTCTGCAGTCAGTTGATAAAATGTGTTGGTGAGGGGAAGACGTGTTAGTTTGTGGAGGATTTGATCAAATTTTGACTGACCTTATCTGTGACCTCTTAAATTTAGTAAATAACTCTTTGTGACAGTTTATTTAATCAACTAGTGTGAGTGATCCCATGTTCTTTTTATTCCAACATTGACTATTGTTATAAAGTAAGTACAGACAATTTCTGTTATTACCGCTTTCCAGTTGGTTGGGTAGTTCGATAATGTTTTTGTAAATGTTGGTCAGTGTTTGCAAAATCAATAAAATCTAAATTGCATTTTACATATTTTAAGAGTTCACTGTCAGCTGGTTTTAGGAAACTAGTCAAGAAAATTAGGTCGTTACGTAAAATGAAAAGAAAACTAAAATTTATTATTGATCCATGTAAAAATTTAAAGGTATACTTATTTGTTATTGATTCTTCGTTAATTAAAGTAGATTCTGCCAACGTGAAGTGATTGATCTCCTGATAAAAATCGGTTTTTAGATTAATAGAAATATATGAATATATTCACGAGTTCTTATATTTTGATATGAATCTTATAATACAAGGTATTTTAAAAAGATGTTTAGAAACTTTGGTTTAAGTTATCTCCACTAAGATCTCGCTTGTTGCTCTTATTCAATAGTTTGAAACAATCAAAATAACAAAAGTTGATGACAAAATTTTTTTAAAACAATGTTTTCATTAAAATTTACTAAGATAAGATGATCCGTCCATTTTTTTTCAACTATAATGATAAATTAGAAGTGACATTCTGGGAATAGGTAATCTTTTTGTTTTATTACGTTTATTTATTTAACTTCTATCTTATCTACTACGTTGTCATGTTTACGTTATTTCAGACTGTAGGTAGGTGTAAAATACAGTGTGGAACAAGCAAGTATAAATATAAACTTTTATGGCTTATTATGGTATGTACCATATTTATAAGCATTAGTGTCTGATTATGTGATATGAGTTGCATCATTTCATAAAATGACCATGGTTGGAAGATGCAAGCATTATGGTTAATGTTAATATCCAGTTAACATTTAAATAAATTTGATTATTAAATTCAAGTGTTTGTTTTAACAGTAATAATGATCATTTTATTTGGGAGTATATACTGGGATGTTTGACTAATTATGTGAATGTTTTACGCAAATCGCCAGGAAATTTTGACATTTTAGACATAGACTTTATTTCCATCCTTCGAAATAAAATAGAAAGTTGGTGAGTTTGCTTTTGTTTTTTGTATTTCTCAGTACACGTACAGTTGTATTTTTTAAAGAACTGATTAGACGGCAATATAGTAATTATGTAAAAGCAAAACAACTGTAGTAGAGAAATCTATCTATTATTGAAAATTATTGATTTCTTCAAATCAGGTTAATTGATATAATAATAGAGAAAGAAGGCTTATGTTGACATGACATAGATATGGATAAATATGAAATCATTTCCTTTCTACATTTATTTTTGAATCACACAATTTTCTCCCAACTACTCTGTGAATCAGAAAATATGAGATACCCAAGGTGATATGGAATCACATTTTTCAAAACTATTCTTACTATAGATGTCGAAATAAAGAGTTGATTGAATCCTTTCTCTACCTAATACACGGTTTTGAAAAAAAAATAAACATAATTACATGTGATTGTTACTTGTTTATTATATTCAATTTATTTTTACGTAATTCTTTGTGATTATAATTTCTACATAACAAGCTAGTTATTATAAATATTTATTTACAAAAACTAGGTAGAATGGGTTGTTTGTTGTATACAGGATGTCTTAAGTGCCAACTTGAATTCAAATCACTCCCTCTTATGATATATAAGGTGTATTAAAGTTGTGTACCAAATGTTGTTTTTTAAATTGAAAATATCATTGCATGTTGGATTGATATACCCGCAAGCCGAACGGGGGCGCTTGGGATGGGGTGCCTATTTCGTGTCAGGTTAGATACGTCACGTCTACCTAGCTCTTTTATCGATAAACCCCCAGGTGTATTTACAGGGTAGCCCACATTAATAATAATAAAAATTTTATAATTGAAAATAGAATAATGTCAAAAGCTTTTGTTGAAATTTTACGTATACTTTGTTTTCCGATATATAGAGCTAAAAAAAATAAAAAAGGATTCTTTTAAGACATTTGATGTTTTTCTTTTTATTCAAACAAGGGTCGCCTCGTACAAAAACGTATCTACCTACCTGACCGCAGGGTTTTTTCCACATTTTGATTTTGATTTATATTCTCTATCTTTTAAATCAAAATCTGAGGCAGGTGGTACTTCTTCCAGTTCTTTGAATCCGTTCAGCTTCACTGACTATTGTATAAAATAATAGGAAGGGTAATCAGATATGACAAGCTTGAAAATTTCAACTTCAACTCACTTTATTTCAAATATATTATATTTACAAACAGAAAAGTGTACAATAATTGAAGGTTAGATATATTAAAGTTTATGTCAAATTTTTCTATTGGTGATTAATTATTTAAACAAAAAAATATAATCATTGTAAATAAAAAGGGACACCCAGTACAATCAACCTACTTATTCACTGAATTTTTTAAACGGTTACAAGATATTTCAAACTGTTTCTTTTTTCATCTTCAGTCAACTGATCACACTAGAAATATTTCCCGATAAAAGTAGAATAGTAGATAAGTAGACAATTAAAACTAACTGAATTAAGGATTGCAATAGTCGGCTTTAAAAAGCCCGTTAACGGTCAGCATCCGATTAAGAACTTGAAAAGTATTCAGTTGGTACAACTGTAAATGTAAATGTCACATTATAATCGAAATAAAAGCAGGTTAAAATAGTGATAATTGCTAGTTCACGTTACTGTAACTTGAAGAGAGACATTATATAATGTAAATAATATAATACAGTGTATATAATGTAAATAATATAATACAGTGTATATAATGTAAATAATATAATACAGTGTATATAATGTAAATAATATAATACAGTGTATATAATTTGACATTTTTTCAACAAATACCTTATCCTTAAAGAAAAGCATAAAGCGTACGCCAATGGAACGTTTACGACAGATATCAGCCATGTTTTCTCACCCCTTACTAATGTCGCGTAGCTTTGGATAGGTTTGCTAAACCATAGATGAGATTGTATACAAAAAAGGCTTTTATTTTCTTGGAATTCCTGTATATAGGATTGACTATTCATCTTGTAGGACATCTCGTATATTTGCTAAGTGACTAACAAGGTACTGCTTTTCCTACCGGCATTCTGGGAATCCCCAATAAACATGTGTATCGAACAGGTTCCTTTTACGAGAAATTTTTTTCAATATAATTCTTCAAAAAAGTGAGTAATCATAATTTATTTGGCTTTTTACGACCCTTTTCACTTTCTTGGAATATTTAGTTTCGACGAACTACTACAAAAAGTTTTTGACTTGGACTTATAGTCTATTTTTTTGGCATTGACAGCACAAATAGTTTATTCGAATTATCTCCAATTTGCCATATTTTACGTGATTCATAAGTTAATTAACAGGATCAACTATTTATAGTTGGATTTGATTCTCATGCCATAAAGAATTAGACGTTTTGTGGTCTATTGATAAATATTTGTAATCATTTTTATTATTAAGTTTTTAACCTTACCACAGATGGAAGGCAAAATTTCAATGATATTAATAATAAATTACCAGCGGTTAAGATCTATTCTTAGCATCATTATTTAAATTAATTTTTATGTGTAACAATTTTTGGAAAGTGAAAACATTCATACATAATTGGAATTATCATGTTTTCTAACAACTAATTGTAATAGAAAAATTATGAGACTTTCGTTCTTTAAATTCTGTTCTGTTCTGTCGAAGAAAAAATGTAATATGCACCTCGGCGAAAAACTGTCTAGTGACTCGCCTGTTTATCAATTTACATGCTCGACTATAAACGACATTTTAAAAAAAATTTATAAACATATACAACATTTCTTCGTTTCGCGTATTATAAATAAATCTACCCTTTGGATTTGTTAAAGAAAAATGTGTTATCCAGAAATAATCCAAAACAGGAAGATTTATGTGCGAGTGTATCACCTTAACTGTAAAGTTTTTAAAAATAGACTTCCTGTTATAGACCCAATTTTACGAGGGATCTTTTCTGAGAACCTGAAAATACGATTTTTAAAAATTAATAAGTTGTGGACAAAAATGTCAAATTGTTTATTTCGGAAACCGAAAAAATTTATTGAAAAATATATAAGTATAATAGTATATTCTTCAACGAGTGCAGCGAGTGAGTTTTATAATCATCCAAGTGAATATTAGCCATTCTACACAAGTAAAAGACTATACTTTCTCCACGACTAAAAAAAGAAAGCTTCCAGTGAGGATCGAACCCCAATCGTCCGCGCCAGAGTCAACTATTTCTACCACTTGGCTATAGAGCATGTTCATTTTCAAAAAGGGATACGTAACATACAGTTCTAATCGAAACCATTACATTTGTTAATGATAATTGGGAGTTATAACTATATACATCTACTGTTGTCCATTTTTTCTCTAAATAATACGTAAAATTATGATTCTATCATTATTTTGACGTTTCAAACGACGCGCTGTCAAAATCGATTTGCATTATTTGGTATTTGACGTTTTAAAAGAGACGATTTGATTTATTCATTTTAATTCATTTAAGCGTAAATTCTGATAATAATAGAATGTGATTGGCTAACGAGAGTGAACTCTTTTTCATTATTCACTGGTGTGAAGAATATATTATGATTATTATGTAGCTAAATATGTAAAAATAATGTGTGCGTTATAATTTTTCGTAATAAATATCTTATATCCCTGGTATTATAAAATAATACAATAATAATAAATTTATCAACGTCTAGGAATAGACCTAGAAATTCTACCCGGTTTGGCTTGATGGGTGGAGTTTTCCCGAGGAATACCGTAATGTTAGGGGAGTGTGAACAGCTGCTTTGGATGGATGGATTTCAAAATGAATTTACGGTAAATTCCATACACAAACCACTAGAAGTTGACAATTTTACAGAAAAGTTTAGACAGATAATATTTTTGACGCTATAAAATTATAACTATTATCTATAAACAGATATAATACTTGTTACTTGGAAAAATTTTCAAACAGTTACAAAATAACAGTTCCATCCTTCATCTCGTTTTTGGAAAAGTAGGACGTCTGGTCGGGCTTTAAAAAACCGTCCCCTCTCAATAGCTCTATCTACTCGTCCAAATGCATAAACAATATACTTTCCATTTTAAAGATATCCAATAACGAATAGAATTACTGTGCGATCGTATAGAAAACGTTCCAAAGATCTTAAAGAGATACCATAATGATTGTTTAGTGATCAATTAAATCGAAAAAAAAACTTGAAACTTGAAAATGAAAGTAGTTGAATCAAGTTCAATTTCATTTGGCACAACAGGTAAAGGAGACAGGTTGTAGGTAATAAAAATGTATTTTTAACCAACAAGTGTATTAATAAGGGTCATTAACAATCGAGGCAATATTTATAATATAATATTATAATAATTATTATAATTTTGTAGAATAATAAAATAAAACGATAGGTAAGTTAAAAACTAGAAGTATTCTATACTAGGATTCATTTTTTGAAGACTCTATTGTATGTTTGGTTGCCTACAAAATGTCAATATATAACATGTGCGTTGGGTTGCCTGCAGAAAGTCGTTGATCAATATAGGGGTCATTAATGTATGATTTTGTCTAGTTTTGAGAACGTTAATATCATAAATTAATAAGGACAACCTGTATACTACACTGTTTTGACCTTGCCATCACTTGCAACGCGTAATAAAAAGCCCTAAACGTCCTCAATTATTTACTCTTCCTATTTCCTGCCTCATACCAATATTGTTCATCCTCTTTTTTACCAAACAATAGAGGGAATTAAAAAATAATATCAAAATGTAGTATTATTTCCCGCATAGTCAGTCAACCGAATACTCAGTTCCGGTTTATACTGAACAATTTCATACCACTTGATCTAAGCAGGTAGATATGCCGGATTGTATCAGATTTATTTTTATATAATTGTAATGAAAATAACAAGTACAGTTATTGTAGGTAATTGGGTGAGTACGAAATTATTGAAGAGGGAATAGAATTACTGGTTGAGGTGGATAAGATAGTAATTTTTTTTATTTATAGTATAAGTTTCAACAAATTAATTATTTTAATTATTATTATATACAATATACCCCCCTAAGTTGGAATCATATGTAAAACTTTTTTATTAATAATTTTAGGAAAAAAAGTTATTCTTCATAAAAATTTCTGAATCATCTAAAACTTACAATACAGTCAAATATCAAAAATTTCAGTCGTATACGAGGTTTGTTGAAAAATATTAGTTTCACTCAAGGGTAAAGTGTCTTTAAATTTGGACAATATCGAAAATTGTTACTAAAAGAAGTTGATCAGAATTAAAAAATACATGTAATAACATTCATTTAAATTGATATTGTCAAATTTAAAGGTACTTTACTCTTGTGTGAAAACCATATTTATCGAAAAGCTTCGTATACGACAGAAATTTTTGACATTTGATGACTGTATTCTAGGTTTTAGATAATGCAGAAACTTTTATAAAGAATAACTTTTTTTCCTAAAATTAATAATAAAAAAGTTTTCCATATGATTCCATCTTATTAAGGGGGACATATTGTATATTTTTCCTCACACTTCTAGAAAATATTTATTTTCCTAATAGTCCAGGCGAATTAAATTTTTGAAATAAAAAATTGCCTGGGGGCTAGAGAGGGTTATAATTCCAACTTTTGCGGAGTTGTGGGGTGGGTTTGGGGGGTGGAAAACACATTTTAGCGATTTCCGGCCAAAGTTGAGGTCATAGAAAAAAAGTTGTAGGTGAAAGTTGTAAATCTCAAAAAGATCTAAAACATTTATATAAGTGACTTTGTAACATAACCTCAAAATTTCTGAGAAAAACTGGCTTTTGCTTTTTTTCCTTTAAAGTTTTTCCAAAAAATTTTGAATTTGCATGAAATTTTTTTAAAAGGTAGCTTCTAGACCGTAGTTGCGTTCAAGTGTGGAAAAGACACTTTACTGATAGGTTAGGAACAACATTTTTCTACGAGCAAGCGAAAAATTGAAAAAAAAAAAATTCAATTATTTTGACATATTTAGTGAAACTTTAATGTAGAAATCTGTATTATGATGTAATTCATGAAATAAAATTTTGTCTGGACACAAAAAAAGTAAAATTCAAATCGTTATAACGCCCACGATATCCGGACGTTAGGCACTATAAAGAAAAAAAAAGGAAAATAATTTCACTCTTTATTTCAGTAGGTGTATAAAATTTGTAGTGAAATTAACGTTATGACTAACCAGTTTTAGTATTATAAACCGGAGCTCGTAATCCTACATGTTTTTTTTAATTTGATAAAATAGATAAGCTCTTTTTATTTCTGAAGATTTATGAAGTTGATATTTTATTACGAAAATAAACAAAATTAAAAAAAATTATGTTTTACGTGGAAGATGGGATTATTTAAAAAAAAATTTATACTTTCACTAGGTTTTATGTAAATTAAATTATTATCAAGCGAGAAGAAAATTGAAAGTAAATGATTATCTCAAAAATTGCAGGTTATGTTGAAAAATGTCCCACAAGAATAGTAGCGGTCTGCTCTCAACCCCTAAAAACCTCCCCCATTTCACTTTATCCCGTAGTAAATGGAAGTTTTTTTAGTCATAACCTCAAAGGGTTTTAGGTATGACGTCCTAAAATGCTTTCCAATATTGTTAGATATATGTCAAAGCTTTTTCTAATCACCCTTTTTAATTGCAAACCAAAATGGTTGGCATATTGCTCGAGATGGTCTACTTTTTGAAAATTAATTTTCAAATTTGTAAAATTCACTACAAAATACGTAAACAAAGACAAGTAAAATCAGAACAAATTTTTGTTGTGTTTATTCTTTACTTCGCGCTTGTTCATTACTTATTTGTGTTAATTAATTCAAACAAACACATGAATAAACAGCTGTTCGCGATAATAATAAAACAAACCTTTATAGTTTCCAATCAAACATGTGTTGAAAGACTGTCGCATGTCTTGTATATATTACAACAAAGGTAGTTAATGATATTTATGAACGGTAAACAACCCATATGGTTGGATTTTTAAATAGAATAACAGATGAAGGGAAGAGGATTAGAGTGACGTCGTTTTTCAGAGTAAAATTACATCGTTCAAAATAGGATGCAGACGAACCTTTTGTACGTCTTTTTCTACTGTTCCACGGACAGTTTTCGTCAGCTGTTTACATTTAATTATTATTTATTAAAAGTCAATATTAATCTTGTTATATTTATTTAAATAATACGAAAATATGCCCAGATACACGGAAAACATCAGGATTGTGAAAGTTCTCAAGTATTTTCTGTTAGAAAAAGAAGAATTCAAGGTTAGCTATGTGTCAAAATAAACGTCATACCCAACACCCGGATATACGTCACAAACGATGACGCAAACCAAGAAGGGTATTATATGAACTATAGCTATAATAAAGGAGATGAAACTTTTCATAGCTACCTCGTAAGTTAATTCCCAATGCTTCCTGATTACAACAGTTACTAGATGTTATTGCATAGTAAATCACGTTGGCAAAAAGGAAACGAACAGTCGATAGATTATACACTCTATTTATAAAAATAACGTCGTGTTTGTAGACAGAAATCTCGAGGGTTTTATACAGGGTGTCTTCAAATGACACTTACAACGTTTGTATGTAGATACCTCTTGTAAAATTAGACAAAATGATATAGGGATTGAGGTGTCGAGCTCATTTACTTTTCGAAATACGAAATATGTGGTTTTTACGTGAAAAACATTAAGGAATGCAAAATTAATTGAAAATAGCCACAAATGTCAGTGTTGTGGAAAATGGGAGGAGAAAAGTGACATATTTTTCCAAATGTACACTACTGGATTAAGAATTGACAAATATTTTTTTATCAAAATATGCCTTTATACATTTAAAAACGACCTGCCAAATATCAAATCAATTTATTCATCCATTTTAAAGTTATCAAATAAAAACATTACCCTGTATAATAGTATATTCAATCAGCAGAGGTGTCAAGTTTATTGAATCGCCTGTCTTGGGAACTTCCGCACTTAATTTTTTCATCGCAGACGTTTTATTTTAAAGGGGAACCACTATCAGCTACCAGCTGTTCCTATTTTTTTTTTCTTATAAAGTTTGAGATTATAAAACGTTTCTTATTAGTTATTCCGTCACTAGTTTTCGCTTATTAATCGTTTATGTGAATTTTCCATTGTATTTTTCTTATTACTTTTTCCATTGACATCTGTCGCTGTCTACTGTTTAATTTTTTAGTTGTTATTGTTCAGTCGACTTGAAATTGCCCTTGTCTGGGTTATTTTTTCTCAAATTAGTCTATTTACAAAAGGTGTCAATGGTATTTCAAGCGTTAAATAATTGCCATTTTTTTTTCAAACTCAAATGAAAATAATAAGATTATTATTAACACTTCACTGACCAGCAAAAGTTACCTTCAATTCTATATTATACTATAAATTTTACTGATATATTTCTTAATTATCTTAAAAAATAATGATTGAAGAGTGACTAAGTTCCATTCGGCAAGCATTCAGACGCCTGAAAGTGCTACTAAACTCAACTAGTAGCTCCTGTAGCTCATAAACTAGCCCAGTGTCGTCCAGGCTTTTGTCAGTTGTTTGTAACAGTCTGCACTGCTCCAAGCAACTGACCCTGTACCAGACGACACATAAGCACTGGTCCTAACAACTCGTAATTTAGCTCGGGCTAAGAAAAGCTGGAAAACTAGATATTTGTTGTAAAATGGATCACTGGGTGACAAAAGTGGACTGTATTTTGAATTTTTAATGGTTTATAATGTTTAGAAATATCAATAATAATTATTCTGTTCATGAATACATGTGTGTGTCTCTTTTACAAGAAGTCAGATCTTAATGTCTCTCGCGCACAAGCACTGGGCACGAGGGTGAACACATTCACAGGGTTGCCACGTACACTCGTCTGTTGTAGAGTCTCAGGAATTATTAAGTTTATTCAACAATATTAAAACATTCCTAATTATCGATTTTCCAAGATAATCCACTGTAATTTTATTCAAATCAATTGATCTTCCGTATAATTCAATTATCTTTTAATTAAGTTAATAAATTCGACGGGTGATATGAAATATCGAATTATTCAAATTTTGATTGAATCGTGTATATAAATCCAACATTGAAACGTTTGATTAGAGAGCAATAAAACCCACATTCGAATTATGCGGGTGCACAATACATATCTGTGACTTGAATAAACAATGAAACGACAGACAATACAATCAAAATGTCTTTTGTTTGATTGTTAAACGTTTATTCAGAATTAGACGCTGTAACAGATGGTTTATCATGTAAATAGAACTAAACATACCCACTACAATACGCCGTTTAATGTAACAAGACTGATTTTGATTTCTGCGCAAGACAAGTGGCAAACTTCACGTTGCTTCTTTTTATGTGAAACAGAGTCTACCCTGCCTTTTATAATCTTTTATGTTCTCCAAAGCTTTGGAAATTACATCGTGAACTCTATTGGGCGGAATAGAATTCAATGAGACCTCTGGCGGAAAAATTGTAATTGTCGCAACGAGTAAGACAATTCGTAAAATTCGTTTGATTGAATCGACATTGAATGAAGAGTATTCGTGTTCATATAGATATTTAGTGTGAAAATATATAACAATCGGATAATCCTTTTAGTCTAGACTCTAGAGTCATGTAAAATTCATAACTCCGTCAGTGACTCTAGTAGCCCAATTAGAATTTTAAACATGATGTTATAAGAATTAACCAACTGAAAACGCGTGCTAAGCATTTTAATAGTTTACACAAGATAAGTTTTTTTTAATTCATAGTCAATGAACTTTCTGTAGGTACATGATTTAATAAAGGACAAATGATTGCAAATTTGACAGTAACTAGTTCCAGTTTCTATCCTTTTTTTATGTAAATAGTGTAATTAGTCCAATATCCGGCTCGAAGGACCAAAAAAATAATGCGCCCGTGCGTTTAATTAAAAATTACCGTGTATTATGTATAATTATGGAAGATTTTTGTTTCTCCTGGTACTAAACAGGCTACGCCCTTGCTAAAACCCACTGTACACTGTGTAATAACGTGCGGCGAACTTATTAAAAAATATATATGTTGCATAGTCATCAGTTGATATATGAATATTTTACTGACGATGGCTGTCTCTCGTTTTATCTACAAATTAAAATTTAAATATAAACATTGATGGTTTTGTTTTAAATTGTTCTTTGCGAATATTGCTTAGTAAGATGTTACGACAGATGTTTTTTATGAGAAATATGATGATTATTGTTATAAACACTGCACCATTTGAAGATGAAGCCAGTTATAAAAGGCTTTTAAGAACAGTTTTCACTGTCAAAATATGACAGTTTATCGAGTTTGATATTAAATAAACCATACCTGAATGAAGTAACTGACAGGTCGGCCATATTATTCTGGAGGGAGGATTCAAAAATGCAGAAAATTGTACAGGGTTTTGAAATTAACTTGGTTTTTCAAAAAAACAACAATCGTTTGAATTTATTTACAAAACAAACCTCTTTGTTTAATTTATTATCTTGTAATATGTTTTCGATTAATTAACAATATTTAATGAAACGATTGATTAATAATAGTTGACCCGGACTTTATGTGTCACATGAATACAATATGTCTGAGTAAGTTGGAACCATATGGGAAACTTTTTTATTATTAATTTTATGAAAAAAATGTATTTCTCATAAAAAGTTCTGTATGTTATAAAATCTAAAATACAATCAACAGTAGGGTGTGTCATTTTGAGGCGATAATTTTTTTTTTACTGCTATACCAGAAAATCTTGTAGTTTATAGAAAATAAAAAATTATGCCGCTGGGCTAAAGGTTTCAAGTCCAATAGCGGCTTAGCTCATCAAAAAATTCGATTTCCCATTTAAATAACAGGAAAAAAATTTTTTTTTTTTCAAGTGGACTTTTCGTTATTAAAAAATTTTTTTTTCGAAAAACCTTCTTATGGCTTTTGTAGGTAATTAAATTCTCTACAAAAATGTCTCTGTGGTCGAAGACTGTAGAACCACTAGTTTCGAAGTTATAGCCCGTTAAACGGTAACATTTAAAAAAATACACATTAAATTCCATTTAATTTTCAATTTATCTACTCTTACATGAATAATTTAATTTTATTGTACATTTTTGAGCATTAAAATTTTTAATTTAAGTATTGACCCGTTTCTTGAAACAAGAAGTCAAATTATTATTAATTAATCGTTATAATTACAAAAAATTTCATTTTTTCATTTATCTAAAAATGGTAACATTAACGTCTTCGAAACTAGTGGTTCTACAGTCTTCGACCACATAGACATTTTTGTAGAGAATTTAATTACCTACAAAAGCCATAAGAAGGTTTTTCGAAAAAAAAATTTTTTAATAACGAAAAGTCCACTTGAAAAAAAAGAAAATTTTTCCTGTTATTTAAATGGGAAATCTAATTTTTTGATGAGCTAGCCGCTATTGGACTTGAAACCTTTAGCCCAGCGGCATAATTTTTTATTTTCTATAAACTACAAGATTTTCTGGTATAGCAGTAAAAAAAATTATCGCCTCAAAATGACACACCCTAATCAACAGATATCAATTTTTTCCAGTCGTGTACGAGGTATGTCAAAAAATGTGAATTTCACTCGAGAGTAAAGTACCTTTAAATTTAATAATATCGAAAAATGTTATTGAAAAAAAGTTATCAGTACAAAAAACTATGTTCAAATATGCAATTACACTCATTTATTTTTGTGCTTGTTTACTATTGTTTCTATTTTTTCTTCGCTATTTAACAGAGCCGCCATTTCTTGTATTTTATTAAAACTAATTAGCGATTTGACGTTTGCCGTCAGTGCATCCTAGATTAAAAATAGTTACGTACGCAAATTGCTAATATACAGAATTATCATTGCTAATACAGAGAAGTGAGTAAAAATAACAGAAATTATTTTTTCATGGCAGATGGATAATATTAGATATCTGACAATAGCTTTCAATTATAATCAACTTTTTATAATAACAATTGTCAATATTCTGACAAATAAAGGTACTTTACTCTTGAGTAAAAATCATATTTTTTGACATACCTCGTACACGACTGGAAAAAATTGATATCTGTTGATTGTATTTTATATTTTAGAACATACAGAACTTTTTATGAAGAATACATTTTTTTCATAAAATTAATAATAAAAAAGTTTTCCATATGGTTCCAACTTACTGAGACATATTGTATAAATAATAAAACAACAATACCAGAACACTAATCAGCCAATAAAGATATCCTCTAAAACCTATCTAGGCATATTTTTGTATTGTCGCTACGAAAGGTACGTCGGCATCCTATTATGAATTTTTTTCGTATAAAATTTAAATTCCTAACTAATCCTACACACGCTAAAAGTGTAAACAAAGTTATGCGCCCAGAATTTCTCCTCAACAGGTTATTTTAGAACTACCTTGCATCTCATCTGCACAACGAGCTGATAAATTGTGTTTTCGTGTCAGATTTATATTAATAATTATTTGAAAGTAACTGCTCGCACCTGATATTAGTTCTTCATATGATGGGTGTGTGTGTGTGTATAAAGAAAATCTAGCCATCTGGTTTGGTATCTCACTAATTAACATATTGTTGTGGGACTTTCGTATGACGATTTAAAACACTCTGTACTGTACATTGATAATTTTATATTTTTCATTGGATACAAAATTGTCTTTTGCTTTAGAATTTCGCAGGTCACGTAGGGAACTGAACTGCGAAAAGACTTGACATATATTGGTCATTTTTTCACTGTAATACATTAAGTCTCACCCTGTATACTGCCGAACAACTTTTAATTACTGCCCCTTTGAAAACATTTTCAAGTTTTTATGAAGAAATACTCTCCTGTAGTCCAAATATTTCTGCAATATATTTTAGTTTGTTTCAAGGTCATATTTTTAACACTTCCCTTCCCTATATATTTGTATTAAATTCCACAAATTCCGTAAATAATTTTATTCAACTATGTAATCATATCAAAACTTTCACAAAAATTCTGTACAATCAGAATGCATCCTGTTCTCCTAATTCGAATTTCATTGCTGTAACTTTTAACCAGGGTCCATTTCATAACATTTTCATTCTGTTTGTTTGAATTTTATTGTAAAGTTTCTCACGGCAACCCAAAGCTGTACACCTTACACATAAAATTGTTATTATGCAAAAGGTTTTTTTTCTAAGTAGGACAATACTTATCTAGATGTCATAATTTATCTGGTAATTTAACTATGTCGTTGAATGAATGCAGAAGGGAAAGGATGCTCATATTTATAGGTGTACATGATCATTTATTATCCGTTTTAACGTTTTTATATACAGGGTGATGAAGGCTTGATACGAACACAGAATAACCTACTCACAAAGACCTCTCTAGAGTAGAGGAGTTCAGTGTGGCCAACAGAAAGTGTTTTTTTCTGACAAGAATGACAGTTGAGGTCCACTATATCATTGCGAACATCTAAAGCGTATATCTTGAAATTTAACATTACTTTTTAGCTGAATACTCAACATATCGTTGGCCAATAATCCTAGAAACTTCTGGCAAGTCATACTTGTCAGACTGAACTCCTCTATTCTTCTGTTATAATCACAGACCACAGATCTAACCTGTTGGGGTGAAGTGCGTCACATAACATGACATGGCGGTAAATTTAAATTTAAAATAGACAGCGATTACCTTGAAATTTTTTTTACGGTTTTGTACAATCCTGTATATTGAAAGGTCACAGTTTATATTAATTATATGGTTGGGATAAGTAACTATTCACGAGGAAAAAGCAATTAAAATTAAGAAATGAATAAACTGTTCTGTTCTAACGAACATTAATTTAAGACACTTTATTAAAATTATTATTTATTTCTGTAAACAGTTTTTATTGAGTGAATATTTGTTCCAACACATTTTGACTATTAAAAGGTCGTCAGGCGCATGCTCAGTGTGCTTATTTTCTTTCTACATGTCCATCTAAAAGCGTTTATATAATATAAAATTGGTTTTTCTATCATTAAATATTTTATTTTTATTTTTTTGCAGACAATAACATGTTAAACCACCAAATACGAGTATCTTAAATAAACCTCTAAACAAAGTTGAAACTCAATGAACCAAAAATCAAAATGTAATTTGAAGACGGCTATTTTTCTTGCCTAGTTACTCAAACGAAAAATTCTTCAAACCAATGGGTGCCAATATGGGAAAAAACGCATCCCTCTTAGATGCTTTACCATCCGGTCAAGGTACATTACACGTTGTGATGCTGGGGTTGGATTCTGCCGGTAAAACAACTGCTCTATACAGGCTGAAATTCGACCAATATTTAAACACCGTACCTACCATAGGATTCAACTGCGAAAAAGTCAAAGGGATGATAGGAAAAGCAAAAGGTATGTATGTATTGAGACCTGAAAGTTCTATTGTGCCCCCTTACTTCTACTTAGTTTCTGAGGAGAGTCTCTGAAACTAGTAGCTCCTTTAGTCCTATTTCCCGGAGGAATTTCAGGATATCTTCAACTTAGGTAAATGATCCTCTTCTATCCTGTAATCTCCCAGGTACTGTGCTCCAGGATTCTGGTGTGCTGTGTGGTAAATTTTTACCACTTTCTGTTGTTACAGGTATAAATTTTCTCGTTTGGGACGTTGGGGGTCAAGAAAAGCTTAGACCTCTTTGGAAGTCTTATACTCGATGCACTGATGGCATAGTGTTTGTCTTGGATAGCGTAGACATGGAAAGAATGGAGGAAGCCAAGATGGAACTTATACGAACAGTCAAAGCTCCAGAAAACTCCACAGTTCCAATTTTAGTGCTAGCTAATAAACAAGATCTGCCAGGAGCTCGGGAACCTCGAGAATTGGAAAAGCTGTTGGGGCTAGCAGAATTGGGAAACGGAGGAGCCCCAGGAGGTCATCTTTGGCACGTTCAACCAGCTTGTGCTATTACCGGTGACGGTTTGCACGAGGGTTTGGAGGTTTTGTACGAAATGATCTTGAAAAGAAGGAAGTTGGCGAAAGAACGGAAGAAAAAGGGCAGATGAAGTTTAGTACTGTAAGTTTTTTTGAGCTCAATTTGTCGACTGTCAGTTGTATCAATGATTCGGTTGTATTTTTTTGTAGTTATTGTTGTGATGCAGCTTTCTTAGAATTTATACACGAGGAAAATTCTTTTCAGTATTTTTTAATTGTTATGAACCAAACGACGAATTTTGTCGTTTATAAAGTTATATACCAAACGACGGATTTTATCGTTTATAAAGTTATGTACCAACTTACGAAAAAAGACGGTTTTTATGTTATTGCTAGTATTATTTAGACTGAGTTATAATTTATAAAGAAAAACTTGCCCTATTATTATATATTATTGTAATTTTGAATAATTGAATCAGAAAACGAATTCAATATGGTACAAAAATTAGGAATCAGTCAATTGTTAGTTATGTTAAGAAAAAAAAACACTTTTCGTAATGGTTTCTTGTAGTATTCAAGATTTCCAAATTTCTGAATTACGTATGTACCAAAAAAATGACTTAATCCAACCCTATTTACTTGAAATTATGTAAATACAATCCCTTGTTATCATACAATTGTTTCTAGCCAATCATATATTTTATGTATAGGAATTTATTGAAAAAAAAACATTATACTTGTTTTTACAACTACAGGGTGTATTAAAAAAATATTTCTACCAAGTGGAAATATTCAAAATTAAAAATATCATTCTATGTTCTTTTTGTTACAAACTTATAGTAACTTATATTGGCTTTAAGTAGGTATCTTTCAATTGTTATTGGTATTTTTGTACCATCTACGTTTAGTCAAAAAAAATTCTAAATGTGTACATTTATCATGTCTTTCAAAAAGTACAAACAGACATTTTATTTTATTTACTAGCGCGATCTATCGGTTAGTGTCAAAAGCTGGTTGTACATAACATCATCATAACATCCCCCAAATTGACACAAGCTTGGACGACGTCTACTTTCGACTTTTACCGCTAGGTAGGGCCTAGTTTACCGCAAAATGGTCACATTTTGTATTTTTGATAGACTAGGTAAAATATAAATAAAATTAGGTAAGGAAATATATTAAAATATTTAGACTTTTGCATTGTTTGTAAAAAACTATAAAGATGTTACCCGTTATAATATTCATATTAGTTACGACGTAAGCTAGCTAGGTGACTATGCTAATGCCTTTTATAAACAACGCTCAAGGTCGTGTACCAGCTTAAGAGTTATCTACTTTATTTACAGTTTCCTGCAAGGTAAATGTCATTTTAGTGAAGCAGAGAATTAATTGTTGCTTCTTGGCTTTCTCTCCGAGTATTAAACTATTACCTTTGACAATTTAAGAGTTTTTTGATATATTTTTGGTTGTTTTTAATTGTCTCGAACATTTGGCTACATCTACTGAATATTCACCTTGTAATTCCTACCTATTTGTTAACATTTTTCCAAAAATACAACAGGTACTTGCCAAATATCTCGATGTGTGTGTCATCTTGCAATGTATATTTATATTTTTGTTGTTTATTTAAAATATGTTGCCTATCCTTGCAAGGTGTTCAATGCAAATATTGTTATCTTTTTATCTCTCTCGGTTTCACAGAAACAATATTTTTTTGGCAAATTTACAAAATTAAAGTATCACATAAATATTATTTATAGGAAAAGAGACAAAAACTAGTTTTAAAAGCCTAAAATGTGATAAATTGTACAAATCGCTAAAAACCATCAAAATATGCATTAGTTGTACAACCCAAAAGTGTTGGTGTACTAATTTCATAGAACTAATGCTGACAGAAGAGCTCCCATTTTTATTCACAGTCTGCGCATGCTTACTTTGCTGATTATCTGACGTTTTCGCCACGGAATACTATAACAATCGGAAGGATCTCTTGACATAAAACAATAAGTACGCGCAGCTTTTGTGCGCAGTGTCAGTCTATCGAAAATAGGATCGCATGTCTGCCACTTGTATGGAGGGTTGTTTCTAGAGATGGACAGTACCGTATTATCAGCTTATGCTAATAACACTAGAGGTTCTGTTAAATTACGCCGCTATGAACAAATTTTTGATAACGTATGTACATTATTAATCTTAATTGCAGATACGTGTGAGTTATTTATAATGTACAATCATAGTTGTTTCCAGTGAACGCTTTGTATACATCAATCGTGCAATTTAGATAAAAAAAAATTAACTGTGTTTCTGAATGGCGGATTTGCCCGTGCTTATCGAACTTTATTTTTTCTTTTGAATCTCTATCTAATTAAAAGGAATATTCATGTCTAAATTACCTGTAATTAAAAAATAAATTTAATTGGTACGTGTATAATTGGGATTATTATTCGATTTCTAAATAATTATATTCACGATTTTTCCCACCGTTGAAAGGAAAATTCTTTTAATATTACGTTTTATATGAAATTGAATAAGAATTGTTTAATCGACAATCCTACAGGTGAAATTGAATTATTCTTGGTGACATTTGCTTGAAATCAGCTGTTTCCCCTGTCAAAAAACAAATTATAAACAGGGCCGAGTTCGAAAAGTGCACTAGAGCGCTCTATTAACTCCGTTCGATTACTCCAGGAAGATCAGTCGAACGTTACAGTATTAGCACAGAGTACACCATCTAGATGGTGTACTCTGTGGTATTAGACAGTTCGATAACTGCGTTCGCTCTAGCGTCGCTTTTTCCAACCAACTATTTTTAAAGTTGACATGTACCACGTAAAACTTAGTTCTGTGGTTGTTTTTATACTTTTTTGTTAGTTGTTACCTCATTAAGGGCTGCTTTTTTTAAAGTATTCTTTGCACAGAAGTGTATTTGGCACTGTCAGATTTTTAAAATGGCTTTGTTTTTCTCTGCTTGCAAATTTATTATTTGTAACCATTCCAAACACAGTTATTTTAATACCAAACCAAAGGTGCTCATTCAATATTGATAAATAGGACTAGATTCGATATATTATCGAACAATTCTAAGTATTCACTTTTTACGAAATGATTCATGTAAATTTTTCAGCTAATAGTTGTCGTAGTTGTAATGTCAATGACCAATTGTATAAGAATTAATGCTTGAAGTGAAATATATAAATGCCTGTGTAATATTAAAGATAAACTAGAAAATTAAACGATATTAAACTGGGCCAGTACTAGAAAAAACACACATTAAATCATCTAGAGGTTCAGTCGGTAGCTTCCGAATTTACATTTTGTTATTGTTCAGTTTAATAAAGTATAATTTTTTTGTTTTAATAATAAACAACATGAATAGGTATGAAAATATTGCATTGCCTACTTTTTATTCTTGTCTTCCTATTTTTTTTTACTTGTATAGTTACATTATATAGACAAATATATTATTGTATTAATTATTGTTAAAAGACCCGCCATGTTTGTATTAAGCTGTAAATATGTACCTAAATGTACTATAATTATTATTTCTATTAAATTCGTTTGTTTTTCATTGTATTGTATTATTTTTGTTCCAAAACTTCAACAACGAAGAGACTACAGTTTCTTTCCAACTGATTTTTATACCTAATGTTTATAGTTATATTTAGATTGTATTTGTATTTAGTTTTAAGAATGTAATTGCTTAAAAATAATTTATTATGTGCCTTTTTTTATGAAAACTATGTAGGTTATAGGTTTTCCAAAAAAAGAAGATCAGATTGGTCGAAACCATAGACAAAATAATATTTCTCTATGGTCAAAACCGTCTTTTCAGTGTCAGATGTCAGCTGGTGTCATGTCATGTCAGTAAGTTTGTAGCATTTGCATAGTTAACATGTAAATCGTTGCTCTATAATTTGTATAAACAAAATTAACAATGTCGTGCGTGAGAAAGAATGTAAAATATCGTAATTTGTAATTGACCGCTGTGGGAAAGCAACAAACGCTTTTATTCTTAAATAACCATATTAAAAACCCGGTAAGTAGTATTAATACAATACTTTACTTAGGTACCTCAATATAAAAATCTTTTTCTAGCTCTTAAGTCGTTATTCCCTGATAATAATGCATAAGTTGAAAACGGGTTCGGAGAACTATGGGTAACAACGGGTTTTTTACTAATTTTGCAAAAAACCTATTCTGAAGATCGTTCATCGAAATCAACCCAGAGTTGCCTCTGCCGATATTGAGTAAGACATTCGCTTAGATCTATGGTTGATCCAGCCGTTCGTTGAACCAAAATACCGAACGTAACTAAGGTATGTATATTTTTTATTAACAAGTTACATGAAATAATGTCAAGTCGGTTTTTGAATGAAGGTTCATTTCCATTATTGAAAGTCTATAAAGCATATTTCACATAACACGCGACAGTATTGCGTGTTGCCTGCCTAGTAGGTGATCTCATTGATATGCTGGTCATATAGAAGACAGTATTAATATTAATAAAATAAAACACGATAAACTAGATTTATTAGGGCTAGAGTAAAAATAATCCAGTAATTATAAACAAAAATATAAATTAATATGGGATTTTTACGATAAAAAGACGATGACGTTGCAAAACAAAATATTGTGATGTTGCCAAGCTGTAGTTTTTTTCTTTACTTAACGAAAACTAGTAAAGTCGATCTGATATGTTAGATTGACATTTACTTTTATGTAACAATAATATTAATAATAATGAATACAAACATCGAATACTATTACTTACGTCTCTCAATAGTAAGCGGGGAAAGCGGGCCCTCATTTCGGCAATCTGGTTCAAAATACCTTAACAAAGATGTTACTACCTCTTGACATTTACTGTTCAGCTGCTTCGGCATTTTATTAACTACACACTGCAGATTTGCGTAAATAATTAGTTGTGAAAATAACTGTTTATTTAATCTCACAGAAACAATGAATTTAAAAGCACCAGAAAAACTTTTAAATATTAGACGATGATCGAATGTCAATAAACGTCAAAACAAACTGGGGAATTTCACCAGTTTATCTGACAACGTCTTGAAGTTTTGCCAACCCGTAAGCTGTAAATTGCACTGGCTGTTAAGGATAAATTGTATTTACGGTTGGTAAATTATTATTTATTCTGATAAGCAGGAAAGTAACTAAATGTGACGTCATCGTCTTTTTATCGTAAAAATCCCATATCTGACGTAGTTGACATATTCGCGATGTTTTTCTGATTTCACACAACACGCGGCAGTATTGCGTGTTGCCTGCCTAGTAGGTGATCTCATTGTTATGCTGGTCATATAGAATACAGTATAAATATTAATATCTGGCAGGGATAGCAGAGGAAATAAAATAAAACACGATAAACTAGATTTATTAGGGCTTGGGTAGAAATAAATACTTAATCCAGTAATTATTAACAAAAATATCAATATCTGACATAGTCGACATTTATTCGCGATGTTTTTCTGCTTTTATAAATTCGGACAGCTTTTGAAGATCTGTCAAATCATCGTCGACGTCATTAATGTCACTTATTAACCCACCTGCGTCAAAATTGTCAGAGACATCTACATCCATCGAAGAAACTGTACTACCATTAACATTTTCTGAATCACAAACGTCTTTTTTCAACATCTCGATATTTTTGGTTATCATATTAGAACTAGAAGAATCTTCGGTCGAATCCAAAACTTTCCTACCAAATTTATTCAAACGCAAAGCAACTTTTTTTCGATTTTTCGGTTTAACTATTTTCTTAACAGAACATTTCGAAGTTGACTGAATATTTCGTACATCCACTTCTTCTATCACAGTTTTTGTTTGATCTCCACATTGAACTTGATTCAATCTGAACAGCTTTTTACTGGTGTCATGCATTAGGTTCATTATAATACTTTTATCAGTGACAGGTGTCAATTTAAGAGATTCCTTGTTTTCCACCACTTTAATCTTTTTAGGTGTATCAAGTTTTTCTTCAGGGTTTTTTATTCTACTGTACGTTCTTTTAACTAACGGTTTAAATTCGAATTGTATATTTTCTGTAATGCTTAACATTTCTTTAGTGGGTTCGTCTAAAGTTAAAATAGCCGGCCATTTAAATATCGATAAGAACCTTTCGTAAAACAACGCCCTGTCTAATTCAACGTTTTGTTTATCTGTTGGTTTCATCTCGCTAAGTTCTTTATTTATTTCGCTTTTAATTCTACTTTTTACCGATAGAGGTACGTCCATGTCGCAGAAAATTTTATCTTTAGGGGAATTTATAAATTTATAATTTTTCACTAATAAACTTCTAATTCCGGTGGTTGAGAAAAAATTTGGTGGTATCGCTGCACTAATTGAGGAATTGTTATGTACATTTTTACTTTTACGAAGTTCTTTTAATATGTCTTTGTCCAAAGTATCCAACATTGTATATGTACTTAAATCCTCAGGGATGTTTAAGTTTGCTTTTAGAACGTCTAAAACTATTTCAGTCTCTTCGATTGTTTTTTTTAAAGTTGGTCGAGATACTATTTTTACTTCTTGGTCTAGATTGTTCCAGAAAAAATCAGTCAACAAACTATCGATGTCTGTGAAAGGTTTTAGCTCTTCGTCCAACTCCTGATTGTATGATTCAACTTTGACAAATGGCACTTCTTTTATATCTAGTAGCATGTCTTCTACTTCTCTTAGAGATGGGATAAGTGGACTATCGGTGAATCTATTTATTGCTTCACTAAAAAATTGTAAATGAAAGATTGTTATACAGGGTGTTTTCAAATGACAGTTACAACGTTTGCATGTAAATACCTCTCGTGAAATTGTGCAAAATGATGTAGGGATTGAGGGGTCCAGCTCATTTACTTTTTGAAATAAGGGGTGTGAAAAATTCAAATGTTTTTATTTAATAACTTTAAAATGAATGAATTAATTGATTTGATATTTGGCAGGTTGTTTTTAAATGTGGAAAGGCATATTTTAATAAGAAAACTATTTGTCAATTCTTGATCCAGTGGTGTACATTTGGAAAAATATGTCACATTTTACCTCCCATTTTCCACGCCACTGGTATTTGTGGCTATTTTCGATTAATTTTGTATTCCTCAATGTTTTTCACGTAAAAAATACATGACCTTTTCAAATCAAAAAATTTGTAGTTTTCAAGATATTTGATGTTTTCATGAAGATTGCAACATCATTTTCAATAATAAAAGCACAAGTTTGGACAAATATTTTTGAGAGTTTTCTCCCAATGTTTGAGATGCATTGCTGCTTTACAAATTAGTTTCTGATACATATTTTAACCATTAGTAGTTTGAAGGTTATTAAAAAAATTGAAAAGAAATATTTTTTCATTTTATTATTAAAAAATTGGGTTGCAGACTTCATGAAAACATTAATTATCTTAAAAACTACAAATTTTTTGATATGTAAAGGTTATGTGTTTTTTACGTGAAAAACATTAAGGAATACAAAATTAATTAAAAATAGCCACAAATGCCAGTGGCGTGGAAAATGGGAGGAGAAGAGTGGCATATTTTTCCAAATGTACACCACTGAATCAAGAATCGACAAATGTTTTTTCATCAAAATATGCCTTTTTACATTTAAAAACAACCTGCCAAATGTCAAATCAATTTATTCATCCCTTTTAGAGTTATCAAATAAAACCATTTAAATTTTTATAACACCCAGTATTTCGAAAAGTAAATGAGCTGTACCCCTCAATCCTCATATCATTTTGTCCAATTTTACGAGAGATATCTACATGCAAACGTTGTATCATTTGAAAACACCCTGTATAAAAAAAAATAGAAAATAACTTACTTTATTAAATCAAATCTATCTGTGAAACTAACATCAAGTGAATGTTTCCTCCTGGGAATATCCTCAATTTTAGCATTTGGATGAGATTTAAAATAATCACAAATAGTAACATATCTTTGTCGAATTTGACCTGTTGCTCTTTGCATACCTTCTTGCTGGGAGAGTTCAGTCCACATTGAACCGTGTTTTTGAGCAAATTCATAGATTTTTCGATCTTCTTCAACAGTCCATGTTCCTCTCTTCACACCAGGTTTCAAACTTGACGTGTATCTAAAACATAGTCTATTTTTTTCCCTTCTCCTTTTTGATAAACTAATTTAATCACCTGGTTTTTATTTGTGCTGTAGAACGATCAGGCAGATACTCTGCACATTTTTTAAAATGCCTTCCAAACTTCTTCACACATAGTAAGATTATAACGTCTTCCGCATCAGAGAACTTTCCTCTTTTTTTATCGGACTGATTCAAATAGTAAATGAATCTGTGATGAAGTTGAGCCCTAGATCGATTTTTAAAATGTCTACTAATCTTAGTCCATGGTATAATATTACCCATCCTGAAAAAGAGAATTTGATAAAATTGAAAAATGTTCTCTTGGACCACTAACCTATATTCGTCCACCAATTGTAACAACTTCCTATCTTCATTGAAGGTGAATTCTCCTCTTTTAAGGCCGTTATAGAATTGACTGAAATAGTATTGGCAAACGTTTAAGCAGGTCCTGTTAGTACCTAGTTCTTTTGCTATTTGAATCCAATTTTGACTGTTGTACTTTGTCACAAGAGCCAATAATTGCTTATTTTCTTTTGCTGTCCATTTGGATTTATTTATTGCCGGATGGGCAACCATATTCCAACACGACCTACACTCAAAATCTGAATATCTATCTAAAAAATTACATAAAATGAAACAATATACTGGCAATTGCATACTCTCTTCAAACTCCTACCTTTTAAAAAAGTTTCAGCTACTCTAATCCAATTGATATTCTTGTCTGATCCTAATGGTGGCACTTCCAAATTATCTGTATCATTTAATTCCTTCAATCTCAATTCTAAATCCTGAATCTTGGTTTCTTTTTCTGCATCATCAGAGCTGCTAAGTTGATTGATGTTTCTCTTAACTTCTAAAATTTGATTAGAGTTGTAGTTGAATTTCACTGCATTTATAAGTCTGTCGTATTCAAATTTAGTCCATTTTTTAGGTAGCTGGAAATCATAGTAACTAAGCTCATTATTAGCTTTCTTTCTTAATACATCATCATTTGCTGGAGCTACATAGAATGTTTTGTCTTTAAAATAAGGAGCTCCCAAGCGCCAAGATCCTGATGATTGAGAATGTGCTTTCTGAGCGTTGGAATATTGTGTTATTAAGTCGTTTTTATCTACTAAATTTTGTTTACATTCAATTAGGAGATCTTTAAATTTTTTATATAACTGTATGAGTTGTATATTTTTTTGTCTATTTAGAATAAGTATGTTTTTTAATTCAAAGTCCTCACATGAATCTATTATTGCCTTTTCTTCTGGTTTTAATGAAGCATTGGGACTATATTTATATATCGTTGAAATATCAATTTGGTAGGTTTTATCAATATCGTCATTTTTATCATTTTCAGAGGAATCCTAAAAAAGACGAAAGGTATAAAATTATTTAATTATTAATTGTCTTAATTATACTACTAACAATTTCGTCTTCATCGTCGTCACTGTCGTCTGAATTTATAAATTCCTGATATTCTAATTCAGTGGAGCTATCCTAGAATACAAAATATTGTATTATAAATATACTTTTAACAGTGAAATAATAATACTTACTTCTTGGGAAACAGTTATAATATCTACTATTTTTTTCAAATCTGCTTCATCGTCACTTTCCATTTTTTATACTTATTATGAAATTCACAAACTTTAAAATTGAAATGGAAAGTAAAATGTCAAATATTGTTTACATGAACTTCACAAACTTCACTTACTAAAGTGACAGATGAATGACACTTCTGTCACAGAGTACACCATCTATGGTGTACTCTGTGGTTCTGTGCACTGAAACCACAGAACTATATCAGAACATAACACATGTGTATGGCTGGTTGCATATTTGAGTTGATCATTTCTATTATTTCATAATTAATTCACGATAAAGTAGAAATTAATGGCCGTTTGCACCGTATTCGCTAACTCATTGTTTAAAATAACACACTGTTAAAATTTAAACAATCGATTAAATTACAATCACTTGCACCGTAATTTAAGGCTATGATTTAAGGGTTCTTGGTTAAAATAAACTAATAAATCTGGGGAAGTTTTGCTAAACTACAATCGGTTGGTACAAACACCTAACTTCAGTCTGATACTGTCTCAGTCAGACAATGATATTTTGAGGTTAGAAAAATTATTTATTTTCTGAGGGCCGGTTTATCAATATATAGTTAGTGAAGTGTAACTAATGGCTAGCGCTATCTACCAGTTAACGCGTTTTTCAATATTTGGTTACCGCCTATCCTATAAACGGTAGCGTTACTTTATCTAATAGTTAGGCTTTACTGTTAGGTAGCTAACTAGCACTTTTATCTAAGCATTGTAAACCGGCCCTGACAGTCGCAGGTATTTCCTATTTTGGTGAAATTTTCGCTTCAGGCTAGCGAAATAAAGTGTTCCTAATTTCTGGAGCACAAGGGTAGGCGTAAGTAATGATGGATTCAACCTCCACCAGCGCGAAACGGGTGCGAACATCAAATTTCTCACCAAATGAAAAATTCCATCTCAATAATATCATATCAAAATACAAAAGCATTATTGAAAACAAAGAAACAGATAAAGAACGGTTGGTTTCAAGAGACGAAATCTCTTGAAAAATATTAGATTATCCATGTTGTGGAAGTGGTTGGCTCTATCATATACCCTTCGTGGAAAACCCATATCAATTATATCCATATCATCCTCAAAGAATATGTCGTTGTCGTGTTCCCAAAAATCCATTTTTTATAAACTAAAAACCATCTCGAGCGTACAGAGTACTTTTTTCAAGTTAGACACATCAATTTAGTGTGTTTTTTAGGTTAGAATTCATACTACTGTGGTTTATTATCGATTTAAGCCTCCAAAATCAGTGGCTTAGTTTAACAGTGGTTTAGGAGAGGTTAACTGTGGCTTAAATCGCGTTGCAAGCCAAAATTCAAAGTTAACTAATAGTTAAATTTTAAACCACTGTTATAATGACGGTGCAAGTGGCCATTATAGACATATTTGCTTTGTTTTCTGTTAATTCTTTTGTCTTTTGATAATTCATTTATTCAATAACAGTGTTTTATTTTCTGTGACTACAGGATACAGTTCTGTGGTTCTTATTTTTCGGCAATATCTTGAAGGATAATTTACTCAGTAGTTCTGTGGTTCAGGTGCACTTCATAAAACTGTCATCTGTCATCAAAACGTCAGTTCGAATTTGTGACTTCTTACTGTCATTGGTTTAATTTTAAAGCTTTTTCTTTTATAATAAGTAAAAAAAATGGAAAGTGGTGATAAAGCAGATTTGAAAAAATAGTAGATATTCTAACAGTTTCCCAAGAAGCTACGGTGCCGTTAATACGTAAGTACCAGTTCTGCTATAGTTTATGTTAATTTTGTTGAGGTGTACGGAAGTTCCATTTAAAAATCACAGTTTTGGCTTTTGCTAGACATTTATTTAAATCCATTCATGGGATGTTCTATACTGGACGTCGTCTCGTCTCTAACTTTTTGGCTGGTACTATATTTCCAATTGATTTACTAATAAATTTTCTCTTCTTTGAAGTGATGAAGTTGTGCAGAAGCTGGGATGGGAAAGTCTCCATTCAAGGAACTCAGTGAAGACACCAAGGATCAAGATACCATCCAGGTAACCAGCCAGTATGCCTAGGTGTCCAGATATGCCAGCCACGAAGTCTAAACAGCTAAGAATATAGTCCAGTGAGACTGGGAAGCAATGAAAAAAGATTTCTCCACTCCTTCGACAAGGAAAAGGGGTAAGCTTTGTCATATTTTGTGAATATTACATATTTTAGTGTTAACTTTTCAAAAAACATACTAAAGCTATGTTGTTTCTATCATTTTTTCAATATCATCCATCTTATTTCACAAGAACAACAAAAGATGTGAATGAGCCATTCTTTTGATACTAGTGACATCTATATATTTTTATCATGGTAAAAATTTGTGTATTCCAGAATTCTATTATACTGTAATGTTTTTCTTATTTATTTTAATAGTTATTATTGAGGGATCAAATTATATACACTACGTTATATCTTTGGTGACAGTCAATTTCTTGTCTAAAAAATCCCTTTGTGACCAATTTAAGATTTTTTATGTCAAAAACAATATTTTTGGCTGAAAAAATTCACCTACTTATGTAAAATTGTCCGCTAAATCGGTTGCCAATGACTAGAACGTTCTATCTATCATACAAGGTGTCACAAATAAGGGTGACTGATTTTAAACAATGCCCAGCTTATTAATTGCTTCAAAAAGATAGAGTTTTCACTGGTTTCACCAGCCAGCTAGCTTGGCTGGCATTTCATCTCAACAACACAGGGTGTTTTATCTCTTTGATTAACTAGTGATAATAAAAAAAGAATGAATAACCCCATCTCTTTGGAGCAATTATTAAGCTGGGTATTTATGTTTAAAATCAGTTACTTTTACTTGGGACACCCTGTATTAGTCGTGATATCAGCCGAAAATTTTGAGAAAAAAAATGATGGTATGGAAATATTTAATATAAACTGACTTCCACTAACTTCCTTGTTTCTTGGATTTATGGACTCAAATATAAATGGACGGCGCGACTCCACATGTTTGAAGTGTTAATTATAAAAATGTTGCTTCTGTAATGCTGATATAACTATTTTTTTCAGGAAATCAGATTCCCTCCACTGTGAAAATGGTATATTCACATGATGCAGAAAAGGGATGGTAAAATCAGTGAGCTCATGTTTTGTGTTTTTTATTATATCATTATATTTTCTTTGTTATCATTTTCTCATTGTTTCTGTAGAAAATTTTTTATTTATTAAATAAATTTTATTAAAATAATATCTTGGTTTTTTTGGGACACGTTTAGCAACTTCGGTTATTTATCGTCAAACACCTACCAATTAATTTATCATGCTCTCGACGACATTTACATACCTTACAGCAATAACTGTATGAAAAAGGCAAAACTACCGCCATCTACGAATGAGTAGCCCAACTACACTTTTCAACTTTTCAAACTCAACAAAACTATCGTTTTGTTGAGTTTCTGTCTTATATATACTCAACAAAACTATCTTTCTACTTCAAAAGAGTTTGATTTTCCTCAAATAATAAAGATTCATGGGTTAATAGAGATACGTTGTTTTAAGAATCACGGGTTATTGGGGATGCGTTGTTTAAGCACGAAGGACCCGCCCGCCACTTCTTTGCCCATCCTTTCGATGACTTACTTATATACCTTGGAGTCATAACGGTCTGAAAAAGGCGAAACTATCGCCATCTTCGAATGAGTAGCCCAACTACACTTTTCAACTTTTCAAACTCAGTTTCTGTCTTATATATACTCAACAAAACTATCTTTTCACTTCAAAAGAGTTTGGTTATCCTCAATAAAGAATCCACATTATAAAGAATCATGGGTTATTAGAGATAAGTTGTTTTAAGAATCACGGGTTATTGGGGATGCGTTGTTTAAGCACGAAGGACCCGCCCACCACTACTTTGCCCTCGCTTTCGATGACTTACTTACATACCTTAGAGTCATACTGGTCTGAAAAAGGCGAAACTTCCGCCATCTACGAATGGGTAGCTCAACTACACTTTTCAACTTTTCAAACTCAACAAAACTATCTTTTTAACTTTTCAAACTCAACAAAACCATCTTTTTACACCAAAAGAGTTAGGTTTTCCTCAATAAAGAATCCACATTATTAAAGATTCATGGGGTATAAGAGATGCGTTGTTTAAGAGCGAAGGACCCGCCCACCACTGTCTTTGCCCACGCTTTCGATGACTTACTTACATACCTTAGAGTAATACTGGTATGAAAAAGGCGAAAATACCGCCATCTTCGAATGAGTAGCCCAGGTATATTTTTCATGAAATTTTCAACAAATAAAACAAACTTTTGATCTTCAACGGAGTAAAATGTCGAAGATACCTCATGTTTAGGAATCTTAGTATCAGAGGTAAGTTGTTAGATGTTCACTTCGACTCATTTTTGCATGGAATTCACTCCCAACAAAACCATTCCCATATAATAGAATCTGAGTATCGCAAATATTCCATGGTGTCTTCATGCCCACCATCCCCATATCTTTATTAGTCTACACTAATTTTGAGATTGTTTGTAGTAAGAGGAATGGAATGAGGGGAGTGGGAAAATGAAAAGAAAATCAGCTATTATAAAGATACATTTAATCATAATTTTTCAACTGTGACCACAATGTATGTAGATTAATTTTACATATCAACTAAAAAGGGACATTCAATTGTGAAGTTTAATATTTTAAAACTCTACAAACTATGTTAAAATATGTACATAAAAATTAACTATTGTCACATCTGTATATCAACATAAGTCTGTGCAAAACTAATTATAATAAATACAACATTTTATTTTTCTTAACTCCGATTGAGCATTGTAAAAAAGCCCATTCATAATGAAAATAAAAAATAGATATAAAATTTTTTTTAAATAAATTTTTCAACGTAACAAAAAGGACACAACCTTTTCAAAAAGAATAAACAGAAAATATCAATAAAAGCAGCCCAAAGGTGTACTAAATTGTAAGACTAGAGACATGTACATTAGAAACGGTAAGATACAGGAGGTAGTAAATTTTGGTAAAAAATTTTTATAAATATTGTCAGGTGTCGAAAAAACAGTCACAATATTAAACAACTCGACCGTATTTACCGTTAAAACTGTACAGAAGAGAATTAATACTCAGAGAAATGAAAACCCTTAAATTTTTATTGTAGTGATCAATTGTAACATCAAGTTTGATAATAATGCAAAAATGGACCCTAGCACGTATATATTTATGTCAAAGAAATGCATATAGGTAGTCCACAGAAATAACTATAGTCGTAGATAAAACAAAAGTAGATTAAAGATGTATATTCTACTCAAATCCAAAAGGTCACCGATGTAAACAAACACTAACGCAACGACCACGTGAAAGTTGCAATTGCTGCCAACATAACTAACAAAAAAATACTGAAAAAAGTTAGACGCATAAGAAAGTGGTTTTTCCAATCTATTTTTGGTTTTTCTTATATGTTTTGAGCCCCTTCACCACCCATGCTGTACCCGAAAAGTTTGCAGGTCTATTTAGTTTGGGGTATTTTGCATCTTACAGTTGGCGAAAAGCTAATGTCAGCTGTCAACACATATTTGTTTGGATTTGTTTGTTTTTCTGGTACACTTATATTGGATTTTACCTTTGTTTGTGATTAGTGAGACTTTGATCTGCTTTTACTATTGCAAATACCATCGAGAAAAAACAAATATGTGTTGACAGCTGTCATTAGTTTTTTGTCAACTATAAGATGTAAAATACCCCAAACTAAAAAGACCTCCAAACTTTTCGAGTACAACGTGAGTGGTAAAGATACTCAAAACATAAAAGAAAGGCCAAAAGTTAATTGGAAAAACCACTAACCTTTTTCAGTACTTTTTTGTTCGTTATGTTGGCAGCAATTCACTTCTATAAAACATGGACAGACGTATGTCATGTCATACGTTAGTGTTTGTTTACATCGGTGGCCTCTTCTTGCACTTGATTGTACAGGCTACCAGTAAAAACGTCAAATTTAACCTCGCTTATCACTTCGATGTCAAATGTCACGTCAATGTCAAATATTACTCTTGTGTTATAGTCAAGCGTCTAAGGGCGAGTTGTACCAAACGCCTAAACTCGGTTTAATGTTAACTGATGCTTAGACTGATGTAATTGTTGATAATAAATACATCAATCAGACACAGTCTAAACATCAGTTATCATTAAACCGAGTTTAGGTGTTTGGTACAACTCGCCCTATGGGAGTTCTGTGGATCGTTTTAAGAAAGGGAAAAGAAATAGAAAAAAGAAGAAAATTCAATTGCACTAAGCGAATTAACCAAGTCATAATATACAACCTACAAATAATATTACAAAGGAAAAAGATAACGATACATATTAGAGCCTATTAAATGGCCTTATTTACATCTATAACTTGTCGGCTTATACATATATTTTTTTTTGGATCAATGTACACTTGCTTTATAAAGAAAATTGAGCAGGTTTATTTTTTAAAGCGACCCAAAGTTCTTCGATTTTTTTAAATTTACAATATCTTGATCTAAATATTGGTTATTTGGTTCCAGAACTTTGGGACACTTTTTAATCAAATCACGAGTTAAACAATGGCGAATATGCTTAATTAAACAATTGCTATTTTTTTTAAACAATGCATGAATTTGGAAAAACCAATTAACTAATCGTATTGTCAAGACATTTATAAAAATATAAGAGGGAAACTAATAATTATTGGGCTCCATTTGCAAATAAATAATTGTTTTAATGCCAGATCCAAGACTCATCATGCAAATTCCAAATGCACAATAATTCCTTTAAAAACAATGGACCAAATAACTGATTATACACAAGTATCATATACCAAACGGCAACATTTTGATAAAAAAATTTCCCATTAATTTTCATATGAATCTGACAAAAAATAATATTCCACTTTTACATATTATAAGCCACATAAATTGGATCTAATTGGTCGGCTAGAAAACCATCTCGCAAATGCATACGTTGTTTTTCACCGCGCGAATTGATGGGCACAACTCCAGGATCCACCACTACCACTACGCCGACGATAAGATGGTGTTCCTCCAATACGGTATTCGTTACTAAAGGAACCAGATCTAGAGCTTCGCTTTCGTTGCCGTCTAATTCTACCACTACAACCAGCAGATTTGTCCACGTAAATACAGCACTGAAAAAAAAAGAAATAATACAAATATAAATTCAGCTGAAGATCTTCATTTAATCCTGCAAAAAACGGTACAGAGGTCAACTGGCAAAGCGAGAGGGAACAACACACGCATGCGCTTGGCAATAAGAAGTCAGCTGTCGATAAAAATAACCAATTATAGGTCTGTTCGTAGAGCAGCCAGAAACAGTTGGAAACTGGAAGACACATGCGCAGAGTCTTTTTGTGAACGCTTTTTATTCACTGCGCATGAGTTGTCTTGCTTTACGAACAAACCTTATGAAATTGGGAGGGTGTGGTAATTAAGGTTTTCACACAACGTTGCCAGATCTTGAAGAAACCCATAACAAATTTGGAAAAGTGATCAAAGTGACAGATTATTAGGAGGAGAATACAGTCTACAAATTTGAAGTATATTATTATTATTATTGACTTACCATTCTGCAATTTTTTTATGGCACCTCAGAACGCTATTTTCTATATCTATGGGATGGTACCTCATGCCGCGCAGCATTATCGTTTCGTCAAGAGCACCTACTACGAAGACGGCGTCGTGTAATTCCGGCGAATCGGTCGGGACGATGTGATGCGAAGATCCTAAAGATTCGTTGTCGCTTTCTCTGACGATGATGGTTTCGTCGGTAGCGCAGGTGGTTTCAGTCAGTTCCGTTCTTCTTAAGAAACCCAAGTAACCGGTTCTAGCGTATACTTCTCCAGTATTACCTAGAAAATATATATAATTTTTAACTTGATAATACCAAATACCAGGCGCAATTGTGGGGATTTTTCAAGTGAAGAATTTTCTTTTTCGCTGATATCTGTCAAAATATGACATTTACAGAATTTTCGATTGGATGAAAAATGAAGATCTATTCATTATCTACAAAAATGGTCCTAATGATTTTTTTCGCAGCATCAATATTTTTTGCAAAAAAGTGGATTTAAAAATTTCGAATTTTTAGACTGAATAAATATGGCAGTTTTTTTGACAAATTTGATATTAAGGAGTTTCGGAAATGCACTAATCTTCGTGTTTAGAGCTTGAGAGATAAATTTAACTACTGGTTAAAATATAAAATGCAAAAAATAAAAATAACTCACCAGTAACTAAATGCGCATTAAAATGATCTCCGTATTCGCTTTCGTCACCGTAAATCGTAAAGTATCCGCTAGCGTTGTGTCCGCTTTGCACCCAAATTTCCCCGAGATGCGAATCTCCGCATTGTCCCTTACTTTCCGGATTGGCGATGATAACTTTAACGCCCGGTAATAATTTTCCGCTTTCCATCAAACACAAACTGTGCGGACTACCTCGTTCGACCAAACTCACCCTATCGTTCCGCAACGCTCTTAAATCGACGTAAACCGTCGACGGTTCCGGACTAGAAGCTCCTTGTAAACAAATAGCTACGTTCACTCGACAACCGAAAGACGTCGACACCGCTCGCGGACTAAGTCCAAGCGCGCTGAACAATTTCGAAAAACTCGTCGTTAAATTCATTCTCGGTCGTTCTTCTGCAACTACGACGCACGTTCGAACGCAACCCAAGTTAATACCGCGAGATTTGAGCTGATTTACCGAAGATCCGAGGCCTTTCGTACACAATTCCATTACGCCGTAGGAGCAAAAAGTGTCGCGGACTTTGTATTGACTAACGGCAGTTAGCCAGAGAGCGGGATTTACTTCGACTTCCGACGGTGGAATCAAAATTGAATGGTGACCGGAGTAGATACTGCTTAAGCACCTGTAAATAAAAAGTTGATAAAATTACGTGTTCAATTTTCATTTCAACAAGGAAGCAATTAAAAATAAATTGTTTGGGCCACCCTATACATGTATTGTGTCGAATCACGTGTTACTAACGCATGCGTGCCATTTCACTGACGCATGCGTACCATTCAATTGGCGCATGCGTACCAGTCATCTGGCGCATGCGTACCAGTCATCTGGCGCATGCGTACCAGTCATCTGGCGCATGCGTACTAGTCATCTGGCGCATGCGTGTCCTCCATCAGGCGCACGCGTGCCGCTCAATTGGCGCAAGCGTGCTATTTAACTGGAGGATGCGTGCATGAGAGGCGGGCTACGTGGCCGGAAGCTGGTACTAGGATATGCGCACGAGAGAGGTGATTGGCGCAAATGGGATCAAGCCGCTCTGGCCTTGGCCTACGTGACTTCGTGTTCCTCCTCCATACATACATATACATTACGTTTCATTTTTAAAAGTTAACTTACCAAAGAGCGAATCCTAGGCCGCAATAAGGATCCAAACACAAAGCGATGTGTCTACTGGGGTACAATTCGCATGCCAATTTCATACTTTTGCATAAATTCGTGACGGCGGCGTGTGACATTTTAATACCGGCCAACATGCCGGTCGTCGATACGCTAAAATCTAAATAAGCCATCATTTCAGCGGTCGGAGCTCTGTATGGCACTGGTAGTTTTTTCTTGGGCATATCGTCCGTATCCAAAATTATCGGCCATGATTTTATATCCACCACGTTACTAGCTTCTTTAGATCGAAGCAGTTTGATCACAGCTTGAATCGACAGCACCAGTACAGATTTAGATACATCAACTATCATCCTGAAAAAGAAAAAAATATAAAGCTAAATCGAATTGCCTCCACCGATTTTCAGGGTGGATTTTTCGTCCGCCATTGTTGCTGCGCAGTCGCAGTCGAGCATTTGCTTAGCGCATGCGTTAAGAACAATGCAAACCCCATAGGGGCAGCATGCGCTACGCAACTGTACGACTGCGACTGCGCATCGACAATGGCGGACTACCGTATCCGCTAAATGGCGAGTAAAATTTGAAAACATGCAATTGGCACACCCTACAAACTTGTAGAGGCAACGGATTATCATTAACCATGATATTTTTGAAAGATTCCATAAAAAATGTCGCCTACTGCTTTCACATCCATATTTTGTTAGTTTTTGGACAAACCTGACTGGACTAATAACTTGAGACTTACCTTACTGTTGGTAGCGTTGTTTGTAAGTTTTGCGGATGAGGTGGTCGAATGGTAACCGGGACAGCACCGACGTATAAACAACCATAAAAAGCACAAATTAAATCTAAACCCGGTGGGAAAATTAAAGCTACGTGATCACCGGTGTTGATTTTTCCTTTTTCTACCAAAAGATTTCCAATTCTTTCGGCTTTTTTATGAAGTTCGGAACAGGAAAGAACTTTAGCTACGGCACCTTTACTATTCAGTAGAGTGAAGAGGATGTGATCGGAAGTACCTTGAGCTCTCCATCGAAGAATTTCCGCGATGAATTGTTGCTAAAAAATATCAAATTTTATTTAATTTTACAAATAAAATGTAATAAAAGTATTTACCTTTTTGGAAGAATCGGTGTCTTCGTCGAGAAGTCCACCGACTTCTCGACCTTGAGCGCTAGCAAGTCTATTTCCTTGAACGAGATTTCCGACGATTACAGACGCCGGTCCCACGTCTGAAACACATTCCGTTGCTGAAACGCAGAAAGGACAACATGCTATAGCAACAAGCAGAAAGCTTTTTTGGTATATGTTAGTTGATCAAAAGGTGTGTGTATGTGAAAACTGAAAATTTTCCTTCTAAACAAAAAACAATGACTATATAGCTTGGCAAGTTTATCTGAACCTGTAAATGCGTATGTGTTTCCCTCTCACTTCGCCAGTTAACTGATATTGATATATCCAGTGGCATTTTTCAGTTTTACTTTATAAAATAGGTACAGTACGCCACTTGTACGTTTATGACAGATAAGCGACATGTTTCCTCGCCTCTTACCGATGCTCCGTAGGTTCAGATAAACTTGCCAAACTATACCTACTTTAAACTAAGTTGGTTGACAGATGACAACTATCAGCAATCATCGTTATAGTCAGTATTTTTTTTTGAAGGAATGCAACACTCAACAAACAGTTTTATTTAAAATAAGGATCTAATAAAATACGTTCAACGGTAATGTTTTGGTTATTGAATCCTCAAAATTTGTTAAGTGTAGCCAAATCTACATCTACGAACACAATTTGGTACTGTCAGAAGGTGAGGGTGCTGTATATTGAATAAAAAAAGAGTAGTGTTATGTATACAGAAATTAACTGGTATTATTCAACAAATTTATTGTGAGTAACTGTTAAGCCTTCAGAAAATATGAGGTTTTGCTATCTTATACCGAGTGGTTAAAAAGATATAGTTAATTTAACAGAAATGTCACTGTCCATTCAGACATTTTATGGAGTGACAAAAAACAGAAAGAATTTTTTAAACATTGAAAAACTTCAAAAATAAAGATATCTAGTTGGAGTAAATTTTGTGGTATTGAAAGATTTTTCAAAAATTTTATATCTCCTAATTCTTGTCCGGTCCAGAACTTTTGTTAGACACTGATTAGAGACAAGGACTATAGTTTTGTTAAGAAATGTTTGAAGTACTACTGATATCAAGTAATGGTACATATAAAAGAGTAATTGAATGTAGACTTGAGAGTTTAGATGGAAATCTGGAGTGAAAAAACTGCTCGATAGAATAAAATTATACAAAAACAATATTTATAGGGGGATAGTTAATTTAGCACCCAGGAAAGAAGGACATTTACCAATCTAATAGGAACATACAAATTACTACCAACTACTGTTTTTTTTTGTATATTTACAAAAGGTTTTCCGTACTACTTACTGTAAGATATAAATTGACAATTACTATTGGTAGTGCAGGATATATAAAATATTGGAAGGGTAAATTAATTAGCTCACAAATAGCTACAATCAGATACTTTTGGGTTAGATGTTAATACTTACTGTGTATTAAGACATATATTTAGGAGTACCTATAATTTATTTGTATAAAGAAGAAGGATATAGTGAAGAGACTACAAAAAAGTCTAGATTCGGGAAGTTGTAGTGGAATTGTATCAAATTTAGGTACCGGACGAAAGAAATCAATTGAAATGATTGGTACTAATCTAAATACATATTTAAGCTGTGGTTGTTTACTTTTTTGGCAGCCTGGTAATGAATTTAGTAACAGACCATTGCCGAAACCTTCAAAAATGGTAAATAGTGAAAAAAAATAATAGTAGGATGAAGCCCATTAGAAAAAAGGAAAATGTGATAGAATTGAAGAGAAAAATAAATTACGGGCGATATACGAGTTCGAGAAATGGGAGTAGGTGAGTTTTTAAGAGTAAAAATGGTTTATCTCGATTTCCGGCAAAACTACAATTCCTATGGGAAAAAGTTAAACGGCAAACTTGTTAGTAATAAAAAGCTCTACAACTTTTGTATTTACAATTTTTACACATAACCTCAAAATTTATTTGAAAAATTCAAATAACCAAGTTTTTGGTTGATTTTTTTTTGGTTTTTTGAATTTTTCACATAAATTTTGAGGTTATGTGTAAAAATTGTAAATACAAAAGTTGTAGAGCTACTTATTACTCACAACTTTGCCATTTAACTTTTTCCCATAGAACTTGTAGTTTTGCGGGAAATCGAGATAAACCATTTTTTACCCTTAAAAACTCACCCCCTTCCACTTCCATTTTCATTTTCGATTTTATTATATTCTCCTCCATTTCTAATGAATTTTTTTTTTGTTTCAAAAATTATCGACCCTGGTCTATCAAGGAATACAAAGAGGACAGAGCTAATGTAGAAGTTTTTTGGCTGCAGCACCACATTCAAAGACAAAAAAGTACCAAAACCCAAGTTTTTTGTTATAAAAGAAGAAGCTTAGTGCATCATAGTTATCGTCCAGTGCAACTAAAGTCTTCATTGAATCACCTCAAATATAATAAGTACCTAATTTTGAAGATTTATTTAAAAAAATAATAAACAAATAATATATTCACCTGAATGGACTTCTCTCGGCTTCGGTAAATTGGTAACGCAAGTGTGCGGACACATCAAAACATTAGCAGGATGTAAATTACCGTCCATGAATCTCCTTTTAGTTTCCGACAAGTGAATTCCTCCGAGAGGAGTCTTCGGTAGATAATTCGGCGGTACCAACGCCAAACAATAAAGACCAACTTGGTGTATCGAATCCACCGCTTGTAGTACTCTCGACATCCATTGGAACGACTGAAAAAAACAAACAAATTGTCAGCGATCTATGTCTCCTCAAGATAAAAAAATTCGGCTACCTCTTCTTCGCTACAATCAGGTCGTTGTTCGGCAATCACGCAAATCCTTTCGTCCCTCAAAACTTTGATACTAAAAACGGCGATGCGTCCTCGATAGATGAATTTCATCGGTTCCACTGCTAATACGGTAGCGATGATGTCGTCGACGTTATGTTTTCTTCCAGTAACTGTCATCAGTCCGTCGCGCGACCCGCACACAAATACCAACCCTCCAGGTCCTAAAAATCCCAATAGACCGGATCGGGTGTATTCAGCGTCCGATATAGGCTTTCCGTCAGTTCCTAGTGGTTGTACTTTAAACGTACTGTTACTGAGTCCTTGTAAACCCCAATATTGAGTACCGGTGGCGCCTGAATTGACGCAGATTTCCCCGACTTCGTCCGTTTTGCAAATGTAAGAAGGTCCTTCCATTTTAACTACTACTATCACACATCCCGGCATTACTTGTCCGCAGTCTTGCAAAGTTAAAGAAGTCAAACTGTTTTCTTGATCCACTCTTACTACGCCGTAACTTAAACCTTGCATCGACAATACTCCTCGTCCCGTAGCGTTAACTCCAGCTCGTCCAGGTCTTCGAACGGAAACTGTTAAGACTTCGCTGGAACTAGCGCAAGGACAAATAGCGTCGGCTTTGAGACCTTTTGCTTGGAATACCGATAAAAATTGATCGCAGGAACTCAAAGACCAAGGATTAGCTCCGTCGGCTACGAGTAGCATCCTTAAAGAGCCTAAATTGACGTCTTTGTGGTCTTTTGTTGCTAACAAACCCCAATGGAGATCTCTGGATTTAACTACGGCTACGGAGGCGCGATGTTTGGTGATCATCTGCATCCAGCTGGCTGGGTTTACTTTCATTAGAGCGTATGGGATGTAAATAACGTGCATGCCGTTTAAAACGCTCGTTAACACCGAATGCCAAAGTCCTACTTCTCGTTTGAAATCCAAAACGCACACCATGTTCTCTCCCTCCGTGTAGTTACAAGACATTGTTAACATTCTGCAATGTTGTACCATCGCAGTGCGTGTTATGGTTACTCCCATTACGGAGCCATCACGATCTGTGCTGTATTCTATGTAGGCGGGTGTCTCGTCGGTTAATCTGAAAATATAAAGACGAATAAGCTTGCAAAGATTATGGTTAGTTATTGTTACTTACCTAGGCGTCGGAGACCAGTCTTTTGGAGTTTTAGTCAAATGTTCGGTAACGAACCAATTTAATTTGGGCCAGCCTTTGAATTGGATAACTTCCCCAGAAGCGGTTTTCGGTAGACCTTTTAAACAAGCCTCAGATGTTAGAGCGACTTGTATGGCGCAACTTCCTAATAAAAATCCGATTTGTAAAGATCCGGCGTCTCGTCTTGTAATAGGCACTTCTATTGGCACTGGTACAATGCCTGCTTGTAGACATCCATAAAAAGCGCAAAGAAAGTTGATTGGATCATTATTCGGATAGACTAGAGCTACTCGATCACCACATTTTAGACTAGTATCACCGTTTTTGCTAAAGGATTTGGTCAAAAGTGCGTAAGCTATTTTGTGCGACCGGCTTAAAAGTTTACCTGAAACAAGAATTGAAATAGTTATACAGTACTCAATGCAGAATCAAGTCATGCAGCTTCTCAATGATCCAAAAGCTTCTTAACACACCCTCTAAATATAGAGTCTTAAGTTTGAACTATATAAATAGAGTTAAAGTACAGTGAAATATTGACTGAACATCAACTTGTAACTGCTCAATGTTCTAAATTGTGATCCAAAAGCTTCTTAAACCTCTACACAACCTCTGAAGATGGAGTATTCAGCTGGGATAATATAAATAGAGGTACAGTACAGTGAAATATTGACCGATCATTAACTTGCAGCTGCTCAATGATCTAAATTGTGGACAAAAAGCTTCTTAAGCCTCTGAAGACAGAGTATTTGGCTGGAACTATATAAATAGTGTTACAGTACAGTGAAATATTGACCGATCATCAACTTGCAGCTGCTCAATGATCTAAATTGGGAACAAAAAGCTTCTTAAGCCTCTACACACCCTCTGAAGATAGAGTAGCAGCTGGAACTATATAATTAGAGTTACAGTACTGTTAAATATTGACCGATCATCAACTTGCAGCTGCTCAATGATCTAAATTAGGAACAAAAAGCTTCTTCTGAAGATAGAGTATTCAGCTGGAACTATATAGAGTTACAGTACAGTAAAATATTGACCGATCATCAACTTGCAGCTGCTCAATGATCTAAATTGTAAACAAAAAGCTTCTAAAGCCTTTGAAGACAGAGTATTCGGCTGGAACTATATAAATAGAGTTACAGTACAGTGAAATATTGACCGATCATCAACTTGCAGCTGCTCAATGATTTAAATTGTGAACCAAAAGCATCTTAAGCCTCTACACACCCTCTGAAGATAGTCTTCAGCTGGGCATATATAAAAAGTGTAAGAATTAAATATAGACTGAGCATGAATTTGTTTAATATACAAAGTACTTACCATATGTTAATGTTACTAATAATTTTCCATTAGGATCTAAAACAGTAGCAACTGGTGCTTTGAAAGTACCATTTCCATATCTAGTTATGGCGGCTTCTAAACTTCTTGGTAGCCCTGATGGTACTACTAGTTGTTCGCCTACTGCTGGAGTCATACCGCTGCCTATAAATTAAATAAAAATTAATAGCAACCAACCATATAATGTAAAGTATAAGTACCTTCTGGTTTGGGTGCGTTTGGATCTTTGGGGTTGGCCGCTATTTCCAATTCTATATCGTCATCTTCATAGAATTCAGGTAATGGTCTACGTTTCGGTCTTTTGAGCGTATTCAATAATTGTTGAATTTTAGTCGATACTTTCCATCTACCGGTACCGGTACCGACGGTATCATCCGAACCGGACGATCCGTATCGGTTAACTCGATCAGCTGCCGGTCTACGACCTCCTAGTGCCGCCGTATTATGGGTAACATCCGGAGGTTGAGAATCTAAAAATGAAAATATATGAGTTGGATAACAGTTTTTAAATATTAGTACTTACATGGTCGAAAATTTTGAAGTACGTCGCTGATTTCCGTGATTTCAATTTTTCTTTTATCTTCCCAGTTCGTAGGCGGCGGCATTCGAGGTCTATGATGTAACGGTGGAGGAGAGCCGGTACTGCTGGTATCTGATAATGGAGGAGGCGGAAACATCTGAGGAGTACTACGGTCTCGAACGCGTTCTCTTTCTGGAGTACTTTCTACTGTCTCTTCATTTACGATGCTATCTTCGTCCGACGAAGATTCTGAAATAAAATTATATCTATGACGATTTGGTAACTTGGTTTTATCTATAACTTTTTTTAATCAAACACCCGGTACATAATTACTGAAAATTAAAATAAATTCTTACCAGAGTCATGCCTGTCTCGATCGGGACTCCTCGCCATCACGGAGGTTCTCTTGGACGGCATCGGCATAGAAGGTTTGTGTCTATTTTGTAAAGCTTGTGCGAGCGCCTGTTGCACAGCCTCTTGCCGAACTTCTAAGATTCAAAAGACAAACAAAATTAAATTCAGATTTAGATAAAAACACTGACAACAACAAATAGACATTTATAGATACACACAAAACGACTACTAAAATAAAATAAAATTCAGACTTGCTTTCTACTGTCGTTTCTACTAAGTGTTCTGCATGTTAATTACCACAGAGGAAACTAGGGTTAGGATTTCCTACGCATTCGGAGATAGTAATTATTCCAAATAAAACTTGTTTTCACTGGTTAACTGTAATTTCAACTTTACACAACGTTTTAAATTAATAACTCATTATACTATCAAAACAATTATTCGAGATAACAGTCGTTTCTTGGTATGTTTTTGTTGATATTTTTATGTGAAATCGTAACTAACTATTGCTTATGAATGTTTATGATGATTTCATTCGTTGGCAAAAAAAGGAACGGATTACTACCTGTGGCATGTCATAAAAGAAGTCGAGACAGCAGATTAGACTTTATGTCGAGAGGTACAAATACTTTGGTATAGTATGTTCGGAGGTATTTCTCATGTAAATACCTGTTTGAATGTACAGGGTGGTTCTAACAAGTTTAAATAATTCCGACAGGTTCGTTGAAGTGTATTCATCATTATTTTTGTTAATTACGAAGGCTCAATGTACCTGTAGTGAAAACTTGTTATCCTTGGATATACTCTGTAGGTATTATTTTTTAATTTATGATATGAAATGAGTAAGCAAAAGCTGATGAGGTTTAATTAACCAATAAACAGGCAAAGATTGACACAACATCTGAACAATAAATTTTATAACGGTTTAAATAATATTTGTTCTTTTCAAACCACAGAACTCTAACAAACTGAAGTTGGCAGCATCTATAGAACATTTTAGACGTCAATGACAGGAGCTGTCAAAGTCACGTCTATTACACCTCATATTTTAAAGGTTATGTCATTCTTGATTAAAAAAATTCATTGTTTTCAATGTGTGTACAGTTCTACCAGTATATAAACTATTCGTTTCTTACCTGAATGATACCTGCTTTCGTTACGAGTAAGTCTTCTGTTTCCCCTGCGCATGGCGCGGCTCGCAGGACTAACCCCACTGACGGAATCCTTTGTTTGATGTTCTTCAACCACATCTATACATGCAAAACAACACTGATCCACATGCGAACGACTAACGTTTCAAATTTTCCAAACCGAAAATGCAATGAAGCGATAATAAAAATGTTCCAGTCAATAAAAATTTTCCGATGATTGGACTGAGTAAAATGCGTACGTGAAACAAGAATTAAATCGCGAAATGTATTTTCGGCTTGGAAAATAAAATCAAATCCCGAAAAATTAAAAAAATTGAATACTTCAACTTAACGGAAAACATGTCTATCTCGTTTTGTGAAAATATATAAATGAATTTATTTATTTTTTAGTGTTTTCAAGTGTTTGGGGGTTCATGTATTGAATGTTTGTGTTTTCCTATGTTTTTGAAATAGAATTGTGATTTTTAAATGCTGTTGTGTTTGTGTCCAGCATCTGTGATTTTGGGTGTTTCAAGTTTCTTTAAAGTCTGCTTGTAAATTAAAGTGTTTGTGTGTAGTTATGTTCAAATATTTATGTAATTTTGTTTTCAGCGTGTTCTAGTATTAGTTGTTTGTGTTTTCTGATGTTTTTGTGATTAAATTGTGATTTTTTGATTTTTAAATGCTGTTGTGTTTGTGTTCATTATCTGTGATTTTGGGTGTTTGTTCAAGTTTCTTTACAGTGTGCATATAAATCATGCTATTTGTGTGTGTATGATCAAATATTTCAGTTAGTGTTGTAAGCTGTAATATGACATTGTTTTTTCTTTTTATATGTTGTTTCGTTTATGTGTTCAGTATCTGTGATTTTGGGTGTTTGTTCACGTTTCATTAAAGTGTTTTGGGTGTGTGTAATTTTGCTTTCAGTGTGATATTCTTGTTGTTTGTGTTCATTTGTTTGGGAATTATTGAGTGTTTTAGTAGTAATGTGTCTTTGATTTTTAAATTTTTGCGAGTTTAGTATCTGTGATTATGGGTTAGGTTAGGTTTTGAGAAGATCAAATTCACTTCAAATTCACAAAACGTATAAACTTTTTAAACCTAATTATTTCGTATTAAAAACATACAAATTCAATAGAATCATGTAAATTTTCCAACAAATGGGTCTATTTATCATGTATGCCTTTAATATGCTTTTGTTTTCCGCAATTCGAGTAATATTATTCGATCACGTTTTTTTTCCAAGAAACACAAAAAGAAAATGTTAAAAAAAAGCAGCATGCTCGACAATACATTCATTCTAGAAACACCACGAAAAAAAAAAACAAGATGCAAGATGAAAAGAAATTTTTAAAAACGTAAATAAATCTCTTAAATGTGCCGTTTAATGTTTTTCGTTCAATTTAAAAAAAAGTTGATGATTAACGACTACAGGGCGTACACGTACTAAGTTTTTCAAAACCAATATAAGATTAAAACTGAAGAAAATATAAAGTTTTGGTCACTTTGTGTTAGAAACGACGAGAATAGACCGTTTCAGTACAAGGAGAGTTCGGTGCGAATGTCAGTGAACTATTTAGTGAAAGAAAATGTACACATTATTTTATTAATATGTTGGAAAGTTCTGTTTTTAGTAACACCTGTAAGGAGATATTTTGTGTAACTGTAACTGCGTAAGTTTTGAATACCAGGTGTCCCATTTTTACTGCAAATATACAAAAAGTATAAAATATCTGAATACAGGGTGGTTTCAAAAATATAATATGATTTTCTTGTTTTTTTCTTTGAATATTACCCAAAAAAAACTGTATTTTTTTACAGGATATACAGTGCGACTCAAGTATTAAAAAATCGACGAATATCTGTATACAGGGTGGTTAAAAATAAGATTTACATACAGTGCGAGCCAAGTATTAAATCATCGACGAATATCTGTATACAGGGTGGTAAAAAAAAGATTTATATACAGTGCGAGCCAAGTATTAAATAATCATCGACAAATATCTGTATACAGGGTGGTTAAAAAAAGATTTTCTGTTAAGTATTTCTTCATTAGTCGCGATATGAATTTGGTTCTTTTAATGATAAACATCTTGCAAAATCAAAATTGTATAAATTGTAAATTTCTCATATTTGTAAAATAATAAGGAATGTCTCACTAAAAATAGGGTTACTGTGATAACGAGAGTTTGTTATCCCATCATGCAGTACATTCGTTAGTTCTCTAGTTATAGCTAGCTGCATTCTCGCGAAATAGAACTTCGTTACACGTAATTCGTGCGGAAGAATTTAGTCGAAATTGGTTCACGCTATAGTCCGTGCTTCTAGATGTTTCAAAATCTCGATTAATGCCGCATCGAACATAAACGAAATGTTCCTTTTAGATTAATTAAAAAGAAAAAAAATGTTATTTTGGACATTTCCATGTAAGTACAGGAGTTTGTACAAAATATTTGGGAGGGGCTAAGAATATTGATTGTACTTGAAATATTTAAAAGGGTATTGCCATTAGTTAAAAATTCGCGGTCAACCAAAAATGACTGATAACATCGCGGAGTAAACGCTTTCCTGAGTTATTTTTAATTTTGTCTCAAATTTGGCTAGTAGTGGAAATTATTGTATACAGAGTGTCCCAGACTTATTTATACAGGCTATATCCCTTAAAAGAATAGAGATTTGTATAAAAAATTTTCCACTAAATATTCATCCGTTAGTTACAACCTCCAACTGTAATTTTTTTGATAGCAGCCTCTACATTTTTTTATAATATTGGATGTGGCCTTCCTTTCGTTTTTATACTGGGTGTTTTCAAATGACAATTGCAACGTTTGCATGTAGATACCTCTCGTAAAATTGGACAAAATGATGTAAGGATTGAGGGGTCCAGCTTATTTACTTTTCGAAATACAGGACGTTGAAGTGAAAATTTAAATGTTTTTATTTGAAAACTTTAAAATGGATGAATAAATTGATTTGATATTTGGCAGGTTGTTTTTAAATGTAAAAAGGCATATTTTGATTAAAAAACATTTGTCGATTCTTGATCCAGTGGTGTACATTTGGAAATATATGTCACTTTTCTCCTCTCATTTTTCACGCCACTGGCATTTGTGGCTATTTTCGATTAATTTTGTATTCCTCAATGTTTTTCACGTAAAAAATACATGACCTTTACAAATCAAAAAATTTGTAGTTTTCAAGATATTTAATGTTTTAATGAAGTTTGCAACATAATTTTCAATAATAAAAGCACAAGTTTGGACAAATAATTTTGAAAGTCTTCTTATAATGATTTAGATGCATTGCTGCTTCACAAATTAGTTTCTGATACATATTTTAACCATTAGTAGTTTGAAGGTTATTAAAAAAAAATACAAAAAAATATTTTTTTCATTTTATTATTAAAAAATTAGGTTGCAGACTTCATGAAAATATTAAATATCTTGAAAACTACACATTTTTTGATATGTAAAGGTCATGTGTTTTTCACGTGAAAAACATTAAGGAATACAAAATTAATTGAAAACAGCCACAAATGCCAGTGGCGTGGAAAATGAGAGGAGAAAAGTGGCATATATTTTCAAATGTACACCACTGCATCAAGAATTGACAATTGTTTTTTCATAAAAATATGCCTTTTCACATTTAAAAACAACCTGCCAAATGTCAAATCTATTTATACATCCATTTTAAAGTTATCAAATAAAAAAAATTAAAATTTTTATAAATTGAACACACCGTATTTCGAAAAGTAAATCAGCTGAACCCCTTAATCCTTATATATCATTTTGTCCAATTTTACGAGAGGTATCTACATGCAAACGTTGTAAGTGTTATTTTAAAACACCCTGTATACTATTTATCACAACTATATAAAAAAAATATTATCCATTATTTGAATTAATTTAATGTATTTTTCCGAAAACAAAAAATCACAATTTCACTTCGTCATAGATATTTTCAGTACTATCTTCATCCTGTTTTACAACCTGTTTCATCTCAGAAATGTAAACGAGAGGATTTTTACGAATAGCACTAGAATCTATAATCTTTTTGTTCATTTTCGATCTGTCGTTAGTTATAATACTAAAGTAAGTATTTTCTTCAGATTTACACAACTTACACGTACAAATTTTGCACAAACACACACCTCCAATTGTTATAAATAAAATATTTATCCCCGCCGATACGAACAACAACGTTTGTTCCAACGTACCACTGTCACTTTTTTCTTCAAAAGTGATCTTAATCTTACACCTTTTAAACGTCATCTCATTCGTTGTTTGTAATTCTTTCAAGTATGCTTCGTTGACGAAAAATTTCGTTGAATCGATTTTTGTTATTTTTACTCCTTCTTGGTTTGTAGTCCATTTGTTTTTGGTGAAGTTTTTCTTTAACTGGATGTTGTAAGTGTTGTCGTTATAATCGAATCTAAAATATTTCTTACCATTGGAAAGAAGTATTTCTTCGGAAACTCCTCGGAATATATCGGTTTTATTAATGGCGGTGTCCCAAGCGAAAAAATTATTATTTTTCTCATCGAAATAATAACCTTGTTCGAAGTCGGCATCAAAACGAGACAAGTCAACTACTCCATTCTTAATCCAGTTTTTTTTAAATGCGGGAATCATGCAAATTCTTTTTTCAAAGTTAGGGTTTTTAGCGTAAATTTGATTTAAAATGTTGATTACTTCCTGATTTTTAAATAGCGATGTCTGGCATTTCGATTCTGGATTGCAAACTATTTCATCTCTTTCCTGAATATACTGTTTTGTGCATAGAGTAAAAGCTTTTACATCATCCGGTATCTCTCCTGTTAGATAAATAGCGTAAGATTTCGCAGATTCTTCTGTTACACATATATCGGTTGCAGTCACTAATTCCAATAAAAAACTACACAAAACAATTAAAACATTCATAATTTTTAAACGTTCGAACGAACTGACAACTAATTATTACTTGTTGTTTAATTCACGAAACCACAATTTGAGATATAAAAGTTACGCACTTCCTTTTTTTTATTGTAAAATAAAATTTTAATTAGGGAACTTCCTCATGTGTATAGTGTGGCCCACTTACGCCTAAATTCTAAATTTTGTGCACCTCGCAGTTATGCAACACTCTGTATAGTCCGATATAATTTCAAAATAAGCACCTTAAAGGCATCTACTATTTTTTGTTGATAACATTTTTTGATATCCCTCAAAATAACCCATATTATTATACCGAAGTTTGTCGTAAGATTGGTACACCCTGTATACGAAAACCTATAGGAGGGGCACATTTAAGAGATATTTCAATATTTCCGCATTAAAAATACAAAAAATTGCGTAAATAACACAACAGGCAATAAAATTTTTTTAACACCGACTAACGATAAAATCGTTTTTAAAAAAATTTCCCACACCTGAATGATAGCGTTTTTCGTTGTGGGTAACTCGACGTTGAGTACGTCGTCGAGTATGATGTTTCCCATTTCCAGCCAAAACATTGATACCACTACCACTGCCATCACCACCACTGTTTCCACCACCGATGTTATCCCCTTTGTCGCTGCTACCAGCTAAATATCATATTATCAAATAAGACGTGAGTGCGTAATATCGACGAACGAAGAGGGTAACAGTACCATGGAAAAACACCATATCCATAGTTGGATGAATTATTTAGATGCCATTTTACCATCTTCGATCGTAGACTGTTAGTAAAGCAATTTATTGTACATATCTAGTAAATACATTATTGGTTATAAAGGCATTCTATGGGATTCCTGTTAGAATATATAGAAAACGTTGGTAATTTTAGGATCCATTATTTGGTAACAATTGGAAAAAATATGAACTTTAAGCCTAAAAGTAGCAAGAGGAGGAACTAGGGCTCTAATATAGTTTAGAGCAGAGCTAAAATATTCGAAGGTAATCAATATAACGTCTAACAGAGGCACTGTATCCACATGGAAATTCTAAGTTATGATAAAACTGGCTGGACTTGCAACTAATTTTCAGGTAACTAAAATAACGAAATAGTTCATAAACTAGGCACTGGCTGGACCTGCACCATTCTGGAAGCTGTCCTAAACACATAGGTAGTTGGAGGTCAAAAAATGGAAAGTAGAAAGCAAGAAAACACTCTTGCACTGGTATTCAGAAAACTAAATAATGAAAAAGATGACAAACACTATGCTCACGAAAGACTCTGGCTGGACCTGCACCACTCTGGAAGCTGTTCTTAACACATAGGTAGTTGGAGGTCGAAAAATGGGAAGTAGAGAGCAAGAAAACACTCTGGCACTGGTTTTCAGGTAACTAAATAATGAAAAATTTGACAAACTAGGCTCAAGAACGACCCTGACTGGACCTGCACCACTCTGGAAGCCGTCCTAAGCACACAGATAGCTGGAGATCCGAAAATGGGAAGTAGAGAGCAAGAAATCACTCTGACACTAGGTTTCAGATAACTAAAATGATGAAATAGTTGATAAACTAGGCTCATGAACGACCCTGGCTGGACCTGCACCATTCTGGAAGCCGTCCTAAGCACACAGATAGCTGGAGATCCGAAAATGGGAAGTAGAGAGCAAGAAATCACTCTGGCACTAGGTTTCAGGTAACTAGAATGATGAAATAGATGACAAACTAGGCTCATGAAGGACCCTGGCTGGACCTGCACCACTCTGGAAGCTGTTCTTAACACGTAGGTAGTTGGAGGTCAAAAAATGGGAATTGGATAATAAGAAAACACTCAGGCACTGGTTTAATAATGAAATAGTTGATAAATTAGGCTCATGAACGACCCTGGCTGGATCTACACCATTCTGGAAGCTTGGCACCTTGGCACCTTGGCACCTTGGCACTGATTTTCAGGTAACTAAATAATGAAAAAGTTGACAAACTAGGCTCACGAACGACCCTGGTTGGATCTGTGGATTTTGGAGCTTTTGTTCTGTGAGATAGGTAAAGTTGCGATCTTAGAGAGGTTGAAAGGTATGCTACATTTTAAAAATATATAATTGGAATATTAATTTTAGATAAAAACGAACATTTTTAATTCCAAAGAGTGTGGACCAAAAACAAACAACGTCCTCTATATAATTGTTATTATAATGCAGGCTTAAACTAATGCCAAGTTATTCTAATGATTGATTAATGAATATCAGTGCTGTGCTCATACATTTGTTCAAGGTGCATAAAAGTCAATGTATTGAAAATTGATTTTAGAACCAGTACAAATTGTAATTTTGGAAATTCATTGACGACTTGTTTCATAAAGGACTTGGAAATTTGAATTTTTATATTTTTTTTTCATTTTATTTTATACGATTTACTTCGTAAATTTTTTTTCAAGCACTCTGTATATGAAAATATGCATTATGTTCATTTACTGACATATAATTTTAAGTTACCTCTACCTATTTATTAATTATTAAAAATCATAATGCAAAGATAGAAAAAGACAAACAGAAATTAGTTTTAATAAATAAAATCATAACAATATAGAGAAAAAACTAATGTTAATATAAGAGTTTAATATATTCATTTGATTTATTTTCTTGTGAATTATTTGAATATTAGAAATTAATTAATAATTTTTTTTACGTTTTTTAAAATATTTATTTGAAAAAAAAATTTATTAAATCTATTTATTTTAATTTTATTAAATTATAATAAATTTGACTCAAACTAGGGCGAAGCGACAAAAAAAAGAATTTTTTTCAATTAATTTTTAATAATTAACCATTCCCAAGAAAATTAATCAAATGAATATCAATTTCAATGGTTAAAAAAAATTAAATAATATTAAAAGAGTTTATGTATATAAAACGTGATCTTTTTATAAAGAATATGTCGGAATTCAAATAATATAATTATAGCAGTGAATCGCTTGATGAGATATAGAAGTCTAAAGGTAAGAAATAATTTTTTTAGGGAATTTTTTGTAGAGTTTGTAATTTTAGACTTATTGAAACCTTTTCAAATGTTATGCGTTAAAAAAAGATACTGGGTATCCATGAAGTTTTATTCCAAAAGCATTTGTATTTATGGAAGGGTCGTTTTACTTTTTTTTAACAAACAAAGGTCATTTGATTCTAGTGAATAGTATTAAAAAAAAGTACACTATTGGAGATTCAATTTTAATATTTTTCATGAACTTTTATAATTTTTTTTTAAAATACAATAAAAGCAACTCTAGCAACGTCGCTGAAATAATTAATCGTGGTGATATTGACAAAACTAGGATTAGTCGATAATCAACCCAATTATTAAGTCAGCTGGACCGTTTGACTATTTTCCAGGAGATTGTGTTTGTTTTGTGGCTTGTAAAATCAGGATTAGCTAGTACGAAATTGTTTACGTTAAAAGACTAAATCTATGAGAAACGACTTCCTGTGAGATTTGCCAGAAATGCGGATATGTTGTAGATTATACAAGTTGTTGAACAGTAGTAATTTCTAGTAATACTAAAACTTTGTACCAAATATTATATATAAACTCTAAAAGTATTTCAAATAGCTCTTCGTTAACGAGCTACAAGGCTCCAAAGTCGAAAATTAAAAACGTTTTTCAATACAATTCTCAAAAGGCTATTTCTAATGAGAAATTTTTTTAATTATAAACAGAAAATCATGTTTATTGCCAACTTTACAGCTCTATAACTCATTAACGAAGAAAATTTTATATGAAGTACTAAAATTATTTTTTGGTTTTCTATATTTGGTGCTGTTTTTTTTAAATTTCTGCCTATAAGTCTAAAAATTTGTTATAATGAGAGTGAAAGTGTACTTTTAAAAAATACCAGAATATTATTCATCATAAACGCCATCTGTTACCTTGTTAAAAAAAAGAAACATTCCTTCCCGAGTGTAAAATAATTTTTAGAAAAAAAAAAGTTTTACGAGATAAAAGAGAAAATTCCTCACCGGAATTTACTACCACGAAATTTTCTTTTACAGAGAAAAGCGTAAAGGAAAACTTACTTGGGTTATGTTTAGGAATGTAGGGGTTAAGTAGCCTTGTTCTCTTCTTCTCATATCCTTTTTGAGTGATGTCACCTGGAAATAAAACAAAAATAATCAGTTCTACTGCTGTCAGTTAAAAAAATTGAAAGTCGTACAAAAAATATAGTGTTCAGCTATATACTCTCCTTTTGAAGTTTATCAAAGTCCTAATTAGATTTTGTGGCAACAAAAAGTTCTATAAATTCATATTATACAATGTCCGCCATAAAGTTGGAACCATATGGGAATTTTTTTTATTATTGTAGTTAAATAACAGCTTTGGATAGCAATCACTTCTGCTTCTGAAATAACTTAAAATGGGCCAAGTCAAAGTTGACAGGTAACATATGTCAATAAATTTCATATTTTTGTACTTTTTAATTCACCCCCGTATCTGGCTACTTTAAAATCCTTCGAAACTCTTTAAAGAAGTATGAAGGCTACCATTCCATTGCATATTGTGATCATAATATTCGTACGTAAGCTGGTTTTGAAGATTATTGATATTTTTAACTAAAAAAGAGGTAGTCTCTGGATTATTTTCCAAATTTCAAAAAAGTCAGAATTTTTTTTTCAACTTTTCCTTCATTAAACTTTAGTTGGATAGTACAAAAATGGTTTTAATTATAATCTGAATATCTTAACGCATAACGACTACTTCAAAATTACAAACAATAAATAGAACGCTTTAAAGGAAATTACATCTCCGTGTGCCTCCCTTCGGTTTCCATACATTTTTCTGTTCGACAGGTAAAATTCCCTGACAGCATTTAGTAAGAACTGCCTAGGTATATTTGCACACTCTTCCCTCATAACATCTTCATTTGAGTACCTACTTTCCAACTAAAGTTTAATAAAGAAAAATTTGAAAAACAATTTCTGATTTTTTTGAAATTTGGAAAATAATCCAGAACTACCTCTTTTTTAGTTGAAAATTTCAATAATCTTCAAAACCAGCTTACGTACGAATATTATGATCACAATATGCAATGGAATGGTAGCCTTTAGACTACTTTAAAGAGTTTCAAATGATTTTAAAGTAGTCAGATACGGGGGTGAATTAAAAAGTACGAAAATATGAGATTTATTGAACATCAAAATTTCTTTCTCAAAATCGACACATAAGCATAAAATGTGATTAGAATCATAATTTCCAAGTAACATTTTTCGAAATTTTAACAATTTGACCCCTTTTTAGGACATTTTTTACAAAATTACGAACTTGACAATTGACAGATGTTACCTTGTCAACTTTGACTTGGCCCATTTTAAGTTATTCCAGAAGCAGAAGTGATTACTATCCAAAGCTGTTATTTAACTACAATAATAAAAAAAATTCCCATATGGTTCCAACTTTATGGCGGACATTGTATATAGATCTATAGTTTTAGCTTGTGAAAAAATTGTCATATTTAATTTAAAGGTTAAGTGATTTTAGCACGGGTAAAAAATAATTTATTCAAGTCAACTCGATGTCAAGTAGATACGTATCAAATTAAATTCGATTAAATAACACAATATTAATAGGTTCACCGACTAAAAATAGCGTTCATACGATAATTTTACAACTCACGTGTTCTATTTGGCGATTTATTAATAATCAAATTAGGTGTGTTTGTTTCTAAAAGCTCATGTGATGAAAATTTTGCTGAAAAAAATAATATAAAAGAAAAGGGAGGCATTAGAAACTTATTATGCCGTATTAGAAAGGAAATAATTGTTTCTGAAGACGTATTTGAATCAAACACACTGTAGTGTGTTAATTGAAATCGCTTATGCAACGAAGCCGCACTTTTTACAAGACGTACGATTATTTTCAACGTAAATCAGACAAGCTCTCTACATTTTATGAGCAAGATTAAAAGAACATAACCCTTCCGAATTGTCTGTCTGCGAGAGCGGCGCGTATTTCATTCCGTAGCAAAAACTATTTAAAAATAAAACGTTCGTTCGCTGAGCATAATAGTTGAATGAACATAATTAACAATAAAAATACGCCCGGGTATTTTATGGTTAGGTATATACATTAAAAGATTTACGAGAGAATGTTAATCCTTACACCGATGGACGAATCAGCATAATTGAAAATCATAAATTATTTAGATATTGCAGACATTTTCCAATAAGGAAATTATTTGGATTGAGCTAACAATAAAAGTGAAAATAATTAACGGGTCATCCATAAATTACGTCACACATTGTATGTATGTTTGGGGTAACGTTTACTGAGACATAAAAGATCTTACTTCTACTTATAGTTTCTGAAGAGAGTCTCTCAAACTAGTAGCTCCTTTAGTCCTATTTCCCGGAGGAATTTCAGGATATTTCCAGGCTTCAACTTGGGTAAATGTTTCTCTTCTATCCAGTAATCTCCCAGGTACTGTGCTCTAGGATTCTGGAGTGCTGAGCAGTTGGAAAGTATGTAGGAGGTTTCTTCTTCCTGCCACAAAATCTACATTCTTCTTCCTCCACTATTTTGAGCTTTTTCAGGTGCCCATTCAGGCGACAATGTTCCGTTAGGATCCCTGTTAAAACTCTTAACGCAGTTTTATTTTGACTAATGCAATCATTTGATCTCAACAGGTTGTCGACACCCAGAAGAATCTGGTCAGATCTTGTCTTTCTTTCGGCTTCACCTATTTTTTCCAATATTACATTGTGGCTGATTACGCAAAAGAGTTCAAGCCCTCAGAAATTTTAGTCCCTCTCTTTGCTAGCTCATTTCCTTCTATTCCAGTGTGTTCTGGAATCCATAGTAAAGTAACTATATTGTTCTCGCTTAAATTACTGAGTTGGTCTATACATTCCCACACCATTTTGGAACTGATTACACAAGAGCTCAGTGAAAATAACTGACCAAGAGCGGGAAGGGAGAAGAAAAGGCGGGCATTAGCTCAACACCGCTCATAGCGTTAACATACAGCCATATTTTGTCATGCTGTTTAATAAATAATTATATGTTTTGTATTCTCAAGAATAAAGTAGTGAATTACCGACAATCACATGTATATTTCCACTAACGGCCCTTCGTATCAGAGTCCCACGAAGAAACACTCAGTGCTTTGGTGGCTGCTTGACTATCTGTCATTTTGTCTTCTGTATCCTTTATCAATATTGAACTAGGCGTACGTTCTTATAGCGTGGATTTCCGCTTGAAAGATACTTGGGGTTTTTCCAAATCTTTCAAAGTGTTTGGTTCCTGGCCCGAATACTCCTATCCCAGTTCCTCCTATTGCTTTTGAGCCTTCTGCGTACCACTGAATGGCATTCTTTCCAAGTTTGGCAATGGTATTTGGATCCTATTCGCAGGTTAAGTGTTTTTTAATGATTCCCTCTCTACTTAGTCTGTATCTTGTTTTTACTGCAGCACTTTCCACCACCATATGTAGAGGGGTGAGGTTGAGAATCACCTCCATGGCTGCCGTTGGGGATGTGTCTGGTATAGCGAATAATAGATATTTTGACAGTGATAAAGCAGCTTCATTTTCTTTCTCACAATATTGATTAATGACTTCGAATTAGGGTAAACAAAATTTACCTTTTTAGTATAAATATATTACAGATAATTTTTCTTCTTTTCTTTATACTTTCGATATAAGTGAAACACGGAACGAAAATGGAATAATATCAAAAGTTTCGACTTTAGTTCGCTCGACTGAATAATCAAATCAGTTTAAGAAAAATGGCTCCATTTATGAAGGTTGTTCGACATTGGATCAAATTATTGTCAGAAACAAAATCCAGAATTCTTTGAGAATATTTTTTATAATTGTCAACCCTTTTTTTTTATTACCATCTACGTTCTAGAACCGAGAGCGCCCTATTAAAATAAATCTAGAGTCATCCTTTATACAAAGGATGTCGGAATTCGAGAGCTGACGAATAAATCTCGACTAGCCCGATTTTTCGACAAACAAAAATAGAAAGAAACAGACAGGATAATGGAGTTTTCAGGTTGCGACAACTCCGTGAATTATTTACGCGAAGTAACATTCTATATCTATGTCATTATAAACAGAAATGACATAAAAAATAATTTAAAATTGTCTCCTAACATTACTCACGTCTTATTTGCACGATAAGAAGTAAGGTGTCGTCGAGAAGCTTTTAAACTAAATATACGACTACGAAAGCGATTCTAACGACATCATTTCGCCCCCCTAAAATTACCCAAAAGGGAATTTAAGCGATTTCAGTCGACCTACATATTCAACAGTACCTGTTAGTGAAATAATAAAGACCTTTACGTAGAGGTAACAAGTATTAAAATTAACTGCTCTTGAAACAGTGACTGTCATAGTCATGCTGCCACTTCAGAGCCTCTAAGGTAACATCTCGGCTGGTATGGGAATGCGACGAAGAACTCAGAAGACTGGCGATAGATTGTTTCTATTCTTATATAAAATTATTCCTTTATTCGACAAAGAACAAAAAATCTTGTTTCACAAATTCGAAGTTAACGACGTCAGAAACACAGAAACGTATCTTTTTTTATTATTTTTACTGGCTATTATTGTTATATACCCACGGGACGAGTTAAATATGTTATCGTATTTCACTCTTCCTGTGGTTGTTTTTTCTTTTGGTAATGCTTTCCGAGCTCGGGGTTTATGCATCCCGAGATATGAATATCATTTACTTTTATCGCTCTCATTCAGGTCCTTGAACTTGATTTGTATCCTTTTGTTTCTCTCGTATGATGAAAAAAGATATAGGCACACATTTATATCGAGGCAATTATAGTTTTTCTTTTCCTTGTTTTTTCCTTTGTAATGATACATAGAATCGTGCGACCAAATTAAATAAATGAAAGAACTGAGAATCTAGTAATACCATAGAGTAATGAGTGAAAGATATGGAAGAAACTGGCAGAAAGTTTGTGCGCAGCCAGTTGAGCATGGCGCATCACAGCGACTAACTGAACTAACAAACCCCGCCTCTAAACCACACGAAAATTGTCAATTTATATACAAGAACAACAGTTTCAACTATCGACTTACTTATCACCGTTCTAGGTCAGTTAATCCATAAGTTTTTCTTCCACGACAATAATTCATTATAATTATCATTTATTAGTAATAATAAATTAACTAGTTGCTTGTCTATCTCAAAATCTCTACCCACAGTTAAAAAAAAAATCAATGTCAAAGAATTATACCCCCCGGAATTCTTTAATTAAGTTCGAAATAAAATCTCAGCCTCGCCTTTGTTCTCAAAATTAATTTTGAAAAGGACCTTGCTTTGTTCGGAAATATTATTCTATTAATAATGGGTATGTAGGAATGTTTTGAATGGTCTCGAAGTTGACGATGACTCGAAAACGACAAAAATTAACGAATAAGAACAATTTACAGCATTGAGTGAGAATCATGGCATCCAGACTTTTCTTTGTCTCATTTTTCTTTATTTTTTTGAATCTCCTAAGTAATGTTCAAGTTATAGATTTGTTTAAGTTTTATTGTAGTGGAAAACGGAAATTTAAGGAATGCGAAATTAAAAAAAAAATTAATATACGTTAGTTCTCAGCTTTCATTTTTAATTTCAGTAATTATCATACAATTTAAGGTCCCATGGACCCGGAAATGCGTTGGATTCGGTCCTTATTTTCCCATCTTTCTTTCTTATGATAATTTACAATGTTTAAGTGTTGACAACTTAAAACAACAAATCAATTTAATTTCCTGTAATAGTTGGAACAAAAAAAAGCGGAATTGTGGGAACCAAAGATCTTTTAAGTTTTAGTTTATTTGTATACAAACGGTGCGTATACAACAGCAGTTATTGATAACATCTTGTGTTTTATCTCGATCGTTTGTTGAAATCTTTGTGGAGCTAATAACGACGGCGACACGCCCTCTCGCATCGTATTAGGAAGCTATTGCTAAATTTGGTGATGCAGCTGGGAGAAAATAATTCTCATTTGTTGTTGTTTGGTATGGTCGGACTTTTGTTTTCTTTTTCTTGTAACTTACTTTTCATGTACTTTTGACAAAGCTATACAGTGAAAAGTGAAATAATTTTGAGTTGGATAGTATTTTTGTAAATTTTTCAAGAAAATACTGCAGTTTGATATTTGAAAACAACAGAAAATTTTTAGTACTTTTCTGTAAATATTTCAACATATCAGAAAATTTGGAGACTTTTCTGTAAATATTTCAATACCACGAAAAATTTTGAGTTCTATTCTGTAATATTTCAAGATTAAAAAAAATTTGGAGTACTTTTCTGTAAATATTTCAAGATTAAAAAAAATTTTGAGTACTTTTCTGTAAATATTTGAAGATAGTTTAAGAACACAAAAAATTTTGAGTACTTTTCTGTAAATATTTCAAGGCCACAAAAATTTTCAAGTACTTTTCTGTAAACATTTCTGGATAACATGAAATTTGGAGTACTTTTCTGTAAATATTTCAACATATCAGAAAATTTGGAGACTTTTCTGTAAATATTTCAATACCACGAAAAATTTTGAGAACTATTCTGTAAATATTACAAGATTAAAGAAAATTTTGAGTACTTTTCTGTAAATATTTGAAGATAGAAAATTTTGAAAACTTTTCTGTAAACATTTCAAGAGCACAAAAAATTTTGAGTACTTTTCTGTAAATATTTCAAGATAACATAAAAATTTGAGTACTTTTCTGTAAATATTCCAACATATCAGAACATTTGGAGATTTTTTGTAAAATTTTGAGTTCTATTTTGTAAATATTTCAAGATTAAAGAAAATTTTGAGTACTTTTCTGTAAATATTTGAAGATAGAAAATTTTGAAAACTATTCTGTAAACATTTCTAGGTAACATAAAATTTTGAGTACTTTTCTGTAAATATTTCAAGACCACAAAAAATGTTGAGTACTTTTCTGTAAATATTTCAAGGCCACAAAAATTTTTAAGTACTTGTCTGTAAACATTTCTAGATAACATAAAATTTTGAGTACCTTTCTGTAAATATTTCAAGGCCACAAAAATTTTTAAGTACTTTTCTGTAAACATTTCTAGATAACATAAAATTTTGAGTACTTTTCTGTAAATATTTCAACACCATAAAAAATTTTGAGTACTTTTCTATAAATATTTCAAAATAACAGAATATTTTGAGTCTCCACTCTAAGCAATATGATATAATTTTTAGTTTCTTAAAATAAATTTTTTCAAAACTTTACATGATTTTTAATTGCGTTAATAACCTCGTTGTTCCCTGTAGATACTCCTCAGGGATAATTCGGTTTCCTGATCTGAATTCCTATTTAATTCACAATCGTGGATAATTATGGCATGAAGAAGGTGAGCATTTGAATGGGTACCATTTACATTTTCGATTGAATCGTGCCGACTTCCAACGAGTCCGATCTTGATGGTAGGTTGTTGAATTCATCTCAACTACATAATAGACCGAGGAAATCGAGTCATCACTTTGATTATTGTTACCGACATTAACACAAAAAAACAATGTATGAACGATTTTTATACTCGATTCAGTTCCAAAATGGCGTGGGAATGCCTCAATGAACTAGGCGAGAACAATATAGTTACTATGGATTCCAGGAAATAGCAGATGAACTAGCAAAGAGGTGGACTGAAATACCTTTCTGCGGGCCTGTACCCTTTTGCGGAATCAGCCCCAATGTAATATTGGAAGAAATAGGTGAAGCCGAAAGAGAGAAGATCTGACCATTGAAAAGATCTAGTAGGGCATAGACAATCAAAGATCACTCTGGAATTACTACAACCTGTTGGGATCAAAGTAAAACTGCGATAAGAGTTTTAACAGGGATCCTAACGGGACATTGTTGCCTGAATGGGCACCTGAAAAAGCTCAAACTAGTAGAGGAAGAAGAATGTAGGTATTGTGGCATGGAAGAACACACCTCCATCTACATACTTTCCATCTGCTCAGCACTCCAGAATCCTAGAGCACAGTACTTGGGAGATTACTGGATAGAAGAAGCTACTAGTTTCAGAGACTCTCTTCAGAAACTAAGTAGAAGTAAGGGAGCACAATAGATCTTTCAGTTCTCAGTGAATGTTACCCCAAAAATACATACAAACATACTTCTACTTTCTCAAGTAGTAAGAAACAAATATCTTTACCTTACATTTAGTAGAATTTAAAGCGTTGCCTCTTCATTTTTCTGTACCTCCGGTATCAGCATTTGATCTTAACCTACTTTTTCTCGCATATTCTAATAATAGTATCATATAAACTACCTAATCATTCAAGATTTCAACTCGGTACGTTAAACATGCCTCTTCATTCAAGACTTCATGCTTTAATTTGAATTTTCATTCTGTTGCTGATTTTCCTGAATCTGACACAAAGCTACTTGAGTAAAACCCTCTTTTCCGTTGCAATTTAAATACCTTAAGTGTAGCGGAATTCAAAACTTTACAAACGGCTTTCTCTCTCTGCATAGCAGCAGATTAGGTTTTATTTATTAAGCCAAAATGCCGAGATACCATTTTTATTCAGGAGTTAATATATCTGACACTGTTAGCGACTTGAAAGGGAAGAAAAAGGTTTTCAAGAAAATTTTTATTTTTAGCCTTTTAAATGAGCTTAATCCTGCACTTGATTATATGTATATATTGAAAAAATGGTTTGAATAATAATAACAGCTAAATTTGAAAAAGTGTGTGGAAAGGTTTTGTAAAAGTATACAGAAAGGTTAGAGTGAATGGGAAGGTGTATTGTATTGACTAAAACCGAAAAATAGAGAATACATTTTTCCAAAGCTCGTAATTTTTTGTTTTAATGGTGATTTTGAAATAAATCTTCCCAATTATAGGATTTTTGACATACAATATTTAGGTATAAAATGGGCTTGGTAATATTTTACATAATCATTATAAAATACTTTTAACTAGTATCATAAATTTTGTATTATTACCTTTATAAAATCACCTCCTACAATCTTAAAACAACGTAATCGAATGCGACCTTAAAATTTTAAAATAATTTATGCATAATTATCTTTGCCAAATCAGGCAGTTAATAAAAACAAAAACATATGTACACGAATGAAAGTAACATCAATTTTATAATAAAAAAAATATCTCCTTATATGGAATTAAAATAAACAGGGCTTTAAAATAAACTAACTTTGACCTTTCAATGGAATGTAGGTGTTATCCATAAATTTTCATTGTCATAATTTAGTTTTGATTAAACTAGAAAAATTACGTACCGTTTCTGAATTGAAAAGGGGGCGGCGGTCGAGGCGCCGGCGGTGGATCTTCGAATTGTTGCAGCCACTCGTAAAGCTGCTCTAAATCTCTCAAACTTTGTTGTCTTTCTGCCTCTTCTCTGGCAATTACGTCTTCTAAACTCTCCATCACAAAAGCGGTAAATAACAACAACAATAATACCAACTCGACGCCGACGATAAAATTGAGCACGAGCACATACTTTTTAAAACAAACACTTTAGAGAATAGTTTTCTTTATTGTCCGAACTTTGGACCCAGTTTATCGGTTCTAATTTCGCTGTTTGGAGGGTTAAGCGTTTATAGCTATAAGTTATTATTTTGAACTATAAATTTAACACTGCGAAAAATATTCAATTCTTTTCAATTTTCGACAAGCAAAAACATATTCCAGATAATGGGTGTAGTTTACTAAGAAAAATGATAGAAAAGTGTATGGAAAGGTTTGGAAAAAGTGTATAGAAAGGTTTTTGAAAAGTGTATAGAAAAGTTTGGAAAAAGTGTATGGAAAGGATTAATAAAAATACTTAATTCTTGTTGAATAAAAGAAAATTTTCGGCAAGCAAAACCATTCCAGATAATGGGTGTAGTTTATTAAGAAAAATGCTAGAAAACTGTTTAGAAATGATTGGAAAAAGTGTATAGAAAGGTTTGGAAAAAGTGTATGGAAAGGATTAATAAAAATACTTAATTCTTGTTAAATAAAAGAAAATTTTCGGCAAGCAAAACCATTCCAGATGATGGGTGTAGTTTACTAAGAAAAATGCTAGAAAACTGTTTAGAAATGATTGGAAAAAGTGTATAGAAAGGTTTGGAAAAAGTGTATGGAAAGGATTAATAGAAATACTCAATTCTTGTTGAATAAAAAAAAATTTTCGGCAAGCAAAACCATTCCAGATAATGGGTGTAGTTTACTAAGAAAAATGCTAGAAAAGTGTTTAGAAAGGATTGGAAAAAGTGTATAGAAAGGTTTGGAAAAAGTGTATGGAAAGGATTGATAAAAATATTTGATTCTTGTTAAATAAAAGAAAATTTTCGGCAAGCAAAACAATTCCAGATAATGGGTGTAGTTTACTAAGAAAAATGCTAGAAAACTGTTTAGAAATGATTGGAAAAAGTGTATAGAAAGGTTTGGAAAAAGTGTATGGAAAGGATTAATAAAAATACTTAATTCTTGTTAAATAAAAGAAAATTTTCGGCAAGCAAAACCATTCCAGATGATGGGTGTAGTTTACTAAGAAAAATGCTAGAAAACTGTTTAGAAATGATTGGAAAAAGTGTATAGAAAGGTTTGGAAAAAGTGTATGGAAAGGATTAATAGAAATACTCAATTCTTGTTGAATAAAAAAAAATTTTCGGCAAGCAAAACCATTCCAGATAATGGGTGTAGTTTACTAAGAAAAATGCTAGAAAAGTGTTTAGAAAGGATTGGAAAAAGTGTATAGAAAGGTTTGGAAAAAGTGTATGGAAAGGATTGATAAAAATACTTAATTCTTGTTGAATAAAAGAAAATTTTCGGCAAGCAAAACCATTCCAGATAATGGGTGTAGTTTACTAAGAAAAATGCTAGAAAAGTATTTAGAAAGGATTGGAAAAAGTGTATAGAAAGGTTTGGAAAAAGTGTATGGAAAGGATTAATAAAAATATTTGATTCTTGTTAAATAAAAGAAAATTTTCGGCAAGCAAAACAATTCCAGATAATGGGTGTAGTTTACTAAGAAAAATGCTAGAAAACTGTTTAGAAATGATTGGAAAAAGTGTATAGAAAGGTTTGGAAAAAGTGTATGGAAAGGATTAATAAAAATACTTAATTCTTGTTAAATAAAAGAAAATTTTCGGCAAGCAAAACAATTCCAGATAATGGGTGTAGTTTACTAAGAAAAATGCTAGAAAACTGTTTAGAAATGATTGGAAAAAGTGTATAGAAAGGTTTGGAAAAAGTGTATGGAAAGGATTAATAGAAATACTCAATTCTTGTTGAATAAAAAAAAATGTTCGGCAAGCAAAACCATTCCAGATAATGGGTGTAGTTTACTAAGAAAAATGCTAGAAAAGTGTTTAGAAAGGATTGGAAAAAGTGTATAGAAAGGTTTGGAAAAAGTGTATGGAAAGGATTGATAAAAATACTTAATTCTTGTTGAATAAAAGAAAATTTTCGGCAAGCAAAACCATTCCAGATAATGGGTGTAGTTTACTAAGAAAAATGCTAGAAAAGTATTTAGAAAGGATTGGAAAAAGTGTATAGAAAGGTTTGGAAAAAGTGTATGGAAAGAATTGATAAAAATACTTAATTCTTGTTGAATAAAAGAAAATTTTCGGCAAGCAAAACCATTCCAGATAATGGGTGTAGTTTACTAAGAAAAATGCTAGAAAAGTGTTTAAAAAGGATTGGAAAAAGTGTATAGAAAGGTTTGGAAAAAGTGTATGGAAAGGATTAATAAAAATATTTGATTCTTGTTAAATAAAAGGAAATTTTCGGCAAGCAAAACAATTCCAGATAATGGGTGTAGTTTACTAAGAAAAATGCTAGAAAAGTGTTTAAAAAGGATTGGAAAAAGTGTATAGAAAGGTTTGGAAAAAGTGTATGGAAAGGATTAATAGAAATACTCAATTCCTGTTGAATAAAAAAAAATTTTCGGCAAGCAAAACCATTCCAGATAATGGGTGTAGTTTACTAAGAAAAATGCTAGAAAAGTGTTTAGAAAGGATTGGAAAAAGTGTATAGAAAGGTTTGGAAAAAGTGTATGGAAAGGATTGATAAAAATACTTGATTCTTGTTGAATAAAAGAAAATTTTCGGCAAGCAAAACCATTCCAGATAATGGGTGTAGTTTACTAAGAAAAATGCTAGAAAAGTATTTAGAAAGGATTGGAAAAAGTGTATAGAAAGGTTTGGAAAAAGTGTATGGAAAGGATTAATAAAAATACTTAATTCTTGTTAAATAAAAGAAAATTTTCGGCAAGCAAAACCATTCCAGATGATGGGTGTAGTTTACTAAGAAAAATGCTAGAAAACTGTTTAGAAATGATTGGAAAAAGTGTATAGAAAGGTTTGGAAAAAGTGTATGGAAAGGATTAATAAAAATACTTAATTCTTGTTAAATAAAAGAAAATTTTCGGCAAGCAAAACCATTCCAGATGATGGGTGTAGTTTACTAAGAAAAATGCTAGAAAACTGTTTAGAAATGATTGGAAAAAGTGTATAGAAAGGTTTGGAAAAAGTGTATGGAAAGGATTAATAGAAATACTCAATTCTTGTTGAATAAAAAAAAATTTTCGGCAAGCAAAACCATTCCAGATAATGGGTGTAGTTTACTAAGAAAAATGCTAGAAAAGTGTTTAGAAAGGATTGGAAAAAGTGTATAGAAAGGTTTGGAAAAAGTGTATGGAAAGGATTGATAAAAATATTTGATTCTTGTTAAATAAAAGAAAATTTTCGGCAAGCAAAACAATTCCAGATAATGGGTGTAGTTTACTAAGAAAAATGCTAGAAAACTGTTTAGAAATGATTGGAAAAAGTGTATAGAAAGGTTTGGAAAAAGTGTATGGAAAGGATTAATAAAAATACTTAATTCTTGTTAAATAAAAGAAAATTTTCGGCAAGCAAAACCATTCCAGATGATGGGTGTAGTTTACTAAGAAAAATGCTAGAAAACTGTTTAGAAATGATTGGAAAAAGTGTATAAAAGGTTTGGAAAAAGTGTATGGAAAGGATTAATAGAAATACTCAATTCTTGTTGAATAAAAAAAAATTTTCGGCAAGCAAAACCATTCCAGATAATGGGTGTAGTTTACTAAGAAAAATGCTAGAAAAGTGTTTAGAAAGGATTGGAAAAAGTGTATAGAAAGGTTTGGAAAAAGTGTATGGAAAGGATTGATAAAAATACTTAATTCTTGTTGAATAAAAGAAAATTTTCGGCAAGCAAAACCATTCCAGATAATGGGTGTAGTTTACTAAGAAAAATGCTAGAAAAGTATTTAGAAAGGATTGGAAAAAGTGTATAGAAAGGTTTGGAAAAAGTGTATGGAAAGGATTAATAAAAATATTTGATTCTTGTTAAATAAAAGAAAATTTTCGGCAAGCAAAACAATTCCAGATAATGGGTGTAGTTTACTAAGAAAAATGCTAGAAAACTGTTTAGAAATGATTGGAAAAAGTGTATAGAAAGGTTTGGAAAAAGTGTATGGAAAGGATTAATAAAAATACTTAATTCTTGTTAAATAAAAGAAAATTTTCGGCAAGCAAAACAATTCCAGATAATGGGTGTAGTTTACTAAGAAAAATGCTAGAAAACTGTTTAGAAATGATTGGAAAAAGTGTATAGAAAGGTTTGGAAAAAGTGTATGGAAAGGATTAATAGAAATACTCAATTCTTGTTGAATAAAAAAAAATGTTCGGCAAGCAAAACCATTCCAGATAATGGGTGTAGTTTACTAAGAAAAATGCTAGAAAAGTGTTTAGAAAGGATTGGAAAAAGTGTATAGAAAGGTTTGGAAAAAGTGTATGGAAAGGATTGATAAAAATACTTAATTCTTGTTGAATAAAAGAAAATTTTCGGCAAGCAAAACCATTCCAGATAATGGGTGTAGTTTACTAAGAAAAATGCTAGAAAAGTATTTAGAAAGGATTGGAAAAAGTGTATAGAAAGGTTTGGAAAAAGTGTATGGAAAGAATTGATAAAAATACTTAATTCTTGTTGAATAAAAGAAAATTTTCGGCAAGCAAAACCATTCCAGATAATGGGTGTAGTTTACTAAGAAAAATGCTAGAAAAGTGTTTAAAAAGGATTGGAAAAAGTGTATAGAAAGGTTTGGAAAAAGTGTATGGAAAGGATTAATAAAAATATTTGATTCTTGTTAAATAAAAGGAAATTTTCGGCAAGCAAAACAATTCCAGATAATGGGTGTAGTTTACTAAGAAAAATGCTAGAAAAGTGTTTAAAAAGGATTGGAAAAAGTGTATAGAAAGGTTTGGAAAAAGTGTATGGAAAGGATTAATAGAAATACTCAATTCCTGTTGAATAAAAAAAAATTTTCGGCAAGCAAAACCATTCCAGATAATGGGTGTAGTTTACTAAGAAAAATGCTAGAAAAGTGTTTAGAAAGGATTGGAAAAAGTGTATAGAAAGGTTTGGAAAAAGTGTATGGAAAGGATTGATAAAAATACTTAATTCTTGTTGAATAAAAGAAAATTTTCGGCAAGCAAAACCATTCCAGATAATGGGTGTAGTTTACTAAGAAAAATGCTAGAAAAGTATTTAGAAAGGATTGGAAAAAGTGTATAGAAAGGTTTGGAAAAAGTGTATGGAAAGAATTGATAAAAATACTTAATTCTTGTTGAATAAAAGAAAATTTTCGGCAAGCAAAACCATTCCAGATAATGGGTGTAGTTTACTAAGAAAAATGCTAGAAAAGTGTTTAAAAAGGATTGGAAAAAGTGTATAGAAAGGTTTGGAAAAAGTGTATGGAAAGGATTAATAAAAATATTTGATTCTTGTTAAATAAAAGAAAATTTTCGGCAAGCAAAACAATTCCAGATAATGGGTGTAGTTTACTAAGAAAAATGCTAGAAAACTGTTTAGAAATGATTGGAAAAAGTGTATAGAAAGGTTTGGAAAAAGTGTATGGAAAGGATTAATAAAAATACTTAATTCTTGTTAAATAAAAGAAAATTTTCGGCAAGCAAAACAATTCCAGATAATGGGTGTAGTTTACTAAGAAAAATGCTAGAAAACTGTTTAGAAATGATTGGAAAAAGTGTATAGAAAGGTTTGGAAAAAGTGTATGGAAAGGATTAATAAAAATACTTAATTCTTGTTAAATAAAAGAAAATTTTCGGCAAGCAAAACAATTCCAGATAATGGGTGTAGTTTACTAAGAAAAATGCTAGAAAACTGTTTAGAAATGATTGGAAAAAGTGTATAGAAAGGTTTGGAAAAAGTGTATGGAAAGGATTAATAGAAATACTCAATTCTTGTTGAATAAAAAAAAATGTTCGGCAAGCAAAACCATTCCAGATAATGGGTGTAGTTTACTAAGAAAAATGCTAGAAAAGTGTTTAGAAAGGATTGGAAAAAGTGTATAGAAAGGTTTGGAAAAAGTGTATGGAAAGGATTGATAAAAATACTTAATTCTTGTTGAATAAAAGAAAATTTTCGGCAAGCAAAACCATTCCAGATGATGGGTGTAGTTTACTAAGAAAAATGCTAGAAAACTGTTTAGAAATGATTGGAAAAAGTGTATAGAAAGGTTTGGAAAAAGTGAATGGAAAGGATTAATAGAAATACTCAATTCTTGTTGAATAAAAAAAAATTTTCGGCAAGCAAAACCATTCCAGATAATGGGTGTAGTTTACTAAGAAAAATGCTAGAAAAGTGTTTAGAAAGGATTGGAAAAAGTGTATAGAAAGGTTTGGAAAAAGTGTATGGAAAGGATTGATAAAAATACTTAATTCTTGTTGAATAAAAGAAAATTTTCGGCAAGCAAAACCATTCCAGATAATGGGTGTAGTTTACTAAGAAAAATGCTAGAAAAGTATTTAGAAAGGATTGGAAAAAGTGTATAGAAAGGTTTGGAAAAAGTGTATGGAAAGAATTGATAAAAATACTTAATTCTTGTTGAATAAAAGAAAATTTTCGGCAAGCAAAACCATTCCAGATAATGGGTGTAGTTTACTAAGAAAAATGCTAGAAAAGTGTTTAAAAAGGATTGGAAAAAGTGTATAGAAAGGTTTGGAAAAAGTGTATAAAAAGGTTTAGAAAAAGTGTATGGAAAGAAATTCATTTTTGATATCAACAAATAAAACCATACTCCAGAATATTTTGCTTGATGACTTTCATTATTTTTATTTATCTATGAATAACTTTCCATTGCATTATTTTTTGGTTTTTATTTAATTTTTCATCCATAAAGCAGCCCCAGGTTTAATTGATTGAAATTTAAATATGTTAGATTTCCTTGTATATTTGAAAACATAAATTTCGAATTCATAAACACGGAAAAACTTCCAAAGAAAAACTATTATAATTTAAATCTTCGAAAAGTTGTCAGTTACATAAAGTCGGATCGTAAACATTCCGTCTTTAGTGGAATGTTATTTCGTCAAAGAAACGGAAAAATATTCAATTTTTCAAAAACGTAATCAACGATGTCACAACATGGCAGATGTGGAAAATATTCTTAGAAAATGAGAATTTTTCACTAATTTCTCCAAGGAAATATAAATTAGAACAGAAATTTATATGTCCAAAAAATACTAAAATAATGTAAAGAGAAGAAATTTTTATGTTTAACGCCAAACTAATTAAGAAAACTCTTAAAGTGCTTGATTCGATAAGTTTTAATAAAAATTTAAAATCTTCCCGATAAAATATCTTCCCGATAAAATATCTTCCCAATCTTCCCAGCTTATCACATTCTTCCTGTTCTTTTGATTTTATGTTAAATTATAAAGGGAAATCAGTTTTTTGACATCATTCTAAAAATGGCTCAAAGCATTATTTTTCATTTATATCTTTAGACGGAGATTTAATCGATCTTATTTTCACATTGTGGTCCATAATGAAATCTGCATTGTTTGTAAAACTACTGGTTTAAAAAAATGTGCATAATAAGTGAAATTACAAATCAAAGTGTACCATTTTCCATACCATACAAAGGCAAGTATGATTGTTTTGGTTTGCTTATAAGAGATACGATTGAAGGCAATTTGTACGAAAAAGTGGTTGAAATTAATTGTGAGTCAAGTTGTCCGAGTGATGAGAGGTTTGTTGTAATTTCGGATACCCTCAGAGACAGATAATTGCCCTTCTAGCAACAACAGAGTAATTGTCTAATTCCACGAAGTCTCAGTAGTAATATAAATCCGAAAACAATTATAGAATAATCTAGTTTTGGTTTTCGGAGAACTTTTGATAAATGGTTTTCCTGTTGCGTATGAAAAGAAACATTCACTTATTTATGGAAATTTAAGAGTATTTGTATAAGTAAAAATAACAATCAATCAATACGTTCTAAATCGACATTAATCAAAGATATGAATAAAACTGCATTCTCTCGAACTAAAGGTAGCTGACATCAACGACCAATTTGATTGATTACTTTTTAATTACATCGTTAAAGAATACAAACAATTCATTATATTGTTTTGATTAACATTATCTTAAATCGTCAATATTATCAGAAATTTTATTTAAAATGTAAACATATCGCGTTAAAACGGGTATTCGCCCGACTGAGAGGTCGCTTGAGTGACCCTATAAGAGCATTAAAAAAATTGAGAAGGCAACAACAAAAATGCTGAAAAAGTGTATGGAAAGGTTTAGAAAAAGTGTATAGAAAGGTTTAATAAAAATATTTATTTCTTGTTAAATAAAAGAAAATTTTCGACAAGCAAAAACATATTCCAATAATGGGTGTAGTTTACTAAGAAAAATTCTAGAAAAGTGTATGAAAAGGTTTAGAAAAGTGTATGGAAAGGTTTAATAAAAGTGTAAGGAAAGACAACATACCAAAAATGTATCATTTAAAAAACTTATCAGTAATTCTGTCTGGTTATAATGTGACTAAATGTTTTCTTCGTATACTGAGTTTTCAATATTATTCATACAAATATGGACAACACAAACACATATCTTAATTTGGAACAATGCACTTAATTGACTGTATAATTATAAATAAAATGACTAAGTTGACGGGGCATTTACATTGACACATGTTGCTATATCATAACAGAATTTATATGAAATTCGAGTAGTCGAAAGAATAGCGTGAGAGGCAAAGAAGAGGAAATTTCACTACTATACTATGACAATAAAAGAAAAAGATGTTAAGTTATGATTCATGGGATAAAAATTATTCTTAATATAGCACTGTATATACGTCTTCCTTATGTGTAGACCTTATAACTCCCCCTAAAGTCTCACCCCTAAATTTTTTTTCATATGGGCAAAAAGACCTCCCCTTTTATATGATTTTTGACGTATTTTTTCACAATTGAGTGGATAGTTTGCATTGAATTATTCCCTATACTTAACCCCAAAGTTTAGTCACTTCAATATAGGTATGAACAGACTATATAAAAATATTTTTATGTCACTTTTCTGGTAGGTTCACTGTTCGGTAATTATTATTACATGTAACAAAAATAAATTTGGAATGTATATCTTTATTTTTTTGGCAGCCTGTCAGTTTTGAAAAATTCTTACACGAATAAGCTTTTAGTATATTTGTTTACCAACAAAAAAAGCAGTTTCACGAGGAAATACACGAATAACTAAAATAAAGTGGTACAGAATCTAGTTTCTGGGACATCCGGTATAAAGGGTGTTTCCAATAACCACATTTTAATATTATTTTTCAATGAAATTCAAGATAGACAAAAATGTTCCAATATATAAGGAATTTTATATAAAATTTTCATCTAATAGATAATGAGAATATGAGCCATGAAGCGTATGGAAAAAACCATATTTTCAAGAGCAAATATTACATCAGTTGAAAGAATTTAATGAAACATCGTACAGCGATATATTGCAATATAATACAGAGGGTAGCAATAAAAATTAATCGATTATTTCATTCTACAACAAGTACGATCGAAGTATTTGTTGAAACTCGTTTGGAATTTTCTTCAAACCAAAGTATCTTGTCGACGGAAACTTTTCTCTCCAATTTATAAAGTTTAGAAATGTGTTTATCTTGTAAAAACAACCGTATACAAAATATTGATATTGTATAAGAGCTTTTTAAGCTTTCCTGAAAGCTAGTTGTTTACTCGTAAATCAAAAAGATTACCAGTAACTCTTGTGGCTTGTTTTATTTTTTCAAAGTTTTGAAATAATGAAGTGAAACTATAAGTGATCAATCAACGACAGACCGTTCCAACGTGATAAAAGTTGAGTTTCCTCTCACTGGAATTTTCGTAAAAATAACTCATATTGACGATGTGGTGAATTTCAATGAAATACTGTGTTTTTTAGTGAAGATTTTTTAGTACCTAAAGTGAATGATTTCTTAAAAATCTAGTGCTTGTTGAGGCTTAAGGGCCAGTTTCATAATAAACTTTAAATATTAAAGTTGGCTTAAAGTTGAGAAAGTGGTCCCATAATCGTACTTTAAGATAAAGTAGTGCCTAAAGTTTCCTTCAACTTAGTGCGAATTTACTTCACAGAAGATAAAGTGGCTTTAAAGCAGACATAACCTAGATTTCTCCATATTTTTCGGAAACCAGGCTGAATACTTCACGAAAAAATGATGAACATGCTTGATAGTTCTTCCAGCTCTAGTTCATCATCCGATGACGAAGTGATTTATTTGAAAAGAATAAAAAATTATTCAAAGAGAAAGTGTCACTTTGAAAGATATGATGATGCTGACTTTTTTGATCGCCAAAGAGATAATTTTAGGTTAGATAACTAAATTAAATAGTGTCTAAGGTATCGAAAAATAAATTTCAGGGCTGCCAACTTAGGTAAATGCTACTTTTATTAAAAGAAGGTGCTACTTTCATTATAAAACGCAATTATTTTAAAGTCGTCTTAAAGGATACTTCGAATTATGACACCGGCACTAAATGAAACAAAAATTCAAATAAAATCTTTAAAAACCTCCCTTTTGGTTGAGCAATCGATTGAAAAAAAGTGTTACATCTCCACTTTAATACATGAGTAGAGATGAGGCCTGGATTTCTCTGTGACATAATCTAAAAATGTTTTATCAAAGCACCTTTGTGTTTATTTCAACGAAAATGATCAAAAAGATGTAACGATTTTGTTTGCAGACAACTTTTAAAAAGTTTATAAAGGCAAGTTGAAAGGTTGTTAATAATCCTACAACTTTACAAAATGTATTAAAAATTATAAACAAACTAATGATTCTTGTTTATTCTGTATAGTTATTAGCAAAATTATACAATATTTAATACACCTTCATCCACTACCTTTCCATACACCTTTTCCACTACCTTTCTATACACTTTTTTTCTACAACTCTTCAACAAAAGTAAAGTAGTTTTCCATATCTTTCTTGTAAAGAGATAAGGAAAACAAGCACTCCTTTTTCCTTGGAACTATAGTTTATTTGTATTTTCTTGTGTTGTTTACAATGCTTTTTACTTCCCGGTAAAGATTGTTTCAATTGTCTTCCAATGTTTATGTATCGATCTAGACTGTTTTATCATTTTAAATTGTACATATGATGGATAACGTATGATTACATTGTTATACGTATTTACTCAGAATAGTTATCTATGAATTTTGTAAACTTTTCAAGTACTTCGCTAAATATCAATTATAGTTGTCGCAAAACTTATTGTGTAGCTATCTAATCGTATATACCCTTCAATTTAAGTTGCGGAGCTAAGCTCTGAGAGGTATTAATATCATTTTTGTCAAACAAAAAGCCGGCAACTTTAAGATCGCATAATATCTTTTATGTCAAGTATATTGAAAATTGCAGTAAATAAAAAAAAAAATATGGTTGAAAATATAATTATAATTCTCAATTTCAGGATCTGCGATCATTTATTTCCCCCAAAACTACCAAAATGTAGCGAAATCCGGCGGAATTTATACATTCCCTCGATTAAATACAACCCTAAACCACTTTTCATACAACTCCGCTGAGAGTCAGTTCTTCCAAGTCAGCAGAAAGTTGCAGAGAATAAAAAAGAAATAGATTTATTAACCTAACAAATAAAAGAGACATTCTAATTTTCCGTTTTCTCGACGTGAGGATTCTAAAATTAATCCAACGTAAGTTTTCTAACTAGAAGGTAAAAATTATTGTAAGTTTTGGAGTTTTATATGTATAATAAAGTACTGTTTATTTTAATTTTTTACCAAAAAAGGGAATTTTCAACAAAAGCTATAAAATTTTGTATTCGAGGCCATAAACCCTTTCAGAAGGGTGCGAAATATCGTAAGCATGGGCCACTTTGGACGTCATTATATTCTGCAAATGTAACTGGAAGTATTATTACAGTAACTGTTCAACTAAGAAAAAACAACTACTTCCCGGCATATAGATCCCGACAGAAATTAACTTCTTAGTCAATAGGGGGCGGTATGATCGACAGGATTTAACCAACCATTCTGTTTTGCAATTTGAAGGGGGAAAAATTCGAACAGAATTGGTACAAAGGATGTAAAAGTGCATTTTTTTTCGTACTTTGAAAAACGACAACATTTACGCGTTGGTCACCCTCAGTTACAGACATAGACAAAAAAAAGTAAGTACCCAACACGAAAGTAAAGTTTTTTTTTTCTCGTGGAAATTAAATTAGTTAGCGATGTCTATCTTTAGAATTATAAATAAGTAATAAGTATGAGTGAATATGTTTGGAAACTGGTGACCCAATTAAGTGAAGCAGACACTACATATTTGAAAGTATCTAATATATACAGAACGGCCAATGAAAAACGAAACTACTACAAACATGGAATTGAGAAAATTTTCACGCAATAAGACAGTTGTCTCAACAAGAATATCTTGACATGTTGTTTCTTTTTAAAGAAAGGCTAAAAAATTAACCATATTTCTTATAATTCGCTGTCCGTCTGCAAACAGGACTTATGAACCATTATAGCTAGACTGTTGAAATTTTCACAGATAATGTATTTCTGTTGCCTCTATAACATCAAAACTATTGGACTTTCGTGAGAGAGCCCTACTCGCATCTACTGAGGAGGTTTAAATGAAAATGTATGTTAAGTTTCTCAATAAAAAATATATTAATATTACCTGTTACGAGCGAAGAAAGAAGAAAAGATCTGTTAGTCGATCAAAGGTTGAGATTCTCGAGAGAACCATTAATTCTAAATTCAACTACCCTATTTTAGAATACTGCTTTGTTTGCTCTTTTATATTTCAATTGTAGCATTTAATAATAAAACTGGTAAAACTCTATAATGATAATAAACGTTATTTCAACGATATAACAATGGGATAAAAGCACTATTTTTATAACAACAACAACTAGACTCTCTTCAACACTATAAAAATTATTTTTTTACAACGCGCGATGTTTTTTTATTATTAATAAAAAAAGTGATTCACATGTTAACAATAATTATCTTTTCCCGAGTTGTATGCTCGCGTTCGCGGATACACTGTATAAAACGAGCGATCGCTGAAACAGCAACGACATATGTCCACCAATTGGACATGATTAACATGTGTCATTCTGTTGGTGACGACGCTGAGAGACGCTAGACGACGACGCGTTGAATGAGAAAGCGCCACTTTGAGACTGAGCGTCTCGACGACTGGAATGATTTTCCCCTAGCACCAAGTGGAAAGTTCGCCGTCCTAGCTTCAATGCGACGGTGCCGGTTTTGGTAGAGTGGTGGGAGTGTTGCGGAATTTATTTGAGCTATAATTGGTTTTTTAAATTATGAATCTTGCTACTAAAAATCTTCCTATTTATTGGTACCAAAAATATATAGGGTGGTTCGGAAGTTATGGCATTCAAAAGCATTGGACTAAATGAATAAAACACCCTGTATCTCTGTTAATAAATATGTTAGACCGATTAACCAAGTCTATTTGGAACCTCCAAAGTGTCCTCTACTTGCAGTTAACCTATTGTGGTTTAAGTATGGAACACCCTGTATAATAGGACACCACACTTTCCGCAACACCACACCTCCTTTGAGATTAAAAAAAATCCCATTTTTTAGTTTGTTTTATAAGTGATTACTATCACTATATTGAAATTGTCTTCATTGGAAAAAATTTGTGTTGATCGTGACCATACAGGGTGTAACAAAAAGGCAGGTCAAAAATCATACCGCATATTCTGGGGCTAAAATGAACTCGATCCAACCCAAGTTACCCTAGTACAAAATGTGCATGCGAAAAAAGTTACAACATGGCTGCAATTAGATATCGTCAGAAGCCATTGCTTTTCCAGAATATTCGGTTTTTCGTTAGTGAAACGGTGCCGACTGTGTATTCAAGAAAATGGGGGGCATTTGGAACATCTAATAAAAACTACGCATTTGTAAATAAATAAGATTCAATCACAAATTTGGAACCCTCGAAAAACTTAAAAATTCATTGACTTTAATTTTTGTTACTCGAAATTTTAGAAGCATAATGAAAAATAAACCGTGTCTAGATAAAAACTGTAGGGGACAAAAAGTTTCAAAAATAATGTGTTTGAATAATGGTGCTACAATAAGCATTAAATTGTAACGTACACAAAAATTATGGGGGGGTTTAGGGGATCTCAACTCCCATAAATTTTTAACGCAGTGCAATAATTCCTTAATTTTTTTCAAGATGCTCTTATCATAAGAAAGCCGCTTGTCAACTTTCATTATAATATGTCAAGAAACTTTCGTAATATTTGAAAAAATCAATTTTAATTTGTTAACTCCGAAAAGTTGTTGTACTGGGGTAACTTGGGTTGGATCGAGTTATTTTTGGCCTGAGAATATTTGGTATGATTTATGACCTGCCTTTTTGTTACACCCTGTATAATGGTCAAGTTTTTAAACGTACTCAGTATATTGCATGGCTTTAAATTTAAGCTGATAGCCTCTTTGTTAAAGGAGTTAACTGGAAATTCCAGAAGATAATCAAATAGATTGTTGAACGGATAAGGAGAGGTAATTTAGAATTGTAAGCAGTAACCCTCTAGACGAGGGTTGCATAATAAATACCAAGTTTTCAACAATTTTTGTAAATATCAGAAAATTCTCCAACTTTATGAAATTTTGCATGTTTTTTAAGAAAAATTTCAACTTTAAACGAATTTGATAAATAAATTCTGGCAACTTTAAAAAAAAACTCATTTCCGTCTATTCCAGATAAAAAAAACTCACAAATACGTGTCGATTAACACATTTCCCAATCTAGACATTGATATAAACACCTTATCACTTTTTATTAATTACTTACAATACACTTTTTGTCTGATACGGGACAAAACCCTGGAACTTATCTAATTAGTGTACAGGGTGTTTTCAAATGACACTTACCACGTTTGCATGTAGATACCTCTCGTAAAATTGGACAAAATGATATAAGGATTGAGGGGTCCAGCTCATTTACTTTTCGAAATACGGGGTGTTGAAGTTATAAAAATTTTAATGAATAAATAAATTGATTTGAAATTTCGCAGGTTGTTTTTAAATGTAAAAAGGCATATTTTGATAAAAAAACATTTGTCAATTCTTGATCCAGTGGTGTAAATTTGGAAAAATATTTCACTTTTCTCCTCCCATTTTCCACGCCACTGGCATATGTGCTAAAATAGCTAAGTAGAAAGAATCTCAAAAATGAGATTTTTGTTTGGCAACGCCGCATTGACCTGTGTCTCCCGTAAACATTCAATAATTGTTAGTGGTTGTGTTTTTTCCGTTCGTTTTCACTTTTTTCCTTTGTAGCGTATTTTGTGGGTGATATTGACGAAGATAGACTGAGGTTTTTATCAAAAGAGATTTTTTTCTGATGATCACGTCGGATCCAATTATGTTTTAAAGTGAAATTGAATTTTCCAGTGAAGGATACATTATTTGGAGGATCAGGACGCGAGAGGAAAATCTCTAGTTTTTTTTTAAAATATTTTTCATGTAGTCTATTTTCTTGATTTTAGTATTTTTGGAATTTATTGGATTTATTTTTATAATTATTTTGGCATTTTTGTCAATTTTTGAGGTATTATCATCAGCTTTTGATGCAATCATATGAAAAATTTTGGAATTTTTTTTATTTTTTGGAATTTATTTGATTTTTTTTCAATAATTTCGTATTTTTATGATTTTTTTGGCATTAATATTGAATTTTCTGGATTTTTTATTCAAAAATTAATAGTGATTTTTCAAAAGAATGGATTTTTTCAAATAATATGACGTGACTTGCATTTTTTGGGATAGTTGGAATCATTTTGATTTTCAAATTAATTTTCATATTTTTATTGGGCACTGTTTGAATTTTCAACGATTTTTTTGGAATTTATTGGATTTTTTTCAATAATTTCGTATTTTTATGATTTTTTTGGCATTATTATTGAATTTTTAGGATTTTTTATTCAAAAATTGACAGTGATTTTTTGGAAGAATGGATTTTTTCAGACTTGCATTTTTTGGGATAGTTGGAATTATTTTGATTTTCAAAGTAATTTTCGTATTTTTGTGAATTCATTGGACTCTCTGAATTTTCATCGATTTTTTGGTATTTATTGGATTTTTTTTTAATTTCGTATTTTTATGATTTTTTTGGCATTATTATTGAATTTTTAGGATTTTTTATTCAAAAATTGACAGTGATTTTTTGGAAGAATGGATTTTTTCAGACTTGCATTTTTTGGGATAGTTGGAATTATTTTGATTTTCAAAGTAATTTTCGTATTTTTGTGAATTCATTGGACTTTCTGAATTTTCATCGATTTTTTAGAATTTATTGGATTTTTTTTTAAATTTCGTATTTTTATGATTTTTTTTGGCATTATTATTGAATTTTCAGGATTTTTTATTCAAAAATTGACAGCGATTTTTTGAAAGAATGGATTTTTCCAGACTTGCATTTTTTGGAATAGCTGGAATTATTTTGATTTTCAAAATAATTTTCGTATTTTTGTGAATTCATTGGTCACTGTCTGAATTATCATCGATTTTTTGGAATTTATTGGATTTTTTTTTAATTTCGTATTATTATGATTTTTTTGGCATTATTATTGAATTTTCCGAATTTTTCATTAAAAATTAATAGTGATTTTTTGAAAGAATATGATGTTACTTGCATTTTTTGGGCTAGTTGGAATTATTTTGATTTTCAATGTAATTTTCGTATTTTTGTGAATTTGTTGTAAATTTTCAACAATTTTTTGGTATTTATTTGAATTTTTTTCTACAAATCGACCACTCGACTGATACAATTTACACAGCCAAAAGCACAAAGGTCAGAAAATTTTTTCTTGATATTCACCATTAAATAATAATTTATTTTTAAACACCCTGTATATAAAAACTTATTGTAAGCGACTGTTGTGTCTTTGATTGCTGGTCGTAAAATGAGAAGTATTCTTTCAATTTGTTTATGTAAAAAGGAAATGCTTCCAAGATGGTACATTTTTATGACTTTTCTCTTGATACGAAATAGATCCCAGCTTTGGTTATATTGGAAACGTGGAAGCATCCACTTCGAGAACAAATTGCCACTTACCTTAACACGAAACCAAAAAAAAATCACGATGAAATTTGCAAAATATCAAGATATAATTTCAAAGATCTAAATTTTGCATGTATTTTAAGAAGAAATCCTAGATCTTGCAATTATTGAATGAAATTTTCAATAAATTCTCCGGAAAAATGTAGAAGAAGAAGAAATTTTGAGTTTCACCAGAAATGTCAAATTTGCAATGTTATGAAGAAAATCTGAATGATTATAATAACAATTTTTGATTGTATTTCCAGATTTTTGAAAAATTCAACGAAAAATGTTGAGTTTTCCAGAAAGTGATGAACGGATTTTCAATTTTCAATGAATTTAACGGGGAAATATCAAATTTTCCTTTGAAAATCAAAGAATTTGTTGAACTCACGAGAATTATAAGAAATAATTTTAAATGATGCTTGGATTTTGGAGAAATTTCATTGAAAATGTTGATTATTGCAAATTTTCCAGAAATTCCCGAACGACTTCTCAATTTATGAGTGAAAATTGGAAAATTTACGAATAAATCTTTGATTTTATTTGAATTTACAAGAGTTATATAAAAAAATTAAATTTTTTGCATATATTCAAACATACGATTATGAATTATACTTATTATTAAGCAGATTAAAAAAAAATCAGCGCTTTTTAATATTTGCATCGATCGAAAACCTCACCAGTCAATTTTTTATTCGTTTCCTCAGCGCTACCAGCTCTTGTACAAATATACTGCTCTAATGGACGAGACCTCTCGTTAATACCCATTCCAAATTATTTAAACCCAAAAAGTTAAAATGGAAAGAGTATGTAGTATGTACACGGCGTTTCGACGATCTAGCAATTTGCTGACGAGATCATTTCCAGTCAAATATTTGCAAAAATTATTCTCTAATGATTGAAATCCTTGATTGTAATAGGAAGAGTTTGTTTTTCGTATAGTCTCTCTATATTTATCGCTCTCTATCTCTCGTTTATTGTATTAAACGATAGATCGAAAAAAAGAAGACGAAAAACGCCTATACTTCAATAAATTTTGGTTTTTGCAGGAACGTAGATAAAATATTGTATGCAACTCGTGTAAACATTGTTTATTGCACTCACGTCGCACACCACAATATTTGATTACATTCGAAGCACGACTTCCCTTTTTTAATAAACAATAATATTGATTCAGCCATTTTTCTACATCTTTTCGCTTTTTCCTTTTTCACACACTATTTTCCCCAACAAATATTATCGGAAAACTCCGAAACAGCTTCCTTGCATCTCGATAAAATGCTTTCTCCCAGGAAATTCACACAGTCGACACAATTCTCACGAACACAATGATGTTTGTATATATGCAGATACCAGTGTTTCGTGTATACTGATAGCTAGTTTATAGCGTTTGTTATTTAAACAAAAGCACTGCTGTATATTTATAGGCAGGCGTGGAGAATATACTTTCATTATGGAAAACGACACAGCATCAATTCAACTCATAGAGGATTTGTCACAGTTTCATACTGACCGTTTAATCTAAATTCGGGACACTATTGTGTGGGATACAGTACCGAACAGGAGATAAATAAGGATTTGTGCAAACAACGGCAAATTGGTGTGTAACAACAAAACCCGGTGTTTGTCACAAAACAAATTGTGCAAAGTCATAAAGAAAAATGTATCTACAAAATGCATTTTGTATGTGAAACAACGAATATAAAGTGAAAAATAATATTTTCTCCACGACTAAATAATAACGCACACATTATTTTTACAAATTTAGCTACATAATGATATATATTCTTCACACCAGTGAATAATGAAAAAAAAATCACTCTCGTTAGCCATTCACATTGTATATTATTATCAGAATTTACGGTTAAATGAATTAAAATGAATAAATCAAATCGTCTCTTTTAAAACGTCAAATACCAAATAATGCAAATCGATTCTGACAGCGCGTCGTTTGAAACGTCAAAATAATGATAGAATCATAATTTTACGTATTATTTAGAGAAAAATGGACAACAGTAGTTATATTTAGTTATAACTACCAATTATTATTTATAAATGTAAGAATTTTGTTTAAAACTGTATGTTACATATCCCTTTTTGAAAATAAAGATGCTCTATAGCCTAGTGGTAGAAATAGTTGACTCTGGCGAGGAAGATTGGGGTTCGATCCTCACTGGAAGCTTTCTTTCTTTAGTCGTGGAGAAAGTATAGTCTTTTACTTGTGTATAATGGCTAATATACACTTCATTCGCGTGAATAATAGCCATAATTCTGCACTCATTGGACGACATAATACATTATCTAGGCTAACTGGATCCACAGTATAATTGATATAAACAGTTTTAATTAATCTCTCTATCCGCCTCTATCCGCGTCTTCGCTCAGTAATGTTTTCATTTTCAAAATTCCCTTTTGTACTTCGCTTTATTACCTTTGCTAACATTTTCGTTTGTGTACTTTCATCAATTGGATAATACGCAGTGTCGTCCCGAAATTCAACATTGGGTTTATTAAATATGATATAAATAGAAAGGTTAATGAGATTTCTAAACATGTGTCAGGAAAGTTATTAATATTATTCAACGATTTTCTGCAGGCAACCCAACGCACATCTTATATATTTACGTTTAGTAGGCAACCAAACATACAATAGCGTCTTCAAATGAATCCTAGTATAGAATTCTTCTAGTTTTTGACTTATCAATTGTTTTATTTTATTATTTTACCAAATTATAATAATTATTAGTGTTTTAAGAAAAACGAAAACAGTGACATTTGAACCAGCGACCATCTCTGTGATATTCCAATGTAATTATTCATTTTTGACGGTACTTACCTATGAAACAACTAAATATTTTTAGTTTTTAAATATTGAGAGAAACGAATACAACTGATACAGTCGACGGAAAGGGTTTGTAACTAACACGAGTATTAAAAGGACAATTAACAATCTCAAACAATGAATTATCTTGATTGTTAATGGCCCTCATTAATACACTTGTTGGTTAAAGAACTATTTGAACATGGAAAGCTTAAAAATTATATAAAAAAAATTATATTCTCATACTTTTACATGATACTTAACGTCGCGGTTTTGGCAAACAATTATTTGCGAAATAAATATAGAAATATGATAGGATCGATTGTCGAGGAACTGTTATTCGAAGAACTCGCGAATCATTTACATATACTACAGTACAATGAACTTGAAAAAAAATTGATATAATACCGAGTACTTCATACAATATTATTCACTGTTATCAGTCTCTTGTTGAGAAAGCATAATATACAAAAATAGTATATTGTTTTACGAGTTACGAAAGTAACATTTTTTGAAGCGAGTAGAACACTATACGTTTTCTATAACTCTGTTTATATCATAATAATATACTAAAAACAAAAGCAAAAAAAATCTCTTATTAAAGAAATCTTTGTTTATTTATGAAAAACATTATATACGAGGGCTGCAAATAATTTAAAATATAAATTCAATACAAAATGACAACTTTTTGTATAGGGTTGTAGGATAGTATATTCTTCAACGAGTGCAGAATGATGGCTATTATTCACGCGGATGAAGTTTCCAAAACGAGCGAGCAAAGCGAGTGAGTTTTGGAATCATCCAAGTGAATATTAGCCATTCTACACAAGTAAAAGACTATACTTTCTCCACGACTAAAAAAAGAAAGCTTCCAGTGAGGATCGAACCCCAATCGTCCGCGCCAGAGTCAACTATTTCTACCACTTGGCTATAGAGCATGTTTATTTTCAAAAAGGGATACGTAACATACAGTTTTAATCGAAACCCTTACATTTATAAATGATAATTGGGAGTTATAACTAAATATAACTACTGTTGTTCATTTTTTCTCTAAATTATACGTGAAATTATGATTCTATCATTATTTTGACGTTTCAAACGACTCGCTGTCAGAATCGATTTGCATTATTTGGTATTTGACGTTTTAAAAGAGACGATTTGATTTATTCATTTTAATTCATTTAAGCGTGAATTCTGATGTAATTGGCTAATGAGAGTGAATTATTTTTCATTATTCACTGGTGTGAATTTGTGCGTTATTATTTAGTCGTGGAGAAAAAATATACTCAAGCACCAATACTCGTTTCAGTTGTTCATTTTTTAAATAATTATTGATGTTGCTGACGCTTATATCTTCTTCTCATTTAAGAACAAAATAAAAACGAATTTTTCGAATAATAATCGTTGAAATCAGTGTATTATGTCATCACCTTAGATCCGCAACGTTACTTCAGACACCACACCATGGGAAAATCGTATTGCAAATGATTTATTTTCAATTCTATTGTTTGGTAACCCGTGGAAAAATAACCTATTAGTTATAGTTGCGTAATTTCTATCAGTATAAACAAATTAATTGTTATCTCGTTACACAAGGAAGGAATCATTTATATAATTACATTTTTCTTTACTATAAGCGTTGATGGGATCCTTTAAAAATCCACTTTTTCGCCCTTGTGGAAAGTCTAGCATTCTCCAACGAGAGCAAAGAGCGCTTGCCGAAATTTTAATATCTTAGTGTGCACTTACAGAAGGCTTTCGCTACTGTAAGGGCTTCAGAAGACAGTAGCATTAGTCAAGCCAGTTATAGCCTAACATTTGTTTGCCTTATGATTTCCCTTTATGACAGAATTGTCAGGGATCCAGGCCAACGATACTCTATGGAGTTCTCCTGTTGAGTAGCCTTAAACCAGTTTCAACTTTACACGGAGCTAAGTACTTTCAAAGCCGCTTGGCTGTCAGAGAAGATGTGCTGAAGAAGCTGTATTCTGCCCTATTTCCGGCGCCTGTATAAACCTGCACCAGAGTCTCCTTACTAAGTACCACTGAACTATATCCAAAATTACGTTGCCTCAATGTTCAAGCAGTTAGTTTTATTTTATTAAAAAATGGAAACTGGAGAATTTTTTAAACAAAATTCACTTTTTGCACCCTTTTTACGTCCGCCCTGGCCATTTTGATACAAAAGGAAAAGGGACAAAAGAATTAACGTATATTCAAGTATTTATTTAGGATATTAGGGCTACACTTTACCCAAAGTCTTTATTTTTGTGATAAGTTTATCATTGCTTCGTGTTTGTTCTAAAAAACATCATTTTAAATGGTAAATAAAAATGTCGCTAATAATGAACCCCTTATAAAAGTGTTATGGTACGTCCGTGTTAAATGAAAATTTTTTAAAATAAAATAGACTGTTACCCTTTTAAAATTTTTCTCCTTTTTGGACGTAAACATACAGGTTTCCGTAGCCTTGCGAAATTGTTAACGAGACTTGGTTTCACTAAATTATGACAGTAGAGACTGTTAACTGTAAATCAAAAGCCGAAAGGTGATAAAGAATAATCAGTGGTATAACCTCGGGAAATGGCTGTGGTGGAACATCTGTTGCCAGCAATGAATTATGAGGAGATACGAATTTAAATGAAATTATCTACTTTTTTCATAATTTTTTAAAATTTTCAGTGATAGGTTTTTTGTAAATATAAGAAAAAATAAGATAAACTTAACCCATTTTTTTGAAATTACCGTACAAAACAATCCCTTTGAGCAAAATTTAAAAAAAAACGGTCCATCCGCTTAGGGAGAGCTCTGTATGAGCCCAACTGCTGTGCCAACCACCGGGACCAATTAAGAATTTATACAAACCACTCAAGTTTCATTATTATATTGTAGACACTGCTTTGAATACATAATTTTTTTCAAAAACTTACTGGTGCTGTGTTTAACTGAACTGTATATTTCTTACTCACCTGAAACAAAAGAAAAAACATGAAAATATTCATTGTATATGGTATTTTTTAAATGAAATAATGCAGTAATTAAAAAAAATTTATGCCTCGTTTATTTATTAACAAGTTTAGTTAGACCACCCTGTATAGTACGGTTACACAACTTGATTATTTATTATAATCATCAAGCATTTTGTGAGTCAAGCGTTAAAAATAATCCAATTTTTCTTTAAAATGGTGAACTCGCGCATAAACAGATAATTTTAAATTATGGTGGGTGCGCCGGGTAAAATATTGAGTTTTTTCTAAATTTTCTTCGCTACAAATTATCCAAAACAAAAACCCTTTCTTATACTATTTCTACTTATATCTTTCACTTATAATTTCATCGCATATATTTTCACAACTCTTAGTTTAAAAGGAAACGTTATAGTATTCCCAACTTCATTATTTTCGTTTATGTCTTTGAAACTTTTAATTCCTTCTGATTACATTTAAACGGGAAAACCGGATGAACGTTCCATGGTGCTTGTTTTGTGATTTCTCCAAAGTTTTCATAACTTTCTAGATGCAATTTAAACGTTGGGAGTTTACTGGAATTATAGGTTGTTGTGTTCAAGTTTAAAATAGATAAAGCCTTTTAAATTTGTCCCAAGATAGTATACTGAAGTTTTAAATAATAATAATTAAACACAAAATTTATTAACAAAGAAATAATAATTTTGATAAACAATATTATTTTTTGAAACTTTTTAATTGTAACTCTGTCAAAATTTAAAATATATACTAAATTTTACGGATATTAACAATAAAATTATGATCCATTTACATGGAAATAAAATAAAAAAAGGAAAAAATGTGTCTAAATATGGGATTAACTAAAGTATTTAACAAGTTTACCTGGAAATTCATTCACAACAATCCTACAGGAACCTTTCTAGGTAAAAAGGTTTAATAAGGGAGAATTATTGATATCTATTTGATTGTTAAGAAGATTATCTGAATATTTGTTTTTATTTATCTCAAGGGATTTAATTTGAAGGATTTAGGTTCTTTTAAATTTCAAAATTTGAATCGAAAGTGTGTTGGTTTGCTAATAAATGATTTGCCTATTTGAATTCTGATTTTTGGTTGTCATAGCTACGTTTGTGTTCTGAAATTCTAATTTTCAAATTCCTACCACAGTTCATTACCTCGTTTGATTTGAAGTTATTGGTAAAAAATGTGTATAAAAAGCGAGATAATGCTGTATCTAGAAGGTTAAATAGATTCTTTATTAAATTCCTTTCGATACATGAGATGAACTTATAAATTTTATCGGTAAATGTTTCTATAAAAGCGTTTATTTTGAGTTATTCGTTAAAAATGTGTGTCGAAAGCGATATAATCCTTTATCTAAAGGGTTAAACAGATTGTTTCAACTACTGCTTCTTTGTAGTCTTAATATAATTTTTAGAAGCGTTCGAGTTCGTTCTAGCCCGTCTCGCAATGATTTCTCGCTCCAGTTGAAGACTGCATCTAGTACACACATATAATACCGTCATTATTTACGGTATATCACGGTTGAAAGAACCCTATATTCGAAAACAATGAATAAATTCTATTTATGTTTATGCCTAATAGTTTCTTATATAATAAAAGATGGACTCCCAAGAACAAGGTAATCGGTGAATATGTGGTTATATTTGAATGACAGTTAGTAGCCATCGTATGGCAAACAACGCGGAAGTTAATAAAATAATTTGATTGTCGATTTGCTTCTTATGTTTATTACTAGAGTGATTTGAATGGGGCTATTCAATCAACTGGAAGTTCAAATGCCTCGTAAATAAAATCGTTTAAGACATGAATTACAATTCAGTGGAATGTTGTGTTCAAGCCACATTTGAAACAAATGCGTCCCTTCACTCTACTGTGCTATTTTCCTATTATATCACCTAAAAAATGGAAATTAATTTTAAACACCAAACCCGAAATGTACTCCTTGTTTTTCTCACATCCGAATAGTGAATTAAAGGCTATTTAAAATGATCTAAAAAAACGTGGGAACTTATAACTGTTTCACAAATTTAAATTGAAGATATTTACTTTGTCTTTCGAGATACGTAATGATTTCTTTTGCTTAACAGTTATCCAACTGTCTTGAAATGATAAAATTAAAGAAACAATAAAAAAATATAAAAATGTAAGACCCAGGTAGCTATGGCTGATCTATGGGAAATAAGCCTTATCCATATGCATTTTTGTGGCAGAAAGACCCGAGAGCATCCCAAGAATGTGGTGATTTTGTATTTCCCCCATCAATCCTAAATGATCCCTCAGAGTCTCCTCATTTATTTGACTCTCCATTGATAACCACTCTCCTGGCTTCCTCATTGCAGGAGGGCTTCCATAGTCGCCGAGGATGTGGAGAACATTGCTCCGGTAATGGCTAGGCATGCTGTTTGCTCCAGACCAGTAAATCTATTTGGAGAAAGGGATATTTCTCCCCATTCTTATACACTCGCTTCTCTTGATGAAGCAGAGAATTTCAATCCCAGCAGCTCCCAGTTTCTACAAAAAAAACTACAACTTGTAGTATATAATTTTTATGACAAACCTAAAATTTGCACTATTTACCATCATAAAAAATTACAGACTTCTTCGCTATTTTGGCACGAGAAAAAAATGTGAAATTTCATCGATCAGAATTTCATAACCTGTTACGGAGTAACAAAAGGTTTCTATACCAACATGTGCATGGTTATTACCTTCTGACTAGCTAATTGTTTATACAGCATTACTGTGTGAGAGAAAAATATCTCCGTGATATCTAATTAATCTTTCAACATTCTCGAACGAGGTATAGTTAGTTGATTGTTATTTTCGCTGTTCTAGGTTAATTCATTTGGTTACATAAACCGCATTTTTCTCACAATTCTTTTAAAAAAAAAACGCCTTGCTTTGTCACTAATTGGGACATTTCAATACGTACACTCAACCAAAAAAGTACGTAATATTATTGCTGGTTGAGAGAATAAGTAATTTACTTACTCTTTGATCGTAACACGTGTGTAGAGGTACTTTTCCGCACGCGATTACTGGCCGAACTCCTCTTTGAAAAGAATCACTACTATTTTAAAATATTTGATTGATTGAATAGATGAGGCTTTCAGTTGATGTAGATCCATACTGAATTATGAAATAAAACAATTTAAATTTGTTAAAATCTACATAATAATTAAAATTAAAATAACTGTTTTCACATTGAATTGTTGGTACTGATCTTGGCAGTCTGTTTTTGATGTCCCAAAATACTCCCTCTTCAAAATAATCAAAAAATTGATGAATTATGAGATAAAACAATCCAAATTTGTTAAGATCTACATAATATATCAATGATTATGGGCAACCCTCTCAGTCCCCTATTATCAGAAATTTATAATATAGAAAAGATAATTCACTAACATCCCCTTAGTGAAAAATTTGTTTACTGGCACCGATATGTAGATGATATTTTAGCTTGCTTCACTGGTACTAAGAGACAATTAAATAACTTACATTAACTCAATACATACAAATATCAAGATTTACAATAGAAATTGAACAAAATAAGTCTATAAACTTCATAGACCTTACAATTTTAAATATAAATAATAGACATGATTTTTCTATATTTCACAAACCATCACATAGGTACAGACATTACAATTCATATAGCGTTTTCCATTGGCAAAACTAGGGTGCACTGAAACTGAACTGAGTGCAAAGTTTGTGTTCCATTGGCTGCACTGCACCAGTGTTTCATATTCCATTGGAAAACTAGTACAAGCAGATGTGCACTGAGTGCAATTTTTTCGGCACCTGCTCAGGAGGTAGTTTCGAGTATAGTGCAAGAGTGAAAAATGGCGGCGAAAAACTGATTATTCAAAAATTCAAAACTATATTAATGATGTTGTGAACTGACAACTTTTCTGTGTTCCATTGACCTTGCACTCAGTGCAAAATATCGGTACACTGGTGTGGAGCACGGTCGAACTTGGTGTCAACTTAGTGCATGCCAATGGAAAACGCTAATAATAGTTCAGTCCACCCAGTCAGTCATAATTTAGCAGCTTTCAATAGTATGATACTTCTAACAGTTCTATTAAATATTGACAATTAAAACAAAGAACTATATACAATAAAACAAATAGCAGCATCATCTCGCTTTCTATACACATTTTTAACCAATAACGCCAAATAAATCGCTTCTATAGAAACATTTACCTATAACATTTATAAGTTCATCTCATGTAGCGTAAGAAATTATTAAATTTAATAAAGAATCTACCTGCAAAACGTTTCGCAATGGAAGAGCCGTTATTTTATCAAGATTCCAGGAAGAATCAAATAAAAACTAAACTAATATTAGAACAATAATATGAAAAACACGATATCTGAACAAAGACCATGAAAAAAAAACCGGTTTCATTTTATTTACCGAACCATATTTATATTTTATGACTGGTTGCGGTAAAAACATTAAATCGTTTTTAAATTACTTTTCCTTAGATGATGATGTAACAAAAAACACTTAGAGAACGACGGATGAGAAATGAATATAGCTACAAATTTAAAGTGATCGAAAAACAGAAGCCGCTAACAAAACCGACTCTTCAATTTACGTTCACTAGGACAATCCGACAACTGCGCCAATTGATATTTCAACTCCTAGTTGATAAAAGTATATTAAAAGTGCCCAGTGGAATGTAGTGTATAGGTATTAAACATAAAATGAGACTTTTTCAGCGATAAGGATTCGTGATTTCACCTGGGAGATCTCTCGGGAAATAATTGTTTTTCTCGTAGCAATAGTTTTTCTTTAAATTATCCCTTATTACTTTCATTCTGGATTGAAGAAATCATTTATATCCCACAAATATATAAATCTGAGTAAAGCAAACGTTGAAAATGCGATAATAGTGACATCTTCACATTTTTCTCTACAGGAGACTAAATAAAATGGATATCTCACCCTTAATGTCGAGTTCGCATTCCACTTTCAGTTGGAAAATAACGTGGTGGGTTTTAGAAAAATTTGTAAATTGTTTTTATTATTTTTGTTGAAGTATACAGCTTCTAAATTTAATATCAACTTGCATAATTTCTGCTAAGAAAACTTACCGAGCGTCTCGACTCAGAGCTATAAATTTTAGTTTAATCGCGGCACTATATGTTAGGAGAGTAAAACAGAGCATTCCAAATAAAGTATTCTAATGAAATAGAGGAATTTTCTTATAAATGAATCGTTTATTTTAAGAGTATCTCCGAAATTCAATTAAGCAAAACCTTTGTGTACATTTATCATTAGCTGTTTTCGCGGAGCACATCCTGAACGTATTCGGAGGGACTACGCATGCGCAATTCAAATTTGAGTGTTCGTGGAGTGCTTCAGAATGTGTTCAGGATAAAAAAATCCCGTGTTCGAGGAAGACTTAGATTCAATTTCGAGCATGCTCGGAACGTGCTCGATGAATCCTAGGATGATAGCTGGGATTTTTTGTTCCGAACAGATTATAACCTCAAAATATTGGTTGCATGCGGTTGTATGACTCTATAGTGGTTTGATTACTTTTTAATTTGCGTTTGAAACTTTAAAAAACTTTTGGATTATATATATTTTATTGATAAACAATGTTTGTTGAGTTTTGAGGTTTTTTAAGTATTGCTAAAAGGTAAGGTTTTTATTCATAATTAGCCTCCAATAAAAGGTTATTCTTCTTTTTTGCACATTTTGTGTTAACTCAACTTCATGTCACTTCAAATTCGCGTTCGCGCTACCTTTAAAATTCGGAATGAGTCTGTAGGCACGCTTGCGCATTAAAGAAATCCAGTATGTACTCGGTTTGTGCTCTGGATGTGTTCAGGATTTGCTCCGCGAAAATTTCTGTGTTCTACAAGGCATAGACTGTGTTTTTCGGCTTTCATATCAGATTGGCAGCTGGAACTGAATACACACCCAACGCTGACTGCGTACAATTATTCTTGTCTCTCTTTCTAGTAGTTTTTCTCATATTTCCCTTGTCATACTTGTATAAATCGAATATTATTATCTAAAATACTTATATCTGGGAGTGTACCTATCGATATCTTCGTCGAACCCGATTATTTTCATTCATTATCATATTCTATTCGTATTTAGCAGATCTCCGAGATGATCGTCCAGTTATACGATTGATATGCATGCAGGTGTATTATACCCGGGTATTAGTATTCTGTCGGCTTTATTCACGAACGATCATCAATAGTATTACCGCAAAGTCCAATGGACTGCCGAAGACCTTCGCGTTGAACTTCGGGTTTGTTCTCATTAGCGGCGTTGCCACATCAAACAATATTTCATCAGAAATACTGATTTATGCGATAGTTTAAATAATTTAGACCCAAAAAGCAGCCAAGCAGCCATTAAAGCACTAAAATGGTGTGGGAATGCCTAGATAAAGTTAATGGACTAGGCGAGAACAATATAGTTACTTACTATGAATTCCAGGACACACTGGAATAGAAGGAAATGAAATAGGAGATGAACTAGCAAAGAGGGGGTCTGAAATACCTTTCCGGGGGCCTGAAGAAATAGGTGAAGCTGAAAGAAAGAGAAGATCTGATCTTTGGAAAGATCTAGTAGGGCTTAGACAATCAAAGATTCTTCTGGGTCACTACAACCTGTTGAGATCAAATGAATGCATAAGTCAAGGTAAAACTTGGATCCTAACGGGACATTGTCGCCTGAATGGGCACCTGAAGAAGAATGCAGATATTGTGGCATGGAAGAAGAAACCTCCATCCACATACTATCCAACTGCACAGCACTCCAGAATGCTAGAGCACAGTACCCGGGAGATAGAAGAGGAACATTTACCTAAGTTGAAGCCTGCAGATATCCATGATATCCTCCGGGAAATAGGATCGATGCAGCTTACATCGATCGAAATTCGGCAACATGGTAATCGAATTCGGTTTAAAAATTATCGTGAATGACTAGTCGATATTGACATGGGATATTATCCAATAATGAGTGTAGATAAAAATTTTGGATAATCTTTCTACAGACGACAGTTATTCAGGACCGGTTACGGTCACTTGTTAAAACACTCAGATTTGTTGACCGCGTTGAAAATTGGTTTACATTATAAAAATACACTGAAAAAAATTACTTCATTTTACATTATATAACAAAATTTTTAAGAGGCCAACCATGTTTGTGGCTATACTGGATAATATGCCGGTATATGCTGTTGTATTCCTATGTATCAGTGATAAAGCAACATAAGCTAGCTACAAATACAAAAATCAACTGGAGTCATTTCGGGTGAACGTACAGGCCAAGATATCCGCCCAGGAGGATTTTCTCCACTCCAAATGTAATATAGGAATGGTAAATTTTGATTTATTTCAAGTTGAATAACAAAAAATATAATTTATTAGATACAATACTATTAGGCTACTGTGAATAAATTTTCAGTGAAAGTCTATTAATCGAAACGAATCATTTGGGTACTTAAACGATGCATTTGCGTATATCACGATTTCAACAAATAAAAATAATAGAGTAACATATTATAAAAGTACCATGGTACTTTCACGGATTTACATTAATCATTTTATGGTCTCTGGAACGATCTAATTGCGGTTAAACTGTTCAATATTCGTAAATTTCGACGATTTCACCAACAATTACCACAACGACCCAAGGCCAGAAAGTTTGAATTCATAGCGAAAAATGCGCGATATTTTATTTCAAGTATTAGACGTTGTACACACGCTGCGGCGCCGTCGTAGCTGAAACGTAGGTAAACCTTCGACACATATACGTCTTTTTTCGCTTCGAAATATACAAAATGTCCACTGAGAGACTGTATTTATAATAAAAATTTTACCGGATACGGATTTGTGTCTGTATCTTTTAGTCAAAATCCCAGTCAACGAAATATTTTGCGAAATATTCTTTACTAAATTTTTTATATTTTTCTTAGAAATATTTGTTCCTGTATTATTTTTTTCTACAGAAATATTGATACGAAAGTGGAGGAGTGGAATGGAATAAGGATCGTTTGGTAGAAGCGGAAAATGCTATTTAGTTTTACGATTCGGGTACGGTTGGATGATGAGGATTTTTCCTTGTCGTATAATTTAAGCATAATCGTTATAATTCACTTTTATTATTGTAAGAATAAATGGGAGAAGTGGAACATTTTTAATCCCTAACCGATGATTTGGAGGAAAAACAACAAAAATCAATTGCTGGATGGGGGGTTTGGAAATTATTTGTTATTTTTGGTGGAATAGGACGTCGTATAGAGAAAAATGTTTTTCACGAAAGTTGTTGGTGGTAAGAATATTTTTAGCATTTATATTATATTTTTTTTATAACCTTGAGTATTTTGAATAAATAACGGAGAAGGGTTTTTTAGTTTTTGTAAAAATAACTCAATTTTCAAAATTTATGTCTTTTTGCATGAATTTTTTGTTTTGGAAACTCAAAATTTACCACAAGAGTAAAATAAAACAAAAAATATAATATTAATAAAAATTTGAAAAAAAAATTACTTAAATTCGATAGATTTTAATTTTTAATCACAAATAATTTTTCAATTTTATTATTAAACAATAACCAACCCCCTCTAGACACATTATTTATAATGATGCAGCTAGACGAGTGGAAAAACAATTATTATAATTGACAATTTTTTTTCAGTTCAGTCAACATTTTAAAAGACCACTCTGTAATTTTCTTTATAATCTAATAAAAAATGCCGCATTAATTATTACCGATTTGATGGTTTTCTCCGAGTGCCAAATTTACAAAAAAAAACTTAAAGTGTAGGTTATTGTCAATTTTTTAAAAGACTCCCACTCGCGGATCTAATTAATTGAATTCGACGCGAATTTGGCAAAATCCACGGTCAAGTTTAATGACACAACGCATATTTATGATTACCAGTTCTGAGAAAAATAAAAATAAAAAACAACATTATATAACTGCCATTATATATGATTTGATTTTACGATACAAATATTATATAAATAATTTATTTATGTAGAATTTAAAGTAATTATACTATTATTAATTACTGGGAATTGTTAACATGAATAATAAAAGTATAAATAAATAATAATAAATTTATAAATTAATAATTCCACACTGTTTTAAACACGCTGCATTTATACTCCGTTCCAAGAAATTTAATCTAAATTCAAGGGGGGGTTCATTGATAAGTAAGATATTTTTGAGAATTTTTTTGAACCCCCCTTGATGAGATATGGCACAATTTTCATCTAACTAAACTTTGACGGAATTAAAAAAAATTACGAGATATTTTAAAAGCTCCCTTCTCTCCCAGGTGAGATTTGGTGAGATTCGGCTCGATCCCATCCGCTCCTGAATTAATAGAGTCTCCCTAACACCAAGTGATTTATAAATTTCCATTATTAAATCCTTAAGACCAGTCACCGAGGCAACGAAATATCGTGAAATATACTTCAAAATATTGTGAAATCTACTTTAATTCTAAACGTAAAGCGCAACCCAAATAGAGCATATCCAGTAAACATAGAACATTTTATTTGAAAAGATCGACTTTATACAAAAACATGGTTTCAACGTGATAAAGTTTCCTTAAAAAAACAAACTAGTTCAACTTAATCTCAACAAGAATAAAAATAAAAAGTATGCTACTAACAACGTGCTTCAGCAACTCAGTTTTTCCAACGTATTTCTGGTGCATTTACTTAATCTTCTTTATTTCGAAACTGACTCAAACACCTGGTAGATGTTTGGGTGAGAGTAATTTTAAAGTTAGCGAGAAAATGTTCTCAATTATTCAGAGTTACTTCTGAGCGCATTCCCCGGCATACTGGAGATAAATTAAAAAATGTATAAAACTATAATGTCCTCACAGGCGTGCTTCGGAATTGTAATCTTGAGATGACAGTTGTGATGAAGCCCTTCTGATAATATTAATAACAATTTCAATAGAAATTCGTATGAATGAGATCCAAATACCATAACCAGACTTGGAAATAATGCCATTCATTGGTAGGAAGGAGGAAGGATGCAGATATTGTGGCATGGAAAAAGAAACCTCCATCCGCCTACTTTGAGTTGAGGCTTTCAGAAGTCCTGAAATTCCTTCGGGAAATAGGACTAAAGGAGCTACTCGTTTCAGAGACTCTTCTCAGAAACTAAGGGGGACACTGAACTGAGCTGAACCCTTTTGCGGAATCAGTCCCAATGTAATATTGGAAGAAATAGGTAAAGCCGAGAGAAAGACCAAAATAATATGAAAGAGAGGACTTATTGAGTGACAACGTATGTCACCAGAAAATTGACAAGATGTCTAAATAAATCGAAAATTTTCTCGTGCTATTTCTTTGTTTCTTAGTCACTTTTCCCCATGTCCATTCATCAATTTAAAATCGATAACTTATACATACGAATAGATAAATTCTCGTCTACAAAAAATTCAAGAGGAGATCGCTCTCATCACCAAGGTGAACAAGACAATCTCATCGAAAGTAGATCTGTGGCAAAAATAATTTTCTTAAAAGTACCTATCTTGTTCACCGATGGAACATTGTATATACTGTATAGGAGATATTTAAGAGGTGCTGGAGGCCTATGGCAGTCGAAGAGTATAAGAAAAACTCTCGAAGCCATCACGAGGTCACGTTTGAGCGTGTCTGCCACGGCAGCGTCGTCGTCGAGTGCCTTCTCTTCGTAATAAGCATCACGATCACTGCGGGTGGCGCAACATCACCGACATTACATTCTTTTTCGTTCGCAGTTTTTGATTTTTATTAGTGAATTACTAAGAAATAAATATTTCTTTATCTATTAGCTATGAATAAATAAAATGAATAAATAAATTTTATATCTAACTAATTTTTTCTGACTCCATTACCTGTGTCGTATTTAGACATTTTTCTTACCTGCAACAAAAAAGAAAATATTTTAGAAAAACATGTAAATCACGAAAGTGTAAATTTTCTGCTCTGATTAATGCAAGTAAATATTGTAGTTCAATAACTAGTCTGCGTCTTTACAAGTATTTTATTTTAATATAAAATCCGGTTGTCTAAAATTTTTCATTAATCAAGCCAAAGTTAAATAACAAATGGCCGCTCTAACTCAACATTAATCTGCACCTTAGAGACCGATTTTTACGTTATCTATGCTTGACGTTAAATACGGCATTAATTTAACAGAAAATTCAGATTAATAATGGAGTCGGTTTTTTTTTTCAACTCCCACTGTAATTTACCTGATAGAAACAAAATCGGGAATCTCATGAAAAATTCATAGCGTTCGTTTTCATGCAAGACTTGGGTTTTGAAAACAGCACGAATGTATGGATAGCGAATTGATCTAATTTTTGCATGGAATGCATCATGCGACCGTTTTTTTAGGCCAATGTAATTTTTTTTGCATGAAAATATGAAATTGATTTTCTGGTATGGATAAAAATAGTAAAAGTCACATATATTCGTTTCCAATTGTCAATAGTGGTACTGATAACAGAAAAAGTATGTATTTTTGGGGTAAAATTCACTGAGACCTAAAAGATCTATTGTGCCCCCTTACTTCTACTTAATTTCTGAGGAGAGTCTCTAAAACTAGTAGCTCCTTCAGTCCTAGGATATCTGCAGGCTTCAACTTAGGTAAATGTTCCTCTTCCTTTGGAGAGAAGTAGGTGTGGTTCTCTTAAAAAGATTAAATGTGTATTATTGAAATAAATTTGAGGGATGGAGCATCTCCCAAGAGAACTCAAAGTTCCCCTACTAGGTAGTGAGAGAATTGCAAAAGGGAGTATTTGACCTAACCTCTATGATTTTTTTGTTTTGATTGACTGTGGTTCAAAAGGAATGTTGAAGATTTCAATTTAATGCTGTGGAATAAAATAATTAACGAGAATGTTGAGGAGGCGTTAGAAGAAGTGGGTATTAGTAGGGATGTTTTGAGACAAAAAATTTGTGCAGTTATTTAGAGTCGATAAAGACCTCTGTCATAACATAATAGACATTGTCACCCCTTTTCTATTTCAACCCACAAGAACCTCTGCTCTATTCATACAAACCGCGCGTAAACAAAGTTTCTTTTTGTTTAGGACTCAACTGTTTACTTTTAACATCCATATTTTGTTCAATTATATCAACCAAACAAATATAGTAAATAGTGAGGTTATCGATGAATTAAATGTCTGTCAAAATTTCTACAAGTTCATTGGTCAAGGCAACTGGCAACGCTGTTCCCCGATCTTGCTCCCTCATCGCTACTCTCCGGTACTTTTCATTTTTCAAGAATATAACGTTTTTTTATTGGGGAGTTGAAATGAGGGAGCTCTCCCTGGGAGCACACCCTTCTCGTTATTTCAAGAATAGGCGTCCAGGGAGGTATTTTTTTGACACCTATTTCTATTTACGATATATTAAATTGGACTTGCTTATTGATCTAAATAAGGTACGACACTGTATTTCAAATAACCCAACTGGGATAGTTAATTTTCTAAATCTGAATTCACGTTTTTATACCTTTTGCGTAATTTAAATTTTATTATCTTCGCAATGAAATTTATTAGTTACTTACCCCACGTTTATTATAATTTATCACTTCTATACTTCATCCAAGGATTCAGGACATTTAATCTGTGGCAATGAATTAATAAAATAGATTTTTTTAAATACATGGTTCATGTTTAATCTAAAATGAGAATAACCCGAAGGTAGAACAATTTTTTTTTTCAAACTAGATATAAAAAGAGAAAGTGGTTTTTTTTTCAAATTTATTTAACTATTTTGGTGCCTAAAGCGCAAAATTATATAAAAGAGTTTTACAATTAATCATTGTTGATAAATATTTACAGTGTATTAAAAATGTTGAGCAGTATTTTAATGTTACATATATCCACTATTATAAATATCTTCTAGTGCTTTTTATCTCGGTTATTTTTAACAATAAATCACTGATTTTTCTTATTACTACACAGACAAAAAAAAGAAATTCTTTTTATTTTATACACGTTTGAGATGTTAATCATTTGAGGAGTACGAAGGATCAGTCTTACTAGACACAATGATATTTCACTTTCACGTATTACATACAACGTATCAAGTTAAATTTGTATTTGTAGAAGAAAGTACACACCTCGAAAAGGCGATATACACTCACTTTAAAAAGTTAAAGTTAACCGAGAATTGCATAACTTAAAAAACGGATGCCCGTTGCGTGGTACAGTATAGGACTAGCTTTTTAATTTGATGTAAATAATAGTAGATAACTTTGAAATTTAGCCAATGTTGACTAAAATGAATAAAGCTTTTTAAGAATGGCTTCCGGTTTTTGCAAAAATTTCTGGCAAAAACATAACAATCTGCATTGATAGTAGACAAGCCTTAATAGTGTTGAACAGACTACGTGTTATATCGGGGCTAGTACTAGAGTACCACCAAGATTTAGCTAACGCCTCAGCAGATAACAATATTATTTTGAGGTGGGTTGAAGGGCACGACAGGAGAAAAGGTAATCGCATCGCCAATTCTTTTGCCAGGAAATACTGGACTGGACTGGATTAAACCTTTTAGGACAGTGACAATTTCTTCGACAATTGCGGAACTAGCCCAACGTTACACCCATGATCAATCCCTTAAGAGAAGGGATGGAATCAAAGGATACAGTATTGCTAGGAACCCTGGGAAACTGGCACAGAAGAAATATCTGGCTATGACCAGGAAAAACCTACGTTTAACAGTCAACTAAGGAAACACCTCCATACTATGGGGATAGTGGACACACCTATATGCAGGATGTGTGGACAAGCATGTCTTATGCGAGTGTCCGGAGTTATCGTCAATAAGAGAGTGTGTGTTCGGTGAGTCTTGGCCCACACCTGCCGAAATAAAGGAGATGTCTCCTAGTGACTTGTCCACCTTCCTGGGAAGGACAGGATGGACGATGACCTAGGAGGACAACTCCTCGGGAGGATGTATAATGGATCACAAGTGGTTTAAGTGTTGTGAGCTTACCTCACCCTCCCTACTCTACAAATACAGATGGCTTCCGGTGAGGATCGCACATATTGCTAGTGATAAAGGATTGCAATTGGTTGCATTGAATTCGAATCTGAGTCAACTGAAAACTACCAAAAGGAAAGTGACGCTTATGCTTGAAGATTATGTTTATCAATGTCAACTCATTTTGTCGTTACTTTTCAAGAGTTAACAAAACCTCACCTTGTATTTTTTGGTTTTAACAATGCTACGCGTACTTTTCTGAAAGTCCGATACTGAGAAGTCGATGGTCGATTGTGAAGCAATGTAATATTTGGGCGCGGTTGATGATAAACCGTTTGTCTAATGGAGATTTCGCTCGCAGTCAGTTATCAGTGCAGCTGCACTTTGCATACAACACTTAATAAGACTAGAACTCGGCGCTGCTATCGTATATTATTATAAAAGGGATGGATCGTGGAATATCTTGAACGTATACTCTATAGGCTATTTTTGTGGGGTTGAAATTGACTGAACCATCTAACTGTTCTTCCATATTCAATAACAGTTGTTCTTTGTTTTTTTTTTCGGTCAGCTAACGCTAAATCAAACAATAGGTGCTTAAAAATAAAATTTTGTAACATAAAGCGTCACGAAATAGTCAAGTGCTCTTCATAATTTTTCGTTGTGTAACTTCTTGTACAAATATTAAAATCAAACAGTCATGATAGCAATATTGGTGGATCATATTCGAGCAAATGCCTAACAGAATTAGTTGTGACAAATAGATTTGAATCCCAGACAATGTCGAAGAAGTAACGTAATCTGGAACGAGCTGGAGAAAACAACAAACTGCATGATACTCCAGAGAGATTACTATTTCTCGACCCTATGATTTCCAGGGAGAGGTTTTCGTGACATCCTCACTTTAGTGTTTGAAAAGTTGTTTCATATGCTGTGTAAACTGCTTTTAGAAATGTCAACTGCTTATTCTCAACAACAAACTTTTTTTATGGAAGAGTTTTAAAATGTGTCTTCGGAGTTTTATTTTGCATTAACAATCATAAAAACATCCCAGTTTTCCCCTTGTTTATCCAGAGCCACATGGTTTGGGCTAGGTGGAAATAGGTTGTTTTTATCCTTTTTAATTTCTGACAAGCATCACTGGTCAATGGAATTAACAAAAGTTTATTTAATACTAGTTATTTAGCCTTGGTGATTCTAGATCCTCTGGTATTCTTTGAACCACTTGAACTTGGATATTTAGTCCAAGAAATCTAAGCTTCTGTGAGAATCTAATATCCATTTTGGGAGGAATGTCTGTAGCATCAGGCTTTAAGCGGACACGTTCCAAGTATTTGAGGCGTTAGGGACAATGGGCTTGTTCGCAATGAAATATTTTTTCGGTTTTTTTCACGTTTTTTTGTAAAACTGAGTCATCAAAATAACAGGTAAAATTTTCAGCTCTTAAACTTTCTCCATTACTTTGATATTAAATGTTGAAAATGGAGCTCCCTTAAAAAGCGGCAGAGCGGACTGTGACGTCACATTGCACGTCGGGGTATGATATTCGGCATTACACCGCTGCGTTTTACATGAGAAAGTTGGTTCCAGCTGCAATATCTTCAAATTTAAAATAGTTAGTGGTTTTTACTATTGAAGAATGATGTATTCAGTACTTAGATACCGGATTAATAATAATAATAATAAGTTTATTCATCATCATAAACAATTACAAAATAATTATAGAAACAAGATTACAAAGACAAATAAAATAATTTTATGAGAATAATTTGATATCTGGCTGACAAACAAACCGATTTACCCACTAAGGCAATGCCTGAGTGTGGGGAAACTAAGGCATGGTTAGCTCGGTGTTCGTAACAGCGTTGAGTGATAAATATTTATCACTCAACGGTAACAGTAAGTACTTACAATGAGTGAAATAAATAGTGTTGAATGAAAAAAAATTTAAAAACAAAACACATAAGAAAAGTGACAGATACAATTTAAATATGTAAAAAGTTTTTGTGATTATGAATTGAAAACATTAAAATAAAAGGACTAAAACTAAAATTACTAAAATTACATTATAATATTTTCAAATCATATTTGGTTCAATTAGATCTATAATTGCAGATCTTTCTTTTAACCAAAGGTAATTTTTAACTTTCTTTTTAAAAGAAAAAACACTTTTTGCTTTTGCGTTTTGGAAATTTACCTGAACCTGATATCTTTATGGTGATGGACTACTTTGATAAAAACAAAGAGTTTACACTTGGTTTTTGAATTGAAATTTCATAACAATCTATAATACATTGTTCGTTTTAATATCTCCTCTGTAGGAAATAATTTCTCAACTCCAACTTTTTTGTATAATGCTACATACTCTGGAAAGTGGCATCCCAAAATCGTCTGCTAATATCCATACGGTGAATTCAGTTTGATATTTTTCAATGTTAAAAAGATATCAAGTTTGCCTAGCTCACATTTGTTAGTTAACAAGTTCACAAGAAATAATGAATTATTCGGAACTCCTAGATGAAGGTTTGGATTTTTTTTGTATCAATTAAAATGTTCAATATTGTATTTCTTCTGATCTATAAATGTCTGAATAACATAAGTTATTCGGATCTGGCAAGCTTAAATCTGACGAAGTTAAGGTAAAAGAAGAACCTCTAGTGGATATTGAAAATTCTTCGTTGAAGGGTTTTCGTATTTTTCCAAACGCGATTTCTTCATTTTTCTTTTTTTGTCATTTTTCGCCTCCGCATTGAATCGTCTTGGAAAGTACATAAACCTTAATGCAAGCCTGAACCCTTATTTTCCAAAATACCTATAGATTACATTCGTGTGATATCCATTGATTTCCTCCTCTACTTGACTTCCTCCAGGGGTTCTATTTTCTGAGCTTAATGACAAATTATTGTGCTTTAGTTTGTAAAAACTGTGCCATGACTTTTAACTAAGCGTTTTTGACAGTCAAAAAATCGCGCTATTAATACAGGATTTAGTAACTTTTCCACTGTTCATTATTTGTACATATTTTTCTGGTGCATTCTTGGATGTGCTAGGACTGTCGGGAACCAAACAGTACTTATTTACCACTTCTTTCTCACTCATTAGGTATATAATAAAATAAAGAAACATCTCAATCAATAGTCCAGCATTTTGTTTCTTACAAAACAAAATGTATAATGCAATAAACAAACAGTACACTTCCACATACAATGGCTCTCGACTCGCGGCGTTTCAAACGTTAGGTATGGCACATGCATTGTGACGTCACAGGTAACCACGCCCCGTTTTCGTTCAATCCAATTTCTTTAATTAATTTGAGGGCTTAAACGTTCGCGGAAAAATCTAAAATTTTGGGAATCCGTTTAAAATGAGTTCTAGTTTCTATTTTTAAATTAAAATTTTTTTCTTGAACAAGTCCATTATCCTGGAATTTAGATTACACAGTTCATGAGAAAAGTCTTCCTCTTCCAGCCAGTATTTCTGGAAATCTTTCGATGGAGATTGGTAATAATTTCGATTATATTTATCACGGAATGGTTGGGTTCTGCCACTGTGAAATTGACCAGTGTGCAGAGGGCTAATGTAATTTCCAACAAATTGCCGGACTCGATAAACCCGAAGTTAATAAAACCGGATTCGAGGTGGTATAATGTTAACGAATTATTGAACGAACGTTAAATAAATTTATCTAATTGCTCGAATGAATATGAACGTATTGGTGTGGATGGCGAGAGCTCAAAATCGATATCGTTATGAACCTATAAAATATAAATGGAAGATAGTAGTAGAATTTCAAATACTTAAAATATCCACAAAATAATACGTCTCTATTTTTATCCGCAGTAGCGCTGCGATCGTAGTTTCGAGCATGCGCGGCAGGTACTCTAACTCAAGGACAATAAATGTACGCCATGCATGGCATGAGGAAGAGGCACATCAGTTGCGTATAGAAGAGGAACACTGAATCATTGGAGATTTTGTTTCATGTCCAAGTCCAAGATGGTTATTGGGGCTGATGGAGACTATGGTCTTGTTGAGGAAGTTAAAAAAGCTAAACCCTTGAGAGAAAACTTCGGATAAGACTAGGAGATGTAGGAGAAAATATTGGAAATGAAAATATACAAGTTAATTTTTGAAAAAGAATACCCTAAATGAAAATATAGCTTGATAATTAAAAGTGGATCACGACTTTCAATCAAGGAAGAATCGTATATCTTAGAGCGGAATTATTTAACTTCCACTGAAATAACCAATTTATTTCTTGAAATCTTCGTAAATCTGCAATCCAGCAAAAACGTTCTTAGTCATGAAATTTATTCAAATTGAAATGATTTTTTTATTACCGCCTCAAGACAAGGCAATTAAATAAAAACTTTTCAATTGTTTCAGTAATAAATATATTCAATAAAATTACATAATTAAAAATTTATGTTTCTAGATAGACGTAGATCTTAAGGAAAAAAGTATGGACCAAATGTTAGAGAGTTATTGTAACCACTTTTTCTTCGTCTTTTAATAAAGGATTCCTTTATTTTGACATTTACGCATGCGCATTTGACGTCTTTTATTAAAGGATCTTTAATAAAATAAAGGCAGCCTGTATTTAAATAAAATACAGGATAACTCAACTTTAATTAAAGGATCGTTAATTTTGACGTTTTTGACAATTAAATTGAGAAAAGAAGAAATACTTTCCGAAATTGATAGCGACAATTAAATTTAACCTTGCATTATTGATTTGAGTTAATTTCGTTCCCAGTTTCTCCAGGTATTTAATATAAAAAAATGTGAGAAGAACCTAAAAGGTTGCGATTCAACTACCTGTTATGTATTTTCTTCTTTTTCGGTTCAAAACGTAACTCACGTTCTGACCCAAAAGAGAAGAAAATATCTTGGTGTTAAATTAGTTACAATAACTATATTTTACATACCCTCATTTTCATCCTTTATTACAGGCTCCTTTAATAAAAGAAACCTTTATTTCTGTTTTACAATAACTCTCTGTTAGCCTATCAGCTTTTACAACCGCATTGAAATGAGTAAGGAATATAAGTATGGTATGGAGATATTGATGCTCTGACCCCAGAAGAAGAAGAATGATATACCAGAATAAGGAATTTATCAAAAGGGAGGATCATGTCTATAACCAGAATCCTTACTGAACTGCCTAATCATCTGGGTGGAATAAATATGGTCTAAAGAAGAAGAAAAAGGAGAAACAGTTCTAAAATGGTACGCTCACTTAAACTGGAGATTCCTCCAGGAAATTGAGCAGAGTACAAGATAGATTAACGAATATAAAAGCTGCTAAAACTTACCTTTTTTATGTTGTCTTCTTAAGGTAGAAGGTGCTCTGATAACAGTAGGTTTAACAACGTAAGTGATGCTGCGTTTATGACTTAATCCGGTTTTTTTCTGTCTGGCGGGTTTTCTTTTCGGCACCGGTGACACTCCGGGCGGCATATAAAGACCGTCACTTTTCGAGCTATCACTGACCAACACACTCACGTTAGATTTTTCCGATATCGGTGAGCCGCATGCGAAATTATCGTATTCGTCGTTGGTCAACGTTAATCTTGACATGTTGTAACTCAATTCGTCTGATAAATAATCGTATTCTCCCGGAAGACTTTCGTACAAGCCTTCGTCGGTGCTGCAAGCGCTTCTGCTGGTGTACATTGTATTATCCAAAGGATTTACGTTCCGAATCTCGGTTAAAGCGTTTTTAAAAGTGGGTTTGCTGATTGTGGTGGTTTTTCTTCGTTCTGGTGGGACGAAAATCATCGGATCCAACTTCAAAGCTCTTAGCGCTTTAGACGGTCTACTCACGACGACTTGATACATATCACTTTTCACTGAACCGTTGTCTTTGACGCTTTTTTTCTTTTTGTTTCGTTTTCTACCGCTATTTTTCCTTCTAACTGAGCTTCTTTTCGTATCCACCACCAAAGCACCACTTGTTCGTTTAAAATAACCGTCTCGACTAACTGATAATTTGGGTTTTGGTCGTTTTTTCCTAAACAGTCCTCGCGAAGTTGAAGGCGCAAAATTCGAATGGAAATCGCTGAGTTTCGGAGCTGATATGGAAAAAGAAAAACCGGAATCTTTGCTGGAAAATAAACCAGTGGAAGCTGTTGTATTGCTAGTCGAAGACAACGTCCTTCCAACAGGAGGAATTGGTCGTTTTTGTAATCTATTTATTACTATAGGATCGTCTCTTAGGTCTTTGAGAGCGCTGTCTAAGGAATGGTGAACTGGGATGGGTGGTCCGGATGATTTAGGCATTTCTAAACTTCTCGGAGCCATCCCGGTAGGTGCATCCATCCAAATTCTCCCCAAACTTATAGACAAAGAACACAATTCTTCAGCACCGGAATCAGGTAAAAGAGGTAACGGCGATTGGCGAGATCTTCTTCTAACCAAAGGGGATTTTTTAAGATCTGTACTATCTCCCCAAGGAAACATTTCAACTGCTGAATCATTGCTTTCTTTTCGATGTAAACTTGGACTCCTCTGTTTGTGTTTACGTTTAGGACTAGGTGGTTTCTTTCTTAATACAGGAGAAGAAGACAGTTGACGGATCACTGGAGGAGCGGTAATTTCGTCGGAAGCTGGTACATAAATTATAGTTCTTTCCGAACCTTTGATTCCACCAACATTTGGTGTATCCGCTTTTCTAATTCCTCTCAACCATTGACCGTACGCTATAACGCTTTGACCAGGTCCGCTCTTACTCTGCTCTAATTTGTACTTATTGCCACACTTCGCTTCGTGTTTTATGGTATTATCGTTGGTAGCGACCCCCACGTCTCGTTTTTCAACTTGTACCAAATTGATAAACTTCTTCGGCGTGGTATCGACGATATCTTCTTCTTCGGTAACAGTTTGGGTGGATACTTCCAATTTGGAGATGTGTTTTTTTTTACCGCGGTCCAAATAGCTTCTCCGTATCGATATCCTTTTGAAAGAATCGCTTCTTTTGAAGGAAGATTCTTTGTCTTTCTTTTTTCGACCTCCGCCGACCAGTCGACGGAGGTTCTCGAATGTTATGGGTTTCATAACGCACTAGGAACTAGGTATCGAGCAGCAGCTGGGGCTTCGCACCTCTTCTCCAGATTGCCATTTGGGTGTGAGCTTGTCGAAATGTTTGCTCGTCCATCACAGCTAACCCATTGGATCGCTTACTTGGAACCTGAGAAAAGTTTAAGATTAGGATTCGAAGATTCGAAAACAATCGTGACTCTAAGGTTGTCTGTTTAACAATTTTTATGAAATAAAATATGTAATGTATTTTTGGGGCAACCATCACTGAGACCTGAAAGATCTATTGTGCCCCCTCACTTCTACTTAGTTTCTGAGGAGAGTCTCGGAAACTAGTAGCTCCTTTAGTCCTATTTCCAGAAGAAAATTTAGATTATCTGCAGGCTTCAACTTAGGTAAATGCTCCTCTTCTATCCAGGTAGTGTACTCTAGGAATCTGGAGTTCTGTGCAGTTGGAAAGTATGTGGATGGAGGTTTTTTCTTCCATGCCACAAAATCTACATCCTCCCTCCACTATTTTGAGCTTTTTCAGGCGACAATGTCCCGTTAGGATCCCTGTTAAATCTCTTAGCGCAGTTTTACTTTGACTTATGCATTCATTTTTGATCTCAACAGGTTTTAGTCACCCAGAAGAATCTTTGATTGTCCAATTGGTTTCAGGCCCATAGAAAAGTATTTCAGTTCCTCTCTCATTTTTTTGTCAGATGTCGTACTACAAGTTATGTACACTGTTTTTCTTACGACCACACGAAATATCTACCAAACAATGACAAACTGATGTTTTAAATCTACTTAAGAGAGTTCCTATTTATTTTATTTGAATCTACGTTGCACGAGTTGGCCACAACTCTTTTTCTACGACTCCCCGCCCCGATTTTTATCTAGATGTTGGCGATTTACAAATACCCAATCGTAATTTAAAATTAAGCGTATAGAGAGGTAAAAGATGATAGAAAATCTATTTTATATAATAAAATATTGTAGTTTATATTTCTATGAAGATTATTATCTGTTAGTTTTCAGTTTTTGCCTAGCGGTCGAGACGGAGTCGTATTTCTCGTGACCCGAAAGGTCGTTCGTCTGGAAATTTCTTGTTGGGAAAATTGAATGAAATTTTCCAACGGTCCTTGGGGATAAATAAATTAAAGATAGTATCAGCAGCGCCAATGGAGTATTTCCGTTTACAGATAAGTAATTAATACTATACGAGGTAATTTGAAAACTATTTTTTAATTATTGAAATATTCGAGGTGAATATATTTTCAATTTCGTTGGTTGAAAATAGAGCGAGGAAAACAGTAATTAAAATTGACCCGGATTCGGGATCGATAGGTTAATGTAAATTGTTTAGAGTGAATATGAGTTTGAATATATACACTGAAGGGTATTTTTTATTTCAAATGCGCCATGAGCAAAACAAATAATAGAAATGAAAATTTGAAACATTTATGATCTATTAGATTTTCCAAAGGGACTGTGGGACAAATCTGCTGAATACGGTGGATGCTCAAGCAGTTCCTAATGTAACTTTTGCCGCTGTCAAAGAGACAACTGTACTGATGTTCTAATAAAACTTCTCGATTATTTCAAAGCTTTATTATTGAATCTATCGAAAGCAATTCATTTTATTAACTTTCCATAGACTGATATAGGTCTTGATAAAACGTTTGTAAGCAAGTGGAATAGGGGGAAGATAAAGTTTAAATTAATCTGGCCCATTTCCAAAACGGATGTTATATTGGGGTGTGGATGATCTTGAAACTTTAAAAAATAGAATAGTAAAGTTTTTCTTGAGATGTTTTTTTTTCTAACTATTGGATGACGGAATAAATTTCATACACAAACTTTGGAAAATTAATGGGGAAAACAAGATTTATGCGTAATAAAGGATGAATGAGAAACTAAGGTTGTGCAGATGAGTTAAAATTTTAGAAACAATAACAAGTTTGGATTAAAAGTAATAGCAGATAAAGTTAGGTTAAAAATTATGAAAATATTGACTATAAATCAACATTATACAGTGTGATCTCTTTGATAACGTTTTAAAATAAAGAATATTTTAAATATCCACTTGAATTGTCGAGCAGTGTATTTTGAATACCACAATTTTAATCCATCACAACGTTATTAAATATTTTTGTGTCTATTTGAATTCAAATCTATCTATTTTCTCGAAGTGACTATCAGTTGAACAATATGTGATGGATGACCTCTGTTCCATCAGGGAAAACTGGGAGTTATCCGGGATTTCCACCGTCAAAACTGACCCCATTGTGATTGATTCTCTTTCCCCCTTTGTTTACAGATCGATAGGTGAATATAAATTGTTTGTCTAGAAATTTATATATACAAGGTGTCCCAAAAGTTCGTACCAAAAACTCCAATTCGCCCTCAAAAAATGAATTTCTCTAAAAATATACATTCAAGGCATATGGTACTTCATACAAAGTGGTATCTAAAAATTTAATAATATACAGGGTGCTGCTCAAGTGAAAGTGATATTTTTTGTAAACTTACTATAACTTGTGATCCTTATGAAGAGATAAACGAAAGGCAGTCAGAACATGCGGAACGTTTCAAAATGTACGAAATGGGAAAATGCACGTTTTTAATAAAAGAAAACGCAATTATTATATCAACAATTCCTGTCGCATATTTTTCCCTCGCTACCAATATAATTAGACATCGTTTCCTGGAATGCACAGAGGAATAACTGGATTCGTAGAAATCATGGCATAAATATTCAAGTGTTCGCAGTAACTGGAATTGCTCGCTCACGAGAGAGTGAGATCGACGAATCGAACTGGGTTACGACAAATACTCAATATAGTATCGATAGAAATTGAAAGTTACAGCAATCATTCAGTCAATTTTTTCCCTAGATATTAAACAACAAATACCGCAGAAGAGTGTCCAACATTTGAGCGATCATAGATAGAGTTTCTCTAGATATAGTCATACCATTTCAAAACTGATTATACAGAGAACTTAGTACTACAATACCTTCTATAATTTTACCAATATCGAACTGGGAAAACTCTCTAATAGCCTGGAAAATACAGGTAGTTTCTTGGTCCAAACTCTCCTCCACAATCAGCTACTACATTCAGGAAGAACCAAAACGTTGACCAGAGAAAATAGAGAATTTAATAGGTGAATGTAAAGCCCAAGCATTTGGAAAAATTACAAGAATTCTAATAATAAATATTGTTCCTTACACATGTGTATGGTAGCAATAGAGTGTCGTATCCTGTTTATTGGTTGAATCTCAAATAAGAGCAAGCGTCTTGTGAATTTCAACCAACTCGGAAGTTGGAAAAAAGACTGAATATACCGTATTATTACTAAATAAGAAGATACAATTTATTTACAGGTATCATGTTGAAGTTATTGTGGTGCTTTGAATACGAAAAGTTAAATTTGTTTTTCTTTTTGTGAAAGTTTTTTGAGAAAATTACAGAAATAGTGCCTGGAAAAAGAGGGTTCTCAAGTTCCAAGTTTTTAAAAGGTGCATCCCGGAATTATCCCGGGTTTTCCAGATTAATTTCGGGTTTCACTGGATTTTCCAGGTTTATTTCGGATCTATCCCATTATATCCCAGATTTACGCATATTTTCCAGGTTTATTCCGCATTTCCCAGTTTAATCTGAATTTTCTCCGTTTCTTAAAGGTTTGTCCTAGATATATCTAGGTTTTTCCATGTTAATCTCTTGTTTTATAGATCTTACAGGATTAAATCGGATTTATCCTAGTATTTGCCACAATAACGCGGATTTTCCAGGTATATTACTGATTACCCAGTTTAATTTGGATTTTCCCCTTTTTTTTAAGGTTTATCTCGGAACTATCCAGGCTTTTCAAGGTTTATCACGTGTTTTTCTAGATTTTTTAGATTTTCCCTGAATTTGTCCCAGATTTGCCTAGTTTCTCCAATATTTCCCTAGTATTTTCCAGGTTTATTTCGCATTTCCCAGTTTAATCTGGATTTTCCCCGTTTTTTAAAGGTTTGTACTGGAAATATCTAGGTATTTCCATGTTAATCCCTTGTTTTATAGATATTACAGGATTAAATCGCCAGTATTTGCCACAATTACGCGGATTTTCCAGGTATATTCCTGATTACCCAGCTTAATTTGGATTTTCCCCGTTTTTTTCAAGGTTTATCTCGGAACTATCCAGGCTTTTCAAGGTTTATCACGTGTTTTTCTAGATTTTTTAGATTTTCCCTGAATTTGTCCCAGATTTGCCTAGTTTCTCCAAGATTTCCCTAGTATTTTCCAGGTTTATTTCGCATTTCCCAGTTTAATCTGGATTTTCCCCGTTTTTTAAAGGTTTGTACTGGAAATATCTAGGTATTTCCATGTTAATCCCTTGTTTTATAGATATTACAGGAATAAATCGCCAGTATTTGCCACAATTACGCGGATTTTCCAGGTATATTCCTGATTACCCAGTTTAATTTGGATTTTCCCCGTTTTTTTAAGGTTTATCTCGGAACTATCCAGGCTTTTCAAGGTTTATCACGTGTTTTTCTAGATTTTTTAGATTTTCCCTGAATTTGTCCCAGATTTGCCTAGTTTCTCCAATATTTCCCTAGTATTTTCCAGGTTTATTTCGCATTTCCCAGTTTAATCTGGATTTTCCCCGTTTTTTAAAGGTTTGTACTGGAAATATCTAGGTATTTCCATGTTAATCCCTTGTTTTATAGATATTACAGGATTAAATCGCCAGTATTTGCCACAATTACGCGGATTTTCCAGGTATATTCCTGATTACCCAGCTTAATTTGGATTTTCCCCGTTTTTTTCAAGGTTTATCTCGGAACTATCCAGGTTTTTCCAGGTTGATCACGTGTTTTTATAGATTTTCCAGTTTTTTCCTGAATTTGTACCAGATTTGTATAGTTTCTCCAAGATTTCCCTAGTATTTTCCAGGTTTATTCCGCATTTTCCAGGATTAAATCGGATTTATCCCAGTATTTGCCACATTTACGCGGATTTTCCAGGTATTTTCCGGCAGTTTAATCTGGATTTTCCCTATTTTTTAAGGTTTATCTCAGAACTAACCAGGTTAATCACGTGTTTTTCTAGATTTTCTAGGTTTATTTTGGATTTAACCCAATCTATATCCCACATTTACGCTAGATTTATTCCGGATTATCCAAGTTTTACCCGCCCCGTCATTTCCCGGATTCTCCAGGCTTATTTATGATCTCTGATCTAACCCGGATTTCTCCAAGTTTTTTCCTGAATTTGTCCCAGATTTTCCTAGTATCTCCAAGATTTCTCTAGTATTTTCCAGGTTTATTCCGGATTTCTTAGGTTTATATTTACTCAGTGATTTCCCTGGCTTCACAAATTTAACTCGAATTTTACAAATTTCTGCATGATCTATCCTGACGTATCCTGCAAATCTAACCGATTTTGGACAAGATATTCAAATGGCAAATTATCCACAACTGCGAATGGCTTTCGTAGAAGAATATTGCATGTTGCAAGCAAAATTACGTACTGTAGAACCCGGTTTATAATAAAAAAATTTATCTATATCCAAGGAGTAATCATTGATAAATAAGAATACCAGCCATAGTAATAAAATGCAGTTATTATATTGTGAGGCGAAGTAAATTTTTTATTATAATCAAACTAGTGGTTTAAAATAAATTACTGTCAATTATTTTTTATAAGGTCGTTTTGTATTTATAGTAGATAGGCATCTAGTATACCTGAAAGGTAAATCCTATTCCTATAGTTTATGAACTAGATACCATGGGGTCGATTCAAGTAGTTAACTAACTACAGGGTGCTCCAACTATAACGGAATAATACTAGTTTATTTATGTTTATTTTCGACAAAGTAAACAATAACCACGTTTTAAATTTGTTTTAATTCAACTTTCTCTTAGCGTAACCCTACGCAATTGTTTTGTAATATGCATTAGTGATTATATACGGTTTTTTTTGTTAAAAAATTCACTGAACATTGAACTAAAAATACTTTCTATTGCTACAGAATAATCTTAATATCTCACACATATCTCCTGGTAATACTCATCCCCTTCTACGTGTAGATGCATTGCATGAAAAAGCGCCCAACGTGGGGCATAGAAGTGTTTAAGTACTTAGTACTAGTACCAAGCTTAAACGTAATTAAATGGTAAATTGCCTCAAAAAAAGGGACAATAATTCTAAAATTGAAATAAAAGTTTTTGCTACGAATTCTTGGTGCATCCTGTATAGAAAAAAGCATATTTTTCCTCTCATCTGCATAAAAAACTCATAATATTCAATAACAAAGCAGTCAACTTCAATACGAATAAATAAAATGAGATAATACATTTTATTTACAATTTCTTCTGTATTACTTTCGTTTTCTAGGTTAGGTTGAATATTTCGCAACGCAAATCATATTTCCGGCATTTTACACTCGGTTATAAACATTGGCTAGTTCCTAGAGTGAAATATTCAACGCGTTTGATTTTATTATGAAGATTATTATGTACGAATACACTATGAAAATGTTTAAATTAATTTTAATGATTTTGACCAACATTATAATAAGACGCAGGACTGTATTTGAATAATTACCAACGAAACAATAATAAAAAACCATCTAGCCAGGGAAATTCTTCAGCGAGAATTGTAAATTAATGCCTGTTTTGACGTTAAAGGTTCCATGGTGAGATTTTCATATCTAAATTTATGCTTAATAGATATTAAGCGCGATTTTGAACGAAACGGTGTTTTTAACATTTACTGAAATGAAAATTGGGTCAAAAACTAAAAACATTTTAAATTTACATTTAATTCCAAACAACAGTATTACCTTGATAGCTGTCGAGTTCAATAACCACCATACGTTAGCGATAATACATATACACTATTCATATAAAATGTTTTTAATCGCGAAATTAAAGTGAAATTGAAAATATAGAAACGGCTGCGTATGAAAGTTCATTCACTTTTTACCAACGCCATATTTGGTAAAAACTGATAATAATATTATGGTAATTATAACCTTTTTACATAATTTATAGAATTTCATTTGAATCTAAACTTTATTGTGTGTAATGAGTAAAAGTTGTACTTTAAGCGATAATTTTCCCGACTTTTTCGAGGTTATCCTCGGGTTTTTTCAGATTTTATAGGTTTATTTCGGATTTATTCCATTATATCCCACAATTTTCCAGTTTATCTCGTAGTTTTCCCGGATTTTCCGGGATCTACACCAGAATTCTCCTGGGTTTTCTTGTATTTATCCAAGATTTCCTTAGTTTCTCCGGCTTCACCAGATTTTATTCCAGTATATTATGAATCTAAACTTCTTTATTGGGTATAATGAGTAAAAGTTGTAATTTAACCGAGAATTTTTCCGACTTTTTCGAGGTTAATCTCGGATTTTTCCAGATTTTATAGGTTTATTTCGGATTTATTCCATTATATCCCACAATTTTCCAGTTTATCTCGTAGTTTTCCCGGATTTTCCGGGATCTACACCAGAATTCTCCTAGGTTTTCTTGTATTTATCCAAGATTTCCTTAGTTTCTCCAGCTTCACCAGATTTTATTCCAGTATATTATGAATCTAAACTTCTTTATTGGGTATAATGAGTAAAAGTTGTAATTTAACCGAGAATTTTTCCGACTTTTTCGAGGTTAATCTCGGATTTTTCCAGATTTTATAGGTTTATTTCGGATTTATTCCATTATATCCCACAATTTTCCAGTTTATCTCGTAGTTTTCCCGGATTTTCCGGGATCTACACCAGAATTCTCCTGGGTTTTCTTGTATTTATCCAAGATTTCCTTAGTTTCTCCAGCTTCACCAGATTTTATTCCAGTATATTATGAATCTAAACTTCTTTATTGTGTATAATGAGTAAAAGTTGTAGTTTATCCGAGAATTTTCCCGATTTTCGAGGTTAATCTCGGATTTTTCCAGATTTTATAGGTTTATTTCGGATTTATTCCATTATATCCCACATTTTCCCAGTTTATCTCGTAGTTTTCCCGGATTTTCCGGGATCTACACCAGAATTCTCCTGGGTTTTCTTGTATTTATCCAAGATTTCCTTAGTTTCTCCGGCTTCACCAGATTTTATTCCAGTATATTATGAATCTAAACTTCTTTATTGTGTATAATGAGAAAAAGTTGTAGTTTATCCGAGAATTTTCCCGATTTTCGAGGTTAATCTCGGGTTTTTCCAGATTTTATAGGTTTATTTTGGATTTCTCAAGTATTATACAAGGTTATCTCGTAGTTTTCCCGGATTTTCCGGGATCCACACCAGAATTCTCCTGGGTTTTCTTGTATTTATCCAAGATTTCCTTAGTTTCTCCGGCTTCACCAGATTTTATTCCAGTATATTATGAATCTAAACTTCTTTATTGTGTATAATGAGAAAAAGTTGTAGTTTATCCGAGAATTTTCCCGATTTTCGAGGTTAATCTCGGATTTTTCCAGATTTTATAGGTTTATTTCGGATTTATTCCATTATATCCCAAATTTTCCCAGTTTATCTCGTAGTTTTCCAGGATTTTCCGGGATCTACACCAGATTTCTCCCGGTTTTTCTTGTATTTATCCAAGATTTCCTTAGTTTTTCTGGCTTTCCCAGATTTTATTCCAGTATATTATGAATCTAAACTTCTTTATTGTGTATAATGAGTAAAAGTTGTAGTTTATCCGAGAATTTTCCCGGTTTTCGAGGTTAATCTCGGATTTTTCCAGATTTTATAGGTTTATTTTGGATTTCTCAAGTATTATACAAGGTTATCTCGTAGTTTTCCCGGATCTACACCAGATTTCTCACGGTTTTTCTTGTATTTGTCCAAAGTTTTCTTAGTTTCTCTGGCTTTCCCAGGTTTATCCCAGTTTATTACGAATTTTCAAGGATTTTCTAGGTTCATTCCGGATTTTCCAGGTTTAACAAGTTTATACCGAATTTCCCAGGTTTATCCCGCATTTATCGCGGATTTCTCAGGATTCTGCGTATAATGAGTATAGGTTGTAGAAAAAACTTAGACTCGCAATGTCTTTTCGTTAATTTTTATACCAGGTGAATATTTGGTTCATAGTTTCTGTTAAATTCCTAGACATTAACCTTGCACTTATAATAATTTTCTTAATATACATAATAACATTTAAGTGTGATAAATAATCTGTTTCTAGCCGAGAGCATCTCGGTATATTTCCTGTATAATTATATGCATTATCTAAATATTACAGTATATTATGCCTTTTCAAATTGGCTTTCGTTACGCTACAACTCAATTTATCAATAAAAAAAAAACATCAGTTGTCTCTCAAGATTTTAAGATCGCCTAGTACTGGATAACTGTTTTCATAGCGGATTTGGAATAATGGCTAATGACGTCCAAAACAATTTAAATCCATTACTCAATTACTGTTAAGGCATCTGACAAGACAAATGGATGACTACCAGGCGTTTTGCGGGTATTATGAAACCTCAGAACAAGGGATTGCTGACTAGACATTGTAGACTGAGGAGATGGCCTTGTTATGGTAGGTTCTGCCAGGAAAAGGACGAAATCGCTCTAAATATAGGGATCACAATAGATCTACATAGGTAGCAGTGGGACAGTACTAAGACTAATCTAAGGTATCTAGGCGTTTCTGGTTGGAGTTGCCGAGCCTGGGGATTAAGACCAGAGCCCAGCTCCAACTGGGCGAGACGGCATCAATATAATATTTAATATTGTTCCATTTAAATCGATTTCTTATCACACTTTCTATAAAAAATATCGTAACTTTATATAAACATAATTTTATTTGTGCTTGTTTTCCTTCAATTGCTTGATTGATGGAATTAAAGACCACTTGAATTATTTTGTAATAAGTCGTGAACCGGGCTAGTTTTAATATAGATTAAAAATATATTCATATAAGAATTGAATAATATTTTTTTGTTTCCTGTCAATCTTTCTTTATATCAGATACAAGATCTTTAAATTAATTTAAATATTCGTCCAATTGGTACGGATACGAAGTAATATATCGTGGGTGGTCGATTTAAACAGTTTCATCAAATAATTTGCAGAAAAAACGTTGCTAAATTCCATGGAACATTGAAAAAGTTCTTTTAATTAGATTATTATATTAAATAACCCCTGTATAATGATTTAATCACCGTGTACTATAATAGTTACCGTTTTTTTTATCCATATCTTTGTCCGGCTCATAGAAATCATCGAACAGTTTGAATCTATTCAATAATTTAATCTATCCGATAACCGTGAGCCATTTTGACATGGCATTTTCTATCATAACAGCCGATAAATTAGTGCTCGCGGTAAATTTGAACTTCTACCATCGCCCGATAGATGTTAACGACCTTTTTGAAGAAAGGAATTTTTTTTTATTAACAAACAATATAAAATTCTCTTGCTTACTTTTTTTTTATATACGTGGGTCGCAGCACCTCAAATTAAACCGAAGAAGTGGAGAAATTTGTTCGGTCGACCTTGCCATTGGACATAGTTGACGATATCTTAAACCTTTCATCATGAATAATACAAAAAAAAAATACTTTTTATCCGCCTGATATATATGGCCGCACCTATCCTTTGTGCACTGTTACCACACCAAAGACTTACATATTGCGAGTTAAAAAAAATATGCCCAGACAGTGCAGTACGAGAAATTAATTGAAAAGGGGTATTTCAAAGAGGTATCGTCCAATTTTGTGAGCTTTTTCGTCAAAAGCTGACAAACAAAAATCGTATGTCTTCTTTATTAAAAAATTTATGATATTGGATCGTTTGCACTGGTCTCTTTACCAATAATACAAAAAGCCTGATGAATAAGGATGAGGAACAGGGAGCTTGAAGCTTCTTGTCACCTTATTCTATCCAGGGTACATAAAGAATATCAGGAAAGAACACTTATAAGACAGCTGGATAAAAAAGGGAATCCTAATTGAATAGAATTAAAGGAAGTGTTAGTGAAATAAATGTTCTAGATCTCAGTGAATAAATTATGACATCTTTAACACTGTCGAAAGTATTATTGATGTTCATGAATGGTTTTTGCAGTTTTAAACAGTTAACCTTTAAATAGTTTGTTGAGGTACGCCACTGAACGGAGTTTCTGTGTATTTCAGAAGTAGGCGAACTAGTTTTCTGACGTGTGGGTAAGGGTATGTCTATTAAGAAGCAAGAAAAAAATGCTACAAGCTTACTCATAATACACAACATTATAATATGGGATATGTAAATATATTTAGATCGATATCACATTATATGAAAATTTACTTGTCTTTAGGTTACACAACTATTGTAATCGAATGAACAAATTGTATAATATTAATTATATATTAAAAAAAAATCAGAGCCACACATAAAAAGCAACAACAAATGAAATGGAAAACAAACAACACTGGAAAGAAAATAACGAAAATCAAGAAGATAAAGAAATTACAGTCAAAATTGAGAAGTACAAGATAGGAAATATTAAATAAAGCATGGACAAGCTAAGAAAAATTCCAGAAGAATGAGAGATAACATTTACAAGAAGGGGGAACAAAATAATGTCATAATTATAAAGGAAAATCCTTGACTAATACTATTCTGAAGATATATACACAAGAAATTACAAATAACGGAATTAACAATAGTAGAGAGCCAACTATGAGAATCACAAACCGGATTTAGAACAAGAAAGAATCCACAACATCACATATATTATAACAGGTAGTAGAGTTAAGATGATAAATATACAAATCTAGTTTCTAGATCTTGAGAAGAAGAAGAAGAAGTATGGGAAGGGTTGAAGGAGAGAGGAATACAGGGTAAAAGTCAAGAAGACAAGACTTAATCCAGCGATTTAAGGGAGGTCGTAAGAAAATGTTCACAGAGCTTTGGAGAGTAGAAATAGTGTAGGGAGTTGAAGCAGATGATGTGATATTATTAGAAGGAAGCGAAAAAGAAATTATAAACATCTGGAAAGAAGTTATGGAAGAAGGAAGATGCATATATGTTTTTTTGAAATTAACATTTTTTTGATTCTTACAGTTATGGGTGAAATATTGCAGGAGACAAAAATACTGGGAAGAAGCGAAAAGATTAACAAAAGATGGAAAAAATTTTGTCAAAATAAGTTTGTCCAATTATTGGATAACCCTAGTATGATGGTGACGTCCAAAAATAAAGCCTCAAAGGTTACTATTAATATTATTCGCACAAAAATTTCAGGAAGATAGTAAAATAGGTACATATATGACCTCCCAACATATGTTCCTTTCCATGAAGAAAAATAAACACATATAAGCGTTGAATCCCAAATAAGGAAGATGCAATATCACTTTATCTTTTTTTTTATGAACTTCAAAATGTTCTTCCTGGGTTCAATTGCCTACACGATGTAAAATAAAATAAACAACTAATTTGTTATGTAAATAAATGTGTCTCTAACGAAGAATTGCATGTAATTAAGCGGTCAATGTTGTTGAATAAAACTGAATACCGCACCTTAGCACGATGTGTCTGTAATATTATCATATATGCGTCTATAATATCGACTGAATATGGACATGCGCAACGTTGGACTGACCTACGGACCAAAGGGCAAGTCGCAATAAGCGTTTAAGGCATGGGAAACTGAAGTTTACGATTTGATTAGGTTTTTTTTTTCAACGGGGTTTTTATTGAATAGAAAAATTCACGAAGGATGTATGGGATTTTTCATTTTTTTTTTGTTTCTGAAGTGTACGAAACAAAAAGACATTTTTGGAAACTGAATTTAACCACATTTGTGATATGGATGAAATCTTGGAGCTGCTTGGTCTAGCTTGGAGCGTCTACATCTGAATTTTCGGCTCATAACCATAAGAAGCACCAGAGGCGTTACAAACTCAAAAAAATATGTTTCTGCATTTTTTCACTCGATAAATAGATCACTAGAACGCAGGGGCGTATACAAGGGGCGGTTTCGATACAGTTTCAGTTGATACAGATAGTCCAACAAGCGCATTGTATTTTATGGAATTTTGACAAACTTCATTTTAATAAATATATGGAGAATCCAATGACCAATCGCATACCATGTAATTGTTCCTTCACCTTGAACGTTTGTTATTAGAATAACCACCTAAGGCTGATATTATTTATATGGTCGGTACTTATCCTAGAAATGGTTATACGAGGTTTTTAGAATAATTTATTTCGAATTAATATTCAAAACGAGAAAAATGTAGTAGTGAATAATAATAACATTAGATATTCAAGGTCGTCGAACGAAATTGGATGATTGAATAACTCGATTGTGTTTTCCGCTTTCTGTAAACATGTTTTCATTGATATTCTATAGGTAAGCTAAGCGTCCAATCCAATGTAAACCCAACTCAACTAATCAAAATGACAATCAGGCACATGTGTCAAATTTGGCAAACCGCATTATCCACGATGCCAGTCCATTTTAGTTTAGTTTGTTAAAAATATTTTCCAAAATGGATGATGGTTGGTTTATGAGACGCCTGTCTCAAAAGCTTAGACATTTTTTTAAAAATGGGAAACTTTTCGGAAAAATCAAATTTTTAATGGTCCATGTGAAATATTAAAGGTGGGTCCCTTCCAAGATATTCTTATTTCCGGGATATATACAGGGTATTTTCAAATGACACAACGTATGCATGTAGATACCTCTCGTGAAATTGGACAAAATTATATAAGGATTGAGGGGTCTAGCTCATTTACTTTTTGAAATACGGGGTGTTGAAGTTATAAAAATTTAAATGTTTTTATTTGATAACTTAAAAAAGGATAAATAAATTTATTTGACATTTGGCAGGTTGTTTTTAAATGTATAAAGGCATATTTTGTTGAAAAAACATTTGTCAATTCTTGATGCAGTTGTGTACATTTGGAAAAATATGTATTACATGTAAAGAACTGTTTGCTACTGTAACCTACATAAATAAATTATTATACAATGTTAAAAATAACGGTATATTACAAAATAATATAATTCCCATACAAATTTTTATATTTCCATAGAATTAATTGATTATTTGAAATAAAAAGTTTTTCTATTGAGTCGTAGCATGTGCTACTAATTTTATTCATTTCTCAGGTGGTTATTTAATAGTTACACTTTCGATTTTTGCATAAATTAAAATTGGGAAAGTAATCGTGAAGAGTTGCACGGGTCCACTGAGCTCAATCTCATTTATCAGCCAAAAGCGTAACAAGAAAAAAAAAAAGGTAATGAAGAGTGTAAAGCAATTACATAAAAGTAGGCGAGAAATTTTCTTTGAATTTCTATTGAAATTCGTTATACGGGGGGTTTTCAATATATATTTTCCAATTAAGATTATTTTTCTTTAAAACAATTTGAATTTATCCTTCAAATCATTCGATTTACACAAGTAGGAAAAGGAAAATACGACAGAACTACTTGAAAAAGAGTGCGCAGTCAGCGTTGGGCGTGTGCTCAGTGTTAACGACACAAATCTTTTTCCCAAGTATTATTCGTTACAAGGATTATGTGACTTGCGAATCCACTTACCGGTAAGCGAATTTTAAAAATTACTATTTATCCGGATATGAACAAACATCCATGTTCAAGCGACTTAACCCCCAGATGACCTTAACCAGATTAAATGGAATAGTCACGAAATATGGACGAGAAGTGGTATATCATTTCCTCTTTAACCAACCGAAGGAAGAGGATGCGACGACTGAGTAACAATCAAAATTGAATAACTCGAGTTTTGTAACAGAATCCGTTATAATATTATCATTATCCACAGGATCGTATCCAGAGGGATTTAGTTTGTAAGATTTTAATTTTTTTTTACCACTTTATAAGGTTTTTTAACCAAAATGTATAAAATAAACCAGTTATATGGATTAAATTATAAAAAATATAAATAAATAAATAATATATTTATACAACCTGTATATACCAATTAGATACATATTGACGAATAGATTGTCGCTCATTTTAGTTGCGAGGGATTACAGATCTGATTTGATTGTTAATTATTTTGAACATGTCTTCATCCTCGATGAGACGAATCGAGATAGAACAGGTAAATCTAGTTTGATTAATTTGATCCCTAGCTTGATCCTCAATTAAAGCAGATTTAAAAAAAATTATAGAATCAAATCAGTTGGATATCGGTTTTAATTTGAAGAAAAAAAAAGGTCAAATCAGGGCTATATAGTGGCTACTAATACCGAAAAAAACAGTTTATGTTGCTTAAATCAAATTGTGGACTATAGAAACTATCAAAATACTTTTGTTTTACGTAATAAAATATATTGGACAAACATACAGGTTATCTCGAACACGTCTACATTAAAATTTCAAAATAATTATTTACAACTTTAGATTTTCTGGTATAATTGAGAGAATCGTAATATATTGATGAAAATATCAATTTTGAATTATGTAAAAAGACACGATTTTCTGTATTGTGTAATATTGAGTTAGCTATTAACAATAATAAATATGGTAATTATCAGATTTAAACACGGATTCGATACACATCTTTACCTTGACGTGCAAAATGAACTAACCTACTTTTTAGAACTTTATGAAGAAAAAAAAAAAATTTGAATCTCATAACGATAGCGTATTATTTAATAGCTGGGATTTGATCGTAAAGTTTCACTAAATCGAATAATATTATTGGCTCAATTTTGTTTAAATTTTGAATTTCCGAACACTCGGCTAAACCCTAGCGCGAGCTTATGTGCCCAGTATTAAAATGACACTCTAGCAGTAAACAATAGGCATCAAAATGTTTTTTTATTAAATAACGTGTTATAGATAAAACAAAAACAGCAACAGAATAATTTTGTTTATCTTGAATATTTTTAAAATAAGAGTCTTCCAAAATTTTTCGAAAGTATAATTTGGTTTCACATATTAATAGTATATTTTTAAGTAGCTTCTTGCTTGTCTATTCTTTTAGTAGTAGTAGTAGTAGGGAGCCAGTGCCGTAGCTATCATAGGGCAGGACTAGTGCCTCGGTCCTCACTGGACCCTCTAATCTCAGCAGGCTCGAACCTGGAGATTTTAATAGAGACGACGTATGGATTTACCATACTAGGGATAAGTTCAACTCACTGTTTCCTATTCTTATACCAATCAATAATTTTGAAGGACAATACAAGTTCAAACTACGCGGGAAAAGGGAAGGAGGGGTCAATTCTTTCCCTATGTACCGGGGTCCTTGTCCACTAGCTACGCCACTGTAGTAACCACGCATAACTGTGTAATGGATAAAAAGGTCGAGCAAGTTTTGATGGTCGTTGTTGTATGTAAATAACTCTTTCTAGAATTAACCATATAAATTATTTATGTAAAAGACAACCCACATGTGCTACTACTCTATACACTTTAACTAATCCTATTTCAACATTCCCATTCTTCATCTGTCACTAGGTATTAAATTATAAATCATATTCTGTTTTATTGCCCTTGTGTTATTGAAAAAAATGCTCAATCAAGTTGCACTAGCACGAGTGTAATTGTTAAATTAGGAAAATTGTAGTATTTTAACTGAGCTCACGTGCAGGTACCATTAGGCAAAGAGTATGGAGTCCAAAAATATCCTTATACTCTCAGATAGTCAGGCAGTACTGATCTATACTGCCTACAAAACTCTCAACCCTGGGAAACCACAATAGAATAACTCTTTTGTAAGTCCTGGGACACAAAAATGTTGGCTAAGCTAAGGTAAGGTCTGAATGATTCAGGCTAAACATCAAAAAATGGAGCCACGTGGAAAATTGGAGCACATCAAACTCCTGGTCAAAAAACCTCCGGAGTCGATGTCCAAACAAATAATTTTAGAGTGACACTATGACTTCATAGGTTGTGCATAAAAGGTATTAAGGTATCCACTTCTAAACCTATTGACCCACAAGTGGCTTCTGTTGCCATAAATAACTTATCCACTAAAGCAGGGCTTCTTAAACTGTGGGTCGCAAAGATCTGATACTTTTCAATCATTATAAATAAAATTTTAAAATTAGTATACACACTACGTACAAATATAAATACAAATAAAAATCATACAAAATACCATTGTAGTTTTATTATATTTTTTGAAAAAAGTGGCAACGCGAAACTGTTATGTAGGGCCTATAAATGAAAATATGGAGGAGGAAGGTGTCGTTTAAAATTTCCTAAGCTTGAAGGGGGTCGCTATATCATAAAGTTTAAGAAGCCCTGCACTAAAGAATCATTGTGTTGGGACGAAAATTTTTAACAATCTGGTTACAGGTCCCTATTAAAAATGTTTTAAATCCAGTATCTATATGAATGTTGTCTTTATTCTATCGAAATGTATTCGTAAAAAATCGATTAATTTCACACCATGATGAATAGATCAACATTTGTTATTCCATTATTTTCATGGAAAATTTGAGTGAATTAAGGTCAGTAATTGTGGTGATTGATACATGTTAATGTACTTAGTATTGTTAATGCAATAACCATGACTAGTGTCGAACCAAAAAAATTACGTAATCGATAAAATCCTTGAATTGTTAACTACCAAAATGTTTCTATTGTCATATTAGAAGTTGTATCCATTTTAACAAAATAATTAACTTATTTTTCTGACTACGGATCTGTTGCAGTTTACTGCTTTTATCACTTAATCCTAAAGATCCAACGAAATAGCGTGAAACGAACTTTAACTTATTGGTATTCTTTTTCTACTTATTCTTATACCATTGATTATATTTTTATTGTAATATAAATTAAAAACAGCGAAATACGGTCCTGTGCACTGCACAGACGTAAAACAACGTCGAAAGGTAAAAATTTGCGACATCCTTATTGTTTACCTAAGCAACTCATTTATTAACTTAAGGAATTATTACCTTCCTGAAAATTATACCGTAATACAGTTGAAAAAAAAAATTTTTTTTTTGTTAATGTTCGAGTTGTTGGCATTTCTTCTGGTTCGAGAATAAATTATACGACCGGTTTTATAAAATTGTAATTTTTGGTAGCAGGCAGCGAAGACTAGCCGAAGAAATACAAAACTATTTTTCAATTAAATAATCTCCCTTCATCCAATTTTCCAAAGTTATAATACCGAAACTTTCTTGGACTGTCACGAAAAAGAAATGTTTATTTTTCAAAAGATAAGCTCTATTTTATATTATCTCACCCCTAACGTTCCACGTGTTTTATTTTTGAATCTGGCAATAAAAAAAATTTATAGTAGGGAGGAATATTTATTTTTATAATGGGGGAATAAAATCTAGACACGTTTTAAAATTCCTTTCTTATATTTACGCCCGGTAAATAAATATCCCCGACCATAAACAAGCCCAGCGTTTTCAACATCTGGGACGTAGGTATAGTTCGTTTCAAGATAATTCGATTTGGGTTATAATAATATAAGTGATTTAAGAATAAGACTTTTTCCACGACTTAATAATAACGCACAAATTATTTTTACATATTATTTAGCTACATAATTATATATTATATTCTTCACATCATTGAATAATGAAAAAGAATTCACTCTCGTTAGCCAATCACATTCTATTATTATCAGAATTTACGCTTAAATGAATTAAAATGAATAAATCAAATCGTCTCTTTTAAAACGTCAAATAGCAAATAATGCAAATCGATTCTGACAGCGCGTCGTTTGAAACGTCAAAACAATGATAGAATCATAATTTTACGTACTATTTAGAGAAAAAATGTAACAGTAGTTATATTTAGTTATAACTCCCAATTATCATTTATAAATGTAAGGGTTTGGATTAAAACTGTATGTTACGTAACCCTTTTTGAATATGAACATGCTCTATAGCCTAGTGGTAGAAACAGTTGACTCTGGCGCGGACGATTTGGGTTCGATCCTCACTGGAAGCTTTTGTTTTTTCAGTCGTGGAGAAAGTGTCTTTTACTTGTGTAGAATGGTTAATATTCACTTGGATGATTCCAAAACTCACTCGCAGCGCTCGGTCATTTTGGAAACTTCATCCGCGTGAATAATAGCCATCATTCTGCACTCGTTGAAGAATATACTATTCTTCATCTTCACTGAGGTGAATAAATATCCCTGACCATAAACAAGCCCAGCGTTTTCAACATCTGGGACGTAGGTATAGTTCATTTCAAGATAATTATCGTAGTGCTGGTTACCAAAATAGATAATTTGAATTTCTAAACACAAACAATGAGCCGATTCATTGAATTGTCCACTCGATGTTTGTATTGATATCGGGTAAATTTGTGTTGTTCAACTTCTAAACTGTTTCCTTTAGCAATTAGACTCGAAAAACTGTCAACCTAAAATAGTTGACAGTTTTTCTCGTCTAATTGCTAGGCAACAGTTTCTCATTAAACAATCCAAATTTACCCGATAAAATACAAACCTCTTGTGCAATTATAAGTGATAATATTATTGATTTAAGAATAAAACTTTCTTCATATTCAGTGAGGAGTTTAACCTATACTATTCACGATTTTAAAAGAAACTTTATGTCTTTTAATGGTCGTCTTTGTCAAGTTTGAAACATCATTTTTATTATTGCATCACGTCAAGTGAATTAAAATTATGATTCCATGTATTTTTTCTTGAATTAAGGATTATTTCAATTTTAAAATATTTACTGTATTACAAACAGGTCAACCTTAGAGTCACAATATATCTATAAATAAATAAAATTATACAAGATGCAAAATTACCATAATTGTAGATGCATTCGAGCAGCGTCACGTCTTCTTCCAGCCATCAGCAACGGCATACCACCATCCCGCTTTTGTTCTTCCTCTCACTTCAATTTACACTGAGAAAAAGAAAAGCCGCTAGTCGGGATAACAACTAACCATCATTTCACTGGAAATTTCTTTAAATACACAGTAATAATTTCACCAAATCACAAAACAACATAAAAAAAACACTGAAAAATATCCTGGAGTAACACGATTGCTCATTCGAGATAGTTATTTCTTTCGGAGAAAGAAGAAGCGGTTTTCTTGAAGGTTGCGAAGACTTGGGTTGATTTAAACTATGAGGATGGTGTCCGGACCGCGAGCTCCACGCATAACCGCTATATACTGGTCGCACAAGTAATGTTAACCGACGACGAAGGCCCGGCCGCTTTACTTTGGGGGGGCACCATTTTATTATATATTCAGAGTGCAACTAGGTACTAGCAGATGGTAGTGATACAGAATTGATGCTGGGCGGTGAATATAATGATTTTTTTTTCAGGTAAATACAGAATAAATTCCTTTTTTTGTTACAAATTCGTGTATATATAATTAGGTATATACATGGTGACCAGAAAAAACATTATCGACATGACAAATGACAGCAAATCTCACTAACAAAACAAGGTTAACAACAAATATATTTATTATGTTTTATTTGCTCACCAAAACTCAGTTTAATAATAACTAATGTTTAAACTGTGACAGCTTGATGTATTTATTGACGTATTATTATTATATGTGCCCAAAGTGACCAAAAATCTTAATAGGTTCAAACACAATTTCCAAATTTATTCAACTTTTGTAACTTGAAGTTAAAATAAAACATCTTGAAACGAACTATAACTCTAACGCAACATATTACATAAGTCACTTGTATTTTTCTGTTTTTCTTTAGCAGCATGACGCGGCTGTAAATTCTACCGACCAATTCTAATAGAAACAAAAAAAATTGCTCTTGATAATAATAAAGTTTTCTTTGTATGTTTACATTAAATTTTGATGATTGTTACAAAACTTGGTGTATTAGAAAAAAAAAATTGAATATGTAATCTCCGATTCACGCTTTGGTAATTTTACGAAATAGATTAAAAACAAAACAAAAAATTCAAGGAAGTGGTTCAAGGTGTTTATGACAATTTCGACTCAAAATATAAATATGGGCGAAACGCAGATAAGAATCCACTATTTGATGGTATAGAAATGTGTATTGGGCAAATATTTACTATGAGAAATTTTGAAATTAAATACCCGATACCACTAGTGATAACTGCAAAAATAATGGCAGGCTTCAACTTAGGTAAATGTTCCTCTTCTATACAGTAATCTCCCAGGTACTGTGCTCTAGGATTCTGGAGTGCTGTGCAGTTGGAAAGTATGTGGATGGAGGTTTCTTCTTCCATGTCACAATATCTGCATTTTTCCTCCACTATTTTGAGCTTTTTCAGGTGCCCATTCATGCGACAATGTCCCGTTAGGATCCCTGTTGAAACTCTTAGCGCAGTTTTACTTTGGCTTATGCATTCATTTGATCTCCGCAGGTTGTAGTACTTGTAGTAGTCGCCCAGGAGAATCTTTGATTGTTTAAGCCCTACAAGATCTTTCCAATGGTCAGATCTTCTCTTTCTTTCCGATTCACCTATTTCTTCCAATATTACATTGGAGCTGATTCCGCAAAAAGCTTCAGGCCCCAAAAAGGTATTGGTTCCATCTTGCATCAGCTGTTTGACTGAGATTCATATTTTTTAACAAATCATGTTTAGGTCAAGAAATTTGATATCTGATAAAGTTTTAGACCATGCAGAACTTTTTATACACACAAAATTGGACACATTGTTTATAAATATACAGGGTGTCCCACGACGAGTGAAAACTATCTGTATATGGCAAAATACTTATAGTAAAATCATGAAAATTTCTACGTTTGGGTTTTCGGATACGATCTTTTCAACTAAAATATATTCAAAGATGGCCGACTTCCGGTCCTACCGGAAGTCGACTGTAACTTTGTTATTTTAAATGGACACCCTGTATATTAATACATTTTTGAAATCTACGTAATATTTTAGTATACTTTTGTCTAAAAACTTTTTTCGAAAAATGCACACCTTTTGAGTTATTGATTTTTTTGTAGAAAATTTGACCGTTGAAGACCCTTATAAATTATTTTTTTACGAGGACACCCTTGAAGATATGAAAATGGTTTCTGTTCGGTGGCCTTAAGCAAGGTCAAACGTAATCGAATCTATGTTGAAAAATTTTTCATTTTATACAGGGTGTGTATGAAAAGTGTTCAAAGTTTAACTTCATAAATATCAAATTTCTTCATTTTTTTAAATAGAACCACCCTGTTTTTTCTATTTTAATGCATTCATGGGAAAAAAATAAGACAAGTTCATGTATACTTTCCTATACCTAAACCTTACCGTTATTTAGATATTAAAGGTTTTATGTAAATTTTTAGAGATGCAGGTGTGGTCTAAATTTTGATACAAGCACAAAGAAATAAAAATTATTATGTGAATTTACATGGTAAATATGACAAAGTTTTAACAAGAACATGTGCTTTATTTGCAGTAAGATATCCAGATTGACTGCGATCGAAATCGCACATTGTTAAAAGAATACTTAACAATTTGAAGCTTTTCGGTCCATTTTAAGCAAAAGTTAATCGAGTTAAACCATTTGTGAGAATAATAAGATATGCTACAAAATTTTATGGAAAATTAAAAGCCAAAGAAAAATAGTCTGATGTTTTAAAGTAAATGTTCAAAATTGCTCACTTGAACTTGAACAATACATTTTTCAACCCTTCTCAGTATACCTTCATTCGTCGCACTGCTAATCATCATCTCAGAAAGGGAATTGAAGGAATTTCGAACTCTTAGCTCACAATCTTCTCTAGATGTTAACTAATGTCAGTTAAATAAGTGGCATTTATTACAAAGCCTACTAAAAGTATACATGAAAAATTTAAACTTGTTAAGAATATAATAACAATTTAAAACCTCAAATATCTCGGAGACGACTAAAAGTTGGAATAGGATTAATAAAAACAATTTGATTTGATTTTTTTTTAGACAGATGAAGAAAAAGACTTTTTTGTTTCTTAGTACTTGTATCAAAATTTAGACCACACCTGCATCTCTAAAAATTTTTATAAAACATTTAATATCTGGATAACGGTAAGGTTTAGGTATAGGAAAGTAAACATGAACTTGCCTTATTTTTTTTCCCTGAATGCATTAAAATAGAAAAAACGGGGTGGTTCTATTTAAAAAAATGAAGAAATTTGATATTTATGAAGTTAAACTTTGAACACTTTTTATACACACCCTGTATAAAAAGAAAAATTTTTCAACATAGATTCGATCACGTTTGACATTGCTTAAGGCCACTGAACAGAAACCATTTTCATATCTTCAAGGGTGTCCTCGTAAAAAAATAATTTATAAGGGTCTTCAACGGTCAAATTTTCTACAAAAAAATCAATAACTCAAAAAGTGTGCATTTTTCGAAAAAAGTTTTTAGACAAAAATATACTAAAATATTACGTAGATTTCAAAAATGTATTAATATACAGGGTGTTCCATTTAAAATAACAAAGTTACAGTCGACTTCCGGTAGAACCGGAAGTCGGCCATCTTTGAAAATATTTTAGTTGAAAAGATCGTATCCGATAACCCAAACGTAGAAATTTTCATGATTTTACAATAAGTATTTTGTCATATACAGATAGTTTTCACTCGTCGTGGGACACCCTGTATATTTATCTTTCTTGACAGAAACAATATACCTAAAAGTGAAGTCAAATAAATTGAAATTCCTCCAGAACTTTTTGTAGACAGTAAATTCGTTAGGTCGATGGATAATCCCTATTTTTTTTTATTTCACTTCTGCTCGTCTTAACTCGACCGTGATTTTGTCTAGACCGAGGCATAATACCATTATTTTATCTCTCTTTTAACTCGTAGCTTCTGCCCGAGACATAAACACAACTATATTATATTAACTCTAACCTCTTTTAATGTGTTGCAATATTTTTTTTTCATTTTGCCGCTGAGAACTCGAGAGAATCATTTTATTCATGAGATACAGCTGATTAAAGGTACTGGTAAACTGGTAAAAAGTAATTAAAAATATATTTTTTACAACAAAAAAAAAATTGTTGCAACAGAGACCACTTGAAAGTTTAAAGTCTCAAAGAGATACTTTAGGTAAGGATATTTTATAAAAACGATATACAGGGTGTTTCAAGAAAAAATGATACTGTCTCTGGGTGATTGAGACAAAAAGGTAAGACTACAAGTTGATCAGATTTAAAAAGTATTATCAAATGGAAATTGATACCATGGACTGCCAACCTAAAGTCCTGACTGGGACACTTTTGGAAGGAGAGGAGCAACACGAAAAGAAATACGGACGCTTATTTTTTACTATTAACACTTGTGTTTCTCCTTTATTGGGATATTTTAATCTATTAGAAATTGTTATTTTTACTTTGGACACATCCTGTATTATGTATATAATTGACAAAAAACTGACTGAAGTCATTTAGGTTATATAAACAATAATACAAGGATAACAGAACCACGTATGCATGTATGGTTCTTACAACAGCCTTTTTGGTGTGCGTCATCGTTTGTTAATGTCTTTCTAACACATTACGTGGAAAAAAATGCAAAAAAAGTCAGGTCTTCGATTAATCCTAATCAAAATATCGCAATAATGAACCGTTCAAATTTATTATAAACGTCAATCCTAATCATTGACTTACCAAAATTTGATTGGTTGATGTTCAGATTAAGCGTAAGCGCGACCTATCAATCGGGAGAAATTTCTTTATTTAAAATAGGCATGCAGATATACCTTTCGTATTGTCAATTTGTCTGACATCTTTTTATACTGTCCCACTGACAGTTCTTGTCAGGTCTGTACTTTGTTGTTCACGGTAAATTATTATTTATGAAAAGTAAATATGAATATTATTGTTATATTTATTCGAATAATACAAAAATATGCCTAGATACACGGAAAACATCAGCATTTTGAAAGTTCTCAAGTATTTTCAGTTTAGAAAAAGAAGCTGGTAACTATTAATTTCATAGCCTTGTCGAATTTTGCTGAATGCGATCCTGATGATTTTATTTATCAAATTTAGGGTTAGATATGTGTCAAAATAGCAAATAAAATAAAGGACATACCCAAAACCCGAATATACGTCACAAACGATGACGCACACCAAAAAGGCTGTTGTATGAACCATATTTAATTAGTTTTAAGTAAAAAGTAAAGGTTGGGAATTATTTCTATAAAAAAAGTAGTGACTATACAAAAACAATAATTGATATATTGATGTGTTTGTAAACACTTCTGAGGTATATTTTTATAAATATATTACGAGGAGCACATGAAAAATTCTTCATCTCGATATACAGAGTGTCTCAGGATTATGGTATAATAAAAGTTTACTATCCACCCACCCCCCGATATATATATATATATATATATATATATATATATATATATATATATTTATGGTTGTCTAAAAAAAACCAGAATTTCCTTTTTATTGATATTTTTTTTATTTATAGGTCGATTTTATTGATGTCGGTTTTGTTTAAAAGATAATTGATCAAGACACACTCGAAAAAAACAAGTATGTTATTACATAGTGAATTTTAATTTAATTTAATTTAGCCATACATCAGACAATTTTTGACCGATTTCTATGTTTGACCTCTCGTTACATTCACAAATGTCTGAACTTTCGTAAAATAATTCGCAAACATATACAGTGCGAAACAAAAAATTTCCAGTCAGTTTTAAAGTTTGGATGTGTCCGCCATTTTGTTATTTAAACAAAACGCGAAATATTAGATTAGTAGTGTGTCTTGATCAATTATCTTTTAAACAAAACCGACATCAATAAAATCGACCTATAAATAAAAAAAATATCAATAAAAAAGGAAATTCCGGTTTTTTTTGGACAACACTATACAATAAATAATGAATTATTTGCATCTTTTACCAACTTACATCTTAAAAGCTGTCAAGGTTAGAGGAAATTGTATTCAAAGTAGGATTGTGCTCAAGAAAAACTGCACGAAAATAAAGTCACATAAGTATTGAATGAACCAGGACATGCGAGTCGTCCAAAACGCAACCGATTTAGAATAGTTTACACGCAGTTTTTCAGACTCTTTTCAAGATTCACCACTGCCTTTATAGATATTTGTAACATTTTAATTATGCGGTCAAATTAGAGTTTTTTTTTTCCTGATTCTATTCCACCAAAAGTTAATCTAGCGTACAAAATGTTAACTACTCACCAACAAAACGCTGAAATGACTCTTACCTGAAACAAAACGTGAATAAATTAATGAAATACACTCGGAACAGCATTCCAATAAATTTTTAGATAATTCAGGTGTGAAAATAATCATTTTGTTCTCTGGTTAGGTCAGATAAGATTGGTACTCAACAGTACTCGTTGGCATTTTAGTATTAATACAATGTTTCATTCCGAGGATTTTAATAGCATTGCCAAGAAACGCAGCTTTGTTGATTATCCGAGGGCATTTAAAAAATATATGAATATCTATAAACATGACGTTGTTGGCTATGAAGACGTACAGAGAATTGTTTTGTATGATCAATTTCAAGATATTTTGTTTTCACTTGTGTCAACAGGATTTGTTTAAGACCAAAACGCTCAGCAGGTAGTGAGAATAACCCCCCCGTTGAAACCTTGGGGGGGTTTTGTATTTAAAAAAATTGATTGTAGAAAATTTCAATATGACACTCAGTAAATACACATTTATTTCAATATTGCTATCGTCGTTTCTATTATCCTTTTTTTTGCTCTGTTCCAATAATCCTTAGCGCGAACTAGTTCACAGTTCAATTAATTTCTTGGCACATATACCAGAAATTTATCTACTTTTCGCTTGAACAATTTTGAATAGAGCAACTTTTGAAACAGAACCCACGTCTAATATAAACGGAGCTTAATATCATATAACAACCCCCTCTCCCAATCGCTGCGCAATCGGTGGTAGTTGAATTTGAGTAAAAGTGGTTGAGCGAAATAACATTGAGAGCGTTTTCAGACACTTTATTGAGTGTCTGAAAAGAATCGCGTGGCTAAAAATACATTAATACATTATACATATATTAATACACCACAAATTCCTTACCTGTGTCTCGTATGAATGCGTCTATTTATGGAGAAGTATTTTTAGCCGCGCGATTCTTTTCAGACACTTTGTGGCCGGCTACTAGTGTCTGAAAAGAATTGCGCAGCTAAAATTCATTAAACATCACGTATTCCTTAGCTCATCAATATAAATAGGCGCATTCACACGAGACATAGATAAGGAATACGTGATGTTCAATGAATTTTAGCTGCGCAATTCTTTTCAGACACTAGTAGCCAGCCACAAAGTGTCTGAAAAGAACCGCGAGCCTAAAAATACATCCACATAAATAGACACAGATAAGGAATTCGTGGAGTATTAATTAATGTACAATGTATTAATGTATTTTTAGCCACGGGATTCTTTTCAGACACTTTGTGGCAGGCTACTAGTGTCTGAAAAGAATTGCGTGGCTAAAAATACATTAATATAAATAGACGCATTCACACGAGACACAGATAAGGAATACGTGGTGTTTAATGTATTTTTAGCTGCGCAAGACACTAGTAGCCAGCCACAAAGTGTCTGAAAAGAATCGCGTGGCTAATAATACATCCACATAAATAGACGCATTCTCACGAGACACAGATAAGGAATTCATGGAGTATTAATGTATGTATAATGTATTAATGTATTTTTAGCCACGCTATTCTTTTCAGACACTAGTAGCCATCCACAAAGTTTTCTCGTCTGAAAGCGCTCTATGGGAAAAAAAGTATAGGAATTTAAAAAAGCTTGCGCCACTGACAATGGATAATAAAGCACTTGCAAATATTTCGTTCCTAATACATCCCACAAGTTAGAGATCGCCATCTCGTGTGCGACATTCGATATGGTAAATGACCAGAAAATCCGAGATATCTGAAGGAGTAGAGAGTACAGAGATGGATCTACTTATAGAAAAATCAAATCAAATCATACAAGAAATATTTAAGATAGTCATGGTGGTAAATTATATGGTAATTGAAATCGGTAGGCACTTGAAGTGAATTTGATTTTGTTAAAGGGGGTGTCAAAATTGTGGGGGGCAAAATAAACCTTTTTATTGAAAGTGTTGAAGGTTTTCTAGCATTGATTGGGTTAATTTTATAAAATATATTTAAAAGTGATTTAAAGTACAGGATTTTAAAATGTTAAACATTATAATGGAAAAATCTTACATTATTCGATTTTTGTTTTAATTAAAATTTGTTAGTCCGTTTCTGTGAAAAGAATAGAGGGAAAGTCAACGAGAAGACTTGCCTGTATCAGCCCACGGGCCCTTTGTTCGTATTTTATCCGTGGATTCCTGACGACCTTGATCAAAAGCGACCAAAGTACTATTTAACATTTTGACTTCAGTCCAGTGGCGGGGCAACAACACAAACTCAAAATAATATATTATTTTGCGATTTATGTGAAAAGAATCACAAGAAACGTGAAAGGAGTATTTGTAGAGGATAGAAATCCGAAACACCATGATTCCAGTGGAGTGGAAGATTTATTTTTAGTGGGTTAAATCAAGCAAAATCTCCAAATTCTTCAAAATACTTCATTAAAATAGCACTAGATCAAATATTTGGATTTTAATTTGAGAATATTTTGAAAAAGAAACATTTGATTGAAATTATAAACCACTCTGTATACACGTTCGTATTCTTAGACGTTCTTAATGAGAAATAATACATAACAGTGACAATTCTCGTTAACTTAACTGATTGTGTAGATATATTATTGCTTGAATGTATTTGAGATGAAATATTCCACAATCCGTATGAACTAATATCTTCGTCTATCAATTTCACTAAAAGCAACTTAATTTAAGGATTAAACGGAATTATAGAGTACAGTAATTATGATCTACTGAGATGTATTTCTTGTTTACCTCGTGAAAACATTAAATATCTTGAAAACTACAAAGTTTTTGATATGTAAAGGTTATGTGTTTTTTACGTGAAAAATATTAAGGAATAGAAAATTGATTGAAAGTGACATACCTATTTTTCCAAATGTACACCACTGGATCAAGAATTTACAAATGTTTTTTATAAAAATATGCATTTTTACATTTAAAAACAACCTGCCAAATGTCAAATCAATTTATTCATTAATTTAAAAGTTATTAAATAAAAACATTTGAATTTTTATAACTTCAATACCCTGTATTTCGAAAAGTAAATAGGCTGGACCCTCAATCCTTATATCATTTTGTCCAATTTTACGAGAGGTATCTACTTGCAAACGTTGTGAGTGTCATTTGAAAACACCTTGTATAAATATATTACTTTATGGATAGCGATATAATTAAAAATTGAAAAAAATTATTTACTTATCCGAAAACTTTTTAAATAATCTAGAATTTCCACTCTTAACCTACATTGATAAAGCGAGCTGTTTGATAAAATGAAAAATAAAACTGGGACAAAACAATTATAAATTAGTAATAGAAAATGTAAGAAAATTTCAAATATGCGGGAAAGTTTTTCACACATCCTGGCATGTCATAAAGTTTCTCCAGTTAGTACAAAATTTTTCTATTTCCTTCACTAAGACCGTAAAGTCACATCTCGTTTATTTTTTGTTTTATTTTTGCTCTTCTAATGTCAAAAATATCTTAGATTTGTCATATTTTTTCAAAAAATACACTGTTGGTTTCATTTATAAAATTAATAATTGAATGTCAATTAAAAGTTCTCCCAATATACATCGATCCATTCTCTAAAAGTTCCAATAAAAACGGACATTTTTCTAATAAAACTTCGAAACTTCCACACAAAGAAAAAAGTGGCTATATTCTTGGGAGTTTGTGGAAAACTAACTTTATTGAAAATCTCGTAGCGAACTTGTGACGCTCAAGAAGTGAAAACTGAAAATATTATGACAGACAAAATCGAAATCGGACACCTGCGGTTACTTCAAATAATTTTAAAAAAGCTATTCGGTGACGCAATAATAAATACTCTTGCTCACCCTACCTCTAGTCGCACTCGAAAGTGACCTACCACAAAAAACTTCCATTGTAACTTTGGTTAGTGAATGATTTCTAAAGTTTAATATACGAGATGAATTCACCTTTGTTTCAATAATTCCATTGTTCATAATTCCAAAGAGCTAATTTGATAAAAAATTCCAACATTGTTATATAATATATCAAATTACCTCATTAAAATATTCATAAAGGAATAATGCCCGCATTTGGGATGGGTAAACATTTTCAAATGTACATGAAACATGTTCCACCGACAATGAAAAGAATATGGTCAGAAATGTGAATCTTGGAACAAATAATAAATACTGATGTATAACATATTTTCACTGTCATGGCAAATTTATCACTTCTATAGTTGTTATTTATGCAACAAGTGCAGAAAGTGAGTGTTTTTTGCACGCGACGTGAAATTGTCCAACGAGGTCTTTAGGCCGAGTTGGACACGTCGAGTGCAAAAAACACTTTTTGCAAGAGTTGCATACAATATTTTTTCTACATTCATGCAAAAACTGGAAAATTAGAATATAATATGTTGGGAGCCTAACCTAACCTAATCAAATCAAACCGTTCTTCTTCTTTTTGTATCTTTATGGCCTCCACCTTGTCAGTACTGAATCATAGCTGGTTTTTGCATTGACCATTTAAATTTTAAATAATTAAAGATTTTTGCAATAATTGTAACTCGTTGAGACTAAGTAGTAAGTGTGATTGGCTAACGAGAGTGAATTCTTTCTCATTATTCACTGGTGTGAAGAATATAGATCATTATGTAGCTAAATATGTAAAAATAATTTGTGCGTTATTATTTAGTAGTGAAGAAACATATTTCGTAGCTAATTTGACTAGTCATATGCTCTCTTTTCTTCAATAAAATCTCTCAGACAACATCTGTGCTAAAAAATCCCTATTATACAAGCTCATACAAGCGCCCGTACTATATTTTAAGGAAAACGCTTCATCTATAAACTACATACACTGTGTATATTTATCTTGCATTTTACTAGAAAATTCAAATAAAATGTCAACTTTCAACGTTAAAACCGACATAGGCAGTTAAGCGAAAAAAATAAGGCATTCATTTCTGACTTGATGGAAGTTTGAATGGCGTATACTCTTCACCACTTATTACGTCACTAGTTTTACAAGACTACGAAAATCAATGACATCGTAATAGATGGCTGGGATGTAAACGGTGTGACGTTAGATTAATCCGAACTGAAAGTTTTTAAAATATACAAGTTCGAACGGGAGACGCTGTCACCGAAGCTGTCAAGCCGTTGGCTTCTCGTGTTAGTTATTGGCTAAATACCTTTTTGCTATCTTGTGAGCTTTGCCACATCTTTTTAGTTTAAATTCTTTTGTTTATTTTGTTTTTTATCCATCGGGATTGGTTGATTTTCGATAGTTGGTAAACAGTTTCTATTCAACTCAAGTTTCGTGTATTTTTGTAATGGTATTTTCGGAATTAGTACAATAAATTGTCCATAACTTCTGACCAGAATAATCGGGTATGGAAAATTGTTAGATTATGTGGATAGGTAGTTAATTTGCCAGGCAAATCATCGGATTTAACACCAATAGACTTTTTTTAAGAAAGATTTCAATAAATTGAAAGTGAATTTCTATTTTTTTGGGGTTTATTTTTGTTATTATGTCATCTTAGCACGAACCTCTAATAGATTTTTGAATTTTTGTAATATTGCTACCATTAAAATCCTAAAAATAACTGAACTAAATCCATCCCTGCTGAAAGAGCTGAAACTTTGTGTAAAGTAAATCATTCAGTTTGTCTACCCTTCAATTCAATGTCTAATTTTTTGAAAAATTGGGGATAATTTTACTTCTTATCTACTATGGACCATACTCTTTGAAACTGTTAAGATTTGAGAAAGAGAGATGATGATTTTCGAGAAATCCGCTTTCTGGAATAGAGTGAGTACCTTGAATCCGTAATAACTTCTGAAACATTTTGTACCTGCTTTCGATAGTGGAGAATAGTATATTCTTCAACGAGTGCAGAATAATAATAGCCATTCTACACAAATAAAAGTCTATACTTTCTCCACGACTAAAAAAAGAAAGCTTCCAGTGAGGATCGAACCCAAATCGTCCGCGCCAGAGTCAATTATTTCTACCACTAGGCTATAGAGCATGTTTATTTTCAAAAAGGGATAGGTAACATACAGTTTTAATCGAAACCCTTACATTTATAAATGATAATTGGGAGTTATAACTAAATATAACTACTGTTGTCCATTTTTTCTCTAAATAATACGTAAAATTATGATTCTATCATTATTTTGACGTTTCAAACGACGCGCTGTCAGAATCGATTTGCATTATTTGGTATTTGACGTTTTAAAAGAGACGATTTGATTTATTCATTTCAATTCATTTAATCGTGAATTCTGATAATAATAGAATGTGATTGGCTAACGAGTGTGAATTTTTTTTCATTATTCACTGGTGTGAAGAATATATATCATTATGTACTTAGCTAAATATGTAAAAATAATGTGTGCGTTATTATTATTTAGTCGTGGAGAAAATATACTAATGCACCTCAAGAGAATCCTCCATTTACCTCTAGATATGTTAAATCAATCACCAGCAACCCTCTCACCTAGGTTTTTCTGAGTATGGTTATGAAATTGAGTTTTTGTGGGGATCTGTATTTTTTTTTCAATCTGTCCACCTATTTTCGAGTATTTACGTCTATTAAGTCACCCCTGTATTATTTAATCATGAGTTTCATCGTAAATTGGAATGTCTCGTTCAATCAAGAGACCACAATGGAACCAAGAGGCCAAATAAAACCTATTTAGCATTTGAAATTTATTGTGTTTCAACGCCCATAATGAATAAATCAGGACCACCGTTAATCAAATATGATAATTTGAAAACTATGCCTCACTCCCAAATTAGCATTCTTTTATTTCGGCGTTGAAAACTGATAAATTTGGAAACAAATTTAATGTGAGGTGTATATTTATGTTCCAAATATAACCCCGAATCATTTAATTGTGAAATTTATTACTTTTTAAAAATAATCGGGCCTACACAATGTGATTCAAGTGGAAAGGAATTAATACGGATATATGGTTGGTACCTCGTATTCAAACATTATTTCGAATCGATACCATACGATTCCTTTTAATTGATCCACGGAACCCATAAAACTAGCGTACTTGATAAAGATAATTGATTCATTTCAATTTTGTATTGTTTGTTAATTTGTTTAGAACCTAAATGGAGAAATGGTTCTTTGATTGCATCCATTTGAGGCGGATTAAATTGCTATTGTCTTCGGTATTTAGATGAGAACGAAATTAAAGTCTGCATCTGAATTTTTTATGTGAGGAATGGGAAGAGGAGAGAATCATACATACATACTTCGTTACCCACCTAGACGAATTTTTAGCATTTTTTATGTCGAAAATGATTTTTAGTCGAAAATTTTGAAGCGAGGGGTGGGTATGGAAATATTTAATATAAACTGACTTCCGCTAACTTCCTTATCGCTCGGATTTACGGACTCAAAATACAGTGGATTATGTAAAATTGTCCGCTGAATCGATTGCCGAAGACTAGAACGTTCTATCTATCATATTAGCCGAGATATGAGCACTTTTAGTTTTGAAAAGTGGATTTTCGAAAATTTCATGACTTCATTTGGAGGAAAAAAAATGATTTTATACAAAAACAGACTGTTCCAGTCGATTTTTCGCACCAAAAAACCTCTCCAGACGAATTTTGAACAATTTTTATGTCAAAAACGAATTTTTTGTCGAAAATTTTGAAGCAAGGGGTAGGTATGGAAATATTTAATATAAACTGACTTTCGCTAACTTCCTTATCGCTCGGATTTATGGACTCATGATTCACTGAGCTATGTAAAATTGTCCGCTGAATCGATTGCCGAAGACTAGAACGATCTATCTATCATATTAGCCGAGATATAAGCACTTTTAGTTTTGAAAAGTGGATTTTCGAAAATTTGATGACTTTATTTGGAGGAGAAAAAATGAATTTATACAAAAACAGACTGTTCCAGTCGATTTTTCGCACCAAAAGACCCCTCCAGACGAATTTTAAACAATTTTCATGTCAAAAACGAATTTTTTGTCGAAAATTTTGAAGCAAGGGGTAGGTATGGAAATATTTAATATAAACTGGCTTCCGCTAACTTCCTTATTGCTAAGATTCATGGATTCAAATTACACTGAGCTATGTAAAATTGTCCGCTTAATCGATTGCCGAAGACTAGAACGTTCTATCTATCATATTAGCCGAGATATGAGCACTTTTAGTTTTGAAAAGTGGATTTTTGAAAATTTCATGACTTCATTTGGAGGAGAAAAAATGATTTTATACAAAAACAGACTGTTCTTGTCGATTTTTCGCACCAAAAAACCTCTCCAGACGAATTTTGAACAATTTTTATGTCAAAAACGAATTTTTTGTCGAAAATTTTGAAGCAAGGGGTAGGTATGGAAATATTTAATATAAACTGACTTTCGCTAACTTCCTTATCGCTCGGATTTATGGACTCATGATTCACTGAGCTATGTAAAATTGTCCGCTGATTCGATTGCCGAAGACTAGAACGATCTATCTATCATATTAGCCGAGATATAAGCACTTTTAGTTTTGAAAAGTGGATTTTCGAAAATTTGATGACTTTATTTGGAGGAGAAAAAATGAATTTATACAAAAACAGACTGTTCTTGTCGATTTTTCGCACCAAAAAACCTCTCCAGACGAATTTTGAACAATTTTTATGTCAAAAACGAATTTTTTGTCGAAAATTTTGAAGCAAGGGGTAGGTATGGAAATATTTAATATAAACTGGCTTCCACTAACTTCCTTATTGCTAGGATTCATGGATTCAAATTACACTGAGCTATGTAAAATTGTCCGCTTAATCGATTGCCGAAGACTAGAACGTTCTATCTATCATATTAGCCGAGATATGAGCACTTTTAGTTTTGAAAAGTGGATTTTCGAAAATTTCATGACTTCATTTGGAGGAGAAAAAATGAATTTATACAAAAACAGACTGTTCTTGTCGATTTTTTGCACCAAAAAACCTCTCCAGACGAATTTTGAACAATTTTTATGTCAAAAACGAATTTTTTGTCGGAAATTTTGAAGCAAGGGGTAGGTATGGAAATATTTAATATAAACTGGCTTCCGCTAACTTCCTTATTGCTAGGATTCATGGATTCAAATTACACTGAGCTATGTAAAATTGTCCGCTTAATCGATTGCCGAAGACTAGAACGATCTATCTATCATATTAGCCGAGATATAAGCACTTTTAGTTTTGAAAAGTGGATTTTCGAAAATTTGATGACTTTATTTGGAGGAGAAAAAATGAATTTATACAAAAACAGACTGTTCTTGTCGATTTTTCGCACCAAAAAACCCCTCCAGACGAATTTTGAACAATTTTTATGTCAAAAACGAATTTTTTGTCGAAAATTTTGAAGCAAGGGGTAAGTATGGAAATATTTAATATAAACTGGCTTCCGCTAACTTCCTTATTGCTAGGATTCATGGATTTAAATTACACTTAGCTATGTAAAATTGTCCGCTTAATCGATTGCCGAAGACTATCTATCATATTAGCCGAGATATGAGCACTTTTAGTTTTGAAAAGTGGATTTTTGAAAATTTCATGACTTCATTTGGAGGAGAAAAAATGATTTTATACAAAAACAGACTGTTCCAGTCGATTTTTCGCACCAAAAAACCCCTCCAGACGAATTTTGAACAATTTTTATGTCAAAAACGAATTTTTTGTCGAAAATTTTGATGCAAGGGGTAGGTATGGAAATATTTAATATAAACTGGCTTCCGCTAACTTCCTTATTGCTAGGATTCATGGATTCAAATTACACTGAGCTATGTAAAATTGTCCGCTTAATCGATTGCCGAAGACTAGAACGTTCTATCTTTCATATTAGCCGAGATATGAGCACTTTTAGTTTTGAAAAGTGGATTTTCGAAAAGTTGATGACTTCATTTGGAGGAGAAAAAATGAATTTATACAAAAACAGACTGTTCTTGTCGATTTTTCGCACCAAAAAACCTCTCCAGACGAATTTTGAACAATTTTTATGTCAAAAACGAATTTTTTGTCGAAAATTTTGAAGCAAGGGGTAGGTATGGAAATATTTAATATAAACTGGCTTCCGCTAACTTCCTTATTGCTAGGATTCATGGATTCAAATTACACTGAGCTATGTAAAATTGTCCGCTTAATCGATTGCCGAAGACTAGAACGATCTATCTATCATATTAGCCGAGATATGAGCACTTTTAGTTTTGAAAAGTGGATTTTCGAAAATTTGATGACTTTATTTGGAGGAGAAAAAATGAATTTATACAAAAACAGACTGTTCCAGTCGATTTTTCGCACCAAAAAACCCCTCCAGACGAATTTTGAACAATTTTTATGTCAAAAACGAATTTTTTGTCGAAAATTTTGAAGCAAGGGGTAGGTATGGAAATATTTAATATAAACTGACTTTCGCTAACTTCCTTATCGCTTGGATTTATGGACTCATGATTCACTGAGCTATGTAAAATTGTCCGCTAAATCGATTGCCGAAGACTAGAACGATCTATCTATCATATTAGCCGAGATATAAGCACTTTTAGTTTTGAAAAGTGGATTTTCGAAAATTTGATGACTTTATTTGGAGGAGAAAAAATGAATTTATACAAAAACAGACTGTTCTTGTCGATTTTTCGCACCAAAAGACCCCTCCAGACGAATTTTGAACAATTTTTATGTCAAAAACGAATTTTTTGTCGAAAATTTTGAAGCAAGGGGTAGGTATGGAAATATTTAATATAAACTGGCTTCCGCTAACTTCCTTATTGCTAGGATTCATGGATTCATAATTCACTGAGCTATGTAAAATTGTCCGCTGAATCGATTGCCGAAGACTAGAACGATCTATCTATCATATTAGCCGAGATATAAGCACTTTTAGTTTTGAAAAGTGGATTTTCGAAAATTTGATGACTTTATTTGGAGGAGAAAAAATGATTTTATACAAAAACAGACTGTTCCAGTCGATTTTTCGCACCAAAAAACCCCTCCAGACAAATTTTGAACAATTTTTATGTCAAAAACGAATTTTTTGTCGAAAATTTTGAAGCAAGGGGTAGGTATGGAAATATTTAATATAAACTGACTTTCGCTAACTTCCTTATCGCTCGGATTTATGGACTCATGATTCACTGAGCTATGTAAAATTGTCCGCTGAATCGATTGCCGAAGACTAGAACGATCTATCTATCATATTAGCCGAGATATAAGCACTTTTAGTTTTGAAAAGTGGATTTTCGAAAATTTGATGACTTTATTTGGAGGAGAAAAAATGAATTTATACAAAAACAGACTGTTCCAGTCGATTTTTCGCACCAAAAGACCCCTCCAGACGAATTTTAAACAATTTTTATGTCAAAAACGAATTTTTTGTCGAAAATTTTGAAGCAAGGGGTAGGTATGGAAATATTTAATATAAACTGGCTTCCGCTAACTTCCTTATTGCTAGGATTCATGGATTCAAATTACACTGAGCTATGTAAAATTGTCCGCTTAATCGATTGCCGAAGACTAGAACGTTCTATCTATCATATTAGCCGAGATATGAGCACTTTTAGTTTTGAAAAGTGGATTTTCGAAAATTTGATGACTTCATTTGGAGGAGAAAAAATGAATTTATACAAAAACAGACTGTTCTTGTCGATTTTTCGCACCAAAAAACCTCTCCAGACGAATTTTGAACAATTTTTATGTCAAAAACGAATTTTTTGTCGAAAATTTTGAAGCAAGGGGTAAGTATGGAAATATTTAATATAAACTGGCTTCCGCTAACTTCCTTATTGCTAGGATTCATGGATTCAAATTACACTTAGCTATGTAAAATTGTCCGCTTAATCGATTGCCGAAGACTATCTATCATATTAGCCGAGATATGAGCACTTTTAGTTTTGAAAAGTGGATTTTTGAAAATTTCATGACTTCATTTGGAGGAGAAAAAATGAATTTATACAAAAACAGACTGTTCCAATCGATTTTTCGCACCAAAAAACCCCTCCAGACGAATTTTGAACAATTTTTATGTCAAAAACGAATTTTTTGTCGAAAATTTTGAAGCAAGGGGTAAGTATGGAAATATTTAATATAAACTGGCTTCCGCTAACTTCCTTATTGCTAGGATTCATGGATTTAAATTACACTTAGCTATGTAAAATTGTCCGCTTAATCGATTGCCGAAGACTATCTATCATATTAGCCGAGATATGAGCACTTTTAGTTTTGAAAAGTGGATTTTTGAAAATTTCATGACTTCATTTGGAGGAGAAAAAATGATTTTATACAAAAACAGACTGTTCCAGTCGATTTTTCGCACCAAAAAACCCCTCCAGACGAATTTTGAACAATTTTTATGTCAAAAACGAATTTTTTGTCGAAAATTTTGATGCAAGGGGTAGGTATGGAAATATTTAATATAAACTGGCTTCCGCTAACTTCCTTATTGCTAGGATTCATGGATTCAAATTACACTGAGCTATGTAAAATTGTCCGCTTAATCGATTGCCGAAGACTAGAACGTTCTATCTTTCATATTAGCCGAGATATGAGCACTTTTAGTTTTGAAAAGTGGATTTTCGAAAAGTTGATGACTTCATTTGGAGGAGAAAAAATGAATTTATACAAAAACAGACTGTTCTTGTCGATTTTTCGCACCAAAAAACCTCTCCAGACGAATTTTGAACAATTTTTATGTCAAAAACGAATTTTTTGTCGAAAATTTTGAAGCAAGGGGTAAGTATGGAAATATTTAATATAAACTGGCTTCCGCTAACTTCCTTATTGCTAGGATTCATGGATTCAAATTACACTTAGCTATGTAAAATTGTCCGCTTAATCGATTGCCGAAGACTATCTATCATATTAGCCGAGATATGAGCACTTTTAGTTTTGAAAAGTGGATTTTTGAAAATTTCATGACTTCATTTGGAGGAGAAAAAATGAATTTATACAAAAACAGACTGTTCCAATCGATTTTTCGCACCAAAAAACCCCTCCAGACGAATTTTGAACAATTTTTATGTCAAAAACGAATTTTTTGTCGAAAATTTTGAAGCAAGGGGTAAGTATGGAAATATTTAATATAAACTGGCTTCCGCTAACTTCCTTATTGCTAGGATTCATGGATTTAAATTACACTTAGCTATGTAAAATTGTCCGCTTAATCGATTGCCGAAGACTATCTATCATATTAGCCGAGATATGAGCACTTTTAGTTTTGAAAAGTGGATTTTTGAAAATTTCATGACTTCATTTGGAGGAGAAAAAATGATTTTATACAAAAACAGACTGTTCCAGTCGATTTTTCGCACCAAAAAACCCCTCCAGACGAATTTTGAACAATTTTTATGTCAAAAACGAATTTTTTGTCGAAAATTTTGATGCAAGGGGTAGGTATGGAAATATTTAATATAAACTGGCTTCCGCTAACTTCCTTATTGCTAGGATTCATGGATTCAAATTACACTGAGCTATGTAAAATTGTCCGCTTAATCGATTGCCGAAGACTAGAACGTTCTATCTTTCATATTAGCCGAGATATGAGCACTTTTAGTTTTGAAAAGTGGATTTTCGAAAAGTTGATGACTTCATTTGGAGGAGAAAAAATGAATTTATACAAAAACAGACTGTTCTTGTCGATTTTTCGCACCAAAAAACCTCTCCAGACGAATTTTGAACAATTTTTATGTCAAAAACGAATTTTTTGTCGAAAATTTTGAAGCAAGGGGTAGGTATGGAAATATATATAAACTGGCTTCCGCTAACTTCCTTATTGCTAGGATTCATGGATTCAAATTACACTGAGCTATGTAAAATTGTCCGCTTAATCGATTGCCGAAGACTAGAACGATCTATCTATCATATTAGCCGAGATATGAGCACTTTTAGTTTTGAAAAGTGGATTTTCGAAAATTTGATGACTTTATTTGGAGGAGAAAAAATGAATTTATACAAAAACAGACTGTTCCAGTCGATTTTTCGCACCAAAAAACCCCTCCAGACGAATTTTGAACAATTTTTATGTCAAAAACGAATTTTTTGTCGAAAATTTTGAAGCAAGGGGTAGGTATGGAAATATTTAATATAAACTGACTTTCGCTAACTTCCTTATCGCTTGGATTTATGGACTCATGATTCACTGAGCTATGTAAAATTGTCCGCTAAATCGATTGCCGAAGACTAGAACGATCTATCTATCATATTAGCCGAGATATAAGCACTTTTAGTTTTGAAAAGTGGATTTTCGAAAATTTGATGACTTTATTTGGAGGAGAAAAAATGAATTTATACAAAAACAGACTGTTCTTGTCGATTTTTCGCACCAAAAAACCTCTCCAGACGAATTTTGAACAATTTTTATGTCAAAAACGAATTTTTTGTCGAAAATTTTGAAGCGAGGGGTAGGTATGGAAATATTTAATATAAACTGACTTTCGCTAACTTCCTTATCGCTCGGATTTATGGACTCATGATTAACTGAGCTATGTAAAATTGTCCGCTGAATCGATTGCCGAAGACTAGAACGATCTATCTATCATATTAGCCGAGATATAAGCACTTTTAATTTTGAAAAGTGGATTTTCGAAAATTTGATGACTTTATTTGGAGGAGAAAAAATGAATTTATACAAAAACAAACTGTTCCAGTCGATTTTTCGCACCAAAAAACCCCTCCAGACGAATTTTGAACAATTTTTATGTCAAAAACGAATTTTTTGTCGAAAATTTTGAAGCAAGGGGCAGGTATGGAAATATTTAATATAAACTGGCTTCCGCTAACTTCCTTATTGCTAGGATTCATGGATTCAAATTACACTTAGCTATGTAAAATTGTCCGCTTAATCGATTGCCGAAGACTAGAACGTTCTATCTATCATATTAGCCGAGATATGAGCACTTTTAGTTTTGAAAAGTGGATTTTCGAAAATTTGATGACTTCATTTGGAGGAGAAAAAATGATTTTATACAAAAACAGACTGTTCCAGTCGATTTTTCGCACCAAAAAACCCCTCCAGGCGAATTTTGAACAATTTTTATGTCAAAAACGAATTTTTTGTCGAAAATTTTGAAGCAAGGGGTAGGTATGGAAATATTTAATATAAACTGGCTTCCGCTAACTTCCTTATTGCTAAGATTCATGGATTCAAATTACACTGAGCTATGTAAAATTGTCCGCTTAATCGATTGCCGAAGACTAGAACGTTCTATCTATCATATTAGCCGAGATATGAGCACTTTTAGTTTTGAAAAGTGGATTTTCGAAAATTTCATGACTTCATTTGGAGGAGAAAAAATGAATTTATACAAAAACAGACTGTTCTTGTCGATTTTTCGCACCAAAAAACCTCTCCAGACGAATTTTGAACAATTTTTATGTCAAAAACGAATTTTTTGTCGAAAATTTTGAAGCAAGGGGTAGGTATGGAAATATTTAATATAAACTGACTTTCGCTAACTTCCTTATCGCTTGGATTTATGGACTCATGATTCACTGAGCTATGTAAAATTGTCCGCTAAATCGATTGCCGAAGACTAGAACGATCTATCTATCATATTAGCCGAGATATAAGCACTTTTAGTTTTGAAAAGTGGATTTTCGAAAATTTGATGACTTTATTTGGAGGAGAAAAAATGAATTTATACAAAAACAGACTGTTCTTGTCGATTTTTCGCACCAAAAAACCTCTCCAGACGAATTTTGAACAATTTTTATGTCAAAAACGAATTTTTTGTCGAAAATTTTGAAGCGAGGGGTAGGTATGCAACAATTTAATATAAACTGACTTCCGCTAACTTCCTTATTGCTCGGATTTATGGACTCAAAATTCATTGAGCTATGGAAAATTGTCCGCTAAATCGATTGCCGAAGACTAGAACGATCTATCTATCATATTAGCCGAGATATAAGCACTTTTAATTTTGAAAAGTGGATTTTCGAAAATTTGATGACTTTATTTGGAGGAGAAAAAATGAATTTATACAAAAACAAACTGTTCCAGTCGATTTTTCGCACCAAAAAACCCCTCCAGACGAATTTTGAACAATTTTTATGTCAAAAACGAATTTTTTGTCGAAAATTTTGAAGCAAGGGGTAGGTATGGAAATATTTAATATAAACTGGCTTCCGCTAACTTCCTTATTGCTAGGATTCATGGATTCGAATTACACTGAGCTATGTAAAATTGTCCGCTTAATCGATTGCCGAAGACTAGAACGTTCTATCTTTCATATTAGCCGAGATATGAGCACTTTTAGTTTTGAAAAGTGGATTTTCGAAAATTTGATGACTTCATTTGGAGGAGAAAAAATGATTTTATACAAAAACAGACTGTTCCAGTCGATTTTTCGCACCAAAAAACCCCTCCAGACGAATTTTGAACAATTGTTATGTCAAAAACGAATTTTTTGTCGAAAATTTTGAAGCAAGGGGTAGGTATGGAAATATTTAATATAAACTGGCTTCTGCTAACTTCCTTATTGCTAGGATTCATGGATTCGAATTACACTGAGCTATGTAAAATTGTCCGCTTAATCGATTGCCGAAGACTAGAACGTTCTATCTTTCATATTAGCCGAGATATGAGCACTTTTAGTTTTGAAAAGTGGATTTTCGAAAATTTGATGACTTCATTTGGAGGAGAAAAAATGAATTTATACAAAAACAGACTGTTCTTGTCGATTTTCCGCACCAAAAAACCTCTCCAGCGAAATTTTGAACAATTTTCATGTCAAAAACGAATTTTTTGTCGAAAATTTTGAAGCAAGGGGTAGGTATGGAAATATTTAATATAAACTGGCTTCCGCTAACTTCCTTATTGCTAGGATTCATGGATTCAAATCACACTGAGCTATGTAAAATTGTCCGCTTAATCGATTGCCGAATTTTGAAGCAAGGGGTAGGTATGGAAATATTTAATATAAACTGGCTTCCGCTAACTTCCTTATTGCTAGGATTCATGGATTCAAATTACACTGAGCTATGTAAAATTGTCCGCTTGATCGATTGCCGAAGACTAGAACGTTCTATCTTTCATATTAGCCGAGATATGAGCACTTTTAGTTTTGAAAAGTGGATTTTCGAAAAGTTGATGACTTCATTTGGAGGAGAAAAAATGAATTTATACAAAAACAGACTGTTCTTGTCGATTTTTCGCACCAAAAAACCTCTCCAGACGAATTTTGAACAATTTTTATGTCAAAAACGAATTTTTTGTCGAAAATTTTGAAGCAAGGGGTAGGTATGGAAATATTTAATATAAACTGGCTTCCGCTAACTTCCTTATTGCTAGGATTCATGGATTCAAATTACACTGAGCTATGTGAAATTGTCCGCTTAATCGATTGCCGAAGACTAGAACGATCTATCTATCATATTAGCCGAGATATGAGCACTTTTAGTTTTGAAAAGTGGATTTTCGAAAATTTCATGACTTCATTTGGAGGAGAAAAAATGAATTTATACAAAAACAGACTGTTCTTGTCGATTTTTCGCACCAAAAAACCTCTCCAGACGAATTTTGAACAATTTTTATGTCAAAAACGAATTTTTTGTCGAAAATTTTGAAGCAAGGGGTAGGTATGGAAATATTTAATATAAACTGACTTTCGCTAACTTCCTTATCGCTTGGATTTATGGACTCATGATTCACTGAGCTATGTAAAATTGTCCGCTAAATCGATTGCCGAAGACTAGAACGATCTATCTATCATATTAGCCGAGATATAAGCACTTTTAGTTTTGAAAAGTGGATTTTCGAAAATTTGATGACTTTATTTGGAGGAGAAAAAATGAATTTATACAAAAACAGACTGTTCTTGTCGATTTTTCGCACCAAAAAACCTCTCCAGACGAATTTTGAACAATTTTTATGTCAAAAACGAATTTTTTGTCGAAAATTTTGAAGCAAGGGGTAGGTATGGAAATATTTAATATAAACTGGCTTCCGCTAACTTCCTTATTGCTAGGATTCATGGATTCAAATTACACTTAGCTATGTAAAATTGTCCGCTTAATCGATTGCCGAAGACTAGAACGTTCTATCTATCATATTAGCCGAGATATGAGCACTTTTAGTTTTGAAAAGTGGATTTTTGAAAATTTCATGACTTCATTTGGAGGAGAAAAAATGATTTTATACAAAAACAGACTGTTCCAGTCGATTTTTCGCACCAAAAAACCCCTCCAGACGAATTTTGAACAATTTTTATGTCAAAAACGAATTTTTTGTCGAAAATTTTGAAGCAAGGTAGGTATGGAAATATTTAATATAAACTGGCTTCCGCTAACTTCCTTATTGCTAGGATTCATGGATTCAAATTACACTTAGCTATGTAAAATTGTCCGCTTAATCGATTGCCGAAGACTAGAACGTTCTATCTATCATATTAGCCGAGATATGAGCACTTTTAGTTTTGAAAAGTGGATTTTTGAAAATTTCATGACTTCATTTGGAGGAGAAAAAATGATTTTATACAAAAACAGACTGTTCCAGTCGATTTTTCGCACCAAAAAACCCCGCCAGACGAATTTTGAACAATTTTTATGTCAAAAACGAATTTTTTGTCGAAAATTTTGAAGCAAGGGGTAGGTATGGAAATATTTAATATAAACTGGCTTCCGCTAACTTCCTTATTGCTAGGATTCATGGATTCAAATTACACTGAGCTATGTAAAATTGTCCGCTTAATCGATTGCCGAAGACTAGAACGTTCTATCTATCATATTAGCCGAGATATGAGCACTTTTAGTTTTGAAAAGTGGATTTTTGAAAATTTCATGACTTCTTTTGGAGGAGAAAAAATGATTTTATACAAAAACAGACTGTTCCAGTCGATTTTTCGCACCAAAAAACCCCTCCAGACGAATTTTGAACAATTTTTATGTCAAAAACGAATTTTTTGTCGAAAATTTTGAAGCAAGGGGTAGGTATGGAAATATTTAATATAAACTGGCTTCCGCTAACTTCCTTATTGCTAGGATTCATGGATTCAAATTACACTGAGCTATGTAAAATTGTCCGCTTAATCGATTGCCGAAGACTAGAACGTTCTATCTTTCATATTAGCCGAGATATGAGCACTTTTAGTTTTGAAAAGTGGATTTTCGAAAAGTTGATGACTTCATTTGGAGGAGAAAAAATGAATTTATACAAAAACAGACTGTTCTTGTCGATTTTTCGCACCAAAAAACCCCTCCAGACGAATTTTGAACAATTTTTATGTCAAAAACGAATTTTTTGTCAAAAATTTTGAAGCAAGGGGTAGGTATGGAAATATTTAATATAAACTGGCTTCCGCTAACTTCCTTATTGCTAGGATTCATGGATTCAAATTACACTGAGCTATGTAAAATTGTCCGCTTAATCGATTGCCGAAGACTAGAACGATCTATCTATCATATTAGCCGAGATATGAGCACTTTTAGTTTTGAAAAGTGGATTTTCGAAAATTTGATGACTTTATTTGGAGGAGAAAAAATGAATTTATACAAAAACAGACTGTTCTTGTCGATTTTTCGCACCAAAAAACCTCTCCAGACGAATTTTGAACAATTTTTATGTCAAAAACGAATTTTTTGTCGAAAATTTTGAAGCAAGGGGTAGGTATGGAAATATTTAATATTTATTTATTTATTTAATATAAACTAACTTCCTTATCGCTCGGATTTACGGACTCAAAATACAGTGGATTATGTAAAATTATCCGCTTAATCGATTGCCGAAGACTAGAACGATCTATCTATCATATTAGCCGAGATATGAGCACTTTTAGTTTTGAAAAGTGGATTTTCGAAAATTTCATGACTTCATTTGGAGGAGAAAAAATGATTTTATACAAAAACAGACTGTTCCAGTCGATTTCTCGCACCAAAAAACTTCTCCAGACGAATTTTGAGCAATTTTTATATCAAAAACAATTTTTTGTCGAAAATTTTGAAGCAAGGGGTAGGTATGCAACAATTTAATATAAACTGACTTCCGCTAACTTCCTTATTGCTCGGATTTATGGACTCAAAATTCATTGAGCTATGGAAAATTGTCCGCTAAATCGATTGTCGAAGACTAGAACGTTCTATCTATCATATTAGCCGAGATATGAGCACTTTTAGTTTTGAAAAGTGGATTTTCGAAAATTTGATGACTTCATTTGGAGGAGAAAAAATGAATTTATACAAAAACAGACTGTTCTTGTCGATTTTTCGCACCAAAAAACCCCTCCAGGCGAATTTTGAACAATTTTTATGTCAAAAACGAATTTTTTGTCGAAAATTTTGAAGCAAGGGGTAGGTATGGAAATATTTAATATAAACTGGCTTCCGCTAACTTCCTTATTGCTAAGATTCATGGATTCAAATTACACTGAGCTATGTAAAATTGTCCGCTTAATCGATTGCCGAAGACTAGAACGTTCTATCTATCATATTAGCCGAGATATGAGCACTTTTAGTTTTGAAAAGTGGATTTTCGAAAATTTCATGACTTCATTTGGAGGAGAAAAAATGAATTTATACAAAAACAGACTGTTCTTGTCGATTTTTCGCACCAAAAAACCTCTCCAGACGAATTTTGAACAATTTTTATGTCAAAAACGAATTTTTTGTCGAAAATTTTGAAGCAAGGGGTAGGTATGGAAATATTTAATATAAACTGACTTTCGCTAACTTCCTTATCGCTTGGATTTATGGACTCATGATTCACTGAGCTATGTAAAATTGTCCGCTGAATCGATTGCCGAAGACTAGAACGATCTATCTATCATATTAGCCGAGATATAAGCACTTTTAGTTTTGAAAAGTGGATTTTCGAAAATTTGATGACTTTATTTGGAGGAGAAAAAATGAATTTATACAAAAACAGACTGTTCTTGTCGATTTTTCGCACCAAAAAACCTCTCCAGACGAATTTTGAACAATTTTTATGTCAAAAACGAATTTTTTGTCGAAAATTTTGAAGCGAGGGGTAGGTATGGAAATATTTAATATAAACTGACTTTCGCTAACTTCCTTATCGCTCGGATTTATGGACTCATGATTGACTGAGCTATGTAAAATTGTCCGCTGAATCGATTGCCGAAGACTAGAACGATCTATCTATCATATTAGCCGAGATATAAGCACTTTTAATTTTGAAAAGTGGATTTTCGAAAATTTGATGACTTTATTTGGAGGAGAAAAAATGAATTTATACAAAAACAAACTGTTCCAGTCGATTTTTCGCACCAAAAAACCCCTCCAGACGAATTTTGAACAATTTTTATGTCAAAAACGAATTTTTTGTCGAAAATTTTGAAGCAAGGGGTAGGTATGGAAATATTTAATATAAACTGGCTTCCGCTAACTTCCTTATTGCTAGGATTCATGGATTCAAATTACACTTAGCTATGTAAAATTGTCCGCTTAATCGATTGCCGAAGACTAGAACGTTCTATCTATCATATTAGCCGAGATATGAGCACTTTTAGTTTTGAAAAGTGGATTTTCGAAAATTTGATGACTTCATTTGGAGGAGAAAAAATGATTTTATACAAAAACAGACTGTTCCAGTCGATTTTTCGCACCAAAAAACCCCTCCAGACGAATTTTGAACAATTTTTATGTCAAAAACGAATTTTTTGTCGAAAATTTTGAAGCAAGGGGTAGGTATGGAAATATTTAATATAAACTGGCTTCCGCTAACTTCCTTATTGCTAGGATTCATGGATTCGAATTACACTGAGCTATGTAAAATTGTCCGCTTAATCGATTGCCGAAGACTAGAACGTTCTATCTTTCATATTAGCCGAGATATGAGCACTTTGAGTTTTGAAAAGTGGATTTTCGAAAATTTGATGACTTCATTTGGAGGAGAAAAAATGAATTTATACAAAAACAGACTGTTCTTGTCGATTTTTCGCACCAAAAAACCTCTCCAGCGAAATTTTGAACAATTTTCATGTCAAAAACGAATTTTTTGTCGAAAATTTTGAAGCAAGGGGTAGGTATGGAAATATTTAATATAAACTGGCTTCCGCTAACTTCCTTATTGCTAGGATTCATGGATTCAAATCACACTGAGCAATGTAAAATTGTCCGCTTAATCGATTGCCGAAGACTAGAACGATCTATCTATCATATTAGCCGAGATATGAGCACTTTTAGTTTTGAAAAGTGGATTTTCGAAAATTTGATGACTTTATTTGGAGGAGAAAAAATGAATTTATACAAAAACAGACTGTTCCAGTCGATTTTTCGCACCAAAAAACCCCTCCAGACGAATTTTGAACAATTTTTTATGTCAAAAACGAATTTTTTGTCGAAAATTTTGAAGCAAGGGGTAGGTATGGAAATATTTAATATAAACTGGCTTCCGCTAACTTCCTTATTGCTAGGATTCATGGATTCAAATTACACTGAGCTATGTAAAATTGTCCGCTTAATCGATTGCCGAAGACTAGAACGTTCTATCTTTCATATTAGCCGAGATATGAGCACTTTTAGTTTTGAAAAGTGGATTTTCGAAAAGTTGATGACTTCATTTGGAGGAGAAAAAATGAATTTATACAAAAACAGACTGTTCTTGTCGATTTTTCGCACCAAAAAACCTCTCCAGACGAATTTTGAACAATTTTTATGTCAAAAACGAATTTTTTGTCGAAAATTTTGAAGCAAGGGGTAGGTATGGAAATATTTAATATAAACTGGCTTCCGCTAACTTCCTCATTGCTAGGATTCATGGATTCAAATTACACTGAGCTATGTAAAATTGTCCGCTTAATCGATTGCCGAAGACTAGAACGATCTATCTATCATATTAGCCGAGATATGAGCACTTTTAGTTTTGAAAAGTGGATTTTCGAAAATTTCATGACTTCATTTGGAGGAGAAAAAATGAATTTATACAAAAACAGACTGTTTCAGTCGATTTTTCGCACCAAAAAACCCCTCCAGACGAATTTTGAACAATTTTTATGTCAAAAACGAATTTTTTGTCGAAAATTTTGAAGCAAGGGGTAGGTATGGAAATATTTAATATAAACTGGCTTCCGCTAACTTCCTTATTGCTAAGATTCATGGATTCAAATTACACTGAGCTATGTAAAATTGTCCGCTTAATCGATTGCCGAAGACTAGAACGTTCTATCTATCATATTAGCCGAGATATGAGCACTTTTAGTTTTGAAAAGTGGATTTTCGAAAATTTCATGACTTCATTTGGAGGAGAAAAAATGAATTTATACAAAAACAGACTGTTCTTGTCGATTTTTCGCACCAAAAAACCTCTCCAGACGAATTTTGAACAATTTTTATGTCAAAAACGAATTTTTTGTCGAAAATTTTGAAGCAAGGGGTAGGTATGGAAATATTTAATATAAACTGACTTTCGCTAACTTCCTTATCGCTTGGATTTATGGACTCATGATTCACTGAGCTATGTAAAATTGTCCGCTAAATCGATTGCCGAAGACTAGAACGATCTATCTATCATATTAGCCGAGATATAAGCACTTTTAGTTTTGAAAAGTGGATTTTCGAAAATTTGATGACTTTATTTGGAGGAGAAAAAATGAATTTATACAAAAACAGACTGTTCTTGTCGATTTTTCGCACCAAAAAACCTCTCCAGACGAATTTTGAACAATTTTTATGTCAAAAACGAATTTTTTGTCGAAAATTTTGAAGCAAGGGGTAGGTATGGAAATATTTAATATAAACTGACTTTCGCTAACTTCCTTATCGCTCGGATTTATGGACTCATGATTCACTGAGCTATGTAAAATTGTCCGCTGAATCGATTGCCGAAGACTAGAACGATCTATCTATCATATTAGCCGAGATATAAGCACTTTTAATTTTGAAAAGTGGATTTTCGAAAATTTGATGACTTTATTTGGAGGAGAAAAAATGAATTTATACAAAAACAAACTGTTCCAGTCGATTTTTCGCACCAAAAAACCCCTCCAGACGAATTTTGAACAATTTTTATGTCAAAAACGAATTTTTTGTCGAAAATTTTGAAGCAAGGGGTAAGTATGGAAATATTTAATATAAACTGGCTTCCGCTAACTTCCTTATTGCTAGGATTCATGGATTCAAATTACACTTAGCTATGTAAAATTGTCCGCTTAATCGATTGCCGAAGACTAGAACGTTCTATCTATCATATTAGCCGAGATATGAGCACTTTTAGTTTTGAAAAGTGGATTTTTGAAAATTTCATGACTTCATTTGGAGGAGAAAAAATGATTTTATACAAAAACAGACTGTTCCAGTCGATTTTTCGCACCAAAAAACCCCTCCAGACGAATTTTGAACAATTTTTATGTCAAAAACGAATTTTTTGTCGAAAATTTTGAAGCAAGGGGTAGGTATGGAAATATTTAATATAAACTGGCTTCCGCTAACTTCCTTATTGCTAGGATTCATGGATTCAAATTACACTTAGCTATGTAAAATTGTCCGCTTAATCGATTGCCGAAGACTAGAACGTTCTATCTTTCATATTAGCCGAGATATGAGCACTTTTAGTTTTGAAAAGTGGATTTTTGAAAATTTCATGACTTCATTTGGAGGAGAAAAAATGATTTTATACAAAAACAGAATGTTCCAGTCGATTTTTCGCACCAAAAAACCCCTCCAGACGAATTTTGAACAATTTTTATGTCAAAAACGAATTTTTTGTCGAAAATTTTGAAGCAAGGGGTAGGTATGGAAATATTTAATATAAACTGGCTTCCGCTAACTTCCTTATTGCTAGGATTCATGGATTCAAATTACACTGAGCTATGTAAAATTGTCCGCTTAATCGATTGCCGAAGACTAGAACGTTCTATCTTTCATATTAGCCGAGATATGAGCAATTTTAGTTTTAAAAAGTGGATTTTCGAAAATTTGATGACTTCATTTGGAGGAGAAAAAATGAATTTATACAAAAACAGACTGTTCTTGTCGATTTTTCGCACCAAAAAACCTCTCCAGCGAAATTTTGAACAATTTTCATGTCAAAAACGAATTTTTTGTCGAAAATTTTGAAGCAAGGGGTAGGTATGGAAATATTTAATATAAACTGGCTTCCGCTAACTTCCTTATTGCTAGGATTCATGGATTCAAATTACACTGAGCTATGTAAAATTGTCCGCTTAATCGATTGCCGAAGACTAGAACGATCTATCTATCATATTAGCCGAGATATGAGCACTTTTAGTTTTGAAAAGTGGATTTTCGAAAATTTGATGACTTTATTTGGAGGAGAAAAAATGAATTTATACAAAAACAGACTGTTCCAGTCGATTTTTCGCACCAAAAAACCCCTCCAGACGAATTTTGAACAATTTTTATGTCAAAAACGAATTTTTTGTCGAAAATTTTGAAGCAAGGGGTAAGTATGGAAATATTTAATATAAACTGGCTTCCGCTAACTTCCTTATTGCTAGGATTTATGGATTCAAATTACACTTAGCTATGTAAAATTGTCCGCTTAATCGATTGCCGAAGACTAGAACGTTCTATCTATCATATTAGCCGAGATATGAGCACTTTTAGTTTTGAAAAGTGGATTTTTGAAAATTTCATGACTTCTTTTGGAGGAGAAAAAATGATTTTATACAAAAACAGACTGTTCTTGTCGATTTTTCGCACCAAAAAACCCCTCCAGACGAATTTTGAACAATTTTTATGTCAAAAACGAATTTTTTGTCAAAAATTTTGAAGCAAGGGGTAGGTATGGAAATATTTAATATAAACTGGCTTCCGCTAACTTCCTTATTGCTAGGATTCATGGATTCAAATTACACTGAGCTATGTAAAATTGTCCGCTTAATCGATTGCCGAAGACTAGAACGATCTATCTATCATATTAGCCGAGATATGAGCACTTTTAGTTTTGAAAAGTGGATTTTCGAAAATTTCATGACTTCATTTGGAGGAGAAAAAATGAATTTATACAAAAACAGACTATTCTTGTCGATTTTTCGTACCAAAAAACCTCTCCAGACGAATTTTGAACAATTTTTATGTCAAAAACGAATTTTTTGTCGAAAATTTTGAAGCAAGGGGTAGGTATGGAAATATTTAATATAAACTGACTTTCGCTAACTTCCTTATCGCTCGGATTTATGGACTCATGATTCACTGAGCTATGTAAAATTGTCCGCTGAATCGATTGCCGAAGACTAGAACGATTTATCTATCATATTAGCCGAGATATAAGCACTTTTAGTTTTGAAAAGTGGATTTTCGAAAATTTGATGACTTTATTTGGAGGAGAAAAAATGATTTTATACAAAAACAGACTGTTCCAGTCGATTTTTCGCACCAAAAAACCCCTCCAGACGAATTTTGAACAATTTTTATGTCAAAAACGAATTTTTTGTCGAAAATTTTGAAGCAAGGGGTAGGTATGGAAATATTTAATATAAACTGACTTTCGCTAACTTCCTTATCGCTCGGATTTATGGACTCATGATTCACTGAGCTATGTAAAATTGTCCGCTGAATCGATTGCCGAAGACTAGAACGATCTATCTATCATATTAGCCGAGATATAAGCACTTTTAGTTTTGAAAAGTGGATTTTCGAAAATTTGATGACTTTATGTGGAGGAGAAAAAATGAATTTATACAAAAACAGACTGTTCCAGTCGATTTTTCTTACCAAAAAACCCCTCCAGACGAATTTTGAACAATTTTTATGTCAAAAACGAATTTTTTGTCGAAAATTTTGAAGCAAGGGGTAGGTATGGAAATATTTAATATAAACTGGCTTCCGCTAGCTTCCTTATTGCTAGGATTCATGGATTCAAATTACACTGAGCTATGTAAAATTGTCCGCTTAATCGATTGCCGAAGACTAGAACGTTCTATCTATCATATTAGCCAAGATATGAGCACTTTTAATTTTGAAAAGTGGATTTTCGAAAATTTCATGACTTCATTTGGAGGAGAAAAAATGATTTTATACAAAAACAGACTGTTCCAGTCGATTTTTCGCACCAAAAAACCCCTCCAGACGAATTTTAAACAATTTTTATGTCAAAAACGAATTTTTTGTCGAAAATTTTGAAGCAAGGGAGGTATGGAAATATTTAATATAAACTGGCTTCCGCTAACTTCCTTATTGCTAGGATTCATGGATTCAAATTACACTGAGCTATGTAAAATTGTCCGCTTAATCGATTGCCGAAGACTAGAACGTTCTATCTATCATATTAGCCGAGATATGAGCACTTTTAGTTTTGAAAAGTGGATTTTCGAAAATTTCATGACTTCATTTGGAGGAGAAAAAATGATAGACTGTTCCAATCGATTTTTCGCACCAAAAAACTCCTCCAGACGAATTTTGAACAATTTTTATGTCAAAAACGAATTGTTTGTCGAAAATTTTGAAGCAAGGGGTAGGTATGGAAATATTTAATATAAACTGGCTTCCGCTAACTTCCTTATTGCTAGGATTTATGGATTCAAATTACACTTAGCTATGTAAAATTGTCCGCTTAATCGATTGCCGAAGACTAGAACGTTCTATCTATCATATTAGCCGAGATATGAGCACTTTTAGTTTTGAAAAGTGGATTTTTGAAAATTTCATGACTTCTTTTGGAGGAGAAAAAATGATTTTATACAAAAACAGACTGTTCCAGTCGATTTTTCGCACCAAAAAACCCCTCCAGACGAATTTTGAACAATTTTTATGTCAAAAACGAATTTTTTGTCGAAAATTTTGAAGCAAGGGGTAAGTATGGAAATATTTAATATAAACTGGCTTCCGCTAACTTCCTTATTGCTAGGATTTATGGATTCAAATTACACTTAGCTATGTAAAATTGTCCGCTTAATCGATTGCCGAAGACTAGAACGTTCTATCTATCATATTAGCCGAGATATGAGCACTTTTAGTTTTGAAAAGTGGATTTTTGAAAATTTCATGACTTCTTTTGGAGGAGAAAAAATGATTTTATACAAAAACAGACTGTTCCAGTCGATTTTTCGCACCAAAAAACCCCTCCAGACGAATTTTGAACAATTTTTATGTCAAAAACGAATTTTTTGTCGAAAATTTTGAAGCAAGGGGTAGGTATGGAAATATTTAATATAAACTGGCTTCCGCTAACTTCCTTATTGCTAGGATTCATGGATTCAAATTACACTGAGCTATGTAAAATTGTCCGCTTAATCGATTGCCGAAGACTAGAACGATCTATCTATCATATTAGCCGAGATATAAGCACTTTTAGTTTTGAAAAGTGGATTTTCGAAAATTTGATGACTTTATTTGGAGGAGAAAAAATGAATTTATACAAAAACAGACTGTTCCAGTCGATTTTTCTTACCAAAAAACCCCTCCAGACGAATTTTGAACAATTTTTATGTCAAAAACGAATTTTTTGTCGAAAATTTTGAAGCAAGGGGTAGGTATGGAAATATTTAATATAAACTGGCTTCCGCTAACTTCCTTATTGCTAGGATTCATGGATTCAAATTACACTGAGCTATGTAAAATTGTCCGCTTAATCGATTGCCGAAGACTAGAACGTTCTATCTATCATATTAGCCAAGATATGAGCACTTTTAATTTTGAAAAGTGGATTTTCGAAAATTTCATGACTTCATTTGGAGGAGAAAAAATGATTTTATACAAAAACAGACTGTTCCAGTCGATTTTTCGCACCAAAAAACCCCTCCAGACGAATTTTAAACAATTTTTATGTCAAAAACGAATTTTTTGTCGAAAATTTTGAAGCAAGGGGTAGGTATGGAAATATTTAATATAAACTGGCTTCCGCTAACTTCCTTATTGCTAGGATTCATGGATTCAAATTACACTGAGCTATGTAAAATTGTCCGCTTAATCGATTGCCGAAGACTAGAACGTTCTATCTATCATATTAGCCGAGATATGAGCACTTTTAGTTTTGAAAAGTGGATTTTCGAAAATTTCATGACTTCATTTGGAGGAGAAAAAATGATAGACTGTTCCAATCGATTTTTCGCACCAACTCCTCCAGACGAATTTTGAACAATTTTTATGTCAAAAACGAATTTTTTGTCGAAAATTTTGAAGCAAGGGGTAGGTATGGAAATATTTAATATAAACTGGCTTCCGCTAACTTCCTTATTGCTAGGATTCATGGATTCAAATTACACTGAGCTATGTAAAATTGTCCGCTGAATCGATTGCCGAAGACTAGAACGATCTATCTATCATATTAGCCGAGATATAAGCACTTTTAGTTTTGAAAAGTGGATTTTCGAAAATTTCATGATTTCATTTGGAGGAGAAAAAATGATTTCATACAAAAACAGACTGTTCCAGTCGATTTTTCGCACCAAAAAACTTCTCCAGACGAATTTTGAGCAATTTTTATATCAAAAACGAATTTTTTGTCGAAAATTTTGAAGCAAGGGGTAGGTATGCAACAATTTAATATAAACTGACTTCCGCTAACTCCCTTATTGCTCGGATTTATGGACTCAAAATTCATTGAGCTATGGAAAATTGTCCGCTAAATCGATTGCCGAAGACTAGAACGTTCTATCTATCATATTAGCCGAGATATGAGCACTTTTAGTTTTGAAAAGTGGATATTTGAAAATTTCATGACTTCACTTGGAGGAGAAAAAATGATTTTATACAAAACAGACTGTTCCAGTCGATTTTTCGCACCAAAAAACCCCTCCAGACAAATTTTGAGCAATTTTTATGTCAAAAACGAATTTTTTGTCGGGAATTTTGAAGCAAGGGGTGGGTATGCAAATATTTAATATAAACTGGCTTCCGCTAACTTCCTTATTGCTAGGATTCATGGATTCAAATTACACTGAGCTATGTAAAATTGTCCGCTTAATCGATTGCCGAAGACTAGAACGTTCTATCTATCATATTAGCCGAGATATGAGCACTTTTAGTTTTGAAAAGTGGATTTTCGAAAATTTCATGACTCCATTTGGAGGAGAAAAAATGATTTTATACAAAAACAGACTGTTCCAATCGATTTTTCGCACCAAAAAACCCCTCCAGGCGAATTTTGAGCAACTTTTATGTCAAAAACGTATTTTTTGTCGGAAATTTTGAAGCAAGGGGTAGGTATGGAAATATTTAATATAAACTTACTTTCGCTAACTTCCTTATCACTTGGATTTATGGACTCAAAATTCACTGAGCTATGTATAATTGTCCGCTAAATCGATTGCCGAAGACTAGAACGTTCTATCTATCATATAAGCCGAGATATGAACACTTTTAGTTTTGAAAAGTGGATTTTCGAAAAATTCATGACTCCATTTGGAGGAGAAAAAATTATTTTATACAAAAACAGACTGTTTCAGTCCATTTTTTATCCAAAAAACCCCTCAAGAGGAACTTTGAGCATTTTTTATGTCAAAATATAAACTGGCTTCCGCTAACTCCCTTATTGCTTGGATTTATGGACTCAAAATTGTCCGCTGAATCAATTTGTTTCGGGAACTGATTCAAAAAATTGCAGTGAAAAGCTGCAGATAAGTTTATAAATATCTAAATGCTCATGTATTTTTAGTACTTTCATAATGAAACGTTTCCACAAACTTCAAGCAGAAATAGGTTAAATACTGTAATGTTTCGCCACTCCACGAATCTTCTTATTTAGTTTCTTTCCGGTCAATTTGCCGCTTCTCCAGTGAAAAGCCTGATAAAAAATTCAAACAGAAAACTATTTATCGGTCCGCTCACAATTTATTTTCATTAGTCGAGTTTGAATGTTCTTGTGCTTCGGTAGGTATCGAGAAAAGAAGTCGATCGATGCTGTCCACCCTTCGACGAAACCTCTAATGGGTCCCGAGACGGACGTTTCCACCGATAGCGTTTTCTTACTTTAGTGTTAATGTATACCTGAGGACGTCAGTGTTGAGAAAAGTACATTACATTGGAAATTTATCAGTTTTCTTTCAGTTTAATTAATTAGCAATGTTTTTACCACTTCTAAATTCGACTTCTTGGTTTGCGAAGAGATATTTATATCCTTTATATTCGAGAAAAGATCATGAAGTGGCCTCTGACTTATCCCTAGGCGATCTTTTAGATCTATTGTGGTATATGGGTCAACTTTTCCCCTCAATAGAGTTCACCAGCTTGGTTATACGCTCAGTTTCTTCCTCCAATAGGGAAATAGACTTATTATTAACTCGTGTTATTTAAAATCACGTTAAACTAGCTCCATCTAGCACCAAAGCTGACGTAGAACAGTACTATGCCCATGCATATTTGTACTAGGGTAACTTGGATTGGATCGAGTTATTTTTAGCCCCAGAATATGTGGTACGATTTCTGACCCGCCTCTTTGTTACACCCTGTATATTTTCTATGGCATTCGCGTATATTTTATGCATTATTAATGATAAGTATTTGTAATTTACCGACAATCAACTCTGAACAGATGTGTTCGTTTCGTACATGGACAAAATAACGTTATTCGCCTTACTAGTAGTAATTTGTTTTTTTTTGTTTCAATTGAACACAAAACAATATGGTTACTATTGCAAAAGAATTTTTACATATTAATTTGTTGAATATCTAAAACCGAATGTTTAAAAAAAACTACTATACATCGTGAATTGGTACATTTGCAATGAAAAAATGTAGTAACATACAGATTGCGAAAATTACATCGGAACCTTCGCCCCGGATTACACAAGTACGACAAGGATATATGAAAGAGAGAGAAAGAATAATTGTGCGCGGTCATCACTTTGTTTCAACTTAGGGGTGTATACTTATTTACTCGAGGCTGGCAGTTTAAAAGTGAATTCTCTCTGTAAAAGACAATGTTGCCGGATGAAAGTGTTTTGTTCAACTTATTGTGCATAACTTCGCAAAAAAAATCAACGAAAACGAGAAAAAAATATCATTTGTACAAATTGATATGCGCTTCTGGCAACAGCGGTTAAAATAGGGGGGCAATCAACATTCGGCCACGCCTTAATGACCGCGCATAATAATTCTTTCTCTCTCTTTCGCTGTTTTTCTGTCGCACTTGTACAACCCGGCACACTTCCATAAGGATTTTCGCAATCTTTATACGTTTCAATCCTTTTTCTTCAAAATATAGTACGGGTGCTTGTTTAGTTTATTACAATAAATCATTATCATAGTTTATTTCAACAAGTGGAGGATTGGTATACGATAATCCCCAAAATTAAGTGGGAAATTTGCAAATGCATTTATACTTTCTTATCAAAAATTTTTTCTTGTCAAAATCCATTCCTTTTCCCAATTTTTGCAAACAATATTAACTAAATCGTTTTTCTAATTCTTTTACCATTGTGCAATAAAATCAAACGTTGGAACATTTTTAAAGGTCCCCTAAAAGACATTTTGATATATCTTCACCCAATAGCGATCCAGGATTGAGTTTTCGAATGAAACAATTCGTCAAAGTGACAAAACCCCGAAATTAGTTAACCAACGACTTGTCCAGTATTGGTATTACGAGGGATGTTTTATATTTTACGTTTTCACTTCAAAATTTGTATGAAATTAAATCAAAAATGTTTTCAAGCTCAAGTTTGTTTTAGCAAAGTCCTTGTACGCATGTCCACGTCCTTTTTTCAATCGACTATTTAGTCTTATAGCAACAAATAACTGTTGATTAGTAATTTTTACCAAGTTTTATCAGTTAGGATGGAAGATTTCCGGTAATAAGAAAGATATCAAGTGACACTAACATTAGTTGAATGCTCAAAATAAATATATACTGCTATGCAAGTCCATGTAACATTAAATACCTGTACACATCATATATGAAACAAAAACAGTTTTTCGAAGCTTCAAAAATCTGTGAAATATTTCAACCACATGTTACACCGATATGTAGATAATTATTTATAAAACAGCGTAGGACTGGCCCATATGTTGAAACTAAATAAATTATTGTTATTGTTTTTTGGTTTTTGTCAAACTCGATTACAGATTAGTTGTATATTTTTTAATGGAACACCCTATATTGTATGGTAGTCGATCCTTGAAGGAGCTAATCATAGCCATTGAAGCACTGGGCTCTTGTGTAATCAGTTCTAGAATGGTGTGGGAATGCCTAGACAGTTACCTTACTATGATTCTAGGACACACTGGAATAGATGGAAATAAAATGGCAGATGAACTGGTTCAAGTAGTAAGATAGCATATTTTAGTGAGTTGAACTGCGAATACAACACTGACTCTTAAAATAATATAAGCAGCTTAAAGATATAAGAGTCAGAAGGTTGACGACCTCTCAGTCAGCATCATCGTTGTGGCCGTTTCGCGCATCACGGTCAAAGATATTTTATGCACCTTTTGCAGTAAATTCTTCTATTTATAATAATTTCCCGAGATAAAACTGAAAGTACCAATAGATATAGCTAAATAATAATATTTTTTAAAAACGCCAAACGTTCCACTAAAATACAACATAACTATTTCCCGGACTATAGACCTCGACGGATATTGAATTACACTTTAGAGTCAAAAGGGGTCGTTAAATTTGAAGTTATAGCTCTGGAAGTGATTAGATTTTGTCAAGGGACTTCTTCAAATCCATAACGAGACATTCAAGCCCTTGGTCGACTTTTTTACTGGCTGAATTTGCTACAGGGTGTTTTCAAATGAGACTTACAACGTTTGCATGTAAATACCTCTCGTAAAACTTATCGATGGGAAGTTGTAAGTCACCCAATATTTTCGAGTTGACCAGAGATAAGATCGCTACATCTAAGGAATCACATTTACAAATTCTATTCCATTCAAATGGGATAGTACGAGTAGAAAAATGAACAGATCACCATCAAAACCTTATGAAGATAATGTGGAAATATTCTGAAACGTAAGAAAGACAGACAAAAAAAAAACAATAATATCTTCACCACCATCATATCAGCTATTTATAGCTACATATTTTCATCCAATATCAATTAAAAAAATTTGAAATCCGTAGGAATTTATACATTACCCCTTCGGTCAAGCATAGTAATAATTACTACCTTCACAACGATTATCAGAAAGACCTTGGTGAGAGGCATTCCAGAAATCCCATAAAGTATCAATTCGCAAACACTGTTTAGTCCGGGGGCTAGTTCGCATCACGTATTTTCATATAATTGTTGAGAGGAATGTATTGAAAGTGAATTTTTAAAAATGTGCTAATAGGTGGGATGGTATTCTGACTACACAACTGTCATTTTGGTTGCTCAAGGTTGCCAAACGTGCTAGTCCAACTATTATAATCCATTCTTCATCTATAGAAGCAACAGGTGTGTTGAATTGATGTAATTTAGTTAGAAAAATATAGTTATTTATACTATGAAGGATGTAAATAACATTCAAGTATCGAGGACGATTTTGCGCCCGTACAAGGGAGCCAGAATTTCATAAAAATTAAGGGAAAACGAAAAAACAATGTCAAAATGAATTGTTTACAATAAAGAGAGGAGAAAAAGTAACTCTCTGCAGATCTCAGATAAATCACAACAAATGTAATCGAAATAACTATTCTACCCTTTGACAAATTAACTTTATTTAAAAAATTAAGTCAGCCAGATTAATTAGAATTCAGAACTTTTCTATCGCAAACGGTGAGCAGTTAGGAAAGTAAAGAATTACAAAGGAAGAGAGAGAGATGAAGAAAAAAAAACAGATTTCATCCGTTGTCGTATGGTCATCGAAAATTCTTTTTATACCAAAAAGAATTTGGTATTAATCAACTTAATTGGAGGAATGTTCTCCTTTTAAGGTCTGTTGGAGATTTTTTCGAACAAAGGGATAGAGACTAAGCAATATTGGACAATAAGGACATTCTTGAATAGAAGAAAAAGAAAAAACTTCATATAGGGTGTTTAAGAACTTTCTTGCAAACAACATTTCACTCTTTAGTCATAGTTTTCCATTTTCTTCTCTTTCTGCATTCTGTTCTCCAGTCTTCAATGCATCAATATCTTCTTTTACTTGATCCCACCACCTACTTCGTGATCTCCCTGTTGTTCTCGTCTTCAATGGATTCTTTCCAATTTTTCTGTTTGCGCTCCTCTCATAATGTGTCCAGTAAGTTCCTTATTTGGACAACAATTTGGTTTTCTTTCAATATACTTTATCTTTACCGAATAGTTCCTTTTTTCTCCGCAGGATATTCGGTTTCCACTCTGGAAATTCCATTCTCAATGGCCGTATCAAAGTTGAATGAATCGGATTCGAAAAAAAAGTATATTGCTCAATATTTAAACGACAGGCTTCGAAGCTGTTGTAGTTCTCGAACCTCTCGACCATTCATTTCGCTTTAAAAATCAGATTTAAGTAATGTAGAAATATGAGCAAGGTGGACTATAAGGAGAGATGTAATATAAATCACAAGGACGTATACTGGAGGATTTTAATGATGGGTACCAGCATGCTAGAACATGAGTACGTATACAATAATTCAATTATTCCTCCTAAGTGAAGGAGCATATAGCAGCAGGGACGGCTCTGTGAAAAAAGGGTTTTTGGATGTAGATGTTTTAAGAAAAAATTGGACTCGATTAGTAGTAGTTTGTCAAAATTTTTAAATAAAAAGTTTCAGTAACAAAAATTTTATACAAATTTTACGTAAATACCAAAAATCTCATGGATATCTTAAAAATTTCTCGAAAATTCTAAAAAAAATTGTATAAAATAAATAAATTTTTGAAATTCCAAAAATTTTTAACTAATCGCAAAGAATTCTCACAGAAATTTTGAAAATTCTAAGAATTTTACATGAAATTCAATAAATTTCATATGGATATAAAAGGATTTCAGATATCTCGAAAATTTCGATAATCCCCGAAAATTTTATTCAAATTTGCCTAAAAATTCAATGAATTTTATATGAATACCAAAAATCTCATTTAAATTACATAAATTTCATGTAAATTTTCGAAAAAGCCAACAAATTTATCAAAATCTCATAAAATTTATATACTTTTAGTCTAATATTTTGAAAACATTTTATAAATTTTATATAATTACCAAAAATATCATGAATATCTTAAAAAATTCCAAAAATTTTATATAAATTAAATAGATACTTCACAAATCCCAAAAATATGAAAATAATCTCATAAAATTTTCAAAAAAATTCCAAAAATGTACAAAAGAATTCCATAGAAATTTTCAAAATTCCTCGAAAATTTAATTCAAATTTGACTATTAAGTTACTGAATTTCATAAAAATCGCAAAAATATTATATAAACCCGATAGATTTTTTCAGAAAACCAAAAAAATTTTGAACCTTTTTCCAAAAACGCAAACTACAATGGAAAAATTTCAAAAAATTTATAAAAATTAATTAGAGTTTCCACAAAACACAAAGATTTTATTGATATTTGGAGTTTAATTATAATAAAGCCTTTTTTGACCCAATTTCAATAACTTTTAATCCAGAATTGTTTCCCAACTATTAAAAATATTAATTTTAATAATTTTTTTTTTATGAAACCAACCCTGAATCTGGCATTTAAGCCTCGTGTAAGTCTATAAAAAAATTCGTTTTCTGCACAGACTTTATGCTGCCATTATTTTTGTTAAAGGGCCATTTTGGAGACAACCTCTAAAATAAGCTATGATATATAATGCTCTTACCTGACTATTAAAAAAACATTTGGCAAACTGCCCAGTTTATTTGTTATGCAGTGTATCATTTCAAAAACAAATCTCAATAATATATTTTCCAACAAGCATATAATGAATATTATTCACGATGATGCGTTTATGTAGTGACATAAAACAAGTGTTTATGATAATGTTACAGCGCCATCCAAAATCTCTAAAATTATTCCAATTTCAACTAAAAAAAAAATATACAAAAAGCTCGCCATCCTCATTTATTATGGCTGATTAAATCCCCTTTACGGTTTGGATTTGTGTGGGAAACATGTAACTAAATGTCAGCCACTATAGCTAATTGGTATATGCGTTATAAATGTCACTTGACGGATATTTCCATCATTTTCAGATCCCCACAATTAACCCACGTTGGATGCTGGAATTCTATTCAATTTTATAATCGAGCAGTGCCAGGTAAACTGATTATTCGAAAAACAAAAATTATTTGTATATTTTGTAAATTTTGATATTTTTTCCAGGTCAATTGTCATTAATTTGACCATATACAACGCTAATCAAGTCGCTTAGACCTTATAAAGGTGAATAATTGTATATATTTCTCACTGGGTATGGAGTACTTCAAGGTTCTAACCTAGAAGCACTCATCTTTTAAATATTTATCAATTATTGCTTCATTGTTTATTATGTGCTGACGATTTTGACAATTGTACCACTTTATTCAATTTAAATTCTATACAATGCGTCTTATGAAGTAATAATGTAGAATTGACCATTCTCCTGCCAACTTCCAATTGACAACTCTTCTCTTAAACTAACTAACACTTCCACTAGCGACTCCACAGCCCACTAACAACATCATTTTTACCAAATGACAACTCTTTTCTTCTTTCAACTGACAACTCTAGAGTACACGTTGAGCGCTATTGCCTAATAACAACTCTTCTGCCTATTTGACAACTACTCTGTTAAAAGACAATTATTTCTTCTGTCAAATGACAATTCTACTGTCAACTGACAACTCTACAGCCACTGACAACACTTCTTTCCAATGAAAACTATTTTTTCTGACTATTCTGATTATTGACAACTCTATTTTTCTGTCAAATGGTAATTCTAATGTCAACTAATAATGACAATGACACACCTTTCTTCTGTCAAATGCCAGCTCTTTTCTTGAGTCAAATAACAACTCTACTACCCACGGACAATTCTGCTTCCTACTGACAACTATTTTGCCCATTGACAACTTTTTGTTTTGTCAAATGACACCTATTTCGCCCATTGACAACTCTTCTGCAAAATGACATCACTTTTCTAGCGTCAAATGACAACTCTAGTGCCCACTGTCAACTTAAAACTCTTCTATTTCGCCAAATACCAACTCTTTTCTTCTGTCAAATAACAACTCTACCACCCACGCTGAATTCTGCTTCCTACTGACAACTATTCTGCTCATTGACAACTTTTTGTTCTGTCAAATGACAATTCTACTGTCAACTGACACCTATTTCGCCCATTGACAACTCTTCGGCAAAATGACATCACTTTTCTAGCGTCAAATGACAACTCTAGTGCCCACTGTCAACTAAAAACTCTTCTATTCTGCCGGATGACAACTGATACTTAATTTAGAGTAAAAATTTTCTTAAATTCCGTATGTATTTTTCAAGATAATTACCATGACAGATTATAAAAGACAACCCTCGTACTTTCACTTGTTCGAAAACTCGTAAAAACCATTTATTGTAAAATATATCACGCATTTTTGGTAAAAACAAGACATTAACAAAACCACCACCCACTGATTTTCAACGTATTCGTAAATTCAAACAGAAATAAAGAGTGTACATAAATAATGCGGATTTAAAAAAGGACATGGAACAAAAAGTGACATAAATATCGCATAAATCACACAAAGGAATGTCAAATTGGTGTTCCTTTTATATATGGAGTGGATACTTTCGTTTTTATTTCGTAAGCCTTACAAAAAAAAACACAAACTTGATTTTCAAAGATTAGAAAATGAGGTAAGACATATTACCACTACGAAAGGTACGTCTGCATTATATTTTGCGGTCGACTAACAAAGAACAAGCCCTCGTTTAATTGGTAGTGGTAGGGAGTCGCTGTTATAGTTAGTACAACATGTTAGAATCCAAACGTTTGTAGAATTCCACGTAGTGAATTCCTTGTATCTGCCCTAATTAGCTAATCTCCAGATTAAATTACTCACTTGTGTAATGCAGATTAACTGCATGATGTCACCCAATTACCAGCTGATAATAAAATTATTTACTCAAATGCTATTATAACTATTTACTTAAAAAATTTTCACAGGAAATGGTTTTTTGTTAAAATATAATTTTTTTTCGTGGATAGATGACGCTGCTATCGCATTCTTCTCACTTTCTTTACTAAGGGTAATGTATTGATGATATTTCAACATTGTCACCACATCTCGAAGTTATAATGATGTAAATACAAGTAATATTGTCACTTTTAATAACAAACCAGAATGGTTAGTTATATCTGGCAGATATTCCAACCCCGTTTAGTGTAATTCAATGTCTGTCGTGGCATATAGCCAGAACAAAACTGTTAATAAAAAATTATAGGCATGCGTGAGGCGGTTCGATTCGCCGCTGTGTTGAAATTTTTTCCTTTTTGTTTTTAGTTCTTTTTTCACAAAGAAAGCACCAGCTTAAACAAGAAGCGAAAGGGTACGATAGAAAAATGAGAAAACGATAAATTTTTCATCAATAAGTACATATTATACTTACCATCTTGAAAAATGTTTTCTTACCTGTAAAAGAAAAAAAATAATTAGTACACCAAACCAATCTTTATAATAATTCTCCACAGCCCAAATTATCAAATTTCAATAAAACCTTCGAGTAGGTAGTACACAGTATTTTTTCTACGACCCATAAAACCAGCTCGCTACATTGTTGTTTTTTTTAATAATTGGGAGATTCAAGACACTAGCGGCGCTTTTGCTTGAGACTGACGTCTTAGTGGTCATGTTAACGAAATACGTCACACCGATGCGAAATGTTTCGCCATAAATTAAAATACGGGGGGTAATATGCGAGAAAATTATGCACAAAACAACTTCCTCGAGATCCTAAACTATACACAAATCAAACAGCTTAGCATAGTTGTTGGAAGTTGGAAGCCCGAACTTCCAAGATGGCGTACGTTTGTGGTCGAAAGCCGTTTAAGTAGCAAAGTTTGTTGTTTTATCATGTTCAATGTACCTCATGTGGGTAGAGTTCAATTCACTACCAATATAGTTTCAAATAATATGTACTATTTTTTTAGAAAGCCGTTTATGCACCCTGTATAATACCAATCTTACGACAAACTTCGGTATATGGGTTATTTTGAGGGGTATCAAAAAATGTTAACCGATTTCAAAGTGATTTTCCTTATTGTACTTAGCTAAAATTTCTCAAAATGCTTGAAGACTACTACAAACGGCTTCCATAGATCACCAATTTTACTCCTCTCGCCCCTATGAGATAAAAGCAGTTATTTTGAAGGGCGTAAATGAAATTTGAATGGCTTATACCTACCAATATTGGGTATTCGATATGGACAATTGCAACTGAATATAGAGTTTTAAAGCAATGATTCTAAACGTAATCCGGTATCGTTTTGGGGAAAGTTTTAATTGAACACATTCGAATATATACATATGCACATAACCTTGGCGCAGTCGATATCGCTGATTTTCATTAAATCCACTCACAGTAACTCCTCAAACTTCGGTAATTTTATTTCGGTGCAATTGCTTGAAACGGCTTCGGAAAATTGGAAAGCTTTTCCATATGGAATCGAAGAGTGAATGAAAACAAATTAAATGATCCATGTTATTCACCTTCAATAATAAAAGTTGAAACTTTAATCCTTTTAAAGTGGGTACGAATCGAGTTTAAAGGTTGCGATAGAAACGGAACACCCTGTATTTTACTACTATATCGTATTGTCATCGATCCTTGACGAATGTGCAAAATAACAAATAAATCTGAGCTTTTAAAGTGGGTACAAATCGAGTTTACAGATTGCGATATAAATGGAACACCCTGTATTTTACTACTATATTATACCGTTATCGATCCTTGACGAATGTGCAAAATTTCAAGTTAATATGAGCTTTTAAAGTGGGTACAAATCGAGTTTAAAGGTTGCGATATAAATGGAACACCCTGTATTTTACTACTATATCGTTTTGTCATCGATCCTTGACGAATGTGCAAAATTTCAAGTTAATATGAGCTTTAAAAGTGGGTACAAATCGAGTTTAAAGGTTGCGATATAAATGGAACACCCTGTATTTTACTACTATATTATACCGTTATCGATCCTTGACGAATGTGCAAAATTTCAAGTTAATATGAGCTTTTAAAGTGGGTACAAATCGAGTTTAAAGGTTGCGATATAAATGGAACACCCTGTATTTTACTACTATATCGTTTTGTCATCGATCCTTGACGAATGTGCAAAATTTCAAGTTAATATGAGCTTTAAAAGTGGGTACAAATCGAGTTTAAAGGTTGCGATATAAATGGAACACCCTGTATTTTACTACTATATCGTATTGTCATCGATCCTTGATGAATGTGCCAAATATCAAATAAATTTGAGCTTTCAAAGTGGGTACAAACCGAGTTTAAAGGTAGCGATATAAATGGAACACCCTGTATTTCACTAGTATATTGTATTGTCATCGATCCGTGATAAATGTGCAAAATATCAAATAAATCCGGGCTTCTAAAGTGGGTACAAACCGAGTTTAGGTTGCGATATAAATGGAACACCCTGTATTTTACTAGTATATTATACCGTTATCGATCCTTGACGAATGTGCAAAATTTAAAATAGATCTGAGCTTGTAGTGGGAAAAATATAATTTAAAAGTTGAGATATAAAAGAAGCACCCTGTATTTCACTACTATACCTACTGTATTTTCAACTATACAGACTTAATATAAAGGAGATGTCTCCTGGTGACCTGTTCACCTTCCTGAGAAGGACAGGATGGACGATGACCTAGGAGGACAACTCCTCGGGAGGATGTACAATGGGTCATATGTGGCCTAAGTGCTGTGAGCCTACACTCACCCTCCCTACTCTACAGATACAGATATAAGCTTTATCATACTAATGAATTACCCTGTATGAGACATTTGAGAGAAAAATATTAAAAAACGACTATTTTTTGAAATCACCCTATATTTAAAAATTTGGTAAGTTATATTTTGTAATTTTGCAGGTATTCGCCCATCTTTTGTCTTATACTGTATATCAGTATCAATACTACATATTCAAATAGTCAAATGAAAAACTTTTAGACACCCTGTATGAAATATTCTAATAATAAGTAGTAAAAAATATTTCTTGGCTCACCTTGTAACCATCAATAAGTATTATATTTTGATCACCATTAATAAAATTGTAAATATTTATGATAAAATGACATTTTTTTGTTAACGAAATCTAACCAATCTACATTTTTATAGGTCTGTCCAGACGCAGTTAAAAAAAAAGATCATGGAATGGTCATAGCAAATAACAAGTTTACTTTCGCGTCATTCCTATCACTGATTGCAATGGTCGACTATTCTCGGATCGTTTCGGATTAGGTTGGAACAGACCTAATATAATTATCCTCAGTAGATTTACCCAGAGATAATACAACACGCATTAATTAAAATATGTAATTGCATACATACAGTCTTATTTGCTTATTGAATTTTAATTTTTTTTAATACTTGAAGTACGATCTATATTTTCACACACTCAAAGCAAAGCCATTACATTGGAAATGTTCTTGTATTGTTAGAGCAAACAAAAAGCTTTTACCTTAGTGGAATCGTAGAAAAATCTTTGCTGGGAAGAAAGGCACCAATTCATCCAAATGCACTAACACTTTAGTTCCTAAGTTTTATCGGTATTTTCGAAAAAAACTACAAATTCCCGACACGTAAAATTTTAACACGGATGCTAGATATAACTCCATTAATTTTTAGTAAAGTGACGGAAGTGGTTCAGATGTTTCAGTTTGACAGTTCACCAACGATCAAGGTTGTTAGTAGATAAAGGTTGAACAATAAAATGTTACTTCTCCACTAACTTATTATTGATATTAAATAGTTTATTGTATAATGTTAAATGTTTATGGGGAATTTAAATGTATGTCTTCTTTGGTTCATTATTCATTTTGTTATATGGAATAAGGGAAACGTAAATTTAAATTTAGAATTAGGGATTGTCCTTTATAAACTACCAGCTGGGATTAAAGGAGTGACGAATCGTCCAACCACACGAATAAATAGTAAATATTTATGAAAATTCTAGGAAAAAAAATTAAAACAGAAATTTCTAACTATTGTACAGGGTGTCTAATGAGCTCGTATTAAAAATTGGTGGAAAATATTAGTAGTATTACATAATACAGTGAGATATCTATGCGCTAGGTTACAATATTTCCTGTGTAATGGTGGTTGCCAGCTACACTGGGGTACATAGGGGCGTATATAGTTTTTTCCTCCCCCTTCAAGCTGCTTCTATGAAAAAGAGCTCACCTTATGTCACAAAAGTTATTGTTTGTGGTAAATTTTTACATTTTTATAATTCTGAACGCGATTCAGTGTTTTAATAAATTGTGGGCAAATTCGGTCACGTCCACAGTCCGCATTGTGGTTTTCTTCTACCCATATATCATCACGTATGTACAATTAGAGATGGCGATTTCGCTAAATCGAACCGATAAAGTAGATATACAGAGAGACCCAGAAAGTTATAAAAATATAAGAAAATATTCAAGTTAAAGTAAATTATCTGAAACCAGTCCTGGTACCTAACACAAATATACTGAAGCCTCTAGCGTGGAATGTTCACAAGCTACTATAACAACGCCTGAAGACTATAGAGCCCACTAAAGTAATAATATGATTGGGGAGAAAATTGCAGACGTGCTGCACAAATCCTGAATACTAAGAAGATTTCCAATCTTTTTGTTGTTTTATAACGTTCAAATCGTGTTCTTATAACTATTATAAAACGCTAGAATAATGATTAATTTTAATTTGACACCTATTACACTTGATTTATATCGTAGACTGTCATCAAGGCATGTATATGTATTAAGTATTGCCTATATTAAGGTGGTGCTATCAGTTGTATAATTTTTAACTCTCAAAGGAGGTTGATTTATAAGTAGATAAATTTTGTCATAAGATAGCTAGAGTATTAAATATAATCCATACTTGTTAGAATGAAAATTTTCAATGCTGGGAAATTTATCCTTCAAGATATAACCCAAAAAAGGAAAAAGAAGAGGGCTTAGTGTAATGGTGGTTGCTAACTAGACTGGGGTACATGGCAAAGCGTATATATACGACTGCTACGGTGACAAAAAATCGTATTTATATCATCAATTAAAATGATATTTTGCAATTAGTTGTGGCAAGGCTCTCTTCAACATTCTGGAGACACGAAAGCAATAATAAAGAGAATAAATAATATACAGGGACATCCATCAATTGAAAGCAAAAAAATTACTGAAAAATCCTCTGTTTTTGTCACGTTTGCACTATTCCGGCTTTTTCTGTATAAATCTTTCAACAGTGTTGCCATGTACTTGTATGTAACAAAGAATTCCCATTTTATTAATAAATCGAAAGAATATAAAACGCATATTTCAAAAAATAACAATGCCAGATTGCCCATTAAAAACTTCCAAGGAAGGCGGCGTTACCGAACATAAAAGTGTATGAAATAGATACTCTGTCCGATAAATTTCTTCATTCTTGCCGTACGTTTTCAGAGCAATAGCATAAATGTGTTGTATCTTTAAAAATTTACGAAGCTCGGAAACTTTCATATTTTTCAAAAGTGTTTTCTCTAGAGAAAAATTAGATTTAAAAGTTTTATCGTATGAGAGGCATTTCCAATTTTTATAACCGCTAGATGCTGATATTCGAGCGTATAAATATAAAAATAGACATAGATAGTTTAAATTATATCTAACAATTTAGTTATACAATATGTCTCAGTAAGTTGGAACCATATGGGAAACTTTTTTATTATTAATTTTATGAAAAAAATTTATTCTTCATAAAAAGTTCTGCATATTCTAAAATCTAAAATACAATCAACATATATCAATTTTTTTCAGTCGTGTACGAGGTATATCAAAAAATATGAATTTTACTCAAGAGTAAAGTACCTTTAAATTTGACAATATCGAAAAATGTTATTAAAAAAAAGTTAATCAGTACCAAAAACTATGTCAAATATGCAATTACATTCATTTATTTTGAAAAAATAGGTTTTGTGCTAATACAGAGAAGTGAGTAATAATAACAGAAATTATTTTTTCATGGCAAATGGATAATATTAAATATCTGACAATAGCTTTCAACTATAATCAACTTTTTATGATAACAATTGTCAATATTCTGAAAAATAAAGGTACTTTACTCTTGAGTGAAATTCATATTTTTTGACATACCTCGTACACGACTGAAAAAAATTGATATCTGTTGATTGTATTTTAGATTTTAGAAGATGCAGAACTTTTTATGGAGAATACATTTTTTTCCTAAAATTAATAATAAAAAAGTTTCCTACATGGTTCCAACTTACTGAGACATAGTATAAGGAAAGTTTTTTTTTTGGCGTCTCAAAAATGCTCAAAGTACCTGTCGCCACAATCCAGCGCGCCACTAGGTCCGGATCGAAGCATATGGTTCAGTAATATGGACCCCATGATGGGAATTGAGATAATTATCAAGTATGGCTTCTGGGAAAAACTTTAAGACTCTGCATCCTGAATGAACCTCACAAAGAGCTCAAATGGAGCAAGAAAATTTAAAATTATCAAGTATGTATTATGTTAGGGTGACATTCACTGAAACCTTAAAGATCCAAATAGGAGGTTTCTACTTCTTCCACTATTTTGAGTTTATTCCAGTGTCCATTCTGTCGACAATATGATTGAGTGGAATGGAAGCAAAAGAGTCTTGCGGTATTCTGAGCACTAAGGAGTCCCAGAGCACACTCCTAGTAGACTGCAGGATCTGCTAGAGTGGGTAAAAGGATCTTTCAAGTTTTCAACGCAAAAAAAAAACATAGATACATATTAAGTAGATACATAGTCTTAAATAAACAATGTTGTTTATAATAAAAGGAATTTTTATGCAGATTTCTGTAGATATCTAGAAAATATAATATAATATATAAATATGGCACATAGTTCATTTATTTGATAAAAAATGCAAGGAAAACTTTTATTTTTATTGTTAGTAGTTGGATTTGCAGCTGCTTTAAAACGGAATAGGACTAATGGTGAGTATAAATTGTTTTTATAGTGTTTTTTACTGTCATAATCCTGTCCAAAAGTTACCTTAATGGTCTCAAACAAACATATCAATGATATTTTTACATCGAATAGTTAATTAAAATACAATAATAAACACAAAACTACACATAACCTATGCATTCTTCTTCTTCCTTTCTTTTTTGGGCTATATCCTGAGGGATAATCTACCCAAACCTATGCATTACCGGCCATAGCAATTGTAAAAGTGTTACGTCACACATATTCGGAAATCCTCGGGTGTTGGTCGGAAAGTGCATTGAAATTTGAATTTTATTTTAAAATTTGGAACTAATTTGAAATGGAAACTGGTTTATTTCCTATTATTAGTTATTTTTGATATCAATTTTACTATTACAAATTAATATTTAAGTAAAATTTGAAATATGCGTGTACCCTATTGCGTCATTTATTATTGCATTATCAATTTGTTTTTTTTTATGGCAAAACGTCATTCTATATATGGTATAAACAAATATATTTGGGTCACAATGTTTGACAAAGATGTCATATGGATCATAAGTTATTGTCTTGTCAAATAGGTTTTTTGTCATTACCAAAAGTCATCCTATATTGTATATTCAGATCATCATTTGTTTCTTCATACTAGCCAAACCTGTCAAATACAACATTTGTCATTGCATTGTTAAATGTGTCATTTGTCATTGCAAAACATCATTCTATATTGTATACTCAGATCATCATTTGTTTCTTTATACTAGCCAAACCTGTCAAATGCAGCATTTGTCATTGCATTGTTAAATGTGTCATTTGTCATTACTAAACGTCATTATATATTGTATACTCAGATCATCATTTGTTTCTTTATACTAGCCAAACCTGTCAAATGCAACATTTGTCATTGCATTGTTAAATGTGTCATTTGTCATTGCAAAACATCATTCTATATTGTATATTCAGATCATTATTTGATTATTTATACTAGCCAAACCTGTCAAATGTAACATCTATCATTGCATTGTTAAATGTGTCATTTGTCATTACTAAACGTCATTCTATATTGTATATTCAGATCTTTATAATTTTAAAAAGTAGGAGCTTCAGTAGGTGCAGGTGTTTTATAAAGCTTTTTCCTGGAGTCTAGGGAAAAATTACCAAATTGGCAACAGCGTGAGGGAAAATTGAAATTCCTGAAGGTTTTCAACAAATGTGTCGGATTTAAATGATCACCCAGTATACGAGAAAAATATTAATTTCAGTTGAAAAAAATTGGTAAACTTCGTATAAATATTTACGGATAATGTAAATCCTTTATTTTTGTTATTGCACTTTTTTTATTGGAATGTTTATAATAATATATGTATTTAAAAAAATTATAGAATATAACAGAGATCAACAAAAACAACCGTTTTAAGCCGTAGATTATTGTAAAAATAAACTTTTTTTAAATAATTTTTCTCAACTATCACCCTGTATGATGTTAGCTTGATTTCCATTGTACCATTATTACACTCATCATCAGATAAAGGATAGGACTATACTCGGCTTACGTATAAAAAAAGTTCATTGACAAGGATTAGTTAAATAAATGAAATAGTCAATGAAAAATTGTTCAAATAGGAAATTTCAATATTTATTCGAGTTTTTTATCAACAAAAATATTGTATAAATACGAAAATTTTCAACTAAAAACAATTCAAAAGTTTCAATATGAAATTTATTTTATATTGTGTTTTGGTGTCAGTTTTAACTGACAAAGTTTGGTCTAATTGCAGTATGTATTACAATAAATAGTTTATTTTTCAAAATAAAATCTATAAATATTTAAATTTTCCAAAATAAAACAGTAAAAAAACAATTAAGTGGGAATTTGGGATAAGTGGGTTTAGATTAATGAATTTTTTGGAAAAAATGTAAATCAGAATATCCGAGAATGTTTTTTTTAATGATAGTTTGAAAGTTAATATAAATATACCTATATTTTTATCAAAAGGTAACTGTTCGAAAAGGGAAGTATGGGTGCCCTGTTCTTCGCCCTGTATTCCAGAGAGAACCTGTCAAAATCAATTTCCAAAGCCAACATCAGAAGTTTGTATAGAACTCTGCGTTGGAAAATGCGAGTGTGATTTTGATAATGGATATATAAAAAACAATGCTAACGGAAAATGCGTACGTTTTAAACAATGTCCAAGTAAGTATCAATATAAAATCACAAAATGTTCATGAATATTATAACAAATTATCATCTGGAGGGACAAAATTTCAAGTCCTTTACAAAACAGTGTGATTTGAAATCTCTTTTTCCCTTTTTTCTTTTTAAATTGTAAACATGTTATTCCATAACTTTTGCTAATAATTCGGTATACTTTTCAAGGTTATCTACATATAAAAATTTATCTATAAGGTAATTGCAAGTAACTTTTTTGTCAAAAGAATTTTTTTTAAGGAAATAGTCTGAATAATAGGTGTGTTCTTTTTGACTGAGATCTCAGTTAATCTCTGTTCACATCGGTAATGTGCGCGTTCTTTTTTATTTACTCACTTTGAAGTGAGCTGAGATTTTTCCTCCCCCTTCACCGATGCTGAATGTGTTATGAAGGGGTATCAGTTGGACCTGAGTCGGAAATAAAGTGGAGGGATTGAAACGTTCTTTTTGGTGTTTACTCACATCAATTTATCTCAGATTACTTTAACTGAAGTGAGCTGAGATCTCAGTCAAAAAGAACACACCTAATTTTATATTTTTACCAGCTCATTGTACAAAGGAAGAAGTATTGAACACATGTGCATCATCGTGTTTACCGGAACCAAGCTGTCAAACACCAAAACCAAAGCAAACTTCGATTTCATGTACGACCCAATGTATGCGGAGATGTGAGTGTGATGCAAAAGCAGGATTGATCAGAGACGAAGTTTCTGGACAATGTATACCCAAAGGGAAATGTCCCGGTAATACCAATTTGAACATTTTTGGAAATTTTATACTGTCATTTTTGTTCTTTTTGAGATTTTTTAATATTTTGAATTCCATTCAATATAAAAGTCTGACTAATTTTATATTTTTACCAGCTCATTGTACAAAGGAAGAAGTATTGAACACATGTGCATCATCGTGTTTACCGGAACCAAGCTGTCAAACACCAAAACCAAAGCAAACTTCGATTTCATGTACGACCCAATGTATGCGGAGATGTGAGTGTGATGCAAAAGCAGGATTGATCAGAGACGAAGTTTCTGGACAATGTATACCCAAAGGGAAATGTCCCGGTAATACCAATTTGAACATTTTTGGAAATTTTATACTGTCATTTTTGTTCTTTTTGAGATTTTTTAATATTTTGAATTCCATTCAATATAAAAGTCTGACTAATTTTATATTTTTACCAGCTCATTGTACAAAGGAAGAAGTATTGAACACATGTGCATCATCGTGTTTACCGGAACCAAGCTGTCAAACACCAAAACCAAAGCAAACTTCGATTTCATGTACGACCCAATGTATGCGGAGATGTGAGTGTGATGCAAAAGCAGGATTGATCAGAGACGAAGTTTCTGGACAATGTATACCCAAAGGGAAATGTCCCGGTAATACCAATTTGAACATTTTTGGAAATTTTATACTGTCATTTTTGGTTCTTGAAAGTTTTCAATTTTTTGCATTCTTTCAATAAAAAAGTCTGACTAATTTTATATTTTACCAGCTACTTGTGCAAAGAATGAAGCTTTGAACGAATGTGCATCATCTTGCTTACCGGAACCCAGTTGTCAAATACCAAAGCCAAAGCAAAACTCCAGTGCATGTACGCTCCAATGTGTACGAAGATGCGAGTGTGATGCAAATGCAGGATTCATCAGAGACGAAATTTCTGGACAATGTGTACCCAAAGGAAAATGTCCCGGTAATACCAATTTGAACATTTTTGGAAATTTCATACTGTCATTTTTGTTCTTTTTGAGATTTTTTAATATTTTGAATTCCATTCAATATAAAAGTCTGACTAATTTTATATTTTACCAGCTACTTGTGCAAAGAATGAAGCTTTGAACGAATGTGCATCATCTTGCTTACCGGAACCCAGTTGTCAAATACCAAAACCAAAGCAAAATTCCAGTGCATGTACGCTCCAATGTGTACGAAGATGCGAGTGCGATGCAAATGCAGGATTCATCAGAGACGAAATTTCTGGACAATGTGTACCCAAAGGAAAATGTCCCGGTAATACCAATTTGAACATTTTTGGAAATTTCATACTGTCATTTTTGTTCTTTTTGAGATTTTTTAATATTTTGAATTCCATTCAATATAAAAGTCTGACTAATTTTATATTTTACCAGCTACTTGTGCAAAGAATGAAGCTTTGAACGAATGTGCATCATCTTGCTTACCGGAACCCAGTTGTCAAATACCAAAGCCAAAGCAAAACTCCAGTGCATGTACGCTCCAATGTGTACGAAGATGCGAGTGTGATGCAAATGCAGGATTCATCAGAGACGAAATTTCTGGACAATGTGTACCCAAAGGAAAATGTCCCGGTAATACCAATTTGAACATTTTTGGAAATTTCATACTGTCATTTTTGTTCTTTTTGAGATTTTTTAATATTTTGAATTCCATTCAATATAAAAGTCTGACTAATTTTATATTTTACCAGCTACTTGTGCAAAGAATGAAGCTTTGAACGAATGTGCATCATCTTGCTTACCGGAACCCAGTTGTCAAATACCAAAACCAAAGCAAAATTCCAGTGCATGTACGCTCCAATGTGTACGAAGATGCGAGTGCGATGCAAATGCAGGATTCATCAGAGACGAAATTTCTGGACAATGTGTACCCGAAGGAAAATGTCCCGGTAATACCAGTTTGAACATTTTTTTTAATTTTATACAGCAATTTTGGTTCTTGTTGAAAGTTTTCAATTTTTTACATTCTTTCAATAAAAAAGTCTGACTAATTTTATATTTTACCAGCTACTTGTGCAAAGAATGAAGCTTTGAACGAATGTGCATCATCTTGCTTACCGGAACCCAGTTGTCAAATACCAAAGCCAAAGCAAAACTCCAGTGCATGTACGCTCCAATGTGTACGAAGATGCGAGTGTGATGCAAATGCAGGATTCATCAGAGACGAAATTTCTGGACAATGTGTACCCAAAGGAAAATGTCCCGGTAATACCAATTTGAACATTTTTGGAAATTTCATACTGTCATTTTTGTTCTTTTTGAGATTTTTTAATATTTTGAATTCCATTCAATATAAAAGTCTGACTAATTTTATATTTTACCAGCTACTTGTGCAAAGAATGAAGCTTTGAACGAATGTGCATCATCTTGCTTACCGGAACCCAGTTGTCAAATACCAAAACCAAAGCAAAATTCCAGTGCATGTACGCTCCAATGTGTACGAAGATGCGAGTGCGATGCAAATGCAGGATTCATCAGAGACGAAATTTCTGGACAATGTGTACCCGAAGGAAAATGTCCCGGTAATACCAGTTTGAACATTTTTTTTAATTTTATACAGCAATTTTGGTTCTTGTTGAAAGTTTTCAATTTTTTACATTCTTTCAATAAAAAAGTCTGACTAATTTTATATTTTACCAGCTACTTGTGCAAAGAATGAAGCTTTGAACGAATGTGCATCATCTTGCTTACCGGAACCCAGTTGTCAAATACCAAAGCCAAAGCAAAACTCCAGTGCATGTACGCTCCAATGTGTACGAAGATGCGAGTGTGATGCAAATGCAGGATTCATCAGAGACGAAATTTCTGGACAATGTGTACCCAAAGGAAAATGTCCCGGTAATACCAATTTGAACATTTTTGGAAATTTCATACTGTCATTTTTGTTCTTTTTGAGATTTTTTAATATTTTGAATTCCATTCAATATAAAAGTGTGACTAATTTTATATTTTACCAGCTACTTGTGCAAAGAATGAAGCTTTGAACGAATGTGCATCATCTTGCTTACCGGAACCCAGTTGTCAAATACCAAAACCAAAGCAAAATTCCAGTGCATGTACGCTCCAATGTGTACGAAGATGCGAGTGTGATGCAAATGCAGGATTCATCAGAGACGAAATTTCTGGACAATGTGTACCCAAAGGAAAATGTCCCGGTAATACCAATTTAAACATTTTTGGAAATTTCATACAGCAATTTTGGTTCTTGTTGAAAGTTTTCAATTTTTTGCATTATTTCAATATAAAAGTCTGACTAATTTTATATTTTACCAGCTACTTGTGCAAAGAATGAAGCTTTGAACGAATGTGCATCATCTTGCTTACCGGAACCCAGTTGTCAAATACCAAAACCAAAGCAAAACTCCAGTGCATGTACGCTCCAATGTGTACAAAGATGCGAGTGTGATGCAAATGCAGGATTCATCAGAGACGAAATTTCTGGACAATGTGTACCCAAAGGAAAATGTCCCGGTAATACCAGTTTGAACATTTTTTTAAATTTTATACAGCAATTTTGGTTCTTGTTGAAAGTTTTCAATTTTTTGCATTCTTTCAATATAAAAGTCTGACTAATTTTATATTTTACCAGCTACTTGTGCAAAGAATGAAGCTTTGAACGAATGTGCATCATCTTGCTTACCGGAACCCAGTTGTCAAATACCAAAACCAAAGCAAAACTCCAGTGCATGTACGCTCCAATGTGTACGAAGATGCGAGTGTGATGCAAATGCAGGATTCATCAGAGACGAAATTTCTGGACAATGTGTACCCAAAGGAAAATGTCCCGGTAATACCAATTTGAACATTTTTGGAAATTTCATACTGTCATTTTTGTTCTTTTTGAGATTTTTTAATATTTTGAATTCCATTCAATATAAAAGTCTGACTAATTTTATATTTGACCAGCTACTTGTGCAAAGAATGAAGCTTTGAACGAATGTGCATCATCTTGCTTACCGGAACCCAGTTGTCAAATACCAAAACCAAAGCAAAACTCCAGTGCATGTACGCTCCAATGTGTACGAAGATGCGAGTGTGATGCAAATGCAGGATTCATCAGAGACGAAATTTCTGGACAATGTGTACCCAAAGGAAAATGTCCCGGTAATACCAATTTGAACATTTTTGGAAATTTCATACTGTCATTTTTGTTCTTTTTGAGATTTTTTAATATTTTGAATTCCATTCAATATAAAAGTGTGACTAATTTTATATTTTACCAGCTACTTGTGCAAAGAATGAAGCTTTGAACGAATGTGCATCATCTTGCTTACCGGAACCCAGTTGTCAAATACCAAAACCAAAGCAAAACTCCAGTGCATGTACGCTCCAATGTGTACGAAGATGCGAGTGTGATGCAAATGCAGGATTCATCAGAGACGAAATTTCTGGACAATGTGTACCCAAAGGAAAATGTCCCGGTAATACCAATTTAAACATTTTTGGAAATTTCATACAGCAATTTTGGTTCTTGTTGAAAGTTTTCAATTTTTTGCATTATTTCAATATAAAAGTCTGACTAATTTTATATTTTACCAGCTACTTGTGCAAAGAATGAAGCTTTGAACGAATGTGCATCATCTTGCTTACCGGAACCCAGTTGTCAAATACCAAAACCAAAGCAAAACTCCAGTGCATGTACGCTCCAATGTGTACGAAGATGCGAGTGTGATGCAAATGCAGGATTCATCAGAGACGAAATTTCTGGACAATGTGTACCCAAAGGAAAATGTCCCGGTAATACCAATTTAAACATTTTTGGAAATTTCATACTGTCATTTTTGTTCTTTTTGAGATTTTTTAATATTTTGAATTCCATTCAATATAAAAGTCTGACTAATTTTATATTTTACCAGCTACTTGTGCAAAGAATGAAGCTTTGAACGAATGTGCATCATCTTGCTTACCGGAACCCAGTTGTCAAATACCAAAACCAAAGCAAAACTCCAGTGCATGTACGCTCCAATGTGTACGAAGATGCGAGTGTGATGCAAATGCAGGATTCATCAGAGACGAAATTTCTGGACAATGTGTACCCAAAGGAAAATGTCCCGGTAATACCAATTTGAACATTTTTGGAAATTTCATACTGTCATTTTTGTTCTTTTTGAGATTTTTTAATATTTTGAATTCCATTCAATATAAAAGTCTGACTAATTTTATATTTTACCAGCTACTTGTGCAAAGAATGAAGCTTTGAACGAATGTGCATCATCTTGCTTACCGGAACCCAGTTGTCAAATACCAAAACCAAAGCAAAACTCCAGTGCATGTACGCTCCAATGTGTACGAAGATGCGAGTGTGATGCAAATGCAGGATTCATCAGAGACGAAATTTCTGGACAATGTGTACCCAAAGGAAAATGTCCCGGTAATACCAATTTGAACATTTTTGGAAATTTCATACTGTCATTTTTGTTCTTTTTGAGATTTTTTAATATTTTGAATTCCATTCAATATAAAAGTCTGACTAATTTTATATTTGACCAGCTACTTGTGCAAAGAATGAAGCTTTGAACGAATGTGCATCATCTTGCTTACCGGAACCCAGTTGTCAAATACCAAAACCAAAGCAAAACTCCAGTGCATGTACGCTCCAATGTGTACGAAGATGCGAGTGTGATGCAAATGCAGGATTCATCAGAGACGAAATTTCTGGACAATGTGTACCCAAAGGAAAATGTCCCGGTAATACCAATTTGAACATTTTTGGAAATTTCATACTGTCATTTTTGTTCTTTTTGAGATATTTTAATATTTTGAATTCCATTCAATATAAAAGTGTGACTAATTTTATATTTTACCAGCTACTTGTGCAAAGAATGAAGCTTTGAACGAATGTGCATCATCTTGCTTACCGGAACCCAGTTGTCAAATACCAAAACCAAAGCAAAACTCCAGTGCATGTACGCTCCAATGTGTACGAAGATGCGAGTGTGATGCAAATGCAGGATTCATCAGAGACGAAATTTCTGGACAATGTGTACCCAAAGGAAAATGTCCCGGTAATACCAATTTAAACATTTTTGGAAATTTCATACAGCAATTTTGGTTCTTGTTGAAAGTTTTCAATTTTTTGCATTATTTCAATATAAAAGTCTGACTAATTTTATATTTTACCAGCTACTTGTGCAAAGAATGAAGCTTTGAACGAATGTGCATCATCTTGCTTACCGGAACCCAGTTGTCAAATACCAAAACCAAAGCAAAACTCCAGTGCATGTACGCTCCAATGTGTACGAAGATGCGAGTGTGATGCAAATGCAGGATTCATCAGAGACGAAATTTCTGGACAATGTGTACCCAAAGGAAAATGTCCCGGTAATACCAATTTAAACATTTTTGGAAATTTCATACAGCAATTTTGGTTCTTGTTGAAAGTTTTCAATTTTTTGCATTATTTCAATATAAAAGTCTGACTAATTTTATATTTTACCAGCTACTTGTGCAAAGAATGAAGCTTTGAACGAATGTGCATCATCTTGCTTACCGGAACCCAGTTGTCAAATACCAAAACCAAAGCAAAACTCCAGTGCATGTACGCTCCAATGTGTACGAAGATGCGAGTGCGATGCAAATGCAGGATTCATCAGAGACGAAATTTCTGGACAATGTGTACCCAAAGGAAAATGTCCCGGTAATACCAATTTGAACATTTTTGGAAATTTCATACTGTCATTTTTGTTCTTTTTGAGATTTTTTAATATTTTGAATTCCATTCAATATAAAAGTCTGACTAATTTTATATTTTACCAGCTACTTGTGCAAAGAATGAAGCTTTGAACGAATGTGCATCATCTTGCTTACCGGAACCCAGTTGTCAAATACCAAAACCAAAGCAAAACTCCAGTGCATGTACGCTCCAATGTGTACGAAGATGCGAGTGTGATGCAAATGCAGGATTCATCAGAGACGAAATTTCTGGACAATGTGTACCCAAAGGAAAATGTCCCGGTAATACCAATTTGAACATTTTTGGAAATTTCATACTGTCATTTTTGTTCTTTTTGAGATTTTTTAATATTTTGAATTCCATTCAATATAAAAGTCTGACTAATTTTATATTTGACCAGCTACTTGTGCAAAGAATGAAGCTTTGAACGAATGTGCATCATCTTGCTTACCGGAACCCAGTTGTCAAATACCAAAACCAAAGCAAAACTCCAGTGCATGTACGCTCCAATGTGTACGAAGATGCGAGTGTGATGCAAATGCAGGATTCATCAGAGACGAAATTTCTGGACAATGTGTACCCAAAGGAAAATGTCCCGGTAATACCAATTTGAACATTTTTGGAAATTTCATACTGTCATTTTTGTTCTTTTTGAGATTTTTTAATATTTTGAATTCCATTCAATATAAAAGTCTGACTAATTTTATATTTTACCAGCTACTTGTACAAAGGATGAACTACTTTGCGAATGTGCATCATCTTGTTTACCGGAACCCACTTGTCAAACACCAAAACCAAAGCAAAATTCCAGTGCATGTACGTCCCACTGTGTACGGAGATGCGAGTGCAATTCAATCGCAGGATTAATCAGAGACGAAATTTCTGGACAATGTGTACCGAAAGGAAAATGTCCTGGTAATTCCAATAAAAACAATTTTTTCGTGTATGATATAAAATATCGTTTTGCAGCCACATGTGGTCTTAATGAAACTCTGAACTCGTGCGCCTCACCATGCGTAGCCGAGCAAAGCTGTCATTACAGAAATCCTGATTGCACTGGCATACCCTGCCAGAAAAACTGTGTACAACGATGTGAATGTAATAAAGGTTACATAAGAGATCCGCAAACCGGAAAATGCGTAATCACATGTCCAGGTAAAATGAAAAAATTATTTTTCTCCCTATATTGACACTTATTTCACGGTTTTAGTTGAATGTGGCGCTAACCAGTACCTAGGATGTCAGCCATGCTGCCAAGAAGCAACTTGCTATGATCCTAAACCAGAGCCTTGTAAGAAAATATGTCCTCTCATATGTATTTTGGAGTGTTTATGTGAAAAAGGATATGTAAGGGACGTTGGAACTGGAGCATGCGTTCTTGAAAAGAATTGTCCTAAACAGTAGTCTCTTACATTTTATCATATACGTTTCTGGTATACCTGTATATCATTTTCAATCTACTAAAGGTTAAAACGGATTATCTTGGAATGGAGTATACATATTATTTTATTAGATTTTTTAAAAACGAAACTTACAGAGTCATCTATGTGCAAGCGTTCGAACGTTGAAGTATAGTGTAACACATTTTTATAACATTATATCATTAACCAACTCGATTGTAGATGGCGGCACTAGCTAGAGTTAAGATCAATAACTAATTTGTGGGATGCCATTTTCACTCCAAAATTATAATAAAATAATATTTGTTTTATTGATAATTAACGAATATGCTGGTATATTATAAAATGTTTATCACCGATTATAATTATTATTATTTGAAAATAAATAAACTTTATTATCAATTTGTTTTTTAATTAAAAATAATAATAAGGGGATGGAAACTGAATTTTTTTTCCTAAAACAAGTTTTAAAGGCATAAAAAAATCTTCCATACATTAATATATTAAATCTAGAGTAGACTACGTGTTTCTTACACACATAAACTTACAATTACCACAAGTTCGTGTTTGTTTGATAAGCACAGGAAGTTCATTTTACATAAAAATAACGTTTGTTTAAATTAAAAGTCATAAAATGTGCTTCCGTTTTCTAAACAAAGCCAGTGTTAGTTGAGTTCGGTAAGTATTTAAAAAAAAAACATTTCAAAAAAATTGGATGCAATACTATATCTATGCAAAACTGCCGCGAATCACCCTGTATATTAAATTTTTTCACACACAGAAATAAGACCACTAATATTTTTATTCCATCGGTTTTAAGGATAATTTATCTAATCTACAATAACTGTAGAATCCTGAGTTGAAAATTTTACTCAAATTAATCATTTAAAAATTTCAAGTTGCCTTAAAAATATTTACAGTTTAATAATATTTCAAGAATCCCTATTTGATGGTATGATCAAGAAAGCGAAAACTCTCCATCTACACAAATTAATATCGAGATCGATAAGACATTTCCTCGCGGTTTATTTTCAATTTGAAAGCGGTAATTCATTATTTCCACCACATTTCACATTCCAACAATTCAACCAGATTTCAACATTAATTTTGTCTTGAAAAATATTTTTTCCAATCCAAACATATTAAAAATATTTTGGAAATTAATTTTAAAAGTCTACTGCTCTATATTTTTTATTACAAATTAGGATTGTTCAAACTGAATAATCATTATTAACTTTCAATCACAAATCTTACTTTCCGCTATGCATTTCTTTTTATTTTTTCAATTCACATTATACTGAATACCCTAAAAATATGTAGCATCAAGTTTCCAATAATTTTATTTCAATAAATTATAATTTTTCATATATGGTAAGTTCTTTGATCTTACTGTATAATAATGACTTTCTTTTATAGTTAAGTTAGCTTTAAACAACTTATTAATCATTTCTAAATGATATTATGACTTATTTAAATAATAGCAACATTTACATTGGTTACAACAACTCGAATAAACAACAATATTATTTTAATAACAACCATAAAAACTTTTTAAAAAGGTGATAGTGGTATCATTAAAAATCAGAAAAATAAAATGTGTAAGCACTGAAGACAATTAGAATTCATTGCCAATTTCACAAAAAAAATTAATAAAGAAGAGGAGAGGTACTCTACACATTATGGTAAAAGTAGGTATGTAAAGTTCCTCATGTCTCACCGTGTATAAAAACCCACCTCAATAAATTTCAATTAGACAAAAAATTAACAATCACCAATTATCAATGGTACAATGTAAACTTAATTTGTGTAATGGGCTCGAAATGAAAGTATTTAAACACTTTAAACTTAAAAATCCCAATGTTATATTTAAATAAATTGCTTATTAAACAGAATGCGTTCTCAAACCACAAGAAGTGAACAAACTTTTACCTGTTCAGCCAGTCTTGAAAAGTGAGTCATAATAAGAAAAAAAACAGACACTTTGTTGAAATGGTTTAGTACATAAGACCCTTGATCTTTGACTCAATTGTTATTATTGTCGTAGATAATAATAGAAAAAGGCCTTATTTATAGCCAATGATTTAATGATTGCACTGTATCTAATCAATCTAAAATTGCTATTTGACTCATAACCTCTACAACTATTTATTACTGTGTTAATATTTTATTACACGCATTAAATGTACATGTATGCTTAATTTAAAGAAGTCGTTGAATTATTATATCACTTGTGCAAAATAAAATATGTAGAAACGGAACTAAATACCACCTTGCACACCTTGCTTCACTCATTCATGAAGACAAGTGCATAATAATGATGGTGTATATTTTATATAATACAACTTATTCAAGATAATTAAATTGTTTATAAATATCGATTATAATCAGTTTATTTAACTATTCTTACCTTCTGACAGTTCCAAGTCCAGTTCAGCCAGTTTATCCCTTACATCCTCGGGCAGTTTGCAGATATCAATATTCAAGTCCTCCATATCAGAATATATTGTTTATAGACACAATTATAACTAAACAAATTCACTTAAAAACTACACCGTATTCATAAAAACTATTGCCATAATTATCAATATTTACTACAACAAAAATTTTAGTCTATCGGTAAACTTTCAGTCTGTTAATATCCATTAATATCGTAACAATGACAGCTGAGATTCCGAGAATGTTTTGTTCGCGTCGAAGTTCAGCTCAATCATTTTATTCGTTTGGCGAACGCACCAGAGTGAATTTATCATTTGCTGGTAGGCAACCAGCACTACTTTAAGCTGCTTGTCTGTACCTATAGGCAACACTTTTCACAAATATAAATTTAAATCATTTTAAATATTTTCTTTTCTTAATAATGGTTTTATACTTATGTCTTATCAAAACTTAATTGAGATACATTTTTTAGTTTCATTATATATTTATAATAAATACGGAATTCACAGGGTGTCTCATTATTATTGATACATATAGAGTATCTAGAAACTTTAATTTTTTTTTTGTAAATAATACATAACTTTTCACACACTTTTCTAATAAAAGACGGACCATCAATTTTATTAAGCCATATTTAAAATAACCGATAATTAAAAGTGATAATGGTCATAAAGGAGGAAGCATCAACGGATGTGATAAGAAGTTTATCTCAACGCCCTCGTTGGGAACATCGGAAAACAGTGATAACTACAATATTATACAGATTTTTATTTAAACGGATCTCAAAAATAACTAATTTAAATGAGGATAGTGGTTTTGAGAAAAGAATGTGGCTAACAAAACTACTGTTAATTTTAAACACTCTTAGTCCCTACTTTCAATACTTCCAGCATGTCCTGGGAGGTGGATTGACTTCTCAATTAACTTGAACTGGAACTGGTTGGGACTGGTTATTTCTTAAAAAAATATATGTTCTCGAACTTCATTGACAATAATGATAATAATTCTTGACTGTGGTTTAATTTAACAAAATAGTTAACAAATAAATAATATTAATATAAAAAAATGTGTCTAAGCCTTATTTCTACAAATCTTTGTGTATGACTAACACCAATAAATGTCACCAAAGGATTTTGGCAGTTAGATGACCGTTTTAAATCTCAAAAATAACTAATTTAAATGAGGATAGTGGTTTTGAGAAAAGAATGTGGCTAACAAAACTACTGTTAATTTTAAACACCCTTAGTCCCTACTTTCAATACTTCCAGCATGTCCTGGGAGGTGGATTGACTTCTCAATTAACTTGAACTGGAACTGGTTGGGACTGGTTATTTCTTAAAAAAATATATGTTCTCGAACTTCATTGACAATAATGATAATAATTCTTGACTGTGGTTTAATTTAACAAAATAGTTAACAAATAAATAATATTAATATAAAAAAATGTGTCTAAGCCTTATTTCTACAAATCTTTGTGTATGACTAACACCAATAAATGTCACCAAAGGATTTTGGCAGTTAGATGACCGTTTTAAATCTCTTTTGACTCTATTGTTGGGTGTCTTGTAATCTTTGACATAAAAAAAATTTTGTAATTCAATAACTTAAAGATAAACGTTTACTGAACCTCTCTCTTTTCGATAGAAAAGGTCAAATACTAAGAAACGATAATATGGAAGATAAAAATTTGGACCATTAATATAAACAATACAAATATTTCATTTATTCAATAATTTCAAATAAAAATATCCACAAATACAGCAGGTCCTCATTATTATAAATTAAAAACAAGTTCAATGATCCATCCTTGAATTATTTTCTCATGTAAATCATTTATAAATGTAGGCTGAGTGGCAGACCTTATGGTTTTTGACATATTCCCATAAAAATAGTCTCGGGGTGTTAAATCTGGTTACCTAGAAGACCATATCAACATTGTGACTCGGCTTACAGCGAGAGTGCAATGTGTAGGTACCCAATCTTGTTGTTCCATTCAAAAAAAACAATCGGGTCACTAACTTTGTTAAACTCTGTTTATTATACAATATTTATTTCGAAAACTCCTAAGTCCGACTCTGCGCCAACCATACAAAGACTAATGTTAGCGTTTATTTAGTTTTTATCTCAATTCTCGATAGGCTGCAAGGCATCTGGATCTTTGAAAGAACTCTCCACTCGCTTCACAGCATCTGTGGGTACACTGCAAGTCGAAGTGTTAGTTGGGTTAGTTGCCGGTTAACCCAGAAGTCATGAATAGGGCCGTTTAAGAAAAATATATTTTCTATCCGGTTTATTTTCGAATACTTTGATAAGTTTAGGAATGTTGGATGATCGGAATCGGTGTGGTTGGTGAAGTAGTGTTTTTTTTATGTTAAGAAAATGTGGATTTTAAGTAGTTTTTGTGTATTAGCGGTAGTATATTTGTGTAAAGGACAACAAACTCCTGCTATAGGACATGGAGGATTACCTTGCTACGACAATTTTAATAGGCCTCAGGTAAATAATTATTTTCGAACATTAAAAATTGAAATTACCCAAAAAAATGACAAAAATTTCTAGCTAGAGATAAGAAGAAAAATGTGCTGAGCTAGATGCAGGACAAAAAAGACTTTAGGAGCGTCTTTGTCGCCAATTTACTGAGGATATTGTATAGAAGTGTTCCCCTTTTAAAAAAAATATCAAATAACAAGTATCTCTTCCCCTTTTTTAGGAAACTTTATGCGGAATACAAATTATTTGATATTTTTTCGAAAAAAAAGGGGAAGGAAATATATATAGCTCTTGTGGCTGAATCCGACGCTGTTCTTTATAACACTCAGTGCCCTACCTAAGTACACACATTGATTGCGTTTAAACAAAGGTATTATATCACATATCGGCACAAAAGACAGATGACAAACGTATATTCAACATTTATTCAAAAATTTTCAAGTTCGATATTAAGAAATCCCATTTAATCTTTGGTTACACTGTTTCGGTAAATATCAACATTCTAAAATTAGACATAATCGTCGACTATACAGAAATATAAACTTAAAAGACCATTGACATATACAGGGTGTGTCAGGAGTTCATACTAGAAAAATTGGGAGATAAAAATAATGACAAACAATGTACAAATTAAATGAGAAGGCAGACATGAACTTCAGACACAAGATAAAACTCAATCTTCACTCTTTATCATTGTCCTTACCCTACCAGATAAGTTACGAACGAGAACTCCCTCTCTAGTGTTTGGAATGAGATCCTGGGACGTCCTGTATACTATAGATGATTAAAAAAACATTTTAAGAGTAAGTTTTAAGCACAGAACTGAATATTATTACAAAATCCCATCGAATATATAAGATTTAGGGTGTTCTAGTCTTGTTACACGAAAAAATACATGAATACATGAATTCCTTGTTGAATAATGATCTTAGATTCAAAAGTCGTGAGGTTCTGCAGATGTCTTTATCAAATAAGAATAAATTTAAGAAAACGATACAGAAGCTGACATAACAGAAAATCTACATACTATAAAGATGTTTCAATGATTTTGATAACAGAGATGTATTAGCACAAAGAGAATATGGAATACTTATTTACACAATTTTTTTGGGGACGTCAAATATTGTTAATGACAGTTATATTTATCAATATTTATTGCTACAAGCTATTAAGTTGGTAACGTGTCAGAATTGTAGTGTATGGAACAAACCAGAAACAACAAAGAATGTTTTAAAATAGAACCCCACATGTTCTAAACTTGAAGCGTCTATAATTACGTAATTATAATAAATGCTTTTATAGCCGCTTTCATGTTTTATTGCCTTTAAATTTAGAAATACGAACTCTGGTAATTATAAAAATGCCCGAAGAAGTCTTAGGGGGTTCATACTATAATCCCTGGGAAACACTCGCACCCAAAACTCGCACCCAAAATACGTCATAATTTAACAAGATTTCTTTTTGTTTCAGAGATGTATACCAGAATTCGAAAATGCAGCTTTCGGAGTCGTAATGGAAGCCACAAATACTTGCGGACAAAACGGAGATATGGAATATTGCGTTCAAACTGGCGTTAATGGAATCAGAAAGTCGTGCGAAATCTGCCATCCGGGAGAACATGATCCTCGATATCTTACCGATTACATTACCGACTTAACTACGTGGTGGCAATCTGAAACTATGTACGAAGGGATTCAGTGGCCGAATCAAGTTAATCTAACGTTGAAATTTGGTAAGATGCATCACTAAACAGAAAATATTATTTTATCAAGGCCAGCAAAGTTTTAAGTCATTCTAAGATTAGTATATATAGCCTCACAGACTCTTTTATTCGATCTTCTGCAATCCTTTTCCTCTCCTTTATTCCTAGTTGTTCCAAGTCTTCTTCCACTGCACAGCGTCTCTAATTCCTCCGTAATTCTATCTTTGAATCTTTCGCTCCCACCTCTCCAGTTTATTTTTATACTTTTTATAATCCAAGCCTCTTTCTAGATTGGAATAATAAAATTGACCTACTTGAAGAAAGATTTGGTATACCAGAAACTGTGAGATAACATGGGAAGCATCCCACCAATGTAATAAAATAGTTATTATCAACTGTGGCACGGCGCCACTGGTAAAAATAAATTTATTCATTAATATTTATATTGAGGTAGGTATAAAGAAACTACCGACGATAAGAGTTACATGTACATGAAAAACCCATTCTGAGCGGTCGGATCTCCATCTATGAAAAGCTGCCTTTTAAGGAATACATTTTTTTCGTGATCCAGCATGACATAAAATATAAAAATAATGTTACGGAGAACATTGTTCTCAATATAAAGTGAAAATTATACGAACACATTCAGAAATTTTTCCAAAGTGAGCGTTTATAAATATATACTTGACACCATAGAGTAATAAATATAAAGAGAGATGTTAAACGTGTAGCATTTTTGTGGCACAAAGTTACCACTAGCGCTTACCTTGGCTACTGGTATGAACTAGCATTCAAGACGCGCGCTATTTGAATTTGGAAGTTTTCAGCATACGCGTAATATTGTATTAGTAGGAGAAGGAGAATCAAAAAACTCTGCTAGTAAGACATTACTATTAAAACAACATTTTTCATACAATAAAATATCGAAAATAACACAAAAACAGTTAATAAAAATAAAATAAGAACAGACAAACAAATAATCCACACTTATACACCAATCTACCATGGAGACATCTTGAAGCACACACCAATATCACACGAAAAATGTTCGAAATACCACTTCTTCACATAAATAGAACTTTTATCAAATCTTCCTTATTGTCTGCAAAAAAAACGATGAAATGAAAAATATTGTTTCCATTATTTTACTTTTTTAACTTACCTATGATGAGTTATAATAAATCCTATGATAATAATAGGTGCCAATGTTAAATATAATCAATTAAAAGAGAGAAAGGCCAATAAGAATGAAATATAGATATATTCAGAAGTGACTAACCTCAAACTAAAATAATATTGACCTATTGACAATTTTCGTATGGTTAGAGGCGGGGTTTGTTAGTTCAGTTAGTCGCTGTGATGCGCCATACTCAACTGGCTGCGCACAAACTTTGTGCCAGTTTCTTCCATATGTTTAAAAGCCTCTTTTTTATTTATTACTCTATGCTTCACACTCTACCCCTTCGTCTATCTCACACGTTCACTGTATGCTTTCGCTCCTCACCTTATCCATAGATTATGAAGGCACTTCTTATGTCATAAGTCATTTTTGGTTTAGCGCGAATTTTGAATTAATGGCATTTATATTCAAATAAATATTTAAATAATTTTATATAGATACTGGACCTTTTTAAATGGTTATAATTCTTTAAACGTCAATTTTAATAGTTTTTTACTTCAAAAAATTACTTTTACTTTTTATTTTCAGATAAAACATTCGATATAACCTACGTAAGACTGATTTTTAATTCCCCCAGACCGGAAAGTTTCTACATCTCCAAAAAACTAACCAGCGATGGTCAGTGGATTCCATTTCAGTATTACAGGTACTGTAAAATTAGTCACTTTCAATTTCAAGTAAATTTATACACCTGTAAATCTTTTTTTTTAGTGCTTCTTGCCGAGATACTTACGGCCTACCTGACATGACCCATACTACCAAGGGGGAAGAGACGCGGGCCCTTTGTACCTCTGAATATTCCGACATTTCTCCACTGACTGACGGCAACATTGCTTTTGGTACACTAGAAGGTCGTCCGTCCGCTTATAATTTTGATTCCAGTCCCGAACTCCAGGTATATGAACAATTACCACAAAATTAGTTAATAAAATATTAGTAATAATATACTGATTTAAGCATCTATATTGTTATTTTGACAGGAGCAGTTACTTTTTCCACTTCTTGAATGGGTAGCTAGGGTGAATAAAATAATAATGTTCCCTTCCCCTTCTTAAAAATTTAGCAACAGCACAACAAACTGTGCATTATAGTTTCATTTTTATGCTTTAGAAGGTGTATAATGAAAGGAGTCAATTATTAACTCTAGAACAGTTTAGTTCTTCATACTGTAGGAAGCTGAAAAATCAATCCCACCTCTTCTTAGCTTTGCTTACAGCTTTCTGACATTAGACATACCTTATAAAATATTTTCTCCACGACTAAATAATAACGCACAAATTATTTTTACATATTATTTAGCTACATAATGATATATATTCTTCACATCAGTGAATAATGAAAAAGAATTCACTCTCGTTAGCCAATCACATTCTATTATTATCAGAATTTACGCTTAAATGAATTAAAATGAATAAATCAAATCGTCTCTTTTAAAACGTCAAATACCAAATAATACAAATCGATTCTGACAGCGCGTCGTTTGAAACGTCAAAATAATGATAGAATCATAATTTTACGTATTATTTAGAGAAAAAATGGACAACAGTAGTTATATTTAGTTATAACTTCCAATTATCATTTATAAATGTAAGGGTTTCGATTAAAACTGTATGTTACGTATTCCTTTTTGAAAATAAACATGCTCTATAGCCTAGTGGTAGAAATAGTTGACTCTAGCGCGGACGATTGGGGTTCGATCCTCACTGGAAGATTTCTTTTTTTAGTCGTGGAGAAAGTATAGTCTTTTACTTGTGTAGAATGGCTAATATTCACTTGGATGATTCCAAAACTCACTCGCTGTGCTCGCTCGTTTTGGAAACTTCATCCGCGTGAATAATAGCACTCGTTGAAGAATATACTAATATTAAGATTAAAAATGGAGAGAATATTAAGGAAAACATGATTTTGAATAGTTTCCTGTACAGTGTGACACATGTAAACAATATTTTGTTGAATATATTGTACGAAATAATTCCCATTGAAATATTCAAACTTATTTTTGGTTATTTCTATGGAAATTCTAAATTTTCTTCATAATAAGTAAGTACTATTGTGAATACCATGAATATATTACAATATTTCTATAAATGTACTTTACATAACAAAAAAACCAACCACCTGTCATATACGTTTCAATTTCCAACAGTATATTTTCTAAAATTTATTCCCATCAATAAAAATGATGAAATCCTAAATGGCCAAACCGAACACAGTAACGACACAGTACATGGTATTATTTTCCCACCTAACTGTACAAGTTCCATCGGTAGCGCTATCCCAATAACAAGAACTCGCTGTATGCAAACCAGCTCCAGTTTTTTGCATGATAGAACACGTTACAACGTACTTGAACATCTTTTTCGTTTTGCTTAAAGCCGCAAGGCATTGTTCTGATACTGTGGCGCTCCATTGGTTTACTTTTTCGGGTACATAAGTAGCTTCGCTTAAGACATTTTCTATCGTATCTTTCACTAATTTACTCACATCCTCAACAATAAACTGATTTTCTTCATCATCCATTTTTTTCTTCAAATTTCGACAGTCTGGATTATATGACAGATAATTTTGAATGCCAAACATACTGACTTGATTTCTTGGTGTGGCTTAGGACCTGTAAAGTAGTAAATTGGAAAATACAAATACAATATACATGTTACTAGCACTGGAAATTCCAATTTTCCGGTTTTAAAGCAAAAACTAAAATTTGGACTAAAAATGGCGTACTTAAAATAAAAGATATCCAATTTTCCAGTAGTTTTTCCCAACTAGATTCTACTACCACTCATTGAAACGTATATTATAGAAAATTTTATCAAAAATAACAATATATTTATCCTAAATAATTAAATTTATTTAAAAAAAACATAAACAAAATGGAGTATTCAACCGCTCACCTGAAATACTCTTTTTTAAATGCGCTGCTCTTGATTAGAGAACGCCTAGCTTTGGAAGTTTAAATGAAACTGTGAAAGAATCACGCGATGTAGCGCAATAATAGAGGTAGATCGTGTGCAGCAAATAAATGAAGTAGAAAAGGATGTAATAGATAAATTTCAGTATCCAACTCACGATTTTTATTATCTTAATTGATTTCAGTGGAAGTTTGGGCAAAATGTGGTGCAAGATACACGCAATGTTTGAATAGCGCTCTCACAGTATGGTGCTAACATGGTGCTAACTTCTCAAACCAGATCCCTTACTAAAAGAATTGTTTTTTTTTTAAATTTCATCATTATTTTAGATAACTGATCGCGTGTCAGTTTTTAGTTGTCAAAATTCCTATTAGGATAACAAAAACTCACATAACGTTGTGAATTTATGTTTATTTTATTTCGAAACCTATATAACACGAGATTTTTAAGGGTTTTAAAAGAATTGCATTTCGCCTGGTACCAACAGAGCCGAATAAATTCAGCACTTTTTCAAAGTATTTTAGGTCAGTAATAGTTATTTATGTACATATGACTAAAAAATGTCTATTATATAGTCGAGGCTGAAATTGAGTAGAAATTAAACCAAAAAAATGAAGAACAATTTGTACAAAATGTATACAAGTTCTTGTTTACAGAGATTAAGACACAATACAGGAGTTAAGTCCAAGGTCCAAGGTCAGTGTGGCCAACAATAAGTGGTTTTTTCTGACAAGAATGACAGTTAAGGTCTACTGTTTAAAACATAAGATTTTGAATGTTTTTTATCATTGCACAGTGATTTTTGGTTGAGCGCGAATTTGAAACCGATTTTTATTCAAACAACTTAATCTTTTAACATTTAACAACAAATTTTTTTGTATCCACAACAGGAATGGGTGACAGCAGCGGAAATAATGATAACCTTGGATCGTTTAAACACGTTCGGGGATGAAGTTTTCGGAGACTATCAAGTATTGAAGTCCTATTTCTACGCCATTACCGATATTGCAGTTGGAGCAAGATGTAAATGCAACGGTCACGCGTCAGAGTGCATAGCTTCTACTGGAGTGGATGGATCGAAAAGAAGAGTTTGTAAATGTGAACATAACACCGCTGGATCTGATTGTAACGAGTGTTTGCCGTTCTATAATGATGCTCCTTGGGGAAGAGCAACTGCTCAAAATGCCCACGAATGTAAACGTAAGTGTATTTTTTTTACAGCGATTGCGTAAGTAAGGGGTGAGGAAACGTGGCTGATTCCATTCATTAAAGTAGCAGTGACGTACGATATTTTATTAAAAATTGAAAACACAATATTTTAGATTACTTTGGATACATCCTGTATAAAAACAAATTAAATTTCAAGGAGGATTTTCGAGTTGTTACTTTTTCTTGTACTTCTACGCCTTTAAACATGACCCTAAATGAAATTATTTCAACCAAAGGTGATTTAAATTTAAAAGTTTATAATGGGAGGAGTGGTATGGTGTCTGCATTGGTGCATTACTGTTTAAGAACCACTCTAAGAAGTTGATTTCCACCCATCGAGTTTACCTATGTAGACCCACGCTGGTTATTTTACTTTATCATGTCTTGACGGCTCGCCTGGTAACATACAGTATTCGTCGAGATCCATAGATATTTTTTTTCGAAATAATTGTGGAAAATATTGAAAAAAATTTCAAATACTTCCATTGTGTACAGTGGTAACTAATAATTTAATTTGAAAAATAATGTGGGGCTCTTTTTGGTATGTTTTGTTTGTGCTTGTGTATCTTTACTTTGATTTGTGTCTTTCGGATTGGGATGGCCTTAGTCCTTGGTACACTGGTACAAGTAAGTAAATATTTTTTTCGATTCTTGGGATGTCATATTAAAAAAATTGGGGGGAGGATGGTAAATTTTAGTGAAAAGGAGCGTTTGAACAAAAATACCACCCTTACATGGACATATGAAAAATAAATTTTGGGACTCTCTTAATTTTCACTATAAATGTTTATTTTTCCAAATTGACCCCCATTTTTTTGAATCGAACTCATTTTTCCTCTTTGAAAAGCTCAGATCAAAAATTTTCTTTACTAAAAAACTCAAAATATCCAAAATTAGGGGGGTTAAATTTTTTTTGTCGGCATAGAGTCCCATATTTAATTTCTTATTCTCATTATGATCTCATTAACGGTATCCGAGATGGACATACAAAAGAAAGTTTTATTTTATAATTTAGAATTATATCTTTCCCAGTTTTCTCAAAATTTTCCAAATTCAACCATCTTACTCATAACGTACCGCCTCTCCTTCTTTTCAAATTTAAAATTTTTCGATTGATATATCCAAAATTAGACATGCTATTACCATGAATCAGACTTCAACTTTCTCAGTCTTAAGTATGATCATACTTTATATTCCCAAACCGATCAAATCTTATTTATTTTTTTAAAGAAAAGAAAAAATATATAAAAGACTTCATATATTTTCAACAGTTAAATGAAATCGTGTACATCTACCCACTCAAGTAATGGTTTATATCTTTATAGCACGGTTCACAGCGAGGTCTATCCGCCTGAGGCATCATAATAACATTTTCTATAAAGTTTTATGGATTTCAAGATATCCCTTAATTGGTTTCTAGTTGTGAACGTATGGGAATCGACCCTCCATAAAATTCTCACTTATTGAATAATATTAATTGATTATAGAATCACTTGATGTACCGGGTGTCTTAGAAAACAAATCAGCAGCCAAAATTATATTAGTTTACAAGGGGGTCGATTGGCCTTTCCACAACTTCACCTATGAGATCTTTTTACATCTATTTTTAAGTCAAAGAGGACTACAACTTTGGTATCTGAGTGACCAGTGTCCAGTGGGAAGTACTCTGTGATCAGATTCTTGTCTATTTACTTTGTTGGTAATTATTTTTTCTTTTTCAGAATGTAACTGTAACGGTTATTCGAATAGATGTTTCTTCGACCAAAAACTATACGAACAAACTGGACATGGAGGACACTGTTTGGATTGTATTGCCAATAGAGACGGCGCTAACTGTGAGAGATGTAAAGAAAACTTTTACATGCGAGAAGATGGATACTGTATTCCATGTCAGTGTAACTCCGTTGGTTCGAGAAGCCTCCAGTGTAATGCTGAAGGAAAATGTCAATGCAAAGCTGGAGTAACCGGAGAAAAATGCGATAGGTATAATTAAAAATTCATAAAAACATAATATAAATGTTATTTTCCATTTTTCTGTTTTAGATGCGAAGAAAACTTCTACGACTTCTCTTCATTGGGATGCAAAACGTGCGGTTGTCACCCAGCAGGTTCATTAAACAACGAACCAAGGTGTGAACCTTCATCAGGAGTCTGCCAATGCAAAGAGAACGTGGAAGGAAAACAATGTAACGAATGCAAACCGGGCTTTTTTAACCTGGACGAAGAAAATGCCTTCGGATGTACACCTTGCTTCTGCTACGGTCACTCTGCGCAATGCAGCTCGGCATCCCAATTCTTCAGATATATCATAACTTCCTCATTTTTCAAAGGAAATGAAAAGTGGACTGCTGAAGATGAGTACCACAGAAAAATCGAGGTTAAGTACGAATCTATTAGTCAAAGTATCGGTATTCATACAACTGGTGACGAAGCAGTCTATTTTGTGGCACCAAACAGATTTTTAGGAGATCAAAGAACTTCCTACAATCAACTTTTGGAGTTTACTTTAAGAATTGGGGATAATCGAGTTGTACCAACTGCTACTGATGTTATATTGGAAGGATCAGGAACTTCTGTTACCAATACTATTTTCGCACAAAAGAATAAGGTGCCCAACATGCAGGTAGGTTTCTATTCGCTCAGTCTTTTGTGCTTTGATAAGTACTTGTTATTGTTTTTAGAGTCAAGTTTATAAGTTCCGCCTCCACGAACACCCAGACTACGGTTGGCAGCCTCGACTTCCATCGAGGACTTTCATCTCTATTTTAACCAATTTAACTGCCATTAAAATTAAAGGTACTTACGCACCAGAAGGCGTTGGGTTTTTGGACGAAGTTAAACTTGAAACTGCTTCTAGAGGAGTTGCTGGAAAACCAGCCTTATGGGTTGAATCTTGTGTATGTCCATCAGGTAAGTTACATTGAAAAACAATATTTGTCGTTATTAAATCCAATTTTTCTAGGCTACGTTGGACAATTCTGTGAATCATGCGCTCCAGGGTTCAGACACTCACCAGCTTTAGGAGGATCGTTTATGCCTTGCGTTCCATGCGACTGTAACAATCATGCTGAAATCTGCGACTCTGAAACTGGAAGATGCATTTGCGCACACAATACTGCTGGAGAAAACTGTGAACTGTGCGCTAGAGGGTATTATGGAAATGCTTTAGGAGGTACACGTAACGATTGCAAACCATGTGGGTGTCCAGAAGGCGGAGCTTGTATCCAAATCGACGATGATATGACCATGTGTACGGAATGTCCTACAGGATACACCGGCCATAAATGCGATCTTTGCTCGGATGGTTTTTACGGTGATCCTTCCGGAAGATATGGACCGCGTACTCCATGTATTGAATGTGAATGTAACAAGAACATAGATCTAAACGCAATTGGAAATTGTAACACTACAACTGGTGAATGTCTTAGATGTATATACAACACTGGTGGAGGACAGTGTCAGGAATGTTTACCAGGTTTTTACGGTAACGCTGTAGTTCTTCCCAAAGGTGATTGTAAACCTTGTACTTGTTATCCAGTGGGAACAGAAGCGGAGAAATCTGGACCACCAGAGTGTGATCAAACTACAGGCACTTGTTCTTGTAAACCTCACGTTGTTGGTCTTAACTGCGACCGTTGTGAAGATGGATATTACAATATAATGAGTGGAGAAGGTTGCCAAGCTTGTAATTGTGATTCTATTGGTTCTTATAATCAAACATGTGATCTTCTCACCGGGCAATGTTATTGTCGTACAGGTGTTACTGGGTAAAAATTTGTTTTAAACTATTTTGCGACTCAATTTTATTCAATTTATTTTTAGGTTAAGATGTGATCATTGTGAAGCTAGGAAATACGGTTTTTCTGTGGATGGTTGTAAGGATTGTGATTGTGATTCGATTGGTTCCAAGGATTTACAGTGTGATCCATCAGGTCAATGTCCTTGTTTGGATAATGTAGAAGGTAGAAGATGCGACAGATGTAAAGAAAATAAATACGATAGAAAAAGAGGATGCGTAGATTGTCCAGATTGTTATAATTTAGTTCAAGAAGCTTATAGAACACACGAAGATAAATTACAAAGTTTGAACGATATACTGGATGAAATTGAAAGAAGACCAACTGTAATAGCTGATGACGAATTTCCTGAAGAGTTGGAAAAATTGAGAAAAAATATTAGTAGTACTTATGAGAAAGTTAGAAATATTACAGGAGATCACAGCGCTATACAACAAGTTCATGATATTCGGGAAAGAGAAAATGAAATCTCCCGTACTTTATCCGAAATTGAAGAAAATATTTTCTTGTTTAAAGAAAAAAATCATTTAACAGAAATGAACTTGGACCACATTGAAACTAATTTAGAGGAAGGTGAAGTAAGATTATCGGAAATAAAGAGTGCATTCGATTCCCAAGCTAAAGAAGCTCTGGATCACGCTATAGAAAGTTCTAAAAAAGCTGGACAACAATCGGAGAAAATGACAGCAATCGCTCACGAAGCTAGAGAAATCGCCGATCAGCTAGAAGAAACAGCTAAAAAAATCACAGACACTGCAGCAGAAGCTAAAAACAAATCAATAGAAGCCTACTCAATAGCGAAAAACGCTTTCAGCGACCAATCAGATGTAGGTAACGACGCTAGAAAATTGAAACACGAAATTTTCGATCTTGAAAATAAATTAAACAGAACTAAAGAGTGGACGAAAGATGTCGCTAACAAATCCTCGATAGCGAAAAACGACGCGCTCACTTTACTCAACGAAGTTAAAAATTTAGAAGTACCCAAAATTGATATACCAGAATTAAGAATGAGATCAGACAACTTGCGCGATGAAGCTTATCGCTTACGAAACGAGAGTGAAGCTTTATTTAGAGACAGTCAAGAAATGAGGAAAAACGTCGAGGAAAAAACAAACGTAGCTAAAAGCCTACTGGAAACGTCCTACGAACAACAATCTATAACCGACGAGCTACTTAACGACATCCACGCCACCAAAGAGAGAACTGACAACTCCATTGACAGATGGAAGAAAATTTTAAACGATACTGAAAGCATCTACAATGATTTAAAAGGTAAACTCCTTTATTCATTCGCTTGATTCTTTATAGTTTTTTAAACAGATCCTGGCTGTGAGTAGCTAAATTTGAGCATGCTCAATTTTCTGGTACTTAATGTATTAATTTTTTGCAGATTTCGACTCGGAAACGCAAAAAAGCAGACAAGAAGCTAACGAAGCTTTGCTTACAATAAAAAATATCGAAGCTATTATCATAGAAGCTTCAAATAAAACCTACGAAGACCAACAATCGTTGAAAGATGCTACGCAAAATGCGAACGCAGCGTTGACAAAAGCTTTACAAGCTGATAGTTTAGCTAAAAATGCTTCTAACGTCGCCGAGAAGTTGAGGCAAGAAGCAGGACAACTGCTGAGGAATACAACGAATTTAACCGAAGATGCTGAGTTGATGAGTGAAAGTGTTGAAGAAACAAATAAGACTATTAATGGATATTTAGGTTATGCTTCTACGAATGGGACGTTTATTAACGAGGCTAAAGAAAAGGTAAGATTTTTCTTCCATATGTAATTAAACATAGGAGGTGAATGATAACTTTTAATATTTTTTTAAGGTTGGCAGTGCTGGGAACGAAACTTTAGAAACGTCTAGGAAAGTGACAGAGCTTCTTCAAAATGTCGAGAATATTATGATGGAATTAGCAAACTCTCCGGATATTAATGATACTGAAATAAATCGGTTAGAAGAAGTGATACAACAAACAGAGTTGCAATTGCAAGAGTCAAAACTGGATGAAAAGTTGGCTAACCTCCAGAAGGAACATCAAGATCAATCTGATTTGATTGAACAATATAAAATTGACATTAAGAAGCTACAAGATGATGTCGATAATATCGAAGCCATAGTACACGCTCTACCAGAAGGGTGTTTTAGAAATTTAGAATTGGAACCTTAATTAAACTACCACCAATCATTATATTATACAATCATTTGGGTCGAAAAAGATCCGGAAGGTTTCAAAAAGGGTAATTTTATAGATTTTGTTGTGCTCTTTTCTAAACTACTGGAAAAAAAAACTACCAAATGATTGTATTAAAACAGATACCAAAGAAAAAGTTCTTATTTTTCTATTTATTATGTATTTACTGTGTACATAAGAACTAAACTATAAAAACTAACAAGAATGTTCCGATTTAAAATCAAGTACTTATATTTTTTTGTAAGTTTTATAAAATCCCATTTTAATAATAAAATGTTCTTGAACTTCTGCTTATTATTATCCTTTTTTGTACTGACATTTGAATTATAAATTCTATAACTATAGAAACACCGCAACTTAAATAAACTTTATACAAACTTTTTTTCTTCCCTGTATAATTACACAAATAGTCCTGAATATTTTATACCCATCCGATTTCATGTAGAAGGTTGATTCATCCTTTTGATAAGATAACCACATTTACAAATAATATCATCTTGGTATCATTTATAGGTTATGTAGTGTTTAAAGATGTTAGTGATATTATTAATAATTACTATTTTCACCATTTCTAATGTTTCGTGTAAGTAATATGCTGAATTTGCTATTTTAAAATTTAAAACTATATCCAAAAAATGTCTTTTGGTTTCATTATTATAGGAATTATTTCACCCTGGAAATAGTCTATGTTTTTTACAAATTTTCAGGTGATACTTCGGAACATTGCTTGGAGATCGCTCAAAATGAATTTGACAAAGCATTACCGGCTCCTCCCAATTTTAAGGTACCGGATGAATTCAAAGATATCAAAGATATTATAAATCTAATCAAAACAATAATTTCTGATATAAATCCAACAGGAAATTTAAATGAAAAAATTGAAAATATCGAAAAGGAATTATATAAATTCCCCAAGGATTTAAATTTATTGAAAAATATTATTGATATTCTAAAAAAAATTCAAGAAAATGCAGAAAAATTACAAAAACAAAAGGAATTTAATAAAAAAACTAATAATACTTGTTCCACATCAAAAGATAGATATAAAAATCTCTTGTAAGTCTAATTTTATTAATTTTTGTTGCTTTTATTCATTTTTCTAAATAAAATTAACAGCAATTCACTTTTAGAAAGGATCTAGAAGAAATACGAAAGCTAGGACCGAAGGTGAATGAGACAATAGGTATATATAAGTGTATCATGATATCTTTTTAAGTACAGCTTGTTTGTTCATGAACCGATTTCAATTATTTCTTTTGCATTAGATCTAGTACAGCATAAAGCTAGTTCTATTTTAGTTTCACTGGTATAGGAACACCAAAGTGTTTGTAGGTAGAGTGTATGATCTGTTTTAATAAATTGCCAAAGTTTTAAACATTTTTTTTGTTTTTCAATGAAGAAAAATACGTCTACTATTGCGTTTTGTTTTTATAGGAAAATTGAATAAAGATAAGATAAATGAAGAAAGTTTGAAAGTTAAAAAAAATCTGGACCAATTACAAATACCAATTAACTTTGATGAAAAATACTTATGCGACAAAAATATATTTAAAATCTTTCAAAATATAAAAGATACGTCTTTGAATATTAAAAAGCAGTTGGAAATAATAAGAGGTGAGTATGATTATTATATTTTTTATAAACTAAAATAAAATATATAGAAAACAGGAACCAAAAAACAACTAAATTTAAAAAAATTGGGGGTAAAGAGGAGCTGCATTTATGAGTATAAATTTTGTGTTATGTTATTTTGGTGGTCAAGTTTTCGTTGGAGCATCCTATATATATTTTCATTCCAGATAATATCAAAGCAGAGTTACAAGAATTTACAGATAAATTAGATTTTTCTCCAACAAACGAAGATATACCGGAAATGCCTATGACTAAACAACAATTACAGAACGCGTTAAAATTTGTTAAACAAGATTTGAAAAGGGTAAGTACGTACAATTGTTTAAATTTGCTTTCGACCTGGTCGACTTAACCTCACTATTATGATAAGTACCTAACTAAAACTGGTTTTTTTTAGGCTGAAAAATTACGAGATCTGCTCGAACATAAAAAAACTATGGAAATCGATTTAGAAAATTTAGAAAAAATTGTATGCAATCTCCATAAAAATAAAGTTTGTGAAATTGTAGTTCCTATTCATGTTGAAGACTAATTTGTAAGCGAATAAAATAAAATAAAATTAAATTTTTAATATTTATTTTCTAACAAACCTTTGAATAAATTAAAAAACAATAAAAAACTAAATTATCAATACAAAAATAATAAAAAATAACCTACATCAATACAAGTATATATTCAATTTAAGTTGAGGAGCATTTTTTCTGCCCCCCGCAACATCCTTTCGCTGATTTCTCGCTTATTGGCTCTACTTTACAGCAGCACGATTTGTTTTGATTGTCAGCACAGCAGGAGCCTTTACAACATGCTTTTGATGAATCTACTGAAGATGCTTTGCAGCATGAATCTTCTGATTCTGAGTTTATTTTACAGCAATCTTTACCTGGAAGTAAATAAAATAATTTTATTGATGATTGTGACAATTGTCCTGTGGCATATGGGATTTTTTATATTTAAATTAAATTGTCACAAATAAAAACTAATTCTATTAATTTTCTTCAGTTTTTTTTTGTTTTGATTTGTTACAGAATAATAATAAATAAAAATGATACTTTTCAACATCATTTACATGTTACATCAGTTATACAAGAGACACAAATTATATATTAAAGTCAACAACAAAAGACTGTATTATTTTAAATTGGTTAATTACTTACTTGACATATTTTTATCACTTTATATCACCGCTGGAACACTTGATACAAATAACTTGGTAACTGCTTGCTACAAAGTATATATACTTTTGTCTATAAATGGTGCACACTGAGTTTCGGAGTGATACTGAGTGCAAAAGTACAGTGTGCAAAAAGTAATTTGTGAAAGTGTAGTGCTGTCATTATCACGATTACTCTGTTTTTACGTAATTTTATGGTATTTGATTTTGAATGTTGAAAATATTTCAGAGTTATTCAACAATAATGGATAAGACATTTTTTTGTTATAATTTAGTCATGAAATTCTTGATCAATAAAACATGTTATTCCAAATGAATCACCAGCTTATATTGATGTTGATTATTTATTCATTTACCAGGAAAAACAAAAGTGTCCTTCAAACTATTCACAAAGTTAGATGGTATGATTATACAGTATTTGTCAAAATTTTATTTAAGTTTGTTTATTATTACAGAATAAAATATTTAAAATAAACATATTTATGATTATAGATAATTGAAGTAATTTCTTCTATAAGAAACTTAGCAGCAATTAATTTTGCCATCTTTGCAGCAGGATTCATCTGGACAGCAATCAGGTTCTCCATCTTCACAGCAAAAAGGTTCATCTCCACAACAGGAACAATCAAATTTTTCCCGATAAACGCGTTTTCCATCTCTGCAGCAAGTTTTACCCTCCCCACGAATCACTTTGTTTTTGCAGCAGGCTTTTTCTTTACAGCAATCGGATTTTGCAGCTTTGCAGCAGGAAGGCTCATCTTCTTCACGATTTACTTTAATTTCACAAGTACGTTCACATTTGCAATAGAAATTGCCTTTTCCATCTCTACAAATTTTGCGATCAGCGCATGTTACATTTTTGTAGCAGGATTTTTCTTTACAGCACTCGGATTTTTCCACTTCACAGCAGGAAGGTTCATCCTCTTCACGATTTACTTTGATTTCACAGGTACGTTCACATTTGCAATAGAAGCTTCCTTTTCCATCTTCACAAATTTTGCGGTCAACGCATTTTACATCTTTGCAGCAGGATTTTTCTTTAAAGCACTCGGATTTTCCTACTTCACAGCAGGAAGGTTTATCCTCTTCACGATTCACTTTAATTTCACAAGTACGTTCACACTTGCAATAGAAATTGCCTTCCCCATCTTCGCAAATTTTGCGGTCAACACATTTTACATCTTTGCAGCAGGATTTTTCTTGACAGCAATCGGATTTTCCAACTTTACAGCAGGAAGGTTTATCCTCTCCACGATTCACTTTAATTTCACAAGTACGTTCACACTTGCAATAGAAATTGCCTTCCCCATCTTCGCAAATTTTTCGGTCAACACATTTTACATCTTTGCAGCAGGATTTTTCTTGACAGCAATCGGATTTTCCAACTTTACAGCAGGAAGGTTTATCTTCTTCACGATTCACTTTAATTTCACAAGTACGTTCACACTTGCAATAGAAATTGCCTTCCCCATCTTCGCAAATTTTGCGGTCAACACATTTTACATCTTTGCAGCAGGATTTTTTTTGACAGCAATCGGATTTTCCAACTTTACAGCAGGAAGGTTTATCTTCTTCACGATTCACTTTAATTTCACAAGTACGTTCACACTTGCAATAGAAATTGCCTTCCCCATCTTCGCAAATTTTTCGGTCAACACATTTTACATCTTTGCAGCAGGATTTTTCTTGACAGCAATCGGATTTTCCAACTTTACAGCAGGAAGGTTTATCTTCTTCACGATTCACTTTAATTTCACAAGTACGTTCACACTTGCAATAGAAATTGCCTTCCCCATCTTCGCAAATTTTTCGGTCAACACATTTTACATCTTTGCAGCAGGATTTTTCTTGACAGCAATCGGATTTTCCAACTTTACAGCAGGAAGGTTTATCTTCTTCACGATTAACTTTAATTTCACAAGTACGTTCACACTTGCAATAGAAATTGCCTTCCCCATCTTCGCAAATTTTTCGGTCAACACATTTTACATCTTTGCAGCAGGATTTTTCTTGACAGCAATCGGATTTTCCAACTTTACAGCAGGAAGGTTTATCTTCTTCACGATTCACTTTAATTTCACAAGTACGTTCACACTTGCAATAGAAATTGCCTTCCCCATCTTCGCAAATTTTTCGGTCAACACATTTTACATCTTTGCAGCAGGATTTTTTTTGACAGCAATCGGATTTTCCAACTTTACAGCAGGAAGGTTTATCTTCTTCACGATTCACTTTAATTTCACAAGTACGTTCACACTTGCAATAGAAATTGCCTTCCCCATCTTCGCAAATTTTGCGGTCAACACATTTTACATCTTTGCAGCAGGATTTTTCTTGACAGCAATCCGTTTTTCCAACTTTGTAACATTTTTGGTCTCCTTGGCAGTTTGTTCTAATTTTGCAGCAATCAAATTCACATTTAGAACAAAACTTTTCTGGTCGCTCAGACATTCTGTTGATTTTATTTTAAAATAATTGATCTGTAACAATATCAGGAATTAAAAAACAAAAATAAATCACAAGACAGAAGATTATTTTGAAATATTTTTTGAATAAACATATTCACAAAAACAAACAAAAAAGTGCTAGAGAAACTATTATAATATTTGTTGACTTACTTGATAAAATTATTCACAAATTTCCCTCTAGGTTTATCCTCAATGATCAGATTCAATTTGAGCTATCAGTAATCGCGGAAATATTTTATATCATCGATTAGTATCGTGTGCAGTATTTACTAGATTCTTGGTCTGCACCAAGAGATTATTTTTTATCAGTGACCGGGCAATTACTTGTAAGGAAGAGCTGTTAGTATATTTATTATATAAATGACAAACTCCAACTTTTTAAAACCTTTTCTTATAATAAATAGTTTTAATTGTGATTTTGATCAATGGTACTGAAAATAGTAAATTTGGGAGCTGAGAATATTTACAGGGTGCTAAGTCTGGTAGTTACATTATTCAGAAAATGGTCTCTGAAAAAATACCTTATAGATATTACTGGGTCCTCCCGGAGAGAGGAGTACTCTGTTAGTAATAATCAGAGAATATACGGGAGAATTTGTAAAAATTTGTTACTTTTTACCGGAACTGTTAAAACTATTTATTTTTATCCATAACAGATAAATGTTTATATTGATTCCAAAACAAATTTGAATAAACATCCAGTATTGTGTATTATTCTTGTCTTTGTTGTTGTTCATAGGTTAATAATAAACTATTTACCCAATTAACTATCATTATTACTAACGATTATTTATTTTACATCAACCAATCACAAGAATTTTAAAATCTGCCAATAAACATTATGGTAGTCTGAATTTATTTGTGATATTTACATGTTAACATATCATTTTATACCGAATGGCAAAGACATAAATAAATAAATCATTTGAAAGTGACTAAAGTGAGGGACCTTCATCACTTTTATCAGTTATTGTCTAGTGTTTTTCGATGATGGTTACCTAATATGAGAGTTAGCGACTGAAAGTAGGGAACACACAACACAAATGAGTGTTGTAGAGCCGTGTGCACAAAATCTACACGGCTCCCATGTGCACACGGTCTCGAGAAGTCTAGAGTTGTGTGCGTTCTTTGCATAACAAGTGGTTTTTGTAGTTATCTTGTTCGTTTAATTTGACAGGAACAACAGTAAATTTTGAGCCGCCTGTTTATTTAATTCATTCCATATTAGTTCAAATAAAAACACAATAAATTTCACAGCATCTTTTAAGAAAATCACTACAAAACATCACAGAAGTTAAGATAAAATAATCCGTTCTAATTTGTGTTGAATGTCAGACAGTGCCACCTGTAATCTATCCAGTTGAACCATCTGTTCGTGGATCCAACCTTTTTTACAGTTTCTCAAAAATTCGTATTCCCTCAGATTTTCTTCTAGTTCGATCAAGCCAAGCTGTAAATGATCTTCGGGGGCATGCTAAAAATTAAATTTTGATTCAATAATTTATTTAAAATTAGTATTTTTGTGCGTAAAGTTGTTTATTATGAAGGCAAGTCTGTGCCGGTAAGTCCACGTCTATCTACATCTCAGTAAATTGCCATGACATGATGCAGCTGGTTGTGCTTGGACATTTTGCCAACAACTAGATCAGAAAGAGAGCCCATGAAACCAAAAAAATTTTTGATTTGGAAGGAAGTATAAGCAATGAACCTAGTGCTTGGAATTTCGATTTGTGTGGTTCGGTAAATCGTTTGATTTCAATGAAAGCTTAGTTTGTGATGTTTAACAATTTTTATTTTCAATTCCTTTGACATACAATAGGTTTATTTTTAATATCATTACCTATTCATTCAAATTATTCTTTCTTCTTTCAAAAATTTACCAAAATTATAGGGCATTACTTATAATATTTAATAAGTGGAATTAAAATCAATAATTTATTTTCTTTAACTGCTTTCGTCAGTAGAATGTGGAGTCATAAAGGACTGCAAGATGCTTCCCATTAAAAATGGCCAGGATGTATTAATAGCGATGACATTTTTCTGAAAATGTCAAAGCTATTTAATAGAATAATTAGAAATTTTTATTGGTGACAGAAACCCTTCTTGTAGTGCAAAACTGTCATAAAATAGTCAGTGAACCCTTTCGAAAAGATACGCTACTGTGCTTTGTACTCGGCTAAAAGTTTTTATATCCTCCTGAGACCCGATAGACGTAAGTTTTAATAATAATATTTGAAGGGTTATTGGGGAGATTTTTATTTAAAAGTATGCAACAAATAGGGAAAAAAACAATTTTCAGTTAGTTATGATTTTTTATTAATGAAAACAATAATAATTACAGCTTATTTCTTAATATAGTAATAAAAGAACTCGTTCTGTGGAAATCTGGTTTGTTTCTATACATGCTTCATCTTCACACCATCTTTATCAACTCTTTATGATAGGTTGTTCAAAATTCTGACTACAATTTTCAATATTATTAAAATTATATAAATTTTTATATTTAATAAGACCTGGCGTCCAATAAAACGGACAAAATACGAAACTAAGACCCATTAAATCTATTTTGACTTAAAAAACATTCTAGAAACTGTGAATTATTTGGCTTACCGTCGTGGAATGCACCCACTAAACACTAGATGTCGTTTATGTTGTTTTATAGTAGACGCTAGGTCTCAGGAGGATAAATGTGTAAGCTGCAATAGTATATGTACAGCAAGAAATTGTTAAACGTGTGAGTTATTTATTGTTAGAGAAGCAAATACTCACTTGGTCATCTGGAGGTTCAAATTTGCTTTCACATATCTCTATGTTCATCAGTACTGCATCAAAAAGCTGTTCAAGCTGTTTAATTGTGTCCAATGTAAATTTGGTTTCATCTTTACTTGATTTTACTTTCTTATGAAACCCTGAAATTCAAATATTTAGATATCTATTAAATATTTAAAAAATAAATTTACCTTCCCACTTTAATTTATTCTTTCTCGCCAATACTTTGTCGTTAGGATCATCTCCCACGTTCACTAAATCTTCGTTAGCTTTTTCAATGAGCGTGAAAAGTTGCTCTACATCTCTTAAAGTGAAATTCAAAGACTTAATTCTTTTTTTGATATATTGCACTTGATCCATTATGGCTTCGTAATAGTGATGTCTTCTAAATAAATAAGAGGACTTCTTTTTACAAACGGAATTTCGACAGTTCACTTCGTCGTGTAACGAACATTTCGGCATTGAATCTTTGAATAAAGCGGGTATGGAATCGGCAAAGGTTGTGAACTCTGAAAGTTTTTCTTTAAATTTGTTTTGCTCAGAGCTATACCTAAAAAAAAATTGTACTCAACGGAAATTAAATATTTTCGATTCTTACAACTCTTTTTTCGATGATTCTGTACTGGATTTGATTGAATTGCTAATAAAAGTGTCCTGGCTGTCATCTTCGTTGTAGCTAAAAATAAAAACAATTAACTAGTTCCAAATCACATTAAATCAATGAGTCACTCATACTTTAGAGTTCCTGAAGAATTTCTGACTGTCGGTATCATTTCCTCTGGGGTGGTTCTATATTTACAATTTCCATTACTAAAAACATTTTCAAATCAAGGCCAAAACAAAACAAAAATTTTTGTCAACTTACTTTGGGAAATATTTCATGGGAGATACTTGATATATTTGAGGGGGGTATTTTTTATTATAAAGTAAATTTTTGACATCGTTTTGTGCTTGCAAACCATCTAAATTCATGTATAAACTTTTATTAATAAGAGGAGTAGACCTAAAAGTCAATAACAAGCTTAATTTATGTAAAATAACACTCTGTATAATTACATTTGTTTGACTAATATTCCTGCGATACGTTTTTTCTCTTTAGGCTTTTTTTCTGGTAATCTATCATCGAAATAATCCCAGCTTGTTATACTAGCAATTGATGCTGAACCAGTCTTATCAAAACTTAAAAAAAAAAATTATGAAATACCAAAAAAAATGAATCATTTCTTCACATACCTTGATGCATTTTTAAATTTAGAGTTATCTTTCATATTTTCGTTTATTTTGTTAACATTTGCTGCCAAACTCACTTGGGTACCAGTGGTAAAGTGCTCACCTTTGGTAATAAAGGCACTGAAATAAAGTATTTAGCCACGAAGAACTAATATAGTGGAGAACGTTTCTCACCATTTAGCTCCAGAATTTACAAGCTTATCCCTTTCTTCAATCTGCGTAGCATCTTTCTTTAACGGTTTTGAAAATGGAGGAAGGGCTAGTCGATGTATATGTTTAGCACAAGGAGCTACAAGATTTGCCGCATCTCTAAAATAAAGAATAATTACGTATCCTGTAACCCAATTCTTGAAAATCCATATTACCTTGTTTCTTTTTTAGCTCCATCAATCATTGTGATAGTACTTCTATGTTTAACCAATCCTTTACTATTTTCTTCATCATTATATCTCAATATGCGATTTAAAGGAGCAGTTTCAATTGATTTATTCTCTCTTAAACATAATAAGTTACTTGGTAAAGATATTGAGTATATTAAAGATGGATAGAAACGAGCGTCGGATAGTGTAAAGTGTAAGGTTAGGTTCCCAGATTAGTGGAAGCTGTTAAAAGCAAATAGGAGGGCAAATGGGAGGTTAATTAAGCGAGAACAATATGGATAAAAGATCTTGGTGTAAATAAGGATAATACTTTTACATCTTTTGATATTTACAGCAGTGGTCGAAAGTCTGCGGTCCATTTTGGTGAAGCTGGATAAAAACAATAATCTAAGTCTTCTTTTCCATTATAAAAATGATGCGGTACTTGATAGTTTTGCTTTGTCATTTGTGATACTGTAATGGAAGGCATGTAATCTCTTGTACAACCAGGTGGATGCCTAAAAAATTCAGAATAACCCTCATGATTTTTTGTGAACATCGTACAAGCATCTTGGACCCAATTTTTAAAGGTTCTACCTACCAGTGTTGATTGACACATCGTTCGTTGTCTCTCTTACGAGTTTTTGAACTAGATCTTCGTTGTTGATAAGTTCTGTCTAGAAATTCATCATTAGTTTTTGATAAATTTCTTAAATCTTTACTGCAAATTTTATAGGTTTGCATTAAAAGTGGAATGAATGACTGAAATTTATAAAAATGATATTTTTATATGGACGAAAATATGGAAATATTACGAAAGTGTCATTTTCAAATGTAATATGAAGTTTGATGACATTTTTAAAACAATGATACTATAATGTCACACTACTTTAATTAGTAAATCTTGAAATTGATTGAAATATCATGCCCTTGTGATCTAGTAATGCTTAGATAATCAAAGAAAGAACTGGATTAGACTGTAGACTGGATTAAGAGTTTTGACAAGTGTCCTAACGCGACATTTTCGCCTGAATGGCAGCATAAGGAAGTACAATAAAAAACAATAATTTTAGTATAAATTTATTAAAAAGTTTTTATAAAAGTTTTAATATAAAACGTAACAATTATATCGAATAAAATATTATTTCCTATGGCTCTAATTCAACTCGTCTATAACACCCCATCGGAAGAGCTTCTACAATTTTTTCGATATTATCAACTTCGTCTTGCAGCATTGATATCTGCCTTTTATATTTATCGATTACTTCATCTTTCGTTTTACGTTCTTCTTTGAGCTGCTCTAATTTTCTCTCCAAATTCGCTGTTCTTATCTTCTCTTCCGCAATTTTAATTTGTTCCTCAAGTCTATCTACATCCTCGTCTTCGATACCTGGAGAATTCTGTAACTCGGACATTATCTTTTCAATGTCCGTTAGCAAATGTTGAACTTTATCAGAAACTTCTTGGGTGTCTCTTTCGGCGCGTCCAACCTGAAAACAAAAAATATAAGATTGTCTGAGTACATAGGAACACCAGGTTCCAGATGAAGAAGACATATTTGTGTTCCAAATTTTGCCCTTATACGATACGTATGTCTACATACTTTTTCTTTCGCTTCATTGATCAAACTAGTATTACTTCTAGTTTTCTCTATTAAATTCTTCAATTCGCCTTCAGTGTTTTGCACTCTATCGAACATTAGAGCTGCTTCTTCCACCAATAACGTAGAATTTTTGAACAAACGTTCAGATTCAATTTTGACATTCTCTGCTCTATTAGAGGCGTTCTTAGCCAATACATCAGCTTGTTGAGCTTTTTGTAAGGCTAAGTTAGTATTTTTAGTAGCTTGTTTAAGGTTATCCTGATAGTTACTGATTTGTTTCAAAATTTTTTCGATAGAATTTTCTATTTCCATAACCGTTCGTAGAGCTGACTCAGCTTCTTCTTTGCTTTTTCTTGTCTGGCTGTCAAATTCTGGAAGAAACAAGAGTTTAACAATCTCATTTGACATTTACTATGCTTCTTACCTTTTAATAACTTGTAATTGTTGTTGGCACTACTCCATATATCATCCCACAAATTAATAATGAATTTTTCTTGGCTCTCGTACAAAACCAAATCATTTTTTAAATCATCGATTTCCTCTTGTTGCTTCGAAGCTACCTCAAGCAGATCCTTGCTCAAACCAGTTTGTCTTAAAATACTCTTTTTTAAATCTTCACTTTCTCTAAAGATCACATCGAATCTCGATTTAAAATTGATCGCTTTAATGTTCAACTTCTGCGATCTTTCCGCAAACTCGTCAATATCTATTTTCGGTAAGCTCAGATTTTCGACTTCGTTGAATAAAGTAAGAGCGTTTTTTTTAACAGTTCGAGCTTTTTCGTTGACTTCCCTTGTCCATTCTTTCGACGCGTATAGCTGTTGTTCAGTTTTTTGGAGTGAGTTCTTCAAGTACCTTATTAAATCAGTAATTTCAGTTTGTGTTGTAAACGAATTTTTAGCAGTTTTGTAAGCTTCTATAGACATTAATTTCGATTTTTGAGCAGTTTCGATAATAGATTCAGCCTGTTGTTCAAGATTACTTGCCAGATCTCTGGCTTCTTGAGAAACTATTGTCATCTTCTCTGACTGCTCCCCAGCAACGATAGCTCTTTCTTGAGCTTCTTTTAAAGACTGCGATCCCTTTACTAATAAATTATCTTCCACAGCTTCTAATTTTTCTTCACACTCTTCCATAAGATCGGTAACATGATCCATATTACTTTTAGTTAACAAATTTGAATTTTCCAAGATGTAAATATTCTCATCAATGCCCGATAAAGTTTTCCAAATTTCCTTAGTGCCTGTTTCTATTTTATCAATCTTAGCAAATAAGCCTTCTTCGCCAAGCATATCACTGGCATTTTTATGCAAATCCTCTACTTCTTTTCCAACATCTCTCAATTTCTGTGGAAATTCTTCGTCAGATATAACAGTAGGTTTATTCTCGATGTCATCTATAATTTGATCCAATCTATCTAACTTATCAGTGTGTTGTTTTAAAGAACTCTGGACTAGCTTATAGCATTCAGGGCAATCAATACATCCTCTTTGTTTATCATATTTGTTTTCCATGCACCTGTCACATTTTTCACCCTCGACATTGTCAAAACATAAACATTGGCCGTTGTCGTCGCACTGAGGATCCGTTGACCCCATCAGATCGCAATCGCATGCTTTACATCCATCAGTGGAGAACCCGTAGTATTTGGATAGGCAGCGATCACATCTCAAACTGAAAAATGAGAAAATTATCTTGGACATATGTACCTACTAACTTTTCACAACAGTACAAGCAGCAACATGAAGTTACAAGACAACTAACAAGTGACAATGTCGCACGAACATATAAATTAGAAGATCTCAAAGTGCGCAAGTGCGTGACAGACAAATTTTCACTATCGCGAGACCCTAAGGCCTAACGACTTCAACAATTGCGGAACTAGGCAAACGTTACACCCATGCAGGATGCAGTCTTGCCAATATCACCCTGGGCCACCCTGGGAAGCTGGTGTAGAAGATTTATTTGGCGATGACCAGGAAAAACCTACGTCTAACAGAAGGATTTCTGACTGGCCACTGTCATCTAAGGAAACACCTCCATACTATGGGGCTAGTGGACACCTCTATGCAGGATGTGTGAACAGGAGGATGAAACTGTCAGGCATTTTCTTTGCGAGTGCCTGGAGTTATCGTCAATAAGAGAGTGTGTGTTCGGTGAGTCTTGGCCTACACCTGCTGAGGAATCAGTCCACCTTCCTGGGAAGGACTGGATGGACTATGACCTAGGACAACTCCTTGGGAGGATGTACAATGTAGTCTAAGTGCTGTACTCCTCCCTACTCTACAGATACAGATATAGATGCTGTCGCGAGACGCTCGTGAGTGATGTGATTAGCAAACTATTGTAAACATTGTAAATACCTACCCAGTAACCCCATCCTTACAATAACATTTCCCGGTAGTACCATCACAAGTTTGATTAATTGATCCAACGTAATCGCAGTTACAATTTTGACATCCACTTCCACTGCGTAAATTGAAGTACCCATCTTCACACTTGTCGCAATTTCTTCCGACGACGTGGTTCTTACATTGACAAGTACCGGTGGTTTGGTCGCATATCGCGGCACCTCTAAAGTCAGTTTCAGTACCGGAAAGATCGCATTCGCATCGTTTACAATCTCCTTTTGGTAGTACTAGTGCGTTACCATAAAAACCTGTTAATGTATAAAATAATTGTTGAGTACTTGGAATATATCGGTATTTAGTTTGCTTACCAGCTAAACAAACGTCACATTTGTCTCCCTCTGTATTATAAATACACTTCAAACATTCCCCGGTGGTAGTATTACAATTTCCCACAGCATTCGTATCTACATTTCTGTTGCATTCGCAAGGTTGACAAGGTGTGTCGACTCCAAATTTACCAGTAGGATCTCCAAAATAACCATCTGAACAGAACTCACATCTATGTCCAGTGTATCCCGCAGGACATTCCGTACACATAATGGTGTTTTCGTCGACTTGGATACAAGGGCCGTTATTAGGACACTCGCAAGGTCGACAATCATTTGAAGTACCTGTTGAATAATAGTAATTTATTAAAAGAATTATAAAGTTATAAGCTTGGTACCTTTCAAAGCGTTCCCATAATATCCTCTACTGCAAAATTGACAATTTTCCCCTGTGGTGTTGTGTTGACAGATACATTTACCAGTTTCCGAATCACATATACTCGCGTGATTGTTACAGTCACAAGGAATGCAAGGTAAAAACGCGTTGCTATTAGCAGGAGAATGTCTATATCCTGGAGCACATGATTCACAAAATTGTCCGGTGTAGCCTGTTGGACAATCGCAGGTTTCTATCCAGTTAGCAGCTTCACCAGCTCCACCTCTAAGAGCCGTTTGTAATTTGAATTTACCCAAGTATCCAACACCACCAGGACTGTACGTTCCTTTGATCTTTATAGCTGTTATATTTGTTAAAATAGACATGAAGCTAATGGGAGAAAGTTTAGGTTGCCAACCGTAATTTGGATGCTCGTTGAGACGAAAACTGAATTTTTTAGCCTAAAATTTATCAAAATAATCAAATAAAAGAGCGTAAAAGTTACTATGATCAACTTACTTCTACTGATGGTAAATTATTTTGCTGTGAAAAAATTGTGTTGGATATAAACCCTCCGTTTCCTTCAAGAATTATATCAGTAGCAGATGTAGTAGGTCTATTGTCACCAATTCTTAATTCAAATTCTAAGAGTTGATTGTATGACGGTCTTTGGTTACCTAAAAATCTTTGCGGTGCCGCGAAATAAATAATCTCATCTTCAAAGGACCTCACACTAATACTTTGATTAAAAGAATGGTACTTAACAGAAGAAACTCTTCCATCAATATCTTCAGCTCTCCACTTTTCATCGTTTCTCGCAAAAGTAGACTCAATAATATATTTAGAGTATCCTGGAGTGGATTTACAACTAGAAGAATGCCCGTAACAAAAACAAGGTGTACAACCAAAAGGATTTTCTAACTGTAGATTGAAGAATCCAGGTTTGCACTCTCTACATCGTTTTCCTTCTACGTTTTCCTTACAGTAACAAGTTCCGGAATAGGAATTGCATCTTGGTTGATTATCAGCTGATCCCACTTCTGAACAAGTACAATTTTTACAACCATACGCAGAAAAGTCGTAAAAATTAATTTCACATCTATCACACTTTTCTCCAGTCACTCCAGGTAAACAAAAGCATCTTCCTTCTAGGTTACATTGCAGGTTTCTTGATCCCATTCTGTTACAATCGCATGGAATGCAATAACCATCTTCTCGCATATAAAAATTTTCCCTGCATCTCTCACAGTTGACTCCATCTCTATTAGCCGTGCAGTCCAAGCAGTGACCACCATGTCCTGTTTTTTCGTATTCTTTTTGGTCAAAATAGCACCTGGTGGAATATCCGTTGCAATTGCATTCTGAAATTAAAGATGGATTTGTTATTTTCATAAATTATAACGTTTTCTCTATCGTCCAGGTCTATAGACTATATATGTATTTTTGGGGTAACATTCGCTGAGACCTGAAAGTTCTATTGTGCCCCCTTGTTTCTACTTAGTTTCTGAGAAACTAGCTGCTCCTTTAGTCCTATATCCCAGAGGAATTTCAGGATATCTCCAGGCTTCAACTTGGGTACATGTTCCTCTTCTATCCAGTAATCTCCCAGGTACTGTGCTCTAGACTTCTGGAGTGCTGTGCAGTTGGCAAATATGAGGATGGAGGTTTCTTCTTCCATGTCACAATATCTGCATTTTTCCTCCACTATTTTGAGCTTTTTCAGGTGCCCATTCATGCGACAATGTCCCGTTAGGATCCCCGTTAAAACTCTTAGTGCAGTTTTACTTTGACTTATGCATTCATATGATCTCAATAGGTTGTAGTCACCCAGAAGAATATTTGATTGTCTAAGTTAGGACATATCAAGGCTTCGATAACCTATGTTGTCTACCAGATCTTCTAACAGGTTACTTGCATCTGCAAGAGGTCTGTTGAAAGATTATAGAACAGCATTCTGAGCCTTTTATGTCCTAGTCTAGCTCAGGCTTTAGGTGTTTGACAAGATGTCACTCTAGAAGCTTTGGATTTCCATTGCTTAAAACTTCAAACATATCGCGTAAAAGAACAATCATAAAAGAAGACACATACGTGATATGAAATGTATTTGTTTGGTTAAAACAGTCACGTTCTCCAGTTTAGTAAACTCAACACTCATGACTTAATTTACTGATTCTTCATATATTTCACGCCAATTAAATCTTCAAACAAAACATCATTAAGAGAATATTTAAAATTGTGGTAGGTACCTTAGGGAATCGTTGTGCGCCACTGGCTCTCTTCATTAATACACTACTATTTAAGGATTTAGTTTAGAACGTCCGCCAAGACATATAAGGTACCAACTCCAAAAAGCGGCATCATTAGCAAAATATAATCTTTTAAAACGACCAGAATGTTGGTAAAAACAATACACACAACGCGAATCTTGTGAGCTTGTTAAATTACAAAGATGCTTATTAAAAATAATTGGTTGCCCGAATGGAAACAATGGGTGTGTTATTTTTAATCTCATTACAAAAAAGTATTGTTTAGACGAGATATTTTTTAATCCTCATTAATTGAATACATAAAAACATTTGCTTTTCAGCTGATAGTTCCTTAAAAATGAGCCACTGAGGGAATAGTGGAATATCCCGCAACAGCATATTAAATGTCTTAAAATCTATGTCAATTTCGACTTGGATAATTCCCCAGGGTTACAGTAAGCCCTATAGGAAGCCATCCGTGCTTTCTTTTAATTTAAATGATACATTTATAAACATTTAAAAGCATGGAGAATGAATGATGTAGTTATTACCAACCAATATATATGTGGATGTAAATTCCTGTATATTACATTATATTTGTTACATATCATATTATATATGACCTGATATATCTGTGAGACAGTTTTGCCTTTTTATTATCTTAATCTTATCTTGAACTAATGTTACAACAGACGTTAATTGAATCATGGTACGTAAATAATTAACAAAGAAGTAACTAAAAACAAAAAATAACAAACTGGATTTCAATTAAATCAGTTGCAAGACCTTAACGAAGTATTGGGCTAGTATATTCTATTATTATTTATTATATAAGACTTAATAATAAAGCCCACGTTATAATTGATATAATAAATGATTTAAGTTAATTGGTAAGATCCATTTTCAATTGATACACAATTATTGATGATATATGTTGAAGAAATATTCTTGATTAAAGATGGGTTTTAATTTGCTAATAAATAATTGGATTGTGTAGTTGTTTAGAGATAACATTTTATGATATTCTGCTTCATCTTATTCAGTTTGGCAAATACAGGAATGAATGTCGAGTCAAGTAACGTACGAAAGGCATGAAATTAAAATGGGAAAGATGACAAAGAGGGGCTACTAGTGTCTGAAAAGAATCGCGCGGCTAAAATTACATTAAACCTCACGTATTCCTTGTCTGTGTCTCGTGTGAATGCGTCTATTTATATATTTTTATGTATTTATAGCTTTTCCAGACACTAGTTGAAGTGGACGCTACCCAAGGGCTGTTAATTAAAATAAACGATCAAAATTGATAATTAAATTCAAAATTTAAATATTTAAAAATGTTACTTACTAGATCCTGTGTACCAAGGAGTAATTCCATCCCAAAGAGTGCATCGACTAATCCTCAAAGTATAAATAACGAGAAAAATAAATCCTAAACACTTTCGATAAGCCATCGCGTTAGTTCAAAGATTTTTCGAATACCGTGTGATGTTACGGAATCTGTTTTTAGTATCTATAATCGGTGAACATGGTTTTATCGATAATGCCGTTAAATTCTTAAGATGTGTGCTAGAATAAAATTCATCCCGACACGTTAATCACACTCGTTTACATCGATTTATTTTGTTTCTTCTCACATTTTCAGTTGCAGCGTATTATTTTGATCGAAAATCATGAAAATTATAATGCAAAGACAATAAAAATAATATAAATCCAGTACAGTCTAAGAAATATCGCAAAAAACTGTATGGAAAACAGAAAAAATTAAGAACGAATTCAACAGAACCCTCTACTAAAATAAACTATATATTATTTTACTATTATATAATGTATACTATTATTAGACTTCACTGAGGCTTTGAAAATCAACAAAGACCGTTTACAAAGAAGCTACAACCACTTCTCTGGCTATATGCCACGAAGGACACTGAGTTACACTTCAAAGTTAATCGGGGTTGATATATGATATATATATGCAACTATTTTTTAGTTTACAATGCAAAAGGACAATATCTTTCACAAAACTGATCGGTATAAGGTACATATCTTCTGGATTGGAGAAATCATAGACATACTATAGATAGATAGAAGCAACAAGCTAGCTCAGAACCCATTACCATATAAGAGTCTCAAATTTATTAAGTATCTACTGACATTTTGATTCGTTTTCTACTGTTAGTATAAGTTTACAAAAACTAACTTTCTGAAGGAAGTTGAAACAGTTAAACTTATTATTTTTTTTAGAGCCATTTAAAAAAATAGTTTTCAGTTCTCATGACTCACCCTGTATAAATTTTCGTTACAATGTTCCAGAGCAACGTTAAAAAAATGTTACCTTTTTGTATAGAGGCAAGTGAGTTTCAATTTTACTCCAAATGGGATAATTTATGACCAATTTTTTAGGTACACCCTATATAATTAACACGAATTATTTGGTAATTATTTAAATAACATAATTTTGTATTATTTAGCTGGATAACCATATAAAAATTACTCGATAAAATACCTTTACCGCTCTTTGAAAATTTTGTATAATTTTACACCGAAAACATCACAAACTGTCACTTAGTCGAACATACACGTTTTTTAATATCGCGGTTAGCGCTACTTTCTCAAACAACCAAACACTACAACTGACACTGACTCACGGCAAGATGCGAAGTGCAGCCAGATTGCACCATGTTATAAGATGGAACGGCATTTAGTACATATCCTCTCTCGAAAAAAAAACCGTTGCTTTTTTTATTGGTTTAAATGAACTGTGTGTGATTCAAAGATTGGAATTGGAAGGTTGAAAGCGTTGAATTGGTATTCATTAACAAATTTAAAATTAGACGCAGCCAAAGAGGGTTCGTTCGTTCTAAATTTTGTATTAAAAAATTTGAAAATATCTGCGATAACTTCAAAAAATCGTCCCTTATTATTGGACCTCCTTATAAGGGTACCGTAAATTTTGAAGTAATTTTTGTCGTTGCTGTAATAAGTAGGTATGTGGGCTGAAAATAATTCCTCCGAACTCTTTGTACCTACATAAATTTCTCGAAATAATCCTCTTAAGGTAATACTGGAGAACGATAGCATGATAGTCAACTCTTTGACGACAGACGTTGGCTGTCGTCTACAATCTCTGGAGACATGTAAATAAGATTGTTGGATCTGATATTAATACACTTAGCGAATGTACCTACATGATGATCAGATTTAACTTTACAAATGAGAACAATGAGTACAAATATACAGGGCTGGATTTACCCGATAGGATAGATTTAGTATGAAGTTAAAGAAATGAAGGACAGGTCAATCAAGGAAGATACGTATGCAAAGATATCAGATGTTAGATAGAAGCAAGAAAAGATAATGTGAAATAAATGAGAAATTTATAAGAAAGAAAAAACTACAAGATAATAGTGGAATTATCGAATAATAAAGGATAGGCTGGTCACGGAAAAATATAATTAGATAGACGCAAGGGAGAATGATGTGAAATTAATGAAAAATCTGAAAGAAAATAGAGGAGCACAAGATATTAGTGGAGTGTTGAAGAAATAAAGGACTGGCTAACCAAGATAAGTATGTATGCAAAGAATAATAGAGATGAAATAGAATAGAAGCAAGTTGAGATAATGTAAAATTAAGGAAAGATCTAGAAGAAAAAGTGTGAGAGAAAATAGAGAAGCAGTAGAGTGCACGAGAAGTGAAGAGCATGGTATCCAAGGTGGATATTCGATGAAATATAAGTAAAATGCAAAAAATATTTGAGTAGCATAGAAAATTAGGTGAGAAAGGGAGGAAGGGAGCAAAAAGAAGCCTGAAAGATCAGCGTCTAGTAACTTTTCAGTAATTTTCTCGAAAGGGAATTTAAAACTATTTACTTCTTAGTCTTAGTCGAATAGTATGTTAAAGAAGATTTAATTTTTCGAGATAGAGTGATGAAAAATGAAAATTATAATCGAAAACTTTCGTAAATGGCCATAAAATAATACTTTTTTTACATTTGGCATGAAAAAGATTATAAATATTGAAAATTCTATAGAATGATTTTAAAAATACTATTGCAAATCAATTTACATTAGAAATTTTTCAAGAAACTAAAATAAATAACAAGTTCTACCAACTACACTAGTGGAAAAATTTATAATTGGATATTTAAGAAAACAAAGAGAGATAATGTATAATGTTTGTACCTACTATAGCATAATAAAACTTAATAGCCAGAGCGAAGTCTTTCTCATAGTTAGTAAGCAACAAAAACTGAAAAGAAAACGTTTACCTCCACTTAGTGTCCATTTATACTTGGAAGAAAATTTATACCGGTCGAGTTACAATAATTAATGGACCGATAAAAGGGGGCAATTAGCGCAGACTTTAACCTCCTTAAGTGATTCAGTTCCAGTTCAGAATTTAAAACTACAATCGAGAGCGTTCACCTTGATTATTTGCATTTTATTTTGTTATTGTAAAAAGATAATTTATTTTCGAAAAGCTGCTCAGTTGGCAACAGATTTGACGTTTTTTCGACTGTCTATTTTGTTTCTATTTCTCATTTTGGTAGCCGAAGGCATTGTAGCCTTTTTGGACCACCTTCTTTGTGGTCTAAAAAACTGTTTTATATTTTGAGCACAGGAATACCCTTCAGGTTATAGTTAGTCTTACCTTTGCACTCGTGTGCATTTTTGGCAGTGGCTCTTCCCCATGGTACATCATTAAAAAACGGTAAACACTCATTACAATCAGGTCCAGCGGTATTATGTTCACATCTACACGTCCTAACTTGATAACCATCCGGTTGTGTAACGTTAATACACTCTGATGCATGTCCGTTACATTTACATCTAGCACCAACAGCCACATCGGAAATGGCGTAAAAATATGATTTTAAAACTTTTTCATCCCCAAATATCTCATCCCTAAATGTGTTCAAGTTGTCTAGAGTTATCATTATTTCGGTCGCTGTTACCCATTCCTGAAACGTCAAATTTTTAGTGAGATATCAAAAGTTAGAGTCCGTTTGACATATGAACGTGAAGTTAGCCAACAACTGTCTTGCGTATACGACTGCAACTTCACGTGGCTTCTTCTCATGTGAAACAGAGTCTAATAGCGAGAATTCATGTAGTCGATATACCTACTTGTAAATCAGGACTGTCATCAAAGTTTAATGCCGATGAACGACGACCTTCCAAGGTACCGAACGGTACGATTCCCCCTCGTAATGGCGATATATCTGAATACTCAGAAGTGCAAGTTGCTCGAGATTCTTCCCCTCGTATATGTTCAATGGAATCTCGCATACTGTACGAATCTCTGCAGGTATCGCTGCAACAAATAATACAAAGAACGTGTAAAGTTGGTTGTCTATAATAGTATAGTGTAAGAAGATAAATTGATTGACATTACCTGTAAAATTGATAAGGTATCCAATCTCCATCTTTGGTTGTTTTCTTTGAAATAAAAAAACTTGCAGGTCTTGGCGACCAAAACCATATTCTAATATAAGTTACATCAAAAGATTTCCCTGAAAAAAAAATTCTCAGGTTTGTAAGATTCAAAAAGGTTTCAGTCAAACAAAACTCTATCAATAACGTTTTATACTCGATAGTCGAAATTCTGTAAAGGGAGTCAGAGCTTTGTAATCAACACTTTGGTTAAAGCGCAGTTGCCATATGTATTCTAGAGAGAAATGCTTTTTATTTAGGACTATTAAGAGCTTCTGCAACTGATTTTATGGACAGTAAGAGCGATGAGTCACTGTACAGAATTTCGACCCTGTTTCAACCTACGACTATAATACATGGATTTAAACCATAGAGTAATAAATGAAAGAGAGATGCTGAACGTGTTGCGTTTTGTGGCACAAAGTTACCACTAGCGCCTTCCTTGGCTACTGGTATGAACTAGCGTTCAAGAAGCGCGCTGTTTGAATTTGCAAGATTTCAGCATACGCGTAATATTGTATTAGTAGAAGTAGGAGAAAAAAAACTCTGCTTATAGTGAGAAATTATTATTGGAACAACATTTTTCATACAATAAAATATCGAAAATAACACAAAAACAGTCAATAAAAATAAAATAAGAACAGACAAACAAATAATCCACACTTATACACCAATCTACCTGGAGACATCTTGGAGCACGCACCAATGTCACACGAACAATGTTCGAAATACCACTTTTCATATAACTAGAACTTTCAACTACAAGTGACTAACCTCAAATTAAAATAATATTGACAATTTTCGTGTGGTTAGGTTAGAGGCGGGGTTTGTTCGTTCAGTTAGTCGCTGTGATGCGCCATGCTCAACTGGCTGCGCACAAACTTTGTGCCAGTTTCTTACATATGTTTTAAAACCTCTCTTTTATTTATTACTTTATGGTTAAACATTCCAAATCATCCCAATTTCTAAACATGCCCCCTCACTTTTCAGCACCCCCAGCTAGTCTTCTCTGTCCCTTTAATCCTGACCACCTGCGTGTGTTAAACAGCCTCAGTTCACAGCAAGCAAGTCATTTTGTCCACGACTATTCGATAATTTCATTCAACTTTAAACGAGTGCTTCTTCAAGTATAACCAGTGAATAATATTGAAGATTATTCATACAAACAACACAATATATCAAATAAAAATTTTCACCGCGACTAGGATTCGAACCAACGTCTAAAATTTCTCGCTTTACCAAGTCAGAGCTGTTAACCATCAGGCTATGAAGATATCGTTTTATTTATATACTAGATAGAAAATCTTTACTTTTTCTTCAAGAAACTTATTCAATTTCGGTATATATTTATCACTTCTATTTTTAACAAATAAATCTTCATTAACCATATTATCATTTTCATTTAATATAAAAAGAGACCTGGAAGAGCCTACGTTATAAAATAAAAATAAACCACAAACGGAGATTTATATTTCCTCGATTTCATATTTCATAAACGTCTCTTAGAGGAAGTGTCCCATTACAGACAACAAGCGAAATATTTGTATCGTGCAATTCAGTCCATTTCTTTTACGTTATGCAATATTTACAAAATATATTATTACAGTATAAACTAAAAGAAGAGCAAAGTGACACAAATTTAACACACGCAGTAATCCAATACGAACTCCTACATACAGGGAGAACTATTAATTTGATTAAAAAAATTTTTTTATACACTCACCAAATTTCAAAGTCAAATTTACTTGATTGGGATACTGAACACCTTCGAACATTGTTTTGGATTGCCACCAAGTTGGATTATCTTCGTTGTGGAAATCCGTCATAAATTTGGAAGCGTGTTGATTTGGATAACACAACGCGCATGATTTTTTTAAACCGCTCGCTTCAGTCTGCTCGCAATATTCAGAAGGTCCTTTGTCTCCACAGGTGTTTGTGGATTCGATTATCACGTTAAAAGCTGCGTTTTCAAAACCAGGAATGCATCTCTGAAATTTGATAATTATTTTTATTCATCAATGAGGAATTTAAATGATACGAAGAGTCAGAAAAGAGAGCGAAAGAAGAAAGGAAAGAAAAGAAGAAGAAAAAAAAGGTATTACAATCAAGGAAGAGTCAGAAAAGAGCGAAAGAGGAAAGGAAAGGAAAGGAAAGGAAAGGAAAGGAAAGGAGAGGAAAGGAAAGGAAAGGAAAGAGAGGAGAAAAAAGAAAGAAAGGAGAGAAAAGAAAGAGGAGAAAGAAGAGAAAGAGGAGAAAGAAAAGAAAACAGTATTACAAACAAAATTTCTTTTTTCTATAGTAAATAAATAGCTTTTTATCAAACAAAACTCTTTATACAAAGTTATAATATTTAGATTATGCAGGTTTCTGGAAAAAATGTTAAAATTAGTGATGCAACGTGAGGGCACACGTGCATTGCAAGCTCCCAAGGTTTCTTGACCCATGCTTGCGGTGATTGTCGGACTCTTTATGAACTTGCGTAAATCTTCGACATCTCTCACACGGAAGAATAATCGGATCGGATGTTACGAACTGGTTTAGGTCTGCTATGAAAAAGAATTTTTGTAAGAAATTCGCACATATATGCAGAGCGAGGTAACTGTTTATACAGGGTATCGCCAAATATAATAACAATTTTAATATTTTAGACTGGAAAGAGGCAGTAAAATTTTTTTGAGACTGTTTTCTTAGTGTAATTTAAATATCGAAATTCCGTAATACTCGTAAATAAGAATTTAACGTCTTGTTTGTAAAATAGTTGTGGGCAGGCTTAGGAAAGACCTAGAGAGCTAAAAGTGCCACTAAACTTTATATTTATAGATGGCAAGCGTTACGAGTTCACTGCTCTATCAGATTTTCTTTTTAAAACCTTTTTAAAAACCAGGTGGGAGAATATTAAACAAACAAACAATCAATCATCACGTTTAATTATTAAAAAGTTGGTTTATAATGTAATTACCAAACATACAATATATAAGTGGGTTCAGTAGACCATAACAGAACTTGATTGATTTTAAATGGATATTTATCTCAAGCTTTTGATGTGTCGTTTTTTTACTTTTATGAATATTAAATTAAAAACATTAAAAGCAAAAATTCACTCTATGCTTACCAAAAATGTACAAATAATTTTTTTAACCTCAACCATGTTACACAACAGTGTAAATATTATTATTCTCTATCAACTAAAACTAGTTCATGTTTTATAAACAATAATAATGTATAATTCATACAAAAATTAGTTTATCTTTAATAATTTCAATAGAATATTAAGTTTTAAATCCACACACTACAAAGATTTTCATACTTTGACATTTGAAACTTGTCGAAACTTTTAAACGAAAGGTTCGAATGAAAAGATTACAAAATATTATAAGTAAGGTATTTTCAGCTGTAAAGGAAATTTTTTTTTCCATTTTTTTTCCATCATAGAACGATATTGGAAACCAAGAAAATTGAAAAGAAGAGGAATTGGTGTTATGTATGTTATGGAAGACTGTATCAAGTATTATATTATATATTTATTGTCTATATTTTTAACTTGTCAAGCATATAAAGATTAAAATAATTTTTTGAAAATACCTGAGGTCTTCTAAACTCATCATAGCACTTGGAACCGCTCGTTCCCAACGCTGGTGTTTCACCGACGTCCTCGACACACTTACCAACACAAAAACAAATAAAAACCCACAACAACACACCGCCAGTCATGTCAACCTAAGAATATTACAAACCCCTTTCTACAAATAAATATTCATTCCGTCACTAAGCGCGTGAAAACTAAATTTCAACAAAAAAACATTTTAAAAGAGAGGAAACGTTTTTTTTTGACCACTGCCTTGTCAAGTCTACTCAAAATCAAAATAAGGCGACTTAACGTCTGCGACTATACTTATTTTAGAAACACCGTGAGTTCCTGTCCATCCCAACACGCGGTATATATTTATGTAGATACAGATTATGTATAATACTTGCGGTTTACGATTACGACCTCGAGTATGCGGATTGAAGAGTGGAGAGGTATATAAGACGTCGATTAAGGAATTTTCGAAATTGCTAGATAATCTCTTTATTTACAATACAATTTTGCATAGAATAGCTTATCGTATACTCATATTAACTAACATACACTAAAAGAAAGCATCATTTGCTACTTAAATCATTTGCACTTGAAACACAGTATCTGCACTACTCCCTTTCTGTTCAGTATCTGACGAAGATTTATCAGATAAAACATTTCCATCTTCCGGAGACAATTCTGCATCTTCAATATCTCTTTCAGCAACAGCTTTGATCGCGTTATTTATAGAAATATTTTTCTCTATATCATCATTAAAATATCTTATCGTATCCTCGTCGATTTCCGTCGTTTGCTTCTTCAACACACACTTTATTCTAGGCCTAAACACTTTGTCGCTTGCCACAGAAATATCTTCATGACTTGAAGATTCTGCTATAACGTTCAATCCATCACTATCTTCATCAACTGGTTCGATGGCTAAAATATTTTCAGCGCTTTCAGTTTTACTTATTGTTATAACTGGAATTCCTTCAGACCAAACTGATGAATCTGAATCTTGCCTTGCTCCTTTTGTTGCTCTTTCGTCGTGTTCTTTAAAGTTTATATCAAAATCAGCAGCCGGAACTTCAGTTATAGGAGTGAAAGGTTCTGGGCGAGCGACATCTTTGATATTAACATATCTTTTGAAACCAAAACTGTGTCTTAAATCTTTAGATGTTGATGGCTCGTTTGTTAAAAGTGTTTTTTCATTTATATGAACGTGTTTTTGATCTGCTTCGTGGTGAACTTGCGTAGCTGGTTTGGTTTTCTTCATCTGCCAGGCTTTCAAAGCAACGTTCTGGAAGTCAGTATTTCCCCAAGAAAATGAAGATTTTATTGGTTTTGGAGTTTGCTTGGCGACTATGGTGTCGTAAGGTAGTGAATCATGTTGTTCGGTGTCAGTACCATCATCAGCATCGTCAGAAGTTGAAGATTTTCTCAAAGCACGTTTTATTAATTTTGAAAAAAAATCTGAAACAAATTTAGAAACTTTTAGGTACAGAAGAAAGATAAAGAAAGAAGGCTTGTACCTTTACTTTTCGTTTCAGGCTTCTCATCATTTTGAATATCTTCTTGTTTAGGGGTTTCATCAAAGCTTTTACCGGAAGGAAGATTTCCCATCAACTTTTTCCATTTATTGAAAGGTGTATTTGATAATTCATTAGATTCTCCAGATCCTCCTCTTCTTCTTCTATCTGCTAATTGAAACATTTTTCTTCTTTCTTCAGTCCTTTCTCTACGTAATTGGATCTAAAAAATTAGCAATAAAAATCTGACAGTTTCAACTGTAACTCCTACCTTCAAATCTTCGTTAGCTTCTCGGAGTGAATTAGTTAAAGACATTAAATAATAAATTATTAATATCAATAATACTAGAAGCGGGATAACTATTCCTGGTGAAGCTATATAGTCCAAGGCTCTTTGAACAGGCTCTGGTACATTTTCCCTTATAGTGTTAGTGAAAATATGGAAAATTCTTTTGTGTTTAGAAAAAGGGCCGCAATGCCATGAAGGCTTTATCCAAACAATTGTGTATCCTACAGGTAAAACACACAAAAACAACATGGCTAGTAAAAGTGCATAATAGAAGTTGTTAGATCTAAAAAAAAATCTAAAATGTTCAATAATCTTGATTCAGATAAGATTTTTCTCACCTCGAGGCTCTGAATATAACTTCTGGGGGTACGTTGCATGTCATAACGGCCCATCCTTTAAAATACATGGTTATGTACAATTTTATAACGTTGAACACAACTAAACCAGGACAAAAGAACATCCCCATCCATACCATACCCTGGTTATTAACTAGGGATAGAATATTCTCCGCCACTTTGAAGTCGCCGTATTTTGGGAACTTCTTCTCCAAATCCCAGCACCAACATCTTAAGCAGTTGAAACAGAAGAAGATAAAAAAAAAATCATCAGTTGAATTGGAAAAGTTGAAAGTGGATAACATTGAAGAGACTCAAACAGATTATAATTGATGGAGTAAGCTCTGTTTCAAGAAAAACACACCTGAAGATATGCGCAATTCTATGACTCAGTGAGTGGAACTAGGCAAACATTACACCCATGCTCAATCCCTTAAGAGATGAAATGGAATCAAAGGATGCAGTCTTGCCAGGATCACCCTGGGCGACCCTGCAAGCTTGTTGTCAAAATCGACGAAGACCTAGCTAGGTTTAGTGTCAAGTATCGCTAACTGTTCCAGGGGTAATGTAAAGACAGATGATGATTATAATGATGAAACAGATGATGTAAGAAACAAAATTCTCACCTGTTCATAACTCTAACAAAAATTCCTCTGAAAAAATCCATCCCTAACGAAGGTACTATGGTCATTATCAAATCCATAAATGTAATGCTCATCAATTCTTGTCCGAACATTGTTTCCCAACATAAATTTCGGAATCTAGCGTTCATTGTATAATTCATATTATTCTCCAAATTATCCGTTTCTAGAGATAAAAAAATATCTTCGCAATTTTTTGTACAATTAAGTTTTGGAGTAATCGAAGTCGATGGCAGTGGTACTACCGACGATACAAACATTGAGGAAACGTTATAAATCGTCGACGTTTCATAATCAAATCGTTCTTCATCAGTAGGATCAGTGAGATTCATTATTAGAGGAAGGATCGTGGAAGTTATTTCTTCCCAATATGTTGTAGATGTTAAGTCTGCTTTTAGTGTATAGTTTTCGTTAAAATTTGAAGTAGAATTAGGATAATCTTGTAGAGAATATAAAATGTACGTTAAATAATCAGTAAACTTGAATTGTAGATCTGTAACATCGAAATCTTCATAAATATTAGTGATATTATCAACAGTAGTATTAATAGTATTCGAAAGAAAGTTATATAATGATATATTTAAGAAATTAATTTCTGGGGATGATTCGTTAAAGATAGTAGTTATGTTCGATAACATTTGAGCGGAAATATTTGCAACTAGTTCCATAATTTGGTTATCAGAGTATAAAGTGCTGTTGTACTTTTCTACGCACTCCAAATGACATTCGGAGTCGTTTCGTTTTCCGGTTACATTTCTAAACATCTGAAGCTCTTCTGTCTGCAAAAAAAAGTTAATTGATAAATTTTAACTAACTATTATCAAAATGACTCACCATATCACCTATTTTATCAATCAAAGCAAATATTAGAGAATATAAATTTACTAAATTAAGTACCATTATCCTAAAACAAAAATATAAACGTTTCTATAACTTTAAAATAATTATTTTTTCTTAATATAACCTTCCCAATTGTAATCTGAGCTGCTTCCTCGGATGGTACTGCTCAAAAATGCCTAAAACTTCAAAAATCATTGGAAAAATAAAGGTAAGAATAGCCATAACGATTGCAATTTCATTTTTCCTCCAGAAAGTGCTCTCAGCTTCAGCTTCAGTAGATCTTTTTACTACCAAAACTACTATATACATAGAAAGTGTCAGTAAAGCTATCACTATTACATTTACCAGTACGCGAAATGATATTATTCTCCATCTACAAAACAAAAAAGAGATCAGACTTTTCACTTCTCGACCCATCTCTTAAATACTCACGTTTCTGTATCTTTTTTCTTTTCAGCTTCTTCTAGCAAAGCTTCCTTAAACCCCATCACTATAGAAGCGACTCTATTATGAGCAGTTTCTGCGTTTCCTATCATATAATCCCATGCCGTGAAAACTTTCCAAGTAAATATACATTCGTCGTCTTTTTCAGATAATTTTGACATTCGTGAATTTTCAGCCATCCTAAAATTAAAATTAAAACATGGGGTTTGGTTTAAACTATAAATTTAAGCTTTAAGTACTTTTTTAAAGTTGCAAAGAAGCTGTATCCATAAACAACAAGTCCTGTGACGAAATAGGCTATGGGCATTTTATAACCTCCTGACGAACCGCTTGAATACCAGCCATAAAATAGAGGTGTGTACTTCAAAAGCCCATCAAATTCCCATAAAGTCATGAAATTTGAAGCATTATATTTCTCTTCGGCCAACACAATCTTACGATCTTGGAATTTAAGAGGATCGGCTATCAAGTACTACAAATAAAAGCAATCATCTCAAATGAAGATAGATAAGTTTTCAATTTGGGGGGTTTGACCCCTTTCTCTACCCAAATTAGATCTCCAATTTGGGTGGATTAGATTAGATTAGTGCACATACTTTTAAATCCAATATTGCAGTTAGAAAACAAATAAAAAAATTCACCAAATAGAGACATTTATTTATTAAAACATTAAAACATTTCACTCAATTCCTGTTTGTTGTGGGCTCCAGCAACATCTGTCCAAAATAATCGCCAAAACTGTCCCTAACAGTCGTTTGACTCAATACATATTTCTGGTATGTATCATAGACTTCCAGGAAATATATCCCGTTTGGAATTTCTGGAGATGCTGCTATTCCCATTGGATATACTTCCAAGAAATTCGAAGTCTTATTCATATACTTTATCCATGAATTATACGAATATGCCTTAAACAAGTCAGGTTTTCTTACGGAAGCAATAAACAACTCGCAAGCTCTCAAATGACTGCAGCTCCCTGAAAAAATGAGTTTCACAAAAGTCTATGGACCTCGAAATAATACTTACAAAGATGGCAATCAAATTGTTTCTCGCCACCATCTGGATAATAATCAACATGACCTGCTGGAGTTATCATACCAACGTGTCCAGCGTTTGTATGGATTACATCGACAAAAGCAGCATCTGTCGGATCCAGTACTTCATCAAGAGACTCTATGTGAGGCCATTCAAATAGAGGAGCTGCCGGATCCAATCCTAAATTTATTCAAAAGTTTTTTTTCAGTTTCTTTGATATTATGATGAATATATTACCTGTAATTCTTCCAAGTTTATAAGAATTTTCTTCCTGGACGTCATGACCAGCTTTAGCAGCAATCTGAGCACCCATACTATGACCAATAAGGTGTATACTGGATAAAGGATATGTTTTTACTCTTGTCAAGAACTGAATAAATTTTTTCAACTGTTTTGCTACAACGTAGTCATGTACTCTAGCTTCTATATAAATAAAGTGAGACAATGAAGACCAATCAACGACAATTACGTTCCAAAGATCAGTTTTAACTAAAACTAATTGTTTAAATTAAAAATATGGTACTGTGGTATATTTGGACTTACCTTCAGATAACTCTTTTACCCAAGGGGTGTCTTTAGAGTTTGTCCAACCGTGGATAATAATTTTCGTTGATAATTTAGGATCAAAGGAAGAGTTTTCCAACGAGGTATCATTTCCAATAAATAGTTGAAGGTTATAGTTATTCCTAAATGAGAAATAATTGTATATTTGATGACTGTAAGAAATCATGGATAGGCGTGTACCAGATAGGAACCAAGAGGAAGTACAACAACGAAGAGACACTTTCCAAGTCTGTGGATATTTTGAAATTCATCCAGGAAAGTTAGTCTTTCAGACGTAAAAGGAAGAGGGGATCAATTGATCTTCTAGAAGATCACCCATTGAAAACGTATAAAGACATTAATTTAATAAATTACACTTACCTTTGATATAAATAGAACAACACTTCATTTTCGGGAGGATAATAGTTATATAAACGGTGGGGAAATACTATTGGATAAAAGTGACAATGTATTTTCGTACATTGTTCTATGGCAAGAATTATTATCAGCCACATTTGCATCATTTAATTGTTTAGACGGGTACTGTGTTAAGTGCAGATATATCAGAATTTGTTTTTAATTGTTTATGAAAGTATAAATGTAAATAATAAATGTACAGGTTGTCTTAGTGGAATATTTTAATTGAAAGTCGTCGAAAATAAAGAATTTTGCTTACTTGAGTCAATTAAAAAAATTGTACAGGTCACAAAAACGTTAATTTGAGGCTAAGATTTTAGCAGTGTATTTTTAAAAGACCAATGTACCAGGGAAAAAATCTACAACACTTTACACGGAGGTGATTTCTTTTTACAACTCATCAAAGTGAAGATAACCAAAATCTTCTGATATAAAAACTAAGAGCAATTTTTAAGCGCTATATCTTCGAAAATTGATCATGGAAATGGACGAAAAATAACTTGGGTCATACAAAATGACAGTTTGAATCAATTAAAAAAGAGTACAAGTCGCAAAGAAAAGCAGTATGGCAGTTATAGATAAAATCATCGAACAAAGTCATACGAAGAGGGACCTTGAACTATAATTACATCTCACAACAAATTTTAATGAGCAGATTCCTACTATAAATGAAGTTTATTTGAGAAGGGATAGTTGTTTTCACATCCAGACTTCCATTTTATATTACTAAATAACCTCTCTAGTTTTATTAAATCAAACTTAAGTTTCAAATTAACAAATATAAAATGTTTAATTTAGCAACAAATGTTTATAATCATTATAATTATATAATTTATAACATAATGAAATATTTGATATTGGTTAAAATGGTGCTTACCTCTGGTATAGTGACAAAAGAAATTATTGCAACTGACACGACGACGTTTACCCATAACAACCATCTTAGGAAAATGAAATATGAAGCTACTACAGATCCAAAATGTGATTCTATTTCTTTTATTTTCAATTCCCATGGAATAAACCACATTGACAAGTTCAGCATTTCTCTTCTAAACTTCTGCCATCTCTAGTGATATAAAAAATTTCATATTAATAAGAATTCCCAAATGTTTGCAACTTTCACAACACTTACGTCACAAACTCAAACATGAAGCTAGCCGCTTACTGACGCTACCACCAATGCATTAAAAAACTTACTTTGATCAATAAAATATTCCATCTCGCTAACAAATCTCTTGTCGAATGACTCTGTGCCAACCTCTCCTGCAACACTCCCTCATGTTTCTTGATATAAGCCTTAGCTTGGATAACCAACTTGATTTTTTTCCGCATATTCCAAGGCTGCATCCGAACATTACTCAAAACTTCTTTATGTAATTTGATATTTTCGAAAATGTCTTCCTGCGTCGCTTCTGCCACTAAATTTTCGTCCATTGTTATAGCAGTACTGAAAGATATCTCGTTATATTCGTTAAATGTTATCCCTTTCTCACTTACTCTCCCGATGAATTGGTGAATACTGAAGATCTTCTTGGGCCATTATCAACACCGCTAGGTAAAACATCCGGGCTGAAGGGTGAACTAGCTCTTCTACTTTTACGCTTAGATTTTCTTGTCGAAGCTTTTCTTTGAATTATTACATTAGCACTAGCTGAGTAATCTTCTTGGTCTGAATCTTCACCATCTTCATACATAGATAAGAAAATTTACTTAATTTGCTGTCCTTAAACTCTGAATTAAAAGATAGAAGGACTAGAAGACACAAAAATCTCAACAACAAACACCCAGCAGTAATTTTCGCTGCATCCACTACAGCGCAACCTAACCATAAATGTTTGTAGGGATCTTTATCGAGTCCAATATTCATGGTAACGGCTTCTATTTAATATTATTTACCTGTGTTAATTGAATGTGTGTTAATGACATCCATTTTTACTAACAACGGATTAAAATAGTTAACTTTTGTAGAGCTGTCACTTTTTACGGATTCGTCAGCAAAAGTGACAGATAGACGGTCATCAGACGGTTGAGGGGAAGTTGAATCACCCTAAAATATAAATAACACCTTATATCATTATCGTTTTACATAATAGACATTGTTGATTTCAAAAGAGCCTTTGAATCATTCAAGTTCCAGAATTCCCAACTCACTTTTCTTCTTGTTTAATAATTTATATTAATATTGAACTAACAACACTCTAATGCTGGAAAACTAATAACCACACACCGATACTCGTCAAGTTCACTTGAATAAAAGCAAATTCCTACAATTTCTGAGATCGGAAGTGGGGTGAAAAGGGTTTAATAAAAATCAAGGAGAACTTTCGAACACGCATTTATCCAATCACAACCACACCTCCTATGAAAAGAACAGTTAATAGCAGAATATTCCTTTTAATTTCGTTTTTCTCTTCTCCTCATACCTGTAGAATTGGAATTTTTGTTAAGCAATAAGCTAATGGGCTTCGTATATGATATCGCGTTTGTTCTCATTTAAGGACATGTCAGAACAGGATTTATTTTGGTTGTTTTTATTGAATACAGAACGTCCTGAAACTATAATTTCAATTTCAAGCCATCAAATGGATTTAAATCAGGAATACTTAATGGTCAGTGCATTGAACAGAGTCCGTATACGAGCAAGAGCAAGAGAGAACAAAATATTTCCCCTCCAAAACAACTCTAGACTCGAGTGGACTCGATACACTCTCCGGAGAGGAGAATGGGACATTGCTTCTCTATTGTTTTACAGCTTTCTCTTTTTAACTCACATATGTGGTGGTGCTGCTCTTTTTGCTTCTTCTCATGTGGTCCCGCACTGTTGCTAGTTCGAGTAAGATGAGAGTGTTCAGTGAACATTGCGGACCCTGAGTATGAGTATCCAATGAGCTGGGGAGGGAAAGAAAGGCTGGTAGTTGGATAATTTTGACGCCCACCCTTCGTAGAACGTTTAGACTCAAGATAACATTTATTTTCATCATTGACTCTGTCGAAATATTATTTACTCGCAAAAAATTAATTGCTAATGCTGTTTTCACTTTGTACAGGGCATTTAAGTGAAACACACCCAGTTCGTGTCGTGCTACAAATAAAGATGAAAACAGAGCGAAAAATTGAATTAATTCAAACACGTGATTTCCATATATTTCCACCACACCTTATATTGGTATCATTAATTTTTCTTTTTTATATCCCCAAGAAAGAAGAGATTTATATTGCTGGGAAAATTTACTTTCAACAACAATAGCGACATCTAGTTGGTATTTAAGCTAGTAGGGTAAAAAAAAATCTAGTGACAGGTTGATTAAATTTGTTGTCTTGTCACTGTCACTGTCACAGCAAATTGAATGAGGTTTTAATAAAATAAGCACAGAATTCAAGAATACTAACCTCGTGATGGAATTTAAATTCAGCTGTTAAACATCTGGGTTTTCCAAAATCCAATCTTAGAATACCTGGAGGAGTATCTTTAACTTTCTTATTTACCTGTACACTACTTTCATTAGAATCCATGGTTATTTCTATACAGAAAATATGTTTTTAAGTTTGTTCAATGAACTAGGAATAAAACAATTTATATTAAGCTGTGGTAGATTTAACTTTTGATATTAAAATCGTTAATCTCACTTGTTGAAACGATGTAGTACAACAAAACCATTGAGGGAAAATATCGAAATGGTGAAGACACACCTCATATTACTACCATCAATGTAAATTTTAATTTTTTGCCGTTTTAGTACAGTCAATAAAGAATAATATTCATTTCATCATTTCAACAACTATATAGCTAGATATTCATATTCAAGTTTTGGCATGTAATAAAGGGTGAAGGACAAAAGGACACGATCTCTAATGCTTCATCATCTTCCAGTCCGATAAGATTTGGTTCAAGTCGTGAGTCCTCGGGACTTTTAATAGTCTGTTTTTGTTGTCTTGGTAGTTTTTAACACCTTCTTGGATGATTGCTCTAGTCTAGTCCCAGAAGTACCCAGCTGGAACTTGGTTCCAGTCTTAGTATGACAGTTTTGACATATTCAAGGATAGACTCACCTGTAGATGGCGCTAACCTTATAAATTTCAATTGATTTTGACAAATACCTAAAATTATCATTATTAACTAGTCTATTTTAATAAATTAAATTGTGACACAACGTTTTGTTTGCATTGGCAATAACACTGCATAATCCCATCATCATTATCCTTAACAGGTGATTAGCCAGACAAGGAAACGAATTAATTAGTCCAATATACAACCACGTTGATAATTTCGTGTCGAATTTCGATACCGTTATTTAATTAAGATATTTGCAGAAAATAAAAAAGCTGACTAACTGTGTCAGGACGAGAATTGTGAGTGAAATTTTTTGGAAACATCATGAAAAAGAAGAATTCTGTTATATATAGTAGCTGTAGGTGGGCTGGTTCGAATCACACTGAAGCTAAACATTTTTTTCTTACAGTTTTCCTTACCTGGTATAGGTATTTCGAGGTAATTTGAAAAAAAAATGCAAAATTATATATAGAAAAGAAATTTATTCACTAGCAATACAAAATTAGGATAATCAGTCATACAAAAAATACTACATCTAACAAATTTAAAATATGAAATTTGTTAAAGCTAAAATTAGCACTCCCACTTTTGGAAAAATCTTTTAAAAAAGTTATTCTAATGTGAGAAGGTAGTAAATTATTATTGAACTATAAACTCCAGTGGACTTCACTGTTTTCCATAGGCGTAGTTTCTTTTTAAATTAACAGGATTAAGGGATCAAAGTTTAATTTCCAATGTATGGGAGTAGCTATAATCAAATTTAAAAATATTTTGATAACATAATTATAAATTACTAACAGTAATCATAAAATGTCTTTTTCTGGATATTATATTGTATATAGGGTGCGGAAAGATTTCGAAAACCGACCCCTTTCAAGCTCTTGTACATATATCTACCTCACTCTGTATAAATAAGTAATTAATTTACTAAAACTATTATAGGTATATAGTGTATAAATGCGGATTATACATAAAAATATTCTATATATAATTATTATTTTTCAATGAGTCATTAACTGTGAAAAATATTATATTATAAGAAAATAGAAAGTAGATATTTCTAGATTTATGCAAAATTTTGAAGGACTCTGTAAATATAACAAGTTACAAAAATATTTATCACTAAAAATAGCTTTAAATAAAAATTAAAAAGTCTATAAATAAATAATATTATTGTAGGTACATATAATATATCGAATTTAAAATCTTTCTCGATGTCAAAACGTCGTCACTTTTCCTAATTTTAGCCCTAATAATTTTCTCTGTTTTCTAGCGCTGAGTTTCGATAAAAGGTTTCGCGTTCCCTCGATTATTTCTCGTTCGTCGTCGTCTTCTTCGGCTTCTTGGTCTTGGTATGAGACGAATCCACTTTCTGGACGAGAGATCGACGAAGGCTCGAACAGCTCAAACCATCGCTCCACTTTTGCCGTCGCACTCAACTGAGAAAAAAAATTCAATTTCATTTAAATCATTACGAGCAGCGTTTGTATTTCCTTACTAACCATTGAAAAAGAAAACAGTTTTGAATGAGAATATAAAAGGGAGTAAAGAAATCACAAAAAAGAAAAGTAATATACAGGGCGTCCTACTTGAAACTAATATTTTAAACGTGAGGTTTTAGTCAATAAATTACAAATTTCCTTTTTTTTTCCGATTAAAAAATTATACAGGGTGGGGAAAAAATAAAAAGGAATGGTTGAATAAAACAAAAATTGTATATAAAAGTATATAGACATTAAATATGATACAGAAAAAATACTGCGAATCAAATAGAAAAATTTCTAAAACCATTATTTTTTATAACAATAAAAACGAAGTACCAAAAACTTGGAAGGCGATAGAGGGGATAAAAATAAATATATATATAATTTATATGAATAATCATTCCTACGTCCTTTGTTAACGAGCTATGGGACTCCTTATTATTCCATTATTACTTTTAGTCACTTTATAATCCTCCAAGTTTTTGGTATTGAATCCTCGAGTCCTCGAGTATTGAATCCTAACAGTATTTGATAATATTCCAAACGCAGGTGCTTGAAATATTTAAAATAAATTTTACTGGGTGGCGTTACAACCAATTTTAAGTAATTTTCTTGCAAATTCCCTTCTCCTTTTGGAAAAATATCCTCTTTTCAACGATGTCAACAACCAAAACTATTTATGGAGATCTTATGACAAGTGCAAACAAATAAAAATTAATTTAAATTGAAAATAAATTGAGTCGTGATAAAAAGGATAGTCATATAGTCCTTTGGTGTCATTCACAATTAATATTACACCACAAAACATTACCAATATAATTTTTTCTTCTTCTAACCCAAAAGACAATGAACAAAAAATTTGTGTGGACACGTCTAATTAAAATAATCGGACCACTTCATTTTATTTCAATTATTTGAAACAGAACTTACATCGATGAAAAGAATTGATAGCAAACTACATATTCTAACCTAATAATAATTCACATTTTTGGGTGTTATTGTAATATGGTTGAGTCTTTTTTTGTCCCACTATAATATCTGTTCTTTGAGACATACTTTTGCTGTCAATAATTTTCAAATAGACTGCAGTAAAATGCAGAAAACAATAATAGAATACAACAAAAATTATAGGAATGTATAGGATGAAATTGTTAAATCTAAAAGTATTTATTTAACGTATGTTCTAAAATTTATTGGTTTTTATTTTAACAAAAACAAAATTATATAATCAAATTTGTTTACTTTGTTTACTGTCAGTTGAGATTTATTTATTTTAATGTTTGATTTTGGATTTACTGTCTATGAAGTGAAGACTGAACCCCAAGACATAATATGGAGACATTTGCGTCTGCTAGAGCAAAATGGGTAAGTCCACATAATTTGGCAGCTTTTAGGACATACGCAGCTAGTTCCAAAAGTTTGATATTATTTAATAAAAATTAGAAGGCAGATTAGAAAATTGAAAAAGCAATGTTTTTTTGGAGCCATAGATATTTTGACATTTTAAATACATCAGAGACAGACTCAGACAAGCTAGTCATGCTGCAAAACCTTAAGTACTTTTATGTCTCGAAGGTGAAGCCTGATGTGACACACTTTTATTTACCCTACCACTACCAGTTCTCGATAAAGTACTTTTAGATAAATCGTCAGTTCTTAAATTACTAAAAGAATCACTTAAATCGTTTTTAGAATTAGATAAAACCGGAACTATAACTCTAAGTCGTCCACCGGCATCAGTCGTGGTTAAAGTACCCACATGAGATTGAGGTTTAATCAAAACAGATGATTTTTCACCAGGTTTCGCTCTTAATGATTCGTTTTGTTGTATTCGTATACGTTTATCGCTAGAAGTATCCTTTTTAGGTATAATTGTTTGATATAAAGGATTTGGACTCGGTTCTCGTAGTTTAACTTGCTTTGTTTCCTCTGGTTCTTTCTTGGGAATTATTTTTTGATATATAGGAGCATCAGTTTCGCTGTTAAAATTTCTCGATCCTTGATAATCATCTTTTTTACTAGGAGGAGACTGATTCTGATGGAAGTAAGTAGGATTGAGTTGTTTAGGTTCGCTGTGCCTTCCAAGTGTATTACTGGAAAATAGTGGAGGCTTTTGTGGAGGAAATGGTTTATTTACAGGGGGAGGATTGTAAAGATTTTGTAATAAATACGGTACGGATTGTAAGGACTGCGAAAAAGGGTATTGAAACTGTTGGAAATTGTTTAAAGCTTGTAATTTCTGTATCAATTGATTTTCTATTGATGAAGATTCCAGTGTATAGTTGAAATTAAATAGAGATCCTCCGGGATTTAGGGAATTTCTGATGGGTGATGATGGTAAATAAGATGAAGAAGGTCTAGTGTCGCTTGCTGACGGCATGTTGAAGCTAAGTGGATTGAATCCGGGGTTGTCAGCGTATTCGTAAACGTCGGAACCTGCACTGGTGCTTTGGGATTGATTCGATGGATGCTAAAGAAAAAATAGGTATTAATACTATTATTTTTATCCATATTTCAGTATTTTAATAATATCTGTATGTGTTAAACATAATTTGGCGATATTTGGATGGAATTGCTAACTAAATTCAGTCTTATTTTAATGTTAAGTCATCTCCATTGTTTAAATACATTGAAAATTTGATAAAATAGTCCATTTTTAAACGTTTAACACATACAGGTTTGTAGAAATATCAATAAACATTCCTCCATTAGTTACTGTGACTTCAGTTGCTTTAGTGAAATTACAACAATATTTGGGAAGAAAGAGTGAAAAAGGTCCACTACGTATCCTTATTGATTGCGCCGGGAAGTGGTAATGGACCTATCCAGAATAATAATTGTTCTCAACCATTTGTTGAATGGCGATATCTTTCGCCTGACTTTTGCATGACTTTGTTGGGTAGCACTAGGTGGCATATTCAACTTAAACGTTCATTTTAGATCCACCTGTGAACCAGATCTTGTTTGCCACAAGTTTAGGAGATTTTATTCCCCTTAAAGGTCATCAGCTACTGGGAATTTTTGGTGGGCATGTAATTGAGAGCATGGCCAAGAACTTCCTCTTCTCCAACAAGGTTTGCTACTTTGCTAGAGAGCTGCACAAAATTTCTAGAGCTTCCTGAGCTCTCGCTGAGCTAGCAGGCTATGTTAGAAATGCCTCTAGCTAGGATAACTAAGTTATCTTGCTTGAGCATCAACGTTTGCCAAAGTGGGTTCGTTCAAGCAAAACCTCTAGCAGTCATCAATCTAGGAAATAGAGACCTAGCATTTATTGAAAATTAAATCTGAATAGGAGAAATGTTTTTAATAGAATCAAATGAATATTTACCTAAAAGCTGGATCTACAGACAAGATCCAGAACAATTTGTTTATTGTTATCCATATTTTGTGAAAAGACCTGCACAAAAAATGCGTACTGCGTCAGCTGGAGCGGTAATTTTTGATACAAAAGCAGCACTTGCACAGTCACTTATAGCAGCACAAAAAAAGTTTTAGCCAAAGCAGCGAACGGTAAAATTCATGCTCTTGGTTTTAATTTATTATAAAAAGAAAAAATTATTTATTCAAATACAGTTTCCTGTTAAAAATTGTAAGTTTTAAATATGCATACAACGAAAAAAGTTTTCTATACAGTTTTTTTGCTAAATATATACGTACTTGCGGCATAGTCATATGTGGAGGAGTAGGTTGCTGATCGGATTTTCCGTTTCCTTGAAGATGAGCTACTAAAGCGGCTATATGGTCCAATAGTTCTCGGTTATGTATCAAAAGTTGATGGGTTCTTGCTTGAGCTTCTAGTCTGGCCGCCTAAAAAAAACTCTTTGTGAATGAAAAACATTGATAAAGGATGTCGTTCAATGTTTCTTGGTGTTTATTGCCCGGAGAGTGGTTGTTTCTTTCAACTGATATGTTATTTTTGCATAAAAATCATCTGAACCATGTTTATTACCTCAACTGTCAAGAAAACTTTCAAACTCGTCATCGCTCTCGTTCAGTTAACACCTTTTATGACCAGACGCGATCGAAATGTGCATAAATCAATCCACACTCACCTAACCTAGCTGTAGGATGTGAATACACACCTTCCAGATTTTTAATTGTACAAATAATCAACATGAAACATTACAGAGATTATTATTTTGCTTTGTGTCGATCTGATTAATAATTTTAGTGAAATTGGTTTTATACAGTGTGTCTCAAAAAGTTTTATACAAATGGAGAAAAAGTTTATCTTACATTTCACACAAAAAAATATTCTTGATAAAAAGCTCTGCATCACTTGTAGATCAATAATCAAGTACAAAATTTTTAAAACATTGGCTGGAATACAGGGAAAATCAAAATTATGATTTGGAGTGAGAGTAAAATACGTTCAAACTGTAGTGGAGAGCAAAATGTTCATTGAAATTGTTATTAAGTAGCAAAAAATGATGCACACTTGTAGATTAGGGATTTTTCCAGATAAAAATTTCAAGTTATGCAGAGCTTTTTATCAAGAATATTTATTTTTGTGAAATGTAAGATAAACTTTTTCTCCATTTGTATAAAACTTTTTGGGACACACTGTATATTCGTCAATATTTGAATATAAAAACCATTTGTTTTGCAAACTTTACTATAAATCAAATCGACCCGGTGACAACAACAATAAATATAAATAAATTCTATAATTTATTTCTCCTGTTCAATTTTGGCACATGTGCTGGATTTTTTTTGGTCTATTTATAGTTTTATTTTACACGTTTCTGTCTAAGGTCGAGTTTAAAGTTTTTCTCTTCCGCAAATTGTCAAAATAATCTCACAGTCCGTCAAATCCAAAAAAGTCTCTATCTCTAGCTTTAGCAAACTCACCTGTTCAGCAGCTAATTGTTCCCTAGCTAATTGTAATTGAGCCAATGCAGCTTGTGTCTGTTGGGTTTGCTGTTCAAGCTGCTCTCGCATTAGCTGTATTTCGTGGTGGGTAGATAAAGCGCTTCCTGCTGGAGGTAAAATTCTACCACTTTCTGCGCTGCCTGACGTAATACCATCGCTGTGGGGCGAAGAATACATTTCCGCAGAAGACTGTAGAGTTTAAAAAAATATATTAGTCTATTTCCACTTCAGTTTCAAAGCAAATCTATTTGATCGCCCTGTAGGATAATTTTAAATTGACCTTTTGAATAACCCTGTACGTGTAAAATGAGATGTTATTAGGTTGAACACACTATATAATGAGTCCATTTTGTGAGTCCTTTTAACTTTGATAATATTTTGTTCGCTTCGAAGTAAATATTTTGTACTTGTGTGGTTGATTTAAAATATTTAAGCATAAAAAAAGTGTTTATTTGAAAGATTGAAACTTACTAGTAAGCTGCTTTTTATATTTTTATTTGGAGGTGGTGGAAGTATGTCCAGCTGTGTGGAGGTTCGTACGTTTTTGCAATTTTCTAGTTCCCTAAAGCTGCAGTCGTCTGGGGGTATAGAGAGTCTGTCGCTAGCACCTTCCGACAATAATTCTAGAAATATAAAACACAAGTTGAATCGTAAAATAAATTTGAGGGGGTCATTATGGTACGCCAATGCCTCAAAAATACCTGGAACAGGTCTACTTAGTTACAAACCTTAATAAATTGATGTAGAAAAAATCTGAGCACCCTTATTTATGATATTTTTGTATACAGGGTTATTCGAAAGTAAAGAGTGAAAATGTTCCAAAAAAAATTTAGAAACATGGATTTTTGGAATCAAATTAGTAGAATTTCATATAAAGAAGCGTCAAAAAAGACTTTGGAATTCCAAAATTTCGAAAATAGGTATACTTGAAGAAAAAAAATTATATGGGTATAGTAAAAAATTCGTGAGGTCCATAATAGTAGGAATTTTGGACTGAAATTTTAACTACACACGCAGAGATGATAAATCAAGGTGGACACGTAACTATGAAATTATGTATACAGGGTTATTCGAAAGTGGAAACTAAATTTCTTCGGGAAATAGGAAATTTTTAATATGGAATTCATGGATATCCATTGAAATATGTTTCAAAAAGAACTTTTTAGCGATTTTGGAATTTCTCAGAAGCCTAGATCTCCCTAATATATATGTTAAAGGAGATTTGTGTCTTCTTCTTATTCTTGCTCACGTAAAAAGTGGAAATTTATTTGTAAGGAGAGGATAGAGTTGTTAAAGATAACGAAACTATTTAGGAACGATGGATCCCAATGCATTGGTGAGATTAAGAAGGATAAAAAGACGGAAAAAATTAATATTAACTTTTTATCATCAAAGAAATTCTCAAAACTAAATTACTATTTATTTTTTTTCAAACTTCCAATTTGCATAAGGATATCCAATGATTTGTTAACATACACAAAAAAATATATTATGAACTAGACAAATTTTCAATTATTTAGATTGGCACCGACCAAACGTCATTTTGTTTTAAAAATAGTTTTAATTATTTTGATTGAAACGGAAAAGTCTTTCCACATATTAATGATTTCCTTTGAGATGAAAAGAAAAAGGAATCTGCTACACCTATTAAACCATAACCACAAACAACACTCACAAATTGTATAATCCTGCCTACATAACCTAAAAATATACTCAATATTACAATGTTGAATAAAAGTTTTAATGCAAAAATATAATTTGTTTTTACCAGAAAGGCATGTCTATATTCATAGTTATGACTCATAAAATAATGCAGCTTAGTTTTTGAATTAATGATTCATTTTTTATCAAGTGTACTAGCTCCAAAATAATGCTGTACATTATCATTAGTCTGGAAAACGTACCACTTTAAACAAATCAATTTAAGTGGTATAAAACAGATCTACTAATTATTTACTTTCTGAAAAACGATAATACTTTTTTAAAATAACCAACGGTATTTATAAATAGCTTTAACAACAACAAAACAAAAACTCACCTCTTTTCTGCTTATCACTAGTTATATCACTAAAACGATCGCTGAGTAAGTCTTGAGTAAGCGTATCTTGTTCGTCCTGATCCTGCTCGTCATTTTCAGGATTATTCAATGAAAGTTTATGGCACACTTCGAAAGCTTGACCTACAGTACGCACTACACGCATAGCTTGGCTCTGAAACAACCAAAAAAATTTACTACATGACATAATGTTCCAGAAAACAAACTCTCCCGGTACCTGGAGGGATCATTGTAAACCTACAAACAACTTTCTGTCAGATTATTTATCACTCTCTAGTGCTAGTATGATTCGTTGAAGAGAATGTTAATTTTGGAAGGTGTGCACCGTACAGTTGGCATGACCTTATTTACCAGCCTTGCATGATTTCTCAAAGTAAATGTATCTTATTAGTTACTTTTGGAAGGTTCTTTGAACCATCTCCTGGAGAAGCATGTCGTTAGGTTGAATGTATTTGATTTTGTTACTCTGGGAGCAGAGGGCAACTCCAGCAAATAGCAGATGAATTAGCAAAGAGGGGAACTAAAATACATTTCTGAGGGCCAGAACCCTTTTGCGGAATCAGTCCCAATGTAATATTGGAAGAAATAAGTGAAGCAGAAGATCTGACCATTGGAAAGATCTAGTAGGGCTTAGATAATGAAAGATTCTTCTGGGTGACTACGCCTGAGTGGGCACCTGAAAAGACTCAAAATAGTGGAGGAAGAAAAAGGAACATCTACCTAAGTTGAAGCCTGCAGATATCCTGAAATTCCTCCGGGAAATAGAACTAAAGGAGCTACTAGTTTCAGAGACTCTCCTCAGAGACTAAGTAGAAGTAAGGGGGCACAATAGATCTTTTAGGTCTAAGTGAATGTTACCCCAGATACATACATACTTTTGTACATCTTTTTGGAGTAGAGTGCAGCTCCAGCTAATCTTTAGAGATGTTTCTTAGTTGAAAGATAAAAGTTTTTAGATTTTTTTATGTTAAATTTTAGTAAAATTTAAATTTGTTATGAATTTTAACAGCTTATTTCTTGAGCTAGTTCCTAACAAAGAAAACACTATTTTTAAAATACTTTTTTTAAGCAGAATTATTTGTATATACAAAGTGTATTCATTCACACTTTTGGATGAAAGCATTTTCGATGTCTACATTCTAGACGGTGATAATATCTCTTTATGCATGCGGAATGTGGCTGCCTAAATTTAGATACAGAGTTTCAGTTGTTGAAAACATTATATCAAAATATATGTTTACATAAAACTTATTTATTGTCGTATAAGAATAAGAAATATTTATTGATCCACATAGTCATTCTATACAGTTTTAAATAAGTAGATATCACAAAATTACCTCTAAATCACTATCATCGAAACTTTCTTCCCTTTTATAACCCCCATTGACTCCCAAAAATGGCGGTTTTGCTCCTGATTTTTCAATAATATCTCTAATATTTCTGTAACTGCCACTTTTGGCATGTCTAAAGTTACCAACACCAAACGCACTTTCAGTAAAACTACCAATAATTTCCGGTACACGAAAAGATAGCTTCTTCCTAGGTTTCTCCAAGGATAAAGCTTCAGTACCAAGAGCAGCTTCACCTTTTTCCAAGCAAAAAGGTCTGGAGGTGATAATTTCCGTCTCGTCGTTTTCGTTTGTAATTTGAATTCGGATCGGATAAGATCCTACAGAGTGTTGTTTCAATAACGTACCAGGTTTAGTGCTTGGTGGTTTCCGACGGGAATTGATGTACAAGTTATTTTCCGCTGATTTCTCCAAGAATTTTTCCAAATTTACTTGGGTGTTCGATTTTATTATTCCTTTTTTAGTTTGGTTAGGAAGGTTCAAGTTTTTGCTAGATTTAATGGATTCGCTGAGATTGAAAAGTTTGTTTTTTGCTTTTGTTAGTACGTCCTGTTTTTTCTTTGTAATATTTTCACCTTCTTGATACTTGTCTTCTTTCGGCTTCTTGATCATTTTGCATGTCATTGCCCGTAATTTAAGCCGCCTCTTGTAGCGAAATTTAAAATAAATACATCAGCTGATTTTAGAGTTGAAAAATTATATAAATTAGTTATAAAAAGAAAAGATAGGTTAGGAAAACGTATTCGTAATTCTTGTCTATATTTTGCTAATGGACGGTAATTATTCTTAGGGGTGAAAATTACTCCTTATTGTCAAAAATCTTTCTCCTTTCAAGCTCCAATTTTCCTTAAATTAGGCATTTTAAATTGGTCAATCACAGAAGGGTGAAGATCATTTTTTATTAGAGAGATATTATATTTAAAACAGTAATTTAACTTTGGATGGTATTATATTTATAAATATTAATAGATTATTAAAACAAACAAAATTGAAGATAATTTCAAAAAATCAGCTGATTGTATTTAACGAAACACTATTAAATATTAGTCCACTGAACTACGCGCACCATCATCTTTATTCGACGATATTTTCATTCCGTTCACTACCGACTGGTGAAACCGTACTTAGATATAGAGACGCTCAGGTGGCCGTGGACAACTGACGACGACGATGCGTTTAGAGCGTCGCGACGCCATAACAAATTCGCACCTTTACAATATCAACTGGTCTATTTTCGTATTTTTGTCTATATTCGATTCAAGGATTCAAGTCTATTCGAGACTCCTCGATAAAATTTTTGTTTCAGCATTTATAGTAAGTTGTTCGGCTATTTTTATACATTACAATCAAATTTTAGCGATATACAGGGTGTTTGCGAAAAAAAATTCAGCTTCATTTTCGAGATATAACCCTTAAACAACTACTTCTCGGACTATATACCCCGAAAGATATTGAATTACACTTTTAACTTGAAGATATAAAGTTGTCTCGAAAAAATGCTTGCAAGAACAACTTAAATTGAATCCAGCGGTATTAAAACAAAGCGCCTGGTTAAAGCTAAAGTAAATTAATATTCAAGAGGATCAAACTTTATGTAATATATCTGTGAAAACGCTTGAAATTGGAATTCTTTTTATGGTTAGTCTGTTTTTTTCTTGGTTTAGTCCGATAATTAGAAGCTGTCTTGCATGAAGTAATTACTGGTGAATGAAGCACGAACCTCATTGTTTATTACTATTAGTAAATAATATCCCATACTGTCAGTAAAGTTCAAATAGTTATTTATTCAACCAAAGTTACAGTTATATTTTACAGTGATATTTTATTACAATTCAATCACTATAGGTTGAAATAAAGCTTCTATCTTTATCAAGTATTTAAGCCGGCTCTGCTCAAAACAATAAGAGTCCTGAATTCGTATTTTCAATCCACCAAATCTGTAGGATAGACCATTATATATTTAAACCAGATTGTTCTCTTTTTGCGTACACCCTGTAACTCTGCTCTGTCAGAAATATCAGTAATTTATATTTGGAAGTGATTTAGACCTTAATACATACAGGGTTTCCATTAAAAAAACATTTAGATGACTTCAATATTCACAAATGATTCACCCTGTATTTATCTAACCTAAATGCCCGTATTCCTAAACGCCCAATAAGAGTTATTGGTTCCATAAAACCGCTATTGGTTCAATAAAATCGTTTTCCGTATTCAGAAAGGACTCGATAAACTTATTGGTTCAATAGCGCTATTGGTTCCATAAATACGGCCGAATCGTGTGTTTTCGTATTCCTAAACGTTCAATAGGCGTTATTGGTTCCATAAATCGACCCATAAGTTATAGATCGAATAATGTCACAATAGTGACGCTATATGACAATTAGCGGTAATGTTGGAGTTAAATGAAGCTACAATTTTGATGATTTTTTCACGGTACTGTGCTGAAATCAATCGAATAAATTAATTATCAAAGTGTGAGAAACATCATGCCATCTTCTCAAGATGAGAATGAAAATAAGGCAAGAAAGTACAAGCGGCCAGATTATTTCACCCAATTAAATGAAGCCGATTTCAAAAGGCGCTTTCGAATTTCAAAGCAGTCTGCTAGACGGATAGTTTATATATATAATAATGTATAAGTTATTAGAAATATTTGCCAACTCAGTAACGGAGACGATTTATTTAATAATGTATATATAATGCTTGGAGTTGCCCCGCATTCCCAACTCCCGTCTTCTGCAATGAGTTATACGTGTTTACCACGGTGTCCCACGCGGCTTTTTCACCTTTCACCGAAGTACCGTTGGTTTTAATTTTCTATGACACCCTCGTGTCACTTTCGAATGGAAATGACAAAATGAATTATTAGTTTGAGGTTACTGTATATCGTTTAAAGCGCAAGCGCAATGGTTGAATTCTATTGTTACACACCAAAGATATTGAAATTTCCCTAGATTTTATGAACTCCATAGATATTGATTCTATAAATCGACCAATAGTTATCGACTCCATAAATGAGCGATGGGAATACCATTAAAAGTTATGGAACCAATAAATTTTATCGAACCAATAGTTATAGACCGACTTATGGATGCTTCAGGAATACGGGCATTAATCATTTAAATTGAAAATAATTTATTCATAATCATCTTCAATTATTTCTCAAATTATAATGTGACGCCACTGGTGAGTATAGATAATGCTGTAAATTATTTTAACGACACAAATAGGGTTTGATAAAAACATATGTGCTGCACCCTACCGTCGAAGAAAGTCTGTCCGAATATTATGACGAATAATATTACAGGAAAATTTTTACTATCAATTCAAGTGCATACACCTTAAAAAACCAAAAACAAATACATGTACGTTATTAATAGTGAATCGCAAATGATCTCTACTAGAACCAACTTATTTTTGTAATGGTCAGCTTATAACCGCCAGTGCATGTCTCTTTATAAAATTAATGATTTTAATTTGGCACCGATACCAAAATGTGACGTACGTTGTCGGATGAAATAATGACGTTCTCACAAAAAATGTAAATTATCCAAGTTCGCTGCTGTCTGCCAATTTTATGACAAGGTTATTCCTCGATGGCTCAAAAAAAATTATGAAATACGAGTTTCTGACTAACCGGTTTACAAATTGAACATTTTAATAATCTTCTAATGTCATATAGTAACTATAGTCTGGACAAAAAACGACCGGTTCAACCTTATCCACTTGCCTAGGTCATTCAATATGCACGTGATTTCATTTTCGGGCGGTTTTTCTTGAGAACGAACTTAAGTAAGGTATTGGAAGGATTTTGAGGTTCCTTTCTTTGCTTCAAGTTATTCTATTGTTCCTGGTCAGTCCGTTAAGGTGTCGCTGGGCTCTAAAGATTTTAGCCTAGTCGCTTTCCTGGTTAAAGAATCAATAATGCGGTTATCCTTACTCCTGTCGAGTCCTTTAACCTAACTCAGGATAATATCATCTTCCGAAGAGTTAGCTCAATCTAATACTAGCCCTAATGCAGCACGTTGCCTGCTCAAGGTTAAATAATAGAGCTTGTCAGCTGTCAGTGCAGATTAGAGTATCCATTTTGTTTTGGAATTGTCATAAACTTAACAATACCTCAATCACAACACATTTCCAATTTAATTTTTAATGCATCCTTGCTCTTTTCAACTTAAAGTGGATTTTTTTAAATAAGGGGAAACCCTGCTTGCATCCACTAGTAAAATTTTATTAGGTATTAAATAATATTTATGTTTCTCCACGACTGGAGATCCTCACTGGAAGCTTTCTTTTTTTAGTCGTGGAGAAAGTATATAGTCTTTTACTTGTGTAGAATGGCTAATATTTACTTGGATAATTCCAATAACTTCATCTGCGTGAATTCTGCACTCGTTGAAGAATATACTATTAAAATCAACATTTTATTATACTTATTATTATGATTTCCAGTTTATCTTATAAATAAATCCAGTAAAAGACATAATTTCTTTGATCTTCGATTTGTGGAGCGCTCTCAAGTTCCATGATTCGGAAAATCTTCTTTTAGCACTGTGCGATATCAAGTAATTGGCGAGAAAATCTATGTGTTCAGTTGAGCTTAACGCTGTAAAATTCTTTGACGAATTTACAGTACAGACAATAATAAATGTCTTTTTCTCTGTTCTATTTACTTTTATTTGTAGTAGAAAACTTTTCCAAGCTTGATAACATATTTTCCATCTGTTTTCTGTCACGTTCGCAATTGTCTCGCTCAAAATTCTTGACGTAAAATCCGTCAGCGGTAATTTTCTTTTTACATCTTTTCGTATTTCGAATAAAGTTACATGTAACAAACAATCTCGGATTCTTAGCATCGCGGCACAATTCCTGACGTTGAAATCAGATCCTCACTTTACATTTATATTGCCTGATTTCTAAGGTACATAAAGGGGAGCTTCGCTTATCATTTTCACTTTCAACGTAAAGCGAAAGATTATACAGGATCGCGAAAAGTGTATTCGTGACTAAACAAGACTGATTTCGGGTTCTGCGCCAGTCAATTGACAAACTTCACTTTGTTTCTTTTACTTTCTGAAAATAAATAAAAAATTTTACTGTTTACTATATTGATGGTAGCGTCTGCCAAAAATTTGAAGCACAACCGAAAGTATAGCCAAAAAAAATGTACAACTTAGTCTCGTATAGAAATGTTCACGTGTGCGAGAAGTTATTTTGGATAAATTCCAATAATTTTGTTTTCCGAAATTCCCGCGGAAATGTAACTTGAAATATAATATAATATAATTTTCTCCACGACTAGATAACAACGCACAAATTATTTTTACATATTTAGCTACATAATGATATATTATTATATTCTTCACACCATTGAATAATGAAAAAGAATTCACTCTCGTTAGCCAATCACATTCTATTATTATCAGAATTCACGCTTAAATGAATTAAAATGAATAAATTAAATCGTATCTTTTAAAACGTCAAATACCAAATAATGCAAATCGATTCTGACAGCGCGTCGTTTGAAACGTCAAAATGATGATAGAATCATAATTTTACGTATTATTTAGAGAAAAAATGGACAACAGTAGTTATATTTAGTTATAACTCCCAATTATCATTTATAAATGTAAGGGTTTCGATTAAAACTGTATGTTACGTATCCCTTTTTGAAAATAAACATGCTCTATAGCCTAGTGGTAGAAATAGTTGACTCTGGCGCGGATTATCCTCACTGGAAGCTTCCTTTTTTTAGTCGTTTAGAAAGTATAGTCTTTTACTTGTGTAGAATGGCTAATATTCACTTGGATGATTCCAAAACTCACTTGCTGCGCTCGCTCGTTTTGGAAACTTCATCCGCGTGAATAAAAACCATCATTCTGAACTCGTTGAAGAATATACTATTAAAAAACGTTCAAGAGATGATTATTTAACAATTTTTTTTAGATATTATTTAAAAAAAAAGAATGAGGAAATAAATTTGGCCAGTTATAAATAAATGCTCTATCAAGACATTATTTTAATACTCAATAATACAGTTTGGATTAGAAATATACAGGGTGAATCATTTTTAAAATTGAGTTGTTACTATTAACCTTCTTAGAATACCATTTTCAACTCTATATTTAGTCAACTGTGATTTAGAATTTCAAATAATGTTAAATTTAACTTAAACGGTCTGGAAATATCATTGTTAAATGGTAGATAACGTAGTCATGCTGTGTATAGTATATTTTTATCATATTGATAGCACGATTTCAGGTAAGAGACCCTAAAAACGCAAGAAACCATAGGCGGACATTGAAATTTATATGGACAATGAATTTAATTAAATCTTCTTCTTACCTAACTATAAACTGCACTGTCACGGCAAATTTATCACTTCTAAATACATATATTTGAATTGTATAATGGTATTAGGGTTCTATTGTCTTCGCAACTTGCGGTTCACTATACAGGAAGAATCTAGCTGCTAAATGAACACTTATTTACATAAAAAAGTGCTTACAATTCTTTGAATCATCCTAAATTGTTTCAGACCCGTTTTTGAATTTATAATGATCGCTTCAACTATAGGGTCTTTGAATTTAGCACTCTACAAGTTGTTAGCAACAGAAAACACTATAAAACTATTTTTATCTTGTAGGTCTCTAGGTACGCAATAAATCTGTAGTGTTGAAAATAAATTTAATGTTAAATTTATGGAGTAATAAATGTATTAAGTGGGCAACATCAATCTACAAATGAGTAAGTATGACTGGAGTGATTATTTTAAACTTTAATTATTGTATTTATTATTAATCATAATAATAGTTAAAAATGTTGAAATATTCTTACAAAAATAACTTTTTTATTTCATAAAAACATCTTGAGATAGATTTTAATTGAATTGATCATTTTTCACTTTGACTTTATAATAATTAATAATCCCTTTTGAGTATTCTCGAAAATATTTCGGGGTCTTTGTTGAATTATTCTGATAAGTAAGGATCTGAGCTTGTTCGAATTCATTAATTAATACAAAAATTTTATCTAATAAGAGATTATTTAAAAAAAAATAAGAGAAAAATCAACAAAAAACTGTATTTACAGGGTGGTTCGAAAGTAATTCCAAAGTGAAATGGAAAATTTATGGACTAAAAGTATTAAAATCTGACGCAACTTTCCTTTGATATAAATTTAATGATAAAAAAGATACAGGGTGGTAAAGTTGAAATGTGAAAAATGTTTTTTTTGTTCATTTGAAAATAGAGGAATGTAAAATTTGATTACTCACCTTTTTACTAGATTTAAAGACAGCACATTTGAACACATTGGTTGCTCCATCTCTAGCTATATAACTAAATATTTTGAGATCTTGGGAATCGTGCGAAACGTAAAATACTCGATAAATGGGGTGGTTGAGAATTACGGATTTTCCATCATCCAACCAGTTTTTTCTCTGAAACAAACAAAATATTAATTTGGACGCTGAATTTTTATTTTTTAATTTGTCACTATCATCCATCTCCTAGTTTCTAATCTTTGATCATTTTTGTTAACATCTAGCTTGGAGTTCCAGTAGTGCCACTTGGTCAAGACAATTAATTGACAATTAATTGTCTAGTACCTAGAAAGGCCAAGAAAATTTCAGTCGTTCTAGGACAGAAAATTTTGTAGTGGCAATACTGAATGGACTACTCAAATCATCCATTTTGTAACATGGAAGACAGAGCGAGTGGAAAGAGAAATGAGCTGAACTGGATCTAAATCTCGGAAAATTCATGCGGAAATAAAGGATAAAAGTAAAGTCGTGTTTCCGTTTAATACAAAACATTTCTATTGGGATTTAAATACCGAACGTACCTTTCGTTTTTTCCTAAGTGTCACTTTAACTCCGTCAACAGATACCTCTATTGTCACCTTCTTTTTCTTGATCCCTTTGGATTTGAATTCGTACTAGAAAAAAATTGACAAGATTTTTAAAAAAAGGGAAAAACCTTTGGATATTAATAATACATCTTTTTTTCTGCACTATCAAGACTGGTTGAGAGTTTCTTGTTCAGAAATCTTTTGTGAATATGACCTCTCTCCGTTAGAGCCTTCTCTAATTCATTACTGGCAATCGTGAGAGCCAAATTAGAGACTGTTTTGTCAGACTAAATGATGTTTTTATGTAAAAAAATAACTTACTCGTATTCGCCGCATTGCTGCCACAATTTCGACTTTACTAGTAGGCCTGGGGACATCCAACATACCAATATACTGTAACAAAATATAAATTATAGTGTTGTATACTTATAACAGACCGTTTACTAAAGAAGAACATCTACTTCTCTTTCCATATGCCACGCAGGACATTGAATTACATTCTGTTGAACCTTTTTGGTGCAAGACTTTTGACTTACAAACATTAAATCTCTACAGGCACTCTAAAAGTTGTTTAGCTCTAACCAATTAAACTTACGACGAAAAGTTTTATTTTATAAAACAAGGGGACACAGTATGACATATATTCTTCACACCAGTGAATAATGAAAAAGAATTCACTCTCGTTAGCCAATCACATTCTATTATTATCAGAATTAGCGCTTAAATGAATTATAATGAATAAATCAAATCGTCTCTTTTAAAACGTCAAATACCAAATAATGCAAATCGATTCTGACAGCGTGTCGTTTGAAACGTCAAAATAATGTTAGAATCATAATTTTACGTATTATTTAGAGAAAAAAATGGACAACAGTAGTTATATTAAGTTATAACTCCCAGTTATCATTTATAAATGTAAGGGTCTCGATTAAAATTGTATGTTACGTATCCCTTTTTGAAAATAAATATGCTCTATAGCCTAGTGGTAGAAATAGTTGACTCTGGCGCGGACGATTGGGGTTCGATCCTCACTGGAAGCTTTCTTTTTTTGGTCGTGGAGAAAGTATAGTCTTTTACTTGTGTAGAATGGCTAATATTCACTTGGATGATTCCAAAACTCACTCGCTGCGCTCGCTCGTTTTGGAAACTTCATCCGCGTGAATAATAGCCATCATTCTGCACTCGTTGAAGAATATACTATTATTTGTGGCCTTGACATTATCAAGTAAATTTAAAAAAAAACAGTGACGTTTTAAAACGTTCTAGTTTCAAACAAATACCTCTATCTTCGCAAAGCAAGAGGTTCCAAAAGGAATTTTAAGCGTGGTAATAAACATCATTAAAGCAGTCGAAAATACAGCAATTACAAGCGAAGTTAAACAAGAGTTTAAAATAATACAAAGAAATTAAATAAGAGACAATATAAAAGCTTTACAAACTTGGAAATAACCCATTTGATCTATTTTTGACATTATTCTCTTAGTTATTATCTTTGCGGATAAGCTTACGACGGTCCTGACCGCACTTCGGCAATATGATTTATTTTTGGTATTAACTCCAGTAGGAATGAAAATAAATGCATGAAAATTTCTTAAGGCTTTTACGGTCTAACGAAGTGTAAAGAAAACTCTTAAATTTAAACGAGATACATATTTGTCCGAAACGTAGACCTTTATGACAGCTGAAAAATTAATGAGGCTGCAAAAGCATATCTATATTTATTAGATAACCTTAAGCCACTCAGGGATTATTGTGAATAATATGACAGATTAAACCACGTGATACATCCTTTTTTACTTGATCTAAATCATTTATAAGGGACTGTTTTGACATGCTTAGCTTAGCACTAAAAGAAGTGGTTGTCTTTTTGATAAAACACAACCCTAGTACTAGATAACTATTATCTATTACGTATAAAAAATTACAAATTCATGGAATGTTAACTACATAATTATCCATTCAACCTTCTAAATAAAAGACTTTCAAGAAATCCAATTCAATTCTTTGTGTAGATATTACGCGAGATGCATTCCTTTTAAAATAAGCAACTAAAACTAACAAATGTTAAATAATAACAAACTAGTCAGTAGATAAAATGTCTGTTTTCATTCTAAAATGTTATGAGTTTAATGTTATTGACCTACAGACTTACACAAGCCGTTCAATTGTAAAAACAAAACACTCGGCATTATTTACTTGTAATATTTATAGTTACATTTTTATAAATATATAAAAAATTTAGTTATTTGGGACATACAGTATAGTTCATAAACGTTCTCTTTCTTTCTATATTGTCACAAAATCGAACCTCCATGGTATACTAAAGTGCTAAAAATATTTTAAATTCAATTACTTTCGCGTCAAAATGTCTGGCGTTTAAACCTTTTGTGAGTATAATTAAACTGCTCGCTGAAGACTTTTTTTTTTGGTTTTCGATAAATCTAAAGTTGTACACGTTTTCACCACTTGCGCCAAAGTTCTAGAAGCACTCTACGGAGTTCAACTTAAACGTTGAAATTGTTGGTAGGGGATTAGAGAACCAATTATGTCACTAATTATTTCGTAGACGTCAGAATTTCCTGACTGTAACAACTTGAACTATATTACACTAAAAGATAATGATGAAATTCTGGTGTTTTAACCAGAAGTTTTCGAGGGAAACTTAGAATAGCAAGAAGCAAAAATATTTGAGACTATTTATTATCATGTCCAATTTATTAAAAAAAGGAACAAATAGAAATTTCAAATGTACAGAATGCTACAGAAATGAATGTTAATACAGCTTCTTGTATACTCATGTTTATTCCTAATTTAATGATTTGCTGTATTTGTAATTAAATTTGCTGGAAATTTATTAGTTAAATTAGTATCCATAATGATTAAGTTGTTTATCAATTACATCGCTTTATCGATCGATAACGTTATATCATTAAAGTGTATTTTATTTGATGATTCCTCCTAATAAATCTATTTTATGGTCCATTAATTTTGACAGATAAAAATAATGAGGTTTTCCTTTCGATGCAATTTTCAGTAATTGTGCTCGTTTAGATTGTAGAGAATAAAGTACTGAAGTTCATGTTTCTTTGCATTTTTTAACAGTGTAGATGCGGTGTCTTTTGCAGTCGATGATTGTGTGTGTTTATTATGATTATTAAAGCCTTCAGAAAAAGTTTCATGAAATTTCTATGATGTGTAAATAATCTATAGCATTTTTAGAAAAAATTAATATTTCTTTATTTTTTCAACAGTGTAGATTGCAATAATTTCAGCAGCAATTAATACTGAGTCTTTGTTTTGGTTATCAGAATACTCAGAAAAAGTTTCATGTAATTTCTATGATGTGTAAAAAATCTACAGCATTTTTAGAAAAAATTAATATTTCTTTATTTTTTCAACAGTGTAGATTGCAATAATTTCAGCAGCAATTAGCAATTAATACTGAGTGTTTGTTTTGGTTATCAGAATACTCAGAAAAAGTTTCATGTAATTTCTATGATGTGTAAAAAATCTACAGCATTTTAAAAAAAAATTAATATTTCTTTATTTTTTCAACAGTGTAGATTGCAATAATTTCAGCAGCAATTAATACTGAGTGTTTGTTTTGGTTATCAGAATACTCAGAAAAAGTTTCATGTAATTTCTATGATGTGTAAAAAATCTACAGCAAATTTAGAAAAAATTAATATTTGTTTATTTTTTCAACAGTGTAGATTGATAGTTTTAGCAGCCGTTGAAATTGAATTGAATTCAAGAAATTTATATAATACGTATTTATTGTAAATTTTAATAATTCTTATTATTCAACAGTTCAATCAGCAACCGAATCCAGTATGAAAATAAAATATTATTGAAATTTTGAAGCATTCTCGTTATTTATGAAAGTAAACATTATTAATTGACAGGTCTAAAAGTTATCAACAACATGTTTCAATTGATAATAAAATCCAAGAAAATCGATATTTTAATTTTAGATTTGGCAGGTTGTCAATACCTACACTCCCAGACAACGCCGGGGATTTAAAATTTGGTTTCAATAAATTTCTAAAATACATTATTGCTTTTATCAAAACATTTTAATTTCGAGCTAACCACCATAAAACTACATTTAAAAGTACACAGATGAATAAAAATGGTTAGACATATCGCAAATACGGTACTGGGTACTCTCACTGACTTACCTTGGCTTGAAATGTGATTCCATGGTGGAATGCCTCTTCGGGATGTAACGGAATTCTCGTATCATAATCGTCATTCTGCACTAAATCGTACTGCCTTTTCGATGGCATTGTATAAGTTACATTTTCTTCAACAAAAACACTACGCTCGAATTAATACTGAATAATTAATTATCAGTAATATTTGGCACTAGATAAATTATTTTTTACACTAAAATAAACACATGTTTTCACTAAGAATAAAATGGTTAGTCTCCAGTTCGAAAATAAACTGAGAGTCGATTGAGAGACTCTTGAATTTCATTGCATCTGATCCGGGGGGTCATGATTCACGCATTCTTGGGAAACGCACCTGAAACAAGAGATGACAACATTAGATTCTATGAACTAACAAGATTCATACAACAATTTCCATATTCCTACGAATAAAATAGTTTTTATTACAAATAAAAGAATGCAAAATACTGTACATAAATTATAAGATCACACTGTATATTTAACGTTGCATTATATCAACCATACCCAGCGGCAAATAAATTACTCATACTGGCAAATTTTAATTTACGTTTATGGCCGCTACACCTGGTTTTAATAGACAATATCCATTATGAAGAATGTTTTGTGATTGTGACTTAAGATTTTCCCGATTCTCACGTTCTATACGAAAGTCAGCTGGTCAAGCTACGTTCAAATAGCTTTGTTGTGTAATGAATAATATACAAAGAAATAATCCTCTTACGTAAGAAATAGATTGTGTGATTTAACTTAATAGAGCGGTTCTAATTTTTAATTAAAGGGATTTTTATTACCAATAATCAAGAAAGGCGACCAGAGTAATGGTTCAGTGCGATGAATAAAGCTAAGATTAGAGGTGTCAATTATAGAGCAAACAGTTTGATGTATATTTTGTTATCATTATCCACTTTGGATCCAGCAAAGTAGGCAGGAGCTACATCCTCATCCTTACAGGCAAATCCAATAGCTCTTGCCAGACGTTCTATTATAGAGCAAATAGTTTTATGTATATTTCGTTATCATTATCCACTTTGGATCCAGCAAAGTAGGCAGGAGCTACATCCCTTACAGGCAAATCCAATAGCTCTTGCCAGACGTACTACCGATTAGAGTGAATCTGAATCAAAATGTTTCATTCAAAAAGGTATGAATACTTTCAAGATCCAAAAAAAAAGTGAAGTACCATTATCATTTTGGAAAAATGCTGAGAGTGGTAATTTTCCCATCTAAATAATACATTGTTTTGGAATTTATTTAAATATTTGTAATAATAAGTCAATATTTTACTTCCTTACAAAAGGTATATGGTACCCGTATATCTACTTTCGTGAATTATAGTGGTTCATAATACACTGACTAGAGATGGGTGTACAATATGAAATAATAGTTATCCAAAAAGTTAACCAAAAAGTGAGTTGTCCAACTCGGCCTAAAGACCTCGTTGGACAATTTCACGTCGCGTGCAAAAAACACGTTTTGCAAGAGTTGCATACAATATTTTTTCTAAATTCATGCAAAAACTGGAAAATTAGAATATAAATATGTTAAGAACCTAACCTAACCTAATCAAACTCAACCCGTTCTTCTTTTTTGTATATTTATGACCTCCACCTTGTCAGTACTCAATCATAGCTGGTTTTCGCCTTGACCATTTAAATTTTAAATAATTGAAGATTTTTGCAATAATGTTGAGACTAAGTAGTAAGATATACATCTTTTATTGTTGTATTAAAGCAGGATCAGATACTTGCTATGGATTTTTATTTAATTTAAATGTTTATGTTTGTCATTAATCATCACAAAACTGACACAAGAATCACAGATGGGTGTAATAAAAATGTTATTGCACTAGTGCAATAAAGTACCACTTTTTCCATTAAATGTGGTTCACAAAAGTGTTGTTTTTGCATGAATGTAGAAAAGCTATTAAATCTGTGTATTTTCTTCAGGAAATTTGTTTCTAAAATATTTCGTATCGATAAAATATTGAATTTCTTAGTATAGATACTTTTCATAACGATATTTTCTAATATTAAGTATTTTAAAACAATATAAAGGTACGTTGTATTGATACTTTACACAGTATCACCCATCTCTATATATGTCAAATTGTTTTATGTACTATGGCTACCTCAACATTTTAAGGTTAGTAATACCAAATCGTTACTGACTTTTATTTCATAAAGAAATTAAGTGTCGTGGACAAAGTATAGTATTTTACTCGCAGTTTATGACCAATATTCACTAGAGTGACACACCCATCGTGAATAATGGCTATTATAAATTTCTCGTTTAATAATATACTATTATTAGTTATAAATTATTTAAATTTAATGGTTTAAATTGGATAAACATAATGATTAGAAAATTATTAAAGCGCCAAGTTATCATTGATTGTTTTTCAATAAAAGAAAAAGTTTAAAATTGTTGAAGTGCATTGAAAGAGAATAAAACAATAAATAAAGTAAAATTAAAATGGTCACAGACACCAGTCGACCTTGACCATCGTTTTTTTTTGAAGAATGAAAATTTTTAAGAGGTGAACTACCGATATAGAATCTTTAAAGGAAGTGTTCGAGATCCCACTCTCTCGAGCTTTTATCTCACTATTATAAAAATTAACTGTCTGCTATAAAACAGTATTAGGCCAGGTAAATATAAAATAAGTATTTTGATTTTTATCAAAGAATTAGTTAGACCAACCTATCACTACAATTATTCTATTAAAAGTATGTAAGCTGTGTCGTTTTTCATATTTTCTAAATGTTATTCAATCTTTCGATTGGAGATATATAAACAATCAGTTTTGAATTCGTTTCAATCCACAAACTCGATGAACATCCTCTATAAGATAGCAGCAGGAAAAATAAAATAAAAACCAGGTGCAATTTATTATAAACCACCTGCCTGCCAGCCTGCGGTTCAATTTAACAGCTGAAACTAAAAATCCCGTTCTTTAGAGGGAAATAATTCAACCGAATCTCTTTTAAATTGAAAATTGAGCCAAACTATTGTGATAATAAATTGCGAGTTCCTAGTTGGGAAACAAGTCGCTCTTCACTAGCACCCTTAGTGATACTCAGCGGTAGCGAGTGACAGACAGAAATAAACGTTTATAGAATATAAATTTAGAATCTTAACCTTATTCTGGTGAATTTTTCAAGAAGGGGAAGGAAAAATAACTGTTCGTTTCACTCTTCCCCTTCTGTATAGCTTCTTCAATCGTTTATAACCTTCAAATTCACAGTTCAGAGAGTTTCAGTGGTAGGTGGAAGAAATTGGAACTTCATATTTGTTGAAATGTCCACCATAAGGTATAGTTAGCTATACAGAGAGTCTCAAAAACCAATAACGACTTATTGGATATGTTTTTCTTGTTTTAAATGTTTATAAAAAAAAATCTAATAAGACTTATGTAAAACTATATAGAAATTGTTATTATTCCCGATCTTTATAGATAGACACGACCAAATTTGCATATATATTTATCCAAAATACCAAAGTATGTTTCTGTGTAGAATATAAATGCTTATGTATTCTAACGTCTAGCATATTTATAGTACAGTAATTTTAGGAAATAGAAAATGTTGACGCCAAGATTAGTCTTTCAAGAAAATTCTCTTTAAATTTCAACTCAATAGTTTACTAGATTTAAAAGTCTTTTTCTATTTGAATTGAGCTCTCTTCTAACTTATTGTAATTCAAATATTTTTCTTCTTTTCTTTGGAAAAACATTTATACAAACAGTAACTGCACTATAAATCTACACGTGTTCGAAAGAACAAAAACATCTAAGAACTAAGAAGACCGTGAACTAAAACTTTAGAAAGATTATCAGACTTGCAGCTTAAATGCAACTGAATAGAAATAATCTTAGTTTTTCAAAAGGAGCGCTTAATATTATTATTATTACATATTTTTCTTTTACTAGGGAAATTAATAATATACAACAACTCATTCATAAATTCAAATCCTTTCAAGGTCGATATTAAACACTCTCTTAACATTTCTGTCATTCACTACTTTGGCGTAGTTATATATTTTTTTAAGAGGGTTCAAGATACTATTAAAATAATAATAGATATACAGACAAAGCCTTATTCTTCAGTTCTGTTTATTTATAGTCTTTAATATAGATCAGACTTCGTTATAATCAATAATATAAATATAAATTGCCTTTCGCTTTCAAATAAAAAGTGAAAAAGCTCATTACCGTCTTTATCTATCATCAACTGACTTAAAACGTGTAGAAAAATTGCACTAGAACTGGCTTCGAACATCGAGTCGAGCTTGTTTTTTCTGAAAATAAAATCAGAGTTGGTGCATTGCTCCTTGTCCTGAGGATGTACACTGAAAAAAATGTTGATTGCGTATTTCTCGGAAGTGAGAGAAGAAAATTAAGGTTTTTAGTTGATGGGGAGCCTTTAACTACTGATAAGTCTACTTCTTATCAACTAAGACATTGTCTTCGAAGACAAAGCACTGATTCTATGAAGTAAAATATTTTTTCTACGACCAAGTTGTGGAAAAGTAACATAACAGAAAAATGTCATTAACATTACACAAATTTGAGATAAATTTGAGAATAAAAGTATATACATTTTTCTCAGTGTAGAGTGTTTGTTATTTTTCGTTTTCCACGTACTGAAGTAATACCGAGTTGCGATTTATTGTCGTAGGATTAGATTTGTAAAAGATGAGGCTGGGTAAAAATAAATGAAAAGAAATTACCTCTAAGGTTATATATATATATATTGGAAAATCAATTTTGCGAATGAGAAAATATGATTTTAAAGAGATATTTCGTATTTCCACGCTATTATCTTTATTTTTTATTACACTGCCGCTAGAAACTTAGTGGAATTAAAGCTCCTTTTGTTATACATTTGCATCGTTAACATTCCAGAAAGGATTTCTGCATTTAAAAGGAATTCGCAGTACATTATTTTGTGCATAAACTTAACTCTATTGTTCTCTTTGTATTTCCGACAGAAAAGGACTTATTATCATGGAAAACGGCATAACGGGTTTTTGTTTTAATTGTGCATGCCATAGGATGCTAGTTAATGTAGGTTAAATATCAGACATAAAATCATTTAATTTTATCAAAGTCTATATATATTCATCAATATATATAGACTTTGATTTTATCTACGCTCAGTATATTTATAATATGGAGTAATGAATTTGCAATTACAGACACTACAAATAATAAACAGATAATTGATTATGATTATAATATTAAGTAGATAAATAACTATTATACAAGGTGATTCATTTTGGGAAGTGCGCAAGCAATAGAGACAGATGGTTTGAAGTATACAACCATTACATTTTAAGATAACTTGTTGACCTTCCCCTTTTTGATATTTTTCTTCTGTTTACTAATCGACAAGCAAAATCTTTACTTGTTTAAAACTAGCGTGGAGTTCATTCGGTCAACAATACCAGGACATCTTTGAATTCAACATACTTCATTGTAAGTGACATTTGACAGATGAAAAATAATATTATCGACTAGATTAGGTTAGGCCAAACGACTTTAGTGAGGATGTGTATTCATAGTGGTTTTAATTTTTACAGTAATTATTTTTTTGATGGCAATTCTTTATTTAAAAATTAATTTCGACTTGATAGTGATGATTGCCAACATTGTTTGATGTGTATGCTTTGGCAGTTGTTACAGGTACAATTAATTCTGCTGAAATCTCCCAAAATTTTACAAAATTGTATATATAATATATATATATATTTTACGTTAAACCGCCATTTTTACTCCAGTTATATTTAATACCAAATAAATACTATACAATTAACATTCTCTCGTGTATGTTCCGCTTAAACAGGGTCACTAAACTCGTTAAATTATTGTTTTAGAAAATATCCGGGGTGCAAACTACCCTCTTTCCTTAATAAAAGCGAGAGGAACTTGATATATTCCATTAACAAAATGAGGTTATAGGTAATACTCAATTTATTTCACGAAATCAATTTTGAAATTCCTCTACCGAAATATCAGTGTGTATTTACGATCCACTGAAAAAAAAATATTTCATTCGGCGCTTTGTCTAACTGGATTAATAAACATTTATTCGGATATGGCGTTTTCAATACAATATAACACGTATGAACATTATTTTACCGAGGTATACATTTTCACATCCAGCATAATGATGAGCAAGCAGGAAGTTCATTGAAACTTATGGGTAATATTTCAGATAATCTATGAATTATTTATTGGTGTATCTAATTATGTACGAGTCGCATAGAGAGTAGGTTTTAGTCGATAGAGATATAAAATTAATAATGTTTAAACAGGGCGGACATTTTATTGCGCATAAAAACTGTTCTAAATATCCTACCCTGTATATATTTTTTAATTTTTGGTATACATGCCTATCAATAACAACCTAATTGAACCGCTTACTACTAATCTTAAAAATCCAAGTCTATATATGGGGCTGTTCAATTATATTCCCAATCAGGATGGATTTATTTTGAAATTTTGAAAAGATCGATGAAAATAGCGATGTAGGATTGAAAACTACGTTTATACGGTCTAGATTGTTGTTTATATTTAAACTAACCATAACCACATTAAAATTGTGCTTAAAAAATTGACAAACTCCATAAACCACATAATAGATGAGTTCAGTCTAAGGTCAGTATAGCCAACAAAAAAAGATTTTTTCTGACAAGAATGACAGTTAAGGTCTACTGTTTAAAACATAAGATTTTGCATGTTTTTTATCATTGCGGACATCTATATTGCTTTATTAAAATAATGAATACACCCCCGAAGCGTATATTTTGAAATTTAAAATGACTTTTTAGCTGTATACTCAACATTGGCATGTCACCATTTCATTTCTGTTATTCAGTCACTTATAGTTCTGTCAAATGTCAGTGAAAAAAGTAATTAGAAGAATAGAGATACACGTAATTAGAAATGCTACAAAAATCTAATCGAAAATGGACATACACAATTAAACGAATATCAACAAAAAAATATAACTGACATTTGACATAACTAGTGACTAAATAATAGAAATGGAATGGTGACATGCCAAGAGTTCCTAGAGAATTATTGGCCACAGATATTTTGAGTATTCAGCTAAAAAGTCATGTTAAATTTCAATATTTACGCTTTGAGGGTGTATTCATTATTTTAATAAAGCAATGTAGATGTTCGCAATGATAAAAAACATGCAAAATCTTATGTTTTAAACAGTAGACCTTAACTGTCATTCTTGTCAGAAAAAATCTTTTTTGTTGGCCATACTGACCTTAGACTGAGCTCCACTTTTACAGTTGAGCCGCCATCTCTTTTTTGTACTATCTAAGTCTACCTAAACGATTTTTTCGTATGAAGTATTTTTGTTAACCTTCAAAATACCTGATTTTAATTTTCAAACACTCGTGATGAAATATTTTGGATATCATAATCTTTTATATATAACCTATAATGAACTCTCCCTGTATTAAATAACATTGTTTATTCTATCTTTAAAGAAGTTGTTGGCCTTCAAGTTTCTTGATATGATAAACATTATGTAAGTTGTTTAAATATTTACCGCCTTTTTTTTATCCATTTTTTTTAAATATTGTTGACTTAGATACCAATCTTATATTAGATTAGGCATTGTTTTTCTTCAACAATCATTCCTTATTATAAGGAATGGTTCCGTTGACATAATTGTAGTTTCTTTTAGACCTTTCCACATTCCTCTTACATCCAGGCGTAAAACTAGACAACTTTTTCCAGTCCATTTTCAAGGTTTATTTTTCTTGCGAACTTCTAAAGCTGCTTCCAACCATATCCTTCTCCAATGCTTGTTGTATGACTTAAATATTGTTCATTGAGTTATCTGCTGTCAGTTATCTGACGTCCCTAGCCAGCGAATATCACAATCAGCTGGAAAGTTGGACATGTTCATAGAGCTAATGTCACAATAAACGTCCGGCAACAAGTCTAGTGTAACCGGTACTTAAGATATAAAGTTTAAATAGTAATTGAAATGTATTTAACAAGTGGAGGTCGAGGTCTCTACTAAAATTATTGAAAAGTAGAAATTTTGAGACAGTTTTAAAGTAGACAAACAAAAAACTCGTCTACCTGCAAATAATACAAATCTAGCCGGCAAAAAAAAAATAAGCAGCGACAGTTTCTTAATGGCTTCTATACTATTTGCGGGTTTTATACCTGGACGCACAAAATATAAAGGTAAAACTGGGTGGACAACTTAAAGGATCCTTGTGATATAATTTTTTTTTTTTAAATCTAAGTTCGTTGTACAGCTAAGTAAGACTTAGAATCTTTGTTAAATCCTTTTTTTATGTATAAATCAAAATCGCACGCTACTGTGTTTTTCCGTTTTCACGTCACAAGTGTGACGTCGAAAAAATATTTATATCTATGACATATATTCGACTGAAATAAACCAATCTTATGTAGTAGTCCAGAATTTGGCAGCCAATCTGAAAATTCCCATTTTGATATGTTGCCGAGAAAATTGGAGAACTGCATTCAGCCATGACATAAATAGTCACCATTATATCTTATAAGTTCGTTAGTTCCTTAAAAACTGTCAAAGCTTTTTTATTTGTACCATTTACTTTCAAAAATACAGATATAAAATATATTCAAGAAGAAGCTTCCGAGTGAGCAGTTGACTGTAGGTAGAATCATTGTTAGTAAATTTAAAAAATACTTGCTTTTCTAAAACAGGTTTGTCTTGAATGGTTAGTTAGATTATTATTAACCGTGTGACCAACCAAAGACTTATCCTACGATCGAAAGAAGTATATAAATACTTTGTACTGTGGGTATGTGGGTTGTGTACGTTCTTCGATGACGATTGGATGGTCATTCATATGAAAATGTAGGGTTGTTTACCTTATACATTTGTATTGAACTATTCTAGATCTCATTTTAGATCTTTTTTGTGGTTAAGGGTATTCACACTGAACGAAAAAGCTTCAAATGTCATACATATGCTTATTTTTAAGAGAAAAAATGTAGTTTTTGTTAAATCTCAATTGAGAATAATGAGAATGTTTGACAGCTTCCAAAAGTATCAAAAACAAATAACGGTGCTTAACAAGAAACTCCCGACCAGTTTCCATATCAGAAACTTTATTTACGATCATTTTTAAGTCAAGTGAAACCTGTCTCAGTATTACTTACCATCAAAGGACCAATAACAAAGCAAATAAGTTCACTCACATACACACCACTCGTTTGATAATTATAGCGATATGGTACAATTACCATAAAAGTACAAACACAACGAAAAATAAAAAATTCATTTAAAAGGGGTGAAGTTTTCGATGATTTAATGTCATTTCCTGAATGCAATAGCAACAAAAACGGGGATCATGAACGTGGTGCACCGCTGTAAGCGCCTCGACCGACGCTAGACTTGTATAATGCACATTCAAAGCTTTGGTAGCCGAAGCAGTTTTCAGAGATATTTAAATTGTTGCCCTCAAACAGGTTCATGTGCTTTTAAATAATGTTTGCTACTGGTAGGGACATCTCTTAAATATTCATTGGAATAAGGTATAGGAAGTTCAAAAAATTTGTTGAAGTTTAGCTACTCTCTAGTAGATGTCACCGCTGTATATTTTATTTAAATTATTTTGTTATATTTTAAAAATAAGTTTTTACATTTTAATTTATTATTGATGGATTATATTTTATAATTGTCAGGTATTGTTTCACGAGAATGATAAAAAAAATACAAAAAGGGGGTCTTGTACTTTTTGGAAGCTTTTTTCGAAAACCGCCGGGGCTTTTTTGTTTCAAAATTCACTTTATAACTTAGAAAATTTGTTTTATCGATATATCGTACTAGAAAGTGAAAATTACGAAAACTGTCAACAATGTAATTTTTCTGATTACGTAAAACTCTTTGTATTTCCATTGTTTATTAACTTTTTATTGTTATCCAATTAAATTACTACTTTGTAACTAACATTCAATTAATTTTCGGTATTTTGTTTCCGTCATACGGATTTTCAACCTCGAAACAAGTTTTTTTTTTATTTATATGCATATTATCTGTTAAAATCATAGGCGTGCCTACAAGGGGGGCAGGGTTATCCATTGCCCACCCTAATCGGTCCATCCCAATTCCGAGAAAAGAGGAATTGAAGGGCGGCAATATGCAAAAGTAATGTTTTGGCGGACATGGATCTTTGTTTTTTCATCAAAAGATTCCGATTTGATATTTGGCCCCCCCTAATAAGAAAGTCTGCGCACGTCTATGGTTGAAACATTTACAATTATTGTAGAAAATTTATAACGTTTATTGTTAAGGGAAGATTAAAAATCATAAGTAATCTTTCGCAAGGTCAAATATCTTGGATATACAGGGTGTTATCCAAAAAAGTCAATCCCTTTTTCAGGATAATTAAGAAAATGTAAAATCTTAAAGGATCAGTTTGTAAAAAATATTCCTAGAGCCATCTGTATTCAAAATAAAGGGCGTTAAATACACATTTTTTACCATTTTTTTTAATTATTAATGAACCTTTGAATGCATTTCAAGAAGAAGAACTTACGAGGGTTTTTCAAACTCTGACTTAAGATTTGAAAGCAGCATAAATCAACTCATGAAAAGAGCTTATCTAACACTTAAAATAAAGTCTCTACGGCCCAAGCTTATCACAAATTTTTCTTTAATATCTTTTTCGGCAGTGTAAAGAAATGTTATGACTTATTACTTAATAATTCGCCTTAAACAATATCAAATATAATCATCTCTCTGTTTCCAAGATGATGTTAAATTTTTACTAACAATAATAGAATTAAATATTCAATAATTATTATATTTATAATATACTCCATCTATCGTGAAAAAAGGGTTATTAAAATGTTTACTTTGGTTCCACTAGGCAGGAAAGTTTATCGATAACCTAAGCAGTCTATCCCCTCCCACGGAGATGTCAGCAGTTGCTTGCTTTTCGCGATTGCTTGGGATATTCTAACAAAATGCAGCAACCTAACACTAGTATGTCAGGATCACCACACGCACATATGGGTTCACTCTGAACAGCGTCGCACCACACGCTTTTGGGTCCTTATGGTCATTAGCGTCACAATTAAACACAACCAAGGTGGATCAATTTCTTCTCTCCAGAGCTGTATATTTTGAGAGAAGTAGTGTAGACCATGTGTAGACAAGCCACTTAGCATTTCTCATTATATTGGAGGATCGTATTCATTGTAATGCTGGATTTACGTTATATAAAATACATTTTTACCAAGAATTTCGTAATTAAGTTGGTATAAAAAAAAACCAAGAATTCTACTTTGCAAATAATGTGATAAATTATTCGCAGCTGGACAAATAATCACTAATAAAACAATCGTCTCACCTCAAAATAATTATTTATTATTAAATAAATATTAAACAAAATGACCGGACCACACTTGTACAATTAATTGATGAATATTGAGATTTCTTTCGTATTCCATTTCCAGGGTATGTATTTAGTAAAAATGTAATAAGTAAATTAGAAATCATAAGCTATTTTATTTTGAAAATAAGCAAAACAGTGTCAATATTGATAAATATCTAAGAAAGTACAACTTAATCCCTTGAAAGTTTATTTTTCACGTGAAAAATATTAAAACCTAGAAGGCGGAATAATATTTACAAAATATGTATATACAATTAGAACAAGGTGTTATTCAATTAATTATATAAAAATTTTATTATTTTTAGCGATACAAGATGCGCAAAATAACCAGAAGGAAGTATATAAATTTATTTCTTACCCCCAAAAAGACTAGACCGAAATAAGCTGTTATTTAAAAAGTGACAGCAATTACAAGGTTAAGCTTACGCATTAAAAAAACGACATTTCGACTTAATTAAGTTACAGAGCTTTCGTTGTATTGTTATTTGTTATTATTTTTCACCAAGAGTGAAACTTTTTTTTTGGAAAATATAAAGTTAATAGTTGAAAAAAAAAGTCTTCATAGTTAAATTGCAAGATATTTACTTTAATAGTTATTTATGCAACAAGTGCAAAAAGTGAGTGTTTTTTGCACGCGACGTGAAATTGTCCAACGAGGTCTTTAGGCCGAGTTGGACTAAATTCACGCAAAAACTGGAAAATTAGAATAGTAACTGGATGCATTACACAAAACAAGCCACGCCGGATCACGCACGCACGCACGGATCATTACACACGACTATCTGGCCAATCACCGTCAAAGAATGCCATTACACACGACTATGTTCGGTGTAATGTTTGAATCAGACTCGCCATGAAATGTCATAATTTGACTTTGACAATACCTATACTTACCTACCGAAGGTGATTTAGAGCTGACTTTTTGTTGGAATGGATACAGAAAGTGAAAACGAATTCAACTGCTCAAATTTCACCATCAATATTGTAAGCAATAAATGAATTTTCACTGTAGCTTTCAAAATGGAATTGTTTGACATAAAGCATTAAGTTTATACAATAAAATATTCTCTAAATATCTCGTTCGTTTGAATTGATAGGTGAACACTCAGTCATAGAAAAAGTATAGTATTCTACTTTCGTGTAATGGCTATTACTCACTCGAATGATTACGACGTTCGTCTGCGGCTCACGTCGCAAACTTCATTCTCATGAGTAATAGCCATCATTACACGCTCGTTGAATAATATACTATTATTGCACTAGTGCAATAAAGTACCACTTTTTCCATTAAATATGGTTCACAAAAGTGTTGTTTTTGCATGAATGTAGAAAAATTTGTTTAAGGATAACTTAATTGTTCTAAATTTAAAGTATGTAATCATTGTAATGTCAAAAAAAATGCAAACAGTGCGGATTACCAGGAAATCTACCTTGGCCCAATTGATGCGCAACCTTAACCAAATGACATGCATCATCTTAGAAACTGCGTAACATGGTGGCAGGACCGGGACAAGGACTAATCGTAGGTACCTGACAAACATGTGGGTATGTTAATATGGGTAACTGTGTAAATTTTTTCTAGTAAAATGAATAAAATTTTAATTTTTAATAAATTTACATCAAAATACAGGTATTTGTCCGAAATAGGTTAACGAACTGGATAAATATACAGGGTGTCCACAAAAACAATCAGATCATCCGAGTTTCCACTTATAGATTGCGAAAAATCCTATGGAACCCTGCGGATTACACAAGTACGACAAGGAAATATTAGAAAAACAGCTGAAAGAGAAGGAAAGAATAATTGTGGGTGTATACTTATTTCTCGAGGCTGGCCGAAGGTTCATTGCGCTTCTGGCAACAGCGGTTAAAATAGGAGAGCAACGAACATTCGGCCAGCCTCGAGAAATAAGTATACACCCTCGCTGACCACGCCCAATTATTCTTTCTCTCTATTTTAAGCTGGTTTTCTCATATTTCCTTGTCGTACTTATGTAATCCTCAAGGTTCCGTAAGATTTTTAGCAATCTGTATTACATGTTACCTACTTAACCTTTCTATGGCTTTTTTGACACTTGCCTACATCTCACCTTGTCTTACCTTTCCAGATCTTGATATTAACTCGTCAGCCTCCGTTTACCATCTTGTTCTGGGTCTACCTTTTCTTCATCTTCTTTTTTTGTCCCAAATTCCACTTTGCATAAACTTACACATTCAACCAAAAAGAACAAAAGATGGGAGAGAAAAGTACAGAGAAAAATGTTTTGGGGGAAAATTGCGAAGTGGAATCTAGAATATTTTTCCCAAAAAATGAAAAACTTTGAAAGCTTCTAATGACATTTACATCGATTTATGAATATTATGAATTAGGAAACTATTAAGTACGATACTGTAAATATTTCTTAAATAATTTTAACAGTTTTGTAAATAATCTGGCATATTTAAATTGAATTAAGATGAACTTGAGATAAGGAAGTTTTTTATAACCTTTCACGAAAATAAATCATATCTCCGTCTATCTACCGTTTCTTTCCATAATCAGTTGTAGGAGGACAAACATGATCATAAAATTTGATGTATTGCTAGTTGAAAACATATTTTGAAGTTCCATTATTATTTATTGGGAATATATTCAATATTATACCCAATGCATGTGAAAAATTTTTTGTATTAAAACTGACTTCCTAACAAGAATTTGAGAGACAATAGTGATGCAGAGACTCATAACGAGATGTTTCAAGAGGATTTTATTTCGTTTATAAGGTTTTCCGTCGTTAACGTTCTCAAAACTAGACAAAATCATACATTAATGACCCATATTAATGCATGTATATTAATCAACGATATTCTGCAGGCAACCCAAGGCACATCTTATATATTGACATTTTGTAGGCAACCAAACATACAATGGCGTCTTCAAAAATGAATCCTAGTATAGAATACTTCTAGTTTTTGACTTACCTATCGTTTTATTTTATTATTCTACAAAATTATAATAATTATTAGTGTTAAGACATCCAAAAAAGAATTTAAGAAAAACGAAAACAGTGACATTTGAACCAGCGACCATATCTGTGACATTTCCATGTCATTATTTATTTTTGACTTACCTATGAAACAAATAATGATACGACCTATATATTCGACAATAGCGTAATAACAAGATAGTAATTTAGAAAGGAAATATTTTTGTATAATTATTTAATATAAATACCTACGCAGAAATGGAGCAAAAATATGATAATAAATCAAAAAGGAAAATAAAATTGCATAAATATATAGACAAAAATATAATCCTGCAAGGTATTAAAAGATTAAAATAATTATCCCACATAAAATAGCGATTCGAGCCCAAATTTTTAATATTCGGGAAACATTTTGCATGGCAGTGAATTATTACAGTCTGAAACGCGAAATTTTTATTATAAATACCGAATAAATTATATTGTCATCACCTCGGCAGATTTACTCCAATTTATTTATAATATAAGTTAATAAAATAAAGTAAAGCCTATCGGTTATCTCAAGTTCATCTTGTATAAATTTAAATATGTCAGCGTTGTTATAAATCACAAAAAAAACACGCACTTTGCTGCTGAAGAAATAAAATTGATCAAAATTTATAATAGGATGATTCTTATTATATAATAATTAACAACTGTTCAGTTTAATAGGTCTACGAATTAGTGCGATCACAGAAGGAACTGACAGACCAAGAAATTAATTAGTTGGACCAAAACCAGTTCTAAAAACTAATACCAAACATATTTACAATGCCCACAAATACTACAGAACACTCCATAGCATGTAGACCCTTCTTTCACACACTATGTTTGCTCTTGGTCATTTTATCACTTCTCACTTCAATAAGAGAGTTTGTGATAATGTCTTATTGTGTTCCAGCCTTAACATGCAAAGCAACTGCTTGTCATCATACAGACAGTCCTCTAAAGTTTTGATATCTCCAGTTCTGCTTTTCTTTGATCTATTTTTGGCCACCACACTAAAGCTTCAAAGGTTAACATTATGTACAGTCAGTATACGATCCAGTCTTTAGCACCATTTTGAATCCAAAATTATATCCAGATGCTTGACTTCCTGGCATACCCTTAGGAATTCCCTTCTACACAATTTCCAGAGCTTGTTATAACAGTATATAACGAGAGTTTTCCCAGTATAAGTCTTGCCAAACCATCTGCATAACCCTGAGTGTGCACTTCCTGTTCAATTACTCCGAGAGTTCATCTATGAAGAGGTCTCTCAGTAAACACTATAATACTCATATTTCTTTATAGAGATTTCCATGGAGAGAACCTCCAAATAAGGATTATTTTCGATAAAATATTAAGCAGGTTTTTGCTGGAAAGATCATAAAAGCCTTGATTTTCTTACAAAAAAGGAAATGCGTCAAGCAGTACGTTCCATGAACAGAATGTATCTTCTGGATAGTATTAGCATATTCCCCGAAGAAGAAAATTACTGATAAATCTCAAACTGAATTGATAAATTTACTTCTTCATGCACTATGAATGGTTTCATCTATAATCACACAAATCCAAAGATCTTCTTGTGAACAAAAAAAAAAATTAGGGAGTGAGTTAGTTTTTCAAACCCGGATCTGTCGGATATACCAACATGATGCTGCTGCGGTACCATCATTATGTTTCCGGTGAATTAACAATTTTTGTTTGTATAAATGAATGAGATACAATTGAATGGTAAATTATTGTTATAACAATGGATATTCATTAGAACATATCGCTATTACACTAATATCTAGTTAATTTAAATTTTTTCTATTATGTTTACCAGGATTTGTTTTTTTTTATCCACCTCCTTAGCATACTTTGATCGGACCTGAATAATTTTGTTGTACCAAAAAGATCCATCATAGAAGAAGTAAGAACGTCAGAAAAGGCTTATTGCTGGAGCCTGTGGATATCCTGTCGTTATCTCGGGAAATATGAGACTTTCCTCAAGAATTGTTGGTAACACAAATTATTTTTACATATTTAGCTACATAGTGATATATATTCTTCACACCAGTGAATAATGAAAAAGAATTCATTCTCGTTAGCCAATCACATTCTATTATTATCAGAATTAACGCTTAAATGAATTAAAATGAATAAATCAAAACGTCTCTTTTAAAACGTCAAATACCAAATAAACGCAAATCTATTCTGACAGCGCGTCGTTTGAAACGTCAAAATAATGATAGAATCATAATTTTACGTATTATTTAGACAACAATAGTTATATTTAGTTATAACTCCCAATTATCATTTATAAATGTAAGGGTTTCGATTAAAACTGTATATAACGTATCCCTTTTTGAAAATAAACTTGCTCTATAGCCTAGTGGTAGAAATAGTTGACTCTGGCGCGGACGATTGGGGTTCGATCCTCACTGGAAGCTTTCTTTTTTTAGTCGTGGAGAAGGTATAGTCTTTTACTTGTGTAGAATGGCTAATATTCACTTGGATGATTCCAAAATTCACTCGCTGCGCTCGTTTTTGGAAACTTCATCCGCGTGAATAATAGCCATCATTCTGCACTCTTTGAAGAATATACTATACCTGTTAATAATACATAAACTGATTCCCAGCTTCAAAAAGACGTGCAGCTTGGTTCCAAGGCTGTATTAGAGGCTCTACCGTGCATGCTTTTTCACTTTTCTTTGAAGTTGTTTTAGCTTTGATCCATAAATCTGGAAATAATTTTGATCCAGAGCACCTACTGGGTAGAGGCTTTTTCTGATTGCGGGGGTAATTGTTAATTGTAACAGTTTTTGACGTAAATAAATATTTGTATTGTTCTGTCCGGCAAAACATTGTTCAAGTTGTAGACAAATTATTATTCGTATTTATATCTAAATCCGGATCTGCGCATTTCAATGAAAAACTAACAATTTCAAATGGAATTGAAGTAGAATAATAAAATTACAGACAATTTCGATGAAAAATTCCCATAGAGCTCGACCTTGCTTATTTTTGCAGAGTTGCGGCAGCTGCACGCGATCCAATCGCTTTGGTGTTAACCGAAATTGAGAATTGTCGTTTGATATTTTTCATTATTCGGTTTTTGTAATAATACTTTTACGATTAGAAGAAAATTAACATCAACATGCCATATTCAGCTATTGGGCTTTCGACGGTCTGCTAAACTAATTAGAAACCCCCCACAATTTTCATTCCTACGTTATTTATCAGTTACAAGGGCGTACCCAGGACCAAAATTAGGGGAGGGGGGCAAACCACGAGCGTTCAGGCTGTAGGATTTTATCAAGGAAATGGTAAACTTGACTTAAAGTGAAGTAGGACAAAAGAATCTATAGAAATAAGTGGTTAAAGGTCTTAGGATATTAATAGAACTGGGAAACATTCCATTTTTTGAATAACAATACATAAAAAAATGTTGTGTCTTCTTTAAAGGCTCTCTAGTCCATAACTTATGAGTCTAAAAAGTTTGGAGCTACAAAAGATCCTTCAATTAAGATGGACATAGCCTTTCTATTGTTACCAATGCATAAAGGAATTAGTTTTTGCTAGCTGAGCTTTTCTAGGCATCCCCATGTCCATTTTAGAAATGATAGACTCACTACTTTTGTAGATTGCTTGGTTGTGTGCCAAGATTGAACGTTCCTACGTGAATTTTCACTTGAAAAATGATTTTTTCCAAGCTTTGGATAACTCGCAATTACGTAGACCTATCTGTCATTGTTCCATTGTCATCTTTTCATGTATTATGACGTAGTAAACGTTAAATAAATATTATTTGTTTGAATATTCAAATATCTCGTGAAAAATGATACAAGGAAAAATAAATTGCTGATGATAAATTAATTATTTCACGATTATTTGCTTAAATCATAAAAATTTTATTAGCCTAAGCAGGATTAAAGGCTTAGTATATATTTTTTTTACCTCAATACCATGTAAATTCAAAATAATTATGACAATGAAATGAAAATAGTTGAGTAGGAGAAGCCTAACAATCCTGGAAGATACAACAGAGATACTAGGAATATCAAAGCAGAGCATATTAGAACAATACCTAAAATATTTGCTACGGCAAGTGCCAAAAGTGATGGCAAACGATCGCGCAGGTATAGACACTCCCAACTAGATTACCATTGGTTTACGATAAGCCCCATGAGGGTTATTTATATGTCTTGCAAGTGCTGTAGTGGGAGGTAACATTGAAAATGAGTTTGTACGCATGGGGGTGCACTCGCCATCACTTTTGGCGCTTGCAGTATTCTAACAGAATATACTGGGCGCTGCCCTTTTCGGTCTTCTACAACAATATTGGTTGACTCTGGTGCCACATAACTAGTGGAATGTCACATTTTCCTAAGGATTTGCGGACAATATATTTGTCTATAGAAAATGATACTATTACTACCTGTTAAAATAAAAAATACAGTTTAGATCACAATTGTAGTACCGTGTGTTATTTTTTTCTAAGAATGTTGAAATGGGAAAACAAATTTATTGTTATAGCAAATGATTCATCATGGTAACTAACATAAAACTAATTTTAATAGCCAAAACGTTTGCTTAGAAAAAAAAACTTCTAAAAATTAAGTGATTAGTAGTTATTATTTAAAATTATACAAATAAAGCAGAAAGCACACACATTTATCATAACCATAAAATTGAGTTTGGCGTCACACACACACACAAAAAAAATTTCTGTAGGCAGCGTTAAATAAACTCCTTACTATCTTCTAGAACGTTTAGGTACTATTACAATTTCGTGAACAAGAACCAAAAACTCTTAAAAAATCAAGGGGACTTCACAATATTGTAAAATTGACATGGCATCTTCTAGAAAATGAGCTTCTAGTAAGTTCCGAAGATGTACCTCTCACAATTAGAATACCGTTGGACAGGACTCCCTTCATCCATGGTCCCTTAGATCACTTGGTTAACTCTGCTTTGGAAAATGTAAGCTAAACACTGATGTCAGTCTTCTTCGATGCTCCACGATGTGGAGAATTGTTATTCGAGACTTTTTAAAGGTTTTCCACCTATTTTCTTGTTGATGAAGAGTTTTTACACCTATTTAAATAAGCTAACTGAAAGGCAAATTGTCTACACCATAGATGTCTACACTCTGTCTTTGTCAGACCGAATAATCTAGTCTCCACTACTGACAAGTTCTTTTTTTTTGGATACTAAAGACTGTCTTTTTGCTAAAAAAACGTTCTAAGACTAGACGATAGCTTAATTCACTAATACTTCCAATAGATGGTGCTGGTAAGAAGAGAGGGCTTTCTCTAATCTTCTTCATCTCTAGAGTGGTCAGTAATAGAGTCATGTCGGGCCCGACCCTGGACCTAGCAAAACAAAAAATACGCAAGGAGACGAAGAAGTGGCTGTGGAATCAGCACCTCGTTCATTTGGAATGCTCTGCAGGGTCCTAGACAATCCAAACTTCTACTGAAGGGATGGACTGATCTACACGCTAGGGCAGCTACTGAACTACCAAGGAGTAGGCTGAGGAATATAGCAGGACTCCTACTGCTGTATGAGGAAACACCTTCACAACTTAATAGAGGAAAGTTCCCTATGTGGGGGTTGCGGCATGACTGACGAAACATCAGTCCTTGTTCTCTTAGAGTGTCCACATTGGGCTGTACTACGCAGGCGAATCTTCGGAGTCCCTGTTATGGCTCCTGGAGACACAAGTAGGCATCCATTGAAAAAGGTTGTGGCTCATACTGAAGGGCTCGGCTTCATGGATGTCTAGGTAGCAGGAATGGCACAATGGGCCCGCCAGTGCCTCAGTGCCGGAACCTTGGCTTGAGTTTGTCCAGGACAAGGCTCGCCTGCACATTTAGTAGTAGTTAGTAGTAGTAATAGAGTCATGTAGATCACAGCACACGTTAGAAATAAATCAAATTTACCATCTCACCTCATTAACGATAAACCCTGTATATAAATGTATTTCTGTTGGTGACAATTAGAGATCCGTTGTTCTTCGTGATATTTTATAAACACCTGTTTATTAAACAATGAGTAAGTAATTAAAAATCCGGTCGTACAAACGAATATATGTGTATTATTGTTTTTGCTTATTAATTTTTTTGTTGCTTATCGTCGGCATTATAGTTTCGTACACCTAAAGATCTAAATAGTCATCGTAAATTGCGAGTTTATGTCGTAAAAATAACATATCGATGTGTATTTCGTATGTAATTAAAATATTATTCACGCAAGTGGAATAATGGTGTTAAAAGTTACGTTAGAATCGTTGGTAGTCTGTGTTGTTGTTGTTCTAGATGTAAAGGGTGTTATCAGTGTTTGATTGATTGTATTTGGTGGTTTTTGACCAGTGGATTCTCGCTTGTTCGTTAGAAGGGCTTTACAGGTAAGATATTTAATTTATCATTAACCTAGGTCAATAATGGACAAATCCAAATATTTTGAGAATCCAGAGATTTTAGATCAACAAAAACTAGTACAACATAATTTTGTATAACCAGTATATTCTCTTTAACATATTAACTGCTAGAAATAACCTTTCAAGATGGAATTATTTGAATTTATACGCTATTAATTTCAAATTCGCGCTCAACCAAAAATGACTGATGACATAAGGAGTGCGTTCGCAATCTATGGAGCGAAAACAGAATTGTCAGTCAGACGACGAGGTGCGTTTGTGAGTGCTCTTGATTTACGACAGAGTTTTAGGTGTTTTCCACTACAAGCTTTCCACACCTTATCGCTATAACTTTCTAATCCGAAATTGGCAAACTAAAAGCGGCTGGACTATAAGTATGTTCACCATAGACCTGTCCATTATGTAATTGGTGATGGTAAATTGTCCAAATTAGCATTTTTCTAATTAAAAATCACAATAAATCATTTTATGTTTTTTTTTAACATGTAAGTCGTGTATAATAAACAAATACATAAATAATTATAATAATTATATCCTAAGACGTAATCTGTGTTCTCCAGTTGTTAGTTTGTGGTCACCAATTGATCACAAAAAATGTTTTAGCAGTGTACTAAAAATTTAAAAGTATTCGTAAGTTATGTTTTGGGGGGTTGATGTACATCCCAATTAAAAATATTCAACCCTAACTCTTAATTACGTCCTTTTTTTTTGTTCAACAGTAAAATTATCATCGACATTTCTGACATTGCATTGAAATTTTCACTTCGACTGTCGGAAAACGTGTTAATTTCAAATCATCGGCCACGTTTGCGATAAGAAGAATATAAAAATCGTATTGTATTTGAGAAACGAGTTTAGTGCCACGTTTAAAATCAAAATTTATTGTTTTTTACGCATGTTTTCATTTCTCCAACAATCTTAAGTGAATGTGATCGTGTAATGTGAGTAACTTCTTGCAAATCTTTGGATAACTATCTAACAGGTAAGATTTGCTCATATTTATGGATTAAGTAACTTTTTGGAAGTTTCTGCTGGATTTCTTAAGCAAATTCAACAATTTTCTCGACTTAACAATACTACTTAAGCCTTAAACTAGTTCACTTGGTTCTTATACACTTAATGCTAACCAATATTCCGCAAAATCTGTCTTCAAATGTCCCCTACCACTCAGTTTTAATAACCTCGTTGAGAGTTCCTTGTCTACCTAGCTCAATAAACTTTCGACAGTCCTGGATATCCTTTTGTGGTTCCATGGTCCAAAGGAAGGGGATTTCATTAATGACGGCGAAGAAGACAGCTGTGCCATCCTCCTCAACCAGTCTATTTACCTATAGTTGATAATCACAATGAACCACTTCAAATTTTGTGGTCTTGGTAGTTATTTTGCCTCGATCTTCCAGCTCAATTTGGTATCAAGGATCACTCCCAAGGTCATCAAAAATTTGTATTCTTGAATGATTAACTCATATTTTTGATTATTTAGTCCAGCAAGTACAGATAAACAGTTACTTAAAATTAATTTGGTATTCTATAATCAAGCAAGTGTCATTTTAATACTTTCAGTAAATGAAACTTGCTTTGTAGAGCGCCAAAATGTGTATTTGCAGAAATTTTCGTCACTATAATCTGTTTTAAATTCGTATTTTGACGTATGGCGTATAGTTATGTCATGTGTCAATTCGCTGTCACAACTATCATCAACATATTTTTGATATAATATAAGTAAATTTGTAAGAAAGTGAGCAAAGTCCAATGACGAGTGTAATGACTAAAATTTCTGCAAAAAAAATGTTTGTACCTCATATCTAGTGTTAAATTGGCCATACCGAATAATATTACAAAAATGAAAGAAGGTTAGAAATAAATGTGATTGCGATTGAATATTTTTCAATTTTCTATCGTATTTTTTTTTAATATTGTGGTACATATCCCAAGAAGTAGTTGTTTCTGATTGCAAAGACGTTTATATTTAATTTTGACAGGTGTAAATTCTTACAAACGCATTTGACCAGAAAATGTCAAAATTACCGAAATTTTGCCCTCAGCAACTTTGCCATTATTTGAGCCTCACTCTCAATAAGAAAAGCTAGTAAGTATTTTTCCATTAATTTATTGTCTTTCGACATAAAATTTGAATATACAGGGTGAACCAACGTAAACTTAACCAGTCAACGAGTCGACCAAATGTATACCACACAAGATATCAATTATTCCATTAACACAAATTTATATTATGCATAGTTGATTGGGTTTAAAGTTTGGGTGAAAGTTATTAGAAACCAGGCCACGAAAAAAGTAGACGCATCGACTAGTATTTCGTAGATCACCCCCGTATATGAAAAAATATAAAAAAAATATTTTTTACATTAAAATTTAACAATCAAAAACAAACAAAAAGTTTAATAAATTAAAAATTGTTATCTCTTTTTCAAACAAATGTCTAAATTGTATATATCTAGTTGTCGTATCAGAGCACGTGAACCTGCTGTCTAAAAGCTGGTCGCAGGAAAAAGTTTCTGCAGTTAGTCCACCACTCTCTTCCATCAGTGGTTCTCTTGTCAGTACCCACGTCGGTCTTGGACGTCGAAGATACCAAAAGCAACCACAGTATTTAGCGAAAAGGTGGTTTCGGTTTCGGTACACTTCGTTACGATTAAACCTGGGTTTAAAATTATTTAAAACGATTGTAGGCCGTGGCTCGTGTGTGAAATATTGTATCGGGCAGCCATACCAGGGAAAATTCACCAAGTGGAAAGCTGGGAGAAAACGGTCATCATTGAAAATCTGGGTCCTACTGTAGGACTGGAAGAGGGCTAAAACTTTTTATTATTTTATGTAAGTTAATGGTTTAAATAGTCTTAAATTATTTTAATATTTTAACATATATAAATTTTTATTATTAGATATTTTTTATTTTAAAAAGTATAAATTTTTAAGAATTTTATTCCTAAAAATTGTTTTTTTTTATTAATTTTATACTTTATTATTTACATAAATCAAGAAAAAACAAAAAAATATTTGAAAAATTAAAAAAAAATTAATTACAATAATTTTCCAATACTATTTTTCAATCTAAAATTCTATCTCGAAAAACAAACTTTTCAAAATAAAAATATTAATTTTAATTTCATAATAAACAGATTTTTAAACCTTTCAAGCTTCTTTTAAAAAATTTATAACAGATACAAAGAAATTAATTATCAACTTAAGACCAATTATACAAAAATATATAAAGAATGTCCTACAAGCTGGAAATAAGGTTCATATAAAATGGTTACCATACTAGAAGTATCTGGAGAAGCAAAAAAAAATTACATAAATACAAACGCCTACCTAAATTTCTTGGGACCCCCAGTATATATTAAAACAAATTTAATACCACAAAATATTAACAACAATCATTTAAAACCAAACTATAAACTAATCAAAAATTGCAAAAAGTTAACAGATATAAATGAAGGAGTGGGGCTGACTAACACACAAATTGTTGGAGCTATTAGTAAGAAAAGCGTGCCAAAAAGGCATAAGTGGATAATGAAGATGATTTTCATTGACCCACGGGATATTTCATATTTATTATTGAAAGTGGCACTTGTTTTAGACGCTGAGATTTAAACTTGTGCAGCAATATTGGAAAATGAAGTTATGCTACAGCTACCAATTCTGTGAACTTCAATATAGAATAAATAATATATTCACCTTGACTTTTAATCGACTGATATTTCACCTGACAAGTATAAAAATTTCTATTATAGGATAGGCTCACAGCACTATAAGAATAACTGAACTAAAAAACGTACACAAACAAAGGAGTGCAACTTAACATTGAACTAAATTACATATGCAGGTAGAAATAATGATAAAAGTATAATTAGAACAGAGCATACAGGCGCCTTCGGATACAAAAAATAGGTTTTCTGATTATAGAGGTGCGTTTGTGAACGCTGTGGTGTGGAGTGTGAGGTTTATATTAAATGTTTTATAAACAATCACTCTTACATATAAGTTGTGTCTTAAATTTGGCTCTGAGTGATAAAATTATGTATACACCACAGTAGTGATGCCATTTTTTCACCACCTACACTAGTACGACAAGGAAAATCTGAAAAAACTGCTTGAAAGAAAGAGAGAGAGAAAAATTGCACTTAGTTCCAGAGGCCAGAGGCGGAATGTGGATTGTTTCCTTATTTTAAAAATAGAGTAGCAATCAACATTCGGCCTCTGGAACTAAGTACACGCCTCGATGACCGCGCACAATTATTCTTTCTTCCTTTTTCAAGCTGTTTTTCTCATATTTTCCTCGTCGTGGGTTTTGCCGAACTAAAAAATTGTTCTTGTAATGTTCTTGTTCCTCGTATAAACTGTTCAATTGAAATCGATAAATAATATTAACATAAAACATCGCAAATTAATAATACATTGTCAACATTTATATGGCTTTCGATATTTTAGTAATTTGTGAAAGTAGGTTAATTGATTTTCATCCGTGATTTTATATAACAGTGTTCAACTGGTATGCATGTAGTACCTGTACGTTGATCGGTACTAACTAGAGTCGGAAGGTCTAGTTATACGAGGGCTACTTAAAAAGTTTTATTCTATAAACGGTTATATTGCTAAATTTACAAAAAAAATGTGTCCATAAAATATTATGTATGTATGTAAGGAAGATCTATTGTGCCCCCTTACTTCTACTTAGTTTCAGAGGAGAGTCTTTGAAACTAGTAGCACCTTTAGTCCTATTTCCCGGAGGAATTTCAGGATATTTCCAGGCTTCAACTTAGGTAAATGTTCCTCTTCTATCCAGTAATCTCCCAGGTACTGTGCTCTAGGATTCTGGAGTGCTGTGCACTTGGAAAGTATGTGGATGGAGGTTTCTCCCTCCATGCCACAGTATCTGCATTCTTCTTCCTCCACTAATTTGAGCTTTTTCAGGTGCCCATTCATGCGACAATGTCCCTGTTAAAACTCTTAGCGCAGTTTTACTTTGACTCATAATTTCATTTGATCTCAACATAAAATGCTACAAACAGGTATCGAACTTTCTGAGTAGTATACGAGGAATATCAGAAAATATTCATTCAACCGCAATACAGAGTGTTTCATATTTCATTCTAATACCAAAAGTTTTTTTAAATGTGTGTGATAGGTTTTAACGATAATGATATACAGGGTCTTGTGGATAAAACAACAAGTTTCAATTTCTAACGTTTTCCTTAACGAGGTATGCAATTTATATAGAGTGATAGCAGTTTTTTCGACATAGACGCTCCTAGATATTGTTATCCGCATAATTTTCAATTAATTGAATATTTATTTGAAACATGTCATATCAAAGATAACTTTTTGCTAGTTTTCAAAGAAATATTGTTGACTACTTGTATATTTATTTCTTAAACGTTAAAATTCATTACAAAATCTCATTGAATCGAGTATACTGATTTGAATAAATACTTATAAAACGCCGTTAGCACTGGAAGATACGCAAAAAAGAGATTTCGTGATATAGTGGCTTAAAACATCTCTTCAACAACTGTTACTGAGCAAAAAGCTATACAGTTATCTTATTTAATTGTATTATAACAAAATTCCCAGATAAAATTGTCATATGAATGAATTTCGTATCATTTATTAAAAAAAAATTGAAATAAACACAATGGTAGAGAATTCACCAACAGGATATGGCAGATATGATATTTTTTTTTTCATAATAAAGCTTATAATTCTTTAATACGATTTGCTTTCCGAAACCATTCAATAATACAACTTTAATCACTTAACACTTTATGATGGATGCTTGGATTAGTTTGATTGAACATAATACTTTTTGCAACAGGACTTATGAGGATTTAAACTCCCAATCTTATAAAAAAACTTGATCCCTTTTATTGTTTGATATTCAATAGAAAAATTTTTGCACCAAGCTCCATCAGCACTCAACTACGATCTTTTGTCAGCCTTTTACACATCCTTTATAGCTTTTTAACTGGCTTAGACTTAGTTGTTGACTTGTCGATGAATCCGCTTGGAGTTGTTAAGATAGTTATGAGCACATTGGGCATTTCAATCATCTTCCTTGTATTTAAATACTTATTTAGTGAATATTTATTTTATTTTTGAAAATTCCAGCAATACAATTCATTTATTTTCTACATAACTTAATATTTCGCAATAAATATAACCTGATAAAGTATTTACAAAAGTGACAAAACAAAAATGCAAAAATTTAACAATGAACATGAGCTGATTAAATTCTTCTGTTAATATTTTCAAATATTGTCACAACATTTATCATTTAATACCACATTTTTTTCTTAAGACTTATCTCTCCTTGTCACTTAGCCACGAGTAAATAAATGTAACGTTGACATTTAGGCTTTTGCGAAGTCAAGGTTACTAGGAATTGTTCTGGATTCAATCTTACTTAATAATTATAGTTGTCAAAGTTGTCTCTAAGTTATTTATGTTAGAAAAGTGTATGGAAAGCTGTAAGAGAGTACATAATATATTTGTCTTTCCAAAACAGCGAAACAGAGCTCGGAATGTGTTGGAAATATATAGAATTTTAAAAATACATTCTTTTTATTGATTTTTTTTAGAAAAGTGTATAGAAAGCTGTAAAAGTGTACAGAATACTCCTATCTTTCAAAAATAGTCAAATAAAACGCAGTATATTTTTAAACTAGTTTCTTTTCTAATGTTAATATTCTCAACAAACGTTTTTTTCCAACTAAAACAATGTTTCTTCAATTATTCATGCACGCAAATCTAACAGTTCATTCCACCTATTCTTTCTATCATTTCAATAGGATTTTCACAATATTACCACATGCTAATGCCACAAACAATTAAATCTAGGACAAATTCTATCTAGTTGGAAGTAAAAGAGGTGTTACTATATCATGTATTGCATAACGCAGTGTAGGTATGAATAAATATTTTGCCTTATATTTGTTGCCTAAGAGATATATAAACTAAAATTATAGATTTCACTTGAATAGACCTCGTATTGGACATTGTTCAAATTAAAAACGAACAAGTTCGAGCAATCAAACATGGTGCAATGCCCTGGAACTAATATCAAAGTTCGAAAAGATATACCACAAAGATGATTAAATGACTAATCAATGTTTTTGCATATAGACTATTTGTTGTTAATCATTTATCAATAATTAAATAGTAACAGCTGATAGATTAATTTAAAAAAATTACTGTTGGTAACACATATAGTCTATTTTATATTTTTAAACAATAATTATATTGTTTTATGAATGAGTTCACACTGTACCACACTTTTATTTCCCTTAAAAGCCTCATGACTCTACAAAATTTAAAATCACCCAGACAGGAGCAGTACGGCACTGATACTGGAGGCATCTGCTGTGGAGATGTTGGCTTCAAACAAATTGTATGGCTAAAATTGTGTGTAGGTATCCCCACTTAAAAATAGCTCTAGCGAAAGACTTTTTGCGTTCGTATTGGTGGATTATCTCAATTGCTCAATGTTTATTTCACCCTGTAAGTTTCACCAATAGATATTTTAATAAAAATTGTTTAATCTGGTGTTTCTGGTTGTCCATACTTTTAATTATCATTGTCATTCTTAGTAACAAATACTTTAAGTAGAGTCAATGATTTGTTTTAATAGTATACCAGCTCATCTCACTTTCAACCGCTTTAAAGCAGTTTTGGAAGGGAACAAAAAATTTTTTTCAAACCAAGGAATTTTCTGCGAGGTCATTTTTATTTATTTCGTTCGTGTCTATAGTAATCCTCACTAATTGATTCGAGTTGCTTTGATAACAACGTCTGCCGACTCTAACAAATAAGGTAAATGAGAAATAACAAATTAATTTTAACAACAACTCAATCTAAATTGTAATCAAAATGTTTAGACAGGCCATTGAAAGTCTGAATAAATGAACACAAAAAGTATATCAAAGATAGGGAGTTCTTTAAGTCTGTTATTTGCAAACATGCTTGGGAAGAGGGTCATCAAATTCGATGGGATTCAACAAAAATAATATTGGAAGAACCCAATAATACACTTAGATTTGTCCTCCTTGGTGTAGACAACTGGATCTATTGATTCCTCTTCATGGCAGTCATCTCAAAGACTAAATACCTACCAGGTGGGGTCCTGGGGGACTCCTGCATGACAGAAAAGATCTTCCCTTCCCAAAAGGGTGTTTCAATCTGTCTCTTTGCTAGTTAATCTGCTACTTTATTTTCTTTTTTGTTGTATTAGCATAAATTATAAGTATAATTGTATTTAAATTTAACAAAAGATTCGAATAATGATGATCGTTTTTTATTTGTTTAAAGTACTTTACTTTAAACATTAAAATTGAGGTTTTCAATTTTATTAAAACTAATTGCTGCTTGTGTCAGATTTACTAACCAATTATCACATTTTTAACACTTTGTTATACAAAATTATATTAATTTGCATAAATAACATTAATTTTGTTGACATATTTACGAGGAATAGTGTCATTGTTTTTCGTTTTACTTTCTTTACACATTTCTTTGCAAAATTGTTAATTAATTTTGTAAATACATCTTAATATTAGCAAGGTTACTCGTTACTTTTCCCATGATCTTTTTCAGGTATCCTGAATGAGATGATTCAATTTATGTTGAAATATCCTCATCCTAAATAATTTTTTTATTTAATCTTCTAAAATTGTCGGTAAATATACTGCCAATAAAAAAACTCCTGAAGGTTAATTGATATTCATCCTGCTATAAATATGCAAATATCTACGTTTACGTGTACTTGCTTGGTTATTTTGAACTATTTTAACAGTGTAATTATATATCCATTGCTTGTATATCTTCCAGTATGGTTCATAAAGCTTGTAAATTCTCTTCTATTTTTTTTGCTACTTCTCTACCAATTATCATTTGACCCTCGTATACACAAATCAATTATTTGTTTCGACACTTTTGGTAAAAAAAAATTTGAGACGAACTTGAAAGTAACATTGATTCATCAAAGGTATTTAATTAAGTACATGAAAGACTTTTTATTTCATTTATAATCAATTCACGGAAGTCTGTTTGACGTCATAGCACTAAATTAAGAACTGGAGTATAGCGAGTTTGATACATTTTTTCTTGTTTTTTTATATACAGTTGTTTACAGCAGTTTGTAATACAAATTTTAAATTGCAAGGTTTTTACTTAAAGACTGACTCCAACTTCGTATGTCAGTAGACGTTATGCAACTCACATTTGTCAAATAACGCAAAGAAAAACTCCATAAACGTCAAACTAAGACATCACATCACTTATTCTCATACATAGAACGATTCCACCATGTAATTGCCCAGTCTATCGATATTTTCTCTATGGTATCATCTGTCATTTGTCTATTTTGACTTCTGACAATGACAGACATATCAAAACAACTCGCTGTTGCCATATCTTTTACTGGAACTCACTTAAGCTACTTAAGTCCCTTTAGTTATAACCATATTTGTCAAAAAAAAACGCAAAAAAACTCCAGAAATGCCAAACATCACATCACAGTTTGATTTTATTCTCATACATACATAATTGTCCAGTCTATGTGTATTTTCTCTATGGTTTAATCTGTCATTTGTATATTTTGACTTCTGACAATGACATATATGTCAAAACAACTCGCTGTTGCCATATCGTTTAGTGGAGCTTACTGAAGCTAGTAATTTCCTTTAGTTATAATCATATCCTCGAAGGATTGAGGATAAATCTATCAAATTTCATTTTAAACAAATGTCATTGTCTGTCAACCTTGACCTACGTGCCAATATATCGAATTTGTTCATTCGTAAACTGGGACGATGCTTTTGTACTGTACTTTCTTTAAAATCCATAAATAATTCATAAGTAGATTTTCACTTTTCTTTTATTCGAAATTGATTGGGGTTTATGGTTTGTTTTTTTTTTCAAAGCAATTGTTTTATCGTTTGCAATAAAAACATTAATATTGTTTATACGAACACTATGATTAATTTAAAAACAAAATTATTATTATTTATTTGCCGAAAGAATTTAAATTGGATTACTAGCGGATTAAATAAATCTACTTGTTATAGAAAATATTTATATACAAATAAATTTCCGGATAAAAAATGGTTCAATAAACACAATCGCGCTATTTCATACAAAATAATAATTCAACTCAGTTTGTTTGCTTCTAAACAATCAAAATATAAAATATTTTTATTATCAGCGATTCCCAAACAACTTCTGTGTTCAACTGGCAGAGGTAGGCATCAATTCCACATCGAGCTCTAAAAGATAGAGGGATAAAGCTTACTAAGTTAATAAATAACGCCTTTTTATTCCTTTGTGGCTATTCTTGTTGCTTCTCGTGCCAAGACTTGAGTAATATTTTTTAGGTCCACTACTAGTTATGAAAAATTAAAATCATTTTTAATTGCTAATTATGTTTGCACTTTCGACTGCTGTAAAACATTTCCTTTATGTACTTCGACCGATATTAAACCCGTTAAAAATGTTGTTGATGATGTCAAGCTGTTCTAGACACGTTCAACTGTTAGTTTTGATTATGAATTATGAATATTTAGTGTCTAAAATATTCAGCAGGTATGTAATTTGATTTTTCGCTAAAATATGATCGATATATAAATTAAATATTTGTTTATATTAAAAAAAACACAAAATATAAAATGTATCAAGTCGTGATAGTTGAAATTCAGACGAATAATATTTAACAAATATATGACGAGTAGATTTGTATTAAAAAGAATGATTGAGAACTTGCAGTTATCAAAATAGTGTCAAACGTCAAATAAACATTTGTGTATTCCATGGACTTCAGCCATAGAACAATTGCGCCACAGAGCTAGAGCCTAGGTTTGTGGTCTTGACTAAAACGCTCCAACAAATGTGGATTTAGGGGTTGGGATTATTTTCAGTATCTCTTTGTTTGTTTCCTGTGGAATTCCTTCTTAAAAAGTTTCTTTTAAATGCCTACTGATGAAGTAACGATTTTTTTTTGTAAACAAGCTATAATTTTAAATCTAAAAATAACATAAACCGGATATATGAATAACACCTTCATTCTTCACGTGAAAGTTTACCTTCTTCAAGATAACTGTACCTTTATTTGTGGATAAAATACAAAAAAAAGACGTTGATTAATATTGTAAGTCTGGTAGTCGCGTCAATTGGTCAATTTCATTAAAATTATCATTATTATTTGTCAAAATACTTTTTATATATACCTGATACAATTTTACTCATGATTTACGTCATATCCGAATCTTGTCAAAGCTGGGCTATGTTGCCAAGCTGTTGAAATAGTATAGGAAGCTGGTATATGTCAAATAAAAACAATCTACGTAAATTGTAGGTGACTTATTAGTTTTCATGGCTCTTGAAAGACAATTACTTTATAAATAATCGAAAATTGTATTTCGCCGTTCTACGCTGCTCTTCTTGCTAACCCCTAACCTAAAAAATCGATCCTGAACAGTCTTGAGAACATTCAAACGTATAACGAAAACTGGGACAATCTGTAGATTGAGGATAGGCTAAGCCAAACCGTTAAAGAAATGTAAATGTATATTAAATTTAACAATACCATGACGGAACATGATTTACATATATTTAAAAATGATTTATTGTCAGTTAAGGCTAACTGTTAATCTTTTTTTTTAAACTTTCATGATTTGCAGAATTGCAATTTTTTTCTACGACAGACATTAACGAATAACTGTTTATATTTGGCGTAGTTAGGAATGTTAATCTGTAAAAGTGATAGATTAATTTGAGAAAAAAATATTACAGAATTTGATATATTAATCGTGAAAAAGCGACCTCTATCAAAACCTGGTAGTAGTAACTAATTTTATATGTAAATACTGATGCCTCTCAAGTTCCCAATGAAAAGATTCGTGAGAAATAGGAAGAAATGGTAGTAAAACTGCATTAAAAGTTTTTTCCTACAACCACTATGCAAAACACGCTTTTCTACACACATTTTTATACGCAAAGCAGGCCTTTTCTCAATACTTTTGATAACCGTTGTAAAAGTAATGCGAAAAGTACGCGCTATGGCACTTTTCCGCACCGAAATGTCAAACTAAGCTACCTATGACCTGTCAACTTTTTTTGACAATTCAACTTAATTGAATTTCTAATTGGTATACAATTTTTAAATTGAAACTAAAAGTAAGTAAACTATCTATTTCATTATTTATTTTAATTTATTAATTATTAAAAAATTAACCCATTATGCATTATTTTAGTAATCATTAACCAAGATAAAAATAATTTATCTTTTGAGTTGTCCAATTCGGACATTGAAAATACTCTAGTAAATGTATTTCTTTCATTAATAAATGTGGTTGTAGAAAAAATATTGTGTACAACTTGTACGCAAATCACTTTTCCCACTCGCCACAAACTTCTGCGCTCGTGGGAAAAGTGACGCTTTGCGCACTAGTTGTACAAACTACTATTTCTTTTACCAGTTGGTACTTTTTCCAACCTCTTTCGTTTATTATACTTTCTAAATGTTACTCAGCCTTTTTCTTCCGACTGCTTTCAAAGAATTAGTTTCTGGTACAGGAATAGGTTTATATATAACTCAATTAGGTATTTAAGAGGAAAGTACTGACCTTTATTAACTGTTTGCTATAAGCAGAATTTATAAAAGCAGCTCACATTAGATCGCACAGCCATTGGAGGAGAACGTTGCTAAAAAAATATACTAAATATTATTGGGAAATAATAAAGGAGTGTCTACGGCTCATATTAAACTTATTTTAACGATGACTACATAAACAAATTACATTCAAATAACAATTTTTTTCGATACACAGTTTTTTTTATGGTTCTTCTCATTTGATGTTATAAAAGTGTGCACTGTGTAATTATATAGTTATGTTCATGATTCTATGATTGTGTCGATAATTATGTAACTACATACATGTTCTTAATGATCAATTGAAGGTCAGTTCTGCGTTCGTTTTGCCAATAAATATAACAATAGAAACATCAATGATTATTATTAGTCATTTGAATGTTTTGTTGTACAGCAAACGATTGTTTTATGAATAGTTGAGTCAAATTTAATGAACCACCCTGTATAAATGTATAAATTACATAATATGTTGTTTTTTTTTCAATTTACTTTTTTTAAAAAATAAAACTCGTTCATTTACTTGCCAAGCCAGAATGTATATTCACAGAACTTTTTGTCAATACTTGTATAAGTTTTAGGGTTCTTTTTTTATTGTCCTCGGTCTACAGATTGTGATATTTTATGTAATTATAAAGAAATTCATAAATTTTCCATGTTTCAACTGCTTTTATTACATCACCCACTATTTCTTCATCTTCTTTTCCTCTTTTCAATTAATTATTTCTCACGAATAGACAAATATAATTAAAAATAGTCCCGGGAGAGGATCTAACAATTTAATTGGTCTGGTATTTCCAAACGTGATGGATTCTCTTCACGCTAATGTGAACAATTTTATTTTAACTTTTTTTCAATGTTTATGCATAGAGCTTTGAAACTGCCCATCATAGCGAGTCCGTAAACAAGTGATTCATATCTTGTCATTCTGAAAATGAATTAACTTTTGAAAAATAAAAAAACAATCAATTCCATATTTAGCACGATTCTCCCAATAAAAAAAACTTAGCTTTAGACATATAACTCTAAAGACTATCTCACACGGTCAGGCATTCGACTGTCCGTGCTTCTCTCATTTGTTAAAAGTACATAAAGAAGACTTGCTATTAAATCTACTGTCCATAGTGTATAATGTTCAATAAAAAATAAGTGTACCTAATACTTTATACATAATGCCTAACTTTTCCCCTTTTAACGAGTATCCAGCACGCCTTTGGAACAGTATTTTTAGTGTTTGTGAATGGATAACAATAGGCTAAGCCCATATATTGATCTCAGTCCGGTTGGTACTACCTGCACTTGATAAATTTTGCATACCTAATGTTCTATTACTCTATACCTTTCTCAAATAAACTATAACCTGTAAAAAATATTTTAAACTGTTTTAATATTCTCAATTTTGTAAACAGAGTATTCTAATTGTAATTTGGGTATGATTGAACAACTTACTGATACCGTGGAATACGGATGTAAATTATACGAGATCTTTTTACAAAAATAAGATCGAAATAAATTACAGGAAATGTCAAATTATGCAAAATTAAATGCGATCGAAAGATAGAATGATTCAAATCTGTAGTTAGCGATGGGTGAATTAAATGTCTATTGTTTCCATTGATTATTCCTTGTAAATAAATAAACAAAAATATTTTCAGCTCCTTTTCTGTGTATTTACAGCTTAAATAAATAATTAATTAGGATTTATAGTACAGTCAAAATATACGTACGACCAGTATAATATGACAAACGCTATTCGAAAGAGAGAGATAAGAATTATTCTATGTGTAGTCCCTCTACCAAAATGTCTTCATTTCCCTTTTTACTTTTAACCATTGTGTAGAGTGCGAGAGTAGATGTTACTATTTCTTTGATTTACAGTACTTATATATGGACCACCCAGTATATAATCCTTTTTATAAAAATATGCTGCGCTTGTTACATAATTTTTAAAGCCTCGAAACTTAATGATACTTCCAATCCACATCAAATCAGACTGAGTTGTCACAGTACTCTGAAATTGATTATTGTGCATCGTTTCTGTCTCTGTCTTGCATCTATTTTTGTATTATTGTTTGACCTAGTGTTGATGTTTAGGAAGCAGTGTCTAAATTTTTTTTATTTTCTCATTTTATGTATGTTGTCTCGACCAAACAGGTTAGAATTCAATTTTCTAGTGTGTGAGCGCGTCTTTCGTGCTTTTTTAATGTCCTATACCCTTATAGTTGATAATAGTATCAAAGGTAATAATTTTTTTTTATTTTTTAAACATTTTTTTATATTAAAATCTTCTTATGAGTAAATAATAAGCAATAATAAAATTTTTAGAGAGAGAAATATTGTTTTTAATAGGTTTTTTGATAGTAAAAATTTATTAAAAATAAAATAAAATAATATTTATATTTTTTGTGATTTTAGTAATTTATATCACTCAATTTAAATATTTTTTTTCTTTTTATGAGTAAATAATAAGCAATAGTAAAATTTTTAAAGAGAGAAATATTGTTTTTAATAGTTTTTTTTATGGTAAAAAATTTAAAAATAAATAAAATTAAATAATATTTATATTTTTTGTGATTTTAGAAATTTATATCATTCAATTTAAACATTTTTTTTCTTTTTATAAGTAAATAATAAACAATAAAAAAATTTTTAAAGAGAGAAATATTGTTTTTAATAATTTTTTTATGGTAAAAAATTTAAAAAAAAATAAAATTAAATAATATTTATATTTGTTATGATTTTAAAAATTTATATCATTCAATTTAAACATTTTTTTTCTTTTTATAAGTAAATAATAAACAATAATAAAATTTTTAAAGAGAGAAATATTGTTTTTAATAATTTTTTTGTGGTAAAAAATTAAAAAAAAAATAAAATTAAATAATATTTATATTTTTTGTGATTTTAGAAATTTATATCATTCAATTTAAACATTTTTTTCTTCTTATAAGTAAATAATAAACAATAAAAAATTTTTTAAAGAGAGATATATTGTTTTTAATAATTTTTTTATGGTAAAAAATTTAAAAAAAAATATAAAATTAAATAATATTTATATTTGTTATGATTTTAAAAATTTATATCATTCAATTTAAACATTTTTTTTCTTTTTATAAGTAAATAATAAACAATAATAAAATTTTTAAAGAGAGAAATATTGTTTTTAATAATTTTTTTGTGGTAAAAAATTAAAAAAAAAATAAAATTAAATAATATTTATATTTTTTGTGATTTTAGAAATTTATATCATTCAATTTAAACATTTTTTTTCTTTTTATGAGTAAATAATAAACAATAATAAAATTTTTATAGAGAGAAATATTGTTTTTAATAATTTTTTTATGGTAAAAAATTAAAAAAAAATAAAATTAAATAATATTTATATTTTTTATGATTTTAGAAATTTATATCATTCAATTTAAACATTTTTTTTCTTTTTATGAGTAAATAATAAACAATAATAAAATTTTTATAGAGAGAAATATTGTTTTTAATAATTTTTTTATGGTAAAAAATTAAAAAAAAATAAAATTAAATAATATTTATATTTTTTATGATTTTAAAAATTTATATCATTCAATTTAAACATTTTTCATGTAACTGCAACTCAACAATAACATGTGATATGAATTCTTTTGATGATAACAAAATTTAAATTATAAACACTATTTTGTTTTGTAAATAAGGTTGTCCATTATTGATAAAGAAATGGTATTCGTAATATCTAATCAAAGCCATTAATTCCAAGTAGTGCAATCGATCTTCTGGAATTTGTCTACCTTTTTGTTATGAATCATCGTACAGTTAATTCTACAATACATATTTAAAGTATTTACAAATATTTGTTGAAAAAACCTCTCAATTTGTTATAGTCAAAAACATTATCACAATCTATTTTCTTTTCCTGTTTGACTTGGGTTGTTTTCTTAGTGTAGGTTCGAAGTCCAAGGTCTAATAACAATGGAATTAAAACAGACCTACCTTGTAACAACATTGGATCTAATTCTGGAAAGTTTAGAGGTTCAATTTTAAACAAAAATTTAATAAGAATGGAATAATCAGTGTTAAAAATATGATTGAAGGAAGACTTACCAGACTTTTTAATTATTAACAAATATTTACAAGTAAATTATTTAAAATACACTTAAATATTGTTATTTTTAGTTGAAATTGATGAGTTGAGTGGAAAAATATTAAAAATTAAACTCGTTACGTGAAAGGTAGCACACATTTATTGTATTCATTGGTATAAAAATAAAAAAAATGATAATCCAGTTCTTTGAACTCGCGTTTTAAATATATTCCGAATTTTTCCATTGACTATGAGATATTTCCATCAGATTCTTTCTATAAACAATAATATTTTTGTCGCTTATTTGAAGAACGTAATCATATTATTAGTTGAGTTGAATCTTCAGTAACAACGACAGTAAATCCTTTACTAGGGACTACCTAAATTTTTGAAAATATTTACAATAACTTTCAAGTGAATTATTTTTGAAATGAAATAGCCAAAAATATAGTCGAAATGTTTGGTAATTATAATTGTAGTTTAAATTACGACGAAGAAAGGGAGTGTTTAATTAAAAAATGCGAGAAAAAGAGCAGTGGACCAACGTTTTCCATGTTTAGGTTCTTTTCGCTAAGTTTAAGTGACTATGAAAGTGTGAGTATTAAAAATATTTCATTATTTATAAGCTTCAATCATTCAATAGGAACGTTTTCAACTCATGTATTTATATTATTATGACACTTGAAGTTTAATAATAGGTTAAAAAACAAAGTTGTTATCATGTTATGTTATGTTTCTATATACTCAAAATACCCCTAAAAAGTTTCTAAATTCAATCAGGACTGAATCGGGGCTGTACGTAGGGGGTTTTGACCGAGCAAAAAGTGGTAAAATTTTCATTTATCATCGACAGAATCTATAACAAATAAAATTAATCAACAATAAAAAAGGATACGTTCTCAAAGACTAAAAATAATGTAGCCGCGAATTTTGTTATGTAATTTCCTATTCGAATACAATATAATTATAATGATATTAAAAACGAGTTTCTAAAATGATACATGCACAATAAAAAAAAACGAATCATTTTACTACAATTTTTCTTGCAAATTTATACTTAAATCGGACGCTTCGTAAAACGCTAATAATGAAACCATTAAGTGGTTATCGTTTATGGTATTGTTATTTCCTAAATTATTAGTTTGTAACTACACTCTATAAATATTAATGATTTAAATAATAATATTGCGCCATTATTTTCCGTATTTAGAAGTTTCTAACGAACAAGGTGGTAAATTAGCACCCGTGTGGATTACATCTGAAGTTTATTTGGAATTAATTTCACCCAGGAAGCTTCCAAGGTCATAAATCCAGTACTTCAATTACTAAAAATTGCCTCATCTTCTTCAGGGTGATGTTTTGGCCAATATTTTGGTTAATGCCACAGTTTTCATGAACCTCTCTTCACAAATATTAAGCTGGAGGTTCATTTGGTGGCTTATCTTCTCTCAGGACATAGCTAGAGTTACTTTGCACTAACCAACCTCGACTTCTTCAGGTTAAAAAACACCAAGCAAGGCATAAGCAAGTTCAATGTCAAGGAGTTTGGTTTGGTCTTCTTCTGAGCAATGATTTGGAACATTTTTTGCTTAGTGCTACAATTTTCTTGAACCCTTCACATTTATTAAGCTGGAGGTTCATTTGGTTACCTATCTTCTCTCAGGACATAGCTAGAGTTACTTTGCACTAACCAACCTCGACTTCTTCAGGTTAAAAAACACCAAGCAAGGCATAAGCAAGCTCAATGCCAAGCAGTTTGGTTTGGTCTTCTTCTGAGCAATGATTGGGAACATTTTTTGCTTAGTGCTTCAATTTTCTTGAACCTCTCTTCACACTTATCAAGCTGAAGGTCCATTTGGTTTACTATTTTCTCTCAGGACATAGCTAGAGTTACTTTGCAAACACCAAGCAAGGCATAGGCAAACTCAAATTCAAGCAGTTGATTTGGTATTCTTCTGAGAAGGATTCTTCAAAAAAATCTTGTTAACAATCCTTCTGTTATCCATCTAACTCACCTGGCTAACCATCCAAGCCATTGTTCTTGAGTTTCATTGCTTGTTCTTTCCCATCATCCTCACTTCATCAAAAATCTTCAGCTCCCACAATTCCAATTTAATTTTATTCTTTTTATTTGGTGTACAAGCTTTTGCTGCCTTTCATTACTTTTGTATAATTTCATATATCACTCCCAGATATTCAAACTTTTTGAAAATAATTATTGTTTGTTATATGTACACCCTGTATATTTAATTTTAAACATTTTTGGAACGGTTTGGTGATTTAGTCTACATGAAGATATTTGCAAAAATAAATAAACAGAAAGAAATAAAAAAAAGATGAATGACCTCTTCAAACTGCAAATTCAAACGTGAAAAGAAAGATGTCTGTCTAATTGTTTTCTATTCATGCTTTTGCCAATACACGTGCATTCGAAATCGAACGTGTCTTGTAATAATAAATAAGTTTGATAGTGCTCTGACAATTAACAGGTATTGGATTCGACAATGGATTTTAAAGTAAATTCGATATACCTACACGTCGATGTTATTGAAACTAAATAGCTTAAAAATTTCTATTTCCGATTAACCAACTTTGTAATTTTATTTCAATTTTCAATACGTGACGACCCAAGATAATTTGACATATTTTAAACGTATAAAGTTATATGGAGAATATATGGAGAAGAAAAAGAACATTTTTTTTGTAAAGGTCGACGAAAAAATACTTTTAAATAATCACGCACGAAAACTTTATTCATTTTTCTATTGTTTTTGCACTCTACAATTATTCATAGACAATACAACTTCTAATATTTACACCCACTTCATTGTTTCTTCTCAAATATGGTATTTATTTTAGACAATTTAAATTACAAAAAATTGGTAGCTCCATCTTATTAATTATAAGCAAAATAACGGGTATTTTATCTAAATTCACTTAATTTATTGAAAACGAAACATGTATTAACGTTCTCAAGACGCTATCCTTAAATAATAGACATAGGCGTAGCAATAGTTGGGGAAAACTGGACAAAAAAAGTCTAGAATAAAATATTGTTATTAGACTAGACGGTTTTTATGGAAATGGTAGTAAAATAATAAAAAAGCAGAAGCTCTTAAAAGTACTTATAAGTTATCTACTAGTATCTGGATCCCTTGCCACTCTGGCATGAATGGAAATGAGGATGACTCTCTTACAAGGGAGAATACTACAATGACACTTGTAACGTATTCTTGTTAATCTACCAGTGTTTTGGTTACAGTTTTCTTTCAAAATTACAGTTGGCAACCACAAGATGTCTATTGGATTGCATAATGAAATTTACAGATGAAATTGCTTAGGATGATTCTAGCAAAATATTAAATATTAAGTATTCGAACAACAAGTTGACGATGCATAAACCAGAACAGCGACCCGGATATTACCACTTCATTTGCCGTTAACACAAGAACGTAAACATTTTAGCGATTTGTGATATACAGGGCGATGTAAAAATCAAACTTTAATAGTATATTATACACCAAGGTGGTTACTGTGGTTAGGTGCGAGGCTTGAAAACGTCTTAATCTCCTTGCTTTACATACAACTTTTTCCACTACTAGCCATATTTAAGAGAAAAATTCGGTAGGGGGCGCGCAAATCGTTCTAGCCAGTCATCTGTATTCAATCCTCACCTAACCCATAGATTATGAACTTACTCCTTATGTCATAGTCATTTTTGGTTGGGCGCGAATTTTAAACTAAGTAATGGTATTTTTATACAAACAATTTTATCTTATTGTTAGGTGAAATCAAAGAGCAAATATGTTTAATGCGTGTACAAAATTATGTTGCAGGTAACTTCTATATTATATTTATTATTAAAAAAACACCTTTTTTCTTGATAATTATCAAGATGGAAGATTCCAATTTCCCCAGTTGTTAAAATAACACTATAAATTGTTATAATTGTACCTTAGAAGTATGTTATTATATACAAGGTGTGTATTTTAGTTACGCTTGGGTTTGGAGCAGTGGCGAAAACCATTTTGAGATCCATTTTATAAAACCTTCTTAATAACCAATAATGTATGATAGTATATCATTAAAACCTCCTCAAGGCTGCTGGTAATATACCGTAAAATTCACTAAATACATACGTTTTCCACATTGATTTGATATCACTTCCTCCTACGGTAGAGGTTATGTGCGTCGTGATAGTTTCAACATGGCCAATTTGACACTTGCGTGAGAGGGTACTCACTGTGATTGTTTTTGTTTATTTTTGAATGTTTTGTGTACTTTTACAGGCAGATTTTTAAAATGGCGGACAGTGCGCAAAATAGAAGATTCTCGTTGATGAATTTGCCGATATCCTTTCCTCCTTCTGAACATAGGAGGATGTCAGTGAGGAGTTTTTATTGGGTTATGGTTAACCCGCTGGTAATTTTATATTTTGTTTATAATTACAAGTGTAATTGAACTAATTAAAATTTAATAATCAGTCTTCAGGATAACTTGATATATATTGTGGTTGAATTTTATAGTATCTCAACATTTTCTCTAATTGAATTGAACTGTAGATCGGCCATTTTATGTCCAAGCTACTAATTTTGACAACTACTGTCACTTGTCATGACTACAATAAATTCTATAAGCAAATAATTGTTCTTTTGCTAAATTCTACATCAGAAAAAGCATTAAAATGATTAAATTTATGTAAAATGTTGAATACCTGAGCTCATTGAAATGGAAGAGAGCTGAAATACGAATAAACTATTTCAATAATATTGATTTCACCAAAGTAATATTATAATAATGTATTTTTACCACGTTTTCAAGTGATAAGGCTGCATACACAACGCGATTTTGTAATATAGGTTAATGGGTTTGTATGATTATTCTTTTATTACAAAATAACTATGTTCCATACAACCCACACATCAAATTGCTGTTTATCAAAGCTTAAGCAAGGTTAGAATGAGCCACCCTCAACTCTAAACACGGCTCAATAAAAGACAAAAAAATAACCTGGGACGTGTCCCAAGACGATATGATGGAAAAGTATAACGTTTAAAAGAAATTCGTTACGAAGTTTGCAAAAAGGAGAGGAACCAAACTATTGTGAGACATTAATGAAGATCAGAAACAAAAGTGGGTTACCTAAGGTTTTAGCCCTGTGGTACTCCGTATATTGCCAAAAAGTTATATGATTCTTTATTATATGTTCTATATTTTTTTATCACTAAAGAAAGCCGAATTTTACTATATTTTGGAATAGATGTTACATCGTAGTAACCTTGAAAATTTCATTAACATTTCCAAAGGATTGTGGATAATTTACATATTCATTATTTTCACGGGAATCTTTGTTTTTTTTTTGAATAATTCAATTCTCATTCATGAATGAAACAAAAAACAATTATGACATAAAAGTAATTATCTGCGAATACATTATTTCCATCACATTGATATAATCCACATTATAAAACGAAAAAAACCTCCATTCATCAATCATAACATTTTCTACGCAGCTAGTAAGTTAATTAAAAACGAAGAGCCTTCCTCTGTCATGGTGGTGATTGGACAACAACGCCGTGGCGTTAATTTCTATCACTACAATGACATTTTCTGAAAAGTACCCACTTTGGCTCGGGTTTAAATCGATATAAACAATGCACACTGTATATTTCAGTCGTTAAACCATGTAGAATAACAGCTGGAGAAAAAAATCTTCGAGAAAAAGCCGATAACTCTTCGCATCATGACAGCAATTTCTTTTTCTTGTTTGGTAGCTATTTCTGGAACAAGAATGCACGAAGAGATTGTAATGTATTTACCTGAAGATATAAATAAATTGAAAGAAGCGAGATGTTCAACGAGAGATGATGATCGTGTCGTAAAGAACCGGTTAACAGTACCTATATATCTGCTTTTTTATCTTCTTGAAATATTCTGTAGCGTCAGAGTGAAATAGTTGTTGAGGAGTAAAATATAAATTTAAAAACATAACCTATAATAAGAAGTCTATGGTACAACTGACTATTTGCTTACTATAATGTAGTCCAGCAAAAAAAAGAAGATTGGTTTGGGTTAGATTGAGCGTATGTCATATGTCATTATTATATTCTATGTTAAGGAGACGAATAATATTTATATATTACTTCAGCTTTTCGAAATAATAACAATAAATCACAGTTGAATAAACAATATTTCACGCCATTTTATGTAAAACGAACTTTTGAATATTGAATTGCATGAACAGTTATTTTCACAATACTTATCTAGAAGAAAAAAGTCGTTCAATGTACCAGTTGTTTAAGAAAATATATTTCTTTGGTATTATAGAGAAAGAATTAATTATATTTATCCATTGTACAAAGAATATTACATCATAGACCATAGGAAGTCTGTAATTGGCACACAAGAACAGCTTTTTTTTAATAGAAAATGGCGATAATCAGTCTTTAAAACCAGTATCACAGGGTTGACGTCCTTTCTACAAACCGGACGACCTTGGTGATTATAACCTTTTGCGTCCACATGGTAAACTCCAGCAGCTACCAAGATGCAGTTTATACAGGGTCGGTTGAATGTAATGTTTGTAAATATAATAGTTAACGATAGGTCAAAACAAACTAAACAAACAGAAGAGTTAAAATTAGCGAAAAAGCTTTTCGAAACAAAAACATCTTGAAAGAGAGAGAAAGAATGAAGTACACGCCTCGATGACCGCGCACAATTATTCTTTCTATCTCTAACAAGCTGTTTTTCTTATATTTTCGCAAACTGTGTCGAAACTTGGATGTTTTTGGCGGGGAATTTGAATTTAAAATGGATAATAACTGTAGAGGGCGAGTTAAGACAGGAAAATATAATTAAAATTCAAATGAAGATGCACCCATAGAAGAGATATGGTAAAGAAATATAAGATACACGTTTTATGTGGCATAATTTATTACTACCCAAGGGTGTTAAGTGAGAAAAAACATTTAAATGTCATCGACATGTATTTTCAATCGTACTTAATCAAGAAAATATATTGTAACTGTTAAAACCGTAATGGTATTAGATTGAAAACCGGTTGAAATTATTATTTCACATTAAGGTTATGAAATAAATATATATTACTAGTTACTAGAAGCCGGTTTCAATCTATTTTAAAGGAAGTCAACGAAACTCTGGACATTTACTTTAAATTGTTTAATTGAGTGTATTAAAAGCTATGATAAGTTTAAGGTCATCAAGTCATAAGCAATAGAGCAGCTTTGTCAGCTTATGACTTTGATAACCTCAAACTTTAGCCCGTTTTTGGTAAAAACTATATTCCTACTGCCATTGATATGTAAGTCAGAATTTATTTAGTGTGCAAATAAACAACTACAAAATCAAGGCTCCTCTCACAACGAGTGATCCATAAAGGGAGTGATTTGATTGGCAGCGATGTAGTACCTGTTTGTAGATTCTCATGCACCCAGTACCACTGCCCTACCATATCAGAGATTTCCGAGGGCAGCGGTACATGAGAATCTACAAACACTACATCGCTGCCAATCAAAACACTCCCTTTATGGATCGCTCGCTTGTGAGAGGATCGAGTTGAGAATACCAGCCTTGAAATTGTAGTTGTTTATTTGCACACTAAATAAATTCTGCTCAAAAACTGGATTTCAAGGTCAAACTATTAGCCTTAGATTTTAATAACTTTCTTATGAAGCTCAGATTGTATCTTGAAGTCCTTTTAACTGTACTCGTCACAAACTGAATATCAAATTCTGTTACAGATCGAGGAGGGTGATCGCGGCCCATCAGAGATGACCGCGTCCCTCGGAGTAGGTAGCGACACCGGTGGTGACAACGCCAACCACGATGGTTCTAACAACCACAACGACGTATACACAGTATCCGTCACCGGAGCTTACGACAACAAAGCTTTCAAAGGAGACGGTAATAATGGACCCCCGAAGAAACCTCCGCGTGAACTATCCGACGAAGAAGCCTTCCAACAAGGCAAATTCAAAATGTCCACCAAGGAAAAATGGAGGATCCTCAAAAACGTTTCGGCAATCTCGTGCGCTTTCATGATCCAGTTCACAGCTTTCCAAGGAACGGCAAATTTACAAAGTAGTATAAACGCTAAGGACGGACTCGGTACAGTTTCACTTAGTGCAATTTACGCAGCTCTGGTAGTGAGTTGCATTTTCGTGCCTACGTTTATTATCAAAAAACTTACCGTTAAGTGGACACTTTGCTTTTCATTGTTGTGCTACGCACCGTACATCGCCGCTCAGTTTTACCCTAGGTTTTACACTTTAATACCCGCTGGTATACTCGTAGGTATTGGCGCCGCTCCTATGTGGGCCTCAAAAGCTACATATCTCACGCAAGTCGCTGGAGTTTACGCCAAACTAACAGATCAAGCTGTTGACGGAATCATCGTGAGGTTTTTTGGGTTCTTCTTCTTGGCGTGGCAGACCGCTGAATTGTGGGGAAACCTTATTTCTTCATTAGGTAAGTTATCAGTTGTTTACTTCATTCAAGTGTAGGGGTTAAGTCAAGGTCACTATGAGACATCTTCTTTATGTCGGCAGGTGTAGGCCAAGACTCACCGAACACATACTCTCTTATTGACATGCTTGACAGTTTCATACCTTTCGTATTGTTTCGGAGCTTTAGGATTTATAAAGAGAGATGTGGCAACGCTAAAAAGAGAAACAATCCCCTTTGGACTTCAATCTTGGCAACGTTCAATTGTTCTTACAAAAAAAAAAACTAAATAATAGAGATACTTAACAAGTGACAATAAACCTATCGTTTTTAATAATCATATTGTGTAATTTATCATTGGTAAGATAATTCCAATAATGTATACATAATAATATCGAAAAGACCAATGCAATCCACTCGCAATAAGAGTATGTTCAACTTGAATTAAAAGGTTTAAATTGTTTATATAATACTAAGGTTGCTAGAGATACAAAAAAATCGATAACTTCAATATAAATACTAGTGCGTCATCTCTTAGTTAAAATATTCTACTGCTCACTTTTTTTAAGAAATTTTGACTCAAGATATAGATCCCAATAAACTCCACTGTGTTCCATAAAACACCAGCTCCTGGTGAATTCAAATTTTCCACTTAATTGCTTCCCACAGTCCAACTATCAGTTTTTTCCAATATTTGAATGGTACTGATAAAGCAAAAGACTCCCAATTGCTTTCCATAGTCCAACTATCAGTTTTTTTTCAACATTTAAATGGTAACGATAAAGCAAATGACTCCCAATTGCTTTCCATAGTACAACTATCAGTTTTTTTCAACATTTAAATGGTAACGATAAAGCAAAAGACTTCCAATTGCTTTCCATAGTCCAACTGTCAGCTTTTTCCAATATTTGAATGGTACTGATGAAGCAAAAGACTTCCAATTGCTTTTCATAGTCCAACTATCAGTTTTTTTCCAATATTTAATTGGTACTGATAAAGCAAAAGACTTCCAATTGCTTTCCATAGTCAAACTATCAGTTTTTTCCAATATTTGAATGGTACTGATAAAGCAAAAGACTTCCAATTGCTTTCCATAGTCCAACTATCAGTTTTTTCCAATATTTGAATGGTACTGATAAACCAAAGACTGCCACCTCCTGAAAGGGTGTTTCAGGTCATCTCTTTGCTATTTCTATTCCTTCTGTTCTAGCTAGGTACCATTTTAGAATTGTTTACACAAGAACCCAGCGTTTAATTACTGAATTTATCAATATACATTGCAACTGAAATATTTTCTTTTATTTTTCAGTTCTTAGTAACCCGCATGGAAGTAGTCATTCTGCTAACAGTACTCCTAACTATGATAGCTGCGGAGCAAATTTCTGCGTTAGTACCGTTAACAATAATGAAAATTTGGAAAGACCAGATGATAAGGAAATATACGAAATATCCACTATTTACTTAGCCTGTATTGCAGCTGCTGTTATTTTGATCGCATTGGTTGTAGACCCGCTAACAAGGTAAGATCGAGCTTATTTATTAGTAAACTATTTATTTTAAATCGATAGATAGGTTATTGAGTGGCCTACTGGGTCTCCAGACCTTACCGGAACTGTATCTCTTACCTTAATAAACTTCCCACTATGTCGTTAAAATGATTTACAATATTATTTATTCCTCCCAGGAGAAAAATCGTATTAGATGTTGATAATATGCGATAATGTGGCTATTAATTAAAAACAATATGTTATTAAAAGTAAATACTATTATATCTATTGTTTTTTTTTTCAATTGATGGCTTCATAATTATATTCCACATGAAATCACTTATTTAATTATGACCTCGAAGGCTTCAGAAGCCTTTAAATGTCATCTACAATACAATAAAATTACAATATAAACACAATTATATGCGATAATTATGAATTCAGCCTCACCAAAACCCCTGATGAGGCCATAAAAACAAGAATAATAATTCCATAATTATATGTAATGTTATTGAATTTAAATTTTATTGCTAATATTGAATTTTTTATCACTTATAATTGCACAAGAGGTTTGTATTTTATCGGGTAAATTTGAATTGTTTAATGAGAAACTGTTTCCTAGCAATTAGACGAGAACAACTGTCAACTATTAAAAACGCGACACCGAAGGTGGAGCGTTTTTAGGTTGACAGTTTTTCGAGTCTAATTGCTAAAGGAAACAGTTTAGAAGTTGAACAACACAAATTTACCCGATATCAATACAAACATCGAGTGTAATTCGGCAGGACAATTCAATGAATCGGCTCATTGTAAGTGTTTAGAAATTCAATAAGTTGTTGACAAACATGTCAAATTATTTATCATGGTAACAAATGCATAAGTGAAAAAACCACAAGTGCATTTATCGCTGAAAAAGTTAAAGCTAACTTTTGCCGGTGTCAAAGTGACAATTACACTGAGGCATATGCGATTTTTTATACATGAGTTGAATTGTCTATAAAAGAAAATTGCAGCCTCATTTGTTATTGTTACAAGACACACGCTCTGTTTTAAAGCATATTTTGTCATTTTCTTGACATCAAGAGATGAGATAATGACGTGTATCTAAAAGTGCGTCGTGAAAATGTGGCTTATACGCGCTACGTCAATACAGAACAACATGAGCACGAAACATTATGAATTCTATGCTACTTTAATAAAAGTAACCGATGAAAAATATCTTCTACCTTTCTACAACGAAGGTTGTTATCTTATTGCAGTAATATATAAATTATTTAAATGTTGGTAAGGCCGCGTACTTCTTTGGAATGTCTATAAAATTATAAACAACATTAGACCAGTCAATAAAGTGATAAATTTCGAAAAAATAAGTAGAACTAACTGTGTTACATTTAACGTGTTCTTTGGGCCCAAGAAATTGGAAAACTATATATTTATCTGTCAAAATAAGCTCAGGATATTATTATTTCGCGAGGTGTTAGTAGGGGAAGGTTAAATACACCCCTAGCTATAACAATTTTTAATCTACAACCTTAGAAACTATAGTTTGTTTTTGGTACGCGCTCTTGTACATTCAGGAAATAAGTTAGGTTAAGAAACTCTACTTTCGTAACGGAAATTACTATTATTATTTAATATAACGATACTTTTGGTTCAACAGCTTGGATAAATTGTTTTAAATGGATATTGCATTAAGAAGGTTACTGTGCAAAATGAAAGCCATATTTGTAGATGGAATAGTTTTGTGAAAATAGCATGACCTGAATTTTAAGTGAAGCATTTAGAATTTATAAGTATATGCCGGTTTATTATTTTAATCATAGATGAGAAATATTGTTGTTCTTTGTTATACAACAGTTTGGATTATTATTATCGTGACATATGGGTACGAAATTATCAATAGTGTGACTTTTCTGTTGAACACAGACAGAGACACACAAAAATTGACACTATTTCTTTATATCTTACTTGATATAGTATTTCATGTACAATTTTGTAGTCTTCCGTCAATAATAGGAAATCTATATTGAATATTTTACATTAATAGCAGTAAAATAAAGGAGAATACAATAAAAAAGAATAAATTGAGGTTATGATTACTACTTTAGACTCTGTTTCACATTATAAACCACGTGAAGTTTGCCAAATGTCTTGCGCAGAAACCAAAATCGGTCCTGTCGAATATTTTTTATTTTTGAATATTTTAAGGCAATTAGGTAGTTTATCTGTGAGCCTATTAAAAACTTGTTATAGGTAAAATTATCCATATTTAATCTTATTTCTTGCTCTCAGCACTAAACACTACAAAAAGATGGCATTTTAGATAATTTTAAGAACTTATTATTAGCTAACAGCCCTTGTTTAACAGTATTCAATGTAAAGCTAGGACCCAAAACAATATGGCTGTCCTTTCAGTGACTTTATTACGGAATGGACTATAACTACAATTTTTTTTCAATGTTTCAGTGATTTTAAAAATTCCTTAGTTTGTTGACATAGCTATGTTTAATTTGTTGATGAGTTTCACATATTATCATTAACTTTATCCCACATTTGAAAATAAAATAAACAACATTTTGTATTAAATAATATTTCTTTGTCTTGTTGTCTTGTCAGGATTGTTTTTTTTCTGTTTTTAATAATCGTGAGAAACTACATTCTCAGAAGCACCTGCAACTTGAAAACAAAATATTTATTTGGAGGACCAATTAAAATTGATTTTTTTCTAATTTAAAGTAGGTCGTCGTGTTTATTTCGAATAGGAAACTGGTTAAGCGATTCGCGTAAATAATTTTTGCAAACTTTCAACTGTCAAATACGTCTAATTTTGAATTGATGGTCGAAAATTATTGACCATCTCGTTTGGGTATTCAACTCCGGAGGGGCTTTGAATTATATATAATATAAATAATTTATAGCAACAAATATAACTTCATTAGAAACAATAAAGAACTGAACATTCACCAGCGCTATAAATAAACTGCATTTATTTCTTTATGGTATGTTTTTTATACTTCAATTATTGGTATTATTATTATTTACAAAAAACAAGTAAATAAATTGGTGAAAGGGAGAATGTAAAAGTTATTTAAGTAGATAGTGCGAATAATTTTTAATCTTGCAAATCGAAAAGTTACTTTTAATATTGTTTGAATGCATTTTAAAACGCATTCACTTATTTTTCTTACTGTATATTATCTTAACGACCGATATTTTATGCAACATGTTCTATGCTAGAGCCCCACCTTATATAGTATATCTTTGTTCATGTGACCTTCGACTGGAATAATTATAATTCCTATACTCGTTTATTAGACATGCCAAGTCTTTAAAAAAATTATTGCTTTTTATCAACAAGAGATTGTTCTTTCTATAACTATTTAAATGTCAACAGCCTGTCAATTTTCATTTGTTGACTCTTAAAATGTCCTTCAAACAAGTAAGTTTTAAATTATAGTTTCGCGAAAAATGGTACAACCACGTCAAAATGTCAAACGTCAGTGCTGCCAATCCCTGAAATCTATGCTGCATATTTGTATTATTAAAAACCCTTTCTATTATAATAAATGGTTAGAAAGTGTTTGAGGAAGAAAAACTTCATAATAAATCATTAATATGAACAAAATTGGAGTAATTTTGTTCACATTAATGTGAGATTTGAATACTATATTCGCGATGGAATACGTTGTGTAATGTGAAAATTGTATCTTACAACCAACTTGTTTTCTTCCTTCAGGTCAATAAATAATAAAATCTGATAATAAACAGTTACATGGATGTAACAAGATTAGCATGCAGATATAAAATTGGTTATCCATCTACATAGCTTCCAGCGATTCATAAATAAAACAATTAACAACTCTTACGGTTCTTGTGCCAATAGTTTTTACCTTTTTTTGTGGCGCCAAGGAAGTACTTTATGTACGCTTTCCAATGTTACTCAAAGAATGTTAACGAGAGAATATATAGTGAACCAAATCGACGGAGATAATCCATATTTTTTTTATAAGCAACACAAGCAGGTCCGGCGCGAATTAATTAGGTGAACTCCATTCCAAAAACCGTGTCAAGTTTACAAGGTTTGTTTTTACTTTATAGGAGGTCCATGAGATTCGTCTACCAAATATCAAATATTATTTATTGGCTGCATATTAAAATTTAAAGGTTATTTAACAATAATAACCATCCAGCACGTTTTCTAGAATCGTCTGTAGTATATTTCTAAATACTAGTTGTATAGCATAATTTATGTGGCTACGACAGTCATTTTCTAATTGCAAGCGTATCTGTATCTATAGAGTGGGTGGGTGAGCACTTGGGCCATATTTGACCCATCGTACATCATCCCGAGAAGCTGTGCTAGTTCATCGTCCATCTGGATCCGTGGACTGGTCACGAGGAGACATCTTCTTCATATCGGCAGGCCATGAATCACCGAACACACACTCTCTTATTGACGATAACTCCAGACACTCGCATAAGACATGCCTGACAGTTTCAACTTCCTGTTCACACATGGAGGTGTGTCCACTAGCCCCATAGTATGGAGGCGTTTCTTAGTTGACAGTGTCCAGTCAGAAATCCTACTGTTAAACGTAAATTTTTCCTGGTCATCGTCAAATATTTCTTGGGCGCCAGCAATTGTCGAAGTCGTAGGCCGTAGATTTAAGAGTATTAACCATAGAGACGATTCTCAACATTTCTTTTGTTACAGATACGGTGAAAAACAGGGTCGAAGAGCCAGCCAAGTCGAACTGTCCGGAATCCAACTACTCTCAGCTACTGCCTACCAGCTGAAGAAGCCCTACCAACAGCTACTCATCCCAATCACAGTATGGATTGGCATGGAGCAAGCTTTCATCGGTGCTGACTTTACGCAAGCGTACGTTTCCTGTGCTTTGGGAATTCCTTCAGTTGGATACGTCATGATATGTTTCGGTTGTGTAAATGCCGTCTGCAGTCTTCTTTTCGGTTCTATCATGAAATATATCGGTAGGGCGCCTATAATGGGACTTGGACTTTTGATTCATGCTGGATTACAAACATGGATGTTATTGTGGAGGCCGCATCCGGATACTCCTTACCAATTCTTCATGGCTGCTGGTCTTTGGGGAGTTGGAGATGCTGTCTGGCAAACGCAAGTAAACGGTGAGTTATATTTTAAATCAGGGCTTCTTAAACTGTGGGTCGCGACCCCCAGGGGGGTCGCGAGACTACTGAAAAGGGGTCCAATTATATATATGTGAAATGAATGGGTATGTATTCTTTAATCCTTATTTTATTTACATTGTAAAATAGTGCGATATTACATCTACATCTACGGTTAATATATATTTCATTATATGGAGGAGGGGGTCGTTTAAAATTTCCAAAGCTTGGAGGGGGTCGCTATATAAAAAAGTTTAAGAAGCCCTGTTTTAAATTATATTGCGCTAGATGAAAAGTTAGGTTAGGTTAGACTTTTTGATGACTTATCAGATGACAGTGATAGCAGTCAGTACTTTGTCACGTGGATAATGGTTTTTATAATTGAATTAGTTTTCTAACGAAATATTTAAATCATTTCTGAAAAATTTCCTGACCTTTCAGAAGGCATACAATTCCACGTAACTCTCTGTATAAATAATTGTGTCATAAACGCCAATTTTTTTAGCGATAAACTCTATCGGATGATCATCGATCTCAAGTAGTCTTAACCGGTTTTTCTGCAACATTAGAAAGCTATTGATTATTTTGTAATTTTAGATACGAACGAAATATTTTTATCTTATCAAAACTGAATCTAAAATTTACCTTTTAATATTAATTAATTTATGTTAAATAAAATAATTCCGAGATATCATTAACTTACATATCAGTATCAATGGTTTTTACCGCCTCCAAAAGGCAATCGTCTGTTAGTAAAAACCCTCTGACCATATTTATAGAATATACTGTTTATTGCTTGAAGTTTCGGTATACCCTCCTCAGCATTTTAATATTTATTTTTCCCTAGAATGGTGTAATTGGAATTCCCATTGTTATATTTTATAAAAAAAAAAGATAATTAAATATTCCAAAATAGGATTCTTTCATAAAAAGATCTCACTTAATTATCTGATAATTTAGTTGTTTGTAAACAAAGACAAAGACACGTAATTGTGATTAATTCCAACGATTAACATAAATAATTGTTCTTAATTTTCATTATTAAATTTATCAATGTGTTTTGTTCTAAAACCGCATCTTCACGTGTATCACGACCTTATAGATCTTGTTTTTAATAAATCTCCCATCCCTGACATATGCCTAACATAATACATAAATTATCAGCCATTTTTTATCCACTTTTTTTTAACTCTCTTTTTATTTCGTAACGCTGACATTAGCTAAAGTTTGGCAAAGTTCTATTATCTCAAAACATTAATTATTTTTCATTCTTTTTAGGTCTGTATGGTACCCTCTTCCGTCGTAACAAGGAAGCAGCATTCTCCAACTACCGTTTATGGGAAAGTGTCGGCTTCGTTATAGCATATGCTTATTCAACGCACATTTGCGCAAGAATGAAGCTCTACGTTCAACTCACCATTCTTGTAGGAGGATTTTTACTTTATATCATCGTCGAAGTTCATCATCTACACAAGATTCGTCGACAGAAGGAAAAAGAAAGGAAAGCAGAAGAGGCGGCCAGAAACAAGGAAATTCTTCCACAAGAACCGGAAGAAACGGACGACGAAAAAGACGATATCGATGACGAGATTATTGTTACACATTTGTAAATTAGGTGAGTAGTAATGAAACTTGGTTCTATGGTTAATGAAGTCTAGCAGCCATTTCAACACTGGTAGTGTGACGTGACGTAAAACTTGACGTTTGATATTTGTCAATGTCCATTGTCAATTCATGGACGTCTTTTACCGCTCGGACATATTGCTCTGGGTCTTCATGTGATCAAGCGAGATGACTATTGAATTAATCCCTCTTTTTCGCTCTTTAAATCACATAACTCTTCTGTTGATTCCCTTTTTCGACTTCTAACATTTTAATTATGATTTAATTCAATTCAGAGACACTGTATGACTGCGCCATGTGCTATTTGTAAAGTTTTAATTATTGACAAGGTTTGTCTGACAACCAACTGACTTACATCATATGTCAAAACATACAAACTTCAATTTCAACTGATGGGGGGCATCTATAGCCTATAATTTCAATTGTTTGTTAATAATAAACAATGATGTCTGTTACGTTGCAACAGAAAATGAGAATTAATAATATAATAGTTTATTATTCAACGAGTGTGTAATGATGGCTATTACTCATGAGAATGAAGTAGAAGTCGTAATCATTCGAGTGAGTAATAGCCATTACACGAAAGTAGAATACTATACTTTTTCTAAGACTGAGTGTTCACCTATCAATTCAAACGAACGAGATATTTAGAGAATATTTTATTGAATAAACTTAATGCTTTATGTCAAACAATTCCATTTTGGAAACTGCAATGAAAATTCATTTATTGCTTACAATATTGATGGTGAAATTTGAGCAGTTGAATTAGTTTTCACTTTCTGTATCCATTCTAATAAAAAGTCAGCTCTAAATCACCTTCGGTAGGTAGGTATAGGTATTGTCAAAGTCAAATTATGACATTTCATGGCGAGTCTGATTCAAACATTACACCGAACATAATCGTGTGTAATGGCATTCTTTGACGGTGATTGGCCAGATAGTCGTGTGTAATGGATCATTACACACGAGGCGTGGCTTGTTTTGTGTAATGCTTCCAGTTACTCAACAAAAATGTTATATAAAAAGGGAGCATTTCTCAACAGTCATAGAAAAAATGTGTTATTAAAGCTTATGTGACGTTTCGTTCACAATATGGACACGTACTATTCCCTATGTTTTACATAATAAAATATTACACTGAAAGGAAGTATGTAACAAATTCTATATATGTAACAATTGATTTTCTTTGTCTTGGTACCTATATACACGTGATTATTATGTTTAAATAAATTTTAAATTCAGTATCACTATGATGAGTTTCACGTGGTTTTGTCACTAAGTACACTGGTGTGATTTTACTTACTAGATTCTCACACTCATTCAAGGAGGGAGTTCATTAATTAGGTCAGTTGTTCAAGGGGGAGGGTGAATTGATCCGATTCTCACCAAATTTCACTTGGGTGGCGAGGGCGTTTACTTGCCTAGTTTTAGCTAGTATTAAGCAGGAAAAATTTACGTAAGATTGGGGGGAGTGTGTCATGAAAAAGCTTACTGTATGTCACCAAGAGAAGGGGGGTATCAAAAAATCCTCAAATTTTTTTAATTAACTTTGTTTTGTTTCAGGCATTCCAATTGGTTATAAAAAAGGATTAGTCGTTATTGCATCATTTTTTATACAAAGAAAACTGTGTAAGAAGCCAGCCAGTATCTTATCGATAGAAGAAATGTTATTGGATAAAAGATGAGGCAATGGAAAGTGTTTTTGAATATTACCCAACCCAAACCAGTTTTTGCGGCAATATTTTAATAGTTTTTTGTTTGATAATTTTAAATGTTTTACTTGTGACCATATCGATATTTCTGTTACTTCAATTTTTAGCCTCAGTGCCATTTTTCATGAGCAAATGTATTTTACTGAACCCTAATTATTAGTTCTGATTCATGGATGGAAAAATAAAGTAATCAAATATTGTGAAAATTGTTTTGGGATTTGAACCAGTAACTAAATTCCTATTGTTTCTAAATATTATTTATATATATACATATGTTTTATTTTTCTGATAATTTTAGAAAATCTGTACAGATATTTGATAGATTGTACAATATAGAAACTTAAGTACCTATGCAAATTGTATAAATATCAGTATTCTAAAAGCAATACTGTAGGAATAAACTTCTTTTAAATTATTATTTCATGATTATTTTTTTCCCAAAACCTTTCCTTCTCCACTATATCAATTTAAAATACGATATACAAAACGTTAATGGATTAAAAATGGCCACAAGTATGGTATAATTCACAATACTATCACTATAGTAACTTTTACCATGTGCAAAAAGATAAACATTATTACAAGTGAAAAGTAATATAAGTAGAATGTAATAAAATTGAAAAGTGACCAGTATTCTTTAAGTCATTGGCATTAAAAATCCCCTAAAAACTTTGATGTAATGTTAATTGCCTAATAAAAGGAAACTGTTGTTACATTGATGTATTACTGGTCGCCTAACCCTAGGAAGCTTTCCAAATATTTATATAAAGCTGGTCTTATGGTAGGTGTCCATTCGTATTAGTTAGTATTTGTTTACTATTTAAAGAACTTATCAAAAAATGTAAAGTATAGTACCGACTGAAATCCCGGGGAATCCCTTTTATTATCGAAATCGAGTAAGTACAGGGGACAGGGGTAGGAGTTGGAAACATTTCACCACACTTGTTTATGAAGATGAATTCTTATTATATTTATCAATATGGGACATCCTGGTACATAATGGACGTGTTTGGTTGAATGTACAAAGCTTACATGTTAAATTTAAACTTCACTTTCAAGCAAGAACCAAAACTATTAAAAAAAAACTATTTGGAAATAAGGAAGCTCTCAAATAAAATCATGCGGCTTTTAGATAATATAAATATAGAATTTTGGAGATAATTGATAAAATGGTTATAAAAAGATTAAAATAATAAATAGGATCTATATTTTGCAACAATATAAAGAGGCGTCTTATAATATTCAACAGCCTATATTGTATTCTTGTGACATTTCATCGGCCATTTTGTTTAACTTTAAAAAGGGGTATCTCAAATAAGACACAAACATCATTATTTGCACTATTTTTTGTAGTCTATTAAGACTTTTGGGACATGAAACGTGTAGTAAAAATTTATATTCTGCTAGCCACTCCGGTCCTGGCAATATATTATTTAATTCGGTGATAGTGCGATTGACTTCCATGAATCATTCTACCTAGCCAAATCGCGAGCATGGATGCGTCAACAAACGAAATATATAAATTAGGAGAAGAAGAAATGGATAAAGATGTTACAGAACATTCGGAAAAGTGTAGAAAATGGTTAGAAAAATGTGCGATTAGTGATAGTTTTTCAGTGTATTCGGATTCGGACAATAATTCTTTAGCCGAATCAACGAATAGTGCGATGGATTCAGGATTTGTGTTTCAAAACAATGGAATTGAAATAGGAGATAAAGTGATTGGAATTGGAGTAAGAGTTTTCAGTAAATAGTAATTTATTTATTGTCGGATATTAAAGATACATGGTTTTAACCAAAAATAAAAATAATGTCTTTTTAAGGGTGGATGTACATCTGTCAACAAACAAAACAATGAAGATGTGCGGAAATATGACAATATTAATATTTACAAATCAAGGAAAGTTCATGTAGGCGACGTAACCTATATCAACGGACCAGTGATAATAAGTAATGGTGCTTCTGCGTACAACGATAGAAAATTACCGCTTCCTTACATAGACCCATTTATCGGTACTTTCATAGTAAATAGAATTAACTGGTTAGCACAGCCACCCTTAGGAGAAAAAGAATATCTAAGCGAAGCAGCGCCTTATGTTATAATAGGTAAATCTTTTTGTTGTATTAGTTGTTTCGAAACATATCCTACTGTTGGCAACAATGTCATAGGTATGACAGTCGAAAACACACACATCTATACATCTATGTAACGTTGGTTGTCTACTTTTGAATAAAATGAAAGTAACGGTTCCTAATAATGGAAAAACCGTCGTAAATAATGAATAAATTAAGTTTCTATTAGCACATTTATAATTTCAGCACATACAGCATCTGAAGAAGGCTTTACACAAGCTGATAACACTCTTTTAATTCGACTAATACAAACTTTCCACATCGAAAGTAGAAAATGGAAAGATATTGCTTACAATTTTCTTATTGGATCAGACGGCTTGGCCTACGAAGGAAGAGGTTGGGGAGTCGTTGGATCTCACACCAGAGGTTATAATAGCAGGTAGGGAAAACTTTTAATTCTTATTAATGCCTCTCTATGTATCTGTCAAGTGTCATTTTAATTTACAACTCTATGGTTATTTTGATTTTAGGTCTGTCGGTATAGCCTTCGTAGGATGCTTTTTAAACCACTTGCCTCCAAAGGCAGCGTTAGACAAAGCTCAGGAGTTGATAGAGACGGGGGTAGAAAGAGGTTCGATATCACCGGACTACAAATTATTAGCCCACTGTCAATGTTCGGCCGTCGAAAGTCCTGGTAGGAAATTATTTGAAGAATTACAGACTTGGAAACATTGGGATGCATCTCTGGCTGTACCCAAGTCGAAATTTACTTGCGTCATTGAAGAACCTCCAGATGATGATGTCCGATGAAGAATCCGCCATTTTATTTTTTTACCGGACAATATTACTTATTTGTTTTATAATATATCGCTTAATAAATAAACAAATTCTTATTCCAGCTTTATCAAGCCGAATAATTTATGAAGACAAGCAGGCATTTGACATGTTTTTTCTTCCATTTCGGTCTCGACTTGTCTGCAATTTTTTTTGCAATGTCGCCAACGTATATTTCGACCTTTGCCGCAAGTTACGCTGCAAGCTGACCATGTCGTCCATGGCTCCCAAACAGGTTCGGCATTTTTCGTTGCAGCAGTTGTTGTTCTTTTTGGTGTAGTTTTATTATTGGATTTCTTTTTTCTATCTAAAATTATTTGTTTTTAAAAAACAAAAGAATACACTAGCTTAACAAGAAGCGAAGCCCGACGCAACCTCTTTGATGTTTTGTAACAAAAATATATGACCTTGGGAGACTTGCGTCGACAAACAATTTAGGAAATCCACTGAGAATATGAGCTGGAGTGAAGTATGACATTTTAAATGGGTCTTTTCAGACATACGCATACAAATGAGGGTCGGAAGCTTCGCTTTTTGTTGACATGGTGTATTTTTTGTTAATACACACAGCTATTTAAAAATGTCTTTCCGTTTTCTAACCTCAAACTTTCTGAATATTTTGTTAGAAACGTTACAGAAAGGACAGACAGGTGACAGATCATCGGTCCTCTCTTGAGACGTAATAACATAGGTATATTTACCAATATGTTGCTTGGAATCATTAACTTTAAACATATCTTTTTGTTTCACATTCTTTTCCACCGAATAATTTTGATTTTCAAATGTATTTAGTCTAGAATCCTGATATTCTTCCTTTATTTTCTTTTTACACGACGACGTTTCCAACGAATTAGAAATTATATCATCATAAGTGTCTAAAATTGGTTCATTATACTTAAAACATATTTCGTCGAATTGCGTTGCTTTTTTTACTTACCTCTTATTAGATATGCGTCGTTCAAGTTTAAAATCATATATAAAAGGTAGAATTTTATACATACTACGAATATTAACGTCATGGCGAACTTATCAAGTCAAAATAATTACATTTCAATTTCTTCTTATTTTTGGTCAGGCCCTTAGTAAACTGTTTAACCATGGTAGCGGCATTTTAAAAATAACACCATAAGTTTTGCTCATACCAACAATTACACAACGCTGCTAAAGAAATTTTCATTTCAATAGTCCTTAATATAAACAATTTACAGTACATACAAATTAAGCTGTATTGTATAGCTTCTAATTTAACTATAGTTTTAGTTTCCTTGTATAAGCAGGGCAAACTATCTGTTATATTATCTAATAAAGGAAAAAGAAGAACTTAACCTCATTTACAACGGTGACAAGTCTCAGTTAAGCGACCAGGGAGGGGTAAGAATTAAATAACATTTAGGTTTATGTTGTAATATATTGACTTGAATAAATACATGATACTTTTAACCGATACAAATTGTTTTAGTTTCGATTCAAAGCTTGAATAATCATATTCAACTCCTCCATAGAATAAAATTTTGTACAGCTCGTGCGACTAACAATATATTTCATAAGCGAGTTAATTATAGTCAACACACGAGCTGCACACTACACTTTTCTGACGACCTACCTGAAAATGGGATAAAAATTGGAAAGACAAAAGAAAGGAATGGGTAGTATCATTTTCGTCTATGGTCGGTAAAAAAGTGACATCTGTCTACCTACACAAAGGAATCGAACTAGCATGTCGTTCGTAGTCTAGACCAGTCTAGAGATCGCTACGGTGGCATACATAAAATCGTTAGTTCGCTTTTACAGGACTGTTATATTATATATTAACAAAACAAAATAACTCACACAGAAGCGACACATTTCTAAATAACCATAAGTAAATTATTGTTGCTGAAAAAATTGTCTAAAAAACTTAAACTAGAACACATCTACTTAGGCAAAATTGATAACACGAAAGTGATGAGGGTTGTCTACTATTAACAATGAAATGCCACTACGGCATTTAATACCAGAGGCTGTTTGAAGATAACGCTTCTGTGTGAGTAGATTATTATGTGCCTACATCATTAAGACTAGATAAGAAATATTAGCGACACTCCTTTTCTAGTCTCAATGACTTATACGATTGTTAAAACGTTCAATACTTTCAACAGTAAATTAACCGGTTAAACCTACAACGAATATTATTTACATATATATTAACTTTTTATTAATATCTGAATCACCCTGAATCATTATCAAAAATAGTAATCTGTAAGCAGTGTTGACAATTCAGTGAAAAGTAACTTCAACTAAAAGTGTAGAGCAAATTTTAATTAAAACATTCTTTATTTACATACAGAAAAATATATATAGCAACACTTACCTTGCATCAACACAATTAAATCACAGTACATTTTTATTGTGAATACTTTTAACCAACGTAACGTAACTTCAAGTCCTAACCCCCGGCAAGGAGATTCCCGGGGCTTCCAAAACTAAGAGAACGACGGCGGTGCCTTAGCCACACCTTTGTGGATTGACCAGTAGCTCCATCTTTCTTAGAGATACACAACTATTAGCGAAAAATCTTTTGATGTCAAGTTTGACACTTTATTTATTATTTATTAGTTACTTTAATCAAAATTACCATCACTGCTTATGGAACATTTATCTAATTGCAATGGGAATCTTAGTGTGTTTTGTTCAACTTTTAATAAAACCAAAAATAAACTCCTAAAACTTTTGCTTTTAAAAGAGAAACTTTTATCCACAAATAATAGATGAGTACGATAATTACGCACTTTTCTAACTTTTCAACCCGAAGCGTCTTTTCATTCACGCTTCGGGTTGAAAAGTTAGAAAAGTGCGTAATTATCGTACTCATCTAATGTGGTAGAAATAAATATGCAATTTTCCTTCTTACAAAAACTTAGGGTTCTTTGGCATGGGAAACTTTCCTATCTCTAGAGAACATTGTAATCCACGCCCCTTTCCAACATGGCCACCACAACCAAAGATCGCCATTTGTGGTGTCAATAGCTGTCAAAAATTAAGTAGGAATCTGTATTAGTTTCTCTGTCAAAAGCTACAGTTCTTACAACGTTTATAAAAAAATAACATATAAATAGTTACAAACGAAATATTGTCTACATTAACATCGATTTATTTAAACATTTATATAAGTACTTTATAAAAAAATATCAAGATTTAATATGCATTTTCATTCTCTATATATAAAATACTGAAATGTCGGAACATAATATAAGTGCGATGTTGTTTTAAAATGGTAGGTAAGAAATTTGATAGAGATATTGCCCATTCCATAAACAAGCAGGCCGTCAGTGATTGACAGATGTCAAAAAAGTGAGAATTCAAGATGGCGTAACATATTCGAGACATTTGTATTTTAAAACTGAATGAACACCAGTATTATTGAAGTCATATATTGAAAAAAATTAGGTTATGTTGTTATATCAAGATTAGTACGATCAGCAGTATTAATAAACGAAAGATTTCTCTAAAAATCACCAGAATCTCAGATATACATTCCTCTTTTATGGTTTAAGACGTTATATCTTCCCAAAATCTCAACTTAACTCTTCTAAACGGATGTAAATATTTGGCATGTTTACAGCTCAGAAGAATTAAGAAAGAAGGTGGGATTTATTTCCAGACGATTGTAGAGCATATCTTGATAAACTATATAAACCTACGCTGGCCAAATACTTCACAAAGGAGACCAAAAATCCAACTGAGGGGGTGTTGTTTATCATTTTTTATCCCAAGTCGACCATAACCTTAGTTTTTTTACCTGTTTTGGTTTAGTTGGGGGAAAAAATGACGTTTGACGTTGACAGATACGTAACACGTACTGTATACCGCTAAAAATGTATAGATGGCTTCAAGAAACAAATGATTAAAAGAATTATTCGTCTGAAAATAAAATATTTCATAAAAAATATAAAATGTTAATGGTATAAAAGTAATACGGAAAATGTAGTATCTCTATCACATTTCTTACTTGTTTAACTGATTGAAGATTCTTGTGTAATTTGGCTGCTCTAAAACGGGATACAAAATAACACAGTACAGCTTAATTCTACCAGGACAAGGCTCATCGATAATTTGACTAGCTCGATTAGAAGGTAAGACCGCAAAATTTGTCCTCAACTAACCTGAATTTTTCAAAGTCCAGTCTTCTCCAAAAAAATTTCAAATGTCAGTCTTGATGTGATGTTTTAGGCCTGTAAGAGAAACCTAAGGTATATTAAACAATTTGTTTATGTTTTGTTTTAAATAATTTTATTGAATAATTCATAAAAGTTATAGAGAAAATAGTAAACAATCACATAAAGTAAATCGGTTATATAGAAAATATTTATAAACCGATAGTCACAGTAGTTTTTCAAATAAATAACAAAATATTGTCATAATGCAATTTCCAATAGCATATTGTGGAGGCACTTCAAAATTGGAATTTTTCAACCAAACTTACAAGAATAAGTTTTTCAATACTACGAAACACCCTGTATTTACACCAGTCACAACTTCAATATTACTGATTTTATCCCATTATGTATCCTACGACTTGTACTGACGATATCAAGGGACCATAAAGAAAAAGAAGAAGACATACATCTAGAATCATTTATAACTGACAGAAGAATCTAAAAATGTTCGAAAGTCTACAGGAGTTTGATGACGATATAAAAAGATTGTTACATTTTACCCGTCCATAAACATAATAGAAATCTACCTAAAAACATGAATTTTAAAGTTCCTAAATTTCACCCCACCCTGTAATTATCTTACCTGTCCACAAACATAATAGAAATCTACCTAAAAACATGAATTTTAAAGTTCCTAAATTTCACCCCACCCTGTAATTATCTTACCTGTCCACAAACATAATAGAAATCTACCTAAAAACAGGAATTTTAAAGTTCCTAAATTTCACCCCACCCTGTAATTATCTTACCTGTCCACAAACATAATAGAAATCTACCTAAAAACAGGAATTTTAAAGTTCCTAAATTTCACCCCACCATGTATATATCTTACCTGTCCACAAACATAATAGAAATCTACCTAAAAACATGAATTTTAAAGTTCCTAAATTTCACCCCACCCTGTATGTATCTTTTTTTTAAACATACAAAATAAACTCAGTAATATTAAATGTTGATTCTGAAGAATAAATTTTATAATTTCTATAGTATACAGAGTGTCCCGCTTAAGATAGCAGTTTTTAATTGGCAAATGATGAACATGAAATTTGTATGGTATAAAAAGTAAACTTATTATATACGTTTATTACCATTTCAAGTTTATCAAATGTTGAATAAAATGTATGAGGATCTAAAGCGGGCCGCGCTGTATATAAAAAGCGCCATCACATTTAGCTATTCAGTTCACATAAGTTTATTTAAGAAAAAAGTGTTTAATTAATATTTAAAAAAATATGTTTTAGGATCTGATAGGTTTGGAGTATATGAAACAAGGTGTGTCCCAGAAAGATCTGGGATAATATTGGAAAATGTGGGATAACTCCGAGAAAAACCTGGGAGAAATTATGGGGAAATCACAAGTGAAAGAGTCCGGGAAAACCCCGGGATAGGCGTGGGAAATACCCGGAAAAAAACTTGGAAAATCAGGGTAGAAACAAATTATTATTGTATTGTAAACCAATGTGAACAATAACGCATATTAACTATTAACCCATATATTTTTACAAATAAAAACTAACATTTACGAAGAATCAACATTATTTACTTCCATTGGACATATTCAATTGATATTTCCAATCATACGAAAAATTTAGCAGCTCAGAAAACAGTAAAAAAAGGAATAAGGTTTCAGTTGACTGAAAGACGGTTTGATAATTATTTTTAGAGGAGACTTTAAACTGAAAAGCATCCTTCGAGTTACCAGCTCTATCAGAGTTGTTGATTAAAAGATAATTATTAACTGACAGTCAACTGTACTTTTCGAAACCAGAAAGAGAACGGAAAAGGAGCTATAATTACTGAAATTAAGGACTCAGATATGTCAATAGCTTGACGTTTGACTCTTTCAAACAACCTGTCACTTGTCATGAGTTATTATGACATTAGTTAACCTTTGGAAAAGAATTAATTTTTAAACTATCAAATGAATAATGTCCACATTTTTGTACAATTAAATAATTTAAATTAGAAGAAATACTGCGTTTGATTGGGAGTGTACTTAACTGTTTTCAGTCTTTTGACCTGTCTTTCATTCTACTTCAAGTAATTTCAATTATTTTTCATTTTTTTTTTGGGTAAAAAAGTCTTTTAGAAATATTGTAAAATGTCGTATAAAAATTTTGTGTTTATAGTACAAGTTTTTCGAATATCATTTCTTTGTAATTTTGCGTTTGGGAGATTTTCGGCGTTCAAAGAATACCGAATGTGGAACGTGTTGAACAATCGCAAAAAAACTTAATTGGTAGTCACTAAAACTTGCCTAAATGATAACTGATTCCGCTGTCAGGTGTCATCTGTTAGACAAGAGACGAGTGTGTATTATATTATGTTTTGTACTCCTGTATTATCTGTTATTATTAATTGAACCCCATCCACAAATCTCTTCATAACGCAAGTTAAAAATGTACTAGAGGATCGCTCCCTAGATTAACTCGAAATGATATCAAAAAATATAAATAACATGAAATTACTGATATGTCTCTCTTTCTTTTTTTTTCAACAAAAACAAGTAATAGATAAAGTTGCCAGTGCTACCAAAAACATTTTGTGATCACCTGATACATTATTATAGAATATACAAAGAAAGGAGTTATTGCACTCGTTCAGTCTACTTTTTTTTTCGTTACGTATAAAAATATATTTTATTTTTTGCCCTCTTTAAGGGTGAACACGTCGTAAAATTAAAAACCCGATGTTATTTCCTTCAGTTTTGGAACAATCTGTATATAATAGAATTGGAATTCAAACAATAAATAGTAATATTGGCTGATAAAAGAAGAACATGAAATTAATATGAAAATAAATGAAAATTTCCTTGTGCAACTAAGCGAATATATAAGGGAAATTTGGCAGGAGCCAGGATTGAATTATATGAAAGCTGGACCCAGTCCTAACGTAAGAAAACAACACCAGCTGTCAAAACGACCCGTCTGCAATCCCCGTATGTCAAAACTACATGTATGCAAGTCACAGCTGTCAAAACGACCCGTCTGCAATCCCCATCTGTCAAAACTATTAGTACGCAAGTCACAGCTGTCAAAACGACCCGTCTGCAATCCCCCTATGTCTAAACTAGATGTACGCAAGTTACAGCTGTCAAAACGACCCGTCTGCAATCCCCGTATGTCAAAACTAGATGTACGCAAGTCACAGCTGTCAAAACGACCCGTCTGCAATCCCCATCTGTCAAAACTAGTAGTACGCAAGTCACAGCTGTCAAAACGACCTGTCTGCAATTCTCATATGTCAAAGCTAGATGTACGCAAGTCACAGCTGTCAAAACCAGTAGTACGCAAGTGACAGCTGTCAAAACGACCTGTCTGCAATCCCCCTATGTCAAAACTAGAGGCATTTTTTCTTGACAAACTGTTTTAAAACTATTTCAAAACGTAAAATGTCAATTGTCATAACATCAATGAGAAATGCATGGAAGTAACAATTGACAGTTGGAAACAGTTTTAAAACAGTTTGTCAAGAAAAAATGCCTTAGATGTACGCAAGTCACAGCTGTCAAACGACCAGTCTGCAACCCCCATCTGTCAAAACCAGTAGTACGCAAGTGACAGCTGTCAAAACGACCTGTCTGCAATCCCCATCTGTCAAAACTAGATGTACGCAAGTGACAACTGTCAAAACGACCTGTCTGCAATCCCCATCTGTCAAAACCAGTAGTACGCAAGTGACAGCTGTCAAAACGACCTGTCTGCAATCCCCATCTGTCAAAATTAGATGTACGCAAGTGACAACTGTCAAAGTGACATGGTACTGTTATAAAATTTCAATATTAAATGTTGTTTAATATCAAAATTTCATTTGTTAACCTTCGTAGATAGTTATGCGTTTCGTTTTCGAAAAAATAGTTCATTTGTCTTAAAAATAGATAAAAATAATCCAAAACGCAGATTTACTATGAGAGATATATACGAGGATCAGTCAGTTAAAAATGTGAAATATTTCAAAAAGAATTCATATTTTTGCCTTAAAGAGGGCAAAACAAAAAAAAAACCAAATGCGACAACCCCCGATTTTTTTCTAAACTTAACAAATTAAATCAGCTGGTAAATAATAAATACAAAAAAAAAGTGCGTTTACTCTGTTCAATCTTTTAAATAAATGTAAGCAACGAGACCCCCGCCCAAAATTAGGGTGCCTCCAATAACTAAAGGTAAGTATAAAGACCTCTTCAATTGCGTCCACTGTTCGTTCACTTGCTGACGACGTTTCATATCTCTCACTTGCGCTTCCAATTTTTCTTTCCTTTCCATCCGATTTCGTTGTCTTAATTCCGTTGGTAAACTGCAACAAATAAATTATTTATAACAATTTAAACACATTTTCTAAAAAATGTTACTAACCTTTGTTTAGAATTGTTTAAATCCGAATGATCTGAAACAGGACTATCAGATCTAACGTCCTCATCATCATCCTCTTCCTCCAACTCATCTTCTTCGCTAAGTTCATCACCTGGCACGACTGGTAAAGGACCACTCGGAATGTAAGCCTGCAACTATTTTATATTAAATTTAAATAAAATATTAACAATTTCTTCTTACCTCATCATCACCATTTTCTTTGCTATCATAATTCCAACCATTTTCTTCTGAAATACTTTTTGGAATAAGAGGAAGAGGTCTATCGAGTGGTGTTCCGTTGGTTTTGATAAGACTTTCCATTCTAGGAGGAGGTAATGGCGGTGGTTCGTCTTCAGATTCTGAATTATCTTCCGAAACGTTTGGAGATGAATTATTAGTTATTATTACATGATTGTCCTAGAAATAATTTGAAAAAAAATCACAACAAATACATTTAAAAAGGTGAAAGTTACCTGGTGGATGATGCGACTAATTGGATATCTGGAGAAAGGATATGAATATTTCAATAGGAAGGAGGGTCAATTGAAGAAATTAATTAGACGTACCTGACTACTATCTGAATTTTGATTGAATATTTGTTTCGTGCCTTCTATTATTGCTTGATATGAAAATCGCAACTGTTCCGCTGTTTGAATTAAACCCATTCTATATTTCCTCATTTCTAACATGATTTCTTTAACGTCCACAGAATTTAAACCATATTTTTCGATCTTAAAACAACATATATTATTTACTTTGTTGAATTTATTTATAGAAAAACTCCAGGACACAACAGAATCCTGGGAAACATATGCTAAAGCTGTAGTGGAAGAAAACAATAAAGAATATTGGCTACAGTTTTCCAAATTTAAGCTAACCAATCAATTATTAACAATTTTTTAATAATTACTTACCAAAATTAAACAAGAATCAACTAAACAAAATGTCCCAGATCTACCAATCCCTGCAGAGCAGTGCACCACAGCAGGTCCTACATCTGGTTCCAACCCTCGGTAATCCCTAACTTTTCTAAGGAATTGTAGGAATGCTGTAGGTGAACTAGGAACTCCAAAGTCCGGCCAAGTTGTATAATGAAATTGTAATATATCACGGGATTTGCCACTTTCGGTATCGGTCAGTCGAAGCAGCCGAGTTAAATAATAAGAATGGTCTTGCTGTTCTAAATACTCTACAGTTAAACCAACATCTTCAAGTTTCATTATATATTCTGGACCAATTTTGGACGGCCAATATTGATAACATTTATCTTGCCTTTTTTCTACCAATTTATTTAACATCACCACCTAAAATGCATGAAAAAAATCATATTGTTTTATCAAGTGAATAGAATTATCAAGATTTACAATCATAAATGCTCTCATTGATACTTGAATGTATGAATATGTTTCCAGCTCTGTATTATGTTATCTATGTTTCCAGCTTCATTCAATTAAAGTAAAGTGGATTACTTATGTAATTAGTTCAAGGTTATTGTAAAAAAATTTATAGGAAAAGTTGTTAAGTATTCTTGATAAAAAATGCTGTAAGAAAAGTATGCCTTATATAGAAATACATGAGTCAGACATGAATAAATGTGATTAATGAGTTTAAAACTTAATAAAGAAAATATTGTTTACTTACTGCTATTGTTTCTTGTTCCCATATCATCAACCAAAAATGACTGTATGTATTGAATAAAGGTCCTTGGGTAAGAATGTAATGCCTATTTGCTCTTTCAACTTTAACAAGATTAGCATTGATATAATCTGTTGAACCACGTTTTAACACTATCCTGCTATGGTCGTAAGGATTTACATCTCTGTACCTATTTAAAATCTTATTTTGTGGTTTAACGGCTTCTGTACAGATATTGTCTTTATAACTTTGATTGCGAATTTTCTGAAAACAATTAACATTGCATTGGTACTGAAATGATTCCAAGTAATAATAAAAGGGTAATCAAACTAGAATGATTTATAAAACAACTGCAATGTGATGTAATATATTCAATTACCAAAGAAAGAGAAATTATTTAATACAACAATATCATAGCAAAGTTTAAAACTGTATATATTACAAGGTAAATAGTGTTACCAAACATGCATGTATTATTTTCTCTGTAAATTACTAAAGCAATTTCTTGTTTCTAGGAATGAATAGATATAATTAATGACTAATCAGATGATTATTACCTGATAAAGAATTTGCCACTCATTTTTAGCATTTAACTGCAAGTATTCCGATTCAATGTTGTTGCCAGATGTCATTGTGATTGTAGCAAATACCTTTTTGGGAAAAAATGAACCTGCAATAAACTTGATAACATACAATTCAAAATCAAATTTATCACTAACCTGAACACTAACTTTTATAGAAATCGAACAGCCATTATTTTTTAGGAAGGAATAGGTGAAAACTCGAATTTATATAAAAAAGAACAAAGAATTTCTCCGCTCCAAAATGCTGTATGTTAACGCAGAGTCGCAAACCAGTGAACATGGACAATGGACAACTTTTCAAAGTTGTCACATGAACTATCCTGTCACGTCAGCTGTCAAACATAAGCACGCTATCTCATTGGCTATCTCAGAGCCACAGAAAATATTCAAATAGAGGAATCAATTTCCTGCTCAAAACCGTTGAAAAGTTATTTAATTATAGTTAATCATATTTGTTGATACATATTAAAATATTCATGTTTATATGTACAAAATTTATTGGCTGAAATTTGCTGCAAACCTAGCCTAAACATAGGAAGTGAATGACAATTGATAGATTCGCAAATGACAAATGACAGACTGGCAGCTATCTTGTCCTTGTCTCATTCCATTTTATGTTATAAAAATATTCCGATAAAAAGTTAAAAGTTAACCAAAAAGGTGTTTTTTCTTCGTTTTTGGAATCGAATTTTCCTTCGGAAGTGTGTACAAAACACTTTTGAAACTTTTTATAAACTAAAGAGCCAATATTTACGTCCGTAATGTGAGTTATGATATCAAACAATTCAAGTTACAAACTCAGGGCCTCCAAAAGCTCTAGAGAGGTTCATGAATATGATTACGCTAATTCAGAAGACAACTACGACCATGTCGTTGATGATGACATAAAAGGAACATCATTTTTGAAAGATGCTAGAAGCGGTAAAGGCGGTACGGGTAGGACCAGATCAACTGAATTTAGATCCAGCAAAATTAATGAACGCAGAGGGGGCCCTAGGAATAGAGGATCAGGACTGTCGGGAAGAAAAGGAGATAGAGATTATTCTGATAACTTCTATAACATAAGAAAATATGAATCTAGAAATTCAGAAGCATTAGGTAAGATATAATAATTATCAAGTAAATGTTTTATTAATCTTGTTTATCTCTCTTGATTGATAATTAACTATATAGAAACAAAGTCCTATCCTATCAGTTTAAAATATATGCATATCATTGTTTTTATAAATTTTTAATTAATTGGACTTGTCCCTATTTGTTGCAGGGAGTAGAGGAAAATTTTATGAACCTGAGAAGAAAACTGAAATTAAATTGAATCTTCCTGAAGACACCAGAATATCAAAACTTCTAAGAAGACTAAATATTGAAACTGACCAAGACAACTCATTGGCAATATCAAAAAAATTACTAGAAGTTCTGTTGATACCTGACAATGCTAATTATGTACGAAAAGCTTTCCACATTCTTGGTGAATCCATGTTTGAAATTTTACATGTGTCTCCCGGTCCCATGGCAAAAAAGCAAGCTGCTAGGGCTTTGGGTCGCATGGGTTACATAATGGGCCAAGAAAATGATTTTGAAAGATATCAACAATGGTTGTTCAACAAATTAGCCAATAGCATAGAAGAAATGCAGATTTTACTTATGAGAAGCCTTCATGAAACTTTGGCCTTTGAAGAAAAAAAACCTGTTTTACAAAGTCATGTTGAAAATTTAATTAATAATTTAGTTGCTACAATCGAAACTACAGAAAATGCCGAAGTATTCAAATCCATTCTAGACGTATTGGTAACAATAGTGGAAATGTACCAAAGTGAATTCTACGATCAATTTAGAGATACCATAGATTTACTTTTCGGATGGCACATAGATCACACTCAACCTCTTTGCAATATAGAATTTATTTCAAAGAGCTTACAAAGAATATCGCACCATTTTAAATACTATCTAGAATTCTCCGTTCAACTGATAGAGAACTTTTTAGAAGATATTGGTAATTACGCTACTCAGTTAAAAGAAACTGGAGACATGGGTACTGTAGATCACGTAACAGTATTGATATTAGCAATGAACACCGTTTTAAAATGCTTAGGACCGTCATTTCATCCTATTACCAACAAGAGCGTAACAACAGACTTTATAAATTCATCTTTAATCAGAATAATAAAAACAGTAAATGATACTTTGGAAAATTATGTACCAGATAACTTAACAATAGCTGGTAACGATTGCATCGGTTTATTATTGGTATATCTTGAAAATAAATCGCAATTTCTCTGCAGTCAAATTTATGCTTTAATAGATCTGGAATTGTCAATGTTGTCAGACTTATCGGATGCTACAATAATATCACTACTTGTTTTAATATCAAAAGTAGTAAAAGAACTATCAGCCAATTTACCAATAGAAATAATTGACAAATTAATTGGACCCAACTCGGATATAGTAAAACTAAGATATTCACCATTTAAGAATATAAGGGAAGCTGTTATTTGTGTATATCAAGCTGTTCTTAACCTAAAAAACGTTTCATTGTTACAAGAAGCTTACCGGTACGTTCTAGGAGATTTAGAAGTGGTTTACAAACAAATAGTACCAACAGTAGCAGAAAATTTCACTCAAAACAACCCGTTCAAAGATTACAATGGAATGCACGATCCCGAACAAACTGTTTTATTTTTGCTAAGATGTTTATCACAATTAGCGAACGCTAGTTCTATTATAGTTATGTGGGCTTTAAAACCGAGTATTCTCGAACTTGTTGGAGTGACTATGATACCTCACGATAAAGAATTGTTCAAGAAAGCACCTGCTTTGCAGTATTGTATGCTGTATTTGCTGTTTTCTCATTGCAAATGCTACAATCACTTTATAACCAACAGTGCTTTGGTTAACAAAACTCAAGAGGTCACTAATATAATGAACAGGTAAGTACAAACAAATATATATATATATACAGTATGTCTCAGTAAGTTGAAACCATATGGGAAACTTTTTTATTATTAATTTTAGGAAAAAAACGTATTCTTCATAAAAAGCTCTGCATGTTCTAAAATTTAAAATACAATCAACAGATATCAATTTTTTTCAGTCGTGTACGAGGTATGTCAAAAAATTTGAATTTCACTCAAGAGTAAAGTACCTTTATTTTTTAGAATATTGACAATAATTGTTATTATAAAAAGTTGATTATAATTGAAAGCTATTGTCAGATATTTAATATTATCCATCTGCCATGAAAAAATAATTTCTGTTATTATTACTCACTTCTCTGTATTAGCACAAAACCTATTTTTTCAAAATAAATGAAAGTAATTGCATATTTGACATAGTTTTTGGTACTGATAAACTTTTTTTAATAACATTTTTCGATATTGTCAAATTTAAAGGTATTTTACTCTTGAATAAAATTCATATTTTTTGACATACCGCGTACACGACTGAAAAAAATTGATATCTGTTGATTGTATTTTAGATTTTAGAACATGCAGAACTTTTTATGAAGAATACATTTTTTTCCTAAAATCAATAATAAAAAAGTTTCCCATATAGTTCCATACAGTTACTTATAGTTTAAAAATTTTTTATTTTAGATTTGCCCTAACAGAAGGTTTGAACATAAACGACGTTCCCAACAAATCCCCAAATTCTGGAAACTTTGGATTGATTCTAGACATAATATACAACGCTCTTACTTCAGACACATCCAATGACATACTTTTACTACTTTTGCAGTGGTTAAACGACGTCCTCGTCAATTCAGAAATATATCTAGAAAATTTGTACGTAAACGAGAAATTTTTAAAAATGGTAGATGCCTTAGTGCGCTGTGGATACTGTTTCAATGATAACGTAGTACTTATGGTTTACGATAATTTGGATAAACTGCTTTCCAACAAACAGTTATCATGGTCTTATGCCTTCTTAACGAACATAAGTGACTTGTGCAAGCTACATATAAATTCCAGCAAACCAGGAATCCGTAAATGTTATACTAAACTATCCTCCAATATTCCATGGGATATAGCAGTCGTTGAATTGAACAAAATGAATTCTATACACTCGATGAAACAAAAAAGTACTTACCTTAAAGAATACAACAACTACATGGTATATTTGGCACAGCATTTACATTTAAACGGTACAGTTGATGGGGAAATGTACCCGTTACATTTTAAAACTTTAACGAAATATCTACTCAGTCATGATAAGCTTCCTTCTAATTGGATGAGCGAGATTTTTAATAGTTGCTGGGCTATCGAATCCGATTCTCAAATGAACATGGAAGTTTTTTACGAACTCGTCATCAACAATAGGCAAGTTTTAAATAATTGGATTACTTTGGAGGCGGCAGAATTTTGCGTTAATTATAAATTGAGGACGCCGTTGGGGAAGCCAAATGAAACTTTTACCAAAATCGAGAGCGCACTGAACAGTCTGGGAAACGAATTGATCACTTTGAAAAAACATGGAGACAAGTAAGTTGATATTTTTTGAAATAAGTGTAATTCAATGTCCGTTAGTTGAAGATTCTTCTTCTTATCATTTTTTTTTGGTCTCCACCTTACGGTATTGCACAACCAGCTTCATAGATTTTTATTTCTATTTCGTAGTTGAAGATTTATAACATATTTTCTACATACTATCTCTTTCTATCAATACAAATCAATCATAACAACATACGATCGATTGTCTTCTTCACAAGACAACAACAAGACATACGTTATAGTTTCTTTAAATTTGCCGTAATAATCGTAAAAAGAGATAACGATATTATAGACGTTTCGTGAATAACTGCTCGTACTAAAAGTTGAATTTGACATAACTGCATTTGAGGTTATGCGAGGTTAATTTTCTATCTTGTTTTTATCAAATTTTTAGTTTATTGTTAAAATCAGTAAGGATCAATTTAACTTTTTATTCCATTTGACATTGGTAAGTACGAATATAATTCATGATCAACTTATAAATTTCTGACATTTGGTTATTAAATAACCGTGATACGGTTACCTATATTACAATGCTTATTTTACCACTTATTAGGGTCAATTCTATAAGAAGTGGTTAAAAATTAACGCCATGAAGTTAAATTATAGGAAGTTTTCGCTGTTTTAAACTATATACCCTATACATAGTAAAGGTTAAGATTGAAATTTTAACATGTATGGTGTCTACTTAAGAGTTTCTCATTGAAATTTTAAATCTTATTATGCATACAGAATAGTAAAATAGAGTTAGCAAATTGTCTAATTTTTAACCATGCATTAAAAATGAGTATTTGCTTACAGAATTACTGGAAAATAGTACTTCACAATTTGTAAATTGCATAATATGTTGGATACACTTTAGAGAAAACTGTGATAGTACTTTATTAACAATGTTGTTTTTCCATTTTAGAAAATTGGAAACTACTTCGCGCAGCGACGGTAATAGAGTGAGAATGCTGCTAAGATTCGTGGAAAATTTAGAAAAGGCAATTTACAATGCTTCAGAAGGCTGCGCAATGGCAATGCCGCCAGCATCCAAAGTAGTCAGATCTTTTTTCATCGCAAACACCAATACATGCCACGAATGGTTTTGTAGGATCAGAATCGTACTGATGCACATATCCTTACACTGTGGAGAAATAAATATAGCATTAAGAAACGGATTGTGCTATCTCAAAGACTCAAATCGTACGAATACAGTGGAATTTGAACGAGTAGCGATGATAGTAACATTGGCAATGCTGCATTTAAAAGAACCAGAAGCTTTATACGGTCTATATAGTTGGTGTAAGACTGTGGTGGGAAAACGGTACTCTTGGATGAAGTGCGCTGCTGAACAGTGTTCTAAGAAGTACGAATTAGCCGTGGAAGGTTATAAAAAGATCCTACAAGAAATTGATGAGAAGATTGACAGCGACATACACAATTTTATCATCGATCAAATTATTGTTTGCTACAAAGAGATGAGCAACTGGATAGATTTGTTCGAATGGCATACGACGCAAGATAACGTCGAGAATGGAAGAAAGTATTGGTTCAATGTTACTGATTGGGAAACGAATAGAATATTGTTTGAAGCCGAAACTAAAAATTTAGCTTTCGAAGAGTTGACCACATGGAATTTCAATAATAATAATTCTTGGAGTATCTATGAAACTGTTTGTTCGACTGAAAGTAATTTATACAACGTAGCTGTGAAACTAGCAGCTAGAAAGGATCAGGATTGCATCCCGGAGATTGATAAAATTAGGATGAGTATAGAGAACAACATAGAAGATCATTTGCATTTAGCCCCGTCTGAATTTTTGCAAAACTTTTCCCTTTTACACTACGTAGTGAACGGTTTAAAGCACATAGCCGAGGGTAATTTGGCTCACACGGTATTTTTAGTATCGGAATCGTTCGAAAACGAAATACAAAAAATCGATTCCAGCGTTTTAAGAAAAATCCTCTGGTGGTCGGAGTATTTCGGAAAAGTGCAAAATCAAGGCTTTAACGTTTTTTGCAGCAACCTAAGACTAGACATTATTAAACGTTCCCGAAAAGAAAAGAACTTTAAAATGGCTATTAACCAAATAAATAAATTTTTTAAAGAAAAAGACTTGGTAGTACCCGGAGAAATGAATATTAAAAACATAGCCGGTAGTTTTATATTAAAAATAGGGGAAATTAACGCTTGGACGGTGGACGTAGCCAGAGCGGTTTTCGAGGTTATAAAACTATCTTATTCCTTCGAACAAAACCATCAACAAACTTTCAATTTATGCGCAGCCGCGTCCACTGCAATCTCAAAATACGCCGAGCTATTCGGTGTAAACGAATTGAGAAAATTAAGCAGTAAAATATTATTAAAACTCTCCAATTGGTTACAAACCAACGACGTTTCTTTCACCGAAATGAACAGTCCTTTGGGAAAACTAATTTTAGTCCTACCGGAAATCACAGTAGAATCCCCCAGTTCCAGTATAATCCCCTTGAACGAAATCGCCATCGGGAAACTGTTACAATTCAGCGTCCACCATTATGGAAGTTTAGCGAAAAGCTGGAACGATTTCGGTACTTGGTGCTACCGCTGGGGCAAAAAAATCGTCGATCACAGTTCCGAGATAAAAAATAATTTAACCGAAGAACATTGTTTGGAAATAAAAAAATTACTCCCGTCCGAAACCCCCGAGGAAGATTTAACGAAAATATTTTTCATCTTATCCCAAACTCGGAATATAATCGATGAAGAAGACATCGATTCCAACGAAATTAAAACGTCGGAGATGATACAGTCTCAATTACAATGCGTTAGAGTGTTACAAGACGCCACCGAGCACCAGCTTCAAAGTTTATTACAAATTTGGAGAAGTACGCAAAAAAGAATCTACCATTACTACGCTCTAAGCGCAGAATCTTACTTTAAATACCTACAATTAGTTCTCCAATCGGAAAACGTTACTAAAAACACCGAGTGTAATACTATAACCGTTACTCTAAGACTACTCAGACTTATCGTTAAGTACGCTTTGGAGTTGCAGAATATCTTAGAAGAAGGTTTACAAACTACGCCTACACACCCTTGGAAAGTTATAATACCTCAACTATTCTCCAGGCTTAACCATCCAGAAAGTTACGTTCGGCTTAGAGTGTCCGATCTGCTTTGTCGCGTCGCCGAAGATGCTCCGCATCTTATAACCTTCCCGGCAGTTGTTGGGGCTTTGGAGGGGGGATTGAAGTTTGATTTTTCTGAAATTACTTTACCGAAGGATTGTTTGTCGCAGAATAACGAATCGTGCGATGAAAACGAAGAAGAAGACGACAATTACGAGAGCGATGACAACGAAGAACCTGTCGGTAGTAATAATAGTTTGCAGATTTGTTTTAAAACCATGGTGGATACTTTGAGTAAGCAGGATCCTGAAACTATAGCGCAAGTAAGTATTTCCTTGGATGTTTTGGTTCTATTTCCTAACCTCACTTATCTTACACATGAAACGCGAACTTGCAAAGAAGCTAGGCAACCATTAAAACATGAACTAAAGTTTTATGATTGGCTGTGAAGGTTCTTGTTTTAAGCTGGCGCCCTCTACTTTTTATAGTCTCTATGCTTTAGCTCTGGGTTTTATGTGATTAGACCAGTAGCTCTTATAAATATTTTCACTAGCACATTATTGGATAAAGGCAGAAGTTTTAAGATGTGAACTTGCTTCTATTTTGACCCCGATATGATAAAAAGACTTTAGCAACATTGCTATAGTTTGACAAGTTTATCTGAACCTACGGGGCATCGGTAAGAGGCGAGGAAACATGGTGTTTATCTGTCAAAAACGTACAAGTGGCGTGGTAATTATGGTTTTCGCACAACGTTGCCAGAGCTTAAAGAAACCCATAACAAATTTGGAAAATTGTTTATATTTTAATATTCATAATTTGAAAAAATTATGTCAACAAACAAAATCCAAGTAATCAAGCACATTGAAGAATTAACGTTTAATCATATTGTTGATGATAAAAAGTCTATTATCTAATTATTATTGCTATAGTTTGGCAAGTTTATCTAAACCTTTCAAAGGAATGCAGTCGAAAACATTCGATATTGCCACGTTTCACTATGGAAAATTAAAGTACAAAGTAATTATTGATAATAATTAGAAAATAGACTTTTTATTATCAACAATATTGATAATATGGTTGAACGTTAATTCTTCAATGTGCTTGATTACTTGGATTTTGTCTATTAACTTTATTTTTTCAAGTTATGAATATTGAAATATAAACAATTTTCCAAATTTCTTATGGGTTTCTTCAAGCTCTGGCAACGTTGTGCGAAAACCATAATTACCACGCCCTCCGAATAATATAATTGGTGATTTTTATCGACAGCTGACTTCTTATAAACAAGCGCATGCGTGTGTTCTTCCCACTTACTCTCACTTTGACACTTGACTGATATTAATTTATACAGTATTGTCAGTGACGTTTGTTTTTCCAGTACAGTAAGCCACTTGTACGTTTATGACAGATAAACGCCATGTTTCCTCGCCTCTTACCGATGCCCCGTAGGTTCAGATAAACTTGCCAAACATTATACATACTTATGGCCGTTTGCACCATTAGAAGCATAAGCTAAGAATAACTAAGGCGAGTTTAGAATTTAAGGGTCGCTTAGTGAAAGTTCATTTGCACCAATATTTTTGCTCGGCTTCTTAGCAAAGTGCTCAATACATTTGTCAACCTCGCTTTTTAAGTTGAGTTTTATTGATTTCCCTATGGTTTCTGGTGACTTTTCGTTTTTGTGGTTTGAAATAATGTATTAAAAACAGTTAAACGTCAATTTTTAAATTTATTGAAAATCAAAAGATTTTATTCTTGTTTTCTTAATAAGAAAATTGATTATAATGGACACAGTTAAAAATAGGAAAATCAGATCGTCAAATTATACAGGTCAGGAAAAAGAATTGCTTATATTTTCATCCAATTTTTCATAATAGTTTTCACGATTGTACCGTCTTGTTGGAAATCCATTTTCGGGAATATCCAATACATCCAAATAATCCTCCTTCTTCAAAAATAAAGAAACACACCTAAAATAGGAAGTACGCAAAACGAAAACCCGAAAACAGAAAAATAATTGACATATTATATCAATCAAAACACAATAATGTTAGGTTAGAAATCTCCACTTTGAGGATAAGTGGAGTTTAAGCGAGCGATTTTCTAAGCTTAGCTAAGTTGAGCTTTAAATGACAAGTTGTTCATGGTGCAAAGCAAAACTTTCCTAAAACGCCACTTAACTTTAAGTCTACTTAAATATCAATTGGTGCAAACGGCCATTAGTACTTTACTTTTCCATAGTGAAACGTGACAATATCGAATATTTTCTACTGCATACCTTTCACAGGTTCAGATAAACTTGCCAAGCTTTACTTATTCTCCCGTCTCTCTAACGCTATCATCTGCTTATGAGCTGCACATATATAATAAAAGCTATTCATAGTTTTATGTTTTTGTAGGTCCAAACGTTGGTCAAGGAGCTTAGAAGAATAACCCTGCTTTGGGACGAATTGTGGATAGGAACTTTGGCCCAACACCAATCAGAAATCAGTAAAAGACAACAACAGTTGGAATACGAAATAGAAAAAGTAAACGATAACACTAGCTTAGACAAAGCGGAAAAAGCATCTTTAATAATTGAAAAACATAGAATCATCATCAAACCTATTATCTTCGTATTAGAACAGTTACTAGAAGTAACCAGAGTAACAGCTGAGACTCCACACGAGAAATACTTCCAAGAAAAATATCTAGAAGACATAGTAAACGTTATAAGGAAATTAAAGGATCCAGATCGTCCTGAGAACCCTCAAGAATCTTTGCTTCCTTTAAAACAGTTGCAGAAGAAGTTCCAACAAAAATTCCATAAACGAGCTTCTTATTCGCTTAAAATGCATGACATTAGTCCAGTTTTACACTCGCTTAAAGACACTGTGATAGCCATGCCTGGTCTTGCGTCTATAGCTAAAAAAAACGTAACCATTTCTTATGTATCCAACGTAGTTTCTATTTTACCGACAAAAACGAAACCGAAAAAATTAATTTTCTACGGATCGGACGGTCAAACTTACACTTATCTATTCAAAGGACTAGAAGATTTACATTTGGATGAAAGAATCATGCAATTCTTGAGTATAGCTAATACCATGATGGCCCAAATCGCCGATCCTTCCGGTTCCAACTTCTACAAAGCGAGACATTACTCGGTTATACCTCTAGGACCGAGATCCGGCTTAATATCGTGGGTAGACGGTACCACTCCGGTGTTCGCTTTGTACAAACGTTGGCAACAGCGCGAAATCGCCAAACCGAACGCTAAAAACTTCAGCGGTAACGTTCTAAGACCTTCGGAACTGTTTTATACTAAACTGAATCCTTTACTTCAAGAACACGGTATAAAGAACATCGAAAATCGTAAAGAATGGCCTTTGAGTGTTTTAAAACAAGTTTTGACGGAATTGATGAACGAAACTCCCAACGATTTGTTGTCGAGGGAGTTTTGGTGTAACTCCGTCAGTCCGGACGTGTGGTGGCAAGTTATTAAACGATACTCTTATTCGATAGCTGTTATGAGTATTATCGGGTACATTATCGGCTTGGGCGATAGACATTTGGATAATGTTTTGGTGGATTTGACCAGCGGGGATGTGGTGCATATTGACTATAATGTTTGCTTTGAAAAGGGAAAGACTTTACGTGTACCGGAAAAAGTGCCGTTCAGACTGACGCCGAATATTAGAGACGCTTTGGGTGTTACTGGAGTAGAGGTGAGTTTTTAATTTCTTATTTTTTACCATAAAATTTGTACAAATTAGTCTATAGATTGCGGTCATTAAGGCGTTTACTTTGTTTCAGCTTAGGGGTGTATACTTATTTCCCGAGACTGACCGAATGCTCTCATTCCCCCCCTATTTTAACCGCTGTTGCCAGAAGTGCAGATTAATTTGTACAAATGATATTTTTCGTTGACTTTTTTTCGAAATTAATGCACAATAGGTAAAATAAAACACTTTCATCCGGCAACATTGTTCTTTACAGAAAGAATTCACTAGTTGGTGGGTAGGGGGGGCAATGGAAATTCCGCCAGCCTCGGGAAATAAGTATACACCCCTAAGTGATGACCGCGCACAATTATTCTTTCTCTCTCTTTCATATATCCTTGTGTAATCCGAGGCGAGGTTCCGATGTAATTTTCGCAATCTGTATATCCCTTTTACTTCATCTTTTACTTTGTTTTGAAAAAAATTGTATGATGTAACTGGGATATATCAATCCATACTTCTATTTTTATCGTTATTACATGTAATCTATCAATAATGAGTATGTAATTACCTCATTTTTTAATTCAGATTATCTGTACATACAATTATTTACTTTTATTATTATTTTTTTGGTTCATATAAGCATCACAATAAAAAAAACTATTTACAGAAGGCAATTACTTGTATTTTCTAAATATTATTCAGTAGAAATAGGTAAGCTGTGTCGTTTTTCATATTTTCTAAATGTCATTCAGTCTTTCGGGTATATTATTCAAGTTTTCATATAACTTCCTAAAGCTTTATCGTTTAACTTTTTGTTTCACACACTCCCTACTGAGTGGTGAGTTTTTCCTCATTAAAGAGATCTTGAAGCTCTGCATAGTGATATTAAAGATACATTGAATTTGAAATAATTTATTTTTTACCACAACAAAGATACATATAAGGTGTATCATTATAATATTCATATTATATCAAAAACTGTAAAAAATTCCATCCATCCAGCTGGAAAGTTTGTCAAAAGGTATTTTTTATTATACCACAAGTTATTATGACCTAATAAAATTATTTAATGCAATATTAAGGTGGGGTTATACTACTTATGATTATCAGCTATATTAATTTTCATGATTTTTATCTTGTTTGAAGTAGTCCCCCACCATATTATAGCATTTATTAACATTATTGTATAATAAAAACTTAATTTTTTTGTTGTAAAAATAAATTTGAACGGTATTCGAATATTATCCATCAATTTTTTCATCATATGTAGATAATTCAGTACCAGTTGTCAACTCTTCTTTGTGACAGTTGACAGTCCAAATGACATTAGCCGAGTTTCTCTTGCTAGGTACGTGATTGGTTACAAAATCCACGTTTTTTTCGGGATGTCGACATTTTAAAAGACTAAAAAAGCCCGTTCGGAAGTTTTTGTTCTTCCAAGCATAGATCAAGGGATTCATACAGGAATTGGCCATTGCTAAGTTGAAAAAAACTTCATAAAGCGTTGCTGAATCTGAGTCTCTTGTAGTTCGAATGTATATTACCATTACGAAATAGGGTAGCCAACATATGGTGAAGCAGCCAAGAATTATTAGTGTTACCTGAAAAATATAAAAAATGTTTTAGCGACTTATTGACACACCCTGTATATATAGAACTCTTATTATTATTTTAACAACGCGATATCAATTCTAGGTTAGAGTACTCATTATTTTTAATTCGTCTGTTAGTCCAGGAAAATTATTCCGAATAACTGGTTGGTATGTATATTTTTACTTTGTGAAAAATTTGACCGGACTGTCAATATTTGTTGGGAATTGTTTTAACTTTGCTAAAAATATATATCGATTGCCTACTTGAAATTGTGTTAATGTTTATTGCAGTGATAGAAATTTTAATGGAAATCTCGACACCAGAAACTTGTAGCTTGAAATTATTTAAAATTTATTTGGTATGTAATTCGGGTTTTCCCGTGTACAAATCAACATTTATGTTGAACACGTGAAATGCATTTTCTTATACAAGTTATGCAGGAAATTTTATTTCAAATTTTAGAAAATGTATAATTTTATTGTTAACTTGAAAAATAAACAAAATAGGTCTCTAAATAGTAGAGGAATCTAATGCAGGTACCTGTATTTTGGGTAAAAAATAAACACTGCGAAATCATAAACTGAATTTTCAAATAACCAACAAAAATTTTACTCTTTTTCAAGGCAAATGAACCGCTTAAAGTCTATAGGGACTAAATCCAGATAATAAGGATATATATTTTTCAATATTCGACCTCCTGGTATTGTTAATTTCACTTTACATATTTCCAAAACAACTTTTTACACTGTTTTTGTGTTTTTCTACCAACTGTTTTTCTTTAGCAAAGTTTCTATTAACTTAAATTTGATACTAATTGAAAAATGTGTATAATTGTGAATGGTGGCGCCATCTATAAGTAATCTTAAGAATTAGTTGAGTGATGGTAATTAGAAGTTAGCTACAGAAAGGCTCCCACCAATGAGTGAAGAGTTTAGCTTTTATTTGAATTATGAAAAAGGGGATATACCCTTTGATTGGTGGAAGCTTTTTTAAAATTTATAAGATATTTTTTTCTTCGAGTTTTAATAGTAAATGTATTTCTTGGAATGTTTTCAAAAATATTTTTAACTTCCAAAGTCAACTAAGCATTGGATTTTATTTTTTCTTTATTTTGGAAATTAGTTTTTTTGAGGTGGAAATTATTATTTAAAAATCTGAAAAATTTAAGAATAAAAAACCAAAAAAATATGTTTTTCAAGTTGGGAGATATCAAAAAAATCTGAAAAAAATTATGGAGCTAGTGTTCAATGAGTACTAAGGAAATGTCAATTAAATTTTTTTAATCCTTCCCCAAAAATATTTAAAAACCGAAAATTTAAGAAAAAAAAAATATGTTTTTCAAGTTAGGAAATATCAAAATAATCTGAAAAAAATCATGAAGCTAGTGTTCAATGAGTACTAAGGAAATGTCAATTGAATATTTTTATACCCTCATCAAAAATATTTAAAAATCGAAAATTTAAGAAAAAAAAACAAAAATATATGTTTTTCAAGTTGGGAGATATCAAAAAAATCTGAAAAAAATTATGGAGCTAGTGTTCAATGAGTACTAAGGAAATGTCAATTGAATATTTTTATTCCTTCCCCAAAAATATTTAAAAATCGAAAATTTAAGAAAAAAAAACCAAAAAAATATGTTTTTCAAGTTAGGAGATATCAAAAAAATCATGAAGCTAGTGTTCAATGAATACTAAGGAAATGTCAATTAAATATTTTTATTCCTTTCCCAAAAATATTTAAAAATCGAAAATATTAAAAAAAATAATATTTTTTTTAATTTTAAGATGACAGAGAGGATCAATAGATCAGAAAACTAGCATTCAATAGGTACTAACAAATTGCCGGTAAAAAAATCTATTAAAAATATTCGAAAAAAAAATCAAAAATATAGAAAAAAATTATATTTTTTCAATTTGGAGGTTTAAAAAAATCTAAAAAAATTCATACAACACTCAAAATAAAAAAAAATCTCAAGTCTTTCATAGTATCATCTTAACTTGCTTCATTCATTATTAATAAAGTCAAATTTCACTTAATATAACCGCTAAATTGAAATCAAAACCACAACAAGCTACAATTGATTTATTCAATTTTCAATCATTCGTTCTGTCTACAAATCAAGTCTCACACATGGTTAAATTCCATAATGAAAAAATATAACAGACTGGTAAATTTGGCAACATTACAAACTTGCAAAATTTTCCAACCACTACCTTTTCTCAAATATATTATATATTTAACAGGAACTTAAAGAGGTTCTTGAAAGATCACACAGTTTATAAAATTCATTCGAATCACATCTATAAATATTTTTTGTTATTTTATTTGAATTTTCCAATAATTTTTATGCCAACCACTTCCTTGTTGTGGTTTTAACGTGGAACGCGATTCCGTTCTAAATAAATGTATGTAAATTAAATGTTATGGTTATTCACCAAAATATTGACATTTATAGAAAATTTTGGTTGTGGTTAGAACCGTAATAAAAAAAGAAGAATATTGCTACCAAGCACACAGTTCAAAAGAGGGTTACAAACTTGCACACAGGTGACACTAATTATGTGTCTCATTTTTCGACACTCTGTATATATAAATTATTTTTTTTACTTGCCTGGAAAGATTTAGAGTGATGCTTAAGTCCGTTAACTCTAATCTTCTTTTGCTGCCCCGAAGCTTCGTGACAAATCCTCGTGTAAAGTAAAAACATGGTGGTCCAAATAAAAGAAAACATTGGCAACAAAATAAACTGCATATAATTATGAGGAAAAACATTAACCACTTCACAAGTAACCCCTTCACTCCATTCGTTCCAAATAAGCGGAACGAACGCTGCCGAAAACGCCCCCACCCACCCCACGGCGATAAGAGCGTAAGCAGTCTTCTTCACCATAAACCTAGCGTAGTGTAAAGGGTAAATTATCGCTAAGTATCTATCCATTGCTATGAATAGCAAGTTGCAAATCGAACTGGAACATGCGAAGGACGTTAAAACAAATCGAAGTAGACAACGAATTTTCACTTCACCAAAACCACTTTTCGTATAAAATAACATGTGATAAGGTATGGAAACACCCACCATAAGATCACTAACTGCTAGGCTGAATATAAAATAGTTCGCTTTTAAAGCGGATAATTTTTTGCTCATCAAAATTGTACACAAAGTTAAAGTGTTTCCTAATATTGTTAGAAACGTTGTACCGATGCTTGTTACCATCCATAAAGTGGTACCGCAAAATTGACATGTGGTCATCACTGTACACTTTTCGTTAATTTTTTATAGCTCGGTTTTAATGTTGTTTCATAGAACATTTTTTTTTGTTGTTTACACACCCGACTGTTGTGTTTGAAGTGGCGCGCTTCCTCTACTCGTGCTACTATAAAAGTTGATATTGGCGCGTATCTCAACGGGTCTTCGTATGTCGGAAAATGTAATGCATTTCGATTTTTTTTTTACGTACGACAAACGCTAGAGGCGGTGCTTTTGTACGAAGCGGTACCGGGCGGTGTGAAATTTGAGAATTTTCATATTTATCAGAAAACAATTATTCGATTACTATACAGGGACTTGTAACGTTTTTCACCATCTGTCAAATGTTATTTTGATGTTTTACGTGAATTTTTTAATTAAACGTCATTTTATGTCGCTTTTTTTGTTATATTTTCCTCAAAAGGGGGGGGCAGAGCAGAATCTCACCAAATATCACTGAAAAACATTTTCAGGGTGTCTAGGAACTTGTAATAAAAATTTGGGAACTGACAGATCAGAAAATCAGTCAAAAGCATCAAAAATATGGCGATTTTTGACGTTTTTCACCATCTGTCACTTATTATTTTGACGTTTTCTGTGAATTTTTCGATTAAACGTCATTTTATGCCAAATTTCACCAAAAATCATTTGTGGGAGCTGGGGGGTTCTGGAAAATATCAGAAAAGTATGTAAAATTGTGAATAGTTCAGTGAAATCGTTTTTTTTAATAAATCAACAAATTTATCCCCAAAACACAAACTTTGAAACATCTCACGTAACAATAGGGGCGGGGGGTCGAGGAAAATGTTACCACATCTCAACAAGTGGGAAGGGGTGTCAAAAAATACTTTTAAAATGCATCGCGTAATTATTGGACGCCTCCAAATAGTCTTGGGCAGCTGAAGCAGATTTTCTGCCGCTTTCCCCCCCTTCTATCTTAAACGAAATAATTATTTGATGTTTCATGCTTCTCTCAATTAATTTAATTTAAAAATTACATACCGATCGAAGCTACTCAGGTTAATGAGAATGAAAAGCACTTGATGATAATTGAATTTTCATTTTCCACAATAAAATTTTTTTTTTCTTTATAAATATATGTGTGTGTGGGGGGTATTTGGATTATTAAGTTAGAAGAGTAGGTCGATCAATAATATAGTGTCTATCAAAATTCAATTAACCGTATATCTAAACAGAGATATTTATTTACTAACTTCCTTATCAGCGGGATTTATAGTTACGATATTATCATGATATTTCAACGTGATATTTTTGTGTACCGAACCATTTTTGGTTAACTAAAACAAATCCTTATTACAGCTTCCTTCGAAATTTGAAAAAATTGAAATTTTGTTTAAAAAAATTCGTAAATTGTGAGAGCCGGATCTGGCCTTTGAACAGGGTGTAGCGAAATTGTATTAACTGTATATACTAGGGTGTGTCATTTTGAGGCGATAATTTTTTTTTTACTGCTATACCAGAAAATCTTGTAGTTTATAGAAAATAAAAAATTATGCCGCTGGGCTAAAGGTTTCAAGTCCAATAGCGGCTTAGCTCATCAAAAAATTCGATTTCTCATTTAAATAACACAGGAAAAAAATTTTTTTTTCAAGTGGACTTTTCGTTATTAAAAAATTTTTTTTTCGAAAAACCTTCTTATGGCTTTTGTAGGTAATTAAATTCTCTACAAAAATGTCTCTGTGGTCGAAGACTGTAGAACCACTAGTTTCGAAGTTATAGCCCGTTAAACGGTAACATTTAAAAAAATACACATTAAATTCCATTTAATTTTCAATTTATCTACTTTTACATGAATAATTTAATCTTATTGTACATTTTTGAGCATTAAAATTTTTAATTTAAGCATTGAAACGGGTCCAAATTTTGTATACTTAGTAGATTACCAATAAAATCATTTATTATTATTATTATTATTAAATTGAAAATTAAATGGAATTTAATGTGTATTTTTTTAAATGTTACCGTTTAACGGGCTATAACTTCGAAACTAGTGGTTCTACAGTCTTCGACCACAGAAACATTTTTGTACAGGATTTAATTACCTACAAAAGCCATAAGAAGGTTTTTCGAAAAAAAAATTTTTAATAACGAAAAGTCCACTTGAAAAAAAAAAAAATTTTTTTCCTGTGTTATTTAAATGGGAAATCGAATTTTTTGATGAGCTAGCCGCTATTGGACTTGAAACCTTTAGCCCAGCGGCATAATTTTTTATTTTCTATAAACTACAAGATTTTCTGGTATAGCAGTAAAAAAAAAATTATCGCCTCAAAATGACACACCCTAGTATATACATTATAGTCAGTTAATGTTACGTATATTTAAAAAATATTTATTTCTTTTTATCTATCGATTTTTGCGTTTAATAAATTACATGGCTAAACAATAAAAACATCAAAACTGAAGAATTAATATCGGTTAATACGGCGGGATTTGTAAAACCAACACTATATATTTTTATTAACTCCATAATATCAAAAGAATAAGCACCGGTAATAATCAATGTAGGTGTGTTTTTTTTATTATTCCGCTGCGTAGAATATAAAAATTGATCATATTATTTGTTCTTATAGATTATGTAAAAAAATGATATACAAAACACGCTGTCTAATTAAAATTGATCATTTTCAATACTCATTCTACCAAAAATTACACTGATACGTCCCTGATCTTAGTTAGGTGCTAATTTTGTTTCGAAATTGTCACAAACTCATTCCCTATTTGATTTCGGCTGTTTTCCTAGTGTACATTGAAACTATATTGAATCACAAACAAATATAAATAATACTCCAAATTTAATATTACTGACTGCGCCTCGTATATTCCTTATACGTGTCAACTATATTTTTGTTATAGTACGAGATCCCACTGCAGAATTAGTGCACTCATCGAGTATATGCTAAAAACCTAATTTTTACGTATATTTATCATCAAGAGAATAAATATCTGCTAGGGTGCCTATCAAAATGTGGCCGCTAGTATTTTTAATTGAATTATTTTTAATTAATTTTTGGCAAAAAATTTCATTGATTTGTTTTTAAAATAAAATATTGCCCACTTCACGGCAATATATATAAAGACTTTGAAAATTGACGGTTGCCGTTGACCACTTGGCCGCACCTCTTCGCAGCCAGGTGTAAACAGGTATGATTTTGATATATTTTTACGTTCATAACGTACATTTATGATTTATTTATCAAATTAAAGCTAATTTTTTTCTCATTATTATGATATATGGTTGCCTACTTGAATCTGGCCGCAAATAAGGGTTGCTGGCTGCTAAAGATGGTAAATATTAAAAGTAGACTGAAAGAGAGCTAGCGCGTAACGTCACCAGTCAGACGAAGACAGCGATTGCGTACGACGTTTTAAAGCCATTGCGCATGCATTGGGTGCTAGTGTTCTCAACCACTGGTTCAAATAATAGTAGAGACGTCTTAATAAATACTCCAAAAGAATTGTCTTTCTTTCAAAATTACAAATTAAAAAATTAATATTGAAAAATAAAATCAAGGTTACTTACGTAAAAGAAAATTTCATTGTGCAAGTAGGTTGAAAAAATTTTAGATTTTATTAAAGTATTTAATTGTTTGTTACATATAAACTGAACATTCCAGTAAATTGAACATTGAAATAAGAAAATGTACCTATCTTATATTATTTCCGTGACTCTCATTTGAAAAACTGAATCATCGGAGCTACCACTCTCACTATCATCGGAGCTATCAATTTCATCGTAACAAATATCAGAATCGTCGTCATTATCGGAAGATTTGTTCGTGGAATCACATAGCACACTCTACGTTTTTCCACAAAAAAAAAATTAAAAAAAAAATAATTTTTAATAAAAAAACTCGATTATTTATAATATATATCGTATCTATAATATCGTATAACCTATAATATTTTTAAGTTCAATTAAAATTTTAATTACTGTTTGTATTTTGCAAAAAATTTCGAATTCTTTTTTGTCTTTTTGCTTTAAAACTGTAATTTTTTCAAGGCACTCTGTATGATATCCAAAATCATCAGTTGATTTGATTGTTAATGAAGCGTCGTGATATTTATATTTTTTCATACGACGAAATAATAACATGAGCGAACACTTTTTAAATGATGCATCATTAAAGTCAAGTACATTGTGTTTTTTGTTACACAAAAAACACGCCTTCATCTTTATCAATTTTATTTAACGTCAAATATATTGATAATGTTAGATGCACAAATAAAATAACAATATAAATAACGTTGTATATTACGAACCCCAAAACAGCGTGGTTTCTAAGTTAGTTGTTAATTAGTTGACAACCTAGCACCCGACGCATGCGCAATGGCTTTAAAACGTCGTACGCAATCGCTGTCTTCGTCTGACTGGTGACGTCACGCGCTAGCTCTCTTTCAGTCTACTTTTAATATTTACCACCTTTAGCAGCCAGCAACCCTTATTTGCGGCCAGATTCAAGTAGGCAACCATATATCATAATAATGAGAAAAAAATTAGCTTTAATTTGATATATATAAATCATAAATGTACGTTATGAACGTAAAAATATATCAAAATCATACCTGTTTACACCTGGCTGCGAAGAGGTGCGGCCAAGTGGTCAACGGCAACCGTCAATTTTCAAAGTCTCTATATATATTGCCGTGAAGTGGGCAATATTTTATTTTAAAAACAAATCAATGAAATTTTTTGCCAAAAATTAATTAAAAATACTAGCGGCCACATTTTGATAGGCACCCTAGCAGATATTTATTCTCTTGATGATAAATATGCGTAAAAATTAGGTTTTTAGCATATACTCGATGAGTGCACTAATTCTGCAGTGGGATCCTAGACTATTACTGTTGTTTTAACCTACATCAAGTTTCTTGGAACACAGTATATATTTTCTGTACTAACAGCTCCAGAGTGTAATGATGATAGACATAATATTAATGATATGCAAACAATATTAATTATCCTGTATTAATAAAAGGGTTTAATCCCCATTATCTGCCACTAACCGTGTCATTTGTCACTTTGGCAAAGAAGATTACTTGATTTTTTAGGCATATTGTATAATAGGGTACAGGCATAAATTTTGCTATTGGTGGGAATCGACGTTTTATCAGGTCTGCTAACACCTTGCATGCTAATTTTTTCAAAAAAATATCAACTTTACTTATAAAACGACTTAAAAAATCATAAAATTTGAAAGTCCGCATTTGTTTACATTCTTATTCGTGTATCGTGTATTGCGCTCTGAGTTTTTGTAACTCAATTTATTTTTGAAAGCTTTAAAAATGGATAACGCCAAAAAAAAAACTTCACATTCCAAGTATTGCATTGTTCCAGAGTGTAAATCGACGTTTAGTAAAACTCCAGACAAAATATTTCCTACTTTACCTAGTGGCGCAAGCAAAAATGCATAATCATCTCTGGAAGTATGCTAGACCCGAGAGCCCTACACCAACCATATTTTCTTCTAAAGGTGGATTCATGCAACATCACTTTATTTAACTTTGAACTTCTTAAGATAAATTATGTAATTGTTTGAATGCTTGTGTTATTTGTGTATACTTCATCTTATTAAGATAAGTTTAGTTGAATAAAGTGATGTTGCATGAATCCACCTTAAATGTTTTAAAATATCCTCGGAAATATCGTATATATTATGTCCACTTTCCACTTTACGTTGACTTTTAGAAATTAAAAAAGCACACATAATCACTTAATGGTCTCAAACAAACATATAAATGATATTTTTACATCGAATAGTTTATTAAAATACAATAACAAACACAAAACTGCACATAACCTATGCATTCTTCTTCTTCCTTTCTTTTTCGGGCTATTATCCTGAGGGATAATCTACCCAAAGCTATGCATTACCGGCCATGGCATTTGTAAATATGTTACGTCACACGTATTCGGAAATCCTCTGGTGTTGGTCGGAAAGTGCATTGAAATTTGAATTTTATTTTAAAATTTGGAAGTTATTTGAAATGGAAACTGTTATTAGTTATTTTTGATATCAACTTTACTATTACAAATTAATATCTAAGCAAAATATGAAATATGCGTGTACCCTATTGTGATTGGATGATATAAAAATCTTCCCCACATCAAGTAGCATATTTCTAACTAAAGTACTGAGTTTCACCACCTCGACGTTGCAGTCGCCTAATGTCCCTGCGGTCTCTTGATTTTATTTTGTTTATTACTTAATTCTGAATACTTTTGTTATTACATCCTCCTCTCTATATTGTGGACGTTACTGATAAGTTTTTGATGAATTGATTACACAATTTTTCTTCCTCTGTAATTGACAGGCTTTTATTATGTTGATATCAGTAAACATAAAATGTTTATCTATATACCTACCGTGGTTAATAATATCATCCATATGTATAGGTGGTGCAAAAACTTCTAATCATATACAAAGGTTTCATCTTGAACCTTAACTCTATCTATCTGTAGTTGGTTGCTTTATAACCTCACTTTCTTTCAGGGTATATTTCGGTTAGCGTCCGAAAACGTATTGAAGGTGATGAGGAAAGGTAGAGAAACGTTGTTGACTTTATTGGAAGCCTTCGTTTACGATCCCCTTATTGATTGGACGGTCGGAGGTGAGGTTTTGGCTGGCACAACGTTCGGAGCTATGAACACTGACATGACATCCAAACAAAGCAAAAAGGAATTGGAAAGAGAAGTGACATTGTCGATGTTCAACGTTAGATGTACCGAAATGAAGGCTGAATGGAACGAAAATAAGTAAGTATTCATTTATGTGTTATTGGTTGCCTACGTCGTGCACAACTGTCATGTCATGTAAAACGGAAGTGACGCTCAACCGACATTATAACATTTAAAATTACTAAAATTTTATTTTTTCCTTTACAGAGAAGAAATTTTGAACGAAATACCGAATCTAATCAAGAATCTCAACGATTACCTTGAATTAAACATAGAAATAGCCGATATGGAAGACAAACTCCAAGATCTACATCAACAATTAGCTCTTGTAAAAGAAGCCGAGGCCCAAGGGCTTCACAAACACGCTTTATATTCACTACCATCACATTTCGACGCCTACCACAAATCTCAAGCTTCTGTAAATAATGCAAAAACCGAGCTAACTAATATTGTAACAGAATGCGAAGAACATATAAAGATATATTCCAATTTGTTGTTATTATACGACACCCAACAATTTTCCCAATGGTTAATGGATACGAAAATGACCGTAAACGAAGATAACATGAGAATATTCGATTTGGTGAAAGAATTTCTACACAAAGCCGGTAAAAACGATCTAATAACCCAATGCGAACACTCAGAACAAGAAGTGTACCAATTACTACAACATTTGAATATTTCGATAAGAAAATGTTTGCAGTTGTATCAAGATTACTTTTCCATACTATCCCAATGTCCTAAATCTTATCAGGAATCCCACAGGGTTAACATGTATATAAAATGGTCGAAATTTTTGCTGGAAACCAACAATTACACAAGCTGTGACGTCATATACGAACAAATAAGAGAATTCTTAGATCTGGCGACCATATTACATCCGCAAGTCGTAACCGTTGCTTACAACTTGGAATCGATTTACAAAGAAAATCTTATGCAAGTCAATAAATTATTCGGTGATTTAGAAGCGATCAGATCGAAAGATTCCAACGAGTCTTTGGAAAAAGTTTACAACAACGCCAAAGCAGGAATAAACACTTTTATCAACATGGAAAAAGGAGCTACGAACGCTTTAGAATTCGTCATAGCTAGCGAACTGGTGCTTCTTAACAGAAACCTTCTAACCCTCGAAATCGCCGCCCAACGCAGCGGCGATTGGTTGATCAAACTGACATCCCGCGACGGGGATTGGTTCTTGGACGATCTCCTACTTCACAGTACCAAAGCCGTCGAGATGATCAGCAACTTACCCACGTCCAAACAAAACTACAACGATAACTTCGTTAAAATCTTGAGCGGAATCAAAATTGCCAGTAACATATACAAAGGTCTGTACGATTTGAATTTCAATTTTCACACTATCATCCTTCCCGAATCCATGAAGAAGATTCAAGCTGAAGAAACGTCTGTGATTGAGCTGGTCAACGATTTGAATAGATTGGTGGGAGATATTGGAGTCTCCATTCCTGATATGATAGCGCAGCTCGAGAAGTTGCTTACTTGCGTTTTGATGCAGATGGATTATAACGTAAGTATCTTTAATAAGAAGTCTTCTTGGTGCTAGAACTTTCTTCTTCCCATCCTCCCAGAAATATCTTGTCCAAGTCCCACTAGATATTTCCAATAGTCAGATTTTGAAATATGAATTTATGCTGTGAACGAACTATTTTACTATCTTATTGACTGCGCCAGTTTATTTACGTCCATTTGCAATTTTCATATGCAATTCTTCTTCCTATCCTGGCGTCAGGGCACCTGGTAAAACAATTTTCTTCTGGCTTAGGCATTCATTTCAATATCCCATTGACTGCGCCAGTTTATTTACGTCCATTTGCAATTGCCATACACAATTCTTCTTCCTATCCTGGCGTCAGGGCACTCGGTGAAACAATTTTATTCTGGCTTAGGCATTCATTTCAATATCCTATTGACTGCGCCAGTTTATTTACGTCCATTTGCAATTGTCATATGCAATTCTTCTTCCTATCCTGGCGTCAGGGCACCTGGTAAAACAATTTTATTCTGGCTTAGGCATTCATTTCAATATCCTATTGACTGCGCCAGTTTATTTACGTCCATTTGCAATTGCCATACACAATTCTTCTTCCTATCCTGGCGTCAGGGCACCTGGTAAAACAATTTTATTCTGGCTTAGGCATTCATTTCAATATCCTATTGACTGCGCCAGTTTATTTACGTCCATTTGCAATTGTCATATGCAATTCTTCTTCCTATCCTGGCGTCAGGGCACCTGGTAAAACAATTTTCTTCTGGCTTAGGCATTCATTTCAATATCCTATTGACTGCGCCAGTTTATTTACGTCCATTTGCAATTGCCATACACAATTCTTCTTCCTATCCTGGCGTCAGGGCACTCGGTGAAACAATTTTATTCTGGCTTAGGCATTCATTTCAATATCCTATTGACTGCGCCAGTTTATTTACGTCCATTTGCAATTGTCATATGCAATTCTTCTTCCTATCCTGGCGTCAGGGCACGCGGTGAAACAATTTTATTCTGGCTTGGGCATTCATTTCAATATCCTATTGACTGCGCCAGTTTATTTACGTCCATTTGCAATAGAGGAGCTCAGTTCAAGGTCAGTGTGGCCAACAAAAAGTGGTTTTTTTCTGACAAGAATGACAGTTAAGGTCTACCGCTTAAAACATAAGATTTTGCATGTTTTTTATTATTGCAAACATCTATATTGCTTTATTAAAATAATAAATACACCCCCGAAGAGTATATCTTGAAAAAATAGAACTATTGGCCACTTATATGTTGAGTATTCAGCTAAAAAAGTCATTTTAAATTTCAAGATATACGCTTTGGGGTGTATTCATTATTTTAATAAAGCAAAATAGATGTTTGCAATAATAAAAAACATGCAAAACATAGAGCAGTAGACCTTAACTGTCATTCTTGTCAGAAAAAAACACTTTTTGTTGGCCACACTGACCTTAGACTGAAATCCTCTATTGTCATATACAATTCTTCTTCCCATCCTGGCATGAGGGCACCTGGTAAAACAATTTTATTCTGGCTTAGGCATTCATTTTAATATCCTATTGACCGCGCCAGTTAATTTACGTTCATTTGCAATTGTCATATACAGGAAACTGTTGAAAATCTATTTTTGCTTTCAGAACTCCTACGAATACATCTTCGAACGCGTTGCTTTCACGAAAAAGCAATTCCTGTCGCTGATACCGAATCAATCGGAAACCCTTAGTCAAGGAAAAATGCTTTTAATGGGATTCAACGGTTTATTCGAAAAACTATCGCAAGAAATAACAAATTTAACAAACACCCTAGGAAATATCGACATACCGAAATCTTGGAAGAGACTCGATCATGTAAAAGAAGCAAGAAACATTGCGCCGCACATTTTCAACTCAAAAGTTCGAATTATATTAGAAGATATATTTTTCCTAAAAAGATTAAAAGCGATCGTTGAATTTTTCGCTTTGGTACAAGAAATGAGTCAGTCTTTAAAAGGAATCGGGTCCGGTATAATATTCAACGACGAACAACTCACCAAACCGATTAAGCAATTTATAGCGGAATTTATATCGAGAAAACTATTAGGAATCTTACCGGAAATAATAACTTACGCTGTATGTTATTTACTACAAAATTTAAGCTTGGACGTAACCCACGAAATCGATCAAAAAGACATCGGAGCCGAAAGCAAAGTACCCCTAGACGAACTCTATACAAAAGCTTGGAATATTCTTCTTAAAGACGGTACCTTTTCACAAAACATCCTCTCCCAAGCTTCTAGTTTGGAAACCAACTTAAAATTAGCCTGGGAAAAAATACAAGAACCCAAAAAGATCGAACAAAAACTCACCGTACTACAATCCAGTACAATAAGATTACAAGGCCAATTAGCAGTACACAACATGATGTTCGATGAAATACTACAACTACAACAATTCTCTTCTGTTAGATCCAAATTCACCATCGACATTCAAAACGAAGTTACCAACCTACAAACCATCTATAGACAGTTGGTAGAAGTGAAAAATAACCAAGACAAGTTAATAGAACAAGCAGATCAAAGATTAAACTGGGCCAAAGGTGCTAACCCTAATTTCGTTGAAATATCAGCAGCGTTCGAAAGCGCCGTGGATAACAGAAACTCTCAGTTAGATCTGTCTTTAAAAATAGCTAACCACATTCTATCCTCATATAAAACCGTGTTAAAACACGAACTATTAAGATCTACTAATTCAGAAGTAACTAAAGATCAAGACAAAACGTTTTTAAAAGCTTACGAAACCTGGAGATTGGCCTGTCAATATATTGACTCGAAAATCGAATCGTTATTACCATCAGAAGAAAGTATCTTGAAAATGCTTACCCCTGATTTAATCAACGATTCTAAATGGTTGCAAAAAGTATCTGAAAGCTTAACCGAAACTATAACAAAAGCGCAAAAAGATTTAAAAGATAAAAGAGAAGCCAGCTTCACTGATAATGACAATTTAATATCCGTAATGGACAATTTTAAAGCTATTTACAACATACACGGTAAACTTATATCCGACGTGAAAGGTTTGATGAAAACCATGACGAAAATAGAAGATTACAGCGTTGCCACGCAATACTTTATGCAAGAATACAAACAATACGTCGATCACTTTTCGAATTTATTTACTCAGTTTAAAAAAGAATCCAGCAAAGAAGATATCAAGGATTTGTTGGAGCATTTGAATTACATAAGAGATCACACGGAAGGTATCTACGAGAGTTTACTTAATTTGGAATCGGCTCAGAAACGCGCTCAGCTGATCAGACAGAAAAGCTTGAACGAGAACTTCGAAAAGTTGATTCCTCAGAAACAGGAGAATACGTCGAAAGGGCAACAGAGGAATGCGTATGCCGTTAACGTCTGGCGTCGAGTTAAAATGAAGCTGGAAGGAAGAGATCCTGATCCTGGCAGGAAGAGCTCTGTACAAGAACAAGTGAGTATCAAGTTTTTTTTGTTGGGTGGTGAAATATTTGGGTCGAAATTGCTATCGAAAGCTGTCAAACACAAACTAAATGACGTAGCATGCTCAAAATTTGACAGATGGCTGAGCAGTGTTGCATTTAAAATTACTGCGACTATTTCATTCAAAGTTAACAAGGTTGTCAGCTGTCAAGGGTTGTCAAACACAAACTAAATGACGTAGCATGCTCAAAATTTGACATATGGCTGAGCAGTGTTGCATTTAAAGTTATTTTGACTAGTTTTTTAAAGTTTACAAGGTTTTCAGTTTTCGAAGGCTGTCAAACACAAACTAAATGACGTAGTTTGCTTAAAATTTGACAGATGACTGAGCAGTGTTGCATTTAAAGTTACTGCTACTATTTCATTTAAAGTTGACAAGATTGTCAGTTTTCTTATGCTGTCAAACACAAGATAAATGACGTAGCTCGTTCAAAATTTGACAGATGACTGAGCAGTATTGAATTTAAAGTTGCCCCAGCTGTTTCATTTAAAATTCACAAGGTTGTCAGCTATTGAAGGCTGTCAAACACAAACGAAATGAGGTAGCATGCTCAAAATTTGAGAGATGACAGAGCAGTGTTGCATTTAAAGTTACTGCGACTATTTCATTCAAAATTAACAAGGTTGTCAGCTTTCTTAGGCTGTCAAACACAAATTAAATGACGTAGCTTGCTAAAAATTTGACAGATAGCTTAGCAGTGTTGCATTTAAAGTTACTTCAACTGTTTCATTTAAAATTCACAAGGTTGTCAGCTATTGAAGGTTGTCAAACACAAACGAAATGAGGTAGCATGCTCAAAATTTGACATGACTGAGCAGTGTTGTATTTAAAGTTAACAAGGTTGTCAGCTTTCGAAGGCTGTCAAACACAAACTAAATGACGTAGCCTGCTAAACATTTTACAGATGGCTTAGCAGTGTTGCATTTAAAGTTACTTCAACTGTTTCATTTAAAGTTAACAAAGTTGTCAGCTTTCTTAGGCTGTCAAACTCAAGATAAATGACGTAGCTTGCTCAAAATTTGACAGATGAGTGGGCAATGTTATGAATTTTATTCTAAATACATCCCAACTCTGTTGAAGTGGCTGATTATACTGTGTGATTGTATTTTTAGGTGGAATATGTAATACACGAGGCAACGAATTTGGACAACCTTGCTTTATTGTATGAGGGCTGGACTCCATGGGTATGAGACAACAACACAACAGAGTAAGGCAGTAATTACTGCCGCCTGGATCTCCTTCGGTTCTAATAGTAGAGCTCCGCATGCTTGGGTTGCGGCAAATGTGGAAAAAGCAGTATCTCCATCAAATTAATACTTGCTTAACCGAAATCAAGTCGCTTAGTTTTATTGTTTTTGCAAGAGATTAAAATTATCATCAATCTACTGGAAGAGGTCAAAAAATATACTTACACCAAGGTTTTTTGCAACATCGGTAAAACTTTGCCGTTTGCACTATTATAACAAAGAGTGTTTCAAAAACAAATGCTGCTTTTTATTTTATTGTCCAAGGTATATTGTCGGAGGTGGCAAATAAAAAAAAATACAAGTTCTGTCAAAGGTGACGGATCAAGTGTCAATATGAAATTGTTTAAATTTACAAAAAAAATGTCGAAACAATTTTGTTTGTGAAATCTTGAGTTGACTTTTTACTTATGTTCATCTTTTTCTCGTCAAAAAGTATTAATTTATAATTTTAACTTGATTTGGCCACTTTTATAATAATTTCACTTGCCAACAAAACAACAGGGTGTACTTTTACTTTAATTCCATTTCCTAGGACCATAGAGATAGTATAAAGGAAGGAGACGAAATCACGTGATCTAAAGCGTATTCGGTCAGCCATTTTCGTACCACACTAATGTCAAAGTTGATTGATGAATATTTTTAAGTGTTATTTGTGTCGAAAATTACATTTTTGACAATACTTTTCTTTTAATTGATTGACTAAAATGGTGTCTTGTGCTGTTAAAAGTTGTACCAGTCGAGACGGCGGGGATACTAAGAAATCTTCCGGAATAACGTACCACAGGTGAAATAAATAATGTGCAGGAGTGTATTACAAATATTTCAAACATGAATCTGTTACACAGTAATAGTTGTAGACTATTGTAGTAATTTAATCCGGCTCTGTACGTTGCGTACCACACTTAGCCACGCCCACTGATTCCACGTGTACATATGGAACCTAACACTGGATGTCGTCTCCTTCCTTATATTCTATCTCTATGCCTAGGACCAAAAATTAACCTAGAAATTGTCTAATACGTTTATTTTGCCTCCAAATTGGGTCTTCTTTTTTTTACTTCGCTGAGATTCCTACAGATTTGTTCCAACAGACAGTAAAACTGTCACCAGTTCCAGATTTCTGTCAAATTATGATTAATTCCTCCAAAAGCGTCGTTTTGTTACAAAATTTATCGCTTATTGAATTTAATTTAAAAAAAAATACATAATATCGAAAGATAACATTTAATATGAAAAGTTAGTACTGCTACTAGTTGTAGAATTAACACTAGAATGTAGAGATGAACATAAGTATCCTCAGACTCAGATTTCTTGCACAATAGTTATAATTACTTTGAACATTTAATTTAAATAATCTTACAACTTCTAACCCCTTAAAATGTTATTCCTAACCACTGAAATACGTAGGTTTTCTTAAAAACATCATTTTAAATCAAAAATGTTATTTCCAGTAGTTCAAATGACCCGAAAGTAAAAAGTAATTACAACACTTGTGTAAAAGCGTATCGTTTTCCAAAACTACTCAGTCTGTTTCTAAAATAGTTGATCAAGTATATCATTCAAAATAAAATAATTTACCGATCATTTTTTGTAGGTGTATCCGGTTCCGAAAATAAATTGTGTAAACCTCTGAAAAAAAAAATCTTGCGTTCAAACGCGTCTAAAAACGAGTATATTTTGTGGTGAATTTATTTTTGAAACTAGATGTTTAGGTAGTAGTTCATTGAAATGGAAAAAAAGAGAGTGTGGTACGAAAACTGATTGAAGATATTTATTTTTAATTGAATCCGGCTCGAAGGACTAATAGAAGAGCAATAAAATATGTCGTTTCGCTATTTTAAATTAAAGTTTTAACAGTTATTTTATATGAAGAATCGTAAAAACTAAAAATGTCTAAAACCAGTTTTCTTATCATCCTCTGTAAGTATGTTTTTATTTAAATATACTAAAAAATATAATAGGCTACTCGTATTAATACTAGGGTATTTTTTTTTCGTTTTTAGTAGATTGATTTTTAGTAAGTCACGTAATAAACATTGAACTTTATAGTCGGTTAACCAGTCTCTAAAAAATGTCATCTAAATATTTCAAAATCGCACCACCTGACGAAACTATTGTTTAAATGTTTATTGCTATCTTGTTTAATTTCATTTTCCTTTAAGGATCAAATTGTATCCGTACTTTTTGATATTCATTCTAATTTCAAATAAATATTAAAGTGAATTTAACTCGAATAATTCCTAACCCTTAATCTGAGCGAGTAATTTGGGGTTAAGTGTTGTCAAATGTCAAAAACATGACATGTGACATTGACTTGACAGGTTTCATGTAGGAAACTGGAAAATGGTAGGTGCGCGAAATAAAACCATCATTATATCATAGTATACAGTCCAAACTTTATTTATCAACATAAAACAAATTTTAAAATGTTTTTAAATAAATTTAACCAATTATAGATATATAAAAATTCACATATCACAGCTTATCTATTTATAAAGTAAAAACATCTTTTGATTAGAGCGACATATACAGCGTGTTCGTACTTATTAGCTTAAGTAGTTACAAAATGCTTGCCTCATACCAGTAGGTTAAGTTGAGTTAGTATAAGCGACATACAAACTGTATACACTCCGCCATATTGGTGCTGGAATAAGCTCCGCCCAGTCATACTGATACTAACTCGAACGACACCTAGCGCTAGTTGTAACGAACCTGTAGTCGAAGTGCTGCCAACTGCTAAAAGGAAAATTATCACTAAATCTCACGCACTGTGTCTTCGATTTCCTCCACCTTTTCTTATAAAGATATTGAATATAATACTTGGTTCACTTAGAGTTTTCTCTTTGTTGTCGCAATAACTCATCGATTTGACACTTGTACATGTCCTTAACGTCTTCCAAGTCCAATTTCAATTCTTCGTTCTGTTCAACTTTTTCCCCAAACAACTGACACATCGTGTCGTATTGTTGTTCTAGTTCTTCGAATTTTACTTTCAAAATATCGAACTCGTTCGCTTTACTTTCTAAATTGTCTAGTTTCGTTAGTAACGAAGATATTTCATTGTTAAGTAGAGTGCGTTCTTGTTCACGACGGTTTAATTCCCACTGCAACTGTTGCACTTCGCCGTCTCTTTGTTTCAAACTTGTTTGTAGCATTTGCATCTCGAACATGTTGGTGTAGCGAGGAGTTGTCGTTACTTCGAAGGGTTCGTCCTGTAAAACGGAAATAAGACATATTGAATGCATTAATATTGATACTAATATTATTATTCCGAAATGACTCACTTGAGACCAAAAAGAACCCGTCATGGAATCCGAAGCTGAAACTTTTCCCAAACTTAAAGTTGGCGAATCGCTACCAAGTCTATTGGCAGTTTCCTGGTTTTCGGATGACACAGGTTGCTCCTAAAATAAAAAGTTTTCCAAGTAATTTAACCCCTTAAGTCTACCGCTCCCTAATTACACAGTTTATCTTAAAACACATTCTCCCACTCGCAGAGTTGCTTTTCCACCCTTCCTCTTTCCAACAGTTTTTCTCGAAGACTGTCTCTCTTACACACACTCTTAAACACACTCCCTCTCTCTCACAGTTTCTTTTCCCCACTCCCTCTCTCACACAGTTTCTCTTAAACACAGACTCTCTTACACACACTCCCTCTCGCAGTTTCTCTCAAACACTTTCTCTCTTACACACACTCTCCCTCTCGCAGTTTCTCTCTTACACACACTCTCTCTCTCGCAGTTTCTCTCTTACACACACTCTCCCTCTCGCAGTTTCTCTCTTACACACACTCCCTCTCACAGTTTCTTTTCCCCACTCCCTCTCTCACACAGTTTCTCTCAAACACAGTCTCTCTTACACACACTCTCCCTCTCGCAGTTTCTCTCAAACACTTCCTCTCTTACACACACTCTTCCTCTCGCAGTTTCTCTCAAACACTTTCTCTCTTACACATACTCTTAAACACAATCTCCCTCTCTCACAGTTTCTTTTCCACACTCCCTCTCTCACACAGTTTCTCTCAAACACAGTCTCTCTTACACACACTCTCCTTCTCGCAGTTTCTCTCTTACACATACTCTCAAACATAATCTTCCTCTCACAGTTTCTTTTCCACAGTCCCTCTCTCACACAGTTTCTCTCAAACACAGTCTCTCTTACACACACTCTCCCTCTCGCAGTTTCTCTCTTACACATACTCTCAAACACAATCTCCCTCTCTCACAGTTTCTTTTCCACACTCCCTCTCTCACACAGTTTCTCTCAAACACAGTCTCTCTTACACATACTCTCCCTCTCGCAGTTTCTCTCTTACACATACTCTCCCTCTCGCAGTTTCTCTCTTACACATATTCTCAAACATAATCTCCCTCTCACAGTTTCTTTTCCACACTCCCTCTCTCACACAGTTTCTCTCAAACGCACTCTCCCTCTCAGAGTTTCTCTCAAACACTTTCTCTCTTACTCACATTCAAATACACTCTCCCTCTCTCACAGTTTCTTTTCCGCACTCCCTCTCTCTTACAGTTTCTCTCAAACACACTCCCTCTCTCACAGTTTCTCTCAAATACTTTCTCTCTTACACACTTTCAAACATAATCTCCCTCTCTCGCAGTTTCTTTTCCACACTCCCTCTCTCACACAATTTCTCTCAAACGCACTCTCTCTCTCACAGTTTCTCTCAAACACTTACTCTCCTACTAACATTCAAATATACTCTCCCTCTCTCAGTTTCTTTTCCACACTTCCTCTCTCAAACACCCTCTCCCTCTCTTACAGTTTCTCTTACACACACTCTCCCTCTCTCACAGTTTCTTTTCCGCACTCCCTCTCTCTTACAGCTTCTCTCAAACACACTCCCTCTCTCACAGTTTCTTTTCCACAATCCCTCTCTGTCACACAGTTTCTCTCTTACACACACTCTCCCTCTCTCACAGTTTCTCTCAAACACACTCTCCCTCTCTCACAATTTCTCTCACACTTTCTCTCTTACACTGACTCTCAAACACACTTTCTCTTACTGACAGCTTCTCTCAAACACTTTCTCTCTTACATACACTCTCCCACTCACACAATTCTTCTCCCTTTCACTCAGTCTCTCTCAAACACTCTTACATACTTTCTCCCTTTTCCTCTCCTTTTTACTTACCTGCAAAGTTATTTGCCTCTTTTCCAATTCAAAAGTAGCCCTTTCCGCACTAAACTGTTGTTGCAAATTTAAAATTTCCTGTTCCTTTTCACTGATAGTTTCTTTGCATTTCTTTATCGCTCCATTCAATCTATCGATTTTATTTTTTAATTCTTGTTCGCTAACGAACCTCTCGGTTTTTTGTTGTTGCAATTCCATTTGAGTAAGTTCCAATTTGTGACGTAAACTGTTCAGTTGACTTTCCATTTCGGAAAATTTCGATCTCAATTGAACGCATTCGTCTTTGGTTATTCTTTCGCTGCTCGAGGACGTTTGTAATTTCGTTTGTAATTCGGCTGAAAGGACAAATTTAATAAAAATATATTTCAGGTTAGGTTAGTACTTACTTATTTTCAACGTCAGTTCTTCTTCTATCTTTTCAAAAGCGGCTAACTTCATCGAATGCGTCGCTTGAAGCGATTCTAATTGCCGGATCAAAGGTTTACTAATTTCGGATACCGACTGGGATAATTCTTCGTTCCTAGCTTCGGCTTCTTCCAATTTTCTCATCAACTTATTTTTATCTTCTCGATATTTTTCTTCGTTCTTCACATTATCTTCTTCATATTGCCTTAAAGTTTGTCTTAAATCCTCTAACTGGTCTACCAACTAAGAAAAAAAAAGTATCGGATACAGTTTAGACAGTTGACATACAGTTAAGACATTTGACGTACAGTTAAGACATTTGACGTACAGTTAAGACATTTGACAGTTGACATACAGTTAAGACATTTGACACTTACATCGGAATTTTGCGATTCGGTAATTTTCTTTTGATTTTCCAAAGTATTCAACAACTGTTCTCTCATTTGTAGTTCAGAACTGGTTCTAGTTTTTTCTTGAAGTTCCTTTTTAGCAGCGTCCAAAGATTTCTTGGTAGTATCGTACTTTTGCGTTAAATCGTCCAACTGTCCTTTCAATTTGTTAACTTCGTTTTCGATTTTTTTATTTTTAGAAGTTAATTGGTTGATTGCTTCTATTTGGGTTCTTTCAACTTCATCTTTAGCGGCCAAAGATTTTTTAAGTCGATCCGATTCGGTCGTGAGGCTCTCCACGTTGTCCCTGAAAAAAAAAACAAAAATAAATAAATGATTTACAACATAATAATACTATTTAAACTCACTTAAGATGTTTAATGGTAATTTCATTTTCTTTTTCCTTGGCACGCAGCTTCTTAATAATATTAGAATGTTGTAGCTGCTGTTTGGATAATTTTTCACCTTCTTCCATTAATTCTTTTATAACTCCTTCCTTTTCAGACAAAACACTTTCTATTTCTCCTTTGCTCATTCTACTTGCCGATTCCACTTTCATCTGTTCTAATTGCTTTCTCAAACTATCTTTATCTCTAATGGCTTGTTGAAATTTTTTTTCCAACGCAGACATTCTTTGAGTGTAATCTTCAGTTACTTGAGATAAGTCCGCGCTTTCTAACTGCTTACTTGTAATAGTGTCTAACTGGACTTTTAAGTTTGTATTCATTTCTTGTAGCTCAGCATTTCGTCGATTTACATCTATAAGCTTGGATTCTCTACATTCTAATATCTCTGTTATTTCAGCTATTTTCTTTAAAAGTTTATCTACTTCTGGCGGGTGAAGATCGTCGCTTATGCTGGATGCTTCTGATAGTTCTCGGTTATGGCCTTTTATTTTCAGTTTTCCTAATAACGATTCCCCAGCTTCCATTTTAGATCTGATACAAGTCTGTTTAGCGGGACTCTGTCTACTTTGAGTACTACTCGAGTCTCCATTAGGACTTGATATTATTTCTATATCAGAAGAGGTTGTTGTTTCTAACTCGTCTCCAGATGTATGATCTGATCCTATTTTTACAAGATCTGACCTACTTTCAGAGCTAATTGGTGAAGTTTCTCTTGGAATTAGATCCACCTATAAAAAGAAAACAGTTTAAAAAAAAAATTCAAATATATGTACCTGTGACATAGATACATTTTCAATAAGACTTTTTTGATTAGAATCTGCTGATATCTTTGGTTGATCTGACACATTTTTCTCTGTCATCGCATCTGCTAGTAAATTTTTTAAACACATCGAATTACTGCTTGTTTCAGTTGCTGTACTGGTATCACTACTGCTTTCCATTATATTATCACTAGCAATTATAGTTTTATCCGATTGAGAACTATCAGAAATGTCCATTGGATTTTCTATAACACTATTTTCTACTGGAATGTCAATAATATTAGTTTTTTGTAGAATATTTGATAAATCTTGTTTGATACTCTGTGGTTGGGTATCTATCAAGACCTGCGTTAAGGGTAGCTGCATGTTACTTCTTACAGGAGCTCTTGTAATGGCATCTACATGTGGATATTTTTTATCCAAGTCAGTTTCAGGTAGGCCAAATGTATCTTTAAGCATCTTTTGGGGTTTTTGATGGGGATTGAAAGCAGAATCTAATACAGTGGCGGATGTACTTTCAGATACTGATGTGTATGACATTGTGTCTTCAGCAATACTGTTTTCATCTTGGTCTTCTGGAATTACTTCGACACTATCTGGGGTTAATTTGTCAGCAGAACTGAAATAACAGATTTAAATTTTGTGATACATGCTTTTTAAGAATAAGTTACCTATATTTTTCGTCTTCAGACAAAGGCGAAATGACTTCATCTGTATAATCAGACTGTCTCCTACTATTAGTGCTATTGGTACCAAGCACTTCTACAGAGCTTGGACTAGTTAAACTTTCACCTAATACTTCAAAAGAATCTGATGTGGGTTGGAGACCTAAACATATTTTTATTAATTAGTATATTAAAAATGATCAAATACTATTTTTTACCAAAAGCAGAACTTGATGTTGAGATGGACTGAGCAGCTGACAACATTTCTGAATCTGGACTTGGACATTCTGTACTACATGTTATAATATCAGCACTCTCAGAACTATTTTTGCCACTTTCCGCACTAAGTACTGAAAGCCTGTTGATTATTGAACTTGATTGCTTCTCTCTTCTTTTAATTGTATTTGTATTATTTTGATTATCAAAATCAGTATCAACTACATAAATTTTCAACTTTATATTAAGAAAACTTCAAATATTACAAATCAAATTACCTGAATCTAATTCACTCTTCTTGTCTAGATCAGATGTACTTTCACCTGTTTCTTCCTCTGTAATTTCGGACATTTCATTATCTATTTCTTCTACATTTTGTACAACAAGCTTACTTCGACTAAACGTTTCTATACCTTCAAGGGTATCATCAAGGCTAGTAATTGAAGGTGATTTATTTCTTTCTTGGTTATTTTCAAAAAAGGATCCTGCAATGTTTTTTTTTCAGGTCAAGATATAGATATGAAATATATACCAACCTGTAAACGAGCCCCAAATACTATTTGCGACTTTATTATCTTTTGATAGGGTAGTTTGATTTTTCTCATCTTGACTGGTACTAGGTTGTGCCAGATCCCAGTTACCAAAGAAGTCATCTGAAAGGGGATCTATAGGGGAGTTCACAGAATCATCATCCTTAATATCTAATGCTTTATCTATAGTTCTCTGAGCTTCTTTGAGAGCTGATTTTGCTATGTTTGCTAAACCTGCAGCATCAAACCAACTCATTTTGAATCATATTCTTCAAGGAAAAACTAGAATATACTATTATATACATTATTTGAGTAACACTTATTCTTTATAGTAGTAGTCTATAGTACAAAATATGTGGTATTTGCTTGAACTGTAATTTAAAACTCTTTATAATATATCACTTGACATGTTGACAAAAATTTGTTGACGTAAAATGACAAGACATCATCAGCAAAAGTGACAAATGAAATCAATCAATTTTTCGCGATCGAAGATGTGGATTTTAACTTTTTCAAACGATATTTATCTTTTAAATTGATTCAACATCATCCTGGAACATAAATAAATTTCTTATCTAAAAGTGAAATTAAAAACATGGTATTTATGTGTATTTATAAATAATTATGTAATTGGTTTTGTCATAAAGAGCTAAAAATGGCTATGAATAGAAAACATTAACTATTATCTGGATTAAATATAAATGAATGGTTTACAGCTATGTTATCCAGATTGTAAGAAGTGGTCAAAGTGAAAAATCATTTTAATATTCTCGTTCAAATTTACTAAAAAAGGAGATAAATTTGATTTATGTTCATATAAGGTAATTTGCATTCTTTACCTCAACGCTCCAGTGGCGCAATTGGTTAGCGCACGGTACTTATAAGACAGTAGTCGTGAGCGATGCCGGGGTTGTGAGTTCGAGCCTCACCTGGAGCATTTTTTTTTTTAAATTTCATTACAAATTTACTGATTAATATTAAATTACTACCAACTGGTTTTGCAGCAATTTATTCAATCCTTCCAATTATAAAATTATCAAACCAACACTCAACAAAAATCCATATAAGGGTTTTCCTAAGGGATGAAATATCAAAATAAGTAGGTAAATAAGAAAACTTTATTTACATTAATGATATAATACAAAATCTAAATAAATACTCCATTTCAACAGCAGAGAGTTTATATTTAACAAATACTTTATGCCCAGCTTGATCTTATAAATAGTTTGTTAACAAAATACTAGAAATAACCGTAAAACATGCAAATTTATAATATTAAAATAAAGCATCGACATTCGACAATTTATGTATGGCAAGACTCACACATTGATATTATAAGTGTAGTAGACATTTTTAATGTTTCTTCAAATCGTTGTATACACCTTAAAGTTTTGTATTGTTTATAGAAAGTAAACACGAAACATTAAATTTATTTTAATTTTCCATCAATTCTCGAGACTAGATATTAATAAGATTAAACTACATTTACAGGTCGATTTGTTTGGTTAGGATCTTGTTGTGCTGCTGCTTGACGAGTTACTAGAGATACAGCATTTTGTAGAACTTGTTTACGGAAAAAATCAGTTGTCAAACTAGTCATACTTTCTTTACTTCCCACTTTACATTTTATATAACCATAGAGGTTTGATCCACTTAAGATCAAAGCAATTGTCACCAATAGCTGAAAAGGTTGAAAATTAATTTGGAAAATTGATTAATAAAACATTGATATAACTTACCAACCATCTAAATTCAAATCCAAATATCGCTACAATAAATAGCAAAGACCATAATAATGGGGTTAAAATTAATGCAACCCAGAATATTCTTGATTCTCGTTCATTGATTCTATTCTAAAAATACATGGTATACAATAAATTAATATACAATTGCTCTGAATCTTATTAAATTATTACCTGTCCTGATTCAAACACCCAATGTGACTTTCCATCATCATCTACATAATTCCACCATCTTAAACCTACCATAAGTCTTCCTGTAATATTTTTAACTGTCCAAAAATCTACAGACAACAGTAATATTACACTGACAAAACTTGCAATAAAACCTGCACCGAATGCTTCGCAGAAAAGGTAAACCACTACAGCAGCTCCTCTAAATGCTATGTGGCATATTGTAATATAAGGGTGCCTGCAAAATTATTATATTAATTGTACATAGACAAAATAGTACAAGAATGTTGTACATAACATCTGATAGGAATAAAATTTCAAAATATATATCCTTACGTTAGCGAATCTTTTTTAACGCCAAACTCTCCTTCATCTTCACCAAATCCAGCAGTATCCTCCAAAAGAGGCATCTTAAATATTAAAATCGATATTTAGAAATTTGATTTTTGTTGATCAGAAGAACACCAAAGTATGTTTATTTACTTACTCTGGCTGACGACATAATGAATATAATCTGATAGCATAGACAGATATTCAATTATCAAGAAATTCAACGTATCATATCTAAAAGATAATAAGGTTGGGATTATTTAAATTGTTATTATTATTTTGTCTATGTGGAAGCTAGAAGCTGACTATTTTCTTCTTCTTTTTTTAACTTATGACAGAAGAAGACACATTTTTGAAGTTTTCATTGAAGGTTAGGTTTGAAAACTTTTCAAACCTAACCTTCAAATAGTTCTATAGTTCATCAAAGTCAAATTCTGCTGAATGACTTTCTAAAATTTATCAACAAAAATATAGAATTTAATAGAAATGTGTGATACCAATTCAAATAAAAGTTGCGAGTGTAAATCAAATCGTAGTTTAGATATTAAAACACCTAGAAATGTCTATTTGTCAGCTTTTTATAAAAGGTATATATGAATTGAATAAACCATAATACTATTGTACAAATGCATATTTTTCTTGTAGGAGCTTTGCATTTTATACAGTCAAACATAGAATGCCTGTTATTTTAACTAATCTAATAGATAATTTAGTGAGAAATAAAAAATATATCACCGGAAAATATGGAGAGGTAAATTTAGTAGATATTTTTTTCAAAAATGTAGTTTAATGAATATTATTGGTTTCATAAGAATGAAAAGCTGGTAAAGTATCTCAAGAGTATTTTTTAGGATGCAATAGAAGAGCTAAAGATCATTATTGGAGAATTATCTGAATTTAAATATGAAATACAAACAAATAAACCTCTAAAATTATTAACAACCGATATGCTAGATGCAAAAATCTACAACGATTACATCAACAAACAAACCATATCAGAAGGTCATACAACACATTTCCATACCATTTGGTTGTTAACTGAATGCTATATGTATAGAAGAATAAAACAATTTTTTGAAACTAAGTATGCTGAGATTTATTTCAGTTTTTCTAAGTCACACTTTTTGTGCATTATAACTTTTTGTTTTAGGACAATTCTTAAGGATTATGATTATTTTGTACATCAAAAACAAGAAGCTTACACAGGAGCACTGCCAATAATAAAAATATTGGCAGATTTTATTGTCGAGATTTTAATTGACCAAAATCCACCCAAAAAACAAGAATTTATCCAGTTACTGAAAGTATGTACTGAAAAATAATTTGAAAGAATAAATCTAAGGGTACATCAATTTTAGATTAATTTGTGGGGAAATAAATGTGATTTATCCTTGTCACTAGGAAAAGCAAGTGATTCCTCCAAATTGTTTGAGACCGATGCCTTGGACGAATTTATATTATGTGACGATTCCAAGAAAATTTGGGATACTGTTTCAACTGATGATAGTTCTGATATCGTGGGTAAGCTAAAGCAAGCATATTATCAACAATCAGAGTCTTTATGAACTGAATATTTTTCAGATATTGTTTTCGACAACTCTGGTTACGAAGTTTTTACTGATCTATGTTTAGCAGACTATTTAATAATCAAAGGTTTAGCAAAATCTATGCGTCTATATGTAAAAACAGTCCCATGGTTCATCTCGGATGTCATGGAACAAGATTTCTTTTGGATGATAGATCAATTAAAAAATAGTGATGACGAAAATCTTCAATTATTAGGACAGAGATGGTTGGATTATATAGAAAACAAAACATGGACACTGATAAAGTCAGATTTTTGGACTTTGCCCTTTGATTTTAGTCATATGGCTACTGTGGAACCACAACTTTACAAACAATTAGCTCAAGCAAAAGCAGTGTTTTTTAAAGGAGACTTGAACTACAGAAAGTTGTTTGGTGAGAAGAATTGGGACCCAGTGACACCTGTTCAAGTTGGTTTGCAAGGTTTCCACCCTACAAAATTGTGTATAATAAGAACTATCAAAGCTGACATCGTTTGTGGTCTACCGAACGGAGTAGCGGAAGAAATTCAAGCAAAAGACGAGAAATGGATGGAGAAGGGTGAATATGGACTCATTCAATTCTGTGCAAAAAAAGTTGCAATAGAATAATTTTTCTACAATATGCACTTTATTAATGAACTTAGATTAAATGATGTAGAATTAATTCCTCGAATTTTTATTGTGTTAATAGTTTAAACCCCTGTAGTTACAAGAAAAATGTCAAGTCACATGTTCAAATAGTATATTTCATTAAAAAACAATAATAAAACTTACAAAAGACTTTGTACTTAATATCTTAAACTAATAAGCGTTCAATTTCTTGTTGAATTGTCTGGATTTGAGGTTTCAATTGAGAGCCCTCGTTGATAGTAACACTGCAGGAAATAACTGACCTTGAAACTCCACAAGCTCTGCCCAAAGCTTGTTTGGAACGTACAAACACATGAGGAACGTTCTTATCTTCGCACAACAATGGTAAATGCAACAAAATTTCTAACGGTTCTGCATCAGCAGCCATCACAATGAATTCTGCTATACCACGATTCAAAGTTTTTGTGACTTCATTTGCTCCTTTTCTTAGCTGCTTGTAGTTCATAGCTTGTTGAACCAAGTTCAATATTTTTGTTGTTAAAGTTGGATCCGCCAATGGGTATGCTTTGGGATTAATTTCTTCAGCCTAAAATCAAAAAGTTAGTAAGCATGTTAATGTTTTAATGGAATAAGTCACTTACCATAATGATATCTAGTAGATTAAGTCAACGAAAACAGTTAATTCTCTGTCCTCTCTGCGATTTTTTCGCTTCACTGAGGATTAGAGCTTAAATATCAAGAACGGCTCTAAACGAAAATGCGTCTTAAAAATTTTGAGGTTAGCATCAGTTCGTCACACGTGCTTGATATGTTACAGAGTACAGATGGGAAGATAGGCAAATCAATACAAAAAAATGTTTAGCCATCTATTGACCTGTTGACGCACTTACTGTTAAACCTGTAGCCAAGATGCCTCTGCTTAAAAACGAGCATTATATTATCAAATTAAATAAATAATATTCAGTTGCGTCAATCCACGTATCAAATTATAAACAATTAGTTATTGTTTGCAGGTTTGGAAATGAAGATGTATTTTGAAAAGTTCAAGGCACTTCTAACATTAAAACTAGAAGAGTTGAAGTGAGGTTTGACATTGACTTTGACTCAACTAATTTAAAATCAAATTTCCAAAAACAAAACGTTACAATTCATGTGTAAACAAATTATTTTTCTATTGTATTCCAGAAGAAAAAGTGAATACTTAAAAAGTATAGTATATTTAATAATCTTTTCCAACTTTAATCCTAGAGAACTCGTTTCTAACAAAACTAGAGGACCCATCCTTTGACCACAAACTTTCAACCTTTGGTTGGAGAATATTTGCTTCTTACTTTCTGTGTAACTAATAAAAGGTATTATTTTGGGCAATGTCGGAGATACGAACATTTAAAGAACTAGAAAGTAAAGTGCAAGAAGAAATGTTCAATAATATATATCTATTAAAATGGTTTTACCAAACAAGTCAAGAGTTTGATCACGTTTTTAAAAAAGACATGTTCATTAAAAATAACAAGGCTGCGTTCTACGAAGTGGTTTACTATCTATTAAATATATTGGATCCAGATTTGACAAAAAAGAAGTTAACAAGCTGGCCTCCATTTGAAATTAAGAGAGATAATAAATTTCGAAGTGAACTTCTCAAGTATATAAATGAATTAAATAGTATTTACAAACATGCCAATATACCTCCAATTATGCCTTCACATTTAATATCACCAGGTGGATTTAAAATTGCTAAATTTATATTAAAACTATCTCAACTAGTAATATTTGAGCATTTGAAGAAAAAAAATGCAGGTTTGTTACTCTACTGTCCAATACCAAATAAAGATACATACATAACAGAAGGAATGTTGAATAATATGAATAAAATGACTTTCGAAATTGAAACTCGATCAAAAGCAGAAATAGAAAAGTTTCAAGATTATCAAAATGATCAAAAAAACACTGCAAATATACTTGTAGATAAATTATCAGAACTAGATAAAAGTATTTCAGTTGCAAAGAAGGAACAAACAAAAGCAGAAGAAGATTTTTATAAAAAATATACTTTGTATCCTTCAATGGATAGCTTGAAGGAAAAATTTATGTCACTGAAACAACACTGGAGCAGCGTATCAAGTGTCCATGATATATTTACAGGATGCAAATCCCTTCTTTTATATCTATCAGAAAATAACTTAATTTTAGAACATACTCTAGAAGATCAAAAAAATCTAGAAGAAAATAAATTGGATCTATCAAATTTCTTTTCCTTGGCTGCGATAATAATCAGTAACAAATCTTTAGAATTACCGAATCCAAGTAGCTCCTACATTGAACAGAATTCAAAGAAAATACAATACATTACAGACAAGTATTTACAAATGCAAAAGGATACCGAGACCAGCAAACAACAAACGTGTTTACTTGTTAAATATTTGTTTGAGAATTTAAAACATGTTGACAATTTGATTTCCCTTCATTTGAAAACTGATAACTTTGTTGATTCTCCGGAAGATACTTTGGGAATAAAACCCTTGGACTATTCGGATAACTAGTTTTTTAATAGTTGAAATGTTTTTGTAGTTGTAATTTTTTTATATAATGGGATATTTTTATTGTGAAAGATATTGGTAAGTACATTTAAAATCTTTATAAAATGTAATCGTATAAAATAAAATTAAAATGCACTCACAAAAATATTGTAATTTATTTGAAAAATCATTAAAATTCACAATGACTAAAAGGCTGATATAGCACTACAGAAGTTTTGCACAAAATGTTTTGAATAGACTAAATTAAAATCTTTAAACGTTGTTAGTATAACTGAACTTTTAGGTTAGGTTTCAGAACGGCACTACTGTAATTTCCCCCGTTTGACCAGAGTCTCTCTGAGGGCTCTGAAAATAAAATTACCAATACTCATAAAAATATTATATACAAAAATGTGTGATACACTTAATGTGGATATAGAACAAGTATTCTGTACAGAATGTCACCAATATTTGCACAAAAATAATGTCATAGTTAACATGTAACATTACTACTCGACAGGTAGGGAACCATACAAAGAATCCTTTTATATTTACATTGAAAATTAATGTCCGAGAATTTTTATTTACTTAAACTTATAAAAATAATAATATAGTAGTAACAAAATCACGTTAAATTAACTCACCTTTACAAGTATTTTATTTTTAAAAACGGCAGCTCTTAAAATTAACATTCTAGTTCTTCTTTGATACTCTTTTCCCATTAACAAACTCTTTTCGAATGTGGTACTGCGTTGGTCCACATCTTTAGCGAAAAGAATTTTATTGTGAGAATCGATCCTAGCTTGAATTTGCCCATCTAGAATAAGTTGCATCAGTTCATCTTCTAGAGCAGGCACGGATCTATTGAAAGCTAAAGCCATTTTGTGCATATCGGCAGATAAATAAGGACTGAAGTATTGGATTAGGGCTCTGTTTCTAATTTGTGTATACAATGTGTTAACGTGAGGAGCAATGTACATATCAAGGAGCAGGTTGTCCTTAATTTCGTCTAATAGTTTTAAACACGAGGCGTATTTTGATTCGTAAAACTTGAAAATTATATCACGCAGTTGTGGTTCTAATTCTAAAAATAGTTTAAAGGAACTACTAAAAATAACGTTCTTTTGCAACTCGTTTCTATCAAATGTTGCAAGTGCACACAGACCACCGTACATGGCTACATTGTTTGGAGAAAGTAATTCTGGAAAATCACAGTGATCCAAATTAGCTTGAAGGAAATGCTTAGCAGCTGATTTATACTTCTTTGTAGCTAGTTCCGCTAGTCCAGCTGCACATTTCAATTTTGTCAATATTATTTGATTTGAATCTTTTGACTGGGTCTCTGAGAAATCCGGTGTACTCTCTGCTTTAGAAACATAACTTAACACGTGAGACCAATTTTGCAAATACACAGATACTTTTATAACATTCAGACACATATTAACAACATGTTTCCCACTAGTACAGTAGTCTCTAGCCCTCGAATAACACTTTAAAGCATTGGATAGATCCCCACAATCCAAATAATGATCACCTAAATCATCGTGACCTCTTCTAATACTTTCTTTGATTGAATTTGATTTGTAATTTTTCAGATCATTGTCCAACTTTTCCAGCTTCAATGCTGCTCTTTTCGACCTTGTTTCCATCCACATATTATCTATGGTAGGTATATCTTGGGATGTAGAAGGTGCTGCTACATCAGGAACATTCATAGCTGTAGTTACTTCTGCTAGTTTTTGATGTAAGACTTGATACAAGTTGACATTGTAGGTAGTCATTGCATATGATATCGCCGTTTTAAGGGCTTCTAATTTAAGGGAAGGGCAGTGATCTATTATATAAATAAGCCGGTACAACTTTGCCAACCCTATGTAGCTATTTGCATACACCTCCAAGTCTAATGTTGGATTTTCTACTACATAATTATCTTCTTCATTGTTATCGTTATCTTCTGGCGGTGCATCTACTTGCATAGGTTCAACAGCATTCTGCAAAAGACGCATTATATTTATACAATACTTCCGAAATTGTGAAGTTTTAAAATATTGTATTGACAAATGACATAAAATGAAATGGGTCATATAAAAATTGCTCACCCATACCTGTGCCATTTTGTTGTTTAAAAGAGTAATAAATATTATTTGTATGGGTTTATATAAATATTGGTAATTTTACTAGTTTTTAATACATCTATCAACGTAGTCAATAACGAAAAAACAACTATTTTTTTCTACGTAATTATCATTTCTATTTATTTTCAAAACAGCCGTAGTGTTGGTAGCATGATGTACAACTTTGAAAATGTCTATTAGGCATTTTCTCGCGAATTGTTTGTAGTCGGCAATTTATACTGAGGTGTAAGATTAGTTGCATATATCAGGGGAATATCAAGGAAACATTCTTTATTTTATTGAATCAGTATACAAAGCAAGATAAATATATTCAAAAATATATTTAATTAAATGCAAGTAACAAATTTTATAGAAAAATCAACATGTGTATTTCAAATTTATTTAAAAAAGGGAGCGGCACATTTGGTCCAATTTTCGCTCCAGCGTATTTTTTGGAAAGCTTCCAATTCATGTTTAAACTTTTTTTCAGTTTCCTGTTGTTTTGGATCATTTGGAAAGTTCTGGAACCAGTTGAACAACTGTTCAGATAGTTCTTGGGAATCACAGAAATTGTAACTATTTTTACCATGCTGAATCAACTCGTCCAAGCTTAAAATAAGAAAAATATATAGGTCAAGTAATTTTATGTTAAAATTTATTATACGCACCATTTAAAATCGTAAGCACATACAGGTAAGGCACAACCAAACATATCTACAACCTTCATAGGCAAATCTAAGCCACTAGAACTTGTATGTAGACAAACGCCCAAATCTGCAGAGGCCAACATCAACGGATAGTCTTCAGATTCCAGCCACGGTGTAAGAACCACAACATTCTTCCAGTTCGCTTCTTTAATTTTGTTGCAGTAATATTGCTTTAAATGTCCTTTTCCAGTTATACAACAAATTAATTTTGGCAGTTTTCTGACATTACCTTGTACAATATGACTATCGTATTCTAAAAAAATTAGATTAATATCAAGCTATATTATTTAATCATTTTATAGTACCTTGTAAAGCTGAAAACAAAACAGAAAAATCTTCATCTTCTGTCCAACTTGTACTAGATACTAATAATCCAGGTCTCTCATTTTTAAAAGTAATTTCACTGCCACTTTCTTGGGTAAATAGAGACGAACCATCATCAGTAAGTAGTTGTTTATATGTTTTCCCCAGTTTATTGATAAATTGATGTTTTTCTTCCAAACTTATTGATTTAAAAATAGTTGGTGGTTTGTCATACAAAGTTGTGGCACTAAACAACAAAAATATTCCTACCTTAACATTTTATCCATAATCAAGTGACTAAATCATAAGCATTTTTCTTACCCAATGCCCCAGTTTTTACTCAAATCATCTTTCATGGCATTAGTAACACAAAAATTCTTATGAGCCCTCTTGCCTGCAAACATCTCCACTTTTCTTGTAATATTTACTAATATATTATTTTCAGAGAGATTTAAAGCCATAATTGTGTGTGCATAGTTATGCCAGTCTATGATAAATTTAGCTCGAATGATAAAACAAAACAGCCAACATACAGTTAATGAGGGTATAGCTGGAGGATTTTGAACAATCATAATATCAGGTTTTCTAGCTATTATAAGTAAAAATATCAAATTAATAGCCTGCCATATTGTTTTTAATCCGTAGTTTAGTAGCTTGAATGGAATAGTTGGAGGTGCTAATAAGTAGTGATAATAAATTGATGGACTTTTTTTTATTTGATCCATTGGTTCAGTTTCTCCATATCCTATTAAATCCACTGTATGTCCCATTTCTGCTAAAGATAAGGAATGGTACTGCATTCGTGGGCTTCTTCCAATATCACCTAGCACTACTACACAAACATTTTTCTTATTTTCGGGCATTATTGCAATCAATACGATAAAGTTGCGGAATAAAATTGCCTATCTCGTTAATAACTCTTATTTAAACCCACTTCAATACAAATTATATTATCTATTAATCATTGAATCAGCTATAATAGATAAAAAACGTGATGCTTTTAAAAAATATGAAATGTCAACAAATCGGTGTGTCAACAACATGATCAAACTTCAAAGTCTGCTTCTTTTTCTACTACACTCGTTTTGACGTTGTCGACCTTGATACTGTCATTTGCCAAAGTACCTGTCATACACTTGGAAAATTGGTCCAAAGTAGAAAAAAATTATTTTTTAATTTGGCCTACAATAAAATTGTGAGTATTATTTTCCATTTTATAAGTTTTTAAATAACTACAGTACCTAAACTAACAGAATGTGATAATATCTCAACATGTAATAGTAACGGTTAAGGAATCGATAAATTATGTAACATGGATTTTTTCTAATTTATTTCAGGAGTATGGCTTCAAGTTTATCAAAAGCCCCGATTTTACGAGCAATTGCAGTAAGTTGAAATGAACTTAATTATCGAAACTAAGATTTTTTTTAATAACAATAATTGTAGGCAAGAAATTACAGTCAACTAGCACCAGTATCTGGAAATCCTTGTTATGAATTAAAAACAACTACCCTTCCTAGTAAACTAGTTGTTGCTGCAGTCGATAATGATGCAAGTCTCACAAGAGTATCGATTGTATTCAAGTTAGTAATTTATTTATATTAATAAATTTTCTCAATTAAAATTGATTAATTTTTTAGAGCTGGAAGTCGAAATGAACAGTCTGACAATTTGGGTGTCACTCATGTTTTAAGAACAGCAGCTGGTCTAACTACCAAAAATGCTTCTCAATTTGCAATTACACGCAACATTCAACAAGTTGGTGCTAATTTAATATCCACATCTGATAGAGAAACTATTTCATATACTTTAGAAGGTACCAGAGGAGCTGTTGAAAAAGCTTTACCATTTTTAGCAGAAGTAGCTACCCAACAAGAATTTAGACCATGGGAATTGTCCGAGTTATCAAACAGGTTGATGTTGGATATTCTAACTAGACCTTTACAGGTATGTTTATTATTTCAAAAATATATTAAATCTTTAAACTTTATATCTCACTGTAGTTGAGAGCCATTGATTTACTTCACAATGCGGCATACCGTAGTCAAGGATTAGGCAACTCACTTTTTATTCCAAAATCTCAAATAGGAAAAGTTTCATCTGAAACTTTACAACATTACGTCGCTAGTAATTTTGTGTCTGGCAATGCGGCTGTTGTCGGTACTGGTATCAGCGACAGCTTTTTAAAACACTTTGCAACCAGTTTGGAAATTCAAAATGGATCTGGTAAGACCAGATCTTCACCATACAAGGGAGGTGAACTTCGGTAAGTACCAACTATTTATGTACATCTCAATTAATTTAAATCGGGTATTTTATTGTAGTTCTAATAAAGGTGGTCAATTAGCATATGTTGCCATAGCAGGAGAAGGAGCACCTTTAACCAGTACCAAAGAGGCACTTGCATTTGCAGTTTTACAAGGAGCAATCGGTAGTGGACCAAGAATCAAATACAGCAACAAAGATAACGGGCTTTACAGCAAATCTTTGGGAAGTTCAACAGATATAGCTTCATCTGCTATTAATGTTAGTTATTCTGACAGCGGTCTGTTTGGTATTTTGGTTGCTGCCCCTTCATCGTCTGCTGAAAAAGCAGTTAAATCAGCTGTTAGCTTGTTGAAAAGTGGTTGTGTTTCAGACGCTGATGTGCAAAGAGGTAATGAAAATGTTGGTTAAAATAAATATCACAAAATGTACTTTTTGTAGGTAAGAATCAATTGAAGACGAATCTGTTCCTCAATGCTGAAAGTGGGGCTGAGGTTGTTAGAGACATTGGGAATAGCGCTGTTTTAACTGGGGAGCCACAAATTGCCAGCCAATTAGCAAGTGTTGTTGATTCTATTACCACGAGTGATGTACAGAATGTAAGTTTGTTATTTTTAATACTGTAGATTTCAATTTCTATACACTTGTGTGATTCTATTAATAATTGAGTTGTTTTATTCTTAACTTTCGTTTTGTTTCAGGCTCTCAAAAAGGCTGGATCAAAGTTGACTCTAGCAGCAATTGGAAACCTCACCAATGTACCATACTTAGATGAGTTGTAGTTTTGTACATCTTGATGCATAATTTATTCACACGAAGCTGTTAAATAAAGTATTACTTACCAAACTGATTTTTGTAAATTTAATATCAGATTTATGTACATTTTTTTCAATTTATACCCAATAGAATCAGTAAACGAGGTTTAAAAATTCTTTTAGCGTTTATCATTTAATGTTTTTATCCAAAAGACAATTTACAATCCTTTTGTTCCTAAAATAGGTACCTAACCATGATAAGGAATGCACTAGGTCTACCATCACTCAAACGAATGTTATTGAAACAAATATTTAATGTTATAATCATAAAAATAAATGCACAATTATATAAAATAAAATACAATATCAAGAGATTAAGGATTTCATATATGACTAAATTACCGACACAGTTATAATACTTAAAAATAATAAAATTATTATCACCCAATATGCACAAGTATTATCTTTTCTATCAACTACTCCAATATGTCTCGTCTCTTCTAGTAACCTAGAATTTGTTCCATCCATTTGTTCTCCAATATCATCCAAAATTTCTATACAAATGATAATATTAAATAATAAATACTAAATTACTAGTCAAAAACTCACCGTTATGAAGATCTACTTCTCTGCTGATGACATTTGCTATATTTTTCTGATTTCTAATAACTTTGGATAAATTCTCTAAACCTTCATTTTGTTCTACAAGAAGAAAAACATTACCACTATGTATAGGTACAATTTCAAAGTGAACATACGTCCCAACATTCGTTTTTGAGTTTCTCTAATATCTGTAACTGAATAACTTGTGCTTGGTCCAATATCCAAATTAGCTGTACCAACTCCAATTAATGATCTTCTTTCTTCTAGAGATTTATTAATTACTTGTTCATCAAATAGCTTTTGCATTTGAATTCCTTTAGAATGTAGTAACTCAATTTGCCTTGTTCTTCTTTCAGATTCTGCAGGTGTTCTAATATTTTGTTTAAGGAACCAAATATTTAATCTTTAAAAAAATAGAACTTATATGTACTGAAAGGATACATATTGCCTGTAATACTTGTTGCTTCTAGTTTTTGATTCAATTGGCTGACTTCGTTGTTATATTGTTTTAACTTATATCTTACATTTGCTGATAGTTGTGAATATTTGTCAGTACTTCTTGGGTAGGATTGTCTTTGAATGAGCTGTTCCATTATATCTCTACATAACGTCTCACAGCATTCAAATTCATGTAACCTGTAATGTAGATTTACATTTGTATAATAGCTATACTAAATTATCATTCAACACTTACCAAGGATCTTCATCAAGAAATCCCAGAGCCATTTTATTTAAACAACAAATAAAATGTATGCAAATATTTTTTCTATTATGATTTATGAAGCACAAGTACGTATCATTTTTATCTAACCAACAAAAACAAATATATGCAGAGACATACAACCAACTTATCTTCTTCTAAAATATCTCTTTAGTAGGTTAAACGATGCAGACCATTCCAAAAAGAAGAAATTATAGAAATGTCATTTCAACCTAACCTAACATTTGTATTGTGTTAAAGAAAACAATTCCTGTTGGAGTTGGAGAAGACTTTGAAGAGACAACGTGAGCAAAATGCGGAGAAGTAGAAGTCCACGAAGGAGGCCGGAACAGATGGAAGAGTCTTTTAGTATAAGTTCTTTGAGCGATGTTAGTGCCGGAGAGCTTATTGAACGTAGAGGTGCATCAAAAAGATACAATTATAAGTTTGAGGAAAGTCGAAGAAGGCATAGAGAACGTAAAAATAGTCAAGTATCAGAAAAAAGGGCAAAGTCAGAACATTCACAACATGAGGTAAATGTCCCACACTTTCAAAATAACCCTGACATGTTTGCAGATCCATCCATTTTTGAATATCAACAATCACCATCATATAGCCAATTGTCACCAGGATCATATACTAATGGTCGAATTGATAAACGATCAGTTAATGAAAGAGGTAAAAGAAAGTTTGAAGATAGAGAACGCAGAAGATCGACATCAGACCGACATGATTGGGAACCAAAGGATCAAAAAGAGCTTGGGGAGAAAAGATCATTTGATGAAAGAATTGAATATAAGGATAGAAGACAAACTGATGAGCAATCAACTAGAGTTAGCAAGAGAGATGAAAAAATGGATAGGGGAAGTAGTAAATCTGAAGATAGAATAGACAGATTGGAGAGGATGATGGAATTATTAGTACAAAACAAAACTCAAGCATCACCAAACTTGGATTCTCTACAAGAAAATATTCTAGAGGTAGGTGACAAAAATACAAACATAAGCACATCATTGTGGTTGAATAAAATTAACGAATATTGTCTGGATAGAAATTATGATGATATGAAGTGTATTGAGTATCTACAAAGTAAAATGTCAGGTTTAATGAAAGCTTGGTTCAAAACATTGGATACATTTCAATACACTTGGCCAGAATTAAAGATGTTGATTACAAAAACATTCCCAGATACTTTTGATTTTGCTTCTACACTGCGATTACTGGTAGAAAGAACAAAGCAACCACATGAGACAGTTACTCAATATTATTTCGCTAAAATGTACCTGATTGAATATTGTAAAATATCTGGTGTTAATGCTGTATCCTGTTTAATTGATGGACTGAATGATTCTTACCTTCAAAAGCAAGCAAAAGACTATACATTCTTGACTCCAGAATCACTGTATTCTCAATTTTTGGTACACATACCAAACTATGGTCTAACTAGTCAACTTCCCATACCAGAACAACAGATTGAAGAAAAATATTCAGAAATTGATATAGTTTATTCCCAACCTCCAACTGAACTAATAAAACCTCCCAGAGAATTAAAAAAAAAGAAGTGTTTTACTTGTGGAAAGCTTGGACATATAGCAGAAGTTTGTCGTCACGCACCTGTTTGTTACAATTGTGGAGAAAGAGGTCATATTGCTGCTAAATGTCCTAATGTATAGTGAAAGGATTTATTTTTGTATTTCCCTCTTTGATATGCATAATTTATGTTATCTAAAGATTCATTATTTATTGATATTTACAGTCAGTATGCACATTATTGAGTTTATATGTATTAGAGATGTAAGAGACATTTGACAACTCACCTAGGTATATAGAATTTCAGTTGTTGAATATAAATTAAAAGTATAAAACAGCAACTGTTTCAATTTTTTTCCATTACTCACATAATCAAGGGTTAGTTCTTATACTGTTATTAGTGAGTTGAAAGTAAATTTTTCCTTTCTGCCTTGTGAAATGTGTGGCAAAAGCGCACATAAGGTAAGCTTAGATATAGATCAAGCTGCTGAAAAAGAAAAATGAATGTAGTGTCTACAGTCAAAGATATAGAAATCACATGAAAACAATAATCTGGAGAACTATAAAAAATTATATGTATTAAATTTTGAAATGTAAATTTAATAAATTATTCCAATTGAATTTAATTATTAAAATTCTTCGTTGTTGTGAATGCGGTCCTGTATTTTATCCAAAATTATTTCCACGCTTAAAATCAAAGTTGCCTTGGCTGTCAATCCTATGATTTTATTTAAAAATTCACATAAATCAATTTTGCCCTGGCTGTCAATAGTTTTTTTTTTATGTGACGCAAAAAGTACCTAAGCTATCGTTATATAAAAACTGGTTATAACTTGATTTGACTGGTAAGTTTAGATCGATTTTTTAGTTTTTGTGTGTACCTAACCTACAAAAACTACCGGTAGTTCATGCTCGTCTTCAAACGAATTAGACGAGGTAATTAACTTCTCAATAAATGACAATAATTAGATCATTAAAATAGTGATTTACACAAACAATCGTGTGCTCCTTCGATCAATGTTACGATATCGAGTGAAAAAATTTGATTTCCGTGGCCTCGGTGATGAATTTTCCAAACAACGAACTTGCATTTCACCACAAGATGGCCGCTAATGGAACTATACAGTCTCTTAACTTTATCTTTCGAACATTTGTCTCGGGTATCGGTTCTAAGACAATTTCGTGAGTGAATACAGACTAATACAGCCATGGTGGAAGACTACAGTTTTTGGAAAGGTCCAAGATAAGATATCTTCTAGAATCTTCTTTTCGGTAAGTGCATTTATATTTTATGTCTTTTAGCTTTATTATTGCCTTCTATATAGGTACTGAAAGTGCCATTTTCTGATATTTGTTATAAACACTGCATAAAATATAATACTGTAGAGTTGAGTGCAGAAATGAATTTCGAATAACCAACCCAAAGGTACCAATAGAAATAAAAAATCCCTAAGTACAAAACTTTATTTAAAAAATAATAAACATACACTAAAGAGTTCTTTTACTTATATTAGTATAACCGATTCCTATACTAGTTAATAACACTTTTGAAGACCCATCTCCGCTATACTCTTTTTGTTCTTCATCTTCAAAAGGTTCTAATTTAAAAGTAATACCGAAAAAATCTTTCAAGTGTCTTAAAAACCAAATTGAATGATCTGATAGAGGACCAGTAACTAATTTTGAAACGTCTTTATCGCCTAACGCCATACATAAGATTGCTAGTGATTGAGATGTTGAGTCTACTACTCCCCCAAGATATATTTCATATAATAATCTTTGAGCAGCAGCAACTCCTAGATCTTCTGGTATGGAAGGGTCTTCACCATTAGCTACAACATTGGATACCTAAAAAAGTATTGTTAGAGTAAAGTTTTAATATATTATAAGATAAAAAACTTCACCTGTTCAGAAGAATAAAATACCCCTTCATTAGTTTCAGCCAACAGGTGAATTCCAAAACCTGGACTGTTTCCAGCTTGTTTTCCATTCCGTTGGTCCACATTTATATAAACATCTGGTATGAAATTTAGCAGAATTCCTTTAGCTTTTTCAACTATTCTATTCGCCATAGCTGGAGATACCCTTAAAGCATAGGCAGTCCCTCTAATTCTCTTCACCATTCCACTTTTTAATAACTGTATTGGCCTCGTCTGTTTTCTTACTGGACATCTGAATATCACTTCACCTCCTCCAAGCAGTCTCAAACCTCTTTTGGAAATTTTCAAATCCAAATCATCATCGTCTAGCACAAAATTTTTCAGTGTTTGTATCATGGAAGTTTTTATCAGATCAACAGAAGGGTCAATGTTGTTAGAAGTAACTCCTCTTAGTTTGGCATTTAACGGCTGCTTGCAAAATATACCAAACATAATTAAAGCTTCCAAATAATAACCTACAATTTACTAAAAATGTATCGAGTGATATAATTTATTAAATTTTACAAACCTATTCCACGTTCTGTACAACAATCATGTTCTATATCGCCTCCATAAAGTAGACCTGGTTGGAAGTACAATGATGTTCCTGTTTCATTCAATTCTATAACTGTGCCATTGGTTATTTTATCTAATAATCGTATTAAACTAATTTCAAACTCTTTCAATCCTGGCTCATCATCTTGGATTCTTATTTCTGATACTTGAATAGGCTTACCACTTAAGACGGAAAGAATTAATCTTTGTCTTAAGTAGTTGCTACCTTTGTATATTAATGTATTACCTTTTTTCGTTGGCATTTTTATAATTTACAAACCATGTTTTGCATTTAAAAAGTAAGGTTAATTGTAAAGTGAAATGTCAAAAAGAGTTAGGTTATAATCTTCTTTTTCCGGACTTTCATTTTATCTCGATTATGCAGTAGTTCAGCCATCACAATCCTGAAAATGTAGTTCTATGGTTTCTGTTAATAAAAAAAACGAGTATATTTTAATACATTTATTATTTATTCGCGTAATACTGAGACCATCGATGGTATTATTATTTAATTTGTATAAAAAGACTATAACTTAACTATCATCACATAAAACATCAGCAGACCAGTTGCAAATACCCCCAATGGGATCGAAACTCAAATTTTTTGGACACGTATATTCCCATCCAATCATTCTACCTTTCTCCATTTTTGTACACGATATAAACTTTTTACACGATACAGGGTGGGGGAAATTCCCTTGATCCAAGCACTCAATCAACCCGTTACTATGAATAAGAACATTGCTTTGAGCTGGCAGTTGGTCCATTACAGTTACTGGATCTGACTTATAAAAGTTGTGAGATGTATATGGGCTCGTGTTTGCAATTGTATATTTTATAACGGGTCTAGTTGAACCTTAAAAAAACACTTGGTGTTAGATGTGGTTTGAATAATGTTCACAATAGAATACTATACTTACTTCTCAAAGTAGAGAACAAGATAGGTCGAGTCGTTGTTAAGAGATGGACCACTTTGGTACTACTTCTTCTCGGCTGTACAGTAGTACTTGTAATTTCAGTCGTATGAAGATTATCGGGTCCTGCAATTTCGAAAGTTGGAGAAGCTAGAGACGTATTTGGCATCTGTTGGAATCTGTCGTTTTGTTTTTTTGGTTTTTCAGTTTTTTCGAATTCTAGTGATATGTTTTGGCCTGGGTCCGTTACTATACTAAGATTTGTTGTTGTAGTTTGAAGTTTTATAGGTCGACGTAAAAACGGTCTTCGAGAAAGATTCGTGAAAATATTTGTGTTGGGTTTTGTAGTAGTTGAGCTGGTATCTTCTATAGGACATAAAAATATTTATTTACATGTATAAACAACGATAAATGAAGTTTTTTAATAATGAAGGATAGGCAACTCAATATATATTTAAATTTGTGTTATAGGCAACTCAATATACATTTGAATTTGTATTAGACATAGGCAACTCAATATACATTTAAATTTGTATTCAAGATAGGCAACTCAACATACATTCCAGCTGTTTTAATTTAGAACTTTCAAATTTTACATTATTATACTGGATATCACAAATGTGAATCTAACAATACTTTTTGTTGAATAATTATCGATAGCTTTCAAAAACCACTCTGTATATTATTCAAGTACTTTTTTTAGTAAAAGCTATCAAAACAAAACATTACCATCTTTAAACACCATTTTTGTACCACTTCATTTATTACCAGGAATTTATCTATTCTCACCTTGACTTTCTAATGCTAATGGTTTAACTGTAGTTGATCTTGTCATATATTTTCTGCGTGGTGGACCAGTTGGTTTCGAGAATCTCGTCGAAAATGGTGTTGGAATTTTTGTAGTAGAAGTTGATGATATCTTAGAAGCAGTACTTCTTTTTGGAAATGTCGTTCTTCTATTCAAAGAACCTCTTAAAACATTTCTAAGTGGTATCTGGAAAAAGTTTAAGTGTACTTATTTTAGAAATAAAAAAATTGTCTGTGAGCGAGTGATAATATATTATGGTTGAGACATTTTTATTGTAAATATTCTATTCTGTTTTTTTTGTGATTTGTAGGTACATATTTAACTTTGGATCTTCTTTCAACTAAAATAAATTTGAATTTATAACAGAATAAGATATTTTCAATAAAAAATGATTGACTATTATTGTGATTGAAATAAAGATGTGGTGCTTGATATTTTTTCAGATAGAATCTTCATTTGGGTATTTTTGTTGATAAAAATAAATCCCTTTTGCTCTTCTAGTTTTATTTTCCCTAACGTTATTTAGAATTTGTCTGCTAGTACTTTTTCAGTTTTTATAGCTTAATTTTAATTCATTTTTCAATGCTTCCAAAATACAATTGATAAAGCAAAAGAAAAATTTTTAAAATTTAGGCAGATGATGCAATAAGATCTTCTAGATATCTTTTTATTTATATTGCAAACTTTCACAAGATAATGAGGAAGAGATTGCTTTTGTTAATAACCACTTTCAAAATGAAAACTTGATACAAACATACTTAATTGAAATGAAATGACTTGTTGGTTCGTTTTTCCTTGTTTTAAAAGGTCAACATCAATGATTCGAAGCAAATCAGTGACCTTTCCTTTCACTTCATATAGTATTACATGCTTTATTCTGAAGAAAGTAAAATATAATGACAAAAACAAAAAAAATATTTTCTGTACTATAAGTTAATGTAGATTTATACAGGGTGTTTGATTTGGGAAAGGAAAATACTTTGAACGAGGCGTAGAGGTAATAGAGACGGATCTGAAAATACCCTATATACTGGGACTTTGTTTTTTGTAACCAGAATACAGGGCGATTCATCGATGCTGTTCAATTTTTTTCTAAAGCTATAAAATAACGAATCACTTAGTATATTTTTTTTAATACTTGGTACAAATATTTGTTAATCACCGCCAAATTGAACTATTTATTAAACAACAATAAAAATCCAGGTCTGGATTAAGAAATAATTTTAAAACAATCAAATATATATGTTAAAATTTTGGAAGTCTATATAAACTTTTTAAGGTTATTATAACATGATTAATGTTGAAAGCAGTAGGTAAAAAAGCATGATGCGGTTATTTTAGCTGTTGTATGATTTAGTTTATAGGGAACTTACCTTTAATATACGACTTAATGAATAAAAATAACTTTGATTTGATACCCAACTGGTGTTTTCAAAATAAAAGCTCACCATTTTAGAGGAATGTGAGAGGAATATGCTGTGTGCATCACTATATCTCTTACTTGCACTATAATTCTCATACATTATACTCGTATATTAATAATATATGAACTTGATACGCTTTTGAAATTGATAATATTCAAGTAAATCAAACGAAATATACCATAAAATTTGAGAATTTTAATATTTTGTTACATAAATATAAAAAAACGTGGAACACAAAGTTTATTAGAATTAAAATTCCATTTCTAATGGATGGATTTGCTGCTCGATGTTAAATTTATTCACAAAAATTACCAATAAGTAAAATTGGTCAAAGATTAAAATTAAATTAACAGCTTTTGCTACAACCTAAAAAATGGCAGCACGTCAGAAAATACCCTAGGTTTATTCATAGTGAATTTTTTTAATTTATTGTTGATAATTTTCATTTTTAAAAATTCACCAGTCTACTATGTATCAAAACTAAGAAAAAATGCATCGAAAATTCTATCCCACATTTTAATATAACTATGCAAAGTGTACTGCACTCAGTCTACTCACCGCTAGATGCCGCTGTTGACAGTTCTAGCGCTTGAAAATAGACAGAGAGTGGTAGAAAAAAAAGAAGAGGTATCTAAATAGAGGAGTTTTGTCTAAGGTCAGTATGGCCAACAAAAAGTGGTTTTTTCTGACAAGAATGACAGTTAAGTCTACTGTTTAAAACATAAGATTTTGCATGTTTTTCTATCATTGCACCCCCGAAGCGAATATCTTGAAATTTAAAATGATTTCTTAGCTGAATACTTAATATATCAGTGGCCAATAATTCTAGGAACTCTTGGCCATTTCATTTCTGTTATTCAGTAACTAGCTCCGTCAAATGTCAGTGAAAAAATAAGTAATTAGAAGAATAGAGATACAGCTAATTAGAAATGCTACAAAAATCTAATCGAAAATGGACATACACAATTAAACGAATATCAACAAAAATAGATATAACTGACATTTGACATAACTAGTGACTGAATAACAGAAATGAAATGGTGACATGACCTTAACTGTCATTTATGTCAGAAAAAAACACTTTTTGTTGGCCATACTGACTTTAGACTGAACTCCTCTACGGATTTAGCAGCTAGTGAAAGATGTAACCATCGAGAGGTAGAAAAATATCTTCTTCTTTTTCTTCTAGGACCTTCTCGAGCCAATAGGCCTTGTCACACATAGGTACCAGTTTATTTTCCACTTATATGTTATCCAACCATCTTTTCAACATTTTTATTACGTCAGGATGTTAGTTTGACACATTTAAAATTAAACAATCAAAAGTAAAATATAACGTATAGAGTGCTAAATATATTACAAGGTGATTTTTTATTTATTTACATATTATTATCACACGTACATCAATTATAACAACAACAAGAACATTTTATATATACACACATAACATAAATTAGATCTAAATTTAAATAAAGAAAAAATTAATTATATTGCCTATTTATCCGAATCAAAGGCAAGGGAGGCGGTAACCGCTTAGCCGCTTCCACTTTAATCGGGACGATTTTGAACGTGTTAAATTGCGACTGAGTGGAAACTTCTACAACTTTAGCTTTCATCACGTAATCATCATCTTGTTTTAAAATTTTTATCGGTATAATTTTCGGCTGGTCGAGTAGTTTTTTATTTATTCTATAACCTTCATCGGGGTGCAACACTCTAACGTTTACGAATTTAGAATTTTCCGTTTCCAGCAACTCTTCGTTGATGGAGTTTTTACCGGTAAAAAGATTGGGTTTTTCGGTTTGAAATAATCCTTCTAAAGCTATAGTCGACGATTCTGTTAAACGTACTGTTCTTGGTGTTATAATATTTATGTGAGACAACCCACCAAATATTTCAGCTTTACCGTTCAAATCATTTTTACTAAAATCTACTTTACTTCCTTGTAAATCCAATTTTCTGTCTTCTCTGTTCGTTGCGGGTTTATTAACATCAACAGAAACGCTTGTCAAGTTGATTTTTTCCATCGTTTTCCCAGGAATTTCCTCTATCTTCGCAATCTGGATTATCATGTCTACGGATGATTTTATCGGTGACTCTGTTGTTTGTGAAACTGTTTCGTTGCTATCTACCAATTTACCATCTTTATCGACAACTTTTATAACAGTTACTCTGTTCACAGCGCCTATTTTATCCACCACAGTCGATTCTTCATCAGTAACATCTTCTTTACTTTTCACATTTACTATTCTATTTACTTCAATAATTCTTTCAACTTTATTTGACGTTGTCTGATTCGTCTCTTCTTTTTCTGCAAATATATGAATAAGAGTGGTTGATTCAGTTGGTTGTGAAGTCGTAACCTCTTCTTCAATATACGTTAATGGTTCTTCGGTTAGTACAGTTGTAGGTGGAGCTGTTGTTTCTTCCGTTGCCAAGCTGGAAGGGGAAGTTGAGTGATTCAGGTTATTTTTTCTATTATTGAACAAGTTCTTGTTTCTAGTTTTTACTGCTTCTGTATCAACATCTTTTAATTCTTCAGTTGTTTTTGGTTCTTCCGTAGCAGTTTTCGAAAAGTAATATGGTTTATTTGATGGTCTAAGAGTACTCGTACTGATATTCGTTAAATATTTCCTCTTTGACGTTTTTATTTCATCTTTAACAGCCACTTCTTCATCACTTATTTTGTCTTCATCTTCTTTTTGTTCATCATTATCATCTTCAACACCATCTTCTTCACTTTCTTTTGAATAGGGTTTTCGGTTATTGAAGAGGTTCCTATTTTTAGTTCTAACAGCGTCAGTATTAACATCTTTGACTTCATCGATTATTTTCGATTCTTCTGTTACTGCTTTGGAAAAAATGTTCTTTGAGTATGTTCTACTTGTTGGTCTAAATGAATTGGGTAAAAATTTATTTTTTGCCTTCTTTATTTCATCCACAGTATCCACTGAATAACTTTCTTCAGCTTTAACTTCAATATTTTCATCATCTTCATCTACTTTAACATTGCCATCTAAAGTAGAACTGTTTTCCAGTGAGTCTATATTGTTACTCTTTTCAAATCGAACACCAGGTCTGAATTTATTATATCTTCTAGTACTTTTAGCGAAAAATCTAGTACTCTCAGTTGTAGAAGTAGATGTAGATGATTGCAGACGATTTCTATAATTATTTCTTGGTTTGAACCCACCGGTTTCAGTATTTTCATTATTACTAAGATTTTTGAGCTTGGAGGGTATAAACTTTGGTCTAGATTGTACAGGTCTCAAAATATTTGATTTATATTCCAAACTTGTTTGCTTTAAAGATGCTGTAGTAGAATTCTGAGACGCAGTGGTTGTTTCTATGGATAGAGTAGTATCAGTTGGTGTATCTTTTGTTTGTTCAAAGTTTTCCGTCGAAAATTCTTCAAATTTAACAGTAGTAGTTTCTAGATTTTCTGTCGTGTCTGGAATATCAGTATATTTACTAATTATATCATTTTCTTTTGTGGTTATAGTTGTAGATTCATTCAGAATTGTTTCGGTTATAATTTGTTCAGTAGTAGGCTCAAATGTATTGGAAGTTATAGTAGTGATATCTAAATCTTCTTCAGAAACTGTTGTTGGTATATGCTGTGATGTAGCCTCAGTGGTACTTGATGATGTGAACTGCTTAGTACTGCGTGTTGGTACGAAGCTGAATCTTTGAGAACTAGCAGATGATTCAGTGGTAGACTCAAAGGTATTTGGTTTTATGGTAGTGGTATCTACATCTTCTTCAGAAATTGTTATTGGTATATGCTGTGATGTAGCCTCAGTGGTACTTGATAATGTGAACTGCTTAGTACTGCGTCTTGGTACGAAGCTGAATCTTTGTGAACTAGCAGATGATTCAGTGGTAGTCTCAAAGGTATTTGGTTTTATGGTAGTGGTATCTACATCTTCTTCAGAAACAGTTGTTGGTATCTGTGATGTAGCCTCAGTGGTACTTGATGATTTGAATTGTTTAGTAGTGCGCCTTGGTATGAAGCTGTATCTTTGTGAACCAGCAGATGATTCAGTGGTAGTGGTGGTTTGTCTAAATGCTTTATTAGTGCCTCTAAGTAAGCCTGTTTTATTTATTGGTGAATATTCTGGTTCTACAGTTACTGGAGTAAATCTTCTATTACCATCTCTTGGACGGAATATTCTTTTGGGAGCTATCTTATTTTGTAAATTAGAGCTAGGGGTGTCTTTTTCAGGGGTTGGTTCACTGGGAATTTCTTTTAAATTAATTGTTGGAGTGTTATTTTCTACGTTTGTTGTGGTGGTAGTGTTTTGGTGAGGTCTGAATTTCCTTATTATTTTTCTTTTCCTTCCAAAAACTTTCTCCGAATCTACATATGTTATTTTTGATGGTTCAGCTGGTATTATTTTCTTAGTACTAGTTGCTTCTGTAGAAGTAGTTGAAGGTACTATATTAACAGTACTACTTTTTTCTTCGCCATAAACGCTAGATTTTCCAAATAAATTAGACGTTTTGATAAATTTATTTTTTAATTTTGGATCGACTTGAAAACTGTTAATATCACTGTTTTCTCTAATATTAGATTCGGAGAGTTTAATATTTTCATATTCTTCGGTACTAGTGTCTTCGAACGAATCATCGTCAACTTCGTTATTATCTAGTAATGATTTAACAGTTTCTGTTGAGGAAGTTGTAGTCGGTCTGTATCTTCGAATAATTTTTCTATTACGACTTGTCGATTGCAAAGAATCTATGACTGTATTTCGATCGGTTGTCTGTGGATTTTTAGACAATTCGTTTAGGTTAACGTTAACTCTTCTTCTTTTATAAGGTAATAGTGAAGATTGAGTTGTTGTGGATGTAGTACTTGACGGTTTTAATGGTCTTCTTCTACGTTGACCTGTTTGAGCGTGCAATTCCTTAATATTATCGAAATCTACCGCTGTTAAAGAAGAAAGATCTGCTAATTCAGAAGGTCTATAGCTTCTATGATCTTCTATATATTTTTCAGTAACAATTAACCTTCTTTTTGAGGTATTTTCTTTAACCTCACTTTCGGTAGTGTTTGAAGTTTTTTGGAGGTTAAATCTTGAAGCGCCTCTAGATCTAAAGTTTATAGTGGGTTTTTCGTAACTCACCTTAGTTGTTTGAGTTGCAGCTGGTGTAGTTGAAGCTTCTGTCGGTTTTGAAAAAGGTCTCGGCTCAAACAGTTGCGGTCGTTTTCTTTGGATAGTTTTAAATAAATTCGGCTTTGAAGGAGTGTTTGGTTTTTCATTATTCATAATATCATCCGTTGTTGTTAAATATGTTCTTGTTGTTGTTATATTATATAAATATTCATTTCTATTATCTTCTATAGTCTCGTTCGATGGGGTTTCCGTTGTAGAAGATCTGCTGAAACAAATATTATTATTATGAAAATATTGATTTTAATTTGAGCAGTTTTACCCTAATACTGATTCTGTTGATGAAGATTGTGGTGTCGATGTCTCTTCTTTGGATAACTTTGTACTGAAATTTAAAAATATCGTATTGGAAGTGAACGTTTTAGACATAGTAATAAATAAAAGAGAGATGTTGAACGTGTAGCGTTTTGTGGCACAAAGTTACCACTAGCGCCTACCTTGGCTACTGGTATGAACTAGCATTCAAGACGCCTGCTTTTAGATATGTTCAGAAGGGACTACAAGTGACTAACCTCTATTAAAATAATATTAACACATTGACAATTTTCGTGTGGTTAGAGGCAAGGTTTGTTAGTTCAGTTAGTTGCTGTGATGCGCCATACTCAACTGGCTGCGCACAAACTTTGTGCCAGTTTCTACCATATGTTTTAAAACCTCTCTTTTATTTATTACTCTATGGTCTTAGACTAACCTTAGGGTTTGTGCTTCTTCCACATTAGGTTTCTTGGTACTGACAGTTGTGGTTCCTCGACGAATTTGTTTGTACCTGAAATGAACATAACTTTATTTAATACTATTCATTTCTCCATATCCTGTTGGAAAAAAGAGCAAATAATCCTTACCTTGATGTTGTTGAGGAACCTCCTTCAGAAGAGCTGGATTCAGCAGTAGTTCCTCTTGTGATTTCAGTATAAAGAGCAGTGGAAACCTCTTCTGTAGTCGAAGGTCTTTGCCGTTTTATATTCACATATTGAGGCAAGTTTGGTTTTTTCGTTGTTAAAGCAACTTTTTTGTTAAATTCAGTGTCATCATCATCATCGTTTGTCTCTTCATCATCATCGTCTTCTTCTTGATCATCTTCAGCAGGTATTTCTCCTAATATTGTATTCCTGAAAAGACAGTTTTAAAGTTAAAAATAAGTCAAGAAAGACCTTTTGTAAAAGTACCTATCATTTATAGGAGTTTTTATTGTTGTTGTACTGACTCTAGCTCTTCTTATATTTGTATAAGTTGGAAATTTATCGGTGACTTTCTTGGTTGATAGACTGTCGTTGTTTTGCTCTATTTCTAGATCCTCTTTTTCTTCTTCAATTTTTTTATCCCGTGAAACTGAAGGTCTAAAATCATCACAATTATTTTTAATTGAAACAATGTTATTTAATTTTCTTTACCTAAATCGCGACACTGAAGTATACTCGAGTTTTCCACGATCAGTTTTCTTTTGATTTTCTTTTTCTTCGTCATCTTCAGTTTTCTCACTTTGCGGCCCTCGACTGTTTCGGAAAACCGAGTTCCTGAAATCACCAAGGAACCAGTCAAGAATTTTGTTATAAATATAATAAACATTTAACCTAACCTGCTTTTTGTATTTCTACTGGGACTTATTGTAGTTGGATTGTTCTTAATAGCTTTACTAAGCACCCTTTCATAAAGAGATTTAGATAATGAAGATTTCGTAGTTGATTGCTTGGGACTATTGGGGGCTTCCTCTTTTGCTTTCAATTGCTTTTCTAATTCTTCCAAACCACCTAAAATACAATTTTTATTTGATATTATTTATAAAAGTGTGTTGGGTAAACCAATAGTCATGAAAAGATTGGCTACACTGATATGCCATGTGTCAAAACATGAGACGTACGACACATGACATATCAGTGTAGCCAATCTTCATACATCTATTGGTTTACCCAACAGAAAAGTAACTACATACCAGCTTTTTTAATAAGTTCGATTAATTCTTTTATTACTCGCGGATCTTCTTCTGATTCTTCTTTAACACTTTCAATTTCTTCATCTTCGTATTCTTCATCATCTTCCTGAAATGTTATCAAAGATTTTAGATTACAAAAAAGTTATTTGGTTAAAAGATAATATTTAAATCTTCACTACAAACTTATTTTTCTATAAATTTATGACAAGCTGTCACTAAATGGAATGTTACGACGAAACTTTTCCCAAAGACGTTCTTACATCTTATTATACAACCTACCAAAGCGACTACAAAAAATACTGTAATGTTTCAAAAGTGTCCTACGACTACCAAAGAAATCGCTCAGAAAAAACCCAAAAAAAATCCAGACCGTATGAACCAGAGGACCATGGAACGTTCAGCAAACTCAGAAAAGATGTACACATCCCATTTGAATTACTTTTAAGTCCCAAGCCGATACTACAGACTGATCCACGAGTACCGTTTGAAGAGTTAAGAGAAGGAGCTAAGATATGTAAGGATGAGGTGATAAAAACCAGACCGAGAGTGTTCATGTTACCAGCAATACCTCTAGATAACATTCAAGATCGAGCTCTAAGAGACATGCTATGTGAATACACCTACACCACCGAATGGGGAAAGAAAGAAAGAGAAGCAACAGCGAATTTCAAGAAGATCAAACCGAAAATCGACAAAATAGAAACCACTGATACAGTGTCTTTAAAAATAAACGTCATGCCACCGTTAGCGGAAAAATTTAGAAAAATCGGTAGAACTTGGGATGATGATCAAGTCCGAGGCGATCCAGATCCGACGAGAGAATTCTGGATAAAAAAAGAAAAGGAAGATCCGGTGATTTGTGGAGCTTGCGTGGATCCTTTAAAAAACGTACTTACTTCAGATAAAAAGGAAATTATCAGGAAGTTAATAAACGAAGACAAAATTCGGTATCCTCATGAATTAAGAAGATGTACAACTTACGAAGGATACAGACCGATGCTACCGATGGGGATCCCTCTGGAAAAAACGGAACTACCAACTTCACATCCTTTATTAACCGTTTCTGAAACTTTATCACACAGAACTGTCGAGGAAATGAAAGAACTAATAAAAATAGCTGACTCAACTTATTCTTTTCGTTTTATTGATATTACTCACTTCGTATGCTTCTGTTGTTGTGGTTGTTGTTTGCACGAATGTTGTTCTACTTGTTGCTGCTGTGATTTTTGGTGGAGCTCTTGAAGTCGATGGATACGAGGTATCTGTGACTTTTTCCATTTTTTTGTTACACAAAACGTTTTGTGTATAATCGCAAGAGTCAGCTGCTTTATTGAAGTAAAGACCTGGAAAATTTTAAAGTTAAAAGTATATCGGTCATTTTGGGAAAGAAAATGTGTTACCAGCAGGACATGTGAACTGATGAGCAACGATTCCAGAATCACCTGGACCGCTCAAACACCAATAATATTTTTTACAATCTTTTGGATGCGGATAAAATCCGTCTTCTTCACATTTGAATTCTGTAAATCAAAAACAATTTAAAAACAAAAATTTTAATACAAAAAAAAATTAAAATCAAACCTCCGTCTACGTCAGGTGTAGCAGGCGGAGCAGGTGTAGTGTAGCTCGGTGTAACAACCTTCAGACTACTGTAACTTGAAGTTTCTTCATTGGATAACTCCTTCCTTCTTGTCTTTCTTTTGGTCGTTGTTTCTTCTTCGTTTACTTCTTTTGATTTACTTGGTCTTATCCTAAAACAAATATTCTTACCGTATTTTTTTCAAAAAAAATGAAATTATTATGTACCTGTTTCTTCTTCTCGTCTGCAACTTGTCAGATTTTTCAATTTTTTCGTCGTCAGAAGATTCCACTTTATTTAAAGTTTTCGTTCGCGTTCTTGTCCTGGATTTAACTGGTTTCCTAGTTGGTGAAACGAGATTATCATCAGTAGCTCTGAAAAAAGCATTTTTCATGGTATATGGTATATTTTTGAATTAAAAAACTTACCCATATGCCGCTAATAACGCAGCCCTTCCTGCTTCAATCAACGGATACGGTTTGTCATGGCATTTTCCTCGAAAATCATCATTATCTATCGACCAAAACATTATTCCACCCAAATTATTCTCCGCTACATATTCAGCTTTTCTTTTAACTATTTCTTCGTCATCATACCCTACCCATTGGTTATCTTTGAACGCATATGGTCCCATTACTTTGGAATTTGGCTGCTCCACCTCCCAGTCATCATTTTTAACATATTCACAAATCTAGAATCATAATAATTAAGGTTTAACTTTGAACAGAGAAAAAATCTTACTTCATAATAAGCCAAATATCCATTTTCTCTGGTAGCTTCCCCCATACTTCCAGGTCCGTCTGCTGGAGATCCAATTTCAAAAGCTTCTGGATTCAGTAGAGTATACGATCTACCATAAGTTGGAATCCCAAGTACTAACTTATTTGGATCCGCTCCATTTTTAAGGTAGTGTTTTATGGAATGATGCTGAAAAGTATTAACCATAAAGCAAACGTTACTTCTGTTCTTGAACACTGTTCAACTTACCACGTTCAAATCGGAATCATAGTTGTATTCGCTTTCTTCTTCCAGCGAGTATAAAGGAGCATGGTGGTTAACAGATGGTTCAAATGCTGAGTGGTAATCGTAACTTAGGATATTCATCCAATCTACGTACCTGAAAAAAGTATTATTGTAGATTACTAGGTACGACTTTGTTTTAGGCTTCTTCTTACCTGGTTATTTTTGGCACATCAAAACCTTTATTAATATATTCTATTCCTGCGGGTACTGCAACGGTTAATAATAACCTTGATCTTCCTGTTTTTTCTGCTTCTCTGTCAAATTCTTCTCTGAGATCCTGAAAAAAAATGTCCCATTCAAATGAAAGTACTGATTGATTTCTTAAGAAGCGGTACTTTACTTCGTTCAACACCTTGGTACTTCAATTTTGAAGCTACAATTATATTATCCTATTTAAAAAACTTATTAAGAGTTTGGGTACATCAAAAAATCAACCTAAACAAGTCGTACTTCAATTTCCGTGTTGAACAGTACCAAAGGTCACATCATTTCTAATTAAGAGTTCAAGTGCATCAAAAAATCAACCTAGACACCTGAAGAAGTCGTACTTTACAGTCCTCAGCAATTGGTACTTCAATTTCCTTGTTAAACAGTACCAAAGGTCACATCATTTCTAATTGAGAGTTCAAGTGCATCAAAAAATCAACCTAGACACCTGAAGAAGTCGTACTTTACAGTCCTCAGCAATTGGTACTTCAATCTCCCTGTTAAACAGTACCAAAAGTCACATTACTACTAATTAAGAGTTTGGGTACATCAAAAAATCAACCTAAACACCTAAACAAGTCGTATTTTAAAGTCCTCAGCAATTGGTACTTCAATTTCTCTGTTAAACAGTATCAAAGGTCACATCATTACTAATTAAGAGTTTTGTTACATCAAAAAATAAACCTATACACCTAAAAAGTCGTTATTTTACAGTCCTCAGCAATTGGTACTTAATCTCCCTATTAAACAGTACCAAGAGGTCGCATCACTACTAATTAATAGTTTGAGTACACCAAAAAATCAATCTTAATAACCAAACAAGTCGTACTTTACAGTCCTCTACAATTGGTACTTCAATATTTCGGTTAAACAGTACCAGAGAGGTCTCATCACTACAATCAAGTGCCATTATCACTTGTACTCCAACTTTTAAGTTTCACAGTACATACGAGCAAGATAGTTAAGTGCCTCCTCGAACTGAATATTTATACTGCAAGTACTACAATTCTAGAAGAGCTGATTTAGTAAAATATTGAATTATCTCGAACAGGTCCTTTGTTCTAATAATAAATAAATAAAAATTTGGTAGTACCGATCTGTATGGCTAGTACCTTCATTAAAAAACTGTTTAAATTTTCCAGAAAGAGTTACCTTGAAGTAAAATTTCAAGCTAACAAGTTGTTGATATTGAGCTGTTGTTGTTTAGAATATACAATCGTTTGAAAGAATTATCTATTCTAAAAAGGCTCAGCCTATATATTAATAGTGAAAGTTCAAGTGTTAGGAACGTGACATTCTGATTCTATTCAACGTTTTTTTTTAATAGTTTAAAAGTCAAGGTGAATATTGTTAATACACTAAAAAATTCCGAAGGAATTCTAATGAAAATCAATCACTTTGATAATTTTCATTCAGTTTTTAATTTATTTAAAAGCTTATTAATATATATAGATCCATTTGAGATAAAAAATTGACAGCAAAATATTGAGTGACTATTTAACCCATTGTGTACTAGCCTTTCTGTGCTGAAATAGCAGAAAGAAGAAAAGTTTGACTTTTTGATAAAGACAGAGGTTATAGAAATAAACCTTAGCAAGTTTGTCATCTGTCAGCTTCTTTTAATGGTAGTTGAGTACATCCGAAGATACAATTCCTTGTGACTTGCACTAACCTGTATTAGAAGCGGATAGTTGTCTCTGTCCCTAGGTTTTCCACCATCTCTAAAAGATGGATATTCCCAATCAAGATCCAATCCGTCGAAATGATTCAGTCTTAAAAATTTAATGGCGTTCTTCGCAAACTCTTTCCTTCTTTCCAAACTAGCTACCATCGAAGAAAATCTCGCTGAACCTTCGTTCCATCCTCCGATAGCTAGCATAGTCTTTAAATTCTTGTTGTACGTTTTCAATCCAGTGAATTTCGCGTAACCACCTAAAATTATTATTTGAAAATATATAATTAATAATATATAACGTAAAGTATATTCACTGTTTACCTTTTTCAATGTCTTGATATTTATCAAAAGGTTTGAGTGTATTTTCTTTGGTAAATCCTCCGAATGCATATATAAGATGAGTGCATAAATAGGGGTTTATGTTTTGTGGGCTGAATTTAGCATCTCCCGGTCTGTATACTGACCAATTGGTATAATAACATACCACGCGCATCTCCTTTGAATCTGAAATTAGAATTTAAAGTAAAAAGCCACGTGAAGTTTGCCATCTGTCTTGCGCAGAAGCCAAAATCGTTACTTATATAGGGATGAAGAGGAGAAGGCAGACTCACACTTCTTCTTTGAAGTTGAAGGGGAGGGAAAACGTATAATAAACCTTGTTAAATGCTTCATTAAATCAGGAATTTTTATAAAAAGCTTATTATTCAAATTATCGAAGGATGAAATGTCGATTAATAAATGTTGATTTGGTGCGGTCACGTTTTCTTTTATTTCTCCCAGACTGACGGAAATAAAAATCAACCACATGGCAATGCAGCTAAACGTGATTTTCAGCGAACCGGCAAAATAATTTGGTCGTTCAGTGGATATTAGAAAAAAAGTTAAATTGATTTATTAAAATATTATACGGTATAATTTAAAACAAAACCATTTGAAATTTCTTGCTGGTAAATTTTTCTTAAAACGTACGGCTTTAACCATAGATCTACACTATAGTTTAGTGGCTCTAGCCATAGAACTGCGATTTAGTTTCGTGGTTCTAGGAGAATGACAATCAAGAATACCAACAATAGATTTAAGGTAACTAACATATGGTGAGAAACAGAGTTCCACCTTTCATTATATTAATTTTTGTATAAACAACATTTTGCCATAGTATAATAACGAAATTTCACTTAAATTTGAAATTCGCGTCTTCTTTTATTACAGTGAAGCACTCTTCATAGCAAGCCGTACAGTTACTCTTTTTTGGTCTTGGCTAAATGGAGTTTATAGCAACAAATGTATAGTTTGGTCACCAGACCAAAAGAGGGCTTAGAAAACAGTTTGAGATTTGTATATTGAGTTGCCTATCCAGTTTATTATAGTTGTCTATGCATCAAAAAGGATAGGAGAGTTACCTAACCGTATAACAGTAATACAAATTTATTAACTCACGACTTTTGTAGAATAATAATTCTTTGAATGCCGTATAAATTATTACAGACACATTATACAAATATTTCAATAAAATGACCTTCCTTCCTTTGACTCACAACTAGTTGATCAGTAAACATATAATTATTGTTCAATTGTTGTATAATAGGCATGAGGGGTACATAAAAATGGATATAAAAAGTGTTATCTCAATTTATTTTACCAAAAATAAACAGTTCAAGTATTATTTACAATTATAACAACATTATTAACATACAGAACGAAAATATAGTTTCTCACTTACTTGTCAATGCCACCCATGTCGCTAGTGAAACCAAAAGAAATAACCACCGACAGATACCCGGCTGAAAACAAAAAAAAACACTGTTAATTATCAAATTATTCAACTGCTATTTTGCCTAATAATATGTTGCATCTTAAACAGGGTTAAGACAATTGACGCGATCCTGTCAAATGTTGCGTTTACGTTTACGTATTAAACATGGCTTTAAGCGATGAACTTTTGCATGCCAAATTAGATTGTTTGTTTCATTTACTCTAACCACAAAACTAGCGTTTAGATCTGTGGTTCTGACACTTGTTCACTAGCGTTTAGTTTTGTGGTTCTGACACTTGTTCTTACTAAAAAACTAGCGTTTAAATCTGTGGTTCTGAGCCTTCTACTTCAAATATTTTGATAAAGATCTAAAGACATTTAACTCAAATTAAGCCTCATGTGAATGGAACTAGGAAGTGAACTATTTGCTTTCTTGAAATAACAAACACAAGTTTCAATTATAATTATTATAAAAATGATAAGAATCTAAATAATTCATTTGCTATAACTTTCTTATTTATTGCAATATTTTCACAAAAACTTAATATAGATATAATTTTGCCAATTAAAATTTAATATTTGATATTCTTGTATTAACAGCCTTTTGTTTTTGATGCAAACCTCTTAGTATACTATGGTATACACATTAAAAGATCATATCAAAACAATGGACGGTATTTCTCAGGACATTGAAACTATTGTTTTTACCATATATCACAGAATAATACAAAAAGGTTTCTCTAATACAAAACAATGAAATTATTTACGCTAATGTAGTAATATAGGCCCACCGTTTTTTTTTTGTAATCACACGTGGGTTTTCAAAAGAATGGATTCGATTATACAGTAATAATTATGATAGAAGTTGGAATAGTGAGATACAAATCGGTTTGACTTTGAAATTTTCACTCAGGAGACTCAAATTCATGAAATAGGACAAAAATCTAAGGAAAACTTTATTTGACGTAGGTATTTTCAGTAGTTCTGTAAATATTAGTGCAGATATGTTTATTTCAAAGGTCACTGATAATTCACCACCTTACAAATTTAATTTCGAGGTTAGCTGTCAAAATCCAGCTAGGCTTTGCAAAATCCCACGTCGTTTTCAAGGTCGTGGGAGTTCAAGGAGTTTTAATTATATTCTGACCTAGAACTACAAGTTATTGACGGATGCTTTGTGGTTTTAACCATAGAACTACACTCTAGTTCTGTGGTTCTAATCATGCAACTGCAATTTAGTTTCGTGGTTCAACAAAAACACAATTTATATGACAAGTGACAACAATAATTACAAACCAGTTCGTATAGTGTGACTACCGCTTAAAGAGAGCTTATACTATTACACGTATCGCTTAAAACCGTCACTTTGCTTGTGTGAGAAGTAACAATTAACATAATTTCATAATTATTACAGTTGCAACAGTAACTCAATTGTACGTAACATAATTAGCGTGTGTAATATAGTGTGTGTGTACCGAGTAGTTATATAATTTTTTCCTTTAAACAGATGAGTAATTATGATTGAAACTTACGAAACACGCTATCGTCTTGTACCTTTGTTTTTCTGGTTCAAGTAATATGATTACACTGATAATGTCTTAGAACTGGAGCAGAGCCGATCACTCAAGACTGTTCCTGGTTATATATGGAGCCAATTTATCTTCTATATTCTCATAATTTATTCGTAATAGTCGTTTTATTTTAGAACCATAGAACTAAACGTTAGTTCTGTGGTATTAAGTGGGGATTTGACATTAAAGTGACATCAGAAATACCAACTTAAATTTAGGGAATTTCTACATTCGATTTTGACTATTGACAGAATAACAGGAATGAAATGGTGACTTGCCAAAAGTTCCAGATTGGCCACCGATATGTTGAGTATTCAGCTAGAAAGTCATTTTAAATTCCAAAATATACGCTTCGGGGGTGTATTTTAATAAAGAAAAATGTTCGCAATGATAAAAAACATGTAAAAACTTATGTTTTGAACGGTAGACCTTAACTGTCATTCTTGTCAGAAAAAACTACTTTTTGTTGGCCACACTGACCTTAGACTGAACTTCCTATTGATACATTAACCAAATACTGCTTAGGTGGAGGCCAAAATAGAGAAGAAGAAGAAGACCATACTAATGGTTCTATGGCGTTCGTAGGGCCACGGAACACTATAACAATCAGAAGGGTCTCTCCACAGAATACACTGTGTACTCTGTGGTCTCTTTCTGTCGGCTCTTTCGAGCAAATCCTTTATTTTAGCGAAAGTCTGATATTAAACATTAAATGCGAATTATAGAAAGTATATACTATATAACTTTTTTGTCGATTTATTAAATATTGTCATTTCATAACAATGATTACACAAAAAACCACCGATTCATTCTTTTTTTTGTTATATTTTGATTGAAAACCAGTGAAGTATGAATACTTTTTATTTAGAAAACATGTTTAATGGCCACTTGCACCGTCATTATAACAGTGGTTTAAAATTTAACTATTAGTTAACTTTGAATTTTGGCTTGCATCGCGATTTAAGCCACGGTTAAACTCTCCTAAATCAGGACCATGACTTAATAAAATAATGGGAATTATTTCCATTTGTCCCATCGAAAAAATCCACAAGAAGTTTGCCAAATCTAAGTTATGGGACGGTACGTGATACGTCGGTTCTCGTTATTCAGACATAGAGTTTCAATTAACGACGTTTCGAACAAAAATAACTGTTCCTTCGGTTACAGTTAATATTTCCGGTGACATACATTATTAGATACACGTGATTCGTATGCTTATATAAGTATATGGAAGTAGACATGTTATTTGAATAACTCTAAAACGGTTTCTCGTGTAACAATAACCCAATATAGCCAACCACGCAACAAAAATTATTTATTCAAATCGTAAAATGTGACATGTCATCTTATGAATTTTAATTTTTGGGAATTTTATCACCTTTAAATCATATTTTTTAAAAACATACCGTTCCTTTAGCAAATAGTTATAATATATCACAAGCCACGACGCCACTGGCAAGTATAATTAATGTTGTAAATTGTTTAAACGACACAATGATAGGAAAATGGGATAATGGGGAAAGTTGATGGTTCTAAATCCATAAAGTACTGAGTAACTGAAAGTGAATGAAAAAAAAATTGCTTTCCTTTTAATTGTGAACAAAATTTATATATATGATATCATTTAAAAACCAGATCTGATCCTTTCAGAAGCTTTCTATTTAAGACGACCAGTTCAACGATTGGATCCTTGAAGAATTTGATGTATTTTTAAACTAACTACTCTAAATTGTTTAAAATAATGATGGTATTAACAGCGAGAAGTCTAGAAACTGAAAGTCATTTCAGTTGACACGATTACCTTCGTCTGGTTGGTAATAGGCTTGAAATTTTATAAAATCGATCGACAATTATTATTTAAGATCTCATAATATTTTTAATTCTAGAACAATTGCAGAACAATTTAGGTCAATTATTATCTCTCACTATTTATATCCACCTGTTAAATACCGTATTGGAATTCGATTTAAAAGAAAATTAATAATACTTTAAGTAGGTATGATAAATATGTTTACTATCACTTCCCTATCTTATACAGTCTGTTTATGTTCCTAAATGTCCTGTCATTTATATTCAATATTCCGTGATAATTTTGTAGTTCTGTGTCATTTGATGTGTCAAAAACATCTTTAATCACACGTTTCATGAGGCACTAGTGACTAAAGACACGATTTTGACATTTGACACTTGACAGAGTGAGAGAAAAAAGAGATAAATAATGATTTTGAGATAGAAGCAGGGAATATGAAAGATACACAAAGGGTACTAGAGGAATAAAGAGACTAAACGGAGATAATAAGGGAAGAGAAAGAAAGGTGAAGAAGAAAGCAGGGGAAGAGAAACAATGAATAAAAGAGAGACACAAAAGATGCTAGACAAACTGAGAGAAGTAGATAGCAGGAGAGACAAAAAGAGAGTAGGGAAGAGAAACATAGAGTGGGAGAGGGGAAGATAAATTAAATAAATAGAGAAATAAAAGTAACAATAATGAGAAAGTTAAAAAGATAAATGGAAGAAAAGGGAAAAAATGAAGATATACAAAGAACGATTAATGAATGTCTTTGAGATCATCGACAATGACAGCTTGTTCGGTATTTTTAGTAAGCAAGACTAAAACATAAAAGATAATCATTGTTCAACCTCGATTTGTGATATATGGTACTGTGTTGGTAACATTTTTCTTCTTAATAAGGATCTTATGGTCATTCTCTCCAACTATCTAATCCTAACCGAGGCATATATGAAAGCTTTTGTAATATATTATACTGTACCCACTTTGGTACTTTTACTGATATGTTACTTTTACAAATAAAAATTGAATAATCCACTAGATTTACAAAGTAAGTCATAACTAAATAGGGGCATATGCGAAGGGCAGAATGCATGGACCAAAATTAAGCAATATGCCTCAATAAAATATTGCTAGAGAAAAAGATACAGAGCGTTAAAGTTGAATTTTTTCCGACAGGAACAATTCTGTATGTCTCAATAGCTATAATCCACCCTGTATATAAATTTTTGCAATAACAGAGATACAGGGTGTCTTCAAAAAGCATAGATTTCGTTAGACAACAGTACATTGTTAGAAATAATGAAAAATCTCGATCTAATGTATCTCTGTCAGTGTTTAAAGGATTAAAAAATCCTTTCTTTTACCTTGAATTAAACATTAATATAGATAGACATCTTGGAATTATCAACAGACTCTCATTTATGGATGAAATAAAGGAAGGTGTGTCACAATGGGCATGAACGACCATAATAAATTGAAAAAAATATCATTGTTTCATCTACGACTCGTATTTCGATAATAATATTACAAGTATCATCTCTTACGACATTTTCGCCTTATTTACTTATTCATAAGTATTATTAGGCTAGGTAATAAAGTAAAAAAATTGTTATTTTGAATAAATAATATTAAATAAGGGATAGGACCATGTTTTGTTACTTGAGGCGCCTGATGGTGAAAGTTTTTTTGACGAAACTTTTCGAGAGCATAATTCCTACGTATTTTGGGTATCATAATATAATGAGTTTCTATAAACATTGAGAAATCATCGGAATTTAATAATATTCAACTCATTTGTGAAATTGTAAATATTGAATAATTGAAAAAATTATAATTATAGTGATTTTGAATTTCATAATATTTGTAGATCTCTTAGTTTATGTAATAGTTTAAACAAAGTGGACAATTTAAAGACTTTTCGTAAAGAAAAGTAACTAGAAATTATAGAATGTTTATTTCTAACATTAAAAATGAAATTTACAATCTTCCACACCTGCATACTGGTATAAATCTTCTATCAATATCACAGTTTAACCGAAATGCAAAAGAAATCGACTTAATTAACAAAGTCATATTAATTTAAAAATATTCGGAAAATTACATAATTTCATTTATATCAGAACGCCCAGATGGACTTGGAATGTAGTTTCATAATAATTAACGTGAAGTGGAGAAAGTTGATTCTGCATACAGGTGAACTAAATAAATCTTGTTCTAAATTACTATCACTATTATCAACCGAATCAGGAAAAATTTGACAAACTCATGGATCGTCTGAACAGTAGTCACTTCTATATTTTATGTTCCATGCCTTTAAGTCTTGTTTTTTAAAGAGATGTAGTATGTTCCGTGCAGTTTTGACTTAACATCATAGCGAACCTTCTTACTAAGTAACATATTCTAGAAACGACCAGTGTAACTTTTTTTTTAACCGAACTGTATTTGTCACTTCTATGACATTTTAGGATCTGTGCAGCCTAGTGTGCTTATTTAACGATCTGTACTTGTCACTTCTACAATTGTATGCTCCGTGCAGTTTGGAGTGCTTGTTTAACATACTGTACTTGTCACTTATATGACTTTTATAATCCGTGCAGTTCGGAGTGCTTGTTTAACATACCTTACTTGTCAGTTTGATTGTCAATTCACATCATTTATAACCTTCACCTATTTTTTTTTTTAATAAAAAAATTGATGATTATTATTTATTATTACTTTCACGCAATGTAGACGGTTTTATGGTAATTCTGAAATTAAGTAAAAACTAGTATAATCAAAATTTACATATCTCCGACATATGAATCGGGTAGACAGTCAGTCAGGTGTGACACCCATTGAGAAAAAAATACATCGTTAATATTTATGTTTAAAGGACGTTCGGGTAAGGTAAACAAGATTTTTAATGTAATTCGTTGAAGATGTTCACCAGAAACGTTGTTTTCTTCGTATTATATTGCCTAGTTCATTGAGTTCCCTAGACATTCCCATATAATTTTGAAACTAAGTACTTTAATATGGCTGATTTTAAACAACTATTCAAAATTTTTTGAAGGAGACGAATCCAAATCAAATAATTACCAAAGTATAGAAAGCCCCAAATTCTAGAACAAACGCCAAAGATATTCTTAACCTAAACAAATATTTTCAAATCCAATTAGATGTTAAGTTTGTATACGACTAAAGGTGTGTGTACATATACATCCTATACCAGAAGGTTGAAACGAAAGTAAAGAAATTCAAAGCTTTCTCTAAAATAAGCTGATCGATATTGTTAAATTACATAAAGTATGTCCATTCACTTTAAGATTTAAAGTCCTCTAGGAGTTAAAAGTAGAATATTTTAAATATAAATATTAGGAAAGAGGGAAGAGATGGCCTCCTATATTACCAGACTTATTTCCACCTTAACTGTACGTTCTGACCAAAAGAACACTTTCTTCCGAGATAGAAGTTCAACAAAAAATTTATAGAATTTAAATGTCATTAGTTTAAAATTCGCGCTCAACCAAAAATGGCAGATGACATAAGAAGTGCGTTCGTAATAAATCGAAAACTGACAGTGTACTTGTCAGTTATACGACAGGCTAAACGCTTTTCTAAATTAGTGTAAAAAATTGTATAAACCATGGTGGTGAAGACATTTATATGATAGCTTGGTGCTTGGTCAGTAATAATGTTCTTTACCACCTATACTACTTCTTATTTCATTTTAATTTTACTGCCTCTCCCAAACTATCATTAAATAATTATTAACAAACAATGCTTTGAAGGCAGCACAGGAAATTGCCAATAGAGAAAAACTTTAAAGTTATATAGTATGTAAATGTCAAATAAGTTCGAAATAACCACTGTATGACTATGAGACATGCCATTAGATTGATTTATTGATTCGTAAGATACAAAATTAGAAAACCCACATATTGTTTTGTTTATGGTTTCTTAAATAGTATCCATCTTCTATAGGAAAAATTTATTCATATTCTTCTATTCGTCTACAAAAACATTTATAGTCTCATAAACTTTTGTGTTACTGTGTTCTTTGTCTCATTGCAACCATGACAGCAGCACAGCTTTGTAATTTCATATTTTTAACATAATTATATCCGCCATTAATTACGTTGGACTGGTCAAGGAGGGCTCCAGATCTAAGCCCATGTGATTTCTGTTTATAGGGTTAGCACTTTGTATCTAGTACAGTTCTTCTTGAACATAAATATATATATATATATAAACAATGTATTTAATAGTAGATAATAATAACAATTAAATAAAATTATAGCCTTTTAAATCAAGTATACAAGAATTGCTTCAATTTTAATTTCCCTTTAACTGTGCCAGTGTTTCAAGTAAGTCGTGTCGAAACGAAGAGCTTGGCAAATGGTATTCGCAACATATATGACGATATGGTTAGCGGCATTTTTCTTTTCTATGCTGCATTCTTATTACTTTTACATTTATTTTTTGTTAGTACTATGCAGTGTGTGACAAAAAGGATAGTGGAATGTTGTTTCCCAAGATAATGTAGAAACAGTGTATCGCTATAAAAATTATAGTACGAGAGCTTATTAACCATTTTAAAAATGTTGAAATGTTCTTATTATATATAATAGATTTCCTTTAGAAAAATTGCACATTTATTTTAATATTCAACAATTCCTACCATTAGGGTTTTGTAAGCATCTGCTGAAAACTTCAGGATATTTTCTTTCCTTTAGCTCTTCCTTCAAAGCTAATTAACAGCAGTGTGGATTATTTTGAGTGGCTCACTCTGTATACATCCAGAAATAAGAAAATAAATGTACAATATAGTGATTTGTACCTGAATGTTTGCAACTTTCACTAAAGGTACCTACGTCACATACCTAAAAATGAAGTTAGCCACTTTCTGATTGGATTTGTCGAATTTAAAACCAATTTTTTGGATTAGAAAGGTTAGGTTAGAAAAAATGATATGTTTACTTCGTAGTCCTCTCTTCAAAGTCGTCCAGGAATGTTAAGCTTTAAATACACAGTAAAAAATATACTTAATTTTCGTATTTTATTTCCCTGACATAACTGGACTTTAATTTCTTTGCCAATTTCAATTTAATATCGTAATTTACTGAAGTTGTAGGAAGTGAGAGAAACTGTGTCATATCCATAGCATAGGAAAGAAAGCTCGATATTACTCAATGCCGTTAAATATTAATATAATTATTACACACTTATATGTCCGCTGGTCCGTTATTATTCTATTTATTTTACATAACGACAACTACGTCCATCCGTATGTTATTAACACTGTTGAGGACATGAATTGTTAATTATGACAATATTGCGTTTACCGTTTTTTATTATTTTCAATAAAATCAACATTACAGTTATTTAAGTAAAAATTTGATAAATTTTTAAGAATAACCAGTTTATTTCCGTATATAGAGCGCTTCCAGACGAGTCACTTTGTGGCTACTAGTGTCCGAAAAGAATAGCGCAGCTAAAAATACATTAAACGCCACGTATTCCTTATCTGTGTCTCGCGTGAAGCGTCTATTTATATTAATGTATTTTTAGCCACTCGATTCTTTTCAGACACTATTAGCCATCCAAAAGTGTATTGTCTGAAAACGCTCTTAGCCACGCGATCCTTTTCAGACACTAGTAGCCATACAAAAGTGTATCGTCTGAAAGCGCTCTTAGCCACGCGATCCTTTTCAGACACTAGTAGCCGCACGATCTTTTTCAGACACTAGTAGCCATCCAAAAGTATATCGTCTAAAAGCGCTCTTAGCCACGCGATTCTTTTCAGACACTATTAGCACCCACAAAGTGTCTGAAAAGAGCAGAGCAGCTAAAAATCCATTAACCACCACGTATTCCTTATCTGTGTCTCGCGTGAAGCGTCTATTTATATTAATGTATTTTTAGCCGCGCGATTATTTTAAGACACTAGTAGCCAGCTCGTCTGAAAGGGCTTTTTTAGTAGATACGTGTGGCATTTGAGTGTTACTTAGTTCGCAAACTTGTTCTATAGACACAATCTTAAAGTAACGTGAGGTAGTTAGAGCCATTTAAACTTAATAATCTTTATCTGATGCATTTCATAATGACAACGTTATGTCACTCAATTTTGATGACATAAGGAAGCTCATTATGGGACTAGTACCATAATGAATCCATTATGGTACTAAGTACCATAATGAAATTCTATAAGGAAAACATGTAATGGTTTGATAAAAAAAGTTTATTCAAAATGCATAACTATGTACAAAACTATTTATTAAAAATGGTAAAAGATAACATTCACGACTTGTACCATAATGATCTTCTTTATGATCCTTATTACATAAATAACTATTATAGGACTATTTGAATCAAATAACTTCTTTTTATAAAAATTGTTTTTTTCGTCGTCTGACATTTAAATTAATATTTAATTCAATTTTGACAACACACTGACTGCGTCAAGTGATTATATTTCCACTGAAATTTCACGTGTCACTTTGACAGTTACTTCTACCGCAATAATAATAAAACATCATAATAAAATAGACCCGTTTAGTCGTTGGATAATAGCATCTAAATGTATTTATTTTTTAAAATTCATGTTCAATGGAATTTATACGATTAATATTTCTCCTAATGCTCAAACCGAATAGAACCAAAGATTTTAGTAGATTGCTGAATAACGATTATGTAACATGAAGGTAAGAACTACCGTTTTTTATGTACAAAGGAAGATAATCTATTTTATTTTTAGTTGTCTTAACAATATTCCTAAAAAGTTTAAAGATAAAGATGTTTAAAAACCAAAAAAAAACTACAGAAAGCATTCCAAAGCATATACAGAAATATTATAAAGATAATAAGTCGGGAATTCAAAAAACCTTTTTGAATTATGGACACGACTGTACACTGGAAGGAATATCGGACGATTACGATGTGGATTACGCACCGGGGAGTTCCCTCGTTCACTACCTTCGGCGATGGTTAGTCAGAATGAGGGTCGTATCGGAAACCAGTAAATTTTACACTCACCATTTAAGAAGTTTCGGTGCCATATCGGAAGAAAGAAGAAGACATTTAACGTATTATCCTTACGCTATACATCCGTTTAGTATAGGAAGAATAGTTTGGGCAGTGATTATGATACTGGTTATATTATATCAGTTCATAGTCACTTCCTTTTTATATTTAATATTCGATTTTAGAGATCCGAATTTCGCTTTCGATCCCGTTTTGAATATATTTCGATTATTTTTCGATTCGTTTTTAATACTGAACGTATTGATGAACTGTTTTACGGGCTTTTACAACGAACCAATGCAAAAGGTTATGTTGGATTTCCCGTCGATTTTTAAACATTATTTAAGGACTAATTTAATTCCGGATGTACTGTCTTCATTTCCGACGTATTTTGATATATTTTTTAAAATGAACACCAAACAAATGGCTATAATATTATGGATAACTCTGTTTCGGTTTTTATTGGTTAGGACTTTTACAATGTACTCGAAAATTATCGCTAATTACTTTCAAATTAATCATTTTAACTACATGACCGCCATGGTGATTGTAAATACAGTTTTGTTTTGGCACATAATGTGCTGCGTCGTGGAATTCGTTAGAGCCAACATAATCTACTACAAAAGATTCGAAGCTTTTTACGATACCTCAGAAGAAGGTTACCTCATCAACGACAACGTTTGGATCAAATACATAAACGCTCTCCATCACAAATCTTTGTTGCTCTACAATTCCGGATATGGTAAAGTGATACCGAAGACCGAACTGGAAATTATTTTAGTGTATTTCGTATGGTACGGTTCCAGTTTATTTTGTATATACATTTTAGCCATGATTATGGAAATTAACACGGGAAAAACGTCCTCCGCTCTAAAATACGACGCCATGGAAAGACAGTTGAAGGAATACATGAGACACAAGCAACTACCGGCGCAAATGCGGACTAGGATTTTAACTTACTACGAATTCAAATTCCAAAAGAAATATTTTCGAGAAAGCGAAATTTTATCCACAATATCCGAACAACTTAGACAGGAGATGAATATGCACGCTTGTAAAAAACTAGTGGAAAACGTGACGTTTTTCCGAAACCTACCGTTAAATTTACTAGTACGAATCATTTCCTGTTTAAAAATAGAAGTTTTCCTTGTAAACGACGTTATTATAAGAGCAAATACACCTGGGGTTAGTATGTATTTCATTTCCACCGGTACCGTAGCCATATACACCAAGTCCGGCAAGGAAGTGTGCCATTTAGAAGACGGCGCTCATTTCGGTGAAATAGCGCTTCTTATAAAAAACACATTTCGAATAGCTTCGGTGGTTGCCGTCGAGGTATCGGAAATTTACCGACTGGATCAAAAGGATTTCGTTAAGGCTATCAATCCGTATCCTGATTTGCTGGCGAATATTCAACATATCGCGGAGGAAAGAATGGAAGTAACTTCCATGTTGGATGAGTACAATAAACGAGAAGTTACCAGTCAAAGAGCTTACTAATTTAAGTGTCAAATTGTCTTTTATAATCGAATGTAAAAATATATACATATGTAGGAACTTAGTGGTGAATTATTAATTATGTACCTACCTACCAAATTTTATGGATAAAGTCGAGTCTACTAATTGCGGAAGCGCAGTGACAGTTGACAGTAGACATTTGAAGAGAGGAGTTCAGTCTAAGGTCAGTGTGGCCAACAAAAAGTGGTTTTTTCTGACAAGAATGACAGTTAAGGTTAAAACAAGATCTATATTTAGCTTTAGCTGAATAGAATACTCAACATATCCGTGGCCAATAATTCTAGAAACTCTTCTTATGTCACCATTTCATTTCTGTTATTCAGTCACTAATTATCACAAATGACGTGGAAAATGTAAATAGAAAAAAAGAGATTACAACTAACAAGAAATGCTTCAAAATCTGATCATACACAATTAATCGAATGTAAACAATAATAAATATAACTGACATTTGACATAACTAGTTACTGAATTAACAGAAATGAAATGGTGACATGAGAAGAGTTCCTAGAAAAAAGTGATTTTAAACATAGATGGTAGACCTTAACTGTCATTCTTATCAGAAAAAAACCACTTTTTGTTGGCCACACTGACTTTATTATTGAAAGAGATATTATAGAAAAGTATTTTGTTCTATATGAGATGTAATCGATATTATATAGTAATCAAATATGAAAAGTGAAATCTGTTAAATATGCGTAATTTCTTTTGCATCACACATATAATAATCTCAGTTATGTCTCGAATTAACATTTAGCGAAAAGTGTCAAGAAATCATTAAGTTTTTTTTTGGGAAAAACGAGGATATATGATATAAGAATAATACATTATTATTAATATTTAATATAAATTGATTAGTATTCAAGCTGATTAATTTTTTCGTCCATTAATATATTGGTTGTATAATTTTTAGGTTTTTTTTATCATTTTTATTCATAACTTTATTTAAAAAACGACACGAATAAGTCTATAAAGAACGCTATCAGACGATACACTTTGTGGCACGCTACTAGTGTCTGAAAAGGATCGCTTTTCTAAAAATACATTAGAGCGGTTTCAGACGAGACACTATATGGCAGGCTACTAGTGTCTGAAAAGAATAGCGCGGCTAAAAATACAGTAATATAAATAGACGCATTCACACGAGATACAGATAAGGAATACGTGGTGTTTAATGTATTTTCGCCACGCGATTCTTTTCAGCCACTTTTTGGCTGGCTACTATTGTCTGAAAAGAATCGCGTGGCTAAAAATACAATAATATAAATAGACGCTTCACTCGAGATACTGATAAGGAATACGTAGTGTTTAATGTATTTTTAGCTGCGCTATTTTTTGCCACGCGATTCTTTTCAGACACTTTGGACATTAGTAGCTGGCCACAAAGTATCTCGTCTGAAACCGCTCTGATGTATTTTTAGCCACACGATTCTTTTCAGACACTAAAAAACTAGCCACAAAGTGTATAGTAAGTGTATTGGACAAAATATCTTGTAAATAAAATAAATGCAATCATCCTGTACATTCCAAAAACTCATTTAATGTTAGCGACGTGCGGTTTCTTTTATTTGAATTTCGAAACATTTCCATATGAGTAGACAATATGAGGTCGACTAGATTTTCAAAACTATTAATGTAATAATTAACATTCAGCTCGGTATTTGGTTTAACCTTACCCAATTCAATCCTAGTACAGATATAATTCATAAATTTAAAAGCGTCAAGGTCTTTCTCTTGTTGTTAGAAAAGTTCAGACGCAAATTGATTCTTTAGAAGACATCGCGAGGTCAAAATCATGCCGTAGGCTGTAAGTCAAAAGTCTGGTCGATTTTTGGAAAAAGAGAAGAAGAACAATCGTTGAAAATGTGTCGCAGATTTTATTAACAAAAAGAAAAACAAAAATTTATAAAAATTATGCAGCTTACAATACAAAACGTCACTAGTTTAAATGTGAAGTTGTCAATAGTCTTCTTTTGCATAAAACAATTTTATCTTCTTCTTTCTGGATTTCTAAGCTTGTTCGGTACACAAAAGTTGACATCTGACATATATCATGTTGTTTAGCTTGTTCAATTTAAATTTGAAGCATTGTATTAATAAATTTATCCAACATGAAAACTCTTCAATAGAAGAGTTCAGTTTAAGGTCAGTGTGGCCAACAAAAAGTGGTTTTTTTTCTAACAAGAATGACAGTTAAGGTCTACTGTTCAAAACATAAGATTTTGCATGTTTTTTATCATTGTGAACATCTATATTGCTTTATTAAAATAATGAATACACCCCCGATGCGTATATCTTGAAATTTAAAATTACGTTTTAGCTGAATACTCAACATATTAGTGGCCAATAATTCTAGGAACTTCTGTCAAGTCACCATTTCATTTCTGTTATTCAGTCACTAGTTCTGTCAAATGTGAGTGAAAAAAGTAATTAGAAGAATAGAGATACAGCTAATTAGAAATGCTACAAAAATCTAATCGAAAATGGACATACACAATTAAACGAATATAAACAAATATAAATATAACTGACATTTGACATAACAAGTGACTGAATAACATAAATGAAATGGTGACTTGCCAGAAGTTCCTAGGATGATAAAAAACATGCAAAATCTTATGTTTTAAATAGTAGACCATAACTGTCATTCTTGTCAGAAAAAACCGCTTTTTGTTGGCCACACTGAACTGCTCTATTTGTTTTCTATTGTTCTATGTCAAACTATGTGACTAACTTCAACACACACTGATGCAAATCGATGAATTCTTCTTTACTATTAAAAATTCATCCGGTCATTAACCTCAGATTTATTCATCATATAAACAATCAAAAATCATAATCTCAATAAAAGTGGATTTACAAATTATAAAAAATTTAAATCTCATCAAAGGATGGGTATAATTAAAATTGTTTTTAAAGTTAATTTAAGTTACAATGTTATTGTTTGTGAGGAATAATTCTTGGTCCGAGATTGATAATAATTATTATTATAATGCATCCGATAGGTAGTTACTTTCACATTCAGTTAGTTGAATGGATTAACTAAAGTCTGTATAGGAAAGTATAGCAGATGTGTAGTATTTCCCACAATACATTAGAGAATGAAAGTTATAACGATAAATAATTGCTTTTCTTATTAAAATGAAATTATCTTAATATAAAGTTAATAGAAGAAATGTAGAATTTTTGAATATTTGAAAATTTTGTAAAATTTTATCCAAAAAAGCTGTTTAGCAATAAAAATACTTCTAGAATTTACATTTAAAGTGAGCCTTTATTTTTTAAAAAGGTAATACAGAAAAAAATTGCATTTGCCTCCAAAGTTTATGTTTTTTTCGATAATGAATGGATATTTTTTTGCAATATTGACAAGGGAAATCTTCAAGTATGAAGAATTAAAAAAAAAAATTGGAAAAAAGGTGTCAAAGAACCTAACCCCCCAAAACCAAGACACAACCCCCCCAAATACCAACATCTAAACAGAAGACAAGCGTCAACTAGTCGAACAAACTTTAAAAATCACTGAAATTCAAGCAAGGGGTGGGGTTTTATGGACCCCCCCTAAATATTATATGGGATACCATTTTTTAATAACAATAATTGTGAGAAAAAAATTCTGAGCCATTTTTTATTGATATTGATTTAGTATTGATATTCAATAAAATTAAATCACAAAAAATAAATATACAGGGTGATTCATAAGTAATGGGCCAAATTGTAAATTTACGTTCAGAAGTCCAAAATAATAATATTTTCATTAACAATAATGGGTCTTATTCTGCACCTTACTGAGGTACAGGTTGTTAAAGCGAAAAAAAAAAAAATAGATTTTTGTTAATTGTTCAGGTACTTTTCTACATAATGACATGAAAATTGGGTATGAACTAGTTTTTGTAAGGGTGAACAAGAATGTGTGAAAGGATTCAAGTTAACTCGTAGATGTCGCCACATGCGCCATATGAATTAGATGAAATCAGCTACAAATTTTGTATCGCTCATTATTTTACAACTTACTTATTTAATTTGGATAGCCCCATCATTTCTGTAAAAAAAAGCTATACTTCTTTGATCTTCAAAATATTAACGATTTTCGAAATATTTGAATTTTACTAATTCACTACACTACAGTTCACGGTGGTCGACATAGCATTAATCAGTTAAGACAAGCATGCCATGAAATGTTAACATTTACCTAACCGTAATTGATAATTGGTAATAATATTACAATGAAACTATACAAAAATTACGTAATAAAACACATTTATTTATTTATCTTATTTATTGCTTGTGTCCTAACAGATTAATGCTACGTCGACCACATTGAAATGTAGTGTAGTGAATTAGTTAAATTCAAATATTTCGAAAATCGTTAATATTTTGAAGATCAAAGAAGTATAGCTTTTTTTTACAGAAATGATGGGGCTATCCAAATTAAATAAGTAAATTGTAAAATAATGAGCGATACAAAATTTGTAGCTGATTTCATCTAATTCATATGGCGCATGTGGCGACCTCATCTACGAGTTAACTCAAATCCTCTCACACATTCTTGTTTACCCTTAGAAAAACTAGTTCATATCCAATTTTCAAGTCATTATGTAGAAAAGTAGCTGATCTATTAACAAAAATCTATTTTATTTTTTTCGCTTTAACATCCTGTACCTCAGTAAGGAGCAGACTAAGACCCATTATTGTTAATGAAAATATTATTATTTTGTATATAATATACGTCTTTCATTGATTTTGTTAAATAATATTTATGTAAAATTTGGAGTAGATTGGACCAAGAAACCACGTTGTCCAATACAAAGTTTGCTCTTTTTTTCACCCACCTAGGAGTCAAAACAACTCAAAAACTACTGGTAAACTTGGAGAGTATATCAAAAGCAAAACGTCAGATTTTAAAATAAACTTTAATTAAAAATAAAAACCATGAATTCAGATTTTCCTTTTTTGTATTTCGAGGCCTTTTTTAGCAGAGTTCATCAAACTCATTCGAAAAGAAATAATAATCACCATTTTATATATTCGCAAAAGTTGTTTTCTCCCGATTGGAGAACAATAAATGCCTTTGATCCGAAAAAAAAAATAAAATAAAAAATTTAACGCCAACGTTGCCCAAAATTGGAAGTAGTTTAGTCAACAATCAACCTTTTCGTGTTTACTAAAAATAATAAAATTCCAACAAGTCGATAAAACTATACTGAGTGGAGCAGTTAAAATAAAATTATTAAGTAGTTTTTTCACGATTTAAGAATCTGATCTGACCTGAGATGGGAGAATGACTTACAATAAAGCCATAAAAGTATCAGCCGTGACAGGGTCCTATTTATTTTGTTATTATTGAAAACTAAGAATTTTGGGTAATTTTTTTTTATTAGGTATAGTGCAAATCAAGTATGTAGTCTTTGAGACTATCCTCAGAAACTAAGGTTTTATCTCTCCCCACAAAATACATCACATAGTAGAATCTTACATTTTTTCAATGGGATACCCTGTATATTAACCCAAACTAAAATTTTTCTGATAATCTTTACTTATATTCATACAGCAACTTATTTAATATAAACACTCTGTATATAAACAACTAGTGAATGAATAAATAATATACAGAGCTAAAACTAAATCATATAAAAACTTACCGAAAACATTTTTCTAATATTATTATCCTTTCATAAACTTTAACACACAATAAAATGAAAATAATAATAAATCAACTATCACATATCAAATCTGGAACCCAACTAATTCCCCAACCGTAAATTATTTCACTTCATTATCCCTCTTTTAAAAATGAAAAAAAGAAATATATTAAAAATTCAAATCACAAAACGGATATATGAGCCCACGTATCGAATAAAAAGTTCAATACCGACGAAGAAGTTCTCGTGGTTCCGCGATGCTTCTATAGCAACCTAAGAAGAATGTGGTTGTGTCTTGAGTGTGCAGATGGGCTTGGTAGAAGGTGAAAGGTATCAACAATGTTTCTGGAGGGGGAACACTATACCTAATGTTTATTTTTAACCTGTTTATTAGAAGTACTTTTGCTTTTTATTCTTCAGGGTATTTATTCCTTTTTTTTATTTATAAATTGTGTATAACTACCTTAATTTATATAAATAATACATAATTATAATAATGTTTCCTTTTGTTTAATACTTTATACATTGTGTTGAAGTGTAATGTAATACTACCGTTCCTTACAAGGTGTATCATTTGTATTGACCGTTGGAATAGAAATTCCTCTTTGAAAAAATCTGCATTTTATTATGAAGTTATTTGCCAAAGAGGCCTTTAATGGTATGAGAACTTTTCTCTAATACCTGTTAAAGTAATTGGGGCTGGAAGTTGGTCCTCTTAGATGCTTGCTTTTTCCTCTTGGGTGGAAGATGATATGATCCTAGCCCTTTATAAAAAATATTGAACACAAAATACACAGTACAAAAATATTTTCGAATATCACCACTAATTTACCAACCCCTACTACACTCAAGCTTGAGCATGCTAATATTAAGCCCATGCAGTTAAAAAAATAAACATGCAAAGATTACCTACTTCACCAAGTTTAAATATATCGATAACTATATTCCAAATGAATCTATCCATAAAAAAATTCCTAAAACAGAAAATCAAACAAAATTAAAAAATTTCTTTATCAATTCGATGGAATCTATGGAGCCTGTAAGAGAGTGTTAGTGTGCTGAGAAGGAAGCACTGACAATATTCAGAAAAATGAGGAACGACATAGCTTACCTACGTCTTTTGAAAAAATAATCAGCTTTTAGAAGAAAGTGAAGAAAATATTTAGAAAAATTAGGATTGACAAAATTTACAAAGAAATGGTGGACAATACTTAAAAACATGGGGTATGACATAGCTTACCTATGTCTTTAGAAAAAATGAACAACTCTTAAAGAAATGGAGGACAATATTCAGAAAAACAAGAAACGACATAGCTTACCTATGTCTTTCGAAAAATATCCAGCTTGTAAAAGAAAGAGAGGACAATATTTAGAAAAATTAGGAACGACATAGCTTACATAATATGTCTTTTGAAAAAAATAACCAGCTGGTAAAAGAGAGATATGACTATCAAGTAGCTAGTTCACAATTAACTTGGGCATCTACGATATTTGACAACTATTTCCCCAACTTGTCATCCCATACCATACCCATTCGACAAACGGAAAACACATAAGCGCACTCGCCCCGTCGAGTTGACTGCTCGCTTTGCACACGAGAACTTACGGACAACCTAGGAACGAGCACTATACCACAGCGTGGTACTACGTGTATCCGTGCGGGAATAATCAAGTCAATCGCAAACCACCAAGTTTTCACATGTGACGTACTTAATAGATAAATATTAAAAAAAATGAGGAACGACATAGCTTACCTATGTCTTTGGAAAAATATTCAGCTTGTAAAAAAAAGGGAGGACAATATTTAGAAAAATTAGGAACGACATAGCTTACCTATGTCTTTTGAAAAAAAATAACCAGTTGGTTGAAGAGAGATATGACTATCAAGTAGCTATTTCACATGTAACTTAGGCATCTGCGATATTTGACATCCCACACTCGCCTATACCACACACTGTGGTACTACGTGCGGGAATAAGTCAATCGCAAACCACCAAGTTTTCACATGTGACGTACTTAATAGATACATATTTAGAAAATTGAGGAACGATATAGCTTACCTACGTCTTTGGAAAAAATAACCAACTCATAAAAGAAAGAGAACAAATTATTTAGAAAAATGGGAAACGACATAGAGCTTACCTATGCCTTTAGAAAAGTTTAATAACTGAGGCCCCTGGTAGATGGAAGATTGTCCCCCATGGCTGGAAGATGACCCCAGCCAGTAGAAAATATAATCAATCGGTCAAAAATTTTAAAACCGACGAAAAATATTCTCCACCAGCTTATACAAATCTTCCAGAAGCTTGATTCCACTATTAATTGAATTATCAAAACTGTATGTCAAATATCAATAAAATATACAAATTTTTCATTATATATTTACAAGAAGGTATTGGTTCTAACCTATGCATTTTGGAAAAAAGGATATAATAAAGCACTAGATAATAATAATTTGGAAAATGTAGCAATGAGCAATAATTTACATGCAGTATATAACTTAAGTCTTCTATTGATAAATGCTTTAAACTATTTCAAAATCAAATGAGTACCCAAATTATGAACCTGTTAAAAATTATAAAAATAATTCCAAATATTTTAAATACACTGTATTTATTTATTGCTAGTAGTAGTAGTGGGAAATAAGGAGAGGATAAGGTATTGGGATCATATAGGAAACAGTATAGCTACCCTATGTTCTTTAAAAACCAAAAATTTTCAAAATAAATCAAAGAAATGTTTATGAGATAATTAGTACTCAATTTGTTTATAAATAATGAATCAGTTCAATTTTTGTATTAAAATTATTGGTAAAATCTAACGAATGTATTTTAACTTCTTCTTTTTCCTTTACAGGGATAATTTACTCAGCTTTTTAAACCACAGAGTACAACATTTTTCAAACAGATGTATTATAAGAGATAATTTACCTCCTATGATTCACGGAAAGAAGAGAGAATATATTTTAACTTCTTTTTTTTCTTTTACAGGGATAATTTACCTAGCTTTTTAAACCACAGAGTACACCATAGTAACCTGCTCCAGAGTAGTCCCGGTGCAGCAACAAAGAGCAAAGCTTAAGCTGGCTCTTAATTACTAGTAAAATGACAGCGTATCATTCATAGAACGGGAAAATGTCTGTCGCTGCTTTTTTTTCATATTTTCTATTGGCTTAGATATGACGTTTTGTTAGTATTTCCGTTTTTATAAAAGATACATCGTACCTAAAATGTTTTATGCATTTTATAATTCTGTGTGATCGTTGTTTGTACGTTTCTTAAAGCATTTACTTCTTGAAATAAATTGGTTTTACTCTTTTACTACGTAGAAAATATCATTACTAATGCTCATGTTCAAATAAAAAGTAAGTTTAAAATGAATAATAATAACCGGTAATAACTTTTGTTAATTCCTTTTTAGGTTACAATGTCTTTACCACCTTACTTGCTGGGGCCCAATCCTTGGGCCACTATGATGGCCCAGCAACATTTGGCGGCGGCTCATGCACAAGCTCAAGCAGCCGCCGCCCAAGCTCATGCTCACGCTTTGCAGCAACAAATGCCACCTCCTCATCTAAAGTCTGATGTTATCACTGAAGACAAGCTACAAGAAAAAGGTAAGTTATTAGGCTATCTTCGAACGGAAATCACAAACTTTCTTTGCAGCCCAAAAATGGCATCAATTGCAGTCCAAAAGGTTTGCTGATAAAAGAAAACTGGGGTTTGTGGAAGCACAAAAGGAGGATATGCCCCCTGAACATATTAGAAAAATTATTAGAGACCATGGAGATATGAGTAGTCGCAAATACAGGCATGATAAGCGTGTTTATTTAGGGTAAGTTTTAATATTGCATTACCCTGATTCTCTATTTATTAATAAAATTTCTAGTGCTTTGAAATACATGCCTCATGCAGTTATGAAACTTCTTGAAAATATGCCTATGCCGTGGGAGCAGATAAGGGATGTTAAAGTTTTGTACCATATCACTGGTGCTATAACTTTTGTGAATGAAATTCCATGGGTCGTTGAACCAGTGTATATTGCACAATGGGGGTAAGTTTGCATTTTAAAGTATTATTTTTAAAATTGAAATCGTATACATTTCAGCACCATTTGGATTATGATGAGGAGAGAGAAAAGGGATAGAAGACATTTTAAACGCATGCGTTTCCCACCGTTTGATGACGAAGAACCACCACTAGATTATGCAGACAACGTCTTAGACGTAGAACCTTTGGAAGCTATCCAAATTGAATTAGACGCCGAAGAAGATTCAGCTATAGCGAAATGGTTTTACGATCATAAACCATTAGTAGGAACGAAATATGTAAACGGTCCAACTTATCGAAAGTGGAATCTTTCTTTACCTATAATGGCTACTTTATATCGTTTAGCCAATCAATTGTTGACCGATTTGGTAGATAATAATTATTTTTATCTTTTCGATACAAAAAGTTTCTTTACTGCAAAAGCTCTTAATATGGCAATTCCAGGAGGACCTAAATTTGAACCACTCATCAAAGATATGAATCCTGCGTAAGTTTTTAAGTAATTAAAGGTTTATTTATAAATTTAATTGAAATATTTTGTAGGGATGAAGATTGGAATGAATTTAACGATATAAATAAAATTATTATAAGGCAGCCAATTCGAACGGAATACAGGATAGCTTTTCCTTATCTTTATAACAATATGCCTCACTTTGTTCATTTATCATGGTAAGTTTTTTCCAAAAATAAAATTTTTTATACATCCACTTTAGTTTTGTATTTGTTTTAAATTCTTTAACAAATATTCTAGGATGTGGTATATTATATTTAGGAACATTGATATTCTTTTCGATCTAAAGTTAATAATCGGAAATGCTGAAATGTTACTAACAATATAATAATAATAGTAAACGTCATTTATTGGTACAATTGGTAAAAAAAATTAATAAAAAATGAAAAAAATTAAAATGAAAAAATGAAAATGAAATTAAAAATATAAAAAAAATGAAAATGAAATAAAAAAAAATTTTTTTTAAAAATGAATTATAAAAAAAAATTTAAAAAAATAATAATAAACGTCATTTATTGGTACAATTGGTAAAAAAAAATTGATAAAAAATGAAAAAAAATAAAATAAAAAAATGAAAATGAAATAAAAAAAAATTAAAAATAAGAAAATAAATGAATTAGAAAAAAAATAATAATAAACGTAATTTATTGGTACAATTGGTAAAAAAAAATAATAAATAAAAAAAATAAAATAAAAAAATGAAAATGAAATAAAAAAAAATTTTTTTTAAAAATGAAAATGAAATAAAAAAAAAATTTTTTTAAAAATGAATTATAAAAAAAATTTTAAAAAATAATAATAAACGTCATTTATTGGTACAATTGGTAAAAAATAATTGATAAAAAATGAAAAAAATAAAATAAAAAAATGAAAATGAAATAAAAAAAAAAATTAAAAATAAGAAAAAAAATGAATTAGAAAAAAAAATAATAATAAACGTAATTTATTGGTACAATTGGTAAAAAAAAATTAATAAAAAATGAAAATGAAATGAAAAAAAATAGAATGAAAAAATGAAAATGAAATAAAAAAAAATAAAATAAAAAAATAATAATAAACGTCATTTATTGGTACAATTGGTAAAAAAATGAAAAAATAAATAAATGAAAATTAAATGAAAAAATTTTTTTAAAATTGAAAAAAATTAAAAAAAATAACAATGTAAATAATGAAATTAATATTGTTATAATTAGGAATTTAAGTTGATTTATTATAATTTTTAGGTACCACGCTCCCAATGTGGTTTATATTAAAACCGAAGATCCCGATTTACCAGCTTTCTATTTTGATCCATTAATCAACCCCATATCTCATAGACATGCTGTTAAAAGCTTAGAACCTTTACCAGACGATGACGAAGAATACATTTTACCAGAAACTGTACAACCGTTCCTGCAAGAGACTCCTTTATACACAGACAATACCGCCAATGGTATTGCTTTATTATGGGCACCTAGACCGTTCAATATGAGATCAGGTAAGTAATTTTTTGTGTAAATCAAATCACCGTTCAATATTTATTGTTTTTTAGGACGTTGTAGACGAGCTATCGATGTACCTCTTGTTAAACCTTGGTATATGGAACATTGTCCGCCAGGACAACCTGTAAAAGTGAGAGTTAGCTACCAAAAGCTTCTAAAATACTACGTTTTAAACGCGCTTAAACACCGACCTCCCAAGGCGCAAAAGAAAAGATATTTATTCAGATCGTTTAAGTCTACTAAATTTTTCCAAACAACTACTTTAGATTGGGTAGAATCCGGACTACAAGTCTGTAGACAAGGTTATAACATGTTGAACTTGTTGATTCATCGAAAGAATTTGAACTACCTTCATTTGGATTATAATTTTAACTTGAAACCAGTTAAAACTTTAACTACGAAGGAAAGAAAAAAGTCTCGATTTGGAAATGGTAAGTTTGCAATAAAACCTTCTTTATGTTTTTAATACGTTGATAATTTTTTTTCAGCTTTTCATTTATGTAGGGAAATATTGAGGTTAACTAAACTTATAATCGATTCCCATGTACAATATCGTTTGAATAACGTGGACGCTTTTCAATTGTCGGATGGTTTGCAGTATATTTTTGCTCACGTTGGTCAATTAACTGGGATGTACAGATACAAATACAAACTAATGAGACAGATCCGTATGTGTAAAGACTTGAAACATCTGATTTATTATCGATTTAACACTGTAAGTTGATATTTTGAATACACTTGATAAGTTAATTTATATGAAATGAAACAATTTGAATACAGTAGCTTTTTCGAAGGGATGGAGGTATAATGAGACATTTTCAATTTATACAGTGCCTTTATAGTAAATTTTACGGATATTAACAATAAAATTATGATTTATTTACATGGGAATAAAATAAAAAAGGGAAAAAATGTGACTAAATATGGGATTAACTAAAGTATTTAACAAGTTTACCTGGAAATTCATTCACAACAATCCTACAGGAACATTTCTAGGTAAAAAGGTTTAATAAGGGAGAATTGTTGATATCTATTTGGTCCTGTTAAGAAGATTATCTGAATATTTGTTTTTATTTATCTCAAGGGCTTCTAAAAGATTTAATTTAAAGGATTTAGATTCAAAATTTGAATGGAAAGAGTGTTGGTTGGCTAATAAATGACTTGAGTAGTTGGAATCTGATTTTTGTTTATCGTAGCTTCGTTTGTGCTTTGAAATTCTAGTGTTAAAATTCCTAAAAGTTCTACCTATATACATTTTATCACAGTTGTCATTACCACATTTTAATTGATAAAATCCTGATTTATTTAGCTTTGAAGATTTGTATTTGTTGTTTTTAATGAATTTGGATAAATTGTTATCAGTTTTGAAGCAAATATTCAAGTTAAAAGTTTCTAAAAATGATTTGATTTTTGAGGATGGTATTTCAAAGTATGTTAAGCTTCTAAATTGGTTATTTTTGTTTTTATCAGAAGGAAATACTTGTTCTAGAGTATGTTTTCATATCTTTCTATTTATGATATTGTCAATTGAATTTTGGATCGAATTATTATTATATTTAGCAATAAAATTATGATCTATTTACATGGAAATAAAACTCACTTGTCTAAATTCATATCGTTCGATGTAAAAAATCTATTCTCTACTATACTTCCTATTGAAACTATGACTCTTGTTGATAACTTGCTCACTTACAATAACATTAATCTCATAATTCATTCTTATATTATAAATTTATCAAGAGTTGGTTTAAATCAAAATTATTTTCATTTCAACAGAGAGGTTTATAGCAGTAAAGAGGGTTTGATTATGTGCAACCCTCTCAGTGTTCTATTATCAGAAATTTTCATGGATAATTTAGAAAAGATAATTCATAAACACCCCCTTAATGAAAAATTTGTTTACTGGCACCGATATGTAGATGATATTTTTGTTCAGTTCACCCAGTCAGTCATAAATCAGTAGCTTTCAATAGTATGATACATAGAATTTTAACAGTTCCATTGAATATTGACGATAACAACAAAGAAATATAATAAAACAAATAGCTGTTAATAATAATTACGATCCAAATTTAATTGAGAATTCATAAATAAAAAGATACGAAAACATACTCTAGAAAAAGTATTTCCTTCTGATAAAAACAAAAATAACCAATTTAGAAGCTTAACATACTTTGGAATACCATCCTCAAAAATCAAATCATTTTTAGAAACTTTTGACTTGAATATTTGCTTCAAAACCGATAACAATTTATTCAAATTCATTATAAACAACAAATCCAAATCTTCAACACTAAATAAATCAGGAGTTTATCAATTGAAATGTGGTGATGACAACTGTGATGAAATTTATATAGGTAGAACTTTTAGGCACAAACGTAGCTATGACAACCAAAAATCGGATTCCAACTACTCAAATCATTTATTAGCAAACCAACACTCTTTCCATTCAAATTTTGGACCTAAATTCTTCAAATTAAATCTTTTAGAAGCCCTTGAGATAAATAAAAACAAATATTCAGATAATCTTCTTAACAGGACCAAATAGATATCAACAATTCTCCCTTATTAAACCTTTTTACCTAGAAATGTTCCTGTAGGATTGTTGTGAATGAATTTCCAGATAAACTTGTTAAATACTTTAGTTAATCCCATATTTAGTCACATTTTTTCCCTTTTTTATGTTATTCCCATGTAAATAGATCATAATTTTATTGTTAATATCCGAATAATTTAGTATTAAGGCACTGTATAAATTGAAAACTTCTCATTATATCTTCATTCGTTTGATAAAGCTACTGTGTTAGCAAAACGCTTCCCAACTTTAAGTTTAAATATTATATAGATTTAAACAAATTAAAATTGTTTTATTTCATAATTCAAATTCAAAAAGTTATTGGATTAGTTACTAAATACTTAATTTTTTCAAGGGACCCGTTGGTAAAGGACCCGGTTGTGGTTTTTGGGCACCCGGTTGGAGAGTCTGGTTGTTTTTCATGAGAGGAATCACACCTTTACTAGAAAGATGGTTAGGAAATCTCCTATCCCGACAATTCGAAGGTCGACATTCCAAAGGAGTTGCAAAAACCGTCACCAAACAAAGAGTCGAATCACATTTCGATCTAGAACTAAGAGCTTCCGTAATGCACGACATAGTCGACATGATGCCCGAAGGTATCAAACAAAACAAAGCCAGAACAATCCTTCAACATTTATCCGAAGCTTGGAGATGTTGGAAAGCGAACATTCCCTGGAAAGTACCAGGACTTCCCATACCGATCGAAAACATGATTTTACGATACGTTAAAATGAAAGCCGATTGGTGGACGAACACAGCTCATTACAACCGTGAAAGAATCCGCAGAGGAGCCACCGTCGACAAAACCGTTTGCAAAAAAAATCTCGGTCGTCTCACTCGATTATATCTAAAAGCCGAACAAGAAAGACAACACAATTATTTAAAAGACGGTCCTTATATATCCCCAGAAGAAGCTATCGCTGTTTATACCACCACTGTACATTGGTTGGAATCTAGACGTTTCGCACCGATACCTTTCCCTCCTCTTTCTTACAAACACGACACCAAATTATTAATTTTAGCTTTGGAAAGATTAAAAGAAGCCTACAGCGTTAAATCCCGTTTAAATCAAAGCCAAAGAGAAGAATTAGGGTTGATCGAACAAGCTTATGACAATCCACACGAAGCTCTATCCAGAATCAAGCGACATCTATTGACGCAAAGAGCTTTCAAAGAAGTCGGAATCGAATTTATGGATTTGTACAGTCACTTAATTCCCGTTTACGACGTTGAACCTTTGGAAAAAATAACCGACGCTTATTTAGATCAATATCTATGGTACGAAGCGGATAAAAGAAGATTATTCCCGCCTTGGATAAAACCGGCGGATACCGAACCGCCTCCGTTGTTGGTGTACAAATGGTGTCAAGGAATAAACAATCTACAAGACGTATGGGAAGTTAACGAAGGCGAATGCAACGTTTTATTAGAATCGAAATTCGAGAAACTCTACGAAAAAATCGATTTAACTCTACTAAACAGATTGTTGCGATTGATTGTCGATCATAACATCGCCGATTATATGACGGCTAAAAATAACGTCGTTATTAATTACAAAGATATGAATCACACAAACAGTTATGGAATTATTAGAGGTTTGCAGTTTGCTTCGTTTATTACTCAGTATTACGGTTTGGTATTGGATTTGTTGGTGTTGGGGTTACAGAGAGCCAGCGAAATAGCCGGACCGCCGCAGATGCCGAACGATTTTTTGACGTTTCAAGATGTTCAATCGGAAACTTGTCATCCGATTCGATTGTATTGTCGATACGTTGATAGGATTCACATGTTTTTCAGGTATTTATTGACCGGGGAGAATAGAAAATAATGTAAATCGTTTTAACGACATAGTAGAACAATTCGAGTAATTTTTTTTTTAGATTTTCCGCCGAAGAAGCAAAAGATTTGATTCAAAGATACTTAACGGAACATCCGGATCCTAATAATGAGAATATTGTCGGGTATAATAATAAAAAATGTTGGCCGAGAGATGCTAGGATGCGTCTTATGAAACACGACGTTAATCTGTGAGTAATTTATGTATTTTTATATCTTTCGATTTATATATTTTTTCTTCTTGAATCATTTCCACACCGAAAGCAATACATAGACTGTACCGTATTCATCAATTTTTTCCATTATTTTGTAGAGGAAGAGCCGTATTTTGGGACATCAAAAACAGACTACCAAGATCAGTAACAACAATTCAATGGGAAAACAGTTTCGTCAGCGTCTACTCCAAAGACAATCCGAATCTATTATTCAACATGTCCGGATTCGAATGCAGAATTCTTCCAAAAGTAAATACGAATAACCAAACTTGAATACAATATTTTTAACCACATTATTTCAGTGTCGTACTCAACACGAAGAATTCACTCATCGAGATGGCGTATGGAATCTACAACACGAAGGAAGTAAAGAAAGAACAGCTCAGTGCTTCTTAAGAGTCGACGATGAATCAATGAGTCGTTTCCACAACAGAGTTCGACAGATTCTTATGGCTTCTGGATCTACTACGTTCACAAAGGTAAGAAAAACTAATAATTTTATCAATGTATAATATTTATTTTCCCCAATTTCAGATCGTAAATAAATGGAATACAGCTCTGATAGGTCTGATGACTTATTTCCGGGAAGCGGTGGTGAACACCCAAGAATTATTAGATCTTCTAGTAAAATGCGAAAATAAAATCCAAACTCGTATCAAAATCGGTCTAAATTCGAAAATGCCTAGCAGATTTCCCCCGGTCGTTTTTTATACTCCCAAAGAATTGGGTGGACTCGGTATGTTGTCGATGGGTCACGTTCTAATACCTCAATCTGATTTAAGATGGTCCAAACAAACCGACGTCGGTATCACTCATTTCCGATCCGGTATTAGTCACGACGAAGATCAATTGATTCCGAATCTATACAGATACATTCAACCGTGGGAATCGGAATTCATCGACTCGCAACGAGTATGGGCGGAGTACGCGCTTAAAAGACAAGAAGCCAACGCGCAAAATAGACGGTTGACTTTGGAAGATTTGGAGGATTCTTGGGATAGAGGAATCCCGAGGATAAATACCTTGTTTCAAAAGGATAGACACACTTTGGCGTACGATAAAGGATGGAGGATCAGAACCGAGTTTAAACAATATCAGGTGTTGAAGCAGAACCCCTTTTGGTGGACCCACCAAAGACACGACGGTAAATTATGGAATCTTAACAACTATCGTACCGATATGATTCAAGCGCTTGGCGGCGTCGAAGGTATTCTTGAACATACTTTGTTCAAAGGAACTTATTTTCCAACTTGGGAAGGTCTTTTCTGGTAAGTTTTAAATTCTTCCTTCCACAGTTATCCACCTACTGCCCTAGGTCAACTATCCTTTTTACGTAACAGTTTTCTGGCCTAACTCCTCTATTAATTACACATTTCTTCTAAAATTCTTTTAGGGAAAAAGCTTCCGGTTTCGAAGAATCGATGAAATACAAAAAACTCACCAACGCTCAAAGATCCGGTTTGAATCAAATCCCTAACCGTAGATTTACTTTATGGTGGTCGCCAACGATTAACAGAGCCAACGTATACGTCGGGTTTCAAGTACAATTGGATTTGACCGGTATTTTCATGCACGGTAAAATTCCCACTTTGAAAATTTCGCTCATTCAAATTTTCAGAGCTCACTTGTGGCAAAAAGTTCACGAGTCGATCGTCATGGACTTGTGTCAGGTAAGAATCAACATAAAACACTATATTATGACATGTGAAGCTTTTCTGACAGATGACATGACACATGAAGCTTTTCTGACAGATGACACGAAGCTTTTCTGATAGATGACATGACACATGGAGCTTTTCTGACAGATGACATGAAGCTTTTCTGATAGATGACATGACACATGAAGCTATTCTGACAGATCACATGACACAAAAAACTCCCGAAAACTTTCCCATTTTCTGACAATAACTTTTGACGTAGGTATTCGATCAAGAACTGGACGCATTGGAAATCGAAACTGTCCAAAAGGAAACAATTCACCCTAGAAAATCTTACAAGATGAATTCTTCTTGTGCCGACATATTATTATTCTCAGCTTACAAATGGAACGTTTCCAGACCGTCACTATTGGCAGATACAAAGTAAGTATTATTTGAAAAAAAAAATTGAAAAATACGAATATTTATCGTTTATTTAAAAGGGACACAATGGACAACACGACCACTCAAAAATACTGGATCGACGTACAACTTAGATGGGGTGATTACGATTCCCATGACGTCGAACGTTACGCTAGAGCGAAATTCTTAGATTACACCACCGATAACATGTCGATTTACCCGTCTCCGACTGGAGTCTTAATAGCCATTGACTTGGCGTACAACCTTCACAGGTAACAACTTCTTTTTCTCTCTCTCTCTTAATAACAAAAAAATAATTGGTTCGATATTTTAGTGCGTACGGTAATTGGTTCCCCGGCTGTAAACCGCTAATTCAACAAGCCATGGCGAAAATAATGAAAGCCAATCCAGCTTTGTACGTACTTCGCGAACGTATCCGCAAAGCCCTTCAACTTTATTCCAGCGAACCCACCGAACCGTATCTATCAAGTCAAAATTACGGTGAACTATTCTCCAATCAAATAATTTGGTTCGTCGACGATACCAACGTTTACAGAGTCACAATACATAAAACTTTCGAAGGAAATCTCACCACCAAACCCATCAACGGAGCCATATTTATTTTCAATCCCAGAACTGGGCAGCTGTTTTTGAAAATCATTCATACGTCCGTATGGGCCGGACAGAAACGTTTAGGACAGGTAATATACGTCAAAAGCAACCTTGAAATTGTTGACGTTTGACACTTGTCAATGTATTGTCACTTGTCAAGGTATTGTCACTTGTCAATGTATTGTCACTTGTCAGTATTCTTCTATCTTCTTATTTGTGATTGAAATTTCAGTTGGCAAAATGGAAAACGGCCGAAGAAGTCGCCGCTCTTATTCGTTCTCTTCCGGTGGAAGAACAACCAAAACAAATTATCGTGACAAGAAAAGGAATGTTGGATCCGCTTGAAGTTCACTTGTTGGATTTCCCTAATATTGTAATCAAAGGTTCTGAATTGCAGTTACCGTTCCAGGCTTGTCTGAAAATCGAAAAATTCGGGGATTTGATCTTGAAAGCTACAGAACCTCAAATGGTACTGTTCAATCTGTACGACGATTGGTTAAAGACGATATCTTCGTACACTGTGAGTTTTATTTTTATAAAAATTCTTTTACAGTGTTGTAGATGAATAAAACGTTATTTTTCAGGCATTTTCGAGACTCATCTTGATATTAAGAGCTTTACACGTCAACACCGAAAGAACCAAAGTCATATTGAAACCGGACAAAACTACTATAACCGAACCGCATCATATCTGGCCGACTTTATCCGACGACGAATGGATCAAGGTTGAAGTACAGCTCAAGGATTTGATCCTTGCCGATTACGGAAAGAAAAACAAGTAAGTTGTTCTGTATATCTGTTTTCCAGACTAACTATTTATTGTTTTGTCAATTTTTTTAGCGTGAACGTAGCATCTCTAACTCAATCGGAAATCCGTGACATTATCCTCGGTATGGAAATCAGCGCTCCTTCTGCGCAACGCCAGCAAATCGCAGAAATCGAAAAACAAACCAAAGAACAATCCCAACTGACAGCTACTACGACGAGAACGGTGAACAAACACGGCGACGAGATCATCACCAGCACCACCAGTAACTACGAAACGCAGACGTTCAGTTCGAAGACGGAATGGAGAGTTCGAGCGATATCAGCGACGAATCTACATCTCAGAACGAACCATATTTACGTTAGTTCAGACGATATTAAAGAGACTGGCTATACTTACATTCTACCGAAGAATGTTCTTAAGAAGTTTGTTACTATTTCGGATTTAAGAGCTCAGGTAAGAATTTTATTTTGAGAGTTGATATTTGTTTAAATGATTTGATTTTAGATTTGCGCGTTTTTATACGGCGTAAGTCCTCCTGATAATCCACAAGTGAAAGAATTGCGCTGCTTGGTACTAGCTCCACAGTGGGGTACCCATCAAACTGTTCACATACCGAATACGCCACCGAACCATCCGTTCCTCAAAGACATGGAACCTTTAGGTTGGATTCACACGCAACCGAACGAATTACCGCAACTGTCTCCTCAAGATATTACAACGCACGCGAAACTTATGTCGGACAATCCAGCGTGGGACGGTGAGAAGACCATCATCATTACTTGTTCCTTTACGCCGGGATCTTGTTCGTTGACGGCTTACAAACTTACACCTTCCGGTTTTGAATGGGGAAGACAAAATACCGATAAGGGAAATAATCCGAAGGGATATTTACCGAGTCATTATGAAAAGGTGCAGATGCTACTTTCCGATCGGTTTTTGGGCTTCTTTATGGTACCTACGCAAGGATCTTGGAATTACAATTTTATGGGTAAGTGGAGTATACACCTTGCGGGAACATCTAACGTTACTAACAATATGTTACTATCTTGTCGAAACTACCGCTATCTAATAGTTAATTTGTGTCCACCGTGTATTAAGATAGTGGTGTAGGCAACCAAGTATACACGATATTGTATGTTTGGTTGCCCACACCACTATTTTAATACACGGTGTAGGCAGTTAAATATACACGATATTATATGTTTGGTTGCCTACACCACAAACAACTGTAATTATTGCTTTGGTTTTTGATTGTGTTTTGACTTGATTTTTAGGTGTACGTCACGATCCAAGTATGAAGTACGAATTGCAGCTGGCAAATCCGAAAGAGTTTTACCACGAAGTTCACCGGCCAGCGCATTTTCTTAATTTTTCGTCGCTGGAGGATGGCGATGGCGCAGGGGCTGATCGAGAAGATGCTTATGCGTAGATTAATTCAATTTTAAGTTTTGTGATTTTCCCACATTCAAGTTACTTACTTCATAAGAACAATCGAAATTTTGTTTTCTATTGTGAAACTTTGTAGTGAGAAAAACTTTTTCTTCTTAAATTAATTTCAAATCGAAGTCCCATATTATGAAGTGAGTAATTTTCAAGTTTGAATGTAAATAAATTTTTGTTTTATATATACATGATTATACCTTAACGTAAGATAATAAAATATTTCTTTTAAATATAGTTTTATTTTAATGACGAGAGCTATGCACTCCCTTTTTAATTTTTTTTTAGTTCACCCCGGAAGAAGCAGCGCCATCTATTGAAAAACCCATTAACTAAAAGAGACAGTGGCTCCATCTATCCAAAAATTCTTGAGCTAAAGAGATAGTGGCGCCATCTATCCAAAAACCCGTGAACTAAATTAAAAAATTTCGAAAATTTTTGATTTTAGTTCAAGGGTTTTTGAATAGATGGCGCTGCGGTTCTGGGATTCCCAGAGAAAGTGGCGCCATCTATTCAAAAACCCTTGAACTAAAATCAAAAATTTTCGAAATTTTTTAATTTAGTTCACGGGTTTTTGGATAGATGGCGCCACTATTTCTTTTAGTTCAAGGGTTTTTGAATAGATGGCGCCACTTTCGTGTGAATCGCAGAGAAAAATAGCAATTTTTGTCGGAAAATCAGTGAAATTGTGTTAACGAGTATAATTAAGACTCCTTGAAATTAATTTGGTGAATAAATGAGATACGTAGTACACTAGTTAGATACCTTTATTTATTTTTGATTAATACAAATAAATGTAATATGGAATATATAACTACCTATCTAATAGTTAATTTCCGTCGACCGTGTATTAAGATAGTGGTGTAGGCAAGAAAGTATACACGATATTGTATGTTTGGTTGCCTACACTACTATCTCAATACACGGTGTAGGCAAGCAAGTATACACGATATTGTATGTTTGGTTGCCTACACCACTATCTCAATACACGGTGTAGGCAGCTAAACATACACGATATTATAAGTTTGGTTGCCTACACCGTATATTAAGATACAAAAAGTAATAATACATTCAATAACGTAGGAAAACACACATTTTTGCAGCAATTTACTGATTGTCGTAAACTTCATAGTGAAGCAAAAATTATCATTTAAAAAAAATCCAAAATGTGTATTCACCTATCAAATAATAATATAACAACTAACATTATCTTCAGTGCAAGGTGGCACAAAGAAGGAGGACATTTCCATCTTCAATTTCTTGTAAGAGCTGAACCTTCCGGATTCTTCATATCACTTAGACGACAATCGGTACTGACAGCAGTATCGATGGTCGAATAGTTACTTGTTTTGGTGCTGCGAGCCGATGATGTAGAAAAAGTATGGGCAAGATGCGGTTTACCAATAAATATGTAGTACCTGTAAAATCATGAGAAATAAGGACAACATAATATGTGACAAGTGTGATGTGATCAAATTAAAATTTGTATGAATGGTTTATGTTATTTTTGGGTTTTAAGCAGTGGAAAGTTTCACTTCCCAAATGGTGATTGTATAGAACAATAAGAATTGAACGGATAAAAGAATGTATAATTTGTGAAGTCCAAATAAGATAAAGGGGTTACCTACTTTTTGTTACATAGCCCCTTAATCCACTTAGCACTCCAATTAATCAGTTGATTGTGTGATTGTACTGTTTGGTAGGAGGAAGAATTATTGTAGATTTAAAAAAAAGTATCGTTAGACTTCAATTAAACATATAAGTGAAAAGAAATAAAAATAAAAAACTCACCTATTCTTCAACGATATCCAAATATTTTTTTTGAAGATAAATATAAAGAAAATAAAAGCTCCGTACATGGCATTTGTAAAGTCAGTCAAATACCAAACAAATGGAGGAGTCTGTGTTACTAATTCATTAACTATGAATGATACTAGCTCCATTATCCAGTTAACACCCATAGCGAACATCAGTTTCAAGTACAAGTTGAACCTTTAATCAAATTATAAGACTATTAATAATACAAAACCCTTAACGGAATACTATAACAATTGGAAGGATCTCTCTCTCCGTCGGCTCCTTTGATCTGTCAGACAGAATTTAAATGACACTTGAAAGTTGGGATTCTAAAATTAGAGGTGGCAACAGCTACCTAGCACTTCCTAACGAGATGAAACGAAGCAACAATCTAGGCAACGTCGAAATGTGATCCTATTTTCGATAGACTGTCACTGCGCACAAGAGCTGCGCGTACTTATTGTTCTGTGGCAAGAGACCCTTCCGATTGTTATAGTATTCCGTGACAACACTGTAGAGGAGAAGTTTGTGAAGAATAAAATGAAGCAACAAAAAAAGTATAGAGGAAACCATAATATCGTGAAAGCCTTGTTGCCAGACTTACACAAAACGCTGTCAGCCTTTGTTAGTTGCTTGAGGAGTAGAGAAAAAATGAGAAAAAAAATATATGTTTAACTTACTTTTGTTTGTCATCTTCATAAGACTTTTTATTTTCGACTTGTTTAAGCATGGAGGTCTCTTTTTGTAACGTTTTAATTCTAACGGTCGTCATAACGAAGAGAACGACGTTAATACCGCTAAGAATGGCCATCGGTAGATAAAAGTAGTAAAATGTTGCCAATCCACCTAAAAATAAATTCAATTTTATCCCAATTCACCCCCATTTAACTATAAAGCCGGTAACTAAGTCTTGGTGTAAAGTGTGTGGTATAAATCTTGGTGTAAAGTGTGTGGTATAAGTCTTGGTGTAAAGTGTGTGGTATAAGTCTTGGTGTAAAGTGTGTGGTATAAGTCTTGGTGTAAAGTGTGTGGTATAAGTCTTAGTGTAAAGCATGTGGTATAAGTTTCAGTGTAAAGTGTGTGGTATAAATCTTAGTGTAAAGCGTGTGGTATACGTTTTAGTGTAAAGTGTGTGGTATGAGTCAGTGTAAAGTCTTATTGTGACTTGCGAGTTCGGTATGTGAAACGTATATTTTGTCTACTTACTTCCAAAAAAGCATCTTTTTTCAGTTATTTGCGGAGAATAACTGGAATCTATCGGTGCGAAATGATTCAACATCAAAACGATTCCAACGTGAATCACAGGAACTCCCCAAGCGTAAATACAATAAAATATAAATCTCTTAGTCTCCTCACTTCTATTCGATACAACACTTCTCATTTCCCTAAAAATATCAAATGAATTCACTGCAAACTTCATTTCTAGGTTTAATCTCGGACTTTCTGATTCATATACTACATTCCATGCATGTTTAATTTTTGCCATCTTCAATGGCGTTGCAAAGTGTATTTATTAATAAAATAAAAAGTCAATTTTTCGCAAATGTTTAGAAACAACGTACCTGAAAGCCAGCCACATGTCTACGCACATTACATTCATCCAAAAGAAAGACACTAAGAAGAAAAATATGGTGAGATATGCTGAAACAAAACAAATACAATATAATTTTAGATCGACACAAAGGTTTTTGTTTTATTTTCAACTTACCCAATAACTGACAAAAAGGATACACGAAAAATCCCACTTTCATCTGAATAGTGATCAAACTGATATAGGCAACTAGCAAGGCGAACACGTACGACATCAAAGCTTTTCTGTGCAAGTTATTTTCAGGCAGTACCAAGTAGACGAGAAAAGTAATTAGTAGGAAGGGCATCGATATTATCATACCTCAAAATAATAAATAAGTTTACATTAACTTTGATAATGCTCTTATCTTTGGGTACAAAATTGTTTCAAGTTAACCACGGTTAACAATTTAGACGGCCACTTAAAAAAGCATCGTGCACATTCAGGAGTTTGCGCAGTAAGTAACTAGTTACTAATAGTTAGAGACCAGAGTGGGGAAAGTGACAAGCTGCTAACTTCACTCACAAGTTAGTTAAGTTCTGTGGTTGGGTTAGAATGAAAGGGATGATTATGTTTGTTATGGTTTTTATGTTTGTGTCGTTGAAGTAAATCTTTAAATATTTATTAGCATCCATTTTATTTGTCCATTAAGAACCACAACAATAGGATTGCGCAGACTCCTGACGTCCACGATTGTCAATGACTTCTGGAGCTTCTATTTACATCTCAAATAATCTTAAATTATGTTAAAAATTGATAATTAACAACCATTAACCAATAACAAAATTATTGACCGGTTAACACCCATCACTGGTACAAACTTACCTATACAAGTTAAAAGACGTTTTACGTAAGAATTATCATTTGTCGTTTTCGATTCGTAACAAATTATATCCACTGTTCCATCATACAAACAATACTTCTCCATAGGGTAGAAAACCTTATTTTTCGAATTAAATATCAATCCATCTTTTTGTAGTTTATAAAATTGTTTGTCTTCCTCCTGCACCAAAATCCATAAATCGCTATCGCTTAAACACTTATCATAAATTACAAAGTGATAATTTTCGTGATCTGCAATTCCTATTTCGTTTGTTCCATTGTAAATCGGTATGGTTATATTTGAATCGTCTTCGCATATTCTTATACACTTTTTTTTCTTACAAATGCATCCTCTTATTTTCCCTTTGTCTTCGTAGTATTCACCGTTTTTATATTCCACTTTGTCCCAAACAAAACTCGAATTTGTATTGGTACCGTTGGTTATATCGATACTCGTGGATTCCGTACATGGTTTTTCTTGTGAAAAGCAAAAAGGAAAAAATATGCAAAATACCAGTAGAACACTTGCTTTCATTTTAATCGTCGAAGCACAGGAAAAAATAACCGCGTTCAAATGATATCTTCACTTGGATAACGATAACGGTGAATATTTACTGTAATGTGGGTTTTTATAAAATCCGGTTTGTGGTATTAAATGTGTAGATTTGAGATTAAAAATCCCTTATTTAAGACGTAGATTCTGGTCAAGAGGCGATAATGTTAGGCTGCGTACACACTGCTACGAGTGATGACAGAGGCGTACACAATACCAGAAGAATCTGGATAGCATGACATCATCTAATGTTTGGAAAGTTTATCTGAACCTACGGGGCATCGGTAAGAGGCAAGGAAACATGGCGCTTATCTGTCATAAACGTTCAAATGGCGTACTGTACTGTAGCCCTTTTATAAGGTAAAACTGAAAATCAAGGTCACTGATAATACCAACGCCACTGGATAAATCAATATCAGTCAACTGACGAAGTGAGAGGGAAGAACACACGCATGCACTTGCTAATAAGATGACAGCTGTCGATAAAAAGAACCAATTATGTGATTCGGAGGGTGTGGTAATAGAGGAGCTCAGTCTAAGGTCAGTATGGCCAACAAAAAGTGGTTTTTTTCTGACAAGAATGAAAGTTAAATCTACTATTTAAAACATAAGACCTTTGAAGTTGAATTTACACGATATTGAGCGGAAATACGTCGAGGCATTGACACATTAACACTGTTCACTATGAAACTATTCAACTCTATAGAATAATACACTGAGAAATGAGAGGAATGAACGGAAGCGACAGATGAACTAATTAATTCACGCATGCGCACACAGATTCGCGATCAGGAAAACAACTTTCTTACGCTTCTTGTTAGATGGTGTACTCTGTGGTGAGAGGGAAGAACACGCGCATGCGCTTTCCAATAAGATGTCAGCTGTCGATAAACATAACCAATCATGTAATTCGGAAGGCGTGGTTATTATGGTTTTCGCACAACGTTGCCAGATCTTAAAGAAACCCATAAGAAATTTGGAAAAATAAAGTTAATAGACAAAATCCAAGTAATCAAGCACATTGAAGAATAAACGTTTTTATCAGATTGTCAATATTGATAATAAATAGTCTATTTTCTAATTATTATCAATACATACTTAGTACTTTACTTTTCCATAGTTAAACGTGGCAATATCGAATATTTTCGAATGCATACCTTTCAGAGGTTAAGATAAACTTGCCAAACTATAATAGTAATCTTAGAGACATCATCTTGTTGGCCAAACAAACCATTTTACTGGGTCTGGTATAAACGGACCTGGAAAGAGGAAAAAAAACTCTATCTTACTTATACCCCTTTTTGAACCATTCTTCAGCGCACTGTAATCGAAACAGCTTTTGCTTGCTTCAGGTCTTTCTTCCCAAAAGGTTGTTCCTTCTACGGACTCAAACTGATAACTTCCATCTTGTATTTGGTCTTTTAGTCGCCTTTTACGACAGGCAGACCCTACCGGTGATCAATTCTTTTATCCCCGAATCACCAGGGGGCGTACTAGGTTGAGACCGACATATAGCGGAGATTTACTCAACTAAAAACAAGTAGTTCACAGTAATTCCGATAGATGGCGTACAGTATCAAAGTAGTATGGCCAATAAATGAGATACTCACTTAAATACATTAATTTATTAATATATTCGATTAATATAACTAACCCTGTGGAATTTATATAATTACCTACCTAAGATACTTAACATCAAGAGATAAAATTAGAAAAAAAAATTCAATAAAGTATAAATAAAAAAAATTAGTCGGTTCTTTTAAGTACGAAGTATTTGAAAGGAATATTGTAGGTAAACACATTAGAAATCTTGTAGTACGCTAAAAATCCCCTTATGTCAAGGTAAAAGTGACATATGACAAATGACAATAGAAAGAGAAGGTTTTTTTGAAGTATCAAAAACACATGTTTTAAAATGTAAGAAAGTTGTAATAAAAATCATATTAATAAATATAATTTGGAGGAAAATAACAATAAATAATTACTTATGTGCCATCCCACCTACAAATCCTAGAAGAAAACTCTCCTTTGTTAGTTTACAACAAGTGGAAACGTGAAAATGTAACAAAAAGACCAACTCAAAGCCAGTACCTTCTATAGTAAATAAATCCTCATTTTATCACTCCACTCTCCAATAATCGAGATTACATCTAATTCCATGGTCATACTTTTTGAAATTATATCAACATCAATTTGTAAAAAAAAAATCAATAATGTGTGTTTACCTATCAAATTACAACTAACATTATCTTTGGTGCAAGGTGGCTGTGAAATATATGGCACAAAGAAGAAAGGCGTTTCCAACTTCAAGTTCTTGTAAGAGCAGACTCTTCTTGATTCTTCTTCATATCACTGATACGGTAATCGGTACTGACAGCAGTATCGGTTGTGGAATAGTTGCTTGTTCTGGTGCCACGAGTTGATGATGTAGTTAAAGTATGGGCAAGATGTGGTTTACCAATAAATATGTAGTACCTGTAAAATAAGTTGTTATTTAACATACATGTTTTGTTTCAACGCATCTGCAATCAAAATTAAAATATGTTTTGATACTAATGTGTAGAAAGATATGAGATGCTAAGCATCAGTTTATGGGGATATTACGAGGGATATTATCACACCTAATGTGGAAAGAGCGAGAAGTAATGGAAAGAATAATAAGTGTGAGTGAGAATATATGAAAGGCAAAAGTAGAATGGAGTAAACATACTTTGCCAGTCATTGATAAATCTAAATTGTTTAGTAGAAGCGATAAAAATTGAATATATTACAGCATACTTAAAACAAAGCCAATACAGTGTTGTGCGTAAAACATTTCATCAGTGCAATAAATATAATACAAACCATTTGGTGATGCAGCCATATACTAAACAGGTTTTCTCATCAACAATTAACATAAAAAGAAATATTTGCTTCTTTCAAGAATTATTAAGTAAAATTATGTACAATTATTAAAGAAATATTTTGTTCAAAACTTGAAAGGTATATGCTGTATCAAAGAAAGCATAAAGTTAAAAAAATGACAAGAGAAAGTACTCCTCCAGGATTTTTAAATTAAATCTTGAGCGTAATACAAATCCTGTCGTTTTTAAAGAAGTTCTACCTAAGGTTTTTAAATTACGACCGTCACAAGAACTTGTCCATTTTAAAATAATTACACTGTTGATATAAAAAAGGTTATTTAATATATGTTGTGTATAAAACAAATGTGCAGGAAGAATTAGATTCGTGTAGAAAAGCAAAATGGTGTTCATGCATAGTAGAGCAACGTGCTTGTTATATATATAATTTACCAAACTTTAAAAAAAAATCGAAAACTCGAAAATACTCAGTTTGATAATTTCAAATGAATACTAGAGATGTCTTTGCGTTCTAAAAAAAGTGAACCATAGCAGATTTATTGAAGAACAAGATTATTCACAAATGATATTCATATGTACAATAGAAATAAGCTTATTGTGGAGAAAACACAAATTCTAGGTAGTGGTTGGTCTGGTACCTAACGCATTTTGTACATTTTTTTCTTAAATTTGGTTTTTGACATGCAATAAAAATATCATTTTCATAAAACCTGTAAAGAGACATCTTAGTTGGGTAGACTGTTTAAAGTAGTCTGCTCCGAATTCCTTTTTCTGGAATTTACACTTTCTACTACAGATTTCATGTTGATGTTTGATCGGTTGTAATCTTTGATTGAGTATTCCACATCAGAACCGCCACACTTTCTACGCAAACATTATTTCATAAGTCGAATGCAATCATTCCTTTTATTTTGAAATATTATAAGAATCAAAATGCAAAAGATACCTTCATCACATGAGAACTGGAGACACATTTATTAATATTCTTCATATATAACGGCTATTAAATCATTTCAAATCATTGAATCTAACACTTGCCAGTACAAAAAACAAGCTTCGAATTTGAATATTTTTTTAGATTTCAAATTGATACGTGACACTACTGACACTTGTCATAAGTCATGTATTTATTATAGTTCTATGATATACAATCTCTGGAAATCAGAAAAAAAAGAAGAGATATAATCTTCTTTTTTATTCAAATTGTAAAGCCTCACCTTTTCAGACTATACAACCTAAGTTTTTCTATGGTACAGGTTTTTTAAAGCGCTAAGACATTCTTTATTCAATATGAAATAACAATATTCCACAACCTAGTTTCATATTATAATTATTATTAAGTATATAATGATCCATTTCCCTATAACCAACATGAAGTGCAAACCATTGAACAGTGTTGTTTTATATTTAACTTACTGCATCCTATGTCAACCTAATATTACTTGAATGTTCTGGATGTCCAGTCGTACTAACATTCTGAGCGTATACCATCCATAATAATCTAAAATTCATGTCTCGCTATGAATAGTCGGTTAAATACGATGCTCAGTACAATAAACTGCATAAAGATATAACAAATGTTTTCAGTGACACACATTTGTTGGGACCACCCGCCTATATTTATAAAGAGCGATTATTAATATTTTTTCAATTTACATCTTCATTATTTTCATTCGTCGTGGCATTTCATTTTGTTTATAGTTCTGTGGTTAGAATATTATGTCACTCACTTCGAGAGAAGTTAGCGTAGTTTCGATTTGTTTATTGAATCCGCAGAACTAAACGTTAGTTCTGTGGTTAGAATCACCGAAATACAAATTATTTGACATTTGAAACATCGAGAATAAGGGCGTGTTTTCATCACCGCTCTTGGCTACGACAAACGTTAGCTCTGTGGTTAGAATCACCGAAATACATTAGAAATTTCAAGTTCTATGGCAGTGTAAATGAATCAAACCGTTTAGTTCGGTAATAATTGACAATTTTGTAGTTTAGCGATTTTAAATACTCTGTTAGCATATTTGTTAACGACTTTGTGTAAATTCTAAGTAGCCACAACACTTTTTATTCTTACATGTATTGGAGTCATGAGACTATATTTTTGACGGTTTTGACAGTTCCGCTAAAAATAATGATAAAACGATATTACAAAAGCTCAATACTAGTGAATTAATCACTGATTAGTGCATCGTGCACAAGTCACAGTCAAATTTTAAACTTATCTTTCTGCAAAATGAGATATAAGTTTGGCAGAGTACACTTAACCTTTCTTCTTCTTTTTTATTTAGTTCTATGGTGACCATAAATTTAAAAAATGGCTGTGAAAAACACTATGCAATATTTTATACAATTTAAAAAAAAACTCTGTAAGTACTTAGTATGAAAGTGCGTAAACAATCGATACAAAAGTGAATAAATAAAAAGTGGTAAATTAAAATTAAAAAAAAATTACTAACCTCTTTTTCAACATTTGCCACACCTTCTTTTTGAAGACGAATATAACGAAAATAAGAACCCCGTACATGGCATTCGTAAAGTCAGTCAAATACCAAACGAACGGAGGAGTCTCTGCTACTAATTGATTAACTGTCCATGATACCAGCTCCATTATCCAGTTAACACCCATAGCGAACATCAGTTTCAAGTACAAGTTGAACCTTCAATCAAATTATAAGACTATTAATAATACAAAACCCTTAAAAAGCGAAACATCTGTATAACAATCGGAAGGGTCTCTCTCCGTCGGCTCCTTTGATCTGTCAGACAGAATTTAAATGACACTTGAAGGTTGAGATCCTAAAATTAGAGGTGGCAACAGCTTCCTAGCACTTCCTAACGAGATGAAACGAAGCAACAATCTAGGCAACGTCGAAATGTGATCCTATTTTCGATAGACTGTCACTGCGCACAAGAGCGGCGCGTACATATTGTTCTATGGCCAGAGACCCTTCCGATTATTATAGTATTCCGTGACAACACTGTAGAGGAGAAGTTTGTGAAGAATAAAATGAAGCAACAAAAAAAAGTATAGAGGAAACCATAATTTTGATTTTTTTTTTATTGAGTGGCTTTATAGCATGAAAGCCTTGTTGTCAGACTTACATAAACGCTGTTAGCTTCTACTATCTGCTGTAGGGTAGAGTAAAAATGAAAAAAAAACTTACTTTTGCTTGTCATCTTCGTAAGATTTTTTACTTTCGGTTTGTTTAAGCATGGAAGTCTCTTTTTGAATCTGTTGAATTCTTACGGTCGTCATAACGAAGAGAACGACGTTAATACCGATTAGAATAGCCATTGGTAAATAAAAGTAGTAAAATGTTGGCATTCCACCTAAAAATAAATTTCATTTTATCCCAATTTACCCCCAACTAACTAAACCCCGTATAAGTCTTAGTGTAAAGCGTGTGGTTCAAGTCTTAGTGTAAAGTGTGTAGTATAAGTCTTAGTGTAAAGCGTGTGGTGTAAGTCTTAGTGTAAAGTGTGTAGTATAAGACTTAGTGTAAAGCGTGTGGTGTAAGTCTTAGTGTAAAGCGCGTGGTATAAGTCTTAGTGTAAAGCGCGTGGTATAAGTCTTAGTGTAAAGCGCGTGGTATAAGTCTTAGTGTAAAGCGCGTGGTATAAGTCTTAGTGTAACTTGTGTGTTCGGTATGTGAAACGTGATATTAAAACTTACTTCCTAAAAAGCATCTCCTATCACCTATTTGCGGAGAATAGCTCGAATCTATCGGTGCGAAATGGTTCAACATCAAAACGATTCCAACGTGAATCACAGGAACGCCCCAAGCGTAAATACAATAAAATATAAATCTTTTAGTCTCTGCACTTCTCTTCGATATGACAGTTCTCATTCCACTGAAAATATGATTTTAATTTAGATAGTAAAGTTAGCGTATAATCTCATGGGATATGGAACTGCACGCCAAGTAAAAAAAATGGTAGTTGGGTTTCTGCATTCATGTGGGTGTTAACTACACAACGGGTAGCGCAAAGGTATTGTTTAGACTAGAATTGATATATTTAACGTACCTACCTATGTTTGATTATTGGAAAAATAAAAATGATGTATGTTGCCTATCTTTATACAATGATGTAGTAAAAAAAAGTACATTTTTCACAATTATTTAGAAACAAACGTACCTGAAAGCCAGCCACATGTCTACGCACATTACATTCATCCAAAAGAAGGACACTAGGAAGAAAAATATGGTGAGATATGCTGAAACAAAACAAATACAAATGTTTTTGTAAAGTACTGTTTTGATGGTATGGTTGATTTACCTAATAAGTGACATGACAGATTCGGCATTTGTCCCACATACATCTGAATAGTGACCAGACTGATATAGGCAACTAGCAAGGCGAACACGTATGACATCAAAGCTTTTCTGTGCAAGTTACTTTCAGGTAGTACCAGGTAGACGAGAAAAGTTATCAGTAGGAAGGGCATCGATATTATCATTCCTGAAAAAAAAAAATTAATAATGATCTCAAAAATTTTGTTTTAGAATATCATTTTACGCGCCATTTGTAAGCGCTGTTCCTATTGGTGTAATGCAGCCCCTACACGTCTAGCAATACCGAAAACCTTTCCTTAATAATTTTCCAGCAATGTGACATGCTTTTAATTTGATTATTACAAAAAAAATTTAAGGTTAATTTTAGACAACCTTGACTGATGGCTTTGTACATACATTTACTACTCCCAATTAATTAGACTTCTTCAAGTTATGGATGTCGTCGGGCTCCCATTTCCAATCAATTAATATATGAAAATTTCGAATTTCCCAGACGTAATAGTGAAGTGGGGTGGGTGGTGATGCAGAACAGAAGTTGATTGTATTTTACTGTTTCATTATTTAGCCATTTAGACAATTTATCCATTAATTTTCAATATCTTATCTCTATATTGTCGACGTTGATGGAGAATTTATGGAAAATGTTTTGTCATACCTACACGATAACTTTGTTATTTCAAATGTAATGATATTTATGGAGATATTAGTACTAATTATTTATTATTTTTTTATTTTAGCAGCCTGTGTATTGTACTTTTTTTTTCCTAATTTCTGTAACCAGCAGGTCAATTGTGTGAAGTTGTTCAATATTCTCTTCACTGTGAACTGCTGGGTCTGGGTCCCTTATCGACATTTTCTTTCATATGCACTGGTGATTTTGACGCGGAATTTATTTTGGATAAAGCAATTGGAAAAATGTAAAAAATTATTTTTAACTTTGTAAAAATGACGTTGGTTGGCGTTATATGCCATACCTGCATATAAATGACATTTTCTGGAAATTATATTTCAAGGTTTGGTATAAATATGAAAGCATAATAATAGCTTTAACAATATTATGTTTTTGTTTAGACTTAATTTGGAATTTCCATTTATTTACCTTGATATTTAAATTTGTGTAAATCATTCAACGTATGACTGGGGATACGGAAAATATAGAAATTCCGAAAGAATGGGTTTAGAAAACAGAATATTTTTTGCTTCATTAAGAAAAAATAGCGAAAAGAAAAATATTCCAGCTTTTTTTAACAGTGTAGATTTCAGCAGATTTAGTTTAGCATCTATTGATATCAAAAAATTGTTTTTATCATTAGAGTACTCAGAAAAAATGTCTATAATGCGTTTATAAACCAGAATATTTTATGCGGTTCCCTAATTCAAAAGGTACCGCAATCGCGTTCGATTGTCTTTTTCAGAATTATCTCAGTTTTATATAAATTGGAGCATTTATTCACCTGTGCAATAAATCTGGCGCGGAAAACTCGATAATTCTGCATGAAAGATACGTAATATCTCTATTAAGAAAAAATAGCGAAAAGAAAAATATTCCAGCTTTTTTTAACAGTGTAGATTTCAGCAGATTTAGTTTAGCATCTATTGATATCAAAAAATTGTTTTTATCATTAGAGTACTCAGAAAAAATGTCTATAATGCGTTTATAAACCAGAATATTTTATGCGGTTCCCTAATTCAAAAGGTACCGCAATCAAGTTCGATTGTCTTTTTCAGAATTATCTCAGTTTTATATAAATTGGAGCATTTATTCACCTGTGCAATAAATCTGGCGCGGAAAACTCGATAATTCTACATGAAAGATACGTAATATCTCTATTAAGAAAAAATAGCGAAAAGAAAAATATTCCAGCTTTTTTTAACAGTGTAGATTTCAGCAGATTTAGTTTAGCATCTATTGATATCAAAACTTTGTTTTTATTATTAGATTACACAGAAAAAATGTCTATTATAATGCGTTTATAAACCAGAATATTTTTTGCGGTTCCCTAATTCAAAAGGTACCGCAATCGCGTTCGATTGCCTTTTTCAGAATTATCTCAGTTTTAAATAAATTGGAGCATTTATTCACCTGTGCAATTAGTCTGGCGCGGAAGACTCAATGGTTCTACATCATTTCCATCGGGAAAACAAATAAAAGCCGTAAGATTATTAAACTCGTCCAAACAAAAACGATTATTGTCATAAAATTCATTGAAAGCGGGAACCCACAAGGTACCGTCTTCTTGAAGAAAATATGCATCATCGGGATTATCATTTTGCAATCTAAAAACCGTACAAGAAAGATTCCTAAAACCTCTATTTAGAAATTTAGTATTTTTATTCATTGCTCCAATAAACTTGTATTTGTTTTTGTATACAGGCACTAGAATGGTATCACTGGAATTATTCAACAAACACTTTTTGTTCTTCAAAATATACCCCAACTGACAACACTTTCTCACGCAATTGATATTTTCGTCACAGCTATCGAAATTTCTGGTAATGTCGACGGAACTTGCAATTTTTAAAATAATTAACAGTAAAATGAGATCATTGATATACGTTTGTGTCATTGTTTATGTTAATAAAGAAATTCGATTTGGATTTAATAACAAAAACTTTATCACTTGGATATCGTGAGGGAACTGGATGCTCCCATCTGATGGGCTTGTTTTTTTAAAAAGTAATTGCGAATAGAATATACCAACGACAAGAAACGACATCGAGCGAATATTGGAATAGTCTGTGGGCCAACGTACACCGAGAGAGGTAGGTTATGCGACAGCAGAAATTACAAGGTTGTCTTGACGTAGACATCTGCGACGACGACAAACCAGTGGCGTCAGAGTCTATATCATTGGGTATCGATGATATTTTTCAAAGGGGTTTAATTCAATCGTTAGAGTACCATTTACCAATGCCATAGAGTTAAATTTTTTATAAGGGGTGCAATTACTGCAAAATTTCTCAATACTTTGAGCATACGATGAATTTTTTTCAAGGGGTTTTATTTGTAACAAAGAAATACATTTAAACTTCACAAAAGGAGCGTACGAAAAAAATTTGGAGGGTGTTAATCCGTAACTGTTTCCAATTTCCAACAGGACGCAGCATTTATTTGTGAAAATTTTTATATCATGGGCGAACCTTGAAATTTTTTTCTAAGGGGTTTGATTCAAAATTCATTGAGTTAAATTTTTTATAAAGGGTACATTTATTGGAAAATTTCTGTCTACTTTGAGCGTACGATGAATTTTTTTCAAGGGGGTTCATTTGTAACAAAGAAATACATTTAAACTTCCACAAAAGGAGCGCACGAAAAAAATTTGGAGGGGGTTAATCCATAACTGTTTCCAATTTCCAACAGGACGCAGCATTTATTTGTGAAAATTTTTATATCATGGGAGAACCTTGAAATTTTTTTATAAGGGGTACATTTATTTGAAAATTTCTCTCTATACTAGCGTACGAAAAGAATTTGAAGGGGGTTAATCTGTAACTGTTTCCAATTTTCGACAGGATGCAACATTTATTTGTAAAAATATTTAAATCATGGGTGACGAATGAAATTTTTCACAAAGGGATTTAGTTTAATTGTTAAAACGCCATTTACAATGGAAAATTATTGTATTTACTTTATTACCGCCTTGTTTTATTAAATAAAATATTAAATTTATTTTGTTTTTATATGACCCATTGACTATAAAACGTATGTTTAGCTACTTATAGAGATTTAATGCGTTCGTTTCAAATTCTAACTGCTAAATAAATATTTGGCAAAAGATAAGGGAGAGCTTTCGATATATTATTGGCAGGTATATGAAGTGATATACTGATAGGTTTTGTTTGGTTTCAATAATTCCTACTTTAATCTACTACATTAGAGGTAAATATTTTTGTTACATTATTATTTTATTGACTCTTATTTTTTTTTTGAAAATGTGGGAAATAAATAAGTTATCCATCAATATTATTAAGTGTTTTGTGTTCGTTTAATATATTGGCATTAATAAAAATGTATTGTTTAATACTGAGAAAGTTTTATCTAAAAAAATCATGTTTGTATGTACCTATATTGGGGACCAATTCCAAAAAATGCCGAATAAACTTATTAATTCCGAAAAATTTCAAAAAAAAACCACAAAAATCGAAAACTTTAAAATTGGAAATTCCCAAAAATGCAAAACAATCCTAAAAATGTTTTATAATCTTCAAAAATTTCAACAAATTCCAAAAAAATTATAAAATTGAATGGATAGAGAAAAAATTAAATATATACAAAAAAATAAATAAATCGAAACGACAGAAATTACCATATGTTCTTTCAAAGTTATCAACACAAACATTTACAGCCTGGTTTTGAAATAATAATTCTCAAATTACAACGAACAACTAACAATAATAAATCTTGTTTAAGTTCATTAAAAAGGCGCAATAATAAATAAAAATGTATTTTTCGTTGAATAAAATTAAGTATCCCATTGACGAATACTTATACAGGGTGTTCCATTTGAAGAAACTAAAAAAACTTTGGAATGTAAATTTTTTCAAGACCATCCTGTATAAAATTAAAAAAATTGAAATTACAATTAAACCAACTATTTCGATTCTAAAAATTTGTAACAAATTAGGAAAATTCCATAAAAATCACAATAAATTTTATAAAAATATGATAAATTCAAAAATTTATTCGAAAAATATATAAATTTCAAATAAATTCACATAAATGTTATAAAATACTAGAAAAATCACAAAGCATAATATGGAAATTTCTCAAAAAATCTGATTAAAAATTCAAAAATTATATATAAAACTGAAAAAATTCAAAAAAACGAATACGAATCACAAAAACTCGAGACCATTCTTTTTTTTTTGTAGTTTGGTAAATTGACAGCTTGATCTTTAAATCTTGAAAAGTTGCGGTTTTTCAAAAAAGGATGAGTAAATTAAAATTTTTTTGGGAGATGGCTGGGTGTTTCACAAAAACAATTGGGGGGTATAGTACCAACTATTTCGGTTCTAAAAATGTGGAAAAAATCGGAAAAATTCCACAAAAATCAAAACAAATTTTATAAAAATATGATAAATTCAAAAATTTATTCGAAAAATATATAAATTTCAAATGAATTCACATAAATGTTATAAAATACTAGAAAAATCACAAAGCATAATATGGAAATTTCTCAAAAAATCTGATTAAAAATTCAAAAATTATATATAAAACTGAAAAAATTCAAAAAAACGAATACGAATCACAAAAACTCGAGACCATTCTTTTTTTTTTGTAGTTTGATAAATTGACAGCTTGATCTTTAAATCTTGAAAAGTTGCGGTTTTTCAAAAAAGGATGAGTAAATTAAAATTTTTTGGGAGATGGCTGGGTGTTTCACAAAAAAAATTGGGGGGTATAGTACCAACTATTTCGGTTCTAAAAATGTGGAAAAAATCGGAAAAATTCCACAAAAATCAAAACAAATTTTATAAAAATATGATAAATTCAAAAATTTATTCGAAAAATATATAAATTTCAAATAAATTCACATAAATGTTATAAAATACTAGAAAAATCACAAAGCATAATATGGAAATTTCTCAAAAAATCTGATTAAAAATTCAAAAATTATATATAAAACTGAAAAAATTCAAAAAAACGAATACGAATCACAAAAACTCGAGACCATTCTTTTTTTTTTGTAGTTTGGTAAATTGACAGCTTGATCTTTAAATCTTGAAAAGTTGCGGTTTTTCAAAAAAGGATGAGTAAATTAAAATTTTTTTGGGAGATGGCTGGGTGTTTCACAAAAACAATTGGGGGGTATAGTACCAACTATTTCGGTTCTAAAAATGTGGAAAAAATCGGAAAAATTCCACAAAAATCAAAACAAATTTTATAAAAATATGATAAATTCAAAAATTTATTCGAAATATATATAAATTTCAAATAAATTCACATAAATGTTATAAAATACTAGAAAAATCACAAAGCATAATATGGAAATTTCTCAAAAAATCTGATTAAAAATTCAAAAATTATATATAAAACTGAAAAAATTCAAAAAAACGAATACGAATCACAAAAACTCGAGACCATTCTTTTTTTTTTGTAGTTTGGTAAATTGACAGCTTGATCTTTAAATCTTGAAAAGTTGCGGTTTTTCAAAAAAGGATGAGTAAATTAAAATTTTTTTGGGAGATGGCTGGGTGTTTCACAAAAAAAATTGGGGGGTATAGTACCAACTATTTCGGTTCTAAAAATGTGGAAAAAATCGGAAAAATTCCACAAAAATCAAAACAAATTTTATAAAAATATGATAAATTCAAAAATTTATTCGAAATATATATAAATTTCAAATAAATTCACATAAATGTTATAAAATACTAGAAAAATCACAAAGCATAATATGGAAATTTCTCAAAAAATCTGATTAAAAATTCAAAAATTATATATAAAACTGAAAAAATTCAAAAAAACGAATACGAATCACAAAAACTCGAGACCATTCTTTTTTTTTTGTAGTTTGGTAAATTGACAGCTTGATCTTTAAATCTTGAAAAGTTGCGGGAAATGGAAATTTCTCAAAAAATCTGATAAAAACTTCAAAAATTCCATATAAAAATACCTGTTTCATTCAATTTATAGAGAAAATTATCTTGCAGCGTAAAACACAGATAAACCGATAAACCATCCTCTTCGTCCACACAAAATTTATCATTCGCGTAATATTTAAACGAAGAATTTGGATAAAACAGTGTCCCGTTTTCTTGTATATAAAACCTTTCGTCGGGATTCGATTTATTCATTTTAAAATACCTCCATCCCATCCCCTCGTTACACCCCAACATCCCAACCATAAAAGACGTTTCATCGTAAATTTTCGAAAGGTTTACATATACCGGCACTGAAAAATTAAGAGTGGCAGATTCATTTTTAACGCAAACTGTCAAGTCCACGTTTTCTTCGTTGTGTTTTAAGTAATAACCTAATTGGCAACATTTTCTTATGCACAAACGTTTGTCGCTGCACTGGCAAAGTTCTAAAATATTCGATGTGTAGCTGTTATAATTGGTAGTACCACTAACATCGCACAGATCGTATGTAGTACTAGCAGAACTGATTTTATAGAAAAATAAAAATAAAATAAAAATTTTCACTCGCATTACCGGCATAGTTTGCATCGACTGAAATTGTTATTGTCGTCTAATGGTTTCAAGTGGTGTCTGTTTCATGACTTATCAAATGTATACAGAGTTAACCACTCTTAACGTGTCTGGTTTGCTTGGATTAGTTATACAAAATTAATAAATGTTTTATGAAGAATAATTTGTTTAATGGAACATTCTGTATATTTATTTTATTTTTGTTAAGATCATAATTTATTAGATATTATCGAGGAATTATTGAGATTCTATATATTTATACCTTTTCTGAAATAATATTGAGATTTGTTTGGAATTTATAATAAATTTTTGAGAATTTTTGAAATATTATCGATATTTTTTTTTTGTTTCTATATTAATTTTATTGAGTTTTTTTTTTAAATATTTTTGAAATTTGAATGAAATTTTGATGAAAATTTTGGGAGTTGTAAAAAATCTTTAATTTTGATGAATTTTTAAATTTATATGAAATTTTCAAGCTATACTGAAACCTTTGAGACATGTGTACATTTTTTGGTATATTATATGAGATTAATTGAATTTATAAGAAATTATTGTAATAATAGAAAAAAAGATCACTCAATTTTTGAAAATACGCGAATTACCTTGTATAAATTCAAGCAATAAAAGCAACATAAATAATAAATAAAATATAACACGATTCACAAATTAACTTGTTTCCTTACGTCTCGTGAAATGTTTCGCTATAAAAAAAAACTATAAAATGTCTATAAAATTTCATTGTATTTAATTGTTAGTTGTTAAAATGCAGTATATCGAATTCCATTTAACAGGATTTCGATTTAAGTAGTTTCCTTAATTTTATGACTACAACGATCTTTTACCCCCCATTATCTACGAATTGGTTAAGCCTAAAATTTTGAGAAAAAAAATATTTATAAATTATAACAAATTATTTTTTATTTTTACAAAAAAAATTGCTCGTGCCATTTATACGTAAGAGCTATTTAAAAAATTTACCATTCTCCCCCCATTATCTACGAAACGGTTAAGCCCAAAATTTTGAAAAAAAATACGTATAAATTTTAAAAAACTATTTTTTATTCATTTTTATTTTTTACAAAAAAAAAATGAACTTGTGCCATTTATATGAAAGAGCTATTTAAGAAAGTTAACATTCTCCCCCCATTATCTACGAAACGGTTAAGCCCAAAATTTTGAAAAAAAATACGTATAAATTATAAAAAATTATTTTTTATTTATTTTTATTTAAAAAATTTACCATCCTCCCCCCGTTATCTATGATACGGTTAAGCCTATAATTTTGAAAAAAAAAATACTTATAAATTATAAAAAATTATTTTTTATTTATTTTTATTTTTTATAAAAAAAATTTGCTTTTGGCATTTTATGTATTACAAAATATTTACTTGGGTACTAAGTAAACGGTATTTCCGATCGTTTTTTGTGGACACACTTTCACTGATGCCACGAACTATCGACATAATTAAGTAACGAGTTTCACGTCATTAAATTCGCAACAAACAAATATGATTTATAGAATAATAAGAATTACTCTCAAGGAAACCTTGAGAAATTTTCAAAAAATCATGAAACTTCTATACGAACCGCAATAAATTTTATAAAAATATGATAAATTCAAAAATTTATTCGAAATATATAAAAATTTTAAATAAATTTACACAAATGTTATAAAATGCTTAGGAAATCTTAAAACTCATGGAAATCTAAAATTTTTCAAAAAATTTCAAAATTTTTAATAAAAAACTTCAAAAATTCCATAAAAATTCTAAATAAAGCTGAAAGATTAAAAAAACTCATACAAATCACAAAAATCTAATAGAAACCTAAGAAATGGAATCATGATTTCAATTTATTGCCCTGTGTATACAGTGTGGTCGATTATAAAAAAATGATAAATTCAAAAATTTATTCGAAAAATATATAAATTTCAAATAAATTTACACAAATGTTATAAAATGCTTAGGAAATCTTAAAACTCATGGAAATCTCTAAAATTTCTCAAAATTTCAAAATTTTAAATAAAAATCTGATAAAAACTTCAAAAATTCCATATAAATTCTAAATAAAACTGAAAGATTTCAAAAAAACTCAAACAAATCACAAAAATCTAATAGAAACCAAAGAAATAAAATCATTATTTTAATTTATTACCCTGTGTATACATTGTGGTCGTAAATTGTGTACCCCCTCATAATTCAAATTCATTTTATGTCAAAACGCCGCAAGAATTGAATTTTTTTGTATTTTTCACTGGAAATTCTCAACAAAAATCTATTTCAGTCGGCACCAATCAAATATAGTGACAACACCTATAAAGATACGCTTATCTCTAGATATATTACATCATAATTTAACTTTAATCGATTATTAATTATTTAATATTTAGAGTAGAAAATAAATATTCGACTGACCTAAAGCAGCAATGTACCCTTCAATAAGCAAACCTTCTTGGACGCAAGCTATAGCAACGGAATTATTTTCGTGTGTGGTTAAACAATAATCATTCATGGCAAAATGTATATTTTCCCATACCAATTCGCCTTCGATGATACTGAAATCACCCTGTACAACTACTTTAGTTTCGATTTCGTCACATATTGTATTATCCGGTACATTTATAATACTATAAACCGAAAAGGCACTGTAAAATTCCTCCAAAGATGCATACGGCACACACGTTTTTGAAGTCATATTCATAAATTCACCTTCGTCACAACACTTTCGTACGCATTTTTTAACATTACAAACACAACCTTTAATCGTATTATTTAACGTGAAATAATCTTTCTCCGTGTAAGTTATCCCGTCTTTAATAATATCCGTACCAGAACGAGTTCCGTCGGTGATATCCACGCTGTTGTTGCAAATCGTTTCACTGTTTATAAAACTTTGCAAAAAAACGAATAAAAAGAAAATAACAAACATCTTTTTTTGTGTCTTCGACGAGCCCGACGTATTTTAAAACGTTTACTAATAATATTTGTACCTTAATAGATAAGAAATGAGATTTTTATTAACCTATCGGTTATCTTTTGTTGATTCATTTACGAAGTGTGATGTATGAGTGCTAAATTTTGTTGGGAGGAAAATGGTGAATACTGAATTTACGTTAAATAAATATTTGATGTCACTTTCAAAGAAATACCTACATTCCAGTTTATTTAGAAAACAAACATTCGTCGGTTTTGTTGGGAAATAAGATTTCAACGACTCGGTAAATTACGATTGGATTTTGGGAAAACAAATTTCAAATTTTGTTTTATAATCTGTAAGCGATTTTAATTTTTTTTTAATTAACTGTGTGAAAATTTAAAATCGTAGCATGGGCGCAGCTTTGGGGTTATAATCGAGTAGAGGAAGAGGGTATTTATTTAAAAACCCAAATAGATTTCAACTAATAACCTTCTTGGTGTGTGTCATAGATTGTTTTTCCTTCAAACGTCATTACGTTGATGTTTAGATCAATTGGTAAAAATTACACAATTCAAAATAGGATGCAGACGTACTTTTCGTATCGGTAATGTGACTTACATCTTTTTCTAATGTCCCACTAACAGTTATCAAGTCTGTACTTTGTTGTTTACGGTCGTTTCCTTTTCTCATAGACGCACAATGGAATATTTTTCAAGGAATCAATTAAAAAAGAATTCGTAGCCCATGTTTTTGATTACTCACTGGATATAAATATGTAACCGATTAATTTACATTTCAACTATTAATAATTTAATGTAAATAAATTGATGATAAACAATGGGAACTGAAATCAGAGTGGTATTTAGTTATTTATTTCATTAAAAACAACCGGAATTTCCAAACGATTGATACTAATATGGAATACATGTCATAAAGAATGTTACATCTGTATTTTTACGTTAGATATTATATCATACATACAGAGACGGAGTGAGGAATATTTCTACTAAAAAAAGTTGATTATTTTATTTGGAAATAATTTGGGTAAAGTTTCGTTTAAAGAAAAACTATTGTAAACAGTGTTTAAAATGTTTAGAAAATATAAGGAACGACATAGCCCAACTATGTCTTTTAAAAATAGTAATTATTGAAGAAAAGAGACAGGATAATGATTAGAAAATATAAGGAACGACATAGCTTACCTGGATCTTTTTAAAAAGGTTATTACTTGTTAAAGAGATACAAGATAATGTTTAGAAAACATAAGGAACGACAAAGCTCATCTGGGTCTTTTTAAAAGGTTATTACTTGTAAAAGAGATACAGGATAATGATTAGAAAATATAAGGAACGACATAGCTGACTTATGTCAGAAAGATTTCTTAACAGACAATCCCCAATCAATCAATGCCTCAAGAGTTTTGTCCTGACTCCTGGACTACTGATGATATTCTTAAATTACTTGCTGAGCATATTTGATACAATTATGACATACTGGGATTCAATTTAACAAAATCTTACCATACTCTGAACTGGTACTTTTCTCCTGATCATCGTCAGTGCACAAAATAATGCCAATATCTGTGTAGTTGAGGTAGTCGACGCAAAAGTTATCGTATTTAATATCGGATAAGTTATATTCCGGACTTAGCAGAATGTTCAAATTGCCTGCATTGTCGATGAATTTTTTTTCTCCGGAAACGTCGATCGGGATTTTTCCGCGCGCACATTCGTATCCGAATTTAAGACAATAATCTAAGCTGATGTCGTATTTGAAGGGAACATCGAAGGGTTCGCAAGTTCTTTTGGACGTAAAAGTATATCCCAATGGACAACACTTTCTCAACAATATGTCGCATCCCGAAACTACGTTTATCAATAGAAAAATTATGTGTGGAAATTGATTGGTTAGAATCGATGCCATCGCGTTTGACTGCCGTAAAGAACTAAAATATGTCTGACAAACATCCCGTTGTAATAATCGAGAATTCTCGTTTGTTTATTTTATTAACGAGAATGTTTTTGTGAAAATCTTTGAACTATTTGCCGGAGACACAATTTATGTCATTTTCATTGGAAGGTTTGTTTGAATTGTAATTTTTTTCTGAAGTATCGACAATGGATGGTTACAACAAAAGATTTTTTGGTTTAAATATTGATTTTAATTTGTGTTTGGAATAATTTGTTACAAGGTTGCGTTTTTGTATAAATATAGAAAGCTGTTTGGGATAATTATGAATTAAACTTAAAAAATGACATTTGTTATGAATAAAGCCTTGACGTGTCGACAATGAGACGATTTCAAAGCGAGTAAATATACTAAAAGTGGTGCTAGCCAATTCGTCAATGAGACCTAGCGATTTTTAAGGTGTAAATATGGTACACACTTATTCGCCAATGAGACCTAGCGATTTCTAAGGAGTAAATATGGTACAATTGGTACAGAACTATTCGCCAATGAGACCTAGCGATTTTCAAGGAGTAAATATGGTACAATTGGTACAGAACTATTCGCCAATGAGACCTAGCGATTTCAAAGGAGTAAATATGGTACAATTGGTACAGAACTATTCGCCAATGAGACCTAGCGATTTCTAAGTACTAAATATGGTACAATTGGTACAGAAGTATTCGCCAATGAGACCTAGCGATTTCTAAGGAGTAAATATGGTACAGTTGGTACAGAAGTAATCGTCAATGAAAACCAGCGATTCCAAAGGAGTGAATATGGTACAAACCTATTCGCCAATGAGACCTAGCGATTTCTAAGGAGTAAATATAATCCAAACCTATTCGCCAATAAGACCTAGCGATTTCTAAGGAGTAAATATGGTACAATTGGTAGTGAAGTAGTCGTCAATGACAACCAGCGATTCCAAAGGAGTAAATATGGTACAAACTTATTCGCCAATGAGACCTAGCGATTTCTAACGAATAAATATGGTACAATTGTACCAGAAGTATTCGCCAATGACACCTAGCGATTTCTAAGTAGTAAATATAGTACAATTGTGCCAGAAGTATTCACCAATGACACCTAGCGCGATTTCTAAGGAGTAAATATAATCCAAACCTATTCGCCAATAAGACCTAGCGATTTCTAAGGAGTAAATATGGTACAATTGGTACAAACATATTCGTCAATGAGACTCAGCGATTTTAAACGAGTAGATATGGTACAATTGTTACAAACCTCATTTCTTTTTGTCCTTGAGATACAACAAATGTACGAAGCCGCAAGTTGGTATAAAATTTTCAAACGGAAGCATCTACCACTTCAAATAACTTATCTATAATTGAATCAAATCACGTAAATAACGATCGAAAGGTTTCAATTGGAACACCAACGCTGATTATATTAAGGTAGATACGGCTATCTTTATGATATTATTGTCTGAATTACCAAGAAGCTAATGACTTTAAAGAAATGAGCTGAGTGATCTGGAGGACGGTTATTGATATACAGGGAGTTAAAATATTTTCGTTTTCCAAATGTAATCTTTTTTTTAAATCTGCTCATTAGAATTCTATGAACGTAGAAAATTACAGTTGATTACAGTATTCACGCCAACGCAGTGTTTTTTTAACAATTTTTATTCTTGCTACCGGTCAGTCATAACAATGCCAGGAAATTCAATTAACTATAATTAGAAGAAGGAAATATTTACTTAATAATTGGTAATTATCTCTCCAGATAATTAATAATAGGTGCAGTTTGTTCACATTATGGAAAATGGGTGTGTGCAATACTTTACCGGGCGTCTGATTAACAGAGCTGTATCTCAGAAACTATTCGAAACCGGAAGATAATTTTAGAGAAAGTTGATGATGAAAGTAGGAAGCCAATACGTGGATATGGACATTATACAGGGTTATCACGACAACCGGTCATTGTATATTAAATGTAACACCCTGTTTATTTTTGCGCTTGTTCAATTTTCTTTGATAAGTTAAAACAGACAAAAAAATTGTTTTATCGTAAAAACATTCTTAATTAATTGTTATTAAACACATTTAATTAGTGCGTTATAATTAATTTTGTTATTACAGCCAACGAATGGTTGTTTTTTTTTTCAACCCCCCAAGGATGACTACACCCTTTAATTACACTAAAGTGTTCCTGTTCAATTGGCGGCGTTTTCAAAACAAAATTTCATTTCAGTAACTAACAAATAATGCAGAATAGAGATGGGATTAAGAGTTGCAGTAACAGTAGATAACAATAATGAAAATATTCTATTTTTTCATGATTTTTATCAAATTTGGAAACAAACGGTCGCTTAAAAATACGTGCACCGTATTTACGGGGGTCGCACGATTGTAGATTTTTACGAGGGTGGAGTAAATTTTTAGAGGTTGGTAATACTTCCGCTACTGTGAATATATTGTCAGTTTCCTGATGTCATCTGTCAAAATTGTGCATAAATCTGACAGATAAAGATTGGTTTTAAATCTCATTTGAAGGAAACAGTTTTCGAAGTTGGGTGAATGAGGAGAAAAAAGAATTTTGAGTGGATTTCTTCATAATCTAATTCAGGATTAATATAAACCTTAATTTTTTTTTGGAAATAACAATTAATTATTGAATTAATCATAAATTTGGTCCCAAAGTTTACAGAAAACCAAATCCATTTTTAATTTTGGTAATCTTAAAAACCTTCAAGCAAGCCTAATATTTTTTGGGGGGGCTAAATACCCAATTAGAAGGGAAGCCATCACAGGTGCCCCACTTTATCAATTGTAATTTTTCAATTTCTTATTTGAGTACTTTTGGGAGCTGGCCGGTTGGGAGAGCTTTGCGGCTCTTTAGATAAGTTTAGAGCCCCCTAGATGCGCCTATTTTTGGCACCCCTCAAATATTGCCATCCCAGAACCGAGCCTAAGCCTATCTCCGCTACTAAATGGTATAGCCGCTTCCAAAATTGGTTCAAAATTTTCGATAAAAAATAATTCACATTGTTTTTACATACCAGTTTTTTGAGTGGTCTCAAAATCTTCATCTTCTGTTTTCGGAGTACATATAAAAGCGCTTAAACTGGAATCGTCATCGCTGGAATAGTCCAAGCAATAATTCGAGGTCGAAAACATTCTATAAGTGCCATCTATATCAGCAGCATACAAAAACCCATTCGATTGAAGGTAAAACTCGCCATCGGGTTGAATTTTCCACATGTCACTTTGACACTTATTTCCGTATATATACAACAAAGTCTTGGTACTGTTAACGGGTTTGGTAAAATTGTGATATTGAAATCCATCGAAAGAACTATTTCTTGAGACGCATACATTCGACAGTAAATATTTTTGTTTTTCACAACACTTTTTAACACAACTTTTCATTTGACATATTTCGTATTTCACTTCACTATTCGTAACTTCTGCACTAAAATTTTCACTATCAACTAATAATAAAAGCGGAAATACTAGAAAACAATAAGGAATGAGTTTGGACATTTTTTTTGATATTGTCGGAACAACTGAATAGAAATTGGGATTAAACAGGGTTTGTATGTAATTAATTACACTAATGTAGGACGAAAATAGAATTTACCTGATGTAATTTTTTTTACGACTATTAATTTAAAACATTTCTGTCGTTAACATTATTTTGCTTAATGTAAAATTGATAACGGAAAAGATTTAATTATTGGATTTTAATGGGATTTCGTTGGAAATTAGTAAAATTGTGGGGTATGCCCGAATAGTGGGATAGTTAATTCCAAAGGTAACAATAACTACTGTTCCATTATTTTATCACACGTATTTCAACATATTAAGCAATTGGGCGGTCGGAAAAAAATATTCTCAAGGTCGATCTGCACATCAGTCTGTAGGCCGATTAATGTCTGGTAAAATATTCCTTTAAGTCAATTCACACTATAATGACGATTTGGGACCATCATTGGTCTGGTTAAACATTCTTAGGGACGATACACACTATATTCAACGATAAAACTTTGTTTTTGGTGCAAATGTTTTTTGTAAAATATTCTCTAGGTCGATTTGCAATACAATATCCATCATGGACCGATTAAATCCTGGTAAAATATTCTTTAAATCAATCAACACTATAATGACGATCAGGGACCATTATTGGTCTCGTAAAACATTCTTAGGGACGATCCACACCTCGATCCACACTATATTCAACGATAAAACTTTGTTTTTTGGTGCGATTTTTTTCTGGTAAAATATTCTCAAGATCGATCTGCAATACAATATCCCTCCTCATAGTCCTATTAAAGCCAGGTAAAATATTCTTCAATTCAATCCACACTATAATGACGATCTGGGACCATTATTGGTCTGGTAAAACATTCTTAGAGACGATCCACACTATATTTTACGATAACACTTTGTTTTTGGTGCGATTTTTTTCTGGTAAAATATTCTCAAGGTCGATCTGCACTACAATATCCCTCATAGTCCGATTAAAGCCAGGTAAAATATTCCCTTAAGTCAATCCACACTATAATGACGATCAGGGACCATTATTGGTCTGGTAAAGCATTCTTAAGGACGATCCACACTATGTTCAACGATAAAACTTTGTTTTTGGTGCGATGTTTTCTGATAAAATATTCTCAAGGTCGATCTATACTATTAGGCCTTACACACTTCGTTGCGGGTCCGTTTTTGGCCCGATAAAATATTCTTAAGGTCAATCCACACTATAATGACGATCGGGGTGCGTTATCGATCTGGTAAAATATTCTCAAGGACGTTTCACATTATATTTACCATTTTTTGTGCGTTTTTTTTCTGGCAAAATATTCTTAAAATCAATATCTATACAATAATGTCGATAACTGTTAGTTATATGTCCGTATTCGGTCCGATTTCGGCCCGGCAAAATTTTCCTACGATCGATCTATACTGTTAAGCCTTACACACTTCGTTACAGGTCAGATTTTGGCCCGGTAAAATATTCTCAAGGTCAATCCACACTTTAATATCGTTGTCAATCTAGTCAAACATTTTTAAGCACGTTTCACACTATATTTATCAATAATAAATTATTTACAATGCGATTTTTTTCTGGTGAAATATTCTGTCCGTATTCGGTCCGATTTCGGCCCGGCAAAATTTTCCTACGATCGATCCATACTATTAAGCCTTACATATTTCGTTTCGGGTTCAATTTATGCCTGGTAAAACATTGTTAAGGAGGGTTCACACTAAAATGTCGATTTCAGTTCATTTTTGAACCTATTTCGGTCTGGTGAAAATATTTATTTTAATTTACTACTTCATTAATATATATATATATATATATATATATATATAAAGTTGGTTTTTTGCTCATGGGTAATTTACGAATATAAATAATCTGGTTGACAACCGCAATTTGTATATGAATTAACCACTTCCTAAAAGGAAAAATTAGTAATTTATTATTTATTTAAGCGGTCAATGATGATTTAGTTTATTTAAATTTTTTTTGGAGATTGATGAGACACTATATCATACTTATTAAAGCTACAAGTAGATTGCTTACGATCATTTTGCAATAATTGTGCGCGGTCATCAAGGCGTGTACTTAATTCTTCGGAAAAAAGTCAACGAAAACGAGACAAAAATATCATTTGTACAAATTAATCTGCGTTTCTGGCAACAGCGGTTAAAATAGAGGGGCAATCAACATTCGGCCACTGGTTTCTGGAATTAAGTACACGCCTTGATGACCGCGCACAATTATTCTTTCTCTCTATTTCAAGCTTTTTTTTCGCACTTGTGTACGACGTGGGTTCCGAAAGGATTTTCGCAATCTGTATAGTGTTAATAAGGAGGGGACATAATTATAAAGTTATATGAAGCAGCGTATTATACATGCAAGCACGAAACTGGTACAGATAACCTACCCCAAAAGGCACTATCATCATTGTAAATGTTTTCTTCTGAAACGCACACTAAACTTTGAAGTAAAAACAAAATACTATCATCAGTAAAAATATCGACACAAAAATATTGTGAATCTATGTAAGTACCGCTGGATTCCCAAAAAATCGATCCGTTTTTCGTAAATCTAAAATCCTCCACTTTTGCACGTTCGTTTCCCAAGCCACATTTCAATTCTTGGTAGTGGTATCGATCGGAATTGGTTTTTGTTTTCAATTGGGATACAAAAAGGGTCGATAAAGTTTTGTTAATTTTTTGACAAGAAGTTCCCAAAATAATTTCATCTTCTCTGCAACATTTTCTTACTCCGCTTTTTTTGCAAACCGTTATGTTTTCAACGACGTAGCTGATCAAACAAAAATCTTCAAAATTTTTTAAAAATTTTGTTTCTTCGATGAACATTTCTTCTTGGCAGGTATATGTTGAACATTTATTATATTTTTGAAATTCTTCTTCTTCGCAACAAGTTGAAAGGCAATTCCCCGAATCGCAATTTATTAAATCGTAATTTTTGAATGATTTTAAAGGATTCGAATAGGCACTTTGAATATAAAAAATCAATAAAATCAATTGAAACATGTCGAGTGCTGCTACTGTGGTCTTACGAGAACTGAAATTTTGTAAGTTCCGTTTTTTAAAGTAATATAAATTTCTATACAATATCTAAATATAACCTGATTTTATTTTACAAACAATCTGTTAAGAAACAGGCATTCAAAATGTTTGTTTTGTTTTTAGAGGTGGAATATTCTTAGAAAAAAAAGAATCTACGCTTAAATTTCACAGTGAGGTTATGTTATACAGTGTGGAATTCAAAAACGAATAAATTAGAACCTGTTTTTTAAACAATATTACTTAGCCAGAATTCATGAGAAACAAAAATTAGAAATAAGAAAAATTCCACCTCAGTGGTGAATTGAACCGTCATAATTCGGGTTTAACTTTCAAGTTCTCCGTTTCCCTAACCTGCTGGCCATCTCTTAGGCAGTTAAGAGTATTCGAAAGTGGTATGAAAATAGAGTTCGACTTTTTCAAACATAACTATCCATTTTTTTTATTAAACCAGAGCGAATTTAAGAAAATTAAAACTGCATTTTTCAAAAACAACCTGTCAAATCAATTTATTCATCCATTTTAAAGTTATTCAAATAATAGTATACTCTTCAACGAGTGCAGAATGATGGCTATTATTCACGCGAATGAAGCAGAACGAGCGAGCGCTGCGAGTGAGTTTTGGAATCATCCAAGTGAATATTAGCCATTCTACACAAGTAAAAGACTATACTTTCTCCACGACTGAAAAAAGAAAGCTTCCAGTGAGGATCGAACCCCAATCGTCCCCGCCAGAGTCAACTATTTCTACCACTAGGCTATAGAGCATGTTTATTTTCAAAAAGGGATACGTAACATTCAGTTTTAATCGAAACCCTTACATTTATAAATGATAATTTGGGAGTTATTATTAAATATAACTACTGTTGTCCATTTTTTCTCTAAATAATACGTAAAATTATGATTCTATCATTATTTTGACGTTTGACGTTTTAAAACGATTTGATTTATTCATTTTAATTCTGATAATAGTAGAATGTGATTGGCTAACTAGAGTGAATTATTTTTCATTATTCACTAGTGAGAAAAATATATATATCATTATGTAGGTAAATATGTAAAAATAATGTGTACGTTATTATTTAGTCGTGGAGAAACAAACTTACCCAAGCTAGTAGTTTTCTGTGAAATTTCATCTTCCTCTAGTTTCTCACATAACACCGCAGACATTTTAGTTTGATTAACAAATATACCGGAACAAAAATTATCCGCTGTATATAAAGAATCCCATTCTGTATATAACAAACTACCATCCTCTTGCACGAATATATCTTCGACAACAGGAGCTTGTATAGAATAATACTTGTCGGGGCATTTTCTGCCGTACAAAATAAAAAAATCGCTATCAGTTTTACCAGAACGTTCAGTACCGTTATAAATCGTTATATCGAAAATTTCGTTAAAGCCAGGTACACATTCGTTTTTTGCTACCAACTTATTTCCTTCGCAACATTTCCGAAGACATTTTTTCAAGTTACAAACGCACCCCAGTGTCTTTTCTTCTTCTTTAAAATAATCTTTACGCTCGAAATAGATTCCGTTGTAGTTAATTTTACCGTTAGGGTATTTGATGCCGTCAGTTATATCTATGGTTAGAGTTGATGGACAGGGTCGTTTTTGACACACGCAGTACGAGAGAATAACGTAAAAATATATGGTAGACCACTTATTCATAGTGATATTCTTATTATCACACACAAAATAATAATATTAATATTATTATACATTCTGGATGGCTTTGGACGGAAATAACGTGACTAATTTTAATCTAACCAACAAATTCATCATTACCGCATAAATTGCGAAGAAAAAAACGAGGGATGGTCGATAAATTCAATTGTTTGGCGAGGAATGAACTTGTATGAACGTAAGCAATAATGTATTTAAAAGAAATAAGTTCATTTGATAGGGATATGATTGAATTGGTATTATTGACGATCATTTCCCTCATCTGTCATCATATATTCCTTCATTTATGAATAGGCAACACTTATTTCATGTATGCATTTCAAATTCAAGGTCACTAAAGTAAACTGGTTGCCTACCAGCTTGTAGTCAACACCGAGTGATTGAGGTATTCTTTCATGTTACCACATATATCCGACTAATTATTAAAATTACAATTGCATGATAACTTTAATTCAGTTGATATGTATAGGGAATTTTAAATGTAGATTAAAAACAAGATAGGTGAAAAAATAAAATAAAATATAATATCTCTAATAGAGTAGTTTAGTTTAGTTTCTGACAAGAATGACAGTTAAGGTCTATCATTCAAAACAAAAGATTTTTGCATGTTTTTTATCATTGCAAACATCCATTTTGCTTCATTATAATTATAATAGTTCTAGGAACTTTTGGCATGTTACCATTTCATTTCTGTTATTCAGTCACTAGTTAGTTGTATCTCTATTCTTCTAATTACTTCTTCCACTGACATTTGACATAACTATAAGTGACTGAATAACAGAAAAGAAATGGTGACAAGAGTTCTTAGAATTATTGGCCACTGATATGTTGAGTATTCAGCTAAAAAGTCATTTTAAATTTCAAGATATACGCTTCAGAGGTGTATCAATTATTTTAATGAAGCAATATAGATGTTCGCAATGATAAAAATCATGCAAAAATCTTATGTTTTAAACGGTAGACCTCAACTGTCATTCTTGTCAGAAAAAAACACTTTTTGTTGGACACACTGACCTTGGACTGAACTCCTCTATTCATATTTCAACTAGGAGCGTCTCAACTATCATAGACATACGATTAGTTTTTTTTTATGGGGGAGGGGGTTAATAAAAAGGTAAAAATTTCTTTCTGAGATAAAAATTTTAAATCGAGGGTTCATTTATCGGTGAAAAATTCTTTCTAGCATAGAGGTTAGTGTAATTGAGAAAATTTCCAATTGTCATAGACGTACGATGGAATTTTTAACAAGGGGGTTAACTAATTTAAAAAAAATTCTATCTACCAGTACCACCCATTTACTTTACACGTTCCCAATATTAAAAAAAATAATAAAGGAGTGGTCCGAGGGTCAGGATACCATAGTTATGGGGTTTCCCTTTCACGTGAATTTTGAATCATGAAAAAATCTACAATTTTACTCGAGATATCACTAAAACTATCGAGTTTCCGAAAAAAGTCATCAGGATTATTTTTGTAGATAATGAATTGATTTCCATTTTTCATTCAATAAAAAATTTTCTAAACGTCATATTTGGACAGATATCAGCGGAAAAAGGATTTGTGGAAACCCAACTTCACTACACTGCACTGTCGCGACAAATTCATCACTTCTAATCAATGGTAATGGTATTGGTTGCTAACTGAACACTTATTTACATGAAGAAGCGCTATTTCAGGAGCTCTTCATCTATCAGTATGATAAAAATACACTATAGAGAATGTTTAGAAGTTGAAAAAACTCACCTAAGCCGTTGAAAATTTGTACAGCTATTTCTGCCTCAAAATTCGAAAATTCACAGACTAGAGCAAATAAATTTTCCTCTTTGTCAACTTCAAGGCAATATTCATTAGCAGCGTAAATAGCTTCCCAATCTCTAATGAAAAGAGAACCATTTTCTTGTAAAAAAATACCATCTAAAGATTCGGCTTTAATTAAATAATGACTTTCAGCACAAGAACTGCCGTTTACTAAGAAAAAATCATCTAATTTTACTTCGAAATTTGGTTCGGTGGAATTATAAAAAGTCACATTCAACGGACGAATATATTCACCGTAACAAATTTTTTCTGGATTCGATTGCATTTCAGCACAACACTGTCTAACGCACTTTCTAACGTTACAAATACACCCGAGACTTCTACCATCTTCCAAAAAAAAATTACCACTTTCGTAAACTACGTCGTTTTTACGAATAGCACCACTTGGAAGTTGCTCGCCGTCGGTAATATCTACAGTCAATGATTTAGAACAAAGTGGACTACAAGATGAACACAAAGAAACAAAGATTAACAGTGGGAGTAAAATTAGTGAGGACATTATGATGGATTTGCATCTGGAGATGAAAAATATTTAGATATATATCCAGTGAAAGGGAAATGGAAAACCTCAAAGTTGAACGAAAATTGTGTAGGATTGGTAGCCTTTTATCAAGACTAAACAAACAAATGATAATTTTTCGTTTGAACTTTAGGAGAATTTGTAATATCCTGTATAACTATATAATTTTATTGTATGATGGTCTTCCTGCGTTTGAATAAAAATATGCCGGTTAAAATTTGAACCCGTTGAAAGATTATTTATTTTACATCTTTTATCATGTCTGCGTAGCCCAAAAAAAATGTTTTGCCCGTAGGATTTTGAAAAGGAACTCCCCAAATTTTGCTTTTTTACCATTTTCAGGATATCTGGTCATAGTTTTCGAAAAATTTCGAATATTCCATCGGGGGGCTAGTCAGTGTCATTCCTATATTAAGATTTTTGTCACATCAACCACGACAACCCCCCCAATTTTGTCATATGCAATCACCTATGACCTCCCCCAATTTTGGCATACGCAATCACCTATGACCTCCTCCCAATTTTGGCATACGCAATCACCTATGACCCCCTCCCAATTTTGGCATACGCAATCATCTATGACCCCTTCCCCATTTTGGCACACGTAATCCCCCATACGCAATCAGCTACATTTTGAAATACGCAATCACCTATAAAAAAGGACTGATAACATTTTTTGATTAGTCAACGCGTTCAATAGTTATTCAAGGTCAACCAAAATACCACCGTAAGTTTCAGTGTCAAAATGTAGGGGTCAAATTTGCCATCAACCTCTGAGAAAGATGTCGACCAATGATCTAGCTGTTTTTATTTAAAGAACAGTATTTGAAGCGAAATAATGAGAATTGTTATTTATTTTACGCCTTTTATCACGTCTGCGTAGCCCCAAAAAATGTTTTGTCCCAAGAATTTTGAAAAGGAGCTCCCCAAATTTTGCTTTTTTAACGATTTTCAGGACTTCTGGGCATAAATAGAGCGTGGTTTTTCGAAAAATTTCGAATATTCCATCGGGGGGCTAGTCAGTGTCATTCTGAATATTAAGATTTTTGTCACATCAACTATGACCTCCCCAATTTTGGCATACGCAATCACCTACTATTCCCTAATTTTGGCTTACACAATCATCTAGGATCCCCCAATTTTGGAATACCCAACTCTCATGACCCCCAATTTTGGCTTACGCAATCTCTTACGAAGCCCCCAAATTTTGAAATACGCAATCAACTATAACCCGCCCAATTTTGGTATACAAAATCTCTCATGACCTCCCCAATTTTGGCATACGCAATCGTTTATGATTCCTCCCCCATTTTGGCATACGCAATCATCTATGACCCCCCAAATTTTGGCATACGCAATCACCTATGACCCTCCCCCAATTTTGGCATACGCAATCACCTACTATTCCCTAATTTTGGCTTACACAATCATCTAGGATCCCCCAATTTTGGAATACCCAACTCTCATGACCCCCAATTTTGGCTTACGCAATCTCTTACGAAGCCCCCAAATTTTGAAATACGCAATCAACTATAACCCGCCCAATTTTGGTATACAAAATCTCTCATGACCTCCCCAATTTTGGCATACGCAATCGTTTATGATTCCTCCCCCATTTTGGCATACGCAATCTCCTATATGACCCCCCAAATTTTGGCATACGCAATCACCTATGACCCTCCCCCAATTTTGGCATACGCAATCACCTACTATTCCCTAATTTTGGCTTACACAATCATCTAGGATCCCCCAATTTTGGAATACCCAACTCTCATGACCCCCAATTTTGGCTTACGCAATCTCTTACGAAGCCCCCAAATTTTGAAATACGCAATCAACTATAACCCCCCCAATTTTGGTATACAAAATCTCTCATGACCTCCCCAATTTTGGCATACGCAATCGTTTATGATTCCTCCCCCATTTTGGCATACGCAATCTCCGATATGACCCCCCCAATTTTGGCATACGCAATCGCCTATGACCCCCCAATTTTGGAATACGCAATCTCTTACGAAGACCCCAAATTTTGAAATACGCAATCAACTATAACCCCCCCAATTTTGGCAAACAAAATCTCTCATGACCTCCCCAATTTTGGCATACGCAATCGTTTATGATTCCTCCCCCATTTTGGCATACGCAATCTCCTATATGACCCCCCCAATTTTGGCATACGCAATCGCCTATGACCCCCCAATTTTGGAATACGCAATCTCTTACGAAGACCCCAAATTTTGAAATACGCAATCAACTATAACCCCCCCAATTTTGGCAAACAAAATCTCTCATGACCTCCCCAATTTTGGCATACGCAATCGCCTATGATTCCTCTCCCATTTTGGCATACGCAATCTCCTATATGACCCCCCCATTTTGGCATACGCAATCTCCTATATGACCCCCCAATTTTGACATACTCAATCAATAACAATACGTTTTTGTTACTCACCGTTTCCCTTAATAAAATATTCTTTTTCCTCCGGAGCAGGTGTATCCGGTTCGCATAAGAAAACCGAAGTAACTCCGTTAAAATCGTCGAAACAATAATTTTCAACGTCATAAAATTGTTGGTAGTGACCTTCGGTGTTAAATAGCGTACCGTTACTTTGTACGTAAACATTACCAGTTCCTCTTATAATAAGAAATCCGGCCGGACACTTTTTTCCGTACACCAAGTAAAAATCGTTTAAGCGCGTTCGGGTATTTTTCACGTTTAAATCATAAAAAGAAATATTCAATGTCCTATTGTCAGTAGTCGCTTGGCACTTGTTGTCGATGACGTTTTCGTTGCTTTCGCAGCACTTTCTAACGCATTTTTTTACGTTGCACACACAGCCGAACGTGTCGTTTTCGAGTTGAAAATAATTTGATTGGTCGTAGATGATTCCGTCTTTGATAATATTACGATTTTCCCGAATTCCTTCTGTTATGTTTACCGTTAAATAACCCGGACACGGTTGGTAGGCGACGACGAGGACGTCCAAAAAAACCGAACAAATGAAAAATATCAACTTCATTACGTGTCGCGTGACTTTAGCAAGATACTAGAGGTAATTGACTAAAGAAACTTGTTAATCACGAATTATTTCCTGACTCTCTGATTATTTACTTTCAGTTGGGATTTAATTGCGGTGTGGAATCTTTTGATGCGCTCGGTTTTTTTGCAAAAGGGTTCAACTCAATTCGGTGGTTTCTTTTTATTGACCGCCTGTTATCTCGAAGCAAACCGGACTAGTTTGAACCGCGTCAACTTAACGAAACGACTTTATTATTAGAAATAAGAGGAATCAGTTAAACATTTTTTTTTCTTCAAGTGTTAGAAAATTGTTATCGATTTATTAATATTCAAGGACGCGCTAAAAATGTTGCCAAAAAGAAAAGAATAATTAACACCAGTTGCGCAGCGAGGGGGGTTTTAGGGATTGAGCCCCCCCCCACAAAGACAAACGTTAATCTTGGTGAAAAACATATTCTCGACAACACTAGTATATTCTTCAACGAGTGCAGAATGATGGCTATTATTCACGCAAGAGCCCCCGCTCCCCGAAGATGGACGTCTAACACAAATTAAAACTGTTAATCTTGGTAAAAAAATATTCTCGGCGACACCTCTATTATAAAGGATAATTGTCAATAAAGCGTGAATAATGGGTGTGTATAATAGGCGTGGATAATGAAAAGGTCACATTACATATATTATAGTATATTCTTCAATGAGTGCAGAATGATGGCTATTATTCACGCAAAAGATGGACGTCTAACACAAAATAAAACTGTTAATCTTGGTAAAAAAATATTCTTGGCAACACCTCCATTATAATGGATAATTGTCAATAAAGCGTGAATAATTGCTGTCTGTAATAGGCGTGGATAATGAATAGGTAACATGACACATATATTATTATTCAACGAGTGCAATATAATGGCTATTATTCACGCAAAATCCCACCCAAAGATGGACGCCTAAATTGTTAATTTTGTAATTCTCGGCTACACCTCTATTATGAAGGATAATTGTCAATAAAGCGTGAATAAGGATAATTGTCAATAAAGCGTGAATAATGGGTGTGTATAATAGGAGTGGATAATGAAAAGGTCACATGACACATATATTATAGTATATTCTTCAACGAGTGCATAAAGATGGCTATTATTCACGCGAATGAAGTTTCCAAACCAAGCGAGTGCATCGAGTGAGTTTTGGAAACATCCAAGTGAATAATAGCCATTCTACATAAGTAAAAGACTGTACTATACATACATACTATGATAATAGATGTAAAAATAATTTGTGCATTATTATTTAGTCGTGGAGAGAAGGTTATTCATATAAATGACACAATATATTTTAAATAAAAATGTTCATTACGAAGGGGGTTCGATCCTATGTCCAATATCACTCACTTCACCAAGTAAGAGCCGTAATTCATGTATATGTACAGATTGCGAAAAAGCTTATCGAACCATGCAGTTTACACAAGTACAACAAGGAAAATAGGAGAAAAACAGCTTGAAAGAGAAAGAAAGAATAATTATGTGCTACTGGCAACAGCGGTTAAAAAAGGGGGGCAACGAACATTCGGCCAGCCTCGGTAAATAAGTATACACCTTCGCTGACCACGCCCAATTATTCTTTCTCTCTCTTTCAAGCTACTTTTTCATATTTTCCTTGTCGTACTTGTGTAAATTGCATGGTTCCATAAGGTTTTTCGCAATTTGTATATAGAGATAATTTCTGTAGGATAGGATATGATGACTGATGATATGTTCAATTTAATATAAAGATAATAAAGGACGTGATGAAAATATGTAAATTTCGTCAATTCCTTAGTAAAATCAAATTTTACCACCAAGTAGTTAATATTACATTCGTCGACTTGAAATTATTAATAATCGGATAATAAATTTCATATACTGTGTGGGTAGATATTATTAATTCTTCAAGTGTTTTATTTAAATTTCTATTTTAAGATTCTTGTTTTTAAAACTATTGAAACTTTCCGCGACCTTGTAAACTATACGCATCAAAATACAAAAAAGTGAACATGTTTTAGTGTATACAGGGTACGGCGAATAAGATACTGTAACAATAATTATTGTTTAAAAAATGCCACCTTATTATAAAAAAAACCAAATTGGTCACCGGGGTTTTAAAATTTTATTTGTTTTTATGTGATTTTCCCATGCGTCACAAATATTTATGAGATAAGCATTTTTGTTGTAGAAATTTTTGATTTGCCACAAATTTCCTGTTTGATAAAATTTTTTCATTTTTTCCACAACTGCATATCAACAATGTCGACTCATACTGTTTTAATTTGTAGTTTAAGTTTTCTAACAAATATTTTTGATTGGTCCACCCAGCAAATAATAAAAATTTTTATTGATCCATCCGGTAGATGAAAAAACTAGTTATCATTATTTTTCTTGACTCGCAAACATTTTATTGGTCCACCCTGTACATAAAAACTAATTTTTTTTGGTCTATTTTTTATAGATGCTCCCAGTACAGAAAAAGCTAACATAATTTTTCTTTTTTATTATTCACCGGTACGGGTATATAAGAACTAGTTATCTTATATATGAATTATTTTTGTCGCAATTTTTTTATTGATTCACCCAGTAGATCAAAAAGTAACATATCCCAATCTACTTTGGGTGTAAATTTTTTACCGATTCACCTACCTGTATAAAAAAAAACTAGCATATTATATAAATGTTGCTATAAATGGTATAAATGTACATATTATAAAATATTGTTTATAACACAAATACCTATAAATATTTGTGGGATATTTAAAAATATGCCTCTGATTCATTCAGTTATCCTTATCGAAAGGATTTCCTTCACCATAGAGAGATAAAATACCGTCCATCTATACTAATTATATATACAGGGTGTCCCAGGAAATCGTAAGAATTGTCGCAGAAATTATTCCTACTAGATATGCAACCTCAAATTCTATAAAATTCCAATAATTTTGTCAAAAAAATACTAGCAAACGCCTAAAGTAAACGCAAATTTTTATACGTGGACCTCTCGAGCCGGATTTATTTTATAATTTGGATAATTATTTAAGCCCCAAAATATAAAACACGCCTTCAAATATTTATATTTATATCGAAAAAATATAAATAAAACAAACCACTAAAGAAAACACATAAATTCATACGTGGACCTTTCGAGCCGGATATGATTTTCGCCAAATATGAAAATATAATAAAAATAAATAAAAATTCAGACTCACCCATCGAATTGGTAGCAACAGAGTCCGTGCTCTCCAAATCCCCTTTATTATAGCACACCAACACAGAAAGCTCTCTCTGATTGAAATTCCCAAATATATCCAAACAGTAATGTTGATAGGACACTCTCGGTACTAAGTCGTCCAACGGTTTCAATAAAGTACCATTTTCGTGGATAAAGAACAAATCCTCTTCATACTCGCTATTTAATCTCAAATTATCGCTAGTAGGGCATTCTTTGTCGTGTAAAACATTAAACCTTACAGTGTGATTGGTTATATCCGTTACGGCTTTAAATTCGAACTTGTCTGTAGGCGAGTAGACGCATGTCTTATTTTCATAAATATAATTTTCCGGGCAACATTTTTTAATGCACGGTGTGCGTTTCGTACAAACTATTCGGTTATCTCCAGTATTGTGGTTCAGTATAACATCACCGAAAGTTTCCGCTGGAAAATACAACCTGTATAATATTTGATAAATTTCATCTTTCAAAAGTTTCTGGGCGCCCTGTATCTTGTTCAGCCAAGAAAGGTTGCGATTTATATCCCTCGAGAAATGAAATTTTTATTTTATCACCCTGTATCTCACAAACTAACCAGGTTATAGCTAACAACCCAAAATTGAGGAGATATCAGCATAAGATACTCAAATTTCGAGTATTCTACGCTATTATTGCAAGCTGCGTCGTAAGCTCCCGTGAAATTTATTTGGGAATTTCAAGAAATTTTTTATTTTATCGCCCTGTATCTCACAAATTACCCAAGTTTGAGCTACCAACCCAAAACTGAAAGAGATAGCATAAGATACTCAAATTTCGAGTATTCTACGCTATTCTTGCAAGCTGCGTCGTAAGCTCCTTTGAAATTTATTTGGGAATTTAGGGAAATTTTTTATTTTATCACCCTGTATCTCACAAACTAACCAGGTTATAGCTAACAACCCAAAACTGAAAGAGATGTCTGCATAAGATACTCAAATTTCGAGTATTCTACGCTATTTTTGCAAGCTGCGTCGTAAGATCCCGTGGAATTTATTTGGGAATGTAAGGAAATTGTTTATTTTATCACCCTGTATCTCACAAAGTAACCAGGCTAGAGCTACCAACCCAAAACTGAAAGAGATATCAGCATAAGATACTCAAATTTCGAGTATTCTACGCTATTCTTGCAAGCTGAGTCGTAAGATCCCGTGGAATTTATTTGGGAATTAAGAAAAATTGTTTATTTTATCACCCTGTATCTCACAAATTAACCAGGCTAGAGCTACAAACCCAAAACTGAGAGATATCAACATAAGATACTCAAATTTCGTTTATTCTACGCTATTCTTGCAAGCTGCGTCGTAAGATCCCGTGGAATTTATTTGGGAATGTGAGGAAATTGTTTATTTTATCACCCTGTATCTCACAAAGTAACCAGGCTAGAGCTACCAACCCAAAGCTGAGAGATATCAGCATAAGATACTCAAATTTCGAGTATTCTACGCTATTCTTGCAAGCTGCGTCGTAAGACCCCGTGGAATTCATTTGAGAATTTAAGAAAATTGTTCATTTTATCACCCTGTATCTCACAAATTAACCAGGCTAGAGCTACCAACCCAAAACTGAAAGAGATGTCAGCATAAGATACTCAAATTTCGAGTATTCTACGCTATTCTTGCAAGCTGCGTCGTAAGACCCCGTGGAATTTATTGGGGAATTTAAGGAAATTTTACTGTTTAATGACAAATAAAAAAATCATTTACTCACGCATTGCGGCAGACTTGACAGGAGGCGATTCTTCTTCAGTGTCACAGACCATGGCCGTGAACACTTCCCCTTCTTGAGTCACAAAAGTATCCAAGCAATACTCGAGAAAGTTAACCGAAGACGTCACCGTATCCAAAGGTTTAAATAAATTTCCATTCGGTTGAATATAATACTTATCCTCTTCAATATCATGTGATAATATTCTATTCGTACCAGAACATTCCATATCATGTAAAACGTTAAAATTGACAGTTCCCTTAATTTCTTCCGTTGAATTATACACTTTAAACTCAAAACTGTGCGGAACTGTAGTGGATAATATGCAATTGTCGTTTTCCACTAAATAATTTTCGGGGCAGCATTTTTTAATGCACGGAGTGGCATAGGTACAAACATCCAGATTGTCCCCGGTATTTTGGTTGATTATAACCTCGCCGAAAGTGTATGTTGCGAACAATATTAGAAAAACGTTTTCGGTAAACATTTTTGTAAAATATTATTGGAAGTTTTGTTCTAAGTACGAATATGAACTGGACATTAGCAGGATGTTGATAAAACGATTTATTTACTACCTAGTGATTCGTAGGCGTCCGACCCATTTTAAAAATATTAATTTGAAGTTGATTTAATCGCAATACCGATATCTGAAAAGAAATAACGAAAACAATAATATTAATTTAGTCTAGGAGGTAAATTTTGTGCTGTTAACAACTTTAGAAGTGCCTCCCTAGTAGGGGGACATAAAAGAAAGCAAAATTAACAAGATCTACACCCAATTTTATTTTATAACTTCCCCGCACAATATTTATAATCGATAGGTATGAAAATATGTGTAAAAAGTTTTATTTTTCAACTTGTATTAGTAATAAATGTTACCTGTTTCAACCCAACTTATTATATCATCTAATTAGTTACTTTTCACTCACACAAAGCACCAGCGCTTCTAAAAGGCAGCTAGGTAGGTTGTTAATTGAAATTAGAAAGCAATTTTTTTCATTTCAGATCCAATAAAGAGATACATAATCAATTATTGGTTTTTTTTATTAATTCTGTTTGTGTTTTGTTACTGGGCATGCCCGAGAAATGAATTTGAAATGATTTGGTTTCGGTCTATAATGTTTAACAGCAATTTCACTACACTTACTTATTATTTTTAATGTAAACAGTGTATAAATAGATCAGTTAGTGAAAGATGAATTAGAAATGTTTCTGGAATTTAGTTTGATTCCAGGACTGTTTTATGGAACAATAAACCTGTATGTGTAATAATTTTCTTATCTCAATCACATAAGTATATTTTATGTACTTACTTCCTATCGATAAAACTGCAATCTGATTTGTTCGTAAACAGAAAATTATGCTTTGTCTTGGAAATATCCAACAGTTTATTTGTATTTATAGGTTAGGTCTACTGTAAAAAAAGATCTTGGAGTTTTCGTTTTTGGAAATCCTTATTTTTCAATTTCTTCGACCCTCGTATCGTTTGTCAGCGAATTTTGAATATGGGATACGAGAGTCTATCATATTATCAACGTTTGTGCAAAATTTGAATGAGGGACATCGTTATATGGCCCCACAGTAATAAAAAGAATGATGGATTTTTTCTAAAAATTCCTATTTTTCAATTTTTTCGACCCTCGTATCGTTTGTCAGCGAATTTTGAATATGGAATACGAAAGTCTATCATATTATCAACCTTTGTGTAAAATTTGAATGAGGGACATCGTTATATGGCCCCACAGTAATAAAAAGAATGATGGATTTTTTCTGAAAATTTCTATTTTTCAATTTTTTCGACCCTCGTATCGTTTGTCAGCGAATTTTGAATATGGAATACGAAAGTCTATCATATTATCAACCTTTGTGCAAAATTTGAATGAGGGACATCGTTATATGGCCCCACAGTATTAAAAAGAATGATTGATTTTTTCTGAAAATTCCTATTTTTCAATTTTTTCGACCCTCGTATCGTTTGTCAGCGAATTTTGAATATGGAATACGAAAGTCTATCATATTATCAACGTTTGTGCAAAATTTGAATGAGGGACATCGTTATATGGCCCCACAGTAATAAAAAGAATGATGGATTTTTTCTAAAAATTCCTATTTTTCAATTTTTTCGACCCTCGTATCGTTTGTCAGCGAATTTTGAATATGGAATACGAAAGTCTATCATATTATCAACCTTTGTGTAAAATTTGAATGAGGGACATCGTTATATGGCCCCACAGTAATAAAAAGAATGATGGATTTTTTCTGAAAATTCTTATTTTTCAATTTTTTCGACCCTCGTATTGTTTGTCAGCGAATTTTGAATATGGAATACGAAAGTCTATCATATTATCAACCTTTGTGCAAAATTTGAATGAGGGACATCGTTATATGGCCCCACAGTAATAAAAAGAATGATGGATTTTTTCTGAAAATTCCTATTTTTCAATTTTTTCGACCCTCGTATCGTTTGTCAGCGAATTTTGAATATGGAATACGAAAGTCTATCATATTATCAACCTTTGTGTAAAATTTGAATGAGGGTCATCGTTATATGGCCCCACAGTAATAAAAAGAATGATGGATTTTTTCTGAAAATTCCTATTTTTCACTTTTTTCGACCCTCGTATCGTTTGTCAGCGAATTTTGAATATGGAATACGAAAGTCTATCATATTATCAACCTTTGTGTAAAATTTGAATGAGGGACATCGTTATATGGCCCCACAGTAATAAAAAGAATGATGGATTATTTCTGAAAATTCTTATTTTTCAATTTTTTCGACCCTCGTATTGTTTGTCAGCGAATTTTGAATATGGAATACGAAAGTCTATCATATTATCAACCTTTGTGCAAAATTTGAATGAGGGACATCGTTATATGGCCCCACAGTAATAAAAAGAATGATGGATTTTTTCTGAAAATTCCTATTTTTCAATTTTTTCGACCCTCGTATCGTTTGTCAGCGAATTTTGAATATGGAATACGAAAGTCTATCATATTATCAACCTTTGTGTAAAATTTGAATGAGGGACATCGTTATATGGCCCCACAGTAATAAAAAGAATGATGGATTTTTTCTGAAAATTCTTATTTTTCAATTTTTTCGACCCTCGTATTGTTTGTCAGCGAATTTTGAATATGGAATACGAAAGTCTATCATATTATCAACCTTTGTGTAAAATTTGAATGAGGGACATCGTTATATGGCCCCACAGTAATAAAAAAAATGATGGATTTTTTCTGAAATTTCTTATTTTTCAAATTTTTCGACCCTCGTATCGTTTGTCAGCGAATTTTGGATATGGGATACGAAAGTCTATCATATTATCAACCTTTGTGCAAAATTTGAATGAGGGACATCGTTATATGGCCCCACAGTAATAAAAAGAATGATGGATTTTTTCTGAAAATTCCTATTTTTCAATTTTTTCGACCCTCGTATCGTTTGTCAGCGAATTTTGAATATGGAATACGAAAGTCTATCATATTATCAACCTTTGTGTGAAATTTGAATGAGGGACATCGTTATATGGCCCCACAGTAATAAAAAGAATGATGGATTTTTTCTGAAAATTCTTATTTTTCAATTTTTTCGACCCTCGTATTGTTTGTCAGCGAATTTTGAATATGGAATACGAAAGTCTATCATATTATCAACCTTTGTGCAAAATTTGAATGAGGGACATCGTTATATGGCCCCACAGTAATAAAAAGAATGATGGATTTTTTCTGAAAATTTCTATTTTTCAATTTTTTCGACCCTCGTATTGATTGTCAGCGAATTTTGAATATGGAATACGAAAGTCTATCATATTATCAACCTTTGTGCAAAATTTGAATGAGGGACATCGTTATATGGCCCCACAGTAATAAAAAGAATGATGGATTTTTTCTGAAAATTCTTATTTTTCAATTTTTTCGACCCTCGTATTGTTTGTCAGCGAATTTTGAATATGGAATACGAAAGTCTATCATATTATCAACCTTTATGCAAAATTTGAATGAGGGACATCGTTATATGGCCCCACAGTAATAAAAAGAATGATGGATTTTTTCTGAAAATTCCTATTTTCCAATTTTTTCGACCCTCGTATCGTTTGTCAGCGAATTTTGAATATGGAATACGAAAGTCTATCATATTATCAACCTTTGTGTAAAATTTGAATGAGGGACATCGTTATATGGCCTCACAGTAATAAAAAGAATAATGGATTTTTTCTGAAATTTCTTATTTTTCAATTTTTTCGACCCTCGTATCGTTTGTCAGCGAATTTTGGATATGGGATACGAAAGTCTATCATATTATCAACCTTTGTGCAAAATTTAAATGGGGGACATCGTTATATGGCCCCACAGTAATAAAAAGAATGATGGATTTTTTCTGAAAATTTCTATTTTTCAATTTTTTCGACCCTCGTATCGTTTGTCAGCGAATTTTGGATATGGGATACGAAAGTCTATCATATTATCAACCTTTGTGCAAAATTTAAATGAGGGACATCGTTATATGGCCCCACAGTAATAAAAAGAATGATGGATTTTTTCTGAAAATTCCTATTTTTCAATTTTTTCGACCCTCGTATCGTTTGTCAGCGAATTTTGAATATGGAATACGAAAGTCTATCATATTATCAACCTTTGTGCAAAATTTAAATGAGGGACATCGTTATATGGCCCCACAGTAATAAAAAGAATGATGGATTTTTTCTGAAAATTCCTATTTTTCAATTTTTTCGACCCTCGTATCGTTTGTCAGCGAATTTTGAATATGGAATACGAAAGTCTATCATATTATCAACCTTTGTGTGAAATTTGAATGAGGGACATCGTTATATGGCCCCACAGTAATAAAAAGAATGATGGATTTTTTCTGAAAATTTCTATTTTTCAATTTTTTCGACCCTCGTATCGTTTGTCAGCGAATTTTGAATATGGAATACGAAAGCTATCATATTATCAACCTTTGTGTAAAATTTGAATGAGGACATCGTTATATGGCCCCACAGTAATAAAAAGAATAATGGATTTTTTCTGAAATTTCTTATTTTTCAATTTTTTCGACCCTCGTATCGTTTGTCAGCGAATTTTGGATATGGGATACGAAAGTCTATCATATTATCAACCTTTGTGCAAAATTTAAATGAGGGACATCGTTATATGGCCCCACAGTAATAAAAAGAATGATGGATTTTTTCTGAAAATTCCTATTTTTCAATTTTTTCGACCCTCGTATCGTTTGTCAGCGAATTTTGAATATGGAATACGAAAGTCTATCATATTATCAACCTTTGTGTGAAATTTGAATGAGGGACATCGTTATATGGCCCCACAGTAATAAAAAGAATGATGGATTTTTTCTGAAAATTTCTATTTTTCAATTTTTTCGACCCTCGTATCGTTTGTCAGCGAATTTTGAATATGGAATACGAAAGTCTATCATATTATCAACCTTTGTGTGAAATTTGAATGAGAGACATCGTTATATGGCCCCACAGTAATAAAAAGAATGATGGATTTTTTCTGAAAATTTCTATTTTTCAATTTTTTCGACCCTCGTATCGTTTGTCAGCGAATTTTGAATATGGAATACGAAAGTCTATCATATTATCAACCTTTGTGTAAAATTTGAATGAGGGACATCGTTATTTGGCCTCACAGTAATAAAAAGAATGATATATTTTTTCTGAAAATTCTTATTTTTCAAATTTTTCGACCCTCGTATCGTTTGTCAGCGAATTTTGAATATGGAATACGAAAGTCTATCATATTATCAACCTTTGTGTGAAATTTGAATGAGAGACATCGTTATATGGCCCCACAGTAATAAAAAGAATGATGGATTTTTTCTGAAAATTCCTATTTTCCAATTTTTTCGACCCTCGTATCGTTTGTCAGCGAATTTTGGATATGGGATACGAAAGTCTATCATATTATCAACCTTTGTGCAAAATTTAAATGAGGGACATCGTTATATGGCCCCACAGTAATAAAAAGAATGATGGATTTTTTCTGAAAATTCTTATTTTTCAATTTTTTCGACCCTCGTATCGTTTGTCAGCGAATTTTGAATATGGAATACGAAAGTCTATCATATTATCAACCTTTGTGTAAAATTTGAATGAGGGACATCGTTATTTGGCCTCACAGTAATAAAAAGAATGATATATTTTTTCTGAAAATTCTTATTTTTCAAATTTTTCGACCCTCGTATCGTTTGTCAGCGAATTTTGAATATGGAATACGAAAGTCTATCATATTATCAACCTTTGTGTGAAATTTGAATGAGAGACATCGTTATATGGCCCCACAGTAATAAAAAGAATGATGGTTTTTTGTCTGAAAATTTCTATTTTCCAATTTTTTCGACCCTCGTATCGTTTGTCAGCGAATTTTGAATATGGAATACGAAAGTCTATCATATTATCAACCTTTGTGTGAAATTTGAATGAGGGACATCGTTATATGGCCCCACAGTAATAAAAAGAATGATGGATTTTTTCTGAAAATTTCTATTTTTCAATTTTTTCGACCCTCGTATCGTTTGTCAGCGAATTTTGAATATGGAATACGAAAGCTATCATATTATCAACCTTTGTGTAAAATTTGAATGAGGACATCGTTATATGGCCTCACAGTAATAAAAAGAATAATGGATTTTTTCTGAAATTTCTTATTTTTCAATTTTTTCGACCCTCGTATCGTTTGTCAGCGAATTTTGGATATGGGATACGAAAGTCTATCATATTATCAACCTTTGTGCAAAATTTAAATGAGGGACATCGTTATATGGCCCCACAGTAATAAAAAGAATGATGGATTTTTTCTGAAAATTCCTATTTTTCAATTTTTTCGACCCTCGTATCGTTTGTCAGCGAATTTTGAATATGGAATACGAAAGTCTATCATATTATCAACCTTTGTGTGAAATTTGAATGAGAGACATCGTTATATGGCCCCACAGTAATAAAAAGAATGATGGATTTTTTCTGAAAATGTCTATTTTTCAATTTTTTCGACCCTCGTATCGTTTGTCAGCGAATTTTGAATATGGAATACGAAAGTCTATCATATTATCAACCTTTGTGCAAAATTTAAATGGGGGACATCGTTATATGGCCCCACAGTAATAAAAAGAATGATGGATTTTTTCTGAAAATTCCTATTTTTCAATTTTTTCGACCCTCGTATCGTTTGTCAGCGAATTTTGAATATGGAATACGAAAGTCTATCATATTATCAACCTTTGTGTGAAATTTGAATGAGAGACATCGTTATATGGCCCCACAGTAATAAAAAGAATGATGGATTTTTTCTGAAAATGTCTATTTTTCAATTTTTTCGACCCTCGTATCGTTTGTCAGCGAATTTTGGATATGGGATACGAAAGTCTATCATATTATCAACCTTTGTGCAAAATTTAAATGAGGGACATCGTTATATGGCCCCACAGTAATAAAAAGAATGATGGATTTTTTCTGAAAATTCCTATTTTTCAATTTTTTCGACCCTCGTATCGTTTGTCAGCGAATTTTGAATATGGAATACGAAAGTCTATCATATTATCAACCTTTGTGTGAAATTTGAATGAGAGACATCGTTATATGGCCCCACAGTAATAAAAAGAATGATGGATTTTTTCTGAAAATTTCTATTTTTCAATTTTTTCGACCCTCGTATCGTTTGTCAGCGAATTTTAAATATGGAATACGGAAGTCTATCATATTATCAACCTTTGTGCAAAATTTAAATGAGGGACATCGTTATATGGCCCCACAGTAATAAAAAGAATGATGGATTTTTTCTGAAAATTCCTATTTTTCAATTTTTTCGACCCTCGTATCGTTTGTCAGCGAATTTTGAATATGGAATACGAAAGTCTATCATATTATCAACCTTTGTGTGAAATTTGAATGAGGGACATCGTTATATGGCCCCACAGTAATAAAAAGAATGATGGATTTTTTCTGAAAATTTCTATTTTTCAATTTTTTCGACCCTCGTATCGTTTGTCAGCGAATTTTGAATATGGAATACGAAAGCTATCATATTATCAACCTTTGTGTAAAATTTGAATGAGGACATCGTTATATGGCCCCACAGTAATAAAAAGAATAATGGATTTTTTCTGAAATTTCTTATTTTTCAATTTTTTCGACCCTCGTATCGTTTGTCAGCGAATTTTGGATATGGGATACGAAAGTCTATCATATTATCAACCTTTGTGCAAAATTTAAATGAGGGACATCGTTATATGGCCCCACAGTAATAAAAAGAATGATGGATTTTTTCTGAAAATTCCTATTTTTCAATTTTTTCGACCCTCGTATCGTTTGTCAGCGAATTTTGAATATGGAATACGAAAGTCTATCATATTATCAACCTTTGTGTGAAATTTGAATGAGGGACATCGTTATATGGCCCCACAGTAATAAAAAGAATGATGGATTTTTTCTGAAAATTTCTATTTTTCAATTTTTTCGACCCTCGTATCGTTTGTCAGCGAATTTTAAATATGGAATACGAAAGTCTATCATATTATCAACCTTTGTGTGAAATTTGAATGAGAGACATCGTTATATGGCCCCACAGTAATAAAAAGAATGATGGATTTTTTCTGAAAATTTCTATTTTTCAATTTTTTCGACCCTCGTATCGTTTGTCAGCGAATTTTGAATATGGAATACGAAAGTCTATCATATTATCAACCTTTGTGTAAAATTTGAATGAGGGACATCGTTATTTGGCCTCACAGTAATAAAAAGAATGATATATTTTTTCTGAAAATTCTTATTTTTCAAATTTTTCGACCCTCGTATCGTTTGTCAGCGAATTTTGAATATGGAATACGAAAGTCTATCATATTATCAACCTTTGTGTGAAATTTGAATGAGAGACATCGTTATATGGCCCCACAGTAATAAAAAGAATGATGGATTTTTTCTGAAAATTCCTATTTTCCAATTTTTTCGACCCTCGTATCGTTTGTCAGCGAATTTTGGATATGGGATACGAAAGTCTATCATATTATCAACCTTTGTGCAAAATTTAAATGAGGGACATCGTTATATGGCCCCACAGTAATAAAAAGAATGATGGATTTTTTCTGAAAATTCTTATTTTTCAATTTTTTCGACCCTCGTATCGTTTGTCAGCGAATTTTGAATATGGAATACGAAAGTCTATCATATTATCAACCTTTGTGTAAAATTTGAATGAGGGACATCGTTATTTGGCCTCACAGTAATAAAAAGAATGATATATTTTTTCTGAAAATTCTTATTTTTCAAATTTTTCGACCCTCGTATCGTTTGTCAGCGAATTTTGAATATGGAATACGAAAGTCTATCATATTATCAACCTTTGTGTGAAATTTGAATGAGAGACATCGTTATATGGCCCCACAGTAATAAAAAGAATGATGGTTTTTTGTCTGAAAATTTCTATTTTCCAATTTTTTCGACCCTCGTATCGTTTGTCAGCGAATTTTGAATATGGAATACGAAAGTCTATCATATTATCAACCTTTGTGTGAAATTTGAATGAGGGACATCGTTATATGGCCCCACAGTAATAAAAAGAATGATGGATTTTTTCTGAAAATTTCTATTTTTCAATTTTTTCGACCCTCGTATCGTTTGTCAGCGAATTTTGAATATGGAATACGAAAGCTATCATATTATCAACCTTTGTGTAAAATTTGAATGAGGACATCGTTATATGGCCTCACAGTAATAAAAAGAATAATGGATTTTTTCTGAAATTTCTTATTTTTCAATTTTTTCGACCCTCGTATCGTTTGTCAGCGAATTTTGGATATGGGATACGAAAGTCTATCATATTATCAACCTTTGTGCAAAATTTAAATGAGGGACATCGTTATATGGCCCCACAGTAATAAAAAGAATGATGGATTTTTTCTGAAAATTCCTATTTTTCAATTTTTTCGACCCTCGTATCGTTTGTCAGCGAATTTTGAATATGGAATACGAAAGTCTATCATATTATCAACCTTTGTGTGAAATTTGAATGAGAGACATCGTTATATGGCCCCACAGTAATAAAAAGAATGATGGATTTTTTCTGAAAATGTCTATTTTTCAATTTTTTCGACCCTCGTATCGTTTGTCAGCGAATTTTGAATATGGAATACGAAAGTCTATCATATTATCAACCTTTGTGTGAAATTTGAATGAGAGACAGCGTTATATGGCCCCACAGTAATAAAAAGAATGATGGATTTTTTCTGAAAATTCCTATTTTTCAATTTTTTCGACCCTCGTATCGTTTGTCAGCGAATTTTGAATATGGAATACGAAAGTCTATCATATTATCAACCTTTGTGTGAAATTTGAATGAGAGACATCGTTATATGGCCCCACAGTAATAAAAAGAATGATGGATTTTTTCTGAAAATTTCTATTTTTCAATTTTTTCGACCCTCGTATCGTTTGTCAGCGAATTTTGAATATGGAATACGAAAGTCTATCATATTATCAACCTTTGTGTAAAATTTGAATGAGGGACATCGTTATTTGGCCTCACAGTAATAAAAAGAATGATATATTTTTTCTGAAAATTCTTATTTTTCAAATTTTTCGACCCTCGTATCGTTTGTCAGCGAATTTTGAATATGGAATACGAAAGTCTATCATATTATCAACCTTTGTGTGAAATTTGAATGAGAGACATCGTTATATGGCCCCACAGTAATAAAAAGAATGATGGATTTTTTCTGAAAATTCCTATTTTTCAATTTTTTCGACCCTCGTATCGTTTGTCAGCGAATTTTGAATATGGAATACGAAAGTCTATCATATTATCAACCTTTGTGTGAAATTTGAATGAGAGACATCGTTATATGGCCCCACAGTAATAAAAAGAATGATGGATTTTTTCTGAAAATTTCTATTTTTCAATTTTTTCGACCCTCGTATCGTTTGTCAGCGAATTTTGAATATGGAATACGAAAGTCTATCATATTATCAACCTTTGTGTGAAATTTGAATGAGGGACATCGTTATATGGCCCCACAGTAATAAAAAGAATGATGGATTTTTTCTGAAAATTTCTATTTTTCAATTTTTTCGACCCTCGTATCGTTTGTCAGCGAATTTTGAATATGGAATACGAAAGCTATCATATTATCAACCTTTGTGTAAAATTTGAATGAGGACATCGTTATATGGCCTCACAGTAATAAAAAGAATAATGGATTTTTTCTGAAATTTCTTATTTTTCAATTTTTTCGACCCTCGTATCGTTTGTCAGCGAATTTTGGATATGGGATACGAAAGTCTATCATATTATCAACCTTTGTGCAAAATTTAAATGAGGGACATCGTTATATGGCCCCACAGTAATAAAAAGAATGATGGATTTTTTCTGAAAATTCCTATTTTTCAATTTTTTCGACCCTCGTATCGTTTGTCAGCGAATTTTGAATATGGAATACGAAAGTCTATCATATTATCAACCTTTGTGTGAAATTTGAATGAGAGACATCGTTATATGGCCCCACAGTAATAAAAAGAATGATGGATTTTTTCTGAAAATTTCTATTTTTCAATTTTTTCGACCCTCGTATCGTTTGTCAGCGAATTTTGAATATGGAATACGAAAGTCTATCATATTATCAACCTTTGTGCAAAATTTAAATGAGGGACATCGTTATATGGCCCCACAGTAATAAAAAGAATGATGGATTTTTTCTGAAAATTCCTATTTTTCAATTTTTTCGACCCTCGTATCGTTTGTCAGCGAATTTTGAATATGGAATACGAAAGTCTATCATATTATCAACCTTTGTGTAAAATTTGAATGAGGGACATCGTTATTTGGCCTCACAGTAATAAAAAGAATGATATATTTTTTCTGAAAATTCTTATTTTTCAAATTTTTCGACCCTCGTATCGTTTGTCAGCGAATTTTGAATATGGAATACGAAAGTCTATCATATTATCAACCTTTGTGTGAAATTTGAATGAGAGACATCGTTATATGGCCCCACAGTAATAAAAAGAATGTTGGATTTTTTCTGAAAATTCCTATTTTTCAATTTTTTCGACCCTCGTATCGTTTGTCAGCGAATTTTGAATATGGAATACGAAAGTCTATCATATTATCAACCTTTGTGTAAAATTTGAATGAGGGACATCGTTATTTGGCCTCACAGTAATAAAAAGAATAATGGATTTTTTCTGAAATTTCTTATTTTTCAATTTTTTCGACCCTTGTATCGTTTGTCAGCGAATTTTGGATATGGGATACGAAAGCTATCATATTATCAACCTTTGTGTGAAATTTGAATGAGAGACATCGTTATATGGCCCCACAGTAATAAAAAGAATGATAGATTTTTTCTGAAAATTCCTATTTTTCAATTTTTTCGACCCTCGTATCGTTTGTCAGCGAATTTTGAATATGGAATACGAAAGTCTATCATATTATCAACCTTTGTGTGAAATTTGAATGAGAGACATCGTTATATGGCCCCACAGTAATAAAAAGAATGATGGATTTTTTCTGAAAATTTCTATTTTTCAATTTTTTCGACCCTCGTATCGTTTGTCAGCGAATTTTGAATATGGAATACGAAAGTCTATCATATTATCAACCTTTGTGCAAAATTTAAATGAGGGACATCGTTATATGGCCCCACAGTAATAAAAAGAATGATGGATTTTTTCTGAAAATTCCTATTTTTCAATTTTTTCGACCCTCGTATCGTTTGTCAGCGAATTTTGAATATGGAATACGAAAGTCTATCATATTATCAACCTTTGTGTGAAATTTGAATGAGGGACATCGTTATTTGGCCTCACAGTAATAAAAAGAATGATATATTTTTTCTGAAAATTCTTATTTTTCAAATTTTTCGACCCTCGTATCGTTTGTCAGCGAATTTTGAATATGGAATACGAAAGTCTATCATATTATCAACCTTTGTGTGAAATTTGAATGAGAGACATCGTTATATGGCCCCACAGTAATAAAAAGAATGATGGATTTTTTCTGAAAATTCCTATTTTTCAATTTTTTCGACCCTCGTATCGTTTGTCAGCGAATTTTGAATATGGAATACGAAAGTCTATCATATTATCAACCTTTGTGTGAAATTTGAATGAGAGACATCGTTATATGGCCCCACAGTAATAAAAAGAATGATGGATTTTTTCTGAAAATTTCTATTTTTCAATTTTTTCGACCCTCGTATCGTTTGTCAGCGAATTTTGAATATGGAATACGAAAGTCTATCATATTATCAACCTTTGTGTGAAATTTGAATGAGGGACATCGTTATATGGCCCCACAGTAATAAAAAGAATGATGGATTTTTTCTGAAAATTTCTATTTTTCAATTTTTTCGACCCTCGTATCGTTTGTCAGCGAATTTTGAATATGGAATACGAAAGTCTATCATATTATCAACCTTTGTGTAAAATTTGAATGAGGGACATCGTTATATGGCCCCACAGTAATAAAAAGAATAATGGATTTTTTCTGAAATTTCTTATTTTTCAATTTTTTCGACCCTCGTATCGTTTGTCAGCGAATTTTGGATATGGGATACGAAAGCTATCATATTATCAACCTTTGTGTAAAATTTGAATGAGGACATCGTTATATGGCCCCACAGTAATAAAAAGAATGATATATTTTTTCTGAAAATTCTTATTTTTCAAATTTTTCGACCCTCGTATCGTTTGTACCACTAGTTAGATATAATGAAATTAATATCACATGTACTTTCCATCTATACAATTTCAAACGTAATAAAAATATCAGCACTAACCTGTAATCATTATTCAAATTATTGCTTCTAGTCCGGAAAATTCCCAAGTTCCTAAACATTTTTTGTATATGTTCATGCAAGTTGATTTGCAAAGGCAGACAGACATTTCTACTATCGTCGAAACATATTTGGACTACTTGATAATTTCCAGTAGAATCCTGTAACATCCACAAACATTTTTTAGTATAATTAATGTTGGTTTCTTTTATTTGAAACTATATTGTTTAACGACGCAAAAAACCATAAAAAGCCGAATTCAATGTTTCACATACAAGAAGCCGTTGGTATAATAAAGCACTAACTCACGACATCCGTCCGTTCAGGTGAAAGATGAGCTGTTTTTGTCCAAAAATTATCGTTTCAGGTACAGGTTTTACTATAACCTGAACGGGCGAATGTCGCGCATTTACATCGATTACCTCTTGTATGTGAACTTCTCAAATTAAAATAAATATAAACTTAACTTTCTGTCTTCCTATTCCTATACAATTTAAACATTAGGCAATCAAACACTCTTACTTACTGACTTGCATATGATTCTTACCTATTATATTATATAATATAATAATATCCTTTCACTTCTCGGCCAGTAGCCTAGGGCTTAAAAATTTTTCTTCTGATACCAGCAAAAGCTTTTTCGATGTGAATTTCTCTTGCAAAAGTATCATTTTGTATATTTTTTCGTTCAAAAATAGCATTTTATTACACACCAAAAACATTTCTAGTTTCATTTGACATAACCTCAACATCGGACTCATTTGTTTTTCAAGGCAACTAGAAATTTCGAGAAATATATTAGCCAATGTACATGGAGACTATCAATTTGTATAACAATTAGGATTATTTATTTAAGCTGGGCAGATAATATTATTAAAATTCTTTATTTAGATGTTAACAAAATTTAGATGTAAAGTAGGACCTTCCTAGATTATTTATTCGTATTTCTATGTAAAATAACTAGTTATAATATATCTAACTGAAATTGATGATATTTACTTCAAATCACTAATTTGAAGCTTAAAATCTACACGAACCTGTAATCTTCCAAATAATTTGTACGGGAACCAATTTCCACATAGCTAAGAAACTATATATCAAATAATCTTTTTCGATGGAGTGTGGCTGTGGCAATGTTTTTATCAATCTCGTAATTAATAATTGATATTATTATTGATCTAGATTTCAAATTTCACTTTGACATAATATGCAACGTAACCTCAAACCTCAACAACGCACTCGGTGGGTTTCAAGGGAACTAAATTACCCGTGTATGTACCATGTGAACGAGTTAATTGTAATACCGGGTGGCTCATGTAAGTTCCTATTAAAAATTATTATTGTATAGTACAATTTTAATGTAGCGAGTAGGGTATAGAAAGAAAATATTCAAAATAAAACAAATATTTATTGTCAAAGAATAACAAAATAGGAAAAATGTTACTCATCATCAGTTTTAATTCGAGTTATTCTTTTCTTCTTTTTATCCTTCAATATTTTCGACTTCTTCTCCTTTAATTTGTTATTTATCTCCCTCAACTTCTTCCTAAACACAAAATAAAAAGTTTGTTTATATTTACGCAGCAAATTTCCACTTACTACTAACCTCTTTCCTCCCTTAAGTCTATCATACAAAGGTTTCGTTATAATTTCATCCCTTGTCGGAGCACTAACTTCCAGTTGTTTTCGCTTCGACTTTGATAATTTCTTCATTGTTAACATATAAGACGGTACATCACAACCAGATTCTTTTAAAACATGTGCAATGCTGCAAAAAAAAAACTAGAATTGCTTTCAAAAACTGAATTTCCTCACTACCTTCTTAAATTGACTGTATCTTCTGTAGTAAAGAACGTAATGGCTTTTCCTTTTCTTCCAGCACGTCCAGCTCGACCTATCCTATGAACATATGAAATTGCGGACGGGGGAAAGTCATAATTAATCACTAAATTAACTCCTTTAAAATCAACACCTCGTGCCATTAGTTCTGTGCATATCAACACCCAAATGCGACCTTCTCGAAAACTACGAACTGTGTTATCTCTCTAAAATATTAATAATTATTAACAAACTTAAATTATCAATAAAATATTAATTATAATTCACCTGTAACTGTGTCCTATCTGAATGTATAGCATCAACATTAATTCCGTCATAAATAAGTTCGTTAAATAATTGCTGTGCTCTTTCTTTGCTTTGTACAAATACTAAAACCGGAGGACTTATTCCTTTCTTTACTAAATCCCTGAACGCCAATAATTTTCCTTGTTCGTTTCCCACGAAGAGTAGTTCTTGATCTACTAATTCAGTAGCAGCGTTTCTTTGATAAGAAATAAATTTATAAACAAAGATTACAGGTAGATATTTATGGGGAATGTTTATAATTGTTGGTCAGGATTTACATAAACATTAAACATCCACCAAGTGAAGGAGCGTATATTTGTATCCTCTTTGAAGCAATAATACATAAAAACAGTTCACCATAACCGATTTAAAATAATCTTAATCTTCACTTATGCAAGCACGCCACACCGCTCTTAACCTTAACCTAACACCTAACCTTCAAAGCTGAAACTTGAAAGCGCGGGTCTTCTTCTTTTCATTCACCCCTCGGCCTAGGACCACAGAGATTAAAATCCCGTTCACCACAGAATACTTCAAATGTCTATGGTGCTAGGCGCGAGATTCAAACTACAAAAATATCGCCTACATATTAAATGATAACTTTCTTACCTGTGTCCAATTGTAACTCTAACTAATCCTTTCATGTTATGCACACACCATTTGGCGACAGCGGGTGTATGGGTAGCACTGAACATTGCTATTTTTCTATTTTGGTTGTCACATGCTTTTAAAATTTCGGTTAATTGTTCTCTGAAACCTCTAACGCCAGTTTCAAATAGTTTATCAGCTTCGTCAATAACCAACCATTCAATACTGGAAAGATTTACATAAATATATGTTTTTTTGCCAAATGTACACTTACTTTCTTAAAGAAATCGCTGGTGGATCTTGTTTCAATAAAAAACAAAGTCGATTTGGTGTAGTTACTAAAATATCTGTAATGTAATAACTTTAACAATAAAAAGTTTATTTAAATTAGTTGAAAACATACCGAATTTTTGGGATCCGCTAGGATTGTATTGGATTAACGCTTTTTTTATTTTACTGATAACATGTACTCTAAGTCCTCGACCTTCTGCAAGTCTATGGCATTCTCTTTGTGTTTGTTGGGCCAATTCTCGTGTTGGGCACAATATTAAAGCTCTAAAGCCTTGACGTTGGGGTTCTTTTAATGAATTTATAATAGGAACTAGGAATGCCGCTGTTTTTCCAGATCCCGTTGGAGCACAAGCTAAAATTTGTCTTCCCTAAACATAAGCAACAAAAATTATTACTAATGTCCATTGAATTTACTGTTTGAACTTACTTTTATCAGAAGTGGTACAGCTTGCTTTTGAATAGGTGTGGGTTCATCATAGCCACATTTCTTCAAATTTTCAATGATATCTTTACCTACTTCAAAGTCTTCAAATGTTTTGCATGGCTCGGGAACATGACGACCAACAACAGAAATATTGTTGATATTTCTGTAATGATTTATCTAAAAATTAAGTTAGCTAACATTTGTATTAATTGTAAAAACATGGTATTTTTCACCCTTTCTTGTTCTATATTCTTCAGTTTCTGATCATCTCCTACATGTTTACGTTTTTTTCTTTCATTTTCGGCACCTAAGCCACTCAACAATGTAATAACAGAGTTTTCATGATTTTCCTTTTTTTTAAATTGAGGTTCATCCTTAATAACTCCTTGATTTTGTTTGAGTTTTGCCTAAAATAATATTGGTTCTCTATTTGAATAAAAATAACATTCATACTAATCAGATATCTACAAATACTTTATTTATTTAGAAACCTACCGCAACTGCAGGTTCTCTGGAAAATTTAGCACCTCTGGATAGTTTTTTAAAAATATCGTATGCATCCATTTCAGAGTGAAGTAAATACTAATTATTATATTTAACAATTGGATCACACTTGCATTGAAGTCATCTTTTACAATTTTTTGCTCTTGGAAACAAACATAAAGTATAAACCAAAAACCAATTAGCAAACCTCACTTTTAACACATGGAGATGACATTGATGACATGGACAGAGACAAGGAGTTGAAGGAGTGGTTGGATTATTTTAAATTTGTCAAGCTATTCAGCCACAAGCAAGAGCACATATTATTTTTCTATACAAGAGCACGAGTAAAAACTAAATATTATCAAAAATACTTTTTAGGTTTTAAATAACTATATTTTAACTTTGTATTTTGGTTACAGGGTAAGTATCTTTATGTCGTAAACTTGTAAAGTAGGTTATCTGTGCTGTAAAGTACCAGAAAAGAAGAAGACTTTGATCTCATATGTTATAAAGTATTTATGCCGGTGTTAAAATCATTACCTATATATATATATATTTTTATTCAAATTCCAGGTTATTTAAAGCTTAATTTGTCGTACGAATAGGTTTTTTAAGCTAATGGACAAATCACCTGATGAGGCAGTTAGCTCACATGCATATTTATATAAATATAAAGAAAGACATCAAGATTCACAACATGAAAGGAGACTTAAACTTCTTGATGAACAAAAAGAAAAAAGACACATTGAAGTAGATAAAAACAGACAGTTGTGTGATGAATATCTTAAAGAATTGGAAGAATCTGCTGTTGAAGAAGATGATGGAATGGAATACGAACAATCTGAACCTTCACATCGTCAGTCTCGACGTACTAGATTCAAGTTAATGTTAACTGAATGGTTCACGGATATTCCAGACGACTTGGAAGAAAACTGGGTTTTTAAATTAACTCCAGAAGGATTTCGTGTATTGCTTTTGACATATAGTCATCGTACTGTTATATTTACCATCAAAGGGAAATTTTTGTTTAAACTAAAGACTCATTTTCCTGGAGGAGGAGGAAGTAATATAAGTGGAAGTACAGTTCTAGATTGTATTTATAACAAGGATATGAAAACATTTTTTGTCTTGGACTGTTTATATTGGTCAGCTATGTATACTTTGGACAGTGAAGCTAATTTTAGGTTTTATTGGTTGAAAACAAAGTTTAGGGAAATGCCTGAATTGTCCAACTCAGTAAATAATAGATTCAGTTTCAATTTAGTGGAAGATATTACTATGGAAAGATCTTTACTTCAAGAAAAAATGTCAAGTGTGCTCAAAATTGGAGAATTTGAAGTATTGTATGAAGGGATAGTGTTCTACCATAAGAAAGGATTTTATACCTTTGGTTATAGTCCTTTAGCTACTTGGCTCTTCTCTTACATGTTACCAGAAAAATTAGGTATAGATGTTCCAGAAGTTTACCAAACAAAGAAACCAGAAGGATATGTGAATTTACAACATTACATTGAAAACAAAAAAATTTTCATGCACAAGAAAAAACATAGTAAAAGATTTGATGTTGCAGACATGGAATCATAATTTTATTTTATTTATATGTGCCAGAAATGTTCCTAGTTAAATCAGGTGATTATTGATATTTTTAGTTGAAAATTTTAATTTTTGTATCTAATAGACTTTTGTGAATAATAATTTTACTGAAACACTTCAAGTGTTGTATTTTTAAGGTTATTGTTTTATATGTTTTTGTGTTGATTAGACTTGAAAGAATTATTGATGATTTTTTTCACTTTATAAACAATCCAACTCCTATTTACGCCAAAGCTTTTATTTCAACTGGCTACCTGTAAACACTCAAATATCCTTGACACAAAAATATACAATGTTGAAAAAAGTGTATTGAAATAAGAGAATCATCAAAAATCAAAAAACATTTTATTAACAACGTTAAAACTTTCCCAAAAACTTTGTTATATGTAACATACATCATTTTTTTATTGGAGCACCAGGGAAGACACTTTATTTACAATAAAATTTTAAATATTTCCCAACAAATACTGAAAAAACGATAGATCATTTATTCTGTATACATAATCACAAAAAAAAATCACTGGTTTATTTAAAAAAAATCATTTGTAGAATTCCAATGTAAAGAGATACCAGAAGACAAGGCCTCTTCAAAATTATATCGTAACTCCTGATTCTGTTTAACTAAATATTCAAGAGGTAGATTTACCAGCTCTTGATTTAAACTGTCACTTAACGAAACTTTATCACAAACGCTTTCTTCAATTTCTTTTGGTTTTTGAGCAGCTTTCAACAAAATATCCAAATGATTGGCTTTATTTTGTTCAAACGATTTAAGTAATTCTTCATTATGAATATTATAATTCTGAATCCAGTCTACTAGACTGAAACTGTGGGTCATGATTTTACCGATTTCATTGCAAAATAATTTCAATTTTTCATTCTTAAAAACCTCAGTTTTCACTTTAAGAATCGACGATATTAGTTTTGTTATACCAGAAATAAATTCAGGTTGGCTGGTGTCTGTTTTTTCAATCAAACTCAAAGCCTGTTTATGCTGATCGCTTAAATCATACTTCCCAACAATTTCTAAAATCTCTACTGTTGTTTTGGACAATGCTTCTAACCTCTTATCTACAATTTTAATTTGTTTCTTCAGCTCAAGAAATCGATTTATACTTCTTTCTATTGCAGCAATCAGTCTCTGTGCATAATTAACGCAGTCTTCATACTCTTTGTTGTTTTGTAAATTTATATTAACTACGTCAGTTTTCATTTTATTATAACAATCTATTGTTGTTAACAAGTGATTGATGTTAGATAAAGCTGCTGTTTTTAAATTCTTCACTTTGCTTAGAGTTTGATTTAAAAAGTTGAGATACAGAGTAAAGCTGGTGTTGAAATGAAAAGCAATTTGCTTTTCTTGGGTTATAAAATAAATAAACTGTACTCTTAAAGCTTTTAAATGCATTTTGTTAAACTGTACGGCAGATCTCATTACTTCTTTTATTAGTTTAGGGTAATTATATATCGGTTTTTCTGGTAGAAAATATTGACGTGTTACATATAAATAGTTATTACTTACAGCATCGAAAAGTTGATCTGAATCTTTAGCAGTGGAATCTTTGGAAATTATTAATAAGAATTCATTTTTGGGTACTTTTATATCTCTGGATATCCAGTCTTTGAGTGTTCCAACTAAAGTACCTTCAGTTATTTCATATGAATAATACTCTAATTTAGATACTGAGAATATGTTGATGATTTTTTTCTTCAAAATTTCTTGAAGGTTATGAAATGGTTTGGTATCATTAGGAAAGTTTTGAGATCGAACATCTGGATCAAATGTAAGAACTTTCTTAAGCCAAGTTTCTACATTATGTTTTAAGCATGTAGATATGAAATTTTCTTTTTTTATTTCAGAAGAATAAGTTTCTTGACCAGAATAGCTGCTGTATATACATATGTCATCAGCTCTTTTTTGTTTAATTTTAATGAATCTCTCGTAAGGTGTTATATTAGGTAAAAATGGTAATACACCACATATAATTTCAAATGTTAAAATACCCATTGACCAATAATCCACACTATTATTATAATTTTTAGCTTCGAAAATCTCTGGTGCTAAATAATGTAATGTTCCAACAAAACTTACAGTTGCATCTCCCAATTCTTTTGCATAACCAAGGTCTATAATTTTGTAAACAGTTTTTGTTTCTCTCTGTTCACAATGTTCTAAAACTATATTCTCAGGTTTAATATCTCTGTGGGTTATTTTGAGATTATGAAGATGCTGTAGTCCACAGGAAATATCCCCAAGAACATCTCTTACTTGCTCTTCAGGTAATCCAGATATATTTTCAGGTCTCGATAAAATACGTCGTAAATTTCCTTTCCGACAATACTCCATTGGCAGTAAAGGCAAGTTAGTAGAACTATGTTTCATTAAATAATTATGCAGCTCGACAGGAATAGTTTTGAATTTTATTATATTAGGATGGTTAATAATTCTCAAAATATCTACCTCATTTTTCCATCTTTCTATTTGCCTTGGAGTTAAATTTGAGTGTGTTTTAAACTTGCACATTTTTATTGCAGCGTAGTCTTCAGACTTTGTATCTAACCATAAGGATACGACACCAAATGCTCCTGATCCGAGATCAGCGATTTTTTTCCAAGTTCCAGTTTCCATTTTCGTCTATTGTTGCATAATTTGAAACGATCCTTGATACATTTTAGTTCATAAATAAAATTATTTACAGATTTATTAAACCAACACCCTGTAGCTGGTGTTTATTGTTATTTTTAGTAATATGCTGCTAGCTTCATGCTGTTCAATGTTTGTTTAATTTCTTCTTCTAAATCATTCATTCATTAAAAAAAAAATGAATGAATTTCGTTGAAAAATTTTCTATATATCCAGTTTCACATCGTTAAAAAAAATCAACTAAATACAATAAATAAGAAACGAAATCTAGAGCCTCTCCATAGGGTAGACATTTCCGATGATAAGTATGCAACATTTCTTACATGACATAGATGTTCATTTTACATTTGAGTAGGTTGTAGAGTATGTTTGGTTGCCTATATGAATTTCCTTCATTAGTAGAAAACCACATTTCGTTTCATAGGAAAAACAATTGAATAAAAAAAATGTTATAATACATATTTTTATTATTTTAAAAATATAATAAAATGTATAGTTTAAGGTGTAACACGTTTAGGGTCACGAGGAAACATGGATGTTTTTCTAATGTTGTCAAGACCCAAGTACAACATGACAACTCTTTCCAATCCAATCCCTCCTCCAGCATGAGGCGGACAACCATATTTAAATGCATCTATATAGGCGGCAATCGTAGATATATCTGAAACAATTCATTAGAAATCGAACAATTTAAACACAAACATTGCTATGTGTACTCACCAATTCCATGATGTTTTGCTCTTTCTGCCAAGAAAGTAGGATCGTGAATCCTCTGGGCTCCACTAATAATTTCTTCACCCCTCATAAACATATCGTAGGAATTTGAAGATTTTTCACTTTTTGGATCAGGCATGGTATAAAATGGTCTTACGGCTAACGGAAACTTATCCAAAATGTAAAAATCAGTATCATATTTAGCTTTAACCAATCTACCGAGTAACTTTTCAGTTGGCGTACTTAAATCTTCTTCTTCTCCAACTTCCACTCCGACTTCCGCGAGCATTTTTCTTCCTTCGTTATATTCCAGCACCAGAGGGGGATCCAAGAAAACAAAAGGTTCAGCGGGATATTGTTGATTTATGATTGATATTTCATTTTGGAAGCTTTAACAAAACAAATAAGAAAGAAAACTAGAAGCACAAATTTATCAGTTAAGTTGGTACTCACTTATCACGCAAACCCTTGAAGATTTCAGTAAATAAGTCTCCTATCGTTAACATTACTTCATGGTAATGATATTTGAAAGCCATTTCCAAATCTAAGCCTGTAAACTCAGTCAAATGTCTGTGGGTATTCGAATCCTCGGCTCTGAATACAGCACCAACTGTGAACACTTTTTCAAAATCAGCTGCGATGGCCATTTGTTTGTACAATTGTGGACTTTGTGCAAGGTATGCAGATCCTAAAAACGAACTTAATTTATAAAACTTAAAACACAACAAGCAGCGTTTTACCTTTGAAATAACTCACTGTGAATACATTAGCTCCTCCTTCAGAAGCAGCGGATATAATTTTCGGAGTATGTATTTCTACAAATCCTCGGTTTGTAAGAGAGTCGCGGAAAAGACGACAAACTCCTCCTTCCAATCGATAGATAGCCTGATTTGTTGGTGTACGTAAGTCCAAAATTCTATTGTCCAATCTTGTGTCTTGATTAACGCGTATATTTAAAGAGTCTTCATCCTATGTACAGTTTAAAACCATTATTTGTAATAAACAATTATATAGCGCCACTTACCTCTGCTTTTTCAGGTCTACTTGCATCTTCTATTTGCAATGGAAGCTGTGGAGCTGATAGAGACACTACCCACAATTGAGAGACTGCAAGTTCTACATCTTGCTGACTACAACTTGCTATGTTATTGGGTACTTCTGATACTTTTGCTTCTACATCTAATATACTTTCCTTGGGAATACTGAAAGAAATTGGGTGACATGAAAAAATTGCACAAATGAAAAGAAAATACTAATATTCTTACCCACTTGAGAATTTAACCATAGCTTTAGAGACTGCATCTGAGACATTTAGAATTGCTTGAACAGTAAATTCTTTTTGCCTAAGTACAATAAAGCATTGCTTTCCTCTCGCTCTCGAGGTATGTAATCTGGCTCTAATCCAAACATTTTGCCCAGAAAGTGATTTATTTAATTCACTAATGGATGTAAACTTTCTGTCTACTTTCGTATCTTCTGATTTGATAAGAGGTAGTTTGCCATACTTTCCAACAGATACATCAACTTCTTCTTTAACATCTGGTTGATTTTCACCACCAGCTTGTTTGTGCTCAGCCTTTTTAGCTGCTTTTTCGGCTTTTTTCGCTTCTTTTTTCAAAGCTGCTTTACTTGCGGTGTTTTCTGTGGATTTAGTATCAACCATTGTTGCTTTTTGCAGCAATTATTGCACACGTTGCAGTAACCAATACTTGTAGCTACAATATGTTTGTGCTGTTCTAAAAAGATAGTATGATTATGATTGCATATCAAGTAGTATGAATCATATGATCCACGATTATTATAGATTATCAAAACTAACCTCAATTTCAGGGATTCAAAATCGTGTTGTCACACTAATGTCAATGTCAGTATATAACCATAGAAGGCATCATGGTAGAGATCATAGAGCTCTTCTCAATCTCAGGAAGTAGATAATATGAATTATTTTTAAAAACAACGTTTTAAACATAGCAAAAGCACGTGCAATGCAATGTGCACTGACTGCACTGTATAAAAACAGTTTTAGAACTTTAAAAATTTATGAAATAACCTATAATGTCAACTGTCAACTATTTCATTACTTCAATTGTCAGTATTGTCACTTTGATCTCTCCTGTCAAAACATATCTTAGCCTTAGCATTGTCTGGTATTACTAATAAAACGTAACAAAATCCCTTTTACTTTACTAGTTTTTTGTGAAATATATTATCCAAGTTATGGAAGTGGAATCAGGTACTTAAATATCCAGTTATTTATATCTATACTTCAAAACCTGTAATTATTGTTTATAGAAGGTTATGATCCAACTGAGCAAATGAACAAATCTGGTTCCACAGTCGAAAGCAGAGCCTCGCGTTCCTCTTCTGTAGAATCAAATCAATCTGCTAATAGTGAAGCTCGATCCCGTTCAAACAGTCCACAATTGAATGGAAACACGGCTATAGCGTCTTCACCACGACGATCACGCTCCAGAAGTGGTTCCAGACCTCACAGTGCTGCTAGCTCCAAATCATCGAGTTCTGCTTCTGCACATTCACGTAAATCTGAAAGTAGAGCGAGCTCAAGGTCTAGATCACGTAGTTCACATAGGTCAAGAAGAAGCAGCCCAGCACACTCTAGATCACCTTCAGGTAACTAGATGTACTTACTTAGTAATAAAGATATCTTCTGTGATATTTATTATTAATTCTTTATAATGGTTGAATTAACAAAATTTATTTAGGTCCTAGAAAATCAAAATCAAACTCACCAGTTGGATCTGTAAGAGCAGTCTCTAAAGAATCACATAAATCCAGATCCAACTCACCATCACAAGAGTTCAGAAAAGGGTCTAAGTCTCGCTCTAGATCCAATTCAGGGTCAAGAAAATCAAGTCCAAAAAATAAGAGAGAATCAAGATCCAGATCTGGTTCTAGAAAACCAGATTCTCCAAAAGCTGCTTCAAGATCAAGATCACGATCAAATTCCATTCATTCCGACTCAAAAGACAACAATAGAAAGTCAAGATCTAAATCACCATCTGCAAAGGCAGCTTCTAGATCTAGATCAAGGTCTGGATCTGCTAAAGCTGCTTCAAGATCAAGATCACGGTCAGGTACAAGGAAGTCTAGATCACGTTCTGGCTCTGCCAAAGCAGCTTCAAGATCTAGATCACGTTCAGGTTCAAGGAAGTCTCGGTCTAGATCACGTTCTGGCTCTGCCAAAGCAGCTTCAAGATCTAGATCACGTTCTGGTTCAAGAAAGTCTAGATCCCGATCTGGTTCTGCTCGAGCTGCATCAAGGTCCAGATCCCGATCAGGTTCAAGACGTTCAAGATCCGGATCTGCAAAATCACGATCTAGATCAGGTTCTAGAAGATCAAGATCAGGCTCACGACGGTCTCGATCAGGATCGATAAGATCCCGGTCAGGCTCAGCTCGATCATCTGCATCTGGACGATCCAGATCCGGTTCTAGAAGGTCTCGTTCCGGGTCCAGGAAATCTCGTTCTGGCTCTAGATCTAGATCAGGCTCTAGGAGGTCAAGATCAGGTTCTAGGAGGTCAAGATCAGGATCTAGGAGATCAAGATCAGGCTCTAGGAGATCAAGATCAGGCTCTAGGAGGTCAAGATCGGGGTCTAGGAGATCAAGATCAGGCTCTAGAAGATCAAGATCAGGTTCTAGGAGATCAAGATCAGGCTCTAGAAAATCCAGATCGGGATCAAGAAGATCAAGGTCGGCTTCGGCAAAATCGAGATCTAGATCAAGATCTGTGTCTCATTCCAAAAATGAAGGTAATGGAGTAACTTGAAAAAATCCCACTTTTTACTAATTTTTTTTCCCAATCCAGCTAAATCTAGTAGAAAACGTGCGGTTATGTCCGATTCTGAAGATGAAGCTGCCTCTCCCGCTAAAACTAAACGAATATTGGGTAGCGACGATGAAGAGGAAGCTGGTCCAGCGCAAGCCCCACCAGAAGAAGGGGCTGAAGAACAACAACCTCCCCGAGAGGAAGAGTATGATTCAGATGAAGGCATAGTTAGAGGGTAAGATGCTGTTTTCTGTTGCCTTTTCACTTACCAGTATATTTATTTGATTTTCAGACACAACGATATGTCCGGTTTATCAGATTTCGAAGCCATGTTAGCAAAGAAAAAAGAAGACGGTTCTAAAAGACGTAAAAGAAAAGATATTGACATTATTAACGATAACGATGACATAATAGCTGGGCTTTTAGGTGATATGAGACAAGCAGCTGAGGTAATAGATACTTTTTCGTATATTAGAATCCCCAAAACTGTATTTTGTATTTATTATTATCAGGAAGATCGACGACTGAATCAAATGTCCAAGCCAGCCACGAAGAAAACATCCATGTTAGCCAAGGTCATGTCGCAATTGAAGAAACACGATCTACAATTAGCTTTTATAGAACATAATGTATTGAATGTTCTTACCGATTGGTTAGCTCCTATGCCAGATAGATCATTACCGTCCTTACAACTTAGAGAAGCTTTGTTGAAACTGTTGGCAGACGTAAGTAAAGTGGTAGCTGTTATATTAGTGTTTATTAAATTTTGTTTTAGTTCCCCAGAGTCGATCAAACAACTGTAAAACACTCAGGAATAGGAAAAGCTGTAATGTACTTGTACAAACATCCTAAAGAAACGAAAGAGAATCGCGAGAGAGCAGGAAGACTAATCAGCGAGTGGGCCAGACCTATCTTCAATTTATCTACTGATTTTAAAGGTGGGTTTATTAAAAATAATCAACTGTTTTTATTGAAGACGTTTTTTTCCAGCTTTAAGTAGAGAGGAACGTTTGCAAAGAGACTACGAACAATTTGGTAGTAAGAGGAGGAAATCTGATGAAGAAACTGCTCAAGAAAAGAAAGAACTTACTAAAGCTTTGAACGCCGAAGGAAAGTAAGTTGAATTTTTAACTTTTAACTCGATAAACTGAATTTATGATTATCTTTAGACCGCTAAGACCAGGAGAAAAAGGTTGGGTTGCGAGAGCTAGGGTGCCGATACCTTCGAATAAAGATTATTTGGTTAGACCTAAGTGGCAATCTGAAGTTGACATTAGTCGAGTAAGTATAATTGGCTCTATTTAACTAAATTTTGCTCATTTCTTAGGTTATTGTAATTTTTTCTTTCAGTCGACCAAAAAATCATTGAATAGATTCGAAAGACACTATAAAAACTTCATAGATACAAAAAGATTGAAACAAACTAGGAGAGCTGTTGAAATTTCGATAGAGGGAAGAAAGATGGCGCTGTAGATGCGGACGGTGTATTAAACTGTCAAAGATAGTACTTCTGATCAAATACTGGGTTTTCTTTTTTCCTAACTGGTATAATACTGTATACTCTTATAATAATTGTCATTTAGGTGTTTAAAAAGTGAAAACTGAACAGTATAAGTGTAAGTTGTAACTTGTTTGATGGATATAATTTTAAAAACAGAAAAATGGTACTTGTTTCATAATTTTTTGATGGTACCTCGTATTTCTCTCAAGGTAATACGAGGGGAAGTTGTGATTTTCTTTAAATAATTAAATGAATATTTAAAGTACTGGCTACAAAATTAAAATAAAATAAATGTATACACTGAAAAAGTTTGTTTTTGATGAAATATTTTGACGGTTGTTCGTTTGACTTTAATGTATTATTTTTTAAATGAATTTTTCTTTTGTCAATATTTGTATTATAATTATTTGTATGACGCTAAAACATCAAATAAAAATTGTTTTATACAGAATAAATAAATAAAAAGGGTATGTTGAGATTTTGTTTTATTTACCATTACCAACCAAAAAAAATCCTTTCTTTGCCGTCCTTTGGTCATTTGTAGAAGACGTTTGCGTCCACTAAAAAAAAAACATTTGGACGACAGTGGTGGCTCGTGGAGGTCGGCAGATATATTATTTTGTGAATATGACGGATGACAGTTAGTTGAAGAAAATGCTGTCACTGCAGCCAAAGACAGAATAGAGGAGCTCAGTCTAAGGTCAGTATGGCCAACAAAAAGTGGTGTTTTCTGACAAGAATGACAGTTAAGGTCTACTGTTTAAAACATAAGATTTTGCATGTTTTTTATCATTGCGAACATCCATTTTGCTTTATTGAAAAAATGAATACACCCCAGAGCGTATATATTGAAATTTAAAATGACTTTTTAGCTGAATACCCAACATATCAGTGGCCAATAGTTCTAGGAACTCTTGGCATGTCACCATTTCATTTCTGTTATTCAGTCACTAGCTCTGTCAAATGTCAGTGAAAAAAGTAATTAGAAGAATAGAATAGAAAAATCTAATCGAAAATGGACATACACAATTAAACGAATATCAACAAAAATAAATATAGCTGACATTTGACTATTGACTGAATAACATAAATGAAATGGTTCCTAGAATTATTGGCCACCGATATGTTGAGTATTCAGCTAAAAAGTAATGTTAAATTTCAAGATTTACGCTTCGGGGATGTATACATTATTTTATTAAAGCAATATAGATGTTCGCAATGATAAAAAACATGCAAAATCTTATGTTTTGAATGGTAGACCTTAGCTATCATTCTTGTCAGAAAAAAACACTTTTTGTTAGCCATATATTGACCTTAGACTGAACTCCTCTATTGGTGAGACCTTCTCCTGTATATGTAGCACAGACCACCTACAACCAAATCTGTAGAGTAGGGAGGGTGAGTGCAGGCTCACAGCATTTAGGCCACATATTTATGTGACCCATTGTACATCCTCCCGAGGAGGACTCGAATTATTTTTTATTTACAAGATTTTATCATTATGCAACCTACTTGGATTTGTGGAATTGACCTTGACTCTTTTATTAAATAGTAATTGAAAATTGTATAGTCTAAAATTTACGCAGAGGCTTGGCTATAGTGTGAGGATTTCCTACATACCTACCCTTCAAAATCCAATAGCTTCATGTAGTAATGCAGTACATATTATAACTGGCCAATCCTATTCGCTTATGATAGGGATTCATATATCAAACTTAAAGGGACTGTCAATAAACCATTAGAGAGATTTTAAGCCACTTATTTGATCAACGTTATACGTTATCGGTTATTCTGCTCATGCGCAGTAGTAAAAAAAAAACCGATCACCTTAATAAGCGATAACGTATTCCGTTATTTACGTGGAAATAACCGAAACTTTATTAAGCGGTTAGTCTTGTCATAATTGCCAAGTGTATTATGTTTATTTCGATGAATGAAAGAAAAAATATGCAAAACTATCCAAAATGTATTGAAACTTTGCACAAATAATTTTAAATGATATATTTTAACACTCAATTATATTTTGGCTTCCAAAATGTACCATAAACATTTTTGAATGTTTTAACTTGTCAACGCCGATTTTTAACGTTAATTTTGTCTGATGTATGCTATCAAAATATTCTAATTTGAAGAATAGCGCCCCTTAAAGTTGTGGTCTATTTGACCTTGATCATTTTGATTATATTTTTCATGTTATCCCTTGTATAGAACTCGTCCATTAATGTCATGGATTAATGTGTACAAATCAAATTGAACAAATAGAAAATTTGACGTTATTTACACCAAAAAAATAACGTTTAACGTACAACGTCGTTCACAGGTTATGGCTTCAAAAACTAAAATAATCAAAAATGATATCCGCTATTTTGGAAAGACTGCGCTTGCTCAGTTTAACGTTTAGCGTTAACGTATGTCAAAATTTTATGTGGCGCAAAATCTCTCTATTTACAGGATTAATATTACTTTATATATACCTATTCGTTTTGTATAAGGTGTTATTGGGAATCAAAACAAAATAAAGGGTGATATTTTTCATAAACAAAGTAAAAAACAAGTGATAATTTGAAAAATAGAACGATTAAACTTGATTTGAAATAAATACAAATATTAATTTTATAATTTATTTCTTGGATAAAAAGAACTATTTTTTGATATCTATAGAATTCAAAAATTCGCAAAAATGAAACGTGGGAATCTGCTCACCAGTTCTTTTGTGTAAAATAATTACTTAATTTCAATGATTGATCGCTATTTCCACTTTAACCTACTTACGCATAAAAGTTGTAAAAGGTTTTGTATAACTAAAAGTATGTTAACTTCCTGAAATTCTCAATTTAATTCATAATGGGAACTTTCAAACCGTCTCCACATTTATATATACTTATTTTATTAACAATAAATAGCTCATAAAATATTAAAAAAAAGCTATAGGTAACCTACTGACTTTGATGGATGATTTAGAACAGATTACAATTTTTGAAAATATTTACATAGGTACCTAGATACCTAACTACAATACTTTTAAAATTTGAAGTGGTAGCCAGTGGCGACTCGTGACTAATTTAAAGGAAATTTTATTTGCGTATAACTGATTGAAGTTATTACAGATTATTGAATAACATTATTAGGTTGTCATATCTAAAAATAATAGCAGGAAGATTTTGTTAATTCATACGATTTCATAACTCAGTATGTAGAGTCTAACTACATTTTATTCTAAACCAACTTTGAAATAATAAATTTTGTGTAGCAATGAAGGGGTAGTTTGGAAATGTAGGTATTAATTTGTAGTTTGAATATATGCAAGTCCGACTGGAAAGTTCTTTAGACCAGTTATCTAAGTGAATATTACTATAGATATAAAAGGGGATGTATATTTAAATAAAAATATAAATTTACATTAAATAACAAATAAATTACATTTTTAAGACTGTGTATGTAGGTATAAGTGTGAAAGAAGGACTCCTTGTAGTGCTTAGTATCAAACAGGAGCAAAATGGTTACATAAAACAAGTTTTTTCATGTATAATAAATTTTGTTTAATCGCAACTACTTTTCATATACTTTTTTGACATCTTTTCTCAGTATAACACCTTCCTGTATTGTTTTAATTGGAACTTGAAGCTTTTAAAGTATGTCTGGAAACTCTGCATTGACAGGACTATAGAAAAGCATGTAATAATTTCTGTTCCCTTCTCTCCAGGCCACTGACCGATAACTTCCGGGTTACTGGACTGCTAGTCCATGAAAATACAGCCATGAAAGTCTTTCAAGTACCTACCTAAGAAACATCGAATAATGCATAAATTAGTTCATGTTTAGTTGAGAAATTAAAAGTACAACAACATGGAATCCATTTTGGAGAATCTTGTGGTTAGATTTGTTGGGTTTTTAAGTATAAAATTAATGTAATTATAGTAAAATTAGAAAAATAACTGACTTATCATGTGAACCTCGTAGCAACAAATCTTAGATTTAAAACAAGCTTGCTTCTTCTTCTGTGACCAATTTGAAACTAAATATAAAATATCTTGTTCTAAATATAACCCTTTTTAATACTTTGTAACTTTCCGGTAGGGAATCAAGCATGAGTTGAATAATTAACCTTATCAGCAAGTGTTTTGTGATTTACTATCCCAATTATGTTTTTAATTATCCACGATAGTTATATGATTTGAAGAAAAATGTGAAAATATGAGTAGTATTATTCAATAAAGAAATATAACTAAAAATAATTAGAATTCGGTGATTATATTCTAGTTTTTCGTCAGGAGAAATTCATTGGGTGCTAAATCTGGATAATAAAGTGGATTTGTAAGCGATTCGTACTTGAATCATGATAGTATTTTCTTCAGATTGCCATGATGCCATTCTACACAAGTAAAAGACTATACTTTCTCCACGACTAAAAAAAGAAAGCTTCCAGTGAGGATCGAACCCCAATCGTCCGTGACAGAGTCAACTATTTCTACCACTAGGCTATAGAACATGTTTTTTTTCAAAAAGGGATACGTAGCATAGAGTTTTAATCGAAACCTTTACATTTATAAATGATAATTGGGAGTTATAACTAAATATAGCTACTGTTGTCCATTTTTTCTCTAAATAATACGTAAAATTATGATTTTATCAGTATTTTGACGTTTCAAACGACGCGCTGTCAGAATCGATTTGCATGATTTGGTATTTGACGTTTTAAAAGAGACGATTTGATATTTATTTATTTTAATTAATTTAAGCGTGAATTCTGATAATAATAGTATGCGATTGGCTAACGAGAGTGAATTCTTTTTCATTATTCACTGGTGTGAAGAATATATATCATTATGTAGCTAAATATGTAAAAATAATTTGTGCGTTATTATTTAGTCGCGGAGAAAGAAATATTACGTTATTTTCTAATTAATTACTAATTTCTGAACAAAAAACCGACTGTATACTACCAGTCGTTCGTATTAAGTTGTGAACTTGACATTTTCTTCCGTTCAATTCCAAAATAACTGTTGTCAGTGCGGTCCACGAACGGATTCTTAAAATAATAATGACACCAGCTAGAACAACAACTTCACGCCAATTAGTAAAATAAGAACCAACGTCTCTTTCTCGGCGTCTTAAGAATCCTATAAAAAAAAAAGAAAACACACAAAAGCCGTCGTGTATGAACGAAGAGGCGTCGTGATTTGGACGCGTGGCCGTGCGTCGTACAAGAAAAGAAGGGGATGTGTTAAAACGACGCAAGTAGGGCATTCTTGGTTGTTCGAGTCGCATATTTGCCGCCTCATAGAGGCGCTGCTCAAGCAATCTTCAACACTTTTAGTCAAAGTGCGGCTTATTGTGTTGAACGGTTTTTAAATACGTTGTTGTGAAGTGTGTACTGTGTGTTTCGTTTTTTGATCTCGTAATGATCTTTTGCTTGGGACTTGTTGTCGGTAAAATTGAAGTGAGTAATAATTAATTTGCCGCATTTTCAATAAAAATATAATTGCAAATATACATTTTGTCAATTTTCACAAATTTTAAAACTATTTTTTCATCCAAAATTATCCTAAATGTTGATAATATATAATGCTACTTGGAATATACTCAACTTTGTGACTTTTCACGTTTTTCCACTCAATTTTTCACTTCCCCTGAGTCTGTGCAAGCATCAAAATAAATATCCACTTATATTCTCCTCAAATAAGATGTTAACCCCTTAAAGATTTTAATCTAAGACAAACTAGGGCGACAAAAACATTCGACCCATAAATACTTTCTACTACCTCTTCTTTTTATCCAGCTAAATTTGGCTGCTCTAGTACCATTCGCTCACTTTTGTACCCACTAAGTACTTTTTAAGGCAACTTATTTTAAAATAGCTCTTGTCCAATCTAGAAGGTGATCCAGTTTTCCTGAAGCTCCTTTATTGTATGTTGTGAGCTTTGGTTCATCAGTTTTTAATGGGACATTCGGTATATTTCATGCGAAAATTCAAATAATAAAGAATCTTCGTTAGCTATATGATTTAATTTGAAAGCAATACAATTATAATAACCCCATTTTCTTTGCTTTTCACAATTAGCTTTAAAAACTTGACGGAAAAAATTGTGTTCAAAAAGCGTGGCATAATTGTTACTTATGGTATACATACTGCTCTAATTAAAATCGACCACGATACATCTTTAGAAAAAAAAACCATGAATACAAATAGGTATACCATTAAAATATTCAACGTTTATACGTACACGGACATTTTCAAACATTAAAACAAGTATAAGAAATTAGGTATAAGGAATTAATATTCAACTTATTTGTCAAAGCAGGCTGCGAATTTGACAGCTAAGTGACAGCGCTAGCTCTAGCTGTCTTATTTTCCGCCAAGCGCTGGCCAGCGATTTGTTATGTCAAAACAAACAATTCTAACCTCCAGTTCTTCAAAGTTTGGGTAATTTATAAGGCTTTATAGGGCATGTCCACGTGACGTCACAAACTATTTTGACAACTTGGTGGTGGCAAAACAATAAACAAAGCGTTCAGTACACATGGTGCTTAATATTGAGGTTATGCTGATTTATAATGATAGATGTGTTTGTGAGTTTGAGTTTGGTTGGTTTTGCTTCAGTGTACCTACTTTTAAAGTTATTTTAATTGTTGAGCTTGCATATTTAATACCATATAATATAGGTTAATAGTTGTTTGATAATTTTTCAACATGTCTATTGTTTATTGTTTTACCATCGTCGAATTGTCAATGTCAACTGTCGTGGACATGCCCTATATAAAGTGTATAAAAAGGTTATGTGATCAGTTTGACACAGAACATCAAAGCATAGCCATTTTCAAGCGCTTCCACAGAGCTCCGCTGCCAGCGCCCATTCTTATTGTGACAACTACTGTCATCGATAATTTCAAACATGTCAATTCAATTTGACATTTGATATTTGTAAACAGGTGCCAACTATTTTGTTATATGCAGATAATGCAGAGTGGCTACTAATTTTTCTATTACAATTATAAAATAATTATAATAAACATTACAGCTGATTTTTTTTTGTAATAAGTAGAAAGCCTGCATATAAATTAGATCAGATAAAAGGTCCGCGTTTGCTAGAGAAATTTCTTCATTCAAGTTACAGTTAATGAAATGGCTTAGATATAAATTAAAATAACGAATACGAAGTGAAAAGTTTAAATAATAATATTTCTTGTGCAGTCATTCGTATGATAATAAGTACATAATAGTGGCAGTGGACTTAATTTGCACAATTTCACTGGATTTATTATTTTTTAATGTTCATTAATCATAATATGAGAAGGGGTTGTAGAAAATTAAAATCTTTATGTAGCGCGTTGTGTTGAAATATACTTTATCGGAAAATCCCCTAAAGATCATCAATCACTTCTGACTACAATTTACTTAATGAAAAATAGAAGACTTGCGATTAAAAAGTCATTAATTAGAAAAAACTTTCAATTAATAGTAACCAAAATCGTTTAAAAACTACAATAAAACTTTTGTAGTTACTTTAAGATTAAATTGTAGCACTGCATATAATAAATATTATCTAATACGTGACAAATGATACAACGAAAAGTCAAAAGAATGATTAAATCAGTATACAACGTTGTCAGATTTCGAAATTAACGTAAGAAATTATGAAAAAATACTTTTGGTATCCTAATTTTGGTAACAAATTAATGTTATTGTTAAATTTTTTAGGACGCAGCTGCATTTTCACACCATACCAATTAATCTTATTAAATCCTTCGGAAGAACATTAAAAGAGGATAATTTAAACTAATTATAACAACCTTATAACCACGCGATTATTATTTAATTAGCAACAATGATCAAATAGCAATAATTATATCAAGTTAATATAGGTAATTTGCTAAATTCTTTAAGGCCACAAAGTGGGTTGATCTTTATTAAACAATAATAACCTAACTATATATTATTGTTATTTTTAAACTGTACCATAAAATAGCAATAAAGTTTGTTATTAATTTTATCTACAACTGTCATGTAACGAGTATGATTTGACACTATTTTTAATGTCATAATGACGTATATTACCGCACTAGTGCGTTTTTGATTACATTACCGCACTAGTGCGGTAATGAGAATCTAGAAACATATTAATACCAGAATTAAATATTTAAAATAACACTGGAAGCTGCATTTTCAATTTAAGAAAGGAGATTGTCTTCGCTTGAACTCATTTTTATAGATTTTTGTTCATTCAATTTTGAAAATTTGATGACATAACTAATTTATTTTATTTCCACATCCTTGTTTGTCTTTGATGATATGGTCACAAAATATGATACACAGTACCTTATGTTTGCAGTCAATATTTTTAAAAATACGTTGAATTGGAATTCTTTTTTATTTTATAATAAAGGTACTGTTGATAATACTAATAAACAGTTGTAGATAAAATTTTGTACGTAACACGTGTGATAGGAATTATTAACGCACTTATGTGATTACACGACTCGGCCTACGGCCTCGTCTTGCAAACTTCACATGCGTGCATTAATAATGTCCATATCCCACTAATTACGTAAATAACTATTTCGAACTCTGTATACAGAGCATTCCAATAATAAATATCCACCACACATGATTCTGAAGGAAGAGAAATTGAAAAAACATGTCAAAAATCATATAAAGGGGGACGTCTTTTTGCTTGAAACACCCTATCATTATTAGATTGTTGGATTCTCCTCTAAAACTCATAATTTAAAATTCTCTGAATAACATAATATGGTCCAACAATATGTTCAACAAAAAAAGCCAAACCAGGCACTCAATTTTCGTGGTGCTTGACTTTGAAACTCCCGCCTTACCTGTGGGTCATTGTCTGTCTATTGGCATAGAGATACTACAGATAGAGCCAGCTCGGAAACCGTCAGCATGTAACAGAGAGCTTGAAAATAGTTCAGTCTAAGGTCAATATGGCCAACAAAACGTGTTTTTTTTCTGACAAGAGTGACAATTAAGGTCAACAGTTCAAAACATAAGATTTTGCATGTTTTTTTATCATTGCGAACATCTATATTGCTTTGTTAAAATAATGAATACACCCCCGAAGAGTATATCTTGAAATTTAAAATAACTTTTTACCTGTATACTCAGCACATCGGTGGCCAATAATTATAGGAACTTCTGGCAAGTCACCATTTCATTTCTGTTATTCAGTCACTAGTTATGTCAAATGTCAGTGGAAAAAGTAATTAGAAGAATAGAGATACAGCTAACTAAAATTGCTACAAAAATCTAATCGAAAATGGACATACACAATTAAACGAATATCAGCAAAAATAAATATAACTGACATTTGACATAACTAGTGACTGAATAACAGAAATGAAATTGTGACATGCCAAGAGTTTCTAGAATTATTGGCCACTGATATGTTGAGTTTTCAGCTAAATAGTCATTTTGAATTTCAAGATATACGCTTCGGGGGCGTATTCGTTATTTCAATAAAGCAATATAGATGTTCGCATTGATAAAAAACATGCAAAATCTTGTTGTTTTGAACGGTAGACCTAAACTGTCATTCTTGTCAGAAAAAAACACTTATTGTTGGCCATACTGACCTCAGACTGAACTCCTCTATTCTTCCACAGCGTCCTATATGACTTGCGTTCTCTACCTGTAGTATCTCTCACTATGATTCACGATGTTTTACTTGGAAATTAAAAATAGAATATATAATCGAGAATTTCTTCATAACGACCAATTGATAACGGTCTAATGGATTTAAAAACGGCTGGTAATTAATCTATTGTGAATTATAAATGCAAAAAGAAACTCTTTGGAATTGACAGGATATACAGTCAAGGCAAATAATTTAAGGTTATGTCGAAATCAGAAAAAAAGGAGATCCTGTAATGCAATCTATCAAATAATTAACAAAAAACAAGAGTTAAAGTGAAATTGAAACGTTCTTTCTTAGCTAGCATCAGGGTCGAAGTTTGGAACTGTTTTATGTGGTTGAGACGGAAATTAGATCGTTCAAAATAGGATGCAGATGTACCTTTCGTATTGGCAATGTGTGTTACGTCTGCTGATGATTTTATTTATAAAATTTAAGTATATTCGAGTGGATTTGTGTATTATTTAGTCTTCTTGTGTGCTTTTTAACCGTTTTCAACGATCTCTTGCAATTTGGTCTGTTTTTGACTGAAATAGAATGGACAAAATGGACTAATTTCAAGCAAACTTTCGTTTCAAAGTATATTCGAGTGAATTTGTGTATTATATAGCCTTCTTTTAAGCTTTTTAAGTCTCTCTCCAACGTTCTCTCGCATTTTGGTCTGTATATTTGACTGAAATAGAATGGAAAATGGTCCAATTTTAAGCAAACTTTCGTTTAACAGTATATTCGAGTGTATTTGTGCATTATTCTTGTGTGCCTTTTAACCGTTTTCAACAATCTCTAGCGAATATGGTCTTTATTAGACTGAAATAGAATGGAAAATGGACTAATTTCGAGTGTATTTGTGCATTATTTAGTCTTCTTGTGTGCTTTTTAACTGTTTTCAACGATCTCTTGTGATTTGCTCTTTATTTGACTGAAATAGAATGGAAAATGGACTAATTTCAACCCAACTTACATTTACTATAACAATTATGACATCAACATTGTTCATTTTCATCAATCCCTGTCAAACACACTTTCACATTTTGAGACATTTTTCAAAAACAATTTGTATATTCCCCGTATAATACTAATAAAAGAAAAAAAACGACAGCAGCCAAACCTTATCGACTTGTAAAATTCCCTAAGCATTTCCTTTAATAAAGTCGGTTTATTTGGGAAAGTGTTTATAAATATCCAAGTCTGCAGGTATAGGTATATGTATATCGTGTCTTATATAGCGCGCCCTTATCCTTTTAATCAAAGTTATATTTTAACAGAAATTACGAGTGCATGTTCACTTTGGTCAGCTGACCAACCATTATTCGATTATCTGGTGAATTTCATTGCCAACCTGAACTTTCTGATAAAAGTCTACTTTCAAAGAAATCATTTCTTATTTCTTTTATAATGCAGATACCAAGTTTGCATTTCAAAAAGGTGTATTGAAAATATAAAAAGATCTTTATTTCAACTAATCACATTTCTTGATATTTAAAAAAAACGTTCTCATATAAACAATTACTGTTAAGTTTATTCTTGTTAACCTTTTTAGCCACGTTCTGATTATTTTCAATAATTAGAACCTAATTGGCGACATTTGCAGTAATGACATATTTATATTACGGTAAAAAAATTAAATATACATCATTTTATTTTAATACAAAGTTAATATACCAAAAAATAAATCAATTGTACACTGGGGACAGTAGAAAAACACGTAATACCTACACATTTCCAATACGAAAGGTATGTCTGCATCCTATTTTGAATTACATATGTAAATTATCCCGATTGATGGGTCGCTATTGGGCGTAATATAAACATCAACCAATCAAATTTTGGAAATCCAGCAAGAAGAATCAATAAAAAGTCTAAACCACAAGAGGACACAATTATTCAGCAACTAGTTTCGGTACAAAATTACCATGATCAGGCTACAATAGAAATGTTATACTTAGTAAAAGAGATCTCTGTAATTTTGTTTCTCTCTATTGTTACCCGCATAATAAATATATCTAAAACTTGGCATTACTTTACTGTAGTATCTAAATTTCCTTTTGTAGACGGGAAATATAAATTTTTTAAGATGCTGATTTGCATGAGGTTGTATAATAAATTTGTTTGATATTCGTACAGCCAACGGAATGGAAACTATTTCGTACAAATCAGAAAGCTCATGAACGAATTTCCAAACTATATTGTTTTGATTAGACTTCTATTATCTCCTGTTTATATTGAAAAACAACATCAGCTTCCTGGTAACTCTCGATCTATTTATAAGTGTTCGTTTATAGCACATTTTTTATTACTAAAAAAACTACATCCTGTGAAGTGTATACAATATGAATTAAGCTCAGACTTGAGTGGAAATTCAAGATGTTTCTATCTGTGATACTAAAAATACCCAACTACTACCCGTAGTTTCCGTCTTTTTGGGATAGGTTGATGACAATCAGTTTTTTTTTTCTATTTTCGTGAAGAACTGGAAAATTATTCATTTTAAAATTTAGAAAATAATATATTCAAGTCCCTCGCTAGAATTCCTTCCATTTGATATGTCACACACTACAATTTGCTCAATTTGTTGTTTAAATTTGGTAATTTGACCCCCCCAAAAATAATTTTAAATATTTTTTAAACTTTAAACGATGCAAAACCAAAAAAATAAGTGATTTTTATAAACTATACAATTATTATACTATTCTTAGTGACTATAACTATTTTTTATGAAATTTCAGGTAGTTTTGCAAGTTTTTTAAACGTTTTTGGAATGAAATCAAAAAGATGTCACTTCCAGCTCCTTAAATTTCGTTTAGTACAATGCGACCACCAGATACACGCCAAGTTGCGCCACCTAGAGCTGGGAAACAATTCGAAGATGAGCTCCAGCTACACTATTTGGCACCAGGAGCTTTCACCATACTACCACCTGATAGTAAAAAAAGACCAGATCCTCCACCTGCACCAGAACAGTACAGGTGAACAAATATTTAATATCAAATCATCGCTGTATACTGTTGCTTACTTATAAATGTTCTAAAACACTAAAACTTGAAATGTACTGTAAAGTTCTGTCCTTTTAACACCACTAACTCTCTTTTCTGCACGAATTCATAAATTTTTTTCTAATTTAGCTCACTGGAACCATCGAGGTAACTATTTTCTCAAACCATTTCAAAAGCAAGCATTCTGCCTGTGCATGTAGACAAAAATTAACGTTTTTAAAGACGAATTTTATTGCTAAATTCATATTTCAGATACGTTCCAAGTCAACGAAGAACCAAAAATCAATCATTTGCAATCATAGCAGATTCCGATTCAAGTAGACCGCATTCAAGAAGTTCTTCACCTTCAGGTCGAATAAGCCCTTTCAAAGGTCGAGGTTTTAATCCTATCGGGTCCAGACATGCTTCACCTATGCACTCACCCCCTCCACCACCCGAAGATGTACGACTTAGTCCTCAAACTATGTCTCCAAAACAATCATTTTCCAAAATTCCTCAGCTTAAAAGAAAAAACAGTTCACTGGCTTTTGGTGAGAGGGTTTCTCATCAACAAGTTCCAGCAGCGACGAAGATTACTAAGAGGTTAAGTCAGAGTTTAACAAGTTTAGAAGCAGGAGAGACGCAGCAACGTGGAAGGCCACCACCAAGTCCTAGGAAGCATGGACAGAGCAAACAACCAGCTTTTCAGAGGCTGTCACCAATTGTTGGTAAGAAGTTTTTGTACTACTTTATTAACTACAGTTGTTGTGGAATACTTTTTTATTGCAGGAAGTTCACCAGAACCTAGCGTTGGAACTCCATCTAGAATACCAAGAAGTAGAAGTACTCCTCCTAGTCGAAGAACGTCACCTCAAAGAGCACAACAAAAACGTCCGAACAAACCTCCTCCATCGAAGACTTCTTTGCTAAGAAGCCAATCTAAGCCCAAATTAAATACTGCCAGTAGAGATCCCAGCCCAACTAAAGACCCCACGTCGCCTACTAGAAACTCTTCTAGGAAATATAGAGACGTACCAGCAAAAGTGAATTCGTTTAGTAAACCTAAGCCAAAAGTGCTTCCTAAACCACAAGTGCTAAGTGAACAATCTGAAGATTCCGATGTTCCGAAATATAAATATAAAACCCCGTTAAGTAGAAAAGAAAGTGTAAATAGAATACGAAATAACTCTCATTCAAGTACTTTGCCAAAAACAGGAAACAATCACTACAGTAGTGATAGCTCTTCAAGTACCGTAACAAACAAAATTAACAATACTAATAGCTCTACTAATAATAATAACCCTGCAAATAACAATATTACAAGTACTACTGAAAATATTAGTGATTTAAATAACAAATCTGCTTCTGTAGCTTCAACTGACAATAATACTAATAATAATAGTTCTAATATATTAACCAAAACGTTAATAAATCAGTTTAAACCAGAAAATACTCCGTCTGCTTCAACTGTCGTATCAACTACTACGACAACTGTAACCCAACCGTTAAAAATCGAAACCAACTTGAACAGGTTACCTCATTATTACGAAGAATCAAAAGCAATATCACCGATGGTAGATGGAAGAGTTCTAAGTGCCACTAGCGTCACTCACGCTATCAACAAAATGAACAACACAGTTCTAGATACTCAAACTTTGATAAAAGACAGTGGATTGTCGAAATTATCACCAGCTGCAAGTACTATTATATCCATGGCCAATGAAAATAAGGTTAACAACCCTGCGCTGGACACTAAGCGAGCTACAACAGCTTTACCAACTGTAGAACCTTTACCGAAACCCGCGGAAAATTCTATTCAGAATAAATCTAACCATACAAATCATGTAATGCACGTTATGAGTTCTAGAGAATTAGAAGAAGAAGTACAACGACACATGCACAAATTATTAACTCCCGAGCATACGTTAACCAAGCCGGTTGACGAAAAAACTAAAGAAGCTAGAACTGTGGTGGCGTCAGATGTTAAGCCCATTCGGATTACTGTTAGAGAAAAACCTTCTGACAGTGAAGTTTTGAGCGGGAATGTTAGAATGCCTGTGATTAATGGGGTTAATGAAAGGCCAGGGTGAGTAGGATTTTTATTAATAAAAAAATGTTAAGTAGGTAGACTTCGTTTTAAAAAAGAAGAAGCCACGTGAAGTTTGCTTGCGCAGAAACCAAAATCGGTCTTGTCAATCGGTATGTCAACAGTTTTATGCCATTTAAATACTGTTAAGTGTGGAAATTTATTGATATCAAGAGATCTTTGATATCTATATCTATCTCTTGGGACATCTTTTATATATTTTTTAAATATTTATTTATATTTCTATGGCAAGCTGACGGTGTTTTATCAAAATTTCAATCAACCTTCTGGAAATAATATAATAGAATGACCAAATGAGGCATAATACTTATAATGATTTTATTACCACGCTATTTTTGGAGTTACCTTACATAAATGAACAAAAAAATCTTTGAGACGTTTGGGTTTTGAATGTAGATCGCAATTTTCAAACAACTCTGTATTTTATTTACTTTTTCTAGATGGCGATAACATTTGAATATTTTGAGGTTATGATATTGGATATATTCGGCTTTACAGTATAATAGTACTAGTTTGAACCTATTTATTCAAAAAATGGGTACGTAATAGTCAAAATAGCACGCCGAAACTACATGCGCATAGTCCAAAAATCATAGTGTCCATAATAATAGGAATTTTAAGCTGAAATTTCACATGTATACTGTCAAATAATAAACAAAAATGTAAAAAAATAAGCGACATTAAATCTACCAAATCTTGGACAAGATGGCTGGCGAAAGTGGAGGGTATAAAATTGCGAAAAAAATTTGGTTTAAGTAATAATTTCCACAATTATATTCAAGCCGAACATTTAAGGAGAAAACTGTCAGTTTGCAACTTTTACTACAAATCGTCATTTATCTAAAGATGAAGTTAGCAGCTTTCTGATTATATGTTTTATGAACTATTAACCATCTAGGAAGGGACCATTAGAATTTGTAAACAAAGTCCTAACTATTTTTCAGTTTAAAATAAGTTTTTTAACCTTTACATTGTAAAATAAGAAACAGACAACTCTTAAATTATACAATATAACATAACCTATACGTCTGTCTTCACTAGTAATCACGATTATATAAAATATTTATTTCAAGCCTTTCTTTCTTACATTATTTTTCACGGCAACGAATACATTAATTCTTGGTGAACAGGATCGTGAACATGTGGATATTATTTGGCGCTGTGTTAGGAAATATAAATGTAAATAATAATTGTTAAGAAAGAATGGAATGAAATCTTGAGGTCAGTCGCGAGTTTCAGGGTAAATCACGTGACTTATTATGGGTGATATGATATTACTTAAGGTCACGCGACATGTCGTATGCTATTTTCATGTTTTACATCATAGTTTGTAGTGTCCATATTGTCCAATAATAAATACAGTGTATTATTATTGAAGAACGAGTCCAAAGTGATATTATATAGCTCATCCATTATAAAAACCGTTTTCCAAGTGACAAACTGTCAATATAGAGACATTGTGTTATGTCATTCGTTTGCTAATTTCAATTTATTGTATCACATGCGCACGCGTTTAAGGTCTATTCCTATCTTCAGCTTGACATTTACTAGATACTTGGCAACATAGTCCAATTATGACAGACGTCATGGCTATTATACCTTGTTGTACCTACTTAAAAAACTAGAATTCTTATTCTATATTAACCCTGTATTTAATATAAATAAATTTGATCTATGAATGCAGCTGTAAGTCTAAGAATACTCCAAAAAAATAGCACGAAACACGAGTATAAATTATTCTATAGAAAAATGTGTCAAACCCTTTTAATCGTATGCATACCCTGATTCTGTATAATTTTATGCATTCATTTGGGTTAGTGGTCCAGTATGATCCATAATTCAAATCATCGGATTTGTGAGTTTTGCGTGAATAGGAAAATGCGTATAGCGTTTCAAGGGTGAATACGGTCAAGGCCATTACCTACCGGGTAATAACAATTCGTGAATTACAAGGTTATCACTAAAAACCTTGTTAAACCCAATAAATCGTGGCTAAATAGGTTGTAATTGGTCGAGACTTAAGCAGAAATATTGCTAGATGAATGTAATTACTTCTGGCAGAGACAAACAAGGTTGTCTATGCTTCTATGACTTTAATAGGGTTTTGACTTGACTCTAGCAATTCGCTGACTCTACTAGCACTTAATAAACTACATTTTAATGTTTAATAACCGATGATTTTTTTGTCGCACTTGATTATTTATGAAACTCTGAAAGTATAGAATGATGAACTCCGGCCAATTCTAGTAAATCGATAAAGAAGGCCGGAATAATTAAGAACAAAAATTCAGCCTTGAAGAAAATAAATGCAAATACAATAATTAACTTCATGAAAAAGCAGATTTATATTTTTAACATAAAAATTGTTTTTAAATCAATGAATATTATGTAATATTAACACTAAAGATGATTATCATAATAATAATTTGTTATTTGTTGTTAAATGTAACACTTGGCGACCTAAAACGGAACTGGTTTGAGGTTTATTGTTTTATAACCTCACTTTTACTCTTTTGGTGGGTAGAATAGTAAAATATCGTACACAGCTCGTAGTGTAATTCTTCTTCAAATTAAAATTTACCGAAACGATGACGCTGGCCGATAACATTACAGTTTTCTTTTTGCATATTTTCTGATCGATAAATTTCATAAATATTAATAGTATTTTCTTTGTATTTGGTAGTGACTAGGCGTCGGATTATTTGTGGAAAATTCTTTGTAGGTATACAACTTTGTCGAATTTTATGATTAATGATATCTGCAAATTTCTCCACAATAATTACCACTTAGGGTTGCTTTTTTTTATCTCTCTCTAGCAATATTAATGGAATATTGTTGTATGTAAAAATTGAAAGAAGACTTGACAAGGAAATATAACGTTTTGGACGTACCTAGCTGTGCTTAGGACTATTTGAAATTAATTGGTTCTTTTCTTACTTAGATTTAGATAAAGTAAGCTCTTTTGTAATAACTTTGATGGCTTTTCACAAGCTTCATATTTTTATTTTGGAAATTTTGAAAAGTAAAAGATGTATAAAAGAAAATAGGACATACTTTCTGAAAATGTGGATCAAAATTTGAGGTTAGATAGACAAAATAATGGTTGTATTATTTGCCAGTAAGTTGAACAGCTAATAGCGCTAAAAACACTTTGAAATTTTTGTTTTTATCCAAAAAGTTGAAAACAATTTACTTTTTACCACATTCAAAGTTAAAAAATTTGATTATAATGATTTATTTCTAATAATAGTATTAAAAATGAGAGTCATTTCAATTTCCCGGTAACCTACAGCTTCCATTTTTTAGTTTTAGTTCTAATTCCAATAATAAGATGGAGTATTTGTAGTTTAAGTACTTTTTGACAGAGAAAAACTTCTTTATCATACTCTCCATCCTCACTATTGGTTACCCAAACTTCAAATTCCAAAAATATCGAAAATGTAATCAACTCCTCACTCTATATTTATCAAAATTATTTAATCCGGTCCTATTTCCAGCCTTCTTCGGGATTTTCTTAATAAACTATTGCGTGATTGAATATCTGGAGTGGCCAGCAAGTGGAGAATAGCGTGCTGAGATTCGAAATAAACATAGACGTACACATTTCTTCAAATAAAATAATTATATTGTCATACAACGTCTCTTAAATATTTCCATTAACCATATAAAGAGAAACAAAATAGTACTAGAAGGATTCTAATAGGTAGAACATTAAAACTATCAGTACCATCCAATCAGACGTTTCAGGTACTCGGCATCTCAATCTTAAGGCATTTTGTGATATTGATTGTACCCTTTTAGACTTCACAGTCTTTACAAGATCCTTAGGAGTGTACAAGGTAGGAAACAAAAATTCCTAAAGCTTGGGAAAACCCCCCCAAGTACTTTGTATTACAAGATACACTGGAATGGAAAGTCTCCTCTAAGACAGCATCATGACCTTCTTGGAGAAATCTTCCATCTTTTGAAATCAGATTAAGAAGATGTATGTCCTCTAAGGAATGACTATGAACTCTTTAGTGGGTTCCGTGACACAAGGGTATTGTAGAAAATGGAAAGGTATACGGAGCCAGTCTGTAGGATGTGCATGGTAGAGGTGGAAACTGCCTCCCACATTATGATATTATTGGAGATATGGACTCCTAGGTATCCAATGGAGGATTTCTGCAAGAATGACCTTGGTCTTGTATGTATGTATGTATATTTGGGGTAACATTCACTGAGACCTAAAAGATCTATTGTGCCCCTTTACTTCTACTTAGTTTCTGCGGAAAGTCTCTGAAACTAGTAGCTCCTCTAGTCCTTTAGTTGGAAAGTATGTGGATGGAGGTCTCTCCTTCCATGCCACAGTATCTGCATTCTTCTTCCTCCACTAATTTGAGCTTTTTCAGGTGCCCATTCAGGCGACAATGTCCCGTTAGGATCCCTGTTAAAACTCTTAGCGCAGTCTTGCTTTGACTTATGCATTCATTTGATCTCCGTAGGTTGTAGTCACCCAGGAGAATCTTTGATTGTCTAAGCCCTACTAGATCTTTCCAATGGTCAGATCTTCTCTTTCTTTCGGCTTCACCTATTTCTTCCAGTCCTTGGTCTTAAAGAAACCTATGTTTGGTTTGGATGGTGAAAATATTTGTTTGGTACTTTGCTTGGCTATTTGAAGCTTCTTCTTTTGGTGATACTTGGAATAAGTTGAAATCCTTGATCTATAGAAACTTCCTTACAGCTCTATAGTATCTCAGCTTTTTCCAATCCTTTTGCTACATTCCTACAGCAAAGACGATATCCTTCGATCCTAGTTTTATTTAGTTTCACTCATAAGTCCATGTATGAGCCTTTTTATCGATCTATATTGTTATATTCTTTAATATTCGTTGGGAGTATAATTTTTGCTGTTACAGATGATAATATATTTGACAAAAACAACATTCTTATATGTATAATTACATATTTACGTATAAATTGATGAATATGTATGAGAAATGAAACAAAGTGAAAATGTAATCGATACCAGCGAAGTCAGTCTGAAGAAGGTGCTGCAGCACGCCAATGCCTAATGGAAAAGGTGAGGGTTGGCCAGCGTCCAGCAGTTATAACGAAAGACTTTTCGACCGCATTAAAGTTGTGAATGTGAGCGACCATTGACGCGATTTTCGCGAACATAAAAATCAATCATTAAGCAAAGATTTAAAAAAAATAGTAGATAGTGGGTGTTCAGTGTTGATCTTCAATAAATTTTCAAACTTAAAAAAAAATGACCCTGATATCTGTGAGCGTTATCGACAAATACAAATGGTTTGTTCCTGTCATTTAGATGTATATAATTATGACTTAATATATTGCTTATCTAGTTAACTGTAATAACACTTTTAGATTTCACGTAACTGTAGTCGCCGATAGATGTCAGCAAAGTTTAAGGTTTTTTTTTTAAATTAATTTAAGGATCTTTCAATGTCATTTTCACCAGTTTGCATAGTAATTTATGTAATGCACCCTGCATGGTGACTATATTGTTCTCGCCTAGCTCATTGAGTTTGTCGAGTGCAAAAACACGTTTTGCAAGAGTTGCATACAATATTTTTTCTACATTCATGCAAAAACTGGAAAATTAGAATATAATAATATGTTGGGAACCTAACCTATCCTAATCAAACTCAAACCGTTCTTCTTTTTTGTATCTTCATGGCCTCCACCTTGTCAGTACTCAATCATAGCTGGTTTTGTAGAAAAAAATAATTAAATATATAGATTACATGTTTAGGTACTCTATCAGTATTTTATCATATTTTTTAGCCTATTGGCTTAAATTGTGCTCTAGAGGTACCTTGTCATGCCTTTGACATTCGAAAAACTGTCTGTCACTAGCGTTCTCTAAGCGATGGACTACAATCTATTTTTGCTTATTTTCTGATAAAAATATATCAAATGACAGGCAAACAACCATAAAACTGACAATTATTTAGTTTAGGCTGAAATGAGTGAAGGTGGAAATATCATTTTTCATATATTTATTTTTTTTACACTTTCTTGATCGTAAATATTTAAATTTTTTTTCTCAAACGTGAGTGTTCGCGATAACATATTAAAGTATGTGAAAATGACTTTTATATATGTAATGCCTTTGCATGAAGAATACAACGGCTACGGAAATTTCGAAAATGGCGGGTATGAAATAAAAAACATTTCATGATACCTATATATTAAATACGTAGAGCGTGCTCTAGATCAGGATAGGGTAAATCTAATATTTCCAAGAACTAGTCGTGCAAAAAATTATATACACCAACATGAAACTCTATAATAACAAATTATAAAATCTTTTCTAAACATGAAGTTGAAATAACACTAAGCTGATCGTTTTACTGAGCTCTTCGTTAGTCCAAACTCTTTTAGTCATATTTCTTCTTTTTCCTTTATTTGTATTACTAAAATGTTTATACAGTTCTCGTAGATATTTCTTGAGAATGTCATGCAAAAATTGATGTACTAACTCATTATCTTCAAGGGCTAGAACTAACGGATAGATATAGAGAACTATGTATGTCCTGATTCTCGTCGCATACTTTTTTTCAACTACCTACTATTTCAATTCATAAAATATCCACCTAAAAATCAAAGTCGTACGCCTCTGAGATTGAAATTTGTAATCAATTGCCAAGCAACTAGACGTACTGGTCCAAAAAGCTTCATCGAGGTACTCCTACTTGAGTTTATTGTAGATAAATAACTAAAATAAGTTGAAAATGAAAAAAACTACCTTAAAATGCTTGTTTTGAATTCTCACCACTATATTTATCCCCACAATTCCTGCAAACTAAAGTTTTTAAAAGATTTTCTTCGATGCTACGTATGTTGGTCTTCCTGTAGGAAAACTTTTAGCATATTTCGCATAAGTTTCGCCAAGTTTAGTATAATTATTAACAATGTAGTGTAGAAACGACATAATTTGATCGATTTCTGGCAGTTGAAGTAAAACAATGTAAATGGCAACACAAAGTTGTGTAGATCTTTTCGAATTCCTTAAAAAAAGTAGTAAAAACAACATGATCCGCTCTCTAGAGTAAGTTGTATTGCTTAGATTACCGCATTTTGAACGAATTTAGCCCCTTTTGATCCACCTAGCATCAAATTTTATTGTAATTTATACACCCTCATCTTGGGCGACAATTTGTAGCTTACACAGCCCCACGTTGGGCGCCAATTTGTAACTCATAGATCCCCACGTCACCATTCGGCACCAATTAAATGATTTAATCAAAGTTTTTTTTTCAGTTTACCTCCAGGTCAAGCGACACCTCCAAATGAACCTGAGAAAGAGCCTCCACCGAAGAATGCATGCACCAGATTCCTCGCGAACTGCAGCTCGAAGATGTGCAGTTGTTGTAAAAAAGATTCTAAAAGTTCCAAATCAAAGACTGACGCTAGTTGTTTTAATTGCTTTAAAAGGAAGCAAGCACCTGCTTCCATTATCGTTGAAAATGAAACCCAGAAAAAACCGAAACTAATCGATAGATTGAACTGTTTCAAGAAGCAAAGAGTTGAAGATGCTTCGTCTTGTTTTCCTGTTGGAAAGAGAAAAGAAAGCTGGGTAAACAGGGCTGATAGTTTATCCCAACCTGCAAGGTAAGCAAATTAAATATTATAACGTATTTATTTAATATTTATAAGTTTTTTAGGAATAAATGTTCTAAGCAATGCTGTAAGAACTTCTTGGGAACAATATTTTGTATGAATTTATGTGGGAAGAAGAAGCCACTCGAAGTTCCCGATAGAAAAGGATCGATTCTAAGCAAGAAAAAAAGTTTAACACCAACTACAGCTCCTACTCCTGAGGTGATTCAACACCATAAACTACTAGTAGCTCTTCTAAAAATAATGATTTGTTTTAGGATGTTCCTCCAAAGATAGATATGAGTTTAGTTGAACACTCTTCCCATATGAAAGCAGCCATTCCAATTCTTCCGATCTGTCTAGCATGGTTCTGCTTGATTCTTAATTGCATTGGACCAGGAACAGGTAAATCTTCATCTATTTGTAGAATTGTTAGTAAAAAATTATTATTATTTCTTCCAGGAACTGTTATTAGTGGTATACTGAATTTATGCATTGGAATACCAAGATTTTCCCAGAAAGATGGACCGAGACCAAGGATAGGAGCCTTCATCATCAATTTAATAATAGGGGTCAGCCAATGTTTCACAGTTCTTTTCTGTCTAGTTGGATGGGGATGGTCTATATGGTGGGGTATAATCATGATCAAAATTGCAAGTAAGAGATCAATTATTCTTTATCCAGGAATATTTAAACAAAAAGATACAACCTCTTTCTTTTTCTCTCTTATTCCCTTTACATTTTGACTTTTGTAGTCTAGAAACATTTATTTGTAAAATGATATCGTATTTATAGGAAAGGCGTCAAATTTGGAGCTAGAAAAACGAGGAAATTCAGACATAGAAGCTTCTGGTAAAAATCCATTTCGTCGACTGCATTTAAATAAAACAGTTATTTTGAGAAAATTAATGAGGTAGGAATTTGCTATGGAATGATACACTTGTGGATGTATCAGTCACCAATCTCCATTAAAACTATCTGTGCACCCATGTTATGAACTAGTTATACGACGAGTGAAAACTATCTGTATATGGCAAAATACTTATAGTAAAATCATGAAAATTTCTACGTTTGAGTTTTCGGATACGATCTTTTCAACTAAAATATTTTAAAAGATGGCCGACTTCCGGTTCTACCGGAAGTCGACTGTAACTTTGTTATTTTAAATGGAACACCCTGTATATTAATACATTTTTGAAATATACGTAATATTTTAGTATACTTTTGTCTAAGAACTTTTTTCGAAAAATGCACGCTTTTTGAGTTATTGATTTTTTTGTAGAAAATTTGACCGTTGAAGACCCTTATAAATTATTTTTTTACGAGGAGACCCTGGAAGATATGAAAATGGTTTCTGTTCGGTTGCGTTAAGCAAGGTCAAACGTAATCGAATCTATGTTGAAAAATTTTCCATTTTATACAGGGTGTGAATAAAAAGTGTTCATAGTTTAACTTCATAAATATCAAATTTCTTCATTTTTTTAAATAGAACCACCCTGTTTTTTCTATTTTAATGCATTCAGGAGAAAAAAATAAGGCAAGTTCGTGTATACTTTCCTATACCTAAACCTTACCGTTATTCAGATATTAAATGTTTTCTGTAAATTTTTAGAGATGCAGGTGTGGTCTAAATTTTGATACAAGCACTGAGAAATAAAACTTATGTGAATTTACTTTTAATACATGGTAAATATGACAAAGTTTTTACAAGAACATGTGCTTTATTTGCAGTAAGATATCCAGATTGACCGCGATCGAAATCGCACATTGTTAAAAGAATACTTAAGAATTTGAAGCTATTTGGTTCATTTTAAGCAAAAGTTAATCGAGTTAAACCATTTGTGCAGTGTGCATTTTTCGAAAAAAATTTAAAAAAAAAGTATACTAAAATATTACGTAGAGTTCAAAAATGTATTAATATACAGGGTGTTCCATTTAAAATAACAAAGTTACAGGCTGTAGGCTATCTTTGAAAATATTTTAGTTGAAAAGATCGTATCCGAAAACCCAAACGTAAAAATTTTCATGATTTTACTATAAGTATTTTGCCATATACAGATAGTTTTCACTCGTCGTGGGACACCCTGTATACATGCATGTGTTTAGTGATAGATGATCGGATTTTTTTGGAATAGAGCATGCCGAATCTAGATTTTTCAAAAAGGCAGTTTCCTATATATGGTGGATAGCAAATAAAGTACATCTTTAAGGCAAATGGGGATAGAATGGAGATAAATTACTTGCAGCAAGGAAATAAGTTTCCCTGTTGAAGTGGTCCATTTCACTTTTCTTTAATCCTTTTTGTCATTTTTGCAGAGTCCTGTTCATATAATGTAAAGTCTATAGCCTGGCCATTTTAGGATATATTATCTAAAATTCCACAATATTTAAAAAAGTTCAAGCCAAAATATTATCTATTAATTATTATTTCAAGGGCAGTTTGTGACATTTGGTGTTAATCTAGTTTGCTTGTTTTTTTTTTGTAGGAAAGCATAAACGATTTAGGCAACTAGAAGCAATAGAACAAGCGTCTACAATACCTGGAACAAATCCAAATCCTAGACAAAGAGACCCAGCTAAACGTTAAAAGAATTACATGGTTTTTCATTGTGTTTAAATTTGTTGAAATTCGAAATTAGATATATATGTCGACGTATTGTATCCAAAAGAAAGAGTTAAACTAATTTTTGAGGTTATTTAGGTATATAAAGGTGTTACGGGTGCACAGAAAATGAAAATTAACATCGTAAACTTTCTTAATACAGAAAATTGAGGATAGAAGATTACTTAAAACTAAATTGGTAACACTGAAATGTATTCTATAATTATGATAAAACCTTGTGATGACATATATATTTACTTTCAATGGAATACAATATTTTTGCTGGTCAAAAATAACGTTAGGTTAAAATTTAACATTAATAATTAATAGAAATATTAATAAAAACTAACGCAATAATATTTTTTGTAAGATGTAGATTTGTAAGGTAGATATTGTTATAAATTTTGTATTAAATGTATATAAAGACATTAATTATACATTTTGTCAAACACTGTTAAGAATTTAGAAAAAAAAATTGGTTTTTTATACAAAAGTTATTATAATGATACGTTTAATATTAATAATATTATCATTATTGTATACGAAAAGAGTTCATGAATCATTTTCCCATAAGTTCGTACCAAATTTTATACAATAGTACTAGCCAGACTTTCAGCTCTTCATAATCTCCAAAGTTTTTGGTACACACTCCAGTAACACCCCGTATACAGCACTTGTAAATATTTATAATTGATTAAGATCAAATATGGACCATAAATGGCTGCTTAAATATCTCCACGCGGAAATATAATAACTTACGATAGATTTTTCAATTATTGTTTCATTTTATTTCGAAATACCCCTCTCCTCCAATCATTTAATTCTTCCTCCCTCTGCCAACTACCTTCATATTACAAAGGTCTGTTGCTATTTTGACATCTGTCAATTTTGATACAGCTTTGTAATTTTTTATAAATATTTTAGTCATGTTTAAGCTTAGTGAGTTAGGAAAGATGATTTGGAACTCTCCTCGTTTTTTTTACTAAAAGCAATATTCTAATATTAAACTAAATATATTAGTTTATAAGACGTTAAAAAATTAATACTGATCTAACCAAAAAAATATAAATAAAAAACTACTAACTGTTAATATTTTGAACAAAAAGCAAATCGTTGTGAAACGTCCTAGATAAAATAACAGAATATACAAGGTGAACGCTTGCATTTGTTATCAGATTCACTAGTACCTGTTGTGCTACCATCATGTTGGTGTGATGCTAAAGCGAAATATCTTAGAATGGAGTGTACTTAGGAAAGTTTTACTGTCCAGAAAACTAAATCCAAAAAAATTATTCAATATTTTCAAATATTATAGCTACTATATTAATTTTTGTAAATGTTTTAAAACTTTTGGGACACCTTGTATATTATATCTTTGGTTTAAAGGTTATAACTTCTAACTGCTAAGCGGTAAACAATACAAACATTATTTCAACTAATTCTGCCTAATTCTTTTTATTGTAGATAAGATAAAAGGGGTATCTATTGGTGAGATATTACAAGCAATAGGCCACGTGCCTAAAAATCACAAAAACAATTTTTTTCTACTTCTACATACATTTTTAAAATCAGATGTCAAACGACCTTTAAACTAGAGATAAAAATTGATATCTTGGAAAGGTGAGAATCTATCGAATTAGATTGGAAAATAATTTTGATGTAACAGAGTTAGATGCACCTCGTAAATTTCCATATACCTGCAAATCTATAGTAAATTTCAATATATTTCATTTTTTTTAAATAATTTTTTGAAGCTTTATTTTCTTTAAAATAAATTTCTGTTCCAGCTCTTATTTGTCCACTATTTTATTATTTGAATAACCTTAAAACTTCATTCGAGGTACGAATATTTGGGCTAACTCTGCATCAAACTTATCAAAAAAAATTTGTCTGTATAAATAAAAAGCTGCAGATGTTATTTTCATACTTGTAAATTTATATACGTATTTTGAATAAAACCTTAAAATAACAAAGTGTCTTCTTTCCAAAAATCAACTATTATAACTTGACGGAGACTTTAGATCCCCTTTCTACGCCTCTGCCAACAGAAATAATATACCCTTTATAAAAATTCTTATAAAACTGGTGTATTATCGTAAACTTTGGTTTGCTTTGACTTTTCAAAAGTTTCTCAGAAATCACACTTGGAAACATGGGCGTACCCAGAGAAGAGGGGGGGCAGTCACATCGCTGCTTGGAAGAATTTCAAAAATGGGGAGAAACAATAAAATTATTGACCGTGATTTTAAATATATTGCAAAATTTAATTGTTATTTCGTTAGGAAAGCGGATAAACGGATATGTTTAGTTTCTATTTTCATTTTTTATTTTTATTTCGATTGGAAAATATTATTGTTAATAATATTGTGAGAGCAAGATGTATTACTGTGTATCAGGGGTAAGTATTTTGTTGGATTAGAGGTGGGAGTAGGTTTGAAAATTATTAAAAACAATATTAACATGCGAGGGCTGGTTTCCAAAATTCATGGAGCCATCACAGGGTTGTAAATCTGGACTATAAGTAACCAAGTTCATCGATTTGTGTTGTATACTTTGTTAGTTTTTTTTTGCGAGATAATTATTTTGTGCGAAAATCAATATCTGGGCTGAGGTCGTAAGAAATCGATTATTTCATAAAAAATTACCTGTTGTATGACAACTATGAAAGTGTTAAAAGGTACATTTTTTTATTTTTTATTAAATCAAGTGAAATTTGCCGCAAATTTATTTATTTTTTCTAAAAATCCGAATGTAAATCTAAGAAGAATCTTTGAAGGTATGAGATTAAATAAATATGAATGATTTTACACATGTCAATCTGTCAATTCCATCAGCTTTATACAGTCCCTTACTATTTAAAAAATTTTGACTACATTTTCGCGTTTCGTTAGGAAATTGGACATTATAAAATACAAGAACTAATCGGGAAATGCAGATTGTAGTAAAATTCTTATCACCGGAACTATACACCACAAAATTATTGCTTGATACTCAGTCACCAGTTGATTTAGATCAATCTAAAAATTCATACCTGATTATACATGAATAGAAGTGACAGATTTTTATATGGAAAACTTTACAGGTTAGTTTTTTGCTTCATTAATCCTGTACTGAATCTAAAAAAATGTTTATAATAAATATAGACACCGGAAAAAATACTATTTCGAAAAGAAAACCGTAGAAGCATGAACGTAACCAAGGGGAGGATTAGGGGTAGACAACCTTAATAATACCGTACCTTGACTTGTCGAATCTGGATCAGAAAATGATAGATATGCTTATATTTTATTTTGAGATAATTAAGTTATTGTATACAATGGGTTGTTAGGTTATAATATATTCTCTTATCAATATTATCTCTATTGTCAGACAGTTTAACCGATATCTCAACATTGATGAGATAGGATAAGAAGATATATGTATTAATCTGAATTTTTAGTTTGTTTTTTGCTGAAGAGATGAACAGTTGATGATTGTCTGTGTTGTTATATTAAAAGAAGTTAGTGTTAAGTAAGTTAATCGAAATATCAATAAAATTAAATCATTTTTGACGTAGCAAATGACACTTAAAACGTTTGCATGTATATACCTCTCGTAAAATTGGACGAAGACGAAATACGGAGTGTTGAAGTTATAAAAATTTAAATGTTTAAATTTGATAACTTTAGAATGGATGAACTAATTGATTTGACATTTGGCAGATTGTTTTTAAATGTAAAAAGGCATATTTTAATAAAAACACATTTGTTAATTCTTGATCCAGTGGTGTACATTCGGAAAAATATGTTGTTTTAATGTAAAGATTTAAATTTTATTATGTATGGTGTCCAATTAAGAGAGATTTAATAATAATACCACCCAGTAGAATATTCGATTGTTTTATCCTTTTGCAAAATATGATTGAAGCAAATTTTTTGACACTCTACGTGGAATTAACCACTTTTAATCTGTCTAAGATAGAATTCTTGTGAAAATAAATCATACTGACGAAATCTTAATTAAAAGCAAATGATATTAATGACATTATAGATGATAAGGAAACCAAAACTTCTTATCTTATTGATGTCACCTCAAAAAAATTCAAATTAAAGTCCAATTTTTTTATCACATGGTAACCATCGAATCTATTAAATATTTTAGCAATAAAAGATTTTGATTCTTTTCTTTATCATAAGCTGGAAATGCTTACCTGTATAATAAATATTGATTTCACTAGTTGCGAATATTGTTATCGTTTTAGAGAAAGCTCAATAAAAATCAAGCAAGAAATTTATGATATGGATTAATTTTTATTCAAATAAAAAAAGTGTTAAGGTTAGTGTAGTGTAGTTACCGTAAATCATGACATATTAAAGAAAAATTTGGAGTTGTACCCGAAAAGTTTGCAGGTCTATTTAGTTTGGGGTATTTTGCATCTTACAGTTGACAAAAAACTAATGTCAGCTGTCAACTCCAAACTGTAAAGATCTCCAAACTTTTCGGGTACAATATTGGTGGTAAAGGGACTCAAAACATAATAGGAAAAGTGGAAAACTAACCATTTCCAGTATTATTTTGTTCGTTAAGTTGGCAGTAATTCTCTTGTATAGAACTCATACATTATTGATAGAAAAAACTACAATCTCACATGCTAATATTTGACTTCATGTTTAGACAGCTGACAAATAATTCTCCTATGATTGAACTTTTGCTCACAATGATTCATACATATACTGCGAATAGTATTTTGGTTTACAAATTACGTCAGAGCCTGGAAAATTTCCTGTTTTATATCCCATCATCCATTTTGTTGCGTGAAGTTATCGTTTATCTCATTATTTAGATACTTAGAATATGTCTAGATTAAGTAATCAATAGTTTTATCTTTATACCAGAAAAAAGCAAAATATGCTCTGTCATATATCGCTCATATTTATTTTATTCTGAAATGTATGAGAAATAAATAAAAATATATCAATTTTTGATTGTAAAATTTAACTTTGTATAGATTGATTTAAAAATAGATAACTTGGAGCTTCCTGAGGGTTTGTAAAGGGATTATAACTTTTGAAGTTACGACTTCCTTTTAGCAGCAAACCGATTATATTATGATGATGCCTCGTAGCTTGTCTTGTAGAGGCGCAATCAGGATAGACTATTGTATATTATTTCAACTGAAAAATTTTTAAGTAAAAATAGAACTTGCATGCTTAATATAAGCAAAGTGTTTCAGTCTACACCGAAACACATAGCTAGATCAATCATTTAATAATGAAATAATTGGGAAAACTTCTATCCCGGAAAATGTGTTACCCTTTTTTTATATTTTAGATTAGAATGGGGGAGCAGAGGAAATATAATTTGAACGAGAAGAGTTCGAAGAAAAAGGATCCGTTGGATATGTAAGTTTTTATTTTTTTAAAGGAAATATAACAATGGAATTTTGATTTTAAGGAGGTGATAAGATTAGATCATAAAAAAGCTTGAAGCTGATGTATACATCGGTTTTGTTTTAATCATTTTATTAACTTCGTAATAAAAATCTATCTTAATTAACCTACTTTATTATTGTTAATAAAATTTTTCAATAAAATTGACACTGATATACCATAATCTTATTTTTAATTTTTAAATATTGCCCTTTTAGAGTTACTTTCTCAAGTAAGGGCCAAAATTATTGTTAAAAATAAATGAAAATGATTTGTTAGTTACCAGTAACATTAATTAACATGTGTATTTTTGCAGACAATTTGTTAAAAACAATGAAGTACCACTGGAACAAAAAAATGTCTCATTTCTACAAATGGTAAGTACCTATATTGTTCAATACTTTTGAATGAACTTCAAAATATGTTTTAAAAGGTTCTTAGCAAGTGTGACCTTGGCATTCGTTCTATACAGCTCTCCTAGAAATCTTCTTCTAATATTTGTCTAGAAGAGCAAAGTCCTTTGGTCTTAAAAGTTCTATTAACCAACTTCATAAAATATTTGTCCAACAGAACAAGGTCCATTTTTTCTCAAGTACCTACTCTTAACCATCTTCTTCAAATATTTGTCTAGAAGAGTAGAATACTTCTGTGTCAACACTTATCCTAACTATCTTCATAAAAAAAATTGTCTTAGAGAACAAGATCCATCATTTTCTCAATTTATTTTAACCATCTCCATAAAATATTTGCATAGAAGAGCTAATTTCTTCTTTTTTAACAGTTCTCTTAGCCATCTTTTTCAAATTCTTGTCTTAAAGAACAAGATCCATCATTTTCTGAAATCCTCTTAGCCATCTTCTTAAAATATTTGCCTAGCTTAACAATTTATTTTTGTGTTAACAGTTCTCTTAGCCATCTTCTCCAATTATTCACCTTAGAGAACAAGATCCATCATTTTCTCAATTCCTTTTAGCCATCTTCATAAAATATTTGCCGAGAAGAGAGCAAATTTCTTCTTTTTTAACAGTTCTCTTAGCCATCTTTTTCAAATACTTGCCTTAAAAAACAAGATCCATCATTTTCTTAATTCTTCTTAGCCATCTTCATAAAATATTTGCCTAGACGAGCAATTTATTTTTGTTTTAACAGTTCTCTTAGCCATCCTTTTCAAATATTTGCCTTAGAGAACAAGATCCATCCTTTTCACAATTCCTTTTAGCCATCTTCTTAAAATATCTGCCTAGAAGAGCAATTTCTTTTTGTTTTAACAGTTATCTTAGCCGCCTTATTCAAATATTTGTATTAGAGAACAAGATCCATCATTTTCTCAATTCATTTTAGCCATCTTCTTAAAATATTTGCCTAGAAGAGCAAATTCGTTCTTTTTCAACAGTTCTTTTAGCTATCTTTTTCAAATACTTGTCTTAAAGAACAAGATCCAATATTTTCTTAATTCCTCTTAGCCATCTCTATAAAATATTTGTCTAGAAGAGCAATTTATTTTTGTTTTAACAGTTCTCTTAGCCATCTTGTTCAAATATTTACCTTAGAGAACAAGATCCATCATTTTCTCCTAACTACCTTCATAAAATATTTTGTCTTAGAGAACATAGTCCACCTTTTTTTCAAGTACTTTTAGCCATCTTCATAGAACATTTGTTTATGAGAACAAAATCCTTCTGTTTAAACAGTTCTTTTGACCATCAATAAACACATATAAAAACAACGACATTTGAAACTGAATTGTCTCTTTAATACCAAAACGTTTTCCAGTTTTCATTCGCCGGCAGGTTAGATAAATGTCTAATAGCCTTAGGTCTACTGTCTGCAACAGCCACTGGAATCATCCAGCCTCTCAACACAATCTTGTTTGGTACTCTAACAGGAGATATAATCGAATATGCTGTAACCTTGTACAATACTACCATGACGCCAGATGAAAGAAACAGCGCCGAAGAAAAATTTTTCGATGGCATTCGATATTTTGCTTTAATGAACTCTTTAATTGGAGTCGGTATGTTTATTTTCAGCTATACTGCCACTGTAACCTTCAACTATAGCGCCGCTAGACAGGTTAGTGATTTCTTCTAGCTTTTGAATTGATTTTTAATCCTATTTTGTTTTTCAGATATTCAAAATAAGATCTGCTTATCTAAAGGCTATTTTAAATCAAGATGTAGGTTGGTACGATGTTAACCAAACTGGAGACTTTTCTAGCAGAATGTCTGAGTAAGTTTTTACTTTAGATAATAAATAACCGTCTATATTTATATAGTTTTTAATGTTATATTCATATTTTCCAGTGATCTCTTTAAATTTGAAGATGGAATAGGGGAAAAAGTACCAATATTCATGACTTTTCAAGTAGTGTTCGTCACAAGTTTAATAATAGCTCTTACAAAAGGTTGGGAGCTCGCCTTAATTTGTCTGACTTCGCTACCAGCGACTCTAATAGCTTTGGGTGTTGTAGGACTGGTAAATTGATTTAAAAAAATTACTATATTGAATAATGTGATAGCTCTTTAATATTTTATATTCCAGTTAACCACAAAATTAGCTAAAAATGAACTAGAAGCTTATGGATTAGCAGGATCTATAGCGAACGAAGCGTTATCCTTGATAAGAACCGTGACTGCTTTTGGAGGACAACAAAAAGAAATCCTGCGGTATAATGAGAACTTGATATTCGCAAGGAAAAACAATATAAGGAGATCTATGTTCGGAGCGATTGGATTTGGTCTTCTTTGGTTGTTGATTTACTCAAGTTATGCTCTTGCCTTCTGGTATGGTGTCAGATTAGTCTTAAGAGATAGAGGAACATCTGATCCAGTTTACACTCCAAGTAATATGGTCACGGTAAAACATTTTCCATATATTTTTAATTAGTATTTTATAATGGAAACGTTGCCAACAATATCACGACTTAACTTATCTTGTCAGAGTCAGTCACAGCAAGCTCAAGTTGACTTAGTTTCTGTGAGTGCTCTATTCAGAATTGTATCTCTGCCTCACCAAGCTATATGAAAGCATTGAGTAACCAAATAGTGCAGAGGCTAGTCTTGGGTCTAGTATTTAAAGTTGTAGACCCATCTGATTTGAGGTCTTTTTGTCAGAAGACTTTAATCTCCTTTCTTGGTAGATTTAAGATAAGCTTCATCCCTATCTAATGGTTTTGGCTTAATAATTTCACTTTTTTTTAGGTATTCTTCAGTGTAATGACAGGTTCAATGAATTTTGGAATAGCGTCGCCTTATATAGAAGCTTTTGGAATATCCAAAGCTGCAGCTTCTAAGATATTTAGTGTTATCAATCATCTCCCAACAATTAATGCATCTAAAGGAAAAGGAGAAAAGCTATCTTCTCTTCAAGGAAATGTCCAATTTAAAAATGTCAACTTTTCTTATCCGTCAAGAAAAGATGTACAGGTAAGTTGAAGCTTTTGAGAAACCTCCATCCACATACTTTCCAGCTGCACAGCACTTCAGAATGCTAGAGGATAGAGGAGTAACATTTACCTAAGTTGAAGCCTGCAGATGTCCTAAAATTCCTCCGGGGAATAGGACTAAAGGAGACTCTCCTCAGAAACTAAGTAGAAGTAAGGGGGCACAATAGACCTTTCAGGTGTCAGTGAATGTTACCCCAAAAATACATACATATAAATCCATACAAGCTGAAGCTTTGGTCATTTTTTTGTGAGATAAATAAATTTTTGTTTAAGATCTTCAAACAACTGAATCTAAACATCAAGGCTGGTGAGACTGTTGCACTTGTTGGCACCTCTGGTTGTGGGAAATCCACTGTAATCCAACTTATTCAAAGACTATACGATGCACAATCTGGGGAAGTAAGTTATTTGATAAGCATTAGCTTCAATTTAAAATTGCGTCACTTATATTTGATTGTAGGTTGTTATAGACGGTAAAAACATCAAAGATTTCGATTTAACTTGGTTGAGAAGCCAAATAGGAGTCGTAGGACAAGAGCCAGTTCTTTTTGGAACGACAATTTTAGAAAACATCAAATACGGAAAGGAAGGCGCGACAGATGAAGAAGTTATAGCAGCTGCGAAAAAAGCAAACGCGCACAACTTCATTAAAATGCTACCTAGTGGTTATAATACTATGGTAGGAGAAAAAGGTGCACAACTCTCTGGTGGCCAAAAACAAAGAATAGCTATAGCTAGAGCTTTAGTACGCGAACCAACTGTGCTACTACTAGACGAAGCTACTTCTGCTTTAGATAATACCAGTGAAGCTAAAGTACAAGCAGCTTTAGATGCGGTGAGTAACAATAGTTATTTTCCTAACTTTACGCATGAGTTGGGAACGTAATTTTTTTCTACGACCGTGTATACAAGTATGCCGACTAATTTTTTGTGATAATTTACAAATATTTTCACTACTAGGCAAGTGTGGAATGTACAACGATAATTGTAGCACACAGATTATCGACAATTAGAAGCGCTAGTAAGATTATAGTTCTGGATGAAGGTGTGGTTGTAGAGGAAGGTAATCACGATGAGCTGATGGCGCATCAGAAAGAATATTACAGACTTGTTATGGCGCAAGTAAAATCTACGGAGCAGTTTGATGTTTCACGTCAGAAAAGCCCAGATACTTCGATCATTGAAAGTGAAGAAGTAGGAAATACAGAAACGAATAAAAATGTAAGACTTATATTACGTTTTATTTGGTTTTTTTGTAAAAAATGTTTGTTTTTAGGATGGTTATAAAGAAATTGATGACTTTTTGGTCGATAATTCCGTATCGATATTAGAAATAATTAAAATGAACGCTCCAGAATGGCCTTATATACTTTTAGCAAGCTTAGGATCAATAGTAGTTGGATGTGGAATGCCTGTTTTTGCTGTTTTATTCGGTAGCATCCTTGGGGTAAATATAATTGTTATTATAAACAATACGTTTTTAAAAAAATATTTCTTTTAGACACTTGCGATTTCTGACGAAGATACTGTTAGAAGTGAAGCTAACAAATATTGTGTTTATTTTGTAATAGGAGGACTTGCTACCATGGTTTCTGTTTTCATACAGGTAAGCAGTTACCTGTCAAACTGTCAAAATCTAGCTTTGGCCTAACTATTTTTTCATCTCCATGATCGTACTTCATTTTTTTTATAATTCTAGATGTACATGCTGGGAATTGCAGGAGAAAAATTGACTGAAAGAGTGCGAGGCAACTTATTTAAAGCAATGATATCACAGGAAATCGGATTTTTCGACAAGGAAGCTAATGGAGTTGGAGCGTTGTGCGCTAAATTGTCAACTGACGCTGCCAACATTCAAGGAGTGAGTCAAACTTAATAAAACCACTTTTTATACGTAGTGAAGATTATTATTTATGTTCCAGGCGACTGGACAGCGTGTCGGAACAATATTACAATCAATAGCGACGTTCTGTCTTGCAATAGGTCTTTCCATGTATTATCAATGGAAGCTGGGTTTAGTTACAGCTGCCTTTACTCCTATTATATTGGTCGCAATGTTCTTTGAAAGAAGAAATACATCAGGCCAGAGTGATTCTCGTGATAAAGCCTTACAAACATCGACCAGGGTGAGCTTTTGATTATTTTACCTTGAAATGATAGTTGAATTTAATGCTATAATATAAATAACGCTCAACGGAGTGGGGTGTAGCGAGTTGCCACAGCAGCTGCCAGATGAGAGTTACAAACATACAAGTGAAGCTACTAAAAGCGTGTTAAAAGGCATATTTTTTTCAGATAGCCGTTGAAGCCGTTGGAAATGTAAGAACTGTCGCCGCCTTAACTTTAGAAGATAAATTTCACAATATGTACATAGCAGAACTTCTACCAAATTATAAATCTACTTTAACAAAAGTACATTGGAGAGCGATTGTGTTCGGTCTGTCAAGAAGTTTGTTGTTCTTTGCTTACGCCACCGCCATGTATTACGGAGGTTTTCTTATAAGAGATGGTTTGGCTTATGAACGAGTGTTTAAGTGAGTTACATGATGAATTTTTTATATTATTAAATAGATAATATTTTATTTTAGAGTTTCGCAAGCACAAATAATGGGTACAGTATCTATAGCTAATTCATTGGCATTTTCTCCGAATGTTGCTAAAGGTATTACAGCTGCAAGGAAGGTTAGAACCTTCCTTTCAAGGATTCCTTTGATTCGAGATAAATTGAACGCACAAAATATGGAAAAGGCAAACGGAGATTTCAATTTCAAAAATATAGAATTTAATTATCCTACAAGACCGAACGTTCTAATTCTAAAAGGACTCGACTTGAATATCCTTCATGGAAAAACTGTTGCGTTGGTAGGGGAAAGCGGATGCGGAAAATCCACGATTATACAAATGATTGAAAGATTTTATGATCCTGCTTCAGGAGTAGTGCAATTAGACGGGGTTAATCTTAGAGATGCTTCTCTAAATTCCCTGCGATCACATATGGGAATCGTGGCTCAAGAACCGAACTTATTTAACAAGTCCATTGCTGATAATATCGCCTACGGGGATAATTCCAGGACTGTGCCTATGGATGAAATTATTCAAGCAGCCAAAAACGCCAACATACACAATTTTATTGCTGGTCTACCTCAAGTAAGTCACTATTTTTCAAAACACACACTTTTTTACACTACTAGCTGTGACGTTGACAATTATTGCTTCTTGTAGCCAACTTAGAAGTTCAAAATTCGCGCTCAAGCAAAAATGACTGATGACATAACAAGTACGTTCATAATATATCGAAAACTGACAGCGTACTTGTCAGTAAGTCGACGGCAAAACGCTTCTAGGGGCGCGTTTGTGAATTATTTTTATTTCTGTCTTAAATTTGGTTAGTAGTGGAGAAAATTGTATGTACACCATAGTCTTCACCACCTTGGTGAATTTCTTTTTATAGGGTTACGATACCCAGCTTGGAGAAAAAGCTGTTCGATTATCAGGGGGTCAAAAACAGAGAATTGCTATAGCAAGAGCCTTAGTTAGAAATCCAAGGGTACTTCTATTGGACGAAGCGACATCTGCGCTCGATACGGAAAGTGAAAAGGTTAGTAATTCAACTAAGAACAAGATTGACGTAAAAAAATAAGTGTACTTTGTAAAAAAACGGTCTTCTTCTTTTTTAAAACAATACAAGTAACATTTTGTTTTCTTTGACATTAGTAGGTACAGTTTGTCAATTTCGACAGAGTGTCATTGCGCACAAAAGCTGCGCTTACTTATTATTCTATGACAAGTGACTCTTCCGATTGCTATATTGTTCCGTGTCAATAGCGTGTATGTTTGACAAGCTGTACTTCTAATATGGGTGGTAAAGGGAAAGGAAAAATAAACTGTTAGTTTAATATTGGAATTTTGTTTGTTATTAGGTTGTTCAAGAAGCACTGGATAAAGCTAAACAAGGAAGGACGTGTGTAACGATAGCACATAGATTAACAACAATTCAAGATGCTGATCTCATATGCGTGATGCAAAATGGTGTAATCGCGGAATCCGGTACACACGAAGAATTAATAAATAAAAATGGATTGTATTATAAATTATATACTCAGAAAAAATAGCGAGATTTTTTTAAGGCTTTTTCAGTTGTACCTATATTAAGTTATAAATAAATATTTTCTTAATAAAACTGACTTTTTATTTCTTAGTTAAAATAAGAAAAAAAGAACTCTACATACGATACGCTACTGAATTGAGATCCAATGTCAATTTTACAATTTGCAACTTCAAGTGGCTTCTTATTAAGTGGAACCATTGTCTAACAATGGTGGAACGGAGTCTATATCAGATAAAAACAAATAGACGTATTTATAGTCAAATGCGCTCTTATCATGCGGGTTTAAAGGTCACTAACTATTAGTATTAAATCAGGAAACACAGAGGTTACCAAAATGTGAGATTACACTGGTTGACAAATTTCCACTTTTTCTTATCATATTAAGTACCTTTTTTTTGCTTCAGGATGTTAAAAAAACGGAAAATTGCTTCTTATTATTCATATCGTCGCTTTGAACTGTCAAAGTCACAAAACTGACATTTAAATAAAAACTTAGCTACTGAAAAACTTTTGAGAATCGCTGGAAACTATATACACATCCTTTTTTTCCCATAAAAACTTTGATGAATCGTATGATCCGTGTGATAAGACTGCCTTTGTCTTATATATAGAAAAATACAGATCTATTAACTAGTATGATTGGTCTTAAATCATTATTAATTATTATTATTAAGTATTTGAAGAAAAAAGAAACATTTTTTATTTTCAACTTACGAAATAGCAACAGAGAAGTAAGTTTTTGATTAAGTATAACAAATTTTTTGTGTGTGTGGACACCTTTACTAAGCTTACTAACCAACTATTTCCATTTTTAAATAAAAAAATAATCTTAAAAATATTCTAGAATATATTTTAATTCTTTAGAATCAGTTAATAACATTTAAAAAAAATAATGAGCATTTCTTATAAATAAAAAATTAAAAAATTTATTTATTTCTATTTTATCTAATTTTTCATCTTTCAGAAATGGGAATTAAAAAGTACAAAAATGGCGAAAAAGAAAATTCGTAAGTATTTTTATACCATAACTTCATCGATATAGATATAGTTTCGTTACTTATATTAATTTAATATTAATAATTAATAAAATATCAGATTCACGAGACAATTTTACCAAGCACGTATGCAGGATTTGGTATCTGGGGGTCTTATAAGAAATATATAAGAAAATAATAAATACCACAAAACAAGAAACTTGAAGTAGGTACATTCATATATTGGAAAAACCAAGCAAAAATATAAAAATAAATATTGATTATTGAGATAAATGAACAAAACATCTTATACATAGATATAATAACTATATGCAGTGGTGGAACGTGGAAAAATTTGCAATTTTCGAAAAAAAAAAATTTCCATTGTAAAGGGATTGTCCCCCCGGTGTATGTATGTATTTTTGGGGTAACATTCACTGAAACCTGAAAGATCTATTGTGCCCCCTTACTTCTACTTAGTTTCTAAGGAGAGTCTCTAAAACAAGTAGCTCCCTTAGTCCTATTTCCCGGAGGAATTTCAGGATATCTGCAGGCTTCAACTTAGATATTCTCCCAGGTACTGCGCTCTAGGATTCTGGAGTGCTGTGCAGTTGGAAAGTGTGGATTAAGGTATATTTTTCCATGCCACAATATCTGCACTCTTCTTCCTCCACTATTTTGAGCTTTTTCACGTTCCCATTCAGGCGACAATGTCCCGTTAGGATCCCTGTTAAAACTCTTAGCGCAGTTTTACTTTGACTTATGCATTCATTTGATCACAACAGGTTGTAGTTACCCAGAAAAATATTTGATTGTCTAAGCCCTACTAGATCTTTCCAGTGGTCAGATCTTCTCTTTTTTCTTTGGGCTTCACCTATTTCTTCTAATATTACATTGGGGGTGATTCCCAAAAGGGTTCAGGCCCCCCGATTGTCATACAAGAAAAATTGGAGTGACGAACTAAGCACTACTTCACTTCCCCTCTGTATATTCAACCAATAATATTTAATATAATTGAGCCATAATATTAGTTGACACAAATTTCATACAATTATGAAGATTATTTTTAAAAAATTCGTGTCTTCATATTTTCAAAACAAACTTTTTTTCAAGAGAATATTTATAAAATATCTTTTAATTATTTAAACTGAAGACCACCTCTAAAGTTCACAATTTATATAATAATCAAACAATGCCTAACATTATTTAATATTGAATTAAAATATGTTATCTAAATTCAGGTATTTAAGAATGTTTGATCAGATGTTAGGTGTACCTATATATTAAGAAGAATTTGTTGAAATTCTCTCATTTGTTAAATTTCTCCATTTTTTTAAATACATGTAAAAATGTCCAAGATTCTTTCTGACGTTGGAGAAGATGAACAACTGTTGGGGTAAGAATACCAATCAGAAATATTTTGTAATTTCAAATATATTTCCAAGCGTTTAAAAAATATTCTTTAAAACCTTTTATTATATTTTAATTAAGGCACAAAATGCAAAAAATAATTATGATGATAATATTGATATTGTTGAAACTGATAATTCCTGTAATAGAATGGGTCATTTTTGCAAAAAGTGCTACCAGTAAATAAATAGAATGCTAGAACTCATTAGGTATGTGTTAAGATCGACGAATTACAAAAAAAAGATCAAAAGAAGCAAAGTGATAGTTGCGCTTAAAATTTTATTACGTTTTTGTATTTTATCAATATTTTTGTGCTGTGTTTAAGAAAAATCTAATAGTCTGAGTTGTGGATAATATGTAATAATATTTTTTTTACAGCAAAATAAGCAGAAGTGAAAAAGAAAATATAATACAGCCTGTGTCCTTTTTTGGAATGGTAAATACAAAAGATTTAAGTACATTAGGATATATAACATTTTTTCAGTTTAGATATGCATCTAGAAGAGACAAATTCTTGATGTCAATTGGTCTAATCTCATCTGGAATTACTGGTATCTTACAACCAATGGGTACAGTTCTCTTTGGAGGAGTTGCTGGAAATGCAATAGACTACGCTCAATCCCAAACTAACAATAATCTAACACCAGAAGAAAAATTAGAAGCTGAACACACTTTTCTTGATGGTATTAAATTTTTTGCAATATGGAACTCACTTATAGGAGTAGGGATGTTATTTTTCAGCTATCTTGCTACTGTCACTTTCAACTACTCGGCAATGCAACAAGTGAGTTTTATAAATCTAAATTAGCGTTTAAAGTTTTCCCAGTAGGACTTTCTAAGCCATTTGGTGGTGTTTCAGACGTTCAAAATAAGATCAAGATATTTGCAGTCTATCTTAAATCAAGATATATCTTGGTATGATCAAAATCAAACTGGTGATTTTGCCAGTAGAATGTCCGAGTAAGTAGAAACATGATTTCAGTTTAATTGATAATTTTTCAGATAATAATTTGCAGACAGCTTAACGTTTTTTTATATTCCAGTGATTTATATAAACTGGAAGATGGAATAGGAGAAAAAGTACCAATATTTTTACAGTACCAAGTGCTGTTAGTAACCGCAGTAGTAATAGCACTATTAAAAGGTTGGGAACTAGCACTTGTTTCCTTAGTATCAGTACCAGCAAGTGTTATCTCATTCTCTTTCATCAATGTGGTAAGTAAATATTATTATTATTATTTGTTCAAGTATTAATTTATACTTTTAGTTAACTACCAAAATGGCGAAAAACGAAATGGAAGCTTACGGAGTTTCAGCTTCAATAGCTGAAGAAGTTTTTTCTTTAATAAGAACCGTTACAGCTTTTGGTGGACAGAAAAAAGAAACGGAACGTTATCAAGAAAATTTAATTTTTGCTAGAAAAAATAATATAAAAAGAGCTTCTCTTTCTGGAATCGGATTAGGATTGATGTACTTTCTTTTGTATAGCAGCTACGGATTGGCTTTTTGGTATGGAGTAAGATTAGTTTTGAAGGAAAGAGGAGATCCCAATGCCACTTATACTCCCGGAAATATGGTTACTGTCAGTAAAATATAAGTTTCTTAAGCCAAATCTTCTTCAAACACTTTTTACAGGTTTTCTTCAGTGTTATGTCCGCCTCTCTGAATTTCGGCTCAGCTTCGTCCTTCATTGAAGTCTTTGGAATAGCAAAAGCTGCAGCTGGAAAAATTTTCAGCGTTATCGAGTCCAAACCTACCATTAATTTATCGAAAAAAAACGGGAAAAAATTCGAATCTCTCAAAGGAAACATTAAATTTAAAGATGTCAAGTTCCACTATCCTTCTAGATCTGATGTACCAGTAAGTAGAACCTCAATTTATCTTTATTTGACACCTACAGCTTCACTAACTTGAACCAAAATCATTTAGTTACTATTTAAGCTTTGGTACTATCTTCTGATCCAATTAGTTCACGAAAAGAAGTTCTTTTGGGTGCTTTGTGAGAAAAAAATAATATTTTTACAGATTTTACAAGGATTGAATATTGAAATTAAGTCTGGTGATACGGTGGCTCTCGTGGGAAGTTCAGGTTGTGGCAAATCTACAGTTATCCAGCTTATACAAAGATACTATGACGCAATATCTGGAGAGGTGAATGAAGGAGAAAAATCTACAATTCCACCTAATACAGCATCTCTTACAGATAACCATAGACGGAATCGATGTTAAAGAATTTGATTTGAGGTGGTTCAGAGGTAAAATAGGAGTAGTCGGACAAGAACCTGTTTTATTCGGTACCACCATAATGGAAAACATAAAATATGGCAAAAAAGATGCAACAGACGAAGAAGCTGTAGCAGCTGCTAAAAAAGCCAACGCTCACGATTTCATTAAATGTTTACCGCGTGGTTATGGTACTTTGGTAGGTGAACGAGGTACTCAACTTTCAGGTGGTCAAAAGCAACGGATAGCAATAGCTAGAGCACTTATTCGAAACCCTAGTATAATGCTTTTGGACGAAGCTACTTCTGCTTTGGATAATAGAAGTGAAGCTAAAGTACAAGCTGCTTTAGATTTGGTAAATAAAATTTATTTATAACCTCAAAAATTAGATAATTCCAATTTTAGGCCAGTGAAGATTGTACAACAATTATTGTAGCTCACAGATTATCAACTATACGAGGGGCAAACAAAATTTTCGTCTTATCAAAAGGAGTGGTCGTCGAAGCTGGTACACATGATGAGTTGATGGCTTTAAAAAAGGAATACTACAACCTTGTAACAGCCCAAGTAACAAGTGACGGAGAAAAAGAAGTTTCGGTTAAAAATACAGAAGGCGACGATGATGAAATAGAAGAAGTAGATTATGATGAAGATGATTTAAATGTGATTTAAATTGTTATTGAATATTATTTTATTGATTGAATTTGTTTGTTTTAAGGTTGAAGAAAAAGAAGTTGATGATTTTAAGAAATCTAAAGTATCTCTTTATCGAATAATGAAGCTGAACGCTCCAGAATGGCCTTATATATTGATAGCTGGTATATCAGCTACCATTGTAGGTTGTGGTTTGCCGGCATTTTATATTATTTTCGGGAATATTTTAGGAGTAAGGTGATATTTTTAACACTGACATATTTTTTATATTTTTTTTTTATAATTTTTAGACTTTGGCTAATTCAGATTCGAATTATATCCAATCTCAGACAAATAAATACAGCTTGTATTTTGTTGGGGCTGGAGCAGTATGTTTGGTCACTGCATATCTTCAAGTAAGTAAATTCTTTGATCCCTAGGTAACCCCATAGGTTGATCGATGAATAATTATCATCACCATCAACTTCATCATTATCATTGACTCCAAATAAAAAGACCTAGAGCTGTACCCTAAGGAAACTTCCACAAGATATGTGAATTGGAGGATGAAACACCAAGTCTTCGATCCCTAGTTTTCCTTATAGATTTATCGATGGATAATTATCATCACCATCAACTTTATCATTATCATTGACTCCAAATAAAGAGACCTAGAGCTGTACCCTAAGGAAACTTCCACAATATATGTGAATTGGAGGATGAAACACCAAATCTTCGATCCCTAGTTCTCCTCATAGATTTATCGATGGATAATTATCATCACCATCAACTTTATCATTATCATTGACTGCAAATAAAGAGACCTAAAGCTGTAACCTGAGGAAACTTCTACAAGAAATGTGAATTGGGGGATGAAACACCAAGTCTTTGATCCCTAGTTCTCCTCATAGATTTATCGATGGATAATTATCATCACTATCAACTTTATCATTATCATTGACTCCAAATAAAGAGACCTAGAGCTGTAACCCGAGGAAACTTCTACAAGAAATGTGAATTGGGGGATGAAACACCAAGTCTTTGATCCCTAGTTCTCCTCATAGATTTATCGATGGATAATTATCATTACCATCAACTTTATCATTATCATTGACTCCAAATAAAGAGACCTAGAGCGGTAACCTGAGGAAACTTCCACAATATATGTGAATTGGAGGATGAAACACCAAGTCTTTGATCCCTAGTTCTCCTCATAGATTTATCGATGGATAATTATCATCACCATCAACTTTATCATTATCATTGACTCCAAATAAAGAGACCTAGAGCGGTAACCTGAGGAAACTTCTACAAGAAATGTGAATTGGGGAATGAAACACCAAGTTACCCAAAAATATTTGTATATATTTAAAATTTTAGATATATCTATTAGGAATAGCTGGGGAAAGGATGACAGAAAGAATAAGAACTCAGATGTTTAAAACTGTGCTATCGCAAGAAATGGGATTCTTCGATAAAAAGTCCAATGGAGTTGGTGCCTTATGCGCAAGACTTTCTGGAGATCCAGCGAAAGTTCAAGGAGTAAGTAAAGCACAGACTCTCCACTAATAAGTAATTTAAGTACCTCCTAATTCATATTTAGGCTACTGGACAACGGGTAGGTCAAATATTCCAATCAATGGCAACGTTGGTAGTAGCAATCGGTCTTTCTATGTTGTATCACTGGAAATTGGCACTGGTGACAGCAGTTTTTTTACCACTATTGGTTCTAGCCACGTTTATAGAACGACGTAACACTGGGGGTTTGAACGATACCAGAGATCAATCATTAGAAAGAGCTACAAAGATAGCTGTGGAAGCTGTTGGTAATATTCGAACAGTGGCATCACTTGACGCTGAAGATTTGTTTCATGAAAATTACATAACCGAACTTACACCTCATTATAAATTATCTTTAAAGACTGTTCACTGGAGAGGGATAATATTTGGATTGTCGAGGAGTATTTCCTCCTTTGCTTACGCTGCTTCTTTATATTATGGAGGTTTTCTTATTAAAGATGGACTGTATTACGATAGAGTGTTTAAGTAAGTGAATATGATGCGTGGGATTTTATATCATACTGGTATGTTTTTGTAGAGTTGCGCAAATGCAGCTAACTGGGATTGTTTCCGTGGCTAATTCTTTTGCATATTCGCCGAATCTAACCAAAGGGATCAACGCAGCTAGCAGAGTGGTTAACTTTATGTCAAAAATTCCTCAAATTAGAGATGGACCAGACTCGAAAGAAATAAATGATGTAAGTTTCCAAACCAAAGATTAATTTTAAAAGGGGGTTCATCTATTTGCAAGGATTTTCTTCTACCATGGGCGTACGATGAATTTTTTTAAGGGGTCAATATATTTGAAAAAAATTTTTTAATTGGTTCAAGTTTTTTCTTTTGTGTAGGTAAATGGGAACATAAAATACTCATCAATCGAATTTTCGTACCCTACCAGATCCAAAACTCAAGTTTTACGCGGTCTTGACTTAAATATACTGAATGGTAAAACGGTAGCTCTGGTAGGGGAAAGTGGATGTGGAAAATCCACGATTATCCAGATGATCGAGAGATTTTACGATCCCTCTTCTGGAAAAGTACAGTTAGATGATGTTAATATAAAAAATATATCGTTAGCTTCGTTGAGATCGAATCTAGGAATAGTGTCGCAGGAGCCAAATTTATTTAACAAAACCATCGGGGAAAACATAGCATACGGAAATAATGGTAGAGTCGTTAGTATGGATGAAATTATAAGCGCTGCTAAAAGTGCAAATATTCATAATTTCATAGCATCATTGCCCAAGGTAAGACGATGTTTTCTTACTTTTATCCAGTCTAAACACTAATTTATGAAAAGAGAGCTTGATTTTTGAGGTTATCTTCTTCTTCTTCTGATTCTTGGCCTCTTGCTTTGCAGCATCCGGCCAGGAGGTACGACTTTAGGATGCTTTTTGGCCTACGGTCTTCTTTACTAGTAATAGACGATATTTTTATCAAAATCTTGTTGGGTATTTTAGGGATACGACACTAAACTTGGGGAAAAAGCAGCTCAATTATCCGGAGGCCAAAAACAAAGAATAGCAATCGCACGAGCTCTGGTACGGAATCCGAAAATTCTTCTTTTAGATGAAGCTACATCAGCTCTGGACACTGAAAGTGAAAAGGTAAAATCTCATTCGTACCTATTACTTTTGATGTATTTCTCCTTTGTTTTTTTATTTTTAGATTGTACAAGATGCTTTAGACGAAGCTAAAAAGGGAAGGACTTGCATTACGATAGCACACAGATTAACGACAATCCAAGATGCAGATCTAATATGCGTTATAGATAAAGGAGTTGTCGTGGAATCTGGAACACACAAGGAATTATTGGACATCCATGGTACTTACTATAAATTATACACTCACAAACATTGATTTGGGAAAAAAAATTAAATATTGAAATACTGATTTATTTTTTTTTATTAAGAATACGTTGTTTAGTCTTAGAGACTCACTTATGTCATCTGCTAATACCTCTATACTGTATAGTTTCGTAAGTAAGGCAACGTTGTTAATGTATGGCATTACAAAGTAAAATATTACACAATAATTTAAAAAAGTTTCTTATCAAACAGGAAATCACTGGTAGCAGTGGAATTGTTCGATATTTTTTTCACACAAAATGTTATAATTTTGTGATTTGGCGACTTTTGACTGTCGTGCAGCTTGGACTAATTCAATTAAAACATTTCCTATTAACAATTGCTTTATCTTCATTATTACTACATATTCTCCCATAACTTCTAACTGTCTCTATCTTATCAAATGTCTTCACCAGTTTTCCTTGTCTTCGTTATCTTCTTTCTTGCATGCTTAATTCTTGTTTCTACATCAGCTTCTTTTATTGCCAGTTGATTTCCCTGTTAACGAATCTCTCCCAGAATATCTCTAAGCAAGCTTTTTCTCAAAAGGATCAACAATGGACCTTGAAGATCCTTCCAGAAAACTCTTCTCATTATTTTCCTTATCTTCTAGCTGTCTACATATCTTCAAGTCAACACTTCGTCACTTTTCTCGTTCCCTTTCGTTCTCTTTTTTCTTACATCTTTAATTTAAGGACCTTGAACCCACTTCTAGTTGTCAATGTTTAAGTCAACTCTTTACCACTCTTCCTTTTGTCTTTCCTGTTTCCTTTCATTCTCATCTTTCTTACATCTTTAATTTAAGTTTCTACTTCATGGACCTTGAACTCATTTGCCAGAAAACTATTTCAAAGCATACAAATAACTGTTTTTACTGTAATCTTGATAAAATAGAAGTAAAAAATATTAATCCAGAATCGGTTTGAGATTCAGTTTTAAATAAACAAATTTTTTGAAAATATATTGAGTCTTTCGATTTCCACGTCCACTTTCAGTTCTGTTCAGAGCAGTGTGTGAGATCAGTACTTTCTAGGAAAGATATATTCTCAGCTACCAACCTCTCGCATGTTAAAAGTAGGTACTCAGTTTTAAATGACAGATAAGTGATTTCCAAAAAAGCTACGATAGATCTGGAAAAGTTCTAAGTCTATGGAAAGGGGCAGTATTTTTATTTATCAAGTTCGCCTCTGACTATTTTTTAATCTAAAGGCAAGGATATTTTTAATCTTTAATATTTCCTTTTTCCTTTACATTTGATTGGCATTCGTAGTACGAAACATCTTTAGTGTTTTAGCGAATTTTTTGGAATTTGAAAAATAATTTTTGTAAAACAAAATGCAATGCAATCACGAGGTAAATAAAACTGTATATACTAGATATAGTTCCTTTCCATATACACAATATAATTTTTTGCTCCTCATTATTTTTAGGACGGAAAAGAGGGGATAAAGGAGATTAAAGGTACTAGAGATGACCTAGACTCTTTTGATGGGTGAGTATCCTTTATTATTACACCCGAACTTATGTCAAAATTTTTAATTATGAGAGGCTTCCTGCAAAAATTTCAACAAAAGAAATATTTGTACAGGTTGTAAGTTGATTTGTAAGTTTTAGACAGATTATTCTGTTTTACTATGACTTGCAATATCACTTTTATTTGTAGTGGTACATTTTTAATGTTTGGTGGAATAATTTCGTACTGTGTAATTCTTGGTGTAATTTATTTTGAATTAGAAAAAAAAACATGACAATTAGAACGATATTAAGACACTAAAGGCATATTTTTATTTAATGAATAGTTATACACAATGAAATTACTAATTTTTAACAGGTAAAAATGAATTTTTATTACCATTTTCCCCCAAACAACGTTCCATTCCCAATTCTTATTAAGTCTATTATTATTTTCCAGATCCTCACCAGGCTGTCTATGTTCTCAAGAGGAAGGAAAAAATAGTGGTAACAGAAAATCCGTAAAATTCTTGGAACTGGTAAAAAAATATTATCTCTACCACCTTTTCGATATGCTGCTATTCATTATTCATATTCATATTTATTAAACATAATTAGCCTCAATTAATGCCTCTTTGGTTCTATAAATTGTATGGGTCTTCCAAAAGGAAGCAAATCCGACCCAAATTTTTGCCTCAAGCTTGAAATTGATTGGGTTTTCTAAGACGAAGCAATTCCGACCAATATTTCTGCCTCATGAAGCTTTTTGAAGCTATTGGTAACCTGATACCACTGATACAGCTTGGAGAGATCAAATCTAATTCGTGGACAACCATTTGTTTGCAGCTTAAGCTTGAAATTGTTTGGGTTTTCCAAGACAAAACAATTCCGACCAAAATTTCAGCCTCATGAAGCTTTTTGAAGCTATTGGTAACCTGATACCACTGATACAGCTTGGAGAGATCAAATCTAATTCGTGGACAACCATTTGTTTGCAGCTCAAGCTTGAAATTGTTTGGGTTTTCCAAGACGAAACAATTCCGACCAAAATTTCAGACTCATGAAGCTTTTGAAGCTATTGGTAACCTGATACCACTGAAACAGCTTGGAGAGATCAAATCTAAATGGTACTTACCATTTGTTTGTTTCACCACGATGGGAGCTCTCTAGCTTGGTATGCTTTGCTTTGTCAAGGCACTTACACAACTTAATATGAAGCTGAATCTGCTTGAGAAAAATTCATTTTGAGAATAAAAATATGTTTTTTAAATATAAATAGCAGTATAGCTTGCTTAAGAGTTAGCAATTGTTATCAGTTTCTCTTTCATTTCCAGTTCCAGTATTCATCTATATCCGAGCAAGGTCTAATGATCTTGGGAATATTGTTATCGATAGCTTCAGGAATTTTGCAGCCACTCAATACAGTGCTTGTTGGATGTCTGACTGGAGATGCTATTACATACGCCGTGGCTCAAAAAAATACCACCTTAACGTTAGCAGAAAAACAAGCTGCCGAAGCAGTTTTTTTGGAAGCTTCTTATAGATTTACGAAGCTGAATCTTACGCTTGCCGTTGCTATGTTTTTCTTAAGTTATTTATCCACGTTCAGCTTCAATTACACAGCCATGAAGCAAGTGAGTAGAGCGTTGAAATAATTATTATTTTGCGATATCTAGTTGGTATATGTTTTAGATTTTTGTAATTAGATGCAAATATCTTAAATCTATGTTAAATCAAGATGTATCTTGGTACGACACTAACCAAACTGGTGATTTTGCAAGCAGAATGTCAGGGTAAGATACATTTCTTGTTAGTAGTGACTAAATTTTAATGTTACACGTTCTATGTTTACAGGGATTTGTGTAAATTTGAAGATGGGATAGGAGAAAAGCTACCGATATTTTTACAAAACTTTTTCATCCTAATTACAGCGGTACTAATATCTTTAGTTAGAGGATGGGAGTTGGCGCTTGTTTCCATGGTGGCCATACCAGCAACTTTGATTCCTTTTAGCATAATGAACAAGGTATATCAGAATCTCCTATAAAAACAATGATATTATTATGTATGTAATTTTTAGTTAAATGCAAAGTATGCTAAAAATGAAATGCAAGCTTATGCCGACTCAGGAGCAGTTGCTGAAGAAGTAATTTCTTTAATACCAACGGTAACAGCATTTGGAGGACAAGAAAAAGAAATAGAAAGATATTCCAAAAATCTAGTTGTAGCTAAAAAGAACAATATTAAACGTGCATTTTTTAATGCTTTTGGATTTGGTACTATTTACATACTGTTATGTAGTAGTTATGCTCTAGCTTTTTGGTATGGAGTTAATTTGGTCCTTAAGGATAGACATAGTCCGAATCCTGTTTATACTCCTGGGAATATGGTGATAGTAAGTGAATTATTGCATCTCCATAATTGTTGTTTCCTTATACTCTTGCTTGCAAATGTCTCCACCAGTGTCCAGTGTCTTCTGCTTCTACATCTTCTCCTATCTACATCCCAAAGTTTTTCATTACTCTGGCAGTTTCAATTCCTTAATTCTTCTAGGTATTTTCCAGCGTTATGTTGGCTTCCTTGAACTTCGGATCTGTGTTTCCTTTCATAGAAATCTTCGGAACTGCAAAAGCAGCAGCAGTGAAAATATTCAACGTAATAGAAACTAAGCCAAAGATTAATTTGACAGGGAAAGACACTAGAATCAAATATGAAGAGTCGGAGACTGAAGAAAGCGATACGTCCAACGAAAATCAAAGTATATCAATTATAGATTTGTCGAAAAAGAATATAAAGCTTGATTCTTTTCGAGGTAGTATTCGATTTGAGGATGTCAAATTTTACTATCCTTCAAGATCCAGCGTAATGGTAAGTTTAAGTTGATTCTTCTCCTGGATTAATTCTTTATCCTTATTATGGTTTTTTAAGGTTTTAAAAGGAATTAATTTGAATATAAATCCTGGAGAAACTGTTGCTATTGTAGGAAGCTCTGGTTGTGGAAAATCGACAATTGTGCAGCTTCTGGAACGATTTTACGATCCTCTTTCTGGAGAGGTAAGTATCTACTTCACTAAAGTTACTATAAAAGCATAAAATAAATATTCTAGATATACATTGATGGAGTTGATATAAAAAAATTGGACATAAAATGGCTCAGGAATCAAATAGGAATGGTAGGACAAGAACCGGTTCTTTTTGACACTAGTATAATGGAAAATATTAAATATGGCAAAGAAGAAGCAACAGATGAAGAAGCCATTGCCGTTGCCAAAATAGCAATCGCTCACAATTTTATCACAAAGCTACCGAATGGCTACAATACTGTAGTTGGTCAAAAAGGAATGATGCTTTCAGGTGGCCAAAAACAAAGAATAGCCATTGCTAGAGCTTTGTTGAAAAAACCGAAATTGTTACTTTTAGACGAAGCTACTTCAGCTTTTGATAACTCTACCGAAGCTAAAGTTTTAGCTGCTCTAAATATAGTAAGAAAAATTAATTTTTTTTTTAATCTATTTAAGATATAATGATAATTTTTTAGGCTACAGCTGGTTGTACGAAAGTAATTGTAGCTCATAGATTGTCTACAGTTAAAAATGCTGATAAAATCATAGTACTATCCGATGGAGTGGTCGTAGAAGAAGGAAAACACGTTGAACTTATGTCTTTAGGAGGTACTTATTTCAATCTTGTAAATGCTCAAGTTTCAACTGACAGTAACGATGATTCAGCTGATGAAAAAGGTAATCAAGAACATGATGATGAAGTTGAAGACGTTGTTGAGGAAATAGTTGTAAGTATGTTTAAAACCTCAAGAGGGTCGTTGATATCTCTTTTATTTTAGGATGAAGAAGTCGAAGTAGACGAAGTTAAAATAAAAACCGGTTTTAAATTTTTGGAAGTATTGAAATTGAATTCACCTGAGTGGTTTTATATTTTGGTTGCTTCCTTAGCATGTACAGTATCAGGAGCTGGAATTTCAGCTTTCGGTGTTATATTTAACACTATTATTGGAGTAAGTTGACTTGATTTAAAAAAATATTGTCACAACAACATTTTTTTTCTAGTTTTTATCTGAAATTGATCCCTATACTATTCGCTTCAAAACAAAATATTGTTGTTGGTATTTTGTAATAGCTGGAGCTATACTGACCGTCTCAGTTTTTATTCAGGTAATATTTTCAAGCTTATTAATTATCACTATTTACTAAATGTTTATTTCAGACATCCTTATTAGGTATTGCTGGAGAAAAAATGACAGAAAGAGTTCGCATAAAAATGTTTAGAACAATTTTATTTAAAAAAATGAGTTTCTTCGACATAAAATCTAATGGTGTCGGAGCTCTTTGTGCAAGACTATCTGGAGATGCTGCCAGGATTCAAGGAGTAAGTGATATTTAGCATTCCTAAGATCCTCTTAACAGTAATCTATGTTGACTTTATAACCATTTTTGTATTTGTCTTCCAATCACTTTCTTTGTGGTCCCAAGAGCTAGTTCATGTCCAATATAATATTGCGTTGAACCTTTCGCGAGCTCTTTTCCAGAAATATCTTACTTTACTGTGATCTGCCAGATCGTTTAGTTATTTCTGGCATTTTTCTGCCAGTCTGGATGTTGCATTACTATTATTTAAAACAGAAAGGATTCTCATTCTCATAGGACATTCCTGACAGTTTCAACTTTCTGTTCACACATCCTGCAAAGAGTTATGTCCACTAGCCTCATAGTATGGAGCTGTTTCCTTAGTTGACAGTGGCCAATCAGAAATCCCTCTGTTATATGCAGGTTTTTCCTGGTCATCACCAAGTATTTCTTCGGCGCCATCTTCCCAGGGTCGCCCAGGGTGATCCTGGCAAGACTGCATTCTTTGATTCCATCCCATCTCTTAAAGGATTATTCCCAAGTCTAATTTCACCCAATTAATTAATATTATATCTTGAATTTTCTAGGCAACTGGACAACGTATAGGTCAAATTTTACAGTCTATAGCTACATTTGGCGTCTCTTTAGGTATATCAGCATTTTTCGAATGGAGATTGGCAGTAGTAGCAGCTTTCTTCATTCCCGCTATTGTATTTGCTATTTTTATTGAAAAACGTAATAGTGCTGGTATGAACGATACCAGAGGCGTATCTCTAGAACAAGCTACAAAGGTAAATAGATTATTTAGTAGCCTAGCCTAACCTAACCCACGTGAAGTTGCAGTCGTGTGCGCGTGGAGTTGTCAAAACCAGCGCCAAAGTTTAAAATTAACATTTGACTTTGTAGATTAACACTGTCGGCGATGATTGTGGCTAATTTTTCCTTTAACACTCACAGATAAACTAACTAAACGTCTTAAAGTATTCAAAAATATTCGACAGCAAATGGCTGCTTCAAACATAACCTTAACTGTCAATAATAAAATGGCTGTCGACATGAAACGGTCGTTACAGCGACATAGATAAGCAAAACCGGTTTTGGCATCTGCGCAAGACAGTTGGCAGACTTCATGTGGCTTCTTATTATGTGTAACAAAGTTTAAGTATATTTTTATTAGTTGGCTGTTGAAGCGGTGAGTAATATCAGAACTATTGCATCACTTTGTTTGGAAGATAAGTTTAGAAAAAGCTATATTTCCGGCATTTTATCGTATTATACTGCAATAAAACCTTTACATATACGTGGATTAGTATTTGGTCTGTCGAAAAGTCTTTCAATAGTTGCGCAAACGGCAACACTGTATTATGGAAGTACTCTTGTTGTTGGAGGATTATCCTACGAAAAGATTTTCATGTAAGTAGAGAAATTAACTTGACAAAATTGTTTTTTCACCTGCTTATTTTTAGGGTAGCACAAATGAATCTTATGGCGACCATTGCAGTTGCCAATTCACTGGCTTTTTCGCCTAATCTTATGAAAGGTATAGAAGCCGCCTTACGAGTAATAACATTCACGTCCGAAGGTCCATCTGGTGCAGTGCAGCCAGATGTAGTTAATATGAAAGAGGTAAGATTGTTTGTGAAAAGTTTTGGTAGAGATTTCAAACAAAAACAAAATTGACAGATGTCATTGTCAGTGTTGTCAAGGTTGTGAAAAACCGGCGACAGTTTAGCAGAAGTACCAACATAAATTTAAATCGCTATATAGTTTCTTTTATAAACCTATTGTGATTTTTCTATAAATTTTAGATAAACGGCAGAATTAACTTTTGTGACGTGGAATTTTCTTACCCGAATCGACCCAACAATAAGATCCTGCGAGGTCTTAACTTCGAGGTCCTTAATGGTAAAACTGTGGCCTTAGTTGGAGAAAGTGGCTGTGGAAAATCGACAGTTACAAAAATAGTAGCTAGATTTTACGATCCCACTTCTGGAACAGTACAAATAGATGACGTAAATCTCGAAAAAATACCTATACCATTCTTAAGATCGAAATTAGGTATTGTATCACAAGAACCAAATTTATTTAACAAAACTATCGCGGAAAATATTGCGTACGGGGATAATTTAAGAAAAATTCCCTTGGAAGAAATCATACAAGTCGCTAAAATGGCCAACATTCATAACTTTATCTCTGCGTTACCTCAGGTTAGTGGAAAAAGCATAGAAACTATAGCAACAGAGTAAGTTGGTTGGTTTAACATTGTTTTAGGGTTACGATACAATGCTTGGTGAAAAAACAATACAATTATCAGGAGGACAAAAGCAAAGGATAGCTATTGCAAGAGCCTTGATTGGAAATCCGAAAATTCTCATTTTGGATGAAGCTACATCCGCACTGGATACTGAAAATGAAAAGGTATTTCTTTCAACTGTCATTGTTGTCATAAAAACCACTTTTTGTTGGCCATACTGACCTTAAACCATAGAGAAATATATTTGTGTATGTCTTAAACTGAACATTTCTTCTCTGTTCTTGAATAGAAGGTCTTGTCTGTTTGGGTTATTCGAGATGCATGAAATTTTACAGAATTAAATGCCATTTTTGATTTTTAGATTGTACAAGAAGCTTTGGATCTCGCTAAACAAGGAAGAACTTGCATAACAATTGCTCATAGACTTACGACCATTCAAGACGCGGATTTAATTTGTGTGATTCATAAGGGGGCGATTGTGGAATCGGGAACTCATAAGGAATTATTGGATCGAAAGGGTATTTACAATAAATTGTATAACCAAACAAACGATAATAAATTGTAAGATATTATATGTTTTAAATATATATTCTATTTACTGTTATTTCATTTTTATTTCTGTGTAAATCCAGTCAGTCGTAAGGATTGATAACTGTGAAACATCCTGTATATTCGAATATAACGTGACGTATGAAAAAAATGCCTTCCTTACTTATGAGATAAGCATTATCTTACATTAAAAATGACTCACACCACTTCACTTCCACATAATATGTAGGATAACTGAAATCAGACAAAAACAAAATATGTTTACTTATCTGCTATACTTATCTGCGGTACGTAGACGAGATTTTATTGTTATAAACACTGACCAAAATTTGTTTTCATCAAGTTCAGTCTGCACTTATGCAACAACCATTACACAATAATATTGCCAGCCACAGAACCCTTTATGTTAATGACTTAAAATTAGTTTAAAATTTGACATTCAAAATTTTATATCTCAGGTTTGCTAGAATTTTTCTTAATTCTAAAATAAAAGTATTAAATCTTTGCAACCAAATAACTTGTTCTATCGACATTTTTCATAATAGATATTTCTCTATGGTTTTATATTTTACTTTAGTTTGGCAGCACTGGCTGTAAATCATGTAAAGTGGTACAGTATCAGTGAAAGAAGTTTTTTATTTTTAAAATAATTTAATCTTATTTTCCAATTCGTCCATTTAACAGTTCTGATAATAACACAATTTGTGTGATTTTATTTTGCTTGTCGTGTAAGTTCAAGTGAGTTAACTGCTATTTCAAAGTAGTAACACCTTTACAAAATTGCTTCTTTTGTTGTGGGTTTCCCATAGTGGGTAATGAACTTGGGTTTGTGTAGTAGCATATAAATAGAGTGGTATCGATAGAAGCAGATAAATGGTATTAAAAATATCACAAAAATATGGAAAGACAATTTACAAAATCACTAAACTAGAATAAAAAATATTGTTAAAAAGTGGGAAACTATAATAAGAAGTACATAGTCTTATCTTTAGGATAATATCTATCATTAAATAATTTGTTATATACTTGTTTTAGAAGAATCTAATTCAATATTTACACTGTGTATTTGATAAAAGATGGTTTGAATTATTGATAATGATGATATTCTAAACTATTTTTTAAGGTCATATAACATACAGTTCTTGCAGCTAGATTATTGAAATCAATTTTATTTTGCAGAAAAATGTCAACTCTTTCACCAGAACACATAATGCGATGTCCAATCTGCATAGATACCATGCAAACCCCTATTATACAATGTAAAATAGGGCACAGCATGTGCCAATCTTGTGTAACAGATACAAAAATAGCAAAGTGCCCTACATGCAGATCACCATTAACTGATACTCGTAATTACCAGCTAGAACAACTAATAGAAGGAGTGCAAAAGGTCCTCAAACTAAACTGCGCCTATGTTTCCAAAGGCTGTAGATTCAACGTGAGCACTCAAGACAAAGAAGCTCATGAGCTTGAATGTAAATTTAGAAAATTCTATTGCGAAGGAAAAAAATTTGCCAACTTCAACTGTGACTGGCATGGAGATTTAGCTGAAGTGTACAAACATTTTAAAGAGTCCCATTCAGATCATGCCAGAATGGAATACAAAACCGACGCTACTATGAAAATAAGTTTAAAAAGCGATTTCAAAGATATTCAAATAATACCTTTCTTCAACGGCCAGCAATATTTCTACTACAAACACAAAATTGACGTCGCTAAGCAAAAGGCTTACTGGCACTTCCAACTAATCGGTTTGAAAATACACGCAAAAAATTATTTTTACGAATTCGAAATACACAATAATGATTTGAGGAAGCTAAAAGTTACCGAATTTTGTACCAGCGACGTTACTGATGTTAATACTACCTTTTCCCAGGAGAAATGTGTTGTTGTATCTTTCACTTGTATTAAAAATTATTTAAACGAGTTCGGAGAGCTACCTTTCAAGTTCAGGATCATGTCCAATAAGAAGGCTGCTCCTATCAAACTATAATCTGTGTTTAGTTATTATATTTTAAGTTTTACCCTGTATTGTAATCATTTGAAGTTGCATTTTATTGATAAAGTGTATATTATCGTTATTTAGAATACATACTCCAACTGTTTATATATTTATTATTAGAATTTAAAAATAAAATTTATAATTGAAACCATATTTTCTTTTCAAAACTCAAATTCCTCGATTAATCCAATAGGAATGGGTCATTTTTGATGGTTTTATCATATAAACTTGTGTTTTACTTGGAAATAAATACCAGAACTGTGCCTCGGACCAACTTTAAGTATGTTCCTTATCATATTGTTTAATAATTATTGAAAAATGAAACAAATTATAGCTTACCTATTTTTTGGGCTCCTGTGGCTGTTAAAAACAACTTAAAATAGCACTTTTGGAGAATGTTTTCATGGCACTTATAAAACTCTCACTGACACTTGAATAATTTAGGCTTAAAATTCAAAACGAACATTTATTACAATTTACTTAATTACAGACATCAATTCAATTTCAACATTTGTGTTATTATCACTCTACAATCATATCAATACTAATTTCTTCGCCGATATTGCTTGGAGAAGTTTCAAGCTCACCGATATCATTGGATTCACTGAAAAATAAGTACAGCTTTAATATACGTTTAACACAAAAACTTAACATACCTATCCAGTGAAGGTTCATTGCTAAACATTTCAGTTGGGACAGTAGGAGGTGCTCTTTCAGGAAGAAATTCCAGAAAACTTTGCGCTTGTAGGTGGCGTTCTACTTCTTCAGGAGTCATGTGACCATCAGATAAGGCACTACTACTTGGAGGCATCTGTAATTGCTAAAAAACTTTATAACTGCGATATTTATTACCATCACTTCAATACTGATATTGGAATGTTCAATTTAATACAATTCTAATAGTATTGAAATGATATCAATGTATACATATGATGTAATTACCATTGTCTGAGGTAATTGTTGTTTTGGTGGTCGTGGTGCTGGTGGTCTTTTTTTTTTAGCTATTGATATTACTTTTCCTGAATTTACATGATGAACATTTGAATGAGAACTGTGTGAGCTTATATCTCTTCTTCTAAAACAAAGAATGATAATCTAAAACTATAGTTAATAGATTAATATCTTACTTTTTCAACGGTTCTGGTTTTGAAATTTCTCCATCATCTGAAGATTCGGTTTCGTCAGATTCTGAGGTACTGTGCTCTACTTTTTCATGCATTAGCAGTCTGTCCAATAAAAATGTTCTATCTCTTGTGACAAGAAGAAGACGTTTCTGAGCTAGCCTGAGAGCTTGTTGAAATGATTCATTTTCCTGAAAATATACATCATTCCTATAATAAATATTGAACTTGTTTTAATAATTAATAGTATTGGATACCAAACGTACAAATATTAAATTCTGAAACTTCCGTTTAAGATATTTGTATTCCTTTTTAAATTTTGATTCTTCCAAAACTCTCTCTTCCTCTTCCGCCGCTGCAGCCTCATCGGCCATAGATCGACAATACCACCCTTCCAACATGTTTGTTTAAATAATTACATATTTTTGCTCATTATAAATAATAACCAAACATAGAAAAATACTCATTTGCATACGGTAAATATTAATTAGAAAATGAAAACATAAACAATGGGACTATCATTAATGACAGTGGCAAATGACACTTCTCTTCTTCTTTGTAGCTTATGGAGCTCTGCTGTTCAATCCCCTTTTTGGCCTTAGTAAACTCGATTCGATTAACTTTTAAATACTTTCCACGTTCTAATTCCTAATTATATAATGGTTATCGACTATCGTCCTCCATGATAATAGTCACAGTTGATTTTTATAAATACAACTATACAACTGCAGTGGCTGGAGCTCCCACACATACGAGACCAGTAGATAAGACCACAAAAAATTTTCAAATGTTTTTTCGGGTATTTATTTAAACATAGTAGGCTGTGGAATACAAGCAAGAAATTTCTAGAAAATGGAGCCGGTATGCCGGTAGTATTAAAGTAATTTAAAATTTCGTTGAAAGTAGTGTGATATTTTGAACATTAGTGTGTTTTAATAATATATAGTGATGTTCGTTTAATGTAGTGATAAAGAACAAATTGCTCCATATTTCTAGAAGGAAAGAAGTGTGTCCAGTACTCTTAGGTAATTGCTTAACTAACAGCCATAATAGTATTAACATTTTCATCAGAATATCAAGTAAAGCTTTCACTCAAAGCCTATTTTAAATATCTTATCTTCTATAGTAGAACTCATTTTTATTTAGCAATTTTTCTTTATTTTTCATCCAATACCTATGAAGTTAACATTATAGATTTTATTTTCTCTTTCCAAGTTTTTACATAGGTAATAGAATAAGATTATTCTTAATATCATATTTATAATACTGGTCTCACTTTATTTCCAGAAAAATGAACCTAAAAGACTCGCAGTCCAGTGTCTCAGAAGAACCAAGAAAATTGGGCCATCGAAGAATGATATGGGGGTAAGCAACATTCAAAATAAAACTACAGTCATAAAAATTATTACTAATTTATTTTAAGTAGCAATATTCTTACAATTTTTATCACAGGACTCCAACTTACGTTATTTCTTGTTGATACAAAATATTTCAATGGCACTTGAACAACACATGAAAACATTTTGACAATAATTACACAATCATTGGTAACTCTAGGCAATTAATGACTAGTATTTATATAAAATAACAAACTTGGGACTAAATAGTTACCTACATTTTTAATATAAAATAAATATAAACTCCAAACAATCAATAGTGTATACTTGCAAAACATGTATTTGATAATTTCATAATCATATCCCAAAAATTCTGCATATAGAAATAAATTAGGTAAGGTAACCGAGAAATAACTACTTAGTTGTGATTTTTGAATACATTTTCAATCAACTTACTATCTGCTTCTTATCATTACTATTAAAAATGTTGGTATTTGAAAAATATTATTTCAATATCATTAAATATTTGCAAGTAAAAATTACACAGGAATACATAAATTACTAAAACTACACTTAGAAAATAATGTAAGACTTTGGGAATCTTTGGTATAACCTATATAAAATGTACAAGAATATTCACTTAATTAATATGATTTGAATTATTTGAAATCCTCAAATATGAAACTTCACTATTGGTTAATATATTTACAGGATGTCCAGATTTTTATGGTCATCATTATCATATTGGTAAATGATGTTATAGTTGTATATAAATAAATAAAGATGATAGTTGTGGAGGACATGTTTATAGGCAATTGGAAATAGAAAAAGCAGCTGTGAAAATGGGAAATGTCCAGACAGTAGAATCTGATGGAAAAGAATTACCCATTTTCAGAGTTGTTTTTGCTATTTCCTTAGTTCTCCTCATATAGATATCAATAAACAATGTTCTGTACTTAGTTTTGATTTTGTTTTCCCACACATTATTTAAATCTACTTTGAAAAAAATAAGCTTTGATTGCTTTTGTTTTGATTGCAATTTACATATTGTGAGAATATCTTTTCTGTTATACTTAAAAGTAGTATTTGAAGAAATTTTTAATTTCTGTTCAACCTGAACACACTTCAGAGTGTTCATCCCATGCAGAAACCTGAAACAAATTAAATTATTAGAAAATACATCTTAAATACAAGTAAACTAAAAATAATTTTGGGCCTATCATAAATATAATAAGAAAATTTCTCTTATTGATATTACCTGGCAATCTCGACTGCAGTACCATTGATTTCCACATCCAGCACAAACAAATTGCGCCGATTTTTGATTACAGCCTTGGCAAAATGGTACTTCATCTCCTCCATCCGAATTATTGTCAGAATTTGTCTGCTTTTTATTATCAGCATCGTTATTCTCATCTATCACTAGTCTATCTGCACTATCTTCTGTTTCATCTTCTTCCTGCAAAGTTTCAATGTACTTTTAAATGTCAATACTGAGTGATGTTAAACTTTCTGTCTCATAATATGGTTATTGTGAGAAAATATTTTGTTTATTTTATATATTTTTGACTTTTTATTATTGTTTGGAGTACATTTTGTTTCTGTATCATGTAATGTTTGTAGAAAAAGATATATGTATCTCTATATCTTCTTTGTGGACATACTGTTAGCAATTACATCTCTGAAGTTTACAGAATAATAATTCAAATGCGTGCTATTAATTAGCTTTTTCCTTATACTTATCAAATATATAATTACCATGGATTTTCCTTTTGTCGGTGTAGATTCATATTGAGCTTCCACCGGAGTTATCGTTATTTCATTGCAAGCCTAAAAACATACAACCAACTGTGGTTTTTATGTCAAACAATAGTATTAAAAAAAATTTACCTTACTGGTTGATAATATTTCTGAAATTGACATATTGGAAGGATGAACAGGACTATTCGACATCGGGGTTGATACAGCCATTGTTTGATTGCTATTATTCCTTTCTGGAGCTGTCAAAAGACGTGCCAGTGTTGGACTGAATGAGGACTTGGTATTCTGCTTTGTAGGAGACTAAAAAATACAACAGCATTTTTTATATTGGTACTTGTAGATCTGTTTTTGTCTAAGATTGTTGTGGGTTTCAGTTCAATGGTAAAACAATAAACAAAGCGTTCAGAACACGTGGTACTTAATAGTGAGGTTATGCTGATTTATAATGATAGATCGTGTTTGAGTTCAGTTGGGTTTGCTCAAGTTGAGGTTATTTTAATTCTTGAGCTTGCATATTTTATAATATATAATAATAGTTGTTTGATAATTATTGATCGTGTTTATGTTTATTGTTTTACCACTTGATTAATGTCAAGTGTCAACTGTCGCTCTATTGACGTTTGCTTCTTTGACAACTGAGGTTTGCAACTTTGACAACTTACCTGTGTTACGTTGACATACAGTTATGCTTTGCTATTACTCACCTTTGTTAAAATGCCATGTAGAAGAGAGTTTGTAGGAGGAGGGGTTGAGGTTGGTACAGGGTGTACTGTAACTTCCGGATACGGTGGAGGCGGTTTGATGGCGTTTTGAATCAGTTCGTTTCTCTCATTTTGGGATAGTTTGGCAAATTGAAGTAGCATATCTTTGAAAGATACTGTGTCTTGTAAGATAGCCGATTCTGGGCTGTTTGATTTCTTGCCGTCTTCTTGTCTATTCTGAAATTAAAAATATAAAAATATGTAAACTTTTAGTTTATCACTTACTTACCATATGTATGCTATTCAAGATGATGCCAAGATCGTTGTTGACATCTCCTTGTCTAACTTGAGCCCCGCTACCTAAAGCCATCGAAGAAAAGTTGATAATACTGTTGGACATTTTATTTCCATCGTTATGAGAACGGATTCTTCTGCCTCTGCGAGGAACAGTTTCTGGATGTCTTTGTCTGTAATCGGCTATGATGGATTGAACGTCAAGAGTTAACTTCTTCCCTTGCTTTTCGATGGCACCCATAAGGTCGATATTGCTTTGGGTTTTAGGAACGTTTGATTTCTGTTTATATAAATTTCCATTGGAGTAATTTTTGGATTTTAAAATACTTTGAGGTAAGGTACGTAGTTTATCATCAATGTTACCGTTTTGAGATTCGATATTTAGGAGATCCGCGAAATCTGATTTTTCGCTGATCATCAAAACTTGCTTTTTCCTCTGCATTCTAAGTAGTAGTTCTTCTTTTAGTTTTTTCAAGTGTACTATGTTGTTCCATTCTCTCTCTTTTTCTTTTGCTAATTCGTTCAATGTTTTTATTTCTGCTAAAAGCTGTTCGCTGAAGGAATGAATTTGATCGAAATTATTGCAATCTGCCATTTCGATGAAATCTTTGATGATTTTGTCTCTAGAATGGAAATTTTCCTGTATTTCTGACCTTAATCTTTTTATGGGATATTCCTCGTTTTCGGATTTTCTTTTGTTGCTTTCCTTTGGGGAACTACTATTACTATAACTATCATCATGGATGTCGCTGGAATCTGGTTCCTCTTTAACTCCATTTGACAAATTGTCAGATTTTATATTTTCAATAGTTTCTTCTTTTTTTTCGGTATCTTTATCTATAACCGGTTTTTTGTCGTCGTCTTCTTCTATTATAGTTTCTGTTTTTATTTTAAGATCTTGGTCTCGCTCTTCTGCATGTCCTGGTGATGAAGGCTGGACGTCGCAACCTTCGACTACGTTCTCCATAATCTGCATTTTATTTAAACTGAAACAAAAACAAAGAATTAGTCTTGTGTGAATAACACTCTGTATATCTAATTTTGTTTATGTTCCCCCCTGTATATTAGTGAAATTTTATTTCCCTTGTGAATGTATTTCATGATTCACGATTTTTCTGAAAATCGTGAGATACTTGGGCAATTAATTCAAGCATCAATTTTCCTACATTCCAATGGAAGTATTTAAATAATTTTTCCGAAAGTTTTTCAATTTCATTGTAAAGATAAGATTTTCTAATCGTTTCGATGACTAAGGATGACTAAATTCAAGAAAATTGCTTATCTTCTTCTTTGAATATCGAGATAATTTTCAATGTTTACAGACCTACCCATCTATAAAAATTTCTTGATATCTGTTTTCACCTAGATACGCCCATGTCTAGAAATGTAAATTTCGAAAAATCGCCCTATATTTCAGAAATTAAGTATATCTACATTCCTTTTTTTCTTCAAATATCCTGAAAATATTTATATTGAGGTGCCGCATGAATAATTAATTTTTTTATTTTTTCAATTTAAATCAATATCCATAAAAGATATGAAAAAATTTCATAGAGATAAGTTTTAGCCAATGAAAAGCTCTACAAAAAATATCCTATAAAATATTTTCATAAAGTCGATTTTAGCGTCGAAAAATTGGAAAAAATCACAAAATTTATTATTAATTCAACTTTAACCTTGAATAATTTTGAAAGGAGAAAAAATATCAAAAAATTTCAAGTGCCCTTTTTTGAAGGGCGTCAAATTTCCCACAAGAATATATTTGAGTCATTCCGAAATTTTGTTCAAATTTTGCTAGTATTTTATTTTCGTGAAGTCCAACAATATTTTCTGTATATAAAGAAGAAAAGAATAATCTATTTTTTTTTTAAATAGCCTACTGTACATATTTACAAAATTATTATAAATTAATTTATAAATAAAGAATTATAATTAGCCAAATATCAAGCATGTTTTTTTTCACTTTTACAAAATAACAACACTTTTCAAGGTTGTTGATGTAGAGATATTAAAAATGCAAGTATGTATCACAAAAATACAAGTCAACATAATGCTTTGTATTAATTTCGAAACATAAAATACACCGTCTTACCATTTATTCAACTCCTTTTTACAAAATTTTAGTTTGTATAATTGAAGATTAAGGTGCACTACAACAATACTTCAAAAAAACCGCATGGTCGAGCGAAAACAAAAAAAAAACAACAAATTGATAAGTCTATCCGTGTTGCGAACACGTGCACAGTAAGTAGACGTTTGCTATAATATAACATACGCTCCGCTGTGGGTGCCGAAGTGCGGTGAAAAATATACCGCTCGGCGTTGCCAAAAGTCAAAATATTTTTCCTAAAAAGATAAGCAACACAGGAGTTCATTTTTATCAATATGAAAATTGTACGCGATCTGTCAGTATTGGCAAATTTACTTTAGCGCTTATCATGACTCTTCGATCGATACGTCATTTGTCAAATTATTATTATAATATAGTACATTTTTTTTCTGTATCGAAAAAAAAAATCTTGTGTGTAATTCGAATGGAAAGTTTTTTTTTTTAATTCTTTGATAATAGAATCTTATTTAAATAAATATTTTCTCTTCCAGGGCACAGTCCGGCTTCCAAAAGAACTTCCATTTTGCCCTCCATATTTGGGTGAGTTTTTATTCAATTTAAAAGCATGTATTATGTAAACATATATATACACTCTGTCCACCATACGGGAAACTTTTTTCTCCACGACTAAATAATATTATTTTTACATATTTAGCTACATAATGATATACATTCTTCACACCAGTGAATAATGAAAAAGAATTCACTCTAGTTAGCCAATCACATTCTATTATTATCAGAATTCAAGCTTAAATGAATTGAAATGAATAAATCAAATCGTCTCTTTTAAAACGTCAAATACCAAATAATGCGAATCGATTCTGACAGCGCGTCGTTTGAAACGTCAAAATAATGATTGAATCATAATTTTACGTATTATTTAGAGAAAAAATGGACAACAGTAGTTATATTTAGTTATAACTCCCAATTATCATTTATAAATGTAAGGGTTTCGATTAAAACTGTATATTACGTACTTCTTTTTAAAAATAAACATAATCTATAGCCTAGTGGTAGAAATAGTTGACTCTGGCGCGGACGATTGGGGTACGATCCTCACTGGAAGCTTTTTTTTAGTCGTGGAGAAAGTATTGTCTTTTAATTGTGTAGAATGGCTAATATACACTTGGATGATTACAAAACTCACTCGGAAACTTCATCCGCGTGAATAATAGTCATCATTTTGCACTCGTTGAAGAATATACTATTACTGTAGTTACGTGTTATGGATGCTATTGCATATTTTGACGTAGTTTTCAATTCTGATCAACTTTTTCGAATAAAATTTTCTGATATTGTCAAATTTAAAGGCACTTTACTCTTGAGTAAAGTTAATATTTTTTGACAAACCTCGTATAATACTGAAAAAAATTCATATTTGATGATTTTATTTAAGGTTTTGGAACATGCAAAACATTTTATGAAGAATAATTTTTTTCCATAAAATTGATAATTAAAAAGTTTCCTACATGCGAACTTAAGAGAACACATTGTATATATTATATATCTAAAAGCAATTAAACTAAATATATCCAGATAAAGTTGATTATCAGGCATATTGACCTCCTTGTAGTACGGAAATCCGACCTGTTAAAACTAAAATAACGCAAAATTGGCATTTTTCCCTGGTAACAGGATATTAGGATTGAATTTGGCAACGTTGCCGACGCGGGAGAGTCGGCGAAAACTTCGGTGGCGTCGTTGACTTGCAGTGCTGAGACGGGCGACAACTAGGTCGATGAACAAATAACAAAACCCTAGGAGAAATAAACTAAACACCAGTGGTGTAGTTTATTTCTTTTTTTTTCAATTTAATTTTTCAAATCTGTATATCATGAACGGTAATAGTGAGACTGTTGAAATTTCCACACTTTATATATTTCTGTTGCCGCTATACAACAAATGCTAAAAAAAAATGAGTTCCAGGAACTACATCTATCCTAAAAATTGTATAGGCATTCTGGAGTACGGAGTTTGCCGTACGGTTTTCAGAACGGAAGGTGTGTGCTGGGACTTATATGGCGTCACTATATCAAGGTACATATCGAAATGTGAAATTTTAGAATAATTGTTTGTTTAAAATGATTCCTTATAAATCTATAACATTTTCTGTTTACTTTACGGTAGATAAGAGTATTGATCAGTTTCGTAATTAGTTTATTGCCTTTTTCTTCGGAATATGTATTAATAATGCAATGCAATTGCATATTTTGACGTAGTTTTCAATTCTGATCTACTTTCATTCATAAATTTTTTCGATATTGTCAAATTTAAAGGCACTTTACTCTTGAGTAAAGTTAATATTTTTTGAGAAACCTCGTATAATACTAAAAAAAATTGATATCTGATAATTGTATTTCAGATTTTAGAACATGCAGAACTTTTTATGAAGAATAAGTTTTTCTCCTAAAATTGATAATTTCCATAGAGTGCGAATTTGAATAGACACATAATATTTTGTTCAAATTTGAAACCAAATATATCAAGCATTTCTCCTAGAAACCGCTCACAAATTGTTTCTGCCTTTCTTTCGTCGTACATTTTATTCCCCACTCATCGTAAACTACTTGAAAAAAATGTACAGGCAGTTCTTTGTTTCAGTAACTGTTTTCGTCTAATATAATAATCTTTAATTTGATTTTAATAAACTCATAAACAACTTATTTTAAATATAAAGATAAGAAAATATGAAAATTCATATAAATATCTGACGTTGTATTTTTGTTTTTAAAGAAAAACAAACAATATCGCACCAATTCAAATTGCTCGATCACAACCTGATGACAATTTTGAATCAAAAAGGTTTGTTTGGTTCGTATATAGCCTTTAGAGGTTAACGACCCATATTTGTCTGGATATATAAGTTCATTGTTCACTGAGAACGTTTCTAGAGGGGTTACTGATGATGATAATAACTTTTATCGGGGTGGAGACTAGAGAGAGGGCTATAATTTGAATTTTTGTTGAATGTACAGTGTGTACTTGAAAGTTTGTACTACAAAACCAATAGACAAGCAAGAAGCGACACTTTCTAGTATGAAAAATACTGTTTTGGACAACTTTTAATTCAAATAGGTACTTACTCTTCAGGAAGTCCTCCAGAAATCTTGTTTGGCTGATTGACGGCAGGCACTAACCCCACTGCTAATAAAACCGCTATAGCACTATCCTCGACGGTTTCCTCCTCTTTTAAAAAGTCAGTCGGTAAGTTTTTTTGCGGCACGGCACCTTTTTTCAACCGACACCGACTGGGCAATCCTAAAATCTCGTGTTGAACGTCCCTTTCGTAACAATCTTCGTCGAAATGCCGCGAGCAAATTCGAGCGGTTGAACAATTGTTTAAATGTTTACCGCAAGCTTGAATCCAACTGGCGCGGATTCTAGTATCGCCCGGAAAACGGTGGTACCGTATCGAGCCACCTTTTGTTTTTCTGTGGGTATTGTTACAACCCACTACTGCACATTGAGGCATATTTTAAGATCATTTGGAATTTTTTTTTTTGGTATCTAAGTTGTTTGAAGAAGTTTTAAGGACCAATTTTGTTTCCTGATTCCTTCCCGAAAATCATGTCATCGCATAGTGACCATTAACACTGAGCACACACCATAGAGTCATAAATAAAAGAGAGGTTTTAAAACATGTGGAAGAAACTTGCACAAAGTTTGTGCGCAGCCAGTTGAGCATGGCGCATCACAGCGACTAACTGAACTAACCAACCCCGCCTCTAACCACTCAAAAATTGTCAATATGTCAATTTTAATTTGAGGTTAGTCATTTGTGGTCTCTGAACATATCTATATGATATTGGTGTGTGCTTCAAGATGTCTCCAGGTAGATTGTTGTTTATAAGTGTGGATTATTTGTTTATATGTTCTTATTTTATTTTTATTGACTGTTTTTGTGTTATTTTCGATATTTTATTGTATGAAAAATGTTAATTTAAATAGTAATTTCTCACTAGCAGAGTTTTTTTTCTCCTACTCCTACTAATACTAAAAACTTCCAAATTCAAAAAGCTCGCGTCTTGAACGCTAGTTCATACCAGTAACCAAGGCAGGCGCTAGTGGTAACTTTGTGCCACAAAACGCTACACGTTTTATTCTCTTTTATTCATTACTCTATGGAGCACACTCTATTTATTGGTTGGTGTATATTTTCTAATGAGAAAATTTGTTATCTAATTGAAAAATCCCTTTGAAACTGAGGACGTGTATATTCAATGACCTACTATTGCTTATCTTGTATATTTACTTTTAAAACAAACAAAATATTTGTATATAACATTTTCGTAACCTCGTTTAGGTGATAACTATACAACCACGGTAGAAAAATGACCTTAGGAAATTTAATGACGAAATTATGTTGAATAATACTTGAAAAAAAGATATCATTTAATTCTATTCACTGATAATATGTTTCCCTGAAGGTTACAGAATACTTTTCTCAAACCAGATTTAATGTTTTTCCCCAATAGATTGGTCATTTGGAAGTTTCCTCTTAAACACTCTGTATATCTTGAAATATTTTAAAATTGCGACTGCAAAATATACTTTACACCGTTTCTTGGATAATTTGCAGATCCGGCAACACTGCATGTATTTTTGATTATTTCCCCTTGTTGCTCATGTAATTTTTATTAGTCACAGTGTAAGTAAAAACAGACTCTACTTAATTAACGAAAATTGTTAAGTCTTAAACGAATGAACAATAAATTGAAACTACAGCAAACAAATTTGGTCCTTGAGCTGCATAATAGTTACTATGCACTTTCTAAGTAATAATTAAAAAAAAAGAAGACATATTCTCACGTGTCAGGTTCACTCAAAGTCCAAGGAGACAAATACACGAACACCAACACTTTATTAATAAATCAAAAACAAAAGCAGACTACGGAGAGAGATGTTCAGATGCATGCTACGGAGAGACCTAGACCGCGTTACTTGGTATTGCGACAAATGGTCCAAAAGCCGCACCCCACCATACATTTGAGCACCGGTGACGTCACTAACGACGACTCGTCGAATACGGCGTTGCCGAGTTTGCGGAAATCGCTGAATAACCGCAAAACGGAAATTCCAGTCTATTTGTAGATCGATTGGGTTGATTTGAGTGCAATACACTTTTGAAAAAGCTTCGGGAATAAGAAGAATGTCTCGCGTTTTATTTGTAAAATAGCAGGTACAAAAATCCGATTTAAATTTTACCTGCTATCAAGGATACCATGTTTTTATATTATTTTATTTAACTACTTAATATTTCTCATTCATTTAGCCATTCCCATAACTCTGAATGCGTCACTTTTATGAAAAAATCAAATTATATCCTTCAAAATAGGATGCAGACGTACCTTTCGTATTGTGTGTCTCACGCCTTCTTCTACTATCCCACTGAGAGTGCCTAGATACACTAAAACCCGGATATACGTCACAAACGATGACGCACAGAAAACCTGCTTATACTTATACCAAATACTATACTTCATACGGTAGAACTGGAAATATGGAATAATCTGACAACTGCGCTATTTCATTTCACATCGATTGGTATAATTACATCCCGAGGGATGAGAGAAAGCTTGAGTTGTAAATTGTTGCGATCCTTAGAATGGGTGCAAGTGTTTGTACATATACGATAAAAGATGCGTCATCCTTTATATCCGGTAAAAATAGTATACAGGGTCGGGCGAAAGTATGACGTAGATGACACCAGCCTTGATTAACGTCACGTTCAGGAAGTGAGGTGTATGATCTTGGTCGAGTGGAATACCAAAGTATTTATCTCTGCAATTTATTCATAGTAGTGACGGGAAATATGGAAAAAAAAGGAAGGGGAAGGGACATTTTTTTTCTACTAAAAATTTTCCACAATATTACTAAACGTTTTGCCAATAATGTACAGGGTGTAACAAAAAGGCAGGTCTAAATCATACAAGTTACCCTAGTGCATGCGAAAAAAGTTACAACCCTTCGAAGTTACCAAATGAAAATTGATTTTTCCAAATATTCAAATATTTCGACAGTTGTTTGACATATTATAATGATAGTTGACAGGTGGATTTCTTATGATAAGAGCACCCCGTTAAAAATTTATGGGAATTGAGACCCCTAAACCCCCCAAAATTTTTGTGTACGTTACAATTAAATGCTTATTGTGGCACCATTATTTTTGAAACTTTTTTGCCCCAACTGTTTGTTGATTCATTTGTTTTTCAAAGTTACACGGTAAATTTCTGAGTTAATGAAACCTTATCTTTAAAGTAGTTAAAAAATAAAGTGAAGGTCTTATGCACAAACAACTGCATAATATTAATTTGGAGGTTATTACCTACAAATCCGTAAAATATCGACCGGTAACAATGATTGTCCATGAAAAGTTTTTCTTCTAACGGATTATTGTCGCCTTAGTAGGCGACCTGAAAAACCTTTACCTAGGTTAGAGCCTGCAGAATTCATTCGAGAAATAGAACTAAAGGGGCTGCTAGTCTCAGGAACTGAGTAGATGGAAAGGGGGCACAATATCTTAGTAAAAAACACTCAACTATTACTATTTGCTATTGGACATGTACCTTTACCCTTTCTAAAGTCGCTACCCAACACTAAATTCATATAGTGAGCTAAGCAATTATATAAAATTTGTATTTATAAAATATTGCCTTTACCATGCTTACATACATCCTTTATGTAATAGTATTGTTTGAAGTTTTCGATATAATATTCAACAGCGTTCTTTATAGTATTTTGTAGCGTCCTATAGACAAATTTTTAAACAAACGTATAGGTCATTTAGAGGTCAAAATCGCTTTTACCCAACGGAATATTATATATGCGGTTTGGTTTAGTGTGTATTTGGCCTCGTGCCACTTCTGCTGAACGCTGCGATGGGTTCAAGGTTTCAATTGAAAATTGTGCCCTGCTAAAAGAACCTTGAAAAGTTGAAATGTTTCTGTGATAAGAACGTGTATTGTATAGAGAGAGATAAGTTTTTTTAATATAGTTACCTACTTTTGATTTTTTCAACCTCAAAGTCAGCTGCAGAAAGGTAAATTTTGACCAAAGTATACCTATTGAGAAGAGTCTTCCCAAATACAAAATTGCGAAAAGTTTTCCCCAAAAAAGCTCCTGCTGTAGTATATTAAATAGCCTTTTTGGTGTGCGTCATCGTTTGTGACGTATATCCGGTTTTTTGTGCATGTCGTTTATTTCTTTTGCTATTTTGACATATACCTAACCTCAAATTTGATAAATAAAATCATCAGGATCGTATTCAGCCAAATTTGCAAAGGCTATGGAATTAATAATTACCAGTTTCCTTTTTCTAACTGAAAATATTTGGGAACTTTCATAATGCTGATGTTTTTCCGTGTATCTAGGCATATTTTTTTCATTATTTAAATAAATATAACAATGAGATTACCATTCACTTATCATAAATAATAAATTATCATTAACAAGACCAATTGTCACTGAGAAAGGTATGTCTGCATCCCATTTTTAATGAGGTAATGTCTCTTGTCGCGTTACAATAATATGCTGATCAGAGGATAGAATGAATTATAATAAAAATTGAACTTACCTGTCTTTGGTGAAATCCCCAACGGTGATTCCGTCGAAAAACTTATCCAAATCTATAACTTCGTGCACATTTTTTTCATGTTTAAGTTCTAATTTCGCCATAAACTTCAATTTGTCCGTGAATTGTTTACTTTTATTACACTCTTTCTTATTGTTGACCTTTTCGGTAAACGAATCGCTCAAACTTTCGATAGATTTTTTTTTCGCTATCCTTATACTAGACCTCATCGGTCTTCTTTTAAACTTATGAATAATTTTTTTCAATTTCGGTATTTGGTCGATGTTTTTTTTATCCATTTCTACATTTTCTTTCGTATAAAATTCGTTCTTTTTCGGGCAGTTTTCTACTAAATTATTCCTATCCACTTTTTCTCTAATACTATTCCTTTCAGACTTGAATCTTTGAGTTTGAGCACCCACACAATTATCATTTTTTTCTTTTTTCTTCACTCTAGGTTTACTTCGAGAAGCTACAGCTTCAATATTAATACCATCGAGAAAACTGACTTGCTGTTTTAATTTTTCCAATAAACTTTCTTTAATTTTACTATCCAGTGAACCTCCTCGTTTCATTTTCTTCCCTTTTTGAACTTGATTCTGACAATCTACAACTTTGAGAACCTGCTTTTTTTGCTTAACATTTTTCGGCGGTAAATTTAAGTCAGGTACAGCGCCATATTTTAATTTCCTTCGTAGTGGTAGTCCTAAAAGTTCGTGCTGTAAATCTCGCTGATAACAATTTTCAGAAAAATGTTCACTGCAAACTCTCGCATGTACTGGTGGCGGTTCTTTTCCGACTCGGCAAACTTTCATCCATTTTGACACTAACTCGGGAGCGGTTGGTACCATGTGATAGATAATTTTGGAGTTTCCCCGAGTTTTTCCATAGTAGTTGGAGCACGAGGAAACGTAGCACTGTGGCATTGCGGGTTTTCCACGAAATCAGGCTGGAAAATTTTGATGTTTTTCATAAATACTTTTAAATTAATGTCAAAAGCTTGAAACAAGCAGTTAAATCAGCCTTTAAAGCACTGTGTAATCAGTTCCAAAATGATGTGGGAATGCCTAGACAAATCAATGAACTAGGCGAGAACCTAACCTAACCTTTCTATGGATTCCTGGACACACCGGAATAGAAGGAAATGATATAGCAGATGAACTAGCAAATATGAGGACTGAAATACCTTTCTGGGGGCCTGAACCTAATATTCCTACGGGAAATGGGACTAAAGGAGCTACTAGTTACTGAGACTCTCCTCAGAAACTAAGTAGAAGTGAATGTCACCTCAAAAATACATACATACAAAGCTCGTTAACGAAGAGAGTAAAGCAAACTTTGTTTTAGTCTCGATATTATCTGTCCTGGGACAACCTCTATATGAATATGTTATCTTGAAAAGATATATTATTATTTATATCAATTTTTAACTGTTCCCAGTCATTAGTAAATATTACACCTCTTTTTAAAACTTGTTTATAACTTTGAGATAATATCAAACAATACGAATGCCATAAATAATATTCACCAAAGTTTGTTTTTTCGAATTTTTTCAACATTAATATGACTAAAACAATTTGGTTTGGCTTTCGATAATATAAAGCAATCAGTTAATAACAAATAAAGTATTTTTTTAATAATAATAATATGACTCACCTTTACACTGATTCACCAAAAAAGAAAACACAAAATATTTATTTAAACAAATTTAAAACACTTCCACTCTTGACAGAGACGCTGCATGCTGCATTCACAGCAAAAACATAGGCAAAGACTACCAAACAATACAGGGAAGAATAGAAATCGGCAATGTACCATTTTCACCCTTAATTGTAGATGGTATTAGAAAGATACCATAAATACTTTCTAAAGCTAGGGCTGATGCCCTTCGTTCAGCCACCCCCTTTCGGTTCTTTTCCCTCGTACGGGTGTGTGAACCGCTCTGACGTAGCAGGGTATAAATTCTGAGAATTTTCAATGGTATAGTATATATAAATCTTTACAGTGATCACTAAGTCGAGGTAGGAAATAATATTTTGTTGGTGACCAAAATTTACCTGCTATAGTTGATGGTAAATTTTTTTGTAAAATCCCATATTTAATATACGAGGAAGAGTTGAAAATTTTATAGATATTTTTGTTAATTTTATGTAAATAAATGGAAATTTCACATAAAAATGAACCCCTTTTCAAAAATATCATAATTTGTTCAAATAAATTAACCCCCTTGAAAAATTGTATGGTATGCCAATGGTTTTTGTTCACCAAAATAACACTTACCATTTGATGCTTCTTTTTTTCAAATTTCTAACGACATAGTTGCTTCCAAGAGCTTTAGATGGAGCAATTTCGATTTTTTCTTTGCTTGATGTCAATTCGGTATCTGTATTTTCGTAATCGTTGTTAATTTCGAGTACATTTTCCGATTTAAAAGAAATATTTTCGCTATTTTCCGAGGCGCTCGGTAGGAAATCTTCGTTAAAATCAGTCTTTTCATTTCCCGCCAAATATTTTTCGACAGCCTCCTCTTGCGTACAAATATCCGAACTATTTAGACTACCGTCGTCGAATTTCAACTCTGTTGTTGTCGTTTTTTCCTCTCCACGGCAAGTCGATTGTGCATTTTCAGTAACCTCGACACATTTGCTATTAATAAATTCACAATTGTTTTTCAATACCACTACCGAGCTATCCGCCATTTTCATTTTAATATTTAATTTTGTTTTTAATATCCCATAGCTTCAATTCACCCGCTAACTATTTCCTATGATTCATTAGGTATTTTACGCTTTTGCACTTGTTTAATCCGTTATAAAGTTGATTACACCACGTTGAACGAACACTGCGTTTTGTACGTCTGAATATTCACGGAATGAAAATATTTATCGATTAAATTGGGCTATTTACATTTTCGTTGCTGCTGTGCAATATTTTGTGCTTACCTTTATACTTATGAAGGCTTACGCCATCTACTTTGTAGTATAAACACTTCCCTTTCAACTACTAACGTTCCCTGTAAAACATTCATTACTTAACCACGCATTTCATAGATGGCGGTAGTGTATGTAAATTTGCTTTGTTTTTTTTATAGATCTAAATAGAATAAATGTTAAATAATGTACAAAAAATAAGCATATAAAATGATAACGTTGTAACACCCCCAACACAGTTACACCAACCTTGACCTCCTTCATTTTGAGCCTGTCTCTATTTTTAGTTGCGTGAATTTTTCTTTGTATTATTAATTTCTACTGTTTGTTTCAGGGTGACTCCTAGTTCTTCTTTATAGGAAACTGAAATATTTTGACGTAAGTTGTGAATTCACTTCCCTTCACATCATCACATGTGTCAAACGTGAACTGTCAAATGTCACGTTTAGTCTGCTCCACATGTGTCAAATTTCATCTATCAAATGTCAACTGTCTTTATTCTTCGTCAGTTTGTTCTATACAGGGTGACTCATTAGTTCTTCTTTATAGGAAACTGAAATATTTTGACGTAAGTTGTGAATTCTCTTCCCTTCACATCGTCACATGTGTCAAACGTCAACTGTCAAATGTCACGTTTAGTCTGCTCCACATTTGTCAAATTTCATCTATCAAATGTCAACTGTCTTTATTCTTCGTCAGTTTGTTTGTTACATGGTGACTCGTAGTTCTGCTTTATAGGAAACTGAAATATTTTGACGTAAGTTGTGAATTCACTTCCCTTCACATCGTCACATGTGTCAAACGACAACTGTCAAATGTAACGTTTAGTCTGCTCCACATGTGTCAAATTTCATCTATCAAATGTCAACTGTCTTTATTCTTCGGCAGTTTGTTTCCATGGTTTTTTTTATAATGGACGAAATAATTAGTTCTGTGTAAAATAAAAAGACCGTGTATACAGAGTGAGTTTTAAGTAAGGAATTCCTTTTTTCTATATAATATTAAACGTTGGCTATCCAATTTTCCCCGCGAACACCTGATGTGAATCCTTTAGACTTTTCAATTTTGCGCTGTTTTTGAATATTTCAAATATTCACATTCATCTTACGACATATTTTTAGAATAAAATATTAAACATCATAAAATCTAGATATCATAAAAAACAGCATTCAAGGTTTCTGTTTTTTTTATGATTCCACACGATCTGTTTAATATTCAAGAAACTTAAAAAAAAAACTCTTTTTTTCTCTGATTTTGTAAGTGTAGAAAATAGACGGGCCTCAATTTTTGACCTGATTTACGTGCAAATGTGTTATTCAGGTGAAGTTAAAAGCATTGAATTGTCTCGGATCTATTGCGGACTTATCACGGCCAAAAAAAACTAGGTTAAAAGGCCGTATGCTTATTTGATGAATTGCACTGACATTTAGTTAATGAAATAATGGACTTCGATTATAATTTCGTCGCGTTTTGGAATAAATTATGCGACTAAAGTTCTCTTTTGGATGAATAAATGATACATTAAAGTGATTTCTGTAATAATATTCCATATTAAAGTTATGTATATACAGGGTGTTTTCAAATGACATTTACAACGTTTGCATGTAGATACCTCTCGTAAAATTGGACAAAATGATATGAGGATTGAGGGGTCCAGCTCATTTACTTTTAGAAATACGGGGAGTTGAAGTTATAAAAATTTAGAAAAAGGCGTATTTTGATAAAAAAACATTTGTCAATTCTTGATCCAGTGGTGTCCATTTGGAAAAATATGTCACTTTTCTCCTCCCATTTTCCACGCCACTGGCATTTGTGACTATTTTCAATTAATTTTGTGTTCCTTAATGTTTTTTACGTAAAAAACACATAACCTTAACATATAAAAAAATTTGTAGTTTTCAAAATATTTAATATTTTCATAAAGTTTGCAACATAATTTTCAATAATAAAAGCACAAGTTTGGACAAATATTTTTGAGAGTCTTTTCCCAATGCTTAAGATGCATTGCTGCTTCACAAATTAGTTTCTGATACATATTTTAACCATTAGTAGTTTGAAGGTTATTAGGAAAAAATACAAAAAAATATTTTTTTCATTTTATTATTAAAAAATTTTGTTGCAGACTTCATGAAAACATTAAATATCTTGAAAACTACAAATTTTTTGATATGTAAAGGTTATGTCTTTTTTACGTGAAAAACATTAAGGAATACAAAATTAATTGAAAATAGCTACATATGCCAGTGGCGCGAAAAATGGGAGGAGAAAAGTGACATATTTTTCCAAATGTACACCACTGGATCAAAAATTGACCAATGTTTTTTTATCAAAATATGCCTTTTTACATTTAAAAACAACCTGCAAAATGTCAATTCAATTTATTCATCCATTTTAAAGTTATCAAATAAAAACATTTAATTTTTTATAACTTCAAAATAATTTCGAAAAGTAAATGAGCTGGACCCCCCAATCCTTATATCATTTTGTCCAATTTAACGAGAGGTATCTACATGCAAAACGTCATTTGAAAACACCCTGTATAAAATATCTATTTCTAGTCAATTTACTCTACACAATATGTCATACTGGGTATTTTAAATTTCCCATTTTTGTTATAAAAAAAGTATATTTTTTGTTGGATTTAATTCTGACCATCTTTCGATTTAAATCACCTCTCTCGGATTCAAATCGTTTTAAATCGTTAACTTTCTGTACTCCTCAACTGTATGTGCTTCAACATTAAAGCAATTCTTGCGCGGCCTTGACCACAAGACGCATAACAAACATTAAAGTCAGATCGTATCTCAACCCATTCAAGGTCCACAAGGGAGTGGTAGAACAATCCTCTGTAGGGATGTACAAGGGTGATTTTATTTCACGAGCATACAGAGAAAACATTTTAATACCGCTAAAATTTGGAACATTAATTTGTGGATGTTTAGTTTCGTTCTGGTCCAACTTGAAGGATATTTCAAGGTATTCAACGTATTCCCATTGCTTGTTTTTGCGTCAAATAACAAAAAAATGTGACAATTTACTCTTATTTCTTCGTAATACGCAGACCAAAACATTTTCTGAAGCATGAAAATTTCAACGTAATTATTATACTTTCAATTCATTCGCGTATGCAACAGACTAACAAAATCATCTTATATGTCACCCTTACACGTAATTTTGTTAAATGATTTATTGCCTCATTATATAATTATATTATCATGCTCTGATTCTTTTTTTGTTTATAATAATTACGTGTAATAGTATATTTTATCACCAACTTGGTATCTAATGTACTACTGAGAATACTCTCATGAAATTTCAGTTCAATATTCATGGTTTTTTTTCGAAAATTTCGTGATACTGTTTGAAGGCATGTCACAAAATTCACACATTTCGCCAGTTTTTGCATGGACGTAGAAAAAATATTGTATGTAACTCGTGCAAAACGTGCTTTTGCACTTGTTGCCTAAATAACTATTTATTTAAAAATGATTTATATTTGCTCTATACCTCAAAAAATGAAAAATGTCTCCAGTGGCGTAGAAAGTGGATATAAAAATAAAACAAACAGGTTTAATTTAGTAATTTTATTACTTGCTAAAGATCGTTAATAAGCTACAGTCTAAAACTATATTTTTCTTTGGTTCAAATCAATATCCCTTCACTTCACTAATTATTGATAAATCAATAAATGAAACATTAAAGTATACAATTTTTTTTTCAATATACAACAACTATTATAGTATGACAACCCCTCCTTGGAAAAAAAAGGGTTCAAACACCATAATCTTCTACCAAAAACAAAAAAAAAACACACAAAGTGTTTCAATCATTATTGTCTATATATTTAATACTTTCTGAAAGTAAAATGTAATTATGTACAAATTCAACTGACATAATCTTATTTGTTTCGATATGTTCGTATTACATCCACCGGATGTGTCACAGATATTACATTAAGATTAATTTTAGTATTATTTTTTTATATTATTTGAATATAATTTATATTTAATGCAAATATATTTATCGGAAACAATTTATTTTAAACAAATTCTAGATAACTATATAACTGGGTGCCATCGATAAGGTAGCAAACCAAAGGAATCTCAGTTCCTAGCACCAAGCCTCTGACCGGGAATTCCCCCCAAATATTTGCTAATAAGTAAGTTAGTACTGATACTATTCATGTGTCCCACATTTTCTTGGGAATGTAAGGTTGGTTGGTTGATCCAAGTTTGGCCTAGACCTCACTATGGATTCCAGGACACACAGGAATAGAAGGAAATGAAATAGTTGATGAACTAGCAAAGAGAGGAGCCGAAATACCTTTCTGGTGGCTTATTGAAATTGATAAATTCATGGATCCATTGACTCGAATAAAGTTAACTCCTTGAAAGACAATTGAAAATTTTTACAATCTATATAGAAAGAGTGAAAATATTTGGGTATTTATACATTTAATCTAGAAATCAGCTCAAAATTATCAAAAAAACGCAAAAATTTTCAAAGAAAATTTGAATCTATTTTATATATCCTTTTAAATACATTTAAGAATTTCATTCAGAAACAATATTTTCTCACATTAATTTAAATATTATACAAATATTAATTTAAAAATTAATTTCAACAATAGACTCACGGTATAGAGTTGATGATAATATACAGTGTCATCCCCAAAAGTACGCATCATATTTGAAACTCTTGGTAAAAGTTTGCACACAATTTTTTTGAAATTAGTGATACATTATGGCAAATCTATCTGAAGCTACGCGGTGTGGATAGGAAGTGAGTAAACAAGAACACACAAACGCGCTGGCCAATATCAAGTCAGATGGTTGCATAGAAACGGACCGATCGCAACCAATTGTGTTTAAATTCCCGAAATTTATAAAAATAAAGGTACTTTACTCTTTTACAAAATCAAGTTTGTAGTATTTTACTATATTTTGTTGGTACATATTTATAGCATACCAAGAATCACTTTTGACGAAAATGACACTGCATTATTTAAAATACAATAAAAACCTCCCCCATATCAAACAGGGTGTTCATGTGTCTAGTTACAAACGTAACTCAAAACAATCAGTTGTTATCCAAATATTGAACACTCTGTATAAAATTAAAATGTATACTTAGAAAGGTGAAGAATATTTGAAATTCAATTACTTAATTAATTAATTTAAATTCGTCGATATTAAAAATACTTTTATTACTTTTCGTATAACAATAGATATACAGATTGCGAAAGAGTTTATCGAACCATTCAATTTACACAAGTACGACAAGGAAAATATGAAAAAAAAAACAGCTTAAAAGAGAGAGAAAGAATAATTGTGTCCTTTACAATACTTTACATGATGGGAACATACTGAATACCACCAAGTAGTGAATTCTCTCTCGCCTCATCTCGGGAAATGAGTATACACCCTCGATGACCACGCACAATTATTCTTTCTCTCTCTTTCAAGATGTTTTTCTCATGTTTTCCTTGTCGTACGTGTGTAAACTGCATGGTTCGTTAAGTTTTTTCGCAATCTTTATATAGGTATATATATAAAAATTAAATCATGAAGATTTTTCGAGTGACAACCACAAATCAATTTATCTAATATCTTTAGTCAAAATTCGAAAATAAAAAAAATTCAAAATACTCCTATTCAAATTTTATATACAAGAAGAATATATCTAGGAAGCCTCTTAAGCTCGTACCTAAAATCTAGAAGACGATAGACAGACGAGACACTTTTTACAATGATAATTTTTTCAAGAAGGGGAAGGGTGAATAGAACTGTTAATGTTCCTTCCCCTTCTTGAAAAATCTCTTATTGCAAATTTTGATTGAAGAGCATCGAGTGTCTTAGCATCTCGTGATAGACAGTCAAGTTATAAATCAAAGATGGTTGTCTGACTATAATTCGTTGAGGACTTTTGGTACGAACCCCTAGGACATTCTGTACATGGATGCAAGTAGTTATGTGTGTATGAAACATTTCGTATTCGTATAATTTGTTGTTGTATACAATACGTTAATCTGTAGACATTTTAGAAAAATAAAAATAGGACTAACGCTTAAAAATGTCCTAATTTAGATTTTTTTCGAGAATAATTTATATAATTAATGATCTGCACTGAGCAAAATGAACTTGGTTGTATTCAAATATCAAATTTTTGACAGGTGGAATCGAGCAATGTACGAGGCCAAGTCTTGTGGGATAATTTACCCAAAGTGAGTCACTTTTTTTCGATTGAATTCTTCCGTTTTCTAGTGTTTCAACTTGGTGCAAAATTATTAATTACTTAATCTAATCTAAAATGACTACATTGATGGGGTAGTGAATATAAATATATTGCACAAAAATCCGTTTTTTAAAACATGTAGAAAAAATGTTAACAAAGAAAAATAATACAGGCCAATCACTTCTATCAGCAATGAACTCCTTATTATGTTAGTATCTTACTTACTAATAATACAGGATTTCCCGTGGTAATTTTTCGATATTTCCACATGGATAATATCAAAAACAAAACAATATTTTTGTTGACAGATGTCAAATTACCATAGAAAACATTGAACATTAAAATTTTTAGTAGGATATTGAAAATAGTACCTATATTATTAAACAAACATATAACGTTGACTATTATTCATAATATACATTATATGCGAGTAGAATACTGTATTTTGGCCACAACTACGAATTTTTTTTTTCACCTTTTCTGTAATAAATTCAAGAATACCATACGTAAAACGTAAACATTATCAAATAGTCGTGGACAAAAGATTAATATATTAACGATATTTATATTTACAAGATTGATACAATCGAAAAATTGATTTAACTATAATAATATGTCAAAAATGCATATTCAATATCAATCAATTCCATACAACAGCTTAAAACAAAAGCGGTATATTCTAAAAAATACAAATACACATTTTTTATCATTAAAAATATAAAAATTCCCAGGTGTTGGGAATTTGCAAATGCACGGCAACCGTGCATTGTATTTTAACCGAGTTAATTGCTGATTTAACTTACAGAGTGACCTAACTGTTAATAATATAAAAGATAACATCACTCCAGTCTGAACTGGGGTGGCGCAAAAAAACAAAATGTCATTTTTTGATGTTTCAAGAGCCCCCTCAAAAGAACAGCTCAAACAATTTTTTTTAAAGCACGCTCCAAATTTTGAAAAATGTCTAAAAACGCTAAAAATTAAATTTAATATTTTTTAAATTTTTCTTCTCGTTTCTGTATAATTTTATAGACCAAAAAAAAATTGTTTCTGAAAGTTTAAGCTCTAAATAATAATTTTAGATTTTTTGAGCGTCCTGTGAAAATTTAAAATTTGGTTTTATAATTTATCAAAAAGTTTATTTAAATATTGTAGTTAATTAAATAAAATTATTGAGGTTTGCAAAAAAATGTTTAGTATTTTTTTTTATTTTTAGTTCATTTTTATCTGTTATTTTACTAAAAGAAAAAAAATTATGAAATTTAAATATCAATATTAAAAAAAAATATTTCAGAATTTAAATTATTTTGAACTGGAATTTTCAGAAACTCATTTTTTGGTTTATAAAATTATATAGCGTAAAAAAAATAACGAAATTTAAAACATTTGGAGCGACCTCTATAATTTTTTTTAAATTTGCGCTTGAAACATGAAAAATCAAAATTTTTTCAAATGAAACTCAAAAAAATAATCACATCGCACAATATTTTGTTAAAAATTGATCTTTTTCGACGCTTTATCTCATATTATTCATAAAAAAATTTAAAAACAACAACATTTATACATACATAAAACAATTTACATTTCCTTACATTTAATATATACACATAATTTAAATAAAGTACAATTTTACATTCAGGAACATCTTTTTTTTTTATTAATAAGCGTGTGGAATGTTATGATTATGCAATGTTTTTTTTTTCATTTTCTCCATAATTTCATAAACGTAACAGAAATCATGTATCTAGTAACTGATTTCCCCCCCAAATTTCCAAAGAAAATAGGTCCTGTTAAAATAGGTCGTAGAAAAAATAAAGTGTGCACCGAGTAGGTAAAGTAATTTTATCACGTACTGTGTACTACAATATTATTCTATGTGTGTTTTTTGTACCAGTGTACGATGTTTTTGGATATCGTTTTTGTAAAGGTTTTGTTGGACTTTTAAGATCTTTCTAAAGTGGATGAGTTGAATCGTAAATGAGATATTGATTTTTGGCTGCGTGAGCTTGAATCTCAGTATTTCCTTTAAAGCCGATATACCAAAACTAACCGAGATAGTATAAGCATAGCTGGACGAAAATGGAAAGGATGTTCTAAAGAATGTTTCTCTGTACATATAATCTTTTACATCTCTATACGAAGGAGTGTTCATTGTCAACCTTAATATTTTCAATTTATCTCTCTACTTAACTAAATCTCATTCAATATACAGTTTGTCCGCTAACGAACTAATATTTATTATGACTTAGTTCCAAAATTATTAAGGAAAGGTACAAACTGTAACAAAGAGATCGCGATCTCATCGTGAACAGCTCGCCATTGAACGCTAAGAGCTCGCGAGCTGTTCGTGAAATGGATTTCTTTGAAAATTTCCTTCAAAGGATTTGAGATAGAAAATTTCCTGGAATTTAAACTATCATGTTTAAAAAAAAATTGATGATATTGAAACGTTTTTGGTTTCTAATTATTTCACAAAAAGAAAGAGTCACGCTGTATAAACTACTGAGTCAGTGGTAATGTATATTTTCACTGTCGTCCGTCTACAGAGCGTACGTAATACTTAATATTAAGTATCTTGGCCTGTTAATCTAAATTTCGTATTCTGCAAACTTTCAAAGGTTAGTCGACCGTACAGTATCATATATACGTGGGAGGATGAAAAGAAATTGTTTTCTCAATTAAATTTATCTATTTGTGTGACATACTTTTTTTCGACTACAATTTATTCATAGTTTGACAGAACGTCTGGTGAATATGATGAATTTATGATTTATTACCGTGATATTGTAGAGAAACTATTATTTCATGAGTTTTTTTTCTATTAATGATAATCATCGTGAAGTTGATGTGTTTAATTACGTACTAGTTAATGATTGGTTTGGAGCATCCTAAAAGTATTTTTTTTTAATATAGAGGCTTGTTTAAGGTGGGTTTCATCTCCCAAAAAAAATATACATAGAGAGATTAAGATGAACTAATTTATTCTCCCTATCTGATACAACTAAAAAAAATTGACAACTAGACAATCAAAAATATTTTGAAGTTTAAGACTGCAAAACTTTGTTATCAAATTATTATTAAGATCCATTCATAGTAGATTATATCTTTGGCAAAATGTGAAATAGAATATTTCATTTCATGACATTCCAACGATATGATAGTCTACTAGAAATGGAATCCAGTGAAGTGCGCGTTCCAGGAACGGTTTTTATTGGGATAGCGCGTTTTTTTGGTTATATTGTTAATAAAACGCGTTTGTTGCTCAGTTTTGGGATTTTGTGTATTGTATTGTGTATCAATTAACAACTATGAATAAAAACTTATGATGCTATCCTGATAATGCAGGTAATTAATTATTGGAAATTTCTCTTTTTAACATTGGTAACCAAATTTGACTACATTCGACTTAAATACTAGCTACACATTTATCTGCATTTAGTTGTATTAAAGCACTTTCGTCTTTTATTATTGGGTTCTCTCAATATTATTTTTGTTGAATCCCATTGAATGTGATGACCCTTTTCCCAAGCATTTTTGCAAATAGCTGACTTAAAGAACTCCCTATCTTTGATATATTTTTTGTGTTCATTTATTCGTACTTTCAATGGTCTAGATGTTTCACCTAAATAAAATTTGTCGCATTCACACTTTTTTGAAGATTGTTCTTCATTTTTTGGTTTCGTTTTTGTTAGTATAGATCTCAACGTATTATTAGATTTAAAGCTAGTTCTAATATTGAATTTATTACCAATTTTCTTAATTCTTTCTGATAAACCCTTAACATACGGTATTGTCAAGTTTTTTTAAAAATTATGTTAGCTGAATTATTAATATTATTGTTATTATTATAGGGTATTAACAATAAGCCCTTATCTATATTCTTAATTTCTTTATTTGCAAATTGCAACACCCTATAATAAGTTCTTTCACCACTTTCGGTAATAAAAATAATAAAGTGTCATGGCTTAGGTTTAGGGGCCGTTTTTTTTTAAATCACAACCCATTGAGGTTCACCTAACGACTTTTCCAAAGCCACACGTTATAATCTGCGGTTAACGCTTATATTTTCGTACATTAAAAATTCCAATAATATAATTTAACGTCCATTGAATGTTTCCCTTTTTTTTGCATACTTAATATTTTAATAAAGTTATATTAACTTGGTCATATTGAATGTTTAATTGGATATACATATGTAGGCTTGGTGTCAGATAATCGGGTCATGGTAAAGCACATTAATCAATACCATAATGTAGCGTCGTAATTTAAGAGCTTAAAAATCGATGAAATATAATATGTGCCGCGTATTTACAAAATAAATATACAGGGTGTTATTGCTTGTATAAAATTAAGATGGGTCTTTTCTACAACAAAATTTCCTCAGTCAACCCCCTTCCGTGTTATCACCCTTAAAAGGTGGTGATTAAAATTGAGTTTCAGTTAAGCTAAAAAATTGAAATTTTGTAATTTTCGTGCAATTATTATGAATCGTAACAAGGATTTTAATTTAAATTTAATTTCAAAAAACTTCTCGAAAAAAAAAAGTTTTAATATGAAATAAAGTAAGGGTTGCTAATTTCACCCCCGTATTTTGTCGCATTAATTTTAAATCACCCTGTATATTATTCTTAGATATCTATAAAAAAAATTAATATTTCCGTTTAAAACGAACTAAAAATTATGCTTCCAATTAAAGATTACAGTTTTTTTTATCAATACCGTTTCTATGACGGTCTTTTTTTAAACAAATAAACAAAAATAGAGAGCAATCCCTTTTTGATGAGGTTGTTGATTCAACCGTCAAGTTGCTAGTTAACCAGAAAGTGTAAATTTAATTGTAAAATTGTAATTATTGTTTATTATACGAATAATTGGATTTTTCAAATAGATCCGTTTACTGAACAAAATTAAAGTCAATGAATCAACCGTTGTATCTTATAAATTAATGAATTTTAAACCCTTTTGGGTTTCCATCATAAAACAAAGTTTTCAGTAATAAACTTTATACTCAGAGAGAGAGAGACTTTTTAATAAGCTTTGGAATTTCTTTAATTAGTGCCAACATAATTGGTCTGGAATTGTTGGGAATGCAATTTATTTGTTATAAAAAGCATTCGATTCAATAAAGTGTAAATTAAACACTATTATAGAAAAATAAAAACAATTAAATAATTTAAAAATCCACCTTACCCTCTAAGCTAGTCATTTTGTCCCTTTATAAGTGACAGAAGGGCTGAAAACCCTTCACCTAGACATCCCTATTTATTGCTTCGGGATAAAAATTCGTTTCAAAATATAAAATCTTTTTAAATGTAATTATTTAATAAAAAAAAACATCATTAAAGCTAATTGAATAGAAGAGAACGTCGAGCACTTAAAACAAGAAATATATTTCTCTGGATTAATGCCAGCTAATTACCAATTAACTATACAAAATGACGGTGGCGTTTGAAAAACATTAAAATAAAATAAAGCAACTTCTTTTTCTCATTATTCTTTATGGATGGCATACGAGGCAAACGAAGGAAGTATCAATCTTTTTAAATATCTTTACATTTTATGCCTGTCGAGTAGAATAGGATTTCCTTACCTTATTTTTTAGTTTTATTCATTTTTAACTCTTTTCAATTAAGAACAATAAGGCTTAATCATTGAAAATATTCCACATTACAAACTATTTAAAAAAATATAACTGTATACAGGGTGAATCACTAACTATAGCTACCTCTATCCCGTTAGTCGTGATCCACCCTGTATATATGTAGTAGAACCGTATTTCAAATTAACATCTAAAATTAAATAGGAAGCCGGTTAATTTGAGTTGGGAAGTTGGTAATCAACCGCAGTTATTCAGCCCTCGTGTCCTCTACACTCGATTCAATGGAATATTTCTCGTGAAAGTTTACTGGAAAATCACTAGAATGGTAATCAGAAACGATCTTTTTCAGCTACAAATTCAATTAAAACTTTGAATCGAATTAAAATATGTAAAATTTTGTCACGTTTTATATTTATCACTGGTTTCTAGTAATTTGTGAAATTGAAATAGATCTGGCAACAGCGAAATCGCTGTTCTTTTGACTTTTGACATTTTAAAGTCATCAAAAATGATTCAAAGCTATTGGTAAAAGGTCTTTTTAAAAAACTATCAAAATATACAGGGCAATTCATTGTTTTCCTTTCACTTTGACACACAAAATGTATTAAAATTGTGTCATGTTCAATATTTCTTACTGGTGTCTAGTAATTTGTGAAATTAGAGTACATCTGACAACAACGGAAATGACATATCATTGAACACACACTCGCTGTTCAAAAATATCCTACTTTTGACATTTCTAAGTCAGCAAAAATGATTCTTTTTTGACAAAACTATTGGTAAAAGGTCTTTAAAAATATCAAAATATACAGGGTAATTCAATTTCAATTTGACACACTAAATGTATTAGATTTGTGTTATGTTTAATATATTTCACTGGTTTCTAGTAAATTAGAGTACATCTGACAACTACGGACTCTCTGTTCAAAAATATCCTACTTTTGACATTTAAAAACGATCAAAAATTACCTGTTTTTAAATTTTTGACACAAAAAAATCTTAATAATGAAAGTACCAAATGGAAATTTTATTTGAGACACCCCGTAGCTAAAGAATTTAATAAAAGTCAACGCTTTTTAATTTCGATCTGTCACTGAAGTTGGAATTGAAAAACAAACATCACCCTAAGGAATAACTTTACGGGCACGTGTATGACACCCGAAAATATTTGCATAATATATACAGAAAATGTAAAGACGGGAAGTCGACGGTATTTCATTTATTTTGAAGAACAAAGAATGTCGCGTTATATTATTGTATCTATTGTCAAGTTGAGAAGTGAATAAACGCTGTCTGCAGGAGGTCTTTGAAATTTTAATCGAATATTTTGAATAAGTGAATTTTATTTAAAAAAAAATAGTCTATGCAATCATAGAAAATTGGAAAATACTGAAATATCTGTATATAGCGTGTCCCTCAAAGTTGCTTACAGATGCAGAATTGAAAAAAAAATATTTTGATAAAAAGAAATTCAGTACTTTTCCTTTTATCTTGTAAAATATCTGGTAGTGGTGGGAGGGCAACAAAAGCAGAACAAGGAAGAAATTTATGGCCGGGAATCATTTTTATTTAGACCCCCAGTATTACCAATTATTATTAACTAAGATTCTATCCTTTTAATAATAAAATATCTTCAAAATTTCCACACACTGTATCATAATAATTATAATAAGTGTTACAATTTTGGTTTCGCCTCAACAGACTCAACATTGCATGTAGTCTATAATTTTCACTTCCCCTTTTCAACTTGTCTCGAGAAATTTTGACGTTTCAACTTACAACTTACTAAGGAAAGGAGAATAAGTTTCTCCCTAACCGAGGAATTATATTAAAGGGGTAGAAACGACATAATGATTTCCTCATTTGAATGATTCTTTCAACCCTAATCTAGATCCAACCCCACGCAAATATTTTTGCGGTCTTAATATTCAGACCAAGAAAAACCACTGTCAAGAAAGAACGTCAGACTCTACAAATACCTAGAAAATAATAGAGGAGTTCAGTCTAAGGTTAGTGGCCAACAAAAAGTGTTTTTTTCTGACAAGAATGACAGTTGAGGTTGACTGTTCAAAACATAAGATTTTACATGTTTCTTATTATTGCGAACATCTACAAACTGACCTTAGACTGAACTCCTCCATAGAAAAAATCACCAGATAAACCCTCGCGTTGCAAATCTAGTTTTTACGTTTCTCAAAAGGTATGTAGGGTAATCTTCAACATTGAGATAAAACAGCTTTACATTCGTAACGAGTTCCACCCTTTTTTCTCACAACATCAAACCGATAGAAAGAATGTATCGACGAAGACATGACCACTGGGGAAGCTGGTAATACCGGTTGGATCTGTTTTTGTATTTATTCAATTTGTTATTCAAATCGACTTCAAAGTATGGTACACAATATAGAAACTGTGTAACCCGCTAAATTGTATACAGAACGTTTTTTTATTCAGGAGGTATTTAATTATGATGGGAAGGTTGGGCAGAACGAAGGAATGGGCAGCTCCACATGTTATTCCTTCCAAAAATTGGGAATCTAGTGACTTAAATTTAAAAAAACAATGCTTTAAACTTTCTAATTCTAATAAAATAATCTTTTTCACCGTACTATAAGTAATTCTTGCAATAGTTCCTCACAACGCAAAATATTGTTAAATATAGAATCTCTTCTGAGTCGCGCTGAACTCGTGACCCTGCTGATGCTGCTGCCTTCGGCCTGCTACGGTCTCTACTTCTATCCGTTTTCAAAACAGGACGTTGTTAATTCTCCTGCTGTCGAAACCAATGAAACGCCAGCCTCCGAGTTGATATCTCTAACAAAAGTTCTTATTTTTTTTTCATCCAACAAAGGGGATTCGTTTGATTATCTACAAGAGGGAAGGAATTCAGACAATATGTTTTGTAATCTATCTTTTTATAGAGGTCAGTAAAAAAATATAGGTACCTACAAATTAGCTTATTTTTTTTTAGATTTTCTTAATCTTCTTTTTTTCCACCCATCTTATTTCTGACGTGTTCTCTCGAGAGAAATGACATCATTCAACATAGGATGCAGTCGCGCCTTTAGTAGCTATATGTCAAAATAGCGAATAAAATTTTAAAGGTCACAGAGTGGTAAGGCAATTCGAAGCAATCGACCCGTTTGTAATCTAATTTACTCTATAAAGTGATTATTTTAAATTGGAATTAAATAAATTGCCTTTATGTCAAATATAAGTTTCCCTTTCAGTTTACGTAATCCTTTCTTAATAAACGCGACCAATTTGCCATTGTTCGTCTGGACTCTATACTTCTATGTTTGCAGTTCTATTGATTTTCAACTGAAGTCGATAAATTTCTTTACTTTACTCGTCTCCAAGTTGAAATTTAATACACCCATCTCGTTATTCTTTATATTGCCGGCGTCTCCGATTCGTACACGGTGTTCATAAGTATAACTTGTTAACTTCTCATCAATCTACCCTTAATCCCAATTTATTTCTTTAAAATTTATTAGTAGTTTGCGTTTGACATCCTGAATTACAGTTTTATCTATAACAGGACCTGTTTTCATTCCATTCATTCCCTTTTCAGTTTTTTTTATATATCCTTAAAAATAAAAAGGATGAGTTTGTTTGTGTTCCTAATATTTTTAATGATGTGATAACATGGCAATAAACAATTGAAATGTTTTCAATTTTATTCCTACCTAATAAATAATTTTAGATGTTCTATTATATTTTCCAAAAATATACTTTTAACAAATTTTGTTCGTGAAATTGAGAAAAATATTATAGAACATGATAATTTTTTCAATAATTTAATCAGTTACCAGCACCTCGAGTTGAGGGAAACCCTCTCAAAAAATAAATTGAAAAATGTTTTATAAATTTAGAGCTAGCTCAAAATCTAGTAGTTCTTTTGATATTTTGATCAAACTCTTCACTTTCAACGTTTTTAAAATTATAAATACTTCAAATATCAAAAGTACCAATAATTTTCTAAATCCACTTTCCGGAAAGTGATTTTCCAACGACACAAAACAAAAAATTTCCTAAGAATTTTGTATTTCTTACTTTGAAAATAAATCAAAGTCTAACCCTGTGAAAGAGGCATCTAAATTATTGACACCTTGATGGTATTGGTATGAAGAATTCGACCTCCAGTTTTGATGTGGAGGTTGAGGCCTGTGTTATTCTCCTGTAGCTGTCACAGTTGTCCAATTCCACGGGCTCGTGTAACCTTTTTGGCTGTAAAGAAATAGTAAATTTTACAAATTATTTTGGAAAAATTTAATAGGAAGAAAAATACGGTCAGTTTTCATCTTAAAAAACAGCTTATCGTGTTTGAAGAATGAAAATACTTATACTATGAGATATGGGGGTTGTAAATAGAGCTAAAGACACCCCCCAAACAGCCTCGCGTTACTAAGTTTCAAAATGATGGCAATTCTGAACTTCATTACAAAAATACACAATCTCGATAATTATAACACATGTAAATACCAGTATAATTTTATTTCCATATACAATTATAACTGTTTCAATATGTAGTTTTAATATGCAAGAATGTATATACCCATTATGGTAATTTATTAATTGAAGATACTATAAATTTTAATGTAAATCGTCAATTAATTAACATTGATTGGATTTGCAGCAGTGATTGAAAATTGAAATATTTAATATAAACTGGCTTCTGCTAACTCCCTTATCCCTTGGATTCATAGACTCAAAATTCACTGAGCTATGTAAAATTGTCCGCTGAATCGATTGCCGAAGACTAGAATGCTCTATCTATATTATTAGCTGAGATATGAGCACTTTTAGTTTTGAAAAGTGGATTTTCGAAAATTTCATGACTCCATTTGGAGGAGAAAAAATGATTTTATACAAAAACAGACTGTTCCAGTCGATTTTTCGCACCAAAAAACCCCTCCAGACGAATTTTGAGCAATTTTTATGTCAAAAACGTATTTTTTGTCGAAAATTTTGAAGCAAGGGGTAGGTATGGAAATATTTAATATAAACTGGCTTCCGCTAACTCCCTTATCGCTTGGATTTATGGATTCAAAATTCACTGAGCTATGTAAAATTGTCCGCTGAATCGATTGCCGAAGACTAGAATGCTCTATCTATAATATTAGCTGAGATATGAGCACTTTTAGTTTTGAAAAGTGGATTTTCGAAAATTTCATGACTCCATTTGGAGGAGAAAAAATGATTTTATACAAAAACAGACTGTTCCAGTCGATTTTTCGCACCAAAAAACCCCTCCAGACGAATTTTGAGCAATTTTTATGTCAAAAACGTATTTTTTGTCGAAAATTTTGAAGCAAGGGGTAGGTATGGAAATATTTAATATAAACTGGCTTCCGCTAACTCCCTTATCGCTTGGATTTATGGATTCAAAATTCACTGAGCTATGTAAAATTGTCCGCTGAATCGATTGCCGAAGACTAGAATGCTCTATCTATAATATTAGCTGAGATATGAGCACTTTTAGTTTTGAAAAGTGGATTTTCGAAAATTTCATGACTCCATTTGGAGGAGAAAAAATGATTTTATACAAAAACAGACTGTTCCAGTCGATTTTTCGCACCAAAAAACCCCTCCAGACGAATTTTGAGCAATTTTTATGTCAAAAACGTATTTTTTGTCGAAAATTTTGAAGCAAGGGGTAGGTATGGAAATATTTAATATAAACTGGCTTCCGCTAACTCCCTTATCGCTTGGATTTATGGATTCAAAATTCACTGAGCTATGTAAAATTGTCCGCTGAATCGATTGCCGAAGACTAGAATGCTCTATCTATATTATTAGCTGAGATATGAGCACTTTTAGTTTTGAAAAGTGGATTTTCGAAAATTTCATGACTCCATTTGGAGGAGAAAAAATGATTTTATACAAAAACAGACTGTTCCAGTCGATTTTTCGCACCAAAAAACCCCTCCAGACGAATTTTGAGCAATTTTTATGTCAAAAACGTATTTTTTGTCGAAAATTTTGAAGCAAGGGGTAGGTATGGAAATATTTAATATAAACTGGCTTTCGCTAACTCCCTTATCCCTTGGATTTATGGATTCAAAATTCACTGAGCTATGTAAAATTGTCCGCTGAATCGATTGCCGAAGACTAGAATGCTCTATCTATATTATTAGCTGAGATATGAGCACTTTTAGTTTTGAAAAGTGGATTTTCGAAAATTTCATGACTCCATTTGGAGGAGAAAAAATGATTTTATACAAAAACAGACTGTTCCAGTCGATTTTTCGCACCAAAAAACCCCTCCAGACGAATTTTGAGCAATTTTTATGTCAAAAACGTATTTTTTGTCGAAAATTTTGAAGCAAGGGGTAGGTATGGAAATATTTAATATAAACTGGCTTCCGCTAACTCCCTTATCGCTTGGATTTATGGATTCAAAATTCACTGAGCTATGTAAAATTGTCCGCTGAATCGATTGCCGAAGACTAGAATGCTCTATCTATAATATTAGCTGAGATATGAGCACTTTTAGTTTTGAAAAGTGGATTTTCGAAAATTTCATGACTCCATTTGGAGGAGAAAAAATGATTTTATACAAAAACAGACTGTTCCAGTCGATTTTTCGCACCAAAAAACCCCTCCAGACGAATTTTGAGCAATTTTTATGTCAAAAACGTATTTTTTGTCGAAAATTTTGAAGCAAGGGGTAGGTATGGAAATATTTAATATAAACTGGCTTCCGCTAACTCCCTTATCGCTTGGATTTATGGATTCAAAATTCACTGAGCTATGTAAAATTGTCCGCTGAATCGATTGCCGAAGACTAGAATGCTCTATCTATAATATTAGCTGAGATATGAGCACTTTTAGTTTTGAAAAGTGGATTTTCGAAAATTTCATGACTCCATTTGGAGGAGAAAAAATGATTTTATACAAAAACAGACTGTTCCAGTCGATTTTTCGCACCAAAAAACCCCTCCAGACGAATTTTGAGCAATTTTTATGTCAAAAACGTATTTTTTGTCGAAAATTTTGAAGCAAGGGGTAGGTATGGAAATATTTAATATAAACTGGCTTCCGCTAACTCCCTTATCGCTTGGATTTATGGATTCAAAATTCACTGAGCTATGTAAAATTGTCCGCTGAATCGATTGCCGAAGACTAGAATGCTCTATCTATATTATTAGCTGAGATATGAGCACTTTTAGTTTTGAAAAGTGGATTTTCGAAAATTTCATGACTCCATTTGGAGGAGAAAAAATGATTTTATACAAAAACAGACTGTTCCAGTCGATTTTTCGCACCAAAAAACCCCTCCAGACGAATTTTGAGCAATTTTTATGTCAAAAACGTATTTTTTGTCGAAAATTTTGAAGCAAGGGGTAGGTATGGAAATATTTAATATAAACTGGCTTTCGCTAACTCCCTTATCCCTTGGATTTATGGATTCAAAATTCACTGAGCTATGTAAAATTGTCCGCTGAATCGATTGCCGAAGACTAGAATGCTCTATCTATATTATTAGCTGAGATATGAGCACTTTTAGTTTTGAAAAGTGGATTTTCGAAAATTTCATGACTCCATTTGGAGGAGAAAAAATGATTTTATACAAAAACAGACTGTTCCAGTCGATTTTTCGCACCAAAAAACCCCTCCAGACGAATTTTGAGCAATTTTTATGTCAAAAACGTATTTTTTGTCGAAAATTTTGAAGCAAGGGGTAGGTATGGAAATATTTAATATAGACTGGCTTCCGCTAACTCCCTTATCGCTTGGATTTATGGATTCAAAATTCACTGAGCTATGTAAAATTGTCCGCTGAATCGATTGCCGAAGACTAGAATGCTCTATCTATATTATTAGCTGAGATATGAGCACTTTTAGTTTTGAAAAGTGGATTTTCGAAAATTTCATGACTCCATTTGGAGGAGAAAAAATGATTTTATACAAAAACAGACTGTTCCAGTCAATTTTTCGCACCAAAAAACCCCTCCAGACGAATTTTGAGCAATTTTTATGTCAAAAACGTATTTTTTGTCGAAAATTTTGAAGCAAGGGGTAGGTATGGAAATATTTAATATAAACTGGCTTCCGCTAACTCCCTTATCGCTTGGATTTATGGATTCAAAATTCACTGAGCTATGTAAAATTGTCCGCTGAATCGATTGCCGAAGACTAGAATGCTCTATCTATAATATTAGCTGAGATATGAGCACTTTTAGTTTTGAAAAGTGGATTTTCGAAAATTTCATGACTCCATTTGGAGGAGAAAAAATGATTTTATACAAAAACAGACTGTTCCAGTCGATTTTTCGCACCAAAAAACCCCTCCAGACGAATTTTGAGCAATTTTTATGTCAAAAACGTATTTTTTGTCGAAAATTTTGAAGCAAGGGATAGGTATGGAAATATTTAATATAGACTGGCTTCCGCTAACTCCCTTATCGCTTGGATTTATGGATTCAAAATTCACTGAGCTATGTAAAATTGTCCGCTGAATCGATTGCCGAAGACTAGAATGCTCTATCTATATTATTAGCTGAGATATGAGCACTTTTAGTTTTGAAAAGTGGATTTTCGAAAATTTCATGACTCCATTTGGAGGAGAAAAAATGATTTTATACAAAAACAGACTGTTCCAGTCAATTTTTCGCACCAAAAAACCCCTCCAGACGAATTTTGAGCAATTTTTATGTCAAAAACGTATTTTTTGTCGAAAATTTTGAAGCAAGGGGTAGGTATGGAAATATTTAATATAAACTGGCTTCCGCTAACTCCCTTATCGCTTGGATTTATGGATTCAAAATTCACTGAGCTATGTAAAATTGTCCGCTGAATCGATTGCCGAAGACTAGAATGCTCTATCTATAATATTAGCTGAGATATGAGCACTTTTAGTTTTGAAAAGTGGATTTTCGAAAATTTCATGACTCCATTTGGAGGAGAAAAAATGATTTTATACAAAAACAGACTGTTCCAGTCGATTTTTCGCACCAAAAAACCCCTCCAGACGAATTTTGAGCAATTTTTATGTCAAAAACGTATTTTTTGTCGAAAATTTTGAAGCAAGGGGTAGGTATGGAAATATTTAATATAAACTGGCTTCCGCTAACTCCCTTATCGCTTGGATTTATGGATTCAAAATTCACTGAGCTATGTAAAATTGTCCGCTGAATCGATTGCCGAAGACTAGAATGCTCTATCTATAATATTAGCTGAGATATGAGCACTTTTAGTTTTGAAAAGTGGATTTTCGAAAATTTCATGACTCCATTTGGAGGAGAAAAAATGATTTTATACAAAAACAGACTGTTCCAGTCGATTTTTCGCACCAAAAAACCCCTCCAGACGAATTTTGAGCAATTTTTATGTCAAAAACGTATTTTTTGTCGAAAATTTTGAAGCAAGGGGTAGGTATGGAAATATTTAATATAAACTGGCTTCCGCTAACTTCCTTATCGCTTGGATTTATGGATTCAAAATTCACTGAGCTATGTAAAATTGTCCGCTGAATCGATTGCCGAAGACTAGAATGCTCTATCTATATTATTAGCTGAGATATGAGCACTTTTAGTTTTGAAAAGTGGATTTTCGAAAATTTCATGACTCCATTTGGAGGAGAAAAAATGATTTTATACAAAAACAGACTGTTCCAGTCGATTTTTCGCACCAAAAAACCCCTCCAGACGAATTTTGAGCAATTTTTATGTCAAAAACGTATTTTTTGTCGAAAATTTTGAAGCAAGGGGTAGGTATGGAAATATTTAATATAAACTGGCTTCCGCTAACTCCCTTATCGCTTGGATTTATGGATTCAAAATTCACTGAGCTATGTAAAATTGTCCGCTGAATCGATTGCCGAAGACTAGAATGCTCTATCTATATTATTAGCTGAGATATGAGCACTTTTAGTTTTGAAAAGTGGATTTTCGAAAATTTCATGACTCCATTTGGAGGAGAAAAAATGATTTTATACAAAAACAGACTGTTCCAGTCGATTTTTCGCACCAAAAAACCCCTCCAGACGAATTTTGAGCAATTTTTATGTCAAAAACGTATTTTTTGTCGAAAATTTTGAAGCAAGGGGTAGGTATGGAAATATTTAATATAAACTGGCTTCCGCTAACTCCCTTATCGCTTGGATTTATGGATTCAAAATTCACTGAGCTATGTAAAATTGTCCGCTGAATCGATTGCCGAAGACTAGAATGCTCTATCTATATTATTAGCTGAGATATGAGCACTTTTAGTTTTGAAAAGTGGATTTTCGAAAATTTCATGACTCCATTTGGAGGAGAAAAATGATTTTATACAAAAACAGACTGTTCCAGTCGATTTTTCGCACCAAAAAACCTCTCCAGACGAATTTCGAGCAATTTTTATGTCAAAAACGTATTTTTTGTCGAAAATTTTGAAGCAAGGGGTAGGTATGGAAATATTTAATATAAACTGGCTTCCGCTAACTCCCTTATCGCTTGGATTTATGGATTCAAAATTCACTGAGCTATGTAAAATTGTCCGCTGAATCGATTGCCGAAGACTAGAATGCTCTATCTATAATATTAGCTGAGATATGAGCACTTTTAGTTTTGAGAAGTGGATTTTCGAAAATTTCATGACTCCATTTGGAGGAGAAAAAATGATTTTATACAAAAACAGACTGTTCCAGTCGATTTTTCGCACCAAAAAACCCCTCCAGACGAATTTCGAGCAATTTTTATGTCAAAAACGTATTTTTTGTCGAAAATTTTGAAGCAAGGGGTAGGTATGGAAATATTTAATATAAACTGGCTTCCGCTAACTCCCTTATCGCTTGGATTTATGGATTCAAAATTCACTGAGCTATGTAAAATTGTCCGCTGAATCGATTGCCGAAGACTAGAATGCTCTATCTATATTATTAGCTGAGATATGAGCACTTTTAGTTTTGAAAAGTGGATTTTCGAAAATTTCATGACTCCATTTGGAGGAGAAAAAATGATTTTATACAAAAACAGACTGTTCCAGTCGATTTTTCGCACCAAAAAACCCCTCCAGACGAATTTTGAGCAATTTTTATGTCAAAAACGTATTTTTTGTCGAAAATTTTGAAGCAAGGGGTAGGTATGGAAATATTTAATATAAACTGGCTTCCGCTAACTCCCTTATCGCTTGGATTTATGGATTCAAAATTCACTGAGCTATGTAAAATTGTCCGCTGAATCGATTGCCGAAGACTAGAATGCTCTATCTATATTATTAGCTGAGATATGAGCACTTTTAGTTTTGAAAAGTGGATTTTCGAAAATTTCATGACTCCATTTGGAGGAGAAAAAATGATTTTATACAAAAACAGACTGTTCCAGTCGATTTTTCGCACCAAAAAACCCCTCCAGACGAATTTTGAGCAATTTTTATGTCAAAAACGTATTTTTTGTCGAAAATTTTGAAGCAAGGGGTAGGTATGGAAATATTTAATATAAACTGGCTTCCGCTAACTCCCTTATCGCTTGGATTTATGGATTCAAAATTCACTGAGCTATGTAAAATTGTCCGCTGAATCGATTGCCGAAGACTAGAATGCCATATCTATAATATTAGCTGAGATAATATGAGCACTTTTAGTTTTGAAAAGTGGATTTTCGAAAATTTCATGACTCCATTTGGAGGAGAAAAAATGATTTTATACAAAAACAGACTGTTCCAGTCGATTTTTCGCACCAAAAAACCCCTCCAGACGAATTTTGAGCAATTTTTATGTCAAAAACGTATTTTTTGTCGAAAATTTTGAAGCAAGGGGTAGGTATGGAAATATTTAATATAAACTGGCTTCCGCTAACTCCCTTATCGCTTGGATTTATGGATTCGAAATTCACTGAGCTATGTAAAATTGTCCGCTGAATCGATTGCCGAAGACTAGAATGCTCTATCTATAATATTAGCTGAGATATGAGCACTTTTAGTTTTGAAAAGTGGATTTTCGAAAATTTCATGACTCCATTTGGAGGAGAAAAAATGATTTTATACAAAAACAGACTGTTCCAGTCGATTTTTCGCACCAAAAAACCCCTCCAGACGAATTTTGAGCAATTTTTATGTCAAAAACGTATTTTTTGTCGAAAATTTTAAAGCAAGGGGTAGGTATGGAAATATTTAATATAAACTGGCTTCCGCTAACTCCCTTATCGCTTGGATTTATGGATTCAAAATTCACTGAGCTATGTAAAATTGTCCGCTGAATCGATTGCCGAAGACTAGAATGCTCTATCTATATTATTAGCTGAGATATGAGCACTTTTAGTTTTGAAAAGTGGATTTTCGAAAATTTCATGACTCCATTTGGAGGAGAAAAAATGATTTTATACAAAAACAGACTGTTCCAGTCGATTTTTCGCACCAAAAAACCCCTCCAGACGAATTTTGAGCAATTTTTATGTCAAAAACGTATTTTTTGTCGAAAATTTTGAAGCAAGGGGTAGGTATGGAAATATTTAATATAAACTGGCTTCCGCTAACTCCCTTATCGCTTGGATTTATGGATTCAAAATTCACTGAGCTATGTAAAATTGTCCGCTGAATCGATTGCCGAAGACTAGAATGCTCTATCTATAATATTAGCTGAGATATGAGCACTTTTAGTTTTGAAAAGTGGATTTTCGAAAATTTCATGACTCCATTTGGAGGAGAAAAAATGATTTTATACAAAAACAGACTGTTCCAGTCGATTTTTCGCACCAAAAAACCCCTCCAGACGAATTTTGAGCAATTTTTATGTCAAAAACGTATTTTTTGTCGAAAATTTTGAAGCAAGGGGTAGGTATGGAAATATTTAATATAAACTGGCTTCCGCTAACTCCCTTATCGCTTGGATTTATGGATTCAAATTTCACTGAGCTATGTAAAATTGTCCGCTGAATCGATTGCCGAAGACTAGAATGCTCTATCTATATTATTAGCTGAGATATGAGCACTTTTAGTTTTGAGAAGTGGATTTTCGAAAATTTCATGACTCCATTTGGAGGAGAAAAAATGATTTTATACAAAAACAGACTGTTCCAGTCGATTTTTCGCACCAAAAAACCCCTCCAGACGAATTTCGAGCAATTTTTATGTCAAAAACGTATTTTTTGTCGAAAATTTTGAAGCAAGGGGTAGGTATGGAAATATTTAATATAAACTGGCTTCCGCTAACTCCCTTATCGCTTGGATTTATGGATTCAAAATTCACTGAGCTATGTAAAATTGTCCGCTGAATCGATTGCCGAAGACTAGAATGCTCTATCTATAATATTAGCTGAGATATGAGCACTTTTAGTTTTGAAAAGTGGATTTTCGAAAATTTCATGACTCCATTTGGAGGAGAAAAAATGATTTTATACAAAAACAGACTGTTCCAGTCGATTTTTCGCACCAAAAAACCCCTCCAGACGAATTTCGAGCAATTTTTATGTCAAAAACGTATTTTTTGTCGAAAATTTTGAAGCAAGGGGTAGGTATGGAAATATTTAATATAAACTGGCTTCCGCTAACTCCCTTATCGCTTGGATTTATGGATTCAAAATTCACTGAGCTATGTAAAATTGTCCGCTGAATCGATTGCCGAAGACTAGAATGCTCTATCTATATTATTAGCTGAGATATGAGCACTTTTAGTTTTGAAAAGTGGATTTTCGAAAATTTCATGACTCCATTTGGAGGAGAAAAAATGATTTTATACAAAAACAGACTGTTCCAGTCGATTTTTCGCACCAAAAAACCCCTCCAGACGAATTTTGAGCAATTTTTATGTCAAAAACGTATTTTTTGTCGAAAATTTTGAAGCAAGGGGTAGGTATGGAAATATTTAATATAAACTGGCTTCCGCTAACTCCCTTATCGCTTGGATTTATGGATTCAAAATTCACTGAGCTATGTAAAATTGTCCGCTGAATCGATTGCCGAAGACTAGAATGCCATATCTATAATATTAGCTGAGATAATATGAGCACTTTTAGTTTTGAAAAGTGGATTTTCGAAAATTTCATGACTCCATTTGGAGGAGAAAAAATGATTTTATACAAAAACAGACTGTTCCAGTCGATTTTTCGCACCAAAAAACCCCTCCAGACGAATTTTGAGCAATTTTTATGTCAAAAACGTATTTTTTGTCGAAAATTTTGAAGCAAGGGGTAGGTATGGAAATATTTAATATAAACTGGCTTCCGCTAACTCCCTTATCGCTTGGATTTATGGATTCGAAATTCACTGAGCTATGTAAAATTGTCCGCTGAATCGATTGCCGAAGACTAGAATGCTCTATCTATAATATTAGCTGAGATATGAGCACTTTTAGTTTTGAAAAGTGGATTTTCGAAAATTTCATGACTCCATTTGGAGGAGAAAAAATGATTTTATACAAAAACAGACTGTTCCAGTCGATTTTTCGCACCAAAAAACCCCTCCAGACGAATTTTGAGCAATTTTTATGTCAAAAACGTATTTTTTGTCGAAAATTTTAAGCAAGGGGTAGGTATGGAAATATTTAATATAAACTGGCTTCCGCTAACTCCCTTATCGCTTGGATTTATGGATTCAAAATTCACTGAGCTATGTAAAATTGTCCGCTGAATCGATTGCCGAAGACTAGAATGCTCTATCTATATTATTAGCTGAGATATGAGCACTTTTAGTTTTGAAAAGTGGATTTTCGAAAATTTCATGACTCCATTTGGAGGAGAAAAAATGATTTTATACAAAAACAGACTGTTCCAGTCGATTTTTCGCACCAAAAAACCCCTCCAGACGAATTTTGAGCAATTTTTATGTCAAAAACGTATTTTTTGTCGAAAATTTTGAAGCAAGGGGTAGGTATGGAAATATTTAATATAAACTGGCTTCCGCTAACTCCCTTATCGCTTGGATTTATGGATTCAAAATTCACTGAGCTATGTAAAATTGTCCGCTGAATCGATTGCCGAAGACTAGAATGCTCTATCTATAATATTAGCTGAGATATGAGCACTTTTAGTTTTGAAAAGTGGATTTTCGAAAATTTCATGACTCCATTTGGAGGAGAAAAAATGATTTTATACAAAAACAGACTGTTCCAGTCGATTTTTCGCACCAAAAAACCCCTCCAGACGAATTTTGAGCAATTTTTATGTCAAAAACGTATTTTTTGTCGAAAATTTTGAAGCAAGGGGTAGGTATGGAAATATTTAATATAAACTGGCTTCCGCTAACTCCCTTATCGCTTGGATTTATGGATTCAAAATTCACTGAGCTATGTAAAATTGTCCGCTGAATCGATTGCCGAAGACTAGAATGCTCTATCTATAATATTAGCTGAGATATGAGCACTTTTAGTTTTGAAAAGTGGATTTTCGAAAATTTCATGACTCCATTTGGAGGAGAAAAAATGATTTTATATAAAAACAGACTGTTCCAGTCGATTTTTCGCACCAAAAAACCCCTCCAGACGAATTTTGAGCAATTTTTATGTCAAAAACGTATTTTTTGTCGAAAATTTTGAAGCAAGGGGTAGGTATGGAAATATTTAATATAAACTGGCTTCCGCTAACTCCCTTATCGCTTGGATTTATGGATTCAAAATTCACTGAGCTATGTAAAATTGTCCGCTGAATCGATTGCCGAAGACTAGAATGCTCTATTTATATTATTAGCTGAGATATGAGCACTTTTAGTTTTGAAAAGTGGATTTTCGAAAATTTCATGACTCCATTTGGAGGAGAAAAAATGATTTTATACAAAAACAGACTGTTCCAGTCGATTTTTCGCACCAAAAAACCCGTCCAGACGAATTTTGAGCAATTTTTATGTCAAAAACGTATTTTTTGTCGAAAATTTTGAAGCAAGGGGTAGGTATGGAAATATTTAATATAAACTGGCTTCCGCTAACTCCCTTATCGCTTGGATTTATGGATTCAAAATTCACTGAGCTATGTGAAATTGTCCGCTGAATCGATTGCCGAAGACTAGAATGCTCTATCTATAATATTAGCTGAGATATGAGCACTTTTAGTTTTGAAAAGTGGATTTTCGAAAATTTCATGACTCCATTTGGAGGAGAAAAAATGATTTTATACAAAAACAGACTGTTCCAGTCGATTTTTCGCACCAAAAAACCCCTCCAGACGAATTTTGAGCAATTTTTATGTCAAAAACGTATTTTTTGTCGAAAATTTTAAAGCAAGGGGTAGGTATGGAAATATTTAATATAAACTGGCTTCCGCTAACTCCCTTATCGCTTGGATTTATGGATTCAAAATTCACTGAGCTATGTAAAATTGTCCGCTGAATCGATTGCCGAAGACTAGAATGCTCTATCTATATTATTAGCTGAGATATGAGCACTTTTAGTTTTGAAAAGTGGATTTTCGAAAATTTCATGACTCCATTTGGAGGAGAAAAAATGATTTTATACAAAAACAGACTGTTCCAGTCGATTTTTCGCACCAAAAAACCCCTCCAGACGAATTTTGAGCAATTTTTATGTCAAAAACGTATTTTTTGTCGAAAATTTTGAAGCAAGGGGTAGGTATGGAAATATTTAATATAAACTGGCTTCCGCTAACTCCCTTATCGCTTGGATTTATGGATTCAAAATTCACTGAGCTATGTAAAATTGTCCGCTGAATCGATTGCCGAAGACTAGAATGCTCTATCTATAATATTAGCTGAGATATGAGCACTTTTAGTTTTGAGAAGTGGATTTTCGAAAATTTCATGACTCCATTTGGAGGAGAAAAAATGATTTTATACAAAAACAGACTGTTCCAGTCGATTTTTCGCACCAAAAAACCCCTCCAGACGAATTTCGAGCAATTTTTATGTCAAAAACGTATTTTTTGTCGAAAATTTTGAAGCAAGGGGTAGGTATGGAAATATTTAATATAAACTGGCTTCCGCTAACTCCCTTATCGCTTGGATTTATGGATTCAAAATTCACTGAGCTATGTAAAATTGTCCGCTGAATCGATTGCCGAAGACTAGAATGCTCTATCTATATTATTAGCTGAGATATGAGCACTTTTAGTTTTGAAAAGTGGATTTTCGAAAATTTCATGACTCCATTTGGAGGAGAAAAAATGATTTTATACAAAAACAGACTGTTCCAGTCGATTTTTCGCACCAAAAAAACCCCTCCAGACGAATTTTGAGCAATTTTTATGTCAAAAACGTATTTTTTGTCGAAAATTTTGAAGCAAGGGGTAGGTATGGAAATATTTAATATAAACTGGCTTCCGCTAACTCCCTTATCGCTTGGATTTATGGATTCAAAGTTCACTGAGCCATGTAAAATTGTCCGCTGAATCGATTGCCGAAGACTAGAATGCTCTATCTATAATATTAGCTGAGATATGAGCACTTTTAGTTTTGAAAAGTGGATTTTCGAAAATTTCATGACTCCATTTGGAGGAGAAAAAATGATTTTATACAAAAACAGACTGTTCCAGTCGATTTTCCGCACCAAAAAACCCCTCCAGACGAATTTTGAGCAATTTTTATGTCAAAAACGTATTTTTTGTCGAAAATTTTGAAGCAATGGGTAGGTATGGAAATATTTAATATAAACTGGCTTCCGCTAACTCCCTTATCGCTTGGATTTATGGATTCGAAATTCACTGAGCTATGTAAAATTGTCCGCTGAATCGATTGCCGAAGACTAGAATGCTCTATCTATAATATTAGCTGAGATATGAGCACTTTTAGTTTTGAAAAGTGGATTTTCGAAAATTTCATGACTCCATTTGGAGGAGAAAAAATGATTTTATACAAAAACAGACTGTTCCAGTCGATTTTTCGCACCAAAAAACCCCTCCAGACGAATTTTGAGCAATTTTTATGTCAAAAACGTATTTTTTGTCGAAAATTTTGAAGCAAGGGGTAGGTATGGAAATATTTAATATAAACTGGCTTCCGCTAACTCCCTTATCGCTTGGATTTATGGATTCAAAATTCACTGAGCTATGTAAAATTGTCCGCTGAATAGATTGCCGAAGACTAGAATGCTCTATCTATAATATTAGCTGAGATATGAGCACTTTTAGTTTTGAAAAGTGGATTTTCGAAAATTTCATGACTCCATTTGGAGGAGAAAAAATGATTTTATATAAAAACAGACTGTTCCAGTCGATTTTTCGCACCAAAAAACCCCTCCAGACGAATTTTGAGCAATTTTTATGTCAAAAACGTATTTTTTGTCGAAAATTTTGAAGCAAGGGGTAGGTATGGAAATATTTAATATAAACTGGCTTCCGCTAACTCCCTTATCGCTTGGATTTATGGATTCAAAATTCACTGAGCTATGTAAAATTGTCCGCTGAATCGATTGCCGAAGACTAGAATGCTCTATTTATATTATTAGCTGAGATATGAGCACTTTTAGTTTTGAAAAGTGGATTTTCGAAAATTTCATGACTCCATTTGGAGGAGAAAAAATGATTTTATACAAAAACAGACTGTTCCAGTCGATTTTTCGCACCAAAAAACCCGTCCAGACGAATTTTGAGCAATTTTTATGTCAAAAACGTATTTTTTGTCGAAAATTTTGAAGCAAGGGGTAGGTATGGAAATATTTAATATAAACTGGCTTCCGCTAACTCCCTTATCGCTTGGATTTATGGATTCAAAATTCACTGAGCTATGTGAAATTGTCCGCTGAATCGATTGCCGAAGACTAGAATGCTCTATCTATAATATTAGCTGAGATATGAGCACTTTTAGTTTTGAAAAGTGGATTTTCGAAAATTTCATGACTCCATTTGGAGGAGAAAAAATGATTTTATACAAAAACAGACTGTTCCAGTCGATTTTTCGCACCAAAAAACCCCTCCAGACGAATTTTGAGCAATTTTTATGTCAAAAACGTATTTTTTGTCGAAAATTTTAAAGCAAGGGGTAGGTATGGAAATATTTAATATAAACTGGCTTCCGCTAACTCCCTTATCGCTTGGATTTATGGATTCAAAATTCACTGAGCTATGTAAAATTGTCCGCTGAATCGATTGCCGAAGACTAGAATGCTCTATCTATATTATTAGCTGAGATATGAGCACTTTTAGTTTTGAAAAGTGGATTTTCGAAAATTTCATGACTCCATTTGGAGGAGAAAAAATGATTTTATACAAAAACAGACTGTTCCAGTCGATTTTTCGCACCAAAAAACCCCTCCAGACGAATTTTGAGCAATTTTTATGTCAAAAACGTATTTTTTGTCGAAAATTTTGAAGCAAGGGGTAGGTATGGAAATATTTAATATAAACTGGCTTCCGCTAACTCCCTTATCGCTTGGATTTATGGATTCAAAATTCACTGAGCTATGTAAAATTGTCCGCTGAATCGATTGCCGAAGACTAGAATGCTCTATCTATAATATTAGCTGAGATATGAGCACTTTTAGTTTTGAGAAGTGGATTTTCGAAAATTTCATGACTCCATTTGGAGGAGAAAAAATGATTTTATACAAAAACAGACTGTTCCAGTCGATTTTTCGCACCAAAAAACCCCTCCAGACGAATTTCGAGCAATTTTTATGTCAAAAACGTATTTTTTGTCGAAAATTTTGAAGCAAGGGGTAGGTATGGAAATATTTAATATAAACTGGCTTCCGCTAACTCCCTTATCGCTTGGATTTATGGATTCAAAATTCACTGAGCTATGTAAAATTGTCCGCTGAATCGATTGCCGAAGACTAGAATGCTCTATCTATATTATTAGCTGAGATATGAGCACTTTTAGTTTTGAAAAGTGGATTTTCGAAAATTTCATGACTCCATTTGGAGGAGAAAAAATGATTTTATACAAAAACAGACTGTTCCAGTCGATTTTTCGCACCAAAAAACCCCTCCAGACGAATTTTGAGCAATTTTTATGTCAAAAACGTATTTTTTGTCGAAAATTTTGAAGCAAGGGGTAGGTATGGAAATATTTAATATAAACTGGCTTCCGCTAACTCCCTTATCGCTTGGATTTATGGATTCAAAGTTCACTGAGCCATGTAAAATTGTCCGCTGAATCGATTGCCGAAGACTAGAATGCTCTATCTATAATATTAGCTGAGATATGAGCACTTTTAGTTTTGAAAAGTGGATTTTCGAAAATTTCATGACTCCATTTGGAGGAGAAAAAATGATTTTATACAAAAACAGACTGTTCCAGTCGATTTTTCGCACCAAAAAACCCCTCCAGACGAATTTTGAGCAATTTTTATGTCAAAAACGTATTTTTTGTCGAAAATTTTGAAGCAATGGGTAGGTATGGAAATATTTAATATAAACTGGCTTCCGCTAACTCCCTTATCGCTTGGATTTATGGATTCGAAATTCACTGAGCTATGTAAAATTGTCCGCTGAATCGATTGCCGAAGACTAGAATGCTCTATCTATAATATTAGCTGAGATATGAGCACTTTTAGTTTTGAAAAGTGGATTTTCGAAAATTTCATGACTCCATTTGGAGGAGAAAAAATGATTTTATACAAAAACAGACTGTTCCAGTCGATTTTTCGCACCAAAAAACCCCTCCAGACGAATTTTGAGCAATTTTTATGTCAAAAACGTATTTTTTGTCGAAAATTTTGAAGCAAGGGGTAGGTATGGAAATATTTAATATAAACTGGCTTCCGCTAACTCCCTTATCGCTTGGATTTATGGATTTAAAATTCACTGAGCTATGTAAAATTGTCCGCTGAATCGATTGCCGAAGACTAGAATGCTCTATCTATAATATTAGCTGAGATATGAGTACTTTTAGTTTTGAAAAGTGGATTTTCGAAAATTTCATGACTCCATTTGGAGGAGAAAAAATGATTTTATACAAAAACAGACTGTTCCAGTCGATTTTTCGCACCAAAAAACCCCTCCAGACGAATTTCGAGCAATTTTTATGTCAAAAACGTATTTTTTGTCGAAAATTTTGAAGCAAGGGGTAGGTATGGAAATATTTAATATAAACTGGCTTCCGCTAACTCCCTTATCGCTTGGATTTATGGATTCAAAATTCACTGAGCTATGTAAAATTGTCCGCTGAATCGATTGCCGAAGACTAGAATGCTCTATCTATAATATTAGCTGAGATATGAGCACTTTTAGTTTTGAAAAGTGGATTTTCGAAAATTTCATGACTCCATTTGGAGGAGAAAAAATGATTTTATACAAAAACAGACTGTTCCAGTCGATTTTTCGCACCAAAAAACCCCTCCAGACGAATTTTGAGCAATTTTTATGTCAAAAACGTATTTTTTGTCGAAAATTTTGAAGCAAGGGGTAGGTATGGAAATATTTAATATAAACTGGCTTCCGCTAACTCCCTTATCGCTTGGATTTATGGATTCAAAATTCACTGAGCTATGTAAAATTGTCCGCTGAATCGATTGCCGAAGACAAGAATGCTCTATCTATAATATTAGCTGAGATATGAGCACTTTTAGTTTTGAAAAGTGGATTTTCGAAAATTTCATGACTCCATTTGGAGGAGAAAAAATGATTTTATACAAAAACAGACTGTTCCAGTCGATTTTTCGCACCAAAAAACCCCTCCAGACGAATTTTGAGCAATTTTTATGTCAAAAACGTATTTTTTGTCGAAAATTTTGAAGCAAGGCGTAGGTATGGAAATATTTCATATAAACTGGCTTCCGCTAACTCCCTTATCGCTTGGATTTATGGATTTAAAATTCACTGAGCTATGTAAAATTGTCCGCTGAATCGATTGCCGAAGACTAGAATGCTCTATCTATAATATTAGCTGAGATATGAGTACTTTTAGTTTTGAAAAGTGGATTTTCGAAAATTTCATGACTCCATTTGGAGGAGAAAAAATGATTTTATACAAAAACAGACTGTTCCAGTCGATTTTTCGCACCAAAAAACCCCTCCAGACGAATTTCGAGCAATTTTTATGTCAAAAACGTATTTTTTGTCGAAAATTTTGAAGCAAGGGGTAGGTATGGAAATATTTAATATAAACTGGCTTCCGCTAACTCCCTTATCGCTTGGATTTATGGATTCAAAATTCACTGAGCTATGTAAAATTGTCCGCTGAATCGATTGCCGAAGACTAGAATGCTCTATCTATATTATTAGCTGAGATATGAGCACTTTTAGTTTTGAAAAGTGGATTTTCGAAAATTTCATGACTCCATTTGGAGGAGAAAAAATGATTTTATACAAAAACAGACTGTTCCCGTCGATTTTTCGCACCAAAAAACCCCTCCAGACGAATTTTGAGCAATTTTTATGTCAAAAACGTATTTTTTGTCGAAAATTTTGAAGCAAGGGGTAGGTATGGAAATATTTAATATAAACTGGCTTCCTCTAACTCCCTTATCGCTTGGATTTATGGATTCAAAATTCACTGAGCTATGTAAAATTGTCCGCTGAATCGATTGCCGAAGACTAGAATGCTCTATCTATAATATTAGCTGAGATATGAGCACTTTTAGTTTTGAAAAGTGGATTTTCGAAAATTTCATGACTCCATTTGGAGGAGAAAAAATGATTTTATACAAAAACAGACTGTTCCAGTCGATTTTTCGCACCAAAAAACCCCTCCAGACGAATTTTGAGCAATTTTTATGTCAAAAACGTATTTTTTGTCGAAAATTTTGAAGCAAGGGGTAGGTATGGAAATATTTAATATAAACTGGCTTCCGCTAACTCCCTTATCGCTTGGATTTATGGATTCAAAATTCACTGAGCTATGTAAAATTGTCCGCTGAATCGATTGCCGAAGACTAGAATGCTCTATCTATAATATTAGCTGAGATATGAGCACTTTTAGTTTTGAAAAGTGGATTTTCGAAAATTTCATGACTCCATTTGGAGGAGAAAAAATGATTTTATACAAAAACAGACTGTTCCAGTCGATTTTTCGCACCAAAAAACCCCTCCAGACGAATTTTGAGCAATTTTTATGTCAAAAACGTATTTTTTGTCGAAAATTTTAAAGCAAGGGGTAGGTATGGAAATATTTAATATAAACTGGCTTCCGCTAACTCCCTTATCGCTTGGATTTATGGATTCAAAATTCACTGAGCTATGTAAAATTGTCCGCTGAATCGATTGCCGAAGACTAGAATGCTCTATCTATATTATTAGCTGAGATATGAGCACTTTTAGTTTTGAAAAGTGGATTTTCGAAAATTTCATGACTCCATTTGGAGGAGAAAAAATGATTTTATACAAAAACATACTGTTCCAGTCGATTTTTCGCACCAAAAAACTCCTCCAGACGAATTTTGAGCAATTTTTATGTCAAAAACGTATTTTTGTCGAAAATTTTGAAGCAAGGGGTAGGTATGGAAATATTTAATATGAACTGGCTTCCGCTAACTCCCTTATCGCTTGGATTTATGGATTCAAAATTCACTGAGCTATGTAAAATTGTCCGCTGAATCGATTGCCGAAGACAAGAATGCTCTATCTATAATATTAGCTGAGATATGAGCACTTTTAGTTTTGAAAAGTGGATTTTCGAAAATTTCATGACTCCATTTGGAGGAGAAAAAATGATTTTATACAAAAACATACTGTTCCAGTCGATTTTTCGCACCAAAAAACCCCTCCAGACGAATTTTGAGCAATTTTTATGTCAAAAACGTATTTTTTGTCGAAAATTTTAAAGCAAGGGGTAGGTATGGAAATATTTAATATAAACTGGCTTCCGCTAACTCCCTTATCGCTTGGATTTATGGATTCAAAATTCACTGAGCTATGTAAAATTGTCCGCTGAATCGATTGCCGAAGACTAGAATGCTCTATCTATATTATTAGCTGAGATATGAGCACTTTTAGTTTTGAAAAGTGGATTTTCGAAAATTTCATGACTCCATTTGGAGGAGAAAAAATGATTTTATACAAAAACATACTGTTCCAGTCGATTTTTCGCACCAAAAAACTCCTCCAGACGAATTTTGAGCAATTTTTATGTCAAAAACGTATTTTTTGTCGAAAATTTTGAAGCAAGGGGTAGGTATGGAAATATTTAATATGAACTGGCTTCCGCTAACTCCCTTATCGCTTGGATTTATGGATTCAAAATTCACTGAGCTATGTAAAATTGTCCGCTGAATCGATTGCCGAAGACAAGAATGCTCTATCTATAATATTAGCTGAGATATGAGCACTTTTAGTTTTGAAAAGTGGATTTTCGAAAATTTCATGACTCCATTTGGAGGAGAAAAAATGATTTTATACAAAAACAGACTGTTCCAGTCGATTTTTCGCACCAAAAAACCCCTCCAGACGAATTTTGAGCAATTTTTATGTCAAAAACGTATTTTTTGTCGAAAATTTTGAAGCAAGGCGTAGGTATGGAAATATTTCATATAAACTGGCTTCCGCTAACTCCCTTATCGCTTGGATTTATGGATTCAAAATTCACTGAGCTATGTAAAATTGTCCGCTGAATCGATTGCCGAAGACAAGAATGCTCTATCTATAATATTAGCTGAGATATGAGCACTTTTAGTTTTGAAAAGTGGATTTTCGAAAATTTCATGACTCCATTTGGAGGAGAAAAAATGATTTTATACAAAAACAGACTGTTCCAGTCGATTTTTCGCACCAAAAAAACCCCTCCAGACGAATTTTGAGCAATTTTTATGTCAAAAACGTATTTTTTGTCGAAAATTTTGAAGCAAGGGGTAGGTATGGAAATATTTAATATAAACTGGCTTCCGCTAACTCCCTTATCGCTTGGATTTATGGATTCAAAATTCACTGAGCTATGTAAAATTGTCCGCTGAATCGATTGCCGAAGACTAGAATGCTCTATCTATAATATTAGCTGAGATATGAGCACTTTTAGTTTTGAAAAGTGGATTTTCGAAAATTTCATGACTCCATTTGGAGGAGAAAAAATGATTTTATACAAAAACAGACTGTTCCAGTCGATTTTTCGCACCAAAAAACCCCTCCAGACGAATTTTGAGCAATTTTTATGTCAAAAACGTATTTTTTGTCGAAAATTTTAAAGCAAGGGGTAGGTATGGAAATATTTAATATAAACTGGCTTCCGCTAACTCCCTTATCGCTTGGATTTATGGATTCAAAATTCACTGAGCTATGTAAAATTGTCCGCTGAATCGATTGCCGAAGACTAGAATGCTCTATCTATATTATTAGCTGAGATATGAGCACTTTTAGTTTTGAAAAGTGGATTTTCGAAAATTTCATGACTCCATTTGGAGGAGAAAAAATGATTTTATACAAAAACATACTGTTCCAGTCGATTTTTCGCACCAAAAAACTCCTCCAGACGAATTTTGAGCAATTTTTATGTCAAAAACGTATTTTTTGTCGAAAATTTTGAAGCAAGGGGTAGGTATGGAAATATTTAATATGAACTGGCTTCCGCTAACTCCCTTATCGCTTGGATTTATGGATTCAAAATTCACTGAGCTATGTAAAATTGTCCGCTGAATCGATTGCCGAAGACAAGAATGCTCTATCTATAATATTAGCTGAGATATGAGCACTTTTAGTTTTGAAAAGTGGATTTTCGAAAATTTCATGACTCCATTTGGAGGAGAAAAAATGATTTTATACAAAAACAGACTGTTCCAGTCGATTTTTCGCACCAAAAAACCCCTCCAGACGAATTTTGAGCAATTTTTATGTCAAAAACGTATTTTTTGTCGAAAATTTTGAAGCAAGGCGTAGGTATGGAAATATTTCATATAAACTGGCTTCCGCTAACTCCCTTATCGCTTGGATTTATGGATTCAAAATTCAATGAGCTATGTAAAATTGTCCGCTGAATCGATTGCCGAAGACTAGAATGCTCTATCTATAATATTAGCTGAGATATGAGCACTTTTAGTTTTGAAAAGTGGATTTTCGAAAATTTCATGACTCCATTTGGAGGAGAAAAAATGATTTTATACAAAAACAGACTGTTCCAGTCGATTTTTCGCACCAAAAAACCCCTCCAGACGAATTTTGAGCAATTTTTATGTCAAAAACGTATTTTTTGTCGAAAATTTTGAAGCAAGGGGTAGGTATGGAAATATTTAATATAAACTGGCTTCCGCTAACTCCCTTATCGCTTGGATTTATGGATTCAAAATTCACTGAGCTATGTAAAATTGTCCGCTGAATCGATTGCCGGAGACAAGAATGCTCTATCTATAATATTAGCTGAGATATGAGCACTTTTAGTTTTGAAAAGTGGATTTTCGAAAATTTCATGACTCCATTTGGAGGAGAAAAAATGATTTTATACAAAAACAGACTGTTCCAGTCGATTTTTCGCACCAAAAAACCCCTCCAGACGAATTTTGAGCAATTTTTATGTCAAAAACGTATTTTTTGTCGAAAATTTTGAAGCAAGGGGTAGGTATGGAAATATTTAATATAAACTGGCTTCCGCTAACTCCCTTATCGCTTGGATTTATGGATTCAAAATTCACTGAGCTATGTAAAATTGTCCGCTGAATCGATTGCCGAAGACAAGAATGCTCTATCTATAATATTAGCTGAGATATGAGCACTTTTAGTTTTGAAAAGTGGATTTTCGAAAATTTCATGACTCCATTTGGAGGAGAAAAAATGATTTTATACAAAAACAGACTGTTCCAGTCGATTTTTCGCACCAAAAAACCCCTCCAGACGAATTTTGAGCAATTTTTATGTCAAAAACGTATTTTTTGTCGAAAATTTTGAAGCAAGGCGTAGGTATGGAAATATTTCATATAAACTGGCTTCCGCTAACTCCCTTATCGCTTGGATTTATGGATTCAAAATTCACTGAGCTATGTAAAATTGTCCGCTGAATCGATTGCCGAAGACTAGAATGCTCTATCTATAATATTAGCTGAGATATGAGCACTTTTAGTTTTGAAAAGTGGATTTTCGAAAATTTCATGACTCCATTTGGAGGAGAAAAAATGATTTTATACAAAAACAGACTGTTCCAGTCGATTTTTCGCACCAAAAAACCCCTCCAGACGAATTTTGAGCAATTTTTATGTCAAAAACGTATTTTTTGTCGAAAATTTTGAAGCAAGGGGTAGGTATGGAAATATTTAATATAAACTGGCTTCCGCTAACTCCCTTATCGCTTGGATTTATGGATTCAAAATTCACTGAGCTATGTAAAATTGTCCGCTGAATCGATTGCCGAAGACTAGAATGCTCTATCTATAATATTAGCTGAGATATGAGCACTTTTAGTTTTGAAAAGTGGATTTTCGAAAATTTCATGACTCCATTTGGAGGAGAAAAAATGATTTTATACAAAAACAGACTATTCCAGTCGATTTTTCGCACCAAAAAACCCCTCCAGACGAATTTTGAGCAATTTTTATGTCAAAAACGTATTTTTTGTCGAAAATTTTGAAGCAAGGGGTAGGTATGGAAATATTTAATATAAACTGGCTTCCGCTAACTCCCTTATCGCTTGGATTTATGGATTCAAAATTCACTGAGCTATGTAAAATTGTCCGCTGAATCGATTGCCGAAGACTAGAATGCTCTATCTATAATATTAGCTGAGATATGAGCACTTTTAGTTTTGAAAAGTGGATTTTCGAAAATTTCATGACTCCATTTGGAGGAGAAAAAATGATTTTATACAAAAACAGACTATTCCAGTCGATTTTTCGCACCAAAAAACCCCTCCAGACGAATTTTGAGCAATTTTTATGTCAAAAACGTATTTTTTGTCGAAAATTTTGAAGCAAGGGGTAGGTATGGAAATATTTAATATAAACTGGCTTCCGCTAACTCCCTTATCGCTTGGATTTATGGATTCAAAATTCACTGAGCTATGTAAAATTGTCCGCTGAATCGATTGCCGAAGACAAGAATGCTCTATCTATAATATTAGCTGAGATATGAGCACTTTTAGTTTTGAAAAGTGGATTTTCGAAAATTTCATGATTCCATTTGGAGGAGAAAAAATGATTTTATACAAAAACAGACTGTTCCAGTCGATTTTTCGCACCAAAAAACCCCTCCAGACGAATTTTGAGCAATTTTTATGTCAAAAACGTATTTTTTGTCGAAAATTTTGAAGCAAGGCGTAGGTATGGAAATATTTCATATAAACTGGCTTCCGCTAACTCCCTTATCGCTTGGATTTATGGATTCAAAATTCACTGAGCTATGTAAAATTGTCCGCTGAATCGATTGCCGAAGACTAGAATGCTCTATCTATAATATTAGCTGAGATATGAGCACTTTTAGTTTTGAAAAGTGGATTTTCGAAAATTTCATGACTCCATTTGGAGGAGAAAAAATGATTTTATACAAAAACAGACTGTTCCAGTCGATTTTTCGCACCAAAAAACCCCTCCAGACGAATTTTGAGCAATTTTTATGTCAAAAACGTATTTTTTGTCGAAAATTTTGAAGCAAGGGGTAGGTATGGAAATATTTAATATAAACTGGCTTCCGCTAACTCCCTTATCGCTTGGATTTATGGATTCAAAATTCACTGAGCTATGTAAAATTGTCCGCTGAATCGATTGCCGAAGACTAGAATGCTCTATCTATAATATTAGCTGAGATATGAGCACTTTTAGTTTTGAAAAGTGGATTTTCGAAAATTTCATGACTCCATTTGGAGGAGAAAAAATGATTTTATACAAAAACAGACTATTCCAGTCGATTTTTCGCACCAAAAAACCCCTCCAGACGAATTTTGAGCAATTTTTATGTCAAAAACGTATTTTTTGTCGAAAATTTTGAAGCAAGGGGTAGGTATGGAAATATTTAATATAAACTGGCTTCCGCTAACTCCCTTATCGCTTGGATTTATGGATTCAAAATTCACTGAGCTATGTAAAATTGTCCGCTGAATCGATTGCCGAAGACTAGAATGCTCTATCTATAATATTAGCTGAGATATGAGCACTTTTAGTTTTGAAAAGTGGATTTTCGAAAATTTCATGACTCCATTTGGAGGAGAAAAAATGATTTTATACAAAAACAGACTATTCCAGTCGATTTTTCGCACCAAAAAACCCCTCCAGACGAATTTTGAGCAATTTTTATGTCAAAAACGTATTTTTTGTCGAAAATTTTGAAGCAAGGGGTAGGTATGGAAATATTTAATATAAACTGGCTTCCGCTAACTCCCTTATCGCTTGGATTTATGGATTCAAAATTCACTGAGCTATGTAAAATTGTCCGCTGAATCGATTGCCGAAGACTAGAATGCTCTATCTATAATATTAGCTGAGATATGAGCACTTTTAGTTTTGAAAAGTGGATTTTCGAAAATTTCATGACTCCATTTGGAGGAGAAAAAATGATTTTATACAAAAACAGACTGTTCCAGTCGATTTTTCGCACCAAAAAACCCCTCCAGACGAATTTTGAGCAATTTTTATGTCAAAAACGTATTTTTTGTCGAAAATTTTGAAGCAAGGGGTAGGTATGGAAATATTTAATATAAACTGGCTTCCGCTAACTCCCTTATCGCTTGGATTTATGGATTCAAAATTCACTGAGCTATGTAAAATTGTCCGCTGAATCGATTGCCGAAGACTAGAATGCTCTATCTATAATATTAGCTGAGATATGAGCACTTTTAGTTTTGAAAAGTGGATTTTCGAAAATTTCATGACTCCATTTGGAGGAGAAAAAATGATTTTATACAAAAACAGACTATTCCAGTCGATTTTTCGCACCAAAAAACCCCTCCAGACGAATTTTGAGCAATTTTTATGTCAAAAACGTATTTTTTGTCGAAAATTTTGAAGCAAGGGGTAGGTATGGAAATATTTAATATAAACTGGCTTCCGCTAACTCCCTTATCGCTTGGATTTATGGATTCAAAATTCACTGAGCTATGTAAAATTGTCCGCTGAATCGATTGCCGAAGACTAGAATGCTCTATCTATAATATTAGCTGAGATATGAGCACTTTTAGTTTTGAAAAGTGGATTTTCGAAAATTTCATGACTCCATTTGGAGGAGAAAAAATGATTTTATACAAAAACAGACTATTCCAGTCGATTTTTCGCACCAAAAAACCCCTCCAGACGAATTTTGAGCAATTTTTATGTCAAAAACGTATTTTTTGTCGAAAATTTTGAAGCAAGGGGTAGGTATGGAAATATTTAATATAAACTGGCTTCCGCTAACTCCCTTATCGCTTGGATTTATGGATTCGAAATTCACTGAGCTATGTAAAATTGTCCGCTGAATCGATTGCCGAAGACTAGAATGCTCTATCTATAATATTAGCTGAGATATGAGCACTTTTAGTTTTGAAAAGTGGATTTTCGAAAATTTCATGACTCCATTTGGAGGAGAAAAAATGATTTTATACAAAAACAGACTGTTCCAGTCGATTTTTCGCACCAAAAAACCCCTCCAGACGAATTTTGAGCAATTTTTATGTCAAAAACGTATTTTTTGTCGAAAATTTTGAAGCAAGGGGTAGGTATGGAAATATTTAATATAAACTGGCTTCCGCTAACTCCCTTATCGCTTGGATTTATGGATTCAAAATTCACTGAGCTATGTAAAATTGTCCGCTGAATCGATTGCCGAAGACTAGAATGCTCTATCTATAATATTAGCTGAGATATGAGCACTTTTAGTTTTGAAAAGTGGATTTTCGAAAATTTCATGATTTCATTTGGAGGAGAAAAAATGATTTTATACAAAAACAGACTGTTCCAGTCGATTTTTCGCACCAAAAAACCCCTCCAGACGAATTTTGAGCAATTTTTATGTCAAAAACGTATTTTTTGTCGAAAATTTTGAAGCAAGGGGTAGGTATGGAAATATTTAATATAAACTGGCTTCCGCTAACTCCCTTATCGCTTGGATTTATGGATTCAAAATTCACTGAGCTATGTAAAATTGTCCGCTGAATCGATTGCCGAAGACTAGAATGCTCTATCTATAATATTAGCTGAGATATGAGCACTTTTAGTTTTGAAAAGTGGATTTTCGAAAATTTCATGATTTCATTTGGAGGAGAAAAAATGATTTTATACAAAAACAGACTGTTCCAGTCGATTTTTCGCACCAAAAAACCCCTCCAGACGAATTTTGAGCAATTTTTATGTCAAAAACGTATTTTTTGTCGAAAATTTTGAAGCAAGGGGTAGGTATGGAAATATTTAATATAAACTGGCTTCCGCTAACTCCCTTATCGCTTGGATTTATGGATTCAAAATTCACTGAGCTATGTAAAATTGTCCGCTGAATCGATTGCCGAAGACTAGAATGCTCTATCTATAATATTAGCTGAGATATGAGCACTTTTAGTTTTGAAAAGTGGATTTTCGAAAATTTCATGACTCCATTTGGAGGAGAAAAAATGATTTTATACAAAAACAGACTGTTCCAGTCGATTTTTCGCACCAAAAAACCCCTCCAGACGAATTTTGAGCAATTTTTATGTCAAAAACGTATTTTTTGTCGAAAATTTTGAAGCAAGGGGTAGGTATGGAAATATTTAATATAAACTGGCTTCCGCTAACTCCCTTATCGCTTGGATTTATGGATTCAAATTTCACTGAGCTATGTAAAATTGTCCGCTGAATCGATTGCCGAAGACTAGAATGCTCTATCTATATTATTAGCTGAGATATGAGCACTTTTAGTTTTGAAAAGTGGATTTTCGAAAATTTCATGACTCCACTTGGAGGAGAAAAAATGATTTTATACAAAAACAGACTGTTCCAGTCGATTTTTCGCACCAAAAAACCCCTCCAGACGAATTTTGAGCAATTTTTATGTCAAAAACGTATTTTTTGTCGAAAATTTTGAAGCAAGGGGTAGGTATGGAAATATTTAATATAAACTGGCTTCCGCTAACTCCCTTATCGCTTGGATTTATGGATTCAAAATTCACTGAGCTATGTAAAATTGTCCGCTGAATCGATTGCCGAAGACTAGAATGCTCTATCTATAATATTAGCTGAGATATGAGCACTTTTAGTTTTGAAAAGTGGATTTTCGAAAATTTCATGACTCCATTTGGAGGAGAAAAAATGATTTTATACAAAAACAGACTGTTCCAGTCGATTTTTCGCACCAAAAAACCCCTCCAGACGAATTTTGAGCAATTTTTATGTCAAAAACGTATTTTTTGTCGAAAATTTTGAAGCAAGGGGTAGGTATGGAAATATTTAATATAAACTGGCTTCCGCTAACTCCCTTATCGCTTGGATTTATGGATTCAAAATTCACTGAGCTATGTAAAATTGTCCGCTGAATCGATTGCCGAAGACTAGAATGCTCTATCTATAATATTAGCTGAGATATGAGCACTTTTAGTTTTGAAAAGTGGATTTTCGAAAATTTCATGACTCCATTTGGAGGAGAAAAAATGATTTTATACAAAAACAGACTGTTCCAGTCGATTTTTCGCACCAAAAAACCCCTCCAGACGAATTTTGAGCAATTTTTATGTCAAAAACGTATTTTTTGTCGAAAATTTTGAAGCAAGGGGTAGGTATGGAAATATTTAATATAAACTGGCTTCCGCTAACTCCCTTATCGCTTGGATTTATGGATTCAAATTTCACTGAGCTATGTAAAATTGTCCGCTGAATCGATTGCCGAAGACTAGAATGCTCTATCTATATTATTAGCTGAGATATGAGCACTTTTAGTTTTGAAAAGTGGATTTTCGAAAATTTCATGACTCCACTTGGAGGAGAAAAAATGATTTTATACAAAAACAGACTGTTCCAGTCGATTTTTCGCACCAAAAAACCCCTCCAGACGAATTTTGAGCAATTTTTATGTCAAAAACGTATTTTTTGTCGAAAATTTTGAAGCAAGGGGTAGGTATGGAAATATTTAATATAAACTGGCTTCCGCTAACTCCCTTATCGCTTGGATTTATGGATTCAAAATTCACTGAGCTATGTAAAATTGTCCGCTGAATCGATTGCCGAAGACTAGAATGCTCTATCTATAATATTAGCTGAGATATGAGCACTTTTAGTTTTGAAAAGTGGATTTTCGAAAATTTCATGACTCCATTTGGAGGAGAAAAAATGATTTTATACAAAAACAGACTGTTCCAGTCGATTTTTCGCACCAAAAAACCCCTCCAGACGAATTTTGAGCAATTTTTATGTCAAAAACGTATTTTTTGTCGAAAATTTTGAAGCAAGGGGTAGGTATGGAAATATTTAATATAAACTGGCTTCCGCTAACTCCCTTATCGCTTGGATTTATGGATTCAAAATTCACTGAGCTATGTAAAATTGTCCGCTGAATCGATTGCCGAAGACTAGAATGCTCTATCTATAATATTAGCTGAGATATGAGCACTTTTAGTTTTGAAAAGTGGATTTTCGAAAATTTCATGACTCCATTTGGAGGAGAAAAAATGATTTTATACAAAAACAGACTGTTCCAGTCGATTTTTCGCACCAAAAAACCCCTCCAGACGAATTTTGAGCAATTTTTATGTCAAAAACGTATTTTTTGTCGAAAATTTTGAAGCAAGGTATGGAAATATTTAATATAAACTGGCTTCCGCTAACTCCCTTATCGCTTGGATTTATGGATTCAAAATTCACCGAGCTATGTAAAATTGTCCGCTGAATCGATTGCCGAAGACTAGAATGCTCTATCTATAATATTAGCTGAGATATGAGCACTTTTAGTTTTGAAAAGTGGATTTTCGAAAATTTCATGACTCCATTTGGAGGAGAAAAAATGATTTTATACAAAAACAGACTGTTCCAGTCGATTTTTCGCACCAAAAAACCCCTCCAGACGAATTTTGAGCAATTTTTATGTCAAAAACGTATTTTTTGTCGAAAATTTTGAAGCAAGGGGTAGGTATGGAAATATTTAATATAAACTGGCTTCCGCTAACTCCCTTATCGCTTGGATTTATGGATTCAAAATTCACTGAGCTATGTAAAATTGTCCGCTGAATCGATTGCCGAAGACTAGAATGCTCTATCTATAATATTAGCTGAGATATGAGCACTTTTAGTTTTGAAAAGTGGATTTTCGAAAATTTCATGACTTCATTTGGAGGAGAAAAAATGATTTTATACAAAAACAGACTGTTCCAGTCGATTTTTCGCACCAAAAAACCCCTCCAGACGAATTTTGAGCAATTTTTATGTCAAAAACGTATTTTTTGTCGAAAATTTTGAAGCAAGGGGTAGGTATGGAAATATTTAATATAAACTGGCTTCCGCTAACTCCCTTATCGCTTGGATTTATGGATTCAAAATTCACTGAGCTATGTAAAATTGTCCGCTGAATCGATTGCCGAAGACTAGAATGCTCTATCTATAATATTAGCTGAGATATGAGCACTTTTAGTTTTGAAAAGTGGATTTTCGAAAATTTCATGACTCCATTTGGAGGAGAAAAAATGATTTTATATAAAAACAGACTGTTCCAGTCGATTTTTCGCACCAAAAAACCCCTCCAGACGAATTTTGAGCAATTTTTATGTCAAAAACGTATTTTTTGTCGAAAATTTTGAAGCAAGGGGTAGGTATGGAAATATTTAATATAAACTGGCTTCCGCTAACTCCCTTATCGCTTGGATTTATGGATTCAAAATTCACTGAGCTATGTAAAATTGTCCGCTGAATCGATTGCCGAAGACTAGAATGCTCTATCTATATTATTAGCTGAGATATGAGCACTTTTAGTTTTGAAAAGTGGATTTTCGAAAATTTCATGTTTCCATTTGGAGGAGAAAAAATGATTTTATACAAAAACAGACTGTTCCAGTCGATTTTTCGCACCAAAAAACCCCTCCAGACGAATTTTGAGCAATTTTTATGTCAAAAACGTATTTTTTGTCGAAAATTTTGAAGCAAGGGGTAGGTATGGAAATATTTAATATAAACTGGCTTCCGCTAACTCCCTTATCGCTTAGATTTATGGACTCAAAATTCACTGAGCTATGTAAAATTGTCCGCTGAATCGATTGCCGAAGACTAGAATGCCCTATCTATAATATTAGCTGAGATATGAGCACTTTTAGTTTTGAAAATTGGATTTCCGAAAATTTCATGACTCCATTTGGAGGAGAAAAAATGATTTTATACAAAAACAGACTGTTCCAGTCGATTTTTCGCACCAAAAAACCTCTCCAGACGAATTTTGAGCAATTTTTATGTCAAAAACGTATTTTTTGTCGAAAATTTCAAAGCAAGGGGTAGGTATGGAAATATTCAATATAAACTGGCTTCCGCTAACTTTCTTTTTGCTTGGATTCATGGACTCAAAATTCACTGAGCTATGTAAAATTGTCGCGGGTGAAAAAGAGCTGATAATAAAGAGTGGGTAGAAAAAAGAACCGGGTCCGGTCACTTGAGCGAACGTTGTAGAAATCCTCTCAGGTATATTCATTCCCACTAAAAGGGTACTGGTCACTTGAGCGAAAACGAGGGATTAAAATTTAATCGTAAAACAAGGATGCCGCCTTTCTCACAAATACGTACATCAAACTACTACTTACTTATCCAAATTTAATACGTAAAACAAGGATGCCGCCTTTCTCACAAATACGTACATCAAACTACTACTTATCCATGCAAATATAATACGGAAAACAAGGATGCACCCTTTCTCACAAATACTTACATGAAATTAGTACTAATTTTTTCAAATTTTAATACTGAAAACAGGGATGCAGTCTTCGCTTGACTGACCCAACATCGAAAATAAATTTTCGCTCAACTGTCCTGTATTATTAGAGAAGCCATGTTGATTTCTGAGAATTTTCGCTCAAGTGTACAGCGCCCAAAAGAACGGATAGGAAAAGAGCGGATGAAAAAAGAGCAGGTAGAAAAGAGCGGTTAAAAAAAGAGCGGGTGAAAAAAAAAGCGGGTAGAAAAAAACTTCTCTAGTCATAATTCCATCAAAGTTTGGAAATATTCCTTAAAAATTTTTAATTTTTGTAGTTTCCAGCTATATCCATAACAAACATTCCCTCTTTATAATATTAATTTAAATAATATTTAATCATTATCACTTAATAACCACAATTATTACAAACCCAACATTCCGACAAATTAATTCACTTCTACATAATCATAGTGAACTTAACACAATAAAGAAAAAAATACAGAAACAATAATAACTATAATCAATACTGCAATGGTTGTTTTAAATTATTGCACTGAAGCTTCATAAACGAAGCTATCTCCTGGGGTTATATTTTTACAGTCGTATCTACTTTTCCTGTTGTCGACTCGTTATTTCATAACAACGCGTTCAATGGCCACTCACGAATCGCAAAAATTACATAGGAACAAAAGAAACAACCGTTATTTCAAATCAATGGATTTTTCACGGTAATTGGTCCGTACACTACAAAAAAAAATGAAATATTTGTTTAGTTCAATGTTTCGTGTAATGAACTTTTTCAAGGTCGAAATATTTCATTCACCGGAAGAAATCAACAGTGCAGGAGTTGGTATTCAGGAGAATGAGCAGCTCATTTTATTGATCCAGCATTACTGATACACTTTTAGCCTTATTTTCTTTATACACCCTGCTGAAAATATACTGTTTGTCTTGTTTCAACCTGTCTCAAGTTCTAAGTTACTGTTTTCTCTTTTAAAATTAGAGTTAGCTTCATTTAGCTCTTTTATTAGTGATAGTTGGAGTTAGCGACAAAAATTGAATGACGAAATCTCTTACAAAAATATTTAATAAAGATCTAGGAAAATAATTTTTTTTTGTATACTTACTTCCCAAATAAGGGATGCCATAAGTGTTTGTGGGCGTCCTGCATCTCTTCAATGCTCGCCGTGGTACTTCCGACTTCTGGAACGTCATCGTGTTGTTTCAGCAGCTTGGGAGTATTCACTGTATCGATGAGATGTTGTTTAACCTTGAGTTTACCACCAGACGTCGTCGATCCGGATAAATCTATAGGTTGAGTGGTTGGTGGTTTGACCGTATCGCTTCCACTGGGATGTCCTCTTTCTTTTTGATGTTCCTGGTGAGCGGCGGATTTCGTAAAAGATTTACACGGCGTTTTATGCTTTTGTTGATGATTCGTTTCTTTTCTCATGAAATGTTGGAAGTTTTGATGGAGTTGATCTTGAGAAGTAACGTTATTTATATTTTGCATGTATTGATGTTTTTCCGTATTCGACATTTGCGAATAAAAATTCGCAAAGTTTTGGTTCATCTGATGTGAGGAACTTTTCGAGGAAAAAGAATGTTTTTGAGTCGTCGAATGTTTTGTATGATTAGGAAGCGTGGATTTAGGTTGATAAGAATTGTAATTTCCGTATGGGTTTTGAAAAGCGTTTTGATTCGAGTAAACATGCGGTTTATTCGTATTTTGCATCCTGGTGGGGTGCACTCTGTTAGTTTGCGCTTTTTCTAAATAGTTTTTAATAATGTTTTGCTCGTTTGCGTTTTCAGCGGATTTGTTCCTCAGCAGTTGCGCTTGTAGCATCGCCTCTTGCCACATATTAAACTCCATAGGATTACCGTAATTCATGTGGGGAGGCATGGGGAATCCCATTGGAGATAAGGGCGGTCTTATACCCGATAGTAAATCAGGCATTTGATTCATGTAGAGAGGTAAATGTACCGTGTTCAACATTTTCATGAAATCTGGGTTGTTAGACAAAGCCATCGCTTCTAGATGATTCATATAAGGAAACCAAGACATTTGGCTAAAAGCTGCTTGAGTCGCTGAATTTATATCGTTGGCTAATTCGTTGAAAGTTTTAACCTGCGCTTCTTTCTCGTTAAATGTTTTCTTTTTGATGGAATGTTGGTTAGTTTCCGATTGTTTTTTAATTTCTACATTCGTTTTATTTGTACCATCGGGTTGTAATTGATTTTTATTACTCAAAATCGATTCTAAATGATGAATGTTAATCACCAGCATATTAGGATCTTGCATTATATGCGGGAACGCTAAGGCTTGCGGCAATCGAAGCTCTGGTCGTTCTTTTAATAGCCGCGGTATCTCCGTACCTGGATGAATTAAAATTTGACTAAATTTTTCTTTCGGTACTAACAAAGGATCTGGTACGTCGATTGAAGGATCAGAAAGGAGTTGTTTTAGCTGCACCAAAGGATCGGATTCGTTATCGGTTTGTAACAGTTCTAAAAGTTTAGGAGTTTCTATTGTTATATTCTTTTCCGCGTTGGCTTTTTTAGGATCTGCGTCTAATAAGGTTTTCAACGTGATATCGGTGGATTTAATTTTTTTCATCGGTGGTTCGGCTTGAGAATTGTTGATTTCCTCGGAACAGGTAACAGTGGGACTGGCCGATTTCCGGCATTTTCCCAAATCAAGCGGTTCCCTTTGCGCAGTTATCGTTACTTCCGAATTGAGAGCAATTTTTTTCGTACTAGTATTAGTCAACAGTGATTCTAAAAATACAGATTTCGGTTTGTTACTTACATTAACGGTCGTAGAAACAACTATATCAGGTGATTGTGGAACTGCTGGTATTCCGCTAGGTTGTGGAGATTGAATTGCTTCGGAATTTTGAGAAAGAGGTCTAGGACTTACCATTGATTTAGGTATAGTTAAATCTGTCGGTTCTTCGATAATATTATTCAAATCTTCTTTACTTTTAGTATTTTTCATCGATAAATCCTTGGGAGTTTCTTCTACTTCTTCTTCTTCTCCTTCTTCGTCGTCGTTTGTTGAAGATTCCACTAAATTTATTAATTCCTGTTTTTCTTCTTCTACTTTGGTAACTTTTTCTCCGTCGTCGTCTTTTGTGTCGGAAAAGAAATTTTCGAAATCCTGTACCGATTTAAGATCGTCCAAAGTATCAACTTCCTTTATAATTTCTTGTATTTTATTTTTAGCCGTTTCGTGATTGGGATCCGAATTTTCAGGGCTTCTTAAAGATTGTTCCAACCTGGAAAGTATGTCGTCCATAGCTAGATTGTTATCGTCTTCGTCGTTATAGTCGCATTCTTCAGTTTTTTCTTCGGTGGAATCTTCGACGTCTTTAGTAAGTTCCAATTTGGATTTTTCCGAATCGATGAGATTATTCAACGTTTCCAAATTTTTCATAAACTCCTTATCCTCGTCTGATTGACTGAAATTATTGAAAGTTACTATTGTTTCCTCGTTGGGTGTTTTATTCCATTCTTCGGATTCAATTTGTTGTTTAAATTCCAATTCGGCAACGGCGAGTAAATTATCCAATGGACTGACGTCACATATTTTATCGGCACTGCACTTTACATTTGGAGATTGTGCGCATTCGTTTACGACACTGTTTACATTCACATTAGAGTTTTGTTCGGAAGAACGTTTTGGGCTTGTCGACCTTTTAATTTGTATTGTATGGGACGGTAGGAGAGATTCCACGTTAATATTATCACTTGACATCCACGGTGGGGAAGCAACGACTTCCGTTTCCTCTGATTTTCCTTCTGTTTTTGTATCTTCTTGTTGTTGTTGTTGATCTTCATAATCTTGTTCAATGTCGGAACTGACTTGTACTCCGGTCGAACGACGTCGGACTTTGCTTTTTCGCGATTTTTTATTTTTATGATGATGATGGTGATGTTGTTCTTTAATACTAACCGCCTCCTTTAGGATCGGCACGAGGGTTTCCGTGCGTGGTATAGCACGCCACCCCTGCGCCGTCTTTGTAAGAAGGATCCGATTCCTTTTGTCGTAATCCTCGCATTTCACGTCCACGATGTGTGTGTCTTCCTGCCGGACCCACACAAAAATCGGATTTACTCGTGGATTAGGCGGTACCGTCGTTTGCGAATTGTTTATTTCCCGGGGCGGTTTCGAACGGGTTCTGTTAACTTTGCGTCGCTCGCGTCGTCTGTCTGATTTACGATGACGCTCTGGCCTAACTTTCCGGGAGAGCGGTGCCTGTGGGGCGGCGCACAAACCACGTGACCCCGTATTATCGATTAGTTCGACGGCAGGCTGGTTTGCCGACCGCCGTCGAGGGCGCTGTTCGCCCATAACCTCCGAACGGTTTGAGGCACAGGGGGTACACTCTACACTGTTATTATTCGAGGGTGGTCTTTTGCGAATAGCCGAAATTGGAATAAGATCCGGTATCGGGGGCAGGGGCCCGTCGTCCATTGCATTCACCCTCTCGCGAACATTCCTTCCCGCTGCACTATTATTAAGCACATGCTACACTATTTTAATTTTCACAATCACATTATTTTATGTCCGTCGTTAATGCCACATACACACAATCGTGTGATGATGATGATGATCGACCGGTTATGAGCGAAACAAGTAAACATCATCATAGTAAACTCTCTATCTCGACTGAACTGAACTCCGTGGCGTAAAATGTTCTTGGTTGGTGTGTGTGTATGAGAATTTTTCGTCGGCAACGACCCGATGTAACTCGAAACGAGGTCGCTTCACGAAGGTTCACAATTCTACTCGAGTTTGTTGGCCTAAACCAGGCGTGGTTATCAAATGGGATCCACCCGGATAACCCGCCTACATTGCGCAATTCCTGAATATATTCATGTTCTCCCGTCCAGGAATTCCACCTGGTGACTGTGAACGCTACTATTAGGAAGAAATTGTAACCTTGACATACCGCTTTATGGTTGGACGAAGAACCGAGGAGGTGTAACTGGAATTTACAAGAATGTGCCGTGTTTACAAACATTCTCATTCATACACAAAATCCTTATTTTCTATCGAAATATTGTTTATAAACAATTTTTTCTTATAAACTATCAAAAATTTTATTTACCTTTTCATAGAAGATAGAAGCCATTCAAGTATTACTCAAGCACTTTAGGGGGTCTTTGCTTTGCTTATTTATAATAACATTGTGGGGCATTTTCGGTGGTTCCCACAAATGATGAACAACTTTAGGTACTCGCCTAGAACCTAGTGGGGGAACTATCGCGCACTGTTCACTTTTCCCCAATTTATTGTTTCCTTTCGGATTTTTACTGGGCAAATCAAAATTGCTTAAATTTTGGAAATTTCCCCGACCCAGGAGTCAATGGTCACGATTTGTGCACAGAAATCGAGGACTAGAAGTTCTACTGAACACTCGGGACACTCCTTTGGTTCTTCATGGTTTCATCAAATGCTTCTAACAATTGCTGTTTCAATTGCAAACTGTGAGCGATCCTTCAGCAAACTGAAGCAAGATAGTTCAAGTGATCTGAGTAATACATATCTTCATTTTCTACAAAATTTACTTCCAGGAAGACCGTTGGATAGGTCCTGGATCTACACAATCGTTCATATCATTGATTCCCGAAGTGATCCAGGTGGTCCACTGGGAAGACTCGACAGGGGTCTACATTGTCGTGACAAATAATTTATAGCTATAACAATTCGTAAGTGGGGGTCCATGAAAATGTATCCATTTGATGAAACGAAAATGGAGAATGTGATGTTACAAGAGGAGCTATCTTATCACTAACGAGGAGGTGAAGGTGAAACTTGAAAAAGAGTAATGCAGATCTTATTTGTGATGAATATAACCCTTTATTTCTTTAAACATAAATTGACCAATCACACCTTATCTGGAATCGACAACCATTTTTAGATAATCACATCACATTGTCGATTGTCGGCTTGTATGATATTTTCAGCGTAATCATTGTCCATAGCATTAAACGTATCCTGCTAAAACACACAATTTCCTGGTCAGTTTTAATAGGATTTCGACAGTTCAGTTGCTAATATTTCGTCGATATAGGGAAAAGCATTTGATTACAGGAAGCGTTGCAACGTTTACCAGCTCATTTATTTTAAATTCACTTGGGCTAGAGCTAGAATAATATATTCGATTTTTGAAACAGTTCAAAATTACTGTAATAATTCGAGTTTTAATGTCAATATACGACGTACCCAAATTTAGTAACATTCACTCTCTATAGAAATAAATCATGTCATTGAAATTGATAAGAATGTTGAATATAAATCAGTATCTCCTTACCACTAAATAAAAGCACCGTCTAATAGGAAAAAAGAATAATGGCCATCCTATTCTCTAAAAGCATCCCCTACGGCTCCATCCACTTGTCACTGACGTAGTCAATATGTCAATTATCGCCACTAGAAGCAATTACTTGCGGTGGAAGCATGAGCCCCTGCATATGGTCCACTTCTCACCCCATTCGTTATTGACAAAAGCACCCACCGGCCCTTATATAGAAAATAAATACTGTTAAATCCGTGTAATTTTTGACAATAGGTTGTTTTGTCATTGTCCGATAAATACATAGGGGATGAACGTCAATAAAAGGATTTTAAACCCCTTTTGGTTTTGTATGGATTGATTGTTGATGTATGTCCATTTTATGTACCTATTATTAGGTATTATCTTTTCGATTTTCAGATTAACCACTACTTGCTGTATATTTTTTTTTCTTAAAGGAGCCGTCCCTTCGCCGTCACCATCTCGGCCTCCTGAATCCCCCTAGTGATCTGACAACAGCCAATTTAGCTTTTTCATTGCCAGTGATTCCTTTGTGACCTTGGACCCACTCCAGTGTTACACTGTTGAGTCGCCAGTCTTCCAAGTTCTTTTCCGCATTCCCATACCAGCCGAGATGTTACCTTAGAGCTTCGAAGTGCTTCTAGTGCAGCTGTGGATTTTAGTCTTAAATTAAATCATGTTGGCAAAGTCAAATCGAAATATCTTGACAAACCGGTGCAATTTCTTCTTCCACCTACCATTTTGTGAAATTGACAAATAACATAAATCCATCTCGTTTTCCCCGTCCATGTAACACACGAAAAAGTTTCTCCCGTTCTCTGAAAGAATGCATGCACATTCATCTACGGTCCGCTAAAGTTTCTCTGGATGTAGACGCACTCACTGTGAAGTATTGATCGGTGTCTAACCCCGTTTTCCAACCCCTTGCATTGGATGATACTGACAATCACTCTTTGGACAGCGTCAGAGAATCCATCAGAGTCATACATCAAAAAGGCGACTCTGTCCAGTTACCGATCATCATCAAAACTTATTATTTTCCTGTATCAGCATCACCAAAAAAGAATACGATATAATTTATCCCAGAAAAACTTTTGGACGACCTAGTATTCAAGTTATTCCCCTCAAATAATAAGTACGGTTAATTTTTATAAATAGCCAGCCCACTGAGAAAATTCACTTTTATTTTACTCGCGAACACCACCAAATATCTTAATTGCACCCATAGATGTGACCACATACACGACTCTCAATTCTCTGGCGTGAAGATTTGCATTGCTATTGCTTCACCTCATAGAGGTCCAAATCATACCAGCCAATTAGGACTAGGATTCGGAAATATGTCCTTATTTGGCATAAGAATCCGTTGCTGTTTCAAAGTGCGGAGGGTCGTTGTTTTTGTTTTTTATACTTTCATAATTTCGGCGTCAAAGAAAATTATCTAGAACGGTTCGAAGAGCGGTGGGATTTTTGTCGTATTTTGTTTCTATTTTCGATACGTCTACATTACTTTTGTCACGGGCGGCGATAGGAGGGTTTGCCTGTTCTAATTAACAAAAAACCCTGCTAACGAAATAATGTTTCTATAGTCGTCTTGAATGTCATATTAATTGAAAAATAATTGTTACCTGATATAGAAACCGCGAACCACCTAAACCAGATGAAAATCAGAACATGCGTGTTCATTAGGGAGGAAGGCAGAGGCAATTTGTTACACAGATTATGTACCTAATATAAATCCATCTGTTCTTTCCGAACCGGTCTGTAGGTATCTCCCCTAGGATGATAACTTATTAGGGAGGGACATGATAAGTTACGACCCTTTTCCGTTCATAAATCTCAGGCGCCAACATAGTTATACCTACATAAACACGCAGATCATTTCTACAGAGAGGGATAATTAAAAAAATACATGTTATACTGGGTGTTCCAATACATCTTTTAACTTCATTATTACTTGGGATATTAAGACGCAGTTATAGAAAATAATTTTGTCACTACTACAGAAGCATTGGACTTCTGGAAAAGTTGAATATTTCTAATAACAATAATTATGAACAAAGCATATATTGTTCATAGACTACAATCTGACGTATGACTCAATTGACAGTGCAATGAGTAGACTGGAGCTGCCGATTAAAAGTGACACTATCTGAAACCTTGAATAAAGTTTTGGTGGAAGGCACTGTATTCAAGACTTGATGTAAATAGGGGCTTAAGACGAGGGTATCCACTATCGACAGTTCTATTCAATCTGGAAGCTGTCAAAGGATACTTGAAACACTCTCCACTTTCGGGTATCCCTGTATACAAAATATTATAGATACGTCTTTGCCGATTTTTTTCCCTTTTCTCTAATTATCTGAGAATATGGTTTTAACATTTCAACTTGGAATTCCTATTAGTATACAATTTTTTTTAATCTAAGCCACCAAAACGCTGCACTTTTATAAATGGAAACCCACTAATTTTTATTACTAAAATGATTTACAAATTTTCCTATAGTCTAAGGTTAAAAATTTTCAATTATGCAATCAAACTTTAGCATCGTTTAGCACCTCCTGAACGTACTATATATAAATTACCTTCTAGGCTTACTTTTGTAAACGCTTACACTTTCTACCATCCTTATACGTTTGATCGCTAGAGTACTGAATAAAAGTGCTGTTGAAAACCAAACTTATTATATAACTTTCACCTCCTCGTCTTTTTCTACAGCTACACAAATATAAAATAACATCGGTCGTTTTCAAAATGATACTCCTCAAATTTTCTGGTGTCCTGATAAGACAGGTCGCTAGATTTGTGAACAAAATCTCAAGCATTGTCCGTCCGTCCGTAATTATAAACTAAACTCAAGTCTGAGCACGGCCTTGAGCATTTGTTTCTGATACTTCAATGTAAAATATATCAACTTTGAATCTTGTGTATGAAAATAATATTTCATGGATATCATATCCATTCTATCTGTCAAATTTCTTTATAATTTACAACAGTTTTGTTAAAATAACCTTAATTGAAAGAGTTTAATGAAATTTCAATGATGATTGGTGTTGGCGATAAGATGCTGACTCAAAGGGGATGATCGAGGGGGGTCTGCAGCCTCCAAGCACTCCCCTGGCTTCGTACTTGACTTTGACTCTTGACTGATAACTTGGTTTGTGCTGTTAACTTTATATTTTTGTGTTTACATAAGGAACAATGTTAATGAAATTTAAAAATATTTATACTTTCATTTTCTGGGATCCTGTGACGATCGGTAGCAAAAATTGCAAGTAAAATGTGATGTCTTGTTCAAAACTAAACTTACAACTATGGAGTGTGTAGTGCCTTGATAATATGTACGTGAATTCTTATTTTTAGTATTTGTATTGAAGGATTTTAACCAAGCTACGGATTCTAAATTGTCGCATCTGCAATTTTTAGTGTATAATAATAATAACAATAATAATAAATTTATAAGAATACATTTTGAATAAAATTTGTTTCCCACGTGATAGTGCAGTCTACTTAATTTTATGTAATCCTAATACATAAAATTAAAAACCACGTGTAGAAACGTAGATACCCGGACAATCTGAATAATGTATATTTAACATGTTAAAAATAAAGAGTGTCCAATAAAAAAATGTCAATTTTGAACATAAATACAGTTAAATTTTATTAGTATTGTTGGATACATTTGTGTGAATTTTAAAAACTTTTATTAAAAAATTAAATATAGTTTTTGTTATTAAATATTTAAAAAAAATTCTTTTTCCAAAATAATTTGTATTGGTAACTTTTTCAGTTTGTTTCCAAAGTTATCTGGGTGATTCCCTGATTCATTTTTTCAAATGTGTATAATATTTCCCCATTGAACATGAACAACTCCTATTCTGGACATCTCCACCTTCTTTATACAATTGCTTGCTTCGTAAGCATAAGGATAACAGAACCATACTATAGATAGACAATAAAAGATTTGGGTATTCGAGATATTTATAACTAACCTTTTCATTTATGTTATCCAACTTAGCAGAATTCGCAATTGTAACGCCATTGATACCTAATGTTATAAATACGAAAAATTAAGTGTAGAATATCGAGTTTTTGATAAAATTAAAAATATAGACGTACAGGTATGCTAGATTTTTGTCATTTCATGTCACCATAGATGATGACTTGGAAAACTTGGAAAAAGGATTCATCCTGTAAATAGGATTGAGAGGGAGAGGGGGCCAAAAAATTCCGTTTTAATATTTGCCCTTCCCCATAATAATAAAAGCCTGCGCAAAGTTTGTTTTCAGGAATTTATTAGAAAAAAAGATGGGTCTGACTACTTGGGTGTAAACATGGCTGATAAAGGAACTCAAAACATATAAAATAGATTGGAAAAACCACTTCCTTATGCGACTAACCTTTTTCAGTATTTTTTCGTTCGTTATGTTGGCAGGAATTCTCTTGTATAGAACTCGTCCATTGTTTAAATTTTCAAAAAGGATCCTGGTGCTCAACACCCAATGTTTTGAGAGCTGCTGATTCACTTATTGAATAGTTCATTTGTGTGAAAAGTTTGTCGAATAAAAAATCCGAACAAATTACCGTTCTCCGGAGTCGCACTAACGAACAGAGTTTATAATTTTAAATCGAGTTTGTAAACAATAATTTCGATTGTAAATTTAATTTTAATTAAAACTGAACTCGACAGAATTAACACAAACTTATTTGGTGTATCGTTACCTGAATTGTTTTTGTTTCATTCACAAATGAAAAGCTTTGGTTTTATTTGTAGGGAAAAGCCAAAATTTAATTAGGAATTTGAAATTTTTTGACAGTTCTTTGTTCAGGTCGTATTATTTATAGCTGCAATTTCTTTTGTATTAAGAACAATTATTCTTATTATTATTACACACAAATTGCTTTATCTCTATTAAGAGTTAACCTAACATCTTAGTCTAACAAGCACGTCAACAATTCGAGAAACGCGTAAGGGATTTATTCAAGGAATGTTTCCCATTTCCAACTATCCAACGAACAAAAGTTTTCGGAGGGGTGATAAATTGGATATAGCAGCAAACAGTTTGGGTAAATCCCTTTATTGGATTACGTGGTTGAAAGCTAACACCCAAAATTCAATTGAAAATATTTTTTCGTTGGAAAAGCCCCACTTTAACGAGGTAAATAATACCGAAATGAAAATTAAATCAAACATGAGTAAGAAAAGCAAACCTAATGTCCACACTAAACCCAAATTAAAATGACACAAAGTACATATTTTCACCATGCAGATGTTGAATTTTGTATTCAAATTTTTCGGTAAAGTTCCAAATTGAAATTCACGAACGTACCTACCTATGTCTGTAAGTATCATACATGATAACGAATTTATAAAATAAACGTATAGGAGATTTGAGATTCGTGTTCCTGCATGTATCCCTTGACGTAGTAGGAGTTAATTTAATTATTTATCTCCGATGAAATAGAAGGGAAAAGCATGGGGGGCTTACTAATAGCATTTTTAAACCTTGCTGCATAATGCCTTACATTTCGACAAACAATAACTGCGTTATTTTTAAATCCTACCCTCCGTGATTTTGAATAAAAGTATGAAACGTGTTTCATGCGTTTTTTTTTTGTGAAATTTGAGTTTGTTAGGGGGGAAAATGTTTTTTTTTTATTAATTTTCAGTATATATTTAGTTATAACTGCCAATTATCATTTATTAATGTAAGGGTTTCGATTAAAACTGTATGTTACGTATCCCTTTTTAAAAATAAACATGCTCTATAGCCTAGTGGTAGAAATAGTTGACTCTGGCGCGGACGATTGGGGTTCGATCCTCACTGGAAGCTTTCTTTTTTTAGTCTTGGAGAAAGTATAGTCTTTTACTTGTGTAGAATGGCTAATACTCACTCGCTGCGCTCGCTCGTTTTGGAAACTTCATCCGCGTGAATAATATCCATCATTCTGCACTCGTTGAAGAATATATTATTACCCGCCACTAAGATAAGTTTGATTTTTTTTTCTTAAAACCTATAAAGATTTTTTTGAATTCGTCCTTTCTATGTTATTCATCATCAAATTTTGCAAATTATAACCATTTTTTAATAATTTATTTCCAAAAGAAACCACAAAATTTTCTTGAATTTTGCACCACTCCTTTCTAAATTATTTACTCGTCGACATTATATAAAAATTAACCTTATCTGTGTGTCCGATTCCAGATTTTGCATATCAAAAAGCATTTTACACGTTCGTCATCGTCCCTTTGCATTTGCATAGTGCACGGTGAACATACCGATTACACATTCAGTGGGGGAAACAACATTTAGGGGTACCTAATTAGACCCAAAGCGTTAAACCATTGTGAGTTTCAAAGGGTAGTAACCATTTCCCCATATCGTCTTCTCACAATAATAAAAATTTTTCCTTAAATACACTGCTCTATAATTGAAGTCTAAAAATTTTGTGAATTTTCTTCGTAAATATTTAAAAGAAAAAACGTGAAATGAAATAAGCACTTCAAAAAAACTAGTATTCCTTCAAGAAACTATAAATACAAGTACAAAGTGACAGGCAAAAGACGTCAAAATTAGTGGTGTTGAAAATGTTCTATCCTTGGGAGGTTTTACAATATTTGCCACTATATTTTTGCCGAAAATGAATAGTTTTTGCAGAATAAAGCATCTTATCTTTGTTTGGATAGACACTTCCGGTTCAAAATGTGGATGGCGGATGGTTAAAAACGATCTACTTAAAATATCCAATTATAGATCGATTACTATAGCCTACTAATCACTCTGTGGGCTTTGATAAGAAAGTTTAAAGAGGATTAATCGAAAGGGCTTTAGTGTAAAATTTGTATCTGTCTAATTAAGTATAATATATCTTTACAAGTAGGAGCCGCTATATAATAATTTTTGATTGTTTTTATTTAAAATTAAGCGAGAATTTAATGGAAATTTCTTTTTGTTTCAGACAAATCTTCGAAGCAAATCATCAAATATTATTGGAGCTATCGATTGAGATCTTCAAAAAGCAGGTAAGTTAAATTACAACTAAGTTCCGTCTAAGGAAGTTATTAACTTGCATTTTGACCGCTGATAATTTTCAAAATAATTTTCGAATAATAAATCATCACCTGGCCAAATTGCCCCAACTCTCAATCAGGTGTGGGTAGGTATATATTATTTTTTACGGGATACAAAAATAAGTAAACAATTCACTATCATTTTTAAAATTGTTTTAATTTTTTTTCATGTACGCTATTGTTGAATATAATACGAACTGAAGGAATATTTTTTTCCTCCTACCCCTATAGAAAGTACACACTTTCCTCCCTCAAATCAGGGAGGAAACTCATACTTTTTCTCCCAAGGGAGGAAAAGTACTTTCCTCCCTAGGGAGGAAAGTATTTTTCCTCCCTCTCATTTCAAGTAAGCTGTAAACGATGGAACTTGTGAATTCATTATATTCATATTGTTTCCATAATATCTGGAACATTCTGTATATCCTTTTTTTTGATAAAAATCAAACATTAATGGTACTTCAACGTAGTTCTTCAATACAAATTTCAACTTCAGGAATCTTAGATAGATATACCTTTTTCGAGTTCAGAGTAAGAAAAGCATAGTATGCTGTGGCTCACTGACAGTAAACACGGAGATTGACTTTTGAGGTGCAAAGTCGCTACATTCATTAAACTTAGTTGAATTTTTGAAAAATGGAGAGCGTTTCAAGTGATTTTGAATTTCCAAATACACCACCTAATATTAAGGCACATGCTAACATAGCGTCATTAACCTTACTACCACAAAAATCTAAAGATAGGTATGAAAAACAATATACACAATATAAGCAATGGGCTGAATTATATTCGTTACCTATTTGTGTCGTGTATAAATTTTCAAAAAAAAGTGGGTAGGAGGAAAAATCATATGTATCACATGGGAGTAAAGTGCCTTTTCCTCCCTTGGATGTTTACTGCCCTCCGCTTCGCGTCGTGCAGTAAACTACATCCTGCGGGAGGAAAAGTGGCACTTTCCCCCCTAGTAATACAAATAGCTATTTCGACCCTCAAGTATTCAGCACGTACAGGCATATCTCTAATCTCATATCGCCAAACGCCATGGGAACACGATCAAAATTAATGGAAGAATTTTGAAGCAAGTGCATCACATATATACCTATACATACATACATGGAGTGTCGAGTCTCCCTTTATAGATAACGCTATGTTATCAGGAAGGGTAGTAGCTCCCCCGTTGTAGGGGTGCCCACTTTAATAAGCAAATACACCAAAGGCATTTAATGAACGCACTTATATATAGACATACATAGCTCAAACGGATTTATGAAGCGCCACTGTGGTACAGGATGTCTCTGAATTTCGTTTTTTTTTCTTCAAGTGAGCAAAGAGCGATTTTTGGCAAAGGCAAAACTTCAGGGGTTGGAGGAGTAGCTGTCAAAGTGTAACCAACTCCTGTCAACGTCAGGGTTCTACTTTTTTCTCTAGCTGTGTATAACTAAGTAAAAATATATCTCGGAAGGGGATGGTAATCACCACCTGAATTACATATTTTTTTATTGTTAACTTTTATCATAAATTGTGTTTTATATGATCATGAAGTTTTGTAAAGAAATGTATTTATAAGTGGTGACACACATGACCGCATACGTTTATCTCCTGCATAGTTCAGTCAACATGAGATAAAATTTGCAGTAAATTTTGCATAGGCAACACTCGAAATTATTTATAGTCTATACGAATTGGTAGTTATGTTTACCTAAATTTTTAACAGCAATTTTCCTTCGGAATTCGTTGGGGGGTCACTGGTAGTAGTTGGTAACCTAACCTTTTGAATTTAGATTTCCAGTGACCCCCCAACGTTTTCCGAAGAACAATAATTGTTGATAAAAATTTTTGTAAATCTTACCAGCCTATTATGAAGAAATGCGGTAATACCCATATCCGTTTCACTGTATATCATTTCTAAAATAGGTACCTACGTAGGTATTTGTTGACAATTTTTTGATTTCAGTGGACTTGAAAATATCTAGAGATGAATGTTTTAGCATTATATGGATGAAACGTTTTTGTGTCTTTCGAAAATCGCTTTTGGTTTTGGATTAGAAAATGGTTTATTTTAAATTTATAATAATATGTTTGTTAATGTTGATATTTTACGTGAGTAATGCTAAGGCTAAATTGGTAAGTAGGTAAAGAGATATGGGAAGGGAGAGTGTATTTTTCAGGTGCAAATTCAGGCGGCAATGTCCCGTTAGGATCCCTGTTAAAATTTATGCATTCATTTGATCTCAACAGGTTGTAGTCACCCATAAGAATATTTGATTGTCTAAGCCCGACTAGATCTTTCCAATGGTCAGATCTTCCCTTCCTTATTTCTTCAAATATATTACATTGGAGCTGATTCCGCAAAAGGGTTCAGGCCTCCACAAAGGTATTTCAGTCCCCCTCTTTGCTAGTCCATCTGCTATTTCATTTCCTTCTATTCCAGTGTGTCTTGGAATCCATAGTAAGGTGACTATTTTGTTCTCGCCTAGTTCATTAAGTTTCTAGGCATTCCACACCATTTGGTACTCATTAAACAAGAACTCAGTACTTTAATGGCTGCTTGCCTATCTGTCATTATGATAATCCTTTGTCCTCTGTATCCTTTATATTGAACTAGACGCACTTTCTTATGGCGTGGATTTCCGCTTGAAACATACTTGGGGTTTTTCCCAAACTTTAAGAGTGTTTGGTTCCTGGCCCGAACACTCATGTCAAAGTTCCTCCTATTGCTTTTGAGCCGTCAGTGTACCATTGAATGGCATTAAATAGACTAATAAAAATGCAGATTTTTTCCAAGGAATTGATGAACATTTCTCAATTTGGCTTTTCCAATTTTTTGAATTCAACTGCATTCTCTACCAGTAGACACACTCGAAAATAATTTCCAGGTTTTCCTTTTGCTGTAAATATTTTTTCTCCACATTTGTATACTATAAGCGGTATCTACAATAAACTCCACAATTTTCAGTGCACATTTAATGTTTACGTTTTTTGTTTCAGAGCGAACAAAAAGTTATATCTCCGCAATGCTGTGACGATTTCTCATACTTTCACTCAGGCCCTCCAGTATGCTTAAATTATTCTGAAAAAACTTTTTCTCCTATCGACGGAAAAATGATTCTACTTCCGGAAATCCAATTCGAAGTGTGCGAAAATGGGTAGGTGTTTTTATTATCAATTCGAATCGATTATTTCATTCCAACTTTAACCAAAGCAACAGTAGTAGTACTGCCAGTAGAGGCTTGGCTAAGATAGCGCTTTACAGAATCTTTGCAAATAAAAAAATAAATACCGATCACCAAGAAGTAACAACTACTTCCATGGCTATATGCCACGAACGACAGTAAAAAAGAAAATTTTGTTTCCAGATCGGTGGTTGACTTTAATACAGAAGAAAATACTACTGGAGTTAATCAGGATGGTTTGTCACCAATTAAATCTGGAACAGAATATTATCGATATTCATTTAATGCTACCTGTACAAATGGTTATCATTATGATATGATTGTTGTAAATGTTTGTAAGGATAATGAAGATGAACCTAGATCAGTTTTTATTTCGTGTAAGTAGGTATTGTATAATGTAAAATTTTTTCTTAGTATCTATTGGTCTTTTAGGAATGAGAAATTTGCTAAAAACTATCATTTTTTCCACTAGCGTGCGGAAAGATTTACTTTTCCGTACTCTTTACAGTGCGGTAAGAGTCACCTAATCAAATGGATGTCAAATAATAATAATTAAATTGTTGATGTGTATTTATTCATAAATGTTTTGTTATGTTGACTTTTGGGTTTTTTTCCGAATGCTGGTAGAAAAAATAGTGTACCTAACACGTGCATAAAGTGTCTTTTCCGCACTAGATAAACACTGTGTAGCCAAATCAATAGGTGTACTGTGTGCTGAGAAGAAGAATATTTTTTTTATTTTCAATGTCATGTTGAAATCAATTTCTTTCAGGTTTAATAATATCCACGTTCTGCTTCTTTTTTGCCGTGGTAATGCATACAGTAGTCCTTAATGTTCAAGAGACACACAAGAAAATTTTTGTCGGATATTGTCTATGTATGGGAGCTACCTTCATATGTCTAATTTTATTTCAATGCATTAACACCAACTGTAATTATCTTGGTGAGTCTCATTTTTTTTTAAAATAACTTGACGTCTATTTTGAGTTGACATTAATTTTTATTTTCGAAAATTTATATAGGCTCCTTCTTTTTCGTATTCATCTTGGCTTCTTTCGTATGGATTTCTTGTTTATGTCTGGACTTGGTATATCTGATAAGGTAAAAAAAAGAACTAAACAAATATTACTTTTATTTATTTTTTTCTTTCTGCTTAATAATCGTACTGCAACTTGTATTTTGCTGTATTATTATTTGGTATTCAGGCTGATCAACCTTTTGTTTTGTCGCGGCACAGTGTTACGGAAGACCCTGTATACTTTTAACTAATTTTAAAATGTTAAACTTGAAGCTGCCTCCCATTTCTGTAAATAACTTTTTTTGATTTCTCCTATAATAACAAAGTCACAAAAGTTGATCACCCTGTATAGAGTCCTGACTTTCATCATATTCATATAACGGTGGTTAGTGTTTGATCAAAAGATTCTGATTTGATATTTGACCCCCCCTAATAAAAAAGTCTGCGCACGCCTATGGTATTCACTTATTTTGTGATTTCAGGAACTTCGCTGAAAAGGAAAATAAAGAACGTCTAATTGCATACGTAGCTTGTGCTGTTGCCCTTCCATTGGCCTTGTTACTGATATCGATAGTACCAAGTGGTGTTCCAGATATTCCCAAATTATTTGTTAATGGTAGGGAAAAGTGCGAATTCCATAGTAAGTATTCTATTTAACAACAAAAATTACTTGTGATTTTTTAATTTTATTATTCTGTTTCAGAGGGTAGTGATGATGGTACTACACCACTTTTGTTGTTCATTCCAGTTGGATTATTAATAATGGCTTCCGTTGGATTTTTATTCTATTCATGGTACTTGATTAGAAATAATGATGTAATTTTGAAAAATGATATAACGTGGTTGGAGAAGTGCGATAGTTTCAAATACACGTAAGGAAATATAATAATTATGCAATAAATACACTGTACACTTACCTAGATATCTTTTTATTTTTTAGAATGAAATCCTATTGTCTGTTGTTATTGTTATCTTCGATTTGGACGGTTGGAGCCATTTTACAATTTAAAAAGGTCGTAAACCTTTTGGTATTTGAATTTATTGAAGGCTTACAAGGAATTTTCGTATTGGCAATATTTGTATTCAACAGATACACAAGAAGACAAATTCGCGAAGCTGTTTTTACCAAAAAGAAGGAGACTGAAATACCATCCACTCGTTTCAATGGTTTAATCGAAAGGTTCAAAAGTACTGTAAATCGTCGTTATGGAAGTACCGAATAGAATATTACATTTTTAAATATTAATAACTTTATTTTTTAACAATAATAATTGTAATTGCTATTAACTTTTGTGCTACCCTGTAAACATGTGGATTTTCAAGCTAGTTTGCCAAGTGTAGCATATTCTATCCGTGATGGCTTGTCAATTCACAGGTAGATGGCGCGCTTTAAATGATACGAAACCAATATAGAAACTTCTATGTTGCGATGAATCGTATTGCAATGCGATCTAGCCGCGCGTGTCGAAAGTACATCATAGGTATGAGGTAGATACCTAGAATCTGTTACCTCTGACTTACTTTGGGCACGCGCTGCTAGATGTCACTACAATACGATCCACAGCAATATGGAGGTTAATTTGTGATAATATGAATTAATTTATTCTATTACTTTATTGACAATGAAGAAATGAAACAGTTGTATAAATAAATGTAGTTTTCGGAGTTTTAATCCATTTTCCCCTAACGGTGTTACTTATATGAAATTGAGTAACCCACTCATGTGTGCAAAGAATTTGCACAAAAGAAGTCGCGGATTAAAACTGAGAACTGCATTTGAAAATGTATTCGAGTTTCTTTTAAATCAAATATAATTCTAAAGGAAAACTGGCTTGTTTTATTACCTTTACTTTGCACCGAAACTAGTCTAGTCTCATACCGATGAAATTGTCGATCTTTACAGTAGACATACCCAGAGAAAGTGGCGCCATCTATTGAAAAACCCGTGAACTAAAAGAGACAGTGGCGCCATCTATTTAAAAACCCTTGAACTAAAAGAGACAGTGGCGCCATCTATCAAAAAACCCGTGAACTAAATTAAAAAATTTCGAAAATTTTTGTTTTTAGTTCAAGGGTTTTTGGATAGATGGCGCCACTTTCTCTGGGAATCCCCGAACAGCAGCGCCATCTATCCAAAAACCCTTGAACTAAAATCAAAAATTTTCGAAATTTTTTAATTTAGTTCACGGGTTTATTGATAGATGGCGCCACTATCTCTCTTAGTTCAAGGGTTTTTGGATAGATGGCGCCACTGTCTCTTTTAGTTCGCTGGTTTTTCAATAGATGGCGCCACATTCCCAGAGAATTTTGGAATTTTCTGGAGTTAATTGTTGGTATTTCTTTTTCTTTTCTACTTATCGATCTAGCGTATGATCGAAATATCTTCTCCAAGGCAAATTTATGCTCAGGTTGTTCCATATCCATCTATTCTGTGCAAACGGATATGAGAATGAAAACACAATTAATTGGGAAACTTTTATTGGCAAATAAAGATTTAAATATTTACAGATATAAATTTATTAAATCAATAGTTTTACATACATACAATTACTGTAGTGTGAAGGTATGTAAAACCATCTACTGAAACGACTCAATAGTATATTACACTACAAGGGCAGAGAAAGCGAGTGTAGGACTCTCAAACTTCCTGCCCGTGTGGTTTATACTATTGTTTCAATTCACGGTCGAAACCACGTACTTGCTGCTCCTGTTAGGAGACACAAGTTCGACATTCAGAGCGCTTTCAGACGACATACTTTATTTCCTGATACTAGTGTCTGAAAAGGATAAGGAATACGTGGTGTTTAATGTACTATTAGCCGCGCGATTCTATTCAGACACTGATATTCGGCAACAAAGTATGTCGTCTGAAAGCGCTCTGAATGTCGGACTTTGTGTCTCCCAACAGGAGCACCAAGTACGTGCTTTCAGCCGCGAATGAAGAAAATAATTTTCATGAACAGTGTGACTAGATGTCAACCGTGACTTAATTCCGTCGTTGAACGTCATTTAACTATGAAACATGGGATGTCCGACCAGCAAAGGAAGTACCTCCATACTATGGGGCTAGTAGACACACCTCCAGGATGTGTGAAGGGGAAGATGAAACTGTCGGACATGTCTTATGCGAGTGTCGTCAAGAGAGTGTGTGTTCGGTGAGTCTTGGTCTGCACCTGCCGATATAAAGAAGATGTCACCTAGTGACCTGTCCACCTCCCTGAGAAGGACAGGATGGACGATGACCTAGGAGGTGGGATGTACATGAAATTTTCGTCGGAATTTCTAGATATCAAAAAATTAAGCACAAAGATGGAATTCTAGTCACACTGTTTCATGAAAAATTGGTATATAAAGATTACAAAAAATGGAGTATATATGGAAAATATTTTGACGCTCATTCCACTTTCAGTTACACCACAATGATAAGAAACGTTATTTTAAATGTAACAACCAGTATATTATCAACTCTCTTGATTCTACGCTAGATTTTAATGTTATGTTAAATACATTGTCTCAAACCTAAAATTTTTATTCTTTGGAACGTTAATTTTTCACGAAAAATGGACTGGTGCAAATTTTGAAATTAAAAATTCCAAAGAGGTCAAGACAGTACCTGTACAGGTGAATAGAAGGTCTTAAAAAAAAGGAGAAGAAGAAAAGCCTCTAGAAATGTCAGAAACATGTTAAAGGTATAAAAAGAGGGAAATTCAACGTTGGTTTTTAGATTTTGAGGTTATGAGTTCTGAAAGTGGAGCTTGATTAGTTAAGTTGAATTTGAATGAAAGTTGAAATAGTAAAATTTTGATAAGACTTTCAAAATAAAGATTTCCACCTGACAATTTTTCATTAAAAAAATTAATATAATGACAGGTTAAAATTTTACTATGCTACATAGAATGACATTAACAGCATAACCTGAAAGTTGATAATACACTTGGCGTTACAAGTTTCCACTTCATGGAATCTGTTCACAGGCACACAAAATTTCACCCTTTTTTAAACAAACTCCCCCAATTCTTTACCAACGAGATTTCCCTCTCCACACATTATTTGGCAATTGGTAGTACACAAATTTTTCTAAATAAAATTGAAAAAAACAAGAAATCAAATTTGTTTGATATGCTACGAAATTTATGGTCACGACACCCTCTTAACCAGATTTAATTGTGAACGTATTTTATGGATCCTTGTCAACATATTTTCCATGTTTTAATACTCCGGTGGCGTTCATCCCAACGTAGCGATACCCAAGCGCTTGTTTTGTCAACTGATTATTGTTTTGAAGATATTTTAGACATGTGTATATAGAAAATTAATGAACTATTTAACTAAATAGAAATCGAAGATAAATAAATAATTAAATTAGGTTAAGTTGTTATATCAAGATAAGCAGCATTGTTGGGACGTACGCGACAAATAAAATCGCAAAAAAAGTGATTCAACGATTCAGTGATGTCCGCTTTGACGACGACACATCTTCTTCGACCCAGAGTACACTCTTCATCTTCGTTCTTGTTCGTTCCATCCTCGTATTCAAGAAAATACTTGATACATATTTAGGAATGGGAATTCCCGATCCAATGACGAATACGTTGTAAAAAATTTCAGCGTGTCGGTGCCTACAACATAAGAGAGTAACATTATTATTTGAATACTTACTTAATACAGTCGATACAAATCATCCGCGAGAGAAGGTCGACGTAAATAAAAAAAAACAACGTAACAACCTGACGATAGCTTTCTAATCTTATCTGATGAGAAACAAAAGTTATCATCAAATACAGTCTTCCTCTAAAAATTATCATATCGATTCTTTACATGAAACAGTTTTATCTTATTCATACCAACGCACACAGTTGATCCGAAATATTATAGGAGTGTATCCAATTTAATTCCTACAAGTGATATATTATATACAATTATTTTATGAAGTGCACGTGTTTGTTTGCTATTTATTTATTTTGTGGTGTTGGTGGTGTTGTTGGAAGACGTTCAAAATGATTTATATAAAATGTGTTATTTTTATAATAACTTTAATGTCATGCGAAGGACAACAAGTCAATACAACTAATAATGATACACAGGTAGGTAAACAAAATTATTTTACTATTTTCAGTTTACGAATATTATTATCGATAAGGCACGTCGTTATTAGACACTCCTTGTTGTTACGTCATTTTTTTTATTTGGGTGATAAATTTGAAACTAAATTGTACACGAAAATAATAATTATGTCATTTGTATAACTTTCTATATATTCGGTGCATTATTTTGTTTGAAAAAAAAACAATTTTCAATTATTCTCATATTAGCTTCATTTGTATGCTTGTTTGTTTGTAACTCACCACTTTTTACTTGATTTTGACCCACTACTAGAGCGATTACACTAACTGGCGCCGTGGTTTAGTTAAAGGAAACCTTCGAGTTCGAATCTCACGAAAACATTAATGATATTAAGGATTGATTACAATTCAATATAGTAGAAGAATATAAAAAAAAACATAACTTTGATCTGATTTGGTATTGAGTTTGAAAAAAGCTGTCAAAATAATTACCTAATTGTGTCAACGCGATAATAAAATGTGAAAATAATCGGTTTAGTACCTTTTCTGATGCAGAAATAACAAACAAAAATACTCTAATAAGTAATCAGTCTATATGGAGACAATTTAAGACCTTCACCAAAGAATTTGTAAATAAAAAAATAATCTAGTCAAATATAACAAGATAGTAAGAATAAATTGAAAATAATTTGACACATTTTGTTCAACTTGTTGCCATTTGAAAAGAGCCTATAAAAATCTGTAAAATTATTTTCAATTTATTCTCACTTTCTTGTAATATTATTACTGATAAAGCGGTATACCACACATTTTCCAAGATATACCATACCATGGTTAAATATTGATGATAAAATGTAAATAGTAGTTTGTGCAACTAGTGTGGATATGATGGCCATATCGCACGAGGACGAAGTTTGAGCACGACGCCGTAGGCGGAGTGCTCAATCGTTCGAGTGCGATATGGACAATCCACACGAGTCGAACAGTATATTTTTTCTACGACCCACTTGAAAAATCTAGAAAATAAACATTTTAATAAACTGTAATCTCGACTGTAATATAACTTCGATCTCAAAATTTTTAACAATTTTCATAATTTTACCAATCAATATCAAGCGGAATAATTATTTAGAAATAAAATTAAAAAAAAAAATTTCTTCATCGGGAATCGAACCCTGGACCTAGCGCGCAAGAACCTAATACACTAACAACTCAACCACCGAGGAATGATTACACTGATATCTATAACGTCACATGAATTACAAAATTTTATAAAAGCTGACGTCTATCAAAAGTCCTCTTAAATACCCATTTTATTCTGTTTTCAGTATTTGTTGTTAATTTATAAGGATTATTTTATTTATGTTTATTATTGTTAATAAATATTCTTGATCCAGTGCTTCTAGGGAAGCCTTTTTTTCGAGAAGTTATTTTGACGTTTCTTTGAAATTCAAAGAAGGGGAGTTGACGAATACTAAACGCGAATGCTGATTGGTGGATTTCATATACGTTCTAGGATGTATATGAATATATACGTTCAGTTAACTGATATGGCCTACATTTCCATTCTGTAAACTGTGCGAAAAATGGACAATATACATGTGGGTGTAGAAAAAAAATTATTCTCCACATAGAGTTTAGATACATCTTCCGTCATCAGAAAATACGGATAAAACCTCTTTATGTATAATACTACAGTATGCAGAGGTGGTACAAAAAAAATTCAAAAAATATATAAAATAAAATACAGGGTGTTCTATTTGAAATTACCAAGAAAACATTGTAGGTACATGAATTTATAATAAATATTTGCAACAAAATTTTGAAAATTAATAATAACAAAGCTTTCAATCCGATTATACAGGGCGTTAAACTTGTTACGGGATTCTTAAAAACGTCTATACATGTTAGCTTTCAAGCTTTTGCGAATAAAAAAATTAAATTAAATTCTTATTTACAATTCATGAGATGAGAGGTACTACCTGATTGGAATAAATATTATTTTTCCTGAATTCAGCGTTCAAAAAATAAAATAATAATGATTTTTCTTGGAAATTAGATTGAGTTCGAGTAAAATATTTAACAAACCAAATATTGGCAAGTACTAACGGTTAATTCGGAAGCTTACATCATATTTATGTCGGAATTAACAATTGTTGATTGTTACTGAACTATTTCAATTGAATTTAAAATCGAAACGGTGAGAATTTTATCACAGATTTGTTTTCAGTGTCAGGACATGAATCAAAACATTTTTATTAGTGGTTTTCTTTGAATTTAATAATCATCTGACATTTGAATTGTTTTTATTGGCAACAATATCAGTAGCTATTCTATTTTTTCTTATATTAAACGTCTTTTGACAGACAACTTTGTCTGTGCCTTATTATCTTTCCAGGAACAGTCTAAAAAATACCTTAACACTGGGATAGCTCTCTCGTAATCATTTAATATACTATTATATGTAAAAAATTGCATTGCGATAATATTACTCATAAAAACAACATTTATGTTATATTGTATGACACATATCGATTACAGTAAAATCCTTTGAGATAAGACAGTGTTAAGCTTACTTTTTGCTACATGCCGGTAGGCAAAATTATTCATTTTATTTCAAAAAGTATTATATATTTATTAATATTTTTTTATTATTAGATTGACTCGATTAATTATATTTATTTTTTTATTAAATTGATTGGCTAATTGTTACAAATTGAATAAATAATTTATTTTAGAGAAATTAAATATTGAATTATAAAAAGTAATCAAAATTATAACACTTTTCAAAATAAAATAAAAAATCAATGAAGGAAATAGAGATTTTTATGAAGTTTTGTTTCAAAAAGTACATAGAGTGCAATAATGATTTAAAAACCAGATGTTTATCGGATATTGTACTAAAAATTGACAAAATATTTTACAATTTAATAATAACTATTTAGTGGAAAAGAAAAATGTGACATTTTGCACTCTATGTGCTTTTTGAAACAAAAATTCATAAAAACCACTATTTCCTCTATTTATTTTTTAATTTATTTTGAAAATATTTATCATCGTAAAAATAATTTTTATAATTCAACATTTCATTTTTATAAAATGAATTATGTATTTAATTTGGAATAATTACCCAATTTTATTAAAATTTTATTAAAAAAGAAATATAATTAATCGAGTTTATCTAATAATAGAAAATATTAATAAATATGAACATCTCTTGTATCAGAAACAACTACTCCTCGAGCTATGTGTATCCGATGACATATTATGTAAGACTTGATGCGTCTGAAACGTCAATATTTTGCTCAAAAAAGGGGGAAACGAATAGCTTTAGAATACATAAGGAGAAATAAAAATTTTTGCGTTTAGGTGGGTGGTAGGTAATGGAGGTAGATACTTCAGACGAGCGCCCCAAGATTTATTGTGATTATAATTCTATTTAAAATAGATTAAAAAATGCAATAAACCAGTATTTATGCAAATCTGCATTCCTAATTTATTTATAGTGATAAATATTTAAAATATTCAATTTTCAAGGACAAAGCTTCATTCTTTGAAAATATGACGCAATAAAACTGTTCTTTACAGAGACATATTGCCTTTGGACAAACAAAAGTGTTGTGGAAAGTAAATTTATCCAAGGAAATAACAATCCACTTGATGTTTATTTCATCTCCAATAAAAAATGAATTAAATATGATAATAATATAGTAGAGAGTAATTGTATTTATAAATAAATATTTGAACCAAAAATAGATTCGGTTATTTAAATGTGCGGGGTTACTATTTGGCTGTCTATTATGTAATATCAAATACCAGTCGACCTTCTAACTGACCTAGAAAATTTGTTTCAAAAACTGCTGAAGAAATTGCTACCAGATCTTATTATAGCAAAACTAAGATGAAAAGTAACATGAAAAATTTGAAAAGTTGTGAAAGCAAAAAAAATTTTAGTCAATTGATTTTTAATAACTTTCCTCTACCATAGGCGTACGATGTTATTTTAAAAGGAGGTTCATATGTTTGTGTTTCTACTATTTTTTTTTATTTTGAATCATATGAACAGCAAAAATTTCGAAAAAATATATTTTGTTATTTCAGATTAACATTTACCCTCAGATACCGAAATGTTGTCCGTCAAGAACGCAAATGTGGAGGAAGCAACAATGCGTGGAGATGAATGAAACTGTGTCGTTTACACACTTTTTCTATAAAAGTAATGTCACTCATATAAACACCGAATATGAGGAGTTTGAGCTGGAATTTTACCACTACTCTTTGAATTGTCCAACGTAAGTTTAAATTTAAACAATACAGGGTCATTCATTAGTGCGATAAAGTCCAATATCTTGTGAATGGTTAGAGATATTTGAATGAAATTTTGACCGATTGTAGCTAGCCTATAGACTCATATCTATATCGAATAAAAAAGCTTCACCATATATTAAATTTTAGGAAATATTTTTTAACGGGATCCGACGTACTTGGAATAATCTATAATGGATCGATTATAGATACAGTGGATTGGGTATTGATAGCACCTAGTCATTATTGCGTAGATAGCTATAAAGGAGAAATAGCATTTGCTATGTGTGCCGAAGCGGAAACCATATCGAAAGGTGAAATTTATTTTCCATGTAAGTAAATAATCCTTATTATGTTATTGTGTACAAGATAAGGTTGTGTCTTGATGATGGCACATATAAAAAGTTCGAAACCATCATTTATATAGTAATAATAGACAATTATTTGTTTATATACAGATTCACTTATCTAATAATATATTGGTAAGATTTTCATAACAGGAACTGTCAAAATCGTCACTGGTTTTTGAAAATTTTATTATTTTTACATGATTGATAATGATCAGTGTGGTGTGATGATGATCAGTGTGTGATGTGATGATGATCAGTGATTGTGTGATGATCAGTGATGAAAGATTGATGATGATAAGTAAAAGAATAGGAAACGTCTGGATAAAAAACTGTCTTGTTGATCTGCTTCAGTGATGATGATCAGTGTGGTGTGATGATGATCAGTGTCTGATGTCATGATAAACAGTGATTGTGTGATGTGATGATGATCATTGATGATAGATTGATGATGATCAGTGTAAGAATAGGAAACGTCTGGATAAAACACTGTCTTGTTGATCTGCTTATGTGAAAATGATCAGTGTGATGATGTAATGATGATCAGTGTGGTGTGATGATGATCAGTGTGTAATGTGATGATGATCGATGATGATATATTGATGATGATTGATGATGATCTGTGTAAGAATAGGAAACGTCTGGATAAAAAACTGTCTTGTTGATCTGCTTATGAGATGATTATCAGTGATGATGATCAGTATAAGAATGGTTAGAAAAGCGTTACGTCGGTATTAGCAGTTTCCTGCATTATCATTTTGATATGGAAGGTCTAGTTAGAATATTGCAGTTCAACGTTGCCATATTTTCTATGTATTTGGTTTATTGGTTATCATTCACCCTTCCCCTTCTTGAAAAATACTAGCTAGGAAATAAATTCCAACGTTTTGAGTTTATCTGACCTTTTTTTTGTAGAGGAAAGTTTGATCTAAATAGTAAGGATCTTTTGGACACACCGTATAAGCTAGAAAAATGTTTTATTGGATTTGCAGACATTTCTAATTATTTATCAATTTTTTTTGTTTCAGGTTTAATTGTGTCCACTTTGTGCTATTTCTTTTCGGCGGTAGTTTATCAATTTATACTCAAAGTGAAGGATGTACACAAAAAGTGTTTTATAGGTTTTTGTTTGTCGATGGGAATCACATTTTTCTGTCTAATACTTTTTCGAGTTGTCAGTACAAATTGTAACATTTTAGGTGAGAAAAAAATTATTAATTTTTTATGCGTTTTTACAATCATTTTCCATGTTCTTTTTCAATTGATTCTAATAAAAATAGTTATTTATAGAACGGAATTATATAATTTGTGATTGTATGGAAAATGAATATTTTCTTTGGATTTTACAAGCGAATTTCAAATTAACATGAGTGTTTATTTAACAATTTGATTGGAGACACGTTGCATGTGGAATGATATTTTGAGGAAATTTGATATATTTATGCATATTTTCTGAATTTATATACAGAAATGTTAAAAATTTTTTAAATAAACAGATTTTCGAGTTTCGTTAAAAATATAATAAGTATAATTGATTTGGAGCATTTACATTCCAAAATCTTATGAAAAATAACATAAAGAGATAAATAAATATTTAATATTTCATTAAAATATCATTTAAAATGACTTAATCAATAAATAAAACCCCAAAACCACGGAAAAGCTTCAACGTTTACCGTTTTGATAAGATGCTTAAAATTCAAAACAAGTGAGTCACAAGTTTTATAAGAAGTACTATAATTTTATTTGGTATGAACTTCTGGGAATCCCTGTATATTTTCATTTGATATCAGTTTTTTCTATGAAATTTCATACCCTATACGTCCCTCTCAATAATTTCACTTCTAGGACACAATTTTATTAATTTTTCAGGATCAACATTTTTCCTTTTCATCCTGGCATCTTTTGTATGGTTTTCTTGTTTATGTCTGGATATGGTGTTCACTGTTAGGTAAGTTTCAACCTGTATGTTGACAACTATGACATTTTATAACCTCAAACACCAACCAGTTTCACACACAATTTTTTTTAAGGGGATTTTTGTACGAGGATATGCCACACCGTATATATTTATACATAGCAGGTTCAATTATGATTCCTTGTTTGATGTTGGTTATTTCTATAGTTCCAACTGGTGTTCCAGATGTACCAACTTCGTTTATGAAAGTACCAGGCATGTGCATATTTAAAGGTAAGACTGGCACTTTACAAAATTTCTTATTGCCAACTGTAGAACGATGAACGGAAAAAGTTATTGGGTTAATTTTTAGGTGATGAGGACACCCGGATCTGGATACTTTTTGTTCCTATGGGATTTTTATTGATAGTGTCACTAGCATCGATATTTTACACTTTTCACTTAATAAGACTGAAAAATAAGACGTACAAGTCCGATATTGTTTGGTTGGAAAAGAAAAGTCATTTTAGATATAGGTGAGTTTGAAATTTTTATATGCTCAGTAGACTGTTTCAAAAAAATTGATAATTTTTTCAATTGATTGAATAAAAAAAAAGAGAATATCTGATCATTGGAAAGATCTAATAGGGCTTATACAATCAAAGACTCTTCTGGGTGACTAAAACCTGTTGAGATCAAATGAATGCATAAGTCAAAGTAAAGCTGCGTTAAGAGTTTTAACAGGGATCCTGTCGCCTGAATGGGCACCTGAAAAATCTCAAAATAGTGGAGAAAGAAGAAACATCCATCCACATACTTTCCAACTGCCCAGCACTCCAGAATCCTAGAGCACAGTACCTGGGAGATTACTGGATAGAAGAGGAACATTTAAATTGAAGCCTGCAGATATCCTAAAATTCCTCCGGGAAATAGGACTAAAGGAGCTACTAGTTTCAGAGACTCTCCTCAGAAACTAAGTAGAAGTAAGAGGGCCACAATAGATCTCCTAGGTCTCAGTCAAAATACATATATACTTAGAGCTCTTAATGATAATATTAAGAGGTCTATTTAAGTCTCTTGTATGACACTATCTTATCACAAAAAGATTTCGGTTAAAGACGATTCCAAAGTAGCTCCTGTATAATACCGATTGTCCCTCAATTTATAACCTTTTAATATTTGAACAAACATTATTTTTTCCTATTTTCCAGGACCTACCAATGCGTAGTAATAATGATAATAATGACAATATTTTTTGTCCTGGGATTACTGCTAAGCATTTTTGATTACATGTCGGATATGTTTCACAACGGAATGTTTTTTGCGTTACAATTAATAAACTCTTTACAAGGCTTGTTGGTTTCAATAGTTTTCGTCGTTCATTATTTCCAAAGACACATTTTTATCGATAAGGATCGACGTACAACAACTTACGAATTAGTTGAGCTGCCACAGAATGGTCACGTTAAGTAAACATACTTATACTTCTATGTACGTATGACGACATATATATTTTTTGGTGTAATGGATTGGGAATGTGTGCTTTTTATTAGTCCACTTTTTTGTTCTATTATTTTATTCAATGTGCTTACGTCTACTGTTTTTTAAAAGATAGTTTCTTGTTAGCTTTTTATTACCTTCAATCCTAACCGAAACTTTTCAGTATAAATCTTGGAATAAGATATACAGAACATATTTACTGAACTACTGTATCTTTTCAAAAAACTTCAAAGAACTCCAAAAAGCAATAACTACTTCCACTGGCTATGTGACCCTATAGGGATTGAATTACACATCAGAATTCACAGTATAAAGTATTTTCAAAAACCTTGTAAGCAACAAGTCACACAAACGCAGAGAGGAAAACATTAGGACATACGATTTGGTCTGAGAGAAGAAGAACTCATTTGGGAAGAGTGAAACAAAAGTTGGGTACCTACAGCAACTTATCACAATATAGAAAAGCACAAGCTGCATCCGATTATTTACTTTGAATGATCTGCGACTGTCCAAATTGTATAGAATCCCTTCATACAAAGACAAGGTAGACAAGAAGTCCTCAACCAGGCTATAAAGACTGGGTAAGAGACATTTAGACAGCCACTGGACATGGTACAAAAGAAAATAACTAAAATTTAACACAGCAAGTTATCTTGAGGGAATTTTTTATCAACTTGATAAGTTTATGTGGTTGAGTAACATTTTTGTGTTTTGATATGTCTCCTAATGCTATGTTATGTCATAAAAATTAACGCTTTTAAATGTGTAGTTATTTTTCAACAGCATGAATATATTTTACTGGAAATTCTATTAAATAATACTTACATAAGACACCTTTTCAACGATGCACAGTTAATGTCAAGATTTTATGATAATTCGAATTAAATAATAACTTTATCTTTTATAGGTTTGTATAAAGGTTAATTGTAGGAAAGTTATTATGAGATATTTATAGTGATGTCATTTTTGTAAAAATTTCCCTTCATTAACTATGAAATTCACTACTTTGTAGTGGTAAACAAATTGAGTGTAGACAACCAAACATACACGACAACTGACATTTAATATACAGGAACCTACTTCGACAAGATGGTAAATAATTAATTTTATTTATTTCAGAACACGCTCTTGTTTTATGATATGGTTAACATCGTCAATTTGGTTCGTTGACGCCGTTCTCAAGAACCAAGCTTACGGTAATCCTCTAGTATATGAAATGATCGAAGGATTGCAAGGTATTTTCACGGTCGCCGTTTTTGTAACGAATCGATACACTCGAAAAGAAATTTACAAAAGTTTATTCGGCAAAGAACAAAAAAAAGCGGATTCCAATCGATTCGCGAATCTTCTCGAAAAATTCAAGACTGACAAATGCGACGAAAATAAACCTTCTACTTCAGATGCCACTGAAATTGACAGTTAACGCGCGTGGTTTGTTTCAATTGATTAACTATATGTGATCTTAAATGATAGAACTGACAACTATAGAAGATATATCAGTTGAAACAAACCTAACCTCAAATGTGGTTAGAACAGTAGCAACAATTTGGTTGGTACTATTTGTTTGAATCCTTTTTGATTATAATACTGTATCGAATACCAAAGTCTTTCAAATTATGCAAGAGCCAACAATGACACGACCTCTTTTCGAACGTATTTTAACAATGGATGAACGCTGCGATATGATCGGAGCGATCTGGAAGCGACCAGCGACTGATAAATATAAAAATTTTTAGATTCAGGACGAGTTCAAGTGAAAAAGAAAATAAAATTATGTTTTGGCATTGAAGTGTTTTTTTGAGCATAATGTGAGCAGCGTTAAAAACGCCGCGATTAAATCGCAGGCTTGGTCGTAGACAAGAGTGATAGGTTAATATATTTTTCGTTGTGAAAAGTATTAATAGAATCATGTAAAATATTTTTTGTTAAAATCAAATGTATTATTGTTGATTGATATCGAAGAATAAACAAATTATTTTAACGTTTTACGAACCGGTTTGCAAGTTATGTCTCTTCTAACTGCAATAGATTACTCCGTTTGATTAAGAAGTGTTATTCAATGTACGTTGGGGTCTATAACCCGAGAAGTAGTTGTTTCTTCTTAGATTAAATATAACGGTTTTAAAAAAATGTTTTAAAGCATTGAAAACTGACGTACCAAATTCTAACCTTAATTATACATTGATAAAAATCGAAAAAATTCAATTGATTATAATATATTTGGTTTAGACAAAAAGACTGTAACAATTGTGCGAATAATATAGGAATTAGTACTTAAGCTTTTATATTTTTTACATATTAATGGTAATTTAAAAAAATATTGTTTAAATGCAATAAATGTCTATTTATAATAATTTATTATGTATACATAGCTTCTATATAGGTGACTTATATAGATTGTGGCATATAAAGTGTCGATTAGAAGATGGAGGTGACTGAAAAGTGATGTTATGGAATCAGATTATACCAAAAGTTTTTCAATGGGACACCCTGTATATAAATTTTTCATTTTATTAGTATAATTTCAATAAAATCTTGCATTTTCCATAATATAATATGTATTATGCTTTAAAAAATGTCAAATTGGTAAATAATAATTTTAATATAAAAACTCACCAGTATAAGTAGAGCTCCTTTTTACAAATCCTTATCAGATGTGTGATGGCTCGATCATTTCATCAGTAAATTTCTCCAGCTTCTACATTTTCTCTTTTTCTTTAATTATTTGATCTACTGCCCTTTCCTAGCTTTCATGCTTCACATTATTTACATCCTACATAAACAACATCACTCATTTTAAAACTTGAAATTGGAAATAATATTATGACTATGTAATCTTTAATAAACAGGTTTTTTTTGGCCTGTTCAAACCTTTTTTTATTGTTCTCTACAGCTTATGGTTGTTAAATACCAAATAAAATATCGAATACTTGAAACACATTTAATGGATAAACTGGTTCTTTTTTTCACTAGTGACTCATCTGTCAATCTTCTCAGTTTTGTGATGATTTAAGACAACCATGAACATTTAAATAAAATAAAAATCCAGAGCAAGTGTCTAATCCTGCTCTATTACAGCAATAATTTATATATATCTTACTACTTAGTCTCAATGAGTTGCAATTCTTGCAAAAATCTTTGATTATTTAAAATATAAATGGTCAAATCGAAAACCAGCTATAATAAAGTACTGACAAGGTGGAGGCTATAAAGATACAAAAAAAGCACAGTTTGAGTTACTAACATATTATAATCTAATTCTCCAGTTTTTGCATTAATGTAGAAAAAATATTGTATGCAACTCGTGCAAAACATGTTTATGCACTTGTTGATTAAAAATGTGAATTATCTACTGTACAACTACCTTTTTGAGTCATTTTCGAAACATCCAGCAAAACTATCGAATTTGGGACACCCTGTAAATTCCGAAAGTGTAGCTGCCATTAAAAAAATTGTTTAAAATAATCAAAATATTCCCAAAGTAAAAAAAATATACAGTGGGTAAGGTGATAACAATATTTTCATTAAATAGTTCAAGTTAAAAAAAACCCACCACCAAACCAATAACCCTGTATATATTTGTTAATAAATGTTTAATAAAACCCCTGTATTACTGAAAAACTTACCTCATTATTTTTTCTCCAAGTCGTTGTTGAAATATACTGCTTAGAATAAAATAGGTCCAATTCTGCTACAATGTAAGTACAGTTCGATGTTATATTACACAATAAAACATGTAAAAGACCTGAATATTTTTCTTACTTCCTTAACCGGCACAAAATTCATAATTTCAATCTTCAATCGCTTTTACCGAGTTTTAAAATTATCTACAAAAGAAATAAAATATTACTTACTATCTATAATAAGTTATAAAATTATATTATACCATAAGCCACTACTACTAATGCTAATACTAAAGAAATAATTTTATTCTTAATTCATAGCTGCGCGCAAGTCTGCGTAGGACGATATTTTACGATACCCTTTGTTTCTGCTGAAAACCAGGTGTTTTTATTGAACTAACAAAAAAACATTGTTTACTTTATTTAATTAAATTTTTTATATTTGTTTCTGTTGAAAGTATTTTATATTTTAAATATACAAGGTGTATCTTTAAATTTAATATAAAATTAATATACAGGATGGTCAGATTAAATTTTTAAAAATATTTATAGAAGTTTATATTTTAATTTAATTTATTATGATGGTGTTTATGGACTTAAGAAACTGAATTTAAAGCTGTAATACTTACCGATTTTTAGACTCAGGTCGGTAACAAGTCGATTGATTCCGTTAGATTCTTATGAGACAATTAAGGAGATGCATTAAAAAAAGGCAGATGATAGTGAGACTAAGACAATTGATACTACTTTTTAGATTTTGGCTAAAGTACAAGATCTGGGACTCAAATAAATGATTTGGTCAAGGAAGGGGCTAAATTGTATGACTTGAGACTAGATTTGACAGAGGACAATGGAGTAAGCTAATTTTCTGCACTTGTGACACAAACAAACAAGGGATTCCTCCAATTGTTAAGGAGGAAATTTGATTAAGAATTTAATTAAAATATATTGAAAATAAGATGTTGAATTGGGTAGAGATGAGGAACAAATTTTTAATACAAAACAAATTTGAATATTTTGGTGAAATAACATTTTTTTGTACCATTGAAATATTAATTTTATTGAATCTGTACATAATTCAGATTTACCAAAACATTGCAATTTCAAAAAGGCACATTCATAATATACTTACTACGATTAAGAAATTTGAAGATATTCAATATATATTTTATAACATTTATAACGAAAAAAATATTATTTGTTCGTAAATATTTAAATAAAGTTGTAGCCTGAGAACAAAATAGTAACTTTCCAATGATAAAATTTGAAAATATACAAAGTATTATTCCCATTTTTTGAAAATTTGAAATAATTCAAAAATTGGAGATAATATTCATACAGTGCGTCCAAAAATTCATTAATTGATAAATAAAAAATAAAATTAGATATTTCCGTGATGATTTTAAATATTTTTTCGAATTATAATCCAATATACAGGGTGAACAACTTTCGTGTCATGACTCAAGGCCATTTTTGTAACTGGAAGCACCCTGGAATTTCCTTGCTGAACTGATTTCAAAAATTATATACGATTACAACAGGTACAACTTGAATTATAATCTTTATAATATATATGTAATTAATAACAGTCATTTCAAATTTCATAATACATTTTTTTTAAATTCCACATGCGTCATTTAATGAATATAATTTGAGTAAGCGTCTGCAACCAATAGTTTAACATATCCAACGTTACCAATGGCGCTCAAGCAGCAGATTTTGTAATCATACACAGTTGACAGTTGACAGAAGCAACTTTCTCAAATCACGGCTTACAACGAGCCTAGTGTGATCAACACTTTAATGACGACTGCAAAATGTCATTCGTGTAGTCTACAAGAGGTTTTATGTGGAATAAGTACTAGTGGCTATTACTGAAGGTACTGTGTAACTGTCTAGTATCTACTTCAGTTATTTTATGACAGCCAACACCGATTTAAATCATTTCCATCGGTTGAATAATCTCATTACTAGCTATAAGTATTATACGATAATCTTACCGGTTATATAGAAACCCTAAGTGGCCCTAACCCCAAAAATTAACTAATATACGAGAGCAGCTACTGTTATATTTATAATATAATATCACTATATAGTTGTCAAGGGAATATTCGTGTTTATATGAGATGTTTTAACCAGTAGTGTAACAGTTTTTCCCATTAACGACAGTTACTTTCCATCAGAAAGACTTTTTGGGACAGTGTGTTACAATGGATCCATCACTTGACACTTCAATCCAAAAAGTTGTCCAAGAGGTTTGTGACAAAGTTATTTCGGGTGGGTTTGGAAGGATAGACTTTGGTCTTGATTTAAGTGGTTATCTCAGAGGTTTAAATAGGATAGGAAGATGTTTTCTTGGCACAAGGGACCTATGGACTTGTCTGTTACGCTAGAGGTTGAAATAAACTACAAGCTTTTACATATCAAAAGAGGATATTCAGAACATTTTGGTTGGAACGAGCAGCAACTATTTATTATTTGTTTTGGAATGAATTGGTGGTGCAAAATATTGGATATTGTTCCAAAAGAACTTGTATAATGAAAAAGAGTCCGGCTAACTAAATGGAAAAGGACGTTTGGACCGAAATACCAACCTATATATTCTATTTTATTTTATATTTTGGGAATTTAACCACAATAATGCTTCTTTATGTTTTTTATTTCATTATTGTGGTTTGATTCCCAAAAAAATAAGAAAAAATATAATAAATAATATACCACAAGGAACATACAGAAGATACCAACCTTTATAGATTTGGGGAAAAATTCAAACTTACCAAGAGGGACGGAATAATATGAGCTTAAGTAAATAAAATCTCTGAAAAAAAAACTTGCTGCAATTCTAATTTTTTCAACAGAATATCAAAAAATAATGGTAATAGTGAGTCTAAGCATCTGGTGGTCCAATATATATTTTTACCGACCATACCTATGTCATTTTGTGCAACTAGAATTACCTATTTATCATTTTTTTTTTCGTATTCATTAATAATAATACTGCAAGCGAAGAAAAAATCAATTTTTGTTCCATCCTAGTAATAAATACTGAAACTATTATTTATCAAACGTAGCTGCTTATACAAAATGAGAGCCTACACGTCACAATACGGCGTCATAATGTGGATATTTTAAAAAGCAATTTACATGGAACAGACGTCAAAAAATGAAGTGACAGGGTGTCTTTTTCTATGTAATTAAGTTGTCTAATGCACATCCTCTTCTGACACAATTCAATGTAAATTAGAAGATAAAAATTTTAATTAATATCATGACGTGTTCTGCTTCTTATTTTGTATATATTTTATATCGGAATTTTAATCGCTGTCAGCTTTTACGATGGGAAATATGTTGCTTATACCCAATACGCTGGTAACTTTTTCTTCGGTTTGGCTAAAGTATAATAGACAATAATTGCCTATGAAACGATTCGGTAAATCTGGAAATGTAACTTCATATTTTTTGGTGTTTTCAGATTTACCACTGGCGCTGTCGTCGTCATATGACGTGGCGCATTTAGATACGTATTCGTAGGTTACGTACTCATCCAATGCGCTGAAATTTTCCTGAAAAATTTTATTAAGTAATTTTAGATAAAAACTGGGTTTATAGATTTGTATAAAAACCTTAAAAAGTCCAATCCAATCTTCGGCGCTTTCCTTGATGTCTTTCTTTAGCCAGTAGTAGGCGTTGTTTTCTCCTTCTACGTCCCAACTGGTGATCTTGTCGAATTCAATCACAGATTCAGAATAATCTGAAAATACCTGTTCAACACACGGTTTTGAGTCCCTTTGTACCTTTGGTATTTTTAAGACTGGTTGAGGTATCTAAATAACATAATAGTCATTATCACCCACAATGTATATTTTTTACCTTGCAATAAACAAAAATTAGAATAAATAATAAAAATAATCATAATGTTGAGATTATAGCTTGGAGAAGAATAAAAAAAATTGAGCTGCAAACAAAAGTGATAAATGAAAGATTTTTCAAAACTCTTATGCTAGTTGAAATAAGATTTTTGAAAATACAACAAAAATTTTATCATACGCCAATGGCAAACACAAATTTTTAATAATATATTAACCCCCTATAGAATATTTTATTGTACGACTATGATAAAAGGAAAATCTTACAGATAAATGAAATATGTATATTGTACCTAAAAAATAATAGAAAATGAGCCCCTTTAATACATTTTAGCAAACGCCAATTGAAGAAGAAATTTTTTTAAAACATCAGCTCCCCATAGAAAATTTAACTGTACACCTATATTATTTCACACTCACCTTGTATATTTAAAAAAATTTATAAAATATAATTTTGTCCACGATCACCTAATAATAAGTCAATATTTTACCTCCTAACATAGGTATATGGTACCATATATTTTGAAACAATATATTTATAACGATACGTTATATTAATACTTTACACAGTATCGCCCATCTCTATATTTGTCAAATTATTTGATGTAGCTGTTACAACATTTTGAGGTTAGTAATACCAAATCGTTACTGACTTTCATTTAATAAAGTAATCAAGTGTCGTGGACAAAGTATAGTATTCTACTCGCAATTTATGGCCAATATTCACCCATCGTGAATAATGGCTATCATAAATTGCTCATTTAATAATATACTATTAAAAATTAGCTCCCCATCGAAAATTTAACTCTATTATTTCACTCACCTTGTATATTTGAAAAATTTTATAAAATATAATTTTGATAGCATTTCAACAAAATAAAAAGAAAATTATGATGGTGTTAGTAAAAATGATTTGAAAATGACTATGATGTTATTTGATTTCAAAAAAACAGTTGTTCAAAATATATACACTAAAGCTAAAAACAATTATTAAATTAAATTAAATTATATTAAATTCTAAAGGAGCTTTATTGTTTTATTTGAAATACTGTTTTTTTCAAGTAAATATTGATTAATTAATAAATTAAATGATAATAAAAATAAAATCCTACCTTGATAATAAATTCAGCTGAAACTGGTTTATGATCACTAAGGGAATAGTTAGGATGTGACTTGTATGAAAGTTGTTCCGCTTTTAAAGTTATGTTTTCATAGTTATTTGAATTTACTCTATACAGTATTCTATCACACCAAGCTGGACGTCTTCTACAAATCAAAAATAGCCCCACGTATTAAAAGAAAAATTTATTGTATAACCGTAAACTTACTTATAATCGTATGTAGGAGTTCCAACAGTGAATTTAAAAGTAGGCGGAAAAGTTGGATCTTGTTCTGTAAGTTCGCTGAAAGCTTGTCCGTTTTTCATAACATGTCTTAGTTGATCATGTTCGAATAATGCTTTTGTTTCTTTTTTAATTATTAGCCTCTCGATTTCTTCTGGTGTTCTTTCAAAATCCTCGTTTAATCGAAAATTAAGATCTCCCATCCAAAATACATAGCTAAAATTGTGAAATTTCCCTCGTAAAATTTAATGATTGTTAAATGTTTCCTGTCATGTGTGGTTATTGTTTATTTATTTCAATCAACTGACACCTTTTCTAGACCAATTTCATTGTTTGAATTTTTTTAATTAAACTTGTAAACAAAACTCTATTTTTACAGTTCAAGGTTATGGTAAACAGTTACATTTATGGTGGATAAAGTAATCAAACAATTTTATGATCAACAGTATTTACACTAACCAGAGAAAGATTACTAGAGTGTAACTGAATATATAGACTATTCATTCACTAAATAATATAAAATAATACTTACTCATGGTAAAATATCTTAGCAGTTTCAGGTACATGGAATTCTTGATCGTTAATGATACTATTATAATCTTCTACTCTATCATCTAAATGGTTATCATGGGCACTTAGATGGGCATTTACAATGCAAATTGAACATCCATATATATTTAATCTAGTAGATACAGCACCTTTGTTTCCCTGATTATATAAATAAAGATAAAATAATTACCGAACGCTTAATTATACACCAATTTGCTTGAAATCAACTACTAATGAAAGTATAATTACCCACATTCCTGCCAAACCAGTCCTTGTATACTCAGTATCAATTTCCCTAATGTTCAAAAGATGTTTCTTGAGACAAAATGTTAGTAAGAGCAGCCCTTGCAGTCTACAAGATTTTATTTTAATATAATCTTTATGGAGGAGATCTTTGATTGCAAAGGTCCAGGGGTCATCAAATAAAGTATCCATTAACATATTTTGGGGTTGTGCCTTAACTTCTTGAAAAGCGAGAATAAAAAAATCCGGTCGTTTGTCATTTTTATGATCGGTAATAGATAGAAGTTCTTTTAAATCTTGATCCGGAGAACTAGTTCCAACATTGTAAGTGGCCAAATACAATCTAAAAATTAAATAAGTACTGTAGAATTTAATTTCATTTGAATGAAATTGTTTACCTCAAATTGTCCATTTTGTTCGTTATTTATAAAATTAAGATTTATTACGTTGTATATAATACACCCAGAGTTTAATGCAAAATATCTAGCATGTAAAATTCAGTTGACATATATAATTTTGACAATTAAATTCGAGATGGGAAGTTTCATAACAGCTGATTACAGTGTAGAATGTGATGCAGCTAATTTTATAAAATAGATCATGATCGATTTATATAAAGAACTCATGATTTCCAAAATAAATATTAATGGAAAACTTCTAGAATATTTCTTATCGAAAGTTGTATAAAAGTTATTACTAGAGCAATACGCGAATAAATAACTGTTACTAAACTACTTTCTATTAGTTAGGCAATATCGTTTACGTGGTAATGTATTTTGTGTTGCATAACGGTAAGAGTATTGTTCATTACATGCATATATTGAAGGATTCGCTGATTTTTTTTATTTCTGGAATAAATATTGATGGAATACATTAAAAATATCCCTTATCGAAAATTGTATGTGGCACAAAAGTAATGAGTAGATAGATCAGTAAGAAAATAAATAGCTGTAATTCAAATCATTTTCTATTAGCTAGGCAATATTGTTTACATGTAAGTGTATTTTGTGTTGCATAATGATAAAGGTATTTCAACCAATAAAATATTTACTATTTTTTTCTATTTCCGGATTGAATATTAATGAAAAACATTAAGAATATCTCTTATGGAAAGCTGTATGTGGCATGAAAGTAATTAATGTATAAATTCGAGAATAAATATTAGTTAGGAAATATCGTTTACGTGTTATTGTATTTTGTGTTGCATAAGGGTAAGAGTATTTATTACAAACAACTATCAAAGGATCTGCTAATTTTTCTATGTAAATCCCAAATTCATCTAGCAATAAAAATTTAAAGTTCATAGGTCTTGAATTTCAGTGAATTTTAATGTAATTACCTAATTTGTCGCACATGAATACACATTTCATGTGTATAGTGTGGATGCGGCTTTTTGTAACAAAATTTTATTATCCCGATGCGTCCTGCGCGCCTACAGCTACAGACGGAGGACCATTGATCTGGCGTTTCAAGATGAAAACATGAGAAGTGAGTAGTGACAATACCAATATTTACAAATAATGTAAGTTATGGCGAATAATAAGTTATGCACGTTTACATATCGAGGTCTATGTATGTAAATTTAATTTTTCTGTATATTTTAGTATAGTTCGAGTAAGCTTTTATGTTCACCACATATTCTAGTAAAAGACATGGGCGTATCTTACTGAATTTTATAATGTTTCAGGTTATGGAAATTATTTAAAATTTTATCATTGTTGGTTGTTTATGTGGAATCAAGAGGTCCACATCATCCCCGAGGTGGAAGAATAGAAAAGCGACATGTTCATTACACCCCGTCCAAAGATACGAATGAAAAACTGACGGAAGATATGCAGTTGCTTCACGATACTGAACACATACAGGTAAAACTAATACTGGAAGTTTCCAGACTTCCAAACTTCTCAATTTTAGGAACACCTGGAAGAAATAATACCCGAACCAGATTTATCTAAAATGTCTGACTCTGAATTGGAATTCTACTATTTTCAAGTTCACGATAGCGATAGAAATGGAAAACTAGACGGTCTGGAATTGTTGCAAGCCATCCTTCATACTGATCAAAATTACGAATATCAGGAAGGAGGTGAAGAGCTCGAAGGTCACGTACAAGAAAATACTCCAGATTTTAGTTATTACGTCGGTGAGTACTTACAGCTGGCTAAATTGTAAATATAGTAGTCTGTGCTCACTTTTGATAATTTTTTATTCCAGAATTAATCGATCAAGTATTAGAAGAAGATGATGCCGATCACGACGGTTATTTGAGTTATTCTGAGTACGTAGCACAGAGACGACTGCAAAATAAAAACGCTGTTCGGAAACATCATTGATAGTTATATTTAATATTCCAACTTAGTAAAATATTTCTATTAATTATGTTGTATTATTTTTCGACTTGATATGTTTTGAAGGGTGGGTTTGCAGCAACATTCTAGTAAATGGTTATTGTATAGAAAACAAACACCCGATGATAATGACAGATGATCTCTGCAGTGGCGCAGCCAGAATTATGTATTAAGGGGGTAGAAGAATTTTTTAGAAATTTTATTTGAGAAAATGACCTTTCACAAAGACATGTGGTCACTAGTACTACTACTACTACTTGTGCTAGAAAAATTCAAGCCAAGGTTCCGGCACTGAGGCCACTGGCGGGCCCATTGGTCACTAGTAAAGTTGCCATTATGATTAAAAAATCATAAACTATGGGAAACAAATTTTATTTGAATCTTTCCAAAGCTTAAATATAATTTTGTGGCTTTTCTATTTTATCTTTTTGTTCTATAGTACCCAGTATAGTATCTAGTTCAAAAAATTCTAAAGGATGTTGGATTAAATCGAAAATTTCTTTTGAAACTGTTTTAATTTGTGTTAGGCTCCGTCTCAGAGGGAGGCTTGCATAAAAAAACCCTCTCTCTGTGCCACTGGGTCTCTGCTCAGGGCTAAAAATGCACTAATTACAAATTTTTCAAAAAATTATCAATTATAAATTATTATACCTACCAATTTATCAAAAATTCTTTCACGACATTTCTATTATAAAAAGAAGTCACAGATAAAACTTCATTTTCTTTGGTTATTATCTTTGGTTAGGAATAAGTTAAAAATGAATTTTTCTTTTTCGATAATTTGTTGTTTAGTTTTCGCCGAATGTTCTTCTAGATCGTTTCCATCATGGTATCGAGAAGGTAAGTTTTAAATTACCATTTTTTTACCGCTATTTAAACGTACATTTTTAGTACCGCATTGTTATGGTAATATTTGTCCCATGGAAACAGTCCGATGTAGAAAATTACTGAGGCCAACGGATTATGGAACATTGTGTAAAACAGTAACTTGTTTAGATGATTTTGGTAAGTTTTTTTATCCGGAAAGGGTACGGTGCGGTTATATGTGTGCCGGCCTTAATTCTGATTCTGATTGAAATTAGTTTTTAGGTAATATGGTTAAAGAATATTATTTTGAATATCCTGTAACGCTGAAGCTAAATTCGAGAGCCGAGAGTATTTCATATTCAAATATTGGAGAGAATCCATTCACGCCCGAATACAACGAAATAGCCAATTTGATGGATTTTAATAATTCGAGATAGAAGAATTTGACAGATCGTTTTTTTTTAAATATATTAAAGAATAAATGTATTGTAAATTGGCAAATTAAATTATTTAACTTATTAAAAATTTTGTTTTATTCAAAAAAATTGGTAAAATAAATTTGTTCACAATGTACAGAGTGTGGCAAATAATCTTCGATTAGATTTACTTTTGATTTAGAATAACTCATTTAGTTTTCTGCCGATTTAAATTATTTTTCGATACACTGTAAAAAATTTGTTGAAATTATAACAAGCGGTTTGAAATTTTGCAATAATAAATTTGACAATTTATTATACCGGGTGTAGATCGCAAAAAATTGAAGTTTTCTTAAAAAAATTGTTTATTTAGTAAACAGAGAGATATTGGAACAAATAATAGTATATTCTTCAACGAGAGAATGATGGCTATTATTCACGCGGATGAAGTTTCCAAAACGAGCGAGTGAGTTTTGGAATCATCCAAGTGAATATTAGCCATTCTACACAAGTAAAAGACTATACTTTCTCCACGACTAAAAAAAAAGAAAGCTTCCAGTGAGGATCGAACCCCAATCGTCCGCACCAGAGTCAACTATTTCTACCACTAGGCTATAGAGCATGTTTATTTTCAAAAAGGGATACGTAACATTTAGTTTTAATCGAAACCATTACATTTATAAATGATAATTGGGAGTTATAACTAAATATAACTACTGTTGTCCATTTTTTCTCTAAATAATACGTAAAATTATGATTCTATCATTATTTTGACGTTTCAAACGACGCGCTGTCAGAATCGATTTGCATTATTTGGTATTTGACGTTTTAAAAGAGACGATTTGATTTATTCATTTTAATTAATTTAAGCGTGGATTCTGATAATAATAGAATGTGATTGGCTAACGAGAGTTAATTCTTTTTCATTATTCACTGGTGTGAAGAATATATATCATTATGTAGCTGAATATGTAAAAATAATTTGTGCGTTGTTATTTAGTCGTGGAGAAAAAAAATTATATCCTTCAGTTTACCCTACAGTGTGTTTAGAGTTTACGGTACATAAATATTAAATTTATTTCAATGAAAATTCAAAATGCTGATAATAATTTCAATGGAATTTCTACAAGGTGTCGAAAAATTAACTATAATAGGTTGAAAATTTAATTCCAAATAAAAAATAAGCAAATGTTGCGTCTATTTTGTGGAAATATATTGTTTAAAACTCAAACAAAAACAGTTTTGCAGAGTTTTCGTTGATAAGTTACCGAGAAAGCGAACACAAAAGTTATCAGTAGACAAATAAGTGCAGTTTTTATATTTTTATTGATACACAATCTCGAATATTGGATTTAATTAAATTAATTTATCAATAATAAATTAGCATAATAATGAAAACATCGATAAAGTTATTATAATTCTTACGAAATTGTAACTGGTAACCCATAAGAATAAATTGTGACATGAAAATTTATCATTTAGTGGTTAGTATTTGTAGCGTTGGGTGGAAAAAATGAATTCCAGAGCTTGTACACTATTCTGTTTGACTTTTTTCATATTAATATCCGTGTCTCTTCAAGCTTACATTGGAGATGGTAAGTTTAACCTTAAATATAAAAATTAGATAAAATAATATAATTTTTTTTGAATTTCAGCTCCTGTTTGTTATGGTAGTCCGTGTCCTACAGGAACAACCCGATGTAAAAAACACATAGAATCAAGCGATCAAGGTTATTTACGAGTAACAATAAATTGTCTGGATATTGTTGGTGAGTAGAGTATTAAAATTTCAATATGGAATAGTCAGTTGAATATTGTTGGATGTAATATACTATTTTTTTGTTTTAGGTGCCAGTTTGAAGGAGTATTACTTTCAAGAACCAAGTTCACTGAGTCCTTATACAAAATATAAAAGTACTTCTTATTCAGATATAACGCCTAATGCAAATCAGAGGCTTTGGAAAGGAAATGACGTTGTAGATAACAATTTTTACTGAGATTGTACAAAGCTGTTTGGAAATATAGTGTGTCTACTCAAGAGGAAAGAACTTTTTTAATATTAATTTTAGGGAAAAAATACCTTTAACCCCAAAAACAATAATTAATATTGAATATTATAAATATTATTCAAGGTTAGAATATATTTATTATTGTTTTTTTTTATTTTTAATATACTTCCAAACTTTAATAAAGCACAACGTATATATTTATTAAATAATATTTGATTTTTTTAATAAATTTGTGTGTAAGCTACTGTGGGGGGCGATATTAATTTTATTTGTTTAAATAAATAAATGTATTTAATTGTGTTTTTTGTTCACAACTATTTTGAAAAATTATTTGAAGTTTGGTCTTAAATTCAGATAATCCTGAAAGTTTTTCACCTAAATTAAAACGTTCCATTTGCTTTGGACAAGAAAAAAACATCTCTCGGTGTAAAAAAAGTATTTTTAGTTTTCTCAACAAGTACTTATTTATCCAAAATAAGATCATTAGGAATTTTAATATCGATGATTTAATTGTTTGCTATTTTGTGGCTTATCCCTGACCTTATATCACAAAAATTCGTAACATTTTTAAAAATTCAAGTGATTTTTTGAAAAGTCAGTAAAAATTCCGATAATATTTTCTCGAATGGAGTTATTCATGTAAATTTGCATGATTATATTAGAAAATTGCTCAATTATTCGATAAACCAAATTATTATCTCCAACAGTGGCGTAGATGGTATTTATTCACCAAAAAAAATCACTTGATTAAATAGTATTGCTCGACAACTTGTTTGTACTGACATTTACGGAAACACAACACCTTATCCCTTAATAATTACTTCCCACTCTAGTGCCTAAAGCAAAATTCTGATAAAACTTACTGTAGTAGAAAAAATATTGTATGCAATTCGTGTGTAAATTCCCTTTTTTGACGTCAAAAATTGATTATTCTATGCACTTCTTACATAAAAAACTATTTTATCATTTTCCATTTTTCGTGTACCCTTTTTTATTGGTTTCCTGGGTGCCACTGGTGTAGCTATTAAAACATGTAATACCTAATATGAGTAATATTTACTATGCAGCAGTTATAAATTGAAAACATTTAGTTGTTTATCGGTAGAGTTTCTAAAAGCGCATTTGTGTATCAAGATGTTTAGAGTTAGTGCAACATTTTTTACTGTTTGCGTACTTCTTTTTTCAGTGTACGCGTTCCCGAATATTAGATCTGGTGAGAAAAGTATTAAATATAATATAAACATATTTTTCTACATTCATGCAAAAACAACACTTTTAAGAACCACATTTAATGGAAAAAGTTGGTACTTTATTGCACTAGTGCAATAAAATATTTTATTGCACTCATCTGTCATTCTTGTGTCAGTTTTGTGATGATTTCTGACAAACATAAACATTTAAATTAAATAAAAATCCAGAGCAAGTTACTGATCCTGCTTTAATACAACAATAATATATGTATATCTTACTACTTACTCTCAACGAGTAACAATTATTGCAAAAATCTTTAATTATTTAAAATTTAAATGGTCATGGCGAAAACCAGCTGTGATTGAGTACTGACAAGGTGGAGGCCATAAAGATACAAAAAAAGAAGAACGGGTTGAGTTTGATTAGGTTAGGTTAGGTTCTTAACATATTTATATTCTAATTTTCCAGTTTTTGCATGAATTTAGAAAAAATATTGTATGCAACTCTTGCAAAACGTGTTTTTTGCACTCGACGTGTTGTCCAACTCGGCCTAAAGACCTCGTTGGACAATTTCACGTCGCGTGCTAAAAACACTCACTTTTTGCACTTGTTGCATAAATAACTATTATTATTTGGTTGATATTTTCCTCCTTAGTAATGATAGTTTCCTCACTAGTGTTTAAAAATATGGCATATTACCTAAACTTCTGTAGGTATTTTAATAAAGTTTTCGATAGTAGAACAAATATTGTATGCAATTCGTGTGAAAAGGCCTTTTCTTCGACTCATGTGATTGTCGCATTCGTTAAAAAAAGGCTACTTTACACACTAGTTACATAAATAACTATTATTTAGTTAGATTGATGATGTGTGGAAAATTTTAACGCGATAGGGAAATCACAGAAAATAGTGAAACGTTGTTAAAACGAACGAAGATAAGTATTCTGCTGACAGCATTTAAAACTGGAACAAACAAAATTTTGATAAAGAGTTATTTGCAGAAACAACAATTTGATTTTTTGCCGTTTTTACAATATTTTTTTCTACTAATAAATCATCATATAAATTTATTGGATATTTATTTTGTCATGGGTCCTTTTTAAGTGTGCGAAGTTTCAATTATAGTAGAATGAAGTTAGAATTTTATTCACCTGTGATGTGTTATTAAAATTATCGCATTCGTGACTTATCTACATATTTGCGGTATACCTAGTTATTATTTCAAATAGTTATTGTTTTTTTGTCCTTGATTTTAATATATAACAAGTTGAACAATATTCCATGACTAAATAATAACGCAAAAATTATTTTTACATATTTAGCTACATAATGATATATTATATTCTTCACACCAGTGAATAATGAAAAAGAATTCACTCTCGTTAGCTAATCACATTCTATTATTATCAGAATTCACGCTTAAATTAATTGAAATGAATAAATCAAATCGTCTCTTTTAAAACGTCAAATACCAAATAATTCAAATCGATTCTGATAGCGCGTCGTTTGAAACGTCAAAATAATGATAGAATCATAATTTTACGTATTATTTAGAAAAAAAATGGGCAACAATAGTTATATTTAGTTATAACTCCCAAATTATCATTTATAAATGTAAGGGCTTCGATTAAAATTGTATGTTACGTATTTCTTTTTAAAAATAAACATACTCTATAGCCTAGTGGTAGAAATAGTTGACTCTGGCGCGGACGATTGGGGTTTGATCCTCACTGGAAGCTTTCTTTTTTTAGTCGTGGAGAAAGTATAGTCTTTTACTTGTATAGAATGGCTAATATTCACTTGGAAGATTCCAAAACTCACTCGCTGCCATCATTCTGCACTCGTTGAAGAATATACTATTACATTTTCTCAACTTTTATTATTTTTCAGGTGTAAAACAATGTTATGGCGAAGAATGCCCGGAAAACACTTTTGCCTGTGAAAAAACATCATCTGTGTCAAGAGACAGAAAAAATATCGAAGTGGAAATTCACTGTTTAGATCTAGGAGGTAAGAGGATGACATATATCGTCACCTATTTTATTTAAAAAACTATGAAACTGTCAAATTTTCCTGAACCAACGGAAGATTCATAAAAATTTTAATTTTATTGTAGACAATGTTTTGAAGAACGTTACAAAAACGCAAGAGAATCATTTTGGTAGCTCTGTGATGTTTCAAAGTTACAGCTACTCCGGTGCATATGAGGTATTCAAGCCTGCAAAAGAAGCTGGCGGAACCTTGGACCAAGGACAAAAAACTACTAAAAAAGATGTAGAAGATTTTGACAATTCTATTGACGTAAGCATTCCGAAGACTTCGCGACCACAATATTCTGAAATAGATGATTTGAATCGGGTCAGCGTACAATAGTTTAATATTCACTTTTTTATGATTTTAACAATAATTAGGAGTAAAAAAATGTGATGTAATATATTTTTGGTGTTAATTTTATTTTTTTAATATATTTTTTTTGAGAATGAAATTAAAAGGGAAAAGAAGAAAAAGGTGGAAAAGTCTAACATTCTTAGAAGATTGTGATGGTAGCTAGCAACTTATAGTCCAGAAATGAGGCTTTTTCTACGAAGAAAACATACCATTTTCTCACAAAAGGTTCGAAATTCGACAATTTTGAATATATTCAAAAAAATTTTGTCTGGAATGTCAAAATTTCCAAAAAATATCATTTTTATGTAAAAATTTCCTGTATTATATGAATTTTTGTGATTGTTTGGTTGCTACGTAATAAAACAACCTTAAATATAGACATTACTTATTAATAAGTGTATAAATAATGGTTTATATACAAAATAATACGTCTGTCGATAAATATTTTCCAAAATATCAGTTGATTATTGTACCCATAGTATTTTGGTAATTGAGAACAGCTGTAACATACAATATGATTCCTAGAAAATAGTAGGGAGTGGAAAGAATTTGTTCCTCACCCTCACAAGTGTAAACAGAGCAAATATTTACATGAATTGAAAGTGAGATGACCGCCGTTAACTTGAAGTTACTATCAACTATTTTACCCTGAGACACTCTTTATAACAATGGATTGAACATGGGTCTTTCAGGCAATGAATAAGAAAAATATATGTCTATATGAATCACTCTAAATATATTTATTATAATTATATTGATTTGTAGCTGTTTTTTCGTAAATAATAAATTTGTTTCCTATACCTACGTGTTATATAAAGTGAAATATTTTTCTTATACCAATCAGTACGATTTTTAAAATGAAAAAAAAATATATTGTTATTTTTCTTTTATATTTTAATAAAGTTACAGCGTTATTTTGTAAAGATTCAGTTAAAAATATTATAAAAAATAATATGGAACCCCCAATAACTTTGGTGTATTATCATAACTCATCTATAAACAAATGGTTTTTTCAAATGGAAACAACGAAATTTTTAATCAATCCCTCGGGAAATCCCTACGTCGAGCATAGATTCCACAAATACAAAAAAAATAATTATGTATTTTTTATCGACGATTTAATAGAATTATCCGAATGTTTGTCATATTTGAATGAATTAAAAGAAATAAATTCCGCAGGAAAGTTTTTTATAATTTTCCAGATGAATGTATCTCATGAACATATAAAAGAATCTTTTCGTATACTCTGGACTTATAATATATACAGGTAGATTTTTACCGTTTAAGCAAACAAGAATTAATAAATTCAACTTCAAGGTCCATCATTTACACCATTGATCAAAAATTATTTGCTTGGTTTCCATACGACGACAACAGCGAATGTGGACAATTATTCCATCCAGTTGAGACATTTAGACAAGGTCCTTTCGATAACCGTATACCGAAAAATTTAAACGGATGTCCAGTAACAATATCCTGGAATATGCATGCCATATTTATGTGGAATCCTTTCAACGATACATATCCTGGAGCTTTGTTTATAGCGGTCAATACTATTGGACAAATTATGAATTTTACACCTCAATATTTATCCAACAATTCGGACTTTCTTGTCGAGTAAGTAAAAATATCTCTCCTATTCATTTCTCATTCTTTCTCTTCGTTTTCCTCATTTCTTCTGTTTCCCCTTCCCTTGCTTCTCTACTATTATTCTCTTTCCTTCTCTCCTCTTTCTTCGTTTTCCTCATAGCTCCTGTTTTCCCTTCCTTTGCTTTTCTACTATTTTCTTTCCTTCCCTCCTCTTTCTTCGTTTTCCTCATTACTCCTGTTTTCCCTTTTTTACTTCTCTACTATTATTTTCTTTCCTTTCCTCTTCTTTCTTCGTTTTCCTCATTACTCCTGTCTTCCCTTTCCTTGCTTCTCTACTATTATTTTCTTTCTTTCCCTCCTCTTTATTCGTTTTCCTCATTACTCTTGTTTTCCCTCCCCTTGCTTCTCTACTATTATTTTCTTTCCTACACTCCTCTTTCTTCGTTTTCCCCATTACTCTTGTTTTCCCTTCCCTCGTTTCTCAACTAATATTTTCTATCCTTCCCTCCCATGATTTCGTATTCCTTATTACTCCTGTTTTTCCTCCCCTTGCTTCTCTACTATTTTCTTTCCTTCCCTCATCTTTCTTCGTTTTCTTCATTACTCCTGTTTTCCCTTCCCTTGCTTCTCTACTATTATTCTCTTTCCTTCTCTCCTCTTTCTTCGTTTTCCTCATAGCTCCTGTTTTCCCTTCCTTTGCTTTTCTACTATTTTCTTTCCTTCCCTCCTCTTTCTTCGTTTTCCTCATTACTCCTGTTTTCCCTTTTTTTAACTTCTCTACTATTATTTTCTTTCCTTTCCTTTCCTCTTCTTTCTTCGTTTTCCTCATTACTCCTGTCTTCCCTTTCCTTGCTTCTCTACTATTATTTTCTTTCCTTCACTCTTCATTCTTCGTTTTCCTCATTACTCCCGTTTTCCCTTTTTTTACTTCTCTACCATTATTTTCTTTCCTACACTCCTCTTTCTTCGTTTTCCTCATTACTCCTGTTTTCCCTTCCCTCGTTTCTCAACTAATATTTTCTATCCTTCCCTCCCATGATTTCGTATTCCTTATTACTCCTGTTTTTCCTCCCCTTGCTTCTCTACTATTTTCTTTCCTTCCCTCATCTTTCTTCGTTTTCTTCATTACTCCTGTTTTCCCTTCCCTTGCTTCTCTACTATTATTCTCTTTCCTTCTCTCCTCTTTCTTCGTTTTCCTCATAGCTCCTGTTTTCCCTTCCTTTGCTTTTCTACTATTTTCTTTCCTTCCCTCCTCTTTCTTCGTTTTCCTCATTACTCCTGTTTTCCCTTTTTTTAACTTCTCTACTATTATTTTCTTTCCTTTCCTTTCCTCTTCTTTCTTCGTTTTCCTCATTACTCCTGTCTTCCCTTTCCTTGCTTCTCTACTATTATTTTCTTTCCTTCACTCTTCATTCTTCGTTTTCCTCATTACTCCCGTTTTCCCTTTTTTTACTTCTCTACCATTATTTTCTTTCCTACACTCCTCTTTCTTCGTTTTCCTCATTACTCCTGTTTTCCCTTCCCTCGTTTCTCAACTATTATTTTCTTTCCTTCCCTCCCATAATTTCGTATTCCTTATTACTCCTTGCTTACCTTTCCTTGCTTCTCTACTATTATTTTCTTACCTTCCCTCCTCTTTTTTTGTTTTCTTCATTAATCCTTGTTTCCCTTTCCTTGTTTCTCTACCATTTTCTTCCCTTCCCTTCTTTTTCTTCGTTTTTCTTAGTGCTCCTGTTATCCCTTCCCTTCTCTTTCTTAATTTTAATCATTATTCCTGCTTCCCTTCTCTTTCTTCATTTTCCTCTTTACTCATGTTTTCCCTTCCCTTCTGTTTCATCTTTTATATCCTCTACTCCTTTCTCTCCTTGTCTTCTCTAATGCTTTCTTCGATTTTCTTATCTTTTTTTCTATTTTCTCTCCACTCTTTTGCTTATTCTACAATGTTTAGGACTAATTTTTTTAGTTTTTTGAAAACTGGTACATTTAAAACAGCCAAACAAGACGTACAAGATCGCAACATCGATCTGATTCTCTACGGTTCGGATAATGGAGAGCACGTTCACTTAACCTATCTACAAGACATGGTTAAAGATGTAACATTCTATTTATTGAAACCCAGCGATCCCACAGTTAAAATTAACTGTTTCTTCAACATGTTTCTTAAAACAATTTTAACAGCGACAATATTAGTTAGTTTGCTAACTGCTGTATTGTTAAAGTTATTAACTAATCAAAGTTATATGGACAGCTTGTTTGATGTATATAGATTGATGTTTCAGCTGAATATTCCGAAAGCTGCGAGGTATTTACCAGCAAGACCGTTGCTGACTAGCTTTATTTTGTTTATTTACTTTGTTGATATTAAGTATAATAGTTTGTTAAGCAGTATTTTTACTTTGCCGGGAACGTATAAGCTTGATACTATAGATCAGTTTGAAGGAGGAACTGCTGGTAAGTTTTTCAATGATTGGATTTTATTAAAGTCAGAGCAGGAACTTTGCAAAAATACTTTTGTATAATTTTTACTTTACAGCGAATATAAAACAGAGTTCAATACGAAGATATCTCTATTTCACTGGACTGAATGAATCGTTGGGAAGAACTTCCAATAATTTGTGGGTTATTATTCCGAAAACAATAACAAACGAACAAGTTATCGAAGATTTTATAAGCAGCCATTCTCATGCTAGTTACATTCATATACAAGAGTTCAAACAATACAGTAGAAAAGATGTGGAAAAGTTACAAATTTCATCTGAAGAAAAAGTAAGTCTTAGGTCACAGTTATACAGCCTCTAATCTTTACTTTACTGCGGACTGTCAGTTCGTTCAGTTCTTTCTAGCACTTCTCTACTATTCTAGATGTTACCTTGTTCAAAGCAGCAAGGGTCGTCTGGCTTCCTCTTAAACTCATCTGTATACCAGATCCCACCTCGGGCGGGGTCACGACTGCCTGTTTGGGTCTTTCACTGAGGTATCTCATATCTGGGACTGACAAGAAACTTAGTACCTATATGGTACACTCTTTCTATTTTTGTACTGTCTTCTAGATGACCGGCATAGAATAAGCAAGAGTTGTCTGTATTCCTCTTAAATTCATCTGTGTACCAGATCCTTACCAGTCCTTTCCAAGATTTATCTCATATCTGGGACTGGCATGAAGCTTAGTACATGGTACACCTTTTCTATTTTTGTACTGTCTTCTAGAATTCTAGATGACCGGCATAGAATAAGCAAGAGTTGTTTGGATTCCTCTTAAATTCATCTGTGTACCAGATCCTTGCCAGTCCTTTCCATGAGGTATCTCATATCTGGGACTGGCAAGAAGCTTAGTACATGGAATACCTTTTTCTATTTTTGTACTGGTTTCTAGATGACCGGAATAGAATACAAAGTTGCCGCAAGAAAAGGATTTCCTTTAGCTAACACACTAAATTATTGGATTGAAGCTTTGTTACAGAGTGGTTTGATGGAAAAATGGATCGGCGATCAAGCTTTTCTTTTGAGAAAATTTATTATAGAAAATCCAGGTCCTCTGGATAAAATTAAGTTTGGATTCCATCAGCTTCGAGGTGCTTTCTATATATTAATCGGAGGGTATTTAATTTCCTTGGTTGCGTTTTTATTTGAATTGTTTTTGTTTAAAAAAGGATTTTTCAGATTTTATTTACTTTGATTATATAAAATAGTTAAAACTGTTTATTATAATACAGACTGCAAATTTATAACCAAGGAACTGTCTAGGTTAGGATGCATGAGGAATATCATGCAGCTTATTTGACCACCCGGTAGATTATCCCAGCTCTCTGTATGTGTATAATGTAGAATTTTGAAGGAAATAAAATATTTACATAAAGAAGTTGTTTATTATATCATAAAGTTTCATTGTGGCTTTACAAACATTGTTAAAATAGGGGTGATGAAATAAGGGGTGGTTAAGATTTAACACCTGATAATAAAACAGGTACCTTATTTTATTAAGATTCTTTATCTACGCTTTGTCAGAGATACAGTATAAGTAAGGAAATTTAAATTAAAAGTGAATTATTATACAGGGTTTTTCAAAAAGATTGATCGAAATAGAGATACAGAATATAATTTTTGTATGCCTTGTTTTTATCCATTCAAACGATCTAATAGTATATTCTTCAACGAGTGCAGAATGATGGATATTATTCAAGCGGATGAAGTTTCCAAGTGAATATTAGCCATTCTACACAAGTAAAAGACTATACTTTCTCCACGACTAAAAAAAGAAAGCCTCCAGTGAGGATCGAACCCCAATCGTCCGCGCCAGAGTCAACTATTTCTACCACTAGGCTGTAGAGCATGTTTATTTTCAAAAAGGGATACGTAACATACAGTTTTAATCGAAACCCTTACATTTATAAATGATAATTGGGAGTTATAACTAAATAACTATTGTTGTCCATTTTTTCTCTAAATAATACGTAAAATTATGATTCCATCATTATTTTGACGTTTCAAACGACGCGCTGTCAGAATCGATTTGCATTATTTGATATTTGACGTTTTAAAAGAGACGATTTGATTTATTCATTTTAATTCATTTAAGCATGAATTCTGATAATAATAGAATGTGATTGGCTAACGAGAGTGAATTATTTTTCATTATTCACTGTGTGAAGAATATATGTCATTATGTAGCTAAATATGTAAAAATAATTTGTGCGTTATTATTTAGTCGTGGAGAAAATATATTCTCAATAAGCAATAAAGCTAGCTTGCGGTCGGGAATTTTTTTTCGAATCTAAACATTTTTTTTGTTGGTTATGTGCAATGCATAAATTAAGCGGTTGAGGATATGTTGTGAGGATAGTTATTATCATAAATATACCGATAAATTATCTAGAGATATAAGAGAGCTGCAATAAATATCAAAATATTCCCTTGTGGGTCGTAATAAAATGACATATTGCCAGTTCTAAGAACAATAACCACACGGTTAAAAGTAAAGCACCACATAAAGTACCTGAGAAAAATTGCGATGGCACTTTGCGTTCATATGCTAAAGGATCTCGAGAAAGTTGCATTCATGGTAACATTTCTGGTGGATTTTGACGTACCTAAAATTTATATTGACTACGCTTTGACATTGCTGTCTCTGTCAAGTTATAGATAATGGTTATTTATGTACCAAAGGCAGTAAAGTGCAACACATTATCGAGGTACTGATTGTACTTCTTCTTGCAGCGATTAGTCGCAACGTGGAAAATGGACTTTAGGAGAATATTTGACCTCTTCTAACCTGAGACACCCTATTACAGAACAGCATTGGAATTTGAAAAACAAAAGTGTAGGTACATCATCGTTTAATACGCACTAACACTCTCGGGGTAATTTGTTAAACTAGTCTGTAATAATGACAGTACTTACGGATCTCCATAAGCAGCTTGTATAGGATTAAATCGAAATAATTAGTTACATTAATCAGTACTTAAGATAGGGAAGCTGTTGAGTTGATCAGCCTCGCTGTTGGTAACAAATAATAAGTGTATTTAGATTATTATTCGAATATATGTATACCGAAGAAAGAGAGGCTTTTCGTAATATCGTAAATATGTTATTTAAACGGTTGCGAGTATATACTTAGTATTTCTTTGTGTTTATTAGAATCGATTTAACGGAAAATATATTGATACTCGATACTGAGATTAATAATAAGTTTGAGAGGATTGTAGCGCTACTGGCGGAGAAAGATGAAGTACTACCTGGGTGATTACAAATTAAGACTAAATGGATCACAAGAGATCTTTTAGGACTCAGTGAAACAATTAAATACTATAGAGTTATAAATAAAAGAGAGGTTTTAAAACATATTGTCACGCGAGTGTCCCAGTGAAATTCCCGCGTGAGACGACTATGACTGTAATCGAGAATTTTCGAGATTACCTGCCCTGCGACCCCTCAGCCCTGCGTCTCTTCAAGCCACTAGCCGAAAACATTCCAGAGATTTCGAGAGTTCAGACTGCCATCCCCTCCATAGACTACCTACCGGTGGCCAGAGAACATCGAGAGTATTCCAGAAATCTACCTTTGCCATATAAATATGAGCATCGCCGCACAGGGCTCAGTTAACAGTCAACAATAATCAGATAGTTGAGACATAGTAACATAGATGGACAACTAGTATTGAAGGAAACCGATCGATAAAGTGTTATTCAGTGACGTTCATATAAATTAGTGTAGTTAGTTAGTTAAGTGATTAATATAAATTAGTAAATTAAGGACCGTACATATAAATCTGTAAATATAAATTAAAATAAACGTTACAATATAGAAGAAATTGGCACAAAGTTTGTGCGCAGCCAGTTGAGTATGGCGCATCACAGCGACTAACTGAACTAACAAACCCCGCCTCTAACCACACGAAAATCGTCAATATAATTTGAGGTTAGTCACGTGTAGTTATGTAGTTATTTAATTCTTATTGACCTTTATCTATTTGAATTGATTATCTTCAACATTGGCACCTATTATTATGAGAGGATTTATTATAACTCATCATAGGTAAGTTAAAAAAAGGGAGATTTGCTAAAAGTTCTAGTTATGTGAAAAAGTGGTATTTCGAACATTGTACGTGTGATATTGGTGTGTGCTTCAAGATGTATCCAGGTAGATTGGTGTATAAGTGTGGATTATTTGTTTGTCTGATCTCATTTTATTTTTATTGACTGTTTTTGTGTAATTTTCGATATTTTATTGTATGAAAAATGTTGTTTTAATAGTAATTTCTCACTAGCAGAGTTTTTTTCTCCTACTCCTACTAATACAATATAACGCGTGTGCTGAAAACTTCCAAATTCAAAAATCGTGCGTCTTGAATGCTAGTTCATACCAGTAGCCAAGGTAAGCGCTAGTGGTAACTTTGTGCCACAAAACGCTACACGTTCAACATCTCTTTTTTATTTAATACTTTATGATACATACGCGAATATTTGTATTATTTAAATTTATTTTAATTAATACTAATTTGAAAATTGACCTTTACTGGTTCATAGTAATATCCTTAACATTATTAAGAGGAAGTATCTTAGGAAAGAAGCAATGTACGTCGTTTAATAGTGAGTTAAAGGTGAAGAGATTTAAGTAAGTTCATCTTTTAAACATAAACTTCACGTACATGAGAATGTTGAGTATTTATATTCGCAAGAAGTGGTTAGGCTTCTGGAGGATTCTATAATGATAAATCATAGATTTAATTTAGTATTCGTAAATACCGTTGCACCTTATTTGAATTTATATTATGATTAAACAACATTTTGTAACAATTAAAATCATCAATAGAAATGGTAAACGTTTTTAATAAGAATATACAATTCTGTCAACAGCTGTGAGATAACAATTTCACTTTCACTCTTAATCCTAAACAATTAGTAAATAAATAGTGGGTAATAACGGATTTGTATTGATTATTATTTTTATTGTTGTATCAATACCTTCTATTATGTTAGAGAAAGCCTTTCAACAATTCCATAAGTTGGCTATTGAAAACTCCAACTCACAACAAGTACGATCATTTCGTTATATAGTGCTTTAATAACTACCTACTTTTAATATACAGACACTCTTACTTTCTACCGAATGTTTATAGCAAAATTGGACTTAATTATTTTCATTTTATAATAGCAACGCTATAGGGCGCTTCAACTATTTTGTCCTTTTCTTAAGTCTTCTAATCTATTTGATCTAAATGGACATCCTTGACGGTCAATAAATTCCTTGTTTCTATGAATAAGACCCAAAAGAATTCTTTAATATTTTTTTGAGACCCGTTTTTTACCATTAACAATAAGATAAAAAATGGCAAACCTCTTTAAAAACTTTCGTTGATGTAGTGACCCTCATCAAAATGTCAAAAAATTTGAACGATCTGACAGAAAATGTATATACAGGGTGTTTTCAAATGACACAACGTTTGCATGTAGATACCTCTCGTAAAATTGGACAAAATGATATAAGGATTGAGGGGTCCAGCTCATTTACTTTTCGAAATATGGGGGTGTTAAAGTTATAAAAATTTAAATGTTTTTATTCGATAACTTTAAAATGGATGAATAAATTGATTTGACATTTGGCAGGTTGTTTTTAAATGTGAAAAAGCATATTTTGATAAAAAAATATTTGTCAATTCTTGATCCAGTGGTGTACAGCTTTTAGCTCTTACTTCATCTGAGTTGTACGAATTTTCACAAACCTCTTCATTTTGGATTGAATAACATTTGGAACTTTTATGGCTTATATAAATCGGTAACGGGCCTATTAACAGGACACCTTTGCAAAATGTTTCGAAGTGCAGGCAAGGACTACTAAATTGACTGGTTTAAGGAGTCAACGACCTTATTGGTGGCTGATGCTGTGATGGGTGGTGGATAAGAGACGGAGAATTTTAGCCCAAAGGCTTTAATATATGTGTATGCAGATATTCGGATCCTGACTTGTATTGGTACGCAGAATTGATACATAAAAATAAGCATAGTCATTGTTTATAACGGATGGTGCTCGAAAAAATTTTCAAAAACCATTCGCAACAGATTAAAACGAAAAGATGGGTTACAATAACTAAAAGTCATATTACTATGGATTCCAGGACACACTGGAATAGAAGGAAATGGAATAGCAGATGAACTAGCAAAGGAGGGAGACTGAAATACCTTTCTGGAGGGCTGAACTCTTTTGCGGAATCATCCAATGTAATATTTGAAGAAATAAGGAAGAGAAGATCTGACCATGTAGATTTTGTTGCATGGAAGAAAAAACCTCCATTTGCACAGTACTCCTAGAGCACAGTACCTGGGAGATAACTGGATAGAAGAGAAACATTTACTCTAGTTGAAGCCTGCAGATATCCTGAAATTCCTCCGGGAAATAGGACTACTAAATAGAAAAAAGGGGGCACAATAGATATTTAAGGTCTCACTGAATATCACCTCAAAAATTTGGTGAATATTGAATGGAACATAGAGGGCGTGTTTGTATGAAACATAGACGGCTAGAGAAAGTTGAGTGGGAAGTTTCAGTCTTATACATCAAGTTTTATTGACTGAAAAGGTTTGCATTCTATTTAATAATGATTCTTAAAAAATATGCATGACAAAGACGTTTGCATTATGCATTTTAAATACGCCGGAAATCAAGAATATTAATTTTTACCATAGGTACCTACATGAAGTTGACAGAGTCGTACTCGCGTTCACAGATTTTTTATGTGAAAATGTTTTATTTTCCACTTTTAGCTGTGAAGTTGAAAATAACTGAGAACTGAGAAGTTGAATTCCTCTACTAATGCCGTAAGTTTAAAATTCGCGCTCAACCAAAAATGACTTATGACATAATATATCGAAAACTGACAGTGTACTTGTCAGTCAGACGACGTAATGAACGCTTATTCCTTATTGTAAAAAAAGTATTCAAATTTTCACTCAATTTTATCCGATATAAAGTTGAGATGGGAACGTGAGATTTGAAAAAAAAAATAATGACTACTTTCGTGTTGAAATTGGTGCCTGCAAACACGCCAGATTCAACTATCTCTAAGATAATAGGAACATTTTAAATAAAAAAAAAATGAAACACCGATCGATGAGAGTCAAAAAAAAAATGTTCAAGTCGTTTATAATTCTAACCTCGCATTATCACAAATTCAACTTCAAATATTCATCATCTCGAGATAGTCATCTTTTTAACAGGAAAAAAAAAATCATCAATAAAATGAAACAATTCGCCAGAACCAAAGCACCAAACGGCTTCGTGTATCGTAAAAGATAATGGTTTAAAAATGTGTTTGCATAAAATAAATAATCTCCACTAAATATAGACTGCTTTAATAGCTTGATTACATGAGGGTAGAAATCATTCGTTGTAATCATAAGGTGTGTCACGGGAATTATTTGTTATTTGCAATAACTATTGATTATAAGAGAATATGTCATCGCATTTGGCTTGCTAGTTTTTCTTTTATTTATTTATTCATATTTTTATCAGTACGTGTGGGTTGAACAAAGAAATAACTTACTATCACTCTTCTTCTTGTTTCATTATATTTTTATACTTTTTATCGGATAGGATATAATTCGCTTGGTTACTGTGTCGTTAAAATTATTTACAACATTATTTATACCGCCAGTGGCGCCGTGACTTGTGTTTAGATGTATTTTAACGTTTTATTTGTTTTAAATTACACAAAAATACTATTTTCGACCCTCTTAAAACCCCCTATCGCCGTATTTCGAACAAAATAGGAACCTCAAAATACTTGAAGCAGAAAATTTTAGTAAAAACCTCCAAAATGAGCTACATTTCTCTATAAAACGCTATGCTATCTTTTTTCCCCTAAATCCCTATATACCAGTGTATAAAACAAAATCAATTTACAAAAAAAACTGTGTATTTTTCAAAGTGTACAATTAAATCAGTGTTAAAAGGCTCCATGTTAGAGTCTCGATTCTGAGAAGCTGCAGACGTTGATACATGGTTCGCCAACAGTCTCATCTCTTTGATCAACAACTTATCTGACCATTTAGCTAGGATTCAACCATTCTACCTCATTAAATCACCAGATATACATGTGCTCCTTTCAGTGTCACTTTTTTTAAAAAGGCTTGTTGGGTAAAATGCAGTAAGCGTAGTCTATGGTTTGGTTGCCATGCGGGGTAGAAAAAAAACCGAATCCTATAGTACGGGAGCTTCGTTACCGTTTTTAGAATATATCAATAATTGTTGATAATAAAAGTATAATTTCCATCTATTTTTTAATACCGTTACAGTTGGTAACGTGTTATGAAATACCCGGTATATATGAATCAAAAACAACACTTAATATTCGAATTATAGTAATTAAATCGAAAATTAAAAATAAGATTGATATCATTTGTTCCAATTTCTTCAAATATAATTTCTCTTATTATAAATGCGTTGCAGTTATCGAGAAATAAGTGGTTGAAGAAAATCCAGACCACGAGACTTATAATTTTTCTAATAACATTTGTTAACTTTTGATTACGTAATTAGTAGTAAATCCGTATAATTTATTTTATTTAATAAAAAAAGAATATAAAGAATCGAAGTTTTTAAGGTTTTATTGCGAATGGGGGGTAGTTTTTACCACTAAAAATAATACAATATGAAGTCGGAGGATAAAGTTTCTGCCAATTCATTTCCTGTACTACAAATGTTAAATCAAATTTCTTTCAACTGACACATAGTCTGCGCGAACGTCAACAGTCTACCCTACAATCAACTGTATTCTTAGTAAGAGTACGAGTAAGCTTCCCACATTTATGCAATTCTATGAAGTTTGATTTTGTTCTATTGTTCTGTGTATTGTTACCATCTTAGGTGGTTCAAAACAATTTTCGATATGACGTCCATTCATTTATTTTCTTGAAAATTATTCATGAGGCACTGTAAATGTGAAAGATCTGTTCATAAGTGACTAACCTCAAATTAAAATAATATTAGCTATTTTCGCGTAGCAAATCCTGAACACATCCAGAGCACAAACCGAGTACATACTGGATTTCTTTAATGCGCAAGCGTGCCTACAGACTCATTCCGAATTTTAAAGGTAGCGCGAACGCGAATTTGAAGTGACAAGAAGTTGAGTTAACACAAAATGTGCAAAAAAGAAGAAAAACCTTTTATTGGAGGCTAATTATGAATGAAAACCTTACCTTTTAGCAAATTTGCTTATAAAATAAAACTTAAAAACGAAGTCTATAATAAAGTAAAAATTAAAAAAAAACCAAACAACTCAACAAACACTGTTTATCAATAAAATATATATAATCCAAAAGTTTTTTAAAGTTTCAAATGCAAATTAAAAAGTAATCAAACCACTATAGAGTCTTACAACCGCATACAACCAAAATTTTGAGGTTATAATCTGTTCGGAACAAAAAATCCCAGCTATCGATGTCTTCCTCGAACACATTCTGAAGCCCTCCACGAACGCTCAAATTGCGCATGCGTAGTCCCTCCGAATACGTTCAGGATGTGCTCCGCGAAAACAGCTATTGACAATTTTCGTGTGGTTAGAGGCGGGGTTTGTTAGTTCAGTTAGTCGCTGTAATGCGCCATACTCAACTGGCTGCGCACAAACATTGTGCCAATTTCTTCTATATGTTTTGAAACATCTCTTTCATTTATTACTCTATGGGCGGATATATCTAAAAATAGGCAGAAAATGTCAAAATTTAGGCAAGCGCGGTGCGATTATTCACCAATAATAGAATCTTTCGGCGGACAATTCATGTTTCATGATTAAATTCCGTTCAATTGAGAATTAAAAGTTTATTTTGGTCGGCAATTCGGTTTAGTATTACTTTATTTCAAGGGGAAGGGTAATACAATGATTATTTTCCCTTCCCCTTCCTCAAATACACAATTATTTTCGTGGATTTGTGAGTCTGACAGCAAAAGGGACTCGGAACTCGGACGGGTGTTGCAAAGCCTTATCAATTTCTTCATTGTTCCACCTATAATCACAATATAGCAAATATATCTCAGTTATTTACAATCGCAATTATTTAATACTTAATAATAATAAACCCACTTTTGTATTATAGGAGCCGTTAAAGCTTATATACTACTAGTATAAGATAACAGTAATATGGAACCCAATATGGAAATCTTGCTATCACATTGTCATTCATAAAGTAACCATAATTAACGGTCCCAATTTACGAGTCATAAATTATTTTGAGTATCAAACAATAGAAGAAACAAATTTGCTAGGAATCTGAACTAGAATTAGTTTTGAAACGTATTAGGAAATACGCATATACCAGTGTCGTGCTATAGGTATATTTTTGAGGGTTTTTAATTAACCTTTTTACTTATTGGCCCTACAAGAAATTATTTTTTTGGTATTGGGGTTAGGAGGGTTAGAGGTTTAGGCATCTGAACCCAAATTTTTCGTTGACCACTCCTTAGAAGAACTTCGGCCACTTTACTAGCAGAATACTGATGTAAATATTGATGTAAAAGAAATTTTATAGAATATAACAAAGTCAGAAGTATTAAGCAATACTACTAGAGTAACAGAAAATTTGGTTGGAACTGGAGAAATTATCCACGTCATAATAAAGTGTGCCCAGTTCAATATTGATAAAGGATACAGAGGACAAAGGATTGTATCATAATTACAGATAGTCAAGCAGGCTAGAGTACTGAGCTCTTGCGTAATCAGTTCCAAAATGATGTGGGAATGCCTAGACAAACTAAATAAACTAGGCAAGAACAATATAGTTACCTTATTATGGATTCCAGGACACACACATGTCAAAATGCAGACATCTGTTTGGCTAAAATTAACTGGTATAAAATTTTCGAAATAATTTGCCCAGCAAAGTTCCTTTCGGTTCCCACTTTGTTCATTAGCAACACTCTTTAGCATACTAACGGTAGATGAATGTATAAATTTGGAATACGAGTTTATGTTAAAAAGTAAGTAATCGTTTGAAATGCATTTTATGGGCGGCAAAGATAAAATCGAAGTCGTCTCATACCGTATTTGAATGTTTTATCTGTATCTATAAAAGACACGACTTGTCCAATGATAGTATACAAATTTTATGATGTACTTTCTTTCAAGTCTCTTCCGCCATTTATGTTTCTATGCATGCTAATGAAACGTAGGTAAACGAATTTCTGCTCCTATTTCAATATTCTTCTTTTTAATTCGGGATTTTTTTTGTGTGGCATTTGTCGAACGCAGTGCCCTAGTAACTTTAAATATTTTAATGATGTCAAAAGAAGTAACTGGCAGCTCCGGTTGAAATTCGCCACATCAAACTGAAAAGAATACTAGTTGAATGGGTAACATTTCAAGTTTAAGACATTTATTTTTTTTAAAAAGGCATCTTATGCATGGATTGCATCTTAGAGGTTGATTTTTTTTAGAAAACGATTTACAAAAATACTCGTTCTCGTGCTTCAGCGATCGTGTTGTTACTTAAGTTATAGTCCGAGAGATTACAACGTCAATTCAAAAAATGTACACAAAAATAGACTTTGAAAATATAGAATAGATGAGGCTTTATTTGATGTAGATCTATACTGAATTAGGAAATAAAACAATTATAATTTGTTAAAATCTACATAATATTTACCTTAAAATTGTGAGACGTTTCGCTAACACAGTAGCTTTATCAAACGAATGGAGGTATAATGAGACATTTTTAATTTATACAGTGCCTTATTACTAAATTACACGGATATTGACAATAAAATTATAATCTATTTACATGGAAATATATAAAAAGGAAAAAAATGTGACTAAATATGGGATTAACTAAAGTATTTAACAAGTTTACCTGGAAACTCATTCACAACAATCCTAAAGGAACCTTTCTAGGTAAAAAGGTTTAATAAATGAGAATTTTTGATATCTATTTGGTCGTTGAGAAGATTATCTGAATATTTGTTTTTATTTATCTCAAGAGCTTCTAAAAGATTTAATTTGAAGGATTTAGGTTCAAAATTTGATTCGAATAAGTGTTGGTTGGCTAATAAATGATTTGAGTAGTTGGAATCTGATTTTTGGTTGTCTTTGTGCTCTGAAATTCAAGTTTTAAAATTCCTAAAAGCTCTACCTATATAAATTTTATCACAGTTGCCACATTTTAATTTATAAACTCCTGATTTGTTTAGTTTTGAAGATTTGGATTTGTTGTTTTTAATGAATTTGGATAAATTGTTATCGGTTTTGAAGCAAATATTCAAGTCTAAACTTTCTAAAAATGATTTGATTTTTAAGGATGGTATTCCAAAGTATGTTAAGCTTCTAAATGGGTTATTTTTGTTTTTATCAGAAGGAAATACTTGTTCTGGAGTATCTTTTTATTTATTATATTGTCAATTAAATTTTGGATCGTAATTATTATTAACAGCTATTTGTTTTATTATATTTAGTTCTTTGTTGTAATTGTCAATATTTAATGGAACTGTTAAAAGTCTATGTATGATACTATTGACAGCTGCTAATTTATGACTGACTGGGTGGACTGAACTATTATAAATTGTAATGTCTGTATTGGATTGTTTTGTGAAATATCGAAAAATCATGTCTAATACTTAATCATCATCACTGAAGATGGCGTTGAATTGGGTATGTAAAATTTTACGAATATTTAGCTTGAATTTGCCCTCGGACTATAGAACCGGACCGCGAATTTGAAATACCATTTCTTCCAGGAACCAAACCTACACGCTGTTTGTCGAGTCGCGGTTCCTTCCATTTTGATTTATTTTTTAATCAATATGTAATTCCTTCGTCTGGTACCTACTTCTTAGCGTATAAGAAACGCAGTAAAATATTTAACGAGAATATACACCTCCTTGTTTGGAATTACCCAAATTGTCGTGTCAATAACCCCAAAGTAAATAACACTTATAATATAATCAATTGTAGAGGCACCGGATATTTTATTGTCAGTAAAGGGTAGATGCTCTCTGGAATTAGTATACAAAATTATGTTGAGCAAGTTATTGTTGAGCTAATGAAGAAATTAAACAATAATTGTCAACTTCACAGCTGGTGGTGGAAAAAAGTGAAGGTTGCCACCCAGGCAAGGGTCAATTTATGGGTTTAGCCTATTGTTATCCATTCAGAAACACTGAAAAATACGTTGAATTTGTATTTTCAACTAGTTTTATAAATAACGACCTTTTGATTTGTTATTTTCTATACTGTGGTGTCTCGCCCGCCACAATAATCCTGTCTTAAGAGTCTGCATAATAAAAATGTCCACATTGTATATGGCTACTAAATTGCTGGATAGTTTTCATTTATTTACACATGATTTTCTTATTGTGTGTGCGTATGCAAGTCGAAATGGTCGCCTAACAAAAGAAACTAAACTAAAAGGAATGCAATATCTCTGTTCGAGAAACATTTAGCATGTCTCCTTTCAGACATTGAACTTGTCTATGACAAAGGGCCATTATATAAATTATACATATTAGTCTGTACACTTTAAAGTCATAAGTTTCGCGGACAGGGCCGGAACTAAGGCTACTCTACCCCTTCATATCTCAATTTCCATGTTTACGATTTAATATCGATGTATTTAGTAAAAAAACTTCAATTTTACATCTCAATATTCAATAAATCAATATTACAGCCTGCTGTTAATAATAATAAAGTTAAATAATTGCTATTTCAAATGAAACTTGGCTCTTATTGTTGCACAAGTATCTGTACTTAAACATTTTCCATTGACTCCGTCGTAATTATGTTTTTCTTTATCTTGGTTAAATTTATATATGACTTTGTAGTATAAAAAATTACCCGTAGCAAAAGAGTCTTTTCCAACCGTCTGCTAACTTTATGGTTTTCGTTGAAATTATAACAAAGGTGCTTTAAACTGTTTAAAATAACGTTTTATTTTATAAACTACGTGTCGTTTTAAGTTATATCAACCATTGTTGAAAAACCAGCCAATTATCTGTATTTCCGAATACAATGTAGTCAGTTTTACGCAAAATAATAATTTTAAACTTGATTTTTCTGTAAAGAAATATTTCTTGACAATAGGGTACATGCATAAATTTTGCTATTGGTGGGAATTGACGCTATATCAGGTCTCCTAACACCTTGCATCCTATGGCTGCCGCAACCGTTGACGTCACTCCTTGTTTCCGTTCTTATTCGTGTATCGTATATCACGCACTGAGTTTTTGTGACCTAATTTGTTTCTGAAAGCTTTAAAAATGGATATAAAGCCAAAAAAACATTATATTCCAAGTATTGCATTGTTCCAGAGTGTAAATGGACGTCTATTAAAACTCCAGACAAAATATTTCTTACTTTACCTGGTGGCGCAAGCAAAAATGCACTTAAGAGAATGGCATTGTGGTTGCAAGCTATGCGTCGGAATAAAGACAACATTCACTTAGACTTAAAAGATCTATTGTGCCTCCTTACTTCTACTCAGTTTCTGAGGAGAGTCTCTGGAGCTAGTAGCTCCTTTAGTCCTATTTCCCGGAGGAATTTCAGGATATCTGCAGGCTTCAGCTTAGGTAAATGTTCCTCTTCTATCCAGTAATCTCCCAGGTACTGTGCTCTAGGATTCTGGAGTGCTGGGCAGTTGGAATTGGAAAGGTTTCTTTTTCCATGCCACAATATCTGCATTCTTCTTCCTCCACTGTTTTGAGTTTTTTCAGGTGCTCATTCAGGCGACAATGTTTCACTTTGACTTATGCATTCATTTGATCTCAACAGGTTGTAGTCACCAAGAAGAATCTTTGATTGTCTAAGCACTACTAGATCTTTCCAATAGTTGGATCTTCTCTTTCTTTCTGCTTCATTTATTTCTATCTAGAATTGGTCACTGGGAAAATATGGAGTCTGAAGCCAAGAATAACTTTGTGGTCTTTACTGGTCTCTAGCGCAGCCTCATGGTTACCATTTTCTCCATAGCATGTGGCCAATAATGATTCGAATTCTAGACATATGTCTAGATCCCTCATCGGACACGACAATTATATCTACCTAGACAATATCCTCTTATTGAATCATCCGGTAGCTGTCTCGGGTTGAAAATATGTCGTAACATTTGACACGAAGTGGATGACCCTGCATAAAAGACAACACAAAAGGTTGTTTATGTAACACGCGTGGTCGTTGCAAATCTGCATATATTTCAATTCAAAATTTCTCCAGATACTTTGAACGTTAGTCATGTTAAATATAGTTCAAACGTTGTATAATAATTATTATAGATTTCATAACAGGCAGCTGACAATATTCAATAGAACTAATGGTTTTAACACAATTAGAAATTTAGTGTCAGACAAAGAATTTTATTTCTAAGCGGTATATCAATTATATGCTGACGACAGTGATCTGAATAGATTTCAATCTTAATGGTACCTCTCACTTTTCGATTATTTTTCCTTCTCCTGTGCGTTGCCATGTCGACCATATTAATATTAATCATTGAAGCTTTTCTAAACATAATGAGAGACATTATAATGGTCTTCATACGGTATATCCTGCGATAAATCTATTTTTAAAGGTATTATTAAAAAATTAGGTTGCAGACTTCATGAAAACATTGAATATCTTGAAATTTTTTGACATGTAAAGATTACGTGAAAGACATTGAGGACAAATGCCAGTGGCGTGAAAGATGAGGGGAGAAAAGCGACATATTTTTCCAAATGTACACCACTGGATCAGGAATTTTTTATCAAAAAATTTAAATTTTTATAACTTCAACACCCTGTATACAGAGTTCCTACCTTCTCCGAAATGTTAAACCGAATTTTTACTCTGGCAGAGAGAATTCCGCGGATCCTGTCATTCAATAGTGTTCTTGGTTTGTTCCTTAGAAATAATTAATGTCGTCTCAAATGACTCCAACAATCATAACTCATCAATTTTTTTACTATTCTTCATCAAAGAAAAAACAATAGTAGTTCCTACACTTCATCGCAACGGGGTTCCTTTTAAATGAGAAATAACATGGAAATAAATATGGTAGTGTCATAATGTTTAATCTTTGATTTATATCTCATTGTGATGCTGAACTGCCAGCTTAGATTTCATTAGTTACCAATTATGGATGCGGCTATAGAGTCTTTTCTTCTTTTATATTTTCATTCAGGAAGTGAAAACTCAAGAAAAATGCTACAGTTGACTCATAGTAAACTATAATATTGTTAGAATATCTTATATAAGAGGTTTTAACTTATATTTGATCAAAAATATCATCTACTTGCGCCAAAAATGTCAGCTGTTATTCATAGGTTTGTTTTGATTTATATTTTGGCAGTTTTAAGGCATTTTTGTTGATAATTTTCCAAAATAATAATGGATTAAGAAACATTAATAATTGACAAATTGAAACCTAGCACTTACCCAAAGGAGATGAAGAGGTTGACACTATCTTGACCTAGAAGATGTGTTTGATTGTTTGAGGCTGCACCATGGCTTTACCATGAGGCTGCACCATGGTAAAGCAAACATTTGTCAGAATTAAGTTTAAAGCCCGAGAAACTGGCAGAGATACACCCACTACAAGGAAATAAGAAAAGCTGGAAAAAATAGTATTGCTCCATTATTTGAAAAATTCAGCCTCAGAAGGAAAAAGCAGATTGGGAGAACTGTAGTACCAATCTGCAAAGAAACCTAGCACATACCCAAAGGAGATGAAGTTGTTGACAACGAGGTATTAAGGATTGAAAGCAAATATTTGTCTGAATTAAGATTTAAAGCCCGCAGAGATGCACCTACTACAAGGAAATGAGGAAAGCTTTGCTCCAGCAAAGAGAAGGTTAAAACATCCAGGAGGATAGGAATATAGTTACAGCTAACGAGAAATTGAAGGTGATAATTCAAGATGGACAGGATTGAGAAAATGTTTTTGTAATGCTTGAACATTTTTTATTTTTGGGTGGTTAATATTATCAGGTAGTTATTTTCTTCTTGGTGATGTAATAGGTGGAATGGAGTTGCGCCAGTCATAAAGAGTCATTCAAGCAACAATAAATCTTGATTTATACCGAGTGTTCAATTTTTACCAATAAATATGCAAAGGTCCAGCGTGATAAATTACATTTTATGGCATTACTAGTGTTTTTTTTTAGAGTTTAACTAAATACGAGGGGGAAATTTTAACAAGCAATATAAGATTTCACTAAAATAATTCTGACTTTTTTGGAAAAATTAAAAATCATATGGAGGGGGACGTTTTTTGTAAAATTCAATTCCTTGCCTATACAGGGTGTCCCACGACGAGTGAAAACTATCTGTATATGGCAAAATACTCATAGTAAAATCATGAGAATTTCTACGTTTGGGTTTTCGGATACGGAAGTCTTTTTCTTCATCTGTCTCAAAAAAAAATCAAATCAAATTGTTTTTATTAATCCTATTCCAACTTTTAGTCGTTTCCGAGATATTTGAGGTTTTAAATTGTTATTATATTTTTTAAAAAGTTTAAATTTTTCATGTATACTTTTAGTAGGCTTTGTAATAAATGACACTCATTTAACTGACATTAGTTAACATCTAGAGAAGATTGTGAGCTAAGAGTTAGAAATTCCTTCAATTCCCTTTCTGAGATGATGATTAGCCGTGCGACGAATGAAGGTATACTGAGAAGGGTTGAAAAATGCATTGAAGTTCAAGGGCAATTTTGAACATTTACTTTAAAACATCAGACTATTTTTCTTTGGCTTTTAATTTTTTAATTTTCCATAAAATTTTGTAGCATATCTTATTATTCTCACAAATGGTTTAACTCGATTAACTTTTGCTTAAAATAAACCGAATAGCTTCAAATTGTTAAGTATTCTTTTAACAATGTGCGATTTCGATCGCGGTCAATCTGGATATCTTACTGCAAATAAAGCACATGTTCTTGTAAAAACTTTGTCATATTTACCATGTATTAAAAGTAAATTCACATGATAATTTTCATTTCCTAGTGCTTGTATCAAAATTTAGACCACACCTGCATCTCTAAAAATTTACAGAAAACATTTAATATCTGGATAACGGTAAGGTTTAGGTATAAAGTATACATGAACTTGCCTTATTTTTTCCCCTGAATGCATTAAAAGAGAAAAACAGGGTGGTTCTATTTAAAAAAATGAAGAAATTTGATATTTATAAAGTTAAACTTTAAACACTTTTTATACACACCCTGTATAAAATGAAAAATTTTTCAACATAGATTCGATTACGTTTGACCTTGCTTAAGGCAACCGAACAGAAACCATTTTCATATCTTCAAGGGTCTCCTCGTAAAAAAATAATTTATAAGGATCTTCAACGGTCAAATTTTCTACAAAAAAATCAATAACTCAAAAAGTGTGCATTTTTCGAAAAAAGTTTTCAGACAAAAGTACACTAAAATATTACGTAGATTTCAAAAATGTATTAATATACAGGGTGTTCCGTTTAAAATAACAAAGTTACAGTTGACTTCCGGTGGAACCGGAAGTCGGCCATCTTTGAAAATATTTTAGTTGAAAAGATCGTATCCGAAAACCCAAACGTAGAAATTTTCATGATTTTACTATAAGTATTTTGCCACATACAGATAGTTTTCACTCGTCGTGGGACACCCTGTATAGTCACCACACAATTTTTTAAATAGAGCACCCTATACATTATAAGATTGTTTCTAGGTTTTTTTTAATAATTTTGGTTTTCATGAAAAAAAATGCAAAAGTTTTTCTATTTTCCCCTCACAATTTCCACCGAAATTGACAACCTCCCTCGTATTTAAAGATTTTCAAGTATTTTAATTTCCCAATAAACCACCTAGTGCTAGTGCTCACCAAGTTCAGGACCTTATAAATCACGATTTACTGACTTTCTTTGTTATGTGCGGATTCCAATTATCATATGATCGAATTATACGAAGTATGCGGAAGATATATTATTATTATTATTATTACCATTATATAGATACTACGTGTGAATATTGTAAAATCTAATTTGTTCTTCTTGCTTAGTCATCCGTAGCTAATTTCGGTGGACACAGTCTATGTCGTCCTCGCGGTCAATATTTTATAAATTATATTGCCGATTAAAAAAAAACATTGGCATAGGCTAGAGATAAATAAAGTTTTTGATACAATATGTTCTCTCATTTATTATTTAGTCTTAGTTTCAATAAATTCCGAAAAACTGGTTTATTCGGTAGGAGAAAAAATGTTGTGTGCCACACATGCAGGAAACGCTTTAGCAACTCTTAACTATCGCTTCTGTATACGCTCGCTCGTATGCCTAATAGTCAGCACATTTTCTGCCCTTGTGACACAATATAGTTATGATTGTGAAGGTTTATTATGTAAATCATTATAGAAAGTTAAATTTATATATTTAATTAAATTATTTATACGGAATTAATTGACGAGTTCATTAAAGAGAATCATTAAAATCCATGTCAGACAAAATTGTTAACAAATTGCTAGAAAACATAACTAGTTTTTCGAGATTTGTTAATAAATATTGAAATTTTTTCAAGTAGATCAAGTATTAAATATAGACTAAAGGAATTTACATTTATTTTAATTAATATTATTGATTATAAGTAAACTAAGAAGTTATATAGCTCGTAAATGAGCATGGACGTAGAAAAAATATAGTATGTAGCTTGCACACAAATAACTATTAGTCAATCTATTATCGACGTTTTTGGTTCCAGGACACTCTGTGTACAAAGAATTCCAAAAATTATTAGATTCAAATTTAAAAATATACTTCAACTTGTACATTTCTTAACAATCAAAACAATTCAACTGGTTACTGATTTCATTATCCAGTGACTAGCTTTTCAGATTCCACCTTCGTGATTCAGTAATTCGTTCTGTGTATGTTTAAGCAGTTGTTAACTTGAAAACATTTCGAAATTATACACACACATAGCGCAAAAATATCAATGAATATTTCATAAAGACTGAATCGTTCATTAAATCCTATTTCACGATATGAAATGATTCTGTCGAGCGTACACAGCGGAAAAATGACGAAATTAGATACCTACAGCTAGTAGTTGAATTGAACAAATTGCTGAAAAACGAAGTAAACTGGAGTCTTAACAATAACAAAGGAAAAACTTGTTTTCTGAGATCCCTTCACCACCCATGTTGTACCCGAAAAGTTTGCAGGCCTATTTAGTTTGGGGTATTTTACATCTTACAGTTGGCGAAAAACTAATGACAGCTGTCAACAACCCAAACTTTTCGGGTACAGGGTGGTGAAGGGAGGAAGGAAGACCAAAAACCACTTCCCTATGCGACTAACCTTTTTCGGTATTTTTTGTTCATTATGTTGGCAGTAATAACCTTGTATCTCACCTATTCAAGCGTGTAAAGAGAGAATAAGAGATTATTTGGCACTAAAATAACTATATAAGCATAAAAATCCCCTATATTAGCTAAAACAGCGATCAAAAGCAAGTGACGTCACTATTTTGTAAACACTATTGACATTTTTGTATTTGCCTGTTATGTGTATAAGTTTTAACTTTCTTTTTTTTTTAATCACATCGTATTTAAATCTTATTACGTATCATGAGATATTGCGTAACAAGGGAATAATAGTGGATTGTGGATGTGAGTGGATTTGATACAATGTAGTAGTGATTGCATACAATTTCAAACAAACTGGTCACGCATATACTTGGTTCATGCACTTGACTATAGTTTCCCTAAGCACGTTAGGTTTAAAAGGAAGCAAAGGGTAAGGCAACATGCGATGATGATGATGATTGCACCGTTGAAAATAGGATGCAGACGCATCTTTCGTAGCAACGTCTTCTTCTAATGTCCCACAGTTCTCGTTAGTTTGTTGTTTATGGTCAATTATTGTTTATGAAAAGTGAATATTAATCTTATTGTTATATTTATTTGAATAGTACCAAAATATGTCTATATACACGGAAAAACCTCAGCATTTTGAAAGGTCTCAAATATTTTCAGTTAGAAAAAGATCCTGATGATTTTATTTATCAAATTTAAGGTTAGCTATATGTCAAAATAAACGACATACCTAAAACCCGGATATACGTCACAAACGATGACGCACACTAAGCAGGCTGTTATGTTTACTATATAGTATGTCTTAACCCTGTTTGAATTATATAATATGGTAAGTTTTGAGCCCGCCCACATTTGTTTTATTGATACCATCTCCAGAAGATTCACTATCTCCCACGATATTCCCGATTTCCAAGTAGCTTTTCGTATTACCATATTTATGAGATAAATATTGATGAGAAGACTATTCTTTCTCATATTTCTTTTTCAAATTTTCTAGAAGTTTTTCTTTTATTTATTTTCACTTAAATTTATAACTCTTCTTTTGTTCCAACAGGCGGCTCTTTGAATATTTCCTAGCTAGTTTTCTAAAAATTGGATAGATATCAATATTTTGGAAAAAAAAAACAGAATGAACAAGGCAAAGCGGCTGAATGGGCACCTGAAAAAGCTCATAATAGTGGAGGAAGGAGAAACCTCTATCCACATACTCTCCAACTGCACAGCACTCCAGAATCCTAGAGCACAGTATCTGGGAGATTACTGGATAGAAGAGGAACATTTAGTTTCAGAGACTCTCCTCAGAAACTAAGTTGAAATAAGGGGTTGACATTAATTTGTCCAATTTTTTCCCAGACTTGAAACATGGGGTAAGTACTTCCAGAGGAAATTTTTACAACATTTTTCACTTACATTGCAACAGAATAATTTGAGTGGAAAGTGTACAACTTCAAATTATTGCTTAAAACAAACAATAGTACATTGTTTACCGGGTAGAAAAAGCTTAACATTCCTGGACGACTGTGAAGATTGCTAAGTCGAGGCGCAAGCCGAGACTTAGCAACACAGAGTCCAGGAATGTGGCTTTTCCTACGAGGTAAACATACTATTTTTCCGCAAATCGTTTAAAATTCGACAGATATTGATTGATTTAAAAAAAAAACGCGATAGTTTTATTCCCAAATAAATGGTGCTTTGAAATTCGTAATAAAATTACTTGGGTTACTATGGAAACGTATTGAGGTTGAATTGTCAAACTTGACGCTTATAAATTTAATTGCTGGTGTTCTCGAAAGTAAAATGATAAGTGATGATGAAATTTCCATTCCTGGGACTCCTCCAGAGCTGGTTGAGGCAGTGAATACTGCTTCATTAGAATTATTGCCAAAGAAATCAAGAGAAAAGTACGAAAATGCATACAGACGTTTTATAGATTATGTAGAACACTAATAACTGTACGGAAATATCATTTCCTTACAGTAAGGAAGTCCTGACTTTTTCTTCAAGAAATTTTGACAGGAATGTCAAAATTTCCTAGCGATTTGCGGAAAACCACTTTATTGAACAAAATTTTCAATGGTATCTTCACTATTATCAATTTCGTTAACTGAAGATATATCTTTTTTATAAAAGATCGGTATTCCTGCGATACCTGACATTGGAGGTGGGTCCTCTACAGTCGACATCGTCGCCGAAGCACAAGAATATACTCCGGTACAATCAGTATGGCCAAGACCGTCGTACAGTGTGCAACGGTATGCCGAGAGCGTTGTCATTTTAACCAAACAACTACGTACCCGCAACCATGGGTCCAAAATCTGTGATTTTCGGTGAAAGAACTAACAGTGACATAAGTGACACAAATACCACCATGGCTTTAGAACGTCGATTGGAAATGAGTACGGAATTTTTTTTAGTGCCAAGCAGTACCACCCCTAGCACCACAACGGTGAGTTATATTTCAAAGACAGCTTGCGCCGGGTGTTCAGCAGGAACAGACAAACTAGTGGGTGTTTTTCGAAACGAAGTTTGGGTCATACCAGTGCTAGCTTTATCAGCAATAACTATGGTATTGATCCTGGGATTCGAAGTGTTTGTTTTGTGTAAAGCTTGGCGAACAACCCCTAGTAGAAGACACCTCTTCCTTGGACAAATGCTATTGTTGGGGTTGTTCTGTTGCGCTGGGCTTTCAGCTGTTTTCGCCGCTTCTCCAACGCAACTTACGTGCGCTATAGTGCGGTTCGGAACAGGGGTAGCTTATACTATAGTTTTCGCTTCTTTATTGGTTAAGTGCGTATTTTTAATAAGTTTAAACGGGGGTGTTTATTTACCAGCCCCTTATCAAGGACTTTTACTACTTTTCGCTATACTTATTCAAGTAGCCATAGGGGTTCAATGGTTGGTAACCAACCCTCCTTTCGTAGACGATGTCGCCGTGGAAATGGTGATAAACCAAAGTAAGCACAAGCTTTTGCTTACCGTTGAAGATCTTAATAATCCCATTATAATTCCGTTATGCCGTACTGCTTACATTGATATGCTACTTTCGCTTATTTATGTGACATTTTTGATTTTATTCGTCACAGTTTTGGCTGTAAAATCAAGAGGGATTAGAGACAACTATCGCGAGGCTACTTACATAGCACTATCGGTGGGATGCAGCATCCCCACGTGGCTAATTTGGACTGTGAGCGGAGTATTAGTTAACGAACGACATAAAGACGCTTGCATAGCTTTCGGACTTGTTACTTCGTCGGTTATAATATTCTTAATAATGTTTATGCCGAAGGGAAGACAGTTGGCGGCTATGGGAAAAGAAGGAGTTTACGTGGAGGACAGAGAGGAACGTTTCAGTACTTTGAGTAGAGCTGCTTCGGGGTATTCGCCTTCATTTTTCCATTTTAAACCGATCAAGTACGGGATGAGTCTGCATGGTACTTCGCATAAGCATCATAACTCTATTACTACTTTGGGAGGAGGTGAGATTATTTTAAAATTTCAATCAAAACATTTCTCATTCGGTATCATATTCGATTCAGAGCACGTAGTAACAGACAACGTGTTTACAAACTATAAGAAACCAGTTTCATTCAATTTAAATTTTACTATACAAGCTGGTACAACAGTTTGTACCAAAAATTTGAAAAATTATAGAGAAGAGGAGGGTATATTTATACAGAGTATCCCGTAAATAAGTACCGTAAATTAGAGGCATGATAGATTTAAATATATATAAATAAATTTAAAATACTCAAATGCACCTGAAAAAACTCAAAATAGTGTTTGAAGAAGAGGGGTTGAGGGGTTCGTAAACTTTCATTGTACCGTATTTTTGAAACATCCTGTATTGAGAGCTATAAACTTTTGTCTGCAATTCTTTATTTAAATTTTCTACTCTTTGTTGATAGAACACATCATTTTCAATATAACTTTTTCTATCTACCATGCTCTTATTTACGGTACTTATAAACGGGACACCCTGTATATATTTATTTTTATTCTCCTAAGAAGGTATTTGGTACGAACTTTAAGAACGCTCTGTATTTATTTTTATTTCTATTTGAACAAAATCAAATTAGAAAAATTTCTTCAACTGCATTACTTTTCCTAATTTTTTCCTTCCAGCATTATTGATTGCGAAATTTTTATATTAAACAAGGTGTTGGAATCAACCGGTTTTTTTTTTATAAATTATGGATTTTTACTGATCGTACCGATGCAAATAAGCTTTGTGAAACAATTAGACTGAATCTCACGCAACAGATAAGTATAGGATTCTCAAATTTTTCACGTTACTTAAATGAGAATAAAATAAAAACAATCTAGATTGGGAGATTTCATTTTCAGCAAATACAGGGTGTCCCAAATAAGAGTGACTGACAAAGAGATGGGATTTCCACTAGTTTCATTAGTTTATCGAAGAGATTTTTTTAGGCTTGGCTGGTATTTCATCTCATCAACACAAGCCTAAAAAATCTTTTTGCTAAACAGGTAAAAACCCCATTTCTTTGGACATTTATGTTTAAAATCAGTCACTCTTATTTGGGACACCCTGTAGTTTGCAAACATATGAAAAATAAAGTGCTACTCCTTTATTTGAATGATTTTATACATTAGAATAATATACAGGATGAGGCTGATAAACCGTCGATGGTTTTGCAGAGTATTTCGAAAATGTACACAATAAAATATTGGAAAATTATACACCCTGTATGTGTTTTTAATATTATTTCCTCACGGAGCTGAAGATAATTACAGATTAGTTAAAAAAAGGGAATTTTTAAACACTTTGTATAATTTTTTAGGCAACTACGATTGATAAAGGAAATAAAAGATGAATACTTTAGCCGAATGTTATTTTCAACACCCTGTATAATGAAATTCTGATGTAAAATGTTATACATAATTTCGCTCAGTCGTAGAAAAAATGTTGTTACCAACTCGTTTTTAATAGCGTTGATAAACGTGAAGCAAAAAAGTAATTTCCTGGTAGTAGATAATAATTCACAAATTTAATTATAAATTTATATCTTTGCCAATCCAATCCTGTTTTCTCATACGTGTAATTTCTTTTTCATCTTGATTTATGCGCTTTTTGTTGGTCTATTGTTATTCATTGTTTGAACATATAGGGAAGGTAAGTACCTACCTAGGCGTGGCTCAACTGCAAAACTTATTACTTTATACTTTTTCGGTTTAAATTTTCCTCTTCCCGCGGTCATCAATCTTCTCAACAATTTCCATACTAGAATTTCATTAACAGGAATTTATCTCTGGTGTTTAATTCCAACAAAATATTATATTATACTCACGAATACACTTTGTTCTGGTGTTTAAATCGAGGAAATAACTGTCAATTTGACATGTGGTATGAGGGAGTCTACAAAATAGTTCAATTTCTAGGCAAAAAAATGGTTGAATATCTCGAAATGTTGAAAAAAAATCAAAAATTTTGTTTGTATTTGAAAATTTTTTTCGGAGGAATGAAATAACTGTCAATTTGACATGTAGTATTCGGGAATCTTCAAAACAGTTAAAAATCTTAGGCGAAAATATGGTTGAAAATATCGAAATTTTTTGGATTAAAGTTTGAAGATTTAGTTTTCCTTTGAAAAAAATTCTTAAGGGTGGAATAACTGTCAATTTGACATGTGATATAAGGGAATCTTCATTACAGTTCAGTTTCTAGGCGAGACAAGGTTGAAACATTTCGACAGGTTGGGAAAAATCGGAATATTTTGGTTTAAGGCTTAATGATATACCTTGTCTTTGAAAAATACTCCTAAGAGATAAAATAACTGTCAATTTGACATGTAGTATAAAGGGATTTTAAAGACAGTTCAATTTCTAGGCGGAAAAAATGGTTGAATACCTCGAAATGTTGGAAAAAAGTCGGAGAGTTAAAAAATTTTGTTTTTCTTTGACAAATTTTTTGTAGGAATAAAATAACTGTCAATTTGACATGTAGTATTCGGGAATCTTCAGAACAGTTTAAAAATATGGTTGAAAATATCGAAATTTTTTGGATTAAAGTTTGAAGATTTAGTTTTCCTTTGACAAAAACTCTTAAGGGTGGAATAACTGTCAATTTGACATGTGATATAAGGGAATCTTCATTACAGTTCAGTTTCTAGGCAAAGCAAGGTTGAAACATATCGGCAGGTTGGGAAAAATCGGAATATTTTGGTTTAAAGCTTAATGATATACCTTGTCTTTGAAAAATACTCCTAAGAGATAAAATAACTGTCAATTTGACATGTAGTATAAAGGGATTTTAAAGACAGTTCAATTTCTAGGCGGAAAAATGATTGGAACATATCGAAAGATTGGGAAAAAATCGTTGTTTTGGTTTAAAGTTTGAAGATTTAGTTTGCCATTTAGAAGAACTTTCAAAAGATAAAATAACTGTCAATTTGACATGTGGTATCAGGAAATCTACAAAACAGTTCAATTTCTAGGCAAAAAAATGGTTGAAAATATCGAATATTTTGGTTTAAAGTTATAAGATATAGATTGTCTAAAAGGAAAACTTAGAAGGGATCGAATAACTGTCAAATTGACATGTGGTATGAAGGAATTAACAAAATAGTTAGGTTTTTAGGCAAATAATTGTTGCGTATCTCGAAATATTGAATAACTAACAATAATAAATGTTATCAAAGTAGTCGTAGACTGGTCCATGTGAACCACCAACAAGTAGCGTAACACAATTTTTTTCTAGGAGCTGTTACATAAAGTGTATCAATAACAATTTCTAACGTAGGCGTTTTATTGTAACTACACCGTGTTTGAAAACATTAAAATTATTGTTGATCTAACCATAACGGCCCATAGTTATGTCTTTTATTACAAATGACACCCACCGAACGCACAACATTTCAAGAGAAAAAAAAACGTACAAAGTCCTCAAGTTGCATTGCACGTCTTTTATACCACGCAACTTTGAAGTGTGAATAATATTTTATAGAGAACAAAACTCGGCGTTTATTGGGCATTGAAACACTTTTAGAATTTAAATGACCGTAGATCACTCAACTGTTATAGAAGGTGAAGAGTATTGATAGCATAAAAATGTAAATGGCATGCAGATGCAGCTTCAAGGTTCCACTGCGAAGAAGAATGTCCATAATATTAATTTATGGTCTTAAATGAAAAAAAGCGCTTCAACATAATAGTATATAGGGTGACTTTTTCCCAACCATTCAAGATATTTAACCACTTTTTGCCCAGACATTGAACTATTTTGTAGACTCTCTTATACATTGTGTCAAATTGACAGTTATTTTATCTCTTGAAAGTTTTTCTCAAAGGAAAACTGAATCATTACACTTTAAACCAAAACATTCCGACTTTTTTCCAGTCTTTCGATATGTTTCAACAATTTTTTCGCCTAGAAATTGAGCTGTTTTGTAGATTATTCATAAAATATGTCAAATTGACAGTTATTTTATCTCTTGAAAGTTTTTCTCAAAGGAAAAATGAATAATTACACTTTAAACCAAAACATTCCGACTTTTTTCCAGTCTTTCGATATGTTTCAACAATTTTTTCGCCTAGAAATTGAGCTGTTTTGTAGATTATTCATAAAATATGTCAAATTGACAGTTATTTTATCTCTCGAAAGTTTTTCTCAAAGGAAAACTGAATCATTACACTTTAAACCAAAACATTCCGACTTTTTTCCAGTCTTTCGATATGTTTCAACAATTTTTTCGCCTAGAAATTGAGCTGTTTTGTAGATTATTCATAAAATATGTCAAATTGACAGTTATTTTATCTCTTGAAAGTTTTTCTCAAAGGAAAACTGAATCATTACACTTTAAACCAAAACATTCCGACTTTTTTCCAGTCTTTCGATATGTTTCAACAATTTTTTCGCCTAGAAATTGAGCTGTTTTGTAGATTATTCATAAAATATGTCAAATTGACAGTTATTTTATCTCTCGAAAGTTTTTCTCAAAGGAAAACTGAATCATTACACTTTAAACCAAAACATTCCGACTTTTTTCCAGTCTTTCGATATGTTTCAACAATTTTTTCGCCTAGAAATTGAGCTGTTTTGAAGATTATTCATAAAATATGTCAAATTGACAGTTATTTTATCTCTTGAAAGTTTTTCTTAAAGGAAAACTGAATCATTACACTTTAAACCAAAACATTCCGACTTTTTTCCAGTCTTTCGATATGTTTCAACAATTTTTTCGCCTAGAAATTGAGCTGTTTTGTAGATTATTCATAAAATATGTCAAATTGACAGTTATTTTATCTCTCGAAAGTTTTTCTCAAAGGAAAACTGAATCATTACACTTTAAACCAAAACATTCCGACTTTTTTCCAGTCTTTCGATATGTTTCAACAATTTTTTCGCCTAGAAATTGAGCTGTTTTGTAGATTATTCATAAAATATGTCAAATTGACAGTTATTTTATCTCTTGAAAGTTTTTCTCAAAGGAAAACTGAATCATTACACTTTAAACCAAAACATTCCGACTTTTTTCCAGTCTTTCGATATGTTTCAACAATTTTTTCGCCTAGAAATTGAGCTGTTTTGTAGATTATTCATAAAATATGTCAAATTGACAGTTATTTTATCTCTCGAAAGTTTTTCTCAAAGGAAAACTGAATCATTACACTTTAAACCAAAACATTCCGACTTTTTCCCAGTCTTTTGATATGTTTCAACAATTTTTTCGCCTAGAAATTGAGCTGTTTTGTAGATTATCTATAAAATATGTCAAATTGACAGTTATTCTATCACTTATACAATTTTTCCAAAGATATACTGTATCTGTGAAGCTTAAACCAAATCACTTTGATTTTTCTCTCAACCAACCGAGATTATCGACACTTGTTGGCATAGAAACCGAACTGTTTTGTAGATTCCTTCATATAACATGTCAAATTGACAGTTTTTATATCTCTTTTAAGTTTTCTTAGAAACAAACTATAGCTTCGATTCCTTTTTATGCCCATTTTGCTTGAAACCTGAACAATTCTGTAGATCCCTACATATACATGTCAAATTGACATTTCTTCCATTCTGGATCCATTTTTCTCAATACAAACTACATCCTCAAGCGTTCAAACAAACAACAATGATATTTTTTTTCAACTTATCGAGATATTCAAATGATTGTCGACCATATAATCTAGTTTCTAGTTGATAAATTGAAAGTCATAGCTTCAATATCACGATTCTTGTTAATAAGATTTAAGTATATTACGTGATACCTCATCTACAAAAACCAAATTAGTTTTTTTTTATATGCATAGCCTAGAGACAACAAATTTACAATTGGAAACAATACGTGGTATACCGAGGGATCTAGGACGTAAATCATACGTTTCAGTTTCACAGTGGTAAATTTAGTTGTACCCTCGTATAATCCGAACCAATTATTCTTAATTAAATGTATCTAAATTGTTTGATATTTTTTTGGCAACATCGCCGAAAGGGAAAATTTATATGAGACCAATGACTTAAATGACAACTCATCGACAAAAACTGAAAAAAATTTAGGGCTGTTGGCCTTTTCAAGTCGCCAGCGGTATTTAACCGAAAAAAGATGCTAGTCATTATCAAAATCGACCGAAGTCAGCGATTATTATACAGGGGATATGAAATACTCGCGTCATCGTCAAGCTTTACATCTAGCATCGGCGTACGATACAATTTCCATAAGGGGTTCATTTATTTGTAGAAAAAAGCGTACGATGAAATTTTAGAGAAGGATTATCAAGAATTTCAATCTAGCAGGAACGTACGATACAATTTCCATAAGGGGTTCATTTATTTGTAAAAATATCAAGATCATGTGCGTACGATGAAATTTTTATAGGGGATCGATTTACTAGAAAAAATTTCCGTCTAGTAACTAGTTATTTGTGTTTTCAATTTTGTTGGTTCTCATAGGCTTACGATAACATTTTTCTAAGGGATCAATTTATTTGAAACCATATCAGGATCATGTGAATTAGCAAAAATGGTAATCTAACATGTGCGTACGATAAAAATTTTAGGAGGGATCAATTAATCAACAAAAATGTTTATCCAGCATGTACGTACGATTAAATTTTATAGAAGGATTATCAAGAATTTCCATCTAGCATGGACGTAGTATACAATTTCCATAAGGGGTTCATTTATTTGTAAAAATATCAAGATCATGTGCGTACGATGAAATTTTATAGAAGGATTATCAAGAATTTCCATCTAGCATGGACGTACGATACAATTTCCATAAGGGGTTCATTTATTTGTAAAAATATCAAGATCATGTGCGTACCATAAAATTTTCATAAGGGATCAATTTATTTGTAAACATATCAGGATAATGTGCATTAGCAAAAATGGTCATCTAACATGTGCGTACGATAAAATTTTTAGGAGGGATCAATTTATTAACAAAAATGTTTATCCAGCATGGGCGTAGGATTGAATTTTTATAAATAATCAGTTTACTAGCGAAAATTTCCGTATTTAAATATTTTCTAGTGTATGCAGACGCTTTTACGAAAGAGCTTAGCACAATAGGAAGACTGAACAAAGACGTGCTATGATTTTACGACTGCCATTACTTATAAACGAAATTATGTTTCGAAGTTGTTGTTTTTTGTCAGTTAACGCAAATTGAAAAATAATGCACGTTATAAAGTGGGTAGTAAAACGTAACCTTGTCTGAAGCATCAAATAAAAATATTATAGTCTTAAACGTTGTCTGCTAGATGCAGGTCATTTGCCAGAACTGAATTATACAGGGAGATACCGAAACATTCAGCGTACCATCAAAATAGGTCTAGAAAAAGAACTTTATGTTTTGTAGACAAAAGATTGTTATAAAAATAAGGCCTTGATGATATTCTAATGACGATTATGTAGAAATGCAACAATTGCTTGTTTTAACAATATTCGGCTGGAAGGTCATCCACAAGAAAACAAATTACATAATCGTGGGAAAAAAAGGAGGTTCACTTTTACTTAAGATGGGAGTTATTTACAATGAATAACAATGGAACGTTTTTTAAAGGAGTCCAAATGATTTACGTAATGTTAAATTTACTTAAATTAAATAATACAGGGTAATTCCCAGGAAGCGGTCACTAAATACCTAGTTCTGATTTAATACTCATGATAGTGTTATTTTGAAGGATGGAAAATTAGAAAAAAAAATAGGGCTGGGACATTTATAATGAATAACCCTGTACAATCTTATTACCCAATAACTATCATAGTAATATATAATTAAAAAAAAATTGACCGTGTAACGGAATTTTTTTTTTAATAATTGACAAATATCTTTCGTGAATAACAGTAGAGTTGCTTATACGTGTTTTTTTTTCTTTTTCTATCGCCAGAAGACAAATATTTTAATACCATATTCTTTGTTTTTATAAAAATTTAATAAGTTTTTTTTACAAGGTTACCGCTTTAAATTTTCTACGCACCAAATGATATCAACAGACTTTAAAATTAACATTTATATACAGGATGTACAGATGTTTGTATCTAAAATAAATATTGCCACTTTAAATAATGCAAAACAAGAACCACTCTAGGAATTCTGGGTCAATTATCATCATTCTGTTCTCTACTTTCACCACATCGATTCTGTACACAGTTTATAAAAACATTACAAGTTTGTAAACATCGCTATATTGTCTTTTTTTTGGTATTACGTAATTTTAAAAAAAGATCACTGCTCTAGACAAAAAAATTTCATTTAAAACTTGGAAATTATTCAATTTGAAGGGAAATAAATACATAAACAAAGTTTTAAAATAATTTTTCAAAAACAGTGACTGTTTAACAAAGAAGAAACAACTACATCCCGGGCTATATGCCCCGACGAATATTGAATTACATTTCAAAGTCGAACGAGGACCTGTATCTTGGAACTGTAGGGAATATATATTTAGGAGTGTTTTGAAAATAGCCTTGTTTATACAGGGTGTTTCATTGGGAAAGGGCCTAACTTTAACTGTAGATGGGGATCACTTTGGTGCTTCCAAAAACCTATATTTAATGTGTCTGCTGCACTTTATAACCGAGATACAGGGTGTTTTATAATTTTATCCTATTTCTTTCGAACCTCATAACTTCCGAGTTACCCTGTATATTATTTTGAGATTTTGTACAGGTAATAACCATTACCTAGAGACTCCATCAAAAGCATCTCCAACAAGATAGTGCAGGTCCGGCTTAACAAAAAATTTCAAAACTCGTCTTTCCTAAAAACAACACCCTGTATATGGATTTTTTGAAAATTGCTCTTCATAATTGGAAAGGGTATAAAAAATCGAATCTACTTATTTCGTTTTTATTTTTCCGCAGACAATTTTACTACCAAAAATTTACCGTCAAAGTTATAATTTATGCACGTTTTTGGGGTTAACAATGGTATCGGAGAAATTTTGTAGCTTGAAATGAAATCCATTCAATGCATCTAGAGAAGCATCCTAGAAATTCAATTGAGTTTGTATGTTTACGAGTACAGACCACTAAAAAATGTGATTACAGGGCCGTACTTAGAACATACTCACTCAGTATGTTTCGAATATTTCGAACACCCTGTATAAGAATTTGTATCTGGAAACTATGCACTTCTTCATTTAGAATAACAAGAGTAAAATACGAGAAATGAATTTATACTTCAAAAAACGGAGAGATTTTTATTAATTTTATTAATTGAGATGAACAGATAACAAGAAATTCTAACAACATTGTCCAAACGAGTACTTTTAACGTTTTTTGAAGTTCATTTTTCGTATTTTACTCTTGTTATTCTAAATGTAGAAGTGCATAGTTTCCAGATACGTATCCTTATACAGGGTGTTCGAGATATTCGAAACATATTGAATAGGTATGTCCTAAGTACGGCTCTGTAATCACATTTTTTAGTGGTCTGTACTCGTAAACATACAAACTCAATTGAATTTCTAGGATGCTTCTATAGATGCATTAAATGGATTTCATTTCAAGCTAAAAAATAAAAAAAAACCTCTCCGATACCATTGTAAACCCCCAAAGCGTGCATAAATTATAATTTTGACGGTAAATTTTTGGTAGTAAAATTGTCTGCGGGAAAATTAAAACGAGATAAGTAGATTCGATTTTTTATACCCTTTCTAATTATGAAGAGCAGTTTTCAAAAAATCTATATACAGGGTGTTGTTTTTAGGAAACACGAGTTTTGAAATTTTTTGTTAAGCCGGACCTGCATTATCTTTTTGGAGATGATTTTGATGGAGTCTCTAGGTAATGGTTATTACGTGTACCAAATCTCAAAATAATATACAGGGTAACTCGGAAGTTATGAGGTTCGAAAGAAATAGGATAAAATTATAAAACACCTTGTATCTCGGTTATAAAGTGCAGCAGACACATTAAATATAGGTTTTTGGAAACACCAAAGTGATCCCCATCTACAGTTAAAGTTAGGCCCTTTCCCAATGAAACACCCTGTATAAAAAATTCAAAGAGTAGGTTAAATGTGTTTTATTAGATATTGCATTAAATAGAACACAAAAAGGTTTTACGGTTCATGGAGCAAGAACAGTATTCGCAATAAAACCGCATATTTTCATTGGTAACGTTAAATACCTACATTCTTTCTCGATAAATAAACAAATAATTTGTTATTAATAAGTAATTTTTGTTTCGCAATTTAAATTAATAAAAAAATATGTATACAACCAATAGAATGTAGTAATATGATAAAGTCCTGACAAGGTTGAGACCATAACGATACAAAACAGAGAAGAACGGTTTGAGTTTCTTTTCGAATTTACCAGTTTTTGCATGAATGTAGAAAAAAATATTGTATGCAGCTCGTGCAAAACGTGTTTTTTGCACTTGTTGCATAAATACACACGCTTTTATATTAGCTTCACTTATACGTTTGTTTGTATGTTTGTAACTCTCATCTGGCAGCTGCTGTGGCAACTCGCTACACCCCACTCCGTTGGGCGTATTTATATTATAGCACCGAATAATCAACAAGGGTCACTCTCAGCCCCGCCTTCTTTTACGATATTTTCATGACGTCATTCTGTGGCATCGTCGCAACTATTTTTTCGGAGTCTGTCGGAGTCAGACTCCTCACGCGAATTATACTTGGAGACAAAAATTATAGCGACAGTGCAATTTTGTGCTGACGAAGTATTTAGTTATCTAAGCATTTCCGACAATTAAAAAGCTATAATAAAGATGCTGGATATACATGATACATATTATTAAATTAATATTAAATTCAACTTAAATGCATTTTAAATTCAACTTCGAAATAAAAACGTTAAAGTCTAGATTGTTTTTTTTATAATTTATCACTACTAATATTCTCTTTCGCTCAAAACAACTTTTACTACTGTCCGCCCTCTGTTGGGGAGTCCCTATATACTACCTGCTTTAGTATCACTTTAAAATTTGGCACCTTAAATTTTATTGTCGAAATCTAAAAAGTGGATAAATAAATATAGTTTGAAAAAAAACTAAAAAACATGCTTTTATAATAGAATAAACTAAAACTGTTTTTTAGTTTTTTTCAAACTATATTTATTTATTCACTTATTTACACTCCACTTCACTAAAATACAAATTTATTTTTTTTTTCTAGCAATAAATGTCTAATTAAACATTCTCTTAAGACTTAAAAGACTCCTCACACTATTTTTAATTAAAATCTCTCATAGTCAAATTGCCTAAGATTTAAACAATATAAACAAAGCAGTTAGTTCAGTACTTTTAACACCTGCTTCAATGATCTTCATTATATTTATTTAGACGCGCGTCTAATTGGTAGCTAATTCAAAGAAATGTTTGGAAAGTTTATCATAGAACATGTGGTCAAACATAATTTTTCAACAGAAATTAAGCCGGACAAAATGTAGGTAAGTATGTAACAGTAGCGTTTGAATAACTTAATTTGAATGCTCGCAATACATATTTAATAATCAAGAAAAATTCCCTCAAGGTCACCTTTTTTTTAAACATTTTTACACTAAAAATAAAACTATCACTTACATTGTAAACTCACGATCCCAATACCATTTGGACTGCACTATTTTTCCCATATACCATCACCAAAAACCGGATTTCGACCATTTCCATGTACAGACTTGCGATTGCCACCACATTTATCTCTTAGTCAAAGGCATACATCACAAAACTTTCCCCATGGTACAGACTCTAAGTCCACTACGTTAGAGCAACTTCGAGCCAGTACCTGTGTTTATAGAGTAACTCATCTATCTACAAAAACCGATTGCATATCATTCAAAATAGATTACATTTTAGAGTACTGTATGTTTAAATACACATCTCATCAATTGTAATTTACTAAATTAAATAAATCATACAATTCGGTCAGTATAGGGTAGATGAGCGTAACCCAACAACCCGTGACGAATAGTCCGAGAATATCTTACCATATTACCCAAACGCTCTTTTAAGTAATACAGAAATTAACAAGTTTTGACAAAATTTTAATTGAGGATAGTGTAGTGATTTAAAGTTTATAATTTCAAACTTGATGTGGTGCAGTATACAGTTTAAAAATTACTTGAAAAAAAGTGAATTTATAATTTGAAAAAAATGGAGTATATAATTTTGTAAAAAGCTTGTTAGCCAAAGTACCACGAAAATTAGCGAGAAGTCCAAGTAATCTGGGCACAAAAAGTGTCTTTTGTGAAATATTAAAACAAGTTAAGAAAGTTTAAAAATATAAAAATAACTTTACAGAGTTATTAAGTTAAAAAAAAGATATTCAGAAACTACAAGTCCTAATAATGTCCCCAAGGAAAGTCTGTGATCACATATTCTACTAGATATAATACAGGCATACAATTTGAAAATTTGTGTAACCACAAAAATAATTTCTCAGCTGATATGATGTAACAGTATACACCATTCATTATTTGAATATAATTTTGGAAATTTGTGAAAAATGAAAATGTAAAAAGTTGGAGACACCCAAAATCTTTCTTCTGAGTTGTCTGGAAGATCTCGTTGTACCTAATGCGTTCTGGGAGAGCATTGATATTCAAAAAATATTAATTTTGTAACAAAAAAATGCTAGACCAACTAAATGTTTTGAATAAGCAAAAAATAAAGCTATTTATGTTAAACAATTGTTAAGTTTTCTTATATATTTATCATTCTTTTTATTTATATTCAAAAATACTTAAATATTGCCTACAGAACTTGGTGACCTGAAAAAATGAACACAGAAAAATACCACAAAAATATCCTCTTGCTGGGGCAAGGCCACCTCTAACACAAGGCCGGAAACCTAGATGTGGCAACGTGGCGCGACTTTCAAAAAGAGGGCCGATGAAAACGATTGTAGGCCTGAGAAATATGAAATAAATCAGGCTAAGAAACATTTTAAACGAATAAAAATCGAAATATATATGGGTAGACCAAAGAAAATAATACTGCAAAAGGTATTTTATTGATAAGAATATAAAATATGAATAAAATCAGCCTCTACAGCTGACAAGACATCACCTTAAAATAAATATAAATCAACTAAATACTGAATAAATTATGCTCAATTCTTACCTAGATTATCATTTATTCATTCAAATAGTTTTATACTACACCTGACATATGGTTCATCATTGTCAAATCCAATCAAATATAAATTATTGACACAGCCACTTCTCTAAATGAGCACTCAATTTAGATTTAATCTTCACAAAAATTCACTATCACATCACTATTTAACCATTCTTCTTGTTGTACCTGTCCTTATTCTTCCCATTCCAGGATTACTTCTTGCAGCTGGATTCTTCTCCACTGGAAGATATTTCGAGAGACGGGGAAATATTTGTGGTATTACATTTTCCTTTAACACAGGTCTTTTCCTTGTAAATGTCTTCAGATCACCATACTTATCCTTGTACACATCAGTTAATGAAATTTGATCTTTGGGGAAATATTTAATACTGAGTTTTATACACACTGAAGTTTGACTTAGTCCCCAATTTGTATGTAGGATCCTTTCTTCAGCTTATCACTGGGTGGAAACTACTGTAATATATCCTTCACTATTGAAATCATAATTACTAGTACAACTTTAGTACTGAACATTTTGCAGACATCTACAACAAAATAAAATATATAATAGAAGTGTTACTTATTAGTCGAGTTATTAGTTTATGAGTAAATAACTTTATTGGCTTAATTTATATAATTCATGTATGTTTAATGTGGCTTGATGGCTTAACAAGAATCAGAAATTGTATAATAATATGAAAATTAGGCTTGGTTCAAGTCACTTTTAAATAATTTCAATCAGTTTAAGAAAATTCTTAAACATCCTTTATTTGATACAATTACCATGTTATGCTTTAATTGCATTATATATTATATGAGTCCACATACTAGAGAGTATGTTTACAAATTATACTGATGCTAAAATCTTTTTATTTATATATATTATTAAATATCTTACCTCAAAAACAAACGGATGCAAACAGAAGTCTTATGTTGAAGTTGTCAGTCTGTTAACTGCGAATAACAAGCACCAAGTTCATAAAATCTATTTAAAAAGATTGTACACACTATTACAATCCTCTGATCATCTATTAAATATCACGAATTATAAATACAGAAGCACTATAAACGTAAATAAATATTATTTCACGGTCTCGCCATGATAGAAGTCTGACATGATAAGCCCTCTCTACAAAGTTGCCAAATTTCAGCATTCCGGCCTAGTGTTGTAGGAGGCCTTGGCTGGGGTGTTTCCAATATTTAATATATTTATAAAATTATTGAAATCCTATGCGAAAAATTGTAAATATCAAAAACATTTCAGGCATACTTATTGAATAACAAAAATTGAAAATATATTTATAAAATAAAAAATTACTACACTATTACTATTTTCACAAATATTTCTATTTTTGTTATTCGTCACAACAGTCACCTACCTTTAGGCATATCGCAAATCTAAAGTAGAAACGAGAAAACGAGTGTTTGTTAAAATCTGCAAAAACAGAGAAAAAATCTCATTATAATTGTGTAATTATGAGTAGATCTGTGGTATGGTATGACAGAGTGCTGACATCTGAACAAATAGGTTATCTAGATCTATGATCTAGACTGTTGCATAGCCTAAAAATTATATTATTAAAATTTATTTTTGATTTATTGTTTGCTTCTAACCCTCTAAGAAAAAGAGAAACTTTAATGCATGCAACGGTCAATAAAATGTGTCAGATGTTCCAGCAATAATTCTGATCAATGATAAACATGTTGTAAACTTATCGCACAACTTCTGGTTTGAAAAATACTATAAACGTCAACTTGGAAACATGTAACTGATTTTCTGTAATGATTTGTATTATACAGAAAGAATTATGACAAAAAAGTGTATGAATTTGAATTTAATTACGAAATCACATCAAATATTAAACAATTTTAATAAAGGTGAGTGTTATATTTAACTAGATATTTAGTCGTTTTAAGAAACTGTAAATAAATAAATAAAATTTGGCAAATACGGATTGTTTAACTTGAAAAACTTACGATTATAAAGCAATATCTTGAACTCGTCGTATTATTAATTATCACAAAGCCTTGGAAACACATAAATCACTTTGAAAATGGAAGGTATCACTGGGAAAATATCTAAACTGATTATTAAAATACTAGTTTCATAAAATTTTAACGATGCTCTCCCCTTGAACACTAAATGGCTACTGACAATTGCAGTACCTTAAAATTTCCCTATAGCAATACATTGGCATAGGTGACTAGAAAAATACCAACTGTCAAAATATTATTAAACAAATGAATAATGCTGACTTTTTACTTATATTTTATAAAAATTACCGCTAATATTATAATAATTATAATATACTATAGAAAATCAGAATCTACATTTTCTCCTGATTCCATAGATGTATTTATCTTATTATTTACTCAAGTTTTAAAAATGTTATGAATGTTTGAAGTTTTGACATTTTGGTTATTTTAAACTCATTATTATGGGATAAAAATGCTTTTATCTTGAAGGAAACTAATCCTATTGCTTTTGATAATTAACTAGAACTGTAACTTGTTTTGAATACACTCTTAAAACATTCATATTTACTAATAGTATTACATTCATCGAAGAGCTTTCAAGTGGTATTGCCTTTCCTCTTTTGTATACTCTGTATGAATTAATTGTTCATATCAATGAATAATGTCACTAATATATTCACCTCAATTTTGAATATTCAATATGGTGTTTTAATATTGTTAAATATCTATTCCCTACAGGCTCTTTTAAAATTGCAATTGATAGATACTTCTATCTCGAAACAAGCTAAATTATTTTTTAATCACAATAATTTATTTAAAACAAACTTCCAATGCGACATTTTCTGAATATCTTGTTTGCTGTGATAGTTATATTTAAGTCCAATAGTAATTTCTGTTTTGTTCTGCTTCGGTCAATTTATTTAGTTACTGTTATACATAACAGTCTCGTTTATAACTGGGCACAGCGACGCGTTGTCGTCTTTTTTTCTCATTTTTAAATACTTAACTATAGTATCATTCTTATACACCACTGGCAGTATTCTCAAACGATAAATCAAGTAATTAATTCTATCAGAGATGTAGAATGTGCATTTATACAGAGTGAACAATGAATTGATTCAAATAGTTTAATGTTTGATTTGGGTTGCTGTTATTTTAAATATTCATTTATAATGCCTTTTCCAAACTACAGAAGGTTCGGTTATTACAGAATCAAACACTTCTTTTTCAATCTCTGGGAAATATTAAAAATAAGGTCTTGTTGCTTCTTTAGAATCCCATTTGTCATTCTATTTGTTTGAATGTAAGTATAATTATTAATTTTTAAACCTTTTCTTTTCTAGATTCTTCTTATATTACATAGATAGTCGCATTTTATTAGTATTGGTATAATATACACTAAGAAAACAATCAAAAACAGTAGGAAATGTATAATGATTGAAGTGTTAGTTCTATGACTATTTGAAAAGAAGATGGGTACTTGAATATAATCAGGGTTCTACTAGTATAGTTTCAAAGTAGTCACGATTTAATTTCATGGGTTTTGGTCCAGGGACTTTCAATATACACCAAGAAAACACTCAAAATCTTGTTGAAAATGTATAGTGATAGCAATGTTGGGTTTATGACTATTCAAAAAGAAGATAGGTGCCTAAAAATGATCAGGGAGTCAGTAGTGTAGTTCCAAGATGGTCCCATATTAATTTAATGAGTATTGGTATAAGATACACTAAGAAAACAATCTAAATAAAGTAAGGAATGTAAAGTTATTGAAGTGCTAGTTATGTATTTATTTATATTTTTTGCAAGTTGCGTTTACTTATCATTTTTAAATCTTCAACTTCAAAATGGCACTTTTAAATGAAAAGATCTGTCAATATTTTAAACAAACAATTTACAATCCCCATTTGTTATTCTTTCCAACACACCAATTAACACATCAAAAGCACATTCCGTAGATATAAGCAAAAACACTTTCACAATATCTTTCAGTAAATAATTCTTTTCAGTGATTTACACACAAGTAATGGTATCTTGAGACTTTATAAACATTACGTTAATCCATTTCACGCCATAAAAACCACAAACATGCCCATATATCCATTAGAACACACATTCATACAAGAAAGGAAATTTGTCTTTGGTCGTAGTTAATGGAGTGGTATTGACTTTTCATGGGGTCGGGTTGTTGGAGATCGCAGTACAAATAGAGCAATTTACACGCGTGATAAAACTAGTCGAAGAATTCCAAGCCACATACGAATGACATAATTTCAAGTTTTTTTTATTTTCTATGCTGTGTTGCTTGTATACTCCGTTTCAAGATGATTCGTTCTGACTTATGTCAACATTATATTACTTTATTTTGGGTGACACCTTGTATAAACCTACTTTAAAACAAAGAAAATAGGCGACTAAGCTAATATTAATCGACCATTATTGTGAAATATTGTTTTATTGTACTTGAATTAATCACATTAGATAAATGCAAATGGAGAAAGTTTTTGAAATATTTAAACGGGATGAATCAGTTCTATAAACGTTGCGTAACACGTGTGCTTTTTAGAATATTAATTACTATATTATGTATAGGTTTATTTTGATGATATCTGTAACAGTTTTCTCGCAATAGTATGTTCACGCCTTAGTAGGCGTACATATTAATATATCAGGGTTAATATGGAATAAAATTTGAATTTACTATTCATAGAAAGTTTTGGAAACATTTTATTATCTTTTCGCTTTTGTTAAATTCGTTACAATTTGCAATTTCATATTTTAAATAATAGAATTTCGATACACACTGTATGTTACTGTCGCTGTCATAAACGTTTGTCGAAAGTGACGTTACTGACAACAAAATTAGAGGTGGGATGTTATTTTTTAAATTCACCTGTTATTTCCTGTTTACAGATTATTTTTTCTATGCGTAAAATAAACGATATTACTGCAACCATTTTATTTTAATTATTTTTAATTTAAAAATTGACGGTACTTTATGATACAGTGTTAAATTGAGACGGTATTTTTTTGTGACACTTAAAAATGTTCAGTAAACCATCAACTAAATTGTAAAATAGAAATATTAAATAGAAGTTGACGAATAAAATAACAATATTTTGGTTAAAAACGTACAGTGTAAGTTGATAGTTTTGTACGCCCGGCTTAAGTTTTGCAGGACACAACGCATGCTCCAAGCTCTGACCACAGATCTCTTACTGGTGATTTATGTTAAGTGACAGCTCGATTACTATTGGAAGTTTTGACAGATGATTGATGATAGTACGCATGTCCGGTTGGTTTATTATTATTGATGTTGCATGAATTCACCTTTCTCGATGTTTTTTTTAATCTTTTTAATCATTTATCAATTTAAATTTCAGAGCTGACAATTGAAACGTGTTAATATTTTATTAATGCTAAATTATGAACATTTCAATCAGATAACAATAAAACGAAGAAAAACAATAAAACTTAACGAAGTATGTAACAATAACTACTAAATTTACACTGAATAAATAAGTATATACCAAGCTAATTGTTGAATAAATTTTTCAAGGACCGCTTTTATAGGTTGCGGTAAGTCTCCGAACTAACGAAGGCTGTTAACCCATAGATAAAAATTGTTAACCTTACAAAGTGTCAAAGCGTTCACATTAGAAATGTCAAACGTCATAGATATATACCATAGTAGCCAAACCACAAAACTAAGTAAACGAAAGTACATATTTCAAATGTTGCTTCGAATCCAGTTTCATTTTAATTTATATTTTTATTAAAACTGTTTTAATACGCGAAACTCATCTAGCGCGGTTAACTAGTATTTATAGATCGTTGACTTTCATTAGGAAAATAGCAAGAACTTACCATTGAAGTAAATAAATCATATTTATAGAACATGATCATCAACTTTATAGACCAGTTCTTATAGTAAAGTTTATATTCGTTGAAAATAAGTACATAGGTGCTTTGTCGACTTTACTACTTTACAAAACTATTTCTTGGGCTTAGACTAGACTATATTGCGATTGCAGAAAAAGAAATAAGCAAACCTAGCCCATCGAACCGGTCAGTACAGTGAGCAAACTAATTAATTTAATCAGAATAAACGCCGGAAGGAATTGTTCCGGTTAATAATCGTCTTGTCGTACCTGCTACTGGATATTTGAAATAAGATCACACGAGTAAAATAATAATGAAAAGCTAATATTATAATGTTTATTTGGAAACAGCCTTTATATGACCGCCATTTTATGTCCAAAATATATTAGGTTTGTTTAGTTCTGTGGTTCAAGCAACAACAGTTGTTATGACACATGACGTTTTTAACATTGACATTTATACAGGGCGGATAAAGTTGTAGTATTATCAGACTTGAGAACCGATCTGCTAATGTTCTCTCTGGCGACATTATTTTATAGAATCGTACTTGAATCTAAAAGATATACTTTTTAGATTATCATATTAATTATGACTGACAGCTCGCTTATAAAGTATAAATCTAGTAAAACACGTTTTGAAAACAACACAAGAAATAAAACCAAGTATATCAGTTGCTTCAAATCGACCAAATCTACAAATCTAAAAAAATATCAATGCCTGACTTGTTTAGATCAAGAAAAATGCATTAACTCCTTTATAAAGTTGTTGGTGCGTATAATAATTCCAACAATGTATTATTTCTATACACTGCACGCGATAATTACGGACATTCTATCAGAAAAAGAGATCGCGTGATAATAACACTTTAGTTCTTATTGGTAAAAATACTTGGTATTAAAAAAATATTTCAAACATGAACGTATCATTATCAAATTGAGCGTATATATCTTCATTTATCAAAATTGACAGTTTGTTTATTGATTAATCCTCTAGTGTAGATGTTGATCTGTCGAGCAACTTTTTATATTTCGTTGTTTAGATTTGTGGTTCAATATAACTGACATCTGACATAACTAGTGACAGATAACAGAAGTGAAATGGTGCTCATAGAATTATTGGCCACCGATATGTTGAGTATTCAGCTAAAAAGTCGTTTTAAATTTCATTATTTTAATAAAGCAATATGGATGTTTTGAATGGTAGACAATAATTGTCATTCTTGTCAGAAAAACTACTTTTTGTTGGCCACACTGACCGTAGACTGAACCACAGATAAAAAATACTCCTCTATTGACATAACACAGACAAATACGGAATTGTAAATCTTCTTACATAACTTAATGTTATCACTTATATTATTTCACCCAAAGGATATAAAAAAATAAATGTTAAGGATAAATATACATCTGTTCGAAGGCTCTATCCCTGTGAACATGTACTCCAGGTATGTTGGTCCTTGTATCCACGTGATATAAAAATGCCAATAAGTGTACCATCATTATTCTACCGCTAAAAAAACCCATGAAAGTTCTTAAATACGGCCTACCTTCGTAGACACTATTAAGCCATTCAAAACAGTTCATACTAGCGTGGCAAAACATTAAGGACCCTAAAATTCCAAAGGCGATCCTATTTACCGGAGAAATGGGTCTCATAGACGGTCTGGAGATAATCATTACTGCAATTCCATACAGCATTGTTACCCACATGTAATAATAAGGATCAAAACCGAAAATGGATATCATTATACTGGGGTTTACTGCGTGTACTGACATCAAAAGATAAGCCGCTCCACCTTGAAAGGATGCCGCTGTGCAAAATACTTTAACGAAATTTTTCCATAGTTCTTCTTCTCTTAAATTTGTATATGGGGCATTAATACTACTGCTATGTGAAAGAGTGACAGTTTCGGTCATATTTATAGTTTTTAACTACGGATATTTTAAATTTTGTATCAACAAAGGAATTTAGACGTCTTAATATGACGTTTAATGACACAATGTCATTTGCGAAATGCGCTGTTTGATTCAACTTACACCTTTGTCCATTCGACTAATATTTTTTGTATTATATCTATGGTTTGGCCCAGTGTCAACATTCTTCTTTTATTTCACTTTACATGGCCTCAACATAAAAGTAAAAAAGGTAGATATAATATATTACATTATTGATCTAATTTTTTTTCATCGACCATGTAGAGTTTCTAATAATTGTCTTCGTATTGATCATATGTTGATGGGTTGATAATATGGCAGTATATTTCATTGTAAACGTATAAAGAATGGTGTAAAGATAGCCCCAGTTACCTAGTTATTAGTCAGCAAGATATATTGTATAAACATTTGAAAGTTAAATATAAGTGATGGCATTTTAGAAACAGTGAACGTAAATAACATTTAAATAAAAAATATATTGATAGAAATTGTATTGATCTATAGGTGACATTTAGGAAAATTACTTTTTAGCTGAATACTCAACATATAAGTGGCCAATAATTCTAGGAACTCTTGGCATGTCACCATTTCTTTTCTGTTATTTAGTTACTAGTTATGTCAAAGGTCAGTTATATTTATTTTTATAGTATTTCCAATTCGGTGTATCTCTATTCTTCTAATTACTTTTTTCACTGACATTTGACAGAGTTACACTGCTCTCGTGGTAAATATCTATCATGTTTATGTCAGTTCTATGGTTCTCTCTTAAAAAAGAAGAATCTTCTGCTGTTTGCAAAGTAAACTGGACAAAACAAAGTACATACAACTTCAAAGCATGTTTACTTTGTTATTTAAGACAATTTGACAAATAAAACCAAAATTAATAAGTTTAAGAAAAACGAAACTGAAAGGTACAAAGCATCCAAATGTACCTTCGTTCAACCAACCAATCATAGACCGCAATAATTATTCTCTACGGCAATTATTTGATAAAAAGTCAGTGTTAACAGTAAAACATAATTGTGTGACTATATACCAGCGAAGTTACGACACTCGAAAGTTAATTTCTTCTTCGCTAGCAGCGTCGTAAGTGGCCTTTTTCGTTTCGGGCATTTAGATCTCTCCTGCCACATCACATAATTGTATTTAAATATACCACTAGAACTTAACTAGTGTTATATTCCTGTTATTACGTTGGTAGATGATTTTTGGAGTACAGTTGACATAATATTTATACAGTAGGACCGAAAAAAAAGTGACAACCATAAATTAATTGCCTAACCGCATACAAGCATCACAGTTAGTAAAAAAATAGTGTTAAGTAACTGAATTTAATCGAGACATCACTAATTATGATTAGGTTGCGTCATAAGATACAATTCCAGTGAACTTAGACAAGTTTTCGGTTGACAGGTACACGATTTTTGTTTTTGTGGTACTTACATTTCACCACATCGACATAATTAATTTCAAACGTCTGGTTAACGTTACTTTCTCCCGTTATAAGACAAGATCAGAAACGTCTGAATGAACTTTGGTATGCATAATATATTTTGAAATAATAATATGCTATCGCTACGATTTTAATATTATCAAGGTGAAGGTAAAATAAAAAAATGCGCTCGAGTATAAAACATTTTTAGATCATTAATATTCCATAGTACTGGTTGTCTCGCTACGAATTAAAATGTTTATTGAATGGGAAAGAGAATTATTCACTCTAGTGAATTTTTTTATAGAGCAATATACAACCCTGATTTCACTTCTGTGTTTTATATTGTTGATGAATTTAGTAATATTACGATTTATATAAAAGAAAATTGAAACAAAATCAGTAGAAATAACAAGAAATACCATACTTCTGAATAAATGTGTTCCATCTCTAAAGGCGTCAGATATTACCCTTCTTACCTAACCTAACATTACAATTCTAGTTAATGGTGAGCAAAATTGGCCAAAAAAATAAGTTTTTTTTTATATTTCAATGTTTCAAATATAGTATGGTAATTCTGTTGGGATAATTACATATACCGTACGATCTGGATAACTGTGACACTTTCTATGGTTGAAAATTCACTTAAACGATAATTCTTAAACTTTCACTAAATGTTTCTAGATAATTATATTAATATATACGTTCCTATTGAGATCATTGATATTTTATATCAGTCAAAAATTTCACAGATTCCACAGTGCTTGATGAACAAAAATCAAACCATCCAAAAGTTTCAGATGATAATAATATGCACTCAGACGTATTATTGGTTGCCTAACGACACACATGACACAGAGATCTGTGATCTCACTAAAACAGAAGAATCGAAATCTTTAACGTCATCTTCTGGCAACTGTAAACCCCTTCTTTTTGCTTTACAATCAAAAATAGTTTTTTTTAAAATACTTATCAAGTTATTTATGTGATTGAATCATTAAAATTTGTATAATTTCACTAAATAAAAAAAAACAAGGATGGTTTTGTGGTTATCCCAGTGATAGTAATTCCTAAGAATTTCATAATATAATTCATCTTCTACCACGAAGATACAATAGTAATAAAGCGACAATTTGTGGTTTTGGTAGATAAAGTTCAATCTTCTATTTTCATAATATAGTTATTATTGAAATTTTTTACTGAGAAATCAAATTGTTTTGGGAAAAAACTATTTTGATTTCATCCCAAAATAAACAATTTAAATCTGATACATACAGGGTGTTCCATTAAGAATTGTCCATATAGTAACAAAATATGAAATCATATTTTTATATTTTAAACATCTTGTAGGTATGTACCAAAAAACACATTTTATGAGGCACTGTTCCTTAAGAATACACCAGTACACTTCAAACTCGCTATCAAAAGTCGTTAGGTTTGTTGAAATAAAATCCTTAGTATATATAGCTCGAAAAGTAGTTATTTCTTTTTAGTTAAATAATCATAAAACTATGTAAGATACTATAGACTGTAAAAATGACAGTAATTGCATAAATTATAAAAATAAATTTTTTATGATCATGTATTTGCATACCACATTGTATATAGTCTGCACAATGCTGTATATATTTCAGATCTGGCGACGTATCCTCCTGCCCCGCCGAGTTATACTCGTCTCTATCAGTACCACTGCTACCCGCCGGGGTACTACTCTACACGGTACCTACCAGGTCTGTAACATATGCATGTTCATTGTTATGCATGATACCACGTACCATTTTGTTATATTGCACGCTTTTTACTTTGTTTTTTGTTGTACATATTAAAATTTTATATTTCAGAGATTTTTCCAGTGAGTTTGTACAAACATTTACAGTACCAACTAGATTTTTAATTGTTTTTTAATCATTGATTTATATTAATTAACGATTTTCTACAGGCAACCCAACGCACATCTTATATATTGACATTCTGTAGGCAACCAAACATACAATAGCGTATTCAAAAAATGAATACTTCTGGTTTTTGACTTACCTATCGTTTTATTTCATTATTCTACAAAATTATAATAATTATTAGTGTTAAGACATCCAAAAAAGAATTTAAGAAAAACGAAAACAGTGACATTTGAACCAGCGACCATCTCTGTGACATTTCAACGTCATTATTTATTTTTGACACTACTTCAGTCGACGGAAAAGCTTTGTAACTAACACGTGTATTAAAAGGGCAATTAAAAATCTCAAACATGATTAGTTTATTGTTAGACCTATCAATTGGGAGAAATAATTACATTAAAAATAAGATGCAGTCGCACTTTTCGTATCGGAAATTTGTCTTACAATAAACGAACCAAAAACTCGGATATATGTCACATACATACGTCAAATAATTTGGATTTCATTTGTCGATTAAGCAATTTAATTAAAAATCACTGCTACGGGTATAATTTCAATCGAAACACCAACAAATAAAAAATTTTTAAACTAGCAGATGGCGATTTGCTGTGCCTAGATAATTATTAGTGTATAAAAACCATACTAGTACTCTCGAATATCCCGCGACTTCACTCCTACGCTATAAACTTTCAAAACTGCTTATTTTGTTTAACCACAGGTCTGTTTTCATTTCATTCTAGTGAGAAACAGTAATAAACAAGTACCTAATTGTATTAATGAACTAGTTAGAGATACAGGAACGGACTAGGTCTGTTTACAAAAAGTTTTTGATACAATTTTGGGTCGTGACGAATCTAAAATTCTATACAACTCATTTTGACACTGTTTTTTAAGTTTTGAGTAACAATTACGGCCTGTAAGTCAACTTATCACCTTTGGGTGGTCATAATTATTTGTTTATATGATTATTAATAGTCTAATTATGCACATTATTTACAAGATTTGGATAAATGTCCTGTCAAACACATTAATAAAGCTGGTGAAATTTGCTGTTAGCTCAGAATTGAATGTCTATTTTTATTAAAATACACTGAATCCGATCCTGCTATTTTTTATGGTGGTACTAGTTCATTTTCCAAAGTAATTTTGTATTAAAAAGCGATTTATGTAATTGCATATTCCGCTGTGAAAAAAATCCAAAACAGAATTAATGACTTTTTTTTCTCAGGAGCCGTCCCTTCGCCGGTACCACCTCAGCCTCCTGGGCTTATGGTGGATCGAATTAATGACTTACCATTATATGTTATAAAATTTGAATATATTTTGAATTTCCATTATTTGGGTTTGCAATTATTACTTTCTAAACAAAATAAACAACAGATGTTTGTTTGGATAATTAAATTAGTGTTTGTTTTTGTTAATTAGTTTATTTATTTTATAGTTTATTTCAAAAAGGTACAGAGTGACCCAACGAATATTTTAGCCACTTCCATAGTTTGGCATTGATTTGATTATAAAATTCTTTTTTATTATTAAATGCAGATAGTACCACCCATGTCGACCATATGGGTTTAGCCTATGGATTTTTCTCTTCAAACGGATATAGCGTGAGCGATTCGCATAAATACCATTCTTTATATATTTTGTTGAAACTTATTGATATTTCTATTAATTTTTAATTACAAATAAACTTGTCATGACCCCAACTCGATACGGAGAAAAATTTTAATGAAAATCATAATTCAAAATTGTTATCACGCTATCCTCTCTCGGTGATTAAACTTCAACATGACTGTTCACACGAGCATAACTTTAGGGACATACGTAGTGTAGATATGACGCTGACAAATCATCGTAATATATAGAGTGATTCAAGGAAGTGCTTTCCGAAAAAAAAATGATATTTTTTTGTCTGTCTGTCGTCTGAAAGCGCTCTTAGCCGCGCGATCCTTTTCAGACACTAGTAACCGGCCACAAAGTGTCTGAAAAGAATACATTAATATAAATAGACACATTCCCACGTGTCATAGATAAGGAATCTATTTATATTATTGTATTTTCAGCCGCCCGATTGTTTTCAGACACTTTATGGCCGGCTACAAGTGTCTGAAAACAATTGCGTAGCTAAAAATTCATCAATTACCACGTATTCCTTATTTGTGCCTCGTCTGAATGCGTCTATTTATATGAATGTATTTATAGCCACACGATTCTTTTCAGACACTTTGTGACCGGCTACCAGTGTCTGAAAAGAATCACGCACCTAAAAATTCATTAAACATCACGTATTCCTTTTTGTGCCTCGTCTGAATGCGTCTATTTATATTAATGTGTTTATAGCCACACGATTCATTTCAGACAATAGTAGCCGGCCACAAAATGTCTCGTCTAAAAGCGGTCTTTTTAGCAACGCTATTCTTTTCATACACTAGCAGCCAGCCAAAAAAGTGTCGTCTGAAAACGCTCTAAATCTTGAGAGACTCTAATATTAGCCCTGATGCAACACGTTGTCCATTGTTCAATAGATCTTGTGAACTAGTGAGTCTGAGCCCTATTTATTTTTTGATCCATATGTGTATACGCGGAGGCGAACATTTTGCATTCTTATTAACTCGCTCGGTACATTTTAAAATAACTTATATTTCATACAACCCTGGTAATAATTTTTTTTCTTCAATTAGTCTTTAATGAAGACAGGCATGACACGCAATAATGTAGTTTGTCTGTTTAAATGGTTGCATATGTTTAACTTTATAACGGTTTACAGTTCTTTGGGTCAGCGGTCATCTTCCTGATAATAATTATTAACGTGTTAAATAGCCTTTGTCATCAATACCGAAAACCGACATATCCACATGCCTTTGTGATTTTTACGCATACAAACGTCTAATGATTTGTACATAAAAGGCGATTCCATAAAATCTGCAAATAGAGGAGTGTACCACATACGAGTATGTGTTGATTTATTATTAGTTTAGGAGAATTTTGAAAAATTATATGCCAAAAATAAACATATAAATGTTATACGAGGGTACAAAGAGAAATTAAAGAGATTTTGGTTGTTTTTTAACCCTCCATTTAAAGACTAGCATTTCCTTTAGTTTTAGACAAACGTCTCTCTTCCTGTTGTGCCATAGAATTCTTTATTACAGAACTTTCCCATGGCTTATCGCGAAAAGGTGCCTATGTAGGAGGAGAAACACAAGCAAGCGCTTGTCAATAGCAAGTCGTTGGTTGCATAGCAACGTTCCGATCTTAACCAATTGTGTTCGTTTGAAGTACTCTGTAATACGACTGACTTTTTCAACTTTTACTCTCACATATATATCTATTTTATGAAGACATATTCATTTAACACAAAAAAAAAGATGCAGACATCTGCACTTTTGAACTATTTATACGGTTCACGTATATTATTAATATGAACGGTAACTCGTGCGAGATAGTACCAACCTACCAGTTAAAAAGGTATTAAATCCGCTAGTCAAGGAAGCTGCTCACACGAAACGCCAATTATTAAAGTAATCTAGGTTTTTGATACACCGGGTGATGTTAGCGCGCCGAACACGATGACGATATAACTTATTAACTCGACTAACGGTAGAACTGAGAATTAGTTATTTAGTACCTTTTTCAACAGATTTACGAACGGAACTTCCGCTAACTTCCTTATAACTTGGATTTATGCATTTGAAATTCACTGAGCTATGTAAAATTGTCCGCTGAATCGATTGCCGAAGATTAGAATGTTGTATCTATCATATTAGCCGGAATATGAGCACTTTTAGTTTCAAAAAGAGGATTTTCGAAAATTTCATGACTCCATTTGGAGGAGATAAAATGATTTTATACAAAAACAGACTGTTCCAGTCGATTTTTCGCACCAAAAAACACCTCCAGACGAATTTTGAGCAATTTTTATGTCAAAAACGTATTTTTTGTCGAAAATTTTGAAGCAAGGGGTAGGTATGGAAATATTTAATATAAACTGGCTTTCGCTAACTTCCTTATTGCTTGGATCTGTGGACTCAAAATTCATGTGAAATTGTCCGCTAAATCGATTGCCGAAGACTAGAACGTTCTATCTATCATAATAGCCGAGATATGGGCATATTTAGTTTGGAAAGTGGATTTTCGAAAACTTCATGACTCCATTTAGAGGAGAAAAAATGATTTTATACGAAAACAGACTGTTCCAGACAAGCGGACCAATAAGATTTGGAAGGATACGAAGGTCCTCTCCTGTTTTTCTATTTGAACAAACTCTAACATCTCCAATTTTCCCACTTTATCAGAGGTTATAGTCTCTACCTTCATTTTTCATCCGGGTGAATGACATTACAGTCGTTAATTAGGACAAAACACCCTGTATCTCGGTAACAAACATTGTATACGATACAATAAATTGGTTATTATCAGAAGAACCTTGGTAGAGCTGCTAATGAAACACTCTGTATAAGTTTTAATTGAAATACTTCTTTTTTCTTCGATAAAATCAATTAAAAAAAGTTTTCCGGTATATAAAATAGTATATTATTCAACGAGCGTGTAATGATGGCTATTACTCATGAGAATGAAGTTTGCGACGTGAGCCGCAGGCGAACGTCGTAATCATTCGAGTGAGTAATAGCCATTACACGAAAGTAGAATACTATACTTTTTCTATGACTGAGTGTTCACTTATCAATTCAAACGAACGAGATATTTAGAGAATATTTCATTGAATAAACTTAATGCTTTATGTCAAACAATTCCATTTTGAAAGCTACAATGAAAATTCATTTATTGCTTACAATATTGATGGTGAAGTTTGAGCAGTTGAATTCGTTTTCACGTTCTGTATCCATTCTAACAAAAAGTCAGCTCTAAATCACCTTCGGTAGGTAGGTATAGGTACTGTCAAAGTAAAATTATGACATTTCATGGCGAGTCTGATTCAAACATTACACCGAACATAGTCGTGTGTAATGGCATTCTTTGACGGTGATTGGCCAGATAGTCGTGTGTAATGGATTATTACACACGGGGCGTGGCTTGTTTTGTGTAATGCATCCAGTTACTCAACAAAAATGTTACATAAAAAGGGTCCATTTTTCAACAGTCATAGAAAAATTAATTTACTTAATTGATTTAATTGTCACTTGCGACGACATTTTATTGAGCATTTATGTCGTTTGAATATAACTTCACGTATCAAATTCCAAACGTGGAAAAATTTCAATGGAATACTTCTAAGCGGTTCTAAATTTTTATTGGCCATTTCGACGATATAAAATGTCAATTTTATTAAATCTTCTATTTTTTTATAGTGTCTTTTTTCTTTTAATAACAAATAATAGCTATAGTACATCCAGTACATTTTAAGTGTGCGTCATCGTTTGTGACGTATATCCGGGTTTTCGGTATGTCATTTATTTTATTTGCTTGACATATCTATAACCTCAAATTTAATAAATAAACTTATAAAGATCGTATTCAGCCAAATCTAAAAGGCTATGAAATTAACAATTATTACCTTCTTTTTCTAACTAATACTTGAGAACTTGCTAATGTTTTTCCGTAAATCTAGGCATATTTTTGTATTATTTAAATAAATTTAACAATAAAATTCACTTTTCATAAATAATAATGACGAGAACTGTCAGTGAGACACCTTGTCGATACGAAAGGTACGTCTACATCCTATTTTGAACTGTCTAATTTCTCCCGATAGGTAGCGCTTTGCTAACTCTCTTATTGCTTGGATTAATCGACTCAAAACTCACTGCAATATGTGAAATTTTCCATTGAATCGATTAGCGTAAACTGAAACGTTCTAGCAATAAATCCTATAGAGGTCAGTGTGGCCAACAAAAATTGGTTTTTTCTGACAAGAATGACAGTTAAGGTCTACCGTACAAAACATGAGATTTTGCATGTTTTTTACCATTGCGAACATCTATATTCCTTTATTAAAATAATGAATACACCCCCAAAGCGTATATATTGAAATTTAAAATGACTTCTTAGCTGAATACTCAACATATCGGTGGCCAATAATCCTAGGAACTTCTGAAAAGTCACCATTTCATTTATGTTATTCAGTCACTAGTTATGTCAAATGTCAGTTATATTTATTTTTGTGTGTACATCCATTTTCGATTAGATTTCTGTAGTATTTCTAATTAGCTGTATCTCTATTCTTCTTATTACTTTTTTCACTGACATTTGACATAACTATAAGTGACTGAATAACAGAAATGAAATGGTGACATGCCAATGTTGAGTATTCAGCTAAAAAGTCATTTTAAATTTCAAAATATACGCTTCAGGGGTGTATTCATTATATTAACAAAGCAATATAGATATTCGCAATGATAAAAAACATGCAAAATCTTATGTTTTAAACAGTAAACCTTAAATGTCATTCTTGTCGGAAAAAAACCACTTTTTGTTGGCCACACTGACCTTGAACTGAACTCCTCTATTCAAATAAAAACTTCCCTCGAACTATCACGTATAATTTGTATTTGTGTTGTGTTAGTAAGATGATTTTTATCTTTTGCAGGTGGCATATTTTTAAGACCCGATGACGGAAACGTGTATACAACACTAGAACCCACACTTAGCAGCAATCCGAACGTGTATTTTCAAAGAGGAAACGGATTGCATCCTGGAATGATGTACTGAATTGAAAATTACAATGACAACAACGACAGTATCTAGTTACTTTGTATTTATAGCATTTTATAATTATTTATTGTACCTACTTAGAGTACGAGTGTGTGTGAAAGAAGAATCAACGAAAAGATCCCTATTATCTCATAATTATTATTTAATAAAAAAACTAAATTGTTTTCAAGGATATCCGTTGGTAACTTAATTAGTAGTTCTCGATGTTATGGAAAAAGAAGAGAAGAAACGTTAATTCTCTTCTTCTTATCCGCTCGTTTATAACACGCCTACTCTTAAATATTATATTATGTAGACGAATAATATAGACGAGACCATTCCGTGAGTTAAAAAAGAAGAAAAATGTGATATGATATAAAGGGGGTTTTTAATCAAACTTCAAATAGAAATTGCCCTAATTATCCAGTAAAACATATTACTTTTTTTAATGAAAATATAAATTTCACATTGATCGGTATATATGAAGTAGAACAAAAAAATTACTTTCAAGGTCTATTTATTGTTAATTTGTAAATTACATGTTAATATTATGCATTAAATTTGAACTTAATCTTGATGTTGCTGTGAAATATATAATGAACCTACCATTATTTTGTCTATCTTTTAAAATACTTAATTATAATCATTTTTGAAGCATTTTAAACTTGTTAAATGATTGTTTTTACAAGGTATAATATCATAGATTTTGTTTTCAACGAATTTTATAATTATAGAGAGCTAGTGGCATTCGAAAAATCTAGTTTGACACTTAATAATCGCGTGGGATGTACGTGAACTTGATTTAAATGAAGAAAGTCCCCAATAATCCCTGATTCACAAATACCAAATCATTCCAAACCTTGGGACCACCAAAAATAATTATTGACAATTTTAAAACTTTACTGTCACATAACTTATAACAGCTGAGGCCTTAAAGCTCATAAAAAAGAAGATTATTATGACACAAGGTTACATGACAAGCGTATCAAACGTAAAGAAGTTAAATACTCTGTGAAAATGTCATTTACAGCAGAGAGTTTTGTAGTGGTAACAAGCAAGAATTGGCGAAAAATAATTTGAGAGTGACTGGAAAATAATTTATGCTTTCATATTCTCAATAATCAATTTTGTACAAAATATTTTATAATTAGATTTAAATAAAATATATATATTATGAACTACAATCATTGATCTCTTTCTACTGAAGTTAGTAAAACATATTTTCTTCTTTTACTGATTCCTGGCCTCTTGCTTTGCAGTAACCGGCCAGCCAAAACATATTTTCAATGATAATCTTATACTGAAATGTAGGGTTCCATGCTAGATATATAGACTCAATAAAAAGAGAACAAAGATACAGATTCGTACTTTTATAATTGTTGTAAATATTCCGTTAATAATATTAAGAATGTTCCACTGTAGACTTTAGTTTCATCGCTATTAATTAAAAACTAATACATAATCTGAGTATTCGTTACTAATAAAAAAATAGAATTAAGTGAAACAGCTTGTATATATTTATTTTTAAATTTGTAAAATAAAAAACCCAGAAGAAATATTTGTTGTTTTTAAATCGGTACAGGCCGTTTTGTGACTGAATAACCAGAAGGAAACAAGGCCATAGCCAGAAGAATGATATAAAAAGTTACTGATACACTCAAAATATTTCCGAATACCCTTTCAATAATTATTCCCCCTGTATAAAACATTTATAACGTAAACACTTATGTTTACATCTGTTGGTGGTTACATATTAAATATACATATACACAAATTACGTTGGAAATTTAATTTTTTCTCATTTTAAATTCCGTTTCAATTTCTTTTTTTATAAAGACAGTTTTCCCCGCAATAATTCCAGTTCGATCGTTCTTGTATCTGGTGAAAATTAATTGCAAATTCGTTTAAAAACATGTACAAACCAGTAAGTATATACCATCAATACCATATTGTTTTATTGAGGTGTAATGTGTTGCATAACATATACCAAGCAATACCATATTGTCTCATTGAGGTGTAATGTGTTGCATAGCCAAACATCACAATATGGTTTTATTAAGGTGTAATGTGTTGCATAGCCTAGCCAAACATCACAATATGGTTTCATTAAGGTATAATGTGTTGCATAACATAAACCAAATATTATAATATTGTCTCATTGAGGTGTAATTTGTTGCATAGCCTAGCCAAACATTACAATATTGTTTTATTGAGGTATAATGTGCTGCACATTCCACAACTTTGGATTTTAGGACTTCAAGAAGGCCTTCAACAAAGAAAAATCTGTTCTACAATTTTTCGGGGTGTACCCTTTGATTGACTCAAAAAAAAAAATTCGTCGTTTTTTCTGGTACTTTGTAAATGTTGTTAACGTAGGTTTAATGTTAATGCTACTGTTAGTAGATGACATGAAGAGTTTCCTGGACGCGAGTCATTTCATAGTAATCAGCTTAACGTTTCTATGTAAATTTCCTTTATTGGCAATGGGGAAAGGAATGAAACTTATCGAAGATCATTTGGACTCGATAGATCTGGTTAACATTCCTGAGGGGATAATAAATCATGTAAAAAAAGAAGAGTTATACAGGAACTGGATATATTTTCCTCAAAGGTACCTGGTTTTAGGAGTTTTTTTTCACATAATAATTACTTGTGTACTTCACCAAAGCGACAGACTTCTTTTTCTTGTTAGCTGGTCTCCCTTTGATCTACAGGATTATAAATATTACTGTCTCACCTTAATTTTTCAATCAGTCGGTTTTCTATCAAATGGAATATCCAATGGATGTATCGACAACTTGTATTACATTTTAATAGACACTGTATGTTGTCAGATGGATATTCTGACGTATAGCCTTGAACATTTAAGTAATTCCAAAGGAGACTTTGCACTACATCAAGAATTGAGAAGGAATATAATTGTCCATATCCAAATTATAAGGTAAACATTTATTTCTAAATAAAAAATAACAGTTCAACTCTCCCATCTCTATTGTCGAACGAAACGTTATGCGGTTAATATTATTTCGACCTTGATTAAATGTCAACATCGAAGAAAGTCAATGTCAAAGATAGTGACGTCTGCAATGACGTTATCGCTTTATAACCATTCGTTTTTTTAGGTTCGTCAAAAATCTACAAAAAATCTATTCAACCATCATATTTTTCCAATGCCTTGGCAGTGTATTGGTCATATGTATCTTAGGATTCCAATTAAGTGTAACTGTAAGTTTGACAGTTGAAGAAAATATTCTGTTAACAAAAAATCTTCCTTAGGTTCCATTTCCATCTGAGCGTTTTTTGATGCAAACCCAGTATGCTCTTTCTATGGTTTTTCAGATCTTTTGTTATACTTGGTTTGGTCAAAAGATAAAGGTAAAGGTAAGGCGCACTATTAACAGTCTTCACTGAATAATACACGACCCCATTTTTTATTTACAGAGTCATGAAGTTGCAACTGCGTGCTACCTGTCAAAGTGGAACGAGTTCGATTTCAAAATACGAAAATCTCTACTAATCGTAATGACAAGATGCAACAGACCAATCATTTTGACAGCAGGAATATTCGATCTGACATTAGAAACTTTCACAATGGTAAATATCAATAGTTTACATCTATGGTTTTAATGAGTCGATGATGGGTAGGCAACATCAATTACACCGCATACACAAGAGAACCAACTGAGATTACGTCAATATACTGTAGTTTTAAACGCATTTGCAATTTGTCTTAAACTAAAAAACATTTTTCAGATTCTCAGAACGTCTTATTCTTACATGGCTGTATTAAGAACAATGTATAGTGAGTATATCACGGAATAAAAAGCATAATAGACACAAAATGATTATTTGTTAAGCACAATTCTACTATTTTATTGCAATTTAATATATTAGATTGAAAAAAATTTGTAAGAAGTTTTTTATTGAAGTTTTTATGAATTCCCCAGAGCCCCAATACATGAAGTGGATCATTGAAAAAAGTATGAATCTACTTTCTAAGACCTTCTTTCGACGCCAAACGACCTCCTAGATAAGAATTTCAAAATTGCTTGCACATAATATACTTATTGACTTATTTTAACACTCTAGACAAGCTTTCGTCGAACGTGATACTTCACATGATGTCTCTGACTTCACCAAATAGATATTGTAGTGGGGATTTTATGATTGGAAAAAAACATTGGCCATCTTTATATGGATAACCGTTTAATATGGTTCATAAATTACTTTGTTGTTATTACTATTATTACTACATAAAAAGATTAATTAACCTTGATAACAGGTATATAATGAGATGCGAGTGAATGTACAGGGTTAGTCAAAATTAATTTATATTTGAAAACATGAATAATTGTTAAAGAAAACCTAGCAGAAAGGTGGAAAAAGTAATTTAGGAAGATGTAATTGACAGAAATTAAGGAAAAAAATATGATGGAACTAAAAGAAATTGAAGTAAGTTATTACTATATAAAATAGAAATCTGTAAAGTTGTGCTACTCTGTACACCCTGAAAGATTCTGAGAATCGCAAGAAATTCCGGTTTTGCAATACTCTGGCACGTTTAAAATCAAAATCCCTCCCCTCTCTAGTCGCCTTCCTCTTATCCATGCATTAAAAATAAACACTTCTATCGAATATCAACTTTAACCTTACAAGTATGTATTATGTTCGTTAGTTATACCAAAATATCTTATCGTCTTTTAGCATTAAAAAAATTTTAAATATGTTCAAACTTTCTGTGTGTTTTTTATTTGTCAGTTATTTTTTGCTAGTGACAGTTCAAGCTAGTGGTCTTAGATTTAAAAGGCAAGATGATATCGATAATACAATTATTGAATTGTTCAATAATTGCAAATGCGTCAATTTTAACCAGTGCGATGCCAACAATAAGATTATTACCAACGGAGAGAATTTGTTAGATTTGAGGTGAGTTTAATTACCAGCAGTTATCATATGTTTCGTTGGTTGAACTTATATATAATATTTCACCAAGAAGTTACAAAATATATGTAGTGGAAATAGTTATTATTACTTTTGATATGACAAAAATTGATACCCACTTACCTTTAAGCTGCATGCTCTTCTTTTCCTACTATCATTACTTCAAGTTATAATACAGGGCGAGCCAATACTTATATAACTTTCTCTTCCTCTTTTTTAAAGGATGGGTGAGACACCGGACTCAGCAAGCGTAACCAGGATTCCATGCAAAGGAAGTGATTTAGTTTGTTGTAAATTGAATGGGACAGATTCTACGGAGACACAAAATCAGGTGATTATCAATACAGATTACAACTATACAGATCCGATAATTCATAAATGCGGTATACAAAGAACTAAAATTAACGTGAGGGTAATTGTCGATGATGAAAAAGAAGAAGATGTAGTTCCACTCGATGGAGAATTTCCTTGGATAGCTGCTATTTACAAAAAAGACAAAAAGGGAGTGTGGAATTTTTTTTGTAGTGGATCCATGATACATCCCAAGGTAATTTTGACAGCAAATCATTATTTTCATAGGTGAGTAGCTATATATTGGTCATTGGGATGTATAGTCTTTCTAAAGTCGATAAAAATATTTCAGAAAAAACGCAGGTGACTTCAAAGTTATAATAACCGGTAATGTAGAGCTGAACACAATCGGAGCAAATGCAAACTATGAAAGAAACGTAGCTGAAATTGTCAACCATCCAAGATACTACGCAGGCGCACTCTACAACGACGGAGCTTTACTATTGTTAGAAAAACCATTAGAATTTTCAAAAACTAATTCAATAAATACAATTTGCTTACCCCCCGATGATCTAGTACTGAACAGCGGTAGATGTATGGTCGCTGGATGGGGTAAAGGATCAACTATTGATGGTATGAATATAACACTTTATTACATTAAATCTCTGAACCGTTGAAAAGCATAATTCTGCTTCTCTTCTTTAAAATTTTCAACTTCAATCTTCCTTCGAAGAATAAAACCGCATGAAAAACTGATAAAATCCAATACAACGCCAAAAATCAAAAATATAAATATAACTTTGTCGGTGAAAGGCAGTTTAATAAGCCCGGTGACGAAGCTGAAGCTCCAAAAAATGTTAAGTACCGTGCAATAAGCCGTGGAGATTAAAAAAGGTACCATGGGTTCGGTTCCGTTGAAGCATATACCTAAAACCATCGGTACACAAGATACTAGGAACATGGATTGGAAAGCCAAATTGATTTGAAAAGGACGAAACGTTTTATGAACAGTCTTCACTTTTGCTGCGCAATAATAAACACTTAATCCGCAATGGACAGCAAATAAAAATACAACCACACAAGTTATGCCTTTCAAGATATACTTTTTACCTTTCATTTTCTTGAAATTCTATTTTGACAGGTGTCAAACACCACAAGAAACTTATTACCAACAAAGATATGAACTTAAACGAAAAGTTACCAGAATAATGTTGGCAACTATTTACTGATATATTCATTTCTGTGGTAATTTGACATAGCCGCATGCGCACTTCAAGAAGTTGAAAATCACTCATTAAAGGTGCCTGTGCTTATCAGACGCTAGATAAGCTCCGTCTATCGAAAAAAAATGACTCGCATAACAATATTTAATAAGCAACATATTAAATTTACTTTTCATTGTTTTTTGTAGGCATTCAAGTATTAAAAAAAGTGGACTTACCCTTGATTTCACACAATAAATGTCAAGAACAGCTTCGAAAGACCAGATTGGGTACCGCTTTCGTCCTTCATGATTCTTTTATGTGCGCTGGTGGTGAAAAAAATAAGGATGCGTGTAAAGGAGACGGAGGAAGTCCTTTGATGTGTTTATTACCTGGAGAAATCAGTTATTTCCAATTGGGTATCGTATCTTGGGGTATCGGATGTGGAGGTGAAAATATCCCTGGGGTATATGGCAGTGTTGTTAAAATGAAATCTTGGATATTAGATGAATTGAATAAAAGACAGATTGATTTGTGAGTTATTATGTGAATTAGTATAAATAATTTTTTAATCAAGCTTGTTTTCATTTATTTGAAATATTTAATCAGTTGTAAAATGTTAAGGGAATACCTGAAGAAGATCAAAATAGTGGAGGAAGTAGAATGATATTTTGTGGTATAAATGCATCGTATGATACAACTATTAATATTGGATGGTGAGACACTGAACAAACACAACTTAACAATGAACACAACACTATACTTTTGAATATTATTTAAATAATTTTGAATTTTCTTTACTTGTTTGTTTGAAATAGGTTTACTATTCACTTGGCAACTGACGTTCGACGTTGACAGAAGCTGTCAGGTTAACCACAAAACTAACCAAATATGGCACTCATATCACAGATATAAATAAAAATGTATTTCTATGATTCGTATATTTGATCATTTTCAGAAATATTTTTTATAATACGGGTTACAAATAGGACTAGGAGCTATGATTTTAGTAAGTCGGGTTACAATCAAATAGGATTATTTTTCGAAATTTTTAATTTGATAGTTCAACAGAGAAACATAATATACTATTGTCTAAACTAATATCACTCAAATTGTGCGATTGCCAAATTCATATTTTTTTAGAGGTAATCATTTCAATATTTGGCATTCGAAAATCACGAAAATTTGACTAAATATCACTTGTATTAATCCAGAGCAGAATTTAGAATACTAGGAAAGTTATCAGCAAAACAATCACATGTATTTAAAACCACTTATACGTTTCTATTACAAAAACTGAGTTATGGTAAATCCTGCTCTATATATGGCAATAATTTGTATAAAAATGCGAATTCAACAAACATAGTTTGTGCATACCAAAAAAAATACACACAATATGACATATATAAAAAATCTCTTAAATATTTTAAAGTTTTAAAATTCATAAAAAAATGACTGTAAATAATTTCAATTGTAGTGTCTTCTATAAAAACAAAGATCCATTCTCACTATAAGACTTGGCTAATTGATCATGTGATCTGTTATTAGCATCAGAGAAAGTTTAAAATACATTTTCAACCAATGCTGTTCAGACAGAACATTTCAATACTTTTTGTTAATATTTTGTCAAGTAAATTTATTTATTCTAATGTATATTTGAGCTAATCTAACTAAAATTAAAAATATGACTAGATCAACTTTAAGATGAGATGTATTGAGTATTTTTTATTGTCTTAGGTGAACCAACAGTTGTAAAAACTCTTAAATATACCTTAGAAGCTGAGTTCATTAACAATGTCTAATATCGGAGCTATATATAAATAAAAATTTTTATCCCATATAAGTTAAATGCATGCCACTGAATTTTATGCCGGTGGCAAAGCCGCTTGTGCCTAGACTTACATATTTATTGAGTTTTTACAATCACTATGAAAACTGATTCATTAATTTGAGGTTAGGTTATAACCTAAGCTTCTTATAATTGATATTTACATATTTGTAACTACGCTTTTGTATCCAGGACTTGTATCTTCATATATTTATATGATATATACAGGAGTTTTACATCAAAAATAAAGAAATTAATTGAAAAAATCGAATACATACTTAATTTAAGTACTCCTAACTACTCTTATTTGAAAAATTTCCTGAAACTAACCGCTACCAACTATACCGTATGTCCCATTATATGTATAACGATTAACGAGGGTTTGAAAACAATCCGATATTATTTATAAGCTCCTGTATGAGAAAATATAATGGGACACTTGGTATAATAAATTTTTTTAATGATTATCAATTGTTTACCTACTTTTCTACCAACTTACACAACAAAAATTTACTGTCTATTCATATTTCACAGTTATTATCTCCGATTAAATTCTTGTTTGAGTTAAAAATGGACGCAATTCAAATATATTATTCTTAACATATCATTCTTACGTTCTAAATATTCTTGGACGAACATGTCAAATCACAAAATAATCACAACACAACCCAAATTTAATTCCATTTGATAAATTCATAGAGATCGGCAGTTAACGTGTTAAGAAACGATATTTAAGTTTATGACGATCTTTTTTATAGAAAAATTATCAAATGACAATGTATTGTATATCTGTAATGTAGATCTGTGGTTTATCTGTCATCGGCACTTGTCACGTCCTTGGCGCAATCAATGGCATTTCCGAACCTAGCATTGTATGATGTATTTTCTCAAAGAACAGGATAATAAATAATAAAGTTCTTTGGCTTCACTGTTTATTATTTATTATCCTGTTTTTTAAGAAAATACATCATTATAATGTTAGGTTCGGGGACGCCATTGATTGCGCCAAGGACGTGACAAGTGCCGATGACAAATGAACCACAGATCTACATTACAGACAAAGTAGCCACTTTTAACAGACAAATCAATTACAGAATAAAACCTAACCTAACTTAACCCACATAAACTTTTGTTTATACAGAGCGTCCCACAAATAAGTTATGTAAATAAAACAAACTGGATTAAAAATAAAAATTTTAAAACCCTGATCTATTGATACTGCCCCCAAAAAAATTCAAGAAACTCAGTTAATTTCAAGGAAATTAAAACCACCCCTAAAATTAAGCGTCTTCCGGTTCTAGAAGATGCTGTGCTTCAATGATGTTATGGTGAAATGTTTGAGGAAAGCGTTTATTAAGAGCGGCTGCTGTTGTGATGGTTTGTTGTCGTTTTATAATAATTAGAACTATAGTGGCTGCGATGCTAATAAACATTAGTGCCAGTAACACTCCACCTACTAAAATTTTTTATTTAATACACTACATATTGTCCAATAAATACATTAATTAAGTGTGGAAAGTTATATCAGTTTGAATAACTTACCAGTAACCATGAGAATTGATCCGATGCTATACCTTCCAGGTTTATCACTTAAAATGTCGATTATATTCCCCATTGAACCGTTATTTGGTAATTGAGGCAATTCTAAAATTTCTGTGAAAAGATTGAAGAGATCTACAGTGTGGAAAGGAGCCACTTTATGCTGCTTTTTAATTTTCGGTCCTCGAGCCATAAAGTAAGGTCTCATATCACTGACATTATAACTATAACCATGAACGCCAAATTCTGAACTATTTGTTACTAAAAAAAAACATTTATAAGGAATAATTAATAAAAAATCAAGTGAATAGTTACATGTAAAATTGTATGCTTCTGCATAAGTGGGAGCTGAAGTTATCAAGTCATCTAAAGCATAGCCAACATCTGCCATAATTAGTATAGGTGGTGTTCTACTACTTTTTTTATAATGCCATTGTTTGGGGTAATTCTTTTTTTGATAAACTTTGAAATGACCATTTTCCAAAGAACCCACTTTCAAAGCGTCATAAACTTCTTGTTCATGTCCTATAAAAAAATGATTATAAATAAATAATTACTATAAATCATATCAACCTACCGTCTTTAGGGAAAATTTGTAGACAAGGACTTGCCCCTACTATATCATATGTTCCATTTTTCATATATTGAGTAGTGTTAATAAAATGAGGTGGCGTTACACTCACTAAACCATGATCGCTCAAGTGAATTACGTTTGTTTTCTCTGTCAATTTGTATTTATTTAATTGTTCCTAAAAAACATATCAGTAATAACTAAGAAACATTCCAACATGTACCTAACACTCAAGTACCTCTAAATAGGCAGTAACATTGTCAAGTTTTTTTAACATATCTTTTACTTGGATTGAATTAGGACCAAATATGTGACTGTGCATATCTGGTTCTTCTATATATAACATTACTAAATTAGCTGGCTTTGAAGAATCCGTTATCCATGAAATAACCTAAAATAATGAATATAATAACTTTGAACATAAAAACGCCTAAAATAACATTAATAATTCAATACAAACATCAAATTTTAAACTTACCTGGTCAATTCTTTTGTACCAGTTCACTTTTTTATCAAAGTCTTGTCTATAAGTTATATTTTTTCCTTGATATGGAAATATTGCACCAGGCCACATCATAGAGGCAGAATATCTGCCATTACCCTGATCCTCATTCCATCTCTACTTAAAAGTATTAATTTGAAAAATTGAAAACTAGTTAAAAAAAATAAGTAGTTTCCAAAAATCATTCTCAATAATTACTTTGAAGTAATAATTATGACACACAACCAATTAATCAAGAATATCAGTCTCAGTTTTTCCAAAAACGTAATAACTTTTCCACTTTTATAACATATAATATACGTAGGTTAGTTTCATTCAGTGTATTTGTAAAATTTATTGTTTCTCAATCACTAATGATATGAGCAAATTAATATGAAATTTATTACCAATGGAACATTGTAACATATTTAAATTATCACCAAGTTAGGTTTAAAATCATTTATTTTAATGAACACAGTTCCAAGTTCATGAAAACAAATGTTAATTAGGAATATATGAATAAATTAGTGATTGGTTTCACTTATTAATGTTCTTACAACATTTTTTCCACATTAACATAACTAAAACTATAAAAAATTGTACTCACCCATATTGGCACAATGTCTTTATTGTAACTATACATCTCAGGTCCAATTTTTTTAACAGTACGAGTATTTAAATCAAAGTAACTGTTACCTATAATTCCATGAGTTTCCGTGTATAAACCTGTTGCAATTGAATGATGATTTGGGAAAGTTTTTGTAGGAAAAACGTTTATTAAATAATCTGAATAAGTCCCAACTTTCTTGAGCCTTTCCATATTGGGAACCAATTTTGTTTCAAAGAAATTATACCTGAATGCATCGTATGATACAACTATTAATATTGGATGGCGAGACACTGAACAAACACAACTTAACAATGAACACAACACTATAATTTTGAATATCATTTTAAGCAATTTTAAAATTTCTTTTGTACACTTCTTGTTTGTTTGAAATAGGCAATAGGTACTATTCACTGACTGACGTTCGACTTTGACAGAAGCTGTCAGGTTAACCACAAAACTAATCGAATATTGCACTTATATCACAGAAATAAATGAAAATGTATTTCTATGATTCGCATATTTGATCACAGATGATTGAAAAATAAATAACTATTTCTTTCTTTTAATTTTAATTATTGTCACTGAGAGATGCTGAGGCTTTACAACAGTATTATTCTATACAAGACCAGACTTTAAATCAATATATATTTGCGGAAATTTAATTATAATTCGATCCGATCTCATTTATTCATTTTTCCTTGAGTTTAATTTCGTAAATGGCTCTAGCCGGAGGATAGCATCTACCGCAAGGAGTTAAAGCGTAAATAGAAATGTTTAACGCAGCAGACATTTCGACAGAATGAACCATAGCACACGTTCTCCAGCCGCTCAATATCCTAGATTTATTTTGCCCGTTAATTTCAATTTCGTAACCAGTGACAGATTTACTTTTCGGCGCTTTCCACTCAATTATAATACTATCGACAGTAATTCTTTTTATATTAACCACTCTGAATCCTCTTAAGTTGACATGTTTGTTATCTTTGTGGATTTTACCGCACTTACACGGGACGCCTTTTTTATCAATCACGGAACGTTCAATCTGCGTCTCTGCGTTCCGTATACTCTTTTTGGGTTCATCTGCTTCAATGTAACGAGGAATTCCTTCAAGTTGGTTCATAAAACTGGTCAAAACAGAACTACTTAAATAATGTTTTAATTTATGAGTTGTTTCTTCAATTATCTTATCCTTAGCTCTCAATTTCGCTTCTAAAGTGGTCACTGCCACCTTCAATCCGGACAATGTACTCAACCCAAAACTAGAAGCTTGTTTAACCAAAAGCGGATTCATCATCTCTGAAGAATCTTCACAGCCACCTTGATTTATATCATAAGCTCGGTTTATTTTGGTAATAGAATGATCCGATTGGGGTGTAAAGTAACACTCTGAGTCCTTCGTACTGAATTGCTGACTTGAGAGACGAGTGAAATTCTTCCCAACTGGTCTGGAGTTGGATACGAAAGAAGTTGTTCTTTCGTAGTTGATAGTTCTCACTAATTTACTATGTTTATGTTTAACCTTTGTATCTCCAGAGTAGCACATGAGATCAGGACTGGGTCCTGTACAGACGGAGCAGTGGCAAACTTGTCCTGGTCGGTGCTGACCTGGTGCTGCAGATGCTGGTCGAACAGAAACCGGTGTTGGCTGCAAGACTGGTATTGTTGGAGCTGATGTTCTTGTAGGATTATCATAGGATCGTCGAGGTAGTGGTTGTCCATCGTTTTTTTCCGGTACAAAATGTTTAGTTCGTTTTTCTGACCTATTAAATAAATTCATGAATGTTGCACTCGACGTGTGCCGCTTAATCTCATTGGTGATGGCCTTGATGACTTCGTCGTTCGGTTTGCAATTTTTTCTTAAGTAATCAAAAGCGATTCCTAGCTCGGACATTGTTTCTGTAAAGTCTGAGGTTGATTTAACAAACGGTTTGTTTTCCTTGCTGATTCTCTTGTTGTTTTCAATTTTTTTCAAGGAATTTTTTATAACTCTCACGTTCTCTCTATACTTATCCAATTTGGAAGCATAATCTCCTGTATTCGCCTCATAATAATGCTTCTCGTGACTCTTGTTCATAGAATTTTTTATTTGCTCCGACATACACCCAACATACTCAGTCGTTTTAATTTTAGCTTGCGGCAACAACAATTCAGAGTGCGGTGGTATATTTCTATGAGGATATTGTTCTAGTTCTGTGGTTTTATGTTTTTTCTTCTTTTTCTTAACTGTCAAACGTTCAGGTATTGATTTAAACAAGCTTTCTAGCTCAAAACGATTAGATTTATCTCTGGACGGAGATTGTAATCGTTTTGGTATTTCAAATTCCTGGAAATTGTTATTTCTTAAAATATGACAGCCATAAGACAGATAGTTAGCATTAGCGCGACATTCTGGTTGAGGAGGATTGATAAATTTATCAATATCAGGCTTGGCATTGGCTTTATTAGACCGTCCCATCGGAAGTTCAAGACAAGTGCATTTAAATTCCAAAACTTGTGAATCGTCTTTTTTATCGGGTTTTTTCTCTGCAAACATACAACCGACGCAATTGCAAGGGCTGCAATGACAAATGTTTTTGTTTGAATTTGAATTCTTTGATTCCTTACTAGTTTTCTCTGATTTTGTACTACAGTCTACACAAGTACAAGTAGGACATCGACAAATCGCTTTGCCTAAAAATCGCTTTCCATCTCCGTATGGACAAGATGGACATGCGCATTCAACGCAAGCACAAGTGACAGCTTTATCATCTGTTTTTGTATCAGGACAATCACAAGTAGTACAAATACATGTCTCCTTTTGTATATCGGATTTTACATCTTTCGTTATTCCTGCATCTTTTTCTTGCTGCTTTTCTTTTTTATTATCTGAACATTGCTCACACTTGCAAGGTGAACAATGACAAGTATACTCGAGTGTAGGGGAATTTTGTGCTCCAGGTGCACCATCTGTTGTTTTCCAAACGCAATCATTACAAGTACAACGCTCACAGTGACATTTAATAGCTTCTGCTGGGGTATCAGCTGTGCAATCAGGGCAAATACACTTTGAACATTTGCAGTTTAATTTGCTATCCTTTTTTCGTTGACTAGTGTTTTTATTATCGGCCTAAAACATTGAAAATTGAGTAAATCAAACGTATAAATGTGTAAAATATACATTTTCGGCGCAAGAGCAAATCGTACAAATACATTTCTTCTTGTCGTCTATTTCTGTGACCTTGGAATCATCACAAATGCATTTCTCACATATGCACTTAGAACTGGGTTCGATATTGTCTCCTAACTAAAAAAGAAGAAATATATTTAGTTGCATTAACATAACCTGAATAATAATACTTACAGGAGTATTGGAATTGCCTACTCCTTTCACATTTGGATCACCGCAAGGTTGACAGTTACAAACGGGACAATCACAGGGCTGTTTCCCTTCCGTTGATCCCTTTTTATTACTGTCACATTGACAGGGATTGCATAAGCATGATCCTTCGTCACGAGGACTATCAGCTTTCGATTCTTTTTCGGTATTTCGTTTGGCATTTGGATCCGCGCATGGGTCGCATTTACATGTTAGACAGTGACATATTGCAGGCTGTTTACTACTCATATCTCCTTTTGCTTTAATTATATTTGGATCATTGCAAGGATCGCAGGAGCAAACAGTACAATTGCATGGGTTAGAAGATGGTGGGGATTTATTGGAATCGTTACAAATACAAACTGTACACACGCAGTTTTCGCCTTAAATAAAAAGATATGAAGAAGTTTTATAAAGTAATAGTAAAATTAAAAAATACTTTGCTTTGTCTGGTGAACATTTGGATCTTCTTTTCCTTTAGGATCATTACATAAAGTGCAAGTACACTTTGCGCAGTTGCAAGGGATCCGTTGATATTCTTGAAAACCTATATTTGACGTATTTCCGGTCTAAAAAGTTGACAGTTGTCAAAAATTTCAAAACAAACAAACAGCTATTACCTTATTTATATCCGATCCTTGCTCCTTTTGATTTTCCATTTGTTTCCTTTTATCAACATCAGCACATGGATTACAAACACACTGATTACAATTGCAAGCCACTGGCTTTTTAAATACGTCAGATGTCAACTTTGAAGGATCAGAACATGGATTACACTCGCAATTTTTACCATTAGTAAAATCAATTCCTTTGGCGGTATTTTCCTTAACCCCACTTTTAGTTGGATCGCTGCAAGAACTACATTTGCATACAGAACAAAAGCAAGTTGACTTCAAAGCGTCTCCAGTAATATTAGAACGATCAGGACCGGATGATCCTCCTAATCCTTTACTTTTTCTAGGATCAGCGCAAGGATCGCATTTGCAAGTTGTGCATTCACAGTTGAGGGATTCTTTAATAAGTCCAGGCTGAATTTTTGTTCTATCCGGACACATATCACATTTACAATCCCCTGTTTGTTTATCCAGTAAACAAGTGCAATCTGTTCCTTGAGTCGACAACTCCGTTTTTACTTTCGATCGGTCTGTTGAAATGGAACAATCGCATTTGAATCCTTCGCCTGTACCTTGATCGGTCGTTAGTTTATTCGTCTGGGAAGCTTTTGCTGCGTTTATATCGGTTTTTTTGAAAGGGCAAACCAAACAAACACATTTCTTACAATTGCAAGATGTGTTTGTTAGTTTATTACCCGCTGTGTCTCCCACCTGCGCCGCTGCTGGCTGATTTGACGGTTGTTTAGGTTTACCGGGACATACTGGACACACGCATTTCGAACAGGTGCATTTATGTACCGATTCTACTGTTCTATTTGTGCTGGTTTCAGAGCAAGAGCAGGAGTTACAGGAGCTGTTTTCTCCCTACAAATGTAAACATAACCTTATCGCTACAAGTTTATAAGAGACCATACTTTACCGTAGCTGTGTTGTAGCTATTGTTAGTTTTTGCTGAAAACATTACACTGCTCGAAACTTCGCACATACAACAGTTACAGTCTTTTTCAAGCTGAAAAAAATATTAAAAATAGGTTGGGACAATTCATCATCATAGACTCGGCTAAGCTCCACTGAGTTTGTCCAGTAGTAGCAACTTACCTTTGCAGTATCTTTTAATTTTCGTCCTGTTAGCTGGGAATTTTGTTGTTTCATAAGATTCGGGTCTAAAATTGATTATTTTAAGAAAAGGTTTGACCGACAATAATATTGTTAATAATGCTGTTGCTCCTGAACTCTACGTACCTAGATTTGTTCTTTTCAACAAAGCACTTAGTGGACATACAGAGTTCTCACCTCTGCCAGCATCCAATTTTACCTTGTTTCTCATTTGAATCTATTTTCCTTCAGGAATCAGCTGAAAACATATAAAAACATGACACTTGCAGTTATTAAATCATCCATTTTCCACTCACTATTGAATTTACTATCAATGGAGCAGATGCAGAGATGTTTGGAAATTTCACAAGGAATTTTGTCAGCTACATGAAAATCTACGGTCGAAACATTAAAAATATTTAGATTTTTTTCACTACATTTATATGATTGATGTTAATGAAACGTCATTTTTGATGACGTCTGCTTGCTTTTCAATTAATTGTTGCTACAACTATGGAATTACAACCATTACTGTTAAACTAGATGACTGAGACCATTCTAATACAAAAAAAGAAGAATACAACTACCGGCAAGTTGACACTAATGACAGTCGCCTTGAGGATTAACAACAAATGAAGAGGCGTTGGTTGAACACTGAGAAAAAGCAGTTCTATTAAAAAGGATTACTTTGGGCCTGCTGCTTAATGCGATTCTAGCCCTAGGACCCAAATTATTGATAAACTAGTTGCTCCCTGGAAGCCCCACTTTCACTACCGGGAGCAAAATTCCTGAAAGCTTCACAGTGACAGTTTGTCAAGTTTGACAAGTCAGCCACATTGTACTGGAGGGCAACCGAATCTATTACTTGGTGTTGAATCTAATGTATTAGTGTTTTGCGAACAAAAATTGACAGACTTCACCTCACTTCGTTAAAACAGCCTCTATCACGCTACGAAACGATCGTACATAACTTCAAGAAATAATTTTTGATTCAAGTCCAACTGTTTGCCCTCCAGCACAAGATGGCTGACCTGTCAGTGACGTCATTCCAGAATGGTGTTTAAAAACTTGTCTTTCCAAACGATCAAGTCGACTAATGTCAGTCAAAAACACTATTTTTTGTGAAAATTTTCGAAAACGTTAGCGTTCAATTTACTCAAACTAAATTCAATGTACAAAGAAATGTTAAAATTCCATGAAGAACGTAAAGTGTGGATGCTATTTTCAAAATCTCGATTACCCGAGAGCTACAGAATCCAGTAATACTTCCTGTGCCAATCAACTACTTGCCAGAGGGACGAAGCTATGCCAGGAGGTTTCAGAAATGGATGCTCTATTAAGTTCCCGATCTAATTTTTTCAGGTAATAGTCAAAAACCATAACAGTGATGTAAATGGGCAAATGTTTCTAAAGTTTCACACGTCTTTTATCGATAAATTCGACAAATTGTTGTAGTAATCCAGGAATAGAAGAAGAAAGTGTCTGTATACATCTTGGTAACTTATAATTTTACAAGATATTTTACCAATTTTAGTGAATCTACTGAAAAACCCAGCACAACAGAGCCTACAACTGTTACCACAGGACTCAGTAATTTCGATGAGGTCCCAAAAGTCTTCATCCAATCGAATTCTTACGATGAAAACCTTCCACCACATAGTGACACTCTTAAATGTAGTTCTTTCATTCAAAAACTTATGGACAACGCTAAAACCATGCTGGGCACCAAATGTAATGCTTTACACCCTTCTTCTTGTAGTGAAGAACCTACAAGAGAAACCGACAACTGTCAGTACGACTCTAATGCGACTATATTGAGTACTTCTAGAACGGAAGAATCTAGAAGCTATCCTAAATATTCTCCAAGGTAATTTTGAGCTTTTTGCTAAATAAGAAATATTCATTAGATACATTTATTAATTTTGCTTCAAGTGACTACTGTCTTTGCGACGCAGACGGACAAGACAGCTCCAGCAAGCTGGATCTAACAACCACAGCGGAAACTCTTCCAAAAGAAGTTTCCAGCAGACAAACCTACGCGATAGACCGTGTTATATTAGAAAGTATCTATTCCAGTGATACTAATATACCATGTAGTTGTTCTAACGACGCGGAAAGTTCAAAATGTCTATTGGAAAACTCTGCCAAACGTCGGAAGGGATCTAAATTGAGTAATAAAGACGTACAGTTTGATAATTCTATTAAATACTTTCAAGAATGTTGTAAATATGACGAGAACAGTGATGATATTTGTGTTAAAGATGATGATAATCCTAGTCAAAGTCTAAGAGATGATTCAATTTGGTAAATAAACTACTTTTGAGATGAACAGCTATGATGAATTTATCAATTTTAGTGTAACTAAGAGTACTGTGTCTTCAGAGGATGTAAATAGTGGCTTAGAAAAACCTGAACAGGGTAGAAGGATGTTTTCCTTATTAGATACCACTTGGTTAAACCCATTTCGACGAGATCAACCAAAAAAGTCGAGTATAACAAACAAAACCAACTTAGAATCAGAGAATCTAATTGATAATCATTGTAATATTCCTTGTAGAGATATAACTTGTTACAGAACTGACGGAGGGTGAGTTTTAACATCGAAAATTATCAATAAAAATATTCTTTTTTGAAAATATAATTCAATTTTATCCTTGTTGAGCTTAGACTGAGAGCAAGCTCAGCGGAACCCTGTAAAAGAAATCAAATCATTCACCACCAACCAAACGGAACCGAACACGTATCAAGAACAGATAGAACTGTTGAAGAAGTGAACAGAACCAAAGCTAGGTCTTGCGATCCAACGTGTACTGTGTGTACCAAGAAAAAATTGGACGCTTTACAGAAACATGTAGTGTCAAAGGGATGTGATCCAGATGCTCCTACTATTGATACTGGGACGAAAATTTCCTACCACCAATGCGATCCCAATTGTCCTCTGTGTTCGCAGAGAGCGCTGTTTTCTAATAAGGACCAAAGGTTTGTTGTACTGAGTCATTTCGATTTGTCGAATCCTTCCATATTTTCAGTCAAACGCTCTTCTGGGCGGTTAAAGTCGTCATAACTTTTTGCGCAAACTAATTTTGACAACAATTCGGTTCTAACAGGATAATTTACCTTCTCAGGCATACCTCAAGAGTCGAAACCCACGTTTCTAGACATCACGAACCAGAAGAATCCGTAAGGCCTCCAATAGTAAACACTAGCGTGGGCTCAGCTAAAGTTAGAAACGTTGTTTTTGACATTGTCGATAAATGCACGGGTTCCAATTCTATAACTACACCTACACCTTCAAAAGAAAGTTCTCCGTTGAGATTTGTCGAAGAAACTTCAAGTATTATCAGCAACCACAAGACATTGGAAATGATGGAAGATAATGGTGGTGGGAATTCCAATTCTAGTCCAGGATCACAACAGGTAAACGACAATGAGGTGTTAAACATAATAAAAATGTTAAAATAGATAAGGATTGACATAGAACCACAATTCTGTCGTCTTCTTTTTTAAAATCGTGAAGGAGTATAGATAAGGTTAAGTGGTGTTGCGTGAATGACTCTTCAAACATCAAATTCGAATGGCCTTTTTGTAACTGGCTATCAGTTCATGAAACATATAATCAAAAAGTGGCTAACTTCATCTTTAGACTTGTGACGTATCTGTATTGAAAGTTGCAAACATTTAAAAACTAAACAACACTTTTCACAGGATTCTGCTTGTAATAGTTTATCCTGTCAATTATCCTATACAAGTGTGAAACAATCAAAATTGTCTTGTAAACTATCCACTCCATTGGTAACTGCGAATAACTTCAAATATACCCGGAATACATCGGAAAAAAGAAAATATGCTCATCGAATCGAAGCATATCCATCACCGAAAAGAGTTAGATCCAGTCATGATAAAAAGGACGAGGATAATCAGTGCGCTTTCATCGGGTCACCTGTATTGAATCCTTCGAACTTCAAAGGTAATCAGGATAATTTCCAAGGAATCCTTGACTATAGAATAATTTTAGGTACCGATGCGTCATTTTGTCCAAAATATAGTACCAATGAATCAGAATACAGTTCAAGTGATAAAGATCGCTATAGACAGGATGATTACGAAAGGATACATGAACGAGATATGTATAGTAATAGCAGGATAGGCAGCCCAGCTCCTCAACGACAAATTAGATATGTCGATAGAAGATACGATCCTTATTATTGGCACCATAATAATCATTCAATTTTGGGTGTACCTATCGACGATGAGTTGGAGAGAGTTACTAGAGAGCTGAAGACAGAAAATAAGGTCCTTAAGGTAGAGCTGCAGATTTTTAGTGTTGCAGTTTATTAGAGCTTTATAATTGCAGAGTGAATTGATGGAAATGAAACTGGAACTAAGACATGCATTGGAAAAAGTCGAAGGACCCATGAAAAGCAAACTAGAAGCTGAGAAAAGTAGATGTGAACAGCTACAGCACGAGCTACAAAAAGCTTCTTTTGAAATGAGAGTTTCTCATGATACTTTTATCAAAGAAAGTCTAGATTTGAAAACTCAGCTGTCTTTGGCGTCCACCAACAAAAATCAATTAGAAACCATTAACAAAAGGTACATTTTTTAAACGTTTTCTCCCTATATTTACGTAAATTTTATATCAATAGGTTGCGGGATGAAATGAATGTCTTGGATGGTTTGTGTGGTAAATTAGAAGAGGATTTGGTTAATCAAAAGTTAAACGAAGCCGAAACTCTCAAGAGACTAGCAAAAAGAAATGGCGTATTGAAAGATTTAAGTGTCCTGGAGGGTTTGTGTGGTAAGTTAGGAGAAGATTTGATCAATCCAAAACTTAGTAACACGGAAAACATGAAACTACTAACAAGAAATGAAACTGGTGATTTTAGTAAGTTGTATACTACTGTTAAAATTTATCAGTCACTCACTTTTTTTTATTTATCTGTAGAGTCAGCAACAGATACTTTGAATGAATCAAATTTAAATATAATCGCAAGAAAATTGAGCAGGACTATAAAAGCCACAGAGCCTTGTGACGAATGTGCAGCTCTTCCCAACGAATTAACTGGTGAGTAAATCATGTATTATTGTCCAAGTAGCTATATATATTTTTTAATTTCCCAAGGAGCAGTGAAAATGATCAAGGATTTAACGGATATGGTGGAAAAAAGAAAAGCAGAAAGATTTTCCCTGTACGCGTTTTCAACGAGTAAAACTAATTGTTCATGTCAATCCCCGCCGTGTACAGAAGAAGCTGCTTGTCAATGTTTAGCTATCAACGATAAAGGAGTGTCGGTATCGAAATCTCTTCTTCCCTGTACACGTGAGTAATTTATGTTTGTAACTTTCATCTGGCAGTAGCTGTGGTAACTCGCTACACCCCACTCCGTTGGGAGGAGTATGACTCCAACTCGCTACACCCCACTCCGTTGGGCGGAGTCTGTCGGAGTCGGACTCCTCACACGAATTATACTTGGAGACAAAAATTATAGCGATAGTGTAATTTTGTATTGACTATAAATATTTTTCAGTAGGTATATTTCCCAGCGACGTAAACAAAGCCACCAAAACCCTATTTTCTGTCCCAAATACGTTCATTTTAGAAGACGCGAGTAGTAGAAACATCGTACACGATATCCATCGTCTACGATCACATTCTCCGTCTGCTAACTGTGGAGATCCCGATCTACCATCGATGAAAAATCAATACACTGATCCTAAAACAGCCGATAAGAAGATCGATTACGACCCACCGAAATTCATTTTAATTGAACCTTTGATGGTGGATAAAGAAATCAACTACGAAAAGAACGAATCATGCAAAGGAGACGGGATAGAATCCATCAAAGACCCCAACGCCAACATCTTGACTTGCTATATGGTCCAGACTCCCACTTGTCCATCAAACAAAGCTAGTACTCGAGATAAAGGATCTCCTCCCACCATGAAAGACGAATCTACGTTGTACAAGTAAGTTTACAACCCCACAAAGTTTCTTCTTCAGTCTTTCTTTGTTACAGCCCTTCGAACTGTAAAGACATCGACCACCCAGAATGCGAAGACATGGATAAACCATGCGTTAAAAATGTCGAAAGTAAATATATTTCTTGCGAAGATTTTGAAGCTTCGCCTTGTCAAGATTTAGAAAACCCACCTTGCGAGGATGTTGGTAAACCTTGTTTCAAAGATAAAAATAAAAAAGATACATCCAATCAACATGAAGAATCAGCTCAACAGAAAACCGTGAAGTTCCCGAGCTGCGAAAAAGAAGAATCTCCACGCTGCAAACCAATCGGAAAACCGTGTACCAAAGGCGAAGTATGTGAACCAAATCATGCAGCTGCAGCTTCGAAATCGCCTTGCTGGAATATCGGAGTACCTTGCTTAAAAACGTCTAAGGAAGCTCCTGAAGGTAACAAGAAAGAAGTATTGTTAGTTGAAGATCTTGCATTGAGCGGCGATAAAGACGAAACGTCGGAGCCTTTAAGTAGTTCGATCATAGATAGTCCACTATCTACAGAACCCAGTAAGTAGTACCTTACATGCTTAAAACAGGGCAATACTAAATTTTTTCACTTTCTACTAACGCAGAAAGCAACGACATCCCACCTAGTGCGGATGAAGGAACTTCTAGTATAGAAAAAAACCTTCAAACACCTCAAGACACTAACATAACTTCTTCTACTAATACTGATCCATCTTCTGGGAGGAATGAAAGACCACCAGGACAAACCCAATCATCCCCCTGCTATCACTTTGGAGAACCTTGCATTAAGAAGAACAAATCTCCTGTTGACGCACAGTATAAGAAAGAAGAAAAGAAAGCTGAAAAAGTAAGTACCTTCGAGATGCACTAAAGATATTTTGGAGTTTTGTTTTCAGCAGGATTATGTTTGTGAGCCGTGCGCAGTAAATGGACCATGCTTTTCTATTGGAAGACCATGCGCAGTTAATGAACAGGTAAAACAAAGCAGCATAATTATTTATCTTATACATTTGCATATATTATTTTTAACAGACTGGAAAATTCAATCAAATGAGTGGAGAAAACGGTCCTGGTATATCAACTGAAAAGCCATGTGACACATCTTCTCAGGTAACATTGTTGTAAATTGGGAAAGGTACTAATAATCCTTTATAATTTTTTTAGACAACTGAAACTACTGATAAGATCACACATACTGATTATACTGATCCTACTGGGACTGATCCTTGTGCCAATATAGGAAAGCCATGCGTTCAAAAGGTATATTTTGGAGTTCTATAAGGCACGACGAGATCCTGTAGTTGTTCTCTTTTAGGCATATTCAACTGGTACTTCCGGAACAGAAACTCGTAGAGATGTTTTAAAAGACCTTTCTGAAGGTATGCATGTGATTACCACCAAAGTCCAAGATGGAAATTTGGAAGTTAAAACTGAAGGACCACAAGGAGTTATCGAGACTACTTTGAATTACCTTCCTGACGGAGCTTTAGAAGTAAATAAGGTTTTTAATATAAATAAGAGTTTAAAATTATGGAATTTGTAGGTTCAAACCCAAATAAACGAGCTGGAGGAAAGATCTGGGAAAAAAACAACACCCCTAATATCAGGTAAGACTAATTTTCATCTTATATTGATGAACTTTAATTTTTTTTTTGTTTCTAGGAGGATCTGACATAAATACTAGCAGTTATATCATCACTCCGAGTTCGCAGTACGCAGAATCATCCTTGGAAGATTTTATATGTCCACAAACAGGAAAATCATGCGCAGGAGTATACAATACCCCCCAAAGTATAACTAGATGCATAAAAATGTCTTTTTTTTAAATAAAATCTTTGTTTAGTTAAGCAAATGCAGTCTGCAACTACCCAAGGAGCGTATCCTCGAGAAACTGGGATAACAACCGATCCACTAGAGCGTGCTGAGAAGGGAACAAGACGTGTTGTTGAAAAAAAATCAGCTACTTCTTGTTTTTGCGTAGATCAATTAGAAAAAACAACTTCGCATACGATACCGCGTAAAGACGCAGGAGTAAGTATCAAAAATATGTTTTAGATTGTATTAAATAGTATTTCTCATTTTATAGGCTGCTCCTTTGCATGTAAGAACGAAAGAAACACCAGTTAGTTTGGAGGATGTATCGGCGTCGAGTCCGCAACAAACAAGTCAAGTTGATATAAGTTCAAAATCGGTGGGTGACGATGATACAAAAGCCACTGCTGCTAGCTCTACTCTTCCTATTGAGATGATTTCGAAGTGCGAATGTACTCAGGAACTACAAGCTGATCAACAGATAACTACTGAAGGTGAAGCTACTACCGAACAAGATACCATTACTGATACAGCTTCCAAAGGTGTAAGTTACTGAATTGTATTTAAGTGGAAAGGGGTAAAAAAAGTATTAATCGGTATTAAAGTCACTTTCCTGATAAACAACGTAACATTTTTCCTCAGCATTCTGGAACTAGTCCTGAGAAATCTCAGAAAAAAGAAGCCGCTGTTGCAGTGAAACCATCTAAAGCAGGTAAAGAGCTAGCTTTAACAGTGATTCTTCTCGTATTATAGGTAGAGAGCACCAAAACAATATTTTCTCACCAAAACTACGGTTGATATTCACCATTTTATCAGTTTCCTCTCAATGTATGTGACGCTAGGGGCGTCAATCTAAAGTTGTTCGTTGAAAAGTTAGGTTATGTCCAAACGGAGTAAAAGAAGAAATTGTATCTTGTATATTTGGATTATCCAGCCATCTCCAGTTGTTTTTTTTTATGGAAAATGACAGTTTTGACACTTGTGAATTCAAATTATTTAACCTAAAATTTAAATTATGTTTTCGAAGATAAACAAGAATCAAAGTTTGCCACGTCGAGTCAAAATCACGACTGCGGATGTCAGTCGACATTTTTTCCTGCAGATCAGTCATGTCAATGTTGTGAATGTAAAGAAATTGGAGTGTCCACCACAGAATATTCAGAAACTATTCCGAAAACCATGGTTCAAGATAAATTTTCAGTTAAAAGTATCACCGACAAACACTCATACGGCAGTCAATTGCATGAGCCCCATATTAAACTACCAGGTAAGAATTTTGATAGTTTTATTATATTTTACCAAAAACTCCACCTCCAGGACCACCATGATGAGGCTGAACAGTGAAGTATCTACCTGGTACTGACTACGGCATAACTACTTTAAATTTTACATTTTTCTAATACTTAACATAGTTTCTCCTGTTTATAGATGAATCCCAAAAATATGATATCGAGACTATTGTATTACCAGACGGAACAACTCAACCAGTTGGTACTGTAGTACGTCCAGATGGTAGTATTTTAAGACCAGATGGTATTATAGTACAATCAGATGGGACAATAATGACGAAAGATGGGAAGACTTACCCGCCGGATAGTATTTTGCAGCCCGATGGAACAATATTGAATAAAGATGGTACAGTTTTGAAAAAAGCTAGTTTTCTAAAACCAGATGGAACGATTGTAGGAGCAGATGGTAGTACTCAACCAATAGGAAGTGAAATTCGACCAGATGGAAGTATTTTGAGACCAGATGGTATTACAATTCAACCAGATGGAACAATAATGTCTAAAGATGGGAAAACTTTTCCCCCCGGAAGTATTTTGCAGCCTGATGGTACTATATTAAATAAAGATGGAGCTGTCTTAAGAAAAGCTAGTTTGGTACAATCAGTTCGAAGTGTTGCTGGACCAGATGGTACTATACAGCCAGTAGGAAGTAAAATTCGACCAGATGGAAGTATTTTGAGACCAGATGGTATTACAATTCAACCAGATGGAACAATAATGTCCAAAGATGGGAAAACTTTTCCCCCCGGAAGTATTTTGCAGCCTGATGGTACTATATTAAATAAAGATGGAGCTGTCTTAAGAAAAGCTAGCTTGGTAGAGGCAACTCGAAGTATTGCTGGACCAGATGGTAGTATACAACCAATAGGAAGTAAAATTCGACCAGATGGAAGTATTTTGAGACCAGATGGTATTACAATTCAACCAGATGGAACAATAATGTCCAAAGATGGAAAAACTTTTCCCCCCGGAAGTATTTTGCAGCCTGATGGTACAATATTAAATAAAGATGGAACAGTTTTAAGAAAAGCTAGCTTGGTACAATCAGCTCGAAGTATTGCTGGACCAGATGGTAGTATACAGCCTAAAGGAAGTAAAATTCAACCGGATGGAACTATTATTAGACCAGATGGTATTACAATCAAACCAGATGGAACGATAACGACAAATGATGGAAAAACATTTCCTCCCGGCAGTATTTTGCAGCCCGATGGAACAATACTGAGTAAAAATGGAGAAATTCTTGATAAAGTTAACGTACTAGAATCAGAAATGACAACTGTAGGTCTAGATGGTGGTATTCTACCAACAGGGCACATAGTTTCAGCAGATGGGGCAAGGGGTAGCGTAATACGTCCAGATGGAACATACGTCCGTTTAGATGGAACCATTGGTGAGGACGATTTACACCCAGTAGGAAGTATTATGTACCCAGACGGAAGTATTTTATTACCAGATGGGACACTAGTAGCACCCGATGGAACTATTCATCCCATAGGAAGTAAAATTCTCCCCGATGGAAGTATTACTCATCCAGATGGAACAGAGATTCTACAAGATGGTACAATCATAACACCAGATGGAGAAGTATATCCAGCAGGTAGCATTATGCAGCCCGATGGAAGTGTGTTACGTCCAGATGGAACTATAGTATGGCCAGATGGAAGTGTAATTCGGTCCGGTTGGGAACCAAATAAAACTGCACTCAGAAGTAAAAATGAACCAGGAAGTCGTATAAAAACAGACGGAAGTGCTGTTCAGCCGGATTCTTCTTTCAAAAAAGCAGAAGTACAGCCAGACGGCACAATAATCTCTGCAGATGGAAGTGCCCAACCGAAAGGAAGTATATTAAGCGAAGATGGCAATATTATTAGACCTGACGGGTCAGTTGTACGACCAGATGGAACTATGATAAAGCCTGATGGATCGATTATAAGGACAGACGGTAGTATTTTAAAACCAGATGGATCAGTTATAGCACCCAACGGAAGTATACACCCTATAGGTAGCGTACTTCGTGAGGACGGAACCGTTATTAGACCAGATGGTAGCATAGTTAATGCAGATGGAACCATTCTAAGATCGGATGGAATAATAGTAGCACCAGATGGAAAAGTTCAACCGATTGGAAGTAAAATTCTTGAAGATGGTAGCATTGTACGTCCAGATGGATCCGTCATACGTCCGGATAAAAGCCTGCATCCTGCTGGTAGCGTAGTTCGTGAAGATGGAATCGTTATAAGACCAGACGGTAGCATAGTACAACCAGATGGAAAAGTTCAACCGATTGGAAGTAAAGTTCTTGAAGATGGTAGCATTTTACTACCAGATGGATCCGTGGTACGTCCGGATAAAAGCATTGTGCGTTCAGATGGAAAAATTGTAGCACCAGATGGAAGTATTCATCCGAAAGGAAGTGTTATTCGTGCAGATGGAACTATAGTACATCCAGATGGAAGCGTAGTACCTTCAGAAGGACGTTACACAAAAAGCTCTGAACGACTTATAAGAACGTTTGAAACTGACCAGCAAGACGGATCAAAACGACCCGATGCACCAATCGAAAAATATGACAGCAGCGATGGAACTGTCAAAATAAGAAGTAAAAAGATCAGTAAGGAAGTGGAGAAGATCGACAGGCGAAGCTCTTCAGAAGTTCCCGATTTGGTTTCCAAATTATCTTCCAAAGTAATCCCTTCTTCCATGGAACACTCAGACACTTCACGGCCTAGAAAAAAACGTTCTTCCAAATTGGAAATTATACCGTGTACATGTCCGGGAATATGCAACTGTATCATCTGTTCTTCGGATATAATGGAAAAACGAATTCGCCCGACAGGCAGTACCGAACCAGAGGTACCAAACAAAGTATGCTATTGTAAAGGAGGTCCGAAGAAAAATCAACGCGATCCAGAAACAGCAAGAGCTACACAGGCTTATACGTTTACAGCGCAAAAAGATCCTCATCCTCCGCATTGTAAATGCCAGTCGTGTAGATGTGATCCATGCGTAGATCCTTGCAAACGTACCTGTGAAGCGATTTTAAGGATGACAAATTACGACACGTTATGTCGTAACCGACAAAAATGTAAGGCTAGCGCCGAAGAAGATTCCGGTAGTCGAAAACAACGATCAAGGATCAGCATCGAGGACGTCTTCAAACCAACCTTCAAAAAAGAGCAGGAATCAACAACGACTCAAGATATTTTCAAATTTGAGTGAGTAAGAGATTTTTAATTTTTGAATTCTTTTTTTGACGGTCAAAAATTTTATTCAAGGCATCGCTTAGGATGTGAGTGCATAGATTGCTTATGCTCTCCCATGATACAGGATCTTGTTTCTACGCGACAGCTTCAAGTAAAGGACGAAAAACAGATTTATCAAGTGTCAACGATTAAGTGTTCCTGTCCAAACACTATAAAAGGATCAAAAATTCCGGTATCGACCAATCCAGCAGTGCCTAAAATAAAATCTTCAACAATTTCGTGTAATTGTGATCCTTGTCAATGCTCACCTTGTTCTGATGATAGTAAACGACAAGGACCTAAAACTGGTAAGTACTGATAGTACAAAAATGGCTTATTTGGAATTATAACCTCACTTTTCTACTGTTAACTCTCAAATTTAATGCTTTCTACTTTATTCAACTTCTAACAATAAATTTTCTTTTCAATTTTCATTTGAATCCTGTGGATTTGCGTGTTATTTATAAAAAGCTTTGGTAGGATCAGAAAAAGCGGACACTTTACCTACTACCGAAGAAATTATGAAAATGACTCCGGATCAATTGAAGGATCTTTGCGATTGCGATCCTTGCAATTGTTATATTTGCTATAACAAGCCTGGAGCTGCAGCAGAAAAAGGTATACACCCCATAAAATCTATTTTTTTAACGTAACACCAATTGAGAACAATATTTGGTCACAGATAAGAAGAATGAAGCTGAAATATGCTGCTGTAAACCTGGTTGCACCTGTGAACTCTGTCAAGTAGAAGAGATGAAGAAGCAAATAGAAAAGCTGAGACAAGAAATAGATGCTTTAAAAACAACTAAGCCCGCTAAGCCACCACGAGCTCCCGGACAACCTGACGAATGTGAATGTGAAATTTGTTCGTGCCCGAATGAGCGACCGGATGGTCATCCCGCCGACTGCGATTGTGAACTATGTCAATGCCCAGAAGGACCTAACAAAGCTAACGCTCCTAGTGGTGAAGGTGGTGCAAAACCGTCAGCAGACCATCCAGCAGATTGCGATTGTGAAGTATGTCAGTGTCCTTTAAGTCCGTTGAAAGTAAGTTGTAACAATATGATTTTAATAATTTAACAAATTTTCATAAATTTCTTTGTCACAGGCTAAACCACGAACTGACGGACATCCACCAGATTGTGATTGTGAAATTTGTGCTTGTCCTCTAGCTCCAATGGTAAGAAATCAAAATATACTTAGGTTAGGTCAGGTTAGGTTTTTATCCATCCTGCTCACAGTAGACAATGAACAACTTGCTGCATGTTTCATTTTATTACTTCCAAATAGGCCGGAGACACGATGGGCTGTAACTGCGGCGACAGCTGTCCATGTCCTGGAGGACCTAACAACAAGAAAAAAGAAATGAAGGGATGTACATGCAAACCACAATGCCTATGTCCCGGAGGACCAGTTCCTAGCTGCGACTGCGCACCAGAATGTTTTTGCAGCCCTTGTGCCGATCCTAGAAAGAAACCAAAGCTGGCATGCGATTGTGATCCTTGCTTATGTTCACCTTGCGCTGATCCAAAGAAAGGTAAGAAGATAGAAAACAATACAGCTGGTCTTTTGCTGCTAACCTAAATTTTCTTAACATCGCAGCTAAACCTCAAGATAGTTCACATAGTCCGAGCTGTATCTGTCCACAATGCGCTTGCGTCGAGCCTGCTAAAGCTGAACCACATCAAGATGGTTGCATCTGCGATGTATGTAAGTGTGAAGATGGGGAAGGAACGGGAGATAAACAGCAAATGCATGATACAGCAGACCAATGCGATTGTGCCGAATGTAAATGTGAAGAAGGTAAGGACTTGTATAAAACAAGAAAAGAGATGTTTTTACCACCTAACCTCACTTCACTACTATTTGAAAATTGATAAATTCGGGACTTATTTTTAGGTGTAAAATGGAGTAAAATTGGATAAAATTCTCATTTATATTTGATTGATCTCGTAAGAAAGTATTCTAAATGATTTTAATCCTTTCATCATATATTCTCTTCCAGATCAACCACCGGCCGATCACCCGGAAGGTTGTACCTGTGACGTTTGTACTTGCGCTCCGGAAGACGACTTTCCACATCCAGAAGGTTGTACTTGTGACATTTGTAAGTGCGGAGAACCGGAAGAACCGACCCATCCAGAGGGTTGTACGTGCGACATCTGTAAATGTACACCGCCAGAAGAACCTACACATCCTGAAGGTTGTACATGCGATGTCTGTAAATGCCAGCCAGATAAAGACGAAGAAGATGTATGCATTTGTCCCGATCCCTGCAAATGCGATGAACAAGAACAAACCTCTGAGCTCGGAAAAAAAGAATGTATATGCGGAGATAGCTGTAATTGCGATCGAGGCGACACTGCTGCGGCTAAAGTAAGTACTAACTATATTTCTAATTAGACACGGTTAAGAATGATAATTTGTTTGTTGTAGATACAAGTTAATGTTGAAATGGGCACTATGGAAGATGTGGGAACTCACCCGAAAGAGTGTATATGTCCAGAATGCGTTTGCGCGGAAGGTGGCGATTCAGAAGCCGGTGGAGGAAAATGTGTATGCAATCCATGCGCATGTCCCGACTGTTATTACAAATCACCATCATTTTCCCATCCGAAAAACTGCCAATGCTCTGCTTGTACTTGTATTGATTGCTGCGACACTGGCAATCGTGACAACGGCGACGATAATGCTTGTAAATGTACAGACTGTAAATGCGATCCTTGTACAGCGAGTCGTCCACCCAAATTTAAATGTAAATGTGGAGTTTGCACATGCGTAGATTGCGAGGGAATAGATGCAAGCACCACCACTCAACCTACCAAAGATAAGAAAGAAGAAGCGAAGAAAGTAGTTGCCGGACCGCTTCCGAAAAATCGCAGTTGCCATTGTATCGAATGTTACTGTGATGATTGCAGCAACGAAAAGAAAAAAGGTTCTAAAGCTCGACCAGAAATAGTAATCAAAGCGGGCCCGATCAAAAAATCCGCCACCACCGGAACAGAAGCAGCAAAAGGCGAAACGGAATGTACATGCTTGCACTGCATTTGTTACGAGTGCGCGACCAAGGAAATTAGTGGAAAAGCTGGAGATCACAAAAAGAGTTCAAATTGCAAATGCGCTCAGTGCCAATGCACAGATTGCAGCGCTGAAGCTGAAACAGTTGAAAAAAAAGACGCAGCTTGCCATTGTTCGACTTGCACATGCCAAGAATGTCTTTCGACCAAAAAAGATGCAGCAACAGAAGGTAATAAAGACCAACCTCCGATAAATAAAGACGCAGCGTGTCATTGCATAACTTGTAAATGTCCTGAGTGCACAGTTAAAGCTATCGAAGCACAAACGCATGCGTCAGATTGTAAATGTACCACTTGTACGTGTAGTTCTTGCGACGACGTACCACCGTTGAAAAAAGACGCAGAATGTCATTGCTCTACGTGTAAGTGTACAGAGTGCACTGGCAAAGATAAGGGTGCGGGAAGTTCACCTTCCGGAGGTGCAGAACCTCCGCTGTTTGAAATACCCAAAAAAATAGACTGCGACTGCAAAACTTGCACTTGCGTTATTTGTTCTAAAAAAGAAACAAGCGGAAAGGAAGCTATTCAAGGAGTATCAGCGGATGCTCATGGCTTTCAAATACCTGAACGTATACCTTGCGCATGTCAACAATGTACGTGTCCACTTTGTAATACGGAAAAGCAAGATTCAGCGGGAAATCAACAAGTCGCCGCTCAATTCCAAGTACCCGAACGTCTTCCGTGCATTTGCAAAAACTGTACTTGTTGCATTTGCGCCGGACTGAGCGACAAAAAAGACGGAGCTGTCAAAGAAGCTGAAACTTTCCAAATACCCCAAAGGATGGCGTGTAATTGTCAAAATTGTACTTGTGTTGATTGTACGAAAGGGGGAAGGGCAAGAGAAGGTGATATAGAAAGTCGACCTCGTGGTGGTGGTGAGTTTCAGCTCCCAACAAAAATGCCTTGTTTTTGTAATAATTGTCAATGTTTTGTTTGTAAATACGGAGGTTCTAAAAAACTAGATCCAGGATTAGCAGGCGATAAATTCGAAATTCCTGTACGGTTACCGTGTCAATGTCGTGATCCTTGTAAATGCGTTATTTGCAGTCACAATCCTTTGCACGATACAGTAGGACAATCAGCACCTACAGTTGCTATTAAATCTTCAAATATACCAGCTTCAAGACCGAAATCAGCTCCTGGAGGAATATCGACCGAATCCTGCGATTGCACAACGGTTTCTTCGATTTGTAGGTGTCCGGAGTGTACGGCGGAAAAACCGAGTCAAATGAGCGCTAAAGTCGGAAATTCGACAGATCGTGCCAACGTTAAAGTTGGAATAAACAAACAAATTTCGTACGCCGGACAAACTACAAAAGCATCTTATAATAAACAACACTCAGCGTGCGCATGCGTGTCATGTCCGGATACGAGCTTAAAGATAGAAGCGTCCAGTCAGTTTGCGCCGCCATCGATAAGCAGTGCGAAAGATTTAAGTTGTGTTTGTCCGGATTGTTGTGCTTGTGATAAAGAAAGTGTTAATTTGTCGACCATGGATAACGCAACTTTAGCTAAGAAAATAGCGTCGGATACGAGAGAAAATTGCGCGTGTAAAGAACAAATAAAAGAAATTAAATCCGCTTTAAACAGTATCAAATCCGCTTGTACGGACGTTGAAAAGAAAGCCATGAAGAAACCTTTAATCAAACAAGCTTCCGATTTCAACCAAACGATGTCAGGATTAAAACTAGCTTTAATAAATCTACAAGAAAAATGCAAAGCGAAAGATAAAATGATTTACGTGATGATTGGGGAGTTGAAGAATCGCGCCAGCAGCCAAGCGTTACTCAACGTTTTAAATACTTGTACCGGAGACGCTCCCGATTACGACCGAGCTGAAGATGTCAAAGAAAAAATCGGTTGTCATTATCTTTATCCGGTTACGGAAGAAAAACACTCGTTCGATGAGAAAATGGCGAAAGCTGTGGAAACTGAACGTAGCAGTCGGAAAAAGAAGACGAAACCGTGTAAATGCGGGAAAATCCACAAGAATAAGAGTAATAAAAACGTTGATTTGACGGGTTTTGAAGTGGTGGATATCAGGAAAATAACGCACGACAGTATTATCATAAAATGGAAACCTCCGAAGAGCAGTCAGATAACTGGCTATGATATTTTTATAAACGGAGTAAATAAATCGAAAGTTATGAGTGGTGGTAGGACTAGTGCCATGATCGATTCTATCGATCTTTCGTCTACTATTCAAATAACTATATACGCTGTAACGAAGTGTGGAAGGTGCGAACCTCCTGCAATTGCTATTTATGAAATTATATCTCAAGGGTGAACGTTTTATTGAAACATCTACAATATTTGACATGATTGTTCTGAATATTCTGAAAATAAATTTGTATTTTGTGCATTTTGACTATTTTTTAAGGTTTAGGAACTTATTTTATCATTGATTTTGTGTCTTAGTCATTCATAACTTCATTCTCCAGAGGTTTTTGTAAAAGAATTTCTTTCTTTTCATCTATAAATTATATTTCTACACTATTAGGTATGCAACCAAACATACATTATGAAAAATAAGTTGGCTAGAGGCAGTGGTCTCAACCCTTCTGGATCCTAGCTTATTTCTGTGGTTCTTCTCATAAATATTCTTATCTTTTATAAACAAAAGAAAGAAGAAGAGAGGAGTTCAGTCTAAGGTGAGTATGGCCAACAAAAAGTGTTTTTTTCTGACACGAATGAAAGTTAAGGTCTACCGTTCAAAACATAAGATTATGCATGGTTATATTGCTTTATTAAAATAATGAATACACCCCCGAAGAGTATATCTTGAAATTTAGAATGACTTTTTAGCTGAATACTCAACATATCGGTGGCCAATTGATTCAGAAACTCTTGGCATGTCACAATTTCATTTCTGTTATTCAGTCACTAGTTATGTCAAATGGCAGTTATATTTATATTTGTTGATATTCGTTTAATTGTGTATGTCAATTTATGATTAGATTTTTGTAGCATTTCAAGTTCTGTATCTTTATTCTTCCAATTACTTTTTTCACTGACATTCGACATAGCTAGTGACTGAATAACACAAATAAGAGAAATTCCTAGAATCATTGGCCACCAATATGTTGAGTATTCAGCTAAAAAGTCATGATATACGCTTTGGGGGTATATTCATTATTTTAATAAAGCAACATAGACGTTCTCAATAATAAAAAACATGCAAAATCTTATTTTTTGAACTGTAGACCTCAAATGTCATTCTTGTCAGAAAAAACCACTTTTTGTTGGCCACACTGACAGAATGAACTGTTAAATGAACATCCTAAGCCCCCTGGATTGGAGCTTCCAAAAAATACAAAAATGGTAGCTATCTAGCCACACTGAAATTTTACAAAATAAACAATATGAAGTAGAACACAATTTTATTAAACCTTATTAACAATTTTAGTAAACTCATTTTTTCTGAGCAGCAGCACTTCTTGCAAAAACTACAACTAAAGGCTTGTCTTTAAGTATATAACCGTTGGTTTCTTTAACTGCCTTTTGAGCCATTTCAATATTGTCAAGTGTAACAAAAGCTTGTCCTTTCATTCTTCCTTCTTGCATCAATCTAATATCAAATTGACTTGGATTTTCTCCTTCGGGTATCCTATACCTAAAAACAAAAATATTCAAAATAATACATTCAGGATGTCCACTCGAATACAAACCTGTTATAAATATATTCCAAGTCCTTCGTAACAACAGTCTTAGCACAATTTTTAATATACAGTCTACAAGTTGGTGCCCCTGGATGATAATTTTTAAATACAGGTAAAACTCCCAAATCTTTATGTGGAATTTGATTGGCTGCCAGTTCTTTGGCTGTAATAGTTTCTTTTTCTGCTTCTTCCTTCTGTTCGTCTTGAGGTTTATCAGGTGATGGAGGCTTTTCAATGTCTGGTTTTAAAAGAGGAAGAAAAATACCGAACGAACCAGTTTTCTCTTCTTTCTTAGATTGCGGAGCAAGCGCTTCGCTTGACACTTTAACCTCAATTTTCTTTTTCTCTTGAACATCCACCTGCAACAAGAGATATATTGTCATTATTATTAAAATAATAACAAGAAGAGTTATTACAAAATCGATTTCTGGATCCATCTCCAACAAAATTCATTTAAATACAAAGTTCCCCAAAAAAAAACCAAATTTAATACCACACTTAATTGGGACATTCTGTATTAAAAATTTCGTTTTAAATTTCGGTCTCGTTGATCGTGATTTACCCTGTATATTACTCAGTACATTATTCTCGCTACGCATGTATAAATAAATTGATTAGAGTATGAATTGTTCCATGTAGCACGACACCTAGCGTCGATCCAATACAATTTAGTTGCGATCTGTACAAACTTAATCTTCCGCCCGGCAGATGTCGTTCGTTACGGCTATTACAAGTAGTTGTAGCAATTTGTATAAAGAGGACAAAATTGTTGATTTTCATTTGTCTTCAGTAGGGTCTTAACTGATCCACTGTGGCGGGTGATGATTTAAGGATATGATCCACTGATTATACTCCGCTTACTGACAATTCGATCGCAACCGTTTGTCAGTAATAACCTGACGCCACAAGAAGACCACCATTTCATTAAAATAAACATAAACAAATTGAAGAGAAGATTGCTAAGGCAATAATTAGTCAACTATATAGTTAAAGCCTCAATTTATAATAAATGCAATGAAAAAAGTGTTTAAATAATTGACCTAGACACTGGTATACTGTAATACTAACCTTATCAAAAACATTTTCTGTCTTCTCAGTAACTTTAGCTACACTTGAAGCAGCTTGTAGCACAGGTGGTTTTATAAACTTGGGTCTTTTAATAGCTTTTTTCTGTGTACTTTTTCTCTTAAGTGGCATGTATTCCCTATTTCTAAAAGTATCTTCATCATCAGTTTCTAATTCAGATTCTGACGAACTTTTAGTCTGTGGTTCAGTTTGAGGTGGGACTAAAGTTGCAATTGGTTTGTCAGGAGGTTTTTGTAGGACTGGATGCTGGGAAGGTGTTATAGTTCTTACTGGTGGTTGTTCAACAGCAAAAGGTGGTGGTAAGTTCATTCTGTTCATTAAATGCAGTACCTATACGAATTTTTATATTATTATTACGAAAATAATAGTTTTTAATAATGCTTACTTGAGTGTAGAATCTAGGAATGGTTGCTAAAGCATGGGCAATATTATTAATTGTAGCCCTATTTGTTTTAGGGTATAAATATTTCAAATGTGAAGGCGGTGGCTGATGGAATCCAACGTTGTCATTAAAAGAAGTTAACTTATTTACGAATGTTTTAAACGACTTTTTACTAGTAATATCAGTCTCTTCAATTCTCTTTTGTTTAGGTTTCCCTTGTAATATATCATTTTCAGCATATTCAATACATAATCTACAGTTCAATACCGTAGTCTGATGAAGTCTATACATTACATTTTTGGCCATTTCTTCTGAATCAAACTTTGCATATACAACTGATTTCTCTTTCACTCTAGAGGTAATAACTTTTATTTTAGAAGCCCCGAAATGTCGAGCAAAGTCTTCTTTATGAGCATCGGAAAGTTCTTTGGGTAGATTTTTAATTTTTAAGGTGTCCTTACAAACCATTTTTAATTATTTCTGATGTACACAAATTATACTGACATTACTGACAAATCTGACAATACTGACTGACATTTCTCTTCTTCTTTTTCCTTAATTTAGGGCCTTCGATTTTCTTTGGCAGTGTCTAGTCTTCCAAGGTGTTGGTTGAATAGGAAGTTTTATACACGTAAACCTCTCTTGCAAACAAGTTACCAACAAATGTCTTGGTAGTGCTTTATTGAGGAGATCTGAAAGTCAGGTCCTGACTGACAATATTTGTAATTCTTATCCTGTTGTTAGAATGTCCGGTTTGTTTTGAACAGCTGAAGTAGTAGACAGTACTTTTCTTCTTTTTTTCTATTCCTAAAAATTAAACGTGTCCTGTCAATGTCAAAGACTATCTGATGTGATACGTCAAAATTAAAATTAATGGTTCTCCAAAAGCTGATGTTGGAGACGTGTATTATTTTGAAATGTTAAAACATTTTCCAGAAGATAAAAATGGCACTTCCTGGAAATGGGATTTTTGTTGTCAAAGGAGAAATCTCCAACTTGATGGCGGCTATGAAAAGAGGAGCAAGATGGTCATCGCATTCTTATCAAGACGATGATGTCGATTCTTTACTAAGAAACTTTCAAGAACTGCGAGACATTTTAGACAATGTAGAAGATTTGAGATTTGTGGAACCTAATACATTTTTAGCTCCATTTTTAAATGTCATTCGATCTGAAGAAACTACAGGACCTGTTACCAGTCTTGCCCTTACAGCTGTTAACAAGTTTCTTTCATATGGATTATTGGGTAAATATTTTAATCCCATATATTGGGTAAATCCTATTAATTTTTAATTGGATCTGAGAGTGATCATGGTATATTATTGTTAATTTTTATGACCTATTTGTGTTGTCACTTAATTTTGAATTGAAACTTTGAATTTACAGATTCAGGACACACTTCTATCCCTCAAACAATCCACAGTATAGCTGATGCTGTAACCCATGCCAGATTCGTTGGTACAGACCAATCATCAGATGGAGTAGTTCTTATGCGCATATTACAAGTCCTAAGAACTTTGACTTTATCACCAGAAGGTACTGCCTTAACCAATGAAAGCCTCTGCGAGATCATGCTATCTTGCTTTCGAATATGTTTCGAAACAAGATTAGTTGATTTACTAAGAAAAACTGCCGAACATTATTTAAAAGATATGGTACAACTTATTTTTATGAGATTACCCCAATTTAGTGAAGATTTAAAGGCTTCTTATATTAAACAATTGAAGATGAAACCCGGAGCTTTAGATCAAACGCGTACAAAAAGAAAAAAACAGTATTCAACTCTTAAAAAAGATAAACAAGAGAGCGAGGTTCCTAAAATTCCTCAAGTAAACTTAGCAACTGTTGCACAAAGTACGATAGTTGACATGCAAGGTTCATTACAACACTTTGAACTTGCAACCAATAATATACCAAGTCCAAATGCTAGTCCAAAAGAAATTTCACAGTGTGATGTAGACAGTACAATAGATAGTCCTAATGAAAATTTAAAAAGTTCCGATATACTAACTTCGAGTACAGAAGAAGTATCAGAAACTAAACCGTCTATTGAAGAAGAAGTTCCCGAAGAAACCAATCAAGATTATATAAATCAAAGAGGTATTAGATTCACTCCACAGCTACAACAAGAAATTAATTTATCCCCGTATGGTTTAGCTTGTGTTAGAGAATTGCTAAGGTTCCTTATAAGTCTTTGTAACCCTTTAGACAAGCAAAATACTGAAATAATGATTCACTTGGGTCTCACTTTACTGACAGTAGCATTTGAAATAAGTGCTGATAATATAGGAAAATACAACACTTTACTGTCACTTGTCAAAGACGATTTATGCAAGAATTTATTCTCGCTCATGAACACAGAAAGGTTGACTATATTCTCGTTGGATTTACAAGTGTCTTTTTTATTATTTGAATCGTTGAGGACTCATTTGAAATTCCAGTTGGAGCATTACTTGAAGAAACTAATCGAGATAATTCTCAGTGATTCCCCTAAAGTGACTTACGAGCATAAAGAAATAGCTTTGGATAACATATTGCAGTTATGGCGTATTCCAGGGTTTCACACTGAATTATATGTTAATTACGATTGTGACATGTACTGTGCTAATTTATATGAAGAATTGACAAAATTATTGGCGAAACATTCCATATCGTCTACTACTGGAGTGTACCACACACATTTGTTATCCTTGGATGCTTTGTTGATTATTGCTGAAGGTATTGAGAATAGGTGCAGCGAAGAAAAGAGTAAAACTGATATGGAAAATGAAGATTTAATTCAACAATCTAGTGATAGTTATTATATTGGAAAATCTTCTAGGATTAAAATATCTGAATATATGCCGAAAAAGGAAGAGCTGGCTGCTAAGAAGAATATTAAAAAGTGGTTACCTCAAGGTACTGAATACTTCAACCAAAAGCCAAAAAAAGGTATACAGTTTCTTCAAGAACATGGCGTTTTAAAACCGGAGTTGGATATAAACGAAATCGCCAGATTTTTAAGGGAAAACCCAGCTTTGAACAAAGCAATGATCGGGGAATATATTAGTAACAGGAGTAACCTTAAAATCTTACAAGCTTTCGTCGATACTTTTAATTTTAAAGGCGTTAGAATCGATGAAGCTTTGAGGGCTTTTTTGGAGACATTTAGATTACCAGGTAAGTTTTTCAATACTTTGTCCACGACCACCTAATTATAAGTCACTATTTTACCTCCTAACCTAACGAATTTTCATTTTCATGACAACTGACAATAGTGACAACTCGATATTTCGTTACATAAGTGACTAGAGATGGGAGTACAATATGAAATAAACTATTAAATCTGTGTATTTTGTTCAGGAAAAATTTGTTTCTGAAATATATCGAATCGATAAATTATCGAAATTTTTAGTATTGACACTTTTCATAACGATATTTTCTAATATTGACTATTTTAAAACAAAATTTTTATAACGGTATGTTATATTGATACTTTTCACAGTATCGCCCATCTCTATATATGTCAAACTATTTTATGTAACCACCACAACATTTTGAAGTTAGCAACATAATATTTAGAGGTTAGTAATACTACTTTGCTGTTTATTTTTCAATTTTATTTGTAATTTTAAGGTGAAGCTCCTACAATATCTCTAATATTGGAACATTTTGCCGAAACTTGGCACAAATGTAACAATGAACCTTTCGCAGACGTCGATTCAGCTTTTACTTTGGCTTACGCTATTATAATGCTCAATGTGGACCAACATAACGAAAACGCCAAGAAACAAACTACCCCTATGTCACCCAATGCTTTCAAAAAGAATTTAAAAGGCGTTAATGGTGGTAACGATTTCGATGAAGAAATGTTGGATGATATTTATACTACCATTAAAAATGAAGAAATAATTATGCCTGCCGAACAACCAGGTTTAGTCAGAGAAAATTATTTCTGGAAGTTATTATTAAGAAAAGGACAGACAAAAGATGGGATTTATATTCATGATAATAGTGGAACTTACGATTCCGAGCTATTTTCTATTGTTTATGGACCTATTGTAGCTGCTTTATCTTCTGTTTACGAGAAAGCTGAAAGTGAAAGTGTACATAAAAAAGTTATGCAAGGTTAGTAGAATCAGTGTTTGCATTCCTTCTAAATAATATCAATATTTACTTTAAGGTTTTGAAAGATGTGCCTTCATAGCAGCAAATCTAAATATGTCGAAAAATTTAGACATGCTCATTCTCAGTATTAGCAAATTTACACTATTCTACAACCAACAGAAGCAAAATAATATCGTAGTACAATTCGGGATGAATTTTAAAGCTCAGCTAGCTCTAAAAACTGTATTTTCTCTAATCCATCAACACGGGAATACCATGAGAGAAGGTTGGAAACATTTATTCGATCTTTTACTTGCCCTGTACAGCAACGGATTACTTTCGAAAACATTCATAGAGGTAAGCGAACCATATTTAACTCCCTTGAGTGTGATAAGTTTTTAAATTCCTTAGGCTGAAGACTTTATAGAACCCAGCGGTAAACTTCTTCTAGTCTACAAAGAAGCTCCATCGGCGATCAAACAAGACACCGGTCTACTTAGTTCTATTTATTCTTACATGGTTTCAGCGGAAAATTTAACAAAAATACCAACACCTGAAGAACAAAACTTCATCGACGCTGCCAAGGAGTGCATAAGAGACTGTAACTTGGAGCAAATGATAACCGATTCCAAGTTTCTACACGAAGAAGCTCTGTTTGAACTTGTGCAAACGTTGATCGATTTAGCGTGCGGTCCGGATGTTCACGAGAGCGTAGCTTTCGATTACAATGACAATGTTACCGTGTTTTTCTTGGAGTTGCTCATTAAAGTTGTCATACAGAATAGGGACAGGGTGATGACTGTTTGGAATAAAGTACGGGATCATATATATACTTTGGTTATGAACGCGTCGGTGTTCGATTTTCAATTTTTGCTGGAGCGGTCTGTTATCGGTAAGTTTGTAAGCCCTTTTGAAAATATTCTACGATCATGTGAATGAGTGAATAAACCCCTTCCGAAACGTTCACCGTACGCTTATAACCCCCTTTTGAAAAAAATCGAACCCTTACGTAAAATATTATCAAACGCTCATGGTGGATGGGAATTTTTGCAAATAGTTGAACCCCTTCCAAAACGCTCATCGTACGTTTATAACCCCCTTTTGAAAAAAATCAAACCCTTACATAAAATATTATAAAACGCTCATGGTGGATGGGAATTTTTGCAAATAATTGAACCCCTTTCAAAACGTTCACCGTACGTTTATAACCCCCTTTTGAAAAAAATCAAACCCTTACATAAAATATTATAAAACGCTCATGGTGGATGGTAATTTTTGCAAATAATTGAACCCCTTCCAAAACGCTCATCGTACGTTTATAACCCCCTTCTGAAAAAAATCAAACCCTTACATAAAATATTATCAAACGCTCATGGCGGATAGTAATAGAGTTCAGTTGGCTAGAGGCAGTGGTCTCGACCCCTCTGGAACCGAGCTTATTTCTGTGGTTCTTCTCAGAAATATTCTTCTCTTTTATAATCAAAAGAAAGAAGAATTATATCTGTCAACCAAGGTGAAAGCCCGATTCTGTCAAAAAATATACAAAAAGACTTCAGTTTAAGGTCAGTGTGGCCAACAAAACATAGACGTTCTCAATAATAAAAAATATGCAAAATCTTATGTTTTGAATAGTAGACCTTAACTGTCATTCTTGTCAGAAAAAAATTTTTGTTGGCCACACTGACCTTAGACTCTTTGTTTAAATTTTTAGGTCTCTTACGAATAGCAATCCGTCTAATGAGAAACGAAGAAATGAGTCACATAGTACTTCAATCCTTAAGGATGTTGCTCCTATTAAAAAGTAGTACTCTATCGAGAATATCTCGACAGATATCCTTCGGTTTATATGAACTACTGAAAACTTCGGCACAAAACATCCACACAAATACAGACTGGACGATAATTTTCACTCTATTGGAATGCGTCGGCGCAGGCGCACAACTCCCTAAACCGATCACCTCAGCTGACGAATCTGAATTGAAGACAAAATCTGACGATCTTCACGAAGAAGAAGGTGCTCTATCCGACTCGGATGGAACCAAAAGTCCTAAAAACGATGCTCATAGATCTCAGAGTCCTGTCAGTGTAGTGACATCACCTGTAGGAACTCCTAACACTGGTAAGTTTGAAATCTGTGAGCTAAAATGTCTTGTCATCGTATCACTTGTCACATAATGTTTCACCCGTCACTTGTCACTTAATGTTTCATCTGTCACTTGTCACTTTATGTTTCATCTGTCACTTGTCACTTAATGTTTCATCTGTCACTTCTCACTTGATGTTTCATCTGACACTTGTCACTTAATGTTTCATCTGTCACTAAATTTTTTTTCTGTCCCTTGTCACTTAATGTTTCATCTGTCAATTGTCACTTAATGTTTCATCTGTTACTGAATTTTTTTCTGTCACTTGTCACTTAATTTTTTATCTGTCACTTGTCACTTAATTTTTTATCTGTCAAATGTCACTTGATGTTTTATCTGTATTTATCTGCCTAGGTGGATGGATTTTGGTAGGTAACGAAGGCGAAATCCAGCCAGTTCTGGGTCGTACAGTTCCTCCGACTCAATACGGTCTCGCTTTGGAAAAGAACCTCGGCAGCCACGATCCGCGAAGCATGATGAAATGCTGCGAAAGTCTCGCTTTCTTAGTACGAGATGTCGCCCACATAACGCCCTACAATTTCGACGTATGCGTCCATTGCATACGAACGTTCGTCGAAGCCAGTTTAAACGGTGCTAACTGTAGAAGAAGCAGAGATTCCAGATCGAGAAAAAAGACTTACGAACGAAGCAGAAGCAGAAAAAGTCCGACTAGTAGTCCGGATGAAGAAGATAGCGAAGACGAAAACATTCCAAGCGGCTACCACCAGATATCGATACAGTTACTAGATTTAATGCATACGTTACACACTAGAACCGCTCAGATATTTAAATGGTGGGCTGAAGAAGGCGGGGAAATATCCCAGGAAACTTCCTTGTGGACGCAAGGTTGGTGTCCGCTTCTACAAGGTATAGCTAGACTGTGCTGTGATACTAGAAGACCTGTTAGAATGAGTGCGATAACTTACTTGCAAAGAGCGCTACTGGTGCATGATCTACAAACTCTTAGCGGGTCCGAATGGGAGCAGTGCTTCCAGAGAGTGTTATTCCCGTTGTTAAGTTACCTTTTACAATCTACAAACCCAAAGGACGCTATAGTTATGGAGGAAACGCGGATACGATCAGCGACTGTATTATCTAAAGTTTTCCTACACCATTTAACACCTCTACTTTCTCTTCCCAGTTTCTTTAACCTCTGGTTGGTAGTTTTGGATTTCATGGATAAATATATGCACGCGGATAAAAGCGAGTTGTTGTATGAAGCTATACCGGAGAGTTTGAAAAATATGCTGTTGGTTATGGATTCGGCTAAAGTGTTCGACGGTCCCGACGGGAAGAATGTATTGTGGAACGCTACTTGGGATAGAATCGGGAAGTTTCTGCCGAACATGAAAGAGGATTTGTTCAAAGAGATCGAAGATCAAATAAGAAAGAACGAACAAGTGGAAAATGTCGACAAAATAGTGAATAATGAAGAAAATGCGGTTACTAATGAAAAATTGATATCGTGTTAGGGTGTTATTATTCGTACTAGGTGTAAATCTATAGTTGTATAATATATTTATGAACGCAAAATAATTTTTAACAATAAAATTGAAAGAATGTTGTATTTTAAAGTCTTTATTCCAATTATTGTATATGTTGTATTTATTAAAAAATTCCTTTTAACTATTTTTTATTTCCTTAAGACCGAGGCACACTGTCCGGACCGTACTCAAAATGAGTCTCGGACGAATGAAGTCTTATAACTAGCGCCTAGCGCAGTCAGAGGCGAATTGTTTTTGAGACAAACTATAAGCGAACGACTAGGAGCTCGAGGGTACAAAGGGACGCGTAGACAGAATTGTAAATGATCTCCAAGGAGATAGAGGAGATCTATGGTTCAGTCCAAGGTCAGTATGGCCAACATAAAGTTATTTTTTCTGACAAGAATGACAGCTAAGGTCTACCGTTCAAAACATAAGATTTTTCTTGTTTTTTACCATTGCGAATATCTACAGATTACGAAAATCCTTATGGGAGTGTGCCGGGTTTCTATTGATTTTCGTGCCGTGGCTTTCGTACCCACCACTGAAAATGTGTCATTGGTGCGGGGGAAGTGTGGTATTTGCGGTGGAAGACATAGTATGTGATCTATGAATCATATTTTACTTTATTAGGTCCCAGATTTTCCTCAATTAAAGTATATCTGTCAACAAGAAGCTAAAAAACGTTAATTTTTTGTAGTCTAAATAAATTTTTCCCTCCCATTGTCTTGTAGAGATATTCTCAATAGAGAAGTTCAGTCTAAGGTCAGTGTGGCCAACAAAAAGTGGTTTTTTTCTGACAAGAAATATTGTTTTATTAAAATAATAAATACACCCCCGAAGCATATATCTTGAAATTTAAAATGACTTTAGCTGAATACTCAACATATCGGTGGCCAATAATTCTAAAAACTCTTGGCATGTCACCATTTCATTTCTGTTATTCAGTCACTAGTTCTGTCAAATGTGTTGCAAAAAGATCTGACATGTTGATAATGAACTCGCCGCCCAATTTCTATAGTCAAATTATTAGCGTGAAGTCTTGAAACGAGTGTTCTTTAGATTCGCGGGGTTTACCTTCTTGCAATCTTGAGTTGTATTCGAATTGAAGAAATGCGAGACTGAATTGAATCACGCAACCCGTAATACACGAATGTCATGCTGCGAATTATCTAGACTGAATTAAATCACACAACCCGTAATACACGGAAGTAATGCTGCGAATCCAACTAGTCCCTTAAGAATGCAGGCGTTGGAGGAGTATTTTTATTAAGTATATATTTATTACATTCAATTTAAGTGTTTGTCATGATAATTTTCTCCAAAAATTCAATACCGTGAATACGCGTTACGTATTTGGCTCGACCTGGGGTTCTTACAGTAACTTTTTCATCGTCGAAAATTTGCGTCGGTATCGCTGCTTTCCCGGTTCGTGATCTGTCGATTCCGTACTTTTTAGGATCGTCGCTATATTTACAGAAATCTGTAAAGTACTCCAAGTATTCTTCTTCCTCTTCAGTTAAATCTCTGGGAGGCGGCTCTACTTTCACCGGAGGGTCGATTACTTGGGAACGATTTTTGGGTTCTAAAAAAACAATTAAATGTTTTATTCGATTATCATAGATGGCGTGCTTACCTTTTCCAAGTCCTCGTTGAAACGGAGGAGCGTACGCTTTATTCAACTGTTTTGTGAGTGTATTCAACTCCGCATATTGCTTGGCGGCCTTCTCGGCTAATTTCATTATTTTCATTTGTTCGTTATAGCAAGTACCTTCCAGTAAAGCCACTTGTTCTGCTGGTACCTACGACATATCAAAGAAATTAAATTTTTTACAACAAAAACTTCATTCCAATTTTCACCATGTCGAAACTGAGAACTTCGTATCGATATTTTTGTTCGATTTGTTTCATCATTTCCATCATGCTATTGTTAGCGTCGTTCGGTCCGATTCTAGTTTCGTAGACGTCTTCGACGAAAACGTGTAGATTCAATATATCTTCGCTCATAATGAGCTTTTTAAAATCGTTGCTGATAAGTGTCTGCGCTAGATTTTCTAGTTCTTTGGCTCGATTTTCTTCCCATCTAAAACAAAAAATCATTTTCATTGAACATTCTATTAATTCTATGATTCTTCTGTCGCCATCTACCGCTAAAAAGCTAAAGCGTTGAAGTTTGTCCCTGCACGGCCGAGAATTACAGTTGTTCACGGTAGATGGCGATGTAAACCGAATTCATACTATTGCTGTACATATTTTGTGCACTCTGTGTTATCAATTTTGCTTCTAATGAATCAGTTGCGTCGTATTTTAGCTTACTTAATATAAACTTACTCTATACCACTAGCCAGATCTTCAATGCTCTGTACTAAGTCGTTGATTTGTACGTCGAATAATTGATTTGCATATCTCATGCCGTCTTTAATGTTTGCCAGTGGTACTGCCAATTCTTCGGCGTGTAACAAATAGTTTAAATTTTGAACTTCCATGAATCTAAAGACGTCTATTAGTTGTTCTGTATCTGCAATTGGGAAATATGTTTATTCAGCATCGAAGTAGTTTGCGCTAGAAGCTTTGGACATGTGCCGCTAGATGGTAATATAATATAAGATTCACAACAACATGGAGATTAATATAAAATAATGTATTTAAGTTATTTATCTTTTACCTGTGAAATAGAGTTCAGGGGGTGGTTCGTTAGTGCACTCCATTCTCATAAAATCAATAATTTCGGATAAGGAGGTTTCTTTTTCGGTTAAAGAGCTTCGTAGCTCGGAGAAATTTTCGTCTAAACCATTTTCCTGAAAGTAAAGAATTTTAAAACGTCCCTAAAACTTAAAATCACTTACGTCTACAGTTTTGACTTGATTCAAATGTTCGTTTCTCCATTGCAACGGACTAATTTTGTACAAAAACTTTTGGTACATTTTACAATTCCTCCATTTTTCCTCCGAACTATACAAAGCAGCTCTCATAGCTCCGTATTTCTTTGCCAGACGTTTGTATTCTTCGTATTTATCGTATGCTTCATTGGCAATGGCGTCAGCTTCACTATATGAAACGAATAAAAACAAACCAACCCAATTGGGAAAAGTAGAATTCGATAGATGGCGCTCCTAAATGTCAATGTCATCCTAGCAACGAGTAAAGCAAATCAGCTGTTGTATAAGCTCTATGGTATAAGCCCTTTGATATTTAAGTGGTTTTATTTTGCTGTTTTAGTTATTTTCAGTGTGTGTTTTGTGAAACTTTTGCTTTTTCTTTGATTGTGCTTTAGTATTTTGTGTTGTAGTAATAGGTATGGTTGATATTTGTCAAAAATAAAACAAGTTTAGATCTGATTTCGTGTTTTTATTTTATTTTTGATATAGTGATATCTACAAAAGTTACAGGGAGGTACGTTTGTATTGAGTAATATTTTAAATATTTAATACCGACTTATTTTCTCTTTGTTTATGTAACTATGGATTAGGTATACACTGACTATAGTTTATTTGAATAGAAATGATGACAGTTGAGTTGAATAGAAAAACACAGTTTTAAGCTTGTCACTGACACAAAATTAAACAAATAAAGTACGAATTTACGTTAATTACATTGACTTGCATATAATACAAAAACAATGCAAAACGAATTGTTTTACTCGTTGCGACAATTACAATTTTTTCCGCCAGAGGTCTCATTGAATTCCACTCCGCCATCTTAACATAACTTACCCCAAAAGTTGTTTGGCGGACATATGATCTGTAAACAACAAATCTTCGAAGGCGTTCACGTAGACTTGATAATTTTCTTGAATCTGATGTATCATTTTTTGTTCGTTCGCTAAATTTTGATTGATCAAAGCGATATCGTCTTCTCTATAACCGATCAAAATTTTCGTACGCAAAGCTTCTCTAATTGTCTCTATATAATCGTTTCGATTGAACGACTCGCGAATAGGTCTACCTAAAACAAAAAAATCAATAAACCAGCCTATTAAAATAAAACATTCAATTTTTTACCTTCGACAACTTTAAAAAATTGTGGATCAAGATCAATGATAGTCTTTGTACTATCGTTAGGTGGTACTTTCACGTACAATCTATTAAAAACATCGTTGTTCAATTTCTCCTTCCAACTTTGCTTCTTGTGAGCTGGTACTAATAAGTCTTGTTTAACCACCCCCTTTCTCCAAGCTTTGGTCATTATTTTATGCCCAAGCTCTTCGTACGGCGAAGGATACTCATATGGTTTTGCTTTATCTATATTCTTCACATTGGCATCTGTTACCTAGAACAGTTTTGCTCTTAACCTCAAAATGTCATCACTGTTCTGTGAGGCACAGTTTAGGGACCTAAATTGGACCTAAAATGGACGTCCTAAAGACGTGCTATGTGGGTATAGAGTAAGTATATATACTTTTCAGACTACATCAGTGAGTTTATTTTAATATTTTAACCTAATAGAAGCATATTATTATACAACCACTTACCTTTCTACCGTTAGTAAAGTACTTTTGTACGAGACGTACTCTGTTCTTTACTTTCACCGGATTCTTAAACTTTTGGGTATAGGTCTTCGGAGGAGATATCTTACTCTTGTCGATGTGACTTACATCCACTGTTTCAATAGCACCTTTAGAAGATGAAAGTTCGGTGAAAAAGAAGGCATCATCGGATTCAACTAAAGTTAGTGACATTTTGTATCAAAAATTAATTATATATTTGGCTAGACACTGCTTTTGTAACTATTAATATCGAGTATCTATGCTGACGTTTGATCGTTGTTACCATGGAAAATTGGGAAATAATATGGAAGGAAATATATTTATAACGGTATCACAGTCGATACTTTACTCAGTATCGCCCATCTCTATATGTCATATTATTTGACGTTAGAATTGTCAATAATACGGTGTCTACACCAGGTCTACACCGTAGAGTAATAATTATCTATGGTCTGCACTCAAATTATTTACTTAACACAATTTATGACCATTTTTCACACGGGTAACCTCTCCCTACATAAATAATGGCTATGAAAATGGACAGAATTTAAGGTAATTAATTAATCAATTAAAAACAACGACCTTTTCAACACATTAGCTAATAATATAATTATTACTTCTTGTGAAAATATAAGTTTACAAGGAAATAACAATTAACATAATGAATACCTGTAGTTATGTTTAATTATTTCGAACTAGTTGTAATATATTTTGAAATTGGGTCTGTACTCAATGTCATTTTAAAACATTACAAAAAAATAATAAAAATAATTGTTCGATTATTTCCTGAAGAAGTTCTTTCAACACATATAAGTACTCAATGTATTACTTACCTGTTTATTACATAATTAATGTTAGTGATTTAGATATTTTGACCTTCTTAAGGTCGAACCAACGGTCGAACAAATCAGAATAAACAAAAACATAGGAAAGTTCATGGTGTGCGTCATCGTTTGTGACGTATATCCGGTTTTTAGGTTATGTCGTTTATTTTTTTTTGCTATTTTGTCATATAGCTAACCTTAAATATAATAAATACAATCATTAGGATAGTATTCAGCCAAATTCGAAAGGAATATGACTTTATTATTGTACCAGCATCTTTTTCTAACTGAAAATACTTAGGAACTTTAAAAATGCCTGCTTTTTTCCATTTCTTCCAACGTAATGTGTTTTTCCTGTATATATTATTACAAAATACGTTTGTTATAACTTTGCAACAAGTGTCATCATCCTATTAGGAATTTATTATTACTAAATCCTTCTACATATTAATAAAAACTCGATCATGGACAAATCAAGTATTGAAAAACATTCAACCCGTATACAAAATTACGGCAATTGTAGATAATACTGAAAAATTACTTAGAAAACCATATAAAAGGCGGGTAAAATAATGTATACCTACCAGTTTAATATTTTTCAAACAAGAATCATTAACAAATTTTTCAAAATGTATAAAGTATTACTGTTAGTGATATTTTTCATAATTTCTGTGTATTCCATGCCGAGTCCTAAAGCAGATCCTGTACCGGAACCAGCACCTATACCTGTGCCAAAAGCAGAACCCGGATCTGCTCTTAATCGTGGTTATTATGGATACAGCTTGTCTTACGTAGCTCCTTACAGCCCATGGATTTGGCCGTCTTCTGGATATGGTTACAAACATGGCTATCCCGAAGGAAATCCCTGGTGGTGGTGGTGAAGATGAAGACATTTTAAACTGATTTTTTTTATCTAACTGGACTAGTTATTTTGGTAAAAGCATTTGATTGTATTTTTGTTTTTTATTGTTATTTTAATGGTGTTCAATAAAATGGATTTTACCCTTAGGCCAAATGTGATCCATTGTACATCCTCTCGAAGAGTTGTCCTCCTAGGTTATCGTCCTGTGACCTGTCCTTCCCAGGAACGTGGTCATACCGACAGGTGTAAGCCAAGACTCGCCGAACACACACTCTCTTATTGACGATAACTCCAGACACTCGTATAAGACATGCTTGACAGTTTCATCCTCCTGTTCACATATCCTGCATAGAGGTTTGTCCACTATCCCCATAGTATGGAGATGTTTCCTTAGTTGACAGTATCTAGTCAGAAATCCTACTCTTAAACGTAGGTTTTTCCTGGTACTCGCCAAATATTTCATCCCAAAGTCGTTCAGGGTGATCCTAGCTGGATTGCAAGGGATTGAGCATGGGTGTAACATTTGGCTAGTTCCTTAGAGGTGACATGGCCCTACTAGCAGACTTTAAACTAATTTGGTTCTGTAAATACCATAAGAAAGAGGCCCATTTAAAATATGGCGTTTGTACACACGATTTTATACGAAACTTAGCTTCTGGTTGTTGGTGTATTCCTTGCTATTACGCCTACTTATTTAATTGTATCTTAAAACGCCCCCATAACATATTAATCCATTAGAAATTCGTCTAACCCAACTTTATATAGACTCATTCACCACAAATATAACCTAACCTAACCCCACTTTATTATGATACTCATTTTTGGTATTTTCTTTATTTAATATCAGTTGAAAGTATTTCGAAGCCCCTGTATATTTCTGCTTCTACATTTTCCTCCGGTTTTAACAGATAATAGACTCAAAACAACATTTTATTTAAAGGAAATAATTTATTTTTAAATAATATTCAATGGGTTTTTTTTATACAAATGAACACAGACAAAATTTAAGTACAAACAAAATTTTTACAAGCTGTTTTACCAACCATGACCATATCCTAGATTGTATCCGTGACCGTAACCGTTGAGACCGTATCCATGTCCTAAATCGTATCCTTGTCCTAAGCCGTAACCATGTCCCAAGTCATAACCATGTCCTATTCCATAGCTTGATACTAAGGGAGCGCTGTGGTAGCTCAAAGCTGGTGATACGTAGGCTTTGGTTATTACTGGAGATGCTAGTATTGCTGGAGAGCTGTAAGTTTTCAGGACTGGAGTGTGGACATCAACTCTTGAACTGTAATTCGAAAAATATTTAAGTTTGAACATTTTTACCGTTGGCGATAGTCTACGCTGAACATATTCCACTACCAATAACACTTTACACTAGCTTAAGTAGTGCCTTTCGATTGCCAAATTATCTTCTTAAGAAGATGAACCAACAGTTCTTTACTAAACTAAGCAGTTCTAAACCAGTTTAAACAGCTCTAACTAAGCAAAACAGTCTCTCTAACTATGCAAAACAGTCTCTGGAGAGGACTGGATGAGGAAGTTATCAGACTCTGATGAAGATATTAGTTATTGGATGTCGAAACGCCAGTAAGATGGTGTTTGTGAATGTTCAAATTGAAGTGTTTAAGAATAAAAATTCTATAAAACTGGTTAATGTCACTGCAAAGTTGCTTGTTCCTAAAAATTGAAGCACATAAAAATGTGCTAAGAACACATTAACAACGAAATTTTTAAAGAAACTGGTAAAAATAACCCAAAATTTAGGTTTAATGGAATACTATAATTGAAAGAACCCATTTTCATCATATTTACTACTAGACTTTTTATTTATTATTAATACTAAAAAAAATATTGATAATTGAGAATATAATGACTCACCTGTAACTAGTGGCTGCCGGGACAACCCCATAGTGTCCGTAACCGCCATAGCCACCTCCATAACTTCCACCATAACCTAATCCAGGAGCAGCAGAAGCCATGGAAATGGCAACACAAACTACTAAGAATCTGAACATTTTTTTTCAAGTCTTTATTAGTTTAAATAAATAAAGATTTGTATGTTTATGTTTAACCGATAGCTAAACTTATACTTCTGAGGTAAACACCGGAGAACTTTTATAGTTATATCTAAAGCGGTTCGTTTTTTTACTTCTTCCCCTCTATCTATCGCGATATGGTATTGCGAGAACTTTGCTGTGCGATTTTTTTCTTAATTTTACAATAATATTTGTTCATGGATGCGTGAACGACGGCCATCAGTATGTAGAACGGATTTAGTTTTGATTTTTTTTAAATAGTGAGTTTTTGACAGATTTTTTTTAGTTTTTTGTTAATAACACGAAAACTTTTCAACTAATCATTGTGGTGTCCAGAGAAGAATTGTAGATAATGAAAATACAAATAAAGCGCATTTTCCAGCGAAGTGATTGGATGGTTAGAACCGAAGAAAACTCGGGAAAACTGGAAAATTCCTTATTTTTTCAAAATTTCTATACATTCTTCGTTATAGCGTTGAAACTTCCAAAAAAACAAGTCATTTTTTTCATTTTAAATTTCCCTAGCAATTTTGTCTCTCATAGTCCCTTTTTTACTATGATTTTTGTTATAAAAATCTACCTATTGCCTGGCCTATAATATTTTCATCATCAACACGCCTAGATTTTGGCTCCAAAATGTTTGGAATACCCTGTATGATGCAGCAGCTGTAACCACAGAGTACACCATTGGTGTACTCTGTGCTGTAACAGAGGGTATCAGCTGATACATTTTGACTAGCTGAGTATTACCTAACCTTACTTTTATTATTTTCTTTTACACAAAGCCTAAAGCACTTAGAAAGACAGGCAAGGTCACAAATGAAAGTCATTTTTTCAAATTATATTTAGAAAATACAATTATTTTCTTCCTTGAAACCCTCCCAAACCTCCTACCAGTGGCGGTAAGGATCTAAAATGCATTTTGATAACAAAACTGGATAGAAGTTTTCAGTTCTAATCAATTATTTCTTACTTTATTATAAAAAACTATTTCTAATAATATTTAAAAAAGCTAGATTTCTAGAAACAGCTATGACTTAACATTTAGTAAATTCAAATAATTCCCAATCATTCCTAACGATGTAAATATGTTTTATTAAACAATGATACACAAAGCAATATTTTTCGTTGAACTCTAAACGGACCTAGACTTCTTTTAAAAAAGAATAACTAGATTTAGATGAAAAACAAGCATTTCAAATTACTCCAAGTGAAACGAATTTTCTTAAAACTTACTCAAGCATGAACTCGTTCATTACTACGAGGGCTATACGATAATATATTGTTTAAAAACTACAAAATTAGTTTACTTATAATTTTATACTGTTTATTGACATTTAAGTATATTGATGTGAGATTCTTTGGGATCTAAAATGTAAATTGTGCCTTCTTTATTCTCTTTAGTTCTTAAAAGTTTTTCTGCAATACATATTCATACAGGTGTCGTCAATAGGCTTGTGTGTAGTGTAGCAACAAAAAGATGGAAACTTTACGACTCATGCGCACTACATTAAAATCGTACGTGACAGTCTCTGCGCATGAATCGTCCATGATTTGATAATAAAATAAGGTTATAATTATATATTGCAAGTCCCATGTATTTGTTAAATGGTGCAAGAGGTTTTAATAAAATTTGGTGGTCATGTCATACTTTACGCTTGTTGGTTTCACAGATTATAGTATATCGAAATACGACCTTGATCTAGGGAGTTAATTTTTTCTCATAATTAATACGTACTGACCTTGCAAGACATTTTTTTTCATCAACTGAGTATTTTTCTTTGTTTTGTGAATACGGGAACCTTGGCAAGCATTTAATTTTGTTAAGAAAGTTTAGAGAATGTCCTGTGTGAATATATTATGAATATGGGACTATAATAAGTTTTTGTTACTATTTTTTTGCAATAAATCTAACGTGCCTCGTAAAGCTACATTTTAATCATCCAGTTGTAGTGTACATCCGATTCTTTTAATGGCAACACATTTCTTCACTAGACAACAATCATCCTTGATCAAGGAGACGATATTTTCTCAAAGGACCTCCGGCAAAATACCATCCTATTTTTACATGTCAACAACTTATTACCGCAATATATTTTTTACCTTTTACCATTCTTGCTGGTTGATTATTGTGACATCATTGCGTTGATCTTGTTTTTGAAATTAAAAAGTGAGAATGGATGTGAAAAAAATATGTTTTTATCGATAATATCGTCAGCATTCAGAATCTTATCATTCTTATAAGCTTTTTTATTATTTTATACTGTTTTAATGACATTGTATCTTCCTTCTTAACTCTAAAGGCAACTACTAGACCCACTTGCCTAATTTATAGTTCAATAATTCCTACCACAGCTTTTCAAAAGCCTGCACAGCATCGCAGAAGTCTACAAAACAAACTGTTTTAACTTCTTATACTTTTTCAATCATATCTGTAATCTTATAGACTTGATTTGTTATCGAATGATGTTCTTTGAAGTCAATTTAGACCACCATAGAACACCTTAACGCTATATCGAAGGCACAAGCTCAAGAAACAGTTGAGAAATATTGGAACGGAAGGAATGCTTGCAAAAATAATTTCCTTCGCTAGAAAAAGAAAGCTGCAATTGCCAAGCCTCTTCAACGTGAAGCTGTGTCTAAACCAGGAGGTCAAGTGTACTCTTTTTTACTTCCCATATTTGAACACCAGTAGAGGTGCCAGCTCAGAAGGGAATTAAGTGCAGACCAGTTAGTTGAAGAAGGTCCTAAAGAAGACTTCATAGGTTTTGTGGAAGCAAAGGACTATGAAGAGGATTGGAGAAGAGAAGTGCTTCAGTAAATATGAAAATATATCAAATGAAAACAGAAACGAAACTTGTATACGAGAAATATATTTAGAAAAATCTCTTTTAACCTCTATAAAACACAATATTCGAACAAATCCAGTCCTAGTATGATCTATGTCCATATCCATTAGCTCCGTAAGCCGAATTTACACTTCCTGTAACAAGTCCAGCGTTTGCTACATAACCATTACTATAACTGTTTCCATAACCGTTTCCATAACCATTTCCATAACCGTTTCCATAACCATTTCCATAGCCGTTTCCATAACCATTTCCATAACCGTTTCCATAACCATATCCAACTCCTCCACTAACTGCAACGTTTACAGGTACAGAAGAAACTACTTGAGACACCAGAGGGCTCGAGTTAATGACATCGATGCGGGATTGGCTGCTTGTTGCAGTGGGGATAGATAATACTGGAGCTGCAGCTGATAATACTGATATAGGAGATGCTGCAACAGATAGAGTTGGTGCTGAAGATATTGCTACATGAGCTCCTGCAGCGTTGGCTATGGAGGTGCTTGAAGATTGCTAAAAGTTAAAATAATGTTAAACAGAATATTAATTAGTGATTAAACGATATTTTACCTGGGACACTGTACTTCCTGTACCCAGTACTCTTCCATAGTTGTCGTATCCTACTGAATTATATCCTATGGCTAAATTTCCAGCGTTTACAGCGGTGGCTACTAGCAAAACAATCACGATTTGGTACATTTTGAAAAAGTTTCAATTGTTTCTACAAGAGTTGAAGAACTTAACTGATACATAAATTGTCTTCAATGGGGGTATTTATATAAATGAAAATATTGTTAACTGAGTATCCTGTTTCAAATAGAAACTAGTATTTTACGTAAGTTGTGATATATGGGTCAGAAATTGTAATACATGTATTTTTTTAAATTATTTGTGAACGTATTATATGATATCTCAATGTAATACTGTAATTTTATCCGTTTCAGTGTATAAAATACAGTATTCGCAAAGATTTACTTTTAATCGAACATGATATGTTATGTTATCGATGACCGGAGCATTATTTTTGATCTTAACAATTCCAGTTCTATGGTTCTTGTAGCAAAACAGCACTAATTTCATTAATTTCGACCTTGACAATTGACAATTCGAGTTCTATGGTTCTTGTAGCTACTCTGACCACAGAACTATGATTTAGTTCTGTGACTCTAACGAAATGCTTAGAAAAATTAGGTTAGGAGTGATTTCATGACATTGCCACAAAAGAAAATGTCATTTTTTTCAAATTTTGACCGTTATTTTGACAACAAAAAATGGCGAGGTTCGTTCTCAAAGCAAACCCTCAAATAGAAGCCGACAGAAGACTTCTGCAATTCGAATGTTACGAAGATTATTTAGATTCGTTAGGTACTAACCAAGACGACTGTTATTTGCAAAGTGTTGCAGTTAGTAGAACCATAGCAGAGTTAGGTTAGTACTTTTTAACACAAATATAGCACCGAGTACCAGTATATATATATTTTTTTGAAGGTTATAGAAGTTCTGGAGAAACTTTAAGTAAAAAACAGTTCGAAAAAAGGTTAGCCGCCGTTTTGGCATACCTCTTTCCTCCTTACAAACCTTATGAATTATCCAGCGATGGTTTGGTAGGAGGAGATCTTTTACAAAGGAATCTAGCGCTAAGGGAACGACCAAATCGGGTTGGGATCCTTTCGACTATTATATTTTTGAAGTATATGACCAAATCGGGATTTGAGGTTTCCGGGTATATGGATTATGCTGAAAAGTTAGCCAATGAGGATTGGAAACCGTTTTTTAAAGGTCTGCATTCTTCTTCTTGCTCTAATTTTCTTTGAGATAAGATCGCTTTTTAACCAGAGTATTTGTTTTAGGTAAAAAACGAGTGGTTCCAAAACCCTCCGATCTCGGTTACTATCACTGGAAATCGGGTAAAGTTGTTTGCAATGATTCGCTGAACTACAAGGTACTACAAGATCCACATAAAGGACTTATTTTCCAGAATAGATTCGATAGGAAAATCATTAACCCCGCCCCTGGTGTAGATCCTGGAGCAAACACGATGAGAAAACGAGTTTATACGGATATGTACGAATTGGTTATTATTTTCGACCATTTGGTTAGGCAAAGAATTTGATTTTTTATCAGAATATTTTCGAAATAAAGGTTCTTTTTTGAGGTACTCTTGCCAATTGCTTTTATATCCACTTTTAATACTAATTTGACTGGAGTATATGACTTACGAAACAGTATATCAAAAATTGAAATATTCACCACAAATATCATATTTCCTTTCATCAACTTTACCTATATATAATCCGTTAGTGACAGCGAAAAGTATTCAGTTTTCTAATAAACACTGAAATTACCGAACAAATTTTCAAAAATGTACAAATTTTTGATCTTCACCGCCTTGTTCGCTCTGTGCAACGCTAGACCTGGCAACATCGGTTATGGTTTAAACGCAGGCAGTTATTCTGCCATAGCTACTCCAATAGTAAGCGTAGCTCCTGCGGTTTCTGTCAACTCTGGTATCAGCACCCAATCAAGAGTCGACTACAGGACACCCAGCGTGATTTCTTCTCCAGTTTATGCTTCTTCTTTAGCAGTTCCAGCTGTTGCTACTAGTTCTCTTGGATTGGGATATGGAGGAGCTGGTGGTTATGGAGGTAACGTAGGATATGGTGTTAATGGTATTGGATATGGATATGGTCTTGGACATTAAGCAGTAGTGTTCTGAAAAATGTAAGAATTGGAAATAAATGATTGTCAATAGATTTTTTTGTAGAGAAATTTTTTTCCCGAAAAATTGGTCTTTTTATATAATAATACCCTCCAAAAATTTCAGTTCAATATTCATAATTTTGCGGTATTTATATGGCTTTTGATATTCACTACACCTTTTAAAGCTAATTTACTAGCACCCAACAATATTTTTCTTGGTTATGTCACTATATGTACAGGGTGGCGCACCGAAAACGAAACAGATGCATTTACTGGCAGATGATTCCTTTTTAAAAAAATCCCTCGGACCCGTCGATTTTGTTTTCGAGGGGGACACAAAATTGGCATAAAATCACAGTAACATTTGCAGCCCCCTAAGCGGGGGTGGCACCATCCCTAAAATCTTAAATGGAAAGGGGGGTCGAATGATCCATCATTTAAAAGGTCTTTCAACTCCCTTTACAATGATGTAAAATTCATGTACTTCAATTCAGTAGTTTTGGAGATTTATTTCGACCCCCCTTTCCATTTAAGATTTTAGGGATGGTGCCACCCCCGCTTAGGGGGCTGCAAATGTTACTGTGATTTTATGCCAATTTTGTGTCCCCCTCGAAAACAAAATCGACGGGTCCGAGGGATTTTTTTAAAAAGGAATCATCTGCCAGTAAATGCATCTGTTTCGTTTTCGGTGCGCCACCCTGTATAGTTTCATTAAAAATAGTATTACAAGTTCTCGTATGTCTTTGGCTGATTATTAGTTATATAATGATTCACTGATTTTTACATATTTGTCCAAACAATGGGCAAAATTGAACTTATATAACACTATTTACTTGATATTGCTACATGTTACTACTTGTTATGTTCAAATTTAATAGTAAAAACACACAGTATAATTTAGTACAATCAAGAGGAAACAAAAATGTTGTATTTTTTCTGAAAAATATCAACATACAACATAATTCACAGCGAAAGAAACATTTTAATCATTTTAAAGTAAAACATTGTTATGAAGTCAGTGATTCAGAAGCCGGTCCTGTGTCTCGACTGCTTGAAGTACCGCAGAAAACCTCTGGTTTTGTTAAATTTAACTAATTATTGTCTGTAAAAAATGAATCTTTCATTAACCGTACTGTTTTATTCGTGTCCATGGAATATTTAATTTTGAAATATGTAACTTACGCAAAATTTAATTGGCCTCTAATTAAATGAGGTTGAAATAATTTTAGTTTCTTACTTATTGTCACTTATTATTCTATAAATAGAAAATAATTGAAATTTATGGTTTCTTTTCAAGTTTTATGAATGAAGTAATAAACAAAGGAGTTAAAATAATTATAAATGAATAATTAATAAGATATTTTAGAAGATAAAAGCAGGGTTGAAAAAAGAACCAAAAAAGTTTGTAGTAAGAAGAAGGAGAGAGGTGCTTGACATAACCTTGAGTTCCGCAGTACTTTTTTATAGATCTGCTTGCAGTGTAGTGCTGGCAAAATTAATCTAAACTAGACAGGATAATATGAAGAATCTTCTACATTTCCCTCGTAAAACATATCTAGTAGCATAGATTTTCGAAGTACCAGTATTCAAGTGTATCTAATATGCCGTAATTTCACAAAAACCATTGTCACATAATCCCAATTATTTCCGTAGTTCCCCCCAATTTAAAGTCTTTCTTTTTCAAATAAATTGTCGAAGAAATGCAGTCTCTTCTTACACCTCGCACACAATAGTTATATCCATCGACCTGGTTTTCGTCGAAAGACCCTATTATTTTACAACTGAATTCAGATACAAGTGAGAGCGCTTCTTTTAAAATACGCTCTGATTACTGGTTACAAAGACTACTATACATTTCAAGTATACTAGAAGTTGTTAAAAAGTGATGTATCTACAAAAATGGATGTTGTTTTTGTGGGCATTGAGTTTAACTGATTTCATTGAAGTTAGATGCAGTTTAGATGAAGGAGACAGTACCGTTTTGGACGACATATCGAGTAAGATAAACAATTTCAATTAATTTAGAGGTTTGGAAAACATTATTTCACAATTCTATAAGCCTTCACTTAAAAGGGTAGTCAGGTAAGACTTTCAAGGGCATTTTGCAGCATAAAAGTTTAAAAAAAAGCGTTTTGGAGTGAATACAAAAAAAGAAGAGTGTACCTATTTGGAATTTTATTCTTCTAGGTTCATAACTCACAATTTTTTTCTTGTATGCTTCGATGTTTTTCAGTCTGTTGACTTGAAAAATTGTTTTTCTTAATAGTAGTAGAAAGTGAAGGTATACAAAAAGATTATAAACCAATTTTAGTGAAATCGTATAATTCCTTTGAATAAAATGAACAAAAGAAGATGTTAAATGTAATCAACATTAAAAAAGAATATAAATTTTGTTCATATAATACACCCTTCTTGGTGTGTCATCGATTACTAATGTCCTTTTAATACATTAAGTTGGAAAAAATGGAAAAAAGACATAATAATGAACATTACAAACGTTAATCGTAATCTTTGACTTAAAAAAATTGATTAATTGATGATTAGATTACGCGCAAATGCGACCTTTCTATCGGTAGCAATTGCATCGCTCAAAATAAGATGCAGACATACCTTTCGTATTTCCCAATGACAGTTCTCGTCATTATTATTTGTGAAAAGTGAATTTTATTGTTAAATTATGCCTAGATACACGGAAAACATCAGAATTCTGAATTTATTTTGTATTTAATTGATTTTGTCATGCAATAAATAAAAACACAACACAATTAGGACGTAATTAGTCGTGGCGTTTAGCTAATGTCAGTGAACTTTGTTTGGTTCGGTGTACTGTCGCAATTTTATTGTGTCTATATAGGAACAAGCTGGTCAAAGGAATGTGCGACAAAAATTTAATTGATTACGTAGGGTTGTTTCAATTTCAAAATATCTTCCAAGGCTTTCGTTATATTTTGAACAATGAACGTATTAAAGTGGAAAATTTTATAGGAATAATGTCAAGGCCGTTTATTGTGACGTAAAAAAATAAGTGAGGGGAGATAGAAAGATAAGAAAACGTACTATACAGTGCGTCCAGGGCCAGTGGATTTTTATTTTTAAATATTAAACAATCAATAAAGCCAGGAACACATTGTTATGGTGGTACACCATGCCACGCCATGCACTATTACCCCCCACTTTTTTTTCCTTCTTGCCTGCTTAAGATCACTTCTCCTTTTCATTTATATGTCAATTTTCCAGCAATGAATTTCCATATATCACCTGTGAAGGTAAAAAACTTAATTTATCCATGTCCACATCCACTTTTATCGAGGGTGGAGATTGTAATAATAATGATTTATAATGTTGAAATCATTTTGAATTAAAATAAGAGAAACTTTGTGAAACAAGTGAGAAAAATAGATGTGGTAATAATAAGGACAATTAAACATTGTTCAGCTATAAACAAAAGATACATGTACACACACCACAAGAACCAACCACGGTATTTATGCTAATTTCCAATAATTGTATTAAAAGAAAAAAATATAAAAAAATAATTATAATAGTTGATTAATATAATTTTGTTTCCGCCCTGTATTACATGCAATTTCTACATCTCTAATCACGTTTTCTGTTACACTTTGTACTGCAAAATACTTTTCCTGATTAACTAACTCAAAACATTTTTATTGTAGTAGAGAAGCCCTCAAGGCCAAACGACAAATATTCAAACTATGCCTATCCTTATCTAGATGAAAATACTGACATAAACAACATACATCAAGAAGACAGAGAGAGATTCGTTAACAGATGCTCAGAAAAATTAGAAAACGCTTTAGATCAAGTACGAAGAAGACAGATAGCGAAGAGAAAAACTCTTGAACTGGATGGATACTCTCTCCATCAATCCCTTCGAACTGCTCCCTTGGATATGTACGTCACTAACATGAAAATTAGACTACCACCTAACGGTGGATGGGTAAGTTGAGTGAATCCGGCTCGAAAGGACCATAATGTGAAGTATTTTGTTTAAGGTAAGAGTTGATCGATGCAGGTATAACCCTAGAAATTCCAGTTTAGAAACAAGACTTCTTTTTAATGATCTCACTATAATGGGGAAAGTAAATTTATTCAATGATGCCGAACTACAAAGAGAACCAGTAGATCCTTTGCCAGAAGATACATGCAATATGATTTTGAGGTTAAGAAAAGCTGGAATCGGGTAAGAAGAAACAATATTTAAAAATGCGTCAACAATAAATATGTTTTTTCAGATTCCATACTGAACCAATCAGACGCGAGAAGGGACAATTCAATGTACGAACTAACTCGCATTTCGTCGAACCCGGTTTTATATCCGTGTACGCTTATGGTTGTGAGCCGAGGCTTAGAGAACATAAACGTCAATTCAGAGACGAGTTTGACGAAGAACCAGACGAAGGATTGTCTAGAGAGATGGAAGATATATTTTTGAAAGGAATCAGATCTTTGTTAACATCCTACATGCAGAAAGAACTACAGCCAGCTATCAAGGAAACCCTGATGAGAAATATGGGTTATACAGTGTCTTATGGTTAATAAATTGTTTATTTTTTAATTATGTAATTAATATAAGTTTGTATTAGGATAACTTATTATTTCTCCAAACCTTGAGACATCATATTCGTAGGTCCAAATATCATAATTGTCAAATTTAAAGCACTTACTACTACGCCATCTAAACTAGAAAGGTAACCAACACCGAACTAACACAAACTTCCTCTAATTCAAATAAAAACTACTAATATCATAGAAAACATTAATTTATTAGATAAATAAGCAAATATTCACTAACATTCCAACTGTTCAGAAATACACGATGCCTTTCTTAACCTATCTTGTCTATGCTCTTCCCACTTCGACATTCTCCTTTCTAACAATTTTCCTTCAGCAGTTTCCACTATATTTACTGACTCACTATCTAAATCCATTCTATTAACGTACTTATCCATATCTGAAAATAAAATAAAAACTGTAGAGCAGCGTGGTTAGCACTTACAGCCTGCACAAAAACAGGTCCTGAGTCCAAGGACGTTGGTCTCAATAAATATCTCTACTGCTGGTTGAAGTACTAGTGGGTTCAGCGAAATTTTTGGTAAGGCACAGTGTTACTTACCAATAAAACCATATATAGCAGGACTTAGCAGTTCTCGAGCTACTGGTGGTTTTTGCTCTTTGCTTAAATAACTTATTATCAAACCCAAGCAAATACAAATTCCAGCACCAATAAATGAATACCAATAAAAAGATATTTTAAATATTTCCAGACCAATCGGTGTGGAATGCATCGTTCTAAAATTAGTTAATAATAAATAATTATCAGTTTACGAACATTTACATAGTACTTACGAAGTATTGGAAGAATTTGAGAATGTAGTTGTTATATTTGGTAAACACCCTGATACTGAAGTCGGCTTGTAAACAGATTGTATCACATGCCGCGCTTTGAGAACATTAGAACCAACAAACAAGGTGGTTACAAATAATATACTAACTAGTGAACCATAGAAAGCTCCCTTAAAAAATTTTACAGTAAAAATCACGTAGATTGCCTAGCAAAAAACTAGTTTACCTGCGAGTTGGCCCTAGGGAATAACATTCCTAGCGTGAACACTCCTAAAAGTGGCCCTAGGGCTATTCCGGGTGCTCCAATACCTACAGATAACAGTCCTCCTAAATGCTCTACACCGTATACCAATACTGTACCAATTATACCAACGATTACAACCAGAAGTTTGAGAATCATGGTAGGGTTTTTCTTATATTTCGGACTTAGTTTAGATTTAATAAAGTCTTCGTATAAGGTACCAGCTAGGCTGTTTAAATAACTCGATAGGGAACTGGAAAATATAAATATAAAAATAATCTTGAGCTATAAGCAGAAGACAGAGAAATGACAAAAAAACAGATGAGAGACTGCAAATTGGCAAACCAAAGACACTCAAAGATAGCGGTCATACAGGAATAATAATAAAGAGGCAGAAGACAACAAAAGATAGACAAAATGTAAACTAAAGCTAAATAAAAGACAGACACAATATCGACAAAAGGCAGATAAACGACAAACTAAAGATAGACAGTAAGAAGGGAAACACAATATAGACAAAAGGCAGACCAACTAAAGATAGAAAAAACGCAGACCAACTAAAGATAGACAAAAGGCAGACCAACTAAAGATAGACAGTGACAAGACAGACACAATATAGACAAAAGGCAGACAAAATAATGATTGACAGTGACAGGACAGGCATAATATAGACAAAAGGCAGACAAACGACAAACTAAAGATAGACAGTAACAAGATAGACACAATATAGACAAAAGGCAGGCAAACGACAAACTAAAGATAGACACAATATAGACAAAAGGCAGACCAACTAAAGATAAACAAAAGGCAGACAAACTAAACAGACAGTGACAAGACAGACACAATATAGACAAAAGGCAGACCAACTAAAGATAGACAAAAGGCAGACCAACTAAAGATAGACAAAAGGCAGACAAACTAAACAGACAGTGACAAGACAGACACAATATAGACAAAAGGCAGACAAACGACAAACTGAAGATAGACAATAACAAGAGAGACACAATATAGACAAAAGGCAGACCAACTAAAGATAGAAAAAACGCAGACCAACTAAAGATAGACAAAAGGCAGACCAACTAAAGATAGACAGTGACAAGACAGACACAATATAGACAAAAGGCAGACAAAATAATGATTGACAGTGACAGGACAGGCATAATATAGACAAAAGGCAGACAAACGACAAACTAAAGATAGACAGTAACAAGATAGACACAATATAGACAAAAGGCAGGCAAACGACAAACTAAAGATAGACACAATATAGACAAAAGGCAGACCAACTAAAGATAGACAAAAGACAGACCAACTAAAGATAAACAAAAGGCAGACAAACTAAACAGACAGTGACAAGACAGACACAATATAGACAAAAGGCAGACCAACTAAACAGACAGTGACAAGACAGACACAATATAGACAAAAGGCAGACAAACGACAAACTAAAGATAGACAAAAGACAGACTTTGACATCTGCAAAGTAACTACTCGTACCTTAAAGATGCACAAAAAACTCCGGCTATAAACAATCCCGATAATCCAGGAACTTTCCCTGCTACGTCCAGGACAAAATAAGGAAGCATTTCGTTGGAGTGTCTGACTTGACGTGATGTTAAAGGATCGCATTCAGCATATTTTGCGTACATAGTTAAGCCGGTTATAACGCTGATGGATTTTACTATTACAAGACCGAAACAGCAGTACAGGAAGACTACCCTGAAAATATTAACATGCATTTATATAGATTTCAATCTTAGGCATCTTAAGCCGACTTTACAGGTTCCGATAAACCTGAAATGGACGTTTGTAATAGCTACAAGATATGTATAAAATGGAGATGGTTGTTTGTACTTACATTTTGGAGTCCTTGATTGTTCTAACGGCTAAAAATTTTTGTGAACATCCTTGATTTATAGCTGTATTAGACAACCAATGCATAGTAAAGCCTATCACTATTGTCCAAAACGTGTCCCTTTTTGTAAAATCCAACTGGAAGCTTGAAGAAAAATAAAATATTTGTTAGAGACAATTCAATTAGATATCCATGAGGTTCAAAAGCGTAATCCCGGACGGAAGATTGCACAATCACAATCACAAGTTCATCAAGAGTTTGACAGTGTCTTTTACTATGATTTTTGTCAAAAATATTTACCCTACTTACTCAAATAAATCCAGTCGGTCACTTTCATACGCTTTTTTCATGACTGTAGATATTCCTCCAACTTTGCTCAAACCTAATCCCAAAATGGCCAAAAGAGCTCCTACAGTAAGCGAAAACTGAATAGTGTCCGACCAAACCAAAGCTTTCAACCCTCCTATAGCCGTGTAAATAATACAAACTCCACATACGACTGGTGTTACGATATGGATATCAAAACCCGTAGCTGTAACAGAAAATATTTTATATCATTAATTCTATAAGTATTATTACAGTTTCCTGTAATATTGTCGTATTTAATGAAGCGCGTTACCCATCGGGGCAGGGAGGGTGAGTGTAGGCTCACATCCTGTCTTTCCCAGGAAGGTTGACAGATTACTAGGAGACATCTCCTTTATATCGGCAGGTGTAGGCCAAGACTCACCGAGCACACACTCTCTTATTGACGATAGCTCCGGACACTCGCATAAGACATGCCTGACAGTTTCATCTTTCTGGTCACACATCCTGAATAGAGGTGTTTGTTTAGTTGACAGTGGCCAGTCAGAAATCCTACTGTTAAACGTGGTTTTTCCTGGTCATCGCCAAATATTTCTTCGATGCCAGCTTCCCAGGGTCGCCCAGGCACGATTGCATCCTTAATTCCATCGCATATCTTAAGGGATTAAGCAAGGGGAAGCCCGGTAAGTAGTGTTTACTTTAATTTTTATCTATAAAATAACATTTATGATGATAATTACCTGAAGAGAATGCCAAGCAAGGTATATAAGTAATAATAGGAACTATTGCGAAAACTGATAGAGTGAACATTATAGAAGCTAGTTTTCTGGTTTTCTTGTCGAATCTTATGCCTAAATATTCGTAGGTACTAGTTAACTGCAATTTATAAAATACTGGAAGATACACGTATATAGTGAGAGCTGCTGTTATGCACATGCTTATTGCTGACAACCAATAACCTGCTCCGAAGCTGTAGACTTCTGCCGGAAGGGCTAGTAACGTTACTCCTGAAGTATGACTGAAAAAAAAATAATTTTCAATATACCAAAAATAGCCAAAAGAAAAAAAAATACTGTTACGCGAGTGCCCCAGTGAAATTCCCACATGAGACGACTATGATTCTTCCACTCACTAGTCGAGAACTATCGAGAAGACTACCTACCCCGCGCCCTCCCACTAAATAGATGAGCATCACTGCGCTGCACATGATATAGTCGTCAAATATTCATATAGATAGACAGTTAGTAAAGTGTTTATTAAACGACTTTCATATAAATTATAGTTAGTGTGTTTAGTGTATGATATAAATTATTAAATAAGGACAGTATTACATAATGAATCTGTAAATATAAATTAAAATAAACGTTACAATATACTAACCTGGCTATTAAAGAAATCACAACAGGTAGAACTTTTAGATTGCCTCCGGCTAGCAAATACTCCTTGGCAGTTTGCTTCTTACCGAAACAACCGAAGTAAATACTCGTGCTTAAACTTATTAGTAACAATAAACAAAATATGACGTAATCATACCAAGAAAATCTAATTTCAGTCACTTCAAACGTGGGTATAGAAGTACTCGATATATAATCATCAATTTTGATTGGAGTTGAATGATCTATAAGCATAGATGTCACATGTTGTATTATAGAAGTATAAGTTGAGTTTTCCATCTAAAAAAAATTTATAAAACTAGAAAGGTTTACTATTAATAATCTTATTATAGCAATCATAAAGTTGCTAAGAGGTCTAGGGAGAGTACAGGATAGATGAGGAAAGAGAAAAGAGAGATTATCTCATAGATACAGTGTCTCCTTTCAAAACCATAGGGTTCCTGGATCATGTGGTTTATAAGGGAAGAAGAATGGGTGAAAATTGGTGTAGTAGGAAAGAAGAAGATCAAGTATCTATCCCCAAGATGTAGATTGCTTTACTAGCGACCAAGAGCTAGTACTTCTATCAATAATAGTATATTTGTCAACGAGTGCAGAATGATGACTATTATTCACGCGGATGACGTTTCAGTTCCAGTTTTGGAATCGTCCAAGTGAATATTAGCCATTCAACACAAGTAAAAGACTATACTTTCTCCACGACTAAAAAAAGAAAGCTTCCAGTGAGGATCGAACCCCAATCGTCCGTGTCAGAGTCAACTATTTCTACCACTAGGCTATAGAACCTGTTTTTTTTCAAAAAGGGATACGTAGCATAGAGTTTTAATCAAAACCTTTACATTTATAAATGATAATTGGGAGTTATAACTAAATATAACTACTGTTGTCCATTTTTTTCTCTAAAATTATGATTCTTTCATTATTTTGACGTTTCGAACGACGCGCTGTCAGAATCGATTTGCATTATTTGGTATTTGACGTTTTAAAAGAGACGATTTGATTTATTCATTTTAATTCATTTAAGCGTAAATCCTGATAATAATAGAATGTGATTGGCTAACGAGAGTGAATTCTTTTTCATTATTCACTGGTGTGAAGAATATATCATGTCATTATGTAGCTAAATTATGTAAAAATAATTTGTGCGGTATTATTTAGTCGTGAAAAAACAAATTATTACTAGGTAAACAAAACCAAGATATTTTAATTGTTACCTTAAATACTTAGTAGTAAAATACTTAAACTAAATTTAACTACACACTTCTATGTCACTTAAGTTGAGTTGAATACATTGAGTTTATAAAAAAACAGACGAATTATAAGTTGGCATATTCATTTTCGTATCTCTCTTGACATTTATTTACATATTCTCAAATGAGACAGAAAGATTATGGTGATTATGGTGAAGGTCTCTGCGTCACATGAAAATCTAAAAAGTACAAAACAATTAGGTATACGTACGAGTTAAATAAAACTTCACGGATAAGGCAAAACTACCACAAAATACACGCGATCAAATTTTACATTTCATAAAAGTGACCATGAAATATCCATACTGCAAGATAGTAAATTTTCAGTTCCAAGCTGCCTTAGACAGTTTTGCCAATTAGATTATTCTAATTTTTGATAAATATCCGGCTAGTTTGATATGTTGTGTGAGTTTTTGAATGTCCCGCGTGATAACTTCAAATTCAGCACTACTCCCGTCAACTGTCATCTATTAATAGAGCGCTGTCAAATTTTTAGGAAGCTGCAAAACTTTGTGTTTGACAGCTGCTGAGAGCAGACAACTTCAATGATTATGCAATAAAGCTAATATTACAAAGTTGATTGCTGTCAATGTCTGTCAAAAACAAACTAAATGACGCAGATTTTTGATTGACTGCTTCCAATAACTGTCAAACATGAGTTAAATGTGAAGGAAAATAGAAAACTGTTAAAATCACGAAGTTCTACGCTTAAAATTTCTGTCAAGAACGAGCTGTCGTTTAATACTTGTCAAACACAAAGTAAACGATGTATGTCACACAGAAGTAATGACGCAATTGGTTCGAAACTTGTTAAAAAATAAAATTAATTAACGACATGTGGTTGAATTCGTATAATACCTGTCAAATACAAACTATATAAGCAATGTACGTCACACATATTAATTGACTACAGCATTGTAATAACTCTTTAAATCATTTAATCTTTCAGCTATTTTAATACAAAAAAATTTTCCACAATTAAATACATATTTGTATATAATTCAACTTTGATATCATCAGCTTATGTTAGTACTGAGGTACGCATGTGAGAGATTTCAAATATTGTTTTAGATAAAAAAAAATAATCGTAAAATAAACTACACATTCAAACTTGTGGCGACATCTGCTGGGTTTTTGTGGATGTTATAATAATGATGAAATAAATATATTATATAGTTTTCAATTTGTAAACATGTTTGTAAACTTTTGGTGGAATTGAAAGCCTTTTAGCCGAATTATGATACGAATTTTTTGTTCTTTTTACTAATTTTTGAAGGTACCGCAAAAAAGTATTGATAGTTTTAGTTTAGTTTCTGTATAGGTGAATTTTATTCAGTTTAAGGATAAAATAAGATAGTTTTTGACAGTTTATTGTCAAGGGAATATACATATTAGATGAGTGTTCAAGGGTTTTTGCTGTATTACAATTGTTTAAAAAGTTTTTTGCAAATTGCATGGATTTAATTAAAATTTTCAGGTTAGTTTCCTTAAAAAGTATAAAGAAAAAACAGTTTCAGCATAAAAAGTAACATGGTAAAGAATTGCAAGTAATTTAAAATTACACTTTAACTATTTTACCATTTTGTAATAATTATAATTGGATATTTATACTTCTAAAAGTGACAATGACAGTTCTATGACCATAATACTCTAAATTCTTCACTTTGACAGGTGACAATTACTCTATTTAATGCTTTATCTCGATAGTGACAAAGTTTGTGCTTTAAAATATCTAAAGATTATTCCTTAATTTCAGAAGAACATTATCAAATCTAATCTAATAGTAACTGAAGACAATGCATTCTAAAATTTCGACTTCTTTTGAAAATATTACTATATTGAAGATGGACGAAGATATTCAAATCGAAAAAAGGGAAGATGATATACATGGTGTAAGTAAAATTGTTCCATTTCTGTAGTAACTTAGAAGATCTAATAATATTTGAAGATAAGATGGTTCAGTGTTTTTCATTCATTCTCTAACAATTTATCTGTTCTAGGACCAACCTTGTTCTTCGCGAGAAAGTGTCCAAAATAAATCAACGATTCTCTTCAAGAATACCATAAGGAAAATCCTCATCAAACTTTTACCATCATGTAGATTGAAGAACAAACTCCGCGAAAAGCAAATTAGATCTAAAATATCAAGTAACGAGTCTTTATTGAACTTTTATAATAACGTTAATCTTCAAACTCTCACCTCGAATAATTCTCTTGAGAATAATGCTTCGCTTAATGAAGAAGATCCAGATTACTCTGCTTTAGATTCGAGAGAAAATATTTCAAATGGAACCTTCATTAAAGATAGTTCTGTGGAAGATCTTAGAGTAGTTCTGGCAAAAGTTATCGACGATATTATGAAGACTATAGAAGAATCACTTTTAGCTGTAGACGATGATAATCCAGTGATACAAATTAACAACGTTCTAATAACCAATAGAAAAGATGATAAAATTATTTTGGACAATTTTCGTAAACCCATCGAGACTGCAATGAAACAATTAGAAGTGAATATTAGAGATATTTTACAAAGTAAGGATGATTTTATTACTAATATGGTGGAAAGTTTAAAAGCGAAGCTAGATGAAAGGATTTTATGCCAAAATAAAAATTTGCTTTTATACAATGCTCTGCTCGAACGGGCCTATCAAAAGGTAGGTCGTGGAAAAAATGTTGTGCATTGAACAAAATTAATTTGTTTTTTGTTTTAGATTGCGGAATATGAAGATGAAATACATAAAAACCGTGCAGTTTATTCTATATAAATTGTTTATTAACAATACGTTTATCGCTTGTTTTATTTTGTTTATTGTGGAAATATTTTTCGTTAAGTTATTTATGAATATTTTCAAATTTGTTAGGTCTCAATTGTTGCTTTTTTTCATAATTTTTGTTACAAATTATCATCTGTAGGGATAATTCTTGAAAAAATCCCTTACTTAACTCCACTACAAGTGTAAGTTATACAGAATATTTAACATTTTTTTGTGTGTACATTTTTTTTCAACATCTAGTGGATGTATTTATTATATATTATCTATATATTGAATATTTCAATCGTTTATACATTTACATATTATTATTTTTGTTACTTTTGGAATAAAAATACATTTCTTGAGAATATTTTATTTAATTTCATTAAAATTTCCCAGGTTTACAATTAGGTTTGTTCCAACCGCAGTCAGAAACCGTCAAAAGCGATCAGAGAATAACTGGTCATAGCAAACAACGAGTTATTTCCGCATAATACCTATCACTGGTTGCAATGGTCGACTATTCTCTGATCGCTTCTGACGGTTTCTGACTGCGGTTTGAACAAACCTGATAACAATTCAAATCAATAATTAATAAATTTATATTCCTAGCACCATCGTCAGTTTAAGAAATCTTTCTAGAACATCACTAGAAGCAATATTGGAGCTTAACACATAAAGCATCGGTGGTTCAGTGGTAGAATGCTCGCCTGCCACGCGGGCGGCCCGGGTTCGATTCCCGGCCGATGCAATTTCTTTTTTGTTTTCTTTCTTCAATAACCAGTAGGTATTATTTGCTTTTGCTGTTCTCGGTACTGTCGCTTCATAATTTAAAATAAATAATAGTTATATTTTAATAACCGTAGTAAATATAAAACTGTTTATTCTTTACTGACTTCCTTAGATATTTATTATTTAATTATTTGAGGAAGAATTGTAGCCAAATATAGAAGAAAGGTAGGTACTGTTATAAAAAATATATATTTGACACATTCCGGAAGTCGTTAATAATTTATTTTATTCTTTATTTAACTAAATACATTCACAATTAGTAGTGAACAATAGTATTTGAAATAATCGAATTTATACATACGAGGGAAGGTCGAGATTTAAGACAAAACATTTTTTCGAAAAACCACGTCCAATTTCTTCCCAGTAGTCGTTAAAAAAGCAAAATTAAATGATGATTAGTCAAAAATTATCCGAAAAAAAAACAGACAAACGAAACTACATTGATTGGACGATTTCAAACCGAACGACCTTCATAAATTCAAAGAATTTTCAATACAAACACTATTAATAATTTTTCTAACGAGTCCTATTTATAAAACTCGAAAATAATCGTCTATATAAACATAAAATAACAATAAATAAATTTACTCGTGAGCGTATATTGATTGCCGTGTATTTAAACATCTCCAAGCGATCCGGGCTTGAAATCCATTGTTCGACGGGCCACTCCTACGCTGTCTACAATTCAACCGAAGGTGTCAAAACGTTTGAGATCCGCCGCCACCACAACGTTTATATCTTCATTAATACCTGTGCTCGAATATCCAGAAGCAACAAATGAGATTTATTACGGGGTCATTAAAAATTTAATATTTTTGTTAATAATTAAAAATATGAGTGAATAGACTGGACGGTGACATTTTTTAGCGTTAAAACAAGTAAAAATTTCCAAATTATCTTCCTCTTCCTCTTCCTCTTCCTCTTCCTCTTCCTCTTCCTCTTCCTCTTCCTCTTCCTCTTCCTCTTCCTCTTCCTCTTCCTCTTCCTCTTCCTCTTCCTCTTCCTCTTCCTCTTCCTCTTCCTCTTCCTCTTCCTCTTCCTCTTCCTCTTCCTCTTCCTCTTCCTCTTCCTCTTCCTCTTCCTCTTCCTCTTCCTCTTCCTCTTCCTCTTCCTCTTCCTCTTCCTCTTCCTCTTCCTCTTCCTCTTCCTCTTCCTCTTCCTCTTCCTCTTCCTCTTCCTCTTCCTCTTCCTCTTCCTCTTCCTCTTCCTCTTCCTCTTCCTCTTCCTCTTCCTCTTCCTCTACCTCTTCCTCTTCCTCTTCCTCTTCCTCTTCCTCTTCCTCTTCCTCTTCCTCTTCCTCTTCCTCTTCCTCTTCCTCTTCCTCTTCCTCTTCCTCTTCCTCTTCATCTTCATCTTCCTCTTCCTCTTCCTCTTCCTCTTCCTCTTCCTCTTCCTCTTCCTCTTCCTCTTCCTCTTCCTCTTCCTCTTCCTCTTCATCTTCATCTTCCTCTTCCTCTTCCTCTTCCTCTTCCTCTTCCTCTTCCTCTTCCTCTTCCTCTTCCTCTTCCTCTTCCTCTTCCTCTTCCTCTTCCTCTTCCTCTTCCTCTTCCTCCTACTTCTACTTCTACTTCTCCTACTTTGCTGGTTGCTTAGAATTATTAGAAGACAATAAAAAAGAAGAATATTAGGTAAATTTATTTAGTCTTCATGGGTGTCACAAAGGCAGGTTTTTAAAAAGAATGTATCACGTATCGACCTAAACATCGGACAAGATGAAAAATGACATAAAAGGAACCGATGAGTTTACATAAAAAGAAATTCTTTCACATAAAAGTTGAAAATTATTTGAATGCTATAAATTGTTTTCCAGTAAGGGACTTTGTACGTTACTTTTTTTTTCAAAAGTCTAGTTTTTTGCTTGATTAAAGTCTTATTATTCAAAAATAATATTGTAAAGTCATCATTTTCTCAGTTAAAATAATAATTTTTGAAAATATACTCAAGTTTCAATAATAAACCCACTAATCAGTTTGAATTGGGCAGGCACGATGACGTATTCCCGCGTATTTTAATCGAGATTCTAATTGGCTGAAAGTTAGTAGACAACCTGTGTACGTTAGGGACCTTGAAGGCATACATCGTCAAGGCTGGGGATTAGGAAGTGGCTAATGAGACGTCGAGCGGTAATTAAAGCCACAACAGCTGGATAGGTATTTAAAAAAAAAAACTAAAAATACGCTTTATTATTATCATTTATTAACAATAGGTTTACTGTCGTCAGTTTCCGCTGTAATGTTTATTCAATAAGCCGCTTCAATTCTTTTTTAAGGTTAAGCTGTCATTTTGCATCACCAAATTTATACACCACCTCATTTCTAGTTGGTAGATCTACCAGTGAATAAAAAAACATGCCTTTATTGTTGAACAGTACAGCAAAGTCAAAAATTTGACAGCCACTGACAGTTTAAAGGCGAAATAATAAAAAACGTACGTTTTGTAACTATCGTATGCCACTGGTAGGTTGAGGTATACGAAGGTTGTGCTTAAAGATTGATAGAGAGAATAAATAAGTAAGTTAAATGAAGAAATAATTTTTTCACCCGATAAACAGTCTGAAATTTCAAGAAGAGCTAGACAATAACAATTACCTCCTCATCAAATTAGAATTCACGACGAGCCGAAGACAATCAATGAAAAAAAAACGTAAGTCACATATAAAGCACGATAATCGCACACGGTTCTTACTCGTAGTGCAATTACACGTATTTTTTGATATTTTTTTTTTCGGAAATTACATCCGCATAAGGGAAGACAATTAACATTCTAGAATTTCCTTAATTGCCGAGGACTTTTTGAAATCCTGTTGGTATTCATTTTATCCGTGGAATCCTTTTTCTATCGTCTCGAATACCAGGTAAATTTACGCAGCCACTACTAATTTCGAATTATTAGATAATTATAAATTGCTTTTGCATTCATAACATCGATCAAATTACAAAATTCTCGACGTTTTGTGAACGTTTATCATTTTTCTTTCGACATAATATATGCAACCAAACGTACAATAATATTAAATAGTAGTTTACCTAGTTTGGAAAGTGATAATGTTTGTTCTTAGATCGTCAAAGATTATTTGAGACGTTAAAATATTAATAAACCCTACCACTACAATCTTGGAATACATCGCTGTATTTTTGAAGCTTCGACAAAATCATAGTATAGGCAACCAAACATACAATAGTGACTGACATCAAGAATAAATGGAATTGTTGTCAAATATCGTATTTATTTGCAATTGAAACGTATTTTTTTCTATGAAAACGTAAATTTTCTACCGGTATCACCATATGTTGCTGTCTAACGACCCGACACGCGTCAGCCCATCCATAATTAGCCTTGTGTATTACAAATGGGCCTTACCTGTCCATTCCCCGTTTTTTTGTTTCGGGTTTAAGTAACCAGAAGCACGCTCTTCTTATTAGACGCTTGAGCAAATGGAATAATTACAGGTATCTCTAGTTTTTTGTAGGGGTTAGTTGAAATCAAGCGGGAAGTAATGATGAATTGATTTTTTATGGGAGAAGAGCAGTCACAAACGTTTGGAAACTGCGCAATTCACAAAAAGTGTCTGCGCATGAGTCGTCCAGTGGCTGAATCATCACTTGTTTTTTAACCGACTTATATGTTATTAAAATTTAAAAGCTCAGTTATAATGGATGCTCTTACTCGAATATTATCATTAACATTTAATTTAAACAAATCGCGTAGTCTGAAAACAAAATAATTATATTGATTACTTGCATACTAAGTGAAATTGATACTTTACCAGCAATGCACCTTTGTTAATTAAAAAGTTATAAAATATTTATAGCTTTTAAATGACGCTTTTTATAACGTGAACGATTATTTTACTGATGAGCAAATTGAAGTTTTTTCTACAAGGACAAATTCGAGTTCTATGGTCCGGTGAATGTTGGCAGCATTGGTATTACATGTGTCAAACTTAACTGTGCTTAAAATTTACCTGACCCAAGATGGGATAAGCATATGCATTAAAGCCATAAAGGAAATGATATGTGTGCTTTCAAAATATTGTTGTTATTTAAATTATACTTTCTATTAAAAACCTGTTCAATTTTTAACATATGCTTCGATAATTTTTATTTGTATTTCATATCTGACAGACGTATTACCCATGTTACTAATTTTAATTATTATTTACATAATGCAAAATAATTTAATTAAATTTTTATGACAAAATATCCCTATGTTAATATTTCCTGAACAATATTTCACAATTATGTCCATTATTGACAATAATTATTATACCAGCAATTCTCATAATCTGCTGAATAAATCTGTAATAATTTTCCAAGCTGTCACTGAAGCTGTAGTATCAAATCGAGTCCAAAGCAGCGGTGAGAGTCCATAAATATTCAAGGTCAAACAAAGTACACCACACACTACGTCCTTTATCTCAAAAACGGTTCGACGTATCAAAAAAAGGTTTGAACAAAACTTGTAGAGAATTTTATCTTCTACAAATTTTATAATACATGCAAATACGATTAGAGGCAGAGGAAACAAGATATTCTCAAAAAACTGGTTTTTGCTTTAAATATTCACGTTCCGAATATGACTGGGCTATGTGTATTGTAGAATTCTAGGTATCTAGTTTAAATAGCATTTTCTTTTCTGATTCCTATCACCGCCACTTAGCGAATCGAATGCATTAAAACAATATAAAACATTCAATACCTGCCGATGACATTTGGACCATTTTACAAAGTATCCAATTCTAACTGTAGCTAATATTTAATTATAACTTTTATTTTTTTTTAAGTTGAATGTCTTAATGATTGGAGTCATGTATTTTTTATTGACAATTCAACTCATGTATAAAAAATCGCATATGCCTCAGTGTAATTGTCACTTTGACACCGGCAAAAGTTAGCTTTAACTTTTTCAGCGATAAATGCACTTGTGGTTTTTTCACTTATTCATTTGTTACCATAATAAATAGTTTGACATGTTTGTCAACAACTTATTGAATTTCTAAACACTAACAATGAGCCGATTCATTGAATTGTCCTGCCGAATTACACTCGATGTTTGTATTGATATCGGGTAAATTTGTGTTGTTCAACTTCTAAACTGTTTCCTTTAGCAATTAGACTCGAAAAACTGTCAACCTAAAAACGCTCCACCTTCGGTGTCGCGTTTTTAATAGTTGACAGTTGTTCTCGTCTAATTGCTAGGAAACAGTTTCTCATTAAACAATCCAAATTTACCCGATAAAATACAAACCTCTTGTGCAATTATAAGTGATAATAGTTATAGAAGTCTAAAAATATTTCGTACGTCAATGTTAGGTATATCACTATTTTAATCTAAACTTTATTCAACTACCACAATTATCAATAATATTAAGTATTGCTTATTTCAAAACAAGTTTGGTATATTTTTTCCAAAGATCTTTATCAGTACAGCTCCTTATTGATTCTTCGTTTAACAGATTTCAATCTAACAGATATTAATAAGCAAATTGGTATGAAATGTCTCGTGTTTTGCAGTTATTAGTGATAACTTGTATGTAGCAATTAAAAAACGACTGAAAACAGTTAAAGAAGTACTCTTGGACATTTACAGTAGCAGCAAGGATTTTAACTGTTTTTAAAAACCAAGAATGATAATTTGAAAAAATTGTACACGCAATATAAGTAGTTAGGTACCGAATACAATTACTTTATAAATTTACTAATAAAATTCTGTAAGTCCGTCTCTGGTGAATATCGAAAAACTGAGGTTATATTTCTGTAGTCTAACTTCATTTAAATACCTAACTATTTCACCCCGTGCAACTAAGGCCAGATTAATTAAAATAAAAAAGAAGATGATAGTTGAAGTTAAGTCAGGCAGTTCTGTTTTTAACTTTTTTGCACCGATTTTTTTTGTGAAATATAAAATAACGTTTTTAAAGTCGTGGTCGGGTCGGTATACGTCTACAAGTTATTTTAGCTTAGTGATTTACATAAATAGCCTTAAATTTTATGTGCGTGGCAATCTATATATGAACATTTTGTGAACAACCAGCTAGGAGCAGTGAGATGGATATTAATTGGTAGATTTTCTGTTCGGTAAGTGCTTTTAACATAAAAATGAATGATTTGTAATACTTTCTGACTGAAAGATGACTGTTGAATTGAGAATTCATATTAGAGTATCCTTAACATTAGCACTTCATGAGATTGGTAATAATAGGAGAAGGGCATGAATAGATCCACAAAGTTAGTAATGGAGAGGCTCTTGGAAACACATATGTCCTATAATTATTTATCTTATCTTGGGGCGTGAAGAAAAATTGATTCAAAAGGTGGTTTTTAACTCATAACAACTCATCAAAAATAATAATTTAACCGATGAAAACAAAACGAGATCATTAGTGAATTTAGCGTAACTAAGCTGAAAGCGATAGCCTACAATCAATCAAGTGTTGACATGCAACAAGGGCTAAATGAAACTAAGAGAACACCATATGGGAAAGGTATATTTTTCACAACTGGTTGTTTGTCAATTGTTCAACGACAGTTGCTATTGTATCCCTTTTGTATATCTATAATTCTTTTGTGGAAACCAACTACCGAAGGTATTTTTAAATTTATTTGGTGAGGATCGGTTTTATGGCAAGTAAATTGGGGTTGGTTAGGGGAAAGTACCTAACCAGTCGCGTGCCTCATATAAATGGTACTTAAAAAAGCAATAAAGTGATAAAAAATATTGTTATTTTTATGACTTACAGTGCCATCTGATGTAATTATCTTATTTTTATAAAATTATAATCCATTTGAAAAAGGTAGACAGCAATAAACCCCTGTAAAATGATCACTGAAACGCACTGTATACAAAACTACCTCAGGTTTTGTCCTGTACTCATAATTTTCTTTACTTTTAAGTACATTTTTTAATGGAATTCTCCTAAATACCGTTATACTTGGAAAAAGTAAAAAAAAACAAGTGCAGATCGGATTAATACGTCTTAATTTTCGTAAATATTTCATTTTATGGGTTCTAGAGATTTAAAAAAAATCCTGGGATCCTGTTCGAACGTCATGTAATTCTAAAATTTATTGCAAAAAAATCTCTGATAAAGATATAAATATGTTTATAGGTACTACCAGTAAAGATTGATCGTAAATTAGGGTGGCTGCAAAATATTTTTTGTACATCATTAAAAACTTCAACATATTAAGGAATATTACAAGTACACCGTTATTTTTCATGTATATATAGCGCCTCAACGTCTTCTTTTAATAAAATTTTAGGTTAAATTTATTAATTACCGAAACTACATCGTAATTTAAAAGAAAATAATGCTCATGTTATAAATAAATTTAGACAGCTGTCCCTTGATAATTTATATAAGTCGTAAATAGTCAAATAACAATAATTGTATATGTTAATTTATTGAAATATGTAGCCAAAGCACGTGACATGCATGACTATTAAACCCGAAACACTAATTTATGAAATAATTTTATAATTAACAGATAATATTGCATCGACGATTTTTATTAGTGAAGGAAACAAAATTTATGTGTTCTTATTTATGAATTCATTACTTCATTACTTTTTCTTCTTTTTTTTTTCGTTTTTTTGGCCTCTGTTACACTTAATTTAACATCACAATGACATATGACAGTAATAATTTGATTGTTGAATCCAACGCTGTCAAACGTCATGAGCGTGCAACTTATTACAGGACTGGACTAAGGAGATAACAAATATCTCATCACCTACTTACGATTAGTAATTTTCCTTGTATTTTTCAATAATTGAACTTCTCAAGATTAACTTAATGCTCCGTAATTACACATCAATAAAACAGTGATCTAAAGCTATCTGTCAATCCGATTGAGAATAACTGTTGGCGCGGTGAGGAAAAAAAATGACAATTTCATATCGATTCTAGATATTTTCCCACAAAATTATAATTCCTCGCGCTACAGGAATATTTCAGGACATAGTCGCACCTGTTTATTTTATTTTTCCATATTCAGAACATAACTAACAATGTTTAAATCTTAAATTGATATTAACTATAAGAAAAATAATAATTTTCACCTATATAAACAAACAAAACAAATTTTTGATCAAAGAAGCTGAGAATTTTGATCCTGATTTGGCACCAAGTGACTTTTTTTATATAAATACTACTCATTCTCTACATAAATTCTATTAATTTATTTGACCGAAAGAACTAGATCCTTTTAAGTCCAACAATTGTATTAATAAATAAAATACAGTTACTTCCACTCTTTTATTAAAAAACTATGCATTATTTATATAAAATCATTAATCATAATGTCTGATTAAATTGCAATAAACTATTTAAACTCAATTTAAGCACCAAACATGCTTTTGTAAATTAAGTATTATCATCCCAAATTCTATTTAATATACTCAACAGTTTTTTTTATTGAGATACTTTTTGTCTGCCTACGTCAAAATTATTACTAATCATATGATAAATTATGAAATAATGAGCTGCATGAACATCTTTGTTCGTTATATATACATCACTATTAGTCAAAAGAATTAAGTAAAGAAAATATTGTCTTTATAAATTCACAAATAAAATTTTGTAAGTCCGCCTCTGGTAAACATAGAAAAACTGAGGTTTTATTTCTGTAGTCTAGCTTCATTTAATTGCGTTACTATTTTACCCCGTGCAACTAAGGCCAGATTAATTAAAATAAAAAAGAAGAAGATAGTTGAAGTTCAGTTATATACCTACTACGATTTAACATGTTTTTAACTTTTTTGTACCTTTTTTTGTGTGAAATATAAAATAATATAATGTTTTTAAAGTCGTGGTCCGCATTATTGTCAAATTATTTTAGTTTCCGTAAAGTGGCTTACGTGAATTATTCTATATTTAAAGAAATTCAGTATTAAACCGTGGACATTTTGTTACCAAGTTAGTGAACCACTAGTATTCATTGGAAATTTGCTGTTTTAAAGGGTAAGTGATTCTAAATGAAAACAAATTTTGTAGCCATCTGTATAAAGTTTTGCTCAAAAAGATTTCCACAGTATTCAGGGTAACTAATCGGTTGTCAACATAAAAAAAATGTCTCTCATCTGAATATTTATTTAACAAGTTTCGACTTTATGATTTATGAATTCGGCAGGCGTTTCGTCTTTTTACTTGTTAATAGCAGAGGTAAACGGTTAAACTGGTGTTACTCAAACAAATTACTAGCATTTACGAACCAACAAAGCTATCGATGATTTATTCACGGTTGACACACCAAGACGTAGTAGTAACTGTTTGGTTTTTCGTTTTTAACTTGATTTGTGACTTTTCATTCAAGATAAATCTTATTACAGTGAGAAACAAGGAAGTGATGTTCGAAAAAAATTCATTTTAATATTCATACATACAGGGAGAGTCAATATGAGAATGAATAAATCTGTCCATTGACTGCAAATGCAAACAATAAATAATTGTGTACCCATAAATTATCACGATTAGAGGATACTTGTTTATTTTTAAGCCTTAACTGTGCCTACATGAATTTGTCGATTTTTGTATTTTGTGTTTTGTTGTAAATTGTTTGTTTATACAAAACTTTTGAAAGACAAATAATTATTGTATATTTCTCGTTATTGTGATAAAAGTAGGTTGGATATTATAGGAGAATTTGAAGGTATTAAACAGTCTTAGAGTGAAAAAATGTTGTATTTATCTCCGTGGGAACACAACTTATTGAAATCTAAGATTAGAGATGAAGTATTACAGATAACGATCAATTTAATTGATTCTAAGTACTTTTCTATTGTTTGAAATTCCTTTTGATATTTTATATAGAACAGAACACTCTATTAGAATAATATAAACCATTTACTTTTGATAAATCATTCAAAATAATTCTTTATTCAAACTTTTTTGTTTTCATTTAAAGTCAATCTTCATTCGATTGTCTTTCCACTTATTCGATCCTGTCATCGATAATTTCAAGATTGACAGCTTTTGTTGTTAGACGTTGCCAAAAAGATGGATTAATTACAGTGGCTCCAATTAAATTTGTTTTATTTTAATAGAGGTTTTTATTTAAAAACTCTAGTTAAACTAATCAACTAAATAAATTTGTTGTTAAATAACAAGACCATATATATATGTATATCGTGTCTAGGAAGTAAAATATCTCGAATATAGCAATTAATACTAACATCTCTTCATATATGCTCCTCCTATCAGCACCGTATAGTTCTATATTTATATTTTTCAAAATGATACTAACTGTAATTTTAACCTGATACCTACAATAACTATGGAAAATTTATGTGGTATTGATATACTAATTAAATGAAGTTTATAAAATATTTATATCTAGGCTTGATGCTGATAATAATATAAACAACAAAAAATATTCGTGTAAAGTTCATATAGTAACCGCGCATGCGTAATGTATTGGAAATGTGTCTTGTCTTTTTTTTCCTACTGTGAGTTCTCGTCAAGTCTGTACTTTGTACACACCAAGAAGGCTATTGAATATACTATAACAGTACAGTGTACACAATAAAAAAAATATATTTTGATGATTGTATTAGAGGAAAAAAGTAAGAAATGTTTTATAAATTGAGTAATTTTCGGGTTAATAAATAGATCGAATTCGTTACAGACCATTTTATATTATTGTAAACAACAAATTTTGTATTAATCTTAACACAATTAGGTACTAATAATCATACGAAATTTTTAATTCGAAAAAAAGTACCGGATACAAAAATATATCATAATTAAACAGGAAATTCGTCATTATTTAATGGGATCAAAAAAAATTCATACAGTGTCTTCCAAAAGTTTTTTACTGTGGATCGCGTAAAATGGACAAAATGAAGAAATTTTTATACAGGTAGTCCCATAAATTTTGGTTTACACAATGGGGAACTAAAGATCGTCATTTTTTTTATAGTAAATTGTTTATATTTGAATATTTACTTCGTTGAATGAACAAGGTCATCGCGTGTCATTGTCATTTTGTTATAAATTTTGAATAAAGAGTTGGGTATGGAAAAATTAGATTCAGATTATTCATAGCGTGTAAACGTATGCCATCAGGTATGAAAATATTCCACATTTCACAAAATTTTTTTGGTCGTTATAAATTCTTGACATATTCAACTAAAGTATCGGTAGCTTTTTTTTGATCGAAAAATCTGCTGCGATCATAAAAGCGATACGTACATTTTTATTATTCGACTTAATGAAGAATTATTTAAATAGTTCCATAACCAAGTTGAAAAAAATTGCATAAATAATCGGTATGTCTTTATTACTAATAATAATGACATTCCACAGACAACTAATAATTGTTATTTGAAAAAATCCCTACCCGAAGCTAACTCAGATGTTTTTTTTTTCAAATATAAAGGGTTGGAAGACTTTTTTTAAATACTCAAACCATACAGGGTGTTCCAATTGCAGGGAATCTCTGGAACATGAAAAAATTAAAAAGGACATACAGCAATAGGATATAGGGTGATTCATTAATACTAGTTGAGGATTTTCATATGTTTTTGACAATTTTGCGATTTTTAACTAATTTTTATATAATAAATAGTAAATAATTTGTTGTAATAACATGAAAAACTATGAATTCCTTTTATAAATTCGAATTATTCAAACAAAAACAAACTTATTTTTACCGGTATATGTTTGTATTTAATTAATATTATTAGTACTAAACATTCATCCACAGTTTGAAAAAACTTATCAGATTTGTCATGTTTTTTTCCACGCATCTGGAAAATGTGTTCACAGCATCTACAAAACAGGCGATTAAAGATTTGAATAAAAAATAATCAGATATTGCAAACTTTAATACCTAAGGTATAGAACATTCCACGATATTTCGTTGACTTGAGTATTTAGCATTGAAAGATTTACAGTAAACTGTAACAGATCCGTAGTGAGGAAAATTTAGATACCAAAATATAAATTGAAAAAATACCAATGAAAAAATCAAGTTAAAACATACAGGGTGGTCCACCGTATACGTTTGGAAGATTTGTTGTTCAATCATGGCCACATTTTAAAAATGATTTAACTATACAGTACGTCCGCAAAACAATGGAAGGTATCAAAGTTACATTTTTTTAAATAATGAATTGAAATAAGATCGAAAAAGAGCAAAGGGACTTAATATTATTTTACCATCCAAATAATTCAGTTGTAAAATAATCAAACGTGCTGTCAGTTTTAGTCTTAAATCAATCACTTTATACCCTAAATCAAAACGAAACACCTTGAAACTAAGTATATTTCGTATACTCGACTGGGACTTGTTTCCATTACTGTGATATATGAACATCAAACTACGAGAAGAAGTTAGGACATTACAGCAACAGCAGGAATTCTTGTCAAGTTATCAAACCGAAAAAGAAGCACGTCGTTGATGGTGTCGTATATTACGAAACGTCGTAGACTTATTAAATACCTTTCGCGAGGCCAATTTATAAGATAAGGTGTTAAGATAAATAAATATTATTTACAGTCCAAGTGAGTCAAGGTCATCTAAAAAGTAATGGGAAGAATAGTACCCTCTCGAGTACCCCTACAGTGGCTATTAACTGAACTAATAACCTTGTGAATATCTTATTTCTTTGGGTATGGTCGTCGTCGTCTTCTAGGCGTAGCTGACTCCTGGTTTTGAGTCGATTCTTTGACTTAAACGAATAGTACCCCTACAGTGGCTTTTAGCTGAACTAATAACCTTGAGAATATTTTATTTCTTTGGGTATGGTCATCGTCTTCTTATAGGCGTAGCTGACTCCTGGTTTTGAGTGGATTCTTTGACTAAAACCAATAGTACCTCTACGGTGGCTATTAGCTGAACTAATAACCTTGAGAATCTCCTGTTTCTTTGGGTATGGTCGTCGTCGTCTTCTAGGCTGACTCCTTGGTTTGAGTCGATTCTTTAACTAAAGCTTCAATAAATACAGGAAAATGTTGGGTTGGACTGTTTTATTTGAGACACACTGTATATAAAGAAGAATAATTCGCGTCTCTGCAGATAGAAATCATTAAGGAATTACTTTTATTCAAAGAAGATAATTTTTATATTCAATAAGGCACACAATAATTATTCGTCTCGCGTTTTCACTTTAATTTTTTACGAATCATCATCATAGGCATTATTACCTACCATTAACACCAATGCGCGGTCTAGGGTGTAACGACCTCGATGCTTACCGATTTTCTTATTCTCCCTGAATTGTTCTTTTCATCAATCAAAAAGGCATTAGTTTTGAAAATTTCAATGGAACAGTTATCGAAACTGCTAATGAATTGTATTTTTAAAAAAACGTACGTAGACTCTTTGTCTTTTTCGATTTCAATGAATTCTAATAGGATTTGATTCCTTAATGATTGGTATATATCTACAAATATCACTTAATGATCTAATGAGAGTTTTTTTTTCAATAAAATATTGTTATTAGACGGTAAATCTTTTATGGTCAACAGACAATTTATTAAGATTGATGAAGTAGTTAGACCAGACACTGGTCAGTTTCCTATTCTTCATAAAATGCTCTGCATGTTCCAAAAGCTTGGATACCATCATCAAATATAAATTTTTTTCAGTGTTATACGAGGTTTGTCAAAAAATATGGTGCGAGCTTAAGAAGTTTATAAAATTTTGCGAACAAAATTTAGCATTTAATTTGATACTTATACAGGGTGTTTTCAAAAGACAGTTACAACGTTTGCATGTAGATACCTCTCGTAAAATTGGATAAAATGATATAAGGATGGGAGGGTCTAGCTCATTTACTTTTCGAAATACGGGGTGTTGAAGTTATAAAAATTTAAATGTTTTTATTTGATAACTTTGAAATGGATTAATAAATTGATTCGATATTTGGCAGGTTGTTTTTAAATATAAAAAGGCATATTTTTAGAAAAAAACATTTGTCAATTCTTGATCCAGTGGTGTACGTTAGGGAAAATATGTCACTTTTCTCCTCCCATTTTCCACGCCACTGGCATTTGTGGCTATTTTCAATTAATTTTGTATTCCTTAATGTTTTTTACGTAAAAAACACATAACCTTTACATATCAAAAAATTTGTAGTTTTCAAGATGTTTAATGATTTCATAAAAGTACAAGTTTGGACAAATATTTTTGAGAGTCTTCTCCCAATGTTTGAGATGCATTGCTGCTTCGTAAATTAGTTTCTGATACACATTTTAACCATTAGTAGTTTGAAGATTATTGAAAAAAAAAAAAAAAAATTTTTCAATTTATTATTAAAAAATTAGGTTGCAGACTTCATGAAAACATTAAATATCTTGAAAACTACACATTTTTTGATATGTAAAGTTCATGTATTTTTTACGTGAAAAACATTAAGAAACACAAAATTAATTGAAAATACCCACAAATATCAGTGGCGTGGAAAATGGGAAGAGAAAAGTGACATATTTTTCCAAAAGTACACCACTGGATCAAAAATTGACAAATGTTTTTTCATCAAAATATGCCTTTTTACATTTAAAAACAACCTGCCAAATGTCAAATCAATTCACTCATCCATTTTAAAGTTATCAAATAAAAACATTTAAATTTTTATAACTTCAACACCCCGTATTTCGAAAAGTAAATGAGCTGGTCCCCTCAATCCTTATATATCATTTTGTCCAATTTTACGAGAGGTATCTACATGCAAACGTCGTTTGAAAACACCCTGTATAAATAGTTTTGCCCTCTAGTAATAGCAATTACAATTAATTATTCGTATTAAAAGGAATTTAACTTGGAAATTTAGTAAAAATTTATGTACAACTATATTAAATATCGAAACATTCCTTGGACGAATCCACTTTTAAAATTAATCACATAATTTTTATAAAAAAAAAAAATTAGTATCTCATCTTGATCTATCGATGACCTACTATATTAAAAAAAAAGAGTTTCTTATAAACATCAAATCGAAACGGTATTCAAATTTATGAATTATAAGCGTCGAAATTTCCAAAAATTCTTGCCGATTAATGAATTTTAATATAAAGCAATAAATATTGATACAAATTCATATTTATCCACTTCAAATTTAAATAATTTAAAAATTTTAACACGGTTTCTTGTTTTATTTATATAAATATTTTTTTAAAATATTATCGCTATTTCAACACCTTCTTAATTTTAAGTAAGTTGTTTATTACCTTTCATTTTTTATTGACGCTTGAACCATATCCACATCGTTGAACAAGCTCAGAACTATCAATAAACGAAATTTTCCGAAGGCCAACCATTTGTGTGGCTATACCGGATGTAAGACAAGAAAAAAACAGCGTCTGTGTATCCCCTTTAAATAACGCTACTGTACGTCTATGTTTACACCAATTTTCAGCTTGTTAATCGAGAATTTTCTTCATATAGAAATTCTGGTGGTCACCTATTCATGGCAAATTATAAGTGAAAATAAACCTCATTAACAATGAACCACGTATGCCATTATATAATTGATTTAAGTTGTTGTTGTGAGGAATTGTAAAGAAAATGTGAAGCAAATTTTTTACACAATTTTAATTCGGTTTTACGGTGGGCTTTGTATAGAATCGTTTTACAATTAAAAGCAATTTTAGATTTTTTTTTCAATCAGGAATGAAACGTATACAAGCGATTTTTGATAGTGTACGCGAAGCTGGCTATTAACTACGTGAATAACACAAAAATATGGACAATAACATCAATAATAGGGATGTAAAAGTGTTTAATTTGATCAAATTTGAAAATTTTTAGAAATCTGATGATTCTGGACCTATTTCCTGGAGGAATTTCGGGATATCTGCAGGCTTCTATCCAGTAATCTCCCAGGTACTGTGCTCTGGGATTCTGAAGTGCTGTGCAGTTGGAAAGTATGTGGATGGAGGTTTCTTCCATGTCACAATATCTACTTGAGCTTTTTCAGGTGCCCATTCAGGCGACAATATCCCGTTAGGATCCCTGTTAAAACTCTTAGCGCAGTTTTACTTTGACTTATGCATTCATTTGATCTCAACAGGTTGTAGTCAACCAGAAGAATCTTCAATTGTATAAGCCCTACTGATCCTTCCAATGGTCTTTACCCATTTCTTCCAAGATTACATTGGGGTTGATTCCGCTAAAGGGTTCAGGCCCCCAGAAAGGTATTTCAGTCCCCCTCTTTGCTAGTTCGTCTACTATTTCATTTCCCCAGCGTTGTGCATGTGTTCAGTTCCTGCTACCATTCTGATATGAATTTATTACTATTTTACATTGTTGTAGACAAAAATTGGTAATAACTTTCGCAGATAAATACATTTGGCAACAGCGGTTTAAATAGGATGGCACTGAACACAAGCCCATCGCTTACCGCGCACAAATAGCGAGGTCGAAGACTCCAGTCTGTATGGAAAATATAAAATACAACTTGTTGACCAAAAAATAATCTATCAAACTTTCACAAAAAGTTTTCATAAACCGTTCGGTATATTATCGATGAATTCTGGTACTTTCTAAATTAACAAGTCTATAATTTGTGGATAAAGAACGACCAATGAGAAAGTAGATCTTTCAGATGAAAATTCTTCATTGGCTTGGAGAAAAAATTTGTGTTTAATTATACCACACCTTCCTAATACTCATAATTTACTTTATACTATGTATATATATTATTATGACTGAGAATATGACGGGATAACGAGCAATTATTTGAAAAACAACACATACTTGTATATCTTATAATATGGGAGCTTATTTGCTAAATAGTGCAAATTGATTATATCCTATTGTTTTTTGTTCTTATTAAAATAAGAGCACATAATATAGTATGTGTAGTTTACTTTGGTATGGGACCATATGGGAAACTTTTTTATTATCAATTTTAGGAAAAAAATGTATTCTTCATAAAAAGTTCTGCATGTTCTAAAATCTAAAATACAATCAACAGATATCAATTTTTTTCAGTCGTGTACGAGGTATGTCAAAAAATATGAATTTTACTCAAGAGTAAAGTACCTTTATTTTCCAGAATATTGAAAATTGTTATTATAAAAAGTTGATTATAATTGAAAATTATTGTCAGATATCTAATATTATCCATCTGCCATGAAAAAATAATTTTTGTTATTTTTACTCATGCACTCTTCTCTGTATTAGCAATGATAATTCTGTATATTAGCAATTTGCGTACGTTACAATTTTTAATCTAGGATGCACTGACGACAAACATCAAATCGCTACAGTCGACAGAAGCAAACATGAGCCCTGGTGGGCGTGTCCATGTCGCTGTAGTTGTATTATTTTAACAAATTACTAATGTTCGTTCGTTAACTTTAGCACCTGATTGGTTCGTTGCGATGAAATTCTTTTAGTTCGCATATTTTCCGGGGCTCATGTTTGCTTCTGTCGACTGTAGTTGGTTTTTATAAAATACAAGAAATGGCGGTTCTGTTAAATAGTGAAGAAAAAATAGAAACAATAGTAAACAAGCACAAAACCCATTTTTTCAAAATAAATGAATGTAATTGCATATTTGAATATAGTTTTTGGTACTGATAACTTTTTTTTTAAAACGTTTTTCGATATTGTCAAATTTAAAGGTACTTTACTCCTGAGTAAAATTCATATTTTTTGACATACCTCGTACACGACTGAAAAAAATAGATATCTGTTGATTGTATTTCAGATTTTAGAACATGCAGAACTTTTTATGAAGAATACATTTTTTTCCTAAAATCAATAATAAAAAAGTTTCCCATATGGTTCCAACTTACTGAGACATATTGTATATAACCCAACAACCAAAAGAATAAAGAAAATAATTAACTCTATATTTTATAATTTTCTTAATTTTTTTCCACAGCATATGTTAATATTCGATTTAAATCTTTTTTTTTTTAAATAATAATTATTATTATTGAATATTACATATTTTAATTATAAAAAATGGCAAATGCAAAACATAATTAGCAAGTATTGACGACGTTCGAATGGAAACGCGACTTGCTGGTACATAAAATCATGCTATCAGTTACAATTTCTACTATAAAAATAATTCAGATCTACGGTGGCGCTGGACAACTGGCGCACGATGGGTGCTTCTTCTGTTAAATCTAATTAAAATTTATTTATATCCTTATCGATAGATAATTTACTTTATTATATCAAATAAAAACAATAAGGAAATAGAAGTTTTTTATTTTTTTATTTTTTAACGCTGAAAGTTTTTCTTTGTCGTGTCCCATGTTTTTTAAAATTTTTTAACCCGAAATTTGGAAATTAAAATAGGTGTCGACGGTGCCCAAAATTAGTACCATGTTTCATTTTTTATAAAATAATTTTTAATGATTTTTAATTCACAAAAATATTATTTATTGAATTTTTTTTGTTACAGCTTACAACTCACACACGGTATATCTCAAGGTAGGTGACTGTTGCCAATAATAGCAAAAATAGAAAAATGTTTTTTTTTAATTTCAATAGATTATTATTTTTTAAATATTTTCAATTTTTAATTAAATTTATATTTTTGCTATTTAAGAAGTGTGTGAATTATTTTATAAATAATACAAAAAGTTCGATTCTTGATATTTTAAATTTAATAAAAATTATTTTATTTATTATATTCAATAATCTTGAACGTTTTAGTAAAAATAAAAATAATAATGATTGATAATTTTCAAATTATATTATGATTCAACTAAACATTTTTAATGAATTTTGAACACAAATATTTTTCATATGAAATGATGAATGGGGTCATATAGTTATCTCTAGAAAAAATAAAAAAATATTTTAAAAATTATGTACATAAAATTTTAATATTTTTAAAATTATTTAAATGAATTCTTTTTAATTCGAAATAAATTTTTAGTCAGCAAAGATATTATAAATTAAATTTAAATATAAAAATTACTTAGAGATAACTATGTGATGTAGGTATGAATGTAAAGTGACAAAATGTAAAAACCGTCGAGTTATGGAGGACATGGTTGGAGATTGGAATTTTTGGTTGACAATTTGCTGATGCGGTCCAAATGGAGGCTGATTATCAATGGGTAAGTGATTATAATTTTTTTTTCTTGCGCCCTTCATTAATGACTGGTAAAAATATTTCAATTCAGGCGCTACTTTTCTAGTGTGATCGACAGTTTTATGTCTTTTTTTAGTTTTTAAACAATTTTTCTTGGTATCGATCCTATTGTTAAGGCCCAAACTCGCAAAGAATAACGACCAATAAACTAAATATAATAATTTCACTTAATATAATCTTAAAACATTGCCGCAAACTGTAATGGGCCATTATATCATAATGACCCATTCGTTCTATGTTAAGAAAGTGATATTTTAACAATTTTTTTGCTATAAAACTTTGTTGTAACAGAACAATACAACTATATTAACAAAATTTAAATGTTTTAATCTAAGAAGGAAAGAATGGAAGATTTGCGATTTTCTTCCTAGAAGTTAACTGGAAGGGGCTTAAAAATATAATTATATTGAAGTGAGTTACAAAAAAAGGAATAATACAGACATTTTAACAAATATATTGATCCCTTATAAAAATTTTATCGTGCGCCTATGATAAACGGAAGTTTTTTTGTTAATAAATGAATTCCTTCACATAATTTTATCCTACGCTCATGATAATTTTTTTTTCTACAAATAAATTGACTCCTCTTAAAAATTGCTTAGTATGCCCATGGTTAACAGAATTTTTTTGTTTGTAAATTAATTCCTTCCCATAATTTTTATCGTACGCTCATGATAATTGTCTTTTTTTTTCTGTCCAAATGAATTAACCCCTTTTAAAAATTGAATAGTATGCCTATGATAAACGGAATTTTTTTGTTAATAAATGAATTCCTTCCCATAATTTTTTCGTAAGCTCATGATAATTTTTTTTCTACAAATGAATGAACCCCTTTTAAAAATTGCTCAGTATGCCCATGATAAACAGAATTTTTTTGTTTGTAAATGAATTCCTTCCCATAATTTTTTCGTACGCTCATGATAATTATTTCCTTTCTCTACAAATGAATTAACCCCTTTTAAAAATTGCATAGTATGCCTATGATAAACGGATATTTATTGTTAATCAATTAATTCCTTCCCATAATTTTTTCGTAATCTCTTGATTATTTTTTTTTTCAAAATGAATTAACTCTTTTTTAAAATAACATAGTACGCCCATGAAATTAAAATTTTAAAAGAAAAATAAAAGCTTACTACTAATTATGAATATTATTTACAAATTGTATAAAATTTTTCCTCTTCTTCTCAATTTGTCCATCTTTGGCAAAGTTTTCTGTAACTCCTGAAGTACTGCTTTGTTATATATTGTATTAAATTTTATTTTTCACATAATTTTTCCAATTAATCGTCAGTGTATGTCAAAAATGTTCTAAATTTATTACAAAATCACGAGTACAGTCATCAGAATTTGAACATAGACGTCAAGGACCGAAGAAAATTCGTGAGAACTTCGACTCGATGGAAAAAAATAAGAAACATTTAATTGATGCTTAGTAGGTTGATATACGGCATAATTAATAGAATTAATTCCTACCTGCCAAAGATCATTACTATTTCTATAGATGAATGGCTTGAAGTAAGTTGTGAGTTAGAAAACAAAAATGCAGAGTCATTTTCAGAAATTGTAGCAAATTTAAAATAACAGTCTTGAAAAAAAAAACAACACACGTGATCGGATTTTTTATTTCTGTTTAAAATTTCACGATTTCTAAAATTATTTGAGAAATAAAAAAAAAATGACGTAATTAGGCACTAATCATGTACTAATTTGTGCAATTTAAGAAAAAATACGTGGGAAAATTAAAAATTACAGATAATAGGCGAGACGATAGATTTTGAAATACTTTTCCGTAATGTGAGTACACATTCATCATTTACGAAAAAACCTTTATTTCGGTAATAAACTCAAGTTTAACGAAGTTTGAAGCCATTTTACAAATATTTTTTAAAAAGCGCGCGAAAACAGCTCGCAGGTATCATGGCGTCGGCTGTGACGTCACGAAAAGGTAAACATGTCATTATGTCCATACGTAGCGAACAAAATATTGAATTAATTCGTGTCATAAAAATGAATTCTAAAGTTTATAAGTGGTGTGCAGTACCGCAGAGTAAAAACACATCAATAAGAACACCCAACAAAGTGTTTGTACATGTTCCAAACAATAAAATAATAAGAGATAAGTCGTTGAAGCTCGCAAGGCGAAACCCGAACGACATAGTCACGAATTCGTCACTTTATTTCTGTGAAGACCACTTCCCGTTTTAGTTGCACATAACTGATTGCATCATCCCCATATGATGGTCTTGAAGACCTGGAATAATTGAAATAAATTAGAACCATGTACGTATAAACATATAAGCGTCCATGATTAGAACAAATACATACACATTGATTTATCAGATTTTAGGTGTTTACTATGAGGAAAAACACTACTATCACCAGTAGGTACTTTTAAGTTACAGTAATTCACTCGTCTTAACGGGTATTAACTCTAAAATAGCAACTTATAAACTGTGATGGAGCTAACCTCAAAAATAAACAATGACAAGTTCATTGTAAAAATAACTTTGAAAGTTGAATAAGCGAGTAAAGATGAATACAAAATGTACTTACAAGGAAGTTTTCACGTCTCTAAACTCAGACGAGCAAAATTCTTGATTTGTTGCGAGGAAATCGCTCAACATCCTTACTTCAATCCTGGGCAAATTTGAGCTATATATTTGCCTTAACAAAGCTTGGTTTCATTGTTATAGTATAGTGGAGACGATAAATCACACGTAAAATAATAAAAGGACAATCCAAATGCATAATCAGTGAATATTCACAACAAAAAAACACAGAGAATGAGTGTATTGAGTATTGACTGACAGCAATATTTACCTCATTTACCTTATCGTGACGTCATGCGCTGTGATTGGTGTTTCAGTCAAAATGGCCGATTGCAGTATTTTAATGTTTTATTTCATCGAAAATCTTAATAATCTGAATCATTTAAATAAAACTAATTCAGTGTTTTAAATTTTTTTAATATGAACTTTCCCCTAAAACCATTATATCGACGATTTTTTGATACTGTCGTCATGCCTATTAACCTTTTATCAATTTTTTTATTTAATTTCTTTGTTATTACCGAGAAAATAAATAATTTTAACAAATTCACATACAAGGTGTGCAAAAAATAAATTACTATGTAGTCTAATCCCGTATTAAACAAGCCTCTACAGCGAATCCCAAATTCTCACGGGCGAAAATATATTTTATACACGAGTTATGTACAATATTTTTTCTACGACTCCCGCAAAATGAACCTTTTATCAATTTTTTTTTTGAATTTATTTGTTATTACAAATTCACATACAAGGTGTACAAAAAATGAATTACTATATAGTCTAATCCCATATTAAAAAGGCTCTACAGCGAATCCCAAATTCTCACGGGCGAAAATATATTTTATACACGAGTTATGTACAATATTTTTTCTACGACTCCCGCAAAATGAACCTTTTATCAATTTTTTTTTTGGAATTTATTTGTTATTAGAAATTCACATGAACCCTTTATCAATTTTTTTCTGTAATTTTTTGTTATTATCGAGAAATTCACATACAATGTATACAAGAAATAAATTACTATATAGTCAAATACCCTTATTTATAAACAACTCTCGCTAGCAAATCCCAAAATCTGAAAAATATGATTTATGCACGCGTTATGTACAATATTTTTTCTACGACTCATGTTGAAATGTACCCGAAACACCGGAAGAATTGAAAATATGCTTTTGTATGATACACTTAGTGTGAATATCTAAGGAAAGCCCCGCAAAAAAGCACTTTACTTGCTTGAAACTTCTTAAACTTGTGAAACTGACCTCGTACAAAATTAATGGTTAATACATCCGTAATCAAAGCGATAATTCAATATCATTAATATATAAAAAGCCGTAATAAATCGGCTATTAGCTAAAGAAAGAAGTACCTACCAAGTGACCCCTATTCCCCTGAAAGAACCACGGACAAGTCCGAGATAACATTAAATAAATGTCGAGGACGTGACAGTTAGGTTACAGGGAAACGCTTTCTTTCGTACTATAATATACCAGTTGGATTTTTTTTGTAATTAATTTAGCGTCAGAAGATTTATTTTCAAACGGTTAGCTATAGGTACTATAACCTTGGTACTTTATTTTCTGCGTTTTGATATGAGGTACGTTTCATATTAACCCAGTCAATGAGGTAAATTGTTGGATAATTAAGTCGATAATAATGGCAGCCGCTTGAATTGAAATTTTGTTGAAGGCGTGTCAAATTCAACAATACAACGTTTTTGGGAATGTGGGGGATTTTGGGGGAGGGGCAAATGGATACCAAAATAAACCTAAACATTGGAAACATTGCTGGGTTTTGGAACGGAAAGTTCTCTTTCCCCCTTTCGAGATATTTGACGTTTTGGAAATGTGGGGTTTTTTTTTGGGGGGGGGGGGCCAAAAAGATACCAAAATAAACCTACCCATTGGAAATATTGCTGGGTTTTGGAACGAAAAGTTCTCTTTTCCCCTTTCGAGATATTAGACGTTTTGGAAATGTAGGGTTTTTTTTGGTGGGGGCAAAAAGATACCAAAATAAACCTACCCATTGGAAAAATTGCTGGGTTTTGGAACGAAAAGTTCACTTTCCCCCTTTCGAGATATTAGACGTTTTGGAAATGTAGGTTTTTTTTGGGGGGGGCCAAAAAAATACCAAAATGAACCTACCCATTAAAAAAATTGCTGGGTTTTGGAACGGAAAGTTCGAGGTATTAGACATGGGAAACTTCGGTTAAAGAACTATAGGGCTCTAAAGTTGGAAATGAAAAATGGTTTTAATTTACAGGACTACGAACTCCCGGGACACCCTGTATATATATTTAACCAAAGGGTACTCGTTTTAATATCAAATTACTCACCTTCTAGTATTAGATAATGATCAACACTCACGATAAATAATATCTTACGACCATCGCGAATTCAAAATACTGTTCGACACAAAAATTAACAATAGACGCCAACAGAAAGTACATAGCTGTTATTGAGCATTGTAATATTTTCAAAACAGATGAATATCAATTACCTTTAACGGTTTCAAATCAATCCACGCTTTGAAAAAAAAAAGAAATATCAAGTTGGCGATATTCAGAAGTGGTTCTTGCCCATTCTGTACAATTTCTCACAGGTACTAGATCTATTTTCCAAGTTTATCACCAAACCAGGCTAGCACCTGTGGTTGCGTATATGGAAAATATGAGAAAAACTACTTAAAAGAGAGAAAAGAATAATTGTGCGCAGTCAGCGATGGGCGTGTGCTCAGCGCCTCCCTATTTTAACGCCCAACGCTCTTCTCATATTGTTCATGTACTTGTATACATGGTATGTCGCATAATTTTTGGACAACCTGTATAATACTGACGTATAACGTTAAACAATAATCTAGATCTTTTCTAAAAGCGATTTTTTTCATTTAAAACATTCCATCCAACAATAATTAAGATGATAAATTCACGGAACAATAGCAATTATTCTCTAACCAAAAAATCACTCGAATGAGAAAAATCGATTGTTGGAAGATAGAGCCAGTCCGCCTCTAGCTATTCGATATCATCATCGATGACAATTAATTTTCCCCTTGGCCGCGGGCCACTGTAAATGTGGATTTATTTAAAATTTTACAAAAGACTTGAAAGATGTCTGGCTATTGATAAATTATCCGAGAAAATTAGTTGTAGCCTTTACAGTTAATGTTTATTACCACGGGGTGCGCTGCTTCGAAGATAGCAACATTAAAATCTCGTTAACAATAAACAATTTCATTTAACTGTTGAAAATAATTTAAGATGAAGAGATTTGTATGCAAAACTTTGAACAGAAACCTTTTAATTACAAAAAGATGCTACGAAAGGTACGTCCGCATCCTATTTTGAACGATATTACAAAAAGATGCTACGAAAGGTACGTCCGCATCCTATTTTGAATGATATCCCTTTAAAATCCCTGTTACAGCGGCTCTTCTCAACTAATTGCTCTCGTCTACTTCGTTGAGTTTTCCTTGGAATTTCCACACCGTTTTGGAACTGATTATATAATAACCCAATGCTTCAATAGCTACTTGATTATGTACAGTTACAGTAATCGAAATAATGAAATGGTTCCGTTCGGATTTTACACACTGTATAAGGAGAACGTATTGACAATTAATGTTCTAATAACAATAATTACTATACAAAGAATCAGTGGCCAATTTGAAATGTCTTATTAATAATATATTTTCAATGGATATAGTGTGAAGCTTTAATTATAGTATTCAACTTGGTACTACTATAAATGAGATGTACGAGTAGAAGTGGCGGTATTGTTTCCTTGAAATTTTACACTTTATAGACAATTTTTTTTTGTTATAAAGCTTGTCCCACAACCGAAAAGACTGTACTCCTTGTGTGTGAGTTTGTAATAACAAAAAATTACGAAAAAAAAATTATAAAAGGCTCATTTTGCGCGAGAGTCGTAGAAAAAATATTGTGCATAACTCGTGTATAGAACATTTTTTGGTCCGTAAAAATATTGCTTGATAAATAACATGTGCTGTATAAACATTCTCATAAGCCAGTGGCGTGGTACGAGGGGTTCGTATACTTTTATTGTGCCATATTTTTAAAACGCCTTGTATTTCCACCTAAAGACTTTTGTGTGTAAAGATCTAAATTAAAGTAAATGAAAGACATGAATTTACTGGACACTCTGTATTAAAACAATCACAAAATAACGAAAAACCCTGTATAATAAATATGGAATTTTAGTAGTTTCAATGGACAAAAGAAATCGCAAGAAATATAGAAAAAATTTCATTTTGCGCGAGTCGTAGAAAAAATATTGTACATAACTCGTGTATAAAACATTTTTTCGTCCGTAAGAATACTGCTTGATAAATAAGAAGTCCTGTATAAAAACATTCTCATAAGCCAGTGGCGTGGTACGAGGGGTTCGTAAACTTTTATTGTGCCATATTTTTGAAACGCCTTGTATTTCCACCTAAAGACTTTTGTGTGTAAAGATCTAAACTAAAGTAAATTAAAGACATGAATTTACTGGACACACTGTATTAAAACAATCACAAAATAACGAAAAACCCTGTATAATAAATATGGAATTTTAGTAGTTTCAATGGACAAAAGAAATCGCAAGAAATATAGAAAAAATTAAAACATAAACAGCTTGTAACAGATTTATATAGAAATATTTAATCTCAGAACGATCTAAAAGCCATTCGACCATGTAAAATATTGACACATACGGGATCAATCACCCTTAAATGATGAAAAAAAAAAACGAAAAAAATTTATAATATCACCTTTATTGCTATAATTTTTCACGATACTGTCTTAATATGTCACCGCCATTGTGGAAAACTACCGACTATAAATCTATGCAATGGATAAAGGCATTAAACAAAATACATACAAGACGATTAAATATTATATTAATATACAGGGTGTCCTATATATATTGTTGGTGTTTTCATGTTTAAATTAATAAGAACTTTCAAAATGCTGATGTTTTTTTTGTGTATCCAGGCATATTTTTGTATCATTGATTAATAATTAATATATGATTTTTTCAAGTTTTGAGAACGTTATAATCATATGACGGAAATATTTATAATATACCCACTTTCTTGTTTATTGGGTGATAAAAAATGATGTTCATTCATATAATTATTGTCCTTTTATTCCAATTTTCCATTTTATGTCATTGACAATAGAATAACAGTGAGTACTTTCTAACCCGGAGGACATTAAAAATATTAAAATATATAAAATTACAGCCTCCATTATTGCTTATATTTTTCTTTTTGATCATCGATAAGCAACCATTATCAAGATGATTTTCTAATTGAAGTAAAAGTATAATCAAATATTAACGTAGCTGAGCCCTTTTGGCTAATATTCTCGAATACCTCCCACTTTCATAGCTCTACCATCATTACGTATATTTGCATTGTATGTATACATGCCATTTATTGCCTATAGCATGTTTACCTAGTATGCACTTTTTTTTAATATTGGTATTTTAATTGAAATGTGTATACAGGTTGGTAGACTTCGTATAATACCCCTTATTACCCAAAATAGGTTGCAGACATACCTTTCGTATTTTATTTATCAAATTTAAGGCTGGATATATGTCAAAGTAGGAAATAAAATATACGACATACCGAAAACCCGGATATACGTCACAATCGATGACGCTATCGCATTAAAATACTAAAAAAACATCGTAATAACGTATGTGGAATATATGTATTTCTCATTTTTTTATTTCATCTTCTTTCTTATAAGAAATGACCAGTTTTTAATTATATGAAGTCGCCATAAGTGCTCCCTACATGGTTTATCGGAATTTTAAGCGCCATATTTGAAACGCGATCTCAAAATACTATTCGTGACTGATTTATCTAATTAATTCTATAGAAAAGGTAATGGTACGTTTATTTTGAACAAAATTTGCTTAAACAAATTTGAAATCTTCAAGCATTTTGACAGAACAATCGTAGAAACTTCACTTCTCAACATAAAGTCATCATGAATAGAAAAATTTTTAATTCCATTGATAGGAAATGTCAAAGTTGTTGTCAGGTGGGGACCACAATTCCTGAAGCTGCCTATTGGGCGGAGTAGAATTCAATGAGACTTCTGGAGGAAAAAATTGTAATTGTCGCAACGAGTAAAACAATTGTTTTTGTATTATAATATGTCAACGTAATTACCGTAAATTCGTACTTTATTTGATTAATTTTGTGTCAGTGACAAGCTTAATACTGTTTAAAAAGTGGTAGAATCCATCAAGTACTGATTCTTCGTTAAAATTCAATCGATAGGTACTCGAGAGAAAAGTCAACTTCTATCTTGAATAAACAAAATTATTATACGGCTCGTGTACGCCTTTTCAAAAATGCCCACTTTAAAATTCAAGTGTGCAAGGTAGAAAATTACCAATATTTTGAGTACTTCCATCGAGTGTCGCGCGGTTGGTAGGTACTAGCTTATTAGAAGAAATTCGTTCCATTTATCTGATCATACTGTAAATATGCATATACAAATATGCACCCTTTATTATAAATAAAATAATAAATTGAAATCTAGACTCAAAAATCAAAGACATACAGTATTATAGTATAGCATATAATGGTGGCTATTATTCACGAATGCTCCAATACTGCTTATACAAGGTGTACCAATGTTACGACAAACTTATGGGTATATGGGTAAGAAAAAGTAGATATCCCTACAGACAAAATGACCATGTAGCCGCGACTGATCGTCTTCACAGCGCTCAAATTCTACTTGAATTTGAATAAAGATGACATCTGCGTACTCTACGCTTATTCTAACACAACCAACATACATATTTATATGTTCTTCATTGTTGTTAGTGCAAATAAAATTTGTTAACTATACATACCTAAATTGTTGTTTCTTTGAATAAGTGGTTGTGTGACAGTTGAGTTTTTTTCTAGCGATCAAAAGTCTTCATTGTAGGAATAAATTATGCTAGTTCTGTGAGTTGAACGTGCTAGTCGAATATTTTCGTATTATTTCTATTAGTTCTTTTGATAAATTGAGAAATTCTAGTCGTATTTGTTCAAGACTATTCAAGCAAACTTTCTTCTACAATAAGTACCATGTTTTTTTCGAAAATTAACAGACAAAAGCATGAGAAAATTTAGAGTTGGTACAGCTTTTGAGGAAGCATCATGTAACAGTTGATTTTGTTGTTTTTTGACATATACCTAACCTTAAATTTGATAAATAAGATCATCAGGATCGTATTCAGCCAAATTCGAAAAAGGTATGAAATTAATAGTGACTAATATAACATGAAATACTTGAAAACTTTCATAATGATATTTTTTTTGCGTGTATTATTCTGATCAAGAAATTCTTATCACAAAATAATCCGATCCAACACAATATTATAGTATAAATATATAAAGACTGTTTCTTTCGAGTTGAATAGAAACTTGTTAGAAAATAACGGGCACTCTTATAGTAGTTGGATTGGCCAACGTTAAACTAGCAGTTTTACCGTATTCGATGCTTTTGAAACATCTTTATTATTCTTACATATATTTTTTTGCCACATCAAGAAAATATGGTTGATTTTATTTAATAAAAACAAGTACTTACCATCATATACAGGGTGTTTCATAGTTAAACCAAATAGATCTAACATAATTATTAACAGAAATATAGGGTGTTTTATTCATTTATGCACGGAAAAAACATCAGCATTTTGTAAGTTCTCAAATATTTTCAGTACTCGGATTTATGGATCCAAAATTCACTGAATTGTGTAAAATTGTCCGCTGAATCGATTGCTGAAGACTAGAACGTTCTATCTATCATATTAGCCAAGATATTAGCAAATTTAGTTTTTAATAGTGGATTTTCGAATATTTCATGACTATTTCGAGGAGAAAAAATGATTTTATACAAAAACAGACTGTGGCAGTCGATTTTTCGCACCAAAAAACCCCTCCAGACGAATTTTGAGCAATTTTTATGTCAAAAACGTATTTTTTGTCGAAAATTTTGAAGCAAGGGGTAGGTATGGAAATATTTAATATAAACTGGCTTCCGCTAACTTCCTTATTGCTTGGATTTATGGACTCAAAATTCACTGAGCTATGTAAAATTGTCCGCTAAATCGAATGCCGCAGACTAGAACGTGCTATCTATCATATTAGCCGAAATATGAGCACTTTTGGTTTTGAAAACTGGATTTTCGAAAATTTCATGACTTCATTTGTAGGAGAAAAAATGATTTTATACAAAAACAGACTGTTCCAGTCGATTTTTCGCACCAAAAAACCCCTCCAGACGAATTTTGAGCAATTTTTATGTCAAAAACGTATTTTTTGTCGAAAATTTTGAAGCAAGGGGTAGGTATGGAAATATTTAATATAAACTGGCTTCCGCTAACTTCCTTATTGCTTGGATTTATAGACTAAAAATTCACTGAGCTATGTAAAATTGTCCGCTAAATCGATTGCCGAAGACTAGAACGTTCTATCTATCATATTAGCCGAGATAAGAGCACTTTTAGTTTTGAAAACTGGATTTTCGAAAATTTCATGACTTCATTTGTAGGAGAAAAAATGATTTTATACAAAAACAGACTGTTCCAGTCGATTTTTCGCACCAAAAAACCCCTCCAGACGAATTTTGAGCAATTTTTATGTCAAAAACGTATTTTTTGTCGAAAATTTTGAAGCAAGGGGTAGGTATGGAAATATTTAATATAAACTGGCTTTCGCTAACTTCCTTATTGCTTGGATTTATAGACTCAAAATTCACTGAGCTATGTAAAATTGTCCGCTAAATCGATTGCCGAAGACTAGAACGTTCTATCTATCATATTAGCCGAGATATAAGCACTTTTAGTTTTGAAAACTGGATTTTCGAAAATTTCATGACTTCATTTGGAGGAGAAAAAATGATTTTATACAAAAACAGACTGTTCCAGTCGATTTTTCGCACCAAAAAACCCTTCCAGACGAATTTTGAGCAATTTTTATGTCAAAAACGTATTTTTTGTCGAAAATTTTGAAGCAAGGGGTAGGTATGGAAATATTTAATATAAACTGGCTTCCGCTAACTTCCTTATTGCTTGGATTTATAGACTAAAAATTCACTGAGCTATGTAAAATTGTCCGCTAAATCGATTGCCGAAGACTAGAACGTTCTATCTATCATATTAGTCGAGATATGAGCACTTTTAGTTTTGAAAACTGGATTTTCGAAAATTTCATGACTTCATTTGGAGGAGAAAAAATGATTTTATACAAAAACAGACTGTTCCAGTCGATTTTTCGCACCAAAAAACCCCTCCAGACAAATTTTGAGCAATTTTTATGTCAAAAACGTATTTTTTGTCGAAAATTTTGAAGCAAGGGGTAGGTATGGAAATATTCAATATAAACTGGCTTCCGCTAACTTCCTTATTGCTTGGATTTATGGAGTCAAAATTCACTGAGCTATGTAAAATTGTCCGCTAAATCGATTGCCGAAGACTAGAACGTTCTATCTATCATATTAGCCGAGATATGAGCACTTTTAGTTTTGAAAACTGGATTTTCGAAAATTTCATGACTTCATTTGGAGGAGAAAAAATGATTTTATACAAAAACAGACTGTTCCAGTCGATTTTTCGCACCAAAAAACCCCTCCAGACGAGTTTTGAGCAATTTTTATGTCAAAAACGTATTTTTTGTCGAAAATTTTGAAGCAAGGGGTAGGTATGGAAATATTCAATATAAACTGGCTTCCGCTAACTTCCTCATTGCTTGGATTTATGGACTCAAAATTCACTGAGCTATGTAAAATTGTCCGCTAAATCGAATGCCGCAGACTAGAACGTGCTATCTATCATATTAGCCGAAATATGAGCACTTTTAGTTTTGAAAACTGGATTTTCGAAAATTTCATGACTTCATTTGTAGGAGAAAAAATGATTTTATACAAAAACAGACTGTTCCAGTCGATTTTTCGCACCAAAAAACCCCTCCAGACGAATTTTGAGCAATTTTTATGTCAAAAACGTATTTTTTGTCGAAAATTTTGAAGCAAGGGGTAGGTATGGAAATATTTAATATAAACTGGCTTCCGCTAACTTCCTTATTGCTTGGATTTATGGACTCAAAATTCACTGAGCTATGTGAAATTGTCCGCTAAATCGATTGCCGAAGACTAGAACGTTCTATCTATCATATTAGCCGAGATAAGAGCACTTTTAGTTTTGAAAACTGGATTTTCGAAAATTTCATGACTTCATTTGGAGGAGAAAAAATGATTTTATACAAAAACAGACTGTTCCAGTCGATTTTTCGCACCAAAAAACCCCTCCAGACGAGTTTTGAGCAATTTTTATGTCAAAAACGTATTTTTTGTCGAAAATTTTGAAGCAAGGGGTAGGTATGGAAATATTTAATATAAACTGGCTTCCGCTAACTTCCTTATTGCTTGGATTTATAGACTCAAAATTCACTGAGCTATGTAAAATTGTCCGCTAAATCGATTGCCGAAGACTAGAACGTGCTATCTATCATATTAGCCGAAATATGAGCACTTTTAGTTTTGAAAACTGGATTTTCGAAAATTTCATGACTTCATTTGTAGGAGAAAAAATGATTTTATACAAAAACAGACTGTTCCAGTCGATTTTTCGCACCAAAAAACCCCTCCAGACGAATTTTGAGCAATTTTTATGTCAAAAACGTATTTTTTGTCGAAAATTTTGAAGCAAGGGGTAGGTATGGAAATATTTAATATAAACTGGCTTCCGCTAACTTCCTTATTGCTTGGATTTATGGACTCAAAATTCACTGAGCTATGTGAAATTGTCCGCTAAATCGATTGCCGAAGACTAGAACGTTCTATCTATCATATTAGCCGAGATAAGAGCACTTTAATTTTGAAAACTGGATTTTCGAAAATTTCATGACTTCATTTGGAGGAGAAAAAATGATTTTATACAAAAACAGACTGTTCCAGTCGATTTTTCGCACCAAAAAACCCCTCCAGACGAGTTTTGAGCAATTTTTATGTCAAAAACGTATTTTTTGTCGAAAATTTTGAAGCAAGGGGTAGGTATGGAAATATTTAATATAAACTGGCTTCCGCTAACTTCCTTATTGCTTGGATTTATAGACTCAAAATTCACTGAGCTATGTAAAATTGTCCGCTAAATCGATTGCCGAAGACTAGAACGTTCTATCTATCATATTAGCCGAGATATGAGCACTTTTAGTTTTGAAAACTGGATTTTCGAAAATTTCATGACTTCATTTGGAGGAGAAAAAATGATTTTATACGAAAACAGACTGTTCCAGTCGATTTTTCGCACCCAAAAACCCCTCCAGACGAATTTTGAGCAATTTTTATGTCAAAAACGTATTTTTTGTCGAACATTTTGAAGGAAGGGGTAGGTATGGAAATATTTAATATAAACTGGCTTCCGCTAACTTCCTTATTGCTTGGATTTATGGACTCAAAATTCACTGAGCTATGTAAAATTGTCCGCTAAATCGTTGCCGAAGACTATAACGTTCTATCTATCATATTAGCCGAGATATGAGCACTTTTAGTTTTGAAAACTGGATTTTCGAAAATTTCATGACTTCATTTGGAGGAGAAAAAATGATTTTATACAAAAACAGACTGTTCCAGTCGATTTTTCGCACCAAAAAACCCCTCCAGACGAATTTTGAGCAATTTTTATGTCAAAAACGTATTTTTTGTCGAAAATTTTGAAGCAAGGGGTAGGTATGGAAATATTTAATGTAAACTGGCTTCCGCTAACTTCCTTATTGCTTGGATTTATGGACTCAAAATTCACTGAGCTATGTAAAATTGTCCGCTAAATCGATTGCCGAAGACTAGAACGTTCTATCTATCATATTAGCCGAGATATGAGCACTTTTAGTTTTGAAAACTGGATTTTCGAAAATTTCATGACTTCATTTGGAGGGTAAAAAATGATTTTATACAAAAACAGACTGTTCCAGTCGATTTTTCGCACCAAAAAACCCCTCCAGACGAATTTTGAGCAATTTTTATGTCAAAAACGTATTTTTTGTCGAAAATTTTGAAGCAAGGGGTAGGTATGGAAATATTTAATATAAACTGGCTTCCGCTAACTTCCTTATTGCTTGGATTTATAGACTCAAAATTCACTGAGCTATGTAAAATTGTCCGCTAAATCGATTGCCGAAGACTAGAACGTTCTATCTATCATATTAGCCGAGATATGAGCACTTTTAGTTTTGAAAACTGGATTTTCGAAAATTTCATGACTTCATTTGGAGGAGAAAAAATGATTTTATACAAAAACAGACTGTTCCAGTCGATTTTTCGCACCAAAAAACCCCTCCAGACGAATTTTGAGCAATTTTTATGTCAAAAACGTATTTTTTGTCGAAAATTTTGAAGCAAGGGGTAGGTATGGAAATATTTAATGTAAACTGGCTTCCGCTAACTTCCTTATTGCTTGGATTTATGGACTCAAAATTCACTGAGCTATGTAAAATTGTCCGCTAAATCGATTGCCGAAGACTAGAACGTTCTATCTATCATATTAGCCGAGATATGAGCACTTTTAGTTTTGAAAACTGGATTTTCGAAAATTTCATGACTTCATTTGGAGGGTAAAAAATGATTTTATACAAAAACAGACTGTTCCAGTCGATTTTTCGCACCCAAAAACCCCTCCAGACGAATTTTGAGCAAATTTTTTGTCAAAAACGTATTTTTTGTCGAAAATTTTGAAGCAAGGGGTAGGTATGGAAATATTTAATGTAAACTGGCTTCCGCTAACTTCCTTATTGCTTGGATTTATGGACTCAAAATTCACTGAGCTATGTAAAATTGTCCGCTAAATCGATTGCCGAAGACTAGAACGTTCTATCTATCATATTAGCCGAGATATGAGCACTTTTAGTTTTGAAAACTGGATTTTCGAAAATTTCATGACTTCATTTGGAGGGTAAAAAATGATTTTATACAAAAACAGACTGTTCCAGTCGATTTTTCGCACCAAAAAACCCCTCCAGACGAATTTTGAGCAATTTTTATGTCAAAAACGTATTTTTTGTCGAACATTTTGAAGCAAGGGGTAGGTATGGAAATATTTAATATAAACTGGCTTCCGCTAACTTCCTTATTGCTTGGATTTATAGACTCAAAATTCACTGAGCTATGTAAAATTGTCCGCTAAATCGATTGCCGAAGACTAGAACGTTCTATCTATCATATTAGTCGAGATATGAGCACTTTTAGTTTTGAAAACTGGATTTTCGAAAATTTCATGACTTCATTTGGAGGAGAAAAACTGATTTTATACAAAAACAGACTGTTCCAGTCGATTTTTCGCACCCAAAAACCCCTCCAGACGAATTTTGAGCAAATTTTTTGTCAAAAACGTATTTTTTGTCGAAAATTTTGAAGCAAGGGGTAGGTATGGAAATATTTAATGTAAACTGGCTTCCGCTAACTTCCTTATTGCTTGGATTTATGGACTCAAAATTCACTGAGCTATGTAAAATTGTCCGCTAAATCGATTGCCGAAGACTAGAACGTTCTTTCTATCATATTAGCCGAGATATGAGCACTTTTAGTTTTGAAAACTGGATTTTCGAAAATTTCATGACTTCATTTGGAGGAGAAAAAATGATTTTATACGAAAACAGACTGTTCCAGTCGATTTTTCGCACCCAAAAACCCCTCCAGACGAATTTTGAGCAATTTTTATGTCAAAAACGTATTTTTTGTCGAAAATTTTTAAGCAAGGGGTAGGTATGGAAATATTTAATATAAACTGGCTTCCGCTAACTTCCTTATTGCTGGGATTTATGGACTCAAAATTCACTGAGCTATGTAAAATTGTCCGCTAAATCGATTGCTGAAGACCATAACGTTCTATCTATCATATTAGCCGAGATAAGAGCACTTTTAGTTTTGAAAACTGGATTTTCGAAAATTTCATGACTTCATTTGGAGGGTAAAAAATGATTTTATACAAAAACAGACTGTTCCAGTCGATTTTTCGCACCAAAAAACCCCTCCAGACGAATTTTGAGCAATTTTTATGTCAAAAACGTATTTTTTGTCGAAAATTTTGAAGCAAGGGGTAGGTATGGAAATATTTAATGTAAACTGGCTTCCGCTAACTTCCTTATTGCTTGGATTTATGGACTCAAAATTCACTGAGCTATGTAAAATTGTCCGCTAAATCGATTGCCGAAGACTAGAACGTTCTATCTATCATATTAGCCGAGATATGAGCACTTTTAGTTTTGAAAACTGGATTTTCGAAAATTTCATGACTTCATTTGGAGGAGAAAAAATGATTTTATACAAAAACAGACTGTTCCAGTCGATTTTTCGCACCCAAAAACCCCTCCAGACGAATTTTGAGCAATTTTTATGTCAAAAACGTATTTTTTGTCGAAAATTTTGAAGCAAGGGGTAGGTATGGAAATATTTAATATAAACTGGCTTCCGCTAACTTCCTTATTGCTTGGATTTATAGACTCAAAATTCACTGAGCTATGTAAAATTGTCCGCTAAATCGATTGCCGAAGACTAGAACGTTCTATCTATCATATTAGCCGAGATATGAGCACTTTTAGTTTTGAAAACTGGATTTTCGAAAATTTCATGACTTCATTTGGAGGAGAAAAAATGATTTTATACAAAAACAGACTGTTCCAGTCGATTTTTCGCACCCAAAAACCCCTCCAGACGAATTTTGAGCAATTTTTATGTCAAAAACGTATTTTTTGTCGAAAATTTTGAAGCAAGGGGTAGGTATGGAAATATTTAATGTAAACTGGCTTCCGCTAACTTCCTTATTGCTTGGATTTATGGACTCAAAATTCACTGAGCTATGTAAAATTGTCCGCTAAATCGATTGCCGAAGACTAGAACGTTCTATCTATCATATTAGCCGAGATATGAGCACTTTTAGTTTTGAAAACTGGATTTTCGAAAATTTCATGACTTCATTTGGAGGGTAAAAAATGATTTTATACAAAAACAGACTGTTCCAGTCGATTTTTCGCACCAAAAAACCCCTCCAGACGAATTTTGAGCAATTTTTATGTCAAAAACGTATTTTTTGTCGAAAATTTTGAAGCAAGGGGTAGGTATGGAAATATTTAATATAAACTGGCTTCCGCTAACTTCCTTATTGCTTGGATTTATAGACTCAAAATTCACTGAGCTATGTAAAATTGTCCGCTAAATCGATTGCCGAAGACTAGAACGTTCTATCTATCATATTAGCCGAGATATGAGCACTTTTAGTTTTGAAAACTGGATTTTCGAAAATTTCATGACTTCATTTGGAGGGTAAAAAATGATTTAATACAAAAACAGACTGTTCCAGTCGATTTTTCGCACCAAAAAACCCCTCCAGACGAATTTTGAGCAATTTTTATGTCAAAAACGTATTTTTTGTCGAAAATTTTGAAGCAAGGGGTAGGTATGGAAATATTTAATATAAACTGGCTTCCGCTAACTTCCTTATTGCTTGGATTTATAGACTCAAAATTCACTGAGCTATGTAAAATTGTCCGCTAAATCGATTGCCGAAGACTAGAACGTTCTATCTATCATATTAGCCGAGATATGAGCACTTTTAGTTTTGAAAACTGGATTTTCGAAAATTTCATGACTTCATTTGGAGGAGAAAAAATGATTTTATACAAAAACAGACTGTTCCAGTCGATTTTTCGCACCCAAAAACCCCTCCAGACGAATTTTGAGCAATTTTTATGTCAAAAACGTATTTTTTGTCGAAAATTCTGAAGCAAGGGGTAGGTATGGAAATATTTAATGTAAACTGGCTTCCGCTAACTTCCCTATTGCTTGGATTTATGGACTCAAAATTCACTGAGCTATGTAAAATTGTCCGCTAAATCGATTGCCGAAGACTAGAACGTTCTATCTATCATATTAGCCGAGATATGAGCACTTTTAGTTTTGAAAACTGGATTTTCGAAAATTTCATGACTTCATTTGGAGGGTAAAAAATGATTTTATACAAAAACAGACTGTTCCAGTCGATTTTTCGCACCAAAAAACCCCTCCAGACGAATTTTGAGCAATTTTTATGTCAAAAACGTATTTTTTGTCGAAAATTTTGAAGCAAGGGGTAGGTATGGAAATATTTAATATAAACTGGCTTCCGCTAACTTCCTTATTGCTTGGATTTATAGACTCAAAATTCACTGAGTTTTAAATCGATTGCCGAAGACTAGAACGTTCTATCTATCATATTAGCCGAGATATGAGCACTTTTAGTTTCGAAAACTGGATTTTCGAAAATTTCATGACTTCATTTGGAGGAGAAAAAATGATTTTATACAAAAACAGACTGTTCCAGTCGATTTTTCGCACCAAAAAACCCCTCCAGACGAATTTTGAGCAATTTTTATGCCAAAAACTCTGGAGCAAGGGGTAGATATGGAAATATTTAATATAAACTGGCATCCGCTAACCTCCTTATTACTTAGATTTATGGATTAAAAATTCATTGACTTATGTAAAAGTACCATCATATACAGAGTGTTTCATAGTTAAACCACCTTAGGTTAACTACAAGTAAATGACAATTTGGTTAATTGATCTAACATAATTATTAACAGAGATACAGGGTGTTTTATTCATTTAATCGAATGCACGGAAAAACATCAGCATTTTGAAAGTTCTCAAGTATTTTCAGTTAGATAAAGAAGATTCAAAATCTCGAATTTTGCTGAATACGATCCTGATGATGTTATTTATCCAATTTAAGGTTAGGTATATGTCAAAATGGTAAATAAAATAAACGACATACATAAAAACCGGATATACGTCACAAACTATGACGCAAAGCAACAAGGTTGTTGTATGTACCATACTTATTCCCCCCCCCGTAATACAAACACATCAGACTTTAAAATCAGATAATTTTAAGCGTTATTCTTGGGATAAAAATTGAATTTCATGAATCGCGACAGTGTGTGAAGTGAATAATAATCTTTAAACTCGACTCATCGTCGATAATGAATATTTCTAAAATTTCCGTCAACGCTGTTTGTTATTACCAGAGACGATAAATGGTTAAATGGTCTCTTTCATACGAAAATCTTCAAAGAGGGGGCATTAATCGAAACTTTTGCAATTTAACCCATCGAGAATCACAATATTACTCAAAGAGGGGACTTTATTTAAGAACCATAATTGCTAGAACCCGACAATAACAATTGTTAACAAGTTCAGTAGCGTACGTATTTTCAAAGTTATTAAATCAATTATTTCGTAACGTAAAACTTTTGTATTATTTAAAAAAAAATTATTTGCAGCTTACTTTTTATTGTTTACGCAATAATTACTCGTCTCGAACTCTATTTACAGTCCTCTTTATCGCTATGGCTTGTATAAAGGACTATCCCTATTTCCCCGCCTATAATACTTGATGGTTCCTATCTTGATCGCAGAAAATTTGGTTATTTTTTACAGTTGTAGATATTTAGTTGAAATAAAGACGCTTCAATTTTAAAGAAATTTGCTTGTCAAGTCGTAAATAGATAATAGTCCGAAGTTGACTTTGAATGTCCACTTGAAACGGTGATGTCGAGTGAGTTACAAATATTTAAATTGATTCATCTAACTGGATCTGGCGAACAAGTCGATAGAACTTTATAATATTCATATTTCACAATAAAATAATGATGCGTTGATGGAAAAAAAACTATTGCCTAGTCGATAGGTTTTTTTTGAAAATGAATAAGTTATAATTTAACACAAATTTTAATGTCGAAAACCTTTCTTTTGTCGAAAATTTTGAAGCAAGGGGTAGGTATGGAAATATTTAGCATAAACTGGCATCCGCTAACTTCCTTATTACTTGGATTTATGGATTCAAAGTTCACTGACTTATGTAAAATTGTCCGCTAAATCGATTGCCGAAGTCTAGAATGCTCTATCTATAATATTAGCTGAGATATGAGCACTTTTAGTTTTGGAAAGTGGATTTTCGAAAATTTCATGACTGCATTTGGAGGAGAAAAAATGATTTTATACAAAAACAGACTGTTCCAGTCGATTTTTCGCACCAAAAAACCCCTACAGACGAATTTTGAGCAATTTTTATGTTAAAAACGTATTTTTCGTCGAAAATTTTGAAGCAAGTGGTAGGTATGGAAATATTTAATATAAACCGGCATCCGCTAACTTCCTTATTACTTGGATTTATGGATTCATAATTCACTGAGCTATGTAAAATTGTTCGTTTAATCGATTACTGAAGACTAGAACGTTCTATCTATCATATTAGCCGAGATATGAGCACTTTTAGTTTTGAAAACTGGATTTTCGAAAATTCCATGACTTCATTTGGAGGAGAAAAAATGATTTTATATGAAAACAGACTGTTCCAGTCGATTTTTCGCACCAAAAAACCCCTCCAGACGAATTTTGAGCAATTTTTATGTCAAAAACGTATTTTTTGTCGAAAATTTTGAAGCAAGGGGTAGGTATGGAAATATTTAATATAAACTGGCTTCCGCTAACTTCCTTATTGCTTGGATTTATAGACTCAAAATTCACTGAGCTATGTAAAATTGTCCGCTAAATCGATTGCCGAAGACTAGAACGTTCTATCTATCATATTAGCCGAGATATGAGCACTTTAAGTTTTGAAAACTGGATTTTCGAAAATTCCATGACTTCATTTGGAGGAGAAAAAATGATTTTATACGAAAACAGATTGTTCCAGTCGATTTTTCGCACCAAAAAACCCCTCCAAACGAATTTTGAGCAATTTTTATGTCAAAAACTTATTTTTTGTCGAAAATTTTGAAGCAAGGGGTAGGTACGGAAATATTTGATATGAACTGGCTTTCGCTAACTTCCTTATTGCTTGGATTTATGGACTCATAATTCACTGAGCTATGTAAAATTGTTCGTTTAATCGATTACTGAAGACTAGAACGTTCTATCTATCATATTAGCCGAGATATGAGCACTTTTAGTTTTGAAAACTGGATTTTCGAAAATTCCATGACTTCATTTGGAGGAGAAAAAATGATTTTATATGAAAACAGACTGTTCCAGTCGATTTTTCGTCCCAAAAAACTCCTCTAGACAAATTTTGAGCATTTTTTATGTTAAAAACGTATTTTTCGTCGAAAATTTCGAAGCAAGTGGTAGGTATGGAAATATTTAATATAAACCGGCATCCGCTAACTTCCTTATTACTTGGATTTATGGATTCAAAATTCACTGAGCTATGTAAAATTGTCCGCTAAATCGATTGCCGAAGACTAGAACGTTCTATCGATAATATTAGCCGAGATATGAGCATATTTAGTTTTGAAAAGTGGATTTTCGAAAATTTCATGACTTCATTTGGAGGAGAAACAATGATTTTATACAAAAACGGACTGTTCCAGTCGATTTTTCGCACCAAAAAACCCCTCCAGACGAATTTTGAGCAATTTTTATGTCAAAAACGAATTTTTTGTCGAAAATTTTGAATCAAGGGGTAGGTATGGAAATATTTAATATAAACTGGCTTCCGCTAACTTCCTTATCGCTTGGATTTATGGACTCAAAATTCACTGACTTATGTAAAATTGTCCGCTAAATCGACTGCCGAATACTAGAACGTTCTATCTATCATATTAGCCGAGATATGAGCACTTTTAGTTTTAAAAAGTGGATTTTCGAAAATTTCATGAGTTCATTTGGAGGAGAAAAAATGATTTTATACGAAAACGGACTGTTCCAGTCGATTTTTCGCACCAAAAAACCCCTTCAGACGAATTTTGAGCAGTTTTTATATCAAAAACGTATTTTTTGTCGAAAATTTTGGAGCAAGGGGTAGGTATATTTAATATAAACTGGCTTTCGCTAACTTCCTTATTACTTGGATTTATGGACTCAAAATTCACTGAGCTATGTAAAATTGTTAGCTTAATCGATTGCCGAAGACTAGAACGTTCTATCTATCATATTAGCCGAGATATGAGCACTTTTAGTTTTGAAAAGTGGATTTTCTAAAATTTCATGACCACATTTAGAGGAGAAAAAATGATTTTATATAAAAACAAACTGTTCCAGTCGATTTTTCGTCCCGAAAAATCCCTCTAGACAAATTTTAACCATTTTTTATGTCGAAAACAACAATTTTATACAAAAACAGACTGTGGCAAAAATTATATGAATTTTATGGGATTAAAATGCTCACAGGAGGTATTCATTTTTCCTGACGATTTTATTTCACACAAAGACGTTGTATAACAGCTCGAACAAAAGCTAATTAATGACAGATCGTTACCAAGTACGTAACCGGAGACCCGTTTTAGGTATTCCAGTTGTATGCAACGAATATAATACGAACTTGGGAGCGATAAAACATTTTTCAAGACACAATTAAACAAATTTACACAAAACTGCAGTTTAATTTGATCCGTTGATTTCTTCGACAAGTTTTTCTTTTTGTAAAAGGAATTAAACTTCCTTTACTGCTAACAATCTGGAGATATGGATAGTTAGATAAAAACAGAGGTGATGTAAATATATTTTTTAAACACTTCCCGCTCCACGCTCCCCAATTTACTCATTTTTTTATGGTTTTTGCCCCACGTTGGGCGCCAATTTGTAACTTGGGAACTTCTACGTTTCCCACTTGCCTTAATCATTTTTTTTCTTCAAACTTTTGAGACACTCTGTATAACTAAGCTTCTATAATATCGGCTAACGACAAAGCCAATAAATAATCAACCTAATTGCGATATTTCTTCATCATAAAATTAGTGCAGTTGTCTTTTACCCCGTATACCACCTACTAATGTATTCAGCATCTCTTTTCTTCTCGAATAGTAACAAAAACCAGGAGTCGACTATATGATTAGGCGTGATGAATGCCATCATTTATTCTCTTTACTATAGCACCGTTTTAACGAGACGGTACAATTTCGAACGATGAAATTTTCGTACTTGATTATATGAATTTGATGTGGATACAGTCGGTACTATTGTATATTCAATGACGGTACCACTAAATCAAATCCTAATTGATTATAAAGAAAATGCGCGGTATTGATATATTCACAAGGACGTATTTCAGGGGGGTTTTGGGCGTTGAACCCCCCCACCAATTTGAAAATGCAATGGGGGTGCAATAATTTTTTATTAACATACTGCCTTCGGTAGTGTCTTCAATAAAGATCTCAACCCCCCCCCTCCCATGTAAAAGATGGTGATTTTGTACTCTTATCTCGTTTTAAGGACTTTCAAATATTTTGGGGGGGTTTTGGGTGAGCTCTGTACTAACTCTTAAAGTTCTACATAAATTGGGATGCTCCAAACAAAGGGGGCTGTAAAAGTGGAAGAAGGTAAGCTCTAAAGCCTCTAAAGGCCACGCCTAAATTCCACAAACATTTTTGAAGAAAAACCATCCTCTTTTTTGAACTACAGACAATTTTATTTCCCATACCGTTGAAAATTTTCAAACAATCCTAGAATATGGAATGTTTTAAAAGCTTTTCAAGATACCATGGAATTTGCGCATCGCGCTCTGTTTACTTAATCAAGACAACCATGCAATCATCTTAAGCGGATCTAAAAAATTAAATGCTTCAATTATATTAATAAATTTCATTATTTTCACTGAGCCATTCATTATACTTCAACGTACTTTCTGATTTATCTAGGACACTATTAAAGCCGTCATTAAAGCTGGAAGAATGATAAATGTCATTTTTTCCGTGTGTGCTACGCGTTAGAAGGGAGCATATCAACTGCACTTGGTTTTTTATTTTGTTTAGTTTTACTTTAAACAAACGACAGTTTATTTGGTAGTTGGGGGGTTTTCTGCTATTAATTAAGAAAAAAATTATATTTTGGGAAGGTTTTCTGCTCCTAAATTGAAAAATAAATAAATTTTGGGGGGGTAATTATGAAATTGAAATTATAATAATTTTGTATTTTTGTAAATAGCTTTATTAAAAAAAATATTGCACAAAATGAGATACTTGTAAAGTCATAGTCACAACTATTAGGTTGAATGTTGAAAATAATAAAAATATATATTAAATCCTATATAATTTTAAAAAATCGAATTTTGAATCGGAGGTCACAAACATTTTTAAATCCACAAAAAAAAACAATAGCCCCAAGCAAAAATACAATAATATAAAAATATATTTTCACAATTATATAAAATTCCATTATATACAGTTTTAAACAAAAGAAACATTTTATAATTATCAACAGCCGTAATATAGTAAGAATGCGTTGTATACAGGTTGTCCTCAATTATTTCGAACAAGATAAAAGGATTTTAATGAACATTTTCATCCTTTTACGATCTAAATTGTAATATTTATCTTGTTGAAATTAATTCAAAACATTCTGTATTTTTAATACTGAGATAGGCAGTACCCGAAATCAATAAACTATGTGTAATAATGAAAAAAATACGAAAAAAATTATAAAAGCTTTATAAAAATTTTTATTATTTATTATTTAATATATTTTATATAAAAAAGTGAAAATCACTGTAATATGTTATATAATACGATGTATTATTGAATATATGGATAATTTATTTATATTATATTTTATGTACAGTGTGACATTTGGCAAACTTATAATTTCGGTAGTATAAAAAGATCACTAAAAGTTTTTTATTTAAAATTGTTGGTTGGTAGCCCCCCCTCCTTAAAACGTACTTCACTAACACACATAATATATAAAAACAAACGAACTTTGTAAACAAAAAAAAACTAAGTTCACCAAATGTCTATTAAAAATTTGGGTCCCACTGTAGTATAACATTAAATAAATTTAATATTTTTAATATAAAAAGCATTATATTCCAATAAATACGAAAATAAATATTTTTAAATAAATTAAATAAAAATAAATAAATATATATTCAAGTTTATTGTTATAAAATACTGCCTTGGTATGTAGTTATATAAATAATGTCTGCTAACTTCACATACGTTGCTTTTAATTGTTTTTTATATGATTGCACATTCTCATGTCCCCTTATAAATAAAATTAAATAAATACATTATATTTAATTTAAAAAAAATATTGCACTTGAAAATACAAAATAATATATATCCGAAATTGATTATTATCAAGAAAGAAACAAACTGTTATAATTTTTTTATATCCAAAAGAAAGTAGGAAAAAATTTATTCTGAAATTACTATTATGGTAGGTAGATGATTATTTTAATCAAGGAAGCTACTTGAATACTGGTAATATTAATTTAAATATATCAAATAACATTTTTGTCACTTGGAAATTATGTCTTTTGTCATTTAAAGGTTTTTTTTTGCTTCTCCACGCTTCATGTCATTTTATGTATAAAAATAAATAGTTTTAGAACCCAACTGCTAGATAGAATGATTTAAATTAATTTTCAGTTATGGAAATATTTGTTCTTTGATTCAAATGCTACGCTATATTTCCCACGGAATCTTTGATATTAATTTACTAAAATACAAATTTATTTCGGAAATGTCTGAATTGATTGAATTAACTCTAGCATTATCACAAATAAAATACTGTCTCAGCGGGTAGTTGTATTTAGAAAATGATGTGGGAAAATATTTATTTACATGAAAAATGGTGAAATTTTTTTAGTATTTAGACACGACGTGGAAAAAATCAGCGTTTAAATCTCATTATAATATTCCAATGTTGTTTTTTTTGGATTTAAATTATTAAATTAAATATCAATATTTATTTTCAGTCCATTTCTTAAAAATGAAAAAATAGAAAATTGTCCACTTTTCATCTGCGAATTTTTAAATTTTTTTATTTAAAAAAAATATTCCAATTGATCAAATAATGAATATATAAATTTATTTTTGTTCTTTTCTTGATAATAAAATTTTTTTTTTCATAAAATACAAACATACCCATATAAAATTGTCTTAAATGTAATCAATTATTCCTTTTTCGCTTAAAAATTATAAAATAAAAATTGATAAATAAATCTTGGTCATAATTTTGAAAAAAAATGCTGTAAAATAAGAATAAATACAATTAATTTCCAGCATTTAGGACAATTTTTTTGAATCATATCCACTAACGTCTGTGTAACTATTATAAATCACAATCAATAAATTACTATTATTTTCCACCTTATTTAAATAAAAAAAAAACCTTAAAAACTAAAAATATCAACAGTTATATATTGCACAAAGATATCCTTACACTATAATATTGCACACTATTTTTTTCCCGCCCTGATAGGAATAACAATAACGTTAATTTCCAATAAATAATATAAATTAAATAAATTAAATAGTATTAAAATATAAATAATTTTGTTTTTCGATTATATTCTAGTAGCATTGAAAATTTATTATAATTTTAAAATTTTCTTAGGCGGAGAAATTTCTTCATAATTATTTTAATTATTTTAATAATAATTTTCTAAATTTTTTTTCGGATCAAAGCAGAAGAAGGTTCTCTATTAATATGTTATAATTTTTGATTAAAGTTTTGTTTAATTTTTTTTTTATTTGCGTTCAAATTTTATCCAAAAAATGTATGTAGTAACTTATGAGTACTCTTAAAATACGCTCAAAACTAATTAAAATAAATAGCAAAATTAAAAAATATATATTTTCACTCATATAAGATACCGTGAAATATAAAATAAGAAACAAAAATACATCCCACGTTAAAATTCATGAACATATACCAAATTTTGTACTAGTTTCGGTAATATATTACCATAATCAGGCTATAAAAGACAGAAATATAGAAAAATCAATCCAAAAAATCTAATAATGTTCATTTTATGTCAAAATTAATATTTATGGAAGTTTTGCTTATATGTAAAATTTAAGTCTACCAAATTTTAATCTTTTACAGCCTGAAGATGATAATATCTCACCAAAACTGGTAGCAGAAAGTTATGGAGTTTCATTAAAACCTTTTTAGTTGCATTCTTACCACATTTGAGATATCCATGAGATCTTGTAGTTAATAGATACATTTTTTAGGGAAAAAGTAAATATCTCGATACTACTAGAAAATAACCATAAATATTTATGACTAACCAATCAATCTCGCTCTAATAGCTCGTGTAACGCCGCAATATAAGTTTGAGCCATCTGCAACGTTTCGAACTTTGATAATTTCCTGTCGTTACCCAAAGACGGTACAACATCCCTTAACCGATCAAACGCATCATTCAAACTATTCATCCTTCTTCTTTCCCTAGCATTAGCAGCCAATCTACGTTTCTTCATCACCTCTACCCCAGTTTGAGGCTGACTAGTACCTTCTTTACCATTTGTATCTTTCTTATATTTACTATCATCATAATAATCTTTTTTAGTATAAACATTAACCGGATTATCCGTTCCTTGAGATTTATATTTATAATCGTATTTATTATATATGTTGTTATTTTCACCATAGTACCCTCTGGTACTACTACTATTACCGCTACACCAATCTTGTCTGTAATAATTGGGAGTGTAAGGTTGAGATGACATACCTGGATCTGAAGTTGTCGATAATGGACTGGAGGAAACTGTCAAACAGTGGTAGCTGTCAGGAGAATGACAACTGTCGGACGTTGAACGCTGCACGTACATAATCCTTTATTTTTCATAGTTAACGAGCTAGATATTTTATTTTTTCTATAACAATTTTTCCACGTTCACATTATTGAAAAATATATTTATTTATAACTGATATATAAGACGGAACAGAAAGTCTATGGTGACACTAATATCACAAAAACATGTTTCTTATATTAAATCTGTGTCGCGTGCGCTTGTTCACCTTATTTACATATTCCTCGTGACTTGGACAAGACTCGTGTTATGAGGATGCTGATGTTAACTGAAGATGACTGGAGTCTGAGTTAAGAACGTTCGGCGTTAAATCAAAGTAAGAAGTGGTAGCCGCGCTTATGTGCGAGATGGCCTCGGCCTTTTCGCTTCTTCAGTCAGCCACTGTCGAGGTGGTGATAAAGATTATTTGTTCTTGGTATAGATGGTCGGTCAATGGCGAGGTATTGCACACGCGTTGATAGGAAATTATTTCAACGGTTGATATCCAGATGGATTTTATCTTTTGTTTAAGTAAATGAATGTTTGAATACTTTTTATTTTTGGTGTTCTTTGAGTCATTTTAGTTGACGAGAATTCAAGCAGGATTACCTGGAGGACGCGGACTTGGACCAGTATATTAGCTCAAAAAAGGGGAGAACCCAGCAAAAAATTTAACAAGAAATTTTCCTTGGGCAACTTTGTTCATTAAATAACTCTATTTTCCCGGCATCTAGTTTAGTATTGGGCGGAGTAGAATTCAATGAGACCTCTGGCGGTAAAAAATTGTAATTCTCGCAACGAGTAGAACACTTCGTTTTGTATTGTTTTTGTATTATATGGAAGTCAACGTAATTGCCATAAATTCGTACTTTATTTGTTTAATTTTGTGTCAGTGACAAGCTTAAAACTGCGTTTTTCTATTCAACTCAACTGTCATCATTTTTGATGTTATATTCTTATATAATCAGAGATTATATAAAAATACCTATTACTCCAAAAATAAAAATATTAGGAGTCAAAATTTAGTTTAAAAACACAAAATACTAAAGCACAATCAAAGAAAAAGCAAAAGTTTCACTCACAAAACACACACTGAAAATAACTAAAACAACAAAATAAAACCACTTTAAATATCAAATGGCTTATACGGCAGCTGATTTGTTTAACTCGTTCCTTAGATGACATTGACATTTCGGAGCGCCATCTATCGAATTCTACTTTTCCCAATAGTTTGTCTCAAAGTATAATGGTCTTTGCTTTTGGCAGCAATAGTCTAAATACGACCATTTACGACCTTCTTGAAAGAATTTTACCTGAAATTAAACCCAGCAATGAGGAAAAAGAAAAAAATTTAGAGAAATGGTCTTAACATATTATTAAATAAAAAACAAAAGATTGGCCATATGATTTATTGCAATTGGTAAATTAATTTTGAGACAAACTATACAAGCATATAGTACAGGCGCTTTTGGTATATATTCCTAAAATTGACTATGAATTGTTCAGTTTAGAATATTCCCACTTTTACTCGATTAATACTTATACAGAGTGTTTCATTTCATTGGGGAAGAGAAATAGTTGATGTAACTAGGTGAGCCAGTTTGAAATCGTAAAGAAAAAAAATTAAAATCCAAACGAATTTTTTATTTTTATAGTATTTTATTTTCCAAAAACAAAATTTTATAGCTGCGGTCGTAAATAATCGATTTTATTGTCAGTTAAATTGAACATTATAAATTCATTTTTTTTTTTTTTGAAAAAAAATACTATAAATTTTCGTGAAATACTGGATCGTTAGTGTCGAAATGATTTTACTTTATTCGTGTGAATAACTGTAAAATTTTCTGCGTATAAAAAGTTGCGTATATTTAAAGTATTTAGACGAAATAAATTTTGAAAGGATATGGATCGTTAAAAAAAATTATTGACGTGGATACTTAAGCGGCTTAATTGAGATATTGCCGCACCTGTTTTACGTTATAAAATCTGACAAATTATTTTAAAATATTTTGGGAATATTTCCCAGATGATTTCTACAACTACAACTTGATAGGCACTTGATTCATTTCGTTCACTTATTTTTTTTAATGTTTGCTTTATTTTTTAATGAAACACCCTATACATTAAATACATAATATACAGGTTGTTTCATTATAAAAATTGGGAATGGTGACCCATCTAATATGAATTTTGTGGTCTTTATTTCGCTTATTTAATTTTATTTATTTTTTTAATTGAACACCCTATACATTATTGCTTCTCCTTTACTAGAAAATAACAAATATACAATATATAGGGTGTTCTATTAAAAGAATTGGTAAGGGTGACCCCCTTTATATGTTTTTTGTGGTCTTTATCCCTTTCATTTAATTTTATTTATTTTTGCCTTATTATTTTTCAATTGAACACTCTATACATTATTGCATTGTTGGATTTTCTTTACTAGAAAAATACAAAAATCTAGAATACATAATATATAGGGTGTTCCATTATAAAAATTTGTAAGATCCCCCTTATATGATTTTTGTGGTCTTTACTTCTCTCATTTAATTCTATTTATTTTTGCCTTATTATTTTTTAATTGAGCACTCTATACATTATTGGATTCTCCTTTACTAGAAAAATACAAAAATGTGGAGTACACAATTTATAGGATGTTCCATTAAAATAATTGGTAAGGTTGACCCCCTTTATATGATTTTTGTGGTCTTTATCCCTTTCATTTAATTTTATTTATTTTTGCCTTATTATTTTTCAATTGAACACTCTATACATTATTGCATTGTTGGATTTTCTTTACTAGAAAAATACAAAAATGTAGAATACATAATATATAGGATGTTCCATTAAAATAATTGGTAAGGTTGACCCCCTTTATATGATTTTTGTAGTCTTCATCTCTTTCATTTAATTTTATTTATTTTTGCCTTATTATTTTTCAATTGAACACTCTAAACATTATTGCATTGTTGGATTCTTCTTTACTAGAAAAATACAAAAATGTAGAATACACAATATATAGGGTGTTCCATTATAAAAATTGAAAAAGGTGACCCCCTTTATATGATTATTGACGAGTTTTTTTATTAAGAATATTTCATAATTTTTTTTCTCACAGTTTACAAAAAAAAACGAGAATCTAATTTTTTTTTCAAGAAATAAATTTGTTTTTCAGTGCCAATGTTTAATTATGGTAGTTGACAGTAAATGACTTAATTAAATGTTCTCGTAAAGAAGTTTTGAGCCAAAATAAACTTGTTAATAAATTCACCATAATATCGACAACTGGTTCAATTTGGAAATGCTTCGAAAACAAAAAAATTTATATTGAATATTTCAAGTTTCTCGTATTTACCGTAAGACGTGTATCTATATGTCGTCAGAGAGAGGTATCAATTTTCTCAAATTACACAATCCTAAAGATTCTTTGAATCAATTAAAACGTTGTTTTAGCAAATATCCCATCGAATGTCTGCCCGTACAACTTTATCTGTTAATTTATTGTTCAGGATCTGTCGTTTAACAGAAAGTCTTGGCATTTTTTCGTGTTTTTGTCGAGAACTTGAAAAAAAAACAAACCATAAACCCAACGGTTTCTTCATAAAGGAAAAACAAAGACTACACTGATTGATATCATTTGTCATAATTGGAATGCTAACCAGGCTCTATTATATCGAGTTTTTTGGAAAAAAAATTACGTAAAAATTATCCCAGTAAGTGGAAAAAGATAAAAGTATAGTCCGTTTCCAGATGACTGAAGCAATAGAACAAGGAAAGCTAGTAACTTCCGCAGCTAGTAACTTCTCGTGTACCCCACGTATACAATTAAATGTCTAAAAATAATTATTCAAACTACAATTAGTTTAACGTGTAACGAAACGTTTTCCTGTATTAACTCACTTTCATCTTCATTCCCTTATTAAAAAACGTTCTGCAACCCTTACCAATCGAACGAAATACATACATATTCATACAGAGTTCTTTTATTTTTATCTCCGCTTTAAAATCTAATCGAAGAATCTTGGGAGTTAATTAGGGCATCTGTCATTGTACGACCGTTGCACTGTAGAAGCGGGCTCTCGAAAATGATCCTTGCGGCATGCCGCCGTAAGGCGAGGGGTTGGTAAACGAAGGCACGTGGCTATGCACGCGACTGACATAAGGTGTTTCTTGTTTTTACTGTTTGGAAAAGGAACCGAAGAAGTACTTTCAGTGGCAGTCGATGTTAGTAGAAAATAAAAAGTGCTTATATTCCAAATTGGGCATTAAAACTTTAAAATTTTTAGTTTTATCTATTTTTCTTTATAAATAAATTAATTTGGAATTTATTGGGACTGTTTATAAATAGTATTGGTTTCAAGTCCCGTTTGATACGCCTCTGATATCAAAAAAGAAAGCCGCACTGCAGCACATAAACTTGTGAGCAGCTGTATAGAGGAGAAAGGGAATTTCAGGCAAAATTTTAATATTAATTATAATAATATTTATTGTTTTCTTAGTGCAGAAGGGGAATATTTAAATTAAAATTGAACTAATTGAAGAAATTTGTTAAATATTGTTCTATTATACAAAGTATTAAAAAAAAAAAAAAAAAAAAAAAAAAAAAAAAAAATTGTAACCCCTTCCAAATTTTGGGACTTCCTATACATTTTCAATATTTTTTGTATTTCTTTAAATTTTTAATTATAAATTTAAACTTTTTACATTGCTAATCATAATGAATGTATTCCTCACTTTACGATCGTCCTGTATAAATGAATATGATTGGAAAAATCAATATAAAAATAATCGTCAATCAATATTGAAAAGAATACTTCATAGACACCTTCATTAATCTTGTAAAATTAACTGTACTTGGTAAATACAAAAAAATAATTATAAAAAAATACATTTTAAAAGGTGTCACCTTTTGGTTTTCCATTCATCAAATATTTTATTCGATTTGATTTGTTCAATAATAAAAATAAGCGAACCGTCCTTCAAAAATCCAATCCAATCAAAATATACTACGTCAATTATGTTGAAACGACGACGAATAATAGGCCAGTTTAAAAAAAAGTATTTATAATTTTTTTCAAACAATTTAAGATTCTACAGTTTCATATTGAGTTATGCTTTTGAAAATTTTTTTATCACTAGACTGGTTGTTTGAGAATACTCTCCTATAATTTCAGTTCAAAATTCATAGTTTTTTAATATTTACAATAATTTTTGTTTTTTTCGAAAATTTCATGTCACTGTTTTGATTTTTCGTCCCAATAAAACTTATTTACGAAATTTTAGAACTTGTCATGTCAGAATAGAATTTACTTAGCCTAAAATGTCTTCTTAACAGACCGGTCTAAATCGTCAGGTCCAAAAAAAATCATAAAACTCGATGATTGACATTCGAAAAATGCAAATATAAATGAAAAATTAATTATGATACAGCGGCTATGAATATCGAAAAAAAAACGTTTTCGCCAAATTTTAAAGTTTTCTCGTAAAATTTATTGAAAAATTAACTTCATCAATATACGGGATGTATCATGAACTCGCTCCAAAAACTTGAAAGTAGATTGAGATGCTAAAAATAACGGTAGTAATTGACCCTTACTCCATTCGTTAACGAACTGTAGGCTCCTAAAGTTAAAGAATGAATTTTTTTTAAAATAAAGTACATCAATGTAATTTGGATAAGGGACCCTTGATTTTATACAGGATGTATCATGAGCTTGCTCCAAAAACTTGACAGTAGAAAAAATAAAGCACATCAATGTAATTTGGATAAGGGATCCTTGATTTTATACAGGATGTATCATAAGCCTGCTCCAGAAAATTGATTGAGTAGATTGAGAGCCTCACTTTATTCGTTAACGAACTGTAGGCTCTTAAAGTTAAAGATTGAAATTAAAAATTATCTTTCTGCGTCAATAGTTCTTTGTAGCTTTCCTTTCGTGTAGAATATTATAGTTATTCTAAAAAATTTGTGTTTAAAAGTTGTAGTATCAACTTATTTAACAGCATATGGTACAAATTTCGTTATTTTGTAGTTTAATTAACTACGACTGAAACATTATTGCAAAAAAAAGAATAGAGAAAAAAATAATACTTTCATTGTGTAAAAACCTTTAGAATGCCATGGTGAACAAAAACGACGAAAGCCACTATATAACTAGTAATTTCTAACTACCAGGTATTTGGTTCAATAATGTTAGTCCTCTTTCATGAAAGCGCTGCACTTGGTACTTCGATTCTGTCCGCCTCATTAAATTTCTTCAGCAATTTGTAGTTACATTGTTAGTTGGTCGTACTACCACAGGCGTATGAAATGCCTTTACACAGACCCAACTATTTATTTTCTCGGTTTTTTAGATACGGACAGTTCCGTATAATAAAGAGGAAATACATTAAACAAAACAAAAAGAAAAAGTTTGTCAACTATTAGTATTATTTATTGTAATAGTAATTTACATGAAATTTTATACAATATAACATGCAGTACATCAAAATTACCAGTAACTTTTTGATCGACTCCTGTATAACAAAAGACTTTTAATTTTAATTTCATCTTCACGATATATATTCGATATTACTGTGTCAAATGCCTGATAGTACCTTCAAGATGCAGCATCAACTAATTTATATACTTTAAAGGTTTAATTAAGGAAGTTATTTTGAATTTGGACATCAATAAAACGTTGTAGTTTTTGCTGATTTAACAATCTATTAAAATTTATTGAAATCGTTTTATTTTTAACGCTATAAAATTAGATTTATTGGAAGAAAGCAGACGTATTAACTTTGAATTTTATTAAAATTAATTAAAAATTAATTTTTGTTTGTTTGCTTGAAAAACTGTGGTTGAATAGTGGGTTTTTGTGGTACTTCACAAAATAGTAGCTTTTTGAAGAGTTCCCCCAAACATAAGAACTTTTTTGAAGAATCCCCATCAAATATATTAGGTTTTTTTTTATTATTTTGCGTAAAAACAGTAGTTTTTTCCAAAAATTGTAGATTATTTAGAAATGTTCCCCACAAATAGTGTTTTTTGGGAATACTTAAACCCAAAAATGTGTATTTTTGTGATTTTTCTTAAGAAGTATTAGGTTTTTTTTGGTGGTGTCCCCCAGTAATGAATTCAGTTTTTTTTTTATATTTTCACTAAAAACAGTAGTTTCTTCCTAGTATTATATATTTCTCCCAAAATTTGTAGCTTATTTAGGAATGCCCTCCCCCCAAATAGCGGTTTTTTGGGAATTCCTAAAGTCAAAAATATATATTTTTGTGATTTTCCACAAAAAATATGAGTTTTTTTTAATGATCTCTAAAAAAAATGTTTTAGGTGGTGTCCCCTATTAATTAAATTGGATTTTTTAAATCTTTTCCCCAAAAACAGGAGTTTTTTTCCTAATAAAAATCTTTTTTTCCCAAAAATTGTAGATTATTTAGGGATTTCCCCCCAAAATTACAGTTTTTTGTGAATATCTCTACCCATAAATTTATATTTTTGTGATTTTCCTCAAAAAATGAGATTTTTTTAATGATCCCTAAAAAAAATGTTTTAGGTGGTGTCCCCCATTAATTAAATTGGTTTTTTTTAGTCTTTTTCCCAAAAACAGGAGCTTTTTCCTGATAAAAGATTGTTTTCCCAAAAATTGTAGATTATTTAGGGATATCCCCCCAAATTACAGTTTTTTTGGGAATATCAAACCTGAGTTCCCTAAAAAAACATGTTTTATGTGGTGTCCCCCAGTAATAAATTGTTTTTTTTAATATTTTTATTAAAAAACACGAATATTTCAAAAAATATTTAAAAAAACTGTGTCATTCAAAAAAATTTCTCCTTTTCTTACCTTGTATATAAATATTATACCTGCCAGTTATTAAACTAGCCCGGTTTGGAATATTTACAGGTGTAACGGAAGAACTACTGTTTTGTGATTAAAGTACATTTTCATAATTACCATCAAATATAACATTAATTTGTACGCAAGGTGTGCTTTTAGGCATAATTATGTTCACTTTATTTGCGAATTAATAGAGAATTACAATAATCATTTCTATTGTTATTTAAAATAAGTTAAAACTGGCAGGCGATCGCGTTACCTTTTTAGATTAGGGAACCGCAAAATTTTCTATTTTCTATTTATATGATAGAAATTCGATAAAAACTTTTTATGAGATCTCTAATGATTAAATATCAACGTCTGTTAAATGCGACGCCACCTACACTGTTAAAAAAATAAAAAATATTACATTTTATAAAAAATTCACCTTTTTTTGAATCAAGACAATAAATAACTAGATCCAGTCCTGTTATCGGGTGTCGGATCAGTCTAAGTGGTCTTACGAGTGTATCATCTGATGCGGCAGCTATGGCACGCGACCGAAGTTGTGTCAGGTCTCAGGTCAGCCCCATTGTACCCCATTATACCCGATCCGAACCTCGGTAACCTCGCTCTCTGGTGGTTCATGTTAACTATAAACACTTCCGCATGGGTCATCAGACCATCAACAACCCTTCTTTTGTTTTCCTTTTTATTCTTTGAAGCTCTTCGAAGATTTTTTCGCACTTTTATTTTGGAGCTTACATGTTTTGGTTTTGATTAAATTTTTTTGTGATGTGAAAGAAGATGACTGTACATTTTGGAATATAAAATTTGAAAGTGATTTTAAATGGATTTTATTTCATGTAAGTTTATTTATTTTGACTTTTTTTGAAAAATTATTAGTGTTTTTTTGAAATAAAAATGATTTTTGAAAGAACAAAAAGTCGTTAGGACTTAGGTCGTGCTTGTGTGGAGAAAGTTTCAGCAATTAATTTTTTTTTCTAGCAGTGTAGGGGCTTTGCCTTTGTCGTCATTTCTACATTAAACGTCCTATATTTCAAAAAGTATGGACATTGGAAAAAAAAGTTTCAAATAAAAGTTGTAGAAAATAAATTAATCTTTAAAAATGGTCAGATGCATTTTATTGATTAAAGCAATATTTCAAGAGTTATCCAACAATTAAATTGTTTTTCTTGCAGTGTAGGAACTTGTTTAGCTTTTGTTGTCATTTCTACATTAAACGTCCTATATCTCAAAAAGTACGGACATTGGAAAAAAAAGTTTCAAATAAAAGTTGTAGAAAATAAATTAATCTTTAAAAATCGTCAGATGCATTTTATTGATTAAAGCAATATTTCAAGAGTTATCCAACAATTAAATTGTTTTTCGAGCAGTGTAGGAACTTGTTTAGCCTTTGTTGTCATTTCTTCATTAAGCGTCCTATATCTCAAAAAGTATTGACATTGGAAAAAAAAGTTTCAAATAAAAGTTGTAGAAAATGATTTGATCTTAAAAAATGGTCAGATGCATTTTATTGATTAAAGCAATATTTCAAGAGTTATCCAACAATTAAATTGTTATTCGAAGAACTTGCTTTGCCTTTGTCGTCATTTCTTCATTAAACTTCCTATATCTTAAAAAGTAGGGATATTGGAAAAAAAAGTTCCAAATAAAACTATTAGAAAATAAATTGTTCTTTGAAAATGGTCAGATGCATTTTATTGATTAAACCAATATTTCAAGAGTTATCGACCGAAATACAAGAACATGCTAATTAAATTGGCCATAAATCGTAAACGTCAAGTTTTACAAAAAAATTTTAGGGAAACAAAAAGTGCGAAATTTTATTCTTTACAATAATGGTGCTTATCACGTTTGCTCTAAAGTACAAAGTTGTTGAGATATCGGCTAAAAACGTTTATTCAATATGAATCACCATATTTTGTTGCAAATAATTGTTCCTTAGCCTTTGTACCAATACTTATGAATCACCCTGTATAATTTTGTGAATAATTTTTTTCAAATAATTTTTTTTTATTCCAGTTAAATGTATACAACCGCATACGCCTTTTTAATATCCAAAAATGGACGTAATAAAATCATACTACAACCGATACCAGCCGACTTGGTCAGATCAATTTCCCACAACTCCCTATTTCTCCCAATTAGAATCGGAAAAACCTGACGTACGTCAACACCGACAGAAAGAACCCCAAGAAATTTACGACATCAATACTTACGACAGTTTCGCATCCACCAGCAATGATTTCTTGGACTTGACTTCGTTAACGGAAGAAGAAAAAGCACATTACGGCAATTTCAATTTTTTCACGTTGAAAAGAAGTGAGTTTAACAACGACGATGAAAAAAGAACCACCGTGGTACTACATCAAGATAGAAAGAGCTCGAGAGGTACGTGACGCTGTCAAAGATTCGCTTTGACAATTAAATTTATTGAAAATGTTCTATGCGCCATCTGTTACAATTCATAACAAATAATAGTATAGTCTGTTCATTCTTATTTTGAAGTAACTTATCATTAAGTCTATTTTGAATTTTAGGTCGACGAAAAATACTTATACGGGATCGTCCTTCTTCGCCGACGATAATGAAAAAGAGGAGATTGGCAGCGAACGCTAGAGAACGAAGAAGAATGAACGGTCTGAACGAAGCTTTCGATAGGTTAAGAGAAGTTATACCCAGTCTAGATGCAGAGCAGAAGCTCAGCAAATTCGAAACTTTACAAATGGCGCAAACGTATATTTCCGCATTAAGGGAGTTATTAGAAAGAAATAATTCGGAAAGATAGTGTTTGATATTTTTTTAAATCGTAAATCTAGTCTTTTGAAAAATATATTTTCAGCTACATCTGAAAAAAATACAAAGATGGCATATCGACGGTACAATTTTTTGACGACACCCCGTAGTATTATCTAGCTATTCACAGATATTGATAAAGGTGTGTGGAGTACGAGGCTGAAAATTTTGATTTAATGCACTTAATATATTGTAAAAAACAAATAAGCTTTTATACGTTTCTTTTTGTGAGTTTTTTTTTGTACCTTTTCGAAATATATAAATTATTTATCGTTTTACCCCTGTATATAAAAATAATTGTAGTTTTGTATCGCCATCTATTGAAAATACCGAACTACTAGTAATAATTTTTTAAATAAAATACCAGTACCTGCTGTACCATCTACCGACGAGTAGCTGAAACACCAGCTTTCAATTGAAAATTTCTTTCCAACGATAACAGTTGGTAAACTGTCATGTCATTTGTCAGTTGTCTCGGCAAACTTCAAATCATTAACTAACCTACAAAATCAAACATTTTATGGTATTGTATTTTTCATTTTTTTTTATCACTAAAAAGACGAATAGTGAAAATGTATAGTTAAAAATTGAATACGAACGTTTGTGTTTTACCATTTTTTTTACAGCTCTTAAGTAACCATTATTTATCTGGGTAATGAAGCTTTTATAATTTTTATACTTTCAATTAGGAATTAATTTGTTTTAAACTATATAACTTTTAAATGGCATCAAACTCTTTAACAATGGACGCCGATGTAGTTGATTACAACGAAGCTTTTAAAATAAGTAATGTTTTAGAATTTAAACAACAAATTTTATGTTTTAATTGCACTAGATTTTTGAATATAAAACCCATCTACTGTTTACAAATTAACAATAGCAATGAGACGAATGCCAAACCAATATGTGGTCGTTGTTTACACATAACCAAAAATCATGAAGGTAATAAGTGGAGACAAATTGTTTATGAAAACACAGCTGCATTCATGACTTTTCCCTGCTCATTTAAGAACGAAGGTTGTAACTTGATTTTAACCTGGGATCGAGTACTCGATCATGAAATGGGTTGTTTAAATGCAATAGTTAGTTGTCCTGCTAACATTACCAAGGAAAATAATCCGATACCATTTTCTTGTCAGTGGAAAGGAAATATCACAGAAGTTGAAAAACACATTGAATTGATGCACGAGGTAAGTTAATCAGTCATAATTTATTGGTTCTTCAACAATTTTATTATTCAGGATTTAATATTAGACCCTCCTTACTTTGAAGAATTTCCCAAATCGGATCAAATATTCTTCACACATATACAAAAAAAATTAGCTATGATTGTTTTTCTCAAACACAGCGACAGTAAGTACTATTGTTCGGTATCAATCAACAGCAGCGATGTAGAAAGCCAGTACTACCATTATCAAATTGAATTAAAAGACGAGTTCGAACATAATTCGATAATTTTAAGAAAAAACCGATTGGAACCATTTGGAAACTTACAAGCAAACTTAGTTAACGAAGAAAAACTGCTGGAGATCGATTTAAAAGCAATAAAAACTATGATAAAACATAATTCGGAAAGTGATAGTAGGATATCAGCAAGGTAAGGAATTTTAGGTTTTGTTTTAAATTTTTTAAATTTATTTTGCTTTGTAGGTTTGGAATTGTATTGAAAAATAAAAAAGAAATGCAGCATATAGCTGAGGCTAATGGAATCGTATTTGCAAATCCATTTAAAACTATTAAGAGTTTGAAAAATGCACTGCCGGATGAAAATATTTTGTCGGAACTAGAATGTCCAGTGTGTAATGAGTTTATGGTACCTCCTATTTACATTTGCAATAATGGTCACAGCCTTTGTAACGATTGTCTGGAAAAAGTAAACAGCTGCCCTAATTGTCGAAGTTCATTGGAACAGAAAACCCGTAACTTTACATTGGAAAAACTCACCACCAAAATACATTATCCTTGTAAAAATCGAGAGATAGGTTGCGGTGTAGCTGTTACATCAGACAAAATTCGCGAACACGAAAGATTCTGCGAATTAACAGACACTCCTTGTATTTTGAAATGTGGTGATAAATTTTCAAGACCTGCGCTTTATAACCACCTCAATAACGTGCACGGTGATAGCATATTGAAGCTTAACTATGTTAACTCGAGGGATATTCATGAAAGGAAAGAAAATAATTTTGCAGTGTATGCTTTTGGGGACGTCTTCAGGCTGTCTATTAAAGGTTAGTATTGTTAAGATTGTAATTTTCAGTGGGACTTTATGTGTTGTTTGTTTTAGGGGGAATAAATTCTCCTTATAAATTCAATTTGCAACAAATGGCTAAAGACGAACAACCACTTTATCGGTATAAATTAGAAATAATCGACAAATCCGATCTCGAATTAAATACGACAGTTATGAGTGTAGTGCAAACGTTAACGGATAATCCCATCAAGACTAACCCGGTGACTATACCGTGGGATTTGATCAAGCACGGAATTGTCGATAATAAATTTTTTTGTTTTAAAATTAATATTTATTTGATTAGGAAACAAAAGTGAGAAAAAATTGGGTGATTTTAAAATTTTTATGTTCAAGTTTTTAAATGAAACGTGATTTTAATTTGATTTTAATGAAAAATAAAGTTTTTGTTTTATTTAATAGTGACTACTATTTCAATGTTTTTTTGTCTCATTAAATTGTTTCCGAAAACACCCAGTATAAAACTAATACTGCTAAAAAAACTGAAATAGTCGCCATCCTTTCAAGCTTTTATTGAAGAAGCTTTTTCAATGGGTCACACTGAACATGAATAAGATCAAAGTACTATTTATTTTTGTATTACCAGCCACAGTCATTAAAACATTATTTTTATACAAAAATTGTACAAACAGATTATAAAATCACTATAAACCTCATTTAAAAACCAGGAGGAGTAATTTGGATTTAAGTTGGCAATTCTGTAGACCTCTGATTGGTCAGATTCCACCCCGTTTCACACAACACTCTCCAGAAGGAGTTTTTGGCGAGCTACCGTTGATAACCGCTGGTTACCAAGCGGTTATAACCCCACTCAAAGCCTTGACAGTAATTTCAGAGGTTTCGTGAAAAAATTTCGCGGTTATAAAAAGAGGTAACTGAGATGGAGTGGTAACAGATTATCTGTTACCAATTATAAAACGGAAACTCGCCAAAAAATCCATTAGGATTGACATCAGCTGATAATTTCCATTTTTGACAATAATTAATTTTGTTATCGCATCCGCTCTTGTTATTCTATTAATTTACTTCGTTTTGTTGAAACTGAACATGACAGCATCTGTCTATATGGAGGTTACAAGCTATCGAAGATTTAAAACAATTAGGTTTTGTTAGAAAATTGGCTCTTCTTTTTTATTTCATTCACTGGCATTCAGTTATTTGCTACTTTAAAACAGCCATATTGGAGTAATGTGTATGTTCTAATCTTCCAGTTTGAATACAAAACAGGAAAAAGTTTTACATGTGACAAAATACCCGTCTGATTAATTCTTGTGAAGTCGACTTATGACTATGTGTGGCTGATTTTTCCACCAAACAAGGCATATCTAATAGATTTGGAACACGACTGTTGACTATTTTTTCGGAACACGCCCTTTAGTAACTAATCTGGTAACTTTTATTAACAACAAAAAAATAGTCACCATCCTTTCAAGTTTTTATTGAAGAATCCTTTTTAATGGGTCACTCTGAACATGAATAAAATCAAACTACTATTTTTTTTTGTATTACTATCCACAGCGTGTTTATTATTCGGCCATTAAAGCATCTTTTTCCATACACATGTTATAAAATAACCAACAAAGCAAAAGAAGTATCCACTTGTAGAAAAAAAAAACACATCTAATTAACCAAATTTTACTAAACTCTTAACTAATACATGTTTATTCAATTTGTCTTTGATCTTCAACTTTAGCTCCAGTCGGAATAGCACCGACCTCTTGTAGCAATTTCTTTTTATCTTCGAAATAGTTTTTATACCATTCTATATGTTCTATTTTAGCTTCGACTGTTAAATACGGATTCTTCGATAAACCTACGCACACTAACTCCATGTAATGCCTAATTGGGCCTTTAGGTGGACACCAAGGCTCCAAATGTTCTTCCAAAAAGATGTGCTTTGTAAAATCGACTTTTTTTTCTTCTTCTAATCCTGTAAAATTAATAGTTAGAATTTTTGTTCCAAGCTGTGAGTAGTTTTGTACCTTGTTCGTTGTCAATAGGGAATTTCCATAGTTTTCCTTGTTCGGTCCACAAAATTAATTGTTGGAAGTAATTCGTAGGAGGGTGGGTGACTGCTAATTTTAAATCTCGTTCGTGAAGAGTTTGCCAAGTTTTAATTTCATCACCCTGTAGTTGATTGTTGGTAAATATACCCAATGGTTGATGACCGAAAAGGTCTATTTTCTTAACTATTCTGTAAACAAAGAGAATTGATTATTTTACTAAAACAGTCAATTATTTTTCTCACGTTTCTTCTCTGGGTCTTAACTGTTGAGGTTTTCTTATTTTAATGGGTGCATTTGTTGACTCCTGCATTTGATTGGATCTCATATTTTTTAAAATGTTTCTAACTTGCTCTGCTTTGGACTTTTCGGAAGGTTTCACTTCTCTATCAATTTTCATACCTTTAATAATGTCGCTGAAAAAAAATTGGCACACTTTTAGATATCAATCTGTATTGAAACAATAATTCAGTATACATACTTTAGATTTTTAGATAAAGGTTCACTCTCAGATGGACCTAAAAGTTTGGACAGCAATTCAGATTCAGTTTGTTTTGTATTTCCACCAATATCTTTGGCAACGTCTGTAACTGCTTTCATTAACTTCATTTCTAGGAAATAGTAAATTAAGAACATATTCATTATATTTTTCCAGAAATCTTACCAGTAGTTTCTACTTTTTTGGATCCTCTTTCTTCTTTGGGTATTCTTTTATTCTTGGGTTTAGCCAACTCTAAACTAGAACTTTTAGCAACTACATCGTTCTAAAAAACAAAATTTCATATATATCACTGGAAATACTATCGTTATAGATATTACTTGTATCAGTTGTTGTAATAGGCTATTGAGTTTGGTAATAGTTTCTTTATTTTTAGTTTCTGCATCTATTTTATTGGGTAAGTCACTATCAGAACTGGAACTACTACTACTATTTTTATCTCTGGGGTTGTTTGTATTTTTAGTACTGAAATTTGCAAATGTGCAATTCACCGTCTTTAAATTTGCTCGCCTGAAAAACAAATTCGTTAATCTTTAGTTGATTATTTAATAGTGAATTTACCTCAACATATTCAATTTATTTATATTCATGTTTAAAAATTTTAGGTTATTTTATTGACATTTATAAATCTTGTCACTTGTCATAATTTTTTAGGCAATTTTTCGCGAACAAAATTATAACTCGGTTATATTGTATTAGGGATGATGGCACAATAGGTTATGTTGTACCTAAAATAAAAAAGAAGAATATTTGACGTTTTGACTTGACAGTTGACATTGGAAGATGGGATTAAAAAAATTATGGAAGGAATTTCAACAATGACAAAAAACGCAAGCTGGGTTTAAGTTTCAGTTTTAAGTGTTCAAAGTAATGCTTAAATTGTGATTTTATCTAAGTACAAAGGACTGATAAAAGTAAGTAACTAGGTTAAATCATTTTTTTTTGCTGATATGTCAAGACTTGTCTAAAAATTATTGTAAAATATTACACAATGCAATCCAATAAAAAAAGCTCAATGGATGTAACTTTTCTACATTACTATCATTTAAAGGTACAACAATGTCTTACCAACCAGGGCGAGTAAGGGGTAGAGGTAGATATTTAAATGCTCGTATATCTGAAGGAAGTGATCTTCGACAAAACATGAGTTATTCTGCTTCCACCAATCCTGGTGTTTCTACTACCAACATATCGAAACACGACAATAACTGCTGCTCAGATATTAGTATTTCCTTAGATCTTGACGACGATGGACAAGTATTTTTCTCAAATTTAAAATATATGTGGAACATGTGTAAGTATTACTTATATACAAATCCAATCTTTCTATTTAATATTGAAAAAACTATTTTAGTAAAGAAAAGTCCTCCAGTTGTAAGCAAGCTACACATATATTTTAGCACTGTGGAGAACCCTTACATTCAAGTTTTAAGATTAATTTGTAGTTGTCAGGAATTCCGTAATGTCAAAACCAAATCTCTGCCAATGTTTATTATTGAAGAGTTCTACGTTTGGAGTACAATGAATAGAAATAGTATTATACACCTTTTGGTACCTCAAATTAAAATTGACGCATTTAAAGTTTCTCTAAGGCAGAATACACAAACCATGATTAAGGTTATTATAGATGCCTTTGAAATGAAACAGGAACAAGAATTATTTTTAAGTATAATTAGGTGCCTGATTGATAAAAAGAAATTTAAAGAGGCTTGTCAGTATGCCACTTTACTGAATCTACACAATTACTTTTCTATCCATGATTTTTTAATACCTTTGGTGTTGCAAGACAAACTTTTCGGAGTTGACGAATTTTTAAAAGATAATCCTAAACACCAGGCAGAGCTTATAGTTTGGATGGACAGCATATTGGGAAACTCTTCCGTTAAAGATATGTTGTCAGTATATATTACGTAAGTATAATGTTTTTATTAATTTTTAGCATTTTTGCAACAAAATAATTATCTATTGTAGTAACCTTAATATTCCCGAATTAAAATATGACAAGATGCATGCTAAACCTTGGAAAAAGTTGATAGCCAGATTGATTAAAATGTTTAAATTAGCACCTGAATTAACACCCAATTTGAATAGGAGAAGAAACGAAGGGGCTCTTAATTTCCTCCTACACAAACGGTACATCGATAATACCTTTGGTAAGTTCTACTACTTTGTATTATATTTGATTTGTTCAATAATAATTTTTTAAAGGCGATGAAAGCTGGAAAGAGATGGTACAAGAGGCAGTTGGTGATGAGCTCAAGTTGAAAAAGGAGTTGGTATATCAGGTCGCTAGTTATGGTGATTTATCAGAAGCTCTTAGATGGGCGCATTTTTATAATCTGGAGAAGAAAGATTGGCCCTATAGTGTTAGAATGTACGAAGAAAATCCCGATGGAAACAGGTACGATTTAGAAAATATTATTTCTAACATTTACATCAATGTTTCTACCACTAGGGTTCAACTGTCCAGTTGGTAGTTTATCTCCTATGATTTTCCTTTATTATTTTACTTTTCATTTTCCTTAGGCCTCAGCAAATTATTCTACAAGATTATGTTAGTTGGGATGATGAGGTTATTGATCAACCAGTTGAAAATATGGATTACCACAAGCTGATTTTACCGAGAAGCGATATCTTCCTAATAGATGATCAATCGTTGTTTGAAACATTTTTGAATACGGCAATGAAGGTAAGAAAAAAAGTTTCTTTGCATGTATTGTTTATTACAACATACTGTACAATTGAATACTTATACGATATTTTTTTAGGATGTAGACATAATCGGCATCGACTGCGAATGGAAACCGAGTTTCGGCGGACAACTTAACGAATTGGCTTTGATGCAGATAGCAACTAGGAAAAATGTGTTCATATTAGATATTATCAACATCGGTAACAAATGTCCACATCTGTGGCAAGAACTTGAGAAGTTCATTTTTAACAATTGTGATATTTTAAAAGTAGGTGAGTAAATAACTCAATAACTAACTGTTGTGTATTGTAAGTTTTTATAGTATTGTTTATATATTGTATTTATTGAAGTGAAATTTGCTAGCCATTCAGGGCCTTATTCTTTACTGAGGGTATAGAATACCTATTTTTTCTTTATTTGATTGGTTACTTTGTTACTGCAATGACAAAGACAAATTATTTGTTTTCTATAGAAGCTACTCTCAATCAAGAATATGACCTTCGCCCTTTTTTACCTCCACTCTCCCTCAATTAAGAACATGACCCTCACCCTTTTTTACCTTCACTCTCCCTCAATTAAGAACATGACCCTCACCCTTTTTTACCTCCACTCTCCCCCAATTAAGAACATGACCCTCACCCTTTTTCACCTTCACTCTTCCTCATTTGAGAACATGACCCTCATCCTTTTTTAATCTCCTCTCCCTCAATTAAGAACATGACCCTCACCCTTGTTCATCTCCTCTTCTTCAATTAAGAACATGACCCTCACCCTTTTTTACCTCCACTCTCCCTCAATTAAGAACATGACCCTCACCCTTTTTCACCTTCACTCTTCCTCATTTGAGAACATGACCCTCATCCTTTTTTAATCTCCTCTCCCTCAATTAAGAACATGACCCTCACCCTTGTTCATCTCCTCTTCTTCAATTAAGAACATGACCCTCACCCTTTTTTACCTCCACTCTCCCTCAATTAAGAACATGACCCTCACCCTTTTTCACCTTCACTCTTCCTCATTTGAGAACATGACCCTCATCCTTTTTTAATCTCCTCTCCCTCAATTAAGAACATGACCCTCACCCTTGTTCATCTCCTCTTCTTCAATTAAGAACATGACCCTCACCCTTTTTTACCTTCACTCTCCCTCAATTAAGAACATGACCCTCACCCTTTTTTACCTCCACTCTCCCCCAATTAAGAACATGACCCTCACCCTTTTTCACCTTCACTCTTCCTCATTTGAGAACATGACCCTCATCCTTTTTTAATCTCCTCTCCCTCAATTAAGAACATGACCCTCACCCTTGTTCATCTCCTCTTCTTCAATTAAGAACATGACCCTCACCCTTTTTTACCTTCACTCTCCCTCAATTAAGAACATGACCCTCACCCTTTTTTACCTCCACTCTCCCCCAATTAAGAACATGACCCTCACCCTTTTTCACCTTCACTCTTCCTCATTTGAGAACATGACCCTCATCCTTTTTTAATCTCCTCTCCCTCAATTAAGAACATGACCCTCACCCTTGTTCATCTCCTCTTCTTCAATTAAGAACATGACCCTCACCCTTTTTTACCTTCACTCTCCCTCAATTAAGAACATGACCCTCACCCTTTTTTACCTCCACTCTCCCCCAATTAAGAACATGACCCTCACCCTTTTTCACCTTCACTCTTCCTCATTTGAGAACATGACCCTCATCCTTTTTTAATCTCCTCTCCCTCAATTAAGAACATGACCCTCACCCTTGTTCATCTCCTCTTCTTCAATTAAGAACATGACCCTCACCCTTTTTTACCTTCACTCTCCCTCAATTAAGAACATGACCCTCACCCTTTTTTACCTCCACTCTCCCCCAATTAAGAACATGACCCTCACCCTTTTTCACCTTCACTCTTCCTCATTTGAGAACATGACCCTCATCCTTTTTTAATCTCCTCTCCCTCAATTAAGAACATGACCCTCACCCTTGTTCATCTCCTCTTCTTCAATTAAGAACATGACCCTCACCCTTTTTTACCTTCACTCTCCCTCAATTAAGAACATGACCCTCACCCTTTTTTACCTCCACTCTCCCCCAATTAAGAACATGACCCTCACCCTTTTTCACCTTCACTCTTCCTCATTTGAGAACATGACCCTCATCCTTTTTTAATCTCCTCTCCCTCAATTAAGAACATGACCCTCACCCTTGTTCATCTCCTCTTCTTCAATTAAGAACATGACCCTCACCCTTTTTTACCTTCACTCTCCCTCAATTAAGAACATGACCCTCACCCTTTTTTACCTCCACTCTCCCCCAATTAAGAACATGACCCTCACCCTTTTTCACCTTCACTCTTCCTCATTTGAGAACATGACCCTCATCCTTTTTTAATCTCCTCTCCCTCAATTAAGAACATGACCCTCACCCTTGTTCATCTCCTCTTCTTCAATTAAGAACATGACCCTCACCCTTTTTTACCTTCACTCTCCCTCAATTAAGAACATGACCCTCACCCTTTTTTACCTCCACTCTCCCCCAATTAAGAACATGACCCTCACCCTTTTTCACCTTCACTCTTCCTCATTTGAGAACATGACCCTCATCCTTTTTTAATCTCCTCTCCCTCAATTAAGAACATGACCCTCACCCTTGTTCATCTCCTCTTCTTCAATTAAGAACATGACCCTCACCCTTTTTTACCTTCACTCTCCCTCAATTAAGAACATGACCCTCACCCTTTTTTACCTCCACTCTCCCCCAATTAAGAACATGACCCTCACCCTTTTTCACCTTCACTCTTCCTCATTTGAGAACATGACCCTCATCCTTTTTTAATCTCCTCTCCCTCAATTAAGAACATGACCCTCACCCTTGTTCATCTCCTCTTCTTCAATTAAGAACATGACCCTCACCCTTTTTTACCTTCACTCTCCCTCAATTAAGAACATGACCCTCACCCTTTTTTACCTTCACTCTCCCTCAATTAAGAACATGACCCTCACCCTTTTTTACCTCCACTCTCCCCCAATTAAGAACATGACCCTCACCCTTTTTCACCTTCACTCTTCCTCATTTGAGAACATGACCCTCATCCTTTTTTAATCTCCTCTCCCTCAATTAAGAACATGACCCTCACCCTTGTTCATCTCCTCTTCTTCAATTAAGAACATGACCCTCACCCTTTTTCACCTTCACTCTTCCTCATTTGAGAACATGACCCTCATCCTTTTTTAATCTCCTCTCCCTCAATTAAGAACATGACCCTCACCCTTGTTCATCTCCTCTTCTTCAATTAAGAACATGACCCTCACCCTTTTTTACCTTCACTCTCCCTCAATTAAGAACATGACCCTCACCCTTTTTTACCTCCACTCTCCCCCAATTAAGAACATGACCCTCACCCTTTTTCACCTTCACTCTTCCTCATTTGAGAACATGACCCTCATCCTTTTTTAATCTCCTCTCCCTCAATTAAGAACATGACCCTCACCCTTGTTCATCTCCTCTTCTTCAATTAAGAACATGACCCTCACCCTTTTTTACCTTCACTCTCCCTCAATTAAGAACATGACCCTCACCCTTTTTTACCTCCACTCTCCCCCAATTAAGAACATGACCCTCACCCTTTTTCACCTTCACTCTTCCTCATTTGAGAACATGACCCTCATCCTTTTTTAATCTCCTCTCCCTCAATTAAGAACATGACCCTCACCCTTGTTCATCTCCTCTTCTTCAATTAAGAACATGACCCTCACCCTTTTTTACCTTCACTCTCCCTCAATTAAGAACATGACCCTCACCCTTTTTTACCTCCACTCTCCCCCAATTAAGAACATGACCCTCACCCTTTTTCACCTTCACTCTTCCTCATTTGAGAACATGACCCTCATCCTTTTTTAATCTCCTCTCCCTCAATTAAGAACATGACCCTCACCCTTGTTCATCTCCTCTTCTTCAATTAAGAACATGACCCTCACCCTTTTTTACCTTCACTCTCCCTCAATTAAGAACATGACCCTCACCCTTTTTTACCTCCACTCTCCCCCAATTAAGAACATGACCCTCACCCTTTTTCACCTTCACTCTTCCTCATTTGAGAACATGACCCTCATCCTTTTTTAATCTCCTCTCCCTCAATTAAGAACATGACCCTCACCCTTGTTCATCTCCTCTTCTTCAATTAAGAACATGACCCTCACCCTTTTTTACCTTCACTCTCCCTCAATTAAGAACATGACCCTCACCCTTTTTTACCTTCACTCTCCCTCAATTAAGAACATGACCCTCACCCTTTTTTACCTCCACTCTCCCTCAATTAAGAACATGACACTCACCCTTTTTCACCTTCACTCTTCCTCATTTGAAAACATGACCATCGCCATTGTTCATCTCCTATTCCTCAATTAAGAACATGACCCTCACCCTCACCCTTTTTTACCTCCACTCTCCCTCAGTTAAGAACATGACCCTCACCCTTGTTCATCTCCTCTTCCTCAATTAAGAACATGACCCTCGTCCTTTTTTAATCTCCTCTCCCTCAATTAAGAACATGACCCTCACCCTTGTTCATCTCCTGTTTTTCAATTAAGAACATGACCCTCACCCTTTTTCACCTCCACTCTCCCTCAATTAAGAACATGACCCTCACCCTTGTTCATCTCCTCTTCCTCAATTAAGAACATGACCATCACCCTTTTTTACCTCCACTCTCCCTCAATTAAGAACATGACCCTCACCCTTTTTTAATCTCCTCTCCCTCAATTAAAAACATGACCCTCACCCTTTTTTAATCTCCTCTCCCTCAATTAAAAACATGACCCTCACCCTTTTTTAATCTCCTCTCCCTCAATTAAGAACATGACCCTCGCCCTTTTTTACCTACACTCTCCCACAATTAAGAACATGACCCTCGCCCTTTTTTATCTCCTCTCCCTCAATTAAGAACATGACCCTCACCCTTTTTTACCTCCCTCTCCCTCAATTAAGAACATGACCCTCACCCTTTTTCACCTTCACTCTCCCTCAATTAAGAACATGACCCTCATCCTCTTTAACCTCCACTCTCACTCAATTTCTTTCAAATAATTTCTCTCACACTTCCTTACCACTACTTTACCACTACCCTCACTTTCCATTACTCCTCTTTAGACATGAACTTCCATTATCCTTCTACTCATCCATTCACTTGTAGGTCCATATTCTTGGCTGAGGGAGTAGAGCTTCCTGAGAGGACCGATATTTTGTCTTAATCACTGCAGTATGTGCTGAACAAAAAAGATAAGTGTCCTCCCGGGATCTCAAGAAGCACCACTCTCTTGGTCAAATGGTATCCCTCTCCCTACTCTCCTTACCCACCTTTTTGTGAATGCACTACCTACCTCTCCGTAGGTTAGTTTATACGTTCTAGTGCGTTTGACACTTTTCATGGGTGTCTCTTCCGTACTAGAATACATAATCAAACCCGGCTTCGTCTCGTTCGGGCAACTGCGGTCGCGTGCGGCAACTACCAACACCGTAGTTGTACGAATGACGCGAGACGGGGTTCGTTTATGCGTTCTAGTTCGGGAGACACTTTCCATGGGTGTCTCTTTCGTACTAGAATGCATAATCAAACCGGCTTCGTCTCTTAGGAGCAACTGCGGTCGCGTGCGGCAACTACGGAGACTTTGGAACTAGTGAACCCTCCAAGTAGTGGCTGTTCCAACCAAACGAGCCAGGAAACAAACACTGGTGCCTAGGCGACACGAGTCTGATGGCTGAATGCCACAAGGTCGCAGGCCGAAAAGAAAGAAGAATCGATTCGTTTTTGGATGTGAATGCACATGTTACTTTTAAAACTTTTGTAATTTTCTAAAAGTAATAAAGTTGTTAGTTCCGTTAATTGGTATCAATCAATACAACAAAAAAATTCCAAATAGTGATAGAAAGTGGCGCCATCTATCGGCCAGTAGACAAACTAAAAAGGTAGTTCGAGGGTCTGCCACCAGATGGCGCTAGACGTTTTGAGTGTTGCACAAAATGTCCGATAGGGGGCGCTGATCAATGTAGTAAAATCAGCGACATCTGGTGGTGAACCCTCCAAGTTGTGATAGCAGGTGGCGCCATCTATCAGACAGTGGCTGAACTAAATTTTTATTTTTTTTAGTTCAGCCTCTGTCCGATAGATGGCGCCACCTGCTATCACAACTTGGAGGGTTCACCACCAGATGTCGCTGATTTTACTACATTGATCAGCGCCCCCTATCGGACATTTTGTGCAACACTCAAAACGTCTAGCGCCATCTGGTGGCAAACCCTCGAACTACCTTTTTAGTTTGTCTACTGGCCGATAGATGGCGCCACTTTCTATCACTATTTGGTTCAACATCAGTTGCCGCTTCACCCACTTCATCCATCTTTTTGTGAATGCAATAACAGGAAAAAGGAAATTGAAACAAATTAATTGGATAAATTATTTTATTAAATTGATTAATAATAAATACAATATGCTTATTATACTAACTTACTAAAAGGACGCGAAGCGGAATTCCGGCAAGCATTCTGGTGTGGAATACATCGTTTTTCACACTAGAACGCATAACAGACTTCTGCCTTGCGTCCATCAGACAAATGAGGTCGCGTGCGGTTGCCCGAACGACGCGAGACGGGGTTAGTTCATGCTTTCTAGTGCGGTTGACACTTTTCATGGGTGTCTCTTCCGTACTACAACACATAATCGAACCCGGCCCCGTCTCGTTCGTGCAACTGCGGTCGTGTGCAGCAACCGTCTACTCGGTAGTTGTCCGAACGACGCGATACGGGGTTGGTTTATGCGTTCTAGTGCGGGAGAGACGACACCCAAGTTTCTCCCGCTCTTGGACCCATAATCAAACCCGTCCTCGTTTCGTTCGAGCAACTGCGGTCGCGTGCGACAACTGCCTACTCGGTAGTTGTCCGAACGACGCGAGACGTGGTTGGTTTATGCGTTCTAGTACGGAAAAGACACCCATGAAAAGTGAACCGCACCAGAACGCATAAACGAACCCCGTCTTGCGTCGTTCGGACAACTACCGAGTAGGCAGTTGTCGCACGCGACCGCAGTTGCTCGAACGAGAAGAGGACGGGTTTGATTATGGGTTCTAGTGCGGGAGGCACTTGGGTGTCTCTTCCGTCCTAGAACGCATAATCCAACCACGTCTCGCGTCGTTCGGACAACTACCGAGTAGACAGTTGCCGCACACGACCGCAGTTGCACGAACGAGACGGGGCCGGGTTTGATTATGTATTCTAGTACGGAAGAGACACCCATGAAAAGTGTCAACCGCACTAGAACGCATAAACTAACCCCATCTCGCGTCGTTCGGACAAATGAGGAGTATAACGTTAATCCTATGTTCCCCACCGTGAATCGGCAAATTGTAGCTTATGTAGATGTGCATTCTTTTCCAATCCTCTCGGTCAGACCTAAAAAGATATAAAAAAGTTAGTAAATGTCGAGAACACAGATAACCAATATCAAAAAACAAATTCTTTTGATACGGGTTGTCGTTTGATTAGCCACTCCTTCCCAATCCCATTACAACTAAATAATCATTCCCCTTTGCACCTTGCTCCCTCTTATCCCCTCTTTATTCTGATTACCCGCAATAATATTTTTTTTATTGTAGGTTTTAGTTTTACTGGTGATATTCATATGATAAGAAATGCACTTCCTTATCTCAATTTTTCAACAAAGCACTTAGGAGTCTTTGATCTGTGTTCACTCTGGAAACGTTTGGAAAAGTATCCAGAGGTTAAATTACCATTCGAAGGTAACTACATTGAATCAATTAAATTTGGAGTGGTTTATTAATAGTTTTTCTTTGTTTTTCAGTACAAAAAGGTGGTCCCAGCCTTAGCACTCTAGTCCAACACTGTCTCGGATCTCCCTTGGACAAATCGGAACAATTCTCGAATTGGGAAAAACGACCATTACGCGAAAGCCAAATAATTTACGCGGCGTTGGACGCGTTTTGTTTAATTCAATGTTACGATGTCATAAGAAAATGTTGCGAAAAAGTGAATTTCCCCTTTGAAGACACCTGCTATCAACTTATGACGAACGAAAAAGTTGCCAAGAAACGTAACAAAAAATCTGGAAATAATAAGGTTAGAGTCAGAGTCTACATTTTTATCTAAATCTTCACTATGGGATTTTTTTTGTCTTGTTAGAAATCTTCAACGAGTACAGTCGAAGAACTTGTCCAACCACCCGGCCCACATCAAGAACCCGTTCTAGCCGAAAATATCAAAGTCGTCTGTGATTCGATGCTTCAAGGTCTCGGTAAAAAGTTACGAAGTTGCGGCATCGACACCGCCATTTTGGAGAACAATCAAGATCACACGGTATGCGTTAAATACGCCATCGACGATCTTAGATACATATTAACTAAAGGACACGAAATTTACAAAATGGTAAGTAAATGGTTAACTGTCATTCTTGTCAGAAAACCACTTTTTGTTGGCCACACTGAACTCCTCTATTCATGTGTCGTTTTTTTTAGTTGCACGGTTACGTTCCCCAAGGACATTGCCTTAGGATCGAAAGTGACAATGTAGAAGAACAAATTAAAGAAGTCATCGATTATTACAAAGTTGTAGTTACGAAAAAAAACGTATTTAGTAGATGTCAGGTAAGTTCTCGATTCACTGTTAGAGGTTGAAGTAAACGTATGTTACTTATTTTAAGAGCTGCAATGGGAACTGCTTTGTGAAAATTTCCAAATCGACCATGAACACTTTAGCGCAAGTAGGAAACCTCTGCCCACCTCCTGCTTGTTTATACGAAGATGAAGCGACAGGATTCTCCAGCGACGACGATTACTTCGATGATTCGACACCAAGAACGAACCCTTCGTGTGGTCGAAAATGGGATTTATGTAAGTGAATAAAATGTAGTAATTTTTGTGATGAAAAAAATATTTTTCAGATCCCGATGAAAAGATTGACGTGGGTCTGCGCCAAACCCGATTGGGTGCCAAAATCCAAGTAGACGCAGTGCCGAAACCGCTTCTGGAAAAATACGATTTCTTTTACGTTTGCGAAGAATGCGGCAAGGTCTATTGGGACGGATCCCATTTCGAGAAAGTCGTCGCTGGAAGACTACAAGGAATTGTGCAATAAGAATGTTTCCTTTTCGGATATTTATTTTTCATTTGTTATCTACAACATATTTTATTATGGTTTTCAAGTTATAGAATTCATTCAATAAACAGTTAATCTTTATTTTATTGCGTTTTACTATTATAGGAAAAAGATTCAACTTTTAGTGCCTAAGGACAACTGCTTCGTTTATCGCTTATCAGTTCCCTCGGGAACTAGTAATTCCTTTAGTCCTGTCCAGTAGTCTCTCGGAGATTCTGTAAAGCCTTCCATGCTTCAATTATGTGAAGGAAAGCTTCTTCTCCATTAGTTGAGGTATCAATCAAGTCCAATCATACCCCAGGTCAAATAGCATTCTTATAGGAGGATCTTATCCCACCTAGACTTTAAAATACCGGCGACACAATCGCTACTACCAGGAGGATACTGGTCTTAATGGTTTGAGTTATAATCCTGGCCATAATAATTCCTGCTCAGTTTAGACACATCCTTCGCATACTTTTTGAAAAGCTCTGGCGTTAGTTCGAAACGTACTACAAAGGACGAGTTCTATATAAGGGAATTGCTGCCAACATAACCAACTAAACAATACTGAAAAAGATTGTTTTGAATCCCTTTTCCACCCATGTTTTACCCGAAAAGTTTGCAGGTCTTTTTAGTTTGGGGAATTTTGCATCTAACAGTTGACGAAAATCTAATGTCAGCTGTCAACAGATATTTGTTTGTGTTTCTGGTATGTACTTATATTGGATGCTAATTTTTATTCTACCTTTGTTTGTGATTTGTGAGACTCTGATTTGCAAATATCAACGAGAAGAAACAAATATGTGTTGGCAGCTGTCATTAGTTTTCCGCCAACTGTAAGATGTAAAATAACCCAAACTAAATAGACCTGCAAACTTTTCGGGTACAACATGGGTGGAAAAGGGATTCAAAACAATCTTTTTCAGTATTTTTTTGTTCGTTATGTTGGCAGAAATTCTCTTGTATAGAAGTCGTCAATTGTCCAAGTCATCATTAGGCATAAAAGAATCACTTTTGCTTGTAAACATTATAATTAAACATAGTACTATGAACACATAAATTACAAAATATTACTACAAGTTAATAGTTGAAATCAGCCTTTTTTTTTTGATGGTTAGTAACGGTACCCAGCATAATCGGCACCAGGTCTGTATTGCCCGTCATCTGTGTATCCTCCTCTGGATTCTTCGATCCTATTACGTTCCAAGGAGCTGAGATATTTGAATAGTGAAAAAAAATAGTGTACATTATTACTAAATGTCATTAATTTTAAATACCGAGACCTTTAATTTAAATCTACATAATTATTACACTCGATTTAAAAAAAAAGGAAACACAATTAGTGCAAAATTCCTAACAATAAAATTACAAGTACACAATGCAAATTTTATTGTTTAAATAACAAACTTTCTCTCTCATCTATTATGCAAATCGAGAAGAAACGAGAACACCTACTTATTTATTTATTTTTATATTGTTAATTGCACTTTAATTATAGTAATAAACAATGATTTATTTAGCCTCACCCTGCGAGGAAATAACATTAGACCAAAAAGAAAACGACAAGGAAAATTAACAAAAACCTTCGACCAACCTTTGTACTGAAAATCACAAATTTTAACCAACGACTCACCTGAGAATAGCTTCCGGTATTGGAGGTGGAGTTGGTAGATGAGCTCCTACTGGTTGAAATCCATTTTCATCAGCGGTATATTGTAAACTGATCCTTTGACCATCTGGGGCGGTGTACGAGTAACTTCCGTCGGCTTGTTGGGTACCTTCAGGTCCTAGAGGTTTTAGAAAACCCCTTTCTTCAGCTACGATACCGTTTCCAGTTTCGTAAAAGTAATTGTAGGATCCGTCACCTCGATTTGGATTATTTTCGTATCTATAAATTTAAAAATAAGACCGTTTATCAAAAAGCAACATCTACTTCTCGGGCAAAGTGCCCCTACAGACAATCAATTACAGTTTAAAGTTGGTTAAAACGAACTTACCTTAAAATTGGTATTTGAGGACCACCTCGATAACCGTCATAGTAACCTCCATAATATCCTCTACCTCCGGAAGACCCTGGTACTCCAGTTAACCCTGCGGCTGCTCCGAAAATTCTTGATCCAGATCGGTATCCTCCTGGACCTGGAGGGAGGTAAGTACTATCCAGACGGGCAGCCAAACTGACGCCCAGCAAGCTGATTAGGAGTATCTGTAAGAAAATAAGAATTTTCAATTTAAAATTTATAATTACTATGAGCAAGTTGGATCAAATGGATGTGTGAGTGTTTTAACTGCTGTCTTAAGGAAGAATGTAGTTGGTGCTGGACAGAGAAGCTGGAAGTGATTATCGGGAAAAAAGGGGAAAAGTGGGAAAACATATTTTTACAAAAAAATACAATTTACCAAACAAAAACGAGTAGACCACTTACCAATTTCATGTTGTAAAATAAGATACAGTTTTAATACCGTTCGACTTTATTACTTCCTATTTATAGGTAGATAATACCAGGTGTTGCAGTTGCAAAATGCAATTTGTAAAGGCGCCTACCTTCCCCACCTGTGACCCATCTTTGACCCTAGCCTAAACGATAACTTAGAGATGGTTCTAACCGTTACCAAGTTATTTTTTCGATATCTTGTCCCAAATTTATTTAAGTAATTCAAATGTCAGTTTTACGTCAACAGAAAAAGAATTTGAGGTTATAATGCCTCCGAATTCAAGGCATTTTTTCTAGACAAACTATTTCAAAACGAAAAATGTCAGTTGTCATGTCATATCAATGAGAAATGCATGGAAGTGACATTTGACATTTATAACCAGTCTTAAAACAGTTTGTCAAGAGAAAATGCCTTTAGTTAAATGTTTGACAACCTTGACGGTAGCACCATAGATAAAAAATATTCAGCTAGCACCTCTAACGTCAAAAAATTGAAAATACAAGTTACTAATGACGTTTAGTAAGCATCAAAGTTACTTTTTGTATGAATAAAAATCGCATTTAATTGTTTTAAATACTTTAGAAACGCATAATGGTATTTCCTGAAATTAAAGTAATCGTGGAAAGACTTTTTATCGAGGCAGAAAATGGTACGACGAAACAAATGTTTTTTGGAGCATCAGCTGGATTCGTCGCGGGTATGTTATCGGTGAGAATAGGAAAAACTGCAGCACTAGCTCTTGGTGGAGGAATCATCCTACTCCAACTAGCTAACGATAGAAACTATATAACTGTTCATTGGGATAAAGTTAATGGGGAAGTTGACGAAGTTGTTGGTAATGTAGAAGAAAGAATCGTTAAAGAAGGTATTTCTTGGGCACAAAAACTGAAGAATTTCGCTAGAACTAACACAGGTCTTACTTCATTTTTTATCGGGGGGTTTTTAGTTGGTTTAGCGTCATAATAATAATAATAATGGAATTGTTTTTATATAATAATAAAACATTGTTTTAGTTGAAAAATTATTAATTTTTTTTTCAAGTTAAATCCCATCTCTAGTTGTGATAAATCTCGGCATTTAAGATGAATTGGAATTTTCAATTTTTCAATAATGATCCAGATTTGATTTGATTTACGTGCCAGTGCCAATTGCTGATAGTTTCGTAGATAAATCTCTTAAAATGTTACTACTTAATGTAAGGATAATAAATTTTCAATTTTAATAAGGTGCATGAGGCAATTTAATAAAATATTTATATACGAGGTTTATCTTTTAAGTATTGCATATAACAACATAGTCGTCAGCTGCCAATAAATATCAAATGTCAAAGTGATTTGGTTTACAAATACCTACTACATCCTTCAAGGAAGTAAATCAAATCCTAGCAATGCCAATAATACATTATCAAAAAAAGTTTCAAAATAACCGGCTCCTTCGCCATTTATTCAAATCCAACTCAATTCATGTACCAATGGTGTAGTTTGAATTTTTTTCGAAGAGGGTTGTTTTACGAGTGTTTGTTTGCACTTTTCTTCAGCGCATTCTTAATTATTATTATATTTAATTTTCTTTAATTGTTAGAACTAAATAATGCTATAAGCAGACTTTTTCACTTCTCTTATAGCTTGGATATATTATGCTATAGAGTTGTCTAATATCCTGACTAGATTCTTAGATACAAGTTTTCGACTGATTTTACAGGGTGAGCCAAGAATAATTTCAATAAAAACGATCAGACGACAATAAACAGCATAAAACAAAAGATGAGGGATGATAAATATTGTAAAAATGTGAGTTTTTTATAAAACAACCTGTATTTAAAAATTTCTTTGGTAGAAATTTGTTATTCGCTTTATTTTCTCTGTAATTGGGTGTATTATAATACACCTGGGACACCCTGTATAAAAGTAACCGGTTCTTATTCTTTTTTTAATATATAGAATATATTAAAAGTACGCCACTGGCAATGAACCATTAAAAATCATATCTAAGTCATTTTTAATATCGAAAACACTCCTCCGGCGTGACATTTACCATAATTGCCAATCACGTAGCGGAGGGGAGGGAAGCGCGTTTCGATCGGTCACCCAATAAATAATGTTGAGGTTCTTCACGACAGAAATAGGTTAGCGAATCTGATAAAAATTTCGTCTCGATAATAAGATGTGTAATTTAACTATTTTATAAATACAGGCATATTTTTGATAAAAAAAAAACATTTGTCAATTCATGATCCAGTGGTGTACATTTGGAAAAATATGTCACTTTTCTCCTCCCATTTTCCACGCCACTGGTATTTGTAGCTATTTTTAATTTGACCCCTCAATCCTTATATCATTTTGTCCCATTTTACGAGAGGTATCTACATGCAAACGTTGTAAGTGTCATTTGAAAACACCCTGTATAAAATCATTATTGTTTGTGCATGTGATATTATTTCTTAACCGCTACTATAAACTGGGAAGATTGTTATTATAAATTATGTGTTCGTCAATGGAAACAGACGTAATCTGGTATTTCTATATAAAGCTTTGAATAATTAGGAATTTATATGATTATTAATTTTATTCGTTTAAGTTTACGAGGCTGTAAATATTATTTAAATTATCGTTTATATTATTACGCAAATGTTTATTACCGGAATAGATATTCTAACGAAGGATCTTGATAAAATTGCAAAAATTAATAAAAATCGCGGGGGGGTCAAATCTTTTGGCATTGGTATGGTCAATATACCAGTTGCATTGTGTCGTTTCATAAGATCTCTCTAAATTTATGAAAGAAAATCCCTGTAGGAAGTTTTTTTTGGGGGTTAAAATTTTCCAGGGCAATTGTAATTCCCCTTAAAATTTTCCAGGGGTATTATTGGGACTACAATTTTATTTGTAGGAAATTAAGTAATAGTGATTTTGAAGGAATTAAAAAAAAATGCTATTTCGGGGGGGCATCCCTGAATAATTATTATTTTTGAGAGGAAAATATTTTATTGGGAAAAAAGTAATGTATTTAGGGAAAATATTTAAAAAAAATACTGTATTTGCTGGAGAACACTACCAAAAACAGTATTTTGGGGTTCCTTAAAAAAATTTACACGTTTTTGGGTTTAGGTATTCCCAAAAAACCGCTATACGTGGGGGGGGGACATATCTAAATAATCTACTATTTTTAAGAGAAAAATCTGTTATTTTATGAGGGAAAAAGCTACCGTGTATAGGGATAATACAAAAAAAAGGTTTTTGATGGGGGGCATCACCAAAAACATGCTATTTTGGGGATCTTTAAAAAACTAATTTTGAAAGAAAACTATAAATCAACAACTTTTTTAGTTGGGGAATTCCCTAAAAACCTACTGTTTTTAGTGAAAATATTTGAAAAAAACCACAGTATTTGCTGGGGGACACCACAAAAAAACATGCTATTTTGGGGATACTTGAAAAAATATCTCCTACGTTTGGGGGGAATCCTCAAAAAGCTACTATTTTGGGGAGAACAACAAAAACCCACTATTCATCTGTAGCTACAAATAAAATTTAATTTTTAATTAATTTTAATAAAATGCGGAATGCGTCTGATTTCTATGTATAAATATTTTCTATATCGTTAAAAATAAAGTGATTTCAATAAATTTTAATAGATTGTTAAGTAAGCAAAAACCACAAACTCAAAATAACTTTCTTAATTATAAACTTTTAAAGAAAATAAATTACTAGATGCTGCATCTTGAAGGTACTATTAGGCATTTGACACAGTAATATCGAATATATATCGTGAAGATGAAATTAATATTGAAAGTTAAAAGTCTTTTGTTATACAGGAGTCGGTCAAAAAGTTTAACTGCTTAAATTTTGGAAGATTCTCAAAAAATTATTTGTTTTCAACATAAAAAGTCTTGCATTATATGAATATACAAATATTTATTTCCGTTTTACCCTCGTAATATGTTCAAGATGATCTATTGGATGGATAGTTACTTACTTTTAGCATTCTTCATATGATTGATGAAAAAATGGTGTTACATAAAATTCCGATGACTTGTTAGTTACGTTCGTAAAATAAGTTAACATTTCATCAATAAGTTTGACCTAAAACGTGATCGACAATTTTAGATTTTTTTTTTTTATAGTGCAAAAAGTTCGATTTTTTTTTACTTTATTTTCTAAGTGCTTTTATATTTTATTAGACTACCAATTAACGTATAATGATTATAATTAGTACGTTAGAGAGATTGTGAAATGTTATTATTAGTCTAGACTTTATTGCTTAAAAATTGTGTATCGAAAGCAATTGCGTTACCTTTTGGATTAGGGAACCGCAAAAAGCAAAAATGGTTCTATTTTCTATATCCATCATGGAAATTTGATAAAATTTTTTTTGGTTACTTCAATAACCAAAACAAACATTCTGGATTAACCGCTGTTAAATTCGCCAAGATTTACACTGTTAAAAAAATAGAAATATAAAATTTCACAAAAAAGGTTGTAGTTTCTATTCGCATCATGGAAATTTGATAAAAATTTTTTTGGTTACTTTAATAACCAAAACAAACATTCTGGATTAACGGCTGTTAAATTCGCCAAGATCCACACTGTTAAAAAAATAGAAATATAAAATTTCACACAAAAAGTTGTAGTTTCTATTCTCGTCATAGAAATTTGATAAAATTTTTTTTGGTTACTCTAATAACCAAAACAAACATTCTGGATTAACGGCTGTTAAATTCGCCAAGATCTACACTGTTAAAAAAATAGAAATATAAAATTTCACAAAAAAAAGTTGTAGTTTCTATTCGCGTCATAGAAATTTGATGAAATTTTTTTTGGTTACTCTAATAACCAAAACAAACATTCTGGATTAACGGCTGTTAAATTCGCCAAGATCTACACTGTTAAAAAAATAGAAATATAAAATTTCACAAAAAAAGTTGTAGTTTCTATTCGCGTCATAGAAATTTGATGAAATTTTTTTTGGTTACTCTAATAATCAAAACAAACATTCTGGATTAACGGCTGTTAAATTCGCCAAGATCCACACTGTTAAAAAAATAGAAATATAAAATTTCACAAAAAAGGTTGTAGTTTCTATTCGCGTCATAGAAATTTGATGAAACTTTTTTTGGTTACTCTAATTACCAAAACAAACATTCTGTATCAACGGTTGTTATATACGCCAACATCTACACTGTTAAAAAAAATTCTAAAATAAAATTTCATAAAAAGGTTGCAGATTTTAGAAATGTGATAGGAATAACTTTGAAAATTGGAGAAAAAAAACTATTTTTAGACCCTCTCTCTTTCCATACATAACCTATTCACCGATAGCCTTTAAAAAGCAAGCATCTTTTCTTGAAAAGTTTTATTAAAATTACATCAACCTAAATAAATTTATATAAGCCGAATTCTTTTATGATGCTTATTTTGAACATTTAGATTGCGTAGATAAAATAAAACTTTTCATTTTGACGGTTATTACATTACATAATCGAATTACAAAAGAACAACGTGCGAATGTTTTTTTTTTCGTTCTGTACATATTTTCACATGATTTTAAATACTTTTAATATCAAATGTTCTCATGTCAATTACTCGTTTAATTACGATTTCTATCTTCATTTCATTTTCCGTTCTAAGGAGCGAGTGAATTATTTTTGAAAGTATTCGTTTCTAAATCAGGTAAACCCTTCTAAAAATCTGTTATTTCATCAGATTCTGACACTGTGGATAACTTTTATTTTAATACCAACAAGCCTTTTGGGGGGGCATTAACAAATAATCTAGTATTTTTGAGAGAAAAAAATATGCTATTTTATCAGAAAAAAAGTACTGTTTATGGTGAAAATTAAAAAAAAATTGTATATTTTTAGGGGGACACCTCCTAAAAAATGCTATTTTGGAGTTCCTTTACAAAAAACTCTTATTTTTGAAGGAAAATCACCAATATATACTCTATTTTGGGTTTAGGAAAAAACACTATTTGAGGGGGGGCATCGCAAAATAATCTACTATTTTGGGAGAAAAATCTTATTTTATTGGATGGCTTTGACCGACCCCCCGTTTTTTTCTCCCCTTACATATGCTACAATATTTATTATAAAAGTTTCGTCTATATTTTGTCCCTCACCATGATTCTACTGTTTTTTTCTTAAATATTTTTTTGCCCCATAGTTGAGCCAAAAAATTTCAAATTGCGTCATCACTACACCATTTTTCAAACTTCTGGTTCAACAAACATTGCAACTAGAATTTTTTGTTCTAAACATCACATATCGAGATCAAAATACCCATAAAGCTTATTTCAATAAATTAATAGTATGGGAGCTTATCCTTTTTATCGTCCAATGATGGATAGTCGATGCAAAAGTAAAGAAAACGTAATAACAAGTTTGAAATTAAGAAAAATGTATGAAATAGACTAAATATGCTTCAAGTGTCTTGTTTTTTAAGAAATAAGTTACGCAGCGAAAAATTAATGCCATAATATTTGAGCTAATATCTAATAGGTATAGAAGCTACCATACTATAATAGTAAGCTCGTGATTTAAACTAATCGTAAATGAAAGAACATATTTTACAGAATGCGGTAGAAGAAAATAACCCAAACATATCATTATAGATGAAACATTCAAATAAATTAAGCCATTCTCGTATAGAATACAGCTTGCACAGTTTCCTCACTATACCACCTACGATTAACTCCATAAGGCATCTCATTATGTTCATATCGGATTATAGATACTGTATTTTGGATAATTTGACAATTATAATTCTATAAAATCATATACAGTGTGTTAATTTTAAAACCTAGTTTTGTTGCTTTATCGTTATACTGTTGGAAAGCTTCCGTTATCGTTACACCCTGTATAATTGTTAAATGTGCATTTTTTACGAGCTCTCCAACGACGTGAAGATAAACAGTTTTATATACAGATTGTCCCAGATGGATAATTCAATTTAACACATACAGATCGTGAAGTCTATTCAAGACATACCAATCTGAAATGAAACAATTTCCCAATTGTACATGACTTTTTATTACAAAGACATTTCGACTAGCCACTAAAGACATTCCTTTTCAAATAAAATTTGCAAACAAACGAATTATTAGCATATTTACGATGTTTGCAGACAACATACGTACGAGCATTCCAAACCCAAATTGCATAAATCAATTTTTAATAACAATTACAAAAAAATTCATACCTATAACTATCTATTGCAAGGCCTGAAATAATTACCTGGGTTTGAAGGGGACTGCGTTACACAATTTATATATCTACGAGGGACGATTTTAAAAGTTTTCGATAGAAAAGTCATAAGGTAGATAAATACGTCAGTCTTTCAAAATTCTTACTAGAAGTATCCAGGATATGAACTTTGGTACTCAGGAAAGTGGTTTACTTGGTATTATCGTCCTGTATAAATGTTACTCAAGATACAGTACCGCGAGAGTACTAAAAATAGCATATTTACATGTAGACGAGTGTTTGAAGATGTAATTAAATCGAATATTACGTAAAATATCTCGAACGCTTTTACGCATTTTTTTAGATGATTTTTCGAAAGTTAAAGTACCATTTATCAGTATCATCAAATATTACTTCACTTTTCGAGTTGCTTAAAGCACTCGAAATAGAAATAGAAAAGATCGAAACGAATCTGGAACATTTTCGTGCGTTGGAGAACCTTGGAGGATTATTTAAAATGGTTTTCCGGCCATCGACGACGGTTAGAATTAAAGAAGCGACTCTTTATGTTGCGATGACAGTGGAGGTCTATTCATTCGACATTTTTCGCTCTGCCGGCATCCTTAGATTACACGAAACACTTTCGATGGATTCGGGAGATGGTATATTGGACTTGGTTTTTTTTATAAAAGAAAATCTTTAAGAGATAAACTCGAAAAATATTGGCATTGACATTTTTCAACATAAAAATGCTATCGATACCTTTAACCCCCTTAATGAGAAATATAGGCTTGTGATATATCATTTGAAAGGTCTCTTAATACTCTATTAAATAACAAGTTTCATGATTTGAGTACCAAGGAAATATCTTGACAGATGACGGAAAGATATAGGTACATAATAATATCGTTTTAAAAAATTGGGAGTAATTAACAAGTGCCCGATTTCACAGTATTCGGTGTCATAATGTTAACCGAGAATTATTATCTTTATAGGAGCAGGTAATCTTCACATTTTTGTATAATTAGAGATATAAATAGAGGTCACCTAGATATGTCTTCGGCAATGATATATCAAATTGTCTACGATGTACCATGTGATGTAATATTTTTAATAATCTCTTTAGTAGCGACTCGATCACAAAGAGGATCAAGATTTAGTTGAGTGTTTAAATAAATACGTTGATACGGTTTTGATAAATAGTATACGGGGTTGTCAAAAATGTCAAATTGATAGAATGTATGTATGTGTGTAGGTAGGGTAACGTTCACTTAGACCTAAACGATCTATTGTACCCCTTACTTCTACTTAGTTGCTGAGGAGAGTCTCTGAAACTAGTAGCTCCTTTAGTCCTATTTCCCGGAGGAATTTTAGGACATTTGCAGACTTCAACTTAAGTAAATGTTCCTATCTTTGATTGTCTAAGCCCAATAGTTGGATCTTCTCTTTCTTTCTGCTCCACTTACTTCTTCCAATATTACATTGGGACTGATTCCGCAAAAGGGTTTTGGCCCCCAGAAAGGTATTTTAGTCCCCCTCTTTGCTAGTTCATCTGCCATTTCATTTCCTTATATTCCAGTGTGTCCTGGAATCCATAGTAAATTGTTCTCTCCTAGTTCATTGAGTTTGTCTAGAATAGAATAGTTTCTGGTATGCAAAAAAAGAAGAAATTTACTCATTCAAAACTTGTTTTCTAATAAAGGCTTATGTTATAATGAAAAAAATGGCAAATTGTAAGTTTTATGTAAAAAAATTTCGTTTTTTTTCAAAATTTTTTCGCCATCTAAACATCTTGATTACAACCTGATCTTAAATAGAAAAAAACAAAAGAAAAAAAACTGATTGATTTGTACACTAACGTAAAATTCATTGTTTAAATCGTCATAAATCATTCAGTATAATAGCGTTCGACTGTGCAATGCGTGGGTGATAGATGGCGCTGTATGAGATGGTAATTACGCCTTTTGACGTAACGCAATAGTATGGGGCATATCCTGTTTGGAAGGTTAACATCATTAACGGAGGTTCTTCCTGCAATATCAGTATATATAAGGATTTTTGGTTGCAGGGTCAAAAATCTCACGAATTTGTTGTCCTCACGATTAATAAGAACAATTGAAATATTTTCGTGTCAAAAACATTAAAAAAATAGTCGAAATATGTTTGGATTACATAAACCGAAATCTAAAAGTGACTGTATTCGCTTATAGGGTGTATTAAAAATCAGGAATTGTTTTCTTGGCGTATTTTTGAAGTCCAAAGTAATTAAAATGGGACCTTAGAGGCTTTATTGGATCGAATGCAAAAGGAATCATTGAAATCGGTTCTCAATCAAAGAATTCTCGATGGGACATGGTTAAGATTCTCGTATTTAATATAAAAGAAAAAGAAGTCTGTAATTAACATTTTTATGCAATTGTCCTACATATTTTAAAAGCAAAATTACACTAACAATCCACTGATTTGATGTGAAACAATTTATGATGTGAATTTCACACACAACGGCAGTATCAGCCAATAATTTCACAACCAACACCATTATCAGTTATTAATATTTTTTATATCCACTCCTATCAATTTATTTTGTGTATAAAGTCTCTGTATTTTTAAAGTCGTAGAAAAAATATAGTATTCAACTTGCGGTAATGGTAATAGTCACAAAACAGTCAATAATAAGTTGAGTAATAGTCAAAAGCCAGTAGGGTCCCTAAGAAAACTTTCTCACACAGTCCAAGTTCGATTGTTACAGAAAAAAGTCAACACCCTGTATCTGATTAACGACAAAACTTATCACAAAAGATCATAGGAACTTTGGAAGTTTTTAATTAAAACTATAATCACTAGGTACGAATATTTTTTTCGCAAACCACTTTAATAAATTGATTTGAAAAAAAAAATTACACATAATGATCATTATTATAATAATAGTTTTCGATTTAATTATGTCACAATGTCCGTGATCTATCAAAAATGCATCTTGGAATCCTCACCCGTGATATTAACACTATTGTGGTATGTATTCGACCTTGCCCAACCTGATAGAGAAATAGTGATCTGATTCGCGAGGTGATATTTGAAAAAAAACGAAATTAAAATGTTGTAAGCCCATCCTTAATAATTTCGGAAGATGCAGAATGAGGCGTCTAATGATGATTCTCAAGTTTGATCACCGATTGGTATATAAGACCACAGTGGTCAATTCAAAGCATGTCATTGCATCGATAACTATTTGTTAGTGAAGTTTATAGGGTTGTTGTACAATTAGAACATTCAAAATGAAGGTAAATTGATATTTTTTTATTATTTTTGTTATTGTTGATAACTTTTAACCACCATTGTTTTTTAAAAAAGCTGTTGGGACAAGAAGGTCCTTCAGGTCTTTGATCTTGCAGAAGACTAAGACTATGTAGTTTATATTATTAACTCCTACATTCTTTAGGTACTCTTAGCACTAGCATTCTTGAAACTGGTATGCGGCGGTCTACTCCCATCCAGCTACCTGCCTCCCCAAAGAGGTTATACTTTCCCGTCACAAGGAGGATATTCTGGACAAGCCAATGCATATGCATCTGCAGGATCATATTCAAACGTTGGTCCACAAATTCCAATTTTAAAGTTAGACAATAACAACGAAGGAGATGGTACCTACCAGTACCAATACGAAACAGGTACCGTATTCAATTTATTCAGGTTATTCAAGTGATATAATGTTGTATTTTTTTTACAGGCAATGGCATCTCAGCGCAAGAACATGGTGATGCAAGAGGAGATGGTACAAAAGCAGCTGGAGGTTTCTCGTATACTTCTCCTGAAGGTCAACAGATTCGTCTTAGTTACACCGCCGATGAGAACGGTTTCCATCCAGAAGGATCTCACTTACCCACATCTCCTCCAATCCCTGAGGAAATTTTAAAATCCATCCAGCAAAATTTGGCTGACGAAGCTAGAGGAATCAGCGATGATGGTTCTTACAGAGCTGATAATCTTGGACAATATAATGGAGGTGGTAATGCTTTTGGACACTCTACTGGGAACAAGCATGGTGCTGGTGGTTACCGTTATTAGTTTATTTCTAAAGTAGATAGTGATTTTTACGTTTTTGAATTTGTGTGTAACTATGTTTGTAAAATAAATTGATTTTTTTTTAATTTGATTCAATTATATATTGTTGGTTATCCAAAAAGGTCGAAGTGAGCAACAAAATATGGTTGAGAACATTTGAGGGTAACAGTTGGACATCCAAAAAGGTTTAAGTGGGCCACATTATAGCGTTAAAGACATTTGAGTAGTCCTGATTATTCAAAAAGGTTGAAGTGAGCAATAAAAATGGTTGAAAACATTTGAGAGGCACTGTTGGTTATCCAAAAAGGTTAAGGTGGGCCACAATATAGCGTTAAAGACATTTGAGGGGTCTTTATTATCCAAAAAGGTTTTAGTGAACAACAAAATATGGTTGAAAACATTTGAGGGAAACAGTTGGTTATCCAAAAAGGCTAAAGTGGGGCACAAAATAGCGTTCAAGACATTTGAGGGGTCCATATTATCCAAAAAGGTTTAAGTGAGCAACAAAATATGGTTGATGACATTTGAGAGGCACTGTTGGTTATCCAAAAAGGTTTAAGTGTGCCACAATACAGCATTGAAGACATTTGAGGAGTCCTGATTATCCAAAAAGGTTGGAGCAACAAAATATGGCTGAAAACATTTGTGGACCACAAAATAGCTTTAAAGACATTTGAGGGTTCCTGATTATCCAAAAAGGTTGAAGTGGGTCACAAAATATGGTTGAAGACATTTGAGAGGCACTGTTGGTTATCCAAAAAGGTTTAAGTGGGCCACAATATACCGTTAAAGACATTTGAGGAGTCCTGATTATCCAAAAAGGTTGAAGTGAGTCACAAAATGTGGTTGAAGACATTTGAGGGGAACAGTTGGTCATCCAAAAAGGTTTAAGTGGGGCACAAAATAGCATTAAAGACATTTTAGGAGTCCTAATTATCCAAAAAGGTTGAAGTGAGCAACAAAATAGAGTTGAAGACATAAGAAGGGGGCAACAAAGGAAGGAGTATGGACATATCTGATTTTTTACCAATAGAAAAGTGCTTTGAGAGAACTCTCTCAAAAAATGTAGTACAATATTTATACTTTTGTGAAATGATGACTTTATCCAAACCAGTCGATATCTCTTCCCAAAAAAAAACCTCTTCAGGAATTTTCACAATTTCCAAGCCACAGCAATTAGAATTTACGATGGTACGACCTACTAAAAACACTCTCTCTCTCTCTCCCCATATCTCGAACCCATCTTCAATAGAAATTTAACCGCAACCCAAACAATATTATTACATATATCTGCTATTTATTATCACAACAAATAACACAGTACGATAATGTATCAATTATATTTTCCGTAACAACGTACCAACTTATATAATTAGTATATAATTTCATAGTAATGAATTTTAAGAGTCCATCTCTAGCCCGAGGACCTGACAAATTCTATTGTTATATATTTTTACTTTAAATTTAACATGCTTCATTATTTTGACGCAACTCAAACACATACTCTTGTTGAATGTCATTAGAAGATGTAATTTAAAGATATTATAAATGGAATGTCACAAGGATATGTATCGGGTCGTTTTTGTGGCCCATTAGTTCCTACCGAATTTCTAAGCGAAAATTATACGTATGAGCAGTGATTTTTTGGTAATTTTTCTATAGAACATTTCACTTTTGGAACACCCTGTACAGATCCCGTAAAAATCCAGGTTCGTATATAAGAAAATAAAGTTGAGGATGACCCTGTAAAGTCGAAACGTCGTAATTTATTTCGAGATAGAAAGTACTTTAAATTATACAAGTTTTTATCTTTACCGCGATCAAAATTTCTTTTTAGATAACATCCTGTATATGAAGCAGAAATATGTATTCGATCGAAATTGTCAATAATTGCGAAGACTTAACATCGTTTGAAAATTAAAGAATAGAAGAAGAAAAAAAATGGAATCATGAAACCGTTTAGCATAAGATAAAATTCGTGATTTCACCTTTGAACACTTCCTCGGCACGACCGTATCGCGATCTAATGCCCATGTCGAACCCGAAATCATTACGAAATATTTTCAACTTTTTTTTAAAAAATCTCCACATCAACTAGGTAAATTCTGCATAAGGATGTAGAGTAAATTAATGCATAAATCTTTGTTGTTTCATCAATTGCGTCATTTGGTTCATTATTCTTATAGAACTTAGATTTTTAAATGCCCTAGAATAGTATATTCTTCAACAAGTGCAGAATGATGGCTATTATTCACGCGGATGAAGTGAATATTAGCCATTCTACACAAGTAAAAGACTATACTTTCTCCACGACTAAAAAAAGAAAGCTTCCAGTGAGGATCGAACCCCAATCGTCCGCGCCAGAGTCAACTATTTCTACCACTAGGTTATAGAGCATGTTTATTTTCAAAAAGGGATACGTAACATACAGTTTTAATCGAAACCCTTACATTTATAAATGTTAATTGGGAGTTATAACTAAATATAACTACTGTTGTCCATTTTTTCTCTAAACAATACGTAAATTTATGATTCTATCATTATTTTGACGTTTCAAACGACGCGCTGTCAGAATCGATTTGCATTATTTGGTATTTGACGTTTTAAAAGTGACGATTTGATTTATTCATTTTAATTCATTTAAGAGTGAATTCTGATAATAATAGAATGTGATTGTCTAACGAGAGTGAATTCTTTTTCATTATTCACTGGTGTGAAGAATATATATCATTATGTAGCTAAAATATGTAAAAATAATGTGTGCGTTATTATTTAGTCGTGGAGAAAAATAATTATTTAGGTTATTATGCATGTCAGTATGTCAAAATGTTATTTAAAAAAAAAATTATTAAAATGGCAATTTGCACCAAACTAAATTGCCTAAAAAATAATGTCAAATTATCAACTATAGCTCTGTTTTCAACGCCATTCAGTTCAAAGCATATTATATACAGGGTGGTCTGTAAGTAATAATCCAAAGTGAAATGGAAGAATCTTTGTCTAAAATATTACGATCTGACGCAACTTCTAATAAAAAATTGATGATAAGAAAGATACAGGGTGGCAAAGTTGAAATGTCAAAAATGTTTTTTCACAGTAAATTGGATGACATACAAACGTGAAAATTTGAAGATAAGGTTTATGGGCATGGGAAATCATAATATGTTATTCATTTCGATGTATTTTGTAGAGGGGACCACAAAAGCTAAGATGTTGGTATAACTGTGCGATTAACTTATTCATCACACATAGCTTTTGTGGCCCCCTTTAGAAAATACATCGAAACGGTTAACATACTATGATTTCCCAGGCCCTATAAAACTTATTTTCAAATTTTCAAATTTTTATATAAAAAATCTTCCAATTTACTGAGAAAAAACATTTTTGACATTTCAACTTTGCCACCCTGTATCTTTTTTATCAACAATATTTTATAAGAGTAAGTGGCATCAGATTGTAATATTTTCAGGTCAAGAAAGAAAGATATAAGAAACTGATAAAACTTTGAGAATTTTCTTCTAAACTCAGCAAAGGAAAAATGACAAGATATACGTAAGGAAATATTTAGAGCAAAATAAAATTCAACTTACCCTTTACTGAAGGATGTCATCTTCCTGAAACAAATAAAAACATTTAAATATTTAAAGTAACTAATTTTTTCCAGATTTCCAAAAAAATATTTCATTTTTTTCCTTTTTACTACTAACAATTGAAAATATTGATTCAAAATGGTTTCAAAATGTGGATTTTTTAATATTTCCATTAAATTTAAAGTGAAAAATTTCGAAAAATAATTACAAAATGCTTGAAACTTGAAACGTATTGCAAATTGTTCGCTATTTATTAATTATTTAAAAAAATTATAGATTATAAAAAATTTTTACTCAAAAAAATGATTTTTTTGGGTATAAATCGAAATTCTCCATGTCAAACAGGTAGGTTTATTACAAATTTTATGTTAAAAATGCGTAGACGTTTTTTTTTCATATTTTACGAAATTTCAAAATAAAAATTTATATAATGAACTATTATGTACCAAACAACGCTAAATATAGCATATTTTCAACATAATAAATCACTTCTAGAGCTGGAAGATGAAGGTGAAGCAATAGTGGGTCGATAAACCGACCATAAAAAGATCTCATTGCGAAGATAGTTTCATACAAATAAGTGTTACTTATTTTCTCAAAGTCACTTACACTCGATTGTCAGGTACTTGCTTGTAATGAACATTCATGTTGGTTTTATTCACGTTCGAAATATTATTACCATGTTACCTACTTGTTACTTTAACCAAATGACGATTCGTTCGATTTTAATCTCTTTATTCTAAGAAATGAGTTCGGACACATTCCAGTGGCGTGGATTTACAAAGGGGTTTCAGAAAAATTGATAATTAAAAAATAATAAAAGATATACAGTATTTATGTAGTTTTTTTTATAAATTGTGGAAATATTGGTGTTAATTAATAATTATAATAATTGATATTATTATAATACAGGGTATCCCAAGATAATGAGACATTTTATACTTTTATAAATTCCAAAAGAGTCAAATTTGGGCAGTAGAAATGAAGTATCTTATAAAGATCAGGGGTGTCACAAAAAGAGGCAAAATGGGGAGAACAAAACATAAAAAAATCTCTTCAATATCGACCCAAAATTTCTTTTTTCTGTATATATGGGACTGCAAAATTAAAATTTTATCCAAAGACACAGTTGATTTTGAAGGGGTAACTAATTATCCTGTTTGTTTATTGATTTAGTTGCCATTCAACGGTACACAGACGGCTGAAGAGCAATAGGTGGCCTGTTGGCCCTGCCAAAAAAAAAAAAAAAAAAAAAAAAAGAAAAAAAAAAAAAAAAAAAAAAAAAAAAATAGGGTTCGAGTTCGAACCGCGAACCAAACACTCTGTAAGCTTGGGAAAAATCCCAAAAAAAATTCTCACAAACTCAATATGATGAAAATTACAACATTTTCAGTCACGAATAGGTTTATATAATATATATTTAAACAGAAATATTTTTAATAACATCAAAGATGAAATGAAGTAATCAAATTTTGATCCATCGAAATATTTTCAAATCGACCATGTTATTTAATTTCTTCTAATATCCTATTGCAATTATAGTGAAGTTCTATTCGTGATATAATTTCAACTATATATATATATATAATTATGCGGTTAAAATAGCATTTATTTTGAAAATTTCTGGCTGATTATTATCAACGTTATATTTATGCAAATTCTATTGAATATTTTTTTGAAAAACATTAATAAAGTTTGAAAATTTACAGGAGAAAAATTATCATGTCATATTTTCTTTTGAATTTGAATAAATTTGATATTTATGAAGTTAAACTTTGACAACTTTTTATACACACCCTGTATAAAATGACAATTTTTTCAACATAGGTTCAAATATATCTGACCTTTCTAAAAGCAACCAAATAGAAACCATTTTCATATCTTCAAGGGTATCATCGTAAAAAAATAATTAATGCAATGTCAAATTTTTTACAAAAAAAATCAATAACTCAAAAAGTATGCATATTTCGAAAAAAGTTTTCATACAAAACTATACTAAAAGTTTACGTAGATCTTAAAAATGTATTAATATACAGGGTGTCCCATTTAAAATAACAAAGTTATAGTCGATTTCCTATAGTACCGGAAGTCGGCCATCTTAGAAAATATTTTAGTTAAAAAGATCCTATCGGAAAACTCAAACGTACAAATTTTCATGGTTTTACTATAAGTATTTTTTTTTCTATAAATTATTATTAATAAATTCAAAAATAAAGATAAATCTATACTTCAAGTTGTACTAAACGATGTACTCATATTTCAAAATCACCAAGGAGTGTCAGTACCATCGTTAATGGTCTTTTCTTTTGCCAACGTTGGCGCCCTGTAATATCGACCGATTTATGTCAATCTCATAAACAATATGTAGAGTAATTAAACGTTAGAAATACACCGACTCAAACAAAAACGCCCGAAGGTAAACGTAGAGAAGATTCTGTAATGCATCTTCTGAATGCATCATCTTCAGTGGGAGTATTATTATAAAAGCTTTCAGCCAAAATATTCTCATTACACTCATCCAAGTGCACAATATCCTCTTCATCATGAGACAAGTAAGAACATTAAAAAAACACTATTTTTTTTTTCGTTATAAAAATGTAATTATTTATTTTAATTATGGTATTGTTTATATGTTCAGTGCGGTGTTGAATGTAGTGCAGTGTGGGGCATGAGTAGAGAAAGTGTGGGTTCTTTATTTGTTTCAATTTTTTTTTCAAATTTCAAATTTTTCAAAGAAAACTCAATCTTATTTTGTGTGAACCAATTTTCGAAAAAATTTGACTAGTAAAATGTATTTACTGCTCGATAATATACGGAGTGTTCTATTTGAAAAAAACGTAAAGATATTTACTGCAATTTACAAAAAAAATAAATGTTAGTTTAAGCATTTTCTCAAATAAATAATAAAAAAATATATTTATACAGGGTGTTTTCAAATGACACCACGTTTGCATGTAGATACCTCTCGCAAAATTAGACAAAATGATATAGGGATTGAGGGGTCCAGCTCATTTACTTTTCGAAATAATAAAAATAAGTAATAAAAATTTAAATGTTTTTATTTAATAACTTTAAAATGGATTAATAAATGGATTCGATATTTGGCAGGTTGTTTTTAAATGTAAAAAGGCATATTTTGATTTAAAAACATTTGTCAATTCTTGATCCAGTGGTGTACGTTAGGAAAAATATGTCACTTTTCTCCTCCCATTTAGTTTTCAAGATATTTAATGATTTCATGAAGTTTGCAACATCATTTTCAATAATAAAAGCACAAGTTTGGACAAAGATTTTTGAGACTTTTCTCACAATGTTTAAGATGCATTGTTGCTTCACAAATTAGTTTCTGATACATATTTTAACCATTAGTAGTTTGAAGGTTATAAAAAATATTTTTTTGTTCATTTTATTATTAAAAAATTAGGTTGCAGACTTCATGAAAACATTAAATATTTTCAAAAATAAACATTTTTTCATATGTAAAGATTATGTGTTTTTTACGTGAAAAACATTAAGGAATACAAAATTAATTGAAAATAGCCACAAATGTCAGTGTCGTGAAGAATGGGGGGAGAAAAGTGACATATTTTTCCAAATGTACACCACTGGATCAAGAATAGACAATTTTTTTTCATCAAAATATGCCTTTTTACATTTAAAAACAACCTGCCAAATGTCAAATCAATTTATTAATCCATTTTAAAGTTATGAAATAAAAACATATAAATTTTTTCAACTTCAACACCCCGTATTTCGAAAAGTAAATGAGCTGGACCCCTCAATCCTCATATCATTTTGTTCTATTTTATGAGAGTTATCTATATGCAAACGTTATGTTGTAAGTGTCATTTGAAAAACAACCTGTATATGTCACTCGATATAGTTTTCAAAACAATTTTTTTTATTTCTCAGTTAATTTTCAAAAAAGCACTCCAATATTCAAAATATATTTATTTTTGTAAATTTTCTCTTCTTTAAGAATATTTTGAAATTTCCAATACGAATACAACACATTTTTCAGGAAAGTTATTGAATAATTAGGAAAAACTGGAAAATTCATAATTTTTTCAAAATTTCATATCAACTTGGTAAAAAATAAGTTCAGATCTAAACTACGTAAAGTCTTCAACTAGATGACAAGATTCTTATCAAAAAAATTTTACCTATTGCTTGGCCTATTAGAATAATTAACATTTTTAAAATATATAGTGGGGGATAAATCTTTAGTTTTAGTTTTAGAATATATAACTATTGGAAACCACTGGTATATTTAATTCACAGTTTAAATAATTTTTAAATTTTCAACTACTTTCAGTACTTTCGCAAATCTCATCACTCAAAATCGAATTATTATTTGAACTGATGGGAAAAAAAAGTTCACCATTCACTTCAAATTACTGCTATTAGTACCCACTAAATATTTGCATGATATTCAACATTAAAAAGTAACAGAGAAAGCATATTATGACCTGTTACGTGTATTTTGGGTGACTTATCATTTTCCTCGTTAAAAATAATCCTATTCAAATGTTAATAAATAACATGAAATAGATTATTAATTGTTAATCCTGATTTTCCTGGTCATTTTGATGTTACAAATAAATATACTAAAAAATTTTCAAAACTTACAATAGGTATTCTTTGTGTTGAAGTTTTTCCACGATTTCCATTAAACTGTCCTTCAATTTTCCATATAAAAGTCACAAAATAACAATTGTTCATAGTATATAATAGTTTTTTTTGAAAAATTCACGCACGAAACAAAATACCGTCTGTATTAAAATTCATGCGAACTAAACTAGGCTTTGTTTGCTACTTAGTCATCATAACATTTTTTGTACAAAAAAAAACTTGTTCGCTGATAAGCCGAACGATTGTATATTCCAAGCTGGAAATAATATTAAATTTTTACCAACGATTATGAATATAGCATAGACGGCACATGCATATTTTTAATTAGTATTTTACATACAAGTGGCGTACGTAAAATTAATACTAATTAGAAAATTATATGAAAGAATTTTTGAAATTTATGATAACCATTTCATCTTACCATATTTAATCTCCAAAACATTTATATTATATACCACAATTTCTATAAAATTGCTCGAGGCAAAAGATAATTTTTGCAATTAGCCTAGGTACATCTTCAGTTTATTTTGGTGGGAGTTGTATTATAAAATAAAACGTTTCCAAAGAAATATTTCATTCTGAACTAAAAGTGTATCCAACAACCATAATGAAACAAGTAAGAAGTTTTCACGTGGATATCAATTTCACTTTTTTCTATTTTAAATAAAGTATAACTTTTATAATTTCCAGGCAGTCCTGGTGCTAGCCCTTTTCGGCTTCGCTGCGTGCGCCCGTCTTGACTACCTCCCCCCAAGCCGACCTGGAGCAGGAGGTGGTGGTTCAGGTGGTTATCCAGGAGCAGTAGCTCCAGCCAGACCAAGTGGTAGATTCCCGGGAAGTGGAAGTGGAGGAGGATACCAAGGTGGTGCAGGAAGTGGTTATCCAAGTGGTGCCGGTAATACTGGAGGTGGTTATCAAGGTGGTAACACAGGTGGATATCAAGGTGGTAACGCAGGTGGATATCAAAGTGGTGCTGGAGGTGGATATCAAGGAGGTAGTGGAGGCGGGTACCAAGGAGGTGCAGGCGGTTATCAAGGAAGCGGAGCTGGTGGATACAGTAAGTCGTTTTCTGGATTATCAAAATTGGAAATATCACATGAAAATTAATAATTAAAGAAGAGTAACAGGAAATTGTAATTAAGTAAATATCTTTACGTTTGAAGGTGGTGGCGCCGGAGGCGGAGCACCAGGAGGCGGTTTCGGAGGAGGCTCAGGATTTGGTGGAGCTGGTAGACCCGGAGCAGGTTCGGAAATACCAATCGTTCGTTACGAAAACACAACAACAACGGAGACGGTACCTACAACTACCTTTACGAAACTGGAAACGTATAAGCGCAGATGAGAACGGAGATGCTAGAGGAGATGCACCCAAGCACAAGGTGATTTACTTAATAAACCCCGAAAATTTTTAAACTGACAAAAATATTTTCAATTTTCCAGGCTCATTTTCATAATACTGCACCGACGGTCAACAAATCCAACTACAATACACAGCAGACGAAAACGGCTTCCAACCCCAAGGAGCTCACCTTCCAACTTCCCCACCAATTCCTGAAGAAATCCAAAGAGCTATCGACCAAAATCTCGCTGACGAAGCCAGAGGTATCGTAGACGACGGTCAGTACAGACCTGGTGCAGATGAAGGTCAAGGAGGATATTCAGGAGGTGCTGGTCAAGGAGGATACTCAGGAGGTGCTGGACAAGGAGGATATTCAGGAGGTCAAGGAGGATATTCAGGAGGTGCTGGTCAAGGAGGATACTCTGGAGGTGCTAAACAAGGAGGATACTCAGGAGGTGCTGGTCAAGGAGGTTACTCAGGAGGTGCTGGTCAAGGAGGATATTCAGGAGGTGCTGGTCAAGGAGGATATTCAGGAGGTCAAGGTGGTCAAGGCGGATATTCAGGTAGTCAAGGTGGCCAAGGGTATTCAGGAGGTAGAGGACAAGGTGGATACTCTGGTGGTAATGCTGGAGGACGAGGTAAGTCCAATTCACTTTAACGTAGGATGTAAACTAAATGTTTTTTTTATTTTAAGGTGGTAGTGGAGGATACAACCAGGGTGGTAGTGGAGGATACAACCAGGGCAGTAAAGGTGGATCTGGTGGAGCGCCATCCAGTTTATATGGTACTCCAGGTACGGGTTCCGGACAGAAAGGACCTGATGGTTATAGATACTAGAAGATTTGAAGTTATCCTGCCATAATTAATAGTATTTTCTTATACATTAGGAATGTGTGAATTTGTATAAATTTTTTGTAAATAGATTATATTATAATAGATCAATAAATATATAGATCTACAGATCAATGATAATTATTTCCTCACTGCAACTAAATCAACTTCATAGACAAGCAAGAAGCGACAGTATCTATCCATTTCCATGTACAGTTTGATAGAGAAGAAAATTTTGGTTTAATTATTATTATGAGTGGTTCTCAAAATGTTTCAAGTACTGTATAGTATGCAAACTAGAATTTGGGATGGACACATCAACTTTATCACCACTTCCAAAAGGTGTAGTTTGTATACTGTGTTTTGAACGATATTGTAAACAGTAGATGTCAAAATAATAGTTAATTTTAAAAGAGTAGGAAATATACAGTGTGCAACACGTGCGTTACACAACATTTTTAATACGGTACTGTTTTCACATAACCCGGTAGAGACATTCTATCGTTTTATATAAGGTAAATGTCCAAATTAAGTGATTTTATTTCTTGCCGAATAAAAAAAATTAAAATGAAACGAGATGCGCTCACGAAATAATGAATCACAGTCACGGAACACCTAATTATATTCGTAATCGAGATGGGTGTAGTACTGTCTAGAATCATTTAGAATAAAATGTGTATTCCTTGTGATGTAATATTTTATTATTTTGGGAAATTAAAAAAAGTGCCAAATTTGGATTATACAGGGGGTAAAAGATTTTAATTTTTGTAATGAAATAGTCCACAATATGTGCATCAAAAAGTGCAAATAACAAAAGCTTTTAGTAACAAAACTGGAGGGTATACAAATGGCAAAACTTTCAAATATTTTCGAAAAAATATTCGTTTTAATGCAGATCCATATTATGTAATTGATGTTTTTTTAGTACATGTGTGTAGCTCTAGATTTCTGAGATACAAGGTGATAAAAGCTTGAATTTAGATTAGAATTTCACAATAATTTTTCAATGTTGAAAAAGGCAAAATCGAGACTTAAAAACAAGAAAAGAGAGAATAGACAAGCAAGAAGCAGCACGTTTATCTTATTTCTATTATTTAGCGCTGATAAACAATAGGTAGAATTTCAAACAATCTGTTCACTATCATGTATACCAATTCAAATAAAAAGATAATGGATTCAAAGAGTGAAACTTGAATCATTTTCCTTTTTTTTTAGAATAATATGCACGCCCATGGTAGACTTTTTAGCTGGTTCAATTTGCTGTTAATCGATCGTTTAAGTATCACCCTGCAATATATGAGCAACATCGACACCCTGTATCGTAGGAAGCAATAAATGAGGTCCTATTAAAACCACTAAACACCCTGTATAATCTAACCTATCCTAACTTCACCTCACCCTGTATCGTAGGAAGCCACAAATGAGGTCTTTTTAAAACCACTAAACACCCTGTATAATATAACCTAACCTAACCTCACCCTGTATCGTAGGAAGCTATAAATGAGGTCTTTTTAAACCACTAAACACCCTGTATAATCTAACCTAACCTCACCCTGTATCGTAGGAAGCCATAAATGAAGTCTTTTTAAAACCACTAAACACCCTGTATAATCTAACCTAACCTAACCTCACCCTGTATCGTAGGAAGCAATAATTGAGGTCTTTTTAAAACCACTAAACACTCTGTATAATCCTGAAAGTGATTTATCATACTCTATTATTTTAAAAAGGGGACACTTTTACATAAAATTTTCCAAAGCACGCCACTGTACAATCTCTATAACCTTCTCATTTGGAATATATCTTGATAATATATCGATTAATATCAGAGATCCACCTTGTTTTTAATAATGGAAAAAAATTAGATAATTTAACATTTCACATTATGTTTCGATGCATATATATTTATGTAAACCTACCTGGAGGCTATCACTGATATTTTTCGCAATAAATATTTGAATTCGATTCGTTGGTGAGGGGGTACCAGCTATAAAAACGTCCGGTCATCATTTTTTAACCATCACAACATTCACAGTGATTCAAATAGCACCATGAGACAAGTAAGAATCTTAAATTATTGTATTTATTTATTTTTAATGTAATTGATGTTTTTATACGACGCCATTTTGCGGTGGATCGTATTGTAGTGCTATCTAGCGACACTTATCGAAAGTAGTCCTGAGGTAGAAAAATAGGTGACTACTAATGGTAATTAATGTGGCGCCATCTACATTTCAATTACCCAAAAACGTCAATGTTGCCATGTTTGAATTATAAACGAACTAGATATTTCAGTGTTCCTGTGAAAACCCGAGACACTCCTTAAATATATTTTTGTGATATTAAAAAAAGTGGAAAAGTTGTGTATTTTGTTTGTTTTAAGCTGGAAACTTAATAAATTTATTGTTAGCCAATCGCAACACTTCTATTGTGGAGAATGATAAGTAAGTGTCACAATACTGACAATAAAGTACACAATTATTGTGAGAAACATTTTTTTCTCATATATATATTATGTATAAACTTAATAATTTTAAAATGTACACGAAAAAACATAATATTCATAATAGCAAAAATACATGTGTGCGTCCTGGTTTTCTACAGGAACTCTGAAATATTTAGTTAGTTTATACTTTATAATTGCAATATGGCAACATTGACATTATTAAGTGAGTTAAAAGTAGATAGCTGTACACTAATTACAGTTTCTAATTTCCCAGTTTTCTACCTTATACCTACTTTCAACACATGCCGCTAGATAGCACTACAATCGATCCACCGCAAAATGGCGTCATTTGAAAACATCAATTATTTTATTATTTTTGGGTTATAATTATTTCATACATAATAGACATTGTGATTGAGATTTTTTATTAAATTTTTTCAATTTTTATTCTAATTAATATGACAAAATATTAAAATTTATTGGTATATGATTGTAAATACCCCCCATTTAAATTAATTATGGATGGATTTAATTTTATTTTATAAGCAAAATTGTTTATTTCATGGTATAAACAAAAATAAAATGTTAATATTGGTACATAATTATGAATACCCCCATTCCAGTAAATCAAAATGTAGTTTTGGTAAAAGTAAATTTGAAAAAAGTGAATTTTTGTTAATTTTTATAATAACATTTCAACTTTAGGGCTCTATATCTCAACAAAACCATGAACTACGAATATGCATTAAATTGGAAAATGTTGGTGAGACTTTAGACTCCAATCAACAAAATTTTGAAAAAATTATTCGGGAAATTGTATTTATTATTAATCAATTTTTTGTAGCACCCAATAGATATTCAAAATTAAATAAAACCACGTAGCATCAATTTTGAAAATTTGTACAACCCCATGTAGCCTACCGCAATTTTTGTCAACCCCCCCCCCCCAGAAGCACTTCAAAATCAAATTTATTATATTACATTTTAAAAAATAATTTGTTAACAACCCCCCCAACCTGACGCAGCGTAGTTTTTAGATCGACCCCCCCAAAATTTAAAAAATTATTTGTTAACACCCCCCTAACGTGACCAGCGTAGTTTTAGATCGACCCCCCTCAAATTTTCTTCGTAATTCATGGAGTAAAGTCATTAAACCTTCAAAAACCATTTTTCAATTCCAGTTCATCGTATTATTGGCCATCGTCGGACTGGGCTCCTGTGGACGCCTAGACTACAACAAGGTCTCGACCTTAAACAGCTTCGCACCCCAACCCAACCAATACTCAGCACTTGACGGACCTGCAGGACCAATCGACAAAGTCGCCAACGACGTACCAATCCTAAGACTAGACAACGACAACGATGGAGAAGCTTACAACTTCGCTTTGGAAACCGGAAACGGTATCTCAGCCCACGAACAAGGCGACACCAAACAAGGAGGTACCAACGCTCAAGGTGGTTATTCTTACACCGCTCCAGATGGTCAACAAATCGCTGTTCAATACATTGCTGGTGAAGATGGTTTCATAGTCCAAGGTTCTCATATTCCAACAGCTCCTCCAGTACCAGCTGAAATCCAAAAAGCTCTCGAACAGAACTTGGCCGATGAAGCTAGGGGTATTGTAGATGACGGGCAATATAGAGAAGAAGGGGAAGCTGGACATTACAACCATGGTGATAGCCATCAAGGTTTCAATGCTTACAGTAAACAAGCTAAAAGCCAGTACTAATAATTTTAACTGTAACGGTTGTTGAAGAGTGTTGTTATGAATAAAAATTATATATTTTTTATAAAATAATAATATATGGTGTATTCTTTATTTAAATTGTGGAAGAGTGTCGATTTCAGTTCAAAACGTGGTTCTTTAAACGACTCAAGTTCGCGTCATCGTCACGCTCTTATGCAACACACAATACTTTTGGTTATGCAACACAACTAACAATGAAGGGTGTATGGTGTTGCATATTATGTCATCGTCACTATGTCTATGGTACAATTAAAATTTTAAAAGGTGTTTTTAGTTGTGTCGGCTGTCTCAGTATCCAATATTTCGCAGCTCGAAAAGTGTCATAATTAATCGCAACTAATAATTATTGCTACATCAAAAACGATAACCTACCATTAATTAAGTTTTATCTTCGTAAAACATCGCCTATGTGCATACAGGATTTCATAAAATGTAATCACCAGTCCGTAAACAGAAAAAAAAAATAGTAAAATGCTTGTATGGAATTACACTCGCTCACAGGCGTGCTCTATGACCTTTTCCACGTGCTGAGAGATTTAAAATTCATTTGGAAATCTTTAATTTTAGAAAATAAACAGTTAACGTGAAATTTCAAGCCACTGTTTTGGATATGAGACGTTTTTATAAGAGGAGGTGAATTTTAAGAAACTTAAAAGTTACCAAATTGGAGATGTGTTTTAAAAGGGTTCAGGGTTTTTGAATTAATTGAGTTTTGTGTGAAATTTGTTCAGTAATATTTGTGGCAAATGAGAGATCAAGGCTCTAAATATCTATACTATTAACCTCTACATAATCTCCCATGTTTTTGGTATAAACTCTTCTTTGTTTTATCATCATTTTTCTCGATAATTGCAATAAATCCAACCAAATCTTTCACCTAGACCCTATCCTAAAAAGCTCTCTTCTTCATCTGGTTCAGTTCAAGTTCACTTTCGAATGTGGAACATGAACTGAAAGAGAAGTAAAAGATGAGATTACGTAACCATCGAGTATGTGTTGTATTATGTACGAAATCGTGATCGAGAAGGTTTTTATTTCGAATCACATAAGTAGGTCATATGGATTGGACGTTGGAGATCTTCGATGAACTACTGGTTTATGCCGATTCGGGTACAGTGCGGTACTGTAACATTATATTCTTGACCTTGGTTATAATCTGTACGGTACCCACTAGCTAAGATCTCTGGTCTGATAAGTTGTGAGGGTTAGGAAACTTCACAGCGTTTAGAACTTCCTCAGAGAGTTCAATAGTTAAGTTGAAGACAACAATAAATATACAAATGGATCTAGAAACTGGTCACTGAAGTAGGAGAGGCCAGGATGAGTGAAAACTTAGGATTAGCAGCTGACGAAGGTTTGACAGACTTCGGAATATCTTGACTAGGATTTGGCGATGACATGGTCAGAAGAGACTTAGAAATAGAATACTATGAAGGCTTTTAGGATAAATCTTAAGCATCTTTAAAGGCATAGGAAAGTGTGATTAAATGTGTAGAAGGTAACTGGTCATCTTCATAGAGCATGGGCTTGAGTTTTGGATGAAAGAGCAAAGAGAAACTTGAAGAAATAGCGGTGAATGGTTTAGTTCGAGCATGCGCGTTGTATTTTTTGTGGATTTAATGAAGAGTGAAATATTTATGATATAGAAGGCGTTAAGGTTGCAAACTTAATGGGTTATATGATAATTTCTTTAAAAAAATGAGGCAATGTTATGGCAAATTAATTGATGGGAATGTAAATCGTACATTTTTATCTAAAAATCGATCTTTATTATTAAATTGCGGTATGGCATAATAAAAAGTGTTTCAAGATTACTCGATATTTGCTAGTTTAAAAAAAAATACCCATGAGCAATTAACAAATAAAAATGGTAATAAACAAAGTTTTTCCTTCGAAATAAAAGACCTTCGTCGATGAAGATGTAGAGAATCGTGATTTGTCATAATTAAAAAGAAGATTTGAGACTGCGTAAATTTTTTTTCATCTAAGTGGTCGTTAGCTAAACGCGTTGATTAGTCATAATTTTCGACATAATAACTATTTTATTTTTATACTTAACAGTTTATTAATTATGAAATAAAACAATTTTAATTTGTTAAAATCTTCATAATATAATAATATTAATTAAAGTATTTAATAAGTTTACTTGGAAACTCATTCACAACAATCCTACAGGAACCTTTATAGGTAAAAAGGTTTAATAAGGGAGAATTGTTGATATCTATTTGGTCCTGTTAAGAAGATTATCTGAATATTTGTTTTTATTTATTTCAAGGGCTTTTAAAAGATTTAATTTGAAGAGTATAGGTTCAAAATGTGAATCGAAAGAGTGTTGGTTTGCTAATAAATGATTTGAGTAGTTGGAATCTGATTTTTGGTTGTCATAGCTACGTTTGTGTTCTGGAATTCTAGTTTTAAAATTTCTAAAAGTTCTACCTATATAAATTTTATCACAGTTACATTTTATTTTATAAACTCCTAATTTATTTAGTTTTGACGATTTGGATTTGTTGTTTTTAATGAATTTGGATAAATTGTTATCGGTTTTGAAGCAAATATTCAAGTTTAAAGTTTCTAAAAATGATTTGATTTTTAAGGATGGTATTCCAAGGTATGTTAAGCTTCTAAATTGGTTATTTTTGTTTTTATCAGAAGGAAATACTTGTTCTAGAGCAAGTTTTCGTATCTTTTTATTTATAATATTGTCAATTAAATTTTGGATCGTAATTATTATTAACAGCTATTTGTTTTATTATATTTAGTTCTTTGTTGTAATTGTCAATATTTAATGGAACTGTTAAAAGTCTATGTATGATACTATTGAAAGCTGCTAATTTATGACTGACTGGGTGAACTGAAATATTATGAATTGTAATGTAATGTATGTGATGATTTGTGAAATATATAAAAACCATGTCTATTATTTATATTTGAAATTGTAAGGTTTAGAAAGTTTATAGAGACTTATACATGCAATAAAGTATAGGGTGAAGCTGGTTTTACATTGTATATATACTCTTAAACACTAATTATTGTTCATTTTTCATCGCCCTCGATATTAATTTTTCTCTCTGCTCTACACTACACTCACCGCTAGTCGATCTAGGTTACCCTTGAGGTTAACCCAATGTTGATCAAGATCGTGTTGTATGATGACAAAATTTTTGCAATTAAAAATCCATCAATAGAAATATAATGATTGATTCCGTTTTTTTTACCCTGAACGGAGAGTTGTTCAAAATCTATAGATGTAATGATGCTATTAATAATGATTTTAAGGCGCAAATCCAACACTTATTATAATTTCTAAATAATAGAAGGTAATTAATAAAAAATAAGTATGGGGATTACGGTTACCTTTGAAGATACACGTAATGAAAAATATACTATGTTACAAAAAGTAGATGCAAATATAAAATTAACGGAAATATTGGAAAAAAGAGAAAATTGGGGAGAAATGTTACAAAAAGTAGATAGAGATAGAGAATTGAAGAGGGGAAAAGTTGTTAAAAGGGTGAAAAAGATATTAAAAAAGGGAAAAAAGTTGAAGAGAAAAAAATATTCACTACTACCGAATAAAACAACCTTCAAATCAGCTTTACTAGGACCACACTACCAAGAATAGAAGAAGGGAGAGCTCTAACGAACACAGTACATCACAAACAAATGTCTAAACTCTGAAAATTCTTCATTGGCAAGGCTCAAACATCTAAATTGCATCAACTGGTGGAAAAAACAGCCCTTAGATCTTGTAAGCCCTGATGAGAAACTTGAAATCGTTAAAAAACTTGGATAAACAGGCGAAGTGGTCCAGAGAGGTTGACATCATCTCGACCTCAATCAAACTGATATCGACAAGGAAGCATCAAATAAATGTAAGATTATTTCTGAGATAATAATGTAGAGCAGTGTATTTAAAATTAAGAATCAATGTATGAAATTCACAATAAACGGTAATAAGTAACCAGGATATTCATTTATACGCGATTTTTTTTTAAATAGCATATTATAATGCTTCCTAACTTTTTACATTATTGCCCTAATTATTCCACCAAAAAAAAAAAACAACGAGAGCATACATATAAAATCCTCTAATACTATTTAGACTACAATTTCTCATACAGGGTGTTTTGAAATGACACTTACAACGTTTGCATGAAGATACCTCTCGTAAAATTGGACAAAATGATATGGGGATTGTGGGGTCCAGTTCATTTACTTTTCGAAATACGGGGTGGTTGTTTTTAATTGTAAAAAGGCATATTTTGATAAAAAAAACATTTGTCAATTCTTGATCCAGTGGTGAAAATTTGGGAAAATATGTCACTTTTCTCCTTCCATTTTTCACGCCACTGGCATTTGTGGCTATTTTCAATTAATTTTGTATTCCTTAATGTTTTTTACGTGAAAATTTACTTAAACTTGTCCAATTTTACAAGAGGTATCTACATGCAAACGTTGTAAGTGTCATTTGAAAACACCCTGTATATTAAAGACAATCTCCTGGATATACAAAATTATGATTTTGTTGAACTACTATTCTCAAAACATTTGAATTTGTTCATTAATAATAGAAAAAATTGTTAACCACTAATATTTAAATTCAACTTCTCAGTTGGCTAGAAGAAGCAATTATTGTCATCTTCACAACTAATAGAGGAAACAAATTTTTTTTTGGTGGAATGTATCGATGAAAAAAGTGTTTTGAAGATGGTCCATATCATCCTCATTAAGAGTTACCTTGACTATTATAATCGTCAACATATTGACATGGAAGATCATAAGAGTAATGAGTTGCTGGCTTAAGATAAAAAAATATATAGGGTGGGAGGAAAACGTATTTTGGTAGTCATAGTATAAAAACGAAATTTTGAAGTACAACTAATCATAACATTTCGTCTTCTATCCAAGTGTAGCAATTAGTCGAGACATGAAGCAAGTAAGAAGTTTTATTTAAATATTTGTGTGTGAGGTGCGAAAAAATGTGGTGGGGGTTTCAAGTTGGGAAAATTTAGTGATTTTGAAAAATTTTGACTTTCTATTTGAAGAAAATTAATTTTTTATATTTAAAATAGGCAATTTAAATTAGAAAAAAAGATATCTATAACTAGCAGTAACAAAAACCAATAATTTGTAACTCTGACCCCCCAAAAATTTGCCAAATTTTGAAAAGTTGTATCCCTTGAACCACCAATTTAATTAATTAATTAATAATCTTTGATTTTTCAAAATTTGAATGATCAAAGCGAAAACATTTTATATTCTAATTTCCCAGTTTTTGCATGGATGTAGAAAAAATATTGTAAGCAACTCGCGTAAAACTTTTTGCACTTGTTGCATAAACAACTATTTAATTACCTCCCTTATAAAATAAAACTATTTTTGTTACAGATAATAATCCTTTCATTCTTGATCATCTCCACATTTGGAGCAAAACTGAACCAATATCTTCCACCTAGACCAGAAAACCACAACGCTCAGTTCCTGCCACCAGCGTTACCTACAGGAAATCTACCCGAACAACCATTTGAACCTCCACAATTTGACCAAACCAACCAACAACGCTTTTCACCAAAAGCTTCCGATCAATCTAGACAACCATCTAGTCCATTTTCTCAAAAAAATGAACCTAGAGGAAACGTATATGGTGCCCCTGAACAATCTGTACAGTCTTCCAGTCCATTTGGACAGAAAACTTCCTCAAGTGAACAACCTCTCCAGAAAAACTCATTCAACGGAAACACATATGGTACCCCTGAACAATCTGGACAATCTCCAAGCCCATTTGGACAATCTCCAAGCCCATTTGGACAATCTCCAAGCTCATTTGGACAACTTCCACAAAAAAATACCTTCAATACTAATCCTAGTAGACAGTACTTGACCCCCAATAACAAAGACACTTCTGGACAAAAATCCAATTCCTTTGGACAATTCCAAAGCCCAACAACTGGATATAGTCAAGGTAAAACTGGTAGTTTTGGACTCCAATCTCAAGAACCTTTTCCCAATCAAGTACCAGCCTATAACGGACAATCTGTCAACCAGCAGAATACATTTTCCGGAGGACAAAGTAATTTTGGACCTCAATCTGCACCAATTGGTTTGATTCGATCAGAAATTAACCCCCATGCTGGTGATGGACATTACAATTACTTATACGAAACTGAAAATGGAATAACTGTTCAAGAAGAGGGTTTCGAGAAATCTGAAGGAAAATCTGCTCAAGGTGGTTACTCTTACACATCACCTGAAGGCGAACAAATTTCAATTGAATACACTGCTGACGCTAATGGATTTATACCTAAAGGATCTCACGTTCCCGAAATTCCTGAAGCTATAGCGAAATCTATTGAATTGAACAAGGCTGCTGAAGCTCGTGGAGAATATAACGAAGGTTCTTATAGAGAGGAATACAACGATGAGCCCACTGGATACCAAGGAAATGCTCCCACAGGACAACCTTCATTCAACTCCTACCAAGCTCCTTTAATCTCTGGAAACCAAGACAATGATTATAAAAACTCTGGACCAGATAATACAAATAATTTCTCAGACCAAGGTACTTTTGCTTCCCAAGATAACAAACAAGTTTCACCTTTTGGGCAAGCAAACAACGTCCCTGGATCTCAAACACCTTTTGGACAGCAGAGCAATGTTCCATCTTCTACTTATGGACCACAAAACAATGGTCCTAAATCGTCTTTTGGACAAAACAATGGTTACCAAGGTACTTTCCCATCTCAACCAAGCAAAGTTACTCCATTTGGACAACAAAACAATGGTCCTAAATCATCTTTTGGACAAAACAAGAACGGTTACCAAGGTACGTTCCCATCTCAACCAAGCAAACAAGTTACTCCATTTGGACAACAAAACAATGGTCCTAAATCATCTTTTGGACAAAACAAGAACGGTTACCAAGGTACGTTCCCATCTCAACCAAGCAAACAAGTTACTCCATTTGGACAACAAAACAATGGTCCTAAATCATCTTTTGGACAAAACAAGAACGGTTACCAATATTCTGCACCTGGAAAGACCAGCTTCGTTGATCAAGGTACCTTCGCGTCTCAACCAAGCAAACAACCTACTCCATTTGGACAACAAAACAATGTTCCATCTACTGCTTTTGGACAACAAAACAATGTTCCCTCTACAGCTTTTGGACAACAAAACAAAGTTCCATCTACTGCTTTTGGGCAACAAAACAATGCTCCATCTAATGCGTTTGGACAACAAAACAATGTTCCATCTACTGCTTTTGGACAACAAAACAATGTTCCATCCACTGCTTTTGGACAACAAAATGTTCCATCTACTGCTTTTGGACAACAAAACAATGGTCCTAAATCCAGCTTTGGGCAACAAATTAATGGAGGTAAATCTGCATCTAACAATGGCTATCAATATCCCACACCAGAACAAAACTCGTTTGGTACCCAACAAATAAAAAAGATAGCACCTTTTGGATCTCAAGAAACTAAATCTTCATCTCAATATGCTCCCAGACCACAATATGAAGCTCCAGTAAAAACCTCTACAAATAATGATAAATTTACCTTCCAGAACGTACCACAAGTACCTTCTGGTCAATTTGGAACTGTTCAAGATGATCAAGGTGGATATAAATACTAGGAAACGAAATATTATTGCTTCTATCTACAATTTTATTATTTATAATTATTCTGAATGTGTAAATAAACGTCAAATTTAAGATAAATTTTTCTTATTTTATTTAAAAAATATATAAAAGAGTATTTAGTGAAAACAGGTAGAGACACAGACCTAGTCTGTCTTAGAGATATTATGTAGATCTATGGTGTGACCACAGTTCCCTACTGAACTCCACTTGAACCAGCAGTTATCTATGATCTGAAAACTGGTTAAAGTGATATACGTGAGATGCCGCTGCTAAAAATGTTATCAAATGTTATGGCCTGGTTATGGCTACTAAAACATACATTACTTATTTCCGAATGTTAAAAGTGATATGAAGTGAATAAATGTTTTTTTTCTACAACACACTTTTGAAATACTTCCAAATATTTATTTGGTTAAATTGTTAACAATTCAAAATAATTTTCATTGTTAACAAAATGTAGGTTAAGTTACAAGAACTGCAGTTTAGATTTTATTAAATATGAGTTACATATCAGATCCACCTCCAAAGGAACCAACGTTAGAACAACATATGATAGAATTTGGAAAAGTTACAGCTGCTTCAATCAAAGTATGTAATTTTTTCAATTCACTATGTAAGTTTTAACTTATTTTTCAATTGTAGAGTTGCATTGATCCAAATAAGAAGTACTTAATACTGCAGGGGAATAAGATAGCGCAAATTTTTATTAAAAATGCTTTCGAATTTTTTGAGAAGCATTTTCCCAATAAAAATCCACATACTGTAAGTACGCTGTGAAATTTTAATATCTAAAGAGTAGTTGTTTATGTTAGTATGTTTTAGTTAACTGCAAGATGTTTGCAAATAAATGTAACTGCAGTTAGAAAATTCAAAAAGGGACCAACAGAAAAATCGATAAATCAAAAACCATATGCTAGAAAACCCAAAGGAGAAGATGATATTAAAAAGGACTCAAAGAAGAAACCTGATGAAACTAAAAATAAAAAAACTGGAGAAAAGGTGGTAAAACAGAGTGCTGTTTTACCTCCTCCAGTTCAATCTACACAACTAACCTATCCAACCAATAAAACTACTTTTCAAGAACATCCTTTCATACCTCAAGAAAATAGAGACTTCAGTTCTTTACAAGCTCCTGTCTTTTCATTGGCATCACAAAACAACGTTTATCCATACACAGGTAAAACTATGAACTACCTTGATCAAAAATCAATCGTTTGTCAAGATCATAATCGAATAGGAACTATTGAAACATTGTCAAAACCTTCCATACCAGATCTATTTCATCTAAGTCCCGAACCTCAATATGGAGCGCCATCGGTAGCTGTAGCTACTAGTATAAGTCAAAAAAATAATTTGCAAGACCCAACACAAAATACAAACACTTTTATTAAACAGTTTGGTACTGAACAAACGGTTTATCAGTATCAAAGTGGAAACAGTCAAATTCTAACGAAAGAATCTGAAATTTTACAAAAACAGTACGAATTTGGAAATAATTATAAATATTAAATGTGTGGTACATACTTAATTGCTTGTGCTTTTACTAAATTAAGTGCCTTTTAAGACCAATAATATACTGTAGCTTTTTATTATTCCTAACTAGTTCTTCAACTTTAAATATTAACATAAGAAAAGAGATGATAATTTAAACAATATCGATAAGCTTATTATTGTTCATTGTATTTTATATTTACCTTAATTTATTCTATATGTGACATACGATAAATATATATATTTTTATATCAATACTTGTTTTTTATTATCACAAAGTAGATACATTAAAAGGGAGGCGATTCAACGGTTCAAATGTATAAGATATATAGAAACACCCAGTGAATGATACTGATATTATATGTTAAGGTATAACACATTTTAATTAATGTATAACTATTTTTACTTACCTTTGGGGCCGCTGAATGATACATCTGCATGTCTTCCCATGTAACTACCATTTCACTAGAAAACTCGCTAGATTATATTTCAAAAGTTCAACAAACATTCGCGTATTACACTAATTAAACCGTTAATAGTTAATAATATTCGTCTACATTTCGACAAAATTATACCGGCACGTTAATCACTTGTATAAAAGAAATCAAGATGGAGTCTTAATTTTTTTTGTAATTTTTTCAACCTACCACGCCACCTAAGCTCAGTGGAAGGCAGTGTCATTTACACCATAGAGTTATAAATATTAATTATTATTCTATGATTTCCACACATGACAATTGAATACAAATTCCTTTTTTACCTAATCGGTCGGTAAAAAGATTGACGTATGACATTGACTGTTTTGAGTTTAAAAATTTAAAAGTTGTGTTTTGGTTTGGTGTTTTTTATTCAATATTTTAGTAAGTAATAGCAATAATAAATTAGTATGAAATTATATATATTTGTATGCATAATATTGGGGTGACATTCACTTTTATATTTACGGAAGGTCGAATAAAACAGTTGTAATGTGAACATCACAAATTATATTAAATGCTATGTGGCATAGTCATAGTATACAAATAAAATGTTAATCTATACAGATAAAAACAAAAATTAATAAGAAAACTGTCTTATTGCCGATGATGCTGCAAATATACAGTCTAAATTCAATACAAAGAATGAAGCATAAGCTGTATAATTGGTTTATGACATAAACAAACTATACAAAGGACGTTATTTTAACCACAATTAAAAAAATATCACCTCAGGAATAATCAAAAATAGAGAAAAATACCATCACTTTATTATAATATATATTTACATTCTCTAATTGCACTATAGTTTATTTATCCAAGAGTAGTTTTTGATCTCCGATTCAATATAGTATTTTTCATTATTCCTCCAAAAATATCTACATTCATACCCAAATCTAGGATATAGTTTGTGCCAAATTTCAGTATTCAATCCTTCTTTAATTTTGGGAATAAAATGGTATAGGTTTCAGTCATGTTTCATCTCACTGATGGCATTTCGATTAAAAGTGGTTTCAACTAGTGTATACTTTTAGATCAAAGAGAATATTTCCAACCAATACTGTATAAACATGTACAACCCTTCTTCCATACAAAATAATATTAACAACAATATAACTATACTACAAAAAAATATATATATACTCGAAGAAAATGTCTATTGTATCGACAAGAATAGTTTAATACTTGCAACTTGAGATAGGAAATGAATTACGGTAGAATTTCAGTGGTCAAAGAAGATCAATAGAAGTTAGTTTGTCAAGCTAGTGGCTGATGTGAAACAAACAAAGTTTCTGAAATGGTATAACAGAATGAGAGATTGAATGACAAAAGTTGAGTTTATTTCAGAATATTTTGGAAGTTTCTTCAAGGTATGTCAAATAATAGACATTTAAATCTCATCTACATTGGGTACCACGTTATTCCGAAAAAATCCGACATATTAGGCTCGTATTCATATGAAAATAATTGTACTATATAATGTATACTTTTATACCTACAAGTTAAAACATGTTCCAGTAAAGACCAGTCAATCTTTCTTGATTCCATCTCTATATACAATTTTGTTTCTTTTTCTTTTGAACTAATTTTTTGTAGCTCCATTTTTTTGGATTCTTCACAATTTTTGGAATACAGGGTGTCCTCTAAAAGTATTTTTAAAATTCTGGAAGGTCTTGATATAAAATATGTGCACATCTAAAGTGGGGAATTAAAAATTGTTTAAATTTGATTAAAATTAAGTTCAATGGTTTTGGTAGGGAATCATGGGACACCAGGTTGCCTAAATTCAAATAAATTAAAAAAAAAATTATTAAAAATCAAAATATATACTGACTGGTTTATACCAGAATAATATTTCTTAAAAATATAAATATTATGTTAGAATTAGAAATATAATACATCTGACTTTGGTAGGTAAATGAATTTCAATAATTTAAAATCAATTTAATTAAACTGAATTGATAAAATTTTTACAATTTAAGATTATTTTCAATAAAATTATTTTCAGTATTTTCAAATTGTTTTCAAATCAATTGAAATTGCTGCAAAATATTTGAAAAAAATTATTTTTTATGTGTAAATATCATATATTAAAATTGTAATTTACATAATTTAAGAAAATAAGTAAAGATAGGCTTTGATATATTTTTTAAAAATAGCTACACTTTTATGTAACACTGTATATTATTCGTTAGGTGTAGTTTTAGCAGTAAATCGATCTACAAATTCATATTTATAAAAATAAAATAAAAACAAAAAATTATCATACAAATTATTACAAAGTACAATATAAATAAACAATATTTGTTTCAAACATAAATATACTATACAAATATTTACTACCACAAAAAGTTATAGTCTATTTGAAACTTATTGAGAGCAAAATTTTTTGCAAATAGACTATAAGTGTATATAGTTCATTTTGAAAATGCAAGGAAAAATGTTAATAATACAATTTTATACACTTTTTAATAAAAATATTCAATAAATACATGAAAAAAAAATTTCCCACCACCCCATTCTTCTCTTGGGTAACAAAACTTTAATAAAAAAAGATTATTCAAAAATTTTTTCACATCAGTGATTTAAAATATTCATAAATACCATTTTTAACATACAACGATGCCAAGTTACACGTCAATTTCTGATGTTTTTGGATTTTTCAAGTTTTTTTCAAAATTTTTTCGATTTACTCCTGATCTAGTCATTTTTCGTGATGTTCTTTCAAATATAGTACGAGGGCATTGCATAAGAACTAAGTTTAGAAATCCCTACAACTTTAAGGAACTTTTCAGAGAAGAGGTACATTATTTTAGTCTTGAGTAACAGTTATACAGGGCGTTTAGTATAATAAACAAAAAAAATTGGAAAATTGAAGGAAAAATAATGTTTTAGAGCGTTGGCATGTTTAAAAATGGTGAAATACTCGCTATTATGATTTTCCTTACATTTTTTTCAATAAAACACGTATATAGATGCCGAAAAAGCTACCTATTTTTAGATAAAAAGCAGAATGTGATCTGTATAATTATTTCCTTCTCTTCTAACATATACATATGTGTTTTTTTTTATAAATACAACATCCAACAAATCCCAAACGACGCTATCGAACAATATCCGAGCTTTTATCCAATTTTACCTTTTTTGAACCACCTTGTATACATTTTTTTTCATAATCCATAAATATCATCCAGAGGGATGAAATAATTTTGCGCCGTTTCGAAAAACCAGTCAGGATGTTAAATAAAAATTTTATATACATTTAAGTTTTTAAAAATTTGTTTTGTACACACTTTTTATGTAACTTGAATATAAATATGGTTTTAAACGAGTCCATTTTTCCTGAGAGCGAATCCTAGCGCGATCTAGCGGTGAGTGTCCAAAGTAGTAGTGTTTAGTATACGAGAGACTAATTGTAGAGTCTTCCACCAATGAGAGAAGAGTTATATTTTGTAATTTGAATGATAAAAAAAGATTTAAAAACAGTAAATAGTGAAAAAATTGAGAAAATGGGAAGGAAAGGGATTGAAATTTACAGAAAAGCAAAGCCAATCGCTTTGAGTGAAATATAGATGGCGACACACTAATTTCATTCTCGCGAGGTATTTTTGTACTCTCCACTAGGTTGCGCCACAGTATGCTTCCCAGGAATATGGCAGACTTAAAATATTTGTCAAAATAGATGAAAAACTTGTCTACTGACGAAAGCAAAACAGATCTTATAATGCAAATATCTTTTCCGAAGTCTTCAATTTTTTTATGTATACATATCTTACAATAACATTTTTTTTTCAAAAAAATTTCAGTCTAGTACTTTTTTTATCCTGCATTCTGTTACAAAAAGCAACAATAGATTTAGTCTGCTTTCAATTTATATTGTTATTATTTTTTTTTTAAGCATAGTGAAAAAAATCGAAATGATCACTAATAAAATATCACTTAGAAGTATATATCTGTGATAAAATAACTTTTTGATATAAATTTGTACTTAAACACCAGAAGCAATCCCACTTCTGATAAATTTCAACATGGAAATTTGACCTTGTACCGTTACAAATTACCTTTTGACCTTTATAAAGGATTATAAGGATCAATCCTGGTGTTTATTTCGATTAAATTTAACATTTTGATTATACTTTATCAACAATCATATTTGTACTAGTTTGATTGGAAAAAAATCATGCTAAATCGTTTAATAAGCTTTTTAAAGTGAATAGTGAACAGCAATATTCATAGAGATTTTTCATTAAACAGTGAAACAAGATCCCACTTCTGATTTTAATTAACTTTTCATTTTATCCCACTTCTGAATTCAGCAGATATAATAAAATTGATCCCACTTCTGATACGGATATTTCGCTGCTAATATTGATATTTGCATGGTGTAGAAAATCTTTTAGCATACAATTTGTGAAGGGTAATATCTGTATAGATGCGGAAATCTTAGTGATGTGACAATATTGACAGCATATAACTGCTGTTTTAGCATCTGCTCCGCTTTTTTTAACAATAAAACAAGAGAAAAATATCCCACTTCTGATTTTTCAGTTTTACCCCACTTCTGATTTCAGCAGATATCACAAGAACTATTTCAGCTACCTTATCACAGATACCACGGTACCTCGTAACCTCAAAATCGATCCTTTTCACACCACTTTCGTAACAAATAACTATTCCTAAAATAAAAATCTAAAATTATTGTATGACACAACAACCACACTTTTGTTTCTTTTTGATAGTGATGTGTTCGACTTGGGTCGCGTCGCCGTCCGGTTTAACAGTCACTCTTTGAACTTCCACGGTACCGGGGGCGGTACTATTATTCTTTGGAGTTGTACCGTTGGCGCTTTTAGGCGTAACCGCCGCCGCCGCTCCTTGAAGCGGCACGATCTTCTTGGGAGATTCGGTGATTGGATCCTGGACGTTATTTGAGTGATCTGTTGAATCGGAGGTTGGAATCGGAGGCGGCTGTTGGCCGGGAGTCGGCGTTATGGGTTTACCGCCTTTGATTAGTTCTACTATTTCGTCAGCTTCTCGACTGAGGTCGCCACCTGGTCGGAATGGGTTGTCCCAACCGCTTTCAATACTGAAAATTATAAAACAATAATATTATTTTGATTTCTGTGATTTTAGCAACTTAAAGTTGGCAGCAGAGTTTCCTTCAATATGTCTAATCACTAACAGTGAGAGCTATTTATATTTATTACTCTATGGTGTGTACTCTCGTAGGATCTCTCACTGTTGGTGAATATTGGTCCAGTATTATAACCTTCCTCGCAGTTTCAAGGTCGAACATTTTATGTCATTGAAACAACCAAGTGTTCTATGTACCTGATGATGCCAACTTGAAAAGTTGTAATATACATTTACCTGTGTCCATTTTCTTTGGGAACTTGAACCACGTAGTACAGAACACCTCCATGAGTTGTCATTGCTGGCATTATTTGCTTAAAGTCTGTTTTGATAATCAATACATTCTGATTTCAGAATTAATAGTTTCACTAAATAATATTAATAGTACTTCCGTACCACCCTGTACACAAAAAGACAAAATAACAGTACATCAGTATGTTTAGTTTTACGTAAGAATTTTTTTTAATAGAATTGAAAACATCTGGTTAATTTTTTCATCGATTTGAATGTATATAAGTAGCGTATAAGATATAAAATTTATTATATTTTTATTTTTAAGCAGATGTTTTGATCAACAAAAATTTAATCTGCGTTCTTAATATATTTTTATAGAAGTTTAAATAAGTTGAATTGTATTGTTACGAATGTTTTACTTTGGTCAACAATGGATTCATGGGCACAATAAACTTCCGTTATAAAATGCCTAGACCACAATAGAAATTGCCATTGGCAATGACTTTGTTACAACCTTTCAAGTTCCGTCTAAATATATGTCAGAATTTTGCCAAGTTTTTCTGCGTGTGAAAGTAAATGTATTCATTGAATTTTGCACCACACTGTACTTTCACGATTTGTAATATCAGATAAAAACTTTCAATAAAATGCACGAAACGAGTTTTAACCAGTGGCGTAACTAATTTTTTTCGCAGTGTCATCCGGCTAAATATATTTTATTACTTAAAAAAAGTGTAGGTACAGTGTTCACCATAAAGTAGGATCAAATTTAGGTGATTTAAAAATATTATTTGGTTGAAATTTTGATGTTGAGTTAAATTTGAAAATACAATGTGGATATTTGTCACATTTTCGACGTAAATATAGAAAAAATAGTTGACTTCAATAGAATTTTAATGAAATCTAAGTATTGATGCCTCTCACTTTATGAATTGCACAATGAAAGGTAAAGTTTACCAAAAGTCAATGAGAAAACCAAAAAAACCTCTTTTTTGATTTTATACTGACTTTAAACTATAAAATTTTGGACGAAAAGACACTTTTAAATAAATAGCCAAACAAAATTTTCAAAAAAACTTTCACGAGATGAATTATCGTCCACAAAACCACGAAAAACGACAAATCGAAACCTAAAAGATCGATACAATCTGACCTCTTCGCCGAAGGTCGATTTTCGTAGTGCACCACGTTATTCTCAACTCTTCGAGGATGACTAATATAATACCGAAACGCGGAGAGACCCGGTGGAAATTAAAACTGTGAATCAAATCAAGCTGGAGGCGAATTTGGAAGTCCGCTAGCGACGCTGAATATGCGCCTCGCAGCATCGCCAGTGGCGCACACATTTTGTTTAAATTCTCAAAAAAACGATTTAAATTACATGCTATGACGCAACGTTCATTACATGTGTTTGCAAGTTGTCTATTTCTATGTCAACATGTGTACTGGCGTAAAACGTTAAAAATAATCATTGTTCAACCGATCGTCAAACGTATAATATACGAGGGTACGATGATATTTACTTTTATACAATATGTCTCAGTAAGTTGGAACCATTATGGGAAACTTTTTTATTATTGATTTTAGGAAAAAAATGTATTCCTCATAAAAAGTTCTGCATGTTCTAAAATCTAAGATACAATCAACAGATATCACTTTTTCTCAGTCGTGTACGAGGTATGTCAAAAAATATGAATTTTATTCAAGAGTAAAGTACCTTTATTTTCCAGAATATTGACAATTGTTATTATAAAAAGTTGATTATAATTGAAAGCTATTGTCAGATATCTAAAATCAATAATAAAAAAGTTTCCCATATTGTTCCAACTTACTGAGACATATTGTATAATTGGGTGTAAAATTTTTGGATTATTTTCATTGTCAAATAATTTATTTGAAGTGGGATTTAAACGAATTTTGGAGAATTTGGTAGATACATTAATGGAGAATTGCTCAGATCTAGACGTACTTATATAGTATACAGGGTTAACCAAAATAGTGTTTTTCACTGTAAAGGTTAGTGATAATTCTAAAACAACTATATTAAAGATACACCGAGAAAACTATAAACATCAAATGTCAAATGTACCAAACAAAAATCAGGGACGTACCTAAAAATATAGATATCAATAATATACGAAGTGACCCCCTTTGTAAAAGTTTCTAATTTTCAATTTCCCCTCGTCAGAGAAGAATAAATAGTGTTACGTGACGCTGTTTACGTATTTCAGAAATAGATATGATGTAATGATACTGCACAAATAAATACCCATTGACCTCCCGCGCCGTGAGGCTTATTTTTTCATTGTTGACAGAACTTATTTTAATACGCTACGAAGGTGTTTTCCATAATGGATAATTTAAACATATTAAAATCGAAATAAAATTAACGTTTGAGAATATTAAAATATGTTTTCCATGGGAGTAGGTGAAAAAAAATTGTTATTTAATAAAAAAAACCGGTAGGAAATTACTTTCTGATTTCACCGCGCACAATATCTTTCTTAACCTATTATTTTGAACCTTTGTGCCACTTAAAGTATGTCCTTAACACACTCTCGCGATAATATGTCAATCCGGGACCGACAAGTTGCCGCCCCGAAACGCCATAACCATAGACAACACTAAAAACAGGGCAGAATAGTCTTGGGGGCACTAGAACACATTGATCGACTTCGGGACTTCCTGGGTAACACGCACACTTCGACTACAGTAATGCTCTGAGCTTGCGCCGCCCGCCGGCGGCACTCGGTAACGTCACCGAATATACAGGGTGTTTCTAAAATATTCTTAATAAATTGAAAAAAAATTGTTTTTGTTTAATAGGATTAGAGTATAGGAAAATTCTCAAAATATACAGGGTGAATCGATAATTATTCGTTTCAGGATTAAAATATTGGATTTAAAATAAAGCGAGAAGAAGATTGTTGCTATGGAGAATTTGAATGGATATGAAAAGGAAATGAACCAATTTAATGGTAAAATATTTTTTCCTAAAGTAATTCACCAATTATTCAGGGGGGAAAAGGGGATCGAGCAGAATCTCACCAAATCTCACTTGGGGGAGAGGGGGGTATAGGAAATTATCACGTAATTTTTTTTCTATCGGAAAACCTGTTGAATTTAATGTGGTTTACATTTTTTATTTCAGATAATGATAATATGTCAAATGAAAATGATATTGATCCATCTTTACTTTGTCCAGATGTAATTTTAGATGAAATGTGCGACGCGAATGTTATAAAAAAAGGTAAAAGTTACCATCTCTTATACAGATTGTCCCGAAAACCGCAGTGAAATATAAATAAACAACTATTTTCAGAAAACCCGAAGAAATATGATTTTGACGTTATTTCAAAGGATTATAATATTATTAAAAGTGAAGGTAAATTTATATTTTGATCATAAAATGGTTTACTTATAAATAATTTTCAGCAAACTTTCAACTAACTGAAGTAGAAGAGAAAATTAGAAACAAAAAGTACCAACTAGGCAACCCTGTACAGAACACAAGAATCCATTGCACTGCTTGCAACACTCACTTAGGCAGTGCTCTTAGTGACTACAAAAACGTTTTCGTCCACCCTCTTTTAAGCGTGATCATATGCAAAGAATGCTTCGAATTTTATACAGGAGGTAACTTTGGTAAGGATAAAGACGGCATGGAGATGTACTGCAGGTGGTGCGGTCAAGGCGGAGATGTTTTTTGTTGTAACAAATGCCCGAAAGTATTTTGCAAGGTGAATAAATGGTCCTTCGAGCCGGATACGTTTAAAAACGATAAATTTTCTTCTAGTTATGCATTAGATTGAATTTTTCTTCAACACAATACGCTGCTGTTCGCGATAGCGATTATTGGGAATGTTTTGTTTGTGAACCTTCTTGGATGGGTAGTCTTAAGGTTCAGTGTTACGAATTTGCGAGATACGTTCGAAACGAGTTGGTGTAAGTTATTTTTTCTACAGTAAATATATTCACTAGATACTCTTTTACAATTATTTATTCGTATTTTAAGTGTTTTTTTGAAACATTTTATTTAATTTTGATTTAGACGTTTAGAGAATGTTAGAGATGCTAAACCTTACATGGACATAGACTATTCGCGATGTTGCTCGACGTCCAGGCGTCAAAAACGTAAAATCAGGAGTCCCGATCCAGATTTCTTACCCTATTCTGGGGAAAATTCCGAAAAGTCAAACAAAAAATCAAAAATTTTCCCGAAAGATGAATGGGATGTTGGAAAAATCATTAATTTGAAAAATTTGTCGAGTGCTGGTAGTGAATTTACAGCTGATGAAGTTGCTTGTAGGTTTGAATGTTCAAGTGGTCCAGAATATCCGGAAAAAAAGGAAAAATTGAATTTTTTGAGTGAGTATTTTTTTGGATTTTTTTTCAATTTTTATCGGTTAGGTAGATACAAATTGTACAAAATGAAAATTATTACGAAAATTTTGTAATTAAATAATGAAAATTGTAAAAAATGGTGAAAAATTGTAGAAAATAAAAAAAATGAATCATTAAATTTCAAAAACTCGGAATATGAAAAAAAATTGCTTATTATATAATTTTAAAAAAAATAGTAAATAAAGTACAAAAAAAATTTTTTATTTGGAAACTAATCAATAAGAAAATTATGAAAAATTTAGAAAACTTAAACATTGATTTTTTTAATCTCTTCCAGCCTTAAACCCCAACTCTTTAAGTAAGTATTTTTTTGGAACTTTCTTTCAGTTTTTATCGGTTTTGCTAAATCACTATTAATTTTAAAATTATTAAAAATATATTTAAAATCCTCGTAAGTATTGTAGATATTGAAAAAATGGCGAAAAATTGTAAAAAATGAAAATTATTTCGAAAATTTTGTAATTAAATAATGAAAATTGTGAAAAATGGCGAAAAATTGTAGAAAATAAAAAAATAGATTAAATTTAAAAAACTCGGAATATGAAAAAAAAATAAAATTGCTCATTATACAATTTATAAAGAAAATAGTGAAAAAAAAATAGAAAATTTAAACATTAATTTTTTTAAATCTCCTCCAGCCATAAATTTTATTAAAAATATTTTTAAAACTCTCCAAAATATTGTAGATATTGAAAAAATGGCGAAAAATTGTATAAAATGAATATTATTTCGAAAATTTTGTAATTAAATTATAAAAATTGTAAAAAATGGTGAAAAATTGTAGAAAATAAAAAAAATAAATCATTAAATTACAAAAACTCGGACTATGAAAAAAAAATTGCTTATTAAATAATTTATAAAAAAAATAGTAAATGTAAAAAAAATTCAATTTGGAAACTAACCTATAAAAAAATTATAAAAAATTTAAACATTAATTTTTTTAAATCTCTTCCAGCCTTAAACCCCAACTCTTCGACGACTTTACCAAAACTTCCTGATCCATTGTCTGTAACAGTTCCAACCACACCAATCTCTACACCTACCCCTCCAATAATCTTACACCGATACAACTTACACAACCCAATCAATTACAATCAAAATATCCCCCCGCTAAGACCAGTTCCAATTTATTTACCGTTCTCCAGATTAACACCCTTACCAGATCCTACTCCTGGTCCTCGAACCATCCTTACCACGCCTCAAACTCGACCATTATCAATACCTAAAGCCGTTTCCAATTTAATGAATCCTCGACACTCTCAAAACGTTTCTAATGGCGTTGGACCAAGAATATTTTTTCTTAAATGTCCAGATGGGGAGTCCAAGAGTGATGGTAATAGAACTGCTACGAATACTCAGACAATAACTCAGGTAAGTTACTATTTTTTGGGGAAAAATGGATCGTTAACTACTTTTTGTACTGATGAGGAGTAAAAACGCCGAAACTTTGTTACAAATTACCTTGTTTTTTCTAATTGCAAACCAGAATGGTTGATTAGATCATACCCGATAGACTAAGAAGTGTAATTTAATATCCTTCGGGGTCTATAGACCGGGAAGTAGTTGTTTCTTCTTAGTTGTTATGTTTTAATTATATTTCAGCTACAGTCCAAGATAAAAAAATTCGACGAACGCACTGCATTTTTCAATAAATCGAGCAAATTGGATAGATTGTTGTTGTCTACTGCTCTTGCGAATTCTTCATGTACCACTACAATGTTGGGTATCTATCAATATTACGACACTATGAAATCCCCCCAAGAATTGAATTTGATACACGAATCTTTGCAAAAATCATTGAAAACAATGACCGATTCACTTATCGATATCAAAAATCAATTGATCTCAAATACATCGTCATCCATGGAGTAAGATAAGTCAGATTTTATATTATTCATAATATATTGTAGTTGAAATATTTGGTTTTTTTTAATTTAGTTAAAAATATGTAATTTGAGTTGAATAAAAATTGTTTTGCTTTATTATTATTTTTGTAACCCCTTACTAAAATGTACGGCACTGTTCTAATGTACACAACAGTCTGCTTCTATATTTAAAACCCATTAAAACGTGACCCAAAGAGGAACCCCGCCCTTTATACGTGGTAGTAAACAATCTTGGAAGTTGCTCGGGGAAAGTTCAAGGAGATGGTATGCATTTTATTTACGGATATTTAAAAAAAAACACTTCTATAAAGGGAAATAATTTTCAATGTTGATAGAAGAAAGTTTTGAGGGAATAAAGGTTGGAGAAGGCATCTTGGATCTAGCATACTTCCAGATCATAGAAAAAATATGCACGAGGGATGTGTTGGGGATTATATTTGATTTTAACACAATTCAAACCCCCCCCAACTTCCTTATTGCTTGGATTTATGGACTCAAAATTCACTGAGCTAAATCGATTGCCGAAGACTAGAACGTTCTATCTATCATATTAGCCGAGATATGAGCACTTTTAGTTTTGAAAAGTGGATTTTCGAAAATTTCATGACCTCATTTGGAGGAGAAAAAATGATTTTATACAAAAACAGACTGTTCCAGCCGATTTTTCGCACCAAAAAACCCCTCCAGACGAATTTTGAGCAGTTTTTATGTCAAAAACGTATTTTTTGTAAAAAATTTTGAAGCAAGGGATAGGTATGGAAATATTCAATATAAACTGGTTTCCGCTAACTTCCTTATCGTTTGGATTTATGGACTCAAAATTCACTGAGCTATGTAAAATTGTCCGCTAAATCGATTGCCGAAGACTAGAACGTTCTATCTATCATATTAGTCGAGTTATGAGCACATTTAGTTTTGAAAAGTAGATTTTCGAAAATTTCTTGACTCCATTTGGAGGAGAAAAAATGATTTTATACAAAAACGGATTGTTCCAGTGGATTTTTCGTCCCAAAAAGCCCCTCTAGACAAATTTTGAGCAAATTCTATATAATTTTCGTTTTATAGCCCCCCTTTTTTGGAAAACTGTATAATACAAACAATATAAATTTATAGATCTGTCTTTTTAGAATATTTTTGTAAAATATTTCAATTTTTATAGTTTTTTTGGGATATAGAAGACTTTTTATGTTGGCTATTTTTTTATGTAACGCCACTGTTTCGTAAATGGCACTGTGTTCTAAAAAAGCCCCACGCATTTATTAGGTATGCATATACAAATTAAACTCGTATGAAATTTTTAAAGCCAAAACAACACACTCTGGTTTATTTGTGTCGTGAAATGAGTTTCTGTTTTATGGGGTCATTTGGAAGATTTTAAAATTTCCGAAAAAAATTTTTAGTAAAATATAAATAATTTTCTTTTTAAGCATAATAAAAAAAATCTATTTAAATAAATCTTCAAGACCCAATCAAAATACAATAATATTTACACCCCGGCACTGCTCTTATAGGTATAGATGAGAATTTGCCCTACTACTTGACATTTCTAATAGTTACTAATAGCCTTAAATTTCTCAGTAATGATATTCAAATTGAATCATGTTATTCACTTTAACTGGATAACCGACTAATGAGGTTAAGTGACTGCATTAACGAAAAAACGTTTTTTCCAAAGAGATAAATTCAATCAAAATACATAAGTGCATATTTCAAAGGAAATTTCGTCTATGAAGTCTTTTTTCAAGAATTAGACCCAAATTTCATATAAATCGGTCGTCGGTTAGTGTAAACTGGTTCTCTGCGCCACCTACCGGGACCAATTGTGGATCTAAGCCATACAGTGACTCGCTCAAACAAATTAAAAATGATATAAAGATTATTATGAATTACTTACCTTTCAGTTCTAGTATATACCACGTGATTGGTTTCGCTTATTGTTACAGGTGACGCCATTAGGAAATTCGTTTCTGGAAAAATAGGCTCATTCGGTAAATCGACTTCTAGAGGTTTCGATTGCTGGAAAAATGTCACTTTTACTTTTTCTCGTTCGGCCCTGAAACAATTGAATATGGATATCACTAAATTTAGGAAATTTTTGAAGAGCTGGCAACATAGCAGTTAAAAAAAAGTGACACAATTATAGTATTCTACATTTGTGAAATATATCTTCATGTAGAACATTTTAAAAGAAAAATATTTTTAATTTTTTTAATTTAAATAAACGATAATGAAATTAAATTAAAATATGGATAATTGCAGGTTTCGAGTACATTGATCTTCCATATCAACAATAACCTTTTCTACAATTTTGTTTATTAAAAGATAATTTTAAAAATTTAAATATATTATTTTTGGATGATTTTCGTATATATTTTATCATATAATTTGAAAAATATTTATTTTAAAAATATAAAAAATATAATTTTTGAGACCCTCGAAACGAGCCCTTTCATTTGATATGTCACACATAGCAATTTGCAAAACCTTTTATCAATTTTTATTATTCGCCCCCTAAACGGGACCCCCATATCTGTCAAAGTGTCATATTTTTAGTTTAAAAAACTGAAATCTTTCCTCAATGAACTGTACATGACTTTTATATGACCAAAAACATTAACAAATAATTTATTATTATTCACAACTTAAGTAACAGTGATTAAGTAACGTATTATTTGGCCTAGTACTTGTACGTACAGGGTCATGCACTATGGATAATAAATTATGAAAAATATTGCGACAGAGGCAGATTATTTAATTTTTGATTTAAATGCAACTATTCAATAAGATGACAGGAATTTGGTTTTTTGGTTTTAAAAGGGTAAATTTGTTTGGAAAAATTTCCATTTATCATGGGAGTACCAAACAATTTTTAAAAAGGAAACATTTATTTGCAGAAATTTCTATCTACTAAGGAAGTAAAACAAAATTTGTATAACGAGAATCAATGATTTGTGAAAATTCTCATTTACAACAGGCGTACGATAAAGTTTTTTATGGGGGTTCATTTCTTTGAACAAATTTTCTCCAATCATAGACGTAAGATAAAGTTTTTGATAAGGGGTTTATATTTGTGTGGAAATTTCCATTTATCATGGTAGTACCATACAGATTTTAAAAGGGAAACGGGAAACATTTTTTTGCAAAGATGTGAGATAAAAATTTGTATGAGGGATTCACTGATTTATGAAAATTCTTATCTACAATTGGCGTACGATAAAGTTTATCAAGGGGGTCAATTTATTTGGATATATCTCTTCCCATCATAGGCGTATGATTAAATTTTTGAAAAGGGGTTCATTTAACAAATAACCGTAATAAAAAACCAATAAGTATCAATTTCTACAACCAATAAAAAAAGTATCAATATAAAATTGATGTGATAGATAATTTTATGTCCAATTTGCTGGGTTTATCGACAACAAAATGAGATTGAACGAAAATTGATCGAGAACATATTTCTACCTACAAAGCCTCAAGCAGTTTTGAACTTTTTTTTTATTAGTGGGCTGTAAATTTGAATTTAATCTTCAAGACGAATTTTTTGCATGACAAAAAAGCTTAAAAAACAGAGCTGGAATTGAAAATTTTAATAATATAGGATGTGCCAAGAGTTAGTACCATAAAATTAGGAGATAATAAGTGCGTGTAATCTTTATGAAGCTACAATTCATATCTGGTGAGTAGGGTGGCCACTCTTCAGCAAATGGTACAACTATAGGCACAATAACCACACAGTAGTGGATTATATTTTAAATTAAGTAAGATATTGCCTGGAAAAGACAAATATTTATAAAAAATACTCACATTTTGCTTAGTTAAAGTTCCAACTAATCACCAAACAACTGCTAGGCAACGTAATAACCATAATTCTAACTATAAAATAATGAACATAGATAAACTGAATTCGGTATGACGTTTCACACCGAAAAAGTGTGTCGCTTGTTGAACCGTGAGAGAATGGTAAAAACCAATTGACAAAAAAAACCAACGACGATGTTTGCCTGCCCCGAAAGTGAACGGCAACGTCTATATTAATTAAATCGACTTACTTTTTATATCAAGAAAAACACAGAAGGGAAATTTTTGCATCTTTAATATTTTAAATGGGACAACCTGTATATTTTATAGTTTAAATTAGTCCCGCGTTCCCTTATCACAGATATATAACATACCTACCCTTAAATTCGACCCATCTAGAGTAACGTTCATGTTTTACATAAATAATTATGGGCCAGAATGGTTGGTTATATCTAGCACATATACCAACCCCGTTTTTAGTTGTCTGCCGGGGCATATAGCCCGAGAAATGTTGTTTGTACTTAGTGAAAGTGATAGTATGGTGAAATAACTTGCAATAAAATATTGTTTAAAATCACTGGTGCGGAAAATCTAGTTTATATACCAATAAATATAGGTATTTATCCGTTTTTCATGATGAACGTAAAAATTACATCCGGTTAATTGTTGAATATATGAAGGTATAAAAAAGTAGAGCTCAATATTTCACTATATTAGAAAATATCAACAAGTTAATATTTACAGCCAATTCCCAGGCAAACTGCCAAAACTCAGAACTTTGTGTTTTCACGATTTAAAATAGACATTTTCAAGTTATATACAGACCCATCTATCATAACGATTACGGTTGATGATAATTTCTTAATTTAAAGTTAGAATGTGGGTTTTTATTTCATTTCAAATAAATACATAATATGTGATGTTAATCAAAATTTTATGCATCAATAGTAATTATAAAGAAAAGTGGTTTAGCCAGTTTTATTTTTTAACGGCAGACCAGGCCAAGGTTTCAGTCGATAGATGGATATGGACGAGTCGTGTCGAACCCATAGGCGCGACATAAGTTTATTTAAAAATTATTTAGGTAAATATTCGTACCAAAAACCTGGGAGATGATAGAATCACTATAAATAATCTTGGTACGAACTCCTGGGACACCCTGTATATGATATTTACTTTTAGGTGAAGGTTGCCTCAATATACATACATAATTGAAACCAACTATTAAATGTATTTTATTTTATTTGTCAGTTTTATCCCCTACAAAATTTACATCACTTACATCTAGCAAAAAATCGATTTCTAAAGGTTAAATAATAATAAATTAACTCAGGAATCGAGGTTATGACTCACCTTATGGTACCGCAGTAAGAATGTTGAATATTCAATTTATTCGACACTATCGTCACCTTCGCTATGCTGTGACATGTACGCTAAACCAGAATTAGATTTACTCTAGAAAGAACTTGAGAAATTTTGACTTTTCTCTTAGATAACAGGAATATTATACATTAATATGGTCTAATTTTGGAATAAACCCAGTAGGTGTATGACATAATTCACTTTAATTAAACCCAAGTGGATAATTCAGTTTTGTTTCATTTCAACTACACACATTTCACACAAGGAATATGTCATCATTTTAGAATAGAACAGAAAATTCTGCATTTTTATTCGTAACAATTAGCGCGGAAAAATTACTTTCCACTCGTAGTAAGAACAGTATTTTTTCTACGACTACGTAATTCTTTATTTATACAGGATGAAATTATTGATCAACTTTCGCGAGGAGATATGAAAGTCCTTTTCAGTTTGTCTAAGGGTCGTCTTTTTTGTTGAAATAACCTACTAAAGTAATTGTTTGTTCGAATCGATTTTTACAGAAAAAAAAAACTAGTTCACATTCAGTACAAATATTTCAATCGATACATTATTGACTCGATTATTGACCATATAAACGTTTTTTTCCAACAGATTTTAATGAAAATTGGTCTGTATGGGTCACAAATTATGGAAAATGAATAGAAAATATTTTGACAGACATGTTTTCTCTGGAAATTGATAGTAGCTTGGTGATTAAAAAAAAATACCACGTATATTATTAACTTTTGGGATTTTACATGCAAACCAACATAAAATGCTTGTCAGGCTATTTAGTACATAAAAAACCACCCTAATAAAGGATATATTTTGGTATTCGTCCAAATAGATTTAAAAGGAAATAGAGTTCCTATTTATTTAAGGTCATTGATCCCCGGAAAATAAATGTTGTGGGTCAAAAACTACTAACACAATTGAGGCTTGGAAAAACTTGAGAATATTCAAAACTTTTTTTTTCAAATTTAGGCTAATTACACAATTATATTATCCTAAGAGATAATTCTTGGTTATATTATGAAAAAATGTATTTGCAACTCTGTTTCTTATAAAATGCAATGTGTAACTAATAACACCTTGTAGAATTTCACTTACCTACTAAGATAACATTATCAAAATTTTTTAAGAGATAAGATTAAATCTAATATTTCAGTGAATGGTTCAATATGCATGCAGTTTCTGACTTTGACTGTATAAAATCGAATTATCCAAAAGAAAAATCATTAAAAAAAAATAGGGATCACAAATTGCCTTAAGTTTTGGAAAAACAATTATAAGTAAATCAGGGGGCTAAGAAAAATTTTAATGGAAAATATAATGCATTAAAAAGAGAGTATGAGATATTTTTCACGTAAAATGACCTTGAGCCTACCATGAAAACATACTTATGTACCAATTAAATAATATGAGACACATGACAATAATTACAATTAAAATGGCAAACAAAAATTCTCTTATATTATCTTGTCAGAATTCTGCATAGTTGACATCTTTAACCAGAGCATAAGATGCTTCAAAAGAAGAATGAGAATAGTAAATATAGAAATATTTAGCACCCAGCGTTAAATATGTAAATAAATAGAAATTTAAAAAATGTTATTTCGCTTATAAGATAGCAAATTGTAATAATTGTAATCAAAAGATAACATTTCAACTCGGTCAACACCCACACAAATTTCACAATAGCTTATGTCATTTTTAATTATGGTTTTTAATTGATTGAACATCATCTACAATTATATAATAATAACTATTATTAATTATGATTCTAACCTCAATATACAACAGTTTTAAAATTGTTAAAATATCGATTAAACATTTTATACTTAGTTTGTACCTTTGTTCCAGCTTGGTAAAAGGTAATATGTACCTAACTACTTACTTTCGTTTTGTCGTATATCAACCCTACTGAGCCTTCATAAAGGGATAGTTTTTGTATTGTTTCAGACAACCGGCACTTAAAATAAAAGACCCGGTATAACCGATACGCACAAACACAAAACTGACAGTGGCACTTTTATTTTGTAACAAATTTGCAAAGGCAAAAGCTTGTCTTTATGGATACAGTTGGTAAAACGCAAAACGCAGCACGCTGTATTCGGTTAGCGATGTTGCCAGCTCTATGGAGATGCTTTTCTTAATTGGATTGTTAAAATCAAGTTTTTTTATGTATTCTTAATATCCTAATCGAGAACGTTTTTAAATACCCTCGTAATCCCTTTTTTGTCCTCCAAACCTGACACCGATTTCACATTTATAACCTCAGTAGACCCAAAAAAATATTCGCGAAAAAGATGCACAATATTTTTTCTACGTCCAAAATGTAGTCTTACCTAAATGGACTAAAAATGGCGTTAATTTGAATGTTTACGGTTGTCTTGATGACTAAAAAGAAAGCAATTTGTATCTAGATGACTTTATAACTATTAAATCGACTATTACAATCAAAATGACACATTAAATCTGTCAAATTTTCCACTCAAAACACGAGAAATTAAAAAAAAAACTCCCTAGTTTATAAAAGTGAACGAACTGGAAAAGAGAGTCGATAATGGCTTGGAAGTATAAGCATCACGTTGTCAACAATCCATACATAATGCTTTTTTTGCAGCGGAACTAAATGAGCCATTATTCTGTATATAGGGTGGATGGGTTCGTATCGCAGTTGGACACGAGCCAAAAGCTTTTGAAATAGACGAATTTAGAGCATCAACGTTTAATCCATATCGAAAGGAAGTTAATTGAGTTCCATTCAATCTTAATTTGCGTCAAATTAAATTGGGTTATGAAAATTATTTTTTGAAGACAAGGTTTTCCGTAAAACTCTTTCGGATTTAGAGAGCCGGCAACATGTTTGTCCTTTTAACCACGCCTGTAGCTGATTAAATTCTAGTTGCCGATTCTACCACGCAGCGGTTTTCGTCAATCAACAATGTAGCGATGTAGAAAACTACATTCGAAGTGGATAGTTGACGAAATATGCGGTAGATCGAGTTAGTAAATTAGAATTAAATTAAATATATTTGGATCGAATCGACGTAGGGATGATGATGACGTTTAGGGATGCGATATTGAGCTTGAAATTGTCATAAATAATTTTTTACTTACTCGGTTTGGTCGAGGTCAGCGGGAAAAGGACTGCTATTTTCGGGTATCGGACTAGGCTCTGGTTCTTCTTGAACGGGATTTTCAAAGATAAGTGTTTCTACCATTGATCCTTTGGAACTACCAAAGGACACCCTGAAACAAAGGATAATATTAAAGAAATAATAAATAAAAAAAATAATTTCAAATTGGCATATAAATGTTAAATTGACAAAAAAATTGAAATTATTTGAAATTAACTGAAAAATACTAAGAAATCACAATAAATCACCAAAAATAATCGGAAATTATTTTGAATTAGCACAAATTATCTGAAAAATCTTCAAAAATCGCTAAAAATAACCTAAAACAAGTGAAATTATTTTAAATTAGCAAAAACTAACTGAAAAATCCCCAAAAATCACTAAAAATAACCTAAAGCAAGTGAAATTATGGTAAATTAAATGGAAAATTAATTAAAATGATCAGAAATAAGTGAAATTATTTCAAATTGTTGAAAATTAACTGATAAATGCATAAAATCACCAAAAATAATCTGAAACAATCGAAATTATTTAAAACCAACAGAAAAACTTGGATAAATCACGTTAATTGGCTCAAAAATGATAAATTGGCAAAAAATAATTGAAAATTCCCTAAAATCATAAAAAATTACTTGAAATAAAATAAAACAAGTAAAATTATATAAAATTAACTAAAATTAACTGAAAAATAACTTAAAATGATGGAAAAACAAGTGAAATTATTTTAAATTGTTGATTTTCAACTGAAAAATGCACAAAATCACCAAAACTAATTCAAAATAACCTGAAACAATTCAAATACAAAAACAACCGAAAAACTTGGAAAAATCACTCAAAAATGATAAATTCGTAAAAATTAATTGAAAATTCCCAGAGATCATAAAAAACTACTTAAAATAAAATAAAACAAGTGGAGTTATATTCAATGAACCAAAATTAACTGAAAAATAACCTAAAATGATCGAAAACAAGTGAAATTATTTTAAATTGGCGATAATTAACTGAAAAATGCACAAACTAACCAAAAATAATTCAAAATAACCTAAAAAATTGATTATTTCAAATTAAAAAAAATTAATTGAAAAGTCCTAAAAATCACTTTAAATTACGCAAAACAAGTGGAGTTATTTTAAATGAAATAACAATAATTGAAAAATTATTAAAATTGTTCTAAAATAATTTAGAGAGGGAGAACAACTACCCCGTCCTATTTCCTTTATCGACGCCCATGCCCTTCTTAATAAAAGTAAATTGCAAAAACAAGAAGAGAAAGTAAAATATATTTTTTAATTTTGTATAATTTTAATTGAAAATACTATAAAAGGTAAAAATTACAATTTTATTCCAAGAATATTTTCAAAGTTTATTCTTAGCACTCATCTAACTAAACGAAGGCGTGAACTTCCCGTTTTCAATTTATTTTAATTATAAATATACAACAATAATTCAGTGTACCTGTCCATTGAGGTTTAACAACAAATTCGCGTGTTGATAATAATGATTTATGCCTCTGGATAAACACCTGCAGATTTATATATACATCTACCGTAGTATAGTTGTAGTATACATCAATTTTATTAAATTGTTCTTCTTCTTTTTTACTCTACAAATTGAATTACGGTATAAACTACCACATCTTTACAAGCTAAAAGAAATTATTTGAAATTTTGGGTCTAATATCCCTTTAAATATCCAGTGGCGGGGATAATTAATGTTGTAAATCATTTTTACGACATAGTATCAATATCGCTTACATATCTTAGTTGGTGCATGTGAAAAATTCTGTTATTGAGCCACTTAGTTATATAATAACTTTAAGCTCCATCTTTTTCCATCCTTCCCACTTACATCAACTTCTTAATTAAGAAAATATTCGGATTGTTAACAATTGAATCAAATTATCGAATCAATAACGAAACATTCTTGAGACTTAACTTCGTTAAAACATAATTTAATCCACAACAGAATTAACCTTTGCATTTCGTAAGGTTTCGGTGACGAAGTGACTACTCAACCGATACAACGACAAATACTTTAATCCGGATTAACCAAAAAATATAATTTTTATAGATTAAAAATTTTAAAAGGATTTGAAAATTTAGGTAAAATCAACTTAATCCCTTGCCTCTGGCGTACGCCTCTGGTATAAACATGAATCGTTTATCTAACAAAATTTAGCAAGCTGTCAATTATGACAATAATACAGTCACATGCCGATTGCAGTATGCTAATTAAAAATTATTGTTTTTTCCATGGGGGGATTTAAATTCCTAACCCCCCCTTATCTACGCCCTTGCAATAATACTTCAACACTCTAACTCAGACAGTAGATACAAAGTAGTTATATTTTCAGTTGAAATATTTCTAGCTAGTAATAAAACACGCTGTATAAACCGCAGGATGTTTAGTTGTTGTTGGTGGGTACCCATAGCCTTTGGTTTCTATACTAATTACATTTTATATCCTGTGGTAATATTCATGAACTTACCCGCTGTGGAAAAGTAAAATATATAATATAACGTAGCTAAAGTCGGTATTGTTCTTTGATGTTAGAGCTTGTACATATTGGCATTCTTATCCGATTATCACGAACTTGAAACAGACTTAAATCTCAAATCTTTGTTGCTTTTATGTACCTGCTGTGCGGTGATTATGGAGGATCTATTATGGGAAGTTTTTTTTTAAAGTTAGGTACAGTAAAGAACAAAGAAATTGTTGAAATATAGAGAGCATTTCAATGAAAACTATCCATCTCACATAATTATGAAAGTATCAATGTAAAAACACGTTAAAAATCATACAGATTGCGAAAAATCTTACGGAACGACAAGGAAATATGAAAAAAACAGCTGAAAGAGAGAGAAAGAATAATTGTGGGCAGTCAGCTAGGGTATAAACTTATTTCCCGAGGCTGGCGCAATGTTCATTGCCTCCCTATTTCAACCGCTTGACTACATATGAGCAAAAACGCCTCCCTTTATATGATTTTTGACTTTTTTTTCATAAAAATGAAGCTATCTCTATAGTGTAGGGTAACCTGAGCTTTTAAAGTTGATGAATAACTCGACGAATGGATTTAAGCAAGAAAACATTTTAATAAATTCGTAAGCTATGACAGATTTTTCCCTCAAAACCCCCCACAATTCAATAATATATAAAGAAAGTGCTCAGTCTCTCGTTTTGTCGAATAGTTCTCCCCCAAAAAAATCAAGTTCATGTCTTGGTAATTGTTATAGTTACTATAAAATATTATTCAAAGTTTCTTAAAACGAATACACTTGTAACCATTTTATTCGTGAAGGTCATCGAGGAAATTCAGTGTCATTTTGTGTAATTGCTTTTTCACCCCCAAAGATTTTGCACCGAATTGGTACACACCCTTGATTATTTGGCAGCCAGCTGTTTAATTTCTGAAACTTACACCCTTCGATTCCTTCCTACCAATTATATTTACAATAAAGCCTTTATATCTCTGTTATACAGATACTCAGTGTTGCCAACAAAGATATAGGTATTTACAAAATAAATTTATATCAAAGTCTATATATAAATTGAATATATAGACTTTGTTTATATGACGAGAATATTTTCATATGACAACACTGATTATCAAAAAAATCCAAGAAATTTCAAAATAATTTTAACTTGGACAGAGAGATAACATGGCTCGCTTTATATAGAGAAACATTCAATTTTCTGCCACTAGAGGGAGTAATGGAATATTGCATACAAAATAAATATAAATGGTGACCAATTTTTAGTGAGTTAAAAGGTAGTTGGATTTAAAAATTGCTTATTATTTGGGATTTTTTTGAATATTATTTTTGAAGACTTTAGGAGGTGATTAGAAAATCTGACAACCGCGCAAATGGGGTGGAAGACATAAAATTTGATTAACCAAGTTACCATTATGTTTGGTCACGTGTTGCCTTTATGTATTTTATAATGGGCACAAATCGAATTTATAAATTACAATGTTTGAAGTAAAGAATATTGAAAATGGGGAATTTTTTTTTATTTAAAAGTTTTTGAAAAATATAGCAAGATTTCTCATGACATGTGAAGTAACAATTTCCTAATGTGTTGATTAACAAGATACCGGGTTTCCATTTTAACAGCAAAAATAATATATATGATAAATTTCGTTTCTGAATTTCGAAATTTTTGAAGTTAAAATATGTCGGAAACTTCTGAGACACCCGGTATTACGTGTATATTTTTTAACGGTATTAAATCGAATAATATAATAAACATTACACGTGGGTAACTATTGATGAATAGTAATAAACCAGAACAGTAAATATTACCATTCGGCATAACTAATTTTAAATGACAATCACTTGCACTTCCTTCCTTTTTACTAAAGAAGATGAGGAAATAATTTCAACATTTTAGTTTCCGAATATTTTGAAATAAATACAGGGTGTGTAACTAATAAGGATTGAATATCTTCCCATTTTTCTTTCATTTACCCATTATGGATAATAAATTTGAAGGAAACTTCCGAAGTGCGCAATTGGAGGCGTGAAGGTCATCACTGAGTTAGGTCAGGGGTTCTCCTGGATATAGACGGTCGCGTTGGCAATGCAACCAACTATTGATCTCCAGCAGCTGTGTATGTGTGGGGAATTAAATTTTTCACGTCCTTGTACGATATACAGGGATTGTTTCATAAAATTTTTTATTTCGGATGCAGATGCAAAGCCGGGGCGGGGAGTGTCGCTATAGTGTATAATAAATATTACTCACGTAAATTATGGGAGACATTAAAAAAATTCTTACGTAGGCAACTGATTATAGTTGACATAAATATACGTCAAATGTCATTGTTTACATAAAGTCAATGCTTTTGGTTTAAATATTTTGATTTGGAATTGCGGAATCTTAATTAGTTGCTTAAAATATATTTACCATGTGTTAGAAAATACCTTTTACTTTTGAAACAGTTAAAATAAATAAATATATTTATAATTGAAAGCTAAGTATGTATAGAGAGCTTATTAAAATCTTAAAGGGTGCAAGCAAAACGTATGACATATTCTATTTTTGTTTATTTGTGTTCCCTACTTATGACATACTAAAAGTAATATGCAAATTGCCGTGGAAATTAAACTCTAATTTTAAATTGGTTCATTTAAAACCATGTCAACATCTGAAACATAAATTACCATTATGAATATCTTCTAGACATAAAATACGTTTCGTAACCGTATATACATCATCTTCCAGGTTAAAAATACAAATTATTGAAATTGCGGTTAAAAAAAAACTTATTTTTGGTATCCCTTGATTAATTTTTCTTTACGACTTCCCTGTAAATGTCCCCTTCCCTATTTTAAGGGTGTAAATGTGGCAATAACAACCTTTCAGAATCATTTCTAGACATCGTTTAGCGATTTCATTTCTTGAAGCGGAAAAAAAGAAGAAATTACTTGTCAGAGGAAATGGGTGTACCTACACCTGACATTTAAGATTTACCCTCTGGCTTTTAGTAAACTGGTAATTTGCTGAGGGTTGATGATGAAAATATTTTACGGTGGTCGTTTTAAGGGCCATTTTCTAAACTTTACGTTTTTTTTCCGGAAAAAATATTTTGCAAACTAAGTAGGAAAAAGGCCACAACAGATTTTTCTCTCCCTCTATATATTTCTCCTCTTTTTCCTTCTCTACTCTGTTCATCTATCTTAACTCCTCTCTCTCTACTCTGTCTACGCAATTCTTCCTTCATCTATCAGCTATCTCAACGCTTTCTCTCTCCTCTACTCTGCTCATACGACCCCTCCCTTTATCTACTCCAACTCCTCTTTTTTATCTATTTCTTCATCTTTATCAGCATCTCTTTCCTCCATTCTATCTACTCCATATATCTTCCTCTATCCATCAAAACGTTTTCTCTTTCTATCTCTTTAGTAACATTTTTTTTTTCACCAAAAAAACTTTGGAATGTAAAAAATATAAACTAAGAAACAACTATTTGTACAGGCCCTGTATATGTTCCAATCCAAGCAGATATCACTTTTGTTCGTATGTAACATCAATACCTACCTTTTATGCGGCCTCAGTTGAGTGTAAATTTAGTGTGAATTTATATAAATTCTAATGATTGAAATCTTCACTTAAACGTTGAATATTTTCTCCCACTGTTCAGGAATAACGTTGCATATTATAGAAAAGATAAATCTCCCTGTAAGTCTAATTCTTGGTTCGAATAGATAAAGTCAAAGGTGAATAGGTTGGTCAATTTTTATTCTACTTAGGTGAACAGTGGGCAGTTTTTATTAGCTTCTAAATAGATCATAAATTTCACTTTGCAATATCACTCCTACTTGAAATAAATTTATCGAATAGTAACTTTAGTAAATGCGCAAATTCACTGTTAATTATTCTAAAAATATCGGTGATATTATATTATTTAATCAGTTATTTTTGGAATTTGCACATAAATATAATCAAAATATATAGGGTGCTGTCAAAGAAAAACTACTACTCCCTCAAGCAACTTAGGCATTTAATCCGATCTATAACACTTCCGTTCGTATCTCCTATATTTTTTAAAATTTCATCTTATACAATGGACTATAACTTAGAGAGATAGACATTAGGATCAATATATCTGATTCGAAGATCTGAAACATCGAAATAGATGATTTGAAACGGACACGCTAGACATTTGTATAGAGAAATAATTTGCGTTTTGTTTATCGCGAAATGGCGTCTTTTAAATAATTTTTCAAGTTAAAAGTGATTCAGAGCAGGAAGTTTATAGCCAATGGAAACTTTATACAGGGTATCCCAGGGCTACGTACCAAAAACTGAGATAATAGAGGAGTTAGTCTAAGGTCAGTATGGCCAACAAAAAGTGGTTTTTTTCTGACAAGAATGACAGTTAAGGTCTACTATTCAAAACATAAGATTTTGCATGTTTTTTATCATTGCGAACATCAAAATAGCTTCATTAAAATAATGAATACACCCCCGAAGCGTAAATCTTGAAATTTAACATGACTTTTATAAACGCTATACTTATATTTCAAACTAGAGCAGGAGATATAATAGTATTTTCTTCAACGAGTGCAGAATGATGGCTATTATTCACGCGGATAAAGTTTTGCAATCATCCAAGTGAATATTAACCATTTTACACAAGTAAAATACTATACTTTCTCCACGACTAAAAAAAGGAAGCTTCCAGTGAGGATCGAACCCCAATCGTCCGCGCCAGAGTCAACTATTTCTAACACTAGGCTATAGAGCATGTTTATTTTCAAAAAGGGATACGTAACATACAGTTTTAATCGAAACCCCTACATTTATAAATGATAATTGGGAGTTATAACTAAATATAACTACTGTTGTCCATTTTTCTCTCTAAATAATACGTTATTTTGACGTTTCAAACGACGCGCTGTCAGAATCGATTTGCATTATTTGGTATTTGACGTTTTAAAAGAGACGATTTGATTTATTCATTTTAATTCATTTAAGCGTGAATTCTGATAATAGTAGAATGTGATTGGCTAACAAGAGTGAATTCTTTTTCATTATTCACTGGTGTGAAGAATATATTATATCATTATGTAGCTAAATATGTAAAAATAATTTGTGCGTTATTATTTAGTCGTGGAGAAATATTATTCTTAAGGTGTGCTACGTGTGGCATACCTACCTACGCTAAACCCCATATATCTTTCACGTTATCTAAATATATGTTCATATGAGTTCAAACTGTATATACGTCCGTCATTCCACATTTACTAGAGTGTACTAAAAATAGGGATTTCAGTAATTTTTAGTTGCAAATAGAAATAAGGAGTGACGGATTGGATAAATGTACAATGTGTCCAGAAAATACTTGTTTGTGTTTGTATACAGGGTGTCGCCTTTATCCATAAACATAAACTTGGTACATTTTGTATTGCAATTACCAGTGATTAACTTGGGGAGGGGCGACGGATAATTATTTCTTCTTCTTTTCGTGTACTAACGAAAGTTTTTAGATAATTATCATGCATGTAATGTTTCAAATATTTTTATTAGTAGGTACTTATAAAATGAAGGTACTCGTGCGGAATAATAATGGTATGACCAAAAAAGAAAGTACGATGAGTCGTGAAAAAAATTGGTACGTACAAAGTAAATGTAGAAGTGACAAAATTATTTATACAGTTAAATGAAATGTTTTGGGAGACAAGAAAATTGTATAAAAATGAAAAGGAACCAATGAAAGTATGTGACAAAGAAAATTACGAAAAGAAATTTGAAATAAAGTGTAAATCTTAAAATTAAGTTTATGTTTAAAACAATTATTAAAATTAAACAAATATGATTAATATATACAGAGTATACCGTAAATGAGTACTGTACTGTACCTATAATTGGAGAATAACATTACCTGTCTATTACCCCTTAAGTTACGCTTGTGGTAAAGAGAAACTATCATCTATTTCAGGTTCATTGTACGTCCAATTTATTCGGTTACAAAAATGCAACTAAATTACAAGTGTGTGTCAGTAGGATCGTGACACTTACATCCAAACATGATCTATTTTAATCACAACCACTGTACTTTGAAATCAGAAAAAAACTGCTTCAATTAAAAAATGTAGACGAAATTAATAAGAGTAGGTGTTCTAATTATGTTAAGTGATTAAAAAAAAAGTTTGAGGCTTTTATAAAGATAAAATAATGCAAGATTAAAAGAGAATAATTACAGTGGCGCACTAAGAAAAAATTTAAATAGTTAAAAATTACGTTTGGATAATGAATTGTGGTAAATTAAAATTTAAAATACATGGAAATCTTCACTCTGTCAAAAAACAAGTGATTTTGAAATAAAATACCTTTTTTTCATGATTCTAGATCGCTTAAATTACCAATTGGTCGACATTTTTTACGATTCCGCTCTTCGAGATTCAATTTATTCAAATTGTGCAACAATTTTACAGTCAGACAGTATGAAGTAACGTAGCAATTACGATTTCATTTTGTGACGAAATTGGATGTGTTATGTAAGATGAAATCGAACACGGTGAGTCATCTCTAGAGATTCTTTCAATGTCAACAATGTGTTTCATTCAAATCATATGAGTTTATTTTTAGTATAAATATATAGATAAAAAAATAGTGTTTTATGCAATAAAAGTTTCAGATTCGAACTTTTTCATTGTAACAATTTAGAATATTGAGTATTACTACACTATAGAAGGTCGAGGGGGGATTGCTTTATTTTTGGGGGTTTTTGCTTTATTTTTGGGGGGTTTTGCTTTATTGTTTAGGTGTTTCGCTTTATTTTTTGGGTGTTTTGCTTCATTTTCGGAAGTTTTTGTTTATTTCTGGGGGTTTTGCTTTATTTTTTGGGTGTTTTGCTTTATTTTTGGGGGGTTTTGCTTTATTTTTTGGGTGTTTTGCTTTGTATTCGGAGGGTTTTGCTTTATTTTTTGGGTGTTTTGCTTTATTTTCGGAAGATTTTGTTTTATTTCTGGGCGTTTTGCTTTATTTTTTGGATATTTTGCTTTATTTTCGGAAGATTTTGTTTTATTTCTGGGGGTTTTGCTTTATTTTTTGGGTGTTTTGCTTGATTTACGGAAGTTTTTGTTTTATTTCTGGGTGTTTTGCTTTATTTTCGGAAGTTTTTGTTTTATTTCTGGGGGTTTTGCTTTATTTTCTGGGTGTTTTGCTTTATTTTTGGGGGGATTTGCTTTATTTTTGGGGGGATTTGCTTTATTTTTTGGGTGATTTGCTTTATTTTCGGAAGTTTTTGTTTTATTTCTGGGGGTTTTGCTTTATTTTTTGTGTGTTTTGCTTTATTTTCGGAAGTTTTTGTTTTATTTCTGGGGGTTTTGCTTTATTTTTGGGGGGGTTTGTGTTATTTTGGGGGGTTTTGCTTTATTTTGGGGGGGTTTTGCTTTATTTTGGGGGGGTTTTGCTTTATTTTTTGGGTGTTTTGCTTGATTTTCGGAAGTTTTTGTTTTATTTCTGGGGGTTTTGCTTTATTTTCGGAAGTTTTTGTTTTATTTCTGGGGGTTTTGCTTTATTTTTTGGGTGTTTTGCTTTATTTTTGGGGTGTCTTGATAGAGACTACGTCAACAGTAGTTATTTAAATTTTTACACATATGGCAATCCAAAAATTGTCTATTCTTGATACAAAAATTAAGAAATGTGTGACGTTACTGTATTTTTTATAATTTTTTATCGAAATTCGGTGGGTTTCATTAAATAACAACCGATAAGGTGTTGGGTAAGTACGAAACGGAAATCTGTGCCGAGATACGACTTCAAATAAATATCTATTAAGTCGGGAACCCTCATTAAAGTGCAAGTCCAATTAGAATTCAAATTATAACCGCTTTTATATATTTTAATTAGTCGTTATCTTATATCAAGGTTGTGTAAATAATATTTTACTTATGTAATGGTTATTTTGATATTGAGTTGTGCATTTAAATAAAGAAATGGTATATTTGGGAGGTCTCTTTATGAAATTTAGGAAAATATATAGCTTAGCCCTTGCTACGCCTCTGGACTGCTAGAGCTTGTTTTTATTTTAATCAAATGTACCTGAGAAGCAATAAAAGATTATTTTCACTAGTTTTTAATATACTTTTGTCGATTTGGCAACATAGCACAGATGTGATGTTAATAAAATTAAGTTATTGCTAAAGCACTGAATTTTTAGGTGGTTTAAAGTCCACGTCATAATTTTAAAAATAAACTATAAAAGACGTCAAATCATAAAAATTTTCGTATGAAATGGTTTGTTTTTCACGAAATTTTTTTATAATGACCTTGCACTTGGTACTCTGTTAAAAATAGTTACCGATTAGTGACGTAGCGCAGGATTTTAATCGGGTAGGCGTTTCCCTGCATATGTGGTGGTATTGGGGGCCCAGTTACTGCTTTTTCGTTTAGCTTGGGTGCCCCTCTGCTACGCCACTGTCAAAATTGTCTAAACTTAAATTTATTTTATTGAAAACTTTGTCAAAATTTTTATTTATTACTTTGAACATCTCAATAAAAACCTTCCAGCTCAATGGGCGTAGTTAGGGGAGCTCACTCACTTTGTTTATTCAAAAATTGGGATTAGGGGAATTTTGGCATAGGAAAGACCCATCATAAATTTATACCTTCTGAATTTTAACACCCGACATCTCGTTTAATTCAATTGATGTATTTATATATTCATAAATTCGTTCAAAGCGGATGTCCGTGACTAGACAAGAGGCTTTTTCTAGGGGTAGCTTAGACTTATACATCATAGAAAATAGAAAAATGAATCATTCATAGCAACAACAAAACAACTACACACATGAAACAAAATTTCAACCTCATATCAAGTGCGTATCCATGATCCAAACATTTGTAAGCAAATTTTTTGTTTTTAGAGGGAAGGTTACCCCTTGCTGGGTACGCCCATGCCTCCTATCACTGGATATAACCGACCCATTTTACAAATTCCAATAAAACAGACCATACATTCTACTATTCTCGGAATTTTGTTTTCATTAAATCCATTAATTAAAATTGCAACGTCTGTTGAGATAAGTCCAACATTGGATCAAATTTAAAATTAGTGCGCACGTCAATTTGGATATTCGCCAAAGACACAATATTTTCTTGAATCAACAACCTTTTAAAATAGAATCATCAAAAATTTCTTATCTACATTGAAAAAAAAACGTGTTATACAGGGAGCTTTCAAAAAACGTTTAAATCAATATTTTTTATCTTTAAATCTAGCGTAGCTGCTCATCATTTGGTCCTTCGAGCCGGATTCAATTGATTTAAATCGATTAAAGAAATTTTGGGTGATAATTTGTGTTTCTAACCATCTTTAAATCAATTTCACGGTTTTTTTAATGTTCTCTTACAGTTATTCTGGTGTACCTATACGTAATAGTAACTGTGGCGTTTTCTCTTTATAACTAACAATGTAACAACTCTGTCATTTCCTGTATTAATTGGTCATGGGCACTTAGGTATGTTTTTATAAATCCTCTCACAATAATGTATTTAAAAATAGAAAAACAAAAGTTAATAGAGAACGTGGTTTAATACGGCCGCTATTATAAAACTAGGGTATGAAAATAATGTACCATAGGCGTTCTTGGAAATAAAGGGGGTATATAAAATCACAAAAATTAAATACTTTTTAGTTTCGAGATTTTTTTGGCATGGAAAGTGATGTGTATAGTTGTTAAAAATATTTCGCCATGTAGCTTTTATATTTATTTCCGTTTAAACCCAATAAAAATCTATTTATTTCCCTTTTAATGCAATAAAAAAAAGGTCAAACGCATTAAAATTGACTTGATTATACCTCACAAACAAAAGGTGTAGCATTTACCATCTAATTTAGTTGAAATATAGGTTAAATATTTCAGGATGTTTGATAACCTTGAATAAAGTTTGTAATTATAATTATATATTTTATTGCAAAAAAATATCTTTTTACAAACCCTTATAACCCAAACAAACATTTAGTATGAAGGGCAGCTAATGCAGCCTACATCTACACTGTTAAAAAAAATTGCAAAGTATTAAATTTTGTAAAAAATGTTGTAGATTCTATAGACATCAAGGAAATTTGATATAAATTTTTATGAGTACTCTAATGACCCAAACAAACGTTTAGTACGAAGAGCAGCTAAAGCAGCCTACAACTACACTGTTAAAAAAATTGCAAAGTATTAAATTTCGCGAAAAATGTTGTAGATTCTATACTAAACAAGGAAATTTGATATGAATTTTTATGAGTACTCTAATGACCCAAACAAACGTTTAGTACGAAGAGCAGCTAAAGCAGCCTACAACTACTGTTAAAAAAAATTGCAAAGTATTAAATTTCGCGAAAAATGTTGTAGATTCTATGTACATAAAGGAAATTTGATATAAATTTTTATTTGTACTCTAATAACCCAAACAAACATTTAGTACGAAGGGCAGCTAAAGCAGCCAACAACTACACTGTTAAAAAAAATTGCAAAGTATTAAATTTTATAAAAAATGTTGTAGATTCTATACGAAACATAGAAATTTGATATAAATTTTTATGAGTACTCTAATGACCCAAACAAACGTTTAGTACGAAGAGCAGCTGAAGCAGCCTACAACTACACTGATAAAAAAAATTGCAAAGTGTTAAATTTCGCAAAAAATGTTGTAGATTCTATACTAAACAAGGAAATTTGATATAAATTTTTATGAGTACTCTAATGACCCAAACAAACGTTTAGTACGAAGAGCAGCTAAAGCAGCCTACAACTACAGTGTTAAAAAAAATTGCAAAGTATTAAATTTTGTAAAAAATGTTGTAGATTCTATACTAAACAAGGAAATTTGATATGAATTTTTATGAGTACTCTAATGACCCAAACAAACGTTTAGTACGAAGAGCAGCTAAAGCAGCCTACAACTACACTGTTAAAAAAAATTGCAAAGTATTAAATTTCGCGAAAAATGTTGTAGATTCTATACTAAACAAGGAAATTTGATATAAATTTTTATGAGTACTCTAATAACCCAAACAAACATTTAGTACGAAGGGCAGCTAAAGCAGCCTACATCTACACTGTTAAAAAAAATTGCAAAGTATTAAATTTCGCGAAAAATGTTGTAGATTCTATACTAAACAAGGAAATTTGATATAAATTTTTATGAGTACTCTAATGACCCAAACAAACGTTTAGTACGAAGAGCAGCTAAAGCAGCCTACAACTACACTGTTAAAAAAAATTGCAAAGTATTAAATTTTATAAAAAATGTTGTAGATTCTAAACGCAACAAGGAAATTTGATAAAAAATTTTCCACCAGAGAAAATATCACGGATTTTTGTAAAGTAAAGACATTTATCACTTTTGTTTTATACAAGGTGTATTAATCGGGAGAAAATAAATTAATTTCATCCAAATAAACAATAAACCCTCCCATAGAAATGTAATCCTCATGTTCTACAACTCGAAATCCTGTCAAGGATTATTAATACTGAATATTAAATTTCACCAATTCAACCTTTCGTACTAAAAATATAAATTTTTTTTAACGATCGAATAAAAATAAAAATAACAGTTACACTGTCTACGTGTATTAAAAATTGTTTCTAGCATTGTATTTTGTGTGTAATAAAATTCGAAAAAAAAAATTATGTGTCTTGAAATTATTGTTTTTGTAATATTTGGTTTCGTGCTGTATGAAATTTGAAATTGTTTTGTCTAGAAGGTTTACAGTTTTCTTGCAATAAATGGCCAAAAATCGATGAGATATTATGACAGATGACATAACTTTAAGAGTCACTTTCAGGAACTAAAAAGTGATTTAGAAAATAAGTAAAAATTTTAAGTACTTATGTTAGTTTCAAGGTCTTTTACTTCTATATCATTTTAGATGTGAGAATATTATACTTTGCGAGTCAAATATATCTAAAAAGACAGACAGGTCAAGTGTTAAAAGCCATCATAATTTTTATTATCTACCAGTGAAAATGTATTTCATCACTTAAATGTAATAATAAAAATATATATTTTTTGTAACATCTAACAAAAAAAAAACAGCTTTTGCCAAATGGCTGGCTACGAATTTGTGAAAAGGCATTCAGTCAAATAATCAATATTATCCTGGTGGCTCTAGCGAGCAGTGTTGCCAGGTGCAGGGAAATTTAGTAGTAAGAGGGAATTTTAGCATTAAAAAAATTAAAAAAATTGAATATTTGCTGCGAACGAAAATATGATTTGAAGAACGATGTGTCACTAGATGTTTACTTAGCATCCAAATAGTAAGAGAGTAAAAAAAGCCTATTCAGTTGAGGTAAAGCTATAAAAGATTATTTACAAATCGGAACATCCGGTTTGCGGCTAAAATCTTCTTTAAATATAGCCTTCTTTGTTTTTCTTCAATCAAAATTATTTGCATTACTGTCTTTCAACGTACGATACGTCTGATTGAAAGGAAACTAATTGCATGTATAAACATAGCCGTACCTCGGGTATTTTTTAAGGGATACAACATATTTTTATATCTCTGTACGTTTTTTGTGATAATATACCGGGTGTTTTTAGATATAAAATTAAGATAGGTCTTTCCTGTGATTTACTAAGGCCACCCATATCAATGGACTGTAACATGTCTATCGACCTGTTTCGATTTTAACGAAATAATTTCAATTTTACCGCTTGCCGTCATAGTAACCACTTCCAATTTAGTTCTGTGATGTAAATTTCTCTGATCGTTGATCGTTGCGACAATTGACATATGATGTCAACGCTCGATTCTTATTCTCGATTTTCCTTCTTTTCGTTACCGACCCTTGAGAAGCAAGGACCTATCTCTTTACCGTCTCTTAATTTTTAACAGTTTTTATCTTAAATTGCTGTGGTAAGTCCAAAATTATAATTTATATTTATCAAGCTTTTTCTAAAGTAGTGGCTGATATAATTTTTTTGTGCATTTCTTATGTTTTTACAGATATAGATAGACGAATATACACATACCACGTGGTCAACTACATTTCTTTTCATTTTATACTTGTACATTACTTTTAAACTTAATCTTTTATCGTTAATAGCTGTTACCTTTTTTAATGCAAATATTTGCTAGATTCTCTGTTGTAAAATACCTAATTGTTTTCAAAAATAGATAACTTTTATATTTAACCTTTTCAAATATTCTGCCAGTGCTGGTTTTACATTTCATTAAACATTTTACTCATTTAGAAATTGTTTTTTCATAACTTTTACTTTAATTAATATTTCAAGGTCATTAGCACTTTTTTTTATTTGTTTTGGCTTATAATTTTTACTGTTTTTAAATGGGACATATATGTTGGAAAGCTTTCAGTAAAGTTAAATTTCATTATTTTAAACAACTGCCTTCCTTTTTTACCTGAAAAGCTAAACCAACATTATGTGCCCCATTACATTCAAATTCCTATATATTCCTAATCCACCTGAACTTCTAGGTAAGCACAGCAGCCAGGTTACCCCGGCAAGTTACGGTCAGGTTACCTCTGCAAGTTACAGCCAGGTTACCGTTACAAGTTTTTCACTGCCAGGATATCCCTGACAGGTTTACTGCTAGACTTCTACTTCAACTTCTAGACTTCAACTTCTAGACTTCTACTTCAACTTCTAGACTTCTACTTCAACTTCCAGACATCTACTTCGACTTCCAGACATCTTCTTCAACTTCGACAGCTGATTCTACCACTGTAAAAAGCTAAGTACCTCTAAGAAGTACAGGTTTTCTACCTTTCACTTTTTTACCTTCCTTTTAGTGGCAGAATAAATTTAATATTTAAATATCTTTTTTTATTTCTTATACCCGGCTGCAAGAGCTGTAGGGACTGTCCGGGTTTATGTAAATTTTGTATTTTTATTTTTAACGTTCAGTAAATTCTACAAGGTGTTTCTACCTTTCTCACCTTAGTTCTCTTTTGTGCAATTAAATTATTTTTTCGTCTAAAAAGGTAGTGGCGCCCTAAAGTTCTTATAGTCTGTCAACCCTCTGGCATACCTAGTGTGGCATCAACATGGAGTCGATCCACCCTTGAGAGAGTCTCTAGCCGGGATCTGTCTCTTAAGGAGAGAACAAGTGTTACAAATTGGCGCCCCTTGTTTTTGTTGCACTGTATGACAGTTGGGTTGAAACGGGCTATAGTTTTTTTGCTTCTTTGAATTTTTTTATCTTCAACTTTGAGTTTTTTTAGCTTTTTAAAACTGTTTGCTAACTTTTAATAATTAATTTTTTTACCTTCTCACTCTTTTGATTAAATGTCGTAACGTCCCTGCATTCACATTTTAACTACATTATCTGCCTTATCTAATATATATTTTAAATTTCGTTTTGATATTTTTTGGGTCTACATGTAACATTAACACAATCTTATGTTGTTAAAAAGATGATTAAATTTTCTTTTATCGATTATTTATAGATGGTGTATAACATCTGATTTCTTGGCAGTGTTGTCACATGTAAAGCAATTTTTTGAGATGTTCATTTTTTAATGTCATTTAATCTATCTTTTCTTTATCTCGTTCAGTTGAATTGTGTCTTGTTACACAAACTGAAATATCTTACTTCCTTATCTCGTTCAGTTGAATTGTGTCTAGTTACACAAACTGAAAAATCTTACTTTCTTTATCTCGTTCAGTTGAATTGTGTCTTGTTACACAAACTGAAATATCTTACTTTCTTTATCTCGTTCAGTTGAATTGTGTCTAGTTACACAAACTGAAATATCTTACTTTCTTTATCTCGTTCAGTTGAATTGTGTCGAGTTACACAAACTGAAATATCTTTCTTTATCTCGTTCAGTTGAATTGTGTCGAGTTACACAAACTGAAATATCTTACTTTCTTTATCTTGTTCAGTTGAATTGTGTCTAGTTACACAAACTGAAATAACTTTCTTTATCGTGTTCAGTTGAATTGTGTCGAGTTACACAAACTGAAATATCTTACTTTCTTTATCTTGTTCAGTTGAATTGTGTCGAGTTACACAAACTGAAATATCTTACTCTCTTTATTTTGTTCAGTTGAATTGTGTCGAGTTACACAAACTGAAATATCTTACTCTCTTTATTTTGTTCAGTTGAATTGTGTCGAGTTACACAAACTGAAACATCTTATCTATTTTCAATATTGTTATTCAAGTGCAGTGTTGCCAGAGTAACAATTTATCTTTGAACTTACTGTTACTTACCTATTCTTCAATATTGTTATTCTAGTGCAGTGTTGCCAAGTTAACTATTTATCTTTAGAAATGAACATTTTTCATTCCAATTTTTTTGAATAGCATGAGAGTTGTGATGTGTTACAATCTATGATCCATATTTTTTATCTTGATTGGTTATATATTTAGTTATTATGCAACATTTACATTACTGAATATAAATTTTTGAAAATATCGTATAATTTGTTGAAAGTATCGTACAGTATTGTTTATTTTAAATGACATTTATCGGTAGTGTGTATATGTTGTTTTTATATCTATAGTCATCCGCTTACATTCAGTTTCTTTAGCTATATCTCGTTACCAGGCTTTTACGTTCATTTGGATTTTAGATTCTTTGCTTTTGTTAGTGCTATTTGGTTGGTACTGCTGATTTAGATACCGTTTCTTATTATCTTTCTCTCCTTTATCTGAAAAACCAATTTATTGACGTTGACGAAAACCTTCCGGATGACTTAGATGAACAAGACAATAACGTTCCTTTTTGCTTTTTTAACTCAACGTAGAGTCCCGTATCTCAGAAACCGTGTCATATTTGGAGTTTCGATATCGTTCTCCTAAAAAAACGGTACAATTGTGTTTTAGTTTACCATTATTATTTTAGTTTTCTTCGTTTTTTCTTCTTTCTTTCCGTTTTCTGTCTTCTAGACAACCGTGTTACTTACCGTCCCGATTCCATACTCAACTTGGTTCACAATTATTTTACCCCCCGCGTAGAAAAGGAAGTAGATCAAGCTACGTAGGAGTTTATACCGTTCTCCGAACAAAACGGCTCCTTTTCTTACCCCGCATTCTATTCATTCTGTTACAAAAATAAAAATACCGGCTAGACACCCTGAAAGCTCTCCATTGCGGAAATGGATTTTACGTCATTCAAATTTTTGGTCCCCCTTTTTGTTGTATATCTTTTTGTTGCCCCGAGTTTTTCGTATCATTTCTCAACAATAAAATGATACTTTTGCTTTTTTAACTTAACGTAGAGTCTCGATTGACGTACCGTAAGACGTTAGGCCCCAATTGAACCGGGTTTGCCTTTGCTGAGTGGCGGATTGCGCTCGGTATACAAATACAATAGGTTTGAAAAAAATGACTGCTTAGTCTCTCTATTTCTTCACAGCAATCTCTTCCCTTTCCCTTGTCTTCAATAGCAATACTTCCTTAGTTTTTAGTCGTTTTTATTGTTTAACCAGGTTGGCCACTTTTTTATATGTACCGTATTTCCCGACAGAATCATGGGTGTAATTTTATTTTTATTATCTTTTCAATTTAAGAAGAAGGCATATCAAAGGACGAAATATATAGAGCTGGATCGACTTTCGGATCGATGACCAATGGCTACTGTGGACGCTAACTGGCAACCTCACCGATTGTCGATTGGGCGCTGTTATTTCTGGCCTTTATTTGTGCTTTCTGTCTTTTAATTAGTACCTATTTTAGTTTAATTATGTGATAAGTCTATCAATTTTATGTTTTCATTATGTCGCCACATTCTATTCTTGCCACAAACGCCCTTATCTCAACCTTTGATTTATCTTCCAGAATTACCACATATATCGTCAATTCCTTTTTACCGTTACCCATTCGAAGTAAATATCTATGTATTTTTTTTTTTTTTCTCTCTTCCTCAACATACCTTTTGCGTTGCCATATTGTGAAATTTGTGGGCTACCTACCGTTATCGGATATTTTAGAACCGTTCCTTATGGAACACTAGTGTTGTCGCCATGCCAAAATTTTTGCTAGGTTAAGTAGTATTTCACCTTGGGTGACGTCTTTATGACAAATCTTTACTCTTTGCTCGGTGAAAATTAGGCTGATTTATGAAATAATTAGAATTCCGACGGAATTATATTCTGAATCAATTTTAGGCTGACATCACTTCCCGTGTTTATTTTTGTGTCTCCACGGAGACATTTGTTTGGTATTTGCTGGAACTGCGTATCTGACGACTGAGATCCCAGCGTTTTATCAAAACACTACCTACCGTACCTTACCTTACCTTATCGTTATATACACTGAGAAATTATCGCACCCTATCGTTACCTTTCGTTCTCAGTGTATGCTTTGCCTTATCCGATGACATAACGACACAATAATCACAAAATGACAAAACTACCTTACCTTTGACAATTACCTTCCCTACCTACTATACATAGATTTTGCATTGATACTTCACCCCTCCTTTATCTTATTAACCCTTTAAATAAAAAAATAATTCTTCGAATCATTTTTTTCCCGGAGGAGAGGGGGTGTAACATGTCTATCGACCTGTTTCGATTTTAACGAAATAATTTCAATTTTACCGCTTGCCGTCATAGTAACCACTTCCAATTTAGTTCTGTGATGTAAATTTCTCTGATCGTTGATCGTTGCGACAATTGACATATGATGTCAACGCTCGATTCTTATTCTCGATTTTCCTTCTTTTCGTTACCGACCCTTGAGAAGCAAGGACCTATCTCTTTACCGTCTCTTAATTTTTAACAGTTTTTATCTTAAATTGCTGTGGTAAGTCCAAAATTATAATTTATATTTATCAAGCTTTTTCTAAAGTAGTGGCTGATATAATTTTTTTGTGCATTTCTTATGTTTTTACAGATATAGATAGACGAATATACACATACCACGTGGTCAACTACATTTCTTTTCATTTTATACTTGTACATTACTTTTAAACTTAATCTTTTATCGTTAATAGCTGTTACCTTTTTTAATGCAAATATTTGCTAGATTCTCTGTTGTAAAATACCTAATTGTTTTCAAAAATAGATAACTTTTATATTTAACCTTTTCAAATATTCTGCCAGTGCTGGTTTTACATTTCATTAAACATTTTACTCATTTAGAAATTGTTTTTTCATAACTTTTACTTTAATTAATATTTCAAGGTCATTAGCACTTTTTTTTATTTGTTTTGGCTTATAATTTTTACTGTTTTTAAATGGGACATATATGTTGGAAAGCTTTCAGTAAAGTTAAATTTCATTATTTTAAACAACTGCCTTCCTTTTTTACCTGAAAAGCTAAACCAACATTATGTGCCCCATTACATTCAAATTCCTATATATTCCTAATCCACCTGAACTTCTAGGTAAGCACAGCAGCCAGGTTACCCCGGCAAGTTACGGTCAGGTTACCTCTGCAAGTTACAGCCAGGTTACCGTTACAAGTTTTTCACTGCCAGGATATCCCTGACAGGTTTACTGCTAGACTTCTACTTCAACTTCTAGACTTCAACTTCTAGACTTCTACTTCAACTTCTAGACTTCTACTTCAACTTCCAGACATCTACTTCGACTTCCAGACATCTTCTTCAACTTCGACAGCTGATTCTACCACTGTAAAAAGCTAAGTACCTCTAAGAAGTACAGGTTTTCTACCTTTCACTTTTTTACCTTCCTTTTAGTGGCAGAATAAATTTAATATTTAAATATCTTTTTTTATTTCTTATACCCGGCTGCAAGAGCTGTAGGGACTGTCCGGGTTTATGTAAATTTTGTATTTTTATTTTTAACGTTCAGTAAATTCTACAAGGTGTTTCTACCTTTCTCACCTTAGTTCTCTTTTGTGCAATTAAATTATTTTTTCGTCTAAAAAGGTAGTGGCGCCCTAAAGTTCTTATAGTCTGTCAACCCTCTGGCATACCTAGTGTGGCATCAACATGGAGTCGATCCACCCTTGAGAGAGTCTCTAGCCGGGATCTGTCTCTTAAGGAGAGAACAAGTGTTACAGGACAACAATTATTTATTGCAATTTTTTGCCTGTTTGTTGCATAACTATTTTTTTTGTATTTTTGCCCACCCTGTATCATCTAATTCGATCCACTTTCCTTTTTTTTTTCAATTCTATTGTTAGGTAATGGCAGTGACTACCCTACAAAGGCGTGTACAGAACAGATACGCCTTCAAGAAATACTTTCTCCATTACACATTTCTAGATAAAACATTATTGCAGCTCCCACATTGGAATTTGAAGGTGATGTATTGCAGTAGTAAATCCAGGGATGTTCAAAAAACTTTTAATAGTTTGAATCAAGTTCGTTTTTGTCTGTCAATACGTGAATATTATTAAAAATTGAGACCCCTTTGGAAAAATTATAATCTCAGTGACCCATTTTATGGTCCTTGAGTCTACTGTGTATGTAAGCATAACAAAAAGGATCAAATATGTCAAATGATGGAAGGAAATGGATTTTTTATGGCTTAATTATAGGAGAATAGAAGGTGTGTTTAGTATTGTGTTTTGTAGCTTTTTTTGGTAAGTACTGAAGTACTATATTCTACATGTATATGAACTAAGCGTATATAAAGAAATTTAAATTGTTTAAAATTTTAATAGATGATAAACCTTGGGTTAGATGTTAATTTTGAAGTAAGGGGTAGGTATGGGAATATTTGATCGATTGCCGAAGACTAGAACGTTCTATCTATCATATTAGCCGAGATATGAGCACTTTTAGTTTTGAAAAGTGGATTTTCGAAAATTTCATCACTCCATTTGGAGGAGAAAAAATGATTTTATACAAAAACAGACTGTTCCAGCCGATTTTTCGCACCAAAAAACCCCTCCAGACGAATTTTGAGCAATTTTTATGTCAAAAACGTATTTTTTGTCAAAAATTTTGAAGCAAGGGATAGGTATGGAAATATTTAATATAAACTGGTTTCCGCTAACTTCCTTATCGTTTGGATTTATGGACTCAAAATTCACTGAGCTAAGTAAAATCGTCCGCTAAATCGATTGCCGAAGACTAGAACGTTCTATCTATCATATTAGCCGAGATATGAGCACTTTTAGTTTTGAAAAGTGGATTTTCGAAAATTTCATCACTCCATTTGGAGGAGAAAAAATGATTTTATACAAAAACAGACTGTTCCAGCCGATTTTTCGCACCAAAAAACCCCTCCAGACGAATTTTGAGCAATTTTTATGTCAAAAACGTATTTTTTGTCTAAAATTTTGAAGCAAGGGATAGGTATGGAAATATTTAATATAAACTGGTTTCCGCTAACTTCCTTATCGTTTGGATTTATGGACTCAAAATTCACTGAGCTAAGTAAAATCGTCCGCTAAATCGATTGCCGAAGACTAGAACGTTCTATCTATCATATTAGCCGAGATATGAGCACTTTTAGTTTTGAAAAGTGGATTTTCGAAAATTTCATCACTCCATTTGGAGGAGAAAAAATGATTTTATACAAAAACAGACTGTTCCAGCCGATTTTTCGCACCAAAAAACCCCTCCAGACGAATTTTGAGCAATTTTTATGTCAAAAACGTATTTTTTGTCAAAAATTTTGAAGCAAGGGATAGGTATGGAAATATTTAATATAAACTGGTTTCCGCTAACTTCCTTATCGTTTGGATTTATGGACTCAAAATTCACTGAGCTATGTAAAATTGTCCGCTAAATCGATTGCCGAAGACTAGAACGTTCTATCTATCATATTAGCCGAGATATGAGCACTTTTAGTTTTGAAAAGTGGATTTTCGAAAATTTCATCACTCCATTTGGAGGAGAAAAAATGATTTTATACAAAAACAGACTGTTCCAGCCGATTTTTCGCACCAAAAAACCCCTCCAGACGAATTTTGAGCAATTTTTACGTCAAAAACGTATTTTTTGTCAAAAATTTTGAAGCAAGGGGTAGGTATGGAATTATTTAATATAAACTGGTTTCCGCTAACTTCCTTATCGCTGGGATTTATGGACTCAAAATTCACTGAGCTATGTAAAATCGTCCGCTAAATCGATTGCCGAAGACTAGAACGTTCTATCTATCATATTAGCCGAGATATGAGCACTTTTAGTTTTGAAAAGTGGATTTTCGAAAATTTCATCACTCCATTTGGAGGAGAAAAAATGATTTTATACAAAAACAGACTGTTCCAGCCGATTTTTCGCACCAAAAAACCCCTCCAGACGAATTTTGAGCAATTTTTATGTCAAAAACGTATTTTTTGTCAAAAATTTTGAAGCAAGGGGTAGGTATGGAAATATTTAATATAAACTGGTTTCCGCTAACTTCCTTATCGTTTGGATTTATAGAATCAAAATTCACTGAGCTATGTAAAATTGAACGCTAAATCGATTGCCGAAGACTAGAACGTTCTATCTATCATATTAGCCGAGATATGAGCACTTTTAGTTTTGAAAAGTGGATTTTCGAAAATTTCATCACTCCATTTGGAGGAGAAAAAATGATTTTATACAAAAACAGACTGTTCTAGCCAATTTATCGCACCAGAAAACCCCTCCAGACGAATTTTGAGCAATTTTTATGTCAAAAACGTATTTTTTGTCAAAAATTTTGAAGCAAGGGGTAGGTATGGAAATATTTGATATAAACTGGTTTCCGCTAACTTCCTTATCGCTTGGATTTATGGACTCAAAATTCACTGAGCTATGTAAAATTGTCCGCTAAATCGATTGCCGAAGACTAGAACGTTCTATCTATCATATTAGCCGAGATATGAGCACTTTTAGTTTTGAAAAGTGGATTTTCGAAAATTTCATGACCTCATTTGGAGGAGAAAAAATGATTTTATACAAAAACAGACTGTTCCAGTCGATTTTTCGCACCAAAAAACCCCTCCAGACGAATTTTGAGCAATTTTTATGTCAAAAACGTATTTTTTGTCAAAAATTTTGAAGCAAGGGGTAGGTATGGAAATATTTAATATAAACTGGTTTCCGCTAACTTCCTTATCGTTTGGATTTATGGACTCAAAATTCACTGAGCTATGTAAAATTGTCCGCTAAATCGATTGCCGAAGACTAGAACGTTCTATCTATCATATTAGCCGAGATATGAGCACTTTTAGTTTTGAAAAGTGGATTTTCGAAAATTTCATCACTCCATTTGGAGGAGAAAAAATGATTTTATACAAAAACAGACTGTTCCAGCCGATTTTTCGCACCAAAAAACCGCTCCAGACGAATTTTGAGCAATTTTTACGTCAAAAACGTATTTTTTGTCAAAAATTTTGAAGCAAGGGGTAGGTATGGAAATATTTAATATAAACTGGTTTCCGCTAACTTCCTTATCGCTTGGATTTATGGACTCAAAATTCACTGAGCTATGTAAAATTGTCCGCTAAATCGATTGCCGAAGACTAGAACGTTCTATCTATCATATTAGCCAAGATACGAGCACTTTTAATTTTGAAAAGTGGATTTTCGAAAATTTCATCACTCCATTTGGAGGAGAAAAAATGATTTTATACAAAAACAGACTGTTCCAGCCGATTTTTCGCACCAAAAAACCCCTCCAGACGAATTTTGAGCAATTTTTATGTCAAAAACGTATTTTTTGTCAAAAATTTTGAAGCAAGGGATAGGTATGGAAATATTTAATATAAACTGGTTTCCGCTAACTTCCTTATCGTTTGGATTTATGGACTCAAAATTCACTGAGCTAAGTAAAATCGTCCGCTAAATCGATTGCCGAAGACTAGAACGTTCTATCTATCATATTAGCCAAGATATGAGCACTTTTAGTTTTGAAAAGTGGATTTTCGAAAATTTCATCACTCCATTTGGAGGAGAAAAAATGATTTTATACAAAAACAGACTGTTCCAGCCGATTTTTCGCACCAAAAAACCCCTCCAGACGAATTTTGAGCAATTTTTATGTCAAAAACGTATTTTTTGTCTAAAATTTTGAAGCAAGTGGTAGGTATGGAAATATTTAATATAAACTGGTTTCCGCTAACTTCCTTATCGTTTGGATTTATGGACTCAAAATTCACTGAGCTATGTAAAATTGTCCGCTAAATCGATTGCCGAAGACTAGAACGTTATATCTATCATATTAGCCGAGATATGAGCACTTTTAATTTTGAAAAGTGGATTTTCGAAAATTTCATCACTCCATTTGGAGGAGAAAAAATGATTTTATACAAAAACAGACTGTTCCAGCCGATTTTTCGCACCAAAAAACCCCTACAGACGAATTTTGAGCAATTTTTATGTCAAAAACGTATGTTTTGTCAAAAATTTTGAAGCAAGGGATAGGTATGGAAATATTTAATATAAACTGGTTTCCGCTAACTTCCTTATCGTTTGGATTTATGGACTCAAAATTCACTGAGCTAAGTAAAATCGTCCGCTAAATCGATTGCCGAAGACTAGAACGTTCTATCTATCATATTAGCCGAGATATGAGCACTTTTAGTTTTGAAAAGTGGATTTTCGAAAATTTCATCACTCCATTTGGAGGAGAAAGAATGATTTTATACAAAAACAGACTGTTCCAGCCGATTTATCGCACCAGAAAACCTCTCCAGACGAATTTTGAGCAATTTTTATGTCAAAAACGTATTTTTTGTCAAAAATTTTGAAGCAAGGGGTAGGTATGGAAATATTTAATATAAACTGGTTTCCGCTAACTTCCTTATCGCTTGGATTTATGGACTCAAAATTCACTGAGCTATGTAAAATTGTCCGCTAAATCGATTGCCGAAGACTAGAACGTTCTATCTATCATATTAGCCGAGATATGAGCACTTTTAGTTTTGAAAAGTGGATTTTCGAAAATTTCATGACCTCATTTGGAGGAGAAAAAATGATTTTATACAAAAACAGACTGTTCCAGTCGATTTTTCGCACCAAAAAACCCCTCCAGACGAATTTTGAGCAATTTTTATGTCAAAAACGTATTTTTTGTCAAAAATTTTGAAGCAAGGGGTAGGTATGGAAATATTTAATATAAACTGGTTTCCGCTAACTTCCTTATCGTTTGGATTTATGGACTCAAAATTCACTGAGCTATGTAAAATTGTCCGCTAAATCGATTGCCGAAGACTAGAACGTTCTATCTATCATATTAGCCAAGATATGAGCACTTTTAGTTTTGAAAAGTGGATTTTCGAAAATTTCATCACTCCATTTGGAGGAGAAAAAATGATTTTATACAAAAACAGACTGTTCCAGCCGATTTATCGCACCAGAAAACCTCTCCAGACGAATTTTGAGCAATTTTTATGTCAAAAACGTATTTTTTGTCAAAAATTTTGAAGCAAGGGGTAGGTATGGAAATATTTAATATAAACTGGTTTCCGCTAACTTCCTTATCGCTTGGATTTATGGACTCAAAATTCACTGAGCTATGTAAAATTGTCCGCTAAATCGATTGCCGAAGACTAGAACGTTCTATCTATCATATTAGCCGAGATATGAGCACTTTTAGTTTTGAAAAGTGGATTTTCGAAAATTTCATGACCTCATTTGGAGGAGAAAAAATGATTTTATACAAAAACAGACTGTTCCAGTCGATTTTTCGCACCAAAAAACCCCTCCAGACGAATTTTGAGCAATTTTTATGTCAAAAACGTATTTTTTGTCAAAAATTTTGAAGCAAGGGGTAGGTATGGAAATATTTAATATAAACTGGTTTCCGCTAACTTCCTTATCGTTTGGATTTATGGACTCAAAATTCACTGAGCTATGTAAAATTGTCCGCTAAATCGATTGCCGAAGACTAGAACGTTCTATCTATCATATTAGCCAAGATATGAGCACTTTTAGTTTTGAAAAGTGGATTTTCGAAAATTTCATCACTCCATTTGGAGGAGAAAAAATGATTTTATACAAAAACAGACTGTTCCAGTCGATTTTTCGCACCAAAAAACCCCTCCAGACGAATTTTGAGCAATTTTTATGTCAAAAACGTATTTTTTGTCAAAAATTTTGAAGCAAGGGGTAGGTATGGAAATATTTAATATAAACTGGTTTCCGCTAACTTCCTTATCGTTTGGATTTATGGACTCAAAATTCACTGAGCTAAGTAAAATCGTCCGCTAAATCGATTGCCGAAGACTAGAACGTTCTATCTATCATATTAGCCGAGATATGAGCACTTTTAGTTTTGAAAAGTGGATTTTCGAAAATTTCATCACTCCATTTGGAGGAGAAAAAATGATTTTATACAAAAACAGACTGTTCTAGCCGATTTATCGCACCAGAAAACCCCTCCAGACGAATTTTGAGCAATTTTTATGTCAAAAACGTATTTTTTGTCAAAAATTTTGAAGCAAGGGGTAGGTATGGAAATATTTGATATAAACTGGTTTCCGCTAACTTCCTTATCGCTTGGATTTATGGACTCAAAATTCACTGAGCTATGTAAAATTGTCCGCTAAATCGATTGCCGAAGACTAGAACGTTCTATCTATCATATTAGCCGAGATATGAGCACTTTTAGTTTTGAAAAGTGGATTTTCGAAAATTTCATGACCTCATTTGGAGGAGAAAAAATGATTTTATACAAAAACAGACTGTTCCAGTCGATTTTTCGCACCAAAAAACCCCTCCAGACGAATTTTGAGCAATTTTTATGTCAAAAACGTATTTTTTGTCAAAAATTTTGAAGCAAGGGGTAGGTATGGAAATATTTAATATAAACTGGTTTCCGCTAACTTCCTTATCGTTTGGATTTATGGACTCAAAATTCACTGAGCTATGTAAAATTGTCCGCTAAATCGATTGCCGAAGACTAGAACGTTCTATCTATCATATTAGCCGAGATATGAGCACTTTTAGTTTTGAAAAGTGGATTTTCGAAAATTTCATCACTCCATTTGGAGGAGAAAAAATGATTTTATACAAAAACAGACTGTTCCAGCCGATTTTTCGCACCAAAAAACCGCTCCAGACGAATTTTGAGCAATTTTTACGTCAAAAACGTATTTTTTGTCAAAAATTTTGAAGCAAGGGGTAGGTATGGAAATATTTAATATAAACTGGTTTCCGCTAACTTCCTTATCGCTTGGATTTATGGACTCAAAATTCACTGAGCTATGTAAAATTGTCCGCTAAATCGATTGCCGAAGACTAGAACGTTCTATCTATCATATTAGCCAAGATACGAGCACTTTTAATTTTGAAAAGTGGATTTTCGAAAATTTCATCACTCCATTTGGAGGAGAAAAAATGATTTTATACAAAAACAGACTGTTCCAGCCGATTTTTCGCACCAAAAAACCCCTCCAGACGAATTTTGAGCAATTTTTATGTCAAAAACGTATTTTTTGTCAAAAATTTTGAAGCAAGGGATAGGTATGGAAATATTTAATATAAACTGGTTTCCGCTAACTTCCTTATCGTTTGGATTTATGGACTCAAAATTCACTGAGCTAAGTAAAATCGTCCGCTAAATCGATTGCCGAAGACTAGAACGTTCTATCTATCATATTAGCCAAGATATGAGCACTTTTAGTTTTGAAAAGTGGATTTTCGAAAATTTCATCACTCCATTTGGAGGAGAAAAAATGATTTTATACAAAAACAGACTGTTCCAGCCGATTTTTCGCACCAAAAAACCCCTCCAGACGAATTTTGAGCAATTTTTATGTCAAAAACGTATTTTTTGTCTAAAATTTTGAAGCAAGTGGTAGGTATGGAAATATTTAATATAAACTGGTTTCCGCTAACTTCCTTATCGTTTGGATTTATGGACTCAAAATTCACTGAGCTATGTAAAATTGTCCGCTAAATCGATTGCCGAAGACTAGAACGTTATATCTATCATATTAGCCGAGATATGAGCACTTTTAATTTTGAAAAGTGGATTTTCGAAAATTTCATCACTCCATTTGGAGGAGAAAAAATGATTTTATACAAAAACAGACTGTTCCAGCCGATTTTTCGCACCAAAAAACCCCTACAGACGAATTTTGAGCAATTTTTATGTCAAAAACGTATGTTTTGTCAAAAATTTTGAAGCAAGGGATAGGTATGGAAATATTTAATATAAACTGGTTTCCGCTAACTTCCTTATCGTTTGGATTTATGGACTCAAAATTCACTGAGCTAAGTAAAATCGTCCGCTAAATCGATTGCCGAAGACTAGAACGTTCTATCTATCATATTAGCCGAGATATGAGCACTTTTAGTTTTGAAAAGTGGATTTTCGAAAATTTCATCACTCCATTTGGAGGAGAAAGAATGATTTTATACAAAAACAGACTGTTCCAGCCGATTTATCGCACCAGAAAACCTCTCCAGACGAATTTTGAGCAATTTTTATGTCAAAAACGTATTTTTTGTCAAAAATTTTGAAGCAAGGGGTAGGTATGGAAATATTTAATATAAACTGGTTTCCGCTAACTTCCTTATCGCTTGGATTTATGGACTCAAAATTCACTGAGCTATGTAAAATTGTCCGCTAAATCGATTGCCGAAGACTAGAACGTTCTATCTATCATATTAGCCGAGATATGAGCACTTTTAGTTTTGAAAAGTGGATTTTCGAAAATTTCATGACCTCATTTGGAGGAGAAAAAATGATTTTATACAAAAACAGACTGTTCCAGTCGATTTTTCGCACCAAAAAACCCCTCCAGACGAATTTTGAGCAATTTTTATGTCAAAAACGTATTTTTTGTCAAAAATTTTGAAGCAAGGGGTAGGTATGGAAATATTTAATATAAACTGGTTTCCGCTAACTTCCTTATCGTTTGGATTTATGGACTCAAAATTCACTGAGCTATGTAAAATTGTCCGCTAAATCGATTGCCGAAGACTAGAACGTTCTATCTATCATATTAGCCAAGATATGAGCACTTTTAGTTTTGAAAAGTGGATTTTCGAAAATTTCATCACTCCATTTGGAGGAGAAAAAATGATTTTATACAAAAACAGACTGTTCCAGCCGATTTATCGCACCAGAAAACCTCTCCAGACGAATTTTGAGCAATTTTTATGTCAAAAACGTATTTTTTGTCAAAAATTTTGAAGCAAGGGGTAGGTATGGAAATATTTAATATAAACTGGTTTCCGCTAACTTCCTTATCGCTTGGATTTATGGACTCAAAATTCACTGAGCTATGTAAAATTGTCCGCTAAATCGATTGCCGAAGACTAGAACGTTCTATCTATCATATTAGCCGAGATATGAGCACTTTTAGTTTTGAAAAGTGGATTTTCGAAAATTTCATGACCTCATTTGGAGGAGAAAAAATGATTTTATACAAAAACAGACTGTTCCAGTCGATTTTTCGCACCAAAAAACCCCTCCAGACGAATTTTGAGCAATTTTTATGTCAAAAACGTATTTTTTGTCAAAAATTTTGAAGCAAGGGGTAGGTATGGAAATATTTAATATAAACTGGTTTCCGCTAACTTCCTTATCGTTTGGATTTATGGACTCAAAATTCACTGAGCTATGTAAAATTGTCCGCTAAATCGATTGCCGAAGACTAGAACGTTCTATCTATCATATTAGCCAAGATATGAGCACTTTTAGTTTTGAAAAGTGGATTTTCGAAAATTTCATCACTCCATTTGGAGGAGAAAAAATGATTTTATACAAAAACAGACTGTTCCAGCCGATTTTTCGCACCAAAAAACCCCTCCAGACGAATTTTGAGCAATTTTTATGTCAAAAACGTATTTTTTGTCTAAAATTTTGAAGCAAGTGGTAGGTATGGAAATATTTAATATAAACTGGTTTCCGCTAACTTCCTTATCGTTTGGATTTATGGACTCAAAATTCACTGAGCTATGTAAAATTGTCCGCTAAATCGATTGCCGAAGACTAGAACGTTATATCTATCATATTAGCCGAGATATGAGCACTTTTAATTTTGAAAAGTGGATTTTCGAAAATTTCATCACTCCATTTGGAGGAGAAAAAATGATTTTATACAAAAACAGACTGTTCCAGCCGATTTTTCGCACCAAAAAACCCCTCCAGACGAATTTTGAGCAATTTTTATGTCAAAAACGTATGTTTTGTCAAAAATTTTGAAGCAAGGGGTAGGTATGGAAATATTTAATATAAACTGGTTTCCGCTAACTTCCTTATCGTTTGGATTTATGGACTCAAAATTCACTGAGCTATGTAAAATTGTCCGCTAAATCGATTGCCGAAGACTAGAACGTTCTATCTATCATATTAGCCAAGATATGAGCACTTTTAGTTTTGAAAAGTGGATTTTCGAAAATTTCATCACTCCATTTGGAGGAGAAAAAATGATTTTATACAAAAACAGACTGTTCCAGTCGATTTTTCGCACCAAAAAACCCCTCCAGACGAATTTTGAGCAATTTTTATGTCAAAAACGTATTTTTTGTCGAAAATTTTGAAGCAAGGGGTAGGTATGGAAATATTTAATATAAACTGGTTTCCGCTAACTTCCTTATCGTTTGGATTTATGGACTCAAAATTCACTGAGCTATGTAAAATTGTCCGCTAAATCGATTGCCGAAGACTAGAACGTTCTATCTATCATATTAGCCAAGATATGAGCACTTTTAGTTTTGAAAAGTGGATTTTCGAAAATTTCATCACTCCATTTGGAGGAGAAAAAATGATTTTATACAAAAACAGACTGTTCCAGCCGATTTTTCGCACCAAAAAACCCCTCCAGACGAATTTTGAGCAATTTTTATGTCAAAAACGTATTTTTTGTCTAAAATTTTGAAGCAAGTGGTAGGTATGGAAATATTTAATATAAACTGGTTTCCGCTAACTTCCTTATCGTTTGGATTTATGGACTCAAAATTCACTGAGCTATGTAAAATTGTCCGCTAAATCGATTGCCGAAGACTAGAACGTTATATCTATCATATTAGCCGAGATATGAGCACTTTTAATTTTGAAAAGTGGATTTTTGAAAATTTCATCACTCCATTTGGAGGAGAAAAAATGATTTTATACAAAAACAGACTGTTCCAGCCGATTTTTCGCACCAAAAAACCCCTCCAGACGAATTTTGAGCAATTTTTATGTCAAAAACGTATGTTTTGTCAAAAATTTTGAAGCAAGGGATAGGTATGGAAATATTTAATATAAACTGGTTTCCGCTAACTTCCTTATCGTTTGGATTTATGGACTCAAAATTCACTGAGCTAAGTAAAATCGTCCGCTAAATCGATTGCCGAAGACTAGAACGTTCTATCTATCATATTAGCCGAGATATGAGCACTTTTAGTTTTGAAAAGTGGATTTTCGAAAATTTCATCACTCCATTTGGAGGAGAAAAAATGATTTTATACAAAAACAGACTGTTCCAGCCGATTTTTCGCACCAAAAAACCCCTCCAGACGAATTTTGAGCAATTTTTATGTCAAAAACGTATTTTTTGTCAAAAATTTTGAAGCAAGGGATAGGTATGGAAATATTTAATATAAACTGGTTTCCGCTAACTTCCTTATCGTTTGGATTTATGGACTCAAAATTCACTGAGCTATGTAAAATTGTCCGCTAAATCGATTGCCGAAGACTAGAACGTTCTATCTATCATATTAGCCGAGATATGAGCACTTTTAGTTTTGAAAAGTGGATTTTCGAAAATTTCATCACTCCATTTGGAGGAGAAAAAATGATTTTATACAAAAACAGACTGTTCCAGCCGATTTATCGCACCAGAAAACCTCTCCAGACGAATTTTGAGCAATTTTTATGTCAAAAACGTATTTTTTGTCAAAAATTTTGAAGCAAGGGGTAGGTATGGAAATATTTAATATAAACTGGTTTCCGCTAACTTCCTTATCGCTTGGATTTATGGACTCAAAATTCACTGAGCTATGTAAAATTGTCCGCTAAATCGATTGCCGAAGACTAGAACGTTCTATCTATCATATTAGCCGAGATATGAGCACTTTTAGTTTTGAAAAGTGGATTTTCGAAAATTTCATGACCTCATTTGGAGGAGAAAAAATGATTTTATACAAAAACAGACTGTTCCAGTCGATTGCCGAAGACTAGAACGTTCTATCTATCATATTAGCCGAGATATGAGCACTTTTAATTTTGAAAAGTGGATTTTTGAAAATTTCATCACTCCATTTGGAGGAGAAAAAATGATTTTATACAAAAACAGACTGTTCCAGCCGATTTTTCGCACCAAAAAACCCCTCCAGACGAATTTTGAGCAATTTTTATGTCAAAAACGTATGTTTTGTCAAAAATTTTGAAGCAAGGGATAGGTATGGAAATATTTAATATAAACTGGTTTCCGCTAACTTCCTTATCGTTTGGATTTATGGACTCAAAATTCACTGAGCTAAGTAAAATCGTCCGCTAAATCGATTGCCGAAGACTAGAACGTTCTATCTATCATATTAGCCGAGATATGAGCACTTTTAGTTTTGAAAAGTGGATTTTCGAAAATTTCATCACTCCATTTGGAGGAGAAAAAATGATTTTATACAAAAACAGACTGTTCCAGCCGATTTATCGCACCAGAAAACCTCTCCAGACGAATTTTGAGCAATTTTTATGTCAAAAACGTATTTTTTGTCAAAAATTTTGAAGCAAGGGGTAGGTATGGAAATATTTAATATAAACTGGTTTCCGCTAACTTCCTTATCGCTTGGATTTATGGACTCAAAATTCACTGAGCTATGTAAAATTGTCCGCTAAATCGATTGCCGAAGACTAGAACGTTCTATCTATCATATTAGCCGAGATATGAGCACTTTTAGTTTTGAAAAGTGGATTTTCGAAAATTTCATGACCTCATTTGGAGGAGAAAAAATGATTTTATACAAAAACAGACTGTTCCAGTCGATTGCCGAAGACTAGAACGTTCTATCTATCATATTAGCCGAGATATGAGCACTTTTAGTTTTGAAAAGTGGATTTTCGAAAATTTCATCACTCCATTTGGAGGAGAAAAAATGATTTTATACAAAAACAGACTGTTCCAGCCGATTTTTCGCACCAAAAAACCCCTCCAGACGAATTTTGAGCAATTTTTATGTCAAAAACGTATTTTTTGTCAAAAATTTTGAAGCAAGGGGTAGGTATGGAAATATTTAATATAAACTGGTTTCCGCTAACTTTCTTATCGTTTGGATTTATGGACTCAAAATTCACTGAGCTATGTAAAATTGTCCGCTAAATCGATTGCCGAAGACTAGAACGTTATATCTATCATATTAGCCGAGATATGAGCACTTTTAATTTTGAAAAGTGAATTTTCGAAAATTTCATCACTCCATTTGGAGGAGAAAAAATGATTTTATACAAAAACAGACTGTTCCAGCCGATTTTTCGCACCAAAAAACCCCTCCAGACGAATTTTGAGCAATTTTTATGTCAAAAACGTATGTTTTGTCAAAAATTTTGAAGCAAGGGATAGGTATGGAAATATTTAATATAAACTGGTTTCCGCTAACTTCCTTATCGTTTGGATTTATGGACTCAAAATTCACTGAGCTAAGTAAAATCGTCCGCTAAATCGATTGCCGAAGACTAGAACGTTCTATCTATCATATTAGCCGAGATATGAGCACTTTTAGTTTTGAAAAGTGGATTTTCGAAAATTTCATCACTCCATTTGGAGGAGAAAAAATGATTTTATACAAAAACAGACTGTTCCAGCCGATTTTTCGCACCAAAAAACCCCTCCAGACGAATTTTGAGCAATTTTTATATCAAAAACGTATTTTTTGACTAAAATTTTGAAGCAAGGGGTAGGTATGGAAATATTTAATATAAACTGGTTTCCGCTAACTTCGTTATCGCTTGGATTTATGGACTCAAAATTCACTGAGCTATGTTAAATTGTCCGCTAAATCGATTGCCGAAGACTAGAACGTTCTATCTATCATATTAGCCGAGATATGAGCACTTTTAGTTTTGAAAAGTGGATTTTCGAAAATTTCATGACCTCATTTGGAGGAGAAACAATGATTTTATACAAAAACAGACTGTTCCAGCCGATTTTTCGCACCAAAAAACCCCTCCAGACGAATTTTGAGCAATTTTTATATCAAAAACGTATTTTTTGTCTAAAATTTTGAAGCAAGGGGTAGGTATGGAAATATTTAATATAAACTGGTTTCCGCTAACTTCCTTATCGCTTGAATTTATGGACTCAAAATTCACTGAGCTATGTAAAATTGTCCGCTAAATCGATTGCCGAAGACTAGAACGTTCTATCTATCATATTAGCCGAGATATGAGCACTTTTAGTTTTGAAAAGTGGATTTTCGAAAATTTCATGACCTCATTTGGAGGAGAAAAAATGATTTTATACAAAAACAGACTGTTCCAGCCGATTTTTCGCACCAAAAAACCCCTCCAGACGAATTTTGAGCAATTTTTATGTCAAAAACGTATTTTTTGTCAAAAATTTTGAAGCAAGGGGTAGGTATGGAAATATTTAATATAAACTGGTTTCCGCTAACTTCCTTATCGCTTGGATTTATGGACTCAAAATTCACTGAGCTATGTAAAATTGTCCGCTAAATCGATTGCCGAAGACTAGAACGTTCTATCTATCATATTAGCCGAGATATGAGCACTTTTAGTTTTGAAAAGTGGATTTTCGAAAATTTCATGACCTCATTTGGAGGAGAAAAAATGATTTTATACAAAAACAGACTGTTCCAGCCGATTTTTCGCACCAAAAAACCCCTCCAGACGAATTTTGAGCAATTTTTATGTCAAAAACGTATTTTTTGTCAAAAATTTTGAAGCAAGGGGTAGGTATGGAAATATATAATATAAACTGGTTTCCGCTAACTTCCTTATCGTTTTGATTTATGGACTCAAAATTCACTGAGCTATGTAAAATCGTCCGCTAAATCGATTGCCGAAGACTAGAACGTTCTATCTATTATATTAGCCGAGATATGAGCACTTTTAGTTTTGAAAAGTGGATTTTCGAAAATTTCATCACTCCATTTGTAGGAGAAAAAATGATTTTATACAAAAACAGACTGTTCCAGCTGATTTTTCGCACCAAAAAACCCCTCCAGACGAATTTTGAGCAATTTTTATGTCAAAAACGTATTTTTTGTCAAAAATTTTGAAGCAAGGGGTAGGTATGGAAATATTTAATATAAACTGGTTTCCGCTAACTTCCTTATCGCTTGGATTTATGGACTCAAAATTCACTGAGCTATGTAAAATTGTCCGCTAAATCGATTGCCGAAGACTAGAACGTTCTATCTATCATATTAGCCGAGATATGAGCACTGTTAGTTCTGAAAAGTGGATTTTCGAAAATTTCATGATCTCATTTGGAGGAGAAAAAATGATTTTATACAAAAACAGACTGTTCCAGTCGATTTCTCGCACCAAAAAACCCCTCCAGACGAATTTTGAGCAATTTTTATGTCAAAAACGCATTTTTTGTCAAAAATTTTGAAGCAAGGGGTAGGTATGGAAATATTTAATATAAACTGGTTTCCGCTAACTTCCTTATCGTTTGGATTTATGGACTCAAAATACACTGAGCTATGTAAAATTGTCCGCTGAATCGATTGCCGAAGACTAGAACGTTCTATCTATCATATTAGTCGAGATATGAGCACTTTTAGTTTTGAAAAGTGGATTTTCGAAAATTTCATGACCTCATTTGGAGGAGAAAAAATGATTTTATACAAAAACAGACTGTTCCAGCCGATTTTTCGCACCAAAAAACCCCTCCAGACGAATTTTGAGCAATTTTTATGTCAAAAACGTATTTTTTGTCAAAAATTTTGAAGCAAGGGATAGGTATGGAAATATTTAATATAAACTGGTTTCCGCTAACTTCCTTATCGTTTGGATTTATGGACTCAAAATTCACTGAGCTAAGTAAAATCGTCCGCTAAATCGATTGCCGAAGACTAGAACGTTCTATCTATCATATTAGCCGAGATATGAGCACTTTTAGTTTTGAAAAGTGGATTTTCGAAAATTTCATCACTCCATTTGGAGGAGAAAAAATGATTTTATACAAAAACAGACTGTTCCAGCCGATTTTTCGCACCAAAAAACCCCTCCAGACGAATTTTGAGCAATTTTTATGTCAAAAACGTATTTTTTGTCAAAAATTTTGAAGCAAGGGATAGGTATGGAAATATTTAATATAAACTGGTTTCCGCTAACTTCCTTATCGTTTGGATTTATGGACTCAAAATTCACTGAGCTATGTAAAATTGTCCGCTAAATCGATTGCCGAAGACTAGAACGTTCTATCTATCATATTAGCCGAGATATGAGCACTTTTAGTTTTGAAAAGTGGATTTTCGAAAATTTCATGACCTCATTTGGAGGAGAAAAAATGATTTTATACAAAAACAGACTGTTCCAGTCGATTTTTCGCACCAAAAAACCCCTCCAGACGAATTTTGAGCAATTTTTATGTCAAAAACGTATTTTTTGTCAAAAATTTTGAAGCAAGGGGTAGGTATGGAAATATTTAATATAAACTGGTTTCCGCTAACTTCCTTATCGCTTGGATTTATGGACTCAAAATTCACTGAGCTATGTAAAATTGTCCGCTAAATCGATTGCCGAAGACTAGAACGTTCTATCTATCATATTAGCCGAGATATGAGCACTTTTAGTTTTGAAAAGTGGATTTTCGAAAATTTCATGACCTCATTTGGAGGAGAAAAAATGATTTTATACAAAAACAGACTGTTCCAGCCGATTTTTCGCACCAAAAAACCCCTCCAGACGAATTTTGAGCAATTTTTATGTCAAAAACGTATTTTTTGTCAAAAATTTTGAAGCAAGGGGTAGGTATGGAAATATATAATATAAACTGGTTTCCGCTAACTTCCTTATCGTTTTGATTTATGGACTCAAAATTCACTGAGCTATGTAAAATCGTCCGCTAAATCGATTGCCGAAGACTAGAACGTTCTATCTATTATATTAGCCGAGATATGAGCACTTTTAGTTTTGAAAAGTGGATTTTCGAAAATTTCATCACTCCATTTGTAGGAGAAAAAATGATTTTATACAAAAACAGACTGTTCCAGCTGATTTTTCGCACCAAAAAACCCCTCCAGACGAATTTTGAGCAATTTTTATGTCAAAAACGTATTTTTTGTCAAAAATTTTGAAGCAAGGGGTAGGTATGGAAATATTTAATATAAACTGGTTTCCGCTAACTTCCTTATCGCTTGGATTTATGGACTCAAAATTCACTGAGCTATGTAAAATTGTCCGCTAAATCGATTGCCGAAGACTAGAACGTTCTATCTATCATATTAGCCGAGATATGAGCACTGTTAGTTCTGAAAAGTGGATTTTCGAAAATTTCATGATCTCATTTGGAGGAGAAAAAATGATTTTATACAAAAACAGACTGTTCCAGTCGATTTCTCGCACCAAAAAACCCCTCCAGACGAATTTTGAGCAATTTTTATGTCAAAAACGCATTTTTTGTCAAAAATTTTGAAGCAAGGGGTAGGTATGGAAATATTTAATATAAACTGGTTTCCGCTAACTTCCTTATCGTTTGGATTTATGGACTCAAAATACACTGAGCTATGTAAAATTGTCCGCTGAATCGATTGCCGAAGACTAGAACGTTCTATCTATCATATTAGTCGAGATATGAGCACTTTTAGTTTTGAAAAGTGGATTTTCGAAAATTTCATGACCTCATTTGGAGGAGAAAAAATGATTTTATACAAAAACAGACTGTTCCAGCCGATTTTTCGCACCAAAAAACCCCTCCAGACGAATTTTGAGCAATTTTTATGTCAAAAACGTATTTTTTGTCAAAAATTTTGAAGCAAGGGATAGGTATGGAAATATTTAATATAAACTGGTTTCCGCTAACTTCCTTATCGTTTGGATTTATGGACTCAAAATTCACTGAGCTAAGTAAAATCGTCCGCTAAATCGATTGCCGAAGACTAGAACGTTCTATCTATCATATTAGCCGAGATATGAGCACTTTTAGTTTTGAAAAGTGGATTTTCGAAAATTTCATCACTCCATTTGGAGGAGAAAAAATGATTTTATACAAAAACAGACTGTTCCAGCCGATTTTTCGCACCAAAAAACCCCTCCAGACGAATTTTGAGCAATTTTTATGTCAAAAACGTATTTTTTGTCAAAAATTTTGAAGCAAGGGATAGGTATGGAAATATTTAATATAAACTGGTTTCCGCTAACTTCCTTATCGTTTGGATTTATGGACTCAAAATTCACTGAGCTATGTAAAATTGTCCGCTAAATCGATTGCCGAAGACTAGAACGTTCTATCTATCATATTAGCCGAGATATGAGCACTTTTAGTTTTGAAAAGTGGATTTTCGAAAATTTCATGACCTCATTTGGAGGAGAAAAAATGATTTTATACAAAAACAGACTGTTCCAGTCGATTTTTCGCACCAAAAAACCCCTCCAGACGAATTTTGAGCAATTTTTATGTCAAAAACGTATTTTTTGTCAAAAATTTTGAAGCAAGGGGTAGGTATGGAAATATTTAATATAAACTGGTTTCCGCTAACTTCCTTATCGTTTGGATTTATGGACTCAAAATTCACTGAGCTATGTAAAATTGTCCGCTAAATCGATTGCCGAAGACTAGAACGTTCTATCTATCATATTAGCCGAGATATGAGCACTGTTAGTTCTGAAAAGTGGATTTTCGAAAATTTCATGATCCCATTTGGAGGAGAAAAAATGATTTTATACAAAAACAGACTGTTCCAGTCGATTTCTCGCACCAAAAAACCCCTCCAGACGAATTTTGAGCAATTTTTATGTCAAAAACGTATTTTTTGTCAAAAATTTTGAAGCAATGGGTAGGTATGGAAATATTTAATATAAACTGGTTTCCGCTAACTTCCTTATCGTTTGGATTTATGGACTCAAAATTCACTGAGCTATGTAAAATTGTCCGCTAAATCGATTGCCGAAGACTAGAACGTTCTATCTATCATATTAGCCGAGATATGAGCACTGTTAGTTCTGAAAAGTGGATTTTCGAAAATTTCATGATCCCATTTGGAGGAGAAAAAATGATTTTATACAAAAACAGACTGTTCCAGTCGATTTCTCGCACCAAAAAACCCCTCCAGACGAATTTTGAGCAATTTTTATGTCAAAAACGTATTTTTTGTCAAAAATTTTGAAGCAATGGGTAGGTATGGAAATATTTAATATAAACTGGTTTCCGCTAACTTCCTTATCGTTTGGATTTATGGACTCAAAATTCACTGAGCTATGTAAAATTGTCCGCTAAATCGATTGCCGAAGACTAGAACGTTCTATCTATCATATTAGCCGAGATATGAGCACTTTTAGTTTTGAAAAGTGGATTTTCGAAAATTTCATGACCTCATTTGGAGGAGAAAAAATGATTTTATACAAAAACAGACTGTTCCAGTCGATTTCTCGCACCAAAAAACCCCTCCAGACGAATTTTGAGCAATTTTTATGTCAAAAACGTATTTTTTGTCAAAAATTTTGAAGCAATGGGTAGGTATGGAAATATTTAATATAAACTGGTTTCCGCTAACTTCCTTATCGTTTGGATTTATGGACTCAAAATTCACAGAGCTATGTAAAATTGTCCGCTAAATCGATTGCCGAAGACTAGAACGTTCTATCTATCATATTAGCCGAGATATGAGCACTTTTAGTTTTGAAAAGTGGATTTTCGAAAATTTCATGACCTCATTTGGAGGAGAAAAAATGATTTTATACAAAAACAGACTGTTCCAGCCGATTTTTCGCACCAAAAAACCCCTCCAGACGAATTTTGAGCAATTTTTATGTCAAAAACGTATTTTTTGTCAAAAATTTTGAAGCAAGGGGTAGGTATGGAAATATTTAATATAAACTGGTTTCCGCTAACTTCCTTATCGTTTGGATTTATGGACTCAAAATTCACTGAGCTATGTAAAATTGTCCGCTAAATCGATTGCCGAAGACTAGAACGTTCTATCTATCATATTAGCCGAGATATGAGCACTGTTAGTTCTGAAAAGTGGATTTTCGAAAATTTCATGATCCCATTTGGAGGAGAAAAAATGATTTTATACAAAAACAGACTGTTCCAGTCGATTTCTCGCACCAAAAAACCCCTCCAGACGAATTTTGAGCAATTTTTATGTCAAAAACGTATTTTTTGTCAAAAATTTTGAAGCAATGGGTAGGTATGGAAATATTTAATATAAACTGGTTTCCGCTAACTTTCTTATCGCTCGGATTTATGGACTCAAAATTCACTGAGCTATGTAAAATTGTCCGCTAAATCGAATGCCGAAGACTATCTATTCCATCTATCATATCAGCCGAGCTATGAGCATCTCTAGTTTAGAAAAGTGGATAATCGAAAATTTTGGACACAACATTTTTTCGTGAAAATTAATAATTTCTCTCGATGCCACTTCTGTCACAATAATATTTTTCATATATTGTGGGAAAAAGTACGTCTAATTCACCGTATTTTCATACGAGAAGTGCAACTTCCCATAATAATAATAATATAATGACCAATAAAAACAGAAGTAAAATAATTATTTATAAAAAAACCGGCCGGCTTCACGGTATAATGCCCTTGAAGATCAACAAAATGTTTATTATTTAACAAGCTATAGAAAGCAATGAACTATTACGTGTCCGTGACAACTTCCGTTTTGTTAAGAAATTCGCTTCAAACTAAACGAAAGAAAAAGAAAAATACTTTTATTCATAGCTAATGCACGACCAATGACCATAGCACCTGCTGTTCCACTATACGTACTCACTTACTTTGTAGTCCGGTCAATCTAATCAAAACCGAAAATTATTTTAACCAACATAGCGCGTTCTCACGATCCGACTTACAATGTTCAACAACCGTTAAATAAACTCATAAACGTAAATTCTATAGAAACACGTTCGTCTCGTGGCCGTAGATAAAATATAGTGTACAACACGTGTGTAAATTGAAGATGTATGAACCGTCATAAACGTAAATTCCATAGAAATACGTTTTTCTCGAGGCCGTAGAAAAAATATAGTGTACGATACATGTGTAAAATGAAAATTTATGCACCCGTGCGTTTGGTAACACGAAGTTTGATTCATTACACATCTACTATTCAAATTGTTCTGTCAGCTGTCAATTTTCCAAATCAAAGTATAATTCTTTTCAGCTTTCAACTGTCACGTGTCAAAGTTTCTGTCCAACAAGCATGCGCTAAACAGAAGTGTCACATTTAATATTTTGATTGGGGAAAGAGACACTTCTCGGGCTATTTATTTATTTGTAAGTACCTTGCTTACTTGGCAGCAATTGTATTTTCAAATAGGAAGATTTCTTAGAAAAATTTCTGTAACTACATACTCGCAGTTACGATTCATTTAAAAGAAAGAGAAAAAAAAGTGACTTGGTACCGTTTTTAATTGTGGTACTGTAAATGTCTCGAGATATCTTACAATTTAATAAAAAGATAAAATTCTCACGACTTCATAATAATATTTACCAGTAAACATTTTTATGCAGAGTTTTCTAAACAAAACAAAATAATATTTAGCCAGTGCTCAATGTAAATTTTCCAAGTCAGGAAATAAAATAGTCACATGAAGCAAAATCAGGAGAAAAAGAGATATAGGCCACAATGTTTACTACTATTCATAGACAGAGAAAGGGGAAAAGAAAATAGAATGAAATAGGTACCGGGAAAGGTAGATGGAGAGGAAGGGGATGAGGAAAGTGATGAGAGAGAGAGGGTAGTAATGGGGGAACAGCGAAAATAAAGGAAATGGGAATGGGGAAAGGAGAAAATAGAAAATGGAATGGGAAAAAGCGAAAAAATGCAATGGGAAAAAACGAAAAATTGGAAAGGGGGAGTCGTATGAGAAGAAGGGGAAGGGGAAGGGGAAGGGGAAGGGGAAGGGGAAGGGGAAGGGGAAGGGGAAGGGGAAGGGGAAGGGGAAGGGGAAGGGGAAGGGGAAGGGGAAGGGGAAGGGGAAGGGGAAGGGGAAGGGGAAGGGGAAGGGGAAGGGGAATAAATTCCAGAACTTTGAACTAAGTATAGAAACCCTTGGATACAGTAACAAGGACTTACCTTTTCAAAGTGGGATGTTTTCCATTGATCATCAACTTCGGTTTTCCTTTGTCGCTGGTGCTTGTCGGAGTCATGGAGCTATGACTGGCCGTAGCTGTGGTTACGTCACTAGCAAATGAGCTAACACTGGTCTCTTTGGAAATCGGTGTGGACGTTCTTCCGTTGGCTATCGGCTCACCGCCACTAAAAGACAGCTGTAGATGACTTTTCGGTGGAACCGGTGGAGGTTTTTCGTCTACCGGAAGCATGTACGATAACATGGCGACGAGGCGAGGTTGGTAAGGAACTCGAGACTAAATTATAGCACCATCGGGAAGGAATTATGACATTGCGTTGAACTGAAATTTAAAAAAAAATCGAGTTAAAATAGAAATAACTCTGAATACGGATCTGTCGTGAAAGTACTGTACTTAATTCTTTCTCGTTTGTGTTCCTATACTTTTTATGGTTTCCACGTAAACGTAATTGGATTTAGACGTAATTGTCCATACTATGTACTCATCGGTATTCACTTTAATACAGGGTAATTCATAAAGGCTGTTTCTAGATGAATTTATGAGAGATTTAAAATGATTCCAAACATATTGCTGTTTGTTGATGATTTTTGGCCCACCCGTTAAGTTTGGAAGAGAAATAACTCATGGAAATTAATTTATTAACATTAAATACTAATTTTTCCCACTCTTAATGAACCACCCTGTATATAGCTATCAAATTGTTTATAAATAAACGGAATTTATAAATAAAATACTCGAATTGGAACGGAAATGAGTTAATAGGAACTAATTTCGGCATAATTGTTAACAGAAAAGTATGGCATTTAAATAAATAAATAGGAATTAAGAAAAAATCGCGTAAACAGTGGTAATAGTAGACAAAATATCCTAATAACAACACCCTAAATAGAATAATTTTCCGAAAATTTCTATTTAATAGCCTGGAAGTTTAAAAATTCAAAAAGCCCGCGTTGTAAATGAAAATTCATAACTGTAGCCGAGGTAGGCGCTAGTGGTAACTTTATACCACAGACTACACTACTCTCTTGTCTGTTTTTCAATTTACCCCTACTCCTCGGCCTCGATACACAAAAAAAAAGTAGATTTAAAAAAACAAACCAGAAAAGTAGAATATACAATTGCCACTGCAAATATAATTATGTAAATTATTCTAATAACAATTATTTACCCACGACACTGTCATTTACTTCAACTACATAAACCTGTCATTTCCTAACTATCAAACAAACGAAAAAAAAAAATACAAAAATCACCATAATAGATGATACTCTAGAGCTCAAGACTTCCCAGCGCAATTAATCATGTATTTGATGTTAATAAATAGAAGGTTGAAACGAGAAAGCAACAAATTGGCATTCATCATTTATTTCCAACTAGCATTTATCGTTTTGCAATGTCAAAGTTCGGTTTTACAGGTTAAACTATTATAATAAGCATGTTAAAAATAAGATACACGTTGGCAGAGGCGGCTTGGCAGGGTGGTAGTTATTTTATCCATAAATTAATAACACATTGAAATATCCCTACCTTATTTTAATTTATAAATGTAACAATATTTCCTCTATAATCAACAATTTTTCCTTGTTTTTATAGCTGACTCCGGCCCTGATCTTTTTCATTATTTACTATTTACTTAAAAAAAATTGAGTTGAAAATTTTATCATAATTACTATGTATTTTATTTTCTAGTACAATAGTGTTAACCTTCAAACTCTAGACATATTTAAGCAAATTTTTCACGTAAATATAAAGAAAAACAAATGTTTACTGTGTTACAAAAAATTGTATGCGAAAGCGCCATCTTTAAGCGAAAACAATTTAATTTAAATCGTACTCTTTTGCATAATATTAATATAAAAACCGCATACCTGCTAAATAGAGCAGCATAATTTTTTATACTTGCTTGTTGACAGACAAGACAACAAGTTTTATAAACATTACAAATTAATAAATGTAAATATTTTTAATGTCAACATAAGTTATACAAAAATATTTACCTTTAATAGAATATAAACAACATAATTTTGTAAACTTAACCTATAAAGATACTTGGATATTTTTTAGCACACACGAGATAAACAACACCATCCCCAGACATCAAGGCACCCTTATATAAAGTGGGAGTAAATAACACTTGACAGTTCACCAACTGCAACCTGTCACTAGCAAAAAATAATAAACTCACCTTCACAAATATCAACGCAGTGCTCAATTTTATTCACAAAACACAAATAAAAATCAAATTTTATTTAAAATCACACACCAAACCGAGCTCCGGAGACCGGCGAAAACATTCAGTCACTTGATAATTTTCGAGTTACGTCCGTGATTCGGTAAGAAAGATCGAAACGAGCCGGTTGTTTATACGCGGACACGGCTGTCGCGATTTGTACGGCGCATGAAACCCCCCAAGTCCTCATCGCAGACAACACTTCCTCATTCCGGATACGGCGCTTGCGTACAGTCAACCAGCAGGGTTTCGCGATGAGCAGAGCTTTGTTTTGATTGTTACGTGAATCGACAACAAACCAGTGGATCTAATACTCGAGGGGTAGCAGGAAAATCGTATATTAGAAACTATAAAGCTTATTTTTATAATACAGGGTCTCCCAGAATATGCATGTCACTATTATCATTTTTTTTCTAGTCCCGTTTACAGCATCCACAGAACCATTGATGTACCAGATAATGTCGCTAAGATTACTGGGATACATTATCCGTTTCTTAGATGGGATGATACTGAGTTATTTGTATCAGTAGGTCCTTTCCAGGGTCTATATGCTTCCCGATTTGAGCCTGGGAATAACCTCCAATCACAAAAAGTTCCAGAGGTACAATAATAACCATAAACAATAATTGTTGACCTTATCACGGTCCGAAGTACTTCAACAATTCTGTTTAAGGCCATAGCATACTAAAATAAGGTAGGCAACTCAATATACAGAAATCATAAAGCTTGTTCAGTCTTCTGTAGAAATGTTGATGAAACCCTTGGCTATTGCTGTAAACTGGTTACATAACTAGTAGTAAGATTTCAATACTAAAACCATAGAGTATTAAATAAAAGAGAGATGTTGAACGTGTAGCGTTAGTTACCACTAGCGCCTGCCTTGGCTACTGGTATGAACTAGTATTTAAGACTCGCGCTTTTTTAATTTGGAAGTTTTCAGCATATGTGTAATGTTGTATTAGTAGGAGTAGGAGAAAAAAAAACTCTGCTAGTGAGAAATTACTATTAAAACATTTTTCACACAATAAAATATTGAAAATAAAACAAAAACAGTCAATAAAAATGAAATAAGGACTGACAAACAAATAATCCACACTTATACACCAATCTACCTGGAGATATCTTGAAGTACAACCAACATCACACGAACAATGATCGAAATACCACTTTTTCACATAACTAGAACTTTTAGCAAATCTTTCTTATTGTCTGCAAAAAAATCGATAAAATAAAAAATATTGTTTCCATTATTTTACTTTTTTAACTTACCTATGATGAGTTATAATAAATCCTATGGTAATAATAGGTGCAAATGTTAAAGATAATCAATTTAAATAGAGAAAAGCCAATAATAATTAAATAAAAATAGATATCATATAATGTTCAGAAGTGTCTAGCCTCAAATTAAAATAATATTGACATACTGACAATTTTCGTGTGGTTAGAGGCGGCGTTTGTTAGTTCAGTTAGTCGCTGTGATGCGCCATACTCAACTGTCTGCGCACAAACTCCGTTCCAGTTTCTTCCATATGTTTCTTCAGAATTTTGTAAATAAAAATCATATAAACCCATTGACAATTTTATTAAAATAGAAAGAAAAAACAGAGGAATACCAAAAATACAATTAAATAGTTGAAAAAAAAATATAAACATCTAAAAAAAAAAATATCTAACATTGACTAGCGGCTTTTCTTTTCTTCTCCTCTATCCAATTCCTAATTTCCTCAGCTAATTCCGTATGCGGTATAATTTGGTCCATGGAAAGAGGCGACCGATTGAAAGGATCGGTCTGATCACTCAACAAATGCCTTAAAAACAATTCAAAGTAAAAAACGAGTTTTCTCAAGATTTAAATTGTTTATAAAGGGCCAACCATTTACGTGGCTTTGCTGAATGTCTGTCGTTATCGGATGTTGCAATTCTAGAGGGTAAATAAGCGTTGGGAATGTTGAAAAGTGAGGGTGAGAGTAGGGTGAAGCGGTGCATTTATAAAAATATTACCTTGCTATTGTACTCCTATCGACAATTTGTTTAGAGCTGGGCAAAATAACGGGATCTGTCATTAGAGTAGACATGATTGGGTCTAAAAATTGTTCCGGGGCTTCCGATAAGATTTCTTCGTTGGCCATGTATTCGGTAGATTTTGCAGCAACTTTGTTTGCCACTTCTTTTAACTCGCCTATCAAAGTCCCACCGCCTATTCTTATTAAAACATCTTCTGCTAAAGAAAATAGATTCGGACTGTACGAACGACCGTCTTGAGACACGGCTAAGCAAAAGGCGTCGCTGTCTTTTAGATTTACGTAAATTTTACAAATTTCCAGAACCGTATCGGCCGGATCGAAATGGTATTCTTTAGCGTCTTTTACCTTAAAAAAATATCAATGTTAGTAAAAAAAAAACAACTACTATTCAGTTTATTAAATTTACCTTGAAATTTTTTTTATTCGGTCCAACTAAATTAAGTAAAAAATAATTCAGCATGGCCGCAATTCTGTCCACCATAGTATTATGGGTGAAAACTAGATTTATCTTTGAGGTTAACTTTTCTAGCATTCCTATAGTACCTTTACCGAGGATATTATCGAACCTGGCTAAATTGCCGATGTGATGCAAGTAAGAAATGTTTTGCGTCCTGTCTCTGGCGTTCATGTTGGCCCATTCGCCGCTATCTCTATAAATTTGGAGTGAAAATAGTTAGGACGACACGTCGAGTACAAAAAACATGTTTTGTATACAATATTTTTTCTACGTTCATGCAAAAACTGGAAATTAGAATATAATTGGGCGGAGTAGAATTCAATGAGACCTCTGGCGGAAAAAAATGTAATTGTCGCAACGAGTAAAACAATGTGTTTTGCATTGTTTTTGTATTACATGCAAGTCAACGTAATTACCGTAAACTCGTAATTTATTTGTTTAATTTTGTGTCAGTGACAAGCTTAAAACTGTGTTTTTCTATTCAACTCAACTGTCATCATTTCTGAGGTTATATTCTTATATAATCAGAGATATTATGGAAGAGGTTATGTTATTCTATTTTCTGTTTTCATTGCACTTTTATGAAAGTGTCACTTATTTCCTCTATAGGTACCATGCAAATATATATGGCCAGCATTTAAAACTGCATGTCCCTCATTTATGCACCTAGAAGAATGCTCGGCATTTACGAATTCAAATAAACTTTGGATAGTCAGTGTATACCTAATCCATAGTTACAAAAACAAAGAGAAAATAAGTCGGTATTGAAGATTTAAAATATTACTCAATACAAACGTACCTTCCCTGTAACTTTTGTAGATATCACTATATCAAAAATAAAATAAAAACACGAAATCAGACCTAAACTTGTTTTATTTTTAACAAATATCAACCATACCTGTTACTTCAAAAATAAAAATATTAGGAGTCAAAATTTAGTTCAACAACACAAAATACTAAAGCACAATCAAATAAAAAGCAAAATTTTCACAAAACACACACTGAAAATAACTAAAACAGCAAAATAAAACCACTTAAATACCAAAAGGCTTATACCATAGAGCTTATACAACAGCTGATTTGTTTTACTCGTTGCTAGGATGACATTGACATTTCGGAGCGCCATCTATCGAACGTTCTTCTTTTTTTGTATATTTATGGCCTCCACCTTGTCTGTACTCAATCATAGCTGGTTTTCGCCTTGACCATTTAAATTTTAAATAATTAAAGATTTTTGCAAAAATTGTAACTCGTAGAGACTAAGTAGTAAGATATACATATATTATTGTTGTATTAGAGCAGGATCAGACACTTACCCTGGATTTTTATTTCATTTAAATGTTTGACATAAGTCATCACAAAACTGACAAGAATGACAGATGAGTGCAACAAATGCACTAGTGCAAAAAAGAACCACTTTTTCCATTAAATGTGTTGTTTTTTTGCATGAATGTAGAAAAAAACAATTAAATAGAAATAAATAATTTTTTATTGCCACTTACTGTGCTTGTTGCATTTCTTTCAGCTTCGCCATGTTCGCTAGAGCTTCGTCGAGCAAGAAAATAGCATCGTTTATCAATAAATTGGAAAATTTTAAAAATAAAGGTGGGTTTACAGCTTCCATATTTTTTTCAGCGTCTTCTGCTAATTTTCTAAAAAAAAAACAGTACAAAATCGAAATTATTATTTAAGGGCCAACCATTTATGTGGTTTCGGTAATTTTTCTTACCTAAAACTATCCAGATGTTCCGGCATTTCCCATAAATAATCAAAAACTGCATACATCGGCCTGCGGTAGTTGAACTTTTGTTCAAATTCCACACTTTGACCAGTCATTTCAATTTCAACGAAAACATTCATTAAATTTTCAACGAGCTAAAAAAAATTTATTCATTTCGTGACAAAATTTTCAATATCTAAATCCCACCTCTCCTCTATGAGGATGTTGATTGAACAACATCCTTCTTTGAGCTCCTCCTACGTTATTTCCTTGCGGTTCATCTTTGTGGAAAGGTAAAAGGGACTCCAAACCTTCGGCTAGTCTAGCTCGAATATGTGGATTTTTCATATGCCGTCTCGAACCCATATAAACGAATATAAAAGTTAAAATCGGACTGAGTTTATCATAACCTTGTTCTTCGAAACTTTTCGGTGAAAACCTTCTTATAAATACTAGGAATGATACGATGTTTTCTACTAAAAATTCTGGAATGCATCTAAAAGTATATTTTTTTATATAATAATAATAAACGTCATTTATTGGTACAACCAAATGGCCATCGACCGAGGTTAAAAGCTATTGCCAGAATTTAATATATTTGAAAAAATAAAAATAAAAAAAATAAATAAAAAGTTACAAGTTATTGCCAGAATTTAATATATTAAAAAAAATAAAAAAAAGTTGTTATTGCCAGAATTTAATATATTTAAAAAAATATTAATAATAAAAAAGTTGAAAGTTATTGCCAAAATTTAATATATTAAGAAAAAATAAGAAAAATTGAGTTATTGCCAGAATTTAATGTATTAAAAAAAATAAAAAAAATGAAAAAAAATTTAGTTATTGCCAGAATTTAATATATTTAAAAAAAATATTAATAAAAATTAAGTTATTGCCAAAATTTAATATATTAAAAAAAATAGAAAATAAATTAAGTTATTGCCAGAATTTAATATATTTAAAAAAATATTAATAATAAAAAAGTTGAAAGTTATTGCCAAAATTTAATATATTAAGAAAAAATAAAAAAAAAATTAAGTTATTGCCAGAATTTAATGTATTAAAAAAAATTAAAAAAATGAAAAAAAATTTAGTTATTGCCAAAATTTAATAAATTAAGAAAAAATAAAAAAAAAATTAAGTTATTGCCAGAATTTAATGTATTAAAAAAAATTTAGTTATTGCCAGAATTTAATATATTTAAAAAAATAAAAAAAAAGTTAAGTTATTGCCAGAATTTAATATATTTAAAAAAAATATTAATAAAAATTAAGTTATTGCCAAAATTTAATACCTATATTAAAAAAAATAAAAAATAAATTAAGTTATTGCCAGAATTTAATATATTTAAAAAAAATATTAATAAAAAAAAAGTCAAGTTATTGCCAAAATTTGATATATTAAAAAAAATAAAAATAAAAAAAAAGTTGAGTTATTGCCAGAATTTAATATATTTAAAAAAATATTAATAAAAAAAAAAGTCAAGTTATTGCCAAAATTTGATATATTAAAAAAAATAAAAATAAAAAAAAAGTTAAGTTATTGCCAGAATTCAATATATTTAAAAAAATATTATTAAAAAAAAAAAGTTGTTATTGCCAGAATTTAATATATTTAAAAAAATAAATCCTACTTTAAAGTATCTGGAACTCTGCTATCTAACGGGAAATTTACAGGTATCTCTTTCAATGGAGCGTAAGAAGTTGATTCTGGAGTGTATTGATGAACTGAAATCTGACATAACCAATAAGACGTTGCTGATATTAAATCAAACAGTTTTTGTATCATATCCGGATCCGATAGAGCACATTTTAACGATAAATATCTAAAACAAAACACTTTAAATAAAAAATTCCCTTTTTTTTAAACTCTTATACTCACTTTGTCAACTCATCACTCATTCTGTCTTTAATGGTACCAACTAAATCTGAATTACCACCTGCTTGTTGTAGAGCATCGTTGAAAGCTCTTTGAATCCTTCCCATTTCCTAAAAATGGGATACGTTAATTTAATTCCATTTTATGGGAGTTATACTTACATGATTTTGTCGAACTAATTTATCAACACCCACTCTAAATCCTAAATCTATAGATCTGTGTGCCATAAAGAAACATTCGGTTACAAAATTATAAAAGTTAGCCATCAATCTTTTTTCTTCTAATGTATCGTCGGAAGAAACAGGTAAAAAGCAAGTTTCTGCTGACATGTCGGGCATGTGGATTCCTTTTTGTTCTATATCTTCATTCTAGAACGATGAATTTTTATTTTTATTGTACACAGTATACAATAAAATTGTATACTTACTGGAACTGCACAATATGTTGGATCGACTTTCAACACTTTTTCATCTTTAATTTTTGAACAAAACGGTTGACACAAACTCAACAATAAATTACTTAAATTCAGCATAAAACCGTCAGTCACACTGGTATATATAGCGGGATTTAATTCAGGAGCATGGGTGTTCCAAATCTTCCCTCGATTAACGTTATTTTTCAGGCAATTCCCCAGCCATAACAAAGTTTTTTCTTTCACTTTTGGACTACATTTTAACATGGAGAGGAAAAATTTGTGTAAATTTTGATTTTGTTTTGTTAGATACACCCAAAGAAATTCTTCGGTACCTGAATTTCCTGCTTGGTCCATGGGATTTGTAAAGTGAACATATTTCCCCATAGGTGTTTTTGGTAATACAGACTGATTCAAAATCGCACCTATTACTGTTTGTGCATATTCCCCTCCTACGTTGCTTTTTTTAGGTATACAGCTGTCTATAAATACGTCTGCTAATACATCATAAGTTGGTATAATATCAAAATAATTAAAAATTGATGGATTTATATCAGTTAAAGTACATTTAAATAATTCATTTAGTATTATGGTATTCATTGATTCTATTAAAATTCTTAGAGAAGCCAGACCTAAAAACATTGATTCAAATTTGGAATTCTACTAAAATTAGAACTTACTAGTATCTTCTATGCAAACTCTTTTAATAGATTCGATAAAAAACACATCAGATCCAATATCTGCATTCTTTAATATACCCAGAATATCTTCAGCAATATTTTGTCCTGAATACACATCTGGTTGTATAATAGAAGTAGCAACGTTTTGCAATATTTTATCTTTAACTTCCTCATACTGCTCAGTACTCAACTGTCCCAAGTGACTGTTTAAATTTCGTAAGCAATGGTATAAATATGTGATAACTTTAGTTTCTTGTATGCTTTCTGTGTCGCTCTTCAAATCAGAATCGTCATTACACAAAAATAGTCTCTCGAATAAGGCATACTGTAATAAACTTAAATCTAAATCAACTTTTTCGTGTACTTTATGAACGTCTTCGAGATACAGTAAATCATGATGATTAACTTTACTTGGATTTATCGTAAACCTGAAAATGTTTTCTAAAATACCGTTAAGATTGCCAGTTTTTTTAGATTCTTCGGTGTCAAGTAAACCGGAAAAAGGATTTGAACTGGACATAGTTTTTCAAATTCATTAATAATGAAGAAAACAAGATTTTTTATAAATCATGGAGGAAGTTGTCAACATTATGTACGTGACTTAAGAAGAGTTGAGGAACTTTTCTTCTTCTTTTTTATAAACTGTCATGTTTTGTATTTTCACGAAGGTAGTCGAGTTTACATAAGCGTGCAGAAAATTTATCAAAATAGATTTATGTAAATGTAAAGATATTTTAGCAATATTTCCTTGAACTTAACCACACACACCGGGTTAACTATAAGTTAACCAGCCAATATTCCTAGACTTGCATTCCAAATCATGACGTAACAGTTAACCAGCCACACAAACCAGCACACGTCAAGTTCACCGTGACGTCAAAGTATTGTTAACCGTGTGTGTGTGGTTAAGTTCAAAGAAAAATGGCTATATCTTCTTTTTTCTGTTTGGTTAATTGGTAGAGGTTGTGTTAAATAAGGAGACAAAAATGTTTATTTAACAATTTATTGAAAATGAATATCTGGAGGGACTTCACGAACTTACATTTATTGCAATAAAAAAATATACTTAAACTAATATGTAAATAAATCTTTTTAAAAAAGGCAATGTTGTGTAAAAATGTGATAGGAACGGATGGACAAATTTAAAAAAAAAATAGAGGGCATTTTTAACAAAATTATTTAGCTTTTTGTTTCTTTAAAGTCTTGTTTGTATTTTGATCGACTTCTGGCAAGTCGGATTCTTCACTTTTCTTGCCTACAAATAAAACAAAACAATAAAAATAATTCAAATTTGTATCATTCATTTACTTTTCTTGGTTTTTTCTTTCTTTTGCGTCTTAGTTTTAGGAGTAGCGCTCTGTACTTTTGTTTCCCGAGATCTAGCAATTTCTTGACTAATTACATTGAAAGTCAAGTATCTAAAAAATAAAATAAAAATCAAGCAAACATATTAATACTATTTTGAATAGAGGAGTTCAGTCTAAGGTCAGTGTGGCCAACAAAAAGTGTTTTTTTCAGACATGACAGTTAAGAATGACAGTTAAGATCCATGGTTTAATACATAAGATTTTGCATGTTTTTTATCACTGCGAACATTTATATTGTTTCATTAAAATAATGAATACACCCCTGAAGCGTATATCTTTAAATTTAAAATGACTTTTTAGCTTTTGTAGCATTTCTAATTAGCTGTATCTCTATTCTTCTAATTACTTTTTTCACTGACATTTGACATAACTAGTAACTGAATAACAGAAATGAAATGGTGACTTAACATTGACAGAAGTTCCTAGAATTATTAGCCACTGATATGTTGAGTATTCAGCTAAAAAGTCATTTTAAATTTCAAGATATACGCTTCAGAGGTGTATTCATTATTTTAATAAAGCAATGATAAAAAACATGCAAAATCTCATGTTTCAAACCATATACCTTAACTGTCATTCTTGTCAGAAAAAACCACTTTTTGTTGGCCACACTGACCTAAGACTGAACTCCTGTATTGAATATACTTACAATTGAAGTCCAAGAATTCCTCCCAAAACACCAATACGTATAAAGGGAGTGTTGAAGTAACCAGCTTGCAAATCCAATTCTTTTGGTTCACCTTGTGCCAAACCGTACCATAAAGTTAAAATTGCTAAAATTATGCTACCCAAACGAGCTGATAATTGCAAACTGTTTGATACTAACGAAGTTACTAGAAGACATAAAAATTACCAAAATTGTAATTATATTTTCAACAACTCACATTTAGAGAACTTTTCGTCTTTATCCACAGTCTGTATAAGTTGAAAAATGTGGTAAACTAATTCAGCAGCATGATGAAGAACCAACAAACATACCAATAAATGATTAAAACTGAAGATTAAAAAAAAAATTAATATTTAAAACCACAATTTACATAAAAATTCACTTACTTCAAAAAGTATGGGACGAAAATGAACGAGAACGCAGCTAAACTTTGTGTAGCTTTGCCTACGTATTCTTCTTTCTTAGTTCTTTGGAAGTATAATTCAGGAATCTCATGGAGATTGTATGCCAATTGTATGATGATGTACAACTTAGTTAAGAAAGGCATAGGAGATGGGTAATCAGACCATAAACGAGCTATGTCGAAAAGGAAATTTTCTTTGATTACAATATCAACACCCCATCCAGCTGATATTAAGTAAAAAATTGATAGCTGACCACTGGTAGTAAAAACTGCTAACTTTGATTTTGAGAGATGAAGTTTCTTGGAAACTTTCTAAAATTATATTATAATAACATATGTTACTTGAAGAAAATAAAGAAATTATTATAATAAACATCAAAACATTTGTAGAAAGATTAAAACAGAGCGAATTTCATCCTGTTTGACCTCTTATCTGTACCTTATGTTGTAAATTGTTTTATAAATTAGGTATAATAAATTACTTACATCTAAAACATATTCTTGAATAATTGCATGGATCACTATGCATATTAAACTGTAGAAGAATACACAAGCCCAATCTTTTACCCCAGGGCTATAAAGGGGCACTTCTCCAGCTTCAGTTACATTATGTTGTAGAGTAATAAAAATTGAAGCAAAAGGTGATGTAGCCTAAATAAAAATAACAATTTTCACTACACTTTTCTCTCAATGTTAAAAAATGTTGATATTAATTCATAAGATAATCTTACCTGTACCATAAGGCCAACTACAAACACCATTGCCACACAAGAAACAATATCCGCATGATTTTGTATTATAAATTCGTGACTCAAAATTGGTGGGTTCTTATTTGAGGTTTTTCTTATTGGTTTTACCATTTTTTTTGTTTTTTTTTCTGTTACTTTACTATTAAAAATGTTACTATTTTATAACCGTATGTTATCTAAGTTACCTCCGCCACCAGTTGCCACCGAAATGTAATGTTTTCCCACTCATCTACATTTACAACAATCCAAATTTACCGTAAATGCCACGCATAGACACGTCACACAAGACATGGACACTTCTCATTTTCACTGACTGGAAAAGTGGTAAATTTCTTCTTCTGTTGTTTTAAATTAAATTGTCACTGGATATTGGTTACTACAGCCAGGCTCGATCAATTGACAACTTAAATTTGTTTACAATATTGCCACAAAGGCAAAAAGTCTTTTTAGAAACTAAAAACATTTGTACAGCTGATGTACATTCAAACTTCAAATAATAAGTTACGTACGCCCATGGAAATTAGTAAACTCTTGTTTACATTACAAGGTTATGTTTGAGTGGATTCCAAATATCAGATTTTACTTATAAAAATGATTTCCAATTGTCTATGTCTACCAAAGATTTAACAATAGTATGTATCCAATGTTGTTTTGATAACCAATTCGTATTGATATAATTTCAGAGTGTTATAGTCCCCATATATAACGGGGCCAAATGGATAGATTCATGTTTTCATGGCATTTTAACTCAAACAATAACTGAAAATGATAAGTTACATTTAGAAATATGTGTTTGTAACGACTCTAGTACAGATGAAACTACAAATTTACTGGAAAAATGGAATGAAAAGTTTCAAGAGAAAGATATAAGCTTAAAAATATTTAGAAATACTAGTGAAAATCCTGGAGGAGGTAGTAAACAAAAATATTTAATTTTTATTATAAAAATTAACTTGTTTTTAGTGGGTTTTGCAAAGAATAAAGCAGTTTCAATAAGTACTGGAAGCTTTTTATGTTTCCAGGACATTGTAAGTGAAAATATACAAAAATTTCTTCATAACTTCCCTTTTAAATTGTAGGATGATGTTATGTTACCTGACAGAATTAAAAAACAGTATGAACTGGCTCTTATTTGCTCAGACGATACAGTAAGTAGCTCACACTGCTTAACCGTAACTTTATATTGCACTTGTAAACAATTTTAGATAGTGGGAAGTCAATTTAAAAGAGAACCACTAGATTCTACAATTCGTTATACAAAATGGGCAAATTCCTTAAATGAAGAACAATTAAATCTTCAAGTTTTCACTTCAAACGGACCTACTATTATCATGCCTACGTGGTTTTTATATAAAAGTCATTTCAAACAGTAAGAATACAGCCAGACATAAATGATGTAATATTTGTTTGCTTTTTAGAGTTGGTGGTTTCGTTGAAGACAAAAAAGGTACTCCAGAAGATTTAATATTTTTCTATAAACACTTGGATCTTGGTGGAAAAATTAAAAGAGTAAACGAATGTTTATTAATATATACATTCCACTCTGGACAAACTACATTTTCAGTACAAGAGTGAGTATCTTTTTTGAGTCAATATTTGTCCCATTAGATTAAAATAATTATAATATTCAAGGCAGTCAATATGGAACTTACGTGTAGAAAGATTGCAGAATGTAATTTTAAATAAATGGTGTGAATTTACAATTTGGAACGCTGGTAAACAAGGCAAGCGACTTTATAACGCATTGACTAAAGAAAATCAGGAAAAAGTAGTTGCTTTTTGCGATGTAGATGAAAATAAAATTGGGAGAAAATATATACCTTACGATCCAAAAAATCGTAAAGGTGTAAAACGTGCTATTAAAATTGTCCATTTTAAAGACACTCTTCCACCAATGGTGATTTGCGTTAAAATGGTAATATTTACAAAAGTGTTGAATAATAATAATTTTTCACATAAACATTTGCAGGATTTGACTGGAGGTGCTTTTGAAGAAAATTTAAAATCTTTAGACATGAAAGAAGGATTAGAATATGTAATATTCAGTTAAAATTGTACCTGATAGTAAAATAATAAAAATAATATATTAGATTCTATTTCATTTCAAAGCAGTAGTTAAATACTGTACAAATAATATTGGTATTTTATCTGGATCTGGTGCATGCATTTTAGAATAAGTGATATATTGTCTTCTACAATTCATTAATTGTTGAACAGTAATATCGGTAATATCTATACTTAAATCATCAAATCCCGTAACACTAACCAGACCACTAACACCATTCTTCTTATTTTTAACTAAATCATCCACAATTTTCTTTGTTATTTGATCTAAATCGTATAAAAAGTTGGTTGATTTTAAAGGAGGATTCTGAGTGGACAAATTGGGCTTTGGAGGTTTCTTCTTAAAGAGACTGGCGTATATTCCATCTAAATCCAAATCTTGATAGGGAAATATAGTGAATAAAGGAGCGTCCCATCTATTATTACCATTTGGATCTTCGTATCGCATTACTAAAGCATCAAAGGTTGCTCTATCATACTTCTCAGCTTCATTTTCTCTATTTTCGTTCAATTTCCAAGCTTCATCCCTATTAATTTCAGTATGTAGGGTACACTGAGTGCACTTATTTGCTTTTGCTCCACAAAATAACTCGTATCTATAACCTTTTATATAATTCAATGCATCTAGTATTACAACATTATTAGTTGATACTAATTTTAATACTTCTGACTTTAACACGGCTCTGATATGCTTCTCTTTGTCCTTATCGTCGTAAAAGGAATTTTTTTCAAACCCTGCTCTCAATATGTGGTCTAATTCATTTATTACATGAACTTCTTTGCCTTGTTTCTCGAAAAATAATTGTAGTTCTAAACTTCTTGTGGTCTTCCCACTACTTGGAACACCCGTCACTACTAACAATGGCATTATTTTTGTTATATTTTGATATAATAATATAATAGAAATGATCTTATTTATTGAATAAGATGAAGGTTATGTTCTTCTTCTTTTTTTTACAAAAAATTATCCCAACAAGGTCGTTGAGAAATTTTGGTGGCTGTAAACTTTAATTTTACAGGCCATTAAAAAAATCTAACCTCCGCCATCAGCTGAATTTGACAGCTACTGACGTATGAGAAATATTATTTGTTTTTAGTTTGCTTAGCATTTTAAATGAATAATTTCAGGAAAGTGTCATCATCAAATTAGATAAGATATCTCATACATTTTTAAAATTTTCCGTATTCCAACACCAAAAATGTCTTTAGAAACCAAATACAACCTTAAGAGTCCCGGTAGGTTTACATAATATACATTTTACAATTTTTTTCAATCAACCTTTCCAGGTGTAAAGCGTTTAATGAGAGAAGCTATTGAATTAGCCAGTCCAACTGACGAATACCACGCGTGTCCATTAGAAGATAACTTATTTGAATGGCATTTTACTGTCAGAGGTCCTCCAGGAACTGAATTTGAGGAAGGATTCTACCATGGAAGAATTTTATTACCATCTCAGTATCCTATGCAACCACCAAATATTATTTTATTAACGGTAAGTGTAAACAATTCCTTTTTAAAGCAATTAATTGTTATTTTTAGCCAAATGGAAGGTTTGAAGTCAATAAGAAAATATGTTTATCAATATCCGGTCACCACCCAGAAAGTTGGCAACCTTCTTGGTCAATTCGCACTGCTCTTCTGGCTTTAATAGCATTCATGCCAACATCAGCATCTGGAACTATTGGTTCTTTAGATTACACACCAGAAGAGCGGCAAATTTTAGCTAAGAAATCCAAAAATTGGGAGTGTCCAACTTGTGGAAAAATCTCTGAAAAATTGGCTGCAAAAGGTTACACACTTAGTCCCAAATTAACTCAGGAAGAAAGTTCATTACTTAAACAAATAGCTTTGAAAGCTGAAGAAGAAGCTAATAAAAAAGAATCTAATCCAGAACCTGATTTGAAAGAGGCGAATACCTCTGAAGATAGTAATGAAGGTGAACTTAGACAAAGGATTACAACTCAGATAAGTGAAACGGTTAATCTAGAAGCAACCGATCCATTACTAGTTGATTCCATTCAAAGGTCTAATACGTAAGTTTTTATAATAAATAATCTTGTATCTTTTTTTTATTGAATAATTTATAGGGATAAATTATGGACAGCAGCGATATGGATAATTATAACAATGATAGTTCTTCTTTTCGTCAGACGATTGTTTTTCATTTAGAACAATCAAAATTCCATTTTATACTTTTAAAATGTAGTGAATTTTATACCAAACTTGATGGTAAACAAAAATAATCTTAAGGTCTACCTGTAAAGAAGTATTATGTAATAAGTTATCATTAAAGACAAATTGGTTGTACAAATCAAACATCTTTAGAATGATTTTTTTATTTATATGATTTGTAACCTTCGATAAATAATAGAAACTATTTAATTTGTGATTTTTCTTTTGTTGATTTGATTTAAACATTATTATTTAGGTGTAAACTATTATAAATATATTTGTTGGAATTATTTAAAATAAATATATATCGTTTTAAGAATTTTTTGGTTATATTTCTTCCAATTCTTGATCCTTACAAGATTTGTCATCATTTATCTTCGAAAGAAGCAAAGTTATTGGGCGGAGTAGAATTCAATGAGACCTCTGGCGAAAAAATTGTAATTTTCGCCTTCTGAGGTTATATTCTTATATAGAGGTTATGTTATTGTATTTTTTGTTTTCGTTGCACTTTTATGAAAGTGTCACTTAATTCCTCTATAGGTACCATGCAAATATATATGGCCAGCATTTAAAACTGCCTGTCCCTCATTTCTGCACCTAGAAGAAGGCTCAGCATTTACAAATTCAAATAAACTTTGAATTGTCAGTGTACACCTAATCTATAGTTACAAAAACAAAGAGAAAATAAGTTGGTATTGAAGATTTAAAATATTACTCAATACAAACATATCCTTCCCTGTAACTTTTGTAGATATGACTAAATCAAAAATAAAATAAAAACACGAAATCAGACCTAAACTTGTTTTATTTTTGACCATTTATCAACCATACCTATTATACTCCAAACATAAAAATATTAGGAGTCAAAATTTAGTTTAACAACACAAAATACTAAAGCACAATAAAAGAAAAAGCAAAAGTTTCACAAAACACATACTGAAAATAACTAAAACAGCAAAAAAGGGGCTAACACGACAGCTGATTTGTTTTATTCGTTGCTAGGATGTAGGATGACATTGACATTTCGGAGCGCCATCTATCGAATTCTACTTAGTCACATTGTATCAGGTTAGTTCACCACTAGATGTCGCTTTCTTTATGGACCAACGCGAATAGATTTTGTACACCAAACAAAATAAAACAACTATTCGCTTTAATACAATATTTATTTCGAAAATATAATTTAATAATATAAAACAGACTTAATTATTCGCACTTACAGACAATGTATTATAACTTATTCAAACAGTCCTGTTCCTAAATGTAATTTTAATAAATATATACTACACAACATCCACAATACTCAACCCATCCCCTTCCCGACTCGGTCGATGAACCCAAGGCATCTCAGATCGTTTTAAAGGCGGCAATTTTCCTTGGTAACTATTCAAACTTATCGTATTATGATCACCACTTGAATCTACGACGTTAATTTCATCGGAAACCTTACCACTTATAGTAAAAAGCACATTATCGGCAGATTTAAGATTTCTTCTTACAAATAAAGTATCTCTGCGTCGTTCATGAGCCGAACGAGGCATTTGCGTACCGTACAAATTTATCGGGGCGGTTTTATTGGATCGGGTGCGCACTGAACGTTTTTGTGACCCGTTGCGCATCTGTAACTGACGTTTCACTTGTTCAACAGCTGATTTCGGTCTTTCCGTAGAGGTGTTGGAAATATATACCGGGGGGAATGATAAAGAAGATTCGGATGAATTGTTTGTAGAACTGGCTTCTTCATAATCTATCAAGGAGGTGCTAGGTTCTTCCGTGGGTAACTTTGCTTCGCCGTTTAGTTTTTTTATATAATCGGAGTAAGTTTCTATGTTGTCTTCATCATTTAAAGCATTTTTGGATTTTATTCGTTCTATTTTTTGTAACAAATCTTGTTTTTCCTTCAATTGTTGTTCTTCAACGTCCATCTCTACTCTTTGATTTAAATTTTCGTAGTGTTTGTGTATGTAACCCATTAACCAGTTGTAACCTTTTTCCACCCCCGTGTCTAATTTAGCCTCAGACGTCGAACAGCTTTGTACTAACGTCGGACATTTTCTAGTGTTCACCAAATATTCCAAATTTAAATATTCGATTATTTCTATTTCGTCCACGGCGTTTTCGTTGTCTTGTTTATTCGCCAATATTAAAATCGGTTTACCGGCTACCTTATCACTGCGAAGTATTTCTTCGAAAACTATTTTTACTTCGGAAAATCTGGATATGTCGCTGGAATCTATCACGAAAATTAGACCGTGCGCCTAAAAATAAACCAAATTTATTGGAGACACTCTGTATACATCTAAAGTCCATAATTTTTCCTCAGAACAATTAACTGTCATTAATGTCAATGATTTAGTACATATGGAGTCATAGAACTCTATACTACGTAGTATAGAGTTCTATGTATGGAGTAGTTCAGTCCAAGGTCAGTCGTTGTCATTCTTGACAGAAAAAAACACTTTTTGTTAGTGATGGGAACTATCGAATGATTTCAAATATCGAATAATCATTCATTGAATAGTTTTAACTATCGAATCTTATTAGTTTGTAGTAATTAGTAATTAGTTACCATTGGAATTTTTTTTTACTGTAATATCCACTTTATTCATGTTACTAAAATGATAGCAGGTATTTTTATTTTTAACATAATAAATTTAAATTATCTTCTAATTTGTTTTAATTATTTAACAATATTTGAAGTTAAAGTTTTAAGTGAAATGTGACAACATCGTTTTAACTATCGAATAGTCCAGAGACTATCGAATTATTCGAATAGTCTGTAACTATCGAATTATTCGATAGTATTTATTCGATAGTTCCCATCACTACTTTTTGTTGGCCATACTGACCTTAGACTGTAAGTGAGGTTATAAGATATCAAACAATCAGTTATCTTCACTTACGTTAACAAAATATTCATGCCAAATTCCTCGTATATTCGATCCTCCTCCAAGATCGAAAATTTTTACAGAGTATTCGGAATATTTTAAATTTAGAACGGAAAAACCAACTGTGGGTACTGGTGAACTGACCCTGTCTCCAATTAGGCCATTTGCAGCCTTAGTTTTACCAGCATTATCTAGTCCTACCAATAATAAAGTGAGTTTTCTAAAAAAAAAATCATAAAAGTGGAATATATTGTAAATTGAAGGAAATATTAATACTTACTTTGTATTTTTTTCTTTACAACAATGATTACCCATATCAATAAACTGTTATAGTATTCTGAATACATGTCATTTAAAATAAAATAAATGTACACAAATATATGTCAAAAGTTTAAACAAAAGTCACTGTCACACATGTAACACCAAACGCATCGACGAATATTTTTAAAAAATCCTTAAAAGTACTTGTTTTCTAAAATATTAGGAATATTTACAATCGGCTTATTTTCCATTCTATAAAAGCGTTTTCAATAAGGATGTGAAAGAGTTTGTCAGCAAATGAATGTTGTTATGGTTACGATTTAGAACACTGTCAACAATGAGAATTTTTTTTCAAGTTGCATGACTAATGACATAAAGGGTGTATAAATTCACAGGTGTTAGATACAAGGAGGGTACAAAAACTTTTTTCTTTTATATTGATCATTATTAATAGTCAAATTGTATATAGGGTGTTACAAAAACAAAATATAATTATATGGTAGAACTTAAGTTCAGTCAATAAAGATGCAAGTGGTTACTAATGCTTTGTAAACACTCTGTATATATATGTAGTTGTCTGTAACTACATCCGACTAAAATCACGATTTTTCCGTGAAAAGAAAGTAAATATTGGACTATTAAATAAAATTATTATAAAAAACAAATTTACTTTTATTAAATTCTTATACATAGCAAAGTCTTGAATACATTAAATCAATTCCAAGAGAACGCATTCGCAGAACAATTGCTATATTATGTAATAATGTTGATCATTCAAGATTTTTTGTACCGGGTGTACCAAATAATTCGAATGTATATTTAAAAATCCATCTTATAACTTCGGGAAAAAAATACAATGGTAAAAGTAAACAAGATAAATCTTTTGAAAGCAACTTTCAGGTTTCTAATAAAATTTTGCATAGAAAATGACTAATATTAAAAACCATTTTAACTAGAACACTTTGTATATGTAAATTCTGGGTTTTCCCAACAATAGTTTTGCTCTTGCTTCTTCTAAGAAATTAAAACAGTACCAATTATGATTAAAAATTGAATTTTTTAAAGCAAAGCAACATATCTAACAGCCTGGTATTTGTGGTAAGTCATCAACAACTACATCACGATATATTATACTTGTATTAGACATTGAAATTAGTATAAAGCCAGTCAATGCTAAGCATCCCAGTTATTAGCTTCAAATACTTAGTGAGATGTTGTCGGTAAATTTTGTTTATTTGTTTTTGATCGTATTTGTTTGTGAAATTCAAGGTAAGTGGTAATTTCTATTTTTGATCACCCAAATTCCGATTTAAATTCAAAAATAACCAATATATAGTGATTTAAATCAATTTCCCCAAATATTTTGAATTTTCTTACAACGATAAAACCCACAACCCCTATAATAACGTTTGCTTTACAAATTTTTGGATACCCCTCGTATATATGTAAATATTGAACACTTAAAGAAATGTCACATCTAAAAATAGCTCAATAACAATTATTAATACATGTGAATCAAAAATGTGAACTTGGTTAGGAATTTTAGTAGATTTTGACCAAAAACTATTTAAATATTTGACTTATTTCCCTTTTTCCACTTAAATTTTATTCAATCAATTTCAGCTTATGGCGAATACGTTCCCAAATCGATATACTCGATCGATAAAGATGGATCTGAATCCAAACAAATTTTAGTACGGAATAAAAGAGAAATAGCAGACGCTCTATCCAGATTTAAAAGAGGTGGAGGTGCCTATTCATATTCCGGAAGCTCTAGTTCTAATGGAGGTAATATTTAAGAGAAGCTATATTATTAATATAGTATCACTGTCAATTTTTTTTCACAGGTTATGACCCATCTGCAGAATTAGCCCATATCCAAGCTAGAGTAGAAGATATAGTAAAACAATCATCTATTCCCAATCAAATATTTTCTCGCTTTCAAGATATTGGTGATTCTCATCCATTAGGATCAGGAAATGGAGGAGGAGGTGCTTACTCTTATTCAGGATCAACAGGTTCAGGATTTGGATCTGGATATTCAAGTGGATCTGGACATTCAAATGATAATTCTGGCAATAGGGGATCTTTTGGACATTCAGGCAAGGGGGGATCTTCAGGTAATGGAGGATCAACAGGACATTCAAATAGTGGGGGATATTCTAGCCATGAAGGATCTGGACATTCAGGCAAGGGAGGATATTCAGGCAATGGAGGATCTTCTGGATATTCAGGCAATGGAGGATCTTCATCAGGGTCAGTTGGATTTGAGTTGAATTTATAAAAAAATGGAAATTTAAGATTTTTTGACTTGTTTTTAGGCCAAGCATATTTAGCAGAAGTGGTACAGAAAAGGGTACAGGAATTAAAGTCTCTGCAGCTGCTCAAGGACCTAACGCAGCATTCAGTTCTTCTTCCTCATCTTCAGATGGACAAGGAAATGTCAAATATAATGTCAAGTCTGGACAATATTAAAAATATCATTTGTTTATAATTAATATAATAAAATAAATACACACACAATTTGTAGTTTTGTCTAATACTTCAATTCCTAAAGCTTTTGGTAATCAGATTGAATTTTAACCCCTTAAGACCTTTCAAGAAACACTGCTTTGTCAGTTGTTAGTGAAAAAACTTTTTTTACTATTTAAATTTTACTATCATTTTTCATTTGAAGGAAAACTAAGTTTCTTTTGGATTTTTAAACTTACATGTCTATAAGGATTATCTAATTCTATATCAGTTTTTGGAATCCTACATATTCTTTTAGCCTTAGGAGACATAAGTACAATATTTTGAACCAATCCATATGCACTTGATGTAGTCCAATACAAAACAAGACACTAAAATTATCGAAAAATTGTAACAACAGTTATTTTTCCAATTTTTTTTACTTACTGATGGTACAGAAGCTGCTATAGGAACCATTATTACACTAAATCCCCTAAATATATTCGTTAAAAACTTCTGTAACTTTGTCGGTTCATTAACTTTCGACAACCTTTGCAACTATAAGAAAGAGAAACATTTTTTATAAACTCTACCAAGATTCAACTAAAAAATACCTCTATTATTGCCAAGTTTATTAGACCCAATCCAACAGGTAGTATACCAGAAGTGTCTACCTCTGTTAAATTGGGAATAAATCCAAAACCACCAACAGTTAGCTCAGTATATGTAATTTGTGCATCCACATTTTGTTCTGGAAGCATATATACAAGGTTCCTCAAAGAAACTGAAAGGGATATCCACATTGGTATTTGAAACCATAGTAATAAACTAGCTTTGAACGGGTGACAATTATCCCTTACCACTAGATTGTTCCATTGCTTCCTTATCTTAAAAAAATATATTGTATAGCACATAATATAATACAGTTGATGAACTTACTGATCGATTATACACCATTTTTGCTTTCTTTTCGTCCCAGTTATACATTTTAATAGCTATAGCAGTTTCCTTTTTAAGTTCTTTGGCTATATCAGGCATTTCTAACTGTAAATTATGTAATTTAGCCAATATATAATTCTGATACACGGCTAATGGTAAAGTAACGCAAGTTCTTAATAGAATTGTTGTACAGAAAATTGTTGCCCACCATGGTAAACCGGTGGTATCGTGGAAGGTTAATAAAAAGTTCTGAATATACTCAACAGGAGTACTTTCTGATATCCATTTGAAAATTCCTGTTTGGGTTTTTGCTACGGATTCTATCGTAGATTGAAATGAGAAGTCTCTTTTATGATTATAGTTGTAGTTTTCAATTATGTTTGCATTTTTAAGTAAAATATGTCCATGTCGGGATAATCTGTAGCTTTGTTTACCTAATTTGTACATGATTTTTTAAATAACATTTTACGAAATCGAAACATAACCTATAAAATAATTCAAAATCTCGCCAAGGAAAATAAAAAAGTGTCTAATATTCCGTTGGACGGAAGTATATTGTGAAAAAAAAATGTAATGTTCTCGAAGTCAGCAATTTAGGACAGGAATGTGCCTTTTCTACGAGCTACACATAATATTTGTATTGTTAAAAATTTGCATTATGCATCTAGTTATGTTTAAAAAAAATAACGCGGACTTCACCGGTTTCTAGTCACTTGACAGCACAGTGACCTACTTTTATTCTTAGGTTTCTTCTCACTCCCACTAATCTTATGTCAATCACTTTCCCTTTCTACTGTAAACACTTACTAATTTTCCATCTTTGTTTATTACAATAAAAAATATATATTTCGCTCTATCATTCGATGGTCATTCATATTTTCGGTGATGACATAAGAAATAACAAATATTAACCTATTTTTATGGATAGTTGTTTTTGTGTTTGAGTGGTAAATTTTGCATTAATTCTTGGCAGTGGCGTAAAAATATCGGAAAACGAATTTTTTTAAAGCGATAGTACTTTATCATTTCATTTCTTTGTTAGTGATCGAATTAGATAACTTCGTAAATAAATAAATCGCCTACAACTCCTTTTTTGAATTAATTAACTTACCTAACAAAATTTAACGTAAATATTGCGTAAAAGAAAGTTTGTAGTTCACATTGAACAGTAGCAATATTTCGAGAGATGGATCTTAACATTACATTTGAACATAAACTTTTAAAAAACACTACATAGTAAATCTAAGACGTATATAGTATTTAGCTAGACAAAATAAAAATTTATTAAAAATGGGCTTAAAATATTCAACGCAGTATTTAGTAAACAGTGTTACTAGGTATGTATCGGGAAGAAAACGAAAATATTGTGATACTGATGATGAAATAAACAAAGTCATTGATATCGCTTTGCACACCCCTAAAAGGTATGTTCTGTTTATGTAATAAATCTTGTTTATAACATATATTGTTCACAGGAAAAAGCTTGTCAGCACAGCTCAATATATTTACCAAGCATTATTTCTAGAAGGTCAAAATTCTGATGTGACAGTGTTTGCTTTGGGTGAAGAATTTAATCTACATAGAGTATATCTTTGTCAGAGTCCCTATTTCGCCAGTATGTTTGGAGGGTCTTGGTTAGAGAGTAATCAAAAATATATCAACATTGATATTATAGATCCTCTAATTTCTATTGATTGTAAGTTTAAAAATCTCAAAAGTAAATACTGAAAGATAATCACAAATATTTTTTCAGCCATGAAAGTTGTGCTAGGTTCTTTATACAACTGCGAGATCATATTGAATCCACTTGAGATAGTACCAATTTTGGCCACTGCTACTATGTTCCAGTTAGACGGATTAATTGAAAAATGTACAGAAGTTATGTTAGAAACAATTAATCCCAAGGTATGTTATATATTAACACAAAAAATTTAATTATTTACTATAAATTTTTGTAGACAGCTCTAAGTTATTATAACGCAGCCTGTTCCTATGGAGACAAAAAGCTACAGGATGTTTGTTTTAAATGGTTTTTGGTGAATTTAATGCCTTACTATTTCAGTCATCCTTTGTCAGAATTAAAAACAATTCCAGTCTCGCTGATGGCAAGGCTGATTACAGAACCAGATCTTTTTGTTGTTCAAACTGAATATTCCATTTACGTGATGTTAAAATATTGGATGTATATGCTACTTTTCCCAGCAGCAGAAGAACCTTCCATTGCTATCGTTAATGAGTATTTTTGTTCAAGGACAGGTAAGTGAAAAATGATAATTTTTTTCACTTTCTAAAGTAATATATTTTAGAAACTTTACCATATCTCTTAACTTCCGAAGGAAAACAATTCATTCCAGTATTCCAAGGAATTAGATTACAAAATCTAATATCCCACCAACTCGACGTACTGCTTATATTTCGAGACAATATTATCCCAAGAACATGGTTAGATACTGTAATTTTACAACAATGGAAGAATGTTTTAAGGGTTAATCAAAATGATGATAAAGGGTGAGTTATAGTTTATTTATAGTAATATTTATTAACAATATATTGTTGTAGACCCAGTGATATATCAGATGAAATATTCCTAGCTACCAGCTTGAGGTGTGGAAGGGTTTTAACAGTGAACGAAAGACATGTTTGGAGGTGGACAGGGTTCCATTTCGGGGTAGATTTATTAATGATCACAGATGGCTCTACGATTTCTATTAAACGTAATCACAGATCAGAATTTGAGCAGTTACTGAGTCTACAAGCTACAAGACATGTAGCAATAAGGTATATAGGAATTTATTTTAAATTGAGTTTATTGATTTTATTTTGTTTTAGAGTAACAGTGACTAGGTTGAATGAACAAAGACAAATTGTTTACAGTAAACAATCGGATATATTAAAAATATTATTGACAAAAGGTGAGGAAATCCAAATAATGTCTTTTGATAGATCTGTGGAATATCCTATTATTATATCAGCTAATATTTTGTACACATCACCAGAAACACTAGAAAATAATATAGAAGAAAGGCAGCAAAGTATATCTTAACAGGTAGCAGTACAAATAATATTCTAATCGAATATATTTGACATTTTGAATGTCATGGTAAAGGTTTCTAATAAAAGAGTAAGAAAAAATGTCGATAATAAAGAATAGGCCCCTAATTGTTTTTTATTTGGGTTGATCGTTGTTGTACTGTTGGAATAAGCACAAAATAGATGAGGAAAGTTTGAATTTTTTGAGATTATAAATTATTATTGGATATTTTTTTTTAATTTAACATGTTTGACATTAAACACAAAATATTATGACACTAGTTTTCTCATTTTTTGTAAATTCCTCAAATTTGTGATTTTTTTACATTTAGTTTTATAAAAAATGCATTTACACATCGAATTGACATATCTGACAGACCCTGATTAGTGATATAACTGTCATTTATGTCAATAGAACTTATTTAAGGACAATTTCTTAATGTCAATTTAACAAATTGTATACTTCCATTTTGAAATGAATGTTTGACGTTAGTGACAGTTGATCTGTCACGCAGAATTCTTTTTGACAGTTGTTGGCTTTTACATACAAATGTTTAGCCTGAAGATATACGTACAGAAATTCACGTTTTAAATAAATGAACTACAATAGTGAGATTTTAATTATCGAAAACGTCCTTTTGGAATTATGCTAGCATTTAATATTTCTGTGGTAAAATTTGATTTGTTTAGAGATATTTTTCGAATAAATTTATTTTTAGTTGAAAAAACTACAACCAGTTCCGACTTGCGTAGGACATTAAGTATTTTTAAAGAAGGGGAAGGGCTAATGTAATTATTTTTATCACTTTCCCTTTTTAATGTTTACCTACAGTGAAAAAAAAATACAAATATTTCTACTACCTTTCTAATTATTGTTAATTATGTCAATATATATTTTTATAAATAATATTATTAATAAATGTTTGTAAGAAATATATTTGTGATGGTCATTAAATAAAAATTGGCATGTTTTTTAATATATTTTTTTATTTTTGTGCAACCATGTACACAATAACATTTTTTTTTGGAAATAACCTTTTTATTTAGAAATTGATTTGACAAAAATTCGTATACAGGGCTGGTCAATGAATATGAATTTCGAACTCTATTATGATTTATGAAAAACTCTTTTTTTTTATTGATGTACACAAGGTTATTTGGGTTATTTTATGTTTTGGTGGGTATTTGTACTAATCATAATGTAGGCATAATACTTTCTGTCAAAAATCAAATAAATTAATGTTAAAATATTATAACTCGGGTGATGTTTTCTGTTTTGTATAAACAATTATATAATTCACATAACTATAACTGCTCTTATATAACTAATTGGCTAGTCACATGTAAAACGCTTTTTGTTGTTAATTTTTGTATTATAAAATATAATTATACCTACCTCAATAAAATGTTTTATTTTTTCTCCACAAATTCCAGGAAAACTAACGAAAAAAACTAAACAATAAATTCACGATTGTCCACTGGACTTAGTCCGTCTCTGTTTACGTTAACTAACAAAATATAATACTCCAGTCGAATTAGCATTAAAGGTGGATTTTATTTTTGACAATTTGCTTAGGTAGATAATTTTTTAAGCTGTGACTATAACGTTCAAGACCATTTTGCTGGAAAAAGAATAAGCAAATTTCTTATTTTTATTGTTTTGTAAATTATGTATAAATAAAAAGTTCAGGAGCGTATTTCAAAATAATTAATTTTTCTATAATCTAGTTTCAGAGGTCCACAATATATCTGAGAAGGAAAAATACGATTAGCCACCTCCTCAAATGTAAAAGTACTTATTGAAAAAGCGGATTATTTTCCACAATTTATAATAAAAATTAATTTGTTTATAAATTTGTTGGTGCCGGTCCTGTTTAGATAATTTGGAAAGCTGCTCATATCGACTCTGGCGCTCCCTTGTAGGGTTTCTCGTAAGCTACATTTAAAATGGCGGAATACATTAATAACATGTCAAGTAGTCGGCGTTTTGTGTGAAAATTGAAATTTCTATCAAAATAAACAAATTTTTGTTATTATTAGCAATCTAGTTTACGATTTAATTAAATAATAGAATTTAATAAAATGGAGGAAAGCGAGAAAACGGAAGAATCGTGTCGTTTGTGTGACGAAATTGCAGAGAAGATGTTAAGCATCTTCGATAAAAATGAAGAAGGCATTGAAATCCTTCAACTTATCAAAGATTGCCTCCCCATTGTTGTAAGTGCGAATAAATATCATTTAAATATTTTTAATAAATCAAATCGTTTCTAATCCAAATATATATTACCTGAACAACTTATTTTAGATATATAGGACTGACCCATTATCAAAGCAAATTTGTGAAAGCTGCAATGAGACCCTTAGTTCACTTAGTAGTTTTAAGAAAAATTGTGAGGAAATTGCCCAGAAACAAAAAGAAAAACTTAGGGAGGAGGCTAGTGATAATACCATTGAAGATTTTCTAGCATGTGGAGATGTGGTAATGTAACAATATTTGTCTATTTATTCATCCAGGTTTATTTGCAAATAATTTAGATTTCCAAGTAGTATTAGCTTAAAATAAACATGTCTGTACATTTTTATAATGTCTATCATTGTTTTGCCTTTAACTTGACAGTTGGACAAAACTGTGCCCTTTCAGGACGAAATGTCAGAGTTGAAGGACGGTAGTACATCTACGGATGACCTAAACATCTTCTGTAATAATTGCAAAGAAACTATCTTGGAAAGTAATGCTGTAAATGGTGAGCTGGAACTGGCCATAGCCGAGTCTATGGCTAAGAATAAAATCAAGATAGAAAATTCTGAAAAATCTCTTAGAAGAAGAAAAGTAGTTCCTTTTTATCATGAATTGGATGATTCGTTGTGTAGCAGCTTGACTGAATTCACTCAAAATACCGAAGGTAATTGAATATTATAAATTGATGTAAATATAAATTAAATTTTTTAAAGGTTCCCAATTATATGACGATAACAGTGACATGGACGGCTCTGAAGACTCATTGGAAGAACTGAGACCAAGAAAACGAAGAAGAATATTAGAATCAGATGAAGATGAAACTGATAGTCTAGATAGACACGATAGAACAAACGGCAGAGTAAAAAGACTTTGTAGCAAACCTATTGTAGATGAAGAAGAAGAAGTAGGACCAATAGAAGAAGAGATACAAGAAAGCACTTTAATTGATAAGTATATGGAAGAAGAAGAGTATAGGTACCAACCTTTCAGTTTGCTACAATTAACTTTGAACGTCATCAACAAAATTAATCTTCCCGACTACGAACCATACGATTTCATCCAACAAACAATATTCCCCGAATGCAGATATTGCGGGCAACAATTCCGTAACCTTAAAGTATTGTCCATACACGAACAGAAGCATATTGATATTGAAATAGGAGAGAAAATTGATAACCCCATACCTTGGGCTGAAGATAGAGACGATTCTGAAGTTAGAAATAAATGGCTTAACTATTTCGATGAAAACGGGTAAGTAAATATTTTAGATTTATTTTTTTTATTGTGTTGAATTTTGTAGGTATGAAGATGACGATATAGTTATTGAAGACGTAGTCGATACGGATAGTTTGCTGATTCCCATCAACGAAAAAGGTGATAGAGATCCAAACGGCATGAAGTTAACGGGAGAAGAAAAGATTACTCTAGTCGGGACTCAACCAATGGTAAATGAAGTCTATTTAGGAGATTATTCGAAAGATGATAGAAAACTATTGTACCAATCAATGCGAATCGGAGGAGTTAATAAGAAATTCTGTCCACTATGCAGGTAAGTTGATATTTATTCAAATATATAAGTGTGGATTTATTTATTTTTTTTGTAGATATACTTTTAAAGATAATTGGGCGATAGAAAGTCATTACTTTTCATTGGCTTGTTTTTACACTTGTCGCTATTGCGGAATGCGTTTCAATAAACAAAGGCATAAATTTAAAGAACATTGTGACGAACACGAAACCAAAAAAGATCAAGTTTCTGAGAAAATATTTGCAGCTAGTAAACTAAGCAACGTTATACCGAAGGTGGTTTTTTAAATTGATTAAATTTTACATTGTTAATAATGAATATTTTTTTAGATACTTCACCCTCCGAAACCAAGAAGAATAGTTGTGACGCAGCATAATCCACCACCGGAAATGATTGCTGCTAATAATCAATTTTTCAGCGGACAAACTGTAAATATTTTGTCGCCATTGGGTTTGCAAGGACCACAGCAAGGACCTAAGAGGAGTTTCATGGAGAGAAAAACTTTGCAACCCAATTTGCAAATCAAAGAAGAACCTCTAGACTCTAAGGTAAGTTATTATACAGGGTGTTTTTCGTAAAATTTGAGAAAATGATATAAGGATTGAGGGGTTCAGTTTATTTACTTTTCGAAATACAGGGTTATATAATTTTAAATGTTTTTATTTAATAACTTTAAAATGGATTAATTAATTGATTTGACATTTGGCAGGTTGTTTTTAAATGTAAAAAGGCATATTTTGATGAAAAAACATTCGTCAATTTTTGATCCAGTGGTGTACTTTTGGAAAAATATGTCACTTTTCTCTTCCCATTTTCCACGCTACTGGTATTTGTGGGTATTTTCAATTAATTTTGTATTCCTTAATGTTTTTCACGTAAAAAATACATGAACTTTACATATCAAAAAATTTGTAGTTTTCAAGATATTTACAGCCATATTAATAATAAACACGATAACAGCATGGCTACTAAGAGCGTACTTACATATATATTTCTGTGATCTGTAATGGTAATGGATGTACCTATATCATGTTTATTATCTAATAAAAAATAGTACTTCAGTATAAATAGCAGATATATACAGTGTGTCTACTTAACTTTTTTATTATTGGTTTTAGGAAAAAAGTTGTTCTTCATAAAAAGTTCTGCATTATCTAAAACCTAAAATGCAATCATTAGATATTTCTTATTTTGTTTTACATTATAAAGTATTTGTAATCGTAAATAATCACCAAATCATAATTTTCATGCTAAATAGCTGTAATTGCTTATTTAAATATAACTTTTAATTTTAAACAACTTCACTTCCTACAATTTTTTTGTATTGTGAAAAATAAAGGTACTTTACTCTTGAGTAAGATTAATATTTTTTGACAAACCTCGTATACGGCTCAAAATAAGAAATATCTAATGATTGCATTCTAGGTTTTAGATAATGAAGAATCACTTTTTTTCATAAAACCAATAATAAAAAAGTTTCCCATATCAGTCCAACTTAAGTAGACACACTGTATTATTAAAGTTCTCCTTTAATGGTCACAGAGATTTGTTAATAATATTAATTATATTTTCAATTGAATTTTTGTTTATTCTGTGAATTTGTAAATATTTTGAATCATCATATTCTCTAAACGGGTTTATTTTTCTTAAATAGGATTTTCAGGAATTCTCTCCTATAGGGGTTCATAACAATGTACATATAATCAAGTACAAGTTATAAATATTTTTCTATTATAATCCCCACAAAGTGACAATTAATCAAACTGACATTTGACCAAAAAAGGTTAACTTTAACATGTTACTAAGGATTTAGTAACATTCTAGTGTTAGAATAATGTTAAATGTATTATTAATACGAGGGAGGAGATTATCTTTATTGGATACCCAACTGGCTAACGACCGAGGTCTTTCTGCCACAGATTCTTACAATTTTTTTTGTATAACAATTTTTTTTTTAATCTAGAAACAATAACTGAACTGCAAAAAAAAAAATTTTAAAAGTAAATAGAAAAGTATCTGTCTAAATTAGAGTCCGATAATATGATTTTTACTAAATTTGTTTTAAACTCATGTTAGAATGATCTAAATTTTATTATTAATAAGGTTGTTAGTGTTTTCATGAAGTCTGCAACCTAATTTTTTAATATTAAAATGAAAAAAATATTTTTTTGTATTTTTTTAATAATCTTCAAACTACTAATGGTTAAAAAATGCATCAGAAACTAATTTGTGCAGCAGCAATGCATCTTGAAACATTGTGAGAAAACTCTCAAAAACATTCGTCCAAACTTGTGCTTATTATTGAAAATGATGTTGCAAACTTCATGAAATCATTAAATATCTTGAAAACTACAAATTTTTTGATATGTAAAGGTTACATGTTTTTTACATAAAAAACATTTAGGAACACAAAATTAATTGAAAATAGCCACAAATGCCAGTGGCGTAAAAAATGGGAGGAAAAAAGTGACATATTTTTCCAAAAGTACACCACTGGATCAAGAATTGACAAATATTTTTTCATCAAAATATTCCTTTTTACATTTAAAAACAACCTGCCAAATATCAAATCAATTTATTAATCCATTTTAAAGTTATCGAATAAAAACATTTTAATTTTTATAACTGCAACACCCGAAAAGTAAATGAGCTGGACCCTTCAACCCTTATATCATTTTGTCCCATTTTATGAAAGGTATCTACATGCAAAAACGTTGCAAGTGTCATTTGAAAACATCCTGTATATAACTATAGAACAAGTTCCGAAGATATTTGACAAAATATATCATTTTTTAAATCTAGAGAAAACTTATCGTAAACCTTTGGTCTGCTCAGAGTATCCCTCAACTGCTTAACCAGTATATAACTTTCTAAACTGTTTCTGCGGATATTTTTAAAATGTATTTTTCAGGAATTCCAAACATCACAATCAAAAACCGGAAATCAAGCGTACTTTTGTCGAAAATGTTACAAAGTTTTCTTCAAATTAGACGAATTCAATATCCATAGCAAGAATTGTGATTTTAGTCAGTTTCCCCAAATGCGTACATCCGGCGGTAGTAAAACCAAAAACGGAGACGTTTCTCCAGCAGGTAGACCGGTAAGAAATTGCGCCAAGGAAATAGGACCTTACAAAGACGACGTAAGCTAATATAAAAATAACTTAATTCAAATCTAAATTTTCTTCTTTCACAGATTTACCTTCCAGACCATATTTTAAAAGACCCCAAACCTTCAAACCCCCAACAACAACAAACTTTCGTTTGTTTCATCTGCAACACCCCATTTCCAACGATATACTCTCGAAACAGTCACATGCGTATACACAAGGGCGAAACTCAAGCTCACCCCCCGTTCAGTAACCGCCCCCGTTTTCCTAATCTTCACCCTAATCAATTAAACCAAATGAACTACCGAAATACGCCGTTGGTGCCGCTGCTGCAGCAGCAACAATATCAGTCCGCGCCAGCTATGGACGTTTACATCAAACAAGAACCCATGGATCCTGCCACAATGGAACCCATGGTGGAAATTCACGAACCGGAAGGTCCCATCGAACAAGCAGGGATGGAACAACAAAGTTTCCCTGGTATTAAAATTTATTTAAATAAAATTTTTTGTATATTATATAGATTATGTTTTATAGATTCACTAGGAGATGGTGCTGTTAGTATTACTCCGATAACTAAAAATCCTAAACAGAAGCCTTCGATAAATCCAAACGTTATGAAGATCGTACAGAGTAATCCGCAGTTGTCGATTAAAAAATCGCCGGAAAAATTGCAGCAAGTACTAGCCGGTACTAGCCAAATACCGATGGGTGTTAATTTACCTGATCCTGACAGGTAACATTTTTTTTTTCGTTCATATACTTCATTGTTTAAAATTTAGATTCTATGACCTACTCCTGACGATGCAAATGTTGTTATTTATTGATTTTATTTAATAATAAATAAATTTATAATTATATACATAAAAAAAATTAGCTTATGAATCATTTGTCTAGATATTATTAAAAAATAACGATACACTTTGGTAAATATATACAAATTTAGTGGTCCAGGGCAGATTGTTCCTGAATGCGGCCCTGTAAATATCGCCAGCCTCATATTTTTTATGAATAAGGAATGAAACGTCAAAAATACCGAAAATATATCAACTTTTAAACCATTTTTTTAAATATCTACAAATTTAGTGGTCCAGAGCAGATTGTTCCTGAATGCGGCCCTGTAAATATCGCCAGTCTCATGTTTTTCTAAGAATAAGGAATGAAACGTCAAAAATACCGAAAATATATCAACTTTAAAACCATTTTTTTAAATATCTACAAATTTAGTGGTCCAGGGCAGATTGTTCCTGAATGCGGCCCTGTAAATATCGCCAGTTTCATATTTTTTATGAATAAGGAATGAAACGTCAAAAATACCGAAAATATATCAACTTTTAAACCATTTTTTTAAATATCTACAAATTTAGTGGTCCAGGGCAGATTGTTCCTGAATGCGGCCCTGTAAATATCGCCAGTTTCATATTTTTTATGAATAAGGAATGAAACGTCAAAAATACCGAAAATATATCAACTCTTAAACCATTTTTTTAAATATCTACAAATTTAGTGGTCCAGGGCAGATTGTACCTGAATGCGGCCCTGTAAATATCGCTAGTCTTATATTTTTTATGAATAAAAAATGGAACGTCAAAAATACCGGAAATATATCAACTTTTAAACCGATGTTAGTGAAAAAATACGTATTGCATCATATTTAATAATTTATAATTATTTTTTAAATTTTTGGAATCGTTTGGTAGAATATCCATGGTCGGCCATCTTGAATATATTATACAATCTTGAAATGCAGATTTTTAACGTACTTAATATTTGAAATATTACACACCTTTATCGAAAATAAGTATTTAAAAATGTTCTACACACTATAATCATCTAATTACTACATAATATTGCCAAATTACTCACGTAAAACTTGTAGATTCCATTTCACTGCAATCCCAATCACTCAACACTATAAACACTGTTTTCACTTCATAATTTTCGTATAACAAATAATAAAGTCTTGTCTACGACCAAAATACCGAAAATCGACACATTATTTCACTTTTTATACCGACATTTCTTTATAAAGAAATTTTAACGACGCGGGACCGTTGCTTCATAAACCGCCATTAACGCCTTAAAAAACAATTGAATAACTTGACAGCCGCAGCCTTCCAATAAATGCTTAGAATCAATTCCATAGAATAGTCTAGATATTTCCATAGCTTACTATTTTTTTTATCGAAATAACTTCATATTTATAATTTTGTGTTGTTACCAAGCGAAAATACCCAATAACCTAATACATAGAGATATCTAGCGGTCAATAGGTAAAGTTGAATTTTAAAAGAGTGTCTGGAAGATTGGTGACCTTGAAATTCGTATTTTTTAACGTATTTAATATTTGAAATATGGAATAACTTTATCGAAAATAAGTATTTAAAAATGTTATACACACTATAATCATCTAATTACTACATAATATTGCCAAATTACTCACGTAAATCTTGTAGATTTCATTTCACTGCAATCCCAATCACTAATCACTCAACACTATAAACACTGTTTTCACTTCATAATTTTCGTATAACAAATAATAAAGTCTTGTCTACGACCAAAATACCGAAAATCGACACATTATTTCACTTTTTATACCGATATTTCTTTATAAATAAATCTAAAGACGCGGGACCGATTCTTCATGTAGCCGCCATAACTAAAACAATTGAATAACTTGACAGCCACGGCCGTCCAATAAATGCTTAGAATCAATTCCATAGAATAGGCATTAGATATTTCCATAGATAACTTCATATTTATAATGAAATATAATAGATTTTATAAAAATTTTAATAATATACAGGGTTTTCCTAAAGTATGTAACTAAGTATTTATATATTTTAATGAGAAGGCGGATATTTATGAAACAAGAAATTTAAAATAGGGAGAGTGGTGCGTTTATATAATTTTCATCAATATTAATATACAGGGTTGTCCGAAAGTATGTTATACAATAAATATGTTCCAAAAGAATGAAAAATTTAAAAAAAAACGGGAAATTATATTAAGTATTGGTAACGTTGTTTTTATTTTGTTTGTAGGTCGTATAAATGTTCGTCTTGTTGGGAAGCCTTTGCCAACAAATCCCACCTGTATTTCCACAAGAAGAACCAGTGCGAAGGGTCTCGATTGCCGTGTCCTTTCTGTAAAAAACGTTTCGGTACCGAGGCTGAATATAGTTCACATATTTATTATAGTCATCCCGAATAATGTCCGTTGATTTAGCTTCATTTCCGGTTTATAGAAATTAACGTTGTTTTGCTACATTTTACCGAAAAAAAAACGTCATTTTTGACGGTATATTTCAATATATTTGGTAAGATGTAATAAATTTATAGAGCTGCCTGAAAAAATATAAAAACAAAGTGGTTAAACTTTTGAACACTGTCGTCAGAAATTTACATATGGAACAATTAACGACTGTTTTCGGCCTCGGATGAAAAAAAAAACAATCTGAGGAGGTATTTGTATTAGGTGGTAGATTTATTGAAATTCGCATGTGATAATCTCAAAATTTACAGCTTCGTGTCTCGAAAATCACAATGAATCTGAACAGAAGTGTGATATTCGAGACACCTGTGATTTTTGGAGGTTATTTTGTGGATTTTGTTGATTTGTGATAGATTTTAATATACACATATTATAGTATATAAAAGAATTTTTGGACAGTGTCCAAATTTTCCCATAATCATCCTAACTAATTGGCAAAAAACGACATTGTACGTAATTAATTAAGATTGAAATTATCGATTTTATTATTTTTTTAATTAAATTCCTACAATTGTGTGTTTGATATTATAAGAGTATTTGTAAGATAGAAAATTGTCACACTGAATCTCGCATTTTTATTGAAATTCGTTAAAAAAATCGAAAAAATTGGGAAAATCTCATTTTTAATCCAAAATTTTGATTCTTACCAACGCAGCGCCACCTAGAAGCGACAGCTACAGATTCTTGACAAGGGCTTAGTTGCAGAAAGGCTTCTAATAATATAAAACAATGTGTATAGTGCTACCCAATAGTTTTGGACTAACAATGAAATAAAATGGACTTTTAAATCCCGACTTGGAACATTCTCGGTTTTAATTTTACGGTGATTTCGCGGATTTCCATCGTATTCGTGTATAACTGCAGTAACTTTTCGTGTAATTTTATCATTTGTATTAGTTTTCACCCGTAGCTTATGTATTTAAGTTTTTTGTATATACAATAGATATTTCTGACGTAAATAAACCATATATTTAATAAACCTTGTTTATTTAAACCCCCCAAAGTCTCTTTACAGGAGCTCAATATTCCAATAGCCCAGACAACGAGCAGCTGAAGCTGAAATGTTAAGCCAAACAGAGCAATTAGATGACTCCGGTGAAAGATAACTCACCATGTAATGGGGTATCTCTAAAAAGTATCCAGTATTTATAAATTACGATAAATTGTTTCAAATTATCCACTTAGTAGTACAATAAAATGTTTCAAATTATTGAAGTAATTTATCATAAAAAACAGTGTATCTGTGCATAAGCTAAGCATCAAAGTACAATTTTGAGCGCTTGTCTGAAATGTAAATTATGGTGCTGATCAGCGCAGAGAACATTCCAACATTTCCAACTGTACTGTATTCCTTCTCCCTGTTCGGCGTGAATTTTACTGACCGAACATTGCTGTCGTCGAAAGGTATAGGATCCTAGTCAGTTTGATGTCGGTTTAGTACTCGCATTTCCTATAGTGCGCCACCTATTCGCGGGGCTACGAGATGTCCGGGTAATGCTGGTTGCCAACGTGACTGAGGTACATGGCATTGCATATACGTACGGACAGATGTGTATGTTTAGTTGCCTATATGAATAACGATGTACCGTTGTTGTTGTTACATATTATAACATTTTTTCAACGAATAAGACCAAAGGAGCGGAGGAAAAGGGGAAAATATTTCAACGTTTCGTTAAATAAATTTATTCCAATATATCAGTCAATATAAAAATACAATATTTCTTTACAACGCGCAAATGTATCACAAGCTCAGCTCGAAAACGAACTTAAATATCTGACAAGAAGCGTCTGTATATCTTCTATCAATTCGTCGGAGTGTCCAAGTTTAAATAAATCGCTAAACATCACAAATCTACTGCTATCTAAGATGTTAGCAACCAAAGCAAACGCGATACACTCGACCCTCAACAAATTCAAACCGGACTCCAACGACCATCTGTAAATAATCGGCACCGTTTTCGCGGAAATTTTATGTTTTTCCACATAGTTCGTTACAAAACAACAGATGTCGCTCATTAAGTATCTGTCACTCAAAGCTATGACGTCTAATAACGTATCTACGTCGACTTGATCTAAACTCGAATCGGATTTGACTAAATTTAGCAAACAATTGAGAGTTTGGAATTTGACGTTATGTAAATGAACTTCAGCTTCGTTGCTTTCTTTGAAATGTCCGTTGAGTAAGCCGTTGAAATAATCGGATTTTCCGGTTAAAAAGTCTCGATCGGCGTTAATACACTTCCCGTCGTCTAATTTAAACTTTACTGTATTCACCGGACTGTGCGTCGTTTTAATACACACGTCCAAGTCGTCACAAATGTCAATGGCTACTTTCTTCGGATTGGCTATTTCTAGTTTTTTCGAGGCCAAAGCGCAAATGACTTTAATCGTACGTTGCTTATCGGTTGAATCTTCTTTAAGCAGCTCCATTAGGATGCTTAAGCCTCCGCAGTTTATAAGAAGCTTGGATAGGAGCGATTTGTCGCTAAAATAAAAGGAAATTGAAGATTACAGCTGGAAAAAATTGTTCTAGAAACTAGATAGGGATATAAAGCTTGGCAAGTTTAGCTGAACCTGTTAAAGGAATGCAGTCGAAAATATGCGATATTGCCACGTTTAACTATGGAAAAATGAAGTACTAAGTATTTATTGATAATAATTAGAAAATAGACTTTTTTATTATTAACAATATGATTAAACGTTAATTCTTTAATGTGCTTGATTACTTGGATTTTGTGTATTAACATTATTTTTTCAAGTTATTAATATTAAAAGATGATCAATTTTCCAAACTTGTTATGAACTTCTTCAAGCTCTGGCAACGTTGTACGAAAACCAAACCATAATAGGGCATGTCTACCACAGTTGACACTTGACACTAATCCAGTGGTAAAACAATAACAATAAGGCATTTTTTCGTGACAAACTGTTTGTAACTGCCAACTGTTACTTCCTTCAATGTATTTCTCATTGATATTATGACAAGTGGCATTTTCCGTTTTGAAATAGTTTCAAAACTGTTAAAGTATAGTTCTATGAACAGTTTGTCACGAAAAAGTGCCTAAAATAATTATCAAACAACAAACAACTATTAATCTATATTATATATTATTCAAAATGAAAGCTCAAGAATTAAAATAACTAAATTCAAACACGATCTATCATAACCTCACTATTAAGTACCACGTGTTCTGAACGCTTCGTTTATTGTTTTGCCACCAGCTTGCCAATATAGTTTGTGACGTCACGTGTACCCTATAACCACACGCTCCGAATTACATAATTGGTTATTTTTATTGACAGCTGACTTCTTATTGGCAAGCGCATGCGTTTGGTCTTCCCTCTCACTTTGTCATTTGACTGATATTGATCCAGTTGGCGTTGGTATTGTCAGTAACCCTTGTTTTTTCAATTTTACTTTAGAAAATAGGTACAGTAGGCCTTTTTTGACAGATAAGCCTCTTACCGATGCCCCGAAGGTTCAGATAAACTTGCCAAACTATAAATCCATAAAGAAACTTTTACTTACTCTACAATATACGGAATAACCAACACTAATTGAACTTTGGTCTCATTGGCTCCCCTCAACAGCTCATGCGCAATATCTCCTTTCCCAGCTGCGCATTCCGCTAAATAAGTCAATTTTCTCAAAACCATTTTCCCTATACAAGAATGATCCACGCAAATGATACAATGAGTGCTGTGCGCAGACTCGGTTAACCTGTACACTTTTTCTATAAAAGAACTCTTCATTAACGGCAGTAAATATACAGGGGAATGCAGAACGTCGCAAACTACGTTCACTGTTGTGATGTAAGTGGATTGTTTGGTATTGAAGCATTCCGAGCAATTTATGAGTGCTAGGAGTAGATCTTCGGAAGCTAGTTGCATTACTGGAGGTTGGATTTTTATGAAGGATTTTATCAATTTTGAGATTTCGGATATTAAACGCATTTTTAACGTGTTTGTGCTGCTGTTTTCTAGATTCTTTTCTGAAATCAATCAAATTTTAGGAAAAATTTTTAGGTTAGGTTTTATATTTACCAAAAGGTAGCTGTTCTTCAGTCTCCATTAGTTCTGATTGTGTTTCTTCGTCCAAATCCACATCTAAATTACCAGATACTGAAAATTCTGTGCTATCAGCTTCACTACAAACTGGCGAATAATCATCCGAGTCTGAATAAGAAGCATCATTTTTGGAAGATCTAGGACTGGAACAAAAAAATTCATTAGAATTTTTCAGCCATTCTTTGCTGTTACGTCATAATTGGTTACGTTTGTCATAGGCATTTTTTCTTGATAAACTATTTTAAAACGGAAAATGTCAGTTGTCAAAATATCAATGAGAAATGCATGTAAGTAACAATTGACAGTTAAAAAGTTTTTAAAACAGTTTGTCAAGAAAAAATGCCTTTATTGAATGTTATTTTACACTTAACCTCAAAATTATAATCAATGACATATATGTTGAGAATAGTTTCCAAAATATGACAACTGAACTATCAAAAGTAACATTAGTTAAGAAATACGTTAATGACGTCATAATTCCGTCTCATCCATTTCATGAATAAGAGAACAAGCAAGACAATGTATGACGTAACGGCAAAGGATGGTTGAACAAACTCCAACAACTAATTTAATTATACAAATAAACATTTACCTGGAGATTATTTCTGACGTTTGTCTTATATTAAGGCAGTTTTTCTTGACAAACTATTTCAAAACGGAAAATGTCAGTTGTCATAATATCATGTAAGTCAGTTTCTAACTTAGTTTTAAAACAGTTTGTCATGAAAAAATGCCTTTAGTTGAATGTTATTTGACACTTAACCTCAAAATTACAATCAATGACATATATGTTAAGAAAAAAAAATGTATTAACAGCTAATTTAATTATAGAAATAAACATTTACCTGGAACAAGGAGAGGCCCAAGATAATCCAGCATAATCACTACTTGTACTTGAACAAGGACTAGGGCTTCTGTCAAATTTAAAACCTGACATGTAATTAACTTCATCATCGCTTGACAGTGGTGACAGCTGTCTTTGCCTATAATTTTCTTCGCTAACACTCGGAGATAAAGGATATGAAGCAGGCAAACAATTTCCATCCACACAATCCTCGCATGGATGAGCCTTTTTCTTTCCGAGTTCTTCCTGAATATCTGCATCTTCTTCGAATTGTAATCGTCGTATTAACGCTGAGGATTTTCTTTTAAGTCCTTTTTTAAATCTGTGCTTGGAGTAAATATCAATGTCGCTAACTATCCATTGCATCTTTTTAATAATTACATCCACAATGTTATGTTTTAATTGGTCTTGTAATAAACTTTCTTCGTATTGACACTTATTAAGGGTGTTTACAAGTAAAACGCAACATTTAATGTGTGCATCTGTGGGGGATTGTAATTTTTCCAATACTTGAATTAAAAGTGGGATGATTTTTCCACAGTGATGACCGTTTCTGTTAGCTGGGTGGTCGAGAAGGTAACAGAGGTAATAAATGTATTCTAAAGATTCTTTATTGAATTCTAAAACAAAATATTCAAGTGAAATGGTTATTAAATATTTTTTAATGTTTTACTTTACCTGAAATATCTGCTTCTATATTTTTTTTCACAACTTCCTCGGCAAGTTTGCTACAAATATCTGGTACAGGTAAGTCTGATTTAAATTTACTAATTCCGATAAAATTCATGATAATTTTCATGATTTTCTTGGGGTTATGTAGCAGTACATTGGCCAACTCATCTAAAGCATTTCCAGAGTCTGTATTTTTAAGATCATTTATAGTATTATAGTCTTTATATTTAGATATGTTATGGAATAGGTTAATAATGGCTTCTAAAATATTTCCATACTTTTTATGTTTCTGCCATTCCTGGCTTACCTTCACAAATAGTCCACCTATAGTGTGGACCACTTGGAACTTCTTCAAAGTTTGTCTTATCAACATATACCTAAAATACAATGCATAGATGGAAAAATGTATAAATATAAAACAATTATTTACCTTAACGCCCGAATACCCATTAAAATAGTTGCTTCTGAATACTTTTTATCAATTTCCAAAATATCTTTGATAGCACTTTTCAGTGTATCCAATAGTTGTATAACAAGTTGTTGCTCTTTATCTATAATTATTTTCACCCAATTATCTGAATGTTGGCAGATATTTCCCAGTATTCTGAATATTCTTCCATTAATGCTATCTTCTGTTGGATAACGTTGGGTAATTTTACTGAGAATATGGATAATATTGTACAATCTCAACTAGAACAAAAGAAAAAAGCATAGCTTATTCATATAGTACATTTAATAGTACTTACTGCTTCTCTTGCACAGTTGGAATCCATACATGTATTTCCCAGAATGCTTAGGCTCACATCAATTATGTGCTTATGTGGTGACTGTAAATGGTTGATGATATATTTTAGAGTTCCCATTTCCCGTATTTGATCAATATTAGATTTGTTTTTAGGCCACTCCACATCTTTCCTTATGGTATATAAAATTTTTAGTACATTTTTGCTATTTTGTTCTTTTGCCAATGCTTTGACCAATTCTTCAAATTTTGAATTCATATCTAATACCTAAATTATAGTCTTTAAATAAAAATCTTATTAGATATTTCGTAACTTATTTACAATATTCAAAAAATTCTTGAGTACAGGCCTGACATCCATGTCATCTGTCAGTCATATCTTCTTCTTTTTCTTCAAATCTAAAAAAATGAGAGATAAAATGAAACATTAGAAAAGTAATGTTTTTATATATTGGTGAATGGACACATACTGGTGTATTGTATTCAAGAAAACTTGAACATTTTTTTTATTCATTCATTTATTTTTTATTATCAAGTTTGTGATATATTAAACCTGACTGGCTATGGTAGTTGAGTAAGGTCTTATTTATATGCGCACTTGACAAGTGTCAAGTTGACACAAGCGTCTCAAATGTCGGATTGTATTCAAGTTGTTTTTGTTCGTAAATAAAACTTTAAAATGTTTGATTTTGGAGATACTGTAGCTTTATTGTTGGGGTTATTTATGGGTGTTATAATAGTACTGGCCTGTCTGGGAGCATATGCGAGGAAAAAAGCATATTTAGAACCTGTCTAGAAGGTATAATCACTCCCTGTTTTTCAGTGATAAGAATTCTAATTTCCTTTTTTTTGCAGATAAGAAGTGGATTTGAAATGAAAAATGTTGATGTTTTTGTACCTTTATTATATAATATAAAAATAAAATATTATAAATCATACAATTAGTAGTTTACAACTAAATTTGATAACAGTTAAGAACTCAAAACCTTCTTGTACTTTGTTTTAAACTAAATGGAAAATTGTCTAATTTAATACAAAAATAAATATACTTCATGACAAAAGGAATCCTGAAAACACTATTATTTGTTGCACAAAGGTAAATGAATAATTAAATAATAAATAAATCCAATAATACACATGCTACCATTTTGGCAATTTCAATGAATATATATTGTTTTTTCGCCAATTGTTGCTAAATTAATTACCGTTCCAACATTGTGTTCTTAACCATTACCCCTAACTCGACATAAGCTAACATGAAAATGCTTAAACATAACTTGTACATTTGATAAGATATCTAGCTGGTTAATTGTTGGATTTTTTCAATAAGGACCGCATTGTAATCTTCAAAATTGACAGGATCTACTTTTATACAAACCGTTTTCAAACGAGCTTCATCCTATAATATAAAAACAAACAAATAATAAGAATAACGTAAAATTATTTCAATACTTACATTGTACGTCTCAATTTTTGCTCTACATTTCAATACATATTCTTTGAAATGAGCTCGATCAACGATACTGGAAATTTCTTCTTTGTTATGTTCTAATGCTTGTCCAACTTCTTCCGCAGTCATTCCCAGGATTTTTTCAACTTCCGAACTAAACATACTCACCCATTGATTTCCTGTATGGTCACCAACATTCATCTACAAATTCAACCCTCAAATATTGTCAGATATACTAAAAATTACAACTTACGCTAGCTAGAAGTCGATATTTAAAGTTGGGAAAATCTTTGTTACATCTTTCACACCGAAACATACTATTTTCCAAATCCATGACCTTTTTATTACATTCTGCTGTCGGACAAGCTTTGTAGATGATATTATCAGCTTTAAGAAGCAAAATTGTCGCTTTGACTTGAAAATAATCACCTAAATATAAAATTTATAATTTCAAATAACCAAATAAATAATTACATCGTAGTTACCCTTATCTGAGCTTCCCAGTTTCTGATCTTTAACTTCCTTAAATGTCATCCAATTGGTGGAGAAATTCCCTGATCCAGTTCTAGCACTTAAATTTTTAACTTCAACATTGGCTCCTTCGCTATCATACCATCCTCTCATTCTATAACATTCCTTCATTTCCGGGTTCGTTTTTATAGTACTGCTGGAGATTGTACTCAGATTCTTTCCACCTCCAAATTCGCTAATCTTAGCCCCTTTTAAAACTACAACTGGGTTGTTTGTTCCATCAAAGTTTTCAGCATCGTTACCCCATAAAGTCAAAGTTATCTAAAAGATAAAAACAGTTTCATTAAGAACGATATTATTCTATAAATATTTGTACTTACAGCTGTTTGAGATTGATCGATAAGGACAACTTCTTTCTTTTTCAATTCTTTGCCAGTAGTTCTGGCTTGGAAAATTTGCAGCTCTCCTACGTTTTTTACTACACCAATAACATCTGAAAAGAAGCGTAGTAGGGACAACTAAAGACTAATTAAGTTAAGACTTACCGACAAGAGCATTAGTTTCCTTTTCTGCAATTTTGTCAATAGTAACAAATTCATATTGCGTAGTAGGTATAGCGTCATCAGAATCAAAACACTCTTGTATGGAACTATCGGATGTAAGGGTCATTTCATATTCGTTTTTTAATGTGCTGTACTGTTTATTTGCGGGTTTTAGCTGACATTTGGATAAGTAATAGATTTTATCAACCTTAAGAAATACAGTGAATTAAAATTTTATATTATTGTAATTAGATTAATAAACTACCTGTATAAACTCATAAAACTTATCCACAAGGTCTCTAAAGGCTGTAACACGTATTTCACCAGTTTCATCAATTAGATCAAAACTGAACAGTTTCCCTTCTCCTCTAGAATTGGACCAAGTTCTAATAGCTGACTTATTTGTTACTCTTGCTTTTATAACCCACCTACAAATAATTACTTAAAACACTAACTTATATTGATCCATCACTTACTTATTTTGGTATGGAGTGAGGCAAGATATCGGATGTACCATACAAGTAGATAAATTTGTATCATTTGAACTGGTATCCATTGCAGATCCATTTTGAATAGTAGGTTTATAAGAAGTTGAACTTGAAGATGTTCCATTTGTTGTAGCAGTACCAATTGATTTTGTATCTGCATCTGATAGGGGAATTGGACTACCTATTTTTTCTTTGACATCACTTCCAGGTACAATAACATGCATGTCAAGAATTAATAGCACACGTCTACAAAATATAGTACTCTCAAATAGTGCATAACATCAACAAATATTTATACTTACGCATCTCCCTTTCCGGAGTTGCTAACAACACTGGTAATGTATTTATCGATCCCAACAACGCTATAAGTTTCAACACCATTGGGGCCTATTTTTTCATTTATCTGGGTGGTTAACATAGCAAAAGATATTGTATACTTTCCATCTGACAATAATATTCGAATTCTTTCTTTATCGCCTCCACCAGCGTTGATCTTTTTGCTGCCAAGAATTTGCATTATTGGATTGGGGAATTCTCCTCCAGACATGATGGTCTGAAAAATCGAAATTGTATACATTGGAAATTCAAGTGATTAGTTAACTAACCTGAAGGCAGCCTTCCGACATATTATATTGGGTTGGCAAAGGCATGTTTTAAGTTAAACAAATATATTACTCAATAATATTTTGCTAAAACGTAAAACTTTTAATAATGGTAGCTCGAACCACTCCACTTTACCGCCAATATTGACAAGCATTGGTAACTGCCAAATGCCATAGTATTTATTCTTCTTTTTTATTTTAGGCAGCAGCACTGAGCAAAAAAAATAGCTAATAAAGAAGAAGAGTGCTTTTTTGACAGCTTACGTATATGTCAGAATTTTAGAATATTATAATATTATACTGCAAAAATTAAGCAGAATATGTTAAAGCTAATTAAGGAGATATCTTCAAATGTGGTACGAATGTACTTTAAATTGATGCTTCAATATTTTCGTTATTAAATGTATATATATGGTCTTATGTAATTAAAACATAACCCTAAATTATGTTTCAGGGCAAATCTCTTAGCAAAAGAAGCCTGCAAACCAGTTCTGTAGTTCAACATGATAGCTTATTCGTTCATAGAGATACTCCCGACAATAACCCAGAGATCCCATTTGAATTTACACCAGAAAATGAAAAGGTGAAAACGTATATTTTGTTTATTTTCATTTAAATATAGTAATTTTAGAGAGTAGAAGCCATTTTAGCCATATATCCAGAAGGACATAAAAGAGCAGCAATGATACCTTTACTTGATCTGGCTCAAAGACAATACGGTTGGTTACCAATTTCTGCTATGCATAAAGTAGCTGAAATACTAAGCTTGCCTAAAATGAGAGTATATGAAGTTGCAACATTCTACACAATGTTTATGAGGTATGGGTAAAGTTATCTTATGAAAAAATCAAGATTGAACTGTTTACATTTTTAGAAATCCTACTGGAAAATACCATGTTCAGATTTGTACCACCACTCCATGCTGGCTAAGAGGCTCAGATGAAATTCTAGAAGCTATTAAGAAAAATCTAAAGCTTGAAGTTGGAGAGACAAGTAAAGATATGATGTGGACTCTATCAGAAGTTGAATGTTTAGGAGCTTGCGTAAATGCTCCCATGATACAAATTAATGATGATTATTATGTAAGTAATCTTTGAAAGAAGAAAATCGGTTTAAAAACGTTTTACATTTTTTTTTAGGAAGATTTAACTGTGGAAAATACAAATGATATTTTAAATGAATTGAAAAGTGGAGGAAAACCTGCTCCAGGTCCAAGGTAAATAAATATTTATAAAGTAATTTTTTATTTTTGATGTTTTTATTTGTAGAAGTGGTAGATTTGCTGCTGAACCAATTGGAGAACCGACTTCTTTAAGTAGTGAACCACCAGGTCCAGGAGTTGGGGTTAGAGCTGATTTGTAATTGTTAAAATTGTATAAATAAAATAGTTGAATATTTAATTTGTTTTTTTCACGACTAGCAAATTGTTTGCTCTGACAAACTGAGTTTTTGGTGTTGTGAAAAGAAACAGGTAATTACTTTTTATCATTTTATTAAAAGCACAATTTATGGCAGGATAATTTAAAATATGTAGCGTAAAATAAGCAAATATGATATGAAATACGTATCCACTCCCCATTGACTAATTAATTACATTCACTCACACGAATTTTTACTTTTTTTGTTGTCATTAGTACTAAAATTAAAGTGTTACACAAGCCCTATATAAAGAATACCGTTCTACAGCTTTATAATTACATACCACGTGTTGGTACATTTGAACTACTAAAGACTAATAGTTTTTATAAATGTATGAAATTGCTTATATATTATCATTACAAATATCATTTAATTTAAATATAATTTACAGCTAACAAATTTTATTTACAAAGTTATATCAGCCTTACAAGTAATCGCAACATAAAGTTTTAGTGAAAAGTAAAAACTATACTTTACCCCAATAAATATAAAAAGCAATGTACTTTAAACCCTAAAATAATAAGTCTGCAAAAAAAATACTGAAAAAAAATTAAAATAACATAAAATTTGTTAGACGTAAATGTAAATAAGGAATACCAATTGTTGAAAGTTTACCCTTTGTTTTCAATAATGACGGTGTTAAGAGTGTTGGTTTTAGGGTCAATCTTAGTTCTGTACTGTTCGGGAATTGGTATTTCAGTGTAGTCCCCATCTCCTTTCGGTATCAAAACATTCATCTCTGATGATTTCGAACTGATTATGTCGACATCCAATGAATTAGGGCTCAGATAAATTTGGCAACCGTCAGTCTTATCGATTGATATAGTAGGAACTTTACCAAGTACCTAAAAAAAAGTAAAAAAATTTAATATATAATAATTTTTAATCACTAATATTTTTAATTTTACCTGCATTTGAACAGATTGGCAATTGATGAATTCCATGGAAGATACGAGTGTATCAAAAACCACTGAAGTTTTCTTGCAAGAATCCAAAGTAATGGAATTAATTTTCCCTTTAACTTGCACAGTCGAGTTTTCACATTTGTACAAATAGACTACGTTGTTCATCTCGGCGTTTTCAACCAAAAGATTTTGATTTCCCTTTTGATATTCAATCATCCACTTCTTACCATCTTGGACGAAACTTGGAGGTTTATCAATCTGAAAAATTTTAACTTGGAATCTACGTTTATATTAAAAAACAATCAACTTACAGGCTTTACATTTGATGAAACGTTAGAATGCTGTGCACTAGGCTTGAAAGGTGCAGGTCCTTGTCTGAGAGCTGCATTTTTGTGAGTCTGCATATCGGAAGTGACTTTTTTCAAGCCCTTGGTTATGTCTTGACCTTTGTTGATCTGTGCAAAAAGAGCAGAACGATCTGCATCCCCAGCACCTCCCACACTATCAAAATCGAGGACTGGGGGTGGTGGAGGACAACCAGGAGGAGGTGGTGGTGGTGCTCCACCTTTTGGAGCAGCTCCTTTGCCTAATAAAACATAAAATAAATAAAAATTGGGATAAAATGGCAATTTGAGGGTTATTTGGGTCTAAACAATTTTGTATTAGTTTATTTTTATTCCCTAGGACACTTATATTAGCCAACTCTGTTGCGGACATCTGCTGGAGCTTGAACTTTTGATTTTTACTATTTTATACCAAAATTTATTAATTTTATCTAGTTTTCTTTGTTTTTGGAACAGTATTATTTATATAAATTGGGCATGTCCAAGAATAAATGAATTTTTGAAATAAACATTTTAGATTTCTTGGTACAGATCCAAATATATTTCATGTAGGTTGTAGGATAGGAGAAAAACCAGCTATATATATTAGACACAATATTCAGTTATTGAGCATTTCATTTAGTTTAAATTATATTTCAAGAATTATAAAAAGAAATATTCATTTGTTTCTCATAACAAGCCCAAACCAAGCAGAAATCTATTAATTAATACTTTGTTATGATGATTTATCAAATGAATTTAAATAAAAATACCATTTCATTTTCTCAGTGAAGATAACATCTAACAAGAAATATTACACTTTTTTTGGAGCATAACTAACAACTCATTTTACCTAACAAAGCTAGATTTTCACACTATTAATTTGTAATTTAAATTACAGATATATCAGATAATTAAAAATGTTAATCTTTAACAAAATATACACATATCTATTTTGGTTTTATGGTAATCATACTCAAGTAATTATATAATGAATAAAAATATTTCTTACCAGACCATACCAATCCAGTTGTATGATACTGTTTAACGAATGCCTGAAGGTCGCTTAGGGTTTGAATCCAAGCTTTCACCCATTCAAAATGTTTCTTATCTTTTTCTTTCCAATCTTTCAATACTCTGTTTGTGTAGAACTGACCAGCATCATTCATCTCCTTGACATAGGGAAAAGGTGCAGGACTTACTGTGACCCATCCCAAAGCAGGGATACTTTCACTAATTGCTGATAGATGGTTAAAATATTGGGAAGTTCGGTGCTTTTCTCTGTAGTCTTGAATCAGTCGAATATTTTCACTAGTAGGTTGCAAAAGGGCTATTAAATCATTGGAAGAAGGCTGAGCGCATTCACTAGCCAACTGTATGAACTGAAGTTGGGTATTGAAGGCATTTTTAACCAAATTCGAATGTTCTGCAACATCTCCACCGATTTGGGCGGATATTTGTAAGTACTGGGCTAACGGTCCGCTTATAATATCACTAAATCCAAACACACTCATTTTTATCAAATTCACCTATAAATGTTACTTCAACACAAAATGTTCAATCTTCTAGAAATAGTCGAATCTATTTTTATATAATAATTTCACAAAAATATCCGAATTTTGCCGACGAATGATTCAATGTAGGATGACTAATAAATTACTTTTTTATATAGATGTTGACGTTTCAGGTTTGTTTAACACTTTTGAGGTTAACGAGCTTTGTTTGGAATTTTAATGTTGGCCCCACTCATTTCTTGACATCAACTACGACATCTATTAGTCAGTAGCGAAACTATCGCATTCGTTATAGTTTTTAGATGTAACTACTACACCTACAGACGTAGCATTATCCTTAAATCGAATATTGTAACTTATTCTTTATTACTGTTGCGTAAAACATTATTTTACCAACACAAATTAATAAACATTGCATTGAGCTTGCCTAAAAATTGGAGATATATGAAATATTTCGTCGTTACGATTACCTACAAACACGTAGTCATTATGTTTATACACTGCTTATTATTATCATTACATCAATAATTGTAGACGGTATTTGTATTTTATTCGTAAAATTCCAGCCTCTTATAGGGTGTGTGTAATATTTTCATAAGAATAAAGTATTAGTTCAAAATTATATAATAAAATTATCCTGATATATGATAAAATGAATAATTTTGCGTTTGTAGCTTGATTTGATATGACAGTTAGATGTCAATTGTCAAACTATATGCTTGTGTTATGGTGGTACTGGAACTGGTGGTTAGCTTTAGCTTTGAGTAAACTCAACTGGCTTGTATAGATTGTGTAAAGTTACAAGTTTTAATTTTATAATAATAAAGATGGTTAAACGAAAAAATACAGCTTTAATAGATAGTGATTCAAGTAATGATTCAGAAAGTGACTTAGATTCGGTAGGAACATTTTAAACATTCAAAATATAAAATAACCTATACCCTTAAACGTTTTAAAAAACTGTAAAAGTGTACAGTAGGCTCCTATTTTTTTAAGACGTCACTTGAATTATAATGCATGAAGATTTAGAAAAAGTTTGTAATATCTATGTGCGTGGAAATTTTATTCAGTTTAATTTTTTTAGGAATTTCTTAAACTCGCCAAAAACAAAAAGAAAAAATCACCTAATGCCCATTCATCTGATAATGGTTCAGAATCGGATAGTTCGTCAAAGAATGCAAAGAAAAAAGCCAAAAAAGACTCGTCTTCAGAATCAGAAGCAGAGGAAGAAGAACCGAAAAAACAAGAAGATGCAGAAAAATCAGAACCTGAAGAAGGAGAAGTATCAGATTCTTCCAGTTCCGAGGAAGAATTTAACGATGGTTATGATGATCAGCTGATGGGAGATGAAGAGGATAGAGCTAGGCTAGCAGCTTTAACTGAAAAAGAACGCGAAACAGAAATTTTTAAAAGGATAGAACAAAGAGAAATGATGAAAACAAGGTAAATCATCTCATATTAATATATGTCATTTGGCTTTAGTAATTTGTGGTAGTTAGTTTTGCATATCCTAAAACCCTTGCCCTAATTTGTCCAAATCTGTTTTCCAAACATTAAATACACCATCTCGAATCATAAGTATCTGAACTAACTGTATACTTCTAGGTTCGAGATAGAGAAGAAATTGAGGCAAGCAAAAAAAGCCGAACGGGCCAAAGACAAACCATCAAAACTTAAGGAAAAAGATAGAGATAGAGAATTTGTAAGTAAGTTACAGAATGATTTTAGTTCAATCGATCACAAAGAAAGAAGCAAAGAGAGAAAGAAAAACATAGAAGAGAATAGAGGAAAAGCAGATAATAAGAGAGTAAACGCCATGGCGGAATTAAAAGCTAGAAGAGAAGGAAAAATAAAAAGGGAAGAAGCAGAGGAAGAAAGGAAAAAGAAAGAAGAACAAAAAAAGAAAGACGAAGAAGATGAAATTATGAGTAAGAAAAATGAAACGAAATTAAAAGCATCTGATATTTATTCTGACGATAGTGAATCGGATGGTGATAACGGTAAGTGAAAAACACTGTATGAGCTTATTTAACTTTATATAATTCTCTTCAGAAGCCATATCTTCACCTACTGCCCCAAAACCAACTGCCGAATCTGTAAGATCTAGATCCAGATCACGTTCCTCATCAAGTTCAAGCTCCAGTGATAACGAAGACGAAGAAGAACAGAAAAAAGCTGATTACTTGCCTTCCAGATTAGATCTCAACTTTGTACGATTATCCAGACACAAACTAGAAAGGTTCGTCCACATGCCCTTCTTCGATCGAATAGCAAAAGGTTGTTTTGTAAGAGTCGGAATTGGTCAACACAACAACGCGCCTGTTTATAGAGTAGCTGAAGTTATAGGAGTTTACGAAACTGCAAAAATATACAATTTGGGTAACACCAAAACAAACAAAGTAAGTCCTAATTTAATTATTTTTATTTACTTTAATTTGAATTTTTTAGGGTTTGAAAGTGAGACACGGTACACAAGAAAGGGTTTTTAGGTTAGAATTTATATCGAACCAAGAATTCACTGATCACGAGTATCAAAAATGGTTGGATGCTACTAAACTGGCAGGAATCGAAATGCCAACTAAAAGTAAAATGGAACAAAAACAAATGGATATAAAGGAAGCTATTAGTTACGAATTTAATGAAAAAGACGTAGAAAGAATAGTAAGTAGAGGCCAACCATTTTTGTGGTAAACGTTGTAGTATTTATTGTTGTTTAGATTCAAGAAAAATCCCGCTTTAAAGCAAATCCTTATAACTATGCAGTAAAGAAAACGCAACTAATGAAAGAAAGAGACGGAGCTTTAAGTAGAGGAGATGAAGACTTAGCAAGGGAGTTGGGACAAAAATTAGCCGCTCTAGAAGAAAGAGCATCAGAATTGGACAAATTACGTACTTCAACTATTTCCAGTATTTCTTATATCAACGATAGGAATAGAAAGAAGAACGTCGAGGAAGCAGAGAAAGCGATTATGGCTGAAGTACGAGCTAATAAAGGAAAGAAGGTATTCGTAGGATTATTTTAATTTTTGTTTTTTTTTAAAGTGTCTTATTGTGTTGTAGATTGAAGATCCGTTTACTAGAAGATCAACGAAACCTAGAATGAACTTTAAATCCGGCGAAAAAGAAGCACGAGAACTAAGAGAAGCGGAGATCGAAAAGGAAATTTTAGAACTCAAACAAAAAGAAGTCGTACCTGTTGTAGATACGAAAAAGTCCACTCAAGTAGCGCAGGTGTCTCAAGACGATTTATTTTCCGCTCATGATTTTGATATTAAAATCGATCTAGAAGTGCCTCTTGCTGGTAAATTATTCAACGATTTAGTTTATACTGTACTTGATAATTTCTTTTTGTTTCAGCTACGCCTGTCAATGTAGTTCCTAAGACAGTTACGAAAGATTTAGCGCCTAAAAGGAGTTTGAACCTTCAGGATTACAAAAAGAAAAGGGGCCTTATATAGTATTTTCCTACATCGAACATGTTTAAAAAGCTCGCTAGTATAGAACTAAATAAAAACGTATTAAAAATCTTTGCGATATATTGTAATTCATAGTTTTATGTATTTATTGTTAATTTTTTTGTCGTCTAGCAAGATTTTTTGTTCTTTTTATGTAAGATTTGTACATAGTAGGTATTATGACCGTGTAATTAAATTAAACGTAATTTTTTTAATTGAATTTTCATTTTCTGTTGTTTACCAAATGGTTTATTAGTTGAGAGCACTTAGATTACAACAAGTAAGTATTGAGAGGCAACTGTACCTTCATATTAGATTATTATGTCATTGTTGGGGCACTAAACATGACTATTCTTCTATTTCTTCTCCAAAACTCATAATTGGTTCACAAACGCATAGTCTTGAAAAGTTAGAAAGTAATAAGAACTTTCCTCTTGCTTTTTATCGTCTTTTAACTGCTATAATAAAAGTGTGTAAAATATGTAAACTTCATCTCGCATGTTTAATATTTTTCTAGGCAAATTATGAACCTTTTTATGAAAATAAAAACTACTTCAATCACACACACACAATAGAAAAGTGCTAGAAACTATCAATCATTTTTAGTTTTCAGTCGAAAAATTATTGCTTTTGTCATTTTTGTAGGTTAAGTTTTTGTTGACACTGCTTGTCAGGTGTCAGTAACAGAATAATTACAGTTTCCAGCTACGGTTCGCTTTGACTGCTGTCTAATAGATGGCGGTGTAGAAGCCAGGTGTACCAGCCTTGACTTAAGAAATATCCTAATTAATTTCTTTAAATATTATAATTTAAAACTTTTTCCAAACTAATTTAACGAATGAAAACATTTTCTCATTGTAAATCACTTAGAATTTGCCTTGTTACAAAAAATCCGTTTAATTGGTGTCTTTGAACTTCGGTTTAATACATACTATGACTCATAAGATTTCCATTTTTTAATCTATAAAAAATAAATTATCATTAGTCCTGAATAATTACAATACTTCCTTATATGGTAAAGTCCGTTAAAATCAACATTGATCAACATAAATGGTAACGGTACTCCGAATTGTTTTATTATTGTTTGGATATGTATGTAAATTTTTCACTTGAATAGATAATGTAGATAAGGGAAAATATTCTTCCCTTGTAAAGAAATCAATGAATGTAGAGGGCGGGGCGGCAACTTTTCAAGTCGTGGCAGCCATTTTGAATCAGCTCCTCTCTTTACCTTTTATGGGCATTTAAGCGAATCCAGCTTCTACATTGGTTGAAATTCGCAAGTTCATAATCTGAGATCCCTAATTATATTTTTTCCTGTTACTATCGTTCTAATACCTATTATCTGAGTGAGAGCTTGAAATATATATAAAAAAATGCTTAGCATTTTGTATTATAAGTAGTCGCGACAAAGTGTTTAATCACAGATTTTAAAAATTTAAAAATATATTCAACATTCAAAACTCGCGCAGTACATAAGAGACGAAAAGTAGTTCGACTTTTAATTCGAAATAGTTTGAAAGTTCTATCATTGTTATTGACAGGAATAAACGACAGTTGAAATTTTTGATAATTTAAAACTAGAATTGATTTCCAGGAATTCCAGTGGGTTCTGGAAATAAGTTTGGTAATTTTTTAATTCGCGTAGTATTATTCTACTTGCGCAGGCGTATCACCAGCTGCCGGTAGGACAACGTCCCCAACAGATCTATCAAGACAGGCAGTCGATTTAATTCAGTGAATCTGTTTGTTCAGTTTTTCTAATTGTACAGTTTTTCTTATTAGGAACTAAATCAAATATGGTAAGTGAATTAATGATTTTATCAAGTGAATAGTGATGGGAAAACATTGGTTTTTGCAAAAAATCGGCAAGTTTATTACTCTTAAGCCGGGCGGCCATATTTTATAGATTGGCATTAAATCTATCCAAAATAGGATATACTTAAAATACGTAAACGTTTACTAATATTATTTCGAAAATAGTATTTTTTTTAAATATATTGAAAAAGTACCAACAGCGCTAACGTTTTTGTTTCGGCAAATTTTAAAACCTCGCCCTTTAAGAAAAAAGGTTTATTGAAAAAAAAATTACTTTCTAAAATACATATATACTTGTAGGGATGACTCACTAAATAGGTAGCTTCAAGGTTAGTAATTGCAGAATATTTATTTCTATTTCTCTTTAAAACCGATCAAATAATTCGCATAGTGAGTCATACATTTATATCAGTGAGAAGCTAGCTCCTAGCTCCAAACGGGTGAAATTGATCTGGCAACACCGCTCGACCGTTCACGCGCTGAGAGCCGACCGTATTTACGAGGGGCATTTGTTATAAAGCGTATGGGTTTAATCTTTTACATATGAAATACTACTACTACTTTTCTCTGCTTTATTTTGAGAAAAAATTACCATCAAACGTGATTACTCACGTATTGTTTTGTTTTCCATTTGATCAAAATAATCGTATGAATTATTATATTTTATATCGATGTTTACTTTATTTTCTCTCCTGTATCTACAAATAATGATGTCCATGGAAAAAAAAATTAGAAATAGATTGATGAAAGTGTATTCTTTAGCTTGTTATATTCAAAAAGTTTTGACAAACGTTCCAAAGGTGAGAAAAAAAATAAAAATCAGATTTTTGAGGAAAGATACTTTACTTTATTTTCTCTCCTGTATCTACAATTAATGATGTCCATGGAAAAAAAATCAGAAATAGATTGATAAAAGTGTAGTCTTTAGCTTGTTATATTCAAAAAGTTTTGACAAACGTTCCAAAGGTGAGAAAAAAAATAAAAATCAGATTTTTGAAAAAACATACTTTACTTTATTTTCGCTCCTGTATCTACAAATAATGATGTCCATGGAAAAAAAAATCAGAAATAGATTGATAAAAGTGTAGTCTTTAGCTTGTTATATTCAAAAAGTTTTGACAAACGTTCCAAAGGTGAGAAAAAAAATAAAAATCAGATTTTTGAAAAAACATACTTTACTTTATTTTCGCTCCTGTATCTACAAATAACGATGTCCATGGAAAAAAAAATCAGAAATAGATTGATAAAAGTGTAGTCTTTAGCTTGTTATATTCAAAAAGTTTTGACAAACGTTCCAAAGGTGAGAAAAAAAATAAAAATCAGATTTTTGAAAAAACATACTTTACTTTATTTTCGCTCCTGTATCTACAAATAATGATGTCCATGGAAAAAAAAATCAGAAATAGATTGATAAAAGTGTAGTCTTTAGCTTGTTATATTCAAAAAGTTTTGACAAACGTTCCAAAGGTGAGAAAAAAAATAAAAATCAGATTTTTGAAAAAACATACTTTACTTTATTTTCGCTCCTGTATCTACAAATAATGATGTCCATGGAAAAAAAAATTAGAAGTAGATTGATAAAAGTGTATTCTTCAGCTTGTTATATTCAAAAAGTTTTGACAAACGTTCCAAAGGTGAGAAAAAAAATAAAAATCAGATTTTTGAAAAAACATACTTTACTTTATTTTCGCTCCTGTATCTACAAATAATGATGTCCATGGAAAAAAAAATCAGAAATAGATTGATAAAAGTGTATTCTTTAGCTTGTTATATTCAAAAAGTTTTGACAAACGTTCCAAAGGTGAGAAAAAAAATAAAAATCAGATTTTTGAGAAAAGATACTTTACTTTATTTTCGCTCCTGTATCTACAAATAATGATGTCCATGGAAAAAAAAATCAGAAATAGATTGATAAAAGTGTAGTCTTTAGCTTGTTATATTCAAAAAGTTTTGACAAACGTTCCAAAGGTGAGAAAAAAAATAAAAATCAGATTTTTGAGAAAAGATACTTTACTTTATTTTCGCTCCTGTATCTACAAATAATGATGTCTATGGAAAAAAAAATCAGAAATAGATTGATAAAAGTGTATTCTTTAGCTTGTTATATTCAAAAAGTTTTGACAAACGTTCCAAAGGTGAGAAAAAAAATAAAAATCAGATTTTTGAGAAAAGATACTTTACTTTATTTTCGCCCCTGTATCTACAAATAATGATGTCCATGGAAAAAAAAATCAGAAATAGATTGATAAAAGTGTAGTCTTTAGCTTGTTATATTCAAAAAGTTTTGACAAACGTTCCAAAGGTGAGAAAAAAAATAAAAATCAGATTTTTGAAAAAACATACTTTACTTTATTTTCACTCCTGTATCTACAAATAATGATGTCCATGGAAAAAAAAATCAGAAATAGATTGATAGAAGTGTAGTCTTTAGCTTGTTATATTCAAAAAGTTTTGACAAACGTTCCAAAGGTGAGAAAAAAAATAAAAATCAGATTTTTGAAAAAACATACTTTACTTTATTTTCGCTCCTGTATCTACAAATAATGATGTCCATGGAAAAAAAATCAGAAATAGATTGATAGAAGTGTAGTCTTTAGCTTGTTATATTCAAAAAGTTTTGACAAACGTTCCAAAGGTGAGAAAAAAAATAAAAATCAGATTTTTGAAAAAACATTTATTTGATGATATAATAGAAGTAAATATTAATATCGAAGAGAAGGGCAAAACTAATTTTGAAAATAGTAATTATTATAAATATTTTAAAAGTATATTTGATACATTTGTTGTATCTTTTAGCGTTTCTAAAACTGAAAACGAGTATTTTAATCCGGAAATTATTAATATAGTATTGAAAAAATATTTGCCTTTCCTTCCTTTATGGTCTAATATCATAAGCGATGAAAGTAGAATCAGATTTAGTAACGCACCTGTAGAGAATTGGTTTGGGCAGCTTAAGAATAATTATAAATTACCGCGTAGTCAAAAATGTAGTAGATTTATACGGGCATCTCGCGAAATTGTTTTAGCCAAGTATAAAGAACTTAAATTAAATATTCCAAAATCGGGGTGTGCTAGAGGAAACAAACGAAAATTGGACCCAAAAGTAAATGCAATGCTCGCGACGGAAAAATGGGCCAAGAAGCGGAAAATAAATCAAACTTATTTTAATAATGCCATTAATTTACCAAAAATTCCGCGTTCGCGTAATAATAATAATACACTGAACATCCAATCATCAAAAAATTTTACTTTGGATATTCGCGGTAATAATACGGTTAAAAATCAAAATTACTATTTCGATTTCGGCGTGCGTTACGCTGTTGGTATTTTTGAGGGGACTACACCTTTTCATTATCTAGAAATAGAAGATTACGTTACACTCGCGGATCATCATGATATTAGTAAAATGTGGTTATCGAATTTTTTAATCGATATATGTCTTTTTTTGTTCGCGAAAGGTCGTACAAACAAAATATGCGTGATATCCAGTATAGATTCTCAAAAAATTTTCAATAATCATAATCGAGACATTGAAAACCCCCAATTATCATGCTACGGCATAACTTTGATCCCAGTTTTAATAAATTCTAATCATTGGTGTTTAGCTATCGCGTATGTCGAAAATAAAGCGTTTTCTTTTTTGAATCCATCAGGAAGTACTTCTCTAGAGTCAATTAAGTATATGAATATTTTCTTAGATTTTTTTAATTTCGATAAGCCATCGTGGAATACGTTCAAGATCAGCCATCCAATTCAAATGGACGATTTTAATTGCGGAGTTTTCATTTTAATGTTTTCTCAAAAAATAATTGATAGTTTTAATTTCAATTTAGAAAATTTTTTTTTCCATGGACATCATTATTTGTAGATACAGCAGCGAAAATAAAGTAAAGTATGTTTTTTCAAAAATCTGATTTTTTTTTTTTCTCACCTTTGGAACGTTTGTCAAAACTTTTTGAATATAACAAGCTAAAGACTACACTTTTATCAATCTATTTCTGATTTTTTTTTCCATGGACATCATTATTTGTAGATACAGGAGCGAAAATAAAGTAAAGTATGTTTTTTCAAAAATCTGATTTTTATTTTTTTTCTCACCTTTGGAACGTTTGTCAAAACTTTTTGAATATAACAAGCTAAAGACTACACTTTTATCAATCTATTTCTGATTTTTTTTTCCATGGACATCGTTATTTGTAGATACAGGAGCGAAAATAAAGTAAAGTATGTTTTTTCAAAAATCTGATTTTTATTTTTTTTTCACCTTTGGAACGTTTGTCAAAACTTTTTGAGTATAACAAGCTAAAGAATACACTTTCATCAATCTATTTCTGATTTTTTTTTCCATGGACATCATTATTTGTAGATACAGGAGCGAAAATAAAGTAAAGTATGTTTTTTCAAAAATCTGATTTTTATTTTTTTTCTCACCTTTGGAACGTTTGTCAAAACTTTTTGAATATAACAAGCTAAAGACTACACTTTTATCAATCTATTTCTGATTTTTTTTTCCATGGACATCATTATTTGTAGATACAGGGGCGAAAATAAAGTAAAGTATCTTTTCTCAAAAATCTGATTTTTATTTTTTTTCTCACCTTTGGAACGTTTGTCAAAACTTTTTGAATATAACAAGCTAAAGAATACACTTTTATCAATCTATTTCTGATTTTTTTTTCCATGGACATCATTATTTGTAGATACAGGAGCGAAAATAAAGTAAAGTATCTTTTCTCAAAAATCTGATTTTTATTTTTTTTCTCACCTTTGGAACGTTTGTCAAAACTTTTTGAATATAACAAGCTAAAGAATACACTTTTATCAATCTATTTCTGATTTTTTTTTCCATGGACATCATTATTTGTAGATACAGGAGCGAAAATAAAGTAAAGTATCTTTTCTCAAAAATCTGATTTTTATTTTTTTTCTCACCTTTGGAACGTTTGTCAAAACTTTTTGAATATAACAAGCTAAAGAATACACTTTTATCAATCTATTTCTGATTTTTTTTTCCATGGACATCATTATTTGTAGATACAGGAGCGAAAATAAAGTAAAGTATGTTTTTTCAAAAATCTGATTTTTATTTTTTTTCTCACCTTTGGAACGTTTGTCAAAACTTTTTGAATATAACAAGCTGAAGAATACACTTTTATCAATCTACTTCTAATTTTTTTTTCCATGGACATCATTATTTGTAGATACAGGAGCGAAAATAAAGTAAAGTATGTTTTTTCAAAAATCTGATTTTTATTTTTTTTCTCACCTTTGGAACGTTTGTCAAAACTTTTTGAATATAACAAGCTAAAGACTACACTTTTATCAATCTATTTCTGATTTTTTTTTCCATGGACATCATTATTTGTAGATACAGGAGCGAAAATAAAGTAAAGTATGTTTTTTCAAAAATCTGATTTTTATTTTTTTTCTCACCTTTGGAACGTTTGTCAAAACTTTTTGAATATAACAAGCTAAAGACTACACTTTTATCAATCTATTTCTGATTTTTTTTTCCATGGACATCGTTATTTGTAGATACAGGAGCGAAAATAAAGTAAAGTATGTTTTTTCAAAATTTTTTCCATGGATATCATTATTTGTAGATACAGAAGAGAAACATTTTTTGCTGTTAATATATTGGGTTTTATAGGTGAAAACACAATTTGTTTCATATATAATATTATTGATTTAATACTTAAATAAAATAAGTGCTTCAATATAAGTCTTCCTAATTGTTAGAATTCGATTCCCCCCCGTATAGTTCACTACTGATCATCAGTTGAATTATAACCCAGCACATCTGTGCGCTGTTGCCGGTTCAGTCAATTGTCGCAGTTCTGCGTTTGGAGCTAGGAGCTAGCTTCTCACTCGTTACATTTATATGGAGTGACATTCGATATCTTTGTGCATTTTCAAACAAAATTCGCTTTACAACGATTTTTATTGATTTAAACAATTTATAAAATGCACATGTCTGATATACTAAATAGCCATGCTTAATTATATCTCGAAAACCTATTTTTAGTCCATAGTTCTTATAACAAAAATAGGTGCAGGTATTATGACTCCATATGTGGTGAAATATGATTTATTTTTAAAAATTTTAAACAAATTCGTTCTGCAGCTGTTTCTATTAGACAATGTCACCACTTGAGTTAAACTTATATAAATATTAAATATTAGAGATTGATAATGCCCTTTTTAAATGTAGTAATAAATTTGTGAGGTATCCGAAGTAATATTTTTTTAATGAAAATCACTTCTCAATTCATAATAGTTTCAAAATTTTGAGGTGCTGCATGAGATGACTAAACCAAACACAATTTTTTTTATCGATTATTTGGTAAATTCTGAAATTTGTTATCTTTATTCATGGTTAAATAAGGATGACTCAAAATACCCACATGAAAATGAAGGTTTCTTGCTACCTAATTGACTCATCATTTCAACAATTATTATTACCTAGTTGATTTTATTTATTTCCTGCCAAATACAGGATGTGTGATAGGAAATTGAAATATCTATGGACCTTATCGCTGACCCAGATAAAAGCCAAAGTTTATTAGAAGGAAAACTAATAGTAAAATAAATTTTTCAATAAACAACTAGATTTATATCTCAGGGTGAGGCTTTACCCCACTAGGTGCTAACTACAGTTAATCGAAAAACAGGAAAATGTAATGAATATTTAATTTACAGGCATCAGGAGTAACTGTAGCAGATGCTTGCAAGAAAGTGCACGAAGAAATCAAAAGGGACAAAAAACACCGATATGCCATCTTCTACATCAAAGACGGCAAACAGATCGACGTGGAACGCATAGGGGAGCGAAACGAAGAGTACGAAGACTTCTTGACCCATCTTCAAGCCGGAGGCTCTGGCGAATGTCGTTACGGACTATTCGACTTTGAATACATGCACCAGTGTCAAGGAACGTCCGAATCTACCAAGAAACAAAAATTATTCCTTATGTCATGGTGTCCTGACACTGCCACAGTTAAAAAGAAGATGGTATACGCTAGGTGAGTTCATAATACTTATTGATTCTTCGCTATTTCTCATAATGTATTGTTTGTTGATGTGAATTTGAATTATTGTTTATATTCAAGTGTTTTGATAACAATGTAATTTGAATATGTTGATGCTTGTTTCTGATTATCTTTTTTTTTGTTTCAGTTCCTTTGAATATCTTAAGAAAGCCTTGGTAATACAAAAATCTATCCAAGCGACAGACTTGTCGGAGGCAAGTATGTCGGCAGTAGAAGATAAACTGCGATCCACCGATCGCCAGTAGCGCCGTTTTTTTTTGTTTTCTTTTTTTTGTATCTTCGACTGTCTACTACTCAACGCACCGACCTACCCAGGTGTATTATTTATATAAGTATTTGAATATTTAATAAAGCTTCCTTTATAAATTAAAAGTGTTTTTATTATCCTCACACACATCCTGTCCAAACCAGTAATAAATCGATTGCAGCGCTACCTACAGGGACAAAGTCTGAATCTAAACCGTCTCAGACGTGGAGGTAGCTTCATTACTTACACATACAGGGTGGCTATAAAAAATTGGGATTAAAAGTAAAAATTCAAATTGTGTATAAAAGTTTTATTAAAAATCAAAAAAGTACAATGTATAAAAACACTTTGTATATTTGGACGGGTTTGAGATTCACATCAGTTGCCAACAATTAACTATTTATAAATAGCAACAGTATATTATTTTCAAGGTTTAAAATTTTGATAAAAAATTAAATATACAGGTTCACTCTGTATACCAAAATAAAATTAACAATAAGGCATTGAAAAGGCACCAAGTATTCACTTAAAGACATTTTCAACCCACGCTAGAGAGCTCGTTAATTCCAAATTTGAAGATGAAGATTTTTAAGCGCAAATTTGAATACCAAGAGCTCTTTAAACCCAAATTTGACGCTCGAGGGCTCTTTAAACAAAGATTGGACACTCGAGAGATATTTAAACGTAAATTTGATCACAAAGAGCTCTTTAAATCCAAATTTGACGTTTGCGAACTCATTAAACTCAACCTGGGAGCTCTTTAAACAAAGATTAGACACTCTAGAGATATTTAAATGCATATTTGAACATCGAGAGCTCTTTCTATCCAAATTTGAGGCTCTGGAGATTTTTAAATCCAAGTTTTTGACACACAAGAGTTCTTTAAACAAAAATTTGAGACCCGAGAGCTCTTTAAACCACGAATTTGACGCAAATTTGATCACCAAGAGCTCTTTAAATCCAAATTTGACGCTCGATAGTTATTTAAACGCAAATTTGAACACCAAGAGCTCTTAAAACACGATTTTGACTTTCAAGAGCTGTTTAAACCAAAACTTAACGTTCGAGAGCTCTTTAAACAAAGATTAGACACTCGAGATAACGCCAATTTGAACATTAAGAGCTCTTTATACCTAAATTTGAGGCTCAATAGTTTTTTAAATCCATGTTTAACACACAAGAGCTCTTCAAACAAAAACTTGAGACCCGAGAGTTCTTTAAACCACGAATTTGACGCTCGACAGTTATTTAAACGCAATTTTGATCACCAAGAGCTCATTAAATCCAAATTTGACGCTTGCGAACTCATTAAACTCCACCCGAGAGCTCTTTAAACAAAGATTAGACACTCGAGAGATATTTAAAAGCAAATTCAAACATCAAGAGCTCTTTCTACCTAAATTTGAGGCTCCAGAGAGTTTTAAATCCAAATTTTGACACACAAGAGCTCTTTAAAGAAACATTTGAGACCCGAGAGCTCTTTAAACCACGAATTGGACACTCGATAGTTATTTAAACGCAAATTTGATCATCAAGAGCTCTTTAAATCCAAATTTGACGCTCGCGAACTCATTAAACTCAAATTTGAACCACGAGAGCTCTCAAACCCCATATTTGACGCTCGCGAGCTCCTTAAACACGAATTTGTACGCTGTTAAAAAAATTGGACGGAAATATTTACATCACGTCGTTAAAATAATACTACAATAAGAGACTAAGTGAAAAAATTGGAATGGCGAATGCGATAAGCGTTGCAGTTAAACCGGAACTGCCGGCGTTGCAGTCTACTATTCTCCTGGCTCGCATAAAATCTTTTCCTAAATATTCAGAATAGTGACGTTTATTTGGCGGAATAACCATAAGTTGAGTGGTGGCGTCTTGGAAGATCAAGTCCGAGTAAGGCGGCGGAGATGAAAACATACTGAAACTAAAATATAAATCGTTTATAACCCTATTCTACGGCACTGATAGATTCTTTTGTTGTTATAAAACTGTCAGAATGCTCTTACTTACGCAAAAGCACAAGTTTCTTATTAAAAAATTGCTGAAACAGTCAATTTATTGTTTATATGGAATGTAGGCAACCCAATTTACTTGTCATACGTATTAGTGTTGCATAAGTGTAAGTGATTTGAATTCTGGAATGTAGGCAACCCAGTTTACTTGTCACACGTATTAGTGTTGCATAAATGTATGTGATTTGAATTTTGGAATGTAGGCAACACAGTTAACTTGTCACACGTATTAGTGTTGCATAAGCGTGAGTGGAAAACGTCAAGAGTCAACAAATATTTGCCGTTATCTGTCATTAGACAACTAATAATGGTAATTGGATAAGAAAGCAGGTGGCGCTTGTGTTATATTTGAGATATTTTGTTAACAAAGATGATTTTTACCTGAATTCATCGGCGAATTTTCTACCGTAGAAAGTTTGAGCGTACAAAAATAGATTTATATAAGAATTGATATGAGTTTCGTTATAACCATAACCACCTCTAGCAACGATAGCGTTTGCTTTAACTTTCCCCAAGTTACATTTAGTGTATTCGTTGATTTCAGCTCTTGTACCTGAAAAAAGAAGAATTACTCGAAATAAAAACAAGCGGAACGCACTGATTGGCAAGTTGAATACAAAAACTCACCATCTGGACATAACAATTCATAATCATCGTTCAAATTGTCCCTCGTCCACCATTCCCTTTTCTTCCCACCAGTATTTTCCGTCACTGTCGTGTGTTTAACGAAAGCAACGTGTCCGCCACCTTCCACGAGGCATCTAAACGCTCCAGTATGTCCATAATAATCCTCTGAAGCGTCGCGTCTACAATATCTGGAAAAATATATTCAATTTCACTAAAAAAAAACCTTTTTTTTTATTAATTTTACCTAAAACTAGATCCATGGCATAAATCACACATGTTATCGTAAGGTACTCCTGTATTATACTCGGTACTTATAGCACCAGGTACGCAGCTTTTCGAAAAATACTCAGCTGCTGCTCTTACACTGTTACAACCATACGGTCTAATCCAACCGTTACTTATTAGAAAAGCTAACGGGTAGACCCATCCTGCTGCTGTATTTATACCTCCATGACAGGTATTTTTATCTGCAAAACAATATTTATTATTATCTCTTAAAAATACGGACAATTTTTGCTGGTTTACACGTGGTGGAGGCCATAAAGATACAAAAAAAGAAGAACGGTTTGAGAAAGTGCGCGAGAATCGACGCAGAAGCCGAAAATAGGATAAAAACAATAATGGAGTCATGTGTCAATATTTGTTGTCGTTTTTAACCATTAATTTTTTATTTAGGAAAGCTAAAACGTTGGTATAACTGCAAATCTCAATTAACAGAATAAAATAATCAATCAAATAAACGGTTCAAATACCTCAATTAATTAGAAATGTCAATATGTAAATCGTAACCATGACAACTCATCCCAAAAACAATCTAGCGGCGCAGGCGTATGACATGAACACTGCGCAGGCGCATAAGATGAATTCTTGAATGAAGTTTTATTGGTAAAAATATTATGTGACATGTGTCAAACAGTGAAATGTTGAAATATTCACTTTTAAGGTAAGTTAGTTCGGTGCTCGGATCAGATTCTTTACCAAGAGCAACAACGTAATAATTTTTGCTGTTTTACACGTGGTGGAGGCCATAAAGATACAAAAAAAGAAGAATGGTTAGTGTTCCTAAGAAGACAATAGACTAGAAAGTGCGCGGGAATCAACGCAGAAGCCGAAAATAGGATAAAAACAATAATGGCGTCATGTGTCATAAATTGTTGTCGTTTTCAATTATTAATTCTTTATTCAGGAAAGCGAAAACATTGGTATAACTGCATATCTCGATTAATAGAATAAATAATCAATCAAATAAACGGTTCAAATACCTCAATTAATTAGAAATGTCAATATGTGAATCGTAACCATGACAACTTATCCCAAAAACAATCTCACTGCGCAGACGTATGACAAGAACAGCGCAGGCGCATAAAACATGAATTCTTATGGAGTTTTTATTGGTAACAATATTAAATGACATGTGTCAAACAGTGAAACGTTAAAATACTCACTTTTAAGGTAAGTCAGTTCGGTGCTGGGATCAGATTCTTTACCAACAGCAACAACGTAATACTCAGGACCTTCTAAATTGTAAACTTCGCTAATAAACGGTATTAAATCGAAATTCAAACCAGCCGTATAAACATCGCTGGCATCTAGCACTGCTACATCAGCAGTACCAGCCCTAATAGCTTGCATGCAATGTATTTGAGAATGTCCTTTGTAGCATTCCATTTCGGGTTTCATTAATTGAGCTTTTAAAGCCGTCTACAAAATAACAACATTAAATAATTAATTATTAAGATTGTTTATTGTTTATTTACCCTCATTTTAACGCATTTGTTTTTCTCAGCTTCTGAAGTAACACATAACGTCATTCTACCAACGGGACAGGATCTTACACCCATTATAGTATCCAGAGAATCTCCTAAAAAGGTTGTATACGTTTGCTCGCTTTCCTTTACAGGTATTATTTCCCTTGTAGCATCCTAAAAAATTTTTTTTTTGAGTAGTTGGGTGGCTTTGGCAGAGACCAATTAGCCAGATTATTTTTAAATTCGTATTTTTGTGGACGAGTTATTTAACAAAGTTTTCTTGTAAACAATTTTGTTAATGTGTTAAAAAAAATATGTTGTTAGTATTTGTGCATCTATTTATTTATGACGACTAATTTTTTTTCATTCATTTTTTTTATTATTTATTTATTTTTTTCATTCACTCTTTTTTTTATTCATTCATTCTTTTTTTTCATTCACTCCTTTTTTTTATTCATTCTTTTTTTATTTATTAATTTTTTTTCATTCATTCTTTTTTTTTATTTATTAATTTTTTTTCATTCATTCTTTTTTTATTTATCCATTTTTTGTATTCATTCTTTTTTTTATTTATTCATTTTTTTGTATTCATTCTTTTTTTTTATTTATTCATTTTTTCATTCATAATTTTTTTATTTATTCATTTTTTTTAATTCATTCTTTTTTAATTTTTTTCAATCATTCTTTTTGTATTTATTCATTTTTTTTCATTCATTTTTTTTTATTCATTCTTTTTTTATTCATAATTTTTTTATTTATTCATTTTTTTTCATTCATTCTTTTTTTATCCATTCATTTTTTTTATTCATTCTTTTTTTATTTATTCATTTTTTTTCATTCATTCTTTTTTTTTATTTATTCATTTTTTCATTCATAATTTTTTTATTTATTCATTTTTTTTTCATTCATTCTTTTTTTTATTCATTCATTTTTTTTTATTCATTCTTTTTTTATTTATTCATTTTTTTTCATTCATTCTTTTTTTTATTTATTCATTTTTTTTCATTCATTCTTTTTTTTTATTTATTCATTTTTTCATTCATAATTTTTTTATTTATTCATTTTTTTTTATTCATTCTTTTTTTTATTCATTCATTTTTTTTTATTCATTCTTTTTTTATTTATTCATTTTTTTTCATTCATTCTTTTTTTTATTTATTTTTTTTTTCATTCATTCTTTTTTTTATTTATTCATTTTTTTATTCATTCTTTTTATTTATTTATTTTTGTTCATTCATTCTTTTTTTATTTATCCATTTTTTTATTCATTCTTTTTTTATTTATTCATTTTTTTTCATTCATTCTTTTTTTTATTTATTTATTTTTTCATTCATTCTTTTTTTTATTTATTCATTTTTTTATTCATTCTTTTTATTTATTTATTTTTGTTCATTCATTCTTTTTTTATTTATCCATTTTTTTATTCATTCTTTTTATTTATTTTATTTTTCATTCATTCTTTTTTTTATTTATTCATTTTTTTTCCTTTTATGCATTTTTCTCCATCCTCAACTTCCATTTTATCGATTAAAATTAAAAATTTCTCACCTGGAATAATAAATTAAGATGTATGCCATATTTAGGACTCGATTCAAATAAATCAAACACTTCATAGTAAGTAACGTTATCAGATCTGTTAAATCCTGATTGGTTTTCATCAGGAGGTGCTGTGTTTGAAGTGAAAGGATTGTAAGGGTTGTTTTCATTGGGATTACCGTAAGGATCAATATTAATTCCGTACTGATCCTTGTTTATACTGTAAGGATCACGATTAAAAGGATCATTAGGGTTTTGGTTTTGATTATAAGGATTATTCCCTTCGTTTCTTACATAAGGGTTGTTATTGTTCCTATTATACTCGTTATCGTTATTTCTGGTGTACGGATTGTAGTTTTGTCTTTTAAATCTGTTTGTGTTGTAATTTTGATCATAAGGGTTTCTATTTACATCATAAGGAGTCCTATTTTGATCATATTGGTCCTGATTTTTATTAAAATTGCTTTCAGTTAAATTCCTATTAGATTTCGGATATCTCTCTGCGAATTTTTGCAAGAATCTCTGTAATTTAATTCTTTCTTCGTAAGAAACAGCTGACGATACTACTATAGCGTCTGATGGAACTTTGCCCCAATTACAAGAAAGATATTCACTTAAAGGTCGTCTGCTGCCATCTTTACACATTAGTTCGAAATTATTTACTTGTAACGAACCGAATTCAAGTCCACCTAATAGTTCCTGTACAGTATTGTGTTTTAGAAAAGCGATTTCGCCAGCTTCGAGTAAGCATCTAAATGCTCCTTCGTAACCGGCATATGGATCACTGTCCGTACACCTTCCTCCTGGTATTTTACCAACGCATATTTGACAAAGTTTATCCGAGTTATCGCCGATAGGGTTGAATTGGTCGGTGAGGCAGTTAACTGCACACGAAGGTCCGAAAAAGTTTATAGCGGATTTTACATGATTGTTGCAGTCTATGATTTCCATTCCACCTTCGTTCATTAACTTTACAAAAAAATACAAAGATTATCAATAAAAAATTTCAAATTGTTTATATTTTGTCTTACAGTGTTTATTGGTAAAATCCAGCTAGCGAAAGTTTCAACACCGGCAAAACAAGCTTTGGTACCACGTAATTGACGTAAAGAATTTACGTAGCTCAAAGTACCAGCTTTAACAACAGCCACTGCATAATAGTAGTTGAATCCTCCTTCTAATCGCTCTTGTGCAATCGGTACCAAACTATGGTATCTGTTATAATGTTTATAAACAATATATTACTTTTATTTGCATTTTTTTATTATAAAAACTTACCTTCCACCTGCAAAAACAGCCCCAGCATCCAATGTAGTCATTGTGGCTTTTTCTTGATCCAATAATTCCATACATTGTTTTTTGTTTGAGGCTTGGATGCATTCTATTTTGATTGTCTTGTAGCCAACTTTAATTTGATCTCTTTCATTTGCCCATGCAAAATTTTGACATTTTTGTTGTTCCTCAGGTGTTATTGTACACCAGATGATTTTATCTTCTTTGGATCGAGGTGTTTCTCGATCTAATGAGTTAATCTTCCAAAAGTTTTGACCTATATGAAAGTACATGTAACAAAGTACTATTAAGATTTATTTTTTTGTCAATCATTTTGAATGTTTTCGAATTTATTTAGAAAATTATCAATTCCTATTTATTTTAAAGCTACTCATCATAAAATTATACAAGGCGGGAGGATCTTTAATAAATTAAAAAGTAAATACTGGGAGAGTCATCAACCGCGCCCATTGTTAATCAGATTCAAGTTTTGGGAAATAATAACAATACCGTCTTTACGTACCTGTTATTTCTATAATTATATTAAAGATAAGGATGAATGAGATAAAAACATTATGATTTATTATTTTAAAATTCATCTTATCTCTAAAATCAAGATAACCACATAACAGCATTCATAACAAACACTTGCTGAAATATGTTGGTTACTTTTGTGGCCTCGTTTTGAACGAATGTCAAAACAATCTTCTTTATTAGAGTCTAGATGGCCTGGCACAAGGAACAAATCAGCTAAGCGTTCAAAAAGTATCACATATTACATTCAATAACCATATATTTATTTATATGCGATAAAAATGTCACTATTTGAGAAAAAGCACCTACCTGGGACTAGTACAAAAGTTGTCTTACTTCTTGAATGATTTGTTGCCTGTACCGTACCTGCTAGACACCAGTCATAACAAGTATCTCATACAGGAATGTAAAAAAGAAGAAGCATCTTTGACTTTGACAGGTAATGTTTTGTAAAAATCTGTTTTGCTTAAGATGAGCGGTTTAATTAAGATAATTTTAAAATGGAACGGAAAAGAGTTCGATGTTGAATCTTCTGAAGACGATACAGTATTGAACTTGAAGAAGTTGATAGAAAATGTAACCGGTGTTAAATGCGAAAGGCAAAAGTTATTGAATCTCAAACATAAAGGTAGGTATACAACTGTGATCCTATAAATTTGTGTTATTAAATATATTTCAACTTTCTCAGGAAAGACTCCAGACGATGATTGTACTTTGGGTCAATTAAAATTAAAGCCCAATTTTAAACTTATGATGATGGGGTCTTTGGAAGAGGATATAGTTGAAGCAAACACAGCTCCTACAAATCTTCCCGAAGTAGTTAATGATTTAGACATAGAAGAAGAAGAAGTGGCTATAGAAAACCAAGATGTTTACCTCGCTAAAGTAGAAAAACGTATAAAAGAGTATAAGATAAACATGTTAAATGATCTCAGACCAGATAAGAAGCTGTTAGTATTAGATATAGACTATACTCTTTTTGATCATCGATCTACCGCTCAAACAGGGGCAGAACTTATGAGGCCTTATTTACATGAATTTTTAACTAGTTCCTACGAAAATTATGATATTGTGATTTGGTCAGCTACTGGAATGAAATGGATTGAAGAAAAAATGAAATTATTAGGAGTTGTGAATAATCCTAATTATAAAATAGCATTTTACTTAGATTCTCTCGCTATGATCTCAGTACATATACCCAAGTATGGAGTTGTAGACGTAAGTAAATAATTGAACTTTAATATTAAGTATTGTTTGATTTGTGTTTGTTTTTTAGGTGAAGCCTCTGGGAGTTATTTGGGGAAAATTTCCAGAGTTTTCATCGAAAAACACCATCATGTTTGATGATATTAGAAGAAACTTTATTATGAACCCGAAAAATGGACTGAGGATAAAACCGTTTAGAGAAGCCCATTTAAACAGGGGAAAAGACAAAGAGCTGTTGAGCCTGGCGAAATATTTGAAAGATTTGGCTGAGAATTGCGTCGATTTCGCTTCTGTAAATCATCGACATTGGGAAAAGTACAAACCGAAACGTAGAAGGTAGTTTAACAATACTCGAAATAGATTTTTTTTTGTTCTGCAATAAAGAAAATAAAAAATTTGTTTGTTTATTGAGTTGAAAAAAATAACGTATAAAAGTTAGAAACTTTATTATTAAAATAGTTACAGCAGTAAATAAAAAATTTCTTGCTTACAATATAGATTTTAATAAATAAATAAAAAGTTTATTAATATACCAAATATGGCAGTAAATTTTTGGTCAAATATCCAGGAGCTAGCAGATTTTAAAGCTTTCTAAATGTCCTATAGGGTGTTCAACTAAACAGGGGGTGGAAATCCCAACTTTTAGAAAAGCGATCAATAAATCACTGTGTGCATAAAATTTTCAACTTTAACTCAGTTTTTCTATCAATACGGTTAGAAATTATACTGGGTGTTAATTCTACCCCGATACTAAGCCTCACTAGTTGATTCAACACAAATTATTGCTTTTAATTGACATTTAAAGAGTATTACGAGCTTTCTTCTGGTTCGGATTAGAAAAAATGCAAAAGTAAATGAGGTAAAGTGTGCTAGGTTTAGTCCTGAGATATTTGAAAGCGTTTTTTTTTTTCATAAAACAGCATATTAAATTCCTAATTTATTCGTTTTTAACGCTAAAAGTCTTAAATATAAAATAATTCATTTATAGGTTATGATCGACTATAAGTTAACTTAAAACTTGAAAAAAATAACATTAGAATGGTTTGTATAGTAAAAAAATCTTAGTTAACGCAACAAAAAACCATATACAGTGTGTTCATTTAAGTTTGCAGCATAATATGTGAAACTTTTGAAATATTTTTCAATATACCTCGTATACGAGTTGAAAATTTTGATATATGTTGTTTGCATTTTAGGTTTTGGATAATTTAGAACGTTTTATAAAGAATAACTTTTTCACGTAAAATTAATAATAAAGAAGTTTCTCTTTTATGCGGTAAACTTGAGTGGACACACTGTATGATGAATAATAAAATAGGAAATACGATTAATATAAAATTTTCAACGTAATGTTTATAAACAATATAAGAATAATACCAACAAATTCGTTATACAGCTTGTAAAATGCTGCGAAAAACATATGTACAGAAAGTTAAATACATAAACTAGAAATGAGAAAAAAAAATTTTTTTTTCTTCAAACAGATGATTTAAAAAAAATGTTTCATAATATGCACTTTTATTTGGATTAAATACCGGGTGTCCCAATATATTTTCATTTCAAGAGCGAATCGAAATATTTAACTAAGCTTTTTTTGAATGTATAGTTTGGCAAGTTTATCTGAACCTACGGAGCATCGGTAAGAGGCGAGGAAACATGGCGCTTATCTGTCAAAAACGTACAATTGGCCTACTGTACCTATTTTATAAAGTAAAACTGACAAAACAAATGTCACTGACAACTAAAAGAATTTCATCGCAACGAGCCAATCAGAAGCTAATGTTAACGAACGAACATTAGTAATTTGTTAACATAATCGAAATATTATGACCGAGCGATTTCATCAACATAGCAAGTTTGACTTTGTTTACATATCTCATAACAGTTGACATTTATGGTATCGATATTTGGTAATCGATTCAAAATATCGATTGTTACCACCACCAGCGACATGGACACGCCCACCAAGGCTTATGTTTGCTTCTGTCGACTGTACATACTTAGTACTTTACTTTTCCATTGTTAAACGTGGCAATATCGAATGTTTTCGACTGCATTCCTTTTACAGGTTTAGATAAACTTGCCAAATTATTCATGTTAATTGACTTTACTATCTTCAGTAAATATACAGGGTGGTACATTTGAAAAAGCGAGTGTATTTGAAACTAATCACTGTACTTTACGTATAAGAAGATCTACAATTAAAATGGCAAGATATTACTGGTAGTGATGGTGACTAGTCTTCGATGTCTTTACATGAGAATTATTAATGTCAATATCAGTATTTATGTGTAAAAAGTTACCATTTATATAAATTTAACACTGTTTTACGGTATGTCCAACGAAATTGTTGTTTTTGTGTATAAAAACAGGGTTTTTAAAGCTTACAGCCAACAAATAAGTCAAATGAGCTTAATGTGAACTTTCTTAAAGTGTTTTATGTATTAAAATATTAAATGCTGGTACAAATAAAGAAGCGATCATCTTGAAAATGAACCACTCATCAATTTTAACCACAACAAAATAACCGCTTCTAAAAGCAACAATAAATTACTTAACCCGACTTGATTGTGATGCGTCTTTAATTTTTTTTTACCTCTTTTAATAAATTAAATAAATTCCGGTAAGGATCCTATACCGCCTGCTAGTTCGTAAACTACCTTCGCTATTTCATTAGACAGTTTATCTACTTGTTCTTTAGTCGCCGCTTCGGCGTATACGCGAACTATGTCTTCGGTTCCAGAAGCTCGAACGAATGATCTTCCTTTCGTATATTTGGATACGATCGAGTTGATTTCGTCTTGGAGACCGTTCGGCGTTACGCAAATCCGTTCTGCGTCGGTTGTTGTGATTACGTTTCTATCCTAAATTATTATAAAAGTAAATAATACGTGTTTTATTTTGATATAAAAGATAGTAGAGTGGGTGAAATGGGTTATATTTTGATATAAAAGATGATAGAGTGAGTCAAATAGGTTATATTTTGATATAAAAGATAATAGAGTGAGCAATATGGGTTGTTTTCAGATATAAAAGATAAAAGAGTGAGTAAAATGGGTTATTTTTGCATATAAAAGATAATAGAGTGAGCAATATGGGTTTTTTTCAGATATAAAAGATAAAAGAGTGAGTAAATGGGTTATTTTTGGATATAAAAGATAATAGAGTGGGTGAAATTGGTTATATTTTGATATAAAAGATGATAGAGTGAGTCAAATGGGTTATATTCCGATATAAAAGATGATAGAGTGAGCAATAAGGGTTGTTTTCGGATATAAAAGATAACAGAGTGAGTAAAATGGATTATTTTTGGATATAAATGATAACAAAGAGTGTCAAATGGGTTATATTTAGATATAAAAGATAAGAGAGTGAGTCAAATTGGTTATATGTTGATATAAAAGATAATAGAGATAGTAAAATGGGTTATATTTTGATATAAAAGATAATAGAACTACTAAAATGTGTTATAATTTGATTTAAAAGATAATAGAGCAACTAAAATGGGTTATACAGTCAAACCTGAGTAAGAGAGAACTGAGTAAGCGAGAAAACTCTCTAAGTGAGAATAATTCTCAGGTCCCGGACTTTGACCCCCTAAAAACCTCTATAAGTGAGAAGCAAAAACTCGTATAAGCGAGAGTCGTTTCAGGTTTCACTGTATTTTAATATAGAAGATAATAGAGCAACTAAAATGGGTTATATTATGATATTGAAGATAATAGAGCTACTAAAAGGTGTTATATTTTGATATAGAAGATAATAGAGCAATTAAAATGGGATATGTTTTGGTATGAAAGATAATAGACCTACTAAAATGGGTTATGATTTGATATAAAAGATAATAGAGCAATTAAAATGGGTTAAATTTTGATATAGAAGATAATAGAGCTACTAAAAGGGGTTATAGTTTGATATAGAAGATAATAGAGCTACTAAAATGGGATATGATTTGATATAAAAGATAATAGAGCTACTAAAATGGGTTATGTTTTGATATAAAAGATAATAGAGCAATTAAAATGGGTTATATTTTGATATAGAAGATAATAGAGCTACTAAAATGGGTTATGATTTGATATAAAAGATAATAGAGCTACTAAAATGGGTTATGATTTGATATAAAAGATAATAGAGCAATTAAAATGGGTTATATTTTGATATAGAAGATAATAGAGCAATTAAAATGGGTTATATTTTGATATAGAAGATAATAGAGCTACTAAAATGGGTTATGATTTGATATAAAAGATAATAGAGCAACTGAAATGGGTTATATTTTGATATAGAAGATAATAGAGCTACTAAAATGGGTTATGATTTGATATAAAAGATAATAGAGCTACTAAAATGGGTTATGATTTGATATAAAAGATAATAGAGCAATTAAAATGGGTTATGTTTTGATATAAAAGATAATAGAGCTACTAAAATGGGTTATGATTTGATATAAAAGATAATAGAGTGAGTAAAATGGGTTAAAATTTGATAAATATGCATACAAACAAACAAAATTATTTGTTTTCAACTTACTTTTACAGTTATTTTCATCAATTTATTCGGTAAGTCCGTATAACAATCTTCCCATTGTTTGACGTTCCAGCCTCTTTCGTGTAATATAGTTTCCACCAACAACATATCGGATATGGCATCTCCTACAGTCTCGTTTATCAAGTCTATTAAATTCAACATTTTACTACAAGCGGCTCTTTGTTCATTGGATCGACTAAAACAAAAAAAAAATATTTGTAAAATTTTCATATAGTTTAGTAGTTTTTTATCGCTTACCTGTCACTTTTGGCAGCTGCTGCTAGAGCTTTCTTAGCGTCGTTACTAAAAACAACAGTGCCATGTCCGTTCGCCTCAAAATATACCCCGATATCGTAAGTCAAAGCTAATCTGTGTAAATGTTTGACTCCAGTCGAAGCGCAAGCTACAGGTACATTCTAAAAACAAAATAGACCGCTTATATCCCAGATTTGGTATTGTGTGAATTCTTATTCTTACCAAATTTTTGGATATGTACTCGGTAGAAGCTCCGTTCGCGTAAGCGGTTTGCACCAGACCAAGTTTCAAGTTCAAACCGGTTTTTTGTAGAATTTCTTTTAGATAAGCCGCCGCTAAAGTAGCGATTCTATCTCCGTCCAATAGATGGAACTTTTCGTTATCGTCTAAATAATAATAAACGATACGATCTGCGTCTCCGTCTACCGAACAACAACGAACGTTTTTTTCTTTGGGTAGGCCGTTGGGGAATTTTTGTTGCGATTTAACATAATCAGCACCACACTGAAACCCATTAAAGTGAACCCCTTTATAAAATAATATCGTATACTGATGGAAAACTTACCAAGTGATTCAATTTTCCAGATCCGATTATTTCATCGTTGTACATTTCCACAAGGAGACTATCTTTAAGCACTTCGTTTAAAAATTTCACCTTCTTAGCACCTACACCATTAGCACCATCGTACATAACCCTATTTTCATAGTTTTCTTTGTTATATTTATCACCTCGTATTCTCAAAAAAGCATTGATAAGTTTTCGGTAATAACCTTCTTCAGTTGGTTGTCCATAAGCTCTATTAGTATTTTTACACACTACAAAATAATGCAACTGTGGAGTGGTTACTATATTGTAATCTATCGGTTTCCCTGATAAAGCGAGAACACCGTCTTGAACTGCTTTAGCTAGAGTAGGACTGCTGGGTCTTGTGTCTTTTCCAATGACAACTTCCACTCTATCGTTCATGTTGTCTATATTAAACACTTTTATTACTTCGTTTATGGTGTCTTCTAATTTTTCATCTCTAAAAATTGTATAACATGTTTTGGAAAACCCTGTATGTATATAATCTGTATAAATTAATTGGAAGCCATACTTTTAGCACATGTGTTACTTCAATCAACATAACCTGAATTATCCAGATAAATGGGGGTTAATTTTGATACTTATATGACTTTTTATTGAAGCTTTATTCCAATAACTACAAACTATAAAAATTACTTGTTTATTGAACATCAAAAATAAAAAAAATACATTAGAATTTTGAAAAGTTTGCATAAAATATTTTTAATGTTCAGGTAATAAGCCTTATCAGTGATGAATAAGTTGTTATCTAGAATTCTTATCAGTAAAACTAGAAATATAAATAGAAAACCAGAAAAATTTATTATGTTTGTTGAATTATGAACTATGCCCTTATACAAAACAACATAAGCCCTAATCTTTATTATAACAATCTGTTTGTTTCAATTAGATGTAGAGTCAATAAACTTGTTTAAAAAATTGCTAATTGCTGTTTGTTCACTAGCAAATAAAACATTGTAAAAGTTGATATCTTAAAGTGGATTTATACAAAGATAATGATTGTTGATTTAGAAAAGTTTCAAGCTATAAGAGTACAGGAAATCAGTGAAAACGAATTGAAAAGTTATCAAACAGTTGAATAAAAACAATTCATTGATTGGTGAACAGTTGATTAAAGTATTTGTTACAAACGATATGTATTGAGAAACAAATAGGCTAGTTCAATAAGGTTAATTGGATTTAACTGAATCAATTGCAGTGTTCAATATGATAAAGTAGTTAATAATACTCACACGACATTAGCGAATTTAGTTGCCCAAGTTTCCCAGCTTTCTTCCAGCATTTCTCCATGTGGATCAATGATTTTCACTCCATTATCGGCTTCAGGATTGTGGGAAGCAGTAATCATTACACCGACAACGGCTTAAATAAATAGTTATACGTACGGTATTTACTTTCACTTTCAATTGACGTTGTTATTTTTACTTCAACATATTTGGTTTAAAAACTTACCTTTTTTGTACCTTGCTCTTAGTACAGCTAATAACCCCATTCTGTACATTACATGATGTAGTTCTGTAGCTCTAAGATGGAATAAAAGTGTTTATCAATTATTCTCTTTCATAACTATTTAAATTATGTACTTACTTTGTTCTAAAACCTGCTGTCCCATATTGCAAAAACGAGTCTTTTTTCTTTGGATACATTTCCCTGGCAAATGCGTAAACAGTCCTGTAGCTGTTGTTATTTGACATTTTAAATAAATAAATATGAATTTGATGTGTTTTATCACAAAAAATATAAATATAACTAAATTAGAATTATCTAAAATCAAAATTATTCGGTTCAGTCCCCACCACCCTTGGTGTTAAATGCGAGATGACTAATATAGCTGTCAAAAGTGTCAAATCCAAAGGTAGAGCTCAACAATATCTTATGGAACAGTTACTTTTGAAATATATTTTTATTAATTTATTATATTTTCAGAGACTGATATTAATTTATCATAATTTTAAATATAGCTCAAGGAAAAAGTTTACTAAAACCACGTTATTCGCAGTCTTTTAAAGTCAGATATTAAAGTGGATTTAAAAAAATATTCAGTACCGTTATTTAATAACTATGGTGTTGACCATTTTTAAGATGGAGAGTTAGATTTATTTTTTAGGCATTTCTTAGCGAAATATTCGATGTTTTCGTTGCTGGAAATTCAGAAAGAGTCTTTTATTTTCAAATTATTCTCCTATTAAAACTTACAACCTCAGTTTTTTGATAATAATTGAATTATAATTTATTAAATCAATTGTCTCAGTTTCAGTGGTTATTGAACCAGTGGCCTTGTCACTAGCCAGTGGATTAAAGATTAAAGTTAAACTAACGTTTGTTTGCATTTATAATCCATCCATGTAGGAATTTCTATCATATTAATTGTCCGAAGGAATTATTTATAGCTTTAAGTTTGTACTTAATTATCGTTTGCGACTCGAGGTAAGCTAGCTTTAAGTAAAAATTGTTAATATATTCGTATTTAATGTAACACTCCCATTTATGCTATTACACCTGTTTGGTCCTTTGGTCGTGTGGTTTAACCTTAGATTATATGAGGCTTTAATTTTTAATTGAATATTTTAATAATAAGTATTTATATTTAATAAATTTCAAATATAGTTTTGACATAAATACTTGATGGTTATTTTTGTTTTTAATAATTAATTGATTTATTTTATAGTTGGGTAGATAAAATGACTCTTCCAAATCAATGCCAGAATCCTCAACCCGATAATGCTTTATCTGATATGCTAACAATAGGCAAATTATCTAATTTGGAGTCTGTAACAAGTGTTACTCGAAAATTGCTACCATTGGCAGCTTTCTTTATGGCATTTACTACTGTAATGACAGTGTTGATTGTCTACATGGATAATACTGGTAAGTAAATTGTTATTTTTATTTATGACCCGTTTCACTTAATATAATTTTTCAGCAATAAAGCATTATCAGTTTAGAGTAAATATGAGTCAGGATTATGATTTACTGGGTGTTTCTCAAGATAATCCACAACTAATAATGTATATAAGAGAAGTTCATCTAACAGCAGCAGCAGAACCCAATCACAAACCAGTAAAATCTGATGAAGAAATCTCTGAGGACACAGCTTATGTTATTAAGATTTTGAGAAATAAGGTTAATGGATTCTTTGTAGAAGCTGGTGCATACAACGATGGCAAAACTTCAAAAACTGAATGGCTTGAAGAAAAGCTCAACTGGCAAGGACTGTTAATCCAACCAGATCCTCGTCATTATTTCAGCCTTCGGCGTCACAATAGAAAACATTCACAGGCTATTCATGGTTGCTTAAGTCCGTCACCTTATCCTAAAGAAGTATCTCTTCACCCTGAAACGACTCAAGCTCCTAAGGTCAACAGTATACATTCAAGTATATTAGACATGGAAGACAGTGATTGGTTTAATACTAGAGTTAAATGTTTCCCTCTGTATTCATTACTTTTAGCCACAAATGTAACAAATATTGATTATTTGATATTAGAAACTGGTGGTACCGAATTACAAGTATTGGAAACTGTTCCGTTTGAACGGACTCGAATCGATGTTATTAATGTTCAGTTAATTAGTAACGATACTGAGAAAGATACAATTAAAAAGTTTCTAGCTTCTAAAAATTACAAGTTTATGAAAAGTTTCAACGAATCGTATGTTTTTGTTTTGGATATGATTCCAGTTTAATAGAATTAAAGGTAAGTTTTGTAATTTATGTTTAGGTTTATTATTTAGAAGCGTATTAAAATTATTGAAGTAATTTTAGGACTGATACTCAAAAACGAAAAATATTTTTTATGATCTGATCTCAGTTTTGTGTTGGATGAAAGTTTTAGGAACATTTTCATGGTGTTTTTCATATAATTATGTCCAAAGCAATAGTTTACATAGTGGTGGGTAATTTGTGTGTTCTTAGATCTGTTGCTGGTGGCAGCTATTTTGACATTTGATAGATAAGTTGTAAGGCATCACTATGGTGACATTTGATTCGAATTATATTGTCTATAGACATTTCAGGTGATTTTTTTTTCATTTTATAGGTAGCTAAAGTTATGTAGTTATAAAATAAGTTTATTTTTGTATCTATTTAAATTGTAGATAATTTGTAGCGGAAAGAAAAAACAGCTAATTTTAAGATTTCATTTATTTTCTATTAGTGTAAAATATACGCAAAGCAACGAATTTAAATGAGTTTTAGTTTGGATTCAGGAAGTATTTAACTAATAAGTTTACATAAACAAAACAAAAAAACGTGAAAAATTAAATATATTATTCTAGTAATGGCTTACATGTTTTTTCTGGAATAAAAATGTTTATTTTTACCCAAAATTATCAACATTGATTGTTAGTAGTTCTGGTTACTTCTTCAGCTTTTTAATATTGGAGATTTTTGGATGTTTCTTGTTAAAAATTGTATTTAAAATAATTTGTTTAAATGCAAATAACGCCTTCCAGTAGTAAACCACTCAGTGCCCTTAAATTTTTATATTAAAACTTAGTTGTAGAATTTAATAATGCACATTAGTATTATTTTTATAAATTGAAAGACTGTATATCTCGCAATTATTTATAATAAAGTTTGAGTAGTTTTATTTATTGGTTTTAATATTCCTGAAAGGTCTAATTTTTTATAGACTAGTCAAAAAACATAATGACTGCAAATTCCTATTTTATTTTGCACACCGTGTACACGTAAATATGTATACATGGTGGCCTAAATGATTCATTCTATTATTTTTGATGGATTGTCAGAGGATATTTAATTTTGCGCACCATGTACATACATCTGGTGGCTATATTTAATCGACCAGGCCATTGGAGATCTGATGAAAGAAGATTATAATCTACAATAATTGGTTTATATTGAAAAAAAAATTATGGGTCTATTTAGCTTGTTTGGATTTACTAACTGTACCCATAAAAATTATTGTATATTTCTTTTATTATTACTTTATATTTATTGTCAAAGAATATTTTATTTTGCACACCGTGTACATAAAAATATTTATACACAGTGGCCCAAATTATTCCCAATTTTACAGTACAAGAAAATTCACTCAATTTCGCTTCAAGGTAATATTTTTATTCACTCGTATATTAAAAAAACCTTATATAGAGTTGTCTTAACATTCTCATAATATTTTTATATTTATTGTCAAGGAATAATTTATTTTGCACACCATGTACATAAAAATTTGCTTACACGGTGTCCCAAATTATTCCCAATTTTATAGTACAGCTTCAGGTAAAAAATTCACCTAATTTTGTATCGCTTCAAGGTAATATTTTTACACGATATTCAAAAAATGATTTCCAGTTGTCTTAGATTAACATTCTTCTAATATTTTATATTTTATTGTCAAAGAACATTTTATTTTGCGCACCATGTACATAATAACTTGTATACATGGTGGCCCAAATTATTATTATATTTATTATATATACACTTCAGGTAAAATTCACCCAATTTTGTATTGTATTACCTATTTTGTTGAAATTGTTTAAAAAAAAAGAAATCATAGTAGTAGTGTTTATCCTGTTTGGCTTTTTGCACACTTTATTAACAAATATGAATTGAAAAATAAACCCTTCCAGTTTCTCAATGTATAAAACATCTATCTAAAATGTATTAAAAAATTATTTTGCGCACCATGTAAATAATAATGCTGAGGGCTGGTGTAAGTTATTGTGTTTGGATTATAATAAAAAAGTATTGTGACCACACTGGTCTTCATAACCTGTTAATCGCAACGCGAACGGCTGATAGACTTTAGCGTGGTTTGCTTCTCAACTTTTCTCGATATGTACAACTCTCGAGAAAAGGAGTAGCTTGTCTTCTCAACTTTTCTCGATAATGTACATCTCTCGAGAAAAGGAGTAGAGCTACCACACCCCTTTATGGTCATCCACCCTGGTTATGTATTCAAGCGACGCTAATGACCATACGGAATCAATAGCGTCCTTCAGTGCCTAGCCGTTCAGATTTAACTGCAGCAGAAACAGTAACTATTCCTGCTCTAAGCATAAAATACTTGAAGTAAACTTCAGAGGTATCTTATGTCCGATACGGGTCAACAGCACCGGAACTCCTGGCGTACTAGCGCTAGGTAGATGCGTTTTGTTAGAATTTTGTTAGCAATCGCGGTAAGTAAGTAACTGCTGACATCTCTGTGGGAGGGGATAGACTATTCAGGTTATCGATAAAACTTTCTGCCTAGTGGAACTGATGTACAAATTTTAATAACCTTATTTTCCCGACAGGTGGAAAACACGAACATTAACAGTTGTACCACTACAAACGTGATCTTTGCAAAAATGACATTTCTTGCACTATGGGGCTGCGCAAAACTACACGAAACGAACAGCCTAACCTCTTGTGACCCAGAATCTGGGTATTAAAATATAAATAAAAAAAATAAATTGGACTTTATATCGATAATATAAAGTCTAGATAATATATTTATACAATTAAAATGGCTGTTCACACTAGAAATGTACCAAAATTACTTGTCCAGGTAAGTTTTTGTAGCATGAAATCCACTACTAATTGATGATATAACAGCGTAGGTTTAGAAATACCTCGAGATATTTCACCCATTTACCATTTCGTAAATTTTAAATGTTGATTGAGGAATTGTAAATTTTTGATTCAATACAATATTACTTTACTTACAATATATAAAATGACTATTTCCTTAAATTTAGGCTCTTCAAATTTTACCAAGAACAAGTCCAAGATGCTTTTCAGTAAGTATATCATTTATTCTATATTCTCGGCCCCTATATTCAACATTAAAATCCTTTTAGACTGGAATAGCTGAGCGCCCAGAAGCCAGAACATCATGTACTTTAATCCCTGGAGACGGAGTAGGCCCAGAACTTATGTACTCAGTTACAGAAGTTTTTAAGGCAGCTGGAATACCTGTAGATTTTGAAACATACTTCTTCTCAGAAGTAAACCCTACTCTTAGTGCTCCTTTAGAAAAAGTAGCTGAAAGTATCTCAAGAAACAGAGTTTGTCTAAAAGGAATCTTAGCCACTCCAGATTACAGTCACACAGGAGAATTGCAAACTCTTAATATGAAACTCAGGTGAGTATTACATATATTTACATATATAATTTTAGCTAATAATTATTTCGTTTGTAGGAATGCTCTGGATTTGTATGCCAATGTGGTCCATGTAAAATCTCTACCCGGTGTTAAATCGAGACACACAAACATTGACTGTGTCATTATTAGAGAACAAACCGAAGGAGAATATTCTGCTTTAGAACACGAAGGTGTCAAAGGCATTGTTGAATGCCTTAAAATTGTGACAGCTACAAAATCACAAAGAATTGCCAAGTTCGCTTTTGATTACGCCACTAAAAACAACAGAAAGAAGGTGACTGCTGTACATAAGGCCAATATTATGAAATTAGGAGATGGTTTGTTTTTGAAAAGCTGCGAAGAGGTAATAATGTCATAATTTATGTTACTTTTTAATGTCAACTTTCTTATTTTATTGTAGATGGCCAAGCTGTATCCAAAGATCGAATTCGAAAAAATGATTGTAGACAATTGCACCATGCAAATGGTGTCTAATCCCCAGCAATTTGATGTGATGGTTACTCCGAATCTCTATGGTAACATTGTTGATAATTTGGCGTCTGGTTTAGTAGGAGGTGCTGGCGTGGTGGCAGGAGCTTCGTATTCAGCCAACTGTGTCGTTTTTGAACCAGTAAGTCTTATTTAAAATTATATAATATTATCTATATTGATTTCTTTAGGGTGCGCGTCATACCTATTCCGAAGCTGTAGGTAAGAATGTCGCAAATCCAACAGCGATGTTGTTGTGTGCCTCTAAAATGCTCAGACACGTCAATCTGCCTACTTATGGAGAAATGATTCGAAATGCAATTGAAAAGGTTTTGAAAGATGGAAAAGTCAAGACAAAAGATGTTGGCGGACAGTCTACAACTCAACAATTCACATACGCTGTTATAAGCAATCTGGAATTGCCTAAAACAGCTTAAATGTGTTTGAATTAGATGCTTGTACATCTTTGTGATGGTATTTAATCATTTTAGGTAGGATATTACGAAAACAACTTAATAGATATCAGTTTACATGAAGATAGTGACAGCAGGTGGTAAATTGATAATAATAATTAAGTTTTTAAAAGGATTTTAAATGTTTATTGGTTGTTTTATTAAAGATAATTGCATTAACAAATTTTTGTTCATAATTCATCTATTATGATTAAATAGTCTAGTCGCAATTTTCTATATATAGTAGATATGTTCTTAATAAGTATTATATTTATTTTACAATTGTACATTTGTTGTGACATTTTAAGTTATTGAAATAAAATGTAAAAACTTATCCTGTAATTTTCTCCCAAGTAGCACCAATCCCTTTGTTGTATTTCAATAATTTTCCTTGGTGAAAATTCTTATCTATAAATCCTTTTACATTCGGTAAATTTCTTTGCAAAGGGAAATAAATTGGATATAAAAATTTAAAAAAGACAGGTGTGGTTTGACATTAGTTTTCTTCTTCTTTTTTTCCCCAGCTGCTGTTTGAGTAAAATTTTTTGCTAAATCCAAATGGTTCTCAATAATTAATTAGATTTTTGAAGCAAAAACAAATAAAACAATAAAAAAAACCGTAAAATTATCTTTATTTTTCGACAATAGAGTGGATGAATTTTTATATGAGCCCCATAAAGGTCACAATAGCTCGTTAAAATATGCCTAGGCACGCAGTGACAATGACACTTGTGAAGGCGTGTCACGTGGAAGCGTTTATTTATGTACGATGTGGCCAATATCAGTAAACACTCCATAGTTTAAATATCTTATCCACTATAACTATTACATTAGATTATCACTGTTTTACGTAACTATGCTAACTAACAGTTTTAATGTGCACGAAACTGTAAATCAAAATATGAATCCACAGCATGTCGAAGATGGATATTTACTTGGAGACAATTTTCATACCCAAGAATATACAACCATGAATAATTTGGAAGAAAACCACTATGGAAAAGAAAATATTTCAATAAAGGGGACTGCTCAGAATAAAAATAAATCTTTCGATCCTGATATGATAGTGAAAACTACAAAACTAAGAATAGAAGCAGCTGAATTTGTTCCTAGAGGCTTATCGGTTGGTACAAACATTAATTTTGAATCAGCAAATGTTGATCAAAGTGCTGAATATAATAATGCAGGTGATTATAATAGTGTTCCTAATTCAGAAGAATTTAATAAATTAAGTTGGGCTGATGAAGCTGTTCCTGAAAACATTGGTGAATGTTTACCTAGTTTAAGTAGTGAATATTATAATGCAGAGATAACTAAAAGTGTGCCAATAATACCAGAACCTGAATTCCTAAATCCGTTAAATACTGTACCAACCAGAAGCTTTGAAGAATTTGTAGTAACAAATATAAATTTTACTGAAAGTGAGCAGGTAGAATTGAATAGAGTAGATGTTAGTGTGGACCAAAAAAATACACTAGGAGAAATGAGCACAAACAATACAGAAGTTTGTATAGAAGAAAGTAATCAAAATATAGGAAGTGAACAAAATTCAGATGGATATAATAGAAGGTTTCATCCACGTCAACAATATAATAGAGAATATAATAGAAATTGGAAAAGGGATAATGTAAGAAGCGATGACAATTACAGATATAAAGGTAAACCTAGATATTCTCAATCATTCAGAGAAAATAGTTCAAGAGGTAGAAATGAAGAAAAAGGAGATTACAGGAGGACAAACAATAGTAAGCAGGAAAATGAGTGAGTAAAAAATTTCTTTACTGTTGCTATTATAAATATAAGCTAATATTGTCAATTTAACTAAACTACTAAATACCATTCTAATTCTGTTTTGTAAAAAAATATTGGGATTATTATCAAATTGAGAAAAGGCCGTAGAACAATAAAAGAAGAAGAAAATACACAGAGATAAGGAAGGTTAAAGGTTAGGTTAGATTGTGGTTATGGTGTATGAAAGTAAAATAGACTAAAAGGTTTTTATTTATTCAATTAAATAAACAACGAACGAACATAGCATGGCGCAGATAATAATTGGAATCAAACCGCCACAATTCAGTGTAACAGATGCTGGAAATTCGTGGAGCACATTTGTGCAAAGTTTTAACATATACCTATCATCAGTTGGGCTTACAGACGCTGACGAAAAAGTGCAATGCAATCTACTTTTGTATTGTATGGGACCTGAAGCGTTGGACATATACAATACATTTGAATTAAAATCAACAGAAGTGAATAAATTTGATGTACTTCTCGACAAATTCAATAACTTTTTTTTGCCTAAAGTGAATGTTGCAAAAGGATCAAAGGCAAACACACTAAGCTCTACTACAAATAGCTCAGACCCAGGGGAATTATGTTTTAGATATAAAAAAGGAAGGTATGTTGGCCAAAATAATATAAATACAAGTTATATAATTAAATGTAAAAATATGTAAGTAAATCAAAGCAAATTAAAATGGTGGAAGAATCTTATTCAATTGGCAATGAAGAGCATAATGAAACAGTGAAAAGTGTTTGTTCAATAAATTTGTAGCAAAAATGTGGTAGTAGTTGTTGTAGTAGTAGCATTTATTTGTAAAAAACCTCTAATGCTAATAATGATTATATAATTAAATAAATAATTAAAATAATATATGAGTACATAATTGAGATAAGGGACTGTTTCAAAAATACTGTTTATATGTATTGATTGATGAAATATGCATTTAAATTTGATTAGATGACTAACAGTGGAATAACTATACATTTCCGATTTAATTTTGTTTGTTTTCTTGGTGTATATTTGTAGCCCAAGGTCCAATATAAATGAAATTGAAATGAAATCAGTATACTGAATCTAATGCGAAAAAAAATCACTTCAAATTGATAAATTTTTTGCTTTTACTGCTCATATATAACTGAAATATGTTGCCTCTTATATTAATAGACCATTTGTTTTCCAGGTCTTCTTACCGGCACCAAGCAAATGATAATAGACGATATTCAGATAAAGCTAAAAATCAAGATTGGAACCATAGTTATGATCATGGAAAAAATTACCAGAGAAATTCACTAGGAAGTACAAGGGAAGTGAAACATAAAGAAGAAATACCTCAAAGTAATGACAGTGTAGAAAAAGAAGCGATTCCTGATCAGGTAGGAACCACCGATAATTGGAAATCAAGTCCAAGGAAACATTATTCAAAAAATCAATATAGACAAAGGCGAAGGGAAACAGACAATGAAGATACAGTTAAAAGAAAATGGTCAGAACGGCAGTCCTTTGGTAATAAGGAAGAAGAGGGATTGAGGAATGAAGAAAGAGGTGCTAAACCTAGAAATAGAAATTATCAAAAAGCTAATTTTATAAACTCAAACAGTCAGTATAAAAATGAAGGTTTCGATGAAGAAAAACATAAGAGAGAAAGACCCAGAAGATCATACGATTCAAATAAAGATTATGAAGATGAAAACAAATCCCATAGAAGATCATATAATAAAGAAGAAAGTGAAAAGACACTAGGAAAATCATTTAGAGACGCCTTATTCACAGAAAAAAAAATCAACGACAAACCGAGAGATTTGAAACAAGAAAGAGGATCTAGAGGAGAAAAAACCCCACAACACCAAGAACCTTACAGGTACAGATCGACTGAAACAAACATTGATCTGTTCGATAAAAAATACACGGAATTCGATGCAGAGTATAAAGCCTTCCTACAAGAATTAAAAGAAAACAAAACTGGGGTATCAGAAAAAATAAAAGAACAAAACGAAGATCTATTTAAAATGCCCAAAGAGTATTCGTTAGCTCACTGTGTAGCAGAAGACATGAGAATGGGTAGTGGAATTGCAGTTACCTTTAGAAACACCTTCTCCAACGTCGATTCTCTTCTAACCACAAAAGAAAAACCAGGTGGTTTGGCTATTCTAAAAGAAGGTTCTAGGTTCCTGTACTATTTAGTTACAAAAAAAAGATCCAGAGATAAGCCTACGTATAAAGATTTTTGGTGTTCCATGAAGCGATTAAGAGACCATATTAAGAAATTTCAAATAACTAAACTAGCAGTACCTACTTTGGGTTGCGGTTTGGACCAGCTGCATTGGCCGACTGTTAAACACATGATGGGATTTTTATTTAAAGACGTTCCTATTGAAATAGCAGTTTGTCATTTTTCTCCAACCGAAGAACTACCACCAATTTATACAGTGAAAATTCAACGTAAATTCGATTACCTCAAAAACGCCAAAGAATCCATAATTGTTTATTTTATTTCAGCCGATTCTCACGTTTCTGATGAAATGTTGGAATTGGATAAACGCTTCTCGTTTTTGGATGATTTTAAAACATCAGTTAAACAATTCGGGGGTGTCGTACAGTCAAAAGGTTCCTCCGATTGTCTTCTATGCGGCTGCGTCGTTAGAAAAACCTTCAAAGATTGTTTCAATTTTAAAAGTTTCACTATTGCTTTGAATGTTTTAAATGGGATTATAGCGGATAAAGGTTGCGATGTTATTGCGTTACAATGTCTTGAAGACGAAGAGGATGATTTGTTGCATCAAAAAATCATCACACTGGTTATAAATTATCTTAAAAATGCCGATGTTAATGTTTATGTAGGCGATAATGGGGAAACGTAATTATAACTATGGGTTATTTTATTCTTCTTTTATATTTTTTAAAAATTATCGACATCACTCACCCCTTTGTGACGTCAAGTATAGATCGATGTTTTAGTGGGATTTTGCAAAGTTGCAACCCTGGTTTTTGACAACTAACCTCGAAATTGATCTTGACTTGTTATTATTCTCGTTATTTCTATTATTCGGATTATTATTATTTGTTTTTTTAAATGAAATTTCAGAATTTGTCATGTTGAAGTTCGCGTTGTATCTGTTAACCAGTTAATTGGAGTTTCATTCAGCTTTTTATAGCCTCACTACTCTTAAATTTTTCCAATTTATTTTCATTTCTTCTGTAAAACCCAGTTTTATTTTTATTTTATCAATAAAGGTAAGCTGAAAATAAAATTATGAATGCTTATAACACATAGGGTAATAAGGGGCGATTTTTGACATAAACAATAACATCTATATACATTTTACTTTTTATATATTCATTTATATGAATATGAAGATTGTGAAACATGAATTTTGTATTATACATTTTTTTTCAAATTTTACTATTTCTTATGCTTCCTATAACCGAAAATCAAAAATTACTTAGTATTCTACATCTACAATCTTCATATATATAATATTTTGTATCAGATTTTTCTATTTTCTTTAGTTATTAGAAAAGAGGATTTCGTTGATGTCGGTTATAAATTACCTTGATGAAATCCTCTCTGGTAGCCACCAAGGAATTGTTAGAAATTGAATCAACTATTTTTTTACAGTTAATTATACAACATGTCTACAATTTCAACGCTCTTTATTATTATATCTTATACTATTATAGCTATGAAGAAGGTTAAATGGGAAATATTCTCTAAACTACAAGGGACATTGAAATAGTGGACATCTTGTATACTTTGCACAGAGAATTATACCTAAATGCGGTCCACGTGACACTATACATAATAAATAATATTATTGTTTATTGTTTTTAATAAACTTGATTGGTTATGATGACAAATTTTATAGCAATAGGATGTTAGGAAACCTTCATATTGTACTAATATATTTTTTTATATAACACAGTGTGTTTCAAAACTTATTGTATATTTTATGATGTAAATAGAAAACACTAACAAAAACTGCCAACTTAATTACTTGGCATCTTCAATGTTTTGACTGACTTAAGCACCAAAAACCTAAAAATTTATTGTATTTTTTTGTTGAAAATGAATTTTTGTTTGTTTGTAACTCTGTGATAAGTTATTAAAAGTGTCACAAGCATGTATATATGAAAAGCTTTTCTCTGTTGCAACACATTATACTATTGTAGAAATGATAAAATTATGTAAAAATAAATTGTTATTATTCATAAAACTTTTGTAAGCAAGTTTCTTTTTTGCACGTATGATTGTTACATTTGGATTATCGCAAAATAAATAATTTACAGTTGAAAATTGTATTTTATTAGACCTGTTAAAAGTAAAAGCACTGAGAGTGCCAAAATCACAGTTTTTCCGAATGGGCTGAAATCGCTAAGGCCGACCCTGGTTAAAGATAAGTCTCGTGCAGCTTTCTGGTGACGTTCTCAAAATTAATATAAACTTTGTCCTTGAAATCCTTGAATAATAAATGCAGAGTTGTTTAAACATTTAATCTATTATATTTCCAATGTCCACTATTCTTCTAATATCATCTTGAAAATATTAATAGGAATAACCGTTTTTCAATTCTGTTATAAGATTTTTGAAAATTTAAATATGACATTCCCGGTATTGAGGAAGATTTTTTTTCAAAATTTTGAATATTTTTGATTGTTATTTCAACAGTGGCATTGACATTCAAACGTCAATTTAAAAGTTGCCAATATAAATTGTCGAAAATTTGAAATAAAAATTTAAACAAAGCAGTTTGCCAGTTTATCTATAAACTTGTTATACTAACTAAACTAACAAAGAGATACCTACAAATTTTTTGCAAAATTTTATTATTTTTCATGGTAAAGAAGTGAAGTTAGGAGCATAAAACCAAGATTGATTTCTCAAGATGCTCTCAAAGTTGTTTGGCAACACTGCAGAAAGTGAACTTATGACGCTACTTTGAAAAAGTGTATTTACAGTTTATTTAGTTTTTCATATGTATTTTTTATATTCAATATTCCTATGCAATATATAAATCAAATCTATCAACCCCTATTATTAATAATCTGTGATTAAATCTGTTACCGATTCGAAAATCCCGCTCCCACATTGTGTTATGGCTGCTGGTAAGTTGTTTCGTTTTTCGACAACAGTGTGACCCCGATGAGGGGCTATGTGAATTTTTCTTGTGCAAAACAATCGCAATTTGTTAAATTATGGAAGGTAACTAAATATTATTATTAAATTGTAATCATTAGATGGCGGTGAATGTTTAAATAAAATGTTTTACATAGTTTTTTTTCAACCACCATGCATTCTGTCAGAAATCAAGCCTATATCTTTTCGTTGCTAATTTGCCTGTATTTATTATAAACACTTTTACTATAGGCATAAATCTAAATATCTTCATGTCTTTGTGTTAAATACTATGCACCGACGATGATTAGAATTAATTTTATAAAAATTAGTATTTATTTAAGTATAACCCTACTCAGCATAATTTTTGATAATATAACATGTTAAATATTATATCAATTACGTATTTCTAAGTCTTATATATCGATTTAAAGACTGTCTAAGTTCTATTAAGTAATCTAAATAACAATTTAAGTACTGTAGTGACTAGGTATGGAGTTAACACACATCTCCTTTTATAGATACTTGTTTGACATTAAAAATTAATAAATAACCTTATTTTTTCGGTTTTCTCAATTTATCGGTAGTTTGGAATCGTATAGAAAGTTTTCAAATAGATAAGCTAACATGTACTGTGTAAATTTGCTAATTTGAGATATTGTATTTCAATCTGTTTGTTTTTGTGTTTTAATATATTAAATGTTAAAGACAGTGGCATTTCCTAATCTCATTTCTGGATTAAGGAGAAGAAGGGATTCTAAGAGAATCATAGTTGTACAAAGTAAAACATATTCATCTTTTATACATTGTTCTGGTGTTAATTATGAAGAGCCAGTCAAATAAATTACGATGCTGGTTTAGGCTGTGATATTTAGACATGTATAACAAATTGAGACACATATCACGTATCAGTTTATTAATTATTTTTTTAATTGAATTTATTGTTTCCAAAAAACCTATCAGTTGGTTTTGTTTATCACATTAGATATTGATTTATAACATGTCAATTTTAATTTCACACTAAAATTTGAATCTTTATCAACATCTCTAATAAAATTGATACCAAAATGTTGGAAATTAGTTGTATATCAATAAACATCAAGCTAAATTATATCGTATAAGAAATTTTTCAGTTTATTCTAGATACATTGATATTTTTATTGGTAAAATTGCAGAAATAATGACTTGGTGTATATTTAATGACTTAGACAGTTATTAGTTAACTTTAACTGTTCTTTTTAAAAATATTTCCACAGAAAAAGTGGAAACAGTCATTAAAAGACCATTATATATGAGAATATAAATTGAAGGTTGTCTAAAAATTGATTAAAATTGTTAGCTATGCTACAATCAGATTGCAAGGATGCACAATCTTCTTTCAGGTCACCCACTTGAGCACTTCTTTCAATTTACCTGAATTATAAAGTAACAAATGAAGGAAATTTAATTGTTTTCCGTTCTTTAGGTAATGGTGAAGTTCAATGGTGTTTCTCTCAAGTAAAGGGAACGTTAGATGATGATGTAACCGAAGCAGATATAATATCATGTGTGGAATTCAATCACGACGGCGATCTTCTTGCCACAGGCGACAAGGGAGGCAGAGTAGTTATTTTCCAACGTGATCCAGTATCGAAAACGGTTCTTCCAAAACGTGGAGAATACAACGTCTATTCTACGTTTCAATCGCACGAGCCGGAATTTGATTATTTAAAAAGTTTAGAAATAGAAGAAAAAATAAATAAGATTAGATGGTTGAGGCGCAAAAATCCAGCTCACTTTTTATTGTCGACTAATGATAAAACCATTAAATTATGGAAGGTTTCCGAAAGAGATAAAAGAGTAGAAGGGTAAGTAGGAGATTTTAGATAAACTTTTTTCTTTTTTCCATTATTCGAGCTTTAAATATGTCATTGTTTGTTTAGGTATAACACTAAATCCGAAAATGGTAGCCTGGTGGATCCTACAAGCCTCAGTTCCTTAAGAGTACCAGTGATAAAGCCAATGGAATTGATGGTGGAGGCGTCGCCCAGGCGTATTTTCGCGAACGCACATACCTACCATATAAATTCAATATCAGTGAACTCAGATCAAGAAACGTATTTATCAGCAGATGATTTAAGAATCAATTTATGGCATCTTGAAATAACCGATCAAAGTTTCAATATCGTCGATATAAAACCGACAAATATGGAAGAACTAACCGAAGTAATAACAGCAGCAGAATTTCACCCGACCGAATGTAATTTGTTAGTATATAGTAGCAGTAAAGGAACTATTAGGTTATGTGATATGAGAGCTGCCGCTCTTTGTGATAGACATTCAAAGTTATTCGAAGAACCGGAAGATCCAACCAATAGGAGTTTTTTCTCTGAAATTATTTCTAGCATTTCCGATGTCAAGTTGTCGAATAACGGGAGGTATATGATTTCCAGGGATTATCTGTCGGTCAAAGTTTGGGATTTGCACATGGAGACTAGACCTATAGAAACTTATCCGGTGAGTTTTTTTTAAAATATTTTCATTCATACGCTCTCCTCGTCATATCCATCTAACGTCGCTCGTTGTGGTGTAAATATACTTAACGACTTTCTGTCAAACGTCATTAACGTCGTGTCAGTTGTCATACTGTGCGTCAAATGTCACACAGCGATCTATAGAACGTTTATTGAGCAACTGCGCTCGTTGTAAGGTAGATATACGTCTCGACTGCCTTTCAAATGTCACTTACGTCGCGTCAGTTGTCATACTGTGCGTCAACTGTCACACAGCGGCCAAGGAAACGTTTATTGAGCTACTGCGGTTGTGATGGTGTTGGTGAACGTCGCGTTGGTTGTCACACTTTGAGTCAAATGTCACCAAGCGGTCTAGGGTACATTTATTGAGCAACTGTGCTCGTGGTAGTGTAAATATATTTAGAAATCACCTGTCAAACGTCATGAACATCGCGTCAGTTGTCACACTTTGCGTCAAATGTCACAGCGGTCTAGGGAGCGTTTATGGAAGCTACTGCGCTCGTGGTAGTGTAAATATACGTAGAAACCAACTGTCAAGTGTCATGAACGCCGCGTTAACTGTCACACTTTACTTGAAATGTCTCACAACCGCCTAGGGAATGTTTATTAAGCAACTGTGCTCGTAGTAGTGTAGATATACGTTAGAAACCACCTGTCAAGTGTCACGAACGTCACGTTAGTTGTCATACTTTGCGTCAAATGTCACACAACGATCTATGGAACGTTTATTGAGCAACTGCGCTCGTATTAGTGTAGATATACGTTAGAAACCACCTGTCAAGTGTCATGAACGTCGCGTTAGTTGTCACACTTTGCGTGAAATGTCACACAGCGGTTTAGGGAACGTTTCTTGAGCAACTGCGCTCGTGGTAGAGTAGATATACTTCACGACTGCCTTTCAAATGTCACTTACGTCGTCAGTTGTTACACTGTTTGTCAAACGTCACACAGCGGTCAGGTGAACGTTTATTGAGGTACTGCGCTCGTGGTAGCTTAGATATACGTTAGAAACCACCTGTCAAGTGTTATGAACGTCGCGTCAGTTGTTACATTGTGCGTCAAATGTCATACAGCGGTCTATAGGGAACGTTTATAGAAGCTAGTGCGCTCGTGGTAGTGTAGATATACTTAGAAACCATCTACCAAGTGTCACTCACGAGAAACCATCTTTCAAGTGTCACTTACGTCGGGTTAGTTGTCACACAGTGCATCAAATGTCACACAGTGGTCTAGGGAACGTTTATTGAGCAACTGCGCTGGTGGAAGTGTGCGACTGCCTTTCAAATGTCACTTACGTCGCGTCAGTTGTCACTCTGTGCGTCAAACGTCACACAGCGGTCGTGGTGGCTTGGTAGTAGTACTAATTTGTTTTAATTTTGCAGGTGCACGAATATTTGCGAGCCAAATTGTGTTCTCTGTACGAGAACGACTGCATTTTTGACAAATTCGAGTGTTGTTGGAACGGCAACGACACCGCCATAATGACAGGATCGTACAACAACTTTTTCCGAATGTTCGATAGATCGACGAAACGAGAACTGACGCTGGAAGCGTCTCGAGACGTCGCCAAGCCGCGCACCGTGCTGAAACTTAGAAAAGTCTGTTCGCAAGGTAAAAGAAAAAAGGACGAAATTAGCGTGGACTGCTTAGATTTTAATAAAAAAATATTGCACACGGCATGGCATCCGGCCGAGAACATTATTGCTGTGGCAGCGACTAATAATTTATTTTTATTTCAGGATAAGTATTAGGATAATAATTTTTATTGAATTTAAAGAAGAATTAAATGAGTAAAAAAAAAATACGGTTTCGACATATTTTTTGCGGGGTTACTTTTAAAACAAAACCGTTTTTTTTTTTTTGAAATTGTATAGGTTAGTCGGACATTGTATCGTGCTGCTCATCGTTTAGGGCTAACCCTGTATAATCGCTTTTATTTTTAAACGAATACATCAAAACAAGAACAAAATATTCTAAGAGATGCTGTTGTTTATATTCCTTATCATTTTTTTTATGCTCTATGGATCCGATTTTGTATTAACTGATATATATTTTTTTATTAAATGATTGTTCGTTTGGAAGTTGGTCGAAAATTGTGTTTTGTTTAAAATGCGTCGCCCCCCACCCCTCAATTACCCTCTACACACACTTTCTAATCGTTTTTAAACGTTGACGTTTCATATTGGTTAAATGTTGAATTTTTTTTTTCACTGTTACAAGCTTTGGTAAGTTTTGGTTGAAAAAAATTAACTTTCATCGACAAAAAAGTGTCAAAAACTGTCAAATTTGTGGATAAAAACTGGCAATAGACGACGCCAGCGCCAAAGTCTGAGCCAGCGGGCCCGTTTTTAACACTACTTGGCGAAAACTGACAGTAAAGTGACTGCAGGTGCCGATTATTACCGCTTCTATCCGGTACTACAGTCATAATCAAAATGTTGCGATTTCTGTGGCTTGAAGAAGAAAAAAAGAAGAATATTTAGCAGTACTTCACTTGTCAAAGTTTTCCAACCCTTTAGGTTTGTTCGTAGAGCAGTCACAAACGGTTGGAAACTGATCGACTCATGCGCAGTGAATAAAAACAACACTGCGCATGTGTCGTCCTGTTTCCAACTGTTTTTGTCTGTTCTACGAACAGACCTATAGTAAAGGCGTATCTACACTATGTTGATCGACAAATCATGTCTTTTAGTGCGCCTTAAGATGTTATTTTAGAAACTGTGATTTGAATAATCGAATGGAAAGAATCTTTATGTCATTTTCGGGCGTTTTTTTTTTACCAAATTCGTAGTCTTTTACCACAAATCGAAGACTTATGTTTTGTGTATCTAAATCTGTATTTCTCCAAACAGTTTTCAAATCAAAAATCGAACTATTTAACGCAAAATATTGCTATAGCAACAAGTAATTGTTCCTGCTCTTACTCCACTTAAAGAGCTTACTAAGGACTTAGTTTCTTCAAAGTCTCAACGCCATAACTTGAAAAAATACAAAGATATGAAAATATATCAGGTTCATACTAAGTAGTGGCTTTTACTAGATGGCGCAGTCCGTTTCCTACTAGAATTTTTGACATTTGTCAGTAATAATATGACTTTCCTAACTCTAGTTGTGTGAGCAATTAAATAATAATGAAGTTGCATACAATTGCACATTTTGTCTAATATAGAACTCACGCCACCTCTGTATTGCTTCATATGTAACATATACAGTGGGTACCAAAAAACAAGAACGACAATAAAAGATTAATGAAATAAAACTTGATGGTTATCAAGAAAATAACAATAAATTGGGCTAATAGTTTTCCTAAATACTCAATACTCAGTTAAATCATACTCAATCTTCCCCATATCGCTTTGAAAAAGACCTAACGTGTTTACTTGACGTTTTGTCAGTTTTAGTTGTCAATTTACCAGCTCATACCTTAAAAGTTCTACTCTACCAATTAGATATTTGTTTTCATACTTTTTGGATCATCCTTGTACATTCTAACGACAATGACACATGACAGTTTTATATGTACAGGGTGTTGTATGTTTAAACTCTAAAAAGCAGATTTAAATTTTAGTGATTTGGCCCTTTAGATGATAAAATAAATCAAAACTTATCAATAGTTTTAAATAAGCGATTCTTTTTTTTCTAAATACTTTATATTGAATCTTATTTTATATAGGTGCATTTTTTGTTGTTTATTATTTATATATTTTTGTGTAAAACTGGTGTTTTATTATTCTAATAGCTATGTGATATTTTTTTGAGATGTATTTCGATTATTTTTTACTCTTATAAAAATACGTGAGTTATTTCTAATTATACTTATTACAGCCCCGTGAAATTGTAAAGAAAAATCAAAAATGTGACCACCAAGTTTATATGTCTAGATATAGAAATGACTTACTTTTGTTTCGTAGCAACCAGTTGATACAGAGGCAGGTTTTCCAACAAAAATTAATTAGTACGTGTGCAATATTAGTACTGACTAATCATCATTGATTCTCATTTTAAAGCCAGCCTTTGTATTTCTGTATATATTTAATAATTACATAAAATAATGTACAGATTAAAGTGTAAAACATTATCCCGATTTAGTGCTTAACAGATAAACAATATGAAATGTGAAAATAAAATTATATCCTTAGAAATTTGTACAAATTGTAAATAAACAATATACTTTTTACCCATGAGTTTTGTCATGTGATTATTCTGTTGGAAATTTAATTTTTCATTTTGCATTAAATAAATCGTTTTAAAAGCATACTGTATATATTTTTCTTAACTATCTGACGTTACCTCAACAGATGTCATTTTAACACCACTACGAACGAACTATTTTTGGAAACACAGTATACAATTTATAAAATGTCCCTCTTTCCCCTAAATTTCGAAAACATTCTGAATATTATAAGTGTAAATGCGCCTATCTCCCCTACATTAGATTTCTTGTCGATAAGGGTCGATCATCATTGCTCACGACACTTGAATTTCAGCTAACTTTGCGACAAAATAATATCCGCATTATTTAATTCTATGAATGAAAAACAGTTTAAATATACGTGCAAGCTTTGCCATTTTCATATAATTATATCGTGCTAAATTCACTGAAGCAGTACCAATATTCAGAAAATATAATTTCCCTTGGTAACAATGTAAAAATCTAAATATTAGTATATTGGCAATGGTAATTTACAGCCTACTTGGTGTGCTAAGTATTTATTGTAGGCTGAAGCCTGTCATGTTATTCAATTGTTTTTAGGGCGTTAATGGAGAATTGTTGAAAGTTGTTCCGCGTCGTGTCGATTTTTTAAAACGAAATATCGGTATAAAAGTGAAAATAATAACGCGATCCTCGGTTTTTCGGTAATAAATAAGACTTTACTTATTTGTGATAAAAACATTTTGAACTGAGATAGTGTTTAGAGTGCTGGGTGATTGGAATGGAAGTGAAATGAAGCCTACAAGATTTGCGTAAGTAATTTTGTAATATTATTCAGTGCTTAATAATTAGATTGTTTGGATCTAAAATATTCATTAACCTTAAAACTTATTCCATATTACGGAATACCTGTGACATTAAATACGTTTTCAATAATATGAATTTTAAGAAAGTAGATACGTTTTTTTCAAGATGGCTACTTATATGGCTGACCATGACCTTTCTTTTGAAAGCTTTCAAAACTTTGAAAAAAAATTAATTACTAAAAATAGTACAATGTATATTTTCTAATGTAAATCGGTTGAAAAGTGGATAAAATTTCGTTAATTTTCTTGGCTAAGTGATTTGATGTAAGTATGATGGTATTTTAAAGCCCAATTTCTATAACTATTTTTATTTAAACTTGCTCCTCATTTCCATTATTAGAGAGTCTTAACAGCACCTATTTTAGTAAGGTTAGGTTAGGAACATAAAATAAATTGAAGATTTTTCTGATTAATTTAGGAACTTTCTAAATTATAGTATCATAATAAATATACAGTTTCACTTTAATAAATCTATAACAATAACCGAGAACAATATAAATATTTCTTTCGTTACTTTTTAACGGCAACAAATAAATAACTGTTACTTTCCAAAAATTTAATGTTTATTCTATATTATTGGTGTAACTAAACTGAAACCATACTTATATTTTCTATCCTATTTTCTGAATTACTTTATGCTAATAAATTCTACCGTATATTAAACGAAAACAAAACTAAATCACTTGGAAATTATAACGTAAACACATAATTTAATATTAAACGACGTTGTAAAATACTTAAATTCACCCACTTGTGTTTACAAACAATTAGATATACATCTTATGCAAATGAATACAGATTAATTTTAGAATCTTGTCTTGGCTTCATAATATTGCTGCTGTTATACGCTGGCTGCTAGAGGTTATGTTTTTACTTTAGGACAAGGGATAGAGGTGGAACTGATCTGAAGTACCAGAAGGAACATACAGGGCGAGTCACGACTAATGGGATGAAGGTTTATAGGGATAAAGTGAATTTTTAACATTTTTGGCTTGTTTTACATTTATTTTGGAATATACAGGATGTTCTGATAGTTTTATTACCATTTTTGTTGTGTAAAAAAGTTTGCTCGCTTTCCATGATATGTTATTTGTTTGATTGATCAATGTACATATTTTTTCCGGATTATAGACGAGTTAAGCGGACCATAAAGGTCGGTAGTATAAAAGTATATAGTGGGATACAGGCCACGAGCGTTCCGCTTCCCTGAACGCAAATTGTGCAAATAGAACTCAATTAGTTTTAACCGTCTTTTGATTGTGTTAACTTGGTTTAACATTTCGAGTGTACAGAGTGAAAAAAAAAGTTGTAGTAGTGAATTTTATTTACCGAAATAATAGGATTTGATTATTTTTATCAAATTTTGATGGATACCACTTGAAAATTACAAATTTTAAAGGTAGGATGTTCTGTTTTATAGTACGGGGTCATCTTAAATATTATGTTTTTTGACGGTTGGTATCGATAGTTGGTTTTCGATTTAAAATATCGATTGTTTCTACAAAAATACAACTTCAGGGCTCTTCGATTGTAATTATGATGTTTTCTGATTGGTCATTGGAAATTTCTCATTGGATAAGAGATGGGCATATACTATAACCTTAAAATTATAGAGTTACTTACTGTGCTATCGATATAGAGTATTTTCCCATTCAAAATATCTCGCTAATTATTTGATTTCAACTTTTTTTCAACCAAGATTCGGATTTCAAAGACAAAATCGTAATTTTCTTATCGCTTTGGGTGTATTGGCCATTTTGCGTAATATACTATTTCATACCAGCTTGTGGCATGTCCCAGTTTTTTCTATGAATTTTTTTGTTCACCAATAATTATCTCTATTTCCAAGCAACTTTGGCATCACATTTTTCCAAATTTTCCAAATCCTCCTCTATACCTTATTAATATTTACGAAGGCGTATGGTATATCAGGATTTCGCGAGAATAAAGTAATGTATTTTCCAAGGAATATATTCTGATTTTAAATCGATATATTTTGCTTCATGTGGATTTGCAACTGACAGAACCTAGTTGTAGATACGACGACATAGAAATTGAAATAGACAAAGTGCTGCAAAATATAGTTGTGGATTGTGAAATACAGGCTGATAAATGATTTAGATAAAATGTTGCTTATTTTATTGAGATATAAGAATACAATTCTGAATTTTTTTTATAGGTTAAATTCCTTTAAAAATACATCATAATTATTAATTTTGTCAAAATCCAATTTGCCAGTGGCGTGGTGCTAGGGGTTCGTAAACTTTTATTGTGCCGTATATTTGAAACACCTCGTATTTTGTGTTGAAAACTTTTTTTACTGAATATCCTTCATGCAAAGAAAGTATCATTTGTTTTTGTTTGTTATATGGTGTCCAAAATAAAAAATTATGGTGTATGCGCGAACTTTTTTGGAAATTTGGTGGATGCGCCGGCGAAATTTCTTTTTTTTGTTTATTGAAATTGAAATTCCCTGTATTCATTGAATTTTTTGGGTGAAAATCGAAATTTTCCATGCTCATTACTTCGGTGCATCTCATGAAAAATTTAAGAGAACTTTTCGCTTTAAAAACCGAGAATTTTTCCAATAGGTGGGTTTATTTTTGTATATTTTTGCCCCTCTAACCATTCTAAGGTCCACACTTCCAAAATTTAACACACCCCCCTTAAGAAAATCTAATTTTGGCTAAATTAATTGTATTTATAAATAAAAAAAGTTATATTCACTTATAATTGCACAAGAGGTTTGTATTTTATCGGGTAAATTTGGATTGTTTAATGAGAAACTGTTTCCTAGCAATTAGACGAGAACAACTGTCAACTATTAAAAACGCGACACCGAAGGTGGAGCGTTTTTAGGTTGACAGTTTTTCGAGTCTAATTGCTAAAGGAAACAGTTTAGAAGTTGAACAACACAAATTTACCCGATATCAATACAAACATCGAGTGTAATTCGGCAGGACAATTCAATGAATCGGCTCATTGTTAGTGCTTAGAAATTCAATAAGTTGTTGACAAACATGTCAAATTATTTATTATGGTAACAAATGAATAAGTGAAAAAACCACAAGTGCATTTATCGCTGAAAAAGTTAAAGCTAACTTTTGCCGGTGTCAAAGTGACAATTACACTGAGGCATATGCGATTTTTTATACATGAGTTGAATTGTCAACAAAAAATTTTCGATTATAAAAAAAATTTTTCAACTGCCATCTTTAGAGCCCTATAGCTCGTTAACGAATAGCGTAAGGAAGATATTTTTTATAAAGTATTATAATTAATTTTGGTACTAACATGTTTAAAAGGAAAATTTTTGTATCTATGAGATGTTTTGGTTGAAAATAACGTTTTTCATCTCCATATCATATTTACATCACCTAATCCAACATAAATTTGTTAATAACTATACCAATTTATGGTACATGAAAATTATGAAATGTTTTTCGATTAAAAGCGTAAAATTTTTGGCCGAAATTCAAGTTTTTTCGAAATTTATGATGTGATATCTTTGCGAGATTGTTGAATAATGAACATATTTTGATTTTGCTATGCCGTGCCAAATAAGTTTACTGTCCTTTGATTATCTTTGATGATATCAGGTAGAATTAGACGCACCTATTTACGTGTCGCTCGTACAGGTTCGGACTCGGGAAATTTTCTATATTTTATTTTTTTTACTCGAGGGTACAAATTCTGAAAAAAAAATGACAAGTGTGAAAACATTAAATATCTTGAAAACTACACATTTTTTGATATGTGAAGTTCATGTGTTTTTTACGTGAAAAACATTGAGGAATACAAAATTAATTGAAAATAGGCACAAATGCCAGTGGCGTGAAAATGTAAATGTAAATGAGCTGGACCCCTCAATCCTTATATCATTTTGTCCAATTTTACGAGAGGTATCTGCATGCAAACGTTGTAAGTGTCATTTCAAAACACTCTGTATAAGGATTAAGGGTTTCAGCTCATTTACTTTTCGAAATACGGGGTGTTGAAGTTATAAAAAAATTTAAATGTTTTAATTTGATATAATAGCTTCAAATGACAGTGGCGTACATTAAAAAACAACCTGCCAAATGTCAAATCAATGTATTCATCAATTTTGTCCTATTTCCCGAGAGGTATCTACATGCAAACGTTGTAAGTGTAATTTGAAAACACCCTGTATAAGCTCCCCTCGGTTTTACTAAAAAAACTTATCTGTAGAACGCCGCTGATAAGATATTTACCGGACACATATATCTATATTTATCTTTTCCTAAAATATATTCAATCCCGAAAACATCGATCAATTTTTTAATTTCGATTTCCCTCTCTCTCCTGGTAATCAAAGAGAACAGATCTATTGTAATTCCGTATAAAAATCCGCTTTTTTGCCTTAAATACATCGGCAGGGTGAGTTTCCCTTTGCTACGAACCTTCGTCGATATAGAAAACCCGAAATAGCGCCACCGCGCGAGAAAATCAGTAACCTCTCAGCTGTTTCCGAAGATTCGACAGCTTTTGCGCTCAGTTCCAAATCTTTATCGTAATAATGATGGTGGACTTGTTCAATTATGTTTTATTTTAAAAAAATTCACGCGTTTCGAATAAGGTTTGAGTCTGAAAAATGGTTTGTTTGAAAAAGAACTTCGGTAGTTTTAGTGGAGTGTTGTCGGCACAGCCTCCTAGATCGATTCCCGGACGTTTTAACCTTAAATAAACTAGGAAAATAGTTTTTGTTTATTTTCCACGCGATACAAAGAAAAAAAATTGAAAAAAAAAATTTTATGTAAATTTGACGGTACGGTGAAAATTTCGCGAGTGAGTTTAAAATTTTATACTCAAGAAATAAATATTATGAAACCACCTACATTAGAATCAGAAATAACCTTCATGAATATTGAATTCGTCTGTTGGTGATTCCGTTTTGCACTTGAAATACACGTGGTGTTACGAAAAAAGTGATTGTGTTTTTTGAAAAAAAAAAATATTAAAAAAAGTGTTGATGTTTCCGTGGTCGATAAATTAGAATCAATACTACAGTGTTTTCTAGTTTTTTTTTGTTATATTGAACCGCACTAAACTAATAAAAGGTACAATTTTTCCCATTAAAGTGGCAACAGGTGATTCCATGATATTTTGTTGTGTGTTATTTGAAGAGGGTATTTTTGCTCTTTTTGCGAAAGTTTTCCACTTTATTCGTTCAAATTGTTAGGTAAGATATTTTATATTGCGAACATTTTTGACAAAAATCACTTTTCGCCAACCCATAATTGTCTTTAAGTCTTTATATAGCCAGAAGGTTAAAATTCTGTTATTATACGAGAAATTTATCTCGTCTCGTAAAAATCGAGATAGGACGAGACATATTAGTAACTATGCTAGGCGATACCGAGAATGTAGCTAGAGAGTCTCGTTAATTTTTATTCCATCATAGAAAGATCTTTCTAGTCTCGTAAGACGAGACATTTTAAAAATACTCTAGTGATACCGAGAGTCTCGATAACGTTTTTTTTATAAAAATGACTTTTCTCCAACCCCATTTCACTGATAATTGTCTTTAAGTCTTTATATAGCCAGAAGGTCTCGTTAAAATTCTGTTATTATACGAGAAATTTATCTCGTCTCGTAAAAATCGAGGTAGGACGAGACATATTAGCAACTATGCTAGGCGATAACGAGAATGTAGCTAGAGAGTCTCGTTAATTTTTATTCCATCATAGAAAGATCTTTACGTCTCGTAAGACGAAACATTTTAAAAATACTCTAGTGATACCGAGAGTCTCGATAACGTTTTTTTTTATAAAAATGACTTTTCTCCAACCCCATTTCACTGATAATTGTCTTTAAGTCTTTATATAGCCAGAAGGTCTCGTTAAAATTCTGTTATTATACGAGAAATTTATCTCGTCTCGTAAAAATCGAGAAAGGACGAGACATATTAGTAACTATGCTAGTCGATACCGAGAATGTAGCTAGAGAGTCTCGTTAATTTTTATTCCATCGTAGAGAGATCTTTCTAGTCTCGTAAGACGAGACATTTTAAAAATACTCTAGTGATACCGAGAGTCTCGATAACGGTTTTTTATAAAAATGACTTTTCTCCAACCCCATTTCACTGATAATTGTCTTTAAGTTTTTATATAGCCAGAAGGTCTCGTTAAAATTCTGTTATTATACGAGAAATTTATCTCGTCTCGTAAAAATCGAGATAGGACGAAACATATTAGTAACTATGCTAGGCGATAACGAGAATGTAGCTAGAGAGTCTCGTTAATTTTTATTCCATCATAGAAAGATCTTTACGTCTCGTAAGACGAGACATTTTAAAAATACTCTAGTGATACCGAGAGTCTCGATAACGTTTTTTTATAAAAATGACTTTTCTCCAACCCCATTTCACTGATAATTGTCTTTAAGTCTTTATATAGCCAGAAGGTCTCGTTAAAATTCTGTTAGTATACGAGAAATTTATCTCGTCTCGTAAAAATCGAGATAAGACGAAACATATTAATAACTATTCTAGACGATATCGAGAATGTAGCCAGAAAGTCTCGATAATTTTTATTCCATCAGAGAATGATTTTGTCTCGTCTCGTAAAAAACGAAGCAAGACGAGACATTTTAGAAATACTCTAGTGATACCGAGAATGTAGCCAGAGAATCTCCTTTAAATTCTGTTATACGAGAGATTTGACTCCTCTCTATTCTAGGCGGTACCGAGAACACAGCCAGAAAGTCTCGTTAAAATGTGTTCATCGTCTCGCAAAAAATCAAGATAGGATGAGAAATTTTGGAAGCTATTCTAATTTCTAGGCCTAGGCGATACCGAGAATGCCGAAAAGGAGTCTCGTTAAAATTTTCTTCATCAAAATTATTATTCTAGATAGATATTAATTCTCAAAAAAAAATCATTGAAATTGCTAGTTGTGAATTATCAGAGCGATATCGTATGAATATAATTCTCACACCAACCCTTATAGAAGGTTTGGTAAGGGTGGCAAGTTGTTTATTTTACCTCGTTTGTAACTTTCGAGATAATAGTAATATTCTGGAGGGTGTAGAAATAACAACCCCTGTCCTATTATTGCTCTTATCGATATATTAGAGTCTTTTTCGAAACAAATAATAAAATTAAGCCCGATTTACACGTCACGGTCCCGTACCGGCACCGAATGGTGTGAGCGGTGCTTAAACCAACGGATTTTGATAAAATTGTCAACCGATTGGATTCTGCCTACACCTTTTAAACACGAGCTAATTTAAGTATGCTCCAGTTATAGAATCACAGCCTATAAAACGGAACTTTGTTTCCACAGTGACCTTTTTGTAATGATTTACAAAGTAAACACTTTATTTTTTATTTTATAATCGTTTTGTAAACGTGCTTCGTCACGAACTACATTTTATCTACAAACAAGTACATTAAACCATCATTTACCAATTTGTTCAGTTAAAAGACAATTTGCAGATTAGACTGCAAAAAAAATGATAGTAGTATGACATAATGTATGATTGCGAGTGTTTGAAGGGCCGTTTTGTGTTAAATTTGGCAACATTGTATCCAACTAATACACACTAGTGTATAGGATCGAGTTATTTTTAGCCCCAGAGTATGTGGTATGATTTATGACCTGCCTTTTTGTTACACCCTGTATATCTTCATAACGTGATGGTTTACGGGTCTGACTTGAAGAAGTGAGGAATTTTAGAATCCCAATCGCGATATATTGTGTCATTTTTATATATGAATGATCTTCAATATCCACACCATGAAAAACATATTTTTTAATACACTCAAATTACTTAAATACCAGCAAAAAATGGTATAATATTTTTTCACAATTGAAAAAAAGCGACAGCTTTGGAATTATTATTTGAACAATGCACAGTGATATCACGCCTATTGTACCTGCTGCCATTGTGGTTTCAAACACTGTATTTAAAAGTTTACATAACGTTTATAGAGTCGGCAGTTTGGAAAATTGAAAATTTACAATGACGTTACATTTTCCATTGGGTTGGCAAAATCTGAACGTTATTTTATCCATATATTCTTTTGTTGTTGTTTTATTTTCCCGTTAGGTATATCGCTTTAAAAAATACCCACAAAATGTTAGATAATTTGCGGGCAACAAAATTGTTGTAATTTTTGCTACTTTTATAATACAGGATGATCAATTTAAGAATATTGTGGAAACTATGTGCTTTTAAAAACTTTTGAAATACACTGTATAATCTCCTACTTAAAATATGTGTATTTCGAGATATTTTTCTGTAAAATTATTTATTTTCAATAGTTTTTTTGAATAAATAATCGTGCTGTATGGTATATATTTATAGATTAATTGATTAGAGCCAATTCAATACTAAAAACACTTCACAGCAACTGGTATTACGAATTTAATATAAATTTGTTTTTAACTGTAACACGGAGAATGGATTTAATTGGAAAGAAACTTATAAATCTTCCAGCTATAGTTAGCAAATGAACGCAACGTTGTTTATAGTTCGTTTACTTGAAGTACTTGCGGAGTCCTTGATGCAAATTATACTCATTTTATTTGAGCTAATATTAATATGATTTCACCGGTAATTTCCCAACTCCAAATTACGTCAGCTCAATTTGCAAAAAAAGCATTTTTTAAAATAATTCGTTCAAGAACGTTTGGGCGTCTCAATGTTTCGAAAAACCCAGAATATAGGCGACGAGATAAAACGAAACGAGACGAGAGGAACATGAATTAAAACGAGACGTGAGAAAACAAGTTGAGAAAAAAAGACAGACAAGATAAATTGAAATAAAACGAGACGAGATGAGGCAAGGCGAGATGAGAAAAGACAAGACAAGTCGAGAAAAAAATACGAGACGAGATGAGGCAAGGCGAGATGAGAAAAGACAAGACAAGTCGAGAAAAAAATACGAGACAAGATAAATTGAAACAAAACGAAAAGAAACAAAATGAAACGAGACGAGAAGAGGCAAGACGAGACCAGATAAATTGAAACAGAACGAGAAGAGACAAAATGAGACGAGATGAGAGGAGGCAAGACGAGATGAGAAAAGACAAGACATGTCGGGTAAAAATGACGAGACGAAAGATAAATTGAAACAAAACGAGAATGGACAAAATGAAACGAGACGAGAGGAGGCAAGACGAGATAAGAAAAGACAAGATGAGACGAAAATAAAGACGAGATGAGATAAATTTATACAAAACGAGAAGAGACAAAATGAAACGAGACGAGAGGAGGCAAGACGAGATGAGAAAAGACAGGACAAGTCGAGAAAAAAAGACGAGACAAGATAAATTGAAACAAAACGAGAAGAGACATAATGAAACGAGACGAGAGGAGGCAAGACGAGATGAGAAAAGACAGGACAAGTCGAGAAAAAAAGACGATACAAGATAAATTGAAACAAAACGAGAAGAGACATAATGAAACGAGACGAGAGTAGGCAAGATGAGATGAGAAAAGACGAGAAAAAAAGACAAGACAAGATAAATTGAAACAAAACGAGAAGAGACAAACTGAAACGAGAGTAGGCAAGACGAGATGAGAAAAGACAGGATGAGTCGAAAATAAAGACGAGATGAGATAAATTTATACAAAACGAGAAGAGACAAAATGAAACGAGACGAGAGGAGGCAAGACGAGATGAGAAAAGACAAGACAAGTCGAGAAAAAAAGACGAGACAAGATAAATTGAAATAAAACGAGACAAGAGGAGGCAAGGCGAGATGAGAAAAGTCGAGAAAAAATACGAGACAAGATAAATTGAAACAAAACGAAAAGAGACAAAATGAAACGAGACGAGAGGAGGCAAGACGAGATGATAAAAGACAAGACAAGTCGAGAAAAAAAGACGAGACAAGATAAATTGAAACAAAACGAGAAGAGAGACATAATGAAACGAGACGAGAGGAGGCAAGACGAGACCAGAAAAATTGAAACAAAACGAGAAGAGACAAAATGAAACGAGACGAGAGGAGGCAAGACGAGATGAGAAAAGACGTTACTGGATAAAATGAAACGAGAAAAGATAAAATGAGACGAGAAGAGTCAAAATGAGACGCAAGGAGAAGATATTAAATGAGTCGAGATAAGAAAATACGAGACGAGTCAGTTTTTGAACATTATAAATCAACAAAAAGTAATTGGAAATTTTCACCCCTTCTTAAAGGATAAATTACCGATAAATATTTGTATAAGTGTATTCTGATTACACAAAACCTTTTGGAGTGAATAATACCTTCAGGCAATGAGATTTTATTTGAAAACAATTCAAGGAGCACGTTGTCGGCATTTCACAAACTCTCAAAGAAACGTTACAGGATAATTTGATTGAACATTGTAGGTTATATATCAATGATCCCATCAATGACGTAAGATGTTCAGAAACTATACGTTAAAAGTGAGCTTTTTTTTTGTAACTAGAGTTAATTGGAATCAAAGGATAATGATCAAGGATAGTAGTAGCTAGAAAAGGTAGACACAATATCGATTATAAAAGTGGAAACGTTAGCAATTTTAAATTAAATTCTGGGTATAATAGTATTCAGCGGACGTATTCACAGGCACTCCTGCTTCGTAAAAGCTCATATGGGTAGAAATATATCTTTCAATTTTCATAAAAATACATAAAATGCTCATTGATGCATAAAAAAGGGCTTAAAAGCGATAAATTTAACTGATACTAAAATATAATTTAAGAAAATCCAATACATCAGTTCAATATTCGTCGATCTCTTAGTCCAACTAACATTTCAATGAAAATTTTTATAAATGCGCCACTTCATCCTACATCTCGAGCCTACTTCCAATAAATAACCATGCAAGAGGTATATGCGGTTATGGATTTAAATAATCGACTCAAGTATTGGCAAATATTTTTTGTTATTCATTAAATATGTTCAATGACACATCGAAAATTATTCACACTCATCTGAAATGTGTTAATTTTCGAAAAACCTTTTGCCAAATATCCTGGCAATTGCACGGATTATAAAGTTATAGATAGAAAAAAACACCTGGCTTCAAAAATGTTCGGCTCATTTAATTTTGGTTTAAAAAAAACTTTTAATCCGTTAAAACATTCATAAATAGTTCTAGTTTCTTTACAAAGTTATCATGGAAGCAAAAAATGTAATGGACGCTAATGATATTAGGGTGCCCCAAACGCACCTTTTGTCATATTCCATATCCGTTATCATCAACTCATTACAACATATTTCGTTTCGGTGTAAATGAAAAACGGAAGTTTCTTTTTTTTTTTTATTTTTTTTTTTTATTTTATTTTTTTTTTTTTTGGGAAATTTTCAACTGCCTAACTATCGCGGTTCATGAGATACAAACAGGCAGACGGACAGACAGCGGAGTCTTATTAAAAGAGGCAGTTTTTACCCTTTGGTCGTATATTAAATCAAAAACAATGGATAGACTGAATTAATTCAAACATAGTTACTTAAAAACCATCAAAAATCCCTTAACCTCATTACACAATTCTAAAAAAACCACTCACCACTTTTTGACATCAAATATTGCATAAATATTTATTTTTCTTGCTGCTTCATTTTTGTAATTTATGCGAATTTATTTCAAGCGTTTGGGCTGACGCCGGTTCTGTCTATAAATATATTTATCTTGCCCAGCATTCCATAAAGATAAATAACGAAATGTTTAGCGGACTTATTTATTTAAAAATAAAAACATTCATAATTTTTGAAATTTGTGTCGTACGTAATAATAATAATTAAAAAAATACCTCGTGACAAAATTACCACAAAGTTAATTCAATATAGACTTTTACATATTTTGTACTCTACTCTAAATTTATATTATTGTTGGGCTATAAATAAGCTGAAAATTAAATTAGGTCAGATAGATGATTTATTTGTATACAATTACAAACCAATATAAATAAATAAAACGGAATTGTTAACAATTTGTCTTACCTGCAGGTTATTTATATCCAAAAATTTATATCGAGAGTTAGAAATTTGAGACAGAAAAAAAAAGGTTCATTGTTTAATGTTTAATTTTTGAAGATTTAATTATATAATTTTTCAAAAAAAATAATGTTTCTCAGTGAACGGTCTTTGTTAGATTCTTTTATCCATTCCATCTAAAAATTTCTTCCTATTTTCCATATTTTTCAGACATTGCTCAATATTTTTCTCCAGCTCCTCAAAAACGTTTTTTTTTTTAAAGCATCCCACTTCTGATTTCAATAAGATAGGCATTCAGTGTTAGGGACTTATAATTTGTATTTTAAGTTGTGAGTTGTGTTAAGTTTTTGGCATATCAAAATTTAAATAAAAGTCCGTAAAATTTTCGCAAAAATCAAGCAAAAACCCAACCAAAAACTCCCCATCTTCGATCTAATTCTAACAATTCCCACTTTACGTTTAGTAGAGTTGGTACCTTATCGTTGACCTTCAACTTCGTCACACTGGTCGGGGTCTGGAAGTGCTGCTTGCCTTGGTGCGGGGCGCCCCCCGAAGGCAAGCCAGTCAGCCCTGACCCCACACCGCCAGCACTGGAGACTCTTCCAATACCAAGTCAAACTGTATCAACCAACGAACTTCACGATATAAAAGAAGACCTGGAAGACGAAGATGAAGAACAGAGCACTCTTCAGCCTTTGGGAGGGTAAATTTATGTTATTTGATTGATGTGTGTATTTTTTTGCATGGGAAAATATTTGCATATTTTATTTTTAAAACGTTTCGGATCCATATACATCATCTTCTTCTTCCATCTTCTTTTCTGGTCATTGCTTTTGTTATTTGCTAATTTTAAGAGCATGTAGCTGGTGTTATGGCATTTTATCTATCAAATAAGTTATACGGAGTCTTAAACAAACTGTGGTTTATTTGTATTTTGTCCCTTCCAAGAGTAAATCCCGTACCCGCACCTGATCCCTCGGTTAAATCTGCTAGCTAGGCGGAATAGATTCACTTGTGTCCCTCTATTTTTAGACCCTACAATAATAAATCTAAAATTTAATCGACAATTACAGCTTATTGGAAAAAAGAAAATGTCGAGCATGTGTATTTTGTGGTTAGCATGTTCGATCTAATCATGAAATGTAATTAGAAATATTCTTTTTATTGATTAACCAGTATGATACTGAATATACTTACTTGAAAATTATTTACAGACTTTTCGAGTTTCTTCAAAAAATTCTTCGTAAATTTTTAAGAGAAACATTAAGAAACTTCAGTGAAAGTTCACCCTGTATAGTCGAATAGGAAGATGAAATTTAAGCGAAAATTGACAGTTGAATGAATTTGATTTTTGCTCGTACAGTGTCCCGGAAATTGTCGTGGTTTGCCTGGATTCCTATTCGCACGTAACATTCTAATACAGGAAAAAGTGTACGATAGAATGGGCCTTTTCAATAATTTTTTTTTATTGCTTTAAATTGAGGTATTTTATAATAAAAAATGTTTGGAGAATCTACGACCTTGAATGCTCGACAACGACAAACCGTTATTTCCTTGGGATTTGTAAGGTTTGCTTCACTGGGTTTTAAATTTTGACATCGCATCTAACCTTGGTTTGAGACTCTTCTTTCTTGGATGTTTCGGCCTCGGTCGTAGCAGCAATTGGTCAGCCACTTTGACAAATGTCACTTTCTCCAAGGACAAACAAGTGCTCAATATTTGTTTAATTTTTTCATTAGAATGTATATTTGAAACAAAGCTGCACAGGGTGAAACATTATTATTAAACATTGAAATAAACATTTGATTTGAAATTTAAGAATTGTTTTATTGGGAAAAGTAGAATTCGATAGATGGCGCTCCGAAATGTCAATGTCATCTTAGCAACGAGTAAAACAAATCAGCTTCTGTATAAGCCCTTTGATATTTAAGTGGTTTTATTTTGCTGTTTTAGATATTTTCAGTGTGTGTTTTGTGAAACTTTTGCCTTTTCTTCTACTCCGCCCAATATCAGTTCATTCTTTAATATTTTTTATATTTTTTTTCTCGAAAAGCACCTACATATACTCTTTTTTTTCCAATTAGGAGATTGACAGCGAAAAGGACAAATGTACAATCCACCTCGCCAACGTTTTCGATAATAGGCGGCCGAAAAGGACAAAGGACACGATATTCGGAAGGATCGTCGGGTCCGACTGGAACGCCATCTGCCGGCGTTAAAATGCAGGCAGAACAAGGCACTATTGCCGACTTACAAAAACATCACAACAGATATCTGAGGAATCGCAGACATACGTTGGCAAATGTTCGGTAAGTCTATTTTATTTTTTCTTATTATAGTCTGTTCATACATATGGTCAAGTAACCGAAAAAGCTGCAAGATTATTCCCATATATTTCTAGATTAACAAATATCAGTCCGTAAATAGACTTATGTTGAAATTCTCATTATTTAAAGTGTATTTATTTATGCGGATTCTCCCCGTCACGCGACTTCTAGGCGCTCCGACTGACAAATATCAACAGGTTTAGTAATCATCGAGGTTTCTTGTCGCAGACGATCAATTTTCATTATAAATTTATAAATGAAATAATAAGATTTGTTGGAGAAACAACAGAGCTCTTTTATATTTTATATCATATCATAACCCATTTTAGTAGTTTTAATATCTGTTATATCAATATATAATCCATTTTAGTTGCTCTATTATCTTCTATATCAAAATATAACCCATTTTAGTTGCTCTATTATCTTCTATATTAAAATATAACCCATTTTATTTGCTCTATTATCTTCTATATCAAAATATAACCCATTTTAGTTGCTCTATTATCTTTTATATCAAAATATTACCCATTTTAGTGGCTCTATTATTTTCTATATCAAAATATAACCCATTTTAATTGCTCTATTAACTTCTATATCAAAATATAACCCATTTTAGTTGCTCTATTATCTTCTATATCAAAATATAACCCATTTTAGCTGCTCTACTATCATTTATATCATATCATAACCTATTTTCATTGCTCTATTATCTTTTATATCAAATCATAACCCATTTTAGCTGCTCTATTATCTTTTATATAAAAGTATAACCCATTTGACATACTCTATTATCTTTTATATCAAATCATAACCCATTTTAGTAGCTCTATTATCTTTCAAATCAAAATATAAACCATTTTAGTTGCTCTATTATCTTCTATATCACAATATAACCCATTTTATTTGCTCTATTATCTTCTATATCAAAATATAACCCATTTTAGTTGCTCTATTATCGCAATAACGGAATGAAATTTTATAGCAAAATATCTAACAATAAGATAAAATAAAACTACTCATCCCCCAACATATCTCACGTATAAGACTCAACTAATCTACTTCCCTTTCATCTTGACGTGATTAAGACTTGTAATCACCTCGAAGATAAGCTTAACAGTTGTTTGAGAAACAGTTAGAAGTGACGGCATCTAATCCTAACTGTGAAAAATTTACCATCGATTAGTTGTTATTTATACGTTTTAGCAGGCTTATGATGTTGAAAAAGGGGTTTATTAAAAAAACGTAGAAACCCTCTTAAAAATTTTTAAAGTCCGCCTATGGTAGCTATAGCATAACGATGACATATGCTACACTATATACTCACGATTGTTAATTGTGTTGCATAGCTAAAACTATTGCTAAGTGGCTTAAAAGTGACTTAGTTTATCTACTTTTAGATATAAATTATTTTCAATTAATACAAAGCTCTGTCGCTTCTGGAAGTTGACTATAAATAATACCTTTGAATTGGAAACTTTGTGGAAATAAAAAGTATAAATTACAATAAACGTTAGATTATCTTGGAAGATTTTCTTGTCGGAGTACAAAAATACACAAGTTTCAAGTTACAAAGGAAAAAATTCTTTTTGTTATCATGGAAGCTGTGAACTTGCAATTTAAATTTCTATTGATTGCAGTTTATTCGATGTTGATTAGGATTTGTTTTAAGGTTTTCACTGTGTCATAAAAACTTTCTTTTTATTGGGGCACCTAATAAAGCTCTATTTCATGTAACATGTAACAAATTTCGAAATCGAAAACTTTGTTGTTTAGAGATTAACCTTATATTAATCGCGATACTGTGAATTCCGTTTCTGTTTCTGTTTATCCGGGCTCTATCAATCATTATCCTTTCTGTACAAACATTAGAGTTTTCTTTTTTCATGGTTTGTTGAAGCTGAAACTTTCTTCCGCCAGTTTGTTTTTGTTTCTTGGAATTTTTATTTCTATTAAAAATGTTTGGACTGTTGCTTTTATTAAAGGTAGAAAATGTGGAAATAATCCTTTTAAATTTTCAAGAAATAACGTTGTTAAGTGTTGAATGAGGCGTTTCAGAAAAGGATACTTCTGAAAAACCACTTCTGAAAACCTTTTTTTTTAACAAGAACACTTAGAATTCCAATTTTCTAGAAAAACATTTTCAAATCATAATTTTCGTAAAAATACATCAACAATCATAATTCCCAAAATCCCAAGTTTTATAAAAAATACATCCTAACCTAAACCGAAATCCTAATTATCTGAAGAAAACATTCAGAAATCAAAATTTTCATAAAAAATAGTTTCGTCATCCCAATTTTTATAAAAAACATCCAAAATCCTAATTATTTGAAAAAACCATTCAAAAATCAAAATTTTCCAAAAAAAATACTTCCGGTATCCCAATTTTTATCAAAAATACATCCAAAATTCAAATTATCTGAAAAAAATCATTCAAAAATCAAAATTTTCATGAAAAAGATTTCCAAAATCCCAAATTTTATAAAAAACCCATCTGAATTCCTAATTTTCTGAAAAAAACATTTGAAAATCAAAATTTTTATAAAAAATACTTTCGAAATCCCAATTTTTATAAAAACACATCAAAAATCCTGATTATTTGAAAAAAACCATTCGAAAACCAAAATTTTCCAAAAAAAAAAACTTCCGAAATCCCAATTTTTATAAAAAATACATCCAAAATTCAAATTATCTGAAAAAATCATTCGAAAATCGAAATTTTCATTAAAAAAAATTGCCAAAATCCCAATTTTTATAAAAAACATCCAAAATCCTAATTTTTATAAAAAATACATCCAAAATTCAAATTATCTGAAAAAATCATTCGAAAATCGAAATTTTCATTAAAAAAAATTGCCAAAATCCCAATTTTTATAAAAAACATCCAAAATCCTAATTTTCTGAAAAAAACCATTCAAAAATCAAAATTTTCCAAAAAAAATACTTTCGAAATCCAAATTTCCTGAAAAAACACTTCTGAAATCCTAATTTTCTGAAAAAAACATTCAAAAATCAAAATTTTCATATACTTAAAAATATTTTCAAATTCCCCATTTTTTTAAAAAAACATCCTAAATCATAATTTTCTGAAAAAAAAACATTCGGAAATCAAAATTTTTTACAAAATAAACTTCCAAAATCCCAGTTTTTATAAAAAACATCCAAAATCCTAATTTTCTGAAGAAAACATTCAAAAATCAAAATTTTCCAAAAAAAATACTTTCGAAATCCAAATTTCCTGAAAAAACACTTCTGAAATCCTAATTTTCTGAAAAAAACATTCAAAAATCAAAATTTTCATATAAAAATATTTCCAAATTCCCCATTTTTTTAAAAAAACATCCTAAATCATAATTTTCTGAGAAAAAAACATTCGGAAATCAAAATTTTTTACAAAATAAACTTCCAAAATCCCAGTTTTTATAAAAAACATCCAAAATCCTAATTTTCTGAAGAAAACATTCAAAAATCAAAATTTTCCAAAAAAAATACTTTCGAAATCCAAATTTCCTGAAAAAACACTTCTGAAATCCTAATTTTCTGAAAAAAACATTCAAAAATCAAAATTTTCATATAAAAATATTTCCAAAATCCCAATTTTTATAAAAAAAAACACATAAAATATCCCAATGTTCAAAAAACCCATTTCTAAAATCTTAATTTTTTGAAAAATCACTTCTTAAATAGCAATTTTCAAAAAAACACTTCAAAAATTTTCCAAACTAAATACAGTCAAATATCGAAAACATTAGTGAACATCAGGCTTCACTAGATAACATTAGTAATGTTAATGACATTGAAGTTGATGAGAAATCGAAGTTTACGTGTATTTTTGGAGTTATTAATAATGAATAAGTTTTCAAATAGAGCAGTAGTCCTAAATGCTACACTCTAAATAATTCATTCTCCCAATAATTAATTTTGAACAAGCTTCAGAGTACAAAGTTTTCGAATCTACAACCGAAAAGGAAAAAAGAAAACATATTAGCATAATATGTAATATAAATATTATAAAACATATAAGAAAATTTAAAAATATGATCCTTAAATACCATTTGTCTTGATAACATTGTCTCAAAATGCTCTATCAAGTTTATGGAGACAAAGTACACCAACCTAATTTTGAAAATAAAACTTTCCCATTCTGCTAACTACTTTAAGACCCTTACTTAAAGGTATTATCTTAGGGTTGTGGTCTTTTAAATGGTCTATTAAGGGTGCCATATTAATTAGGACTATAATTAAATAGAGAAAATCAATTTTCTAATAGAACTAGACGTAATTTGAGCGGCTCATTAGGAAACTTGATAATGTTTATTATATTTATGTGTATGTGCCTTTATCGATGATTTTTGGGAGTGAAAAATAGTTTTCTTCCCTTCTCCTTGCTCTTAGCAATCGAATATTTGATAAGGATCCATTTTTTTATGTTAAAATACTATTTACCATGGGAGTACGGAAAAAAATTTGTAGGGGGTTAATTGAATTATAAAAATTTCCAATTTTGATTTGCATGAGATATTATGTAATTTTGTATATGAGATTTTGTATTATACATAAAAAGAGTGAACCAGTTTGTATTAAATTTTAATAAAATTCTTTCTATAATGTATGAAACAAATTAACGATTTTCTCCGTATCATGATCCCTTTTTCCTCAAACAAGGTCAGCCGCATATACATTTCCCAGCAACGAATTGCCCTATTTGACGTCATTTCATTAGTTACTCCCTATTCCGACATCTCATAGCACCAGTACGTTTTTCTTAGACCAATTTACTTCATATTTTTCTCGTGTTCATCGACCTACAACGTACATAACTTGATATTTCGCGATGCTACCTTTAAGTACACTGAAAAAAAAACTTTAGCTTCAAGGCAGTTGACTTTTTTTCGAAGTCATACATAATAGATAAAACTAAACACTTTCATCCGGCAACAGTGTACTTTACAGAGAGAATGATGAAAAAAAAGTCAACAATAACAAAAAATCATTTTAGGGGGACATCTGGAATTGAGTACACGCCTTGATGACCGCGCACAATTATTATTTCTCTTATTATTTGATAATTTTGTACAGAAATCCCTATGTAGCATCTTATAAATAACACAGTGTGCACCTACAGCGGATTGAGAACCATTTTTTTTATAGTCTGTATAAAAATTTTTATTTCGAAGTGAAACCCCGAGATTCCTGGACTATACATAAACAAGAACTGTACAGCAATAAAAAAATAACCATTTTTACCTCTTTACGACCGAAACATTCCCTTTTGTCTACGTTTCGTCATTAAACTCGCCCACAATATGATATTAATAATTTCGAAATAGAGTCTGTTGTATGTTATTTTATTACACCATCCTAATTATGTAAGCATCTTGTTCGAAAAGACAGTTGTTATTATTATAAAATAAGGATGCGATTAAATAAGATGTTTAAATAACACTTGAAAGCAAAATGAAACGATCGCGATTGAATAGAGTGTGAAATAATGAAAATATTTTCATATTATCGAGAGACTGGTCGTTCAGCAAATAGTTATAGGTACTTGGAATACATCTGAACGCCACTGGCGCTATAAATATTACTGTAAATCATTTTAACGACACAGAAGACCGCATAAATACCTTAGTTGGAATATTTTTCTTGTTATTTTTATCATGTGATTTTATGCGAATTTTTTTTCCGTGCTAAGTAATAATGGAAAATTATTATTCCTCCACACGTAGATCTTCCGCAGGAACACGCCCTTATTTAGAACTACAACTTTGAGAGTTGTTATCTCTACCTACATAACTTCTTTGCGAAAGAGAGGAAGAGTTAGTTTATGCATCGTTTGATCTTTTGAAAAGCGTTGACAGCTAATTATAGAGCGAAACCACATACAGGGAGAACTATAACGAGTTGCTGGAGTATGTAGAATTCCTCACGGCTCTCCCTGTACGTAGGAAAAATTCTTGAGGGTAAATTAAATTGATTTAAGGGAAAAATCACTTTAAAAGTTTTAATATACTTCAGAAAGTTGACACAATCCAGAATCGCGAAATCGATAAGCGAAAGTAAACATTTCGAGATTGGGTGTTTGAAAATTTAATACGAAAGTTGAGGAATTTAAAAAAAAATCGACAATTATACAGTTTTGATCAAGTAATCAAAAAATTGAAACTTACAAGATTGTCAGGCCGTTCTTTAAATTGAATTTGATTAAATAATAATGATCCCCTTGCAAAAAAAATTATGTAACGCCTCTGTTTGTTTGTATACCTCGCCTGAATAGAGTTTTCATTTTGTTTTTGAAGTTGTGCCAAGGCACGGTTTTCGTCTGATACGTATGTAAAGAGAAAAGCGACGAAAAACTTTCATCAAAAAAAAAATTAAAAATAAATAAATGTAATATTATTCCATGGGATTAAAACAATCTACAAGCAGTTTATCGACTTTAATTGTGCAACGAGTGGCCTTTTTGTTTACCTGATTTAAATCCTAGAGACTTTTTTAATTGGAAATGCTTGCTGAGTTGACCTATAGGATTAAAACAATCTACAAGCAGTTTATCTACTTTAATTGGGCTACGAGTGGCCTCTTTGTTTACCTGATTTAAATCCTAGAGACTTTTTTCATTGGAAATGCTTGCAGAGTTGACCTATGAGATTAAAACAATCTACAAGCAGTTTATCGACTTTAATTGTGCTAAGAGTGGCCTCTTTGTTCACCTGATTTAAATCCTAGAGACTTTTTTCATTGGTATTGGAAAGTTCGTCAAATATAAAGACGTGGCCAATAGCCATAAAAAATGATAAATTATTATATAGAATCCCATATTGCGTGAACACGAATATATATTGCTTATATCCTGTCAATTTTCCTTTAGTCTTTTTTGTAACTTATATTAATATTAACGTCACGTTTTTCCATGTTTTCTTTTCCAATAAAACTGCCTTTGAAAGTCAAAAGACACTGAAGATGGGGCTAAATTTTGCCCACACTTGTTTATTAGGTATGAGGAAATCGGTATAATTAATATTTTATCTTTTTCTAGCAGCTAGAGTGATTTGAAATTGTTTACACGTGGTAGGAAGTGATAAAAATATACTTGTTTCATGAATTGCTTGATTAGGAACAAAAATAGATTTAGAGAGTTAATTTTCAAAAAAATTTCATTCAGCGAGCGCAAGCCATAACTTAAATCGTAAATATCCAGTCCATTTTTACCCAAATAAAACCCCTTTAGTAAGATACGCCTTTGCCTGATAACCACAATTGCTTCCATTCAGCACCTATCGATGGAAATTTATTCAAATTTAAATGAACGAGATCGAAAAAATTTCAATTTTCTTCCACCATTCAAATTCAGTTATTCAGATGGATCTGATGCTAATACTTCTGATTGCCAAACCGTAAAAAGTATATGCTCAACGACCTTCACTGCTTGGGGTTGATTTTTTGATAAAGAACTAGAGTTAGCAACAAGTGAAATCCATAAACAAAGGACAAGGTCTTCTTGGATCAATATCTGTATATAAAATGCCACATTCGGAATTGAGGCAGGGTGAAGGTATTAAATCCGAAGTGGTAACACACCCACATTTATTGAATGTATTAAGAGTTACTGATTTTCATTATATCCCTACGCACGCCTCTGAGCAGAAGCCTATACTTTACCAGTATCGTTGAAAAGTTAAATTTTAAACACCCAGTAACTTTATTTTAAATACTTAATAATAATCATCCCGGTACATAATAAATTCCATTATTATCTAATAAGAATTATTTCCGTCAAGTAACAATTTGGCCCGATACAAAACGTCGAGCTGCTCCTCCTGTCATGGCTTTTATAAGAGTTCAAATTATAAAAATTAACGCGTCACACTAAAGACCTATTACGCTTTACAGAAGTAATTAATAGTAAATTTCACTATTAGTATTGAACAATTTGTTTTATTGTCATTTTTTATAGGCGCTTAGATTCGTTCCTAAGCGGAATTATTCGCTACTAACCGACATACGAAACGTTATAGAGGTGGGAACTCACAATAGTACCATTATATCGGTTACATTTTTTTTGGGAGATATTTTAATGGTTTAAGTTGAAGATATCTTAAGGGAGGGTTGTATAATGGAGTTAAATTCAGTTTGAGGTGACACTTGACAAATTTTGTTTGATTTAGCACTTGGGGTGTATTTTTCTTTAAAATTTAAGGCAATTAAAATCTTTTGTATGAAAAAAAAGGATCATAGTCAATGTTCCCAACAGAGAGCAAAAATATTATCCTTGCCATGTATTTTCATACTTTACAAATCAAAAATAATATTAAGTACCACACAAATGCTGATTTCCATAATTGCTCAATTCTAAGAGGTGCACAACTGAGGTTTCAATAGAGGAGTTCAGTATGTATTAGGTCAGTATGGCCAACAAAAATTGTTTTTTTCTGACAAGGATGACAATTAGGGTCTACTGATCAAAACATAAGATTCTGCATGTTTTTTATCATTGCGAACATCTATATTGCTTTATTAAAATAATGAATACACCCCTGAAGCGTATATATTGAAATTTAAAATGACTTTTTAGCTGAATACTCAACATTTTGGAGTCCAATAAATCTAAGAACTCTTGGCATGTCACCAGCTCTGTCAAATGTCAGTGAAAAAATCTTGTTTTGAACGGTAGACCTTAACTTTCATACTTGTCAGAAAAAAACACTTTTTGTTGGCCATACTGATCTTAGACTGAACTCCTCTATTTTATCGACTGGATATATCACTGCGTATATGTTACTTTCCTGTGTGGTCGTAGGAAAAACACTTTTCGTAATATTTCATCTTAAATAATTGTGATATTGTAACAATTGTAACTATTTTTTTGTACAATCGATTACGTCTTCATTGAAATCGTACTGCACTGTTCTATAGCAAAACCCACTTTTCTATTCAATTTTATGGATGACTATCTCGCTCATGTATACAGATTGTCCCAGGACTTCCTACCAAAAACTTGGTAAAGAATAAAGTCTAAAAATAAATATAGAACTCACACTACACTATGAGCTCAGATAGGAACCAAGTTGAATAAAACAATTTTTTGTTAAATTTGACTTTCTTAAACATTTTTCCTTGTCTTGTTACATCTCGAATATAAATTATGAATAATTCCATATTTTAAGTACCTATAGTTTGATCCCATCTCTACACTCGGTATAGAACTGACACTGTATGGATTCAGTTGCCACAGCAGACATTCAACAACACCAATGAGTGTGTTTGTAATTTTTTTTTGTTGTTAAATCGACCACGTGTACATGTTGACGACGTGCTATTTTTTTGGTACTTTTAGGATTTTTCGTTATTAACAATTGATAATATTCGGTATTACCCAGACCGCGATCGTGTAGTTGGTTTGTGATAAAAGAAAAATGTTGGTACTGGTTTTGTATTAGTTCGTAAAGTGAAGTTCCTTATCGCGTTATTACTTATCGAGTGTTCGCCGATAAACATGTTTATATAATTTTTTTTATATTTGTATCTAAACATTTATATTCAATGCTAAAAAATATGCATTTTATGAGACGTAGGTTTGGGTTTTTTAGAAAATTTATAAAGTTTTATAGAGAGTTAATAATAACTATTTAATATATTTGTAACAAAATCCTTAATAAAATATTGCTTTGTGTTTTTTTCAAATTTAACGCCCTGTATCTTTATCCATAGCAATATTTTATTGAGGAATAATTGGTCATAGGTCTCAAAATAGTTATCAATCACCCTGGTCAGTAACTTTCGATTATTCAAAACTATTTTTTGGATTTTTTTAAAATGTTTTTCGTCCCATTTTAATATGACTTACAATTTAAATTTTCTATACAGGGTGTCCCACGACGAGTGAAAACTATCTGTATATGGCAAAATACTTATAGTAAAATCATTAAAATTTCTACGTCTGGGTTTTCGGATACGATCTTTTCAACTAAAATATTTTCAAAGATAGCCGACTTCCGGTTCTACCGGAAGTCGACTGTAACTTTGTTATTTTAAATGGAACACCCTGTATATTAATACATTTTTGAAATCTACGTAATATTTTAGTATACTTTTGTCTAAAAACTTTTTTCGAAAAATGCACACTTTTTGAGTTATTGATTTTTTTGTAGAAAATTTGACCGTTGAAGACCCTTATAAATTATTTTTTTACGAGTAGACCCTTGAAGATATGAAAATGGTTTCTGTTCGGTTGCCTTAAGCAAGATCAAACATAATCGAATCTATGTTGAAAAATTTTTCATTTTATACAGGGTGTGTATGAAAAGTGTTCAAAGTTTAACTTCATAAATATCAAATTTCTTTATTTTTTTAAATAGAACCACCCTGTTTTTTCTATTTTAATGCATTCATGGGAAAAAAATAAGGCAAGTTCATGTATACTTTCCTATACCTAAACCTTACCGTTATCCAGATATTAAATGTTTTATGTAAATTTTTAGAGACGCAGGTGTGGTCTAAATTTTGATGTATTTTGCCATATACAGATAGTTTTCACTCGTCGTGGGACACCCTGTATAGTTTTATTGGCAAGTAAAACAGCTTATTTGTAAAACATAATATTTTTTGCTTATTATTTGTAGACAATTTTTTCGTAAAACAATGTTTTGCGTAAAAGGTTCATTTCACCCTCTAGTTCATTTTCTATACCGTGCCGCTGTATGCTTTTTGTTATTTAAGGGTGAAAACTAACCCTAATTGTTAAAAATTATAAAATAACATGCCTTAATATGGGGAAAATTTGGTTTGGATTTGTTAAATATTGATTGTTTTATGCTTAAGGATATTATATCATAATACCCCAACCCTTTCTCAATGTAAAGATATATTTTTCCCAACTCTTCAACCCCTTTTTTTGTAGACATTTTTTCTCAGTGTATAAATATGTATTATTGACGTCCTTGACCTTGAACATTTTGTTTAATAACATTCCATTTTCGATTTTAACTTATATTTTTATTGAAAAAAAAAATCATTTTATCTGTACCCACCCAATTCCTGAAGGAAGTCTTTACATATATCTTCTTTTTCCATCCAGTAATGTAACCTGGGATTTTGCAGTTTCAGTTGTCCACAGTATGCCGCGATTTGCCGTTGGCAAAGCCAATTGGCAAACGACTCCATAGTGTGGACGGGCCTTAAAACCACATGAACCTTCCTTCTATTTTGAAATCGTTGTATTCGAGTTAAATGCAAATAATCTTTGAATTCAAATCTCATTGCCTTGAAAACCTGTAGAATTTTAATAGATTTTATTAAGCGACCATATTTTGCGAATAATAATGTTTTTTTTATGGAAATTATATATACACTTGAAAATATTAAATTTTTTTATAAAACAAATCTAATATTACAGAAAAATGGCATTATTTTTGGGTAAAATATCCTGGTGGATGAGATCTGGTGATAAAAGAGGCTGGTTGTTGTAAAAAACTCAAAAATCTTACTTGTCAATAAAACAAAAAAAAACAGTAGCTTAAAATATATCCTTGGCTTTAATGTATGTAAATAATTTAGACGGGAATATAACTAGTTTTTGGGAAAAATGTGACAAATCCAGTGATAATATTTATTTATAAAAAAAAAATAATGTCTCTGAAATGTCAAAGTGTTTATGATATGAACTAATAGAATTCAAAGTGTAGTGATCTGAATGCTGAGGCGCGTCGCTACATCAGCGATGCGCCCAGCCGGACAAACTTTAGTGCCATAATGAGCAAAAATTTAAAAATACCCGAATTGAGGCTTGAACCTCCCCCCGATGAAAACCATCTACTTGTACCGCAAATACCCTCTGGGTATCCATATCGAAGACACAGCTGGATCTGTAGGTAAGTGATTTTTGTAATTCAAAAAATTATCTTTATATTTGTACACCCCTGTATACATGATAATTTAATTTCAATAAATTATGTGTTGCAAAAACATCCCTCGTTAACATGGATAAAAGCTGAGTGTATTTTTGGGATTCTGGATATTATTTATTGTTCAAAAAATGACCTGATACTTCGCGGTTTATATTATTGCAGCTCTGGATATTCTTTATTGTCTAAAAAATGACCTACTTTATTGAGGTTTATATTTTTGTGGCTCTAGATATTCTTTATTGTCCCAAAAATGACCTGTTAAACGGCAGTTTATATTTTTGTGGCTCTGGATATTCTTTATTGTCCAAACAATGACTCGTTTGATTGCGGTTCATGTTATTGTGGCTCTGGATATTCTTTATTGTCCAAACAACGACTTGTTTGATTGCGGTTCATGTTATTGTGGCTCTGGATATTCTTTATTGTCCAAGCAACGACCTGTTTGATTGCGGTTCATGTTATTGTGGCTCTGGATATTCTTTATTGTCCAAACAATGTATTGTTTGATTGCGGTTCATGTTATTGTGGCTTTGGATATTCTTTATTGTTCAAAAAATGACCTGTTTGATTGCGGTTCATGTTATTGTGGATCTGGATATTCTTTATTGTCCAAACAATGACTCGTTTGATTGCGGTTCATGTTATTGTGGCTCTGGATATTCTTTATTGTCTAAAAAATGACCTGTTTGATTGCGGTTCATGTTATTGTGGCTCTGGATATTCTTTATTGTCCAAACAATGACTTGTTTGATTGCGGTTCATGTTATTGTGGCTCTGGATATTCTTTATTGTACAAACAATAATTTGTTTGATTGCGGTTCATGTTATTGTGGCTCTGGATATTCTTTATTGTTCAAAAAATGACCTGTTTGATTCCGGTTCCTGTTATTGTTGCTCTGGATATTCTTTATTGTCCAAACAACGACTTGTTTGATTGCTGTTCATGTTATTGTGGCTCTGGATATTCTTTATTGTCCAAACAACGACTTGTTTGATTGCGGTTCATGTTATCGTGGCTCTGGATATTCTTTATTGCTCAAAAAATGACCTGTTTTATTGCGGTTCATGTTATTGTGGCTCTGGCGAGGGCTCTGGATATTCTTTATTGTCTTAATCTTTTATCCAGAAACTAATAATTTTAAATTTACCCTTAATAAATATGAATTTTGTTTTCTGAATAATGATATCCTGCTGAAATATAACGTTGTGAAAGGGATCTATGTACACCTTTATTAATGATTCAATTCATCAAACTTCAATCCAGGGACTTGGCTGTCGCTTTTATCTTACCTAATTAATTATTCATTCATCTCCAGAGATCTGGACGTATAGGGAAGAGAAGCCTCAAACAAATTTGTCTAACATTAAACATTTATGAGTAAAATAAAAATTTTCATCAATTTTTTTTAAATAAAAGTATTGGTTTTAACATAAACAATTCGTCAGTATTGACAATTAAAACATTGTTTATTTATATATTTACAAAAATAAGCACCTAATCTATTTATTTATTTATACAGGGTGCCTCTTGAATAAGTACTATCAATCAGAAGAATGGTACTTGTTTATGGGACAAACTGTAAATATTTATTTATTATTTTAACCAGCCACTTATAAAATTCAATAATGTTGACTTAATTGCTAATTTTTTTAAAGTAGATAATTTACTTTTCTTTGGTAATGTCTAATAATAATTATTTATATGCAGGTACGAATTTTCATTGTAAAATATCACGAAAATGAACAGAAACTTCACTAATTAGTCACTACAGATCACGGGTGTGTGATGTATCCCAAAAGAATACGAAACGTGTGTAATTTGTCGCGTTTTTAATAGATGCCAAAAAAAATTCCCACGTAATTATTCCGGGAACGAGTTTTTTTTCATGTTGATGCACAAGGGAATCAGAATGTTAACATGTATTAATTATGTTTTTTTTGTTATATAACGAACAAAATTAAAAAAATATTTGGTGAAAAATACTTTTCAAAGAACAGAAACCGTCCACTAAAAAGCAACAACAACTTCTCGGGATATGTGTCAAGTAAGATATTGATTTATACGTGCAAGTTGTACGGGGCTTGGATATATGCAAGATATAATCAACCGTTCTGGTTTAAATTAAGAAAAACAACATTTCTACCACTGTAATAAGCTTAATTTACGGGACATTCTGTATAAAACGTACTGGAGCTCGAACTATACTGTATATTTCAATTAACCTCGTTTAAACGGAAGTTTATGTCTAAATATTACTCTACAGGGTGTCCCACGACGAGTGAAAACTATCTGTATATGGCAAAATACTTATAGTAAAATCATGAAAATTTCTACAATATTTTCAAAGATAGCCGACTTCCGGCTCTACCGGAAGTCGACTGTAACTTTGTTATTTTAAATGGAACACCCTGTATATTAATACATTTTTGAAATCTACGTAATATTTTAGTATACTTTTGTCTAAAAACATTTTTCGAAAAATGCACACTTTTTGAGTTATTGATTTTTTGTAGAAAATTTGACCGATGAAGACCTTTATAAATTATTTTTTTACGAGGAGACCCTTGAAGATATGAAAATGGTTTCTGTTCGGTTGCCTTAAGCAAGGTCAAACGTAATCGAATCTATGTTGAAAACTTTTTCATTTTATACAGGGTGTGAATAAAAAGTGTTCAAAGTTTAACTTCATAAATATGAAATTTCTTCATATTTTAAAATAGAACCACCCTGTTTTTTCTATTTTAATGCATTCAGGAGAAAAAAATAAGGCAAGTTCATGTATACTTTCCTATACCTAAACCTTACCGTTATCCAGATATTGAATGTTTTCTGTAAATTTTTAGAGATGCAGGTGTGGTCTAAATTTTGATACAAGCACTAAGAAATAATTATATCTTACTGCAAATAAAGCACATGTTTTTGTAAAAACTTTGTCATATTTACCATGTATTAAAAGTAAATTCACATAATAATTTTTATTTCTTAGTGCTTGTATCAAAATTTAGACCACACCTGCATCTCTAAAAATTTACAGAAAACATTCAATATCTGGATAACGGTAAGGTTTAGGTATAGGAAAGTATACATGAACTTGCCTTATTTTTTTCTCCTGAATGCATTAAAATAGAAAAAACAGGGTGGTTCTATTTTAAAATATGAAGAAATTTCATATTTATGAAGTTAAACTTTGAACACTTTTTATTCACACCCTGTATGAAATGGAAAGTTTTTTAACATAGATTCGATTACGTTTGACCTTGCTTAAGGCAACCGAACAGAAACCATTTTCATATCTTCAAGGGTCTCCTCGTAATTTATAAGGGTCTTCAACCGTCAAATTTTCTACAAAAAAATCAATAACTCAAAAAGTGTGCATTTTTCGAAAAAAGTTTTTGAACAAAAGTATACTAAAATATTACGTAGATTTCAAAAATGTATTAATATACAGGGTGTTCCATTTAAAATAACAAATTTACAGTAGAATGGGAAGTCGGCCATTTTTGAAAATATTTTAGTTGAAAAGATCGTATCCGAAAACCCAAACGTAGAAATTTTCATGATTTTACTATAAGTATTTTGCCATATACAGATAGTTTTCACTCGTCGTGGGATACCCTGTATATATTTGCCATTACACCTAAAACAAAATTTATAATTGGTTTTAAATCAAATAATATGAAATTTTAGCTTAAACTTGCTTTCATTTACATTGAATGTAATATTTACAATAGTAGTCCTTGAAAATGGAAATATTATATACAAATAACAGTTTGCGACAGGGTTCTTTGAGGATTAAAAAGTCGAAAGTAGGGTCCCACCGGTTGGGAACCACTGATCTAGTCTGTTTAATGATCGAAGGCTCCATGAGTTAGTAAGTCCTGGTACGTTGTGGTCTCGATCCATGATTCTCACTATAACAATCAATTTTCCGTACACCTTTCCATTTTATGCCTAATTAATCGAAACACTCTGTATACTAGACATCACATAAACAGTTGTTGTAGCGTCGAAGGTCATACAATCAAATTAAAAACATTGTAGTACATAAACTGTAACAAGGAACTTAGCAAAACGTATTTAAAAACTCAAACTAATTACCACTGAATTGTTGAATATGATATGTATCTCTCCATACGAAACGAGACCGTTAACGGTGACGTCATTTACAATTAAATTATGGGAAACAAAGTTGGCTACACACATTTGCTATTATCTCGATTTTTTAATTCTAATTAGTCAGTCTTGTGTGGGGATTTGACGTAATGAAGTCTGTATTAAGTGAAATTTAGTTACAAAAATGATGTATTAAGACATCTCTATATTTTGACAATACCACTTTTCTAAAACCTATTCAAAATTCACATTTTTGTGATATTTACAAGATTTCTTATGTTATACCCTTCCAAGGTGCACGTCCATGATTGACGCAAGGAATAACTAAAGAGACGGAGGCAAAATGGTAATATTAAACCATTTAGCTGGAAGCTAAACACATTATATAACTTAAATTAATTTGCCTTCCATAAATAAAGACCATTTAACGTGTATTGTTCAGTCAGGAGTTGGAGATTCTTGGAAGATTCAAAAACTTTAATTTTCAGTCAAAGATTAAGTGGTTTTAAGGGATCTATACCCAGAGCACGAAATACTATAACAATCTGAAGGGTCTCTTGCTATAGAACAATAAGTACGCGCAGCTTTTGTGCGCAGTGACAGTCTATCGAAAATAAGATCACATTTAGACTTTTCATCTCGTTAGGAAGTGATAGGAAGCTGTTGCATGAAGCGTTATAGTTAGACAGTTGAAATTTTCACAGATGTATTTTCTCCTTTTTGTATTTTTGTGCAACCTGTCATCATATAAATAAAAAATCGACTTGCTCCTTAATTTTGGTGTGGATATATATGATTTTATAAGAATTTGCGGTGATTCATATTAATAAATCGACGAACACTATGTCAACGAGAAAAAAATTGGCAAAACTCACCTTGTGGTATTTTTTTTTTTGGATTGAATATGGCATTTTGTCAAGTATTCATTACCGTTCATCATTGAAAACATGCGGCCTTAGCGGTTGTGTCTTTTTGTTGTAAACATTGTATTTATTTTTGCCGCTTCACCGTTGGCGACAAACATAATATATTTCTATTTTCAACGAGACGGATCTTGAGAATTCAGTTTAAATGCGACTCTAAAACATAACCAGGTTGATACGATCCTATAGAAAATCGGGAAAATCTTTCGGAAAAACGTGTCGAGTGTTCTGTACTGCTGGTCGGCTTTTTGTGTTGGTGTTGAATTTTTAAAAATCAAGTGTTATAATAAATAAAAGTATCTTGAGATTTTTCAAATTCAGGCGACAATGTCCCGATAGGAAATAATTTTCCTTTTCTATTTTTTTTTCGTTTAAAAACTGTCGGGGACATCTTAATATAGATTAGTAACTCTATAATTACATTTTTCGAAATATCAGAACGTTCAACTTGAAAACATTTTTGTGATCAAACAAATCATTAGAAAACAATAACAAACAAAGTTTTTCGACTTAAATATTATACAGAGCGATCATTTTTTACTTTCTCGAAGAAAATTTGTTGTAAAAGTGTATTTTATCTTAATTTTATAGGGAAATATACATTTTTATCCCTTACAAAAAAATTTTCGTACGTATATGATTGATAGAAATGTTTGCTAATAAATTCTCTTTTAAGATAGTCCAATAATATTTTTTGAATATTAACTTGTCTCTTCAGTGCATAGTAGTCTCCCAAATCCTGGGACACCCTGTAACATGTATATAAATTTAATATACCTTGCTTAAATGCCAAATTTGACGTTTCTCCTTTTTATTTTACATATAAAAATGAATTTTTTCGAAAAAATTTGATTCCTTTATTTTTTTTTCCAAATAAATGTTTGATTTTTGTAAGTTTTGTGACCCAATTTTAGTGTAATTTCACTAATATATTTAAAATTAATTACATTTATTTAAAACAGTTGAATCGATCTACATTAAATAAAAGTGCCAACTTCATTAATAAAGTTGTGAATTAACAGATAATGTTTTAAAGTGACTCGCTGTTAAAACTGTGCTAAATACTAGTTTAAACAGTTTGTTGTTGAATATTTTGAAAATGTCAGCGCAAAATCACAAAAAGAAACACCGCGATGACTTTGCCGCGTTCGAACATCGAGTTATTAGAAGAAGAAGAGGCTGGACAGTGGTTATTGGACCAGAAATTCAAAGAGGGTAAAGTTTTAAGTTTATAGTCCACCTAACCTAACTTTTAATATCGGAATATCCAGTTTTAGGTACTTTTTACCAATCCTTATGACATTTTTATCTTTGAAGCACTGTATCTCGAACATTTCTGTATCGGAACTATATTCTCGACTATATATTAACATTTTTCGAATAATTTGTTTGTCAATACATGTCCCGCGAATCCGTGAGTACATAAATTTATAATGTGTACTTAAAATTCCAAAGGTGTTTGATGTTAACTTAATATAAATATCGTGAGCTAAGCGTTCAAAGTATCTATTGTTTTCTTAAATAATTTAATCAAATAGAATGGTTCGAATTTCAAATCAAATATTATCTATTTAATTTTTCGTTTAATGTTTATATTTCGCAATGTGGTGTTTGATAGCGTTAACATTAGGGCATTGTTTCTATATTTAATCTTATAAATATCGAGACAATGAAAAAAAACACTTAAAGATCACGCGTTACCTTTTTTATTATTGTGTTACATTGCGTTACCTTTTTGGTTATTGTTGTACATTGCGTTACCCTTTTGGTTATTGTTGTACATTCCGTTACCCTATTTTTACTGTTGTATTCTTATTGAATACTTTGTTTCTTTTTCTTTTGATTACTTTGTTTAAAATCAATTGAGATTCATCTATTTTCTGTCCATGAACGATTGAAATCGAAATATCCTCTACTGAGTGAACGTTATTATCGAAAAAGCATTAAAATTTATTGTGGACTTTATCGAATCTCACAATCGGATTAATTATAAAGCATCTGAAATAATGTTGCACTGTAAATTGTTTTAAAATTCCACTCTATTCCTGAATTGAATTTAATTTTAGATTAAATCTTGTTTGTCAATAGTTTTAGCAAAAAGTCTCTCATTCAGGATTAAAAAAAGCTTAACAACAGTAAATACACAGCACAGTGCTTGTCAAAATCGCGGTACATTACGTTACCTTATTGGTTATTGTTGTACATTGCGTTACCTTTTTGGTTTTTAATGTACTTTGCGTTACCTTTTTTGCAATTAAAGCATTAAGAGTCGATGAATAGCATGGATTTGTTTAAAATATCTCAATAAAGAGCTGGAAATCGAAAGTGATTCGTCGTTAAAAAACTATTTTGGTCTCTTATATTAAATACACAGCGCAGTGCTTGTCAAAATCGCGGTACATTACGTTACCTTCTTGGTTATTGTTGCACATTGCGTTACCTTTTTGGTTTTTAATGTACTTTGCGTTACCTTTTTATCAATTAAAGCATCAAAAGTCAATGAATAGCTTGGATTTGTTTAAAATATCTCAATAAAGAGTTGGAAATCGAAAGTGATTCGTCGTCAAAAATCTATTTTGGACTCTTATATTAAATACACAGCGCAGTGCTTGTCAAAATCGCGTTACCTTCTTGGTTATTGTTGTACATTGCGTTACCTTTTTGGTTATTGTTGTACATTGCGTTACCTTTTTGGTTTTTAATGTACATTGCGTTACCTTTTTTGCAATTAAAGCATCAAAAGTCGATGAATAGCTTGGATTTGTTTAAAATATCTCAATAAAGAGTTGGAAATCGAAAGTGATGTGTCGTCAAAAAACTATTTGTTTGTTTAACAAGAATATTTTCGTATTTAACATGTTTAAAGTTGTCTATTGTTCAAAGTACAAACTATTGTTTTCGTTGATTGCATTATTTTGCTTACTATCACAAAAGCAAACTATTTACATACATATTTACAGCGTTGCCAAATTTTTTTATTTCTACTCACTAATTATTTTTTTTTAACCCGATTTTCTATTCTGTGACCCCAAAGTGACGAAAACAGCCGACACTACTGTGTACCTACGTTTATCGTCGATATTGATTAGGAAACTCCAATAATTGGTCATTTCGTTCTCATTTAGGAATTTCCTCGTGAAAAGAAAATAGTATGAGACAGTCATCGCTCTTTCACAGTTGTCGGATAATTGAAATATCCGAACATATTTTATAACACCCTAAGGAAAACATAATTTCGTCGACTTTAACGTGCTGTATTTCAGTTGGCTAGCTTCAACGTGGCTCATCCGAAAAAGATCCTGTTTCAATTTTTATCATGACGTCAAAAATAAAATTTTGTTGGTCCACGCTGTATATTAGCTACTACGTTTATAACTTCATTCTTGTCTACACCTGTAAGAAATATCGTAATTACCACCCACCCAGTATAATTTTTTTCTAATTTTGCTTTTTTTGTATTGCAAGATTTAATGATTTCTTCTAGTTTCATTAGTAGATGCCTTATACCATTTCTTGTTCGAGTTTAGGGTGTGTGACGTATTGAGCTGGTAGTCCCATCTAAATACGTCACAAAGGGAGAACCGAAAGATTCTTTGGTATGATAACTTGTTGTTCTCTGTATTTTCTATCCCCTGGTTTATACCTTTATAAAGTTAATCAAATGATAATCCCCCCTTTTCCTTAACGTCTCTTGTATTCGAGGATTTTCTGTATGAAATAATTAACATTTATAAATGATTCACCCTGTATATCAGGATTTTAGAGCAGTATGTAAAATGTCAATACTTTTCAACCATTAATTTTTGATTGTTTTTCACTGGATTAAAAATGGTGACTGTTTAAATCAGTTGCGCCACCTGTGTATCATTTTAACTACCGCTAATTCACTCAACAGGTCGATAGGCTTCGGGTCATTAGGCTGGTAAAATCAACGAAAATTTCCGAGAAAATTTCATTACGAAATTAGAGACTGAACATTATTTAAAGACTTAAAATTTAAATCGTATTAGTATTATTATATCCTAAATGATTTGTAAGGAATTCTAAATTTTCTGACACAAATTCCATCTTAATCAAAATAATATAGCTCCTTTTAAAATTTCTTTATTCCTATCAACGATAAAACTTTTCCTGTTCTATAACATGACGTAAACCACCAAGTTCCAGGTCCCCGACATAGATGGCGCCAACGGTAACAGATGAAACATTTATTTTCTAAATTAATTATTATCAATAATTCTGGTAATTTAACCATGCTAACGCTATACATTTATTAGTTGGTTCTGTAATCGATAAAATATGTTTACATATTATGTAAACACGTTGGATCTATTCTATTAACAATCACGTAGGCAAATATTGATATTTTAATGTGCGCAAAGATTGGATAATCTTTGATATGCGTAATAAGTGATGTAATCCAAAGCGAGATTTTTAAGAGAGGAACATTGATTTTATACTGCGCCAACGGTCGGTCTAGACTCCATTAAAAAATGATATTTTTCATCGGTTCGTTTAATTCGGTAGAGATGGCGTTAGTTGAACGGATGCATTTGGACATGTAGGAAATTCAATTTGGTTGAGGTCTGGGTGATATGGTGAAAGCCTTAAGAATTAAAAGTGATTATTTATAATAATTTACCAATTTTTTTGATTCAATTACTGATTTTTTTGTAAATACAAATTAGGTTGCAGACTTCATGAAAACATTAAATATCTTGAAAACTACACATTTTTTGATATGTGTAGTTTGTGTATTTTTTACGTGAAAAACATTGAGGAATACAAAATTAATTAAAAATTAACACAAATGCCAGTGGCGTGAAAAATGGGATGGAAAAAGTGACATATTTTTCCAAATGTTCACCACTGGATCAAGAATTGACAAATATTTTTTTATGAAAATATGCCTTTTTACATTTAAAAACAACCTGCCAAATGTCAAATCAATTTATTAAGTTATCAAATAAAAATATTAAAATTTTTATATAAGTAAATGAGCTGGACCCCTCAATCCTCAATATCATTTTGTCCAATTTTACGAGAGGTATCTACATACAAACGTTGTAAGTGTCATTTCAAAACACCCTGTATAAAGCAATTATGGGTAAATTTCCATGGTCATTAAGTTAACCCTATTTTTATTTCGTTAACTAAAATTGTTTGTATTCAAACGTTTTCAACTAATCTAAATAATCATTGAACGAATAGTAATTAGAAGTTTATCAAAATTGCACTTAAACACGACAACTAGACAACAAATAGCAATGTACGAGGGGCGAACAAAAATACCAGACTCATATTTCAATAATTGGAACATATTTTCACTATACGCTTAGCACAAATCCATTTTTTTTTAAATTTTAATACAATATAGAAATAATATTTAATATTTCCTTTCTCGTTTCTTTTATCTGCCCTAATTTCAATCTAAATATGTGTAAGTCTATATCCTGTGGTTATTAACGTCTGGCAGAAATGTAGAAATAAGGAATGAGATTGAAAATTTTACCTTAAATCTCTTATTTCAAGACTTTTCGTAATCCCGCGGATAGAGGCAATAAGCCATAGGGCGGTGTGTAAATCAAAATGTCCGTCTGAGCTCCAGTGAGAAAAGAAAATACTTTCTGTCTCTGCTTGTGTATACAGGGTGGTCCGTAATTGTACATAGAACAAAATATTGCGATATAAACCAATCAGCCTTAATAAAATGTTGATATTAAGAGATATACAGGGTGTTTTTTAACGCTTTTTCACGTAAATGTACAAAAATTTTATATTGGGGGGTTTTTGGATATAATTTTGCACTTTTTTTGACGAATTTCGTAGAGGGCGCTACATAAATATACGTAAAACTGTTTCTCCTTTAACATTAGCGCTAGTTTTGTAAAAAATAATCAAAGCCACATCATTTATAACAAAAAAAAAGGTATATCTGTTAATATATGACAGAATATAGAAATTTTTATGTGCAATTCTCTCTCAAACTGATTTAATTGTATAGAATATTTAAAGATAACAAAGCCTTAGGGTAACATCAGTGTTAATAGTAGGTAGTAATGTACAAACGTTGTGAGAAATATATGCAAGTGACGTAAATTTATGGAACAATTAATAGTTAATTAACGTACTTTGAAATGGATTTCAATTTCAATAAATGTAGAGAACCAAATTACATAAACTAAGTCTATACAAATATATATATTTTTGAAAAGGGCAAAATGTCAACATCACTGCTGAAACAAAATAAGAACTAAGGTGTCTTATACCGTTTTATACGCTAGTGACATTTTTTTCTTGGTGTATCTACCTTTCAGAGCGCCTAATGCGATTTGGAAGGTGAAACGGAAATTAAGATGAGATGGTAAATTTAGGTCACTTCCTTATTACTACCAACTGATAGGTACATATATGGAGGTTATTAGGAATCGATAATTTGAATTGAAGCTTTCATTCAGTAGCAAGACTAAACAACATATAAATAGAATTATATGTTTTGAATTTTAACAAGATGCAGATCATTTTCAACGTAATAAAATTGTTATTTATACGTCTTCTTATAGTTTGAAAATTACCTATACGGATATTAACTATAAAATTATAATCTATTTACAAGGAAATAAAATAAAAAAGAAAAAAGAATTTGTCTAAATATGGGATTATCTAAAGTATTTAACAAGTTTAGCTGGAAACTCATTCACAACAATCCTACAGGAACCTTTCTAGGTAAAAATTAAGGTTTAATAAGGGAGAATTGTTGATATCTATTTGGTCGTTAGGAAGATTATCTGAATATTTGTTTTTATTTATTTATCTCAAGGGCTTCTAAAAGATTTAATTTGAAGGATTTAGGTTCAAAATTTGAGTCAAAAGAGTGTTGTTTTGCTAATAAATGATTTAAATAGTTGGAATCTGATTTTTGGTTGTCATAGCTACGTTTGTGTTATGAAATTCTAGTTTTAAAATTCCTAAAAGTTCTACCTATATAAATTTGATCACAGTTGTCATTACCACATTTTAATTTATAAACTCCTGATTTATTTAGTTTTGAAGATTTGGATCTGTTGTTTTTAATGAATTTTGATAAATTGTTATCGGTTTTGAAGCAAATATTCAAGTCTAAAGTTTTTAAAAATGATTTGATTTTCAAGGATTATATTCCAAAGTATGTTAAGCTTCTAAATTTGTTAATTTTGTTTTTATCAGAAAGAAATACTTGTTCTAGAGTATGTTTTCGTATCTTTTTATTCATGATATTGTCAATTAAATTTTGGATCGTAATTATTATTAACAGCTATTTGTTTTATTATATTTAGTTCTTTGTTGTAATTGTCAATATTAAATGGAACTGTTAAAAGTCTATTGAAAGCTGGTAATTCATGACTGACTGGGTGGACTGAACTATTGTCTGTATGTGATGGTTTTATAAATATAGAAAAGTCATGTCTATTATTTATATTTGAAATTCTAAGATCTAAAAAGTTTATGGACTTATTTTGTACATTAGATATCGCAGTATAATCGTTATTATAATTCACAAGTTTTGTGAAATATTTTTCAAAATTTAAATACGATAGTATTACACTTTTGAAACTACTTTTTTTATTTTACAAAAACTGACTATGAAAATGCGACATCGACATCGTTTCTCCTTTATCACTCTACCATCTTCAGCAATATGTGATAGGATTTAATTTTGTTTTTTTTTAGCTTGCGGTCATTTTTCTTGAGATCTTTAACGTCCAACCTTCTGATCTCGAGATATTTTCTATTTCTCGTGGGAATTCGTTTCAAAACATAGACGTACTGAATTCCTTCATACCCCAAAGTATTTTACGTTAAATATAATTGTTTATAAAAAAAAACAAATGATATTTAAAAAAAAAAAACTTTCAATATAATTTTATTATCAACGTTTCTGACCTTTTTGACTTTACTTTTGTGTATCTTCTTCAGGCTTTTCCCTTGTCAAGTGTACGATCGTGTCTTTTGAACTTCAGTAATTTAAATTCTTCTTATTGCGTAGCTGCACATAGTGATTAGTAAAAAGACGAATAAGGAAAACAGTTTGATTCTCTGGAGAGTGGTTAAATACCTTGCGAGATTATTTAAACCATTAAAGGTAAACGAACGAACAGCGTCATCATTTGTGACGAAAATTATACGAAAATTTAGCTTTAAATTCAACAAACATGACAAGTAATTGTGACATTTGACTTGGAAGATGGAACTTAGTAAAATATGGTGGATGCGCGTATCGCTTTCACCAATATTTCGGTTTATCCTACAAAAAGTCTTTTAGGCATTAAATTTTTCAGGATTCATGAATTTTCTTATGAATTTTTCATAGATATTTATCTCGGTCACTGCAGAATAAAATTAACTAAAAATAGAAAATATTCTAGTATCTACAAATATGTCCGATGAAATTTATGCAAAAGAATATTTAGCATTGTTTTCAAGATTGCATGCATAATATAAAGAGACTAATTTTCCGCTTTAAAGCAAACGAAACATTTCCACACAAAGGTTTTATTTACGGAAACTCAATTTCTTGAGACAAAGTTTATCCAGTAAGTTGTCAACTTAATTTAACTTTCGGAATTTTCAAACGACAACGTATTTTTAACAAATATTTGCATTATTGTGTGTCGTTATAGTTTTGTCAATAGCATGACGCATTTAAATCGTATTTATCGAGTAATGAATTGGGTGACAAGTGATAAAGAGACATAGGATTGTCGACTTTAACAATTATTACACCCAATGGCATTTCATCACGCAATAAACTGGATGCTAATGGACTGTCTCGTCCAATCTGTCTTGCAAAAAAACCTTTATGGCCTCAATTGCGGTTTTTTTTAAAATTTTCTTACCGTGAGATAAATTATACGTTCACTGTGGCTTATTGATTAAATTATTTCAAACTATACCCCGTATAATAGTCTTTCGCAACTCTAGAAACTTCTTGAATTTACAATTTCCTGATATAAATAATAGTCCCTATCATACGATGGATATAATTAAAGTGATGTTAGCAAGATGGCGCTAAAGTACATATAACATTACAGCTTCTAGAATTAACAAGTATGTAACGGGAAAATTAAATTGATGTTGCTTCACGTTATATGGCTGTGATATTAGAGACTATGGCTATTTGAAATGTCCATGCGATAGAGCAGAACGTTGAGAGGTGAAATGTCAGTCTTGGATGGGGAGGAGTTTGTATAGCTCCAAGAATTGAGAACATTCAACCGTATAAACTGACCTATATATATATCAATATTTTAAGTAGAAATGAAGTAAAAGTCAGATATCGTGTTTTCTTGTGCGAAAATTGATGTGAATACAGGGTGTTTCTGAATTCATTCATCAAAATTCAGAGGAGATTGCTCGTATAAAATTAAGATGGGACTTTCCAATAACAAAATTTCCTCAGCCTACCCCTTTCCAAAATATCACCCTTAAAAGATGGTGACTCAATTTTAGTCACTAATTAAAAAAAATTTTATTAGTTGGAGAAAAAAATGATTTTATACAAAAACAGACTGTTTCAGTCGATTATTGGTCCCAAAAAACCCCTCTAGCCAATTTTGAACATTTTTTTATGTCGAAAACATTTTTTTGTCGAAAATTTTGAAGCAAGGCTTCCGCTAACTTCCTTATTGCTTGGATTTATGGACTCAAAATACACTAGAGTATGTAAATTTTTTCGCTGAATCGATTGCCGAAGACTAGAACGTTTTATCTATGATATTTATCGAGTTATGAGCATCTTTAGTATTGAAATGCGGTAATGGAAGTTGCTCCTTGTAGATGGAGGGATTCCCCTCATGTTTGGAAGATGTCTCAGCCAGCAGAAAATATAATCAACGGTTGAAATATGTTCACAACCGATCGAAAACATTCTCCACCGGGGGAAGACATCACAAACGAGACAATATTTCCCTTAAAGTCTTCTACCGGCTGCACACTGCTAGAAGTTTGTCTTTACTAGCAAAGTACAGTTATAAAAATTTACAAACAAAGTTAACAATTATAAAAACAACAAAATATCAACATGTACATTATTTATAAGAACAAAAATATTATAATGTAAGTAAAATAAATTTTTTTACACAAATTACAGCATACGATATATTTACATATGAAATTTTAAATTCAAAATATCAATTATCTAAAATCACCACTACTTTATTTACCCCTACAACAACCAAGCTTGGTCATCTACATTTTAATACCAAGTTAGAAAAACATGCAAAGACCCAACAACATAATACTGTGGAAATTAAAAATGATTGAAGCTGAAAAAAAGTTCTGTTGCTTCAAAAAAGTCGAAAATAAAAAATCTGGAACAGAAAATCAAACAAAATTAATAAAATTCACTAAAAACTTGATTAAAATCCAAAAATAGTTGCATATAACAATGTTGGCATTCACGATATTTTGACAGATCAACTGGGCGACAATTTCTGTAACAGAAAATCAAACAAAATTAAAAAATTCAACAAAAATTCGATGGAAACTATAAAATCTGTAAAAAATAGACAATCCTGCAACAGAAAATCAAACAAAATTAAAAAATTCAACAAAAATTCGATGGAAACTATAAGATCTGTAAAAAATAGACAATCCTGCAACAGAAAATCAAACAAAATTAAAAAAATTCAACAAAAATTCGATGGAAACTATAAGATCTGTAAAAAATAGACAATCCTGCAACAGAAAATCAAACAAAATTAAAAAAATTCAACAAAAATTCGATGGAAACTATAAGATCTGTAAAAAATAGACAATCCTGCAACAGAAAATCAAACAAAATTAAAAAATTCAACAAAAATTCGATGGAAACTATAAGATCTGTAAAAAATAGACAATCCTGCAACAGAAAATCAAACAAAATTAAAAAATTCAACAAAAATTCGATGGAAACTATAAAATCTGTAAAAAATAGACAATCCTGCAACAGAAAATCAAACAAAATTAAAAAATTCAACAAAAATTCGATGGAAAAGACCTGAAAAAAATAGACAACAATTCCTGCAACAGAAAATCAAACAAAATTAAAAAAATTCAACAAAAATTCGATGGAAACTATAAGATCTGTAAAAAATAGACAATCCTGCAACAGAAAATCAAACAAAATTAAAAAATTCAACAAAAATTCGATGGAAACTATAAAATCTGTAAAAAATAGACAATCCTGCAACAGAAAATCAAACAAAATTAAAAAATTCAACAAAAATTCGATGGAAAAGACCTGAAAAAAATAGACAACAATTCCTGCAACAGAAAATCAAACAAAATTAAAAAAATTCAACAAAAATTCGATGGAAACTATAAGATCTGTGAAAAATAACATTGGGAAAATAAGAAAACTTATATATTTATATACAGGGCAAGTCAAATATGTTGGTTCAAATAACTGTACATTTTGTACATGAAATATTATATAGGCATTCATGGGCACGAATATCACAGTTTTATACATTATACAAAAATATATATGATGCATGCATAGACTCACGTTGAGGTAGACACAACTTTGTGTTACCTGAAACAAAAAATAGAATAATTATTGAAATGTTAATATAAAAGTAATAAGTGAATTGCAAAAAAATAACTCATGACTCATTTCTTATATAAGTCCCCCTATTTGTCATTCTAGAGTATTTGGTTATGAAAAAAAAAACAATAAAATAATACAGAAATGTTGTATATATTCAATACTAATGATAAGCAGTGAGTAAAATAGAAACCTACCCCTCTAGAAGAATGTATTAAGCTCTAATCCTTGGATTCCATTGATTCCATATAGGTACACCATTCATGTACAACAAAAAATGAAACAAATTTCAAACAACATCCAGCCAGATACAAAAAATATTTCCCATAGCAGCTTCAATATAAGATTCACTTCTTATATAAGAACAAGTATTTGTCATAGGAATAATGACCGGCCGGCTTTTGGATACTTTGTTATAAAAAATGGATTATAAATGAAAAAAATATCAATACCAATAACCAAATTAATTTGAAAGGCAAATACTGTTTTAAAATTAAATATACAATTGAAATTCTTTTATAATAAAAATTTATTTGGAAAAATAAATGCGTTACAAAGAATAAAAAAAGTAGGAAATAATAAATAATTACCCCATTAGGAGAATGTTTGAGGCTCTAATCCACGCCTTCCATGTAGGTACACTTCACTATACACTTCACTATACACTTCACTACACTTCACTATACGGCACTATACGGCACTATACACAAACTCGAAAAATAAAATAAATTCCGACCACGTACTCCGGCGCGACCGAATCGAAAATTACTACTGAATAATGCGATCTGCAAAATTTATCTATTAGTCAAATGTACTTGTTAGTCACCTGTTGTATAAGAAGAGTTAACGTATTTATGATTAATATACCTATACCGGCCGTCAACGCTTCTGGAACGACTTCATTGGATATTGAAAAAATGTAATATAAAAATACTTTGTTTCATATTTTATCGAGGGACTTATTTGAAAACAAATTTAGTTTTGAAAAGTGGATTTTCGAGAATTTCATGTCTTCATTTGGAGGAGAAAAAATGATTTTAGACAAAAACAGACTGTGGCAGTCGATTTTTCGCATCAAAAAACCCCTCCTGACGAATTTTGAGCAATTTTCATTTCAAAAATGATTTTTTTGTCGAAAATTTTGAAGCAAAGGGTAGGTATGGAAATTTTTAATGTAAACTGCATTGTGCTAACTTTTTTCCTGGTCGGGATTATGGACTCAAAATACACTGGAATATGTAAAATTTTCCGCTGAATCGATTGCCGAAGACTAGAACGTTCTATCGATCATATAAGTCGAGTTATGAGCACATTTAGTTTTGAAAAGTGGATTTTCGAGAATTTCATGTCTTCATTTGGAGGAGAAAAAATGATTTTAGACAAAAACAGACTGTGGCAGTCGATTTTTCGCATCAAAAAACCCCTCCTGACGAATTTTGAGCAATTTTCATTTCAAAAATGATTTTTTTGTCGAAAATTTTGAAGCAAAGGGTAGGTATGGAAATTTTTAATGTAAACTGCATTGTGCTAACTTTTTTCCTGGTCGGGATTATGGACTCAAAATACACTGGAATATGTAAAATTTTCCGCTGAATCGATTGCCGAAGACTAGAACGTTCTATCGATCATATAAGTCGAGTTATGAGCACATTTAGTTTTGAAAACGGGATTTTCGAGAATTTCATGTCTTCATTTGGAGGAGAAAAAATGATTTTATACAAAAACAGATTGTGGCGGTCGATTTTACGCATCAAAAAACCCCTCCTGACAAATTTTGAGCAATTTTTATTTCAAAAATGATTTTTTTGTCGAAAATTTTGAAGCAAGGGGTAGGTATGGAAATATTCAATGTAAACTGCATTGTGCTAACTTCTTCCCTGGTCGGAATTATGGACTCAAAATATACTGGAATATGTGAAATTTTCCGCTGAATCGATTGCCGAAGACTAGAACGTTCTATCTATCATATTAGTCGAGTTATGAGCACATTTAGTTTTGAAAACGGGATTTTCGAAAATTTCATGACTTCATTTGGAGGAGAAAAAATGATTTTGTACAAAAACAGACTGTGGCAGTCGATTTTTCGCATCAAAAAACCCCTCCTGACAAATTTTGAGCAATTTTTATTTCAAAAATGATTTTTTTGTCGAAAATTTTGAAGCAAGGGGTAGGTATGGAAATATTTAATGTAAACTGCATTGTGCTAACTTCTTCCCTGGTCGGAATTATGGACTCAAAATACACTGGAATATGTAAAATTTTCCCGCTGAATCGATTGCCGAAGACTAGAACGTTCTATCTATCATATTAGTCGAGTTATGAGCACATTTAGTTTTGAAAACGGGATTTTCGAAAATTTCATGTCTTCATTTGGAGGAGAAAAAATGATTTTGTACAAAAACAGACTGTGGCAGTCGATTTTTCGCATCAAAAAACCCCTCCTGACAAATTTTGAGCAATTTTTATTTCAAAAATGATTTTTTTGTCGAAAATTTTGAAGCAAGGGGTAGGTATGGAAATATTTAATGTAAACTGCATTGTGCTAACTTCTTCCCTGGTCGGAATTATGGACTCAAAATACACTGGAATATGTAAAATTTTCCGCTGAATCGATTGCCGAAGACTGGAACGTTCTATCTATCATATTAGTCGAGTTATGAGCACATTTAGTTTTGAAAACGGGATTTTCGAAAATTTCATGTCTTCATTTGGAGGAGAAAAAATGATTTTATACAATATCATACTGTGGCAGTCGATTTTTCGCATCAAAAAACCCCTCCTGACGAATTTTGAGCAATTTTCATTTCAAAAATGATTTTTTTGTCGAAAATTTTGAAGCAAGGGGTAGGTATGGAAATATTTAATGTAAACTGCGTTGTGCTAACTTCTTTCCTGGTCGGAATAATGGACTCAAAATACACTGGAATATGTAAAATTTTCCGCTGAATCGATTGCCGAAGACTAGAACGTTCTATCTATCATATTAGTCGAGTTATGAGCACATTTAGTTTTGAAAACGGGATTTTCGAAAATTTCATGTCTTCATTTGGAGGAGAAAAAATGATTTTATACAATATCATACTGTGGCAGTCGATTTTTCGCATCAAAAAACCCCTCCTGACGAATTTTGAGCAATTTTCATTTCAAAAATGATTTTTTTGTCGAAAATTTTGAAGCAAGGGGTAGGTATGGAAATATTTAATGTAAACTGCGTTGTGCTAACTTCTTTCCTGGTCGGAATAATGGACTCAAAATACACTGGAATATGTAAAATTTTCCGCTGAATCGATTGCCGAAGACTAGAACGTTCTATCTATCATATTAGTCGAGTTATGAGCATATTTAGTTTTGAAAACGGGATTTTCGAAAATTTCATGTCTTCATTTGGAGGAGAAAAAATGATTTTATACAATATCATACTGTGGCAGTCGATTTTTCGCATCAAAAAACCCCTCCTGACGAATTTTGAGCAATTTTCATTTCAAAAATGATTTTTTTGTCGAAAATTTTGAAGCAAGGGGTAGGTATGGAAATATTTAATGTAAACTGCGTTGTGCTAACTTCTTTCCTGGTCGGAATAATGGACTCAAAATACACTGGAATATGTAAAATTTTCCGCTGAATCGATTGCCGAAGACTAGAACGTTCTATCTATCATATTAGTCGAGTTATGAGCACATTTAGTTTTGAAAACGGGATTTTCGAAAATTTCATGTCTTCATTTGGAGGAGAAAAAATGATTTTGTACAAAAACAGACTGTGGCAGTCGATTTTTCGCATCAAAAAACCCCTCCTGACGAATTTTGAGCAATTTTCATTTCAAAAATGATTTTTTTGTCGAAAATTTTGAAGCAAAGGGTAGGTATGGAAATTTTTAATGTAAACTGCATTGTGCTAACTTTTTTCCTGGTCGGGATTATGGACTCAAAATACACTGGAATATGTAAAATTTTCCGCTGAATCGATTGCCGAAGACTAGAACGTTCTATCGATCATATAAGTCGAGTTATGAGCACATTTAGTTTTGAAAAGTGGATTTTCGAGAATTTCATGTCTTCATTTGGAGGAGAAAAAATGATTTTAGACAAAAACAGACTGTGGCAGTCGATTTTTCGCATCAAAAAACCCCTCCTGACGAATTTTGAGCAATTTTCATTTCAAAAATGATTTTTTTGTCGAAAATTTTGAAGCAAAGGGTAGGTATGGAAATTTTTAATGTAAACTGCATTGTGCTAACTTTTTTCCTGGTCGGGATTATGGACTCAAAATACACTGGAATATGTAAAATTTTCCGCTGAATCGATTGCCGAAGACTAGAACGTTCTATCGATCATATAAGTCGAGTTATGAGCACATTTAGTTTTGAAAACGGGATTTTCGAGAATTTCATGTCTTCATTTGGAGGAGAAAAAATGATTTTATACAAAAACAGACTGTGGCGGTCGATTTTACGCATCAAAAAACCCCTCCTGACAAATTTTGAGCAATTTTTATTTCAAAAATGATTTTTTTGTCGAAAATTTTGAAGCAAGGGGTAGGTATGGAAATATTCAATGTAAACTGCATTGTGCTAACTTCTTCCCTGGTCGGAATTATGGACTCAAAATATACTGGAATATGTGAAATTTTCCGCTGAATCGATTGCCGAAGACTAGAACGTTCTATCTATCATATTAGTCGAGTTATGAGCACATTTAGTTTTGAAAACGGGATTTTCGAAAATTTCATGACTTCATTTGGAGGAGAAAAAATGATTTTGTACAAAAACAGACTGTGGCAGTCGATTTTTCGCATCAAAAAACCCCTCCTGACAAATTTTGAGCAATTTTTATTTCAAAAATGATTTTTTTGTCGAAAATTTTGAAGCAAGGGGTAGGTATGGAAATATTTAATGTAAACTGCATTGTGCTAACTTCTTCCCTGGTCGGAATTATGGACTCAAAATACACTGGAATATGTAAAATTTTCCCGCTGAATCGATTGCCGAAGACTAGAACGTTCTATCTATCATATTAGTCGAGTTATGAGCACATTTAGTTTTGAAAACGGGATTTTCGAAAATTTCATGTCTTCATTTGGAGGAGAAAAAATGATTTTGTACAAAAACAGACTGTGGCAGTCGATTTTTCGCATCAAAAAACCCCTCCTGACAAATTTTGAGCAATTTTTATTTCAAAAATGATTTTTTTGTCGAAAATTTTGAAGCAAGGGGTAGGTATGGAAATATTTAATGTAAACTGCATTGTGCTAACTTCTTCCCTGGTCGGAATTATGGACTCAAAATACACTGGAATATGTAAAATTTTCCGCTGAATCGATTGCCGAAGACTGGAACGTTCTATCTATCATATTAGTCGAGTTATGAGCACATTTAGTTTTGAAAACGGGATTTTCGAAAATTTCATGTCTTCATTTGGAGGAGAAAAAATGATTTTATACAATATCATACTGTGGCAGTCGATTTTTCGCATCAAAAAACCCCTCCTGACGAATTTTGAGCAATTTTCATTTCAAAAATGATTTTTTTGTCGAAAATTTTGAAGCAAGGGGTAGGTATGGAAATATTTAATGTAAACTGCGTTGTGCTAACTTCTTTCCTGGTCGGAATAATGGACTCAAAATACACTGGAATATGTAAAATTTTCCGCTGAATCGATTGCCGAAGACTAGAACGTTCTATCTATCATATTAGTCGAGTTATGAGCACATTTAGTTTTGAAAACGGGATTTTCGAAAATTTCATGTCTTCATTTGGAGGAGAAAAAATGATTTTATACAATATCATACTGTGGCAGTCGATTTTTCGCATCAAAAAACCCCTCCTGACGAATTTTGAGCAATTTTCATTTCAAAAATGATTTTTTTGTCGAAAATTTTGAAGCAAGGGGTAGGTATGGAAATATTTAATGTAAACTGCGTTGTGCTAACTTCTTTCCTGGTCGGAATAATGGACTCAAAATACACTGGAATATGTAAAATTTTCCGCTGAATCGATTGCCGAAGACTAGAACGTTCTATCTATCATATTAGTCGAGTTATGAGCATATTTAGTTTTGAAAACGGGATTTTCGAAAATTTCATGTCTTCATTTGGAGGAGAAAAAATGATTTTATACAATATCATACTGTGGCAGTCGATTTTTCGCATCAAAAAACCCCTCCTGACGAATTTTGAGCAATTTTCATTTCAAAAATGATTTTTTTGTCGAAAATTTTGAAGCAAGGGGTAGGTATGGAAATATTTAATGTAAACTGCGTTGTGCTAACTTCTTTCCTGGTCGGAATAATGGACTCAAAATACACTGGAATATGTAAAATTTTCCGCTGAATCGATTGCCGAAGACTAGAACGTTCTATCTATCATATTAGTCGAGTTATGAGCACATTTAGTTTTGAAAACGGGATTTTCGAAAATTTCATGTCTTCATTTGGAGGAGAAAAAATGATTTTGTACAAAAACAGACTGTGGCAGTCGATTTTTCGCATCAAAAAACCCCTCCTGACAAATTTTGAGTAATTTTTATTTCAAAAATGATTTTTTTGTCGAAAATTTTGAAGCAAGGGGTAGGTATGGAAATATTCAATGTAAACTGCATTGTGCTAACTTCTTCCCTGGTCGGAATTATGGACTCAAAATATACTGGAATATGTGAAATTTTCCGCTGAATCGATTGCCGAAGACTAGAACGTTCTATCTATCATATTAGTCGAGTTATGAGCACATTTAGTTTTGAAAACGGAATTTTCGAAAATTTCATGTCTTCATTTGGAGGAGAAAAAATGATTTTGTACAAAAACAGACTGTGGCAGTCGATTTTTCGCATCAAAAAACCCCTCCTGACAAATTTTGAGCAATTTTTATTTCAAAAATGATTTTTTTGTCGAAAATTTTGAAGCAAGGGGTAGGTATGGAAATTTTTAATGTAAACTGCGTTGTGCTAACTTCTTTCCTGGTCGGAATAATGGACTCAAAATACACTGGAATATGTAAAATTTTCCGCTGAATCGATTGCCGAAGACTGGAACGTTCTATCTATCATATTAGTCGAGTTATGAGCACATTTAGTTTTGGAAACGGGATTTTCGAAAATTTCATGTCTTCATTTGGAGGAGAAAAAATGATTTTATACAATATCATACTGTGGCAGTCGATTTTTCGCATCAAAAAACCCCTCCTGACGAATTTTGAGCAATTTTCATTTCAAAAATGATTTTTTTGTCGAAAATTTTGAAGCAAGGGGTAGGTATGGAAATATTCAATGTAAACTGCATTGTGCTAACTTCTTCCCTGGTCGGAATTATGGACTCAAAATATACTGGAATATGTAAAATTTTCCGCTGAATCGATTGCCGAAGACTAGAACGTTCTATCTATCATATTAGTCGAGTTATGAGCACATTTAGTTTTGAAAACGGGATTTTCGAAAATTTCATGTCTTCATTTGGAGGAGAAAAAATGATTTTGTACAAAAACAGACTGTGGCAGTCGATTTTTCGCATCAAAAAACCCCTCCTGACAAATTTTGAGTAATTTTTATTTCAAAAATGATTTTTTTGTCGGAAATTTTGAAGCAAGGGGTAGGTATGGAAATATTTAATGTAAACTGCATTGTGCTAACTTCTTCCCTGGTCGGAATTATGGACTCAAAATACACTGGAATATGTAAAATTTTCCGCTGAATCGATTGCCGAAGACTAGAACGTTCTATCTATCATATTAGTCGAGTTATGAGCACATTTAGTTTTGAAAACGGGATTTTCGAAAATTTCATGTCTTCATTTGGAGGAGAAAAAATGATTTTATACAAAAACAGACTGTGGCGGTCGATTTTTCGCTTCAAAAAACCCCTCCTGACAAATTTTGAGCAATTTTTATTTCAAAAATGATTTTTTTGTCGAAAATTTTGAAGCAAGGGGTAGGTATGGAAATATTCAATGTAAACTGCATTGTGCTAACTTCTTCCCTGGTCGGAATTATGGACTCAAAATACACTGGAATATGTAAAATTTTCCGCTGAATCGATTGCCGAAGACTAGAACGTTCTATCGATCATATAAGTCGAGTTATGAGCATATTTAGTTTTGAAAACGGGATTTTCGAAAATTTCATGTCTTCATTTGGAGGAGAAAAAATGATTTTATACAATATCATACTGTGGCAGTCGATTTTTCGCATCAAAAAACCCCTCCTGACGAATTTTGAGCAATTTTCATTTCAAAAATGATTTTTTTGTCGAAAATTTTGAAGCAAGGGGTAGGTATGGAAATATTTAATGTAAACTGCGTTGTGCTAACTTCTTTCCTGGTCGGAATAATGGACTCAAAATACACTGGAATATGTAAAATTTTCCGCTGAATCGATTGCCGAAGACTAGAACGTTCTATCTATCATATTAGTCGAGTTATGAGCACATTTAGTTTTGAAAACGGGATTTTCGAAAATTTCATGTCTTCATTTGGAGGAGAAAAAATGATTTTGTACAAAAACAGACTGTGGCAGTCGATTTTTCGCATCAAAAAACCCCTCCTGACAAATTTTGAGTAATTTTTATTTCAAAAATGATTTTTTTGTCGAAAATTTTGAAGCAAGGGGTAGGTATGGAAATATTCAATGTAAACTGCATTGTGCTAACTTCTTTCCTGGTCGGAATAATGGACTCAAAATACACTGGAATATGTAAAATTTTCCGCTGAATCGATTGCCGAAGACTAGAACGTTCTATCTATCATATTAGTCGAGTTATGAGCACATTTAGTTTTGAAAACGGGATTTTCGAAAATTTCATGTCTTCATTTGGAGGAGAAAAAATGATTTTGTACAAAAACAGACTGTGGCAGTCGATTTTTCGCATCAAAAAACCCCTCCTGACAAATTTTGAGTAATTTTTATTTCAAAAATGATTTTTTTGTCGAAAATTTTGAAGCAAGGGGTAGGTATGGAAATATTCAATGTAAACTGCATTGTGCTAACTTCTTCCCTGGTCGGAATTATGGACTCAAAATATACTGGAATATGTGAAATTTTCCGCTGAATCGATTGCCGAAGACTAGAACGTTCTATCTATCATATTAGTCGAGTTATGAGCACATTTAGTTTTGAAAACGGAATTTTCGAAAATTTCATGTCTTCATTTGGAGGAGAAAAAATGATTTTGTACAAAAACAGACTGTGGCAGTCGATTTTTCGCATCAAAAAACCCCTCCTGACAAATTTTGAGCAATTTTTATTTCAAAAATGATTTTTTTGTCGAAAATTTTGAAGCAAGGGGTAGGTATGGAAATTTTTAATGTAAACTGCGTTGTGCTAACTTCTTTCCTGGTCGGAATAATGGACTCAAAATACACTGGAATATGTAAAATTTTCCGCTGAATCGATTGCCGAAGACTAGAACGTTCTATCTATCATATTAGTCGAGTTATGAGCACATTTAGTTTTGAAAACGGGATTTTCGAAAATTTCATGTCTTCATTTGGAGGAGAAAAAATGATTTTATACAATATCATACTGTGGCAGTCGATTTTTCGCATCAAAAAACCCCTCCTGACGAATTTTGAGCAATTTTCATTTCAAAAATGATTTTTTTGTCGAAAATTTTGAAGCAAGGGGTAGGTATGGAAATATTTAATGTAAACTGCGTTGTGCTAACTTCTTTCCTGGTCGGAATAATGGACTCAAAATACACTGGAATATGTAAAATTTTCCGCTGAATCGATTGCCGAAGACTAGAACGTTCTATCTATCATATTAGTCGAGTTATGAGCACATTTAGTTTTGAAAACGGGATTTTCGAAAATTTCATGTCTTCATTTGGAGGAGAAAAAATGATTTTGTACAAAAACAGACTGTGGCAGTCGATTTTTCGCATCAAAAAACCCCTCCTGACAAATTTTGAGTAATTTTTATTTCAAAAATGATTTTTTTGTCGAAAATTTTGAAGCAAGGGGTAGGTATGGAAATATTCAATGTAAACTGCATTGTGCTAACTTCTTCCCTGGTCGGAATTATGGACTCAAAATATACTGGAATATGTGAAATTTTCCGCTGAATCGATTGCCGAAGACTAGAACGTTCTATCTATCATATTAGTCGAGTTATGAGCACATTTAGTTTTGAAAACGGAATTTTCGAAAATTTCATGTCTTCATTTGGAGGAGAAAAAATGATTTTGTACAAAAACAGACTGTGGCAGTCGATTTTTCGCATCAAAAAACCCCTCCTGACAAATTTTGAGCAATTTTTATTTCAAAAATGATTTTTTTGTCGAAAATTTTGAAGCAAGGGGTAGGTATGGAAATTTTTAATGTAAACTGCGTTGTGCTAACTTCTTTCCTGGTCGGAATAATGGACTCAAAATACACTGGAATATGTAAAATTTTCCGCTGAATCGATTGCCGAAGACTGGAACGTTCTATCTATCATATTAGTCGAGTTATGAGCACATTTAGTTTTGGAAACGGGATTTTCGAAAATTTCATGTCTTCATTTGGAGGAGAAAAAATGATTTTATACAATATCATACTGTGGCAGTCGATTTTTCGCATCAAAAAACCCCTCCTGACGAATTTTGAGCAATTTTCATTTCAAAAATGATTTTTTTGTCGAAAATTTTGAAGCAAGGGGTAGGTATGGAAATATTCAATGTAAACTGCATTGTGCTAACTTCTTCCCTGGTCGGAATTATGGACTCAAAATATACTGGAATATGTAAAATTTTCCGCTGAATCGATTGCCGAAGACTAGAACGTTCTATCTATCATATTAGTCGAGTTATGAGCACATTTAGTTTTGAAAACGGGATTTTCGAAAATTTCATGTCTTCATTTGGAGGAGAAAAAATGATTTTGTACAAAAACAGACTGTGGCAGTCGATTTTTCGCATCAAAAAACCCCTCCTGACAAATTTTGAGTAATTTTTATTTCAAAAATGATTTTTTTGTCGGAAATTTTGAAGCAAGGGGTAGGTATGGAAATATTTAATGTAAACTGCATTGTGCTAACTTCTTCCCTGGTCGGAATTATGGACTCAAAATACACTGGAATATGTAAAATTTTCCGCTGAATCGATTGCCGAAGACTAGAACGTTCTATCTATCATATTAGTCGAGTTATGAGCACATTTAGTTTTGAAAACGGGATTTTCGAAAATTTCATGTCTTCATTTGGAGGAGAAAAAATGATTTTATACAAAAACAGACTGTGGCGGTCGATTTTTCGCTTCAAAAAACCCCTCCTGACAAATTTTGAGCAATTTTTATTTCAAAAATGATTTTTTTGTCGAAAATTTTGAAGCAAGGGGTAGGTATGGAAATATTCAATGTAAACTGCATTGTGCTAACTTCTTCCCTGGTCGGAATTATGGACTCAAAATACACTGGAATATGTAAAATTTTCCGCTGAATCGATTGCCGAAGACTAGAACGTTCTATCGATCATATAAGTCGAGTTATGAGCATATTTAGTTTTGAAAACGGGATTTTCGAAAATTTCATGTCTTCATTTGGAGGAGAAAAAATGATTTTATACAATATCATACTGTGGCAGTCGATTTTTCGCATCAAAAAACCCCTCCTGACGAATTTTGAGCAATTTTCATTTCAAAAATGATTTTTTTGTCGAAAATTTTGAAGCAAGGGGTAGGTATGGAAATATTTAATGTAAACTGCGTTGTGCTAACTTCTTTCCTGGTCGGAATAATGGACTCAAAATACACTGGAATATGTAAAATTTTCCGCTGAATCGATTGCCGAAGACTAGAACGTTCTATCTATCATATTAGTCGAGTTATGAGCACATTTAGTTTTGAAAACGGGATTTTCGAAAATTTCATGTCTTCATTTGGAGGAGAAAAAATGATTTTGTACAAAAACAGACTGTGGCAGTCGATTTTTCGCATCAAAAAACCCCTCCTGACAAATTTTGAGTAATTTTTATTTCAAAAATGATTTTTTTGTCGAAAATTTTGAAGCAAGGGGTAGGTATGGAAATATTCAATGTAAACTGCATTGTGCTAACTTCTTCCCTGGTCGGAATTATGGACTCAAAATATACTGGAATATGTGAAATTTTCCGCTGAATCGATTGCCGAAGACTAGAACGTTCTATCTATCATATTAGTCGAGTTATGAGCACATTTAGTTTTGAAAACGGGATTTTCGAAAATTTCATGTCTTCATTTGGAGGAGAAAAAATGATTTTGTACAAAAACAGACTGTGGCAGTCGATTTTTCGCATCAAAAAACCCCTCCTGACAAATTTTGAGCAATTTTTATTTCAAAAATGATTTTTTTGTCGAAAATTTTGAAGCAAGGGGTAGGTATGGAAATTTTTAATGTAAACTGCGTTGTGCTAACTTCTTTCCTGGTCGGAATAATGGACTCAAAATACACTGGAATATGTAAAATTTTCCGCTGAATCGATTGCCGAAGACTGGAACGTTCTATCTATCATATTAGTCGAGTTATGAGCACATTTAGTTTTGGAAACGGGATTTTCGAAAATTTCATGTCTTCATTTGGAGGAGAAAAAATGATTTTATACAATATCATACTGTGGCAGTCGATTTTTCGCATCAAAAAACCCCTCCTGACGAATTTTGAGCAATTTTCATTTCAAAAATGATTTTTTTGTCGAAAATTTTGAAGCAAGGGGTAGGTATGGAAATATTCAATGTAAACTGCATTGTGCTAACTTCTTCCCTGGTCGGAATTATGGACTCAAAATATACTGGAATATGTAAAATTTTCCGCTGAATCGATTGCCGAAGACTAGAACGTTCTATCTATCATATTAGTCGAGTTATGAGCACATTTAGTTTTGAAAACGGGATTTTCGAAAATTTCATGTCTTCATTTGGAGGAGAAAAAATGATTTTGTACAAAAACAGACTGTGGCAGTCGATTTTTCGCATCAAAAAACCCCTCCTGACAAATTTTGAGTAATTTTTATTTCAAAAATGATTTTTTTGTCGGAAATTTTGAAGCAAGGGGTAGGTATGGAAATATTTAATGTAAACTGCATTGTGCTAACTTCTTCCCTGGTCGGAATTATGGACTCAAAATACACTGGAATATGTAAAATTTTCCGCTGAATCGATTGCCGAAGACTAGAACGTTCTATCTATCATATTAGTCGAGTTATGAGCACATTTAGTTTTGAAAACGGGATTTTCGAAAATTTCATGTCTTCATTTGGAGGAGAAAAAATGATTTTATACAAAAACAGACTGTGGCGGTCGATTTTTCGCTTCAAAAAACCCCTCCTGACAAATTTTGAGCAATTTTTATTTCAAAAATGATTTTTTTGTCGAAAATTTTGAAGCAAGGGGTAGGTATGGAAATATTCAATGTAAACTGCATTGTGCTAACTTCTTCCCTGGTCGGAATTATGGACTCAAAATACACTGGAATATGTAAAATTTTCCGCTGAATCGATTGCCGAAGACTGAAACGTTCTATCTATCATATTAGTCGAGTTATGAGCATATTTAGTTTTGAAAACGGGATTTTCGAAAATTTCATGTCTTCATTTGGAGGAGAAAAAATGATTTTATACAATATCATACTGTGGCAGTCGATTTTTCGCATCAAAAAACCCCTCCTGACGAATTTTGAGCAATTTTCATTTCAAAAATGATTTTTTTGTCGAAAATTTTGAAGCAAGGGGTAGGTATGGAAATATTCAATGTAAACTGCATTGTGCTAACTTCTTCCCTGGTCGGAATTATGGACTCAAAATATACTGGAATATGTGAAATTTTCCGCTGAATCGATTGCCGAAGACTAGAACGTTCTATCTATCATATTAGTCGAGTTATGAGCACATTTAGTTTTGAAAACGGGATTTTCGAAAATTTCATGACTTCATTTGGAGGAGAAAAAATGATTTTGTACAAAAACAGACTGTGGCAGTCGATTTTTCGCATCAAAAAACCCCTCCTGACAAATTTTGAGCAATTTTTATTTCAAAAATGATTTTTTTGTCGAAAATTTTGAAGCAAGGGGTAGGTATGGAAATATTTAATGTAAACTGCATTGTGCTAACTTCTTCCCTGGTCGGAATTATGGACTCAAAATATACTGGAATATGTGAAATTTTCCGCTGAATCGATTGCCGAAGACTAGAACGTTCTATCTATCATATTAGTCGAGTTATGAGCACATTTAGTTTTGAAAACGGGATTTTCGAAAATTTCATGTCTTCATTTGGAGGAGAAAAAATGATTTTATACAATATCATACTGTGGCAGTCGATTTTTCGCATCAAAAAACCCCTCCTGACGAATTTTGAGCAATTTTCATTTCAAAAATGATTTTTTTGTCGAAAATTTTGAAGCAAGGGGTAGGTATGGAAATATTTAATGTAAACTGCGTTGTGCTAACTTCTTTCCTGGTCGGAATAATGGACTCAAAATACACTGGAATATGTAAAATTTTCCGCTGAATCGATTGCCGAAGACTAGAACGTTCTATCTATCATATTAGTCGAGTTATGAGCACATTTAGTTTTGAAAACGGGATTTTCGAAAATTTCATGTCTTCATTTGGAGGAGAAAAAATGATTTTATACAAAAACAGACTGTGGCGGTCGATTTTTCGCATCAAAAAACCCCTCCTGACAAATTTTGAGCAATTTTTATTTCAAAAATGATTTTTTTGTCGAAAATTTTGAAGCAAGGGGTAGGTATGGAAATATTCAATGTAAACTGCATTGTGCTAACTTCTTCCCTGGTCGGAATTATGGACTCAAAATACACTGGAATATGTAAAATTTTCCGCTGAATCGATTGCCGAAGACTGAAACGTTCTATCTATCATATTAGTCGAGTTATGAGCATATTTAGTTTTGAAAACGGGATTTTCGAAAATTTCATGTCTTCATTTGGAGGAGAAAAAATGATTTTATACAATATCATACTGTGGCAGTCGATTTTTCGCATCAAAAAACCCCTCCTGACGAATTTTGAGCAATTTTCATTTCAAAAATGATTTTTTTGTCGAAAATTTTGAAGCAAGGGGTAGGTATGGAAATATTTAATGTAAACTGCGTTGTGCTAACTTCTTTCCTGGTCGGAATAATGGACTCAAAATACACTGGAATATGTAAAATTTTCCGCTGAATCGATTGCCGAAGACTGGAACGTTCTATCTATCATATTAGTCGAGTTATGAGCACATTTAGTTTTGGAAACGGGATTTTCGAAAATTTCATGTCTTCATTTGGAGGAGAAAAAATGATTTTATACAATATCATACTGTGGCAGTCGATTTTTCGCATCAAAAAACCCCTTTCTGACGAATTTTGAGCAATTTTCATTTCAAAAATGATTTTTTTGTCGAAAATTTTGAAGCAAGGGGTAGGTATGGAAATATTCAATGTAAACTGCATTGTGCTAACTTCTTCCCTGGTCGGAATTATGGACTCAAAATATACTGGAATATGTGAAATTTTCCGCTGAATCGATTGCCGAAGACTAGAACGTTCTATCTATCATATTAGTCGAGTTATGAGCACATTTAGTTTTGAAAACGGGATTTTCGAAAATTTCATGACTTCATTTGGAGGAGAAAAAATGATTTTGTACAAAAACAGACTGTGGCAGTCGATTTTTCGCATCAAAAAACCCCTCCTGACAAATTTTGAGCAATTTTTATTTCAAAAATGATTTTTTTGTCGAAAATTTTGAAGCAAGGGGTAGGTATGGAAATATTTAATGTAAACTGCATTGTGCTAACTTCTTCCCTGGTCGGAATTATGGACTCAAAATACACTGGAATATGTAAAATTTTCCGCTGAATCGATTGCCGAAGACTAGAACGTTCTATCTATCATATTAGTCGAGTTATGAGCATATTTAGTTTTGAAAACGGGATTTTCGAAAATTTCATGTCTTCATTTGGAGGAGAAAAAATGATTTTATACAATATCATACTGTGGCAGTCGATTTTTCGCATCAAAAAACCCCTCCTGACGAATTTTGAGCAATTTTCATTTCAAAAATGATTTTTTTGTCGAAAATTTTGAAGCAAGGGGTAGGTATGGAAATATTTAATGTAAACTGCGTTGTGCTAACTTCTTTCCTGGTCGGAATAATGGACTCAAAATACACTGGAATATGTAAAATTTTCCGCTGAATCGATTGCCGAAGACTGGAACGTTCTATCTATCATATTAGTCGAGTTATGAGCACATTTAGTTTTGGAAACGGGATTTTCGAAAATTTCATGTCTTCATTTGGAGGAGAAAAAATGATTTTATACAATATCATACTGTGGCAGTCGATTTTTCGCATCAAAAAACCCCTCCTGACGAATTTTGAGCAATTTTCATTTCAAAAATGATTTTTTTGTCGAAAATTTTGAAGCAAGGGGTAGGTATGGAAATATTCAATGTAAACTGCATTGTGCTAACTTCTTCCCTGGTCGGAATTATGGACTCAAAATATACTGGAATATGTGAAATTTTCCGCTGAATCGATTGCCGAAGACTAGAACGTTCTATCTATCATATTAGTCGAGTTATGAGCACATTTAGTTTTGAAAACGGGATTTTCGAAAATTTCATGACTTCATTTGGAGGAGAAAAAATGATTTTGTACAAAAACAGACTGTGGCAGTCGATTTTTCGCATCAAAAAACCCCTCCTGACAAATTTTGAGCAATTTTTATTTCAAAAATGATTTTTTTGTCGAAAATTTTGAAGCAAGGGGTAGGTATGGAAATATTTAATGTAAACTGCATTGTGCTAACTTCTTCCCTGGTCGGAATTATGGACTCAAAATACACTGGAATATGTAAAATTTTCCGCTGAATCGATTGCCGAAGACTAGAACGTTCTATCTATCATATTAGTCGAGTTATGAGCACATTTAGTTTTGAAAACGGGATTTTCGAAAATTTCATGTCTTCATTTGGAGGAGAAAAAATGATTTTATACAATATCATACTGTGGCAGTCGATTTTTCGCATCAAAAAACCCCTCCTGACGAATTTTGAGCAATTTTCATTTCAAAAATGATTTTTTTGTCGAAAATTTTGAAGCAAGGGGTAGGTATGGAAATATTTAATGTAAACTGCGTTGTGCTAACTTCTTTCCTGGTCGGAATAATGGACTCAAAATACACTGGAATATGTAAAATTTTCCGCTGAATCGATTGCCGAAGACTAGAACGTTCTATCTATCATATTAGTCGAGTTATGAGCACATTTAGTTTTGAAAACGGGATTTTCGAAAATTTCATGTCTTCATTTGGAGGAGAAAAAATGATTTTATACAAAAACAGACTGTGGCGGTCGATTTTTCGCATCAAAAAACCCCTCCTGACAAATTTTGAGCAATTTTTATTTCAAAAATGATTTTTTTGTCGAAAATTTTGAAGCAAGGGGTAGGTATGGAAATATTCAATGTAAACTGCATTGTGCTAACTTCTTCCCTGGTCGGAATTATGGACTCAAAATACACTGGAATATGTAAAATTTTCCGCTGAATCGATTGCCGAAGACTGAAACGTTCTATTTATCATATTAGTCGAGTTATGAGCATATTTAGTTTTGAAAACGGGATTTTCGAAAATTTCATGTCTTCATTTGGAGGAGAAAAAATGATTTTATACAATATCATACTGTGGCAGTCGATTTTTCGCATCAAAAAACCCCTCCTGACGAATTTTGAGCAATTTTCATTTCAAAAATGATTTTTTTGTCGAAAATTTTGAAGCAAGGGGTAGGTATGGAAATATTTAATGTAAACTGCATTGTGCTAACTTCTTTCCTGGTCGGAATTATGGACTCAAAATACACTGGAATATGTAAAATTTTCCGCTGAATCGATTGCCGAAGACTAGAACGTTATATCTATCATATTAGTCGAGTTATGAGCACATTTAGTTTTGAAAACGGGATTTTCGAAAATTTCATGACTTCATTTGGAGGAGAAAAAATGATTTTGTACAAAAACAGACTGTGGCAGTCGATTTTTCGCATCAAAAAACCCCTCCTGACAAATTTTGAGCAATTTTTATTTCAAAAATGATTTTTTTGTCGAAAATTTTGAAGCAAGGGGTAGGTATGGAAATATTTAATGTAAACTGCATTGTGCTAACTTCTTCCCTGGTCGGAATTATGGACTCAAAATACACTGGAATATGTAAAATTTTCCGCTGAATCGATTGCCGAAGACTAGAACGTTCTATCTATCATATTAGTCGAGTTATGAGCACATTTAGTTTTGAAAACGGGATTTTCGAAAATTTCATGTCTTCATTTGGAGGAGAAAAAATGATTTTATACAATATCATACTGTGGCAGTCGATTTTTCGCATCAAAAAACCCCTCCTGACGAATTTTGAGCAATTTTCATTTCAAAAATGATTTTTTTGTCGAAAATTTTGAAGCAAGGGGTAGGTATGGAAATATTTAATGTAAACTGCGTTGTGCTAACTTCTTTCCTGGTCGGAATAATGGACTCAAAATACACTGGAATATGTAAAATTTTCCGCTGAATCGATTGCCGAAGACTAGAACGTTCTATCTATCATATTAGTCGAGTTATGAGCACATTTAGTTTTGAAAACGGGATTTTCGAAAATTTCATGTCTTCATTTGGAGGAGAAAAAATGATTTTATACAAAAACAGACTGTGGCGGTCGATTTTTCGCATCAAAAAACCCCTCCTGACAAATTTTGAGCAATTTTTATTTCAAAAATGATTTTTTTGTCGAAAATTTTGAAGCAAGGGGTAGGTATGGAAATATTCAATGTAAACTGCATTGTGCTAACTTCTTCCCTGGTCGGAATTATGGACTCAAAATACACTGGAATATGTAAAATTTTCCGCTGAATCGATTGCCGAAGACTGAAACGTTCTATCTATCATATTAGTCGAGTTATGAGCATATTTAGTTTTGAAAACGGGATTTTCGAAAATTTCATGTCTTCATTTGGAGGAGAAAAAATGATTTTATACAATATCATACTGTGGCAGTCGATTTTTCGCATCAAAAAACCCCTCCTGACGAATTTTGAGCAATTTTCATTTCAAAAATGATTTTTTTGTCGAAAATTTTGAAGCAAGGGGTAGGTATGGAAATATTTAATGTAAACTGCGTTGTGCTAACTTCTTTCCTGGTCGGAATAATGGACTCAAAATACACTGGAATACGTAAAATTTTCCGCTGAATCGATTGCCGAAGACTAGAACGTTCTATCTATCATATTAGTCGAGTTATGAGCACATTTAGTTTTGGAAACGGGATTTTCGAAAATTTCATGTCTTCATTTGGAGGAGAAAAAATGATTTTGTACAAAAACAGACTGTGGCAGTCGATTTTTCGCATCAAAAAACCCCTCCTGACAAATTTTGAGTAATTTTTATTTCAAAAATGATTTTTTTGTCGAAAATTTTGAAGCGTAGGTATGGAAATATTTAATGTAAACTGCATTGTGCTAACTTCTTCCCTGGTCGGAATTATGGACTCAAAATACACTGGAATATGTAAAATTTTCCGCTGAATCGATTGCCGAAGACTAGAACGTTCTATCTATCATATTAGTCGAGTTATGAGCACATTTAGTTTTGAAAACGGGATTTTCGAAAATTTCATGTCTTCATTTGGAGGAGAAAAAATGATTTTGTACAAAAACAGACTGTGGCAGTCGATTTTTCGCATCAAAAAACCCCTCCTGACAAATTTTGAGTAATTTTTATTTCAAAAATGATTTTTTTGTCGAAAATTTTGAAGCAAGGGGTAGGTATGGAAATATTTAATGTAAACTGCATTGTGCTAACTTCTTCCCTGGTCGGAATTATGGACTCAAAATACACTGGAATATGTAAAATTTTCCGCTGAATCGATTGCCGAAGACTAGAACGTTCTATCTATCATATTAGTCGAGTTATGAGCACATTTAGTTTTGAAAACGGGATTTTCGAAAATTTCATGTCTTCATTTGGAGGAGAAAAAATGATTTCATACAAAAACAGACTGTGGCGGTCGATTTTTCGCATCAAAAAACCCCTCCTGACAAATTTTGAGCAATTTTCATTTCAAAAATGATTTTTTTGTCGAAAATTTTGAAGCAAGGGGTAGGTATGGAAATATTTAATGTAAACTGCATTGTGCTAACTTCTTCCCTGGTCGGAATTATGGACTCAAAATACACTGGAATATGTAAAATTTTCCGCTGAATCGATTGCCGAAGACTAGAACGTTCTATCTATCATATTAGTCGAGTTATGAGCACATTTAGTTTTGAAAACGGGATTTTCGAAAATTTCATGTCTTCATTTGGAGGAGAAAAAATGATTTTATACAAAAACAGACTGTGGCGGTCGATTTTTCGCATCAAAAAACCCCTCCTGACAAATTTTGAGCAATTTTTATTTCAAAAATGATTTTTTTGTCGAAAATTTTGAAGCAAGGGGTAGGTATGGAAATATTCAATGTAAACTGCATTGTGCTAACTTCTTCCCTGGTCGGAATTATGGACTCAAAATACACTGGAATATGTAAAATTTTCCGCTGAATCGATTGCCGAAGACTGAAACGTTCTATCTATCATATTAGTCGAGTTATGAGCATATTTAGTTTTGAAAACGGGATTTTCGAAAATTTCATGTCTTCATTTGGAGGAGAAAAAATGATTTTATACAATATCATACTGTGGCAGTCGATTTTTCGCATCAAAAAACCCCTCCTGACGAATTTTGAGCAATTTTCATTTCAAAAATGATTTTTTTGTCGAAAATTTTGAAGCAAGGGGTAGGTATGGAAATATTTAATGTAAACTGCGTTGTGCTAACTTCTTTCCTGGTCGGAATAATGGACTCAAAATACACTGGAATACGTAAAATTTTCCGCTGAATCGATTGCCGAAGACTAGAACGTTCTATCTATCATATTAGTCGAGTTATGAGCACATTTAGTTTTGGAAACGGGATTTTCGAAAATTTCATGTCTTCATTTGGAGGAGAAAAAATGATTTTGTACAAAAACAGACTGTGGCAGTCGATTTTTCGCATCAAAAAACCCCTCCTGACAAATTTTGAGTAATTTTTATTTCAAAAATGATTTTTTTGTCGAAAATTTTGAAGCAAGGGGTAGGTATGGAAATATTTAATGTAAACTGCATTGTGCTAACTTCTTCCCTGGTCGGAATTATGGACTCAAAATACACTGGAATATGTAAAATTTTCCGCTGAATCGATTGCCGAAGACTAGAACGTTCTATCTATCATATTAGTCGAGTTATGAGCACATTTAGTTTTGAAAACGGGATTTTCGAAAATTTCATGTCTTCATTTGGAGGAGAAAAAATGATTTTATACAAGATCAGACTGTGGCAGTCGATTTTTCGCATCAAAAAACCCCTCCTGACGAATTTTGAGCAATTTTCATTTCAAAAATGATTTTTTTGTCGAAAATTTTGAAGCAAGGGGTAGGTATGGAAATATTTAATGTAAACTGCATTGTGCTAACTTCTTTCCTGGTCGGAATTATGGACTCAAAATACACTGGAATATGTAAAATTTTCCGCTGAATCGATTGCCGAAGACTAGAACGTTATATCTATCATATTAGTCGAGTTATGAGCACATTTAGTTTTGAAAACGGGATTTTCGAAAATTTCATGACTTCATTTGGAGGAGAAAAAATGATTTTATACAAAAACAGACTGTGGCGGTCGATTTTTCGCATCAAAAAACCCCTCCTGACAAATTTTGAGTAATTTTTATTTCAAAAATGATTTTTTTGTCGAAAATTTTGAAGCAAGGGGTAGGTATGGAAATATTTAATGTAAACTGCATTGTGCTAACTTCTTCCCTGGTCGGAATTATGGACTCAAAATACACTGGAATATGTAAAATTTTCCGCTGAATCGATTGCCGAAGACTAGAACGTTCTATCTATCATATTAGTCGAGTTATGAGCACATTTAGTTTTGAAAACGGGATTTTCGAAAATTTCATGTCTTCATTTGGAGGAGAAAAAATGATTTTGTACAAAAACAGACTGTGGCAGTCGATTTTTCGCATCAAAAAACCCCTCCTGACAAATTTTGAGTAATTTTTATTTCAAAAATGATTTTTTTGTCGAAAATTTTGAAGCAAGGGGTAGGTATGGAAATATTTAATGTAAACTGCATTGTGCTAACTTCTTCCCTGGTCGGAATTATGGACTCAAAATACACTGGAATATGTAAAATTTTCCGCTGAATCGATTGCCGAAGACTAGAACGTTCTATCTATCATATTAGTCGAGTTATGAGCACATTTAGTTTTGAAAACGGGATTTTCGAAAATTTCATGTCTTCATTTGGAGGAGAAAAAATGATTTCATACAAAAACAGACTGTGGCGGTCGATTTTTCGCATCAAAAAACCCCTCCTGACAAATTTTGAGCAATTTTCATTTCAAAAATGATTTTTTTGTCGAAAATGTTGAAGCAAGGGGTAGGTATGGAAATATTTAATGTAAACTGCATTGTGCTAACTTCTTCCCTGGTCGGAATTATGGACTCAAAATACACTGGAATATGTAAAATTTTCCGCTGAATCGATTGCCGAAGACTAGAACGTTCTATCTATCATATTAGTCGAGTTATGAGCATATTTAGTTTTGAAAACGGGATTTTCGAAAATTTCATGTCTTCATTTGGAGGAGAAAAAATGATTTTATACAATATCATACTGTGGCAGTCGATTTTTCGCATCAAAAAACCCCTCCTGACGAATTTTGAGCAATTTTCATTTCAAAAATGATTTTTTTGTCGAAAATTTTGAAGCAAGGGGTAGGTATGGAAATATTTAATGTAAACTGCGTTGTGCTAACTTCTTTCCTGGTCGGAATAATGGACTCAAAATACACTGGAATACGTAAAATTTTCCGCTGAATCGATTGCCGAAGACTAGAACGTTCTATCTATCATATTAGTCGAGTTATGAGCACATTTAGTTTTGGAAACGGGATTTTCGAAAATTTCATGTCTTCATTTGGAGGAGAAAAAATGATTTTGTACAAAAACAGACTGTGGCAGTCGATTTTTCGCATCAAAAAACCCCTCCTGACAAATTTTGAGTAATTTTTATTTCAAAAATGATTTTTTTGTCGAAAATTTTGAAGCAAGGGGTAGGTATGGAAATATTTAATGTAAACTGCATTGTGCTAACTTCTTCCCTGGTCGGAATTATGGACTCAAAATACACTGGAATATGTAAAATTTTCCGCTGAATCGATTGCCGAAGACTAGAACGTTCTATCTATCATATTAGTCGAGTTATGAGCACATTTAGTTTTGAAAACGGGATTTTCGAAAATTTCATGTCTTCATTTGGAGGAGAAAAAATGATTTTATACAAGATCAGACTGTGGCAGTCGATTTTTCGCATCAAAAAACCCCTCCTGACGAATTTTGAGCAATTTTCATTTCAAAAATGATTTTTTTGTCGAAAATTTTGAAGCAAGGGGTAGGTATGGAAATATTTAATGTAAACTGCATTGTGCTAACTTCTTTCCTGGTCGGAATTATGGACTCAAAATACACTGGAATATGTAAAATTTTCCGCTGAATCGATTGCCGAAGACTAGAACGTTATATCTATCATATTAGTCGAGTTATGAGCACATTTAGTTTTGAAAACGGGATTTTCGAAAATTTCATGACTTCATTTGGAGGAGAAAAAATGATTTTATACAAAAACAGACTGTGGCGGTCGATTTTTCGCATCAAAAAACCCCTCCTGACAAATTTTGAGTAATTTTTATTTCAAAAATGATTTTTTTGTCGAAAATTTTGAAGCAAGGGGTAGGTATGGAAATATTCAATGTAAACTGCATTGTGCTAACTTCTTCCCTGGTCGGAATTATGGACTCAAAATACACTGGAATATGTAAAATTTTCCGCTGAATCGATTGCCGAAGACTGGAACGTTCTATCTATCATATTAGTCGAGTTATGAGCACATTTAGTTTTGAAAACGGGATTTTCGAAAATTTCATTACTTCATTTGGAGGAGAAAAAATGATTTTATACAAAAACAGACTGTGGCAGTCGATTTTTCGCATCAAAAAACCCCTCCTGACAAATTTTGAGCAATTTTTTTTTCAAAAATGATTTTTTTGTCGAAAATTTCGAAGCAAGGGGTAGGTATGGAAATATATAATGTAAACTGCATTGTGCTAACTTCTTTCCTGGTCGGAATTATGGACTCAAAATACACTGGAATATGTGAAATTTTCCGCTGAATCGATTGCCGAAGACTGGAACGTTCTATCTATCATATTAGTCGAGTTATGAGCACATTTAGTTTTGAAAACATGATTTTCGAAAATTTCATGTCTTCATTTGGAGGAGAAAAAATGATTTTATACAAGATCAGACTGTGGCAGTCGATTTTTCGCATCAAAAAACCCCTCCTGACGAATTTTGAGCAATTTTCATTTCAAAAATGATTTTTTTGTCGAAAATTTTGAAGCAAGGGGTAGGTATGGAAATATTTAATGTAAACTGCATTGTGCTAACTTCTTTCCTGGTCGGAATTATGGACTCAAAATACACTGGAATATGTAAAATTTTCCGCTGAATCGATTGCCGAAGACTAGAACGTTCTATCTATCATATTAGTCGAGTTATGAGCACATTTAGTTTTGAAAACGGGATTTTCGAAAATTTCATGACTTCATTTGGAGGAGAAAAAATGATTTTATACAAAAACAGACTGTGGCGGTCGATTTTTCGCATCAAAAAACCCCTCCTGACAAATTTTGAGCAATTTTCATTTCAAAAATGATTTTTTTGTCGAAAATTTTGAAGCAAGGGGTAGGTATGGAAATATTTAATGTAAACTGCGTTGTGCTAACTTCTTTCCTGGTCGGAATAATGGACTCAAAATACACTGGAATACGTAAAATTTTCCGCTGAATCGATTGCCGAAGACTAGAACGTTCTATCTATCATATTAGTCGAGTTATGAGCACATTTAGTTTTGAAAACGGGATTTTCGAAAATTTCATGTCTTCATTTGGAGGAGAAAAAATGATTTTGTACAAAAACAGACTGTGGCAGTCGATTTTTCGCATCAAAAAACCCCTCCTGACAAATTTTGAGTAATTTTTATTTCAAAAATGATTTTTTTGTCGAAAATTTTGAAGCAAGGGGTAGGTATGGAAATATTTAATGTAAACTGCATTGTGCTAACTTCTTCCCTGGTCGGAATTATGGACTCAAAATACACTGGAATATGTAAAATTTTCCGCTGAATCGATTGCCGAAGACTAGAACGTTCTATCTATCATATTAGTCGAGTTATGAGCACATTTAGTTTTGAAAACGGGATTTTCGAAAATTTCATGTCTTCATTTGGAGGAGAAAAAATGATTTTATACAAAAACAGACTGTGGCGGTCGATTTTTCGCATCAAAAAACCCCTCCTGACAAATTTTGAGCAATTTTTATTTCAAAAATGATTTTTTTGTCGAAAATTTTGAAGCAAGGGGTAGGTATGGAAATATTCAATGTAAACTGCATTGTGCTAACTTCTTCCCTGGTCGGAATTATGGACTCAAAATACACTGGAATATGTAAAATTTTCCGCTGAATCGATTGCCGAAGACTGAAACGTTCTATCTATCATATTAGTCGAGTTATGAGCATATTTAGTTTTGAAAACGGGATTTTCGAAAATTTCATGTCTTCATTTGGAGGAGAAAAAATGATTTTATACAATATCATACTGTGGCAGTCGATTTTTCGCATCAAAAAACCCCTCCTGACGAATTTTGAGCAATTTTCATTTCAAAAATGATTTTTTTGTCGAAAATTTTGAAGCAAGGGGTAGGTATGGAAATATTTAATGTAAACTGCGTTGTGCTAACTTCTTCCCTGGTCGGAATTATGGACTCAAAATACACTGGAATATGTAAAATTTTCCGCTGAATCGATTGCCGAAGACTAGAACGTTCTATCTATCATATTAGTCGAGTTATGAGCACATTTAGTTTTGAAAACGGGATTTTCGAAAATTTCATGACTTCATTTGGAGGAGAAAAAATGATTTCATACAAAAACAGACTGTGGCGGTCGATTTTTCGCATCAAAAAACCCCTCCTGACAAATTTTGAGCAATTTTTATTTCAAAAATGATTTTTTTGTCGAAAATTTTGAAGCAAGGGGTAGGTATGGAAATATTCAATGTAAACTGCATTGTGCTAACTTCTTCCCTGGTCGGAATTATGGACTCAAAATACACTGGAATATGTAAAATTTTCCGCTGAATCGATTGCCGAAGACTGGAACGTTCTATCTATCATATTAGTCGAGTTATGAGCACATTTAGTTTTGAAAACGGGATTTTCGAAAATTTCATGACTTCATTTGGAGGAGAAAAAATGATTTTGTACAAAAACAGACTGTGGCAGTCGATTTTTCGCATCAAAAAACCCCTCCTGACAAGTTTTGAGTAATTTTTATTTCAAAAATGATTTTTTTGTCGAAAATTTTGAAGCAAGGGGTAGGTATGGAAATATTTAATGTAAACTGCATTGTGCTAACTTCTTCCCTGGTCGGAATTATGGACTCAAAATACACTGGAATATGTAAAATTTTCCGCTGAATCGATTGCCGAAGACTAGAACGTTCTATCTATCATATTAGTCGAGTTATGAGCACATTTAGTTTTGAAAACGGGATTTTCGAAAATTTCATGTCTTCATTTGGAGGAGAAAAAATGATTTCATACAAAAACAGACTGTGGCGGTCGATTTTTCGCATCAAAAAACCCCTCCTGACAAATTTTGAGCAATTTTCATTTCAAAAATGATTTTTTTGTCGAAAATTTTGAAGCAAGGGGTAGGTATGGAAATATTTAATGTAAACTGCATTGTGCTAACTTCTTCCCTGGTCGGAATTATGGACTCAAAATACACTGGAATATGTAAAATTTTCCGCTGAATCGATTGCCGAAGACTAGAACGTTCTATCTATCATATTAGTCGAGTTATGAGCACATTTAGTTTTGAAAACGGGATTTTCGAAAATTTCATGACTTCATTTGGAGGAGAAAAAATGATTTTATACAAAAACAGACTGTGGCGGTCGATTTTTCGCATCAAAAAACCCCTCCTGACAAATTTTGAGCAATTTTTATTTCAAAAATGATTTTTTTGTCGAAAATTTTGAAGCAAGGGGTAGGTATGGAAATATTCAATGTAAACTGCATTGTGCTAACTTCTTCCCTGGTCGGAATTATGGACTCAAAATACACTGGAATATGTAAAATTTTCCGCTGAATCGATTGCCGAAGACTAGAACGTTCTATCTATCATATTAGTCGAGTTATGAGCACATTTAGTTTTGAAAACGGGATTTTCGAAAATTTCATGACTTCATTTGGAGGAGAAAAAATGATTTCATACAAAAACAGACTGTGGCGGTCGATTTTTCGCATCAAAAAACCCCTCCTGACAAATTTTGAGCAATTTTTATTTCAAAAATGATTTTTTTGTCGAAAATTTTGAAGCAAGGGGTAGGTATGGAAATATTCAATGTAAACTGCATTGTGCTAACTTCTTCCCTGGTCGGAATTATGGACTCAAAATACACTGGAATATGTAAAATTTTCCGCTGAATCGATTGCCGAAGACTGGAACGTTCTATCTATCATATTAGTCGAGTTATGAGCACATTTAGTTTTGAAAACGGGATTTTCGAAAATTTCATGACTTCATTTGGAGGAGAAAAAATGATTTTATACAAAAACAGACTGTGGCAGTCGATTTTTCGCATCAAAAAACCCCTCCTGACAAATTTTGAGCAATTTTCATTTCAAAAATGATTTTTTTGTCGAAAATTTCGAAGCAAGGGGTAGGTATGGAAATATTTAATGTAAACTGCGTTGTGCTAACTTCTTCCCTGGTCGGAATTATGGACTCAAAATACACTGGAATATGTAAAATTTTCCGCTGAATCGATTGCCGAAGACTAGAACGTTCTATCTATCATATTAGTCGAGTTATGAGCACATTTAGTTTTGAAAACGGGATTTTCGAAAATTTCATGACTTCATTTGGAGGAGAAAAAATGATTTTATACAAAAACAGACTGTGGCGGTCGATTTTTCGCATCAAAAAACCCCTCCTGACAAATTTTGAGCAATTTTCATTTCAAAAATGATTTTTTTGTCGAAAATTTTGAAGCAAGGGGTAGGTATGGAAATATTTAATGTAAACTGCATTGTGCTAACTTCTTTCCTGGTCGGAATTATGGACTCAAAATACACTGGAATATGTAAAATTTTCCGCTGAATCGATTGCCGAAGACTTGAACGTTATATCTATAATATTACTCGAGTTATAAGCAAATTTAGTTTTGAAAAGTGGATTTTCGAAAATTTTGTGGTGTGGCAGTCGATTTTTCGCATCAGAAAACCCCTCCTGACAAATTTTGAGCAATTTTTATGTCGAAATCCTTTTTTTGCAAAATAGAAGATTGAATTCGAAAGTACTGCATGGATTAGCAGACAGAGTGAACTATAATAATTATCCGAATAAACAAATTATAAATAAGTTTATTCATAAACCAGAATATAATGCGTTCAAATTTGGGATTAATCCTAGAACGCTTCTAAGCTTGTTCAGAAACGTTCTAGAATCAATGTTGAACTAGTTCAGAACTGTTCCAGAATTAATACCGAACTGTTTCAGAATTAATCTTGAACTAGTTCAGAACAGTTCCAGAACTAGTTCAGAACCGTTCCAGAACTAATCCTGAACTAGTTCAGAACCGTTCCAGAACTAATCCTGAACTAGTTCAGAACCGTTCGAGAACTAATCTTGAACTAGTTCAGAACCGTTCCAGAACTAATCCTGAACTATTTAGAACAGTTCTAGAATTAATCCTGAACTAGTTCAGAACTGTTCCAGAATTAATCCTGAACTAGTTTTGAACTGTTCTAGAATTAATCTTGAACTAGTTCAGAACCGTCTTGGTATATTCTACACAGGAATATGTATTTATTCTATAACATCTTCCTGTTCGGAATTATAATAGTTCGATACATACAGGGTGGTCCGTGAGTAATAGAACTCTCACCGAATACCTTCTGATATACAGTTTTAATCAAACACACGGTATATTAGTATTATAAAAAAATGTAATTATATCGACAAATTTATTACGAAACTAAAAACAACAATTTCATTTGCACTCTGCGCCAACTACTAGTTATTTACATAAATAATAATAACTAGGTACCGTTTGGGAGACTTCGACCTCGTGAACAGTTAAAAAAAATAATTAAAGATACCTCGCGATATACAAAAACTAAATACCATCCACCTCGTTCTTTTTACAATACTCGACAATAAGATAATACCTGTAAGCAAAAGCCGATCGTCATTATTGTTTGTTTTTTGTTGTTGTTTTATAGTCGCCGCCTTCCGACTAACGTCGTTCGTTTCCGTTACGCAGTTAGCTCCCGGAATTGAGAGAACCAGTGCATCATCATAGTATGCCGCGAACGTGGAGTTCCTAAAGGCCTTTCAAAACAGTCGACGGTCGCGCTCATCGTACGCTAAAAAACAAGTGAACTCGAAAAAATGTGGTCAAAGTGTGCGTGCCTGTGTGTTTGATGTAACTTTGGAATATAAATAATAATATATCAATTTTTATGTGGATTTGTGGACGGCGATTATTTACAGGAAATTGGTTTCCTTACCGAAAAGGTGATTTTGATTAAAAATTAATTTACCCCAAAGTTCTGAACGAGGCAAAAGTAATTCTATTTTTTCATCTTATACATTTTCTAATACATCAGATGCTTTCTGAGTGTTTTTCGGATCTTAAACCCACCTTTTCCAATATATTTTTAATTTTTAATTTATTCAAGGCGAGTAGAAGTTTGTCTCGTGGGACTGGAAAACTCGTCAAATTTTAGAATTACCGAGATCTTCCTAAGTGGTTACTTAGAGTGAGATTAAAATTTTGCAAATGAAAAATTTAATTGCCTTCGTTTCTTGATTTTGGAAAAACTCCATAAAATATTGTTCAACAATCTTTACTTTTTCTACGTTAATAACAAATAATAATGATAGTGTCAACATTAAATTTCAATTTACATTTGTTTAAAAAAAAATTCGGTACGGCACTGCTACTGGAGGCATCAGTAGTTGAGATGTTGGCTTCAAACTAATTGTATGACCAATATTGTGTTTTTACATGCTACAACTCAATTTAATGTAATATCGTATTCTTCTTTATAATTCCTGGTGAAAAACATTATTTCTTTCACACCCTGTATCATCTCGAAACGTTATTGCTGAAAAACGTATTAATATTGTTCCAATTGATCGATTTACGAGAAAACAAATTGTGAAAGTGTGTCTACTTTATTATTTTTAACTGCTCAAGTCTGGTTATTTTTATTGAATTGTAAAACAATCATCATAAATATTAATCAATGTTTTTGATTCTCTGTTTTTTTTCAACTTCCGGAAATAATTGTATATTTAATCTAACAAATTGTGGTTAACCTAACTTCTGACAACATGTTTCTTTCGACAAAAATAAAATAAAAAGAATTATCGATCTAAACTAATAGAATGGTTTTGTCAATTTGTCATATTTTCCAACATAAACAAGCATTAATAAATCCTTCTAAAAATAAATTCAGCCCTGTCGAAAATGGATTGATTGATATATTTTTTCTTTCTTAATAAGTACCTACTCAAAACAATTCATTCTAGATGTTATTTTTTTTTAGTTTTCTTTTCTTTCATTACCTCTCAAAGCTTGGTAGATTTTTTTTCTGACTAAATTAACTTTAAGTTGAAGAAAGCAGAATGAAATTATTCAATTTCGATTTTTTATGAGCCTACCTTTTTTCCTCTCTTCCTCGGGCTACAAAGGAATCAACATCCTGAAATAGAATTACAAACTTGAAAGATTCAAAAGAAATGTTTTCCTTACGGTAACAGAAAAAAAATCAGCTGCAAAATACAGGGTGAATTGAAAGATTTTTTTATTTGAAAAATAAGTTTTTTCGAAAATTTAATGCCTATCGCGTTCTCGTGAAAGGCGAATTTTTAACACTTTTCTATTTCAAAATGAATATAATTTTCGAAAAACTACGCAAAATTCGATTTTCTACTCGCTGGCAATTAATTTTAAAAAGGAAATGAAATACAAATACAGAAAAACGTCAATTTCATGGATGCTAGGAATTGAAGTTCAGTCTAGTATAAAGCTTGAATCGGCAATCAAATTATCAATTGATATGCCAAATTTACTGGATAAAATTAATTGATTCTATAATTGAATGCATAGATAGGAAAATACGAGTTTTCCACTATAAAATCGAGTTTGTTACGTACATCAATCCAAATGTCGAGTTTACCAGAGTTGTCTTTTAAATATTGCATATAATGGCATAATTGGCACCTTATAAATTTGACCGAAATAGAGTTTGGAGCATCGTTGGGCATTTCAAAGACCACAATTCAAAATATTTGACATTCTATTTACCTGTTTTTGAAAATAAACAACAACTAATAGAAAATATTGACTAACAAATACTGAAATACAGCCCTAAAAATGTGGAAATATATATGGGGTGTGATTAAACTAGTGAGGAAAGCTTTTCACTTGGAAATTAAGGGTAGTTCAACTCGGGAAAATACATTTGTTTTTGAATGTATTTTCAACCAATTCAAGTATCTTCAATTTGACAAGTCTCTGTAACCATGTCTATCTTTTGGGTTCGTCTAACTTTGAAAAACCATTTGAACGTTACAATCGGAATAATCCAAACTTCTGAGATTAGAAATAATGTGGTAAACTTGGTGTGACGTGAAACTTTATAACGTTAGAAACTTGATGTTGACAAAGTGTTTTTATTAAGATTGTGGTTAACAGTTGAATGAAATTTGAAATTTGACAAAACAATATGGTAAATATATCAAATGTAACAAGGCTCACGTTAAATATAAAACATAAAATTCAAACATACCAAAATTTTTCTATTTTCCAAAGTAAACTTTATAGAATTTCAACCACGCTAATACTGTTCACTTGAAAACTAATTGTTGGTGACATTTCTGTTCGCTGGTAGTTAGTTTTATTAAAACTTCTCCTTTCAAAAATGTCAAGGCATTAAAATGTGCTCCTTGGAGATTTCGATCCTTTGATTGAGTTTTCTCCATTGATGTGGCATTTCTTATGTCTAATTTTTGGTCAAAATATTCCTTACTTCAATGTGTATTAGGTATACTTTTTTTGTATTAATTGTTTTTAATTTTAACCAAGTATAACTATTTAAAATTATTTATCGTTGAAGTACAAATTTAATGTTTAATTTAAACAAAAAACTGGTTTGAATTTTGTTTACTCTGTATTTGCGTGTAATAATTTTGTTGATTTATTAATGTTTAAACAAAAATTACCTTTGTAAATTGTGCTAAAGATTGAATAAATGTTGTCATTGTTGGTTGACGTCAAATTTCAAAATATCTTGTAAATATGTCAACACCTTTTGACCTTGAAGTGTAATTCAATATCCGTCGGGGCCTATAACCTGATTAGTAGTTGTTTATATATTATTTGCAAACATTTTGCTTAGAAGTTTGTGTTTTGGACTGTTTTTCACCAAATTTTGGCCTATATCTCACTTCATTAGATATACAACTACGTAATTTTTGTCTACTTTAATTTTGTTTATCAAAAAAACGCCTCCTTTTTAAGATATAATTGAAAAACGTGAGAAAATTAAAACTTTCTTCTGAGCCTAACTTATATACAGGGTATCCCACGACGAGTGAAAAGGCAAGTTCATGTATACTTTCCTATACCTAAACCTTACCGTTATACAGATATTAAATGTAGGTAGAACCGGAAGTCGGCTATCTTTGAAAATATTTTGGTTGAATATATCGTATCCGAAAACCCAAACGTAGGAATTTTCATGATTTTACTATGAGTATTTTGCCATATACAGATAGTTTTCACTCGTCGTGGGACACCCTGTATAATTAGCATTTATCGAGAAAGTCCATTCCTCAGTTCAAATTTCACAATACGCTGGATATTGGCTAACTTCCGATGTATAGGGTAAAACTAAATGCATTTCATGTTTAAGAGCATGAAACTTTGACATAACCATATTTCCCGCACTATTGGCGTTAGTATTAGCATCAGTGGTGTACCCAAATAATTTATTTAACAAGGATAGGGCTGATGAAAACATGCAAATGTAAAATATGTCTGCAGTTCACACGTAATAGTGCCTACAACTATTGTTAGACTAGAAAAGGGAAGGTTACGAATCTCCGCACAAAGGGAAGATTGACATAATCGAAAATCACTTTTTTCTCATACTTTAGATATACAGAATGCGAAAAAGCTTATCATACCATGCAATTTACACAAGTACGACAAGGATAAGAAAGATAGGGGGGCAATAAACGAGATTGTTATTTCTCCAAACCCCAATAATTAATTTCTTCACTTAAAAAGTTATTATTTTGCTTTAATATCAAGTTTGTAATAATATTTTTATTAAACATAACAGATTTTACTTTGTATCTACCTGTTTTTGTAGAATATTGTTTATTCTATAAGGTTCTTATCATATTTTCCGTGAAGCTGTAGGGCATTTCTCTTTGGTATAAATACATTACCATTTCCAAGGAAATTTACATTTTACTACTAAACAGCTGTTTACTTTGCTTTAAATACCCAAATTTACAGTCATTGTACAATATATATAATTAAATAATTCATTAAAGTAACAAAAAGAACAACTAAAATGACCCAATTACAATATTTCGCAGTCCGCTGTGTCGTTAATATGATTTACAACATTATTTATACTCATCAGTGACAATGTCACTTGTATTGTGTAGTTTTTTGTATTTCAAAAAACTCTCTCTTCACTTTGACTTTGAAAATAGTATAGTCTCTTCTACTAAACACCCGGTGAATGTACAGAGTGTGCAAATAATAAAATACTTATATAATGGAATGTTTGATTTGAGGATTTGTATGGTATTCAATTTTTGATGAGATACGATCCTTTTAAAGCCACTGCGTTGTGTGTAATTATGATGTAGACATCCTATAAGAAGGATTTTCCGAAATTCTATCCCTAGGGGGTGAAAAACGGATGGAAAATTTATTTGGGACAACGTGAATCCAATCTACAAATGTTTCATAAACATTGTTGGATGACCTGTTTCGTTTTTTATTACCGGGGTTAAAAAGGGGTAGAAGTTGATGTCAATGGACGAGTTCTATACAAGGGTATTGCTGCCAAACTAACGAACAAAAAAATACTGAAAAAGGTGTTTTTTCCAATCTATTTTTAGTATGTTTAGTGTCCCTTTACCAACCATGTTGTACCCAAAAAGTTCGGAGTTACACCACAGGAGTTTGCAGGTCTATTTAGTTTGGGGTATTTTACATCTTACAGTTGATGAACAACTAATGACAGCTGACAATGCAGGTTTGTTTGTGTTTCTTTTTAACCCAATCAAGAGAAAAAAATTTCTTTTTGTATTATTATTCAATATTTCAGACGTATATTCATAAAAATTAAACTCCGTGAACCATTGAATCATTGAAAAACTCTATAAAGATAAAATGAAATAAAAACGACATTAAAATAGTTATTTATTTCTTAAAATCTTTCTTATTTTCAAATTTATATTTTCAAGAGCACTACATGGTTTTAATATATTCACGCTACAGTAAATTTCAAATAGGTAAAGAGCAAAGAATTTTACCTGTCAGCTTCAGGGCTGTTACGACTCTAAGAATTTAGACATGGAATTATTAAAATAAAAACGAGCTGAGTCGTGGTTTTTTTAACCAGCAAAAGAAAAAATATTGACAACCACTGGAAAAATTACATTTTGCGTAGGTTATTTTTCCCAACTTGCTCAATTTGCAGGCTCGACTTTAATAGATACCATTGGGGGTAATAATTTGCCATAAAAAAAACTAATTTCTTCCTGTCTAGCCAAGTTTTCTGTTCTATTGAAATACTAAATACTTCTGGCTTCATTGTATTATTTAAAATTTTATTGATGACGATCTCCTAAGGGAGTTTTTTCTTTAAAGTTTTCAAACTTCAAAAATTTGTCAATTTTACTTGAAATTGAAAAAAAAAATGGAGCTTTTTCCCAACAGATTGGAATAGACAGTTTCTATTTTCAGTTTTTTTGTTGGCATTTCTTGGAGTCTTGTTACGTTGTTTCATATCTATACATCAAGTTTTTTCGATATTTTCTATTTTCCTTTACAAACGATCCAAATATTTTTAACGAGCAATACCCCTATTATTGACTGACAAACAAAATTGTAAACACGAAAAAGGCGGGTTATTTGAGGTTAGTGTCGTGTACAATTTTAATAACATTGCACTGTCTATACATTTGAATGTTGATCAATTATTCGTTAAATTATATTTAGAACATGTTATATGTATATATATTATTAATTAATTGGAGCAAAGGTAAAATTGTTTAGTTTCTCCACGCCTGACTGTTACTGCTTTTGCAAAATGGAAAACGAACGTTTCTAATATAAAATCGATATCTCCATACCTATACGGCTGAGTGCTCACCTGACAAATTAAAACGAATGTAAAGTCCAATTTTGTATTGTAAAATTAAGATTCAAACTATAATTTTTTCCTATATACAAATTTCTTTCTTCTTTTTTTCAAAATTCCCCAAATATTGAAAGTTTTTAAGTTATAAACCTAATTTTGACAATTTTCATTCAAAAATGCATGTATTGAATTAAAAAAATGTACGCGCTCCTTGTTAAAGCTGCTCTAATTGCTGTAACGCAGTCTGACGTACTAGCCCCAACTCGACCTTGAGCCGACCAATCATATGTATGCATGTATGTGCCCCTTTATCAAAGTCTATATATTCCAATAAGTCAGACCACTCTCTCGACGACCCGAGAATCCCCCTCCTGCCGACACTCACCCTCTCAGCGGCAAAACTCACAGCCGCTGTGGATCTATTGATTTTTCAGTTCTGTTTGACTTACACGGTGGTGTAGCAGAGCGTTGTATCGGGTGCGCCCAAAAAAGTGATTTTGAATTTTAATTTGTGCGAACGTTATCTGCTGTGTTTTTGATTGTGTGCGATGCCTTCTTATGGAAATTATTGTTGCGTGGATATGGACTTGACCTAAATAATTGTTCATTTGTATTCGTAGATGTTAAACTATGTTATTTCTCTTAATAATGATTATATCAACACAAATGTTCATTCTGTATTAGTTATTATAAGTATTATCAGATATACGCTCGGAAGTCTATGTTTATGATTTTTTTTCATTCCATTCCTCGGTTAAAACAAAATTTCTAAAAAGCTACTTAGCAATAATGGTAGCTATTTTTTATATATATTTATATAATTTATATAAATTGCCAATATTCCTCAAAACAAGAATAAAGTCAACATATTTTCTAATTGCACCCGGTTAATTCCTTCACAAATGATACCAAAAACAGGTGTCGCACATGATTTACGACTCCCAGCAAAAAATGCCGGCGATTTCCGACGATCAAAGGAGTGGTCTGACTTATTGGAATATATAGACTTTGCCTTTATTTCTGAGGAGAGTCTCACAAACTAGTAGCTCCTTTACTCCTATTTCCCGAAGGAATTTTAGGATATCTGCAGGCTTCAACTTAGTATCCATCATATACAATCATGTTCAATTTTCAACTAATCCTAATCGTCCTAATGTTTAGAAAATATCGTAAATGATACATCCTGCTAATTGTAGACTAAAAATCAAATTCGGTGGATTAATATTGGCTCCAATATAATCGATACAGGCGAATCATTCCAAAACCGATGTTGATTATTAACGTTTGCATGAACACTGGCGAATACTGCAATTAATATTTTTAATCGCAAACGTCAATTAAGTACTGAATATATGCAGTTGTGCACGACGTTAACAAATTACATTTCATACATAATCGTTATTTTTTTTTTAAATAGAATTGATGAGGTTGCTACATCATGAATTTACTGATACCTTTTGGTTACAGAAATGGCCAGTATAACCACATAAATAGTTGGCCACTGTGAAAGTGTTATTCTTTATACAAGTGTGTTTCATTGGTAAAGGGCCTAACTTTAACTGTAGATGGGCATATAGATTGTTATTCTAAATGTAGAAGTGCATAGTTTCCAGATACATATCCTTATACAGGGTGTTCGAAACATACTGGATGAGTATGTTCTAAGTACGGCCCTGTAATCACATTTATTAGTGGTCTGTACTCGTAAACATACAAACTCAATTGAATTTCTAGGATGCTTCTCTAGATGCATTAAATGGATTTCATTTCAAGCTAAAAAATAAAAATAAAACTTCTCCGACACCATTGTTAACCCCCAAAACGTGCATAAATTATAACTTTGACGGTAAATTTTTGGTAGTAAAATTGTCTGCGGAAAAATAAAAAGGAAGTGAGTAGATACGATTTTTTATACCCTTTCCAATTATAAAGAGCAATTTTCAAAAAATCTTTATACAGGGTGTTGTTTTGAGGAAAGACGAGTTTGAAATTTTTTGTTAAGCCGGACCTGCATTATCTTTTTGGAGATGCTTTTGATGGAGTTTCTAGGTAATGGTTATTACGTGTACCAAATCTCAAAATAATATACAGAGTAACTCGAAAGAAATAAGATAAATTTATAAAACACCCTGTACCTCGGTTATAAAGTGCAGAAGACACATTAAATATAGGTTTTTGGAACCACCAAAGTGATCCCCATCTACAGTTAAAGTTAGGCCCTTTACCAATGAAACACCCTGTATATAAATGTATTTCTTATGTGCCTGTGTTCGTCCCTTAAAGGTGGATTCGGTTTATATTCACAATTGGTCCCGGTAGGTGGCGCTGCAATCGGGTTCATGCTGAGCAACTCCGAAACGGTGGGACCGATTTTGTTGAAATGTTTTTCAAAAAATCCTCTTGTACATTATAAACGTTGAAGAAAAAACAAGTGAGTTTCCAGTAACGCATACATTTCAATTATTCAAAACTTCACTTTAATGGCACTCTTGGAATTAAAAATAGTTCTCCTGTTTTTCCAATCTCTCACATACACTTCCTCGAGATTACTAGGAGAAGTTTTCTCATATAAATTGAGAGTTGGCGGAGTATGAAAAGTCCAGCAAAAAAAGAATTTTTTTGGAATTTATAACGAGCATTTTAAGTAAGAATCCATTTGAGTATAGCGGTAATTAAAACTCACTGCGGATAAAATCTGGTGAACAGGATGGATAAATGATGATGTCATCTTCCAGTAACGAAAATGTTGAAGTTGTGAAAATATCGACAACTCCATCTCCAAACGCAAACCAGAAACTCTTTTTGAAAAATAGTTTTCTTCCATATCCATTATTCTTATTAAATACAGGAAACTGTAATAATGCTTTAATATAATAGCTATTTAAAAGTATGAGGGATAAATTGAAATACCTGCAATGCAGAACATTTTGTTTGCCTTTCAGTTCACCACTGACGTTAGAATTTTAAATTATTTGTACTTTCCACGTCGAGTAAATGTGATAATTTAAGTTGAAGTAAAACTGGAAAAATTCTAGTCTGTTCACTAATCATAGGCGTGCCTATAGGGGGAACAGGGACCCTAATCGGTCCACTCCTATCGAACTATGTCACTACTCCTTTTTTTAAATACCTAATCATGAAAATATATTCACTAACTTATTAAAAATATGCTTCACGACTTACAAAATAGATATGAAGATTGTTTGCGTCGAAATGGGATACATTTTGAAAACTTGAATTATAAAATTGTAAAATAAATCCTTGTCTACTATTCTACATTGAAATCTGACATCTTTAATAAAAACAAAAAGTTTCATAGTTTCGAAGATATTAAGATAGATAGATATTAGAGTTCAACTCTCGAACAATTCTTTTCAGATCAACTTTACGTCTCAATGGATTGTATTTGAAGGTAAATCCAAACTTAGCTGACGGTAATGAAAATTGTCTAGCCGTATTAAAGAGAATTACTACGATTTCTCAATATTCTTTCAAATTAGTTCAATCTCAGCTATTTTATTATTTTACTTTGCTTTATTACTTTTTTTTTGTTCACCCATCACCTATGAACTGTATCCACAAATCGTGAAGAGGCACAGGACTATATCTGCCCTTTCCGGCTTAAATTGTAGGGTAAACCGGCGCATTTTTATAAAATTTGATTGGGATGCTTGTTGAGCAAAGATATATAGAGTTGTTGTTGGCAAATGTTGAATAGTTAAGGTGGCAGTATGGTTTAAACGTGCTGATATGATGATTTTTTAGCATTTAAAAGAAAATTTGAATCAAATTCTTGACCAAATATCAATAAATATATTAGTACCGAGTACCCACGTTAGATGAGTGAAATGTACGACTGTCTTAGCATTCGAAAGGTCTCTATTTATGGATCTAGCATGCGAAAACAATAAATGTTTTTGCAAGGCGGTCGAAAAATGTAGGATGTAGTAGCGCATTTATGAAAACTGTGATTTCCTTATAAAAATTTATGTTTCCTCGATATTGACATTCAGTTTTCGATCATTTATATCTTGAATACCGTAAGCTTAGTTTTATGGTGAAATAAACAACAAAATTTACATTTTTCTTCAATATTTACTTCCTAGAACATTCTTAATTACTCCCCAAGCAGCACAAAACCACCCAGCAAGTATTAAACTTTTAAAATTAAAAGAAAACTTGGGAAAATGAATTTCCTTCATATTGCATCCAAATCTACAATTTAAAATAATCCTTTTAACCCATTTTATGCATTAAAGAAGATAATTTGATCCACAGCCAAATCTGGATTATATGGTGGATGATAACTAAACTTTATTACGAAATTATATTAACCAGATTTTAAACCATGTGATTATTATTTCTAGTTGAATTCTCTTATAAATTCCGTGACTAAGTGCTGGTAATATAATTATTTTCGTCGAAAATAGACGATAATGATTCAAACATTTGGCAGTGTTTCTATACATTTTTCAAATAACAATAGAAATAGCTTATAGTTGTATAAGCTTTTGGCAAATATAATAGGAAAGACATCTGTCGACGAGATAATTTGTGCTACTGTGTATGTATGCCATCCAAATAATGTTTTAAGGTTAGATACACAAAGCACTTAACAGATTCTGAAAAAGCACTTCTGAAAAATACGTAATAATGGAAAAAATAAAGAGTATTGCTCGTGTAGTATTGAATACGTGAAATTTTCATGCAATAATGCTTAATAATATTAAATTAATTGAAATTGGACAAATCTAATTGATCTATTAATATTTTATTTCAACTTTGCTTTGATTCGTACCAACACAGACCTAGTTTTTGCTCAATTTTTGTACTCTCTTTTATTAGTTTAACTTGTATATTTGTTTGTAACTCTCATCTGGCATCTGCTGTGGCAACTCGCTACACCCCACTCCGTTGGGCGGAATCTGTCGGACAGCTGGCACTCTATTGAGTGTTTTACACTGGCTGGGCGTTTCCTTGATTATGCAACTACTACCTTACAGGGCCATTTAAAATTGTATGAGCAATTTTTCCTGCTTTTACGTTTACCACATTAAATCAGGTTATTTGTACTGGACGACCGAACTTTTAACAATGCTGCAACTCTGTTTGCGAATACGATTTCCATATTATTAATTTACCTACTAAGTTAAATCGATACGAAGATTCGTCGCTTAACGTTACATCCGTTCAAATAGTAAATCAAGCTTTTATCTTTTAAGGTTAATGCTATAAACGATGCCACATACTTGACAAAACCTTTTGAATATTCAAATTAGTTACAAAATTATCTTTGAACGTCACGCTAGATTCTTTGAATAAACCGTTCCAGAAATATGTAGTCAGTGATGGTAATCGGGAATACACAGGGTTGTTTATCATCAATTCTATGGTCGGATTTTAGTTTTTAGCTGAACCATAGATATTTGTAGTTGGACAGACTTAAACTTTAGTTCTGTGGCTGGTAAATCTGATGTTAAAATTTAGTTTATGGTACAGCTACAAATTTAAACTCTAGTTCTGTGGTTGGGTGTTAGTTTTGGTTAGAACCACAGATTTAAACTCTAGTTCTGTGGTTGGATATTCGATTTTTATGGATAAAATCACATTTGTAAACTCTAGTTCTGTGGTTAAATGTGCTTTTTTGATAGAACCACATATTTAAATTAAACTTTAGTTCTGTGGTCGGCAAATCTTCGTTTGAATGTTTCTGGCAGAACCACAGATTTCAACTCTAGTTCTGTGGTTGACACTGGACCAACAGTAGCACTATATTACGAAGGTTTCGATAGCCAACTTATCCTCTTCAGAGACTGAATAATATTACCCCTCTCGATGCAGTTGTTTTTTTTTGAGATAAAATAATTCTTCTTTCAACGTTAATTCGAAAATTCGATTCAGTTTAAGTAAGTATTATACCTTGGACAATTCCTCCCAAAATACAATGTCATTAATCTCAAGGATTTGAGTAGATTGTATCATTTCTTCTTCGTTTTTATTTAATTTTCTTTTCCATCCTAATACCTAGAGATTTTCACGAAATATACTTTTCCTTTTTCAATGAAAATAGAAAATTGTAGTAACAAGATTTGGATTTATTTTATTCAAATACATTTTATTTAGTGATAAGGCGATTTCACACTACAATGTCTCGAAAACTATACAGAGGAATTTTTGCTACATGACCCACTTTTTTTGGCCCTTGGTCAATAAGAATTGAATAAAAATAGATATCTTCAAAAGTGACTAACCTCAAATTAAAATACTATTGACAATTTTCGAGTGGTTAGAGGCGGGGTTTGTTAGTTCAGTTAGTCGCTGTGATGCGCCATACTCAACTGGCTGCGCACAAACTTTGTGCCAGTTCCTTTCATATATTTTAAAACCTCTCTTTTATTTATGGGTATTATGGGTCTATACACATATACATATATGGGTCTATGGGTATTATCGAGAAGCGTGATTTTTTTCTCTCCAAATTCATATCTATTTCTGTCCTCTTTATAGTTAAGGGATTCCACTTGTGAACTCACTGAGGTTGACATCATTTATATCGAAAATATAAATAGATTTTCTTCCTCTCGCAAACATTTTATATGATAATTTTAATTGACTATTAGCATTTTTTAATTAATTTCCATATCCTAGTTGCATTGTGATTATAAAAATTACCATTTACATCAAAAGAATAAAAACGGAACAATTACTTTTTCCGAGATAATAATTTTGACCTTAGTAGGGAAAAAAACCTACGCTACATCAATGTTCGTATATTACCGCACTCTCTGAATAGAACGTGGTACTAATTTTATTAAAAACTCTCTTCCGGCGGTAGCATACATGAGGAACTTCCATCTGCCTTTCAGCCGGATTCGCAAATTCCACCTTTTACATTATTATGTTTCAAGGGCTTACACACAAAATGATATTTTTTATCAACAAAAAATGTTCTTTGATCTCTCATATTTTTTGTCAAGAGCTATTCCCCTTTAGGGTATAACCTTTTAAATCAAGTCGTGCAAAAACAGCTAAAACATCAACTAGACCTAAGTCGTACTAGACCCTGTACCTGCGAATCTAAATCTTTATCGCCTGTGGTACCATCTCTTGTGAGAGAGTCTGTCAGGGGGCCCAGCAATTCCCAGCTTGTTTCATCCCCAACCAACATCCTGTTCCAATTATATTCAAAATGTATTGATTTCTTGTTAATATATGACTGACAAACCTTTTTTTCCATTTTATTTCCCCCAATCACTCTACCGTGACATGTCAAAGTTTCTATATCGACCTTCTATCCAATGTGTCACCGACAATTCGGCAGAAATGGGGAGACTATTATAACTATAGACCTCCAAACTTTCCGAAGTGCCCTAAATGGTCGTTAAAAACCATTATAACTAACAGTAGGGCCATTTCTTCCGTCCCATTATCTATGTCCTTCAAATTACTTAGATATTTTCACCCAATAACAGTATTTATCAACGGGGGAAAAAAGGAAGTAAATCAATTTCAAATTTGTATCCTTTCCCAAAGCAAAATTTTCATAAAAACATCCAGTATATTAGAAGAATCCAATAAAATGGAATTTTCGATTGATTCTATTCACTTTTTAAATGAAACGCCCTGTATATTAAATCTTTGCCTCGTTCAGATACGGCCTTAAAATAAATCAAAGTGTTCCTTCCTAAAAATAACAAATCTTATGAAAAATTAGCTCAAATAACCATGCAACTTGATAGTGTTTTGTGACAATAAACCACCGTCATCATCAGGACCACATACAAGCTTAGAAAACAAAAAAAAATGGAAGAGGACGAAGAAGAAATTGCCTCTTTATCAAAAGCTCCATCCACCGTAACGTTGACCCCCCAAAACGTCCAAACTTTCACCGAACCAAAAGAACACAACATACCGAAATGTCATATCATCACTCAGCAAGCCAGCGGAGATTCGAACGAATCCGAGTCCGAATCGACCAAAGCTTCGCCGAGGTATTCGTTGCTATCGAAAAGTCCTCATTCTAGTTCGTCTCAAGAAGACTACGAACCCGATTCGAAATACAAAGGTCAATATCTATCGGCTTCGATGAGGACTTGCACCACCAAAAGCATGGAAAGCCTTAGAGCGTCACCGAGAACCTACTTATCATCCAGCGAACGAGACGTTCGAAGAGTGTATCTAGAAACAACCGAAGCTAAATCATTAGAAAGTATAGAACGTGAAATAAAACTCAAAAGACACGCTGTAAGCGGCGAGGCTTCCTTAGAAACCACTGGTAGCGAAGACACTTTCACAGCTGAACGAAAAAGAGTGCTTTGGTCTGGAAAAATGAGAATACCACAACATCTAAGTTTACCCCCACCTACGGGATATTTGAGTTTAAGTCCAGGAGATCGAAGGTTAACTATATTATCTCCACATTCTCCTCATAAAATGACGGATTACTTTGCCGGTGGGACGTTGAAGTCCCGGAGGAAGAAAGCTGGAGTGCTGCCTAAATTGTTGCTGCCAAGGAGTGATTCCGATATCAGCGAAGTGCTTTCAGAACATGGATTATTATTAGAGTAAGTACAATAATGCTTCTACTATGTATGTATGTATTATTGGAGTAACATTCACTGTGCCCCCTTATTTCTACTTAGAGTCTCTGACACTAGTAGCTCCTTTAGACCTATTTCCCGAAGGAATTTTAGGATATCTGCAGGTTAGGATCCCTGTTAAAACTCTTAGCGCAGTTTTACTCTAGATCTACCACTTCGTCGTTCCTCTGTATATCTAATTACCATCAGAAGTTGAAGTGGTTATATGAATGGGACAGGATTTATACTTTGACTACGTCAAAAATAAAAAGCTTTCCACTGGGTAAACTCACAAAGATACTGAGGAACGTATGCAAATATTTTTTCCTTCAAGCGTATAATAATAACTATATTACTTTTTGCAACACAGACCGTAGAAATATCCCATTATTTTACTAGTACAAAAATTAATTTTCATTATTGTACTAATAAAATAATGGGGCGTTGTAATCAAGTAGGTAGGAACTGTCATTTTTAAACTTATTTAATTTGACGTTTGTCTGTTTTGAAAATTTTGTGAAAAATGTCTCAAGAATTGCAATGTACGCCTCCGGAATTAGTTGAAATAGCTAATTCCAGTATTGAAACTCTAATTCCAACGAAGTCGCGTAAACTGTATGATTTAGCATACGAAAAATTTCTAAAATGGTGCAATGAATATAATGTACAGCAATACACGGAAAACGTTATGCTTGCATACTTCACGAATTTGTCCAGAAAGTTTAAAAGTTCTACTCTATGGGCACAGTATTCAATGATTAAAAGTCAATTAAACATTAAACATAATGTTAAAATAGAAAAATATAGCAAATTAATTGCATTTATAAAGCGCCAAGGGGAAAATTATACACCGAAAAAATCAAAAGTATTAACACAAGATCAATTTGATAAATTTCTCAAGGATGCACCAAATAATGTTTATTTAGCAACAAAGGTAGGTACTTTCTTATTTCTTTTTAATCATTATTACGTTTATTAAACCGTTGACAGTGATATCTACTAGCAGATCAATATTTAACTTGACAGCAAATATTACCTCATTTCCTACTTATAACATTTAATGACGGTAGCTCAGTGGCAGAGCTTTTGTCTTCGGTCGCAAAGGTCAGCGGTTCTAATCCCGGTGCTACCAGCTTTTTTTTTTATTTATTTCAACGTTTGTTTTAGGTTATATTAATATTTGGAGTCACAGGAGCCCTTAGATGCGATGAACTTGTTAATTTAAAGTCTAGCGAAATCCAAGATTTGGGAAATTTAATTTTGGTTAAAATCATAAACACAAAAAACAAAAAACAACGGTCGTTTACTATAATTGGCGATTTTTATTTGAATTTGGTAAGACAGTATACGGCTCTTCGTCCGGATGATATTGGCCTGCAGCGATTTTTTATTAAATACCAGAATGGTAAATGTCACCGTGTGGTAATGGGTATCCACAAAATATCAAACGTACCAAAAGACGTTGCTACGTTTTTGAAATTAACAAATCCTCATGAATATACAGGACATTGCCTTCGGAGGACTTCCGCAACTATTTTAGTTGACAACGGAGGTGATATTACCGCTTTAAAGCGGCATGGTGGATGGAAATCCACCAGTGTTGCTGAAGGGTACTTAGAGGATTCCATTTCCAGTAAAACACAAACTGCACAAAAAATACTTAATTGGCAAGAACAACCAAGTAATAGTTCTGGAATCGCTGACATAATAATCGACAATCAACTTACTAATAATATGATGTATACCAATGACAAAATTGTAAATGTCGAAGCTGAAAGCGGTGGCAGTGGCTTAAATTTAAACAACTGCAGTATACAAAACTGCACATTTAATATTACTGTTAATAAATAGGTAACACTTTATGTAATTTTTCGTTTGTATTAATTAAATAGTTGAGATATAAACAAAGCCTTCTATATTTTTTATAAAATGCATATTATTATTACGCTTGAAGAAAAAATAGTATATGTTACTCGGAGCAGAAGGCCCATTATATGTTTCGCCCAGTTTGCACAGCCTCGGCTAGCGCCTCGGCAGTGCAAGAATCTGGGCTCAACAATAATGTTGGCCTTCTACTCCTAGTAACATAATATACTATTTCGATTAGTAAAAAGCATAAAAACAACATTTCTCTTTGTTCAGCTACATTTTACTCACGAATGAAATGTGGCGTGGAAAAGTAAGTTGTTTGTAGGCCTGGAGAGTTTCAAGTTTACAAAGTTTTTATCGTAACTAGCAGTATTTCTTACTGTAGGGACTGTGCTTAGCCTCAGGGTTGTAAAAAAGGGGTGATTTTGTAAAAGGTTTCCCTTTTAAAAATTGTCAGTGTGATACTCTCATGGTAAATGGAAATTTTTCACACAATGAACCCCTTTTTCAAAAAAAGTCATCATACGCCTATGATTTTTCAAGCAAATTAATCCCCTTGAAAAATTTCGTCGAACGCCAGTGGAAATTCTCAAAAAATCAGTGATTCCCTTGTACAAATATGTGTGGTACTCCTCTGGTAGATTTTCACCCAAAAATTAACCCCTTTTTAAAAAAAATTCATCATGCGCCTAAGACTGGAGGAATTTTTTCCAAGAAAATTAATCCCCTTAAAAAAATTTCTTCGAACGCCAATGGTATGTGCAAATTCTCAAAAAAATCAGTGATTCCCTTGTACAAATATGTGTGATACTCCTCTGGTAGATGGAAATTTTCACCCAAAAATAAACCCATTTTTAAAAAAAATCATCATACGTCTATGATTGTAGGAATTTTTCCCAAATAAATTAATTCCCTTGAAAAATTTCGTCGAACGCCAATGATAAATGGATATTCTCAAAAAAATTTGTGATTCCCTTGTAGAAATATGTGTGGTACTCCTCTGGTATATGAAAATTTTCACCCCTTTTCAAAAATTTTTATCATAGTGTGTGTTGCATAACATAGAAAGCCTGACAATGATGCCTTACGATGCTCAAAAATTATAAATAACCCTATATATATATATCTAGTTCGCAACTACATCCATCTTATCGACTCCTAAATTGTCCAAAGTTTAAGAAGCAAGTTTGTTGGATAAGTTGGAATACCCTCAGGATACGGGCTCTATATTTTTTATTGTCTTACCACCGGAATTAAGAGCTACCGGTAGTAGTGAAAATTGAAAATACCTCTCGAGTTTAGAAGGTCAAAAACAAAAGTATTGAAAACAATATTTAAATTATTAACCTGGGCCCTACCTCTAAATTAAATAAAACATAATTTATCAGCGACAAAGTTAAGAAGAACAAAAAAATACTCTAAATATACAGGGTGCTTCTTAATTCATACGACAAAATTCACAAGGTGATTGCTCGTATAAAATTAAGATGGGTCTTTCCTATAACAAATTTTCCTCAGCCCTCCTTTGTCGATATATCACCCTTAAAGGGTGCGACTAAAATTAATGGGGTGATATCTCGTAAAGAGATATGATGAAGAAATTTTGGTAAAGGAAAAACCTTTATCTTAATTTCGTACAATCAAACACCTCGTGATTTTTATCCCATGAATTTAAAAACACCCTGTAGACCTTAAAATACATCCCTATTATTATAAAATTAGTCTCCCACTTTCCCCCCTCCCCCAATATTACAAACCAAATTCTATTTAACCTTTCATCATAATTATCATCACCTTTTAAGAATTGATTTTCCAGTCAGATTAAGTGACTATAAAAGCAAAAAACTCGAACGTCGAGACCTCTGTTGATATCACAGTATGTTACTCCGTCTCGAAACGTAGGAATCATCATCAATTCGATTTTCCGAAAGCTTTATGCCATCAACAGCTAGAGGTGAGATAGATTTTCCTGTATTGATGCAGCTCCATATACTGCAGCAATACAAATTGTATCTTAAAATATATGGCACATCGATATCCTTTAGTTGTGAGTTTATAATATATAAATCTTTAATTTTTGCTACTCTCTGATAGATGGCTCTACTATTTTACAAACGTTACCATGTTTTACTTTTTATTTGGGTCAAAAAAGAAAATCTGTACCATATAAAAAGTAGGCAGACTCTTCCCCTTCCTGACTCTCACTAAAGGGAGTTTGATTTATGTCATCCAAATTATTTTTCACCCTTATTGTTGTGATATAAATATGTTACGGTTGAGTAACGGTTCCAAAAATAGCACCCCATCTTTAAATTGTATCAGGGCGCGCAAAGGAAAATAGGGTAGAAAAGCGTTGCGCGCGCAGCTCTATACCGTAGTCATGGCTGCCTCGATATGGCACGCACTGGATTTCTCTATTACACACTCTTATTCATTTCCAAGAATTCCAATGAATTTTTAATGTTACATGAAAATGTCACTTGATAGACAGTGCGATTTAGCAGAAGACAGGCAGTTCGGTTGTAGTGTCAAATGTTTACAGTGATAAAAATAATATGCGAGTGTTTTTTTTAATATGATTTTTTTTTAATATTCAGGGTGCCAGAAGTGATTTAAAATTTAGACCAATTTTCGACCAATTTATCTTTTATTGTTTATTGTTGACTGATAGAGGATCTAAGTTTTATTGGAATAACACGATATTTGTTTAGGTATTTTTGATAAAAATTAGTATTTACCAAATTAAAAATTTTTTAAAAATAAGCTCCTTCTTAAATATTGGTAAGTAGATAACTTTTGACATATATTCACATTTATTTGTAGTTTAACATTTTCTAAGATCTAATAATTTCTATTTGACCTGGGAACTAATTTTGCTCCATATTATGTGAAAAAATTTTGAATTCAACACTAATATGTGATTTTTTAAATTGATGATCTGAAGCTCAACAGCTTTTAAATTTGGCTTCTATTTTAGGTCTACTTTTTCTTGACACCTCCCTCTAAAATCTTCCTTTTTCATTAGTTTGACATTTTTGATAGCTGTCAAAACTCTAAATGCAGATTTTGTTTCAGTTTCCCAGGATTTGATTGTCTTAACCCAGAATCTATCCAAAAATACCATAATATCAATTTATTTATTAATAAACAAATTTAGAAAAATTCCACCCCCAAAAATTTGACAAATTTTCAAAAATCGTTACCTCTTGAACTACTTATCTGATTTTGAGATTTTTTTTAGTGAATTATAAGCCTCAACGACTAAATAATAACGCACAAATTATTTTTACATATTTAGCTACATGATATATTCTTCACACCAGTGAATAATGAACAATAATTCACTCTCGTTAGCCAATCACATTCTATTATTATCAGAATTAAAATGAATAAATCAAATCGTCTCTTTTAAAACGTCAAATACCAAATAATGCAAATCCATTCTGACAGCGCGTCGTTTGAAACGTCAAAATAATGATAGAATCATAATTTTACGTATTATTTAGAGAAAAAAATGGACAACAGTAGTTATATTTAGTTATAACTCCCAATTATCTTTTATAAATGTAAGGGTTTTGATTAAAACTGTATGTTACGTCTCCCTTTTTGAAAATAAACATGCTCTATAGCCTAGTGGTAGAAATAGTTGACTCTGGCGCGGACGATTGGGGTTCGATCCTCACTGTAAGCTTTCTTTTTTTAGTCGTGGAGAAAGTATAGTCTTTTACTTGTGTATAATGGCTAATATTCACTTGAATGATTCCAAAACTCACTCGCTGGAAACTTCATCCGCGTGAATAATAGCCATCATTCTACACTCGTTGAACAATATACTATTATAGCATTATTATAGTTGAGATTTTGATGTTATTAAATTTGAAAATATACGAGGGGCAAAAGTAGACTTGTTTTTCGAAACACCTTGTAATATGCAGCAACCGCAACAAGTGCTACATTTTGGCACAAGGGTGTTTTAAAAAATCTGTAGTTCAAGAGGTAACTATTTTTGAAAATTTGGCAGGATTTTTTTGAAAATTAGTGTAATTATATTGCATAAATAATCAAATATAACTTAGACCCTTCTCAGTTCCAGTATATCGACAATTACCCAAATCCAAATCACTTTTGTCGAAATTATTCCGGATTAAAATAAAAGTGTAACAAAAACTCAAAAGACACAAAGTGTTTCGTGTTTTTTTTTTCGAAAAAATGTCGGTAGTTCAACAATCCAAGTCCACAATTATTTTTTACAAACTGGGATATTGTTAAACGGATCCTTGCATCATGTGAAAAGAATTCACCTCACAAAATGTGACTTATAATAAGTTCGGACAATATTGTGCGTCGAGGAACGAAAAAAAAAAAATTGTTAAATCGATAGTGTAACAACTTCCCTCCCTCTGTGAGTTCACGTAGTTTTTATTTCAAAAGAAAATAGCGCAATCCACTGATTGAATATGTCTGGTTAATCCCCAGCTGTGAGATAATGGAGAAACTGCTTTTTTTCTCTTAACAGTTTAATGCAGCTACCTATTAATTAAAAATGACATAATTTTGACATAAGTTTGCCGTTCTCCAACAAATTTTTCAAATCAGTTGATAGCGAGATATTTAATTCGTAAACTATTGAATTAAATCTAAATTTTCTTTTGGAATAATTTCCAGATCTAAAAAAAAAGAACATTGAGGCAACGTATTAAAAAAATATGGAAGTTTTCTGATCATATAATGCTGACATTATTATTTTTGTTATGGTCCCTGATACGCGGTTTGAAAAAATCTACTCAGACATCGTCACAATCACCACAGCAATCCTGCACTACTCCTTTAGAAGATATAACCCCTACGCCCAGCCCGGACCCTACGTGTTCGCCTTCACCCGAACCGGAATTCGTTAGCGAAATGTCATCACGAAGAATATCTTCGGATAATTACCGGTCGAGGTACAAAAGAAGGCCAGCTGGGGGGGACTTACCACCTCTAGAATTTCTGTCGTGGAAAGATTTTCATTAAACTTTCAGCAGATTCTGAGGAAATTTTTAAAATTGGTTGCAACCCCTGGTTTGCTTTCAGAAATTGTTTCTTCCGACACTCCCAAAAAGTTTGTTGGAATATATTAGACAGAATTTAAATTGTGGCTCTATCTTATACTCAGGGTTACTAAAAAGTCATTTGCCAAGAAAATTTCAAACACTGGGCTAACTCTAAAAACCTTTTGTCGAAAAAATGGTTAGTATTTAAGACTCGGGAAAAATGTTGAATACTATAGATTCAGGCTAACTCTGAAAGCCTTGTCAAAAAACTGTGAGTTGCCTTACATTTTTAGAGCAACCTTGGAAGCCTTTTGTCTTAAAAAGGGAACTTGGACTCAGGATTGCTCTGAAAGCCTGTTATCAAGAAAAATTAAATTGCCTTAGACTCAGGCTAACTCTAAAAGTCTTGTGTCTAAAAACTGTAAGTGGCCTTAGACTTTTAGAGCAACTTAAGAAGCCTTTGGTCATAAAAAGGGAACTACCTTGGACTCAGGATTGCTCTTAAAGCCTGTTATCAAAAAAATTTAAATTGCCTTAGACTCAGGCTAACTCAGAAGCCTTGTGTCTAAAAACTGTGAGTTGTTGACTTTTAGAGCAACTTTGAAAGCATTTTGCCATAAAAAGGGATTGCTCTGAAATCCTGTTATCAAAAAAATTTAAATTCTCAGACTCAGGCTAACTCTAAAAGCCTTGTGTCTAAAAACTGTAAGTGGCCTTAGACTTTTAGAGCAACTTAAGAAGCCTTTTGTCATAAAAAGGGAACTACCTTGGACTCAGGATTGCTCTGAAAGCCTGTTATCAAGAAAAATTAAATTGCCTTAGACTCAGGCTAACTCTAAAAGTCTTGTGTCTAAAAACTGTAAGTGGCCTTAGACTTTTAGAGCAACTTAAGAAGCCTTTTGTCATAAAAAGGGAACTACCTTGGACTCAGGATTGCTCTGAAAGCCTGTTATCAAGAAAAATTAAATTGCCTTAGACTCAGGCTAACTCTAAAAGTCTTGTGTCTAAAAACTGTAAGTGGCCTTAGACTTTTAGAGCAACTTAAGAAGCCTTTTGTCATAAAAAGGGAACTACCTTGGACTCAGGATTGCTCTGAAAGCCTGTTATCAAGAAAAATTAAATTGCCTTAGACTCAGGCTAACTCTAAAAGTCTTGTGTCTAAAAACTGTAAGTGGCCTTAGACTTTTAGAGCAACTTGAGAAGCCTTTTGTCATAAAAAGGGAATTATCTTGGACTCAGGATTGCTCTGATTGCCTTAGACTCAGGCTAACTCTAAAAGTCTTGTGTCTAAAAACTGTAAGTGGCCTTAGACTTTTAGAGCAACTTAAGAAGACTTTTGTCATAAAAAGGGAATTATCTTGGACTCAGGATTGCTCTGAAAGCCTGTTATCAAAAAAATTGAAATTGCCTTAGACTCAGGCTAACTCTAGAAGCCTTGTGTCTAAAAACTGTCAGTTGTTGACTTTTAGAGCAACTTTGAAAGCATTTTGTCATAAAAAGGGATTGCTCTGAAATCCTGTTATCAAAAAAATTTAAATTCTCAGACTCAGGCTAATTCTAAAAGCCTTGTGTCTAAAAAATGTGAGTTGCCTTAGACTAAGAACTACGCTTGAAACCTTTTGTCAAAAAAATTGAATTATCTTAGACTCAGAGCTAAGGTGGAAGCCTTTTGCCAAGAAAATGTTGAATATCTCAAAATCAGGCTAATTTCTGAAAGCCTTTTGTACAAAAACTATTAGTTATCTAGACTCAATGGTACGCCTGAAGCAAAAATAAAAAATATATATAATGAAATGTATTAAAATATGGTAGGCAAAAATTTATAAAAAAATCTGAGTATAAATTCCAATACATTTTAGCATTGATGGATAAATGCTTTTATAATAAATCTTTTGTAGCCAGTGTAAACATGAAATTTAGCGTCGACATCGATAAAGACGGAAAGACATATGTTGTTTCTCCCTTATGTAAACATTTGAGGGGTTGAAAAAGTATAGAACGCAGGGTGTTTTATACCCAGGACTCATTCAACCGCTTGTCGAAAATCAGGTTAAGAGTTTTTATATTAAAAGCTCCGCTCTGCTAAACAAATATTTACCATACGATTCACATTGTAATTTTTTATTTTCTATTGATAGTCTTCGTGACATTTTTTGTATACAGGGTGTCCCAGTAATCCGTACAAAGGTGAAGGATAAAACTGGCTCTAGATTTTCTTTGACATGGTAATTATTATATCAAGTTTCGAAGACTTGAACGAACTAAAAGTAGATTTAGCGAAAGAGAGATCAAAAGCAATTCCCTTTGAACGCAAAACCGTTCAAAACAATTATTAAAATTTCACATTAATGCAAAACAGGTATAACATAACATATTAAATGTGTAACCCACAGCTTTGTAGTTTACGAACGTTTTAATAAAATTTATTCCTCAGTTAAAAGCTCAATTTTAGTTTTCATTAGTAGCGAGGTTTGTATAAACCAATTAAGATACTAATTTATGCTTTCGTCTATACTTTGTTGTATTGCTAGTAACCTACACCGCAGGAGTTTCGATGTTTAAAATAGTCAAACGAACACTTAATGAGATTAGTTATTATTATACTTACTTGCTTTGTAAACAAAAAGTTTATAGAACTCTATAATTACGATATGACAACCTGGGATGGATTTTAATACAAAAAAAACATACTATGGTAACGTTTTTGTTTAAAAATATTAAAATATATTCCAACAAACATCTAAGCTATTTGTTTTTACTAATTTTCGTTCTTTTTGCATAGAATTTACTCAAGTGATTATGTCATTTTATTATATCTTTTAGTACCTATCCTTTTCAAAAAGATGTCAATCACAAATCCTGATAACAATTTATACTTTTTCTATGATAATTTATATATATTTTTGACATTTGACAAGTGGCAGCGCTAATTCTGATTGCTCAGCGGCCATTTTAGAAAAGACATGGCTGATTCTGACAGATGATCGGCCATTTTGGAAAGGGGCGTGACTTACAATGATATTTATATAGAAAATTTTCCCAGGATTGTATTCAACTGGTTAAAATGGGATTTTATTCTTAGAAAGTGAAGGGTCTTTTGAAAAGTGAAGGTTTCGTTTCTGTTGGCATCCACTTTGTGGGTGTGAATAAAAAATATAATAAATAGAATTATGACAGATCACTAAAAGTACAAGTACCACCTTTCAAACATTTACATTTTCCAAAAATTTCATACAAACTTGAAGGCATAAGTAGATTTTAGATTTGGAGACAATTTATTTAAATACAATATGATTAAAAGGTGGTTCAAACTTTTCACACAACGTTATTAAAAGGCAATTCAATGGAAATACTGTTGACCATTTTCAACTGAATCCCAGGCATACCCTAAGTTTTCTTTTGCTAAATTTTCCCCACTATTTTTCTCTTGGTCTAAAATTTTCCTTCCAGAATATTTCAAGGTTAAACATTTCAACTTGCGTTGGTACCAATATTTCCACAACGGTTGCCATTTAAAACGTACCCCTATCCATATAAACCCCCCCCTTAACAAAAAAAAAACTTCCCCCAACGGTATAGGTACTTGCCATTCTCTCGCGACTCCTCTATAGACGTCGGTAACGAGAGTCGTCCATCAGTTACAAGCATTTCATCCTTCTCGATGTCAACGTCATCCAGAATACTTGGTCAAAGATCCATAGACTCCCGCACCAGCATAACCAGTCTATGGTCTTCGGATATGTCTCGACGAGATTCGGAAGCTATTCCCGAGCACGAAATCGATTCTAGCGGTGAATCGAAAGGCTCGCTGGCGTCAGCTTCCGATAGCTCGAGAAGATATTCGGAGACCATGGCGAAAAGAAGAAGAAGTTCTACTAGGAATTCCCAGGTTAGGAAAAGCATTAGAAGATTTCCTTTAAGTGCAGATCTAAGAAGAACAACTGGAAGGTTTGTAATTGAGAATAGATCTTAAAAATGTGTATAGAATCTGTTTAATATTCACATGCTACTAACCCCCCATATAAAGATAACAAATTCTGATTGTTAAACAATAAAGTAATTATCATTATGGTAATTAGAGGATAAAATGAAATATGTTCTACCAATTGATTGTGTCTAACGTAATAGATGGTTTATCTGATATAGTGAATGTTCGTTTAATCTTATCTTATCTGGAAAAAATATGGTTAAAAAATATTCGTATACAATATGATTATATAGTTCAACTAAATAGTTAACGAGTGTCGCATTTACCTAACAAAGTTTGGTTATTTATTGTTTGTGTAATCGATTATTGGACGGCAAAATGGTTATGAATACCGTTAATAGAATTAGGAATCCAATGAGGGTTACGAGTGGTATAACCATTCCTAGGAGGTTCTCTGATCTCCCAAGGCATTCTTTCCAAGTTAGGTATATTCATTGTTTATACATTTTTTTTATTTTATGGACAATTGGGAGGGGATTTAACCAATATTTTGACCTATTATTTCCAAAATTATTTAAAGTCTAATACAAAATTTGGATTAGCAAACTCAGATATGCAAATATAAAAATTAATCCCGCTAAAAAATTTCATATAATATACTTTTTTTAATAATTTTTGGATTTTTTTTACATAATTTTTGCTTTTTTATATATTTCTTGGCTTTTTTTATATTTTGAGCTTTTGCCAGTATCCTCTGGTTTTTTCCTATTATTTTTCAGTTTTTTAAAATAATTTTCAGTCTACTTTAAATTTTCAGGCATTTTTTTCATGATTTTTAATATTTTTGGGTGTCCCATTTTAATTTATTTTTTTTAATTTCCATATTTTTTCATAATATTTAAGATTTAGTCTTTAAAATTTCTTGGACTTTTAAATAATCTGTGGTTTTTGGTATCTTTATAATTTTTAACTTTTTTTTTCATATAATCTTCAGTCTCTCATGTTTTTTGTGCCTTTTTTATAATTTATTCCCCCTTTATCGAATAATTTATTAGATTTTTTCTAGCATTTTTATAATTACTGAGCCTTTTTAAATTATTTTTGAATTTTTTATAGTTTTTATTAATTTTTTTGATAATTATTGAGCATTTTTCAATAATTTTCAGTTTGTCTCATCATTTTGGTCTTCTTTTCTTTTCTTTTTTGGTATTTTTATAATTATTAAGCTTTTAAACCAATTTTTGGATTTTTTTATAATTATTAAGCATTTTTTAATCATTTTAGAATTGTTTTTTATTTTTATTAATTTTTTTGATAATTTTTGAGCATTTTTCAATAATTTTCAGTCTATCTCATCATTTTGGTCTTCTTTTCTTATAATTTTTGGGATTTTCCTCAATTTCTATGGCCAACTTTTTTAATTTTGAACTTTTTTAAATAATCAACTATTTTTTATCATGGTCTATAATTTTTTAATAATTCAACCGTATATTTCTTTTGTCTGGATATATTTTATAAATTTATTATTTTTTTTTACATTCCACTTATTATACGTACCTTATCATGAATTAATATCATTATTTTAATGTTATTTTAAGGCTGTCTAACCTTAAATCCCACTGCGATTTTTTTTCTTGCTGCCGAGAGTCATGTCATGTCATTTAGAGATGAGATGAAATCTGACAACGTGGCTCGATGAAATATTCAATCTTTTTGAAACACACTGAAATAAAAAAAAAACGTTTTCATGGAAATGAATAAAAGAAGACAGTCGAATCAATGTCACGTTAAAATGAAAATAAGTTTTCCTTTGATCTTGTAACAATTACCGCCGAGAAATTCAGAAACGAGATTTTGCAGGTGTTTTATGGATGAAAATGGAATTTTCTCTTAAAACCTTAATTAAAATAACTTTTTATATCTTGGATTTTTCTCTCTTTATATATACCAACATTTTTTTTTCAAGTTTTCTTTTATTTTGTTACAGTTTCGATGTTGAAAATGGCGCTAGTCCAGGTAGAAGTCCATTGGATGGAGCAGCCTCTCCATCTGCTGGATTGGTTCTTCAAAATCTTCCCCAAAGAAGGGAGAGTTTTTTGTATAGATCCGATAGTGACTTCGAAATGTCGCCAAAATCTATGTCTAGAAATTCTTCAATTGCCAGCGAAAGGTGAGTACAATGTTTGAGATTATTTAAAAAAAAAATCTGTGTTTTTTTGGCCCCTAATCACTCTTTGTATTCATTAACGTTTTAATATTATTTAAAAAAATAATAAATTCAAATAAACCTTTCCAGTTCCGCCATCTACTGAAAATATTCAATACTAATTCAACTAATTACCATGCTGTTTAACATATGCAGTTATTTTTGAAAGTAACCGTAAACCTTCTAATGTTTCACGGTAGATGTCTCTGGAAGTTCTTAAAATAAAATGTTAACTGGCACTGTTTTTATACAAAAAAAAAGCTTCATGTTTTTTATTAATTCTACATTTTAATAAATAAAAAATATTTAAATACAGTTTAAAAATTGAATAGATGAGGCTTTTACTTGATGTAGATCCATAGTAAATTGTTTTATTTCATAATTTATATACAGTTTAAAAGGCAAAGTGAAAAACGGTTTGTATATACAGGATGGCCAATTACAAGGAGAAAACATTTTAGAATCCTTTGAAATCAATTTAGGATGCAGTTATTCCAGAATGTTTGAAGGCGATCTTGGTACCGAAATCTTTGACAGACAGTTTAATCTTAATTTTTGAAAATTTTAAAAAGTCGATTATACTTAGGTCCGTACTGAATGGAGGATGGTAAACATAATAAATCTACAGATTGTAGATTGAAAGAAATAATTATTTTTAATTTTTGAAATGAAATTTGTACAGTTACACCTGAATTAAAAAGCACTCTGTATATTATTGAAATAATCAGCACTACAAAATATTTTCAGGTTCAGGGAGACAGAGAACATTTTGGAAAGATCGTATGTACTTTTTTGTGATTTTTTTTGACTTGAAGTGCATGTTTGATCTTTTCTGTTTTTATTGTATTTTTTTTGTAGCATACACAATATTTTTTATGCGTTTAGGTTTGATTTTTGAACAGAGCTGTAGATTTAAATTGGTTCGATTTAAATAATTTTAATTCCAAAGAAAACGAGATTATAAAATTCAGTTTAAAGTGTCCTTGGGATTATGTATAGTCTATTCAGAGATATTTCATACCAAGACAAGAATTTTCAACTTGGTACGAAATATTTTTGAATTAACTATACTTTTAATAAGATATTTAAACACTGTATGAACCGCATGTAATTGGGAATGTACAAAAAATATTGTAAACAATAAAATTAGGATTTAATTGATGTAAATTTTTTTTTATATTTTTTACAGTCATGGAGAAGACTTGATAGTTACTCCTTTTGCACAAATTCTTGCCAGTTTACGAAGTGTACGCAACAATTTCCAGTGTCTCACCAATCTACCCCCAAATAAGTAAGTAAACATTTTTTTTACTTGAAATTAAAAATTTTCTCAATAATTTTAAATGGATCGTCCTGTATTTTATGATTGTCTATTTTTATCATCCCAAATGCGAAATACACCTTTTGTTGGCAAAATTTAATTAGAAATATAAAAACAGAAATAAAATATGAACATTTTCGAACTTTCCACTTCAGTTTTTCCCAATTATTTTCCATTGTTTGGATGTTGGTATTAAACCCTCAGATAAAGCAAACTTTTTTAATTAATTGATATTAAAAATAACCTTTGCTTACAAAATGAAAACTGATCAATAAATTCTCTTTCAGAACTTTAAAAATTACGTTAAATAATTCTTAAATTTAGAAATAAAAACAATTACGGTTCCTCTGAGAGAAATAACTAGTATAAATCATTTAAACGACACATCGAACTACATAAATAACAACGTCCAGTATAAAGGGTATAATAAAAAGGCAGGTCATAAATCATACAGTTATTTTCAGCCCCAGAATATGTGGTATGATTTATGACCTGCTTTTTTGTTACACCCTGTATATACAAGCGTTCAAAATTCTCAGTACAATTACAATTCAGATTACATTATTATTATTATGACTATTATTATCCACTCGCGGTAAATATATGTATTTCAAGAGAACTGTTAGAATAAAACATTTACTTTTCTAATTTCTATTTTTTTTACCTGAAAAACAAAAAATGTGTAATCTTTTCACTAGAAACGGAAAGTAATGCAAAAAGAATTCAAATTTGAACACAACAAATAACCACACACTATTATTTTGATAAAGATATCATCAAAAAAACCCAGAGAAAAAAAAAAGACAAAAAGTCAAACTCCGAAACTCTGTCAAAAGATTTAGCGGATTTAATCATACACTTTGTTTCAAAAAGTACATAGAGTATTGAAATGCAAAAATCTTTTATTTATATTAAACAATAGTTTAATAGTTCTTTAATAGAATACGTTAAAAACTGAATTTGGTATAAAAGAGAGTCAGTCTTTTTAAAATGAATAATTGCTTAAATTAAATTTTCATGGAAAATGGTACTAAATATTGATCAATATCAGAAAAATGGCATTTTAATTGAATATATACTTTTCAGAAGTTCGCAGTTTGTAAAATATTAATTTTGTTTTAAAACTATGGCGCCGATTTGTATATACATTGTTATAAAATTTAATCTTGTATCTATCTTTCATCAAATCGATCAACCGCATTATTCAAAAATAAAATTTACGTCTCATGTTTCTCAGATTTATTATTCGTTCTATTTTTACAAAAAGTAAAATGGAATTTCAAAAATTTCAACTAAAAAAAAACGCGTATTAAAAAATATATAATATGAAGTGCAGGTAGGCAATATATGTGTTAGCCTATTGTTATCCATTCACAAACACTGAAAATAGTGTGTTTTATTACTCTATACCTTTCTGAAATAGACTATAGTTGATGTGGTTTTAGAGCTTCTGGAAAAACTATACCGGGGCTAGTAAAAACATTCTTCGTGTATTTATTTTTACAGAAAGAAAAAGATATTTCGAAACTGAATTTATTTTTAGAACCCATTGAAAGGTAAACTAATAAAATGATCTTACGTCCGTCGTAAGTGATATCCTAGAATTCTAATATAAATTGTTTAAAAACGCTAACACAGGCAGCCGTTAGATTTGCAGGTCAAGGCAAATAGAAAAACGTATCAATTTTGTAACTGGTTTGTTTTCCTAGAAAATATTTGGACTATTTGATATCTATTAATCTTTGAAGCTAGATATACGTACACCTGTTTCGAAAAATAAGGTCAGATGCTTTTTTTTGAGGACGAGAATATTTACATTGTAAAGATGTTATAAACAATTAAAATGTTATAGACTGCGTGGGTAAATATTGCGAAAAATTATGCGAAATTAGGTCAAAAAAAAACAATTACATGGCAGTTGAACTACTTAGTCTACACTGTGTCCCAAAATAGTCTATCAATCTAGAAACTGTTAATAGATATTTGAATTTTGAATCCAATCATTCTATAAGCGTTAAAAAAGGGATAGTAAATATTTCTCCACGACTAAATAATAACGCAAAAATTATTTTTACATATTTAGCTACATAATGATATATATTCTTCACACCAGTGAATAATGAAAAAAAATTCACTCTCGTTAGCCAATCACATTCTATTATTATCAGAATTAAAATGAATAAATCAAATCGTCTCTTTTAAAACGTCAAATACCAAATAATGCAAATCGATTCTGACAGCGCGTCGTTTGAAACGTCAAAATAATGATATAATCATAATTTTACGTATTATTTAGAGAAAAAATGGGCAACAGTAGTTATATTTAATTATAACTCCCTATTTTCATTTATAAATTTAGGGGTTTCGATTAAAACTGTATGTTACGTATCCCTTTTTGAAAATAAACATGCTCTATAGTCTAGTGGTAGAAATAGTTGACTCTGGCGCGGACGATTGGGGTTCGATCCTCACTGGAAGCTTTCTTTTTCTAGTCGTGGAGAAATTATTGTCTTTTACTTGTGTAGAATATCTAATATTCACTTGGATCTTTCTGCACTTGTTGAAGAATATACTATTATACGATAGGGCCAGGATCATTTGTTCAAGTGATAATCAATTCACAAAGGAGAAAAAATTGAAAAAAAAAATAATCATACACAAAAAAAAATAACAACAAACGCGTTTTATTAACAACATTTCCAATACAAGCGAAAAAAAACGCTCTATCCCAATAAAAACCGTTCCAGGAACGTGCCATTCTCCAAAAAGGTTCTTTCAAGTCATCCTTTCACTATTTCTTACCATTTAACTTAATTTCCGCTTTCTTAATCTTGCAATTATTAAGATTTTATCACTTCAATTGAGATAAAACTAATTTTTGATTTCAATTTATTAAAAAGTATTTCTCAACTTCGTTTGAAGTGTTCTATAAAACTTTCTTTTATTTCGCCGAACACTGAATTTATAAAAAAAGCTGATAACTTAAGGCAGCACACACACGTAATTCACCTTTATTCTCTTAATATTTTTCTCTATAAATAATAAAGAAATAAAAAAGGTCATATTCTGTTAACCATTTCTAATTTTACAATTCCTTATTCGTTCAGCGACTTTCCACAGGAAATATTAACTGTTAATATTCACTTGGGATAACCACAAATAGATTAATTTCATTCCAACACGCGCATTCAATCTTATATTCAAATTTTATTCATTACGACTGTTTGTTTATCGGGTTTATAGTACAACATGTTCACCATCTACCTTATCAGGTTTTCTTGGAAGGTTGGTATACCAAAAAAATTTAAATACAACTTCAGGTTTATTATCTCATTATTATTATTTCTTGTATACAATTTTAGAACGTGTGTACTATCTTCCTTGGGTTATGAGTCCACGTAACTCACTTTAGAAACGACTAACTGCGGAATCAGCTTTGAATTATTTTAAATTATCTACTTTTTTTACATTTTATTATACAGGGCTTTAGTATGCAGTTTTGCAAGTGTACTGATGTTAACTGAACTAAATTTGGAAGGTTTCGTATCTTACTGGTATTTTTTGTGTTTCAATTTACTAAAAATTTAAGTCAAAAAGTTGGTAAATGAGTTGCTCTAGGCCTTTGAAAAAAAAAAAGTTCTTTTAAATTATGTGTACGTTAAAAAAGTTTCACTTTTTTGTACTGTTCGAAAGTTTTTGAATATTTCGCGAAGTAATTCTCATTTGTATATTCATCTCTTTATATTTTTAAATCTGTCATAAAATAATTAATAATTACATAATATACTTTTTTTATTTTACCATTTTACCCTGGGTGACTGTGGGAAGCTGGCGCCAAAGAAATATTTGGCATAACCAGGAAAAAACTTGGATTTCTTACTGGCTGCTTTCAACTAAGGAAACACCTCCATTTTCCACTACATTTCACTCTTTTTAACATCGATTATTTATTGAATTCCTTATTACCAAAATATTTGTTCGAACTATTGAAGATAAACATAATAGCTTCCTATACAATTAATCAAAAACACATGATCTAAATATTTAAAATATAGATTAAATTTTTGGCAACAGCGCACGTCTACATTAAATCAGGAAAGATTTTCTAATAACCATTAGCAAATATATTTTTTTATCTCCATTTTTATAGATGCACAGGTTGTAGAAAAAATATAGAGTGTAATTCGTGCCAAAAGTGATATTACCGATTTTTCGAGATTTTTTTTTAATAAGTTTATTTTAATATCATGACCAGAATTATCAGGATTGAAAATTTTTATTAAAGTATAAGCAGATACGTTTTTTTTTTTTGAAAAATTTATTTCTTCTGATTTTCCATCACACTATTATCGACTGAATTTGTTTAAACAGTTATTACTTTTAAATTGTTTGCTAACTTTAAAGATTTATCAAATAAATTTGGTTCAATTAGCGTTTAAATACGAGATTCGGAAAAACTGGCCTCGCTCAAAGATCGTATAAAATTTTTAATTAAAAATAAATAAAATGCAAGTCCAAAAGAGAGTTACCCAAACGACCCACTAATTGTATTTTTGGAAGTTTGTTTAAATAATGGTAGAATATTTGAAAAAAAAATTTATTTTTATTAAATTTTTTAAATTTAATAATCGAAAATCGTAATTTTCTTGAATTAAATTATGTTTATTATTCAAAATAGTCTATAATATAAAAAAAATTGATAATTAATTGCCCAAAAAGTATTTTTTTGCAGCACTTTCAATTTTCTCACAAAAAAAACACAAAAATCTACTATGTCCATGTTTTTTGTTTCAGATCAAGGCGTTCATCTGGAGCTGCTGGCTCTAGTTCAGCTCAACCAAAAAATTTAAATCCCACCGGTGAGTTATCTTCATATTTATTTAATTGAATAAAAAAAAAACTTTCAAAAAGTGCCCCCTCTTGGGGAGACAATTCATTGGCACCTTTTAATTCTGTAAAGTTCTTCTACATTAAATGATATTGAAAACTTGGACAATTTCAATATACTGTCATGTAATTGGACACATTCCGGATTAATCTCTTGTACAAAGGATACGAAAATAAAGGACTCATGGAACAGTTCGTGATGTAATGTATTGTTATAACTTATCACGCAATATGTCTCGTGTCTTCCCTCTCATAAAAGGTCGAAGGGAAAATGCCAGATGTTTTTTATTATGCTTTTAAGAATTTTTACCAAATAGATTGGTCTTTTGAAAATTTCAGTTCCATATACAAAGTTTTTTGGTATTTGCAAAACTTTTTTGAAAATTTCATGACATTGTTTGAAAGTGAAAAAATTGTTTTATTAAAAAGTTATGTCGACCAGTCAAATTATCGTCCCAAAAAACACTTTTTACGAATTTTTCATGTCACAAAATAATATTTTTTTTTAAATTTGGACAAATAAGTAGGTAAGTAAGTGTGGATATATTTCACGATTTAAACTGCCGTTTATTTACTCCATTAATGCTTCAAAATTACCCCATTTACTTAAAATGTTCCCCTTAATCGATTTATGGACATTATAACTTTCTAACTGCTCTATTAGCCGAGTTATGAGAACCTTTCAGTTTCAGAAAGTGGATTCTCGAATATTTTCACTACTTTTATATTTATGATCTATAAAACGGTAACCCTTTGAGTTATGCTTTTGTGAATTTATTTTATTTTTTGATTACTAAAGTGTGGAAAACCCACTAGCATAAAAAAAACTGTTAATTTCATGAAACATTGATGACAAATATTGATTACTAAATCATCTTGACAGAGTACACACGGTACATCAAACATTTATTATAATTAATCATACCAAGGCAACATTAAACGTAATTTCCAAATGTACACAATAAAAATTATTCTTCGAATTGAAAAAAAAAGTCGATATTGTCCGGATTTTCATTATGAAAATTATTACTATTAATCATAAATATTTCCCATTAGAATATTCCTTGCTACACTACACAGGATCTTGACAACTATTGTTCATTTAAATACCTACATTTTTGTTAATTTTATATTATTTAGAAAATAAAATAAAACTATAAATTAACATATAAAAAATTGAATTAATTAACAAAAGCTTCTCTTTTGAAGGGATTTATTTTTATAAAAAATTAAACAATATTTTATCTAAATTAATGAAATATTCACAAATATTTAATTTAAATTGTAATAACTCACGAGATAACTGAAAAATTTCAAGATTATAGACTAGAGTAGACTTATTGTCACTGATATTATAATTTCGTGAAAAATAAGTTTATCAAATACCACTAATTTTTTTATTTTTACATTTATATCATAATAATTCTAAATACAAGGTGACTTAATAAATAAAAGTTTGGTTGTATGGCTCGTAATTAGTTATAAACTATTATTAACCAAATTGTATACTGAATCAATTGATAGGTCGCTGGAAAATGAAAAATTAAAATGACAGCTGTCAAGTGTCGGGATTTAATATCTGACATCAAAGAAATAAACTACATAAAAAACAGTAATATGTACTTCTTCCACTTCTAGACAACTTTCTGTTTAAAAAAACGGCGATTTTTTCAAGGGGTAGGTTGATTTTGGCATTTTTTTGCCCCCCCCATTCCCTTATTTTAACAATATCGAAAAAAATATCAATATTATTCTAGAATTAATATCAATTGAATAAATACGTTCCCAATTTTATTTTATTTCTTTTTTATTTTTTTTTTTATTTTATTTTAATTAAATATATTTTATTACTTTCAGATGAATCATATATGAAGCTAGCCATGGAAACCATGGAAGAACTGGATTGGTGTTTGGATCAACTAGAAACCATACAAACTCATCGATCTGTATCCGACATGGCTTCCCTGAAGGTGAGTTTTTAAATTATTTTTGACCTAAAAAATATTTTTTTCGAAATTTTTAATTTTTTTATTATTTAACGTGAAAATTCAGGTAATCAATTACAACCACTTGTTGCTTCTCTTCATTATTTATTAAAAAATGTGGAATTTTTTTTATCAACAATATCTAAAAACATTAAATACTTATACAGGGTGTTGAAGTATTGAAAAATTAAATGTTTTAATTCGATAACTTTAAAATTGATGAATAAATTGATTTGATATTTGGCAGGTTGTTTTTAAATGTAAAAATGCATATTTTGATAAAAAAACATTTGTCAATTCTTGATCCAGTGGTGTACATTCGGAAAAATATCTCACTTTTCTCCTCCCATTTTTCACGCCACTGGCATTAGTTGCTAATTTTGTAGTTTTCAAAATATTTAATGAGGTCTGGATATTCCCATTTTATTCCTTATCACAGCTTCAGGTTTAAATTAAGATTACCGATAAATAAATATTAATTGAGGAAATGATTTTCAAACAAAAATCAACAATAATAATGTCTTTCCTTATTGGTATTTTCACTGATAGTGCAACAAAATTATTAAACTTATCTTTAGATGTGGAACGGGATATAGGAAAAACCCCAACAAAGTTTTATCTTTAAAAATAAATTCAGGTTTTTTATGTAAGGAACTCACTGTTATCTAACTTTAGCGCCCTATAGTTCGTAAACAAATAAAGTAAGTAACAAAAGTACTATAATTATTTGTACCACAGTTTTTCTTTTAGATGAACTTTCAGACTTGATTTATTATTACGTAATAAACATTTTAAAATTTATTACAATATACTTAAAACTAGTCTCAAAAATGATTTATCCCATCAACAAGTTTTGTTAGAAATATTAAATAATCTCCTTTTAATGTTCTTGTTAAAAGAAAATTTTTGCCGTGCCAAATTGAGAATTATAATTTCTTGGAAAATTTGTCTTAAAATAGTTTGTCTAGAATTCGGCTTATTCTTTGAATTCAACCGATTCAAACGTCTAAAATTTTGGAAATATATATACTTATCACTGTATATCACTTTTAAATACAAATTCTGATTTTCGGCGCTTGTCTAAGAGATTTTTATATACAGTGTGACCCATTTAAAATATTCAAAATTATATAAAATTATTATTAAATGAACAAATTATGAAATAATACAATAATAGTATTAGAACAATGAAATTAACGCTACAAAGCTGTACAGGGTGTCTCAAATTTGACAGTTTTGCATGGTAGGTTTTTCGAAATTTGGATATAAGGTATTTTTTGGTTAAATACACCCTGTATATTTGGCTTTTACATCATCTATTGGTTAGTGTCTGTTTATCTTTGATTTTGTGTCAAACTGTCACGCGTCATCTGTCAATGAGCCAATTTAACAGGCTGTTCGAAAACTCGCAATTTTTTCACCCATTTTTGAGTTTTCTTTGTTGCATTTTCGGTTTTTCCTATGATAACTTTGCCAGATATTTTTTGTAATTTTTAACATATCAATATTATCATTTTTAGATAATTATATGACTCACGAGTCACAAGCCACCTATCAGCATTTAAAAACAGTAGCTGACGTGTCGTGACGTAAAAATATTGCTAAGGCTTTTTTAAACAAAAGTGTAATCTTAAACAAATTAATTTTTTTCTTGTTTGAAGATAAATTTTACAGAGTCGGATTATTTTTCCAGTTTTTCGGGAGTTTTTACAATTTTTTTCTGAGGCAAATAGATTTTTGACGTGTCACATGAATTTTTTAAAGTTTAGAGAAGTTTTTCTATTTTTTGGCTTGTTTTGTAGGCCCATGTGACACAATACACTATTTTGTACCCTCTTGAAAAAAAAAAATTAAATACATTAATTTGAAGATGATTCAGCTGAACTTAAGTATTTTTATCAAAAAAATTTGAGTGTTATTTTGGAATAACCCCATTCTAAATAAAAATTATTGAATTTACATCTTCTCTTCAGATAACTGATAATAAAAAATTATTTAAATTATTTAATCTATTGAATCTTCTTGGACAAAATATTTTCGATTGTTTAAAAGTTAAAATTAGATTAGAATCCAGGGCTATTTTCCAAAAATTTAAAGTGTTTTTCAAAAAAACACACTTTAGATAAAAAGCTTTATTTATGCCGTAAACAATCCATCCACTTGAGTCTCATACAGTAGCCCCGATTGTAAATTTTAAATACTAAATTTATCTTGATATTATTGAATAAATAAAAATAGTTCTTTAAACCTAACTGGAAAAAACGTACTGTAGATACTTGAATTGAAAAGCAATTATTTATAATACTGGACCATATTTAGAATCACATTCCCCAATTAAATTATTATTTATAGTCAGGAAGCCAAGTTTTTACTAATGAATTATCACGTCTCCAACGGGAAAATGTAACAAAGAAAAGCGGAAAAACCTGAACTGATATATTTGGATGGAACAGAACCGGACTAAACAAAAAAGTACTTGTAGTCATAAGAGTCTGTAGTTTTGGGGGGGAGATATTATAAATTTTGTAATTCCTATTTTTTGTTAATTTGTGTTCATTTTTTTCCCAAACTTTTCCCAAAGTTCTAAAATCTAATCATATTTTTGTCTATTAAAACCAAATATTTATTTTAAAAACAATATTTTTTTCTACATTCATTCAAAAAAACAATACTTTTGTGAACCACATTTAATGGAAAAAGTGGTACTTTATTGCACTCATCTGTCATTCTTGTGTCAGTTTTGTGATGATTAATGACAAACATAAACATTTAAATTAAATAAAAATCCATAGCGAGTATCTGATCCTGCTTTAATACAACAATAATATATGTATATCTTACTACTTAGTCTCAACGAGTTACAATTATTGCAAAAATCTTTAATTATTTAAAATTCAAATGGTCAAGGCGAAAACCATCTATGATTGAGTACTGACAAGGTGGAGGCCATAAAGATACAACAAAAGAAGAACGGGTTGAGTTTGATTAGGTTAGGTTAGGTTCTTAGCATATTTATATTCTAATTTTCCAGTTTTTGCATGAATGTAGAAAAAAATATTGTTTGCAAATCGTGCAAAACGTGTTTTTTGCACGCGACGTGAAGTTGTCCAACGAGGACTTTAGGCCGAGCTGGACAAGTACTGACAAGGTGGAGGCCATATAGATACAAAAAAAAAGAAGAACGGTTTGAGTTCCTAACATATTATATTCTAATTTTCCAGTTTTTGCATGAATGTAGAAAAAAATATTGTTTGCAAATCGTGCAAAACGTGTTTTTTGCACGAATTGCATAAATAACTAATTTCTTTAAATGAAGGGAAACACAAAAATACAAAAAACTAAAGCTTTCTTAGCGAAACAATCCCTCAAGTAAAAAAAAAGGTAACTGTATCAAAACTTTTGTTAAAATGACAGTTTTCAATATCCTCTACTCTCCCAAAAACTGAATATTTTCTGACCACGCTTCAGCGCTAGAAATTTCAATCAAAAATTCTAATTTAATTTTGACATTTGACATAAAAAGCACCTATTTGAATTTTTTTTTATAAATTCTATAATAGACTAAATCCGCTCCTGCTTTTTTACACATTATAATTGCGACCGTTTTAACTCGAAATATACAACGACAATAAAAGCTTTGTCTATAGAAAACATACAGTAACTTGGTACTAAAAATTTTTGTGCTGCGCTCTACTCTACACACGTCTAATTCCCGGTAATAAAAAAAATTTTTTACGCGGAAAGATTTACCGCGCTATATTTAACAAGCAGTTTTCGCCTAACCAGCTTCAGTTTGACACAGTAATCCGAACAGCGATCATGTGTGAATTATTATCATCATAAGTTGATTAGTGCAGTTTGGTTATAAATTATTATTATTTCGAGTGTTTATTGAATGTTTGAAAACTTCAAAATGTTATTCTCTAACGAAATGTGGGCTTCTACCAAAAAACGTTTTTTAAAAAGAGCCGTATCCTGTCAGGATAGAGTCGAAAGGATTCCTCCTAATTCGGAAGATTTGTTTGATAATATGCATTGGATGAAAATTATGACTGATTTATCGGTGAAATCCGCTATTGCTGAGTATGAGGTAAATAAACATTTTATTAAAAAAAAAAAATTAAAAATTCCAATCTTTAGTCATATTATTCTTACTTACGTAACAACCACGTGTAAACAGAGTCATTTATCTTTAAGTTGGATTAAAAATTTTACTTGACAGTTTTTTAACCCAATAAAACATGTGTTAATTTGTCATTATCATTATTACGTCATTTTGTTTTACGTATACATTTTTTCTTTTCTCATTCATCTTGTATAATTTTTTTTATACCTTTTTATAACATTCGAAAAAGTAGAAAAATTTTAAAAATTTTTGTTAAAAATATTTTCGAATTTTTTATTAATATTTCCAAATTAAAATTTCAACTACACCATGGCAACAGAAAAATTTATCTATAATTTACAAAAAAAATCATATAAAACGAATTTTGAAAAATTTGAGATATTTTTGTCTGTCCCTGTATATTTAGTAAAGAAATCATTGTTCCCGTAAACATTGATAAAAAATCCATAAATTTTTTTATGATTGAAATTGTTGTTTTTGTATTTGAAGTAAGGAGTTGTTTTTAAAATAAAATTTATTTATTACCCACAAATTCTAGCTTGGGTATTTTTAAGATTAAAATGTTTTTTTTTAATTTATTCACATAATAAAAATTACTTTCACAACAAAAACATTTCATTAAAAATAAATCTTCAATGTACTTACAATTATTATCAAAATTAAAAAATTAAATAATTCAAAATAATGACGATAAAATTGGTTATAAAAATATAAAAAAAATCTCTAAATAAATTCCTTTTGATGCAAGTCTGCGTCATCGAAAAAAACAATAATAATAATTAATTGATAAATAATTTATTTTTGTTCGAGATAAAATCATAATAACTAGATATTATTACATAATTCGAATTGTAACAAATATTGATTTTATATTATGCCATACACTTTTCTCAAAGAAAAATAAACAAAAAAAATATCTCCGTTGTTTGTTCATTTTGGTATACGTGCCACTTTTCATGCAAATCACTTCAAGTTTAACCTATTTTTAGATGATAAACAATTTTTCGTTGAACTTCAAATAATTTTATCCATCCTATCGTAATTTTTTTCCCGAGTTGTCCCTTTATAATTTTAAAATAAATATAAAAATTAATGTAAATAAATTTATTTAATATTATTACAAAATTTGTATAAGACGTCAAGTGAATCATTGATTTTCATATTAAATAACACCTAACTTATTATTATATTGACGTCAATTTATTAATCCTGCATTTATTTTTATTATTTACAATGTATCGTGAAATTTACACTAATTATTAATAATTACAACCATACTTTATCCATAAAAAAAGGTTATTATACGATGTGTCAATTTTAATACTTATATTTTCAAATAAAATAATTATTCACAATAATTAATTATTTTCATTTTCGAATTAATTTCGATTTATTTTTACACCCTGTATAATTGGAAACATTTTTTTCCGATTATTCCAACGATGTACCACGAATTGAGGGAAGGACAATTTGTTTTAGTTAGTTTAGAGCCTCTAACAGTTTGGTAGAAAATAATACATTCTTAATTAGGAATATTATTGAACAGTCCTTGTATATTTACTCACATCTTATCGCGTATAGCTTCAACTATCACGTTTTACGAAATTCTCACAAAACACTCGGTTTGTTAAATTAGTTCCTGATATAATTATTAAACTGAAAGAATTTATTTAACGTCATTATTATAGTTCAAACATCTTTTTTTTTTCACGATATAATAAATAAATCACGAGTTAAAAACATGTTAATAAATCTCACTATTTATTTGATCTGTTTTGCAAGCTATTATTTTTCTTATTAAATATTATCTCCTCGCTAATTGTAAAATATTTTTAATTTAATTACTTTTACTTTTGTACTGTTGTTGTTCATGAATAAAATTTTATAACCCCTTCCCAAGGTAATTTTGCATACCCCAAAAATATTATGTTCTATGTAACATATTTTATTATTTGTCACTACCAATTTTAATCAATTCTCATACATTTTTCATGATAAACACATTTTTGAATATTCATAAAGCATTGTTTGAAAAAATATATAAATTTTAGTAAAATGACTAAGCACCTATAAGCTTATGAAAAAAACATTATGATTCATACCATTGTGAATAATTCAATTTTGACCTAAAATATGCAATATCTAACAAAAACACACTGTATAATTGTGGTAAGTTTATTAAAAATTCATAAAACCCCAAATTACCCTAAAAAATTCGATAACCTTCAACTCTTTAAACTTTGTTTCTCTTTTCCCATCCCTTCGGTAAATATATAGAATGTAAACAGTGTTTTCAACATACTTTATTTTTGTTACAGTTCAAACGTATGCTGAATAAGGAACTGTCCCATTTTTCGGAATCTAGCAAGTCTGGCAATCAAATTTCTGAGTACATCTGCTCCACCTTTCTTGGTAAGTTCCCAGTAGTCATTATTAGTCCTTTTACTAAGTCCTACTGTAGTTTGCTAGTGTAAGACACTCCCAGATCTAACTAAATTTGATCTGGAACATGCTAAAGATTTTAGTGTTCGTCATCGATAGCCAAATTCGAAAAGACTATGAAATTAATAATTACCTGCTTCTTTTTCTAACTAAAAATACTTTCAAACTTTCAAAATACTGACGCTTTGTAGCGATCCTACGTATATGCAACGCCATATACCCCAGTCACGTTGGCAACCAGCATTACGCGGATAAAACCTAGTAGCACTCGTAGCGCATAGGTGGCGCACTATAGATAATGCGAGAATTAAACCGACATCGATCTGACTAGGATCCTATACCTTCCTGCAACAGCAGCGTACATACCAGTCGAATCAAGCATAATGTGTACAGCTGGTTAGTCCGCACTAAAGCTCTGATTTGTATTCTTATATACTGTAGGATACACAATATTATTTTAATATTCTGTCTTGGGAAAATTTTTAATTCATTATTTTCCTAGCTTTGAATAATTTAATAGAGTTTTATATTGTATTAAAAATCTTATGTACCTGCTTCTTTTTCTAACTAAAAATACTATCAAACTTTCAAAATACTGACGCTTTTCCTTGTATCTAAACATTGTAGCAATCCTACGTATATGCAACGCCATATACTCCAGTCACGTTGGCAACCAGCATTACGCGGATAAAACCTAGTAGCACTCGTAGCGCATAGGTGGCGCACTATAGATAATGCGAGAATTAAACCGATATCGACCTGACTAGGATCCTATACCTTCCTGCAACAGCATCGTACATGCCAGTCTAATTAAGCATAATGTTTACAGCTGATCAGTCCGCGCTAAAGTTCGGATATTGTATGCTTATATATTGTAGGACGTACAATATTATTTTAATATTCTGTCTTGGGAATATTTTTAATTTATTACTCTCCTAGCTTTGGATAATTTAATAGATTTTTTGTTGTACTATAAATCTTTTGTACCTGCTTCTTTTTCTAACTAAAAATACTTTCAAACTTTCAAAATGCTGACGCTTTTCCTTGTATCTAAACATTGTAGCGATCCTACGTATATGCAACGCCATATACTCCAGTCACGTTGGCAACCAGCATTACGCGGATAAAACCTAAAAACCTAGTAGCACTCGTAGCGCATAGGTGGCGCACTATAGATAATGCGAGAATTAAACCGACATCGATCTGACTCGGATCCTATACCTTCCTGCAACAGCAGTGTACATGCCAGTCGAATCAAGCATAAAGCTCGGATATTGTATGCTTATATATTGAAGGACGTAAAATATTAATTTAATAATATTTTCTCTCGGAATGTGGGAATATTTTTAATTTATTATTTTCCAAGTTTTGGTTATTTTAATAGTCTTCTACTTTACCACATATTTTCGTACTAATGAAATAATAATTTGAGGGATCGATGACGCACAGCAAAAAGTTGTGTATGATCACTAGATCTTCTGGCTTAGACCCAGCTGCACATTGAAGAGGCTTTACTTACAGCTTACAGTTCAGTTGGAATTTAATTTTTATTTTTCTTACAGATAAACAACAAGAATTGGACATTCCCTCTCTTCGTGATGACGTCCCGGAGTTCCCGAAACCCACTCAACGCAAAGAACGTAGTCCACGTGGTGCACATTCGACAATGTCCCAAATATCAGGCGTGAACCGCAAACCGCTTTGTCATACAAATTCTTTTACTGGGGAAAAATTACCGTTACACGGAATAGAAACTCCATTCGAAGAAGATTTAGGCAAAAGTTTAATCATGATCGACCAATGGGGTATCGATATTTTCCGTATCGGAGAGATGAGTAACGGCAAACCTTTGACGTGCGTAGCGTATACAACTTTCAGTAATAGAGATCTTTTGAAAACAATGAATATACCAACCAAGACTTTTATTACGTTCATGATGACTTTGGAAGATCATTACGTCAAAGAGAACCCCTTTCATAATTCGCTGCACGCTGCCGATGTAGCGCAGAGTACGCACGTTCTACTCAATACTCCCGCTCTCGAATCGGTGTTTACTCCTCTCGAAATAACAGCCGCTCTGTTCGCAGCTTGTATCCACGACGTCGATCATCCCGGACTAACGAATCAATTTCTAATCAATTCCAGTTCCGAATTGGCTCTTATGTATAATGACGAAAGCGTACTAGAGAACCATCACTTAGCCGTTGCCTTTAAATTACTTTCGAACGAAGATTGCGATATTTTTTGTAATTTATCGAAGAAACAGAGACAGACTCTAAGGAAAATGGTGATAGATATGGTGCTCAGTACCGACATGTCCAAACATATGACGCTTTTGGCTGATTTAAAGACCATGGTAGAAACGAAGAAAGTAGCCGGTTCCGGTGTGCTTTTATTAGACAATTACACGGATAGAATACAAGTTTTGGAGAATTTAGTGCACTGCGCAGATCTGAGCAATCCCACCAAACCTTTATCTCTTTATAGACGTTGGGTGGATCTTCTAATGGAGGAATTCTTCCAGCAAGGAGATAAAGAAAGAGAAGCCAAAATGGATATAAGTCCGATGTGCGATAGGCATTCAGCAACAATAGAAAAAACCCAAGTCGGTTTTATAGATTACATAGTACATCCTTTATGGGAAACGTGGGCGGATCTCGTCCATCCAGACGCACAAGATATCTTGGATACTTTGGAAGAGAACCGCGATTGGTATCAGAACGCGATACCGCCTAGTCCTCCACCGGAAGAAGCGCCCGATTCCCAACGACCGGGCATCAGATTTCAAGTAACCGTCGAAGAAGGAGAAGGCGAATCTGAAGAAGGTCCGATGTGACGGAAACTAGGGGGTCTATGTAGAAAGCTCACTGAAAAAGTGCAGGAATGGTGGCGTATCAGACAGTAAGCGCGGGCGCAGGCGCAAGCGCACTGACTGACGAACGTTACACCGCGCAGGCGCGGGGTTTATTGTGTTTTGCAATATATGCTTGACTGAAATTTTAAATTTTTCGGGCTGAGATGCCAGCCTGTTCTTATATATCGCAGAGTTCCTGGGAGTGTACTCTTTTTTTTTAATTCGTTTTAGTTTTCGGTGGGTCAATCGCTTTGTGGCTCAATCGAATATTATTATTATTATTATTATTATTATTACTTTCGAAGGATTTAAGCCACTTCTTATTCTGTTAACAACTCTGCGACAAAACAATCTCAAGTCCCGCTTTTTTTTAAATCGAAAACCTCCATTTTGTACTCGACAATCATTTTTTTATTGTAATTTTTTCTTTACATTCCCCCATATTGTGGTAGATCTAGACTACGATCTACCGCAACATGGAGGTATGTAAAACCATCGTTTGGTTTTTAAATTAAAGATGCAAAGTGGTATTTGATTGAAAAAATTTATGGGATGTTTGAAACTATCGAAAAATTGAATTTAGATTAAATTGTCGAATAGAAAAATTGTAGATTAGCGAAAAAGGGATTTTGCTTGAAATTGTAAATTTTAGAGGGAAGCGATTGTGTTGAAAGTAGGTCGAGTTTGTCGAAAATCATTTGCAGAAACACGTGTTCGTCTCCCTTGTCGATTTTTCCTCAAAGGAAAGCTTCTGCAAGTTATTTTCGTCTGGCTATAAAATAGTTTTTCTTTTTGTATATATATTTATAAGTAAATATATTGTTTGTGATTTATATCGATCTAAATTAAAAACATATCCATAATAATAAGCGATTTTTTTTTCAATGTACTAATAAATATCTTAGGCTTTTCGAGATTATTAATTTTTAATATACACAGTTTCAGAATGTTCGTTTTAGTTTGAAAATCCTACAGCGTTGCCATATTGGTAATATTTCTGTAGATATCGGATATGAAGTGGCTTAAATCCTTTTACAAATGAACTGACATGATTTAGCAATAAAAGAGAAACACAGTCTACTGTTGCTTATAGTAGAAATTAAAACGCTTTTGCGCTGTTTTCTTGTACCTGCATAGGCACGCTTGGAAGGGTCTACGACTTCAAATTTGATTTTAAATAATGTGTTTTCATTTAAAAAAACAACGTCCTTATTATAGGGAACTGACTTGAAAATTTTACTTTCGTCGTCAGTTCTGTAATTACTTATATGTATAACGATTGTAAATATCACTGTTATTGTCTTTTGTGTAGAAATTGAAGCAAAAAATTAGCCATAAAGTCGATTGTTATCCGCTGAAAATTTACATTTTATAACCTCATTGACATACATACACATACACACACATACACGCCTTATAATTATTAGAAAGATACTCTCCCTGCTAACCGAACATCTTTGTATATATAGTTCATATCTTGTATGTGTAATACTCAGCCCTCTGTATGTATAGGTAATATTATTATATGTCATGTCAGCTATGTTACATAAAGTAAAAGCTCTCTCTCTCAATTACAATTTTGTATTTTATTTCCTTTACCTGAATAAGGTTACAATGGATAGTAAAGGTATCCCCACTCACCACTGTGCGAGACAATAAAACAATCTTTACTATCCAAGAAAGTAACAAGTTTCATGGTCATTACCCTTCCCATATGACTTAAAATCTAAGTATGAAGAACATACCGTGGTGTCCTTATACCTTAGAGTCATACCAGTCTGAAAAAGGCGAAACTCCCGCCATCTACGAATGGGTAGCCCAACTACACTTTTCATCTTTTCAAACTCAACAAAACTAAGTTTTGTTGAGTTTTATATCTTGACATACTCAACAAAACTATCTTTCTTTCTATCTTAAACACATTTATCAAAAGAGTTTGGTTTTCCTCAATAAAGCTTCATGGGGTATTAGGGATGCGTTGCTTAAACACGAAGGACCCGCCCCCCCGTCTTTGCCCATCCTTTCGATGACTTACTTACATACCTTAGAGTCATACCAGTCTTAAAAAGGCGAAACTCCCGCCATCTACGAATGGGTAGCCCAACTACACTTTTCAACTTTTCAAACTCAACAAAACTAAGTTTTGTTGAGTTTTATATCTTAACATACTCAACAAAACTATCTTTCTTTCTATCTTAAACACATTTATCAAAAGAGTTTGGTTTTCCTCAATAAAGCTTCATGGGGTATTAGGGATGCGTTGCTTAAACACGAAGGACCCGCCCCCCCGTCTTTGCCCATCCTTTCGATGACTTACTTACATACCTTAGAGTCATACCAGTCTGAAAAAGGCGAAACTCCCGCCATCTACGAATGGGTAGCCCAACTACACTTTTCATCTTTTCAAACTCAACAAAACTAAGTTTTGTTGAGTTTTATATCTTAACATACTCAACAAAACTATCTTTCTTTCTATCTTAAACACACTTATCAAAAGAGTTTAGTTTTCCTCAATAAAGCTTCATGGGGTATTAGGGATGCGTTGTTTAAACACGAAGGACCCGCCCCCCCGTCTTTGCCCATCCTTTCGATGACTTACTTACATACCTTGCAGTCATACCAGTCTGAAAAAGGCAGAACTTCCGCCATCTACGAATGGGTAGCCCAACTACACTTTTCATCTTTTCAAACTCAACAAAACTAAGTTTTGTCGAGTTTTATATCTTAACATACTCAACAAAACTATCTTTCTTTCTATCTTAAACACACTTATCAAAAGAGTTTAGTTTTCCTCAATAAAGCTTCATGGGGTATTAGGGATGCGTTGTTTAAACACGAAGGACCCGCCCCCCCGTCTTTGCCCATCCTTTCGATGACTTACTTACATACCTTGCAGTCATACCAGTCTGAAAAAGGCGAAACTCCCGCCATCTACGAATGGGTAGCCCAACTACACTTTTCATCTTTTCAAACTCAACAAAACTAAGTTTTGTCGAGTTTTATATCTTAACATACTCAACAAAACTATCTTTCTTTCTATCTTAAACACACTTATCAAAAGAGTTTAGTTTTCCTCAATAAAGCTTCATGGGGTATTAGGGATGCGTTGTTTAAACACGAAGGACCCGCCCCCCCGTCTTTGCCCATCCTTTCGATGACTTACTTACATACCTTAGAGTCATACCAGTCTGAAAAAGGCGAAACTCCCGCCATCTACGAATGGGTAGCCCAACTACACTTTTCAACTTTTCAAACTCAATTAACCTATCTTTTCATCTATCTTTTTAACTTTACAAACTCAATTAAACTATCTTTTCACACCAAAAGAGTTTGGTTTCCCTCAGTAAAGAATCATGGGGTATTGAGGGTATGCTGTTTAAGAATTTAAAGTATCAGAGGTAATTTGTTCCGAGGTGTCATTATGCCCACTACTCCTCGGTCCCTTCGTTTTCTTTGCTTTTGAACACTTGCTTATATAGCTAAAGGTAGTAAAGTCCACTGTGTGAAACTGATGTCAAATAAAACAAGTAAGTAAGTATTTTTTTTATCTTTATTCAAGTTACTCGCGTTACATTCATATTACCAAAATACCAAATAAATTAGGTTACAGCAAAGTTTTCAGAACTTAATATTAAAAGAGATAACATAAATACCCATCGGGTTTCGACACAAGTCATACTTATTCTAGTAACTGACAGTCATATAATGAAAAGTACAAACATACGTTTACAGTCTTCATAGTTAAGACTAGCTTGGTTAATGAATTTGTACTGTATGAAATATTTTAAACTTACACAAGGTACAAGAACAATTTATAAACAAATTATGACTACTTTTCAGAAAAAATCATCTAAGGGTAGTTCATTATTTCAAACTTATGTCAGCGAGTAGCTGCCTTTAATAATTGAACGAATAACAAACTAACCATAATGATTATACAAACAAATTCACCTTAAAAACACTATATATCAATATAACAACACAACATTTTGATTTTCTCTGTATATAAATAATATTATATAATAACTTAAATATAAATTAGTCAAACAAACAGTTAAAAACGTATCAACTATTAAAATAAGCTTTGGTATCTTATTGCAATTAAAATTGTTGTAGAAGCCAAGCGTTTGTTCGGTTTTCACCAGAATCCAGAAGATTTGCCGCCAGGTGGATTCCTCACGCGTATGGAACTCTTCCTGTCCGGATCCAGCTCCTCTGAAAACAAAAAAGTATTTTTTGAAATTTACAGTTTAAAACAAAAATCACCCATTCCCACCATGATGGCGCATACAGGACCAACAAAACACCTGGCCTTAGGAAGAATCCAGATGGTTTACCTAAACATGAGCTACGGGAGATCTTGTCTGCACAGGTACAGCTCACTGGGGATATCCGAGGTACCTTGGATAACGAAGAAACTGTAGTTGTATGCTTTTGACAATACTACATATGAGGTACTAAATAGAAGAGATGCAAATGGATGTCGGTACTGCTCACAACTTATAGAGTAACAGACTTCGTCTCCATCTGCATTACCAAAGGATATTCAACTGGATGAGAAGCATCACCATTAAAGCTGACAGTAAAAGCTATTGGTAATTTTGAGTACTACCGTAGAGACCTTGTGGGGATCTCCTACCCATAGGCTTATCCCCGGCTCCAAGTAGTATACTTATGGATCAACAAAAAGGCTGAAATTTACGGTCCCAGATACACAAGCAGCTGGCCAACTCAGAGAATAAAAACAATGAAGAGGCAGACCCACTAGCCCGAGACGGAGCACCAGGTGCTCCAATAGACATCATCATCAAGAATCTAGTGAAGAAATGAAACAAGAGGACGAAAATGGTAAATGAGAGGCAGATAAATCCACATATTAATGTTAATCTTACCTGTTAGAGAAAATGTACTCTCTTGGATGTTTCTTTGCCCATCGGGTCGCATTGCTCTCATCGTCGGCGTAGACACATTAGACTCTGGTAGAGTTGGTGTCGGACAAGGATCGTCTAACAGTTTAAGCTGAAAAAAAACAAGATTACAATTAAAATAAAGACAGACAGTTTACTTTTTTTCTACCTTATGAAGTTTCGGTGGATATACAACATCATTAATATGTTCGTGAAGCGGTTTGATGTTTTCGAGTTCGTGTGGATTGTATACGTAAGGAGGATAAACTGGGGTTTCCACGAAGTGTCCATGTCCTTCGACGACTCGCAACAGACCCTCGTCCAGGCAAACTCTTCCGTTTACTATCACGTATTCTGCAACTCCATGGCATGTCATACCCTAAACAAAAATACATTTTTTTAAAATTAAAAAATTCATATGAATTAGTTCAATACGCACCTCGAATATATTAAAATCGACAGCTTGGTAATGGGTTTGAGCGGAAATTGTTCGAGTGGCATTCCCGTTCCAAATAACGAGATCTGCATCCGATCCCACTGCGATACATCCTTTTCTAGGATACAAATTGAATATTTTCGCAGCGTTCGTACTCGTCACAGCAACGAATCTACTCGGCGTTAAAATACCAGCGGCTACTCCTTTTTCCCAAATCACAGACATTCGGTCTTCTACGCCGTTTACGCCGTTCGGAATTTTTCTGAAGTCGTTTTTACCCATCTCTTTTTGGGATTTGTTGAATGTGCAATTGTCGCTTCCAGTCAATTGTAGGACGTCTCTAGGGAAACAAAACATGTGTGTAGAATAGACCCTATAACTTTGTATAGTAATCACCAAGATATAGTCAGTTATCAGTTAATTAATGTTTGTTAGACACACAAATTATAAAATAATAGCAACATTTTACAAAACAAAATACACACAAAAAGGACAGGACAATGACTTGAGTTATTGTGGAATGAAATGTGATGGTGGTATATTTAAGGATAGACATAAGCATGAAACCTCCAGATGGTAATTTGTACGGAAAACGTCAAAAAATGACTCTACCACTATCCCAACTTTGGGTTCTGAAATTGATTTAGGGAAAATGTTTTTCTAGGGATCCTGTTGCTAAGAGATGGAGGGGAAAAAATCATGTCAATGTTTCTATACAGTTTTTACAAATTCTGCTCATTTTTTTCCAATTTAAATTAAACAGAGATTATAACGGATAGTAAAAGTCACACTTACGAAGCCAAAAAATTCATCAGTTTATGTGATGCGTCCGAATTAGATCGAATCGGTGGCGATGTGATGAAATTAGGATTATGTTTAGTTGGTCCGTCAACTCCAATAGCTGATACCTCCACTTCTCCGAACGCTCTCAATTTCCCATCGGACATGTGATTTCTCAATATCTCAGCTGATTTGTCCGTTGTTATTTGAGCCAGATAAAGTGGAGCGTTCACCTATATACGTTACGTAAAATGAGTCAGGATTATTATTATTAAATGAATTGATTGATTAAATGAGTTAGTTTTTATTTTTACAATTTTAAGCAGATTTGTGAATTAAAATGGACTAAATTCTGGGACAACCTGTTTATATATTATTTACAGTTTTTGTCAAAAAAATGTTCATGTTAATTCACGAAAAAGCCTGTATTAGAATGCGTTAATTGCAGGAAAAAAATCCTTGGTGCAATAATAAAATTGGTACCCTGTTTTGGTAGATCGTATTGTAGTGCGATCTAGCGGCACTTGTCGAAAGTTAGTCTGAGGTAGAGACTTAACTACCTCTGATCTACTTTCGACGAAGTGCCGCTAGATCGCAGTACAATATGATTCACCGAAAAATTGATGAATGGATTTAAGTTTGCATGCAAATATAGGTAACCCAAGAATAACATTTAATTTATTTTGAACCAAGTTAACAAGTATATCGATTTCTTTATAAATCATGCAAAAAGAAAATACACGTCAGTGCACAAAAGCAAAATGCAAGCACGAAATTGAAAATACAGGTTCGTATTGAAAAAAAATTCAACTCAACAGAAGATATAAAAATTTTACCTTCTGTTGATGTTTTCTTTTCAAACACCAAAAGGTAGCACACTACCTGTACCAAGAAATGGATGAAAATAAAAATAAAAACAAGAGGCAAACTTACTGTGCTAAATAATTCATTAATGCCAGTGGCGTGCTGGGGTCTGATCTTAGAGGAGGGCTAAGTATGTGGCCAGCCGAGTGATGGAAACATTCGTTTCTGTAATGGGTACCATCGGTACCCAAGGCCGCGACTAAGGTTTCGCCATACACTCGGGCACCACACATTCTATGAAAATCTAAGGCTCTAGTAGCCGATTTACTCATAACATGCACTACGTACAAAGGACAGTTTACCTATGACGGAGAAAAATAAAAAAATAAAACAAAAAAAATGGAAATAGATGAAGTTTGTAGTAAAAGTACAAGTAAAAACGACCAAATCTTGTGAAAAAAAAATATGAAAAATAAAAAAGTTTTTTGATCTAATTTCGAATAATTATTAATATACGGGGTGTTTTATTAGAAACTAAAAAGTTGAAGCACTGTATGAATTTCCCACTTATGAAAAAAAAAGTAAATATGGGAAATGCGTGGAGCATGTGTGCAAAAGAAAAAGCAAGGAATAAGCATATTTTTTACATCTAGTGAATTATTGTAAAGCTCGTAAAATATTCAAAATCGAGACGGTGTACCTTATTCTTATCTTTGTTCAGCTGTAAAATAAATTTTTTTTCGATTCAGATCGTTTTTAAGTGTACAAAATATCAATAGTACCATAGTATAGAAAGTGCAGAGTAAATAAATACGAATATTTCAAAAAAAAAATACTTCATAATTTCATGGGTGTCTATTCGTAGCGTCTCGGTTCAACGTTGGGTCGCAAGATTTCAGTTTTCAATGCAAGTAGGATATTTTTTTTGTTTTTTAACAAGTGCACCAACAAATTTTTCTAGGACCGTCATTACCCCAAATTTATCAAATATCACAATCAATAAACCCTCAAAACTATAAAACACAATATACACAAAAAAAATATCAAGCACAAATATTATTTATAAAAATAAAACTCACTTGTTTGGCGATAACGCAAGCTCTATTAACAGCTTCGGCTTCGACTTCTTCTGGTCGCGACAGCTCGTGTCCTTCAGGTCCGTGGATGCCTCGGGCTACCAACCTTTCGGCGTTCATATTAATTATAGCACCGTTTTCTGCGTGTACTTCGGCTACGGCACCTAAATTTTGACAATGTTCGAAGGCTGCATACAATTCCGAATCGTTCAACATGAAATCGTAAGCCATGAACATTTTGAAGGAATTAATGCCGTGTTCTTTGGTTAAAATTTCCATGTCGCGTTTAACTTGTTCCGACCAATGGGGTAGAGCGACGTGGAGGGAGTAATCGCAGCAAACTTTACCGTCCGCTTTTTGGCGGTATTCGTAAAAAGCGTCGAGTAGAGATTCCCCTTTTTTGGGAAACACAAAATCGACTGAAAATAAAAATTAATAAATAAACCTTATTTGAAAAAATTTAAGAGACGTTGCTGATAAAAGCAAATTTTTACAGACAAATTAACCTCCTATAAAAATTCTTAAAATATGTACGCCTATGTATGAAATGTTTTGCAAATAAATAAATCCTCTTATATAAAAAAATGAGTCCCATTTTATGTAATTGAAAACACTCACTGATCATGGTGGTTCCTCCGGCAACAGCTGCCTTGGTCCCGCTGTAAAAAGAATCGGCAGTCTTCGTACCCATAAATTCGAAATCGAAATGGGTGTGAGGATCAATTCCTCCCGGTAAAATGTACCTAGAAAGCAACATCAATACAATCTACACTACATCTTTAAAGTTGAAAAATTATATACCTTCCCCTAGCATCTATAATTCTAGTTCCACCGGGTATAATAAGATTAGAACCGATTTGTTTGATGATTCCGTCTTCTATGTAGATATCTTCATCTAGAACAACGTCCTCGTTGACGATGGTGCCGTTTTTAATGAGCAATCGATTTTGAGAACTCTGAAAAAAACAGTTCACTTCATTCTATACCACACCACCCGGTATACAATATAATGTATTTGTTTATATACTTTTCCAATTGCATATTTATATCAATAACAGTTTAAATTATCTTTGAAACAATTTCGTTTATTGTTATAGGTGTATTATAAATCACACTTAATCTGACCCCCATAATACTTAGTAAACATTACAAAACATTTGTGTACTTTTTTAATAATTTAACATGCCAGGGTCACGTTGTATTTACAAAGATTAAAAACGATAAATTAGGTTCTCAAATGATTTTCTTTACAATGAATAAATTTCAAGTGACATTCCTTCTATACTTCTCAAATATAGAATAACAAAAAGAAAAAAAAATAGGATTTGAATAAATTTTTATACATCAAAAGACCGGAAATGCACTGTATATGTTTTTTAAGCATGTGTAGCATATTTGATGTAATTAGACCTAATAAAAAGGTTACATGCTTTGACATTTTAAATTTTTTCACACAGTAACACATCCTTTGATATCCACATTTGAAATCCATCCAAAGAAAAGCTACAACTGTATCTAAAATTATATCAAGTTTATTTTTACTATCACTGATTTCAAAAAAAAAATCATTTTCTACTAATTGTTTATAAAATATAGTGTGAAAGGATTGAATCATTAGCAAACCTATAAAAATATATTTTTAACGGTATTAGGCATGTACGAATCTACTTAAGTATTCAATGATATCTAGTAGAAGATGAAAGCAAATATTCCATGACCATAATATAGAAATAACTACTTCCTTTATTAATATAAAGTATGCAAATGTATTATAAACAATTTATGCAGGTAGTCAGCAGCTAGAAAACAATTAGTGTAAAGGTTCACTACACAATTTGTTTCAACATATTTTTATATTATTTAACTTTCTTTGAAGTAAAAAATAAAAGGAAATTAATTGGTCAAGAGAGGAGCTGAATCACTCTTTGAAGCTTCTATATAAAAGAAGTTAAATGTTTTGGAATTACTGTATTCCAATCAACAGTGCTACTAGTGCCTTAAAAGATGTTTTAAATTAAAGCAAAGTAATCATTTCAAGTGGAGGGTTGGTTTATCTCTCTTTGCTCTACCATATCCCTATGGAGACATTAGTCCGATTGCCTGTAATTTTCATATTGAAATTCTAACTTTGGTCATTAATTTTGCAAAAGCTACTACTTCTCTCTGGAGATGTATTGAAACAGGAAATTCTAATATTCCTAAATAAATTTGGCTTATCACCATGCCAACTAATTAGATTTTTAATTCAGTTAACCCCACATTAACAGAAAATTATAAAAAACTCCCACAAAGTATTGCTATTTTTAGAAAAATATAGTTTAAATATAAAATATATAAGGTATGTACTATACATCTATAAAAATATCTATACTTAAGTGTACTTAATAATAAAATAAATTGTTATATATAGAACAAAACTATGCGGGTTATATTTTTAAACATCCCCAGTAAAGTTCAACACCCCCGTATCGTAATTCCGATTAAATAAAACAAGAAAATTATGCATTTGGGCCAGGTCCAAGAGCGTATTATTGATTAACGGCATAATATGCTGTATAATAAACAATCAAATAGGAGTGGTATTGTTAAATATTTACTTACTTGTAGATGGATTGGTACTTTTTTCACTGGAGTGGTCATTTCTCTTTCGGCTTTTTAAAATCTTGTAGAATACAGGTACTAAAATAGATCCACTAAAAAACGGGAAGCACTGCAGCTTTACTATACTTTTAAATACTAAATAGAATAACTGTGGTTCAAGAAAAATGAATAGAAAATTCTAAGCTGCTAGAGCTACTATAAATTTACAAGAAAAAAATTAGGAAATCAATTCCTGATTAATGGTGGTTACTACTAATATGAATTCAGCTATTTATAACTAAGTGCACTTTTTTCATTCAAACTAGATATAATTTCGTTAATTGAATAAATTATCTACAAATAATTTCGCTATAGGTACACACTCCCTACCTAGCCAAAAGCCGATTCTCAAATTATTAAAATCACCTTGTTCACTTCCTTCTTCCTCCAACAATCACATCACCGACATCCCTACTAACTCCTGTCATCAGTTGTCAACTTTCCTTAGCTGCTGAACCTAAAAGAAATGAGACCGATAAATTAAAAAGAAGAAAGTCTTCTTCTTACAAAAATTTCGTTGGACAATGTAGTTGTGACATATCTAGCCACTTGTTTGTGAACTTAACTTAATCATGTAGTGACCTGAGGCAGAAGCTATCAAAAAAAGAAGATTTTTTAACCTAATTTTTTTATGACTAATATACTGCTCAATAATGCCTTATAAATATATAGGTAGAACTACAAATTTCAAAGGAAAATCATTATGGGAAATAGTAGGAAATTTAAAAAACTTTGGAATAGGTCGTATAATTGTTCGAAGCAACAACGAAAAATACCCTGAGAAATCGTACATGAAGATACTAAAAGTAGAAACTTTACCAAATCCTGAAAACCCTTCCATGGATGTAGGTAATATAGTGAAACAGTCAAATATATATCAATTCGTTCTTTTTTTTAGAATATGAGGAAAGTTAAAGTTTGGGTAGAAAATACATTTAGAGGTAGAACTTCACAAGAACCTCTTCTTATTGAAGGTATAAGTTACAAAACAGATTACAGGATAATACCGAAATCTGAAGAACAAGAATATTGCAAATCAAGTGTTTATGAATATAAAAAAATCTTACCAAAACAAATGGACTTTCCACCATTATTAAAAGAACTATTGATAAGAAATGCGAAATCCAAAGGTGAAGAAATCACTGATATAAAATTGGATATTTTCTACAACCAGACAAGTTTAATGCAAACGTATAAAGTAGCAGAAGGGAACGAAAAACCCACAGTTGAAATAGTGGAACACTTAGGCACTCCTGTCACACCAAGATTATATGAAGGTTTAACATTGAAGTAAATTGTTAATTTATGTAAATAGTGATGATTTATTTAATAAACTATTTAGGAATAAATTGAAAATGACTTTTTTTTAAAACGCTTTAATAAAATGACAACTAAATCAAATATTTTTTTTACATATATCAGATTTTTATTTTTTCTTGAAAAAATTCATTAGCGTAGGTTGATTTTGTAGATTGTTTTTCTTTCCTTTTTTCCCCTTAGCACCTTTTGTGGGACTTGCATCATTTTCTGAAGATGTGCTAGTTTTCTTTTCTAATTTTGGTTTTTCCGCAGTTGCTTTTATTATGACATCCTCTTCATCTTCCTCCGGAGCTGATTCAAATACATATTCGGTTTTTGTTACTGTAAAACTAGAGATTAGAAACTTATCTTGTGAATGAAAACTATAATACCTAAAAAGCCTTCATCGTCCATATAAGTTTTGTCCACTGCTTTTCTAATTCTGTTTTTGGGGGCCAAAGGTTTTTTAGTAGCTTCCGGTGAGGGAGCTCGCTCTATTTCATCATCGGATTTTTCAATTATATCTTCATCATCATTCTCAAACATATCTAAAAGTAAGTCTGATAACTGGAGAAAACAGTATACACAAGTATTTAGAAATTTTGTTATAATTACCATCACTTTCAGAATCATTTCGTTGTATTATCCTTTTCCTTCTTTTAATATTCTTCTCCTCACTTTTATCCCGTTGTCTTTTATTTTTACTTTTCTTCTCTTTTCCTTCAGATTTCTTTGTTTCTTTTTTCTTTTCTTCTCCAACACTCTTTCCATCATCAATTATTAGTACTTCTTCTTTAATTTCTTTCTCTCCTTTTTCAATTTTATTCTCCACTTCATCAAGTTCATGAAAATCAACTTCCATTAACTCTTCCAATCCATTAGGTAGGCTTTCATTGTCTGTAGAAGTTTCAGTTTTAACACTACACTCACTTTTTATACTTGAGGTTGAGGAACTCTTAGAAAAAAAGGCAGACAGCCCACTCTTTTGTTTTTTCTTTGAAGAATCAAACGAAGATTTCTTTTCTATTTTTGATTGCGAAGTTGATTTTTCAACCATATTTGCAACACCATTTCCTTTGGACTTGTCTTCATTTTTAACAACAGATTCTGAAGATTTTTCTGTTTTGATTAAAGGTTGAGTTTTGGGTATAAAAAATGAACATTTTCCTTTGACTGTAGCTGGTGGAGGTGTTGATAGTTTTTTTACTTTAAGAACTCGCTTTATACAGTTTTTACTTACAATAGAACCTAACCTAATAAAATTGTGTATTATCAAAAAATTAATAGATACTAAACCATTTAAAAAAAACTTACAAAGGTGGTTTGTTGGCTTCAGTAACATCATCAACTAATGACAATACGTTGAAATCAATTTGCTTGCATTTCTGTACACTAAATAACACTTCGCTTTCAACTTTATCAAACTGTATTCTTTTCTGGGATAAATCAGCTTCTTTAACTATTACAACGGCTTTTCCATTATCTTTAATCACTCCTGTTAAAACATATGTGAGAAACAGCTCATCCGATTTCGCTTTCCTTTGTTTATTAACGTATTTTAATAATATATCTTGTGATTCAGATATTGGAATATTTAAAAGTCTGGATAGAGAAGGAATAGTTATCTAAAAAAGTTGTTGTTACCAGGTGGTAAAATTCAGATCAATATTTAACTCACAATTTTGTTATCGTCTTTAATGTATTCATCTAGATTTTGAAAATACTTTTCTTCTGTAGCACAATCCATTTTTTTTTTGTATGGAATCAACAACAAAAATAAAAACAAAAAGCACCGCCAAATCCCAAAATTGTTCTGTCAGTTTCTTCTACTTTTTTATAGTAAATTCACCTTTCTCAAAATTATCTGTCAAATTTCTTCTTCTTTCTTATGTTAAGTAGTGCACCTTTACCAAAGTTTTCATCTGTCAAATTTCTTCTACTTTTTTATACACTTTCACCACAGATAAAAACTTCAACTTTTCACTTTTTTTCGGTATTTTATAAGTGAAATTGAAACATACAATCAAATGCTGTTCTTCAATAACAAATTCATTAATTTCGTAGGTATTTTTTAAACGAAATATAATAATTAACTTTCATGTACTAGATATGTTACCTACCAAACATCTGTGTTAAAGGTGTTGCATATGTACTGCCCATAGTTATTTTAAATACAGTAGTTAAATTATTTAAAAATTGAGAACATAGAGTGGACATTATTTAAATTTCAACTGTAAAATCTGACTAATATAATTACAACACAACAAGGAAACGTTTTTAGGAAAATCACGTTACTGATTTATGCAAATGGTACCATATTGTTGAAACAAATACGGTTATATTTTGCATGCAATATCTGACAATCTTTAACTAGATAGAGCCGCAGGTCGATGTCGTCTAATTGGGGCTTTATTAACGAACGTTTGATATAATGGACTTTTAAATCAATATTACCATATAAAATGTAATGCTTGCTTTACTTGCTTACATCATTAGACTTAAAAGAGTCAACTTATAGATCAAAGCGGAGATTTATTAAACTGGGCTAAGCCGTTGGTACTGTCGTTTCATTCAAACTGATTAATTTACATTTATACTCGTTATTAATTCAAGTACGTGAAGACTGTTTTATGTCAATGGCATAATCTCCTATCCAGTCCTACGTACAGCCATCAACCTTACAAAGCAAATATAAATCTTAGTAGCAGTAGGACTAACTGACCAAAAATAGAACACAAATAAATCTGATCGGTTACCTGGTCTTTCATCGATGTCCGGTTACTATTTCTTCTAGTTTTCTTGGAGTTTATTTCACACGGTAGGTCTCGTTTAAATGACTGCATTTTTTCAAATACTGTTAATGGCTTTTTGGAGAGTTTATACAACGCGATCTGTGTCTGAAACAAAGAAAAAGTTTGTTGTTGAAGGGGAGAAATTAAATAACCTTGAAAGTGACAGCTGATAGCATGAAGTTGTGTGTTATAAAATGTTTTATTCAGGTGTATTTTTCTATAAGTAGATTCTTCAGCTTAGAACTAATGTAAGATATATACTAGTATACTTTTTCTTCGTATAACTATCCTACTTTAACAATAATAAATTACAATTATTTGTAGCATCAAGAACACCTACATAGATATACTATATTTTACTGAAAACAAAAATAAACGACGACCAGTGTGATGGATCGTATCGGTGGATATGTACCGTACATTCATTGTACATTTATTGCCCCATAAGGATAATATAACGATGTATTATTTTATGAATTATACAGGGTTTGATCAATAAAAAAATAATAAATTTTAAAGCTGAAACTTGGAAAACTTGGAAATTTCGCAAAATATATCCGTTAAACCAAACAGAAAAAGTGTTTTTAACCATTTTTTTCAATTAAACTGTCATAAATATTGAAGTAAAATTCCGAAATGTTATTCTAGAGTTCATCAAAACTGCAGTTTTTAATTGATCATATCTGGTATTATAATTATCATATAATTTTAATGGTATAAGAATATTGGATAATCAGATATGAATGGATGTGTATATGAGAAGATTTTTACCTTGAAACAATAATTATAATTGATTTTATAAGTGTGCCAGTATGTAGATGAAGGAAGTTGATTTCAATAACTATAATACGGAGCACTACATCACAAAAGTGCTCAGCAGAAGGCTTGATTATTGGTTATTTCATATAAAGATAATGTTTAATTATTTTGATGTAAATATTAAATTTTCCATGGTTTAATTAGACTTGTAAGCACTTAAACGCGAAATATATTTGCTTGGAAATTAATTATGTAGATCGAGTCACCGTTATTAAGGTCGTAATTAAATCTAGGTTAAGTTAATTACGCGAGTAATTAATATTAATTATTTTGGGACAAATCAATAACATTTTTATGCAAGATTGAGTATAGATGCATATATTTTAGATCCAAGAAATTCAAAGGACTGTATATGGGTACAAAAAATGATAGTGATGTTATTCCCACAGACATATTTCGTTGACAATTAGTACATATTTTATACTGTTTTTATTTAAAGAAAGATCTATTATCAAAATGTAATTTGTGGCATCTAAACTATTATTAAAATACAAGATATCAAGACGTAAACAGAGCGTAGCCGATAACATTAGACAGGGACGTACTTTACTTTATCGAAATTTATAATTTTACCAAAATTTTTCTAATGTATATGTTTGTATTTGCTTCCACGGTAGCCCCTCTCGATCAGCAGTCCTCAATATTGGGACCAGCTATAAATAACCCTGAATCGATATGATAAGCCCCATATAAACGTTGAAAAACAAAAGAAAAATTAAAAAATGTTAAAAAAATCGTATGTAAATTCTTACTGACACAATTATTTCAAGCCAGAGGCACCTATTAAGTATACCATAAAAAAAGAAAAATAAGTTGCGTTCTTATTGTGAACACACTCATTACAAATACAATAACAACAATGAAAAAGTAAGAAGTTAATAAACAAGTCACAATCTCCGGTCGACTTTTCAATATTATCCGATAGAAATAGCGTTAGACTGTGAATTTATGGATTCTCCTTCGTCAAAATCGTTTAAATTGTAACCAAGATGAATATTTTTCCTTTTTGTAATGTCCAGTCTTGCTTAGAGATGCAGTTGATTGTTTATTTTGTCGTTTGCAAACGGCCTACATACCTAGTATGATGTTAAAAGGAACTAGTTGCGAAATTTATACGAAATTGGACGAAAAAGGGGCCGACTCAAGTTCGATTTTAAATTATTCACTATTACGGAAAATTTATGTTAAATCTGTAGGACAGAATATACAGAAATGACAAAAATGAAGTTTTTTCAACCCTCGTATATCTTTAGATTGTTTCCTGTTTAAAATTAATTCTTTAACTTGACAGTTAATTCACCTACAACATGCCAATCGCATTTCTTTAATGTAATACACTTGTTTTCCTAACTAAATCAAACAAAATTACTTAACGCTACGTTAAATCATACGTATTAATGTACACACAACCTAATGTCAATAAATTTACATCGTTGCGTCTCAAATATTGACGTCATTGATAGATATGTGTGGTTGATTTACATTTTCATCAACTGAAATAATTAAATACATGTATTTTATTCAAAATCTGACAACATTGGAGTTATTTAGAAGTTCGTGACGTACAGTTGTGTGACGTCAGTTGTGTGACGTCAGTTTCTGTGGAGTGAGAGATTTTTAAACAATAATACCACGACAATTTGATAGCAGAGAAGAAGAATGTGAGCTCCAGCAACTTAGATTAACAAAAGTTACTAAAATACAAAGAAAAATTTAAAAAAATGATTCTAATTTTGTGAGTGTGTAATTGTTTATTCGCTCAAACGAGCATGGAACAGTATTTCCTGAAAGGCAACAACAAAGTAGTCTGAATAAGTAACCTTTGACCTTATGCTGCATAGAACAATTTATCCGCATAACTGGATTATTTAACTTACTGTGAAACAAGTGAAATAAATCTACCGCCACGATACACGCCAACTGAAACCGACAATAAACTTTAATAATGCCTCGGGTATTACCAAAGATTGTAAAGATTTCAAGATGTAATACTGTTATAGCGTTTTCTGGTGCATATAATGAGTAATACACCAAAATTGTCGCTACGAAAGGTACGTCCGCATCCTATTTTGACATATTATTGCTCCCGGTTGGTGGATCGCGCGTGCGCGTGAAGTAAACATCAAATTATTCAAGTCAAATATTAGGGTTAACGTTTGTAATACATTTTACAGGTTAATTATTATGATATTTTGATTAAGATTAATCACAACTTTGAGAAAATCTAGATTATAAATCTAAAATGTCAACAAAACAAAGAAGTATAATAGTGACCCAGTTTTTAATAGAAATAAACGTGCGACAAAAACCAGAAGATGCATGCAAATTTTTTTTTCTTTATTCCACTTTAAATATTTAAATATCTGTATATATTTATATTTCTTACTCTGTAATTTAACGCAATGATATTTGCGGCGGAATACAGTTAAATAATATACATAGGCGGAGATTGATTTTATTAAATTTAATAAACTCAAACACATTTTTATGCAGCACTACTTTTAGTTTTGAAAACTGCTTAAAAAAGAGATTCATATAAATAATGACTGCGTGACCTTGGTAATTAGGGGGCGTCTAATCATTAGGTGGGATCATTGAGGGGGAGTTTTGAGCCGAATTTCACCAAATCTCATGTGGATTTAAAGGGGGCGTCTCGGCAAATATTACGTAATTTTTTTCCATCAGAAAACAATGTAAAACTGCGTCAAATTGCAATAAAAAGCATGTATTTAATAAAATAAAATTAGGGGTTCGAAGAAAACCTCTAACCAAGAAAGAAGAAGTGTCAAAAAATTCTCAAAAATGCCTTAAGTCGTGTTTAAAAGAATATAGAAAGTACGCCACTGGAATTCGTGTAAAAATTTTTGAGTTTCGATTTGTAAACATGTAGACCGGATGAATTTATGCTAGACTGCGTTTCGTACGACCGAAAATTCTCGGCTTTAAGACAACTACTTAATTTAAAGTTGACAAATTACGAATATGACAATAAAAAATTGTGTACTGGCACTGGATGAAGATGAAGATGATGCTTTGTCACGCGTAATTGTTTCGGTTAATTAAATTAAATTAAATTAAAATATAATTTATATCTTTTCATTGCCAGTTATGTTAGAGATACAGTTTGAATAATTGTTATGTCTTGATTAAAATAATTAAGTATAAAACAAAATATATGTTATTACTTTCAAAAATTTCTTCAGGAAATCATTATTAATTTTTACAAATGTTTATAATTCCTGATTATCGCTTAGATAGATATACATACATAGATGGCACTGAACACATTTTTGTAATTTAACATTTTACGTATTTCAACGTAAAACCCTGTATATTGTGATTTTATGTGAAATTTCAAGTAGATTTGCACAAGAAAATGAAGATGACGAAAAGCAATAGAGTGGACAGTTGTAGTGATGAAAAAAAATTGGTCTTCAATCTTCTCTTTAATCTATTTGATCTTGCTGTCGAGATAAGAGTATATATGGTTGCCCTCATAAACATTCGAACGAATTTAAATTGGTTACAGCATCTGGTAAAAGTAGATCGTGTAATTATTCTTTGCAATTGAAGGAGAAAGACAATAGAGAAAAAATACGGTACTCAGTACTTACACTCTGTTTAAATAAGATTCATAAATTTGGTTAAAAATGCCGTTTTTTTTGGCCAAGTTTTACATCTCACGTACATTTTTGTTTATTAAGGATTATGTTACAGAATGGTGCACAATTATTGCGATATATACCGTGTGAAGTGGAAAATAAATCAAATAGTACCACCGTTAAAAAAATTATATTTAAATTAATGTAATTTCCGTGTAACAGCAAATTTAATTGGTCATAAATTTTATATTTTAGGCACACTCTGTATATTAAACTTGCAGTACCATTGCTGTTCAGTACCATATTATCGTAATGTTTTCTAAGAATTTGATTTATTCGGTGAAATAGAAGAATCGCGTAACTCCGGTTCTTTTCTTTGTCGAACCCCCTTAACGTATTATGATACTACACCATCATCATCAACTCGAAGATCTAACAGTACCATCCAGGGTACTACGCGAGTTCTTGTAGCGTAGCGGGGCGTAACGTTCTATCAAATGCGGCGTTCTCTTCAATACTTCAGTTCTTTGACAGAGTACCAAGGAAGAAACACTGAATAATCTTGCGTAGTGGTACCGGTGGCCTTCACATACTATTTTACATATGTAAACAGGAACGACGAAGGTCTAGGTCGACAAGGGGTATTCCTAATCGCCCGCGGTACTATTTTTTTTTTTTGTAGAAAAGACGTACTGTTTTTTTTAACTAATTAGTGTTGTGACTAATTTTTAGTTTAGTGATGTATTCGTTGAAAAACGTTTTTTGTCTGTTATGTGCTTGTCTTCAAGTGGTAAGTATTTAATTTAAATTAAAATTATTGTTGTTAACTGCCCTAAATAGCATATCCACTTCGCATTCATTGCATAGGGCCCATAATCATTAAAAACCAATTAGCTGTTAGCTGGTACTACTTATATGCTCCTAAACCTCATTTGGTACATAAACTTATTAAATTGTATTGTCAATAAATATTATTTTTAATTAAAAAAGTATTCCTCTAGTCATACAAAAAAAAATTAACAAATATTTGTATTAGAGCAAAATAACTGTTAAAAATGAATTATTGTTGTGTTGAAACAATTTTGAAAATTTTGTTTATTTATCTCCGTCTGCCGTATGGCGTTGCCCACCTGCCGAAGAATTTAGGAGAATTGGCACTTGACATGTTACATGAGCTCATGTGAGTTTGTACTTGTTAGTCCCCCTTTGTTAAGATTTTAGATCTTACTGTTGATGTTTCAAAATCTTTATAGGTGACTGTATAATTTTATTTATTAATATATTTTTGTATTTTTTTCTCCTTTTGACGAGGTTTTTCTCTTATAGTTTGAGAGACGTTTGTTTTGGTACAATTTTTATGGAAAAAAAAAATAATTAAAAATGTAATAAATAATAATTTTATGGTAATTAGAATTAAAAAAATTAAAAACCCGGAGAAAGAGGTGGCTAAGTACATTTTAGGATGTAGAACACTTAAGTGTACCATATAAAAACCATTAATATAGATTATTAAAAAAAAATATTAATATAGATTAAATAAAAAATAACAAAAATTATGTAAATTTTTCCATTTTCCAAATTATTAATAATTTATGATCTACTTTAATGAAAAAAAATGGGAAGTCACATCCAAAGTATGAGATTACTGACCCCCCAAATTAAACAAAATTAAAAAATGTATTTTATAAAAAATTATACTAAAACTTTCATTAAAAAAAAGGATTTTGTGTTACTAAAAATTATTTCAAATATTAAATAATTTGAAATTTAAGCAAAAAAATATTACTATAATAGTTATTTATGCAACAAGTGCAAAAAGTGAGTGTTTTTTGCACGCGACGTGAAATTGTCCAACGAGGTCTTTAGGCCGAGTTGGACAACACGTCGAGTGCAAAAAACACGTTTTGCAAGAGTTGCATACAATATTTTTTCTAAATTCATGCAAAAACTGGAAAATTACAATATAAATATGTCAAAAATCTAATCTAACCTAATAAAACTCAACCCGTTCTTCTTTTTTGTATCTTTATGGCCTCCACCTTGTCAGTACTCAATCATAGCTGGTTTTTGCCTTGACCATTTAAATTTTAAATAATTAAAGATTTTTGAAATAATTGTAACTCGTTGAGACTAAGTAGTAAGATATACATATATTATTGTTGTATTAAAGCAGGATCAGGTACTTGCTATGAATTTTTATTTAATTTAAATGTTTATGTTTGTCATTAATCATCACAAAACTGACACAAGAATGACAGATGAGTGCAATAAAATATTTTATTGCACTAGTGCAATAAAGTACCACTTTTTCCATTAAATGTGGTGCACAAAAGTGTTGTTTTTTGCATGAATGTAGAAAAATATAAATAAATATAAATATTTCGATTCATACTGACGAACATACAGGAATTTTATACAGGATGTTTTCAAATGACACTTACAACGTTTTCATGTAGATACCTCTTGTAAAATTGGACAAAATGATATAAGGATTGGGGGGTCCAGCTCATTTACTTTTCGAAATACGGGGTGTTGAAGTTATGAAATTTAAATGTTTTTATTTGATAATTTTAAGATGGATTAAATAAATTGATTTGACATTTGGCAGGTTGTTTTTAAATGTAAAAAGGCATATTTTGATGGGAAAACATTTGCCAATTCTTGATCCAGTGGTGTGCATTAGGCTTTTCTTCTCCCATTTTTCACGCCACTGGCATTTGTGGCTATTTTCGAAAAGTTAATGAGCTGGACTCCTCAATCCTTATATCATTTTGTCCAATTTTACGAGAGGTATCTACATGCAAACGTAATAAGTCTCATTTAAAACACCCTGTATAAGATTTAACTTATTACAGATCAACTGCCGTTTCTTTAATAGTGACAACACCATATGGTCTACATATAAAATTAATGTAAAGTAAATTTATATCTAATATATCGATCCTTTTAACGAGTCCTTTGTGGTCGATAACTTCAAAGACATAGAGCTCGATTCTATACATATAATTTTACTGTAAACTTTTACTGTTACTGATGATGTTACAAATGGAGACAAAACTAGTTTTAAATCGTTAGTTAAGTAATTATTTGAAATGTTGATCTTACTGTTTGTTGTCGATGTAAATATGGGACAAAGGACAGAAATTACGTCAAATTGTTTGAATCCCTAGCGTTATGTTTAAGAGAGACATCCTGTACAATAGGAAAATAGTCAGTAGTCAATTCAATTTTGCAAATTTACTTTAAATAACTCAATTATGTTCCTGTACAATTTCTATAATAATTTTTCAATGAAAAAACGTAGTGTATAAACAGTTAGGAATTTCTTGGATACTTTGGTTTAATAAGAACGAATCCGAATAGAAAATTCCGCTGTATCGTAATGGGAATCAGTCCATTGAAATGATTTTTATAAACTTTATCTCGAAACTAGCTATGTGGGCGGTTAAACGGGATCGTTTTAATTTTTTCCGTGCATTTTCATTTCGATCTAATTACGAATTCAACTTTCTCGTTGGTTACTCGAAAAGATAACCAAGTATACGAGGAAGTTTTGGAATTTAATAAAAATTTTCTACTTTCACTTTTAAAGATATGAAAAAATTTCTATATGTACTGGATGAGCAAATGAAAACGACAGTTAAAAATTAACTTAACTACATAAAATCTCAAAGAAAACGATGGTACGGACAGAAGAAAACCGGATGCAGCAATAGAGGGGAGTGTGGCCAACAAAAAGTGGTTTTTTTCTGACAAGAATGACAGTTAAGGTCTACTGTTCAAAACATAAGATTTTGCATGTTTTTTATCATTGCGAACATCTATAATGCTTTATTAAAATAATGAATACACCCCTGAAGAGTATATCTTGAAATTTAAAATGACTTTGTAGCTGAATACTCAACATATCGGAGGCCAATAATTCTAGGAACTTTTGGCAAGTCACCATTTCGTTTCAGTTATTCAGTTACTAGTTCTGTCAAATGTCACTGACATTTGACATAGCTATAAGTGACTGAATAACCGAAACGAAATGGTGACTTGCCAAAAGTTCCTAGAATTATTGGCCTCCGATATGTTGAGTATTCAGCTACAAAGTCATTTTAAATTTCAAGATATACTCTTCAGGGGTGTATTCATTATTTTAATAAAGCATTATAGATGTTCGCAATGATAAAAAACATGCAAAATCTTATGTTTTGAACAGTAAACCTTAACTGTCATTCTTGTCATAAAAAAACCACTTTTTGTTGGCCACACTGACCGTATCCCTCGGGAATGTATATGCCTATGTATTTTCAGAAAAAATATAGTGTTGAAAAATGTCTTATTTTAAATGATTTAAAACGATCGTTCACGCTTCTGTGAGTTAACAACATCTTCAACAAAAATTTACGATCTTGCTGACAGGATGGTAGAAAAAATAAAACGTCGGTCAGTCGTTAACGTTGTGGTGGAAATGCAGTTAACACGATCGACATTCGAACAGATTTATACATTTACAAGTCGAGCAGAACGAAACGCAGTCTATTTATTAGTTTGCATTTTTGTAAATTGTTGGTAGCAGTGTATGTGAGTATAGAGACGCGTGTCGTTATTTGGTGACGAACAATTAAAATTAATACCGGATTTTCTTCTTCTTTTCTTTTCATTAGCTTAAAAAGTGGATTTTCGAAAATTTAATGACTGCGTTTTAAGGAGTAAAAATGATTTTACACAAAAACAGACTGTGGCAGTCGATTTTTCGCACCAAATAACCTCTCTAGACAAATTTTGAGCATTTTTTTATGCCGAAAACCTCTTTTTGCAAAATAGAAGATTGAATTCGAAAGTAATGCATGGATTTTCAGACAACGTGAATCAAATTATAAATAAGTTTATTCAAAAACCAGAATATATAATGCGTTCAAATTTGGGATTAATCCTCGAACGGTTCTTAGCTTGTTAGGAACCATTCTAGAATTAATCCTGAACCAGTTCAGAATGTTTCAGAACTAATCCTGAACTAGTTCAGAACGGTTCCAGAATTAATCCTGAACTAGTTCAGAACCGTTCCAGAATTAATCCTGAACTAGTTCAGAACCGTTCCAGAACTAATCCTGAACTAGTTCAGAACCGTTCCAGAACTAATCCCGAACTAGTTCAGAACCGTTCCAGAACTAATCCCGAACTAGTTCAGAACCGTTCCAGGATTAATCCCGAACTAGTTCAGAACCGTTCCAGGATTAATCCCGAACTAAATCAGAACCGTTCCAGAATTAATCCCGAACTAGTTCAGAACCGTTCCAGAACCAACCCTGAACAGTTCAGAACCGTTCCAGAGTTGATCCTGAATTATTTCTGAACCATTCTAGAATTAATCTTGAAATAGATCAGAACCGTTCCAGTCGTTTTGACGAAAATTTTGAAGCAAGGGGTAGGTATGGAAATATTCAATGTAAACTGCAATGTGCTAACTTTGTTCCTGGTCGGATTTATGGACTCAAAATACACTGGAATATGTAAAATTTTCCGCTGAATCGATTGCCGAAGACTAGAACGTTCTATCTATTATATTAAATATTAAATTTAGTTTTGAAAAGTGGATTTTCGAAAATTTCATGACTTCATTTGGAGGAGAAAAGATGATTTCATATAAAAACAGACTGTGGCAGTCGATTTTTCGCTTCAAAAAACCCTTAACGATGTTTTTTGTTACTTAATTCGGGTTTTTCGCTTTCTACTATCCCACCAATAAAAATATAATAAGCAATTATAATATCAATCCTCATTTAAATAAAAAATCTATTTGTAAATTAGATTATTCACTTACCCATGATGTTGTTCAATATACCTGAAACAAAAAAAAAAACAATTGAAATGAAATTGATGATAAATAAGATGAAACTGACTGTATATCAAGAATAATGGTAAATTATTTAGCCAATTGAAAAAAAAGGTTCTTTTCTTAGGATGGCTTACGGTATAGAAAAGAAACCTTTTACTTTATAACAACAATATAATTATAATGATTTATGGATGTAACTAACGAAGATTTAAACCTTTTCTTGTATTTATTTTCATAAGTATTTTATACAAAAATTTTTCTTAGATCAGATATCTTACAACTCACGAATCCACTAACTAAATTTTGTAAAATTCAATATAAAACTCCCGTTAGAGATATGCTACAGGATTAAAGGTTTTTCACTAGCAATTTGCTAGCCCGGCTGTTTAATTAATCTTAGATCTTCTGATAAAAGTCATTTTTCGCATTTTAATTCTTTATGAAAGTTATAACTGTTTTTATTTGAATTTTTCCATGAGTTTAATAGATTGGTCGATACTCCAGTCATTTGGAAATAAAAATGAACAGAAAAAGGCAAATGGGGGGTGGTTAGGTTAGGTATTTTCAAACCGATCACTTATTGACTGGACTATTAAATAATTTCCGTGAACCTTACCTTAACTAACAAGATATTATCGAGAGAATTACTTAGTTAACAGTTTTATAAAAAAAAACTGTATAGAAATAACGTTATGCATATTGTACGTTTGAACGATTTTGTGTAATTGGGCAAATATGATACAGCGAAAACATTTTGCAAAGAAATAATAATAATCTACGCATCACCTTTTAAAATATTCTCTACTTCTTTTTGTGCACCAACGAATACCTTTCCAGATAAAATCAAGATCTAATTGAAATTTCCATTGATGAATCTCCGAAAAAAAAATCTATTGTAAAGAAACGTTTACGCTTGATTTAAAGGTTAAACTGTATAAAAAAAAAGTGTACACGATGCACCTGATCGTAACGTGAAGTTTTTTTATGAATATGGTACTCGTTACAGAAGCTAAGCATGTTTTAAATTTGTTATTGACAGACACACTTTTTATATCTCTATATAAATTCTAAATTTCACACGAGTTAGAATGATTGTTCCTTTTATGGTAAACTCCAGTCATTTAAATCGAATTACACGCTTATTTATTAATAATAATAATATTTCATAACTGTTATTATTATGTACAATAGCAATTGAAAGAGATAACGACTTAATTTGGTGCTTATATTTGAAAATTTATGTTAAAATTTCTTGTTTTTTGTTACAGTTACCAAGTTACGGACAGGATTATGAAGGTACGTATATTTAAAACGTTTTTTCAACATTTCAACATTTCAATTTTCTCGAATTTCACTTTTACCGATATTTAAAATTAAATTTTTAAAATTACCTAAAGTAAGTATAAAGTTGATGTGTATCGCGTGTACCATGTGACCCACATACGTAAAGGCAGCCGTTATAATTGAGTGTAAACGTACGAAGCCTCAATAAAATGTATACCAGGTGTGAGAAAATTTAAAAACAAAAAAAAAACAAGAGCAGATCTGATCTAAAGAGAATATATATTGCATTGTTAATCTTTAATTATTATATACAAACAGTGGCATGGGGAAATAATAATGAAGACATTAACAATAACTTACATACAGGGTGTATCATAACAAAATACTTTTTCCATTTGACCTACCTGTATATAACATTTGTTGTTGTTGCAGTTACCGAAATCCAGTGTACGTTTGCTACAAGTAACAGTGCAGGAACGAGAGATTCGATTATAGCGAAATTAAAAAAACCTGAAGGATTTAAAGGACATCCACTGTTTGCGGACGATCGAGGAGTTGACGCAGAAACTGATACTTCCTGTCAGATTAAACAGGATCCTAACGATACCTCAGCGCTTAAATATATATTGAAAATTTACGACTTTAGTCGTTGCGGGGTTCTAAAGAGAAATGTAAGTTTCTTTTTATTTAGAAATATTTATTTTATCCTCTTGAAACGTAAGAAGAACCCACGTGAAGTTGCAGTCATAATGTTATCAAAACTACATAACAAGAACAATTCTGGTATCTGCGCAAGACGGTTGGCAAACTTCACGTGGCTTCTCACGTGAAAGAGAGTCTAAGACGTTGTTTTCTTCTTTTTTACAGGGATTCGTCCATGTTCGAGTATGGTTTCCGCAGTTTCCAGGAGTTGTTATGCAATCTGATCAAGAACTAATAATAATGTGCAAGCCACCCGAGCCAACGGTTATAGAAAATAAAGCAGCTGGCTTCGCCGGCAGTTTGTGAGTGACATTATTTTATCAAGTTTAGTTGACGACCTAAATTTTTTTTAAATCATCAAAATAGTGAAATTGAATTTTTAAAAACGAATAATTCTAACAAAGCTAGCATACCTGAGGTTCAGCTCTATTGAACACATTCAAACCGCAATTTTCGAAGCATCTTTTACTATAATTTTCATTATTCTTAATACAGTTTGCGGTAGTACTACTTAAAAGTGTACCTTACAATACTTATTAAATCGTGCCTGACTGGAATTTTCGCTGAAAATAGACGATATACCATATTTTTTTACACCGTTATACGCAAGAAAGCAACTAACCGGAAATAAATACAATTACAAAATATGAGAAATGAAATCATTATTACGATCATAAATATCTTATTTCTTGTAGAATAATTCTGCGCTTGCGCACAACATGATTTTATGAAGTTTCATATCGTGGTGTATGTTTAAACGACGCTTATTTTGAAATTTTTATAGTCCGCATGGAGCCAGAGTATCTGGAGTGGTAGAAGAAACTCCAGGTCGATTGGAATACGAAGTGGCCTTGTATAAAGAAGCACCTGCAGCCAGAATAAATAACGTAACAAATAGTGAATTACCAGTAGATCAAGCAGTACCTATCGGTACTAAATTACAGTTGAGAGCTAGAATTAGCCCCGATTCGGCATGGAAATATGTTAAATTAATGGAAGTTACAGTAAGTCCCGATCCCGATGATCCTCATATGGCTGGAAGTGTAGCTTTAGTTAAAGATGGGTAGGTTTAATATTTATTAATAGTTTTAGCCTAGATTCACTGAACTAAATGTTTATTATAAACAAAATTATTCAAAAACGTGAAATTACTAGCGTAAATTTTAATATGCAACTTTCACGATTGGTAACTGTATTTGACACTACCATATTTTCAATTTCTTTGTTAATGTTAATATTATAATTGCATAGTATTATTTTAAACTTGATAATAGTACTTACCTTGTGACGAAAATCACTGCCTATGAATCACCTTCAAAGGCTTCAAACTCAAACAATGTCCATATATATTCCTAAGAAAAATTATATTCTTAAAACGTGTATACAATAGGGAATGTTGAACAAATCTTTCTTACGAATAATGCTTTGTTAAAGACTTTAAGAAAACTTACCTTTGTCTTTCACTATATATAATAATATTCAATTCAACTTTTAAAACAATTAAAACCGGCTAATTAACCTAAATAAGTCATAATAAATATTTTACTGTCAAACTGTCAAAGAATATTCCAAGATTCCAAGGTCGTATCCATAGATAAATATATTTTGTCTATGGTCGCATCTATAAGTAAGTTATCTATGAAGCAAGTTATCTGTGGTCGCATCCATTGACATAAACAATTATATATCTGTGGTCGCATCAAATTGTTTCTTAAGCCCATTTCACAATCCCAAAACCTGAATATATAACTGTCGCTATGGGAATTTGATACTTTTATTGAAAATTCAGTATAAACTAATAGGGGTGAGATAAATATTAAATAAACTTATATATTTCTAGATGTAGAAACAGGGATTTTTCGTCGATCATCCCCCACCAACCCGCCCGATACAGAGAACGCCCCAACGAAGTATTCCTGGATTTCGAAGCGTTCCTCCTCAGTACCATGAAAGAACGTTCTACTTTATGGATACATTCCCAAATAAAAGCTTGCATGGAAGCGGTCGACTGCCAGCCCGACTTCTGTCTGGATCTATTTGAACCTTCAGGACACGGTAGGAAGAAGAGGAAAGCTGAAATAGTGGAAGTAATACAACAACCAGACGGTTCCACCTACAAGTACAATTCCACGCATTTCACCAGGATACAAGGGAACTTGGAGTACACTGTACTTATGCCTGGGGAGTTTTTTCATAAATCGCAAAGTATAGAGGGGAGTTGTAGCACTTTTCTGGTGGTTGCAGCCATTTTAGGGGCGCTGTTGTTTTTGTCCGCTCTTATAATGTGTTGGTTGGCGACCAAGTTGCATACAGCGCTTATTGGGGTTAACGGTGATGATAAAAATATCGATCAACTGGTTAGGGATAGGAGGATTTCGGATTCGGGATATACAGGACGAGCAACTACTCAGTGACATAATTAGACATGTAAAAGGGTTTGTTCCTGGTGTTGTCAGTTGGGATTTTTTAGATAAAATGTAATTTAGCTCAAAACTTTTCTCTAATTTTGTCGATTTCGTTCCCCCAAATGTCTTTTTCTGGTCTACAGCTTAGTGAATGGAAAAATTGATGTGGAGGAATTTTTAAAAACTATTTTCACGACATAGTTGATAATCTACAATTGAGGAAGAAACTTCTCAAAGGTTACATGGTATACCTTTAATTTGACTATGTTTCTGTTATATACAAGCACTGTTTTATTTCCTATTTTAATTTATTTATTTTTATTTTGTACATATTTTTATTATTCGAAAGTTATTGGGAATATCTTTAAAAAAGAAATTTCGTAAATGCCGTTTTTGTATGCGTTTATCAAATGTCTTTTATTATAAGAAATTTCTAATTCACGGGAAGGTGGATATTTATTTATATTTTTTAATTTTTACATCCGCTTTTTATAGGCATGTATATGTAACACCAAATATTTCAATTTGTTATATTTATATGGAATAAATTTTAATTATTTCGCTTTTGTTTTATTTACCGCAAAAATAATATAGTTTGTCCCCAAAAATATAAAAAAAAAACTGGTCATTTAGTAACAAATATAATATTTATAATTTCTAAAATGTACAACTGAATAAATTATGTGAATAAAACTAAAATATATAAAAATTAATAAGAAACGTTCACATATTTTTGTCCTAAAAGACCCATAATAGATAATTTAAAAATAATAGGCTTCAATAAAAATTCGGCATACCTCACACTTCACGGAATCCTTTCTAAAAATAATCATTAGAGGGGCACAAATACACTGCTTTACAAAAATCGGCCACTCAAGTTAGTGAAAAAAACATTTAAAAAAACTTGAGCAGTCGTTTTTTGCATGTCAGTGTATGTTTTGTCATATTAAAATTCAATATAGAGATCAAGAACATAGGATATTTATATGTACATTTTCAGCATAATTGTTTTTTTATGTATTTAAAAAAAAAACAAAATAAGCTGAAGCAGTGTTTTCCTAACTAGGTAATTAAAATTGAATGCAGCTCTACAAAAAGTTATTTTTCCTTTTTAATTATATTTACAGCCACTAGGAATGAAAATGTCACGATGTCCTTGAAATTACTTCATCAGCGAACATTTTCTTTGCTAGGTTTAGATATAAACCATTTAAATGCTCCATTCCAATCACAATTTTCTCACGACAATAAATTGATTAATTACACTCATGTTCCAAATGACGTTTTAAATCGAAAATCGTCCCAAGCAAAGAATACATCTAATGGTATTTTGTGTCATTTGGTCCATAATTGTAAATGTGTGTACAAATAATATAAAATTATTATACCAGTTTTTTTGTTTCTCTGGGAGGAAAAAAGGGGGTTTATTTTTACAAATTATTACAAACTCGTCGTATATCCGTTTTGTTTCAAATCCATCGATTCCAATTTTTTTAAAACGTCCAATTCTTTCATTTCCTTTTTGGTATTTCTATCTTCGAATTGCAATCGGTTTCTTATTATTCGTTCAACTATTTTTTCCGTTGTCATATCGTTGCCGGACTTTACCGTCACAAACTTTCCAACCTAAAAACAAAATCAATACAACTCCAAAGAGCCATGAGAGGCACCACAAAACAAAACAAAAAACCACCCCAATGGTTAAGAAATATTAAGAAAAGAGAGAAAAAAAATAGAGGAATAGGAAGACGAAGAAGTAGAAGAATGTGGGGGAAGGTAAGGAGAAGTGGTAAAGATGGAACTAGGAGTACAAAAAAGCGGGTTGGGAGAAGAGATAGGGAGGAAAGGGATAAATGAAATTTAATAAAAAAACACAACAGACTCACTTGTTTTGGATATTCATAGGGGTCGCTACCGTCGACGTCGAGCATGACAGGCGTGTCACCGTGCACGACGACGTCGACATTGAAGTGATCCATCAAATCCTTGGTAACAGTATAAGGAGCACCGATTACCACTTCCGAAACGTACTTGCACGCCAAGACGCTCAACACCCTTTCGTGCAAATTCATTATTGGAAAATTCGTGCCCTTATACCTATTAACAACAGGGTCCGTATGTAGACCGACTATAAGGAAATCACCCTGTAAAAAAAATAAAAAAAAATGGAAATTTTTTCAAAAATTTTCTCAAATATTTCGTACCTTTTCTTTGGCCTTTTCCAGAAAGTCCAAATGGCCGACGTGAAAAAGATCGAAAGCTCCGGCAACGTAAACAATTCTATCGCCCTGTTTGGGGGCTTTTCCGTCTGAGAATTGAATAATCTTCTGGGTGGTGGGTAAAAACTGCGAACAACCTGTCCAAGGAGATCTAGCGAGTGAGTCTTGGCCCATTGACGATGAATGCTCCTTAGCAACATCATATTCATACTGACCTTGTTTAAAGTGATTCCTAGTTACCAGTAACATCCTGCCTACTAGATCCGTTGTAGAAACTCCCGCTGTACGTTGAACTTCCCTAAAATACTTGCAACTTTAAATCGAAACATTAAAACTACTTTAATCATATTACCTGTATCGTCCCGCATTTTTTACCAAGTGATACGTATCCACCCCGTCAGCTGTCAACGTAAGATCGTCACCGTGCACGCAAAAATCGCAGTTGTTTTTGTCCAAAGTTTCCAGCGTGGTTACATAGGGGGCACCTTCAACTACTTCGTCTACCCATTTTATACCTCTCACCATTTTGTATCGTTCTTCTGCCGTAAACACAGGCGGGCCTTTGTGTTTCATTATTTCTTCATCCGTGTGAATACCAACGATTAGATAGTCACCCAAAGCTTTGGCTTGTCGGAGGGAGTTCGCATGACCAAAATGTACCATGTCGTAACTAAAATAAAATATTTTTGGAAACGGACATCCTGTATATACCTACTTAAGAAGGTTATTTATCATTAAAATTTATCTTCGGTCAAGTATATTATACGAAAACATGTTTATCATTATTTAATTTTACTTCTGGTTTTTATATCGATTAAAGAATTTGTTGTGTATGTTTAATTAAATAATTTTACTAAAAATATCTACCTACAGACTTATTACGTCAGATAATATTAGTTACAATACAAGGATAAATTTTACTTGAGCTTAGATGTATGGAATATTCCATTGAGCCTTAACGAAAAAGTAACTAACGCTACCACTGTATAAAACTCCTAAATGTCAAAATAAATTATTTACACTACAAAACGTCAGTTTTGTATATCGTAAAATTATAATATGGTTTGATATTTTGCGATAAAACTGTTTTCCTGTTTTTATGTAAGGAGTGTTCTCTATATTTATAGCTTTAACTACAATTATTACAACTATTGATTGTATGTTTGGGAAATATTTAAAATTGATTATAAATAATGAGGATATTGTACTTACCATCCATCACACCAAACTCTAGTATATTTATGTCCATTCTGTAATGTGTTTTCCGGCATATTAAAGAAATAATAATGCCAAATAAAAGTGTATAAAATTTAAACGTTGTTTATTAAAATTGTACAATCACAGCACTCTTTATCACTAAGAAACTGTCAAATGGCACTGACTAAATAATTCGAGAAAACAAGTCTAGCTCTCTTTGATGCAATTTCTTCTATACTAAATAAAATCCCGACATGTCAAATGGAAATATATGACAATCTGACGCCAATAGTAACAGCGTTGTCAGATCACCAAAAGTAAAAAAACTAATAAGGAAAAAGATAAATTTAAGTAGGGTATAGAATATTCTACACAAAGTAACATTTAAATCCAATAGGTATAGATTTCAAGAAGCTTGTAGCATGCAAGGGGTTAATATAATATGTATTTTTTTATAATTATACAATGAAAATTAAACTGAAAGTATGTCTATATCGGAATAAATCCACAACTTGGCATTGTGCTTATTTATCTTACAAGAAGCGCATGTGCTAGGAGTTTGAAATCATCACACCACGTTGTTTCCCTCCCCCACCCGGTTAGTCATATCGACTTGATAGTATAACAGTGGCGTAACACGAGAGGAGGGCGAAATAATAGATAATGAAGCACGTGTGTATGTATGTTTCAAGTATAATAAATTGAAAATTTTTCATGTTTTTTCGAATTTAAATCAATTTGTGCACCAATGGAAAGTGAATTAGTATACAGGGTTAATATCCCACTTATTGTTAACAAGTTATTATGTTTTTCATTTTAATGTACGAAAATAAGTTACAGTCAAAGACATTTTAATATGTTTTAAGTTAAAATATTGTTAAGTTTTATAGTTGAAGATTTAATTAGATTCAGTCTTATCGATTATTTTTAATTGCGTAAATATAATTAAATTTTTAATAAGAGATGTTTCCTTATCAGTATAAAAGAAAGTGTGGGTTTTAGAATGATAAAGATTGTGTTGTTCATTTGCCATCTAGGAAATGGGGTGATCAAACAGTAGCGTTCTTTGGGGGGATTTTTATCTCTTTAACTTGATGAGGTTTCTATTTTTTCCAGTTGATTAAATATTGCAAAGTAGACTTTCAGACCGGATGGGTAAAGTTCAATTGAAATTTGGTATATTTGCTTATGTAGTATGATTTGCGATGTTGAAAATTTAAATATTGATAAATAATCATCATCATAATTTTGTAATAATAGGCAGAATAAATTAAACAAATCAAACCCGATTAATTTCACAAACCGGTCCAAATTCTGCACATTTACCTAAATATATTTTGAAAAAGCCATTTTTAGAAGAAAAAAAATGCCTTTATTTCAACACGTTGCTTAATCCTAAACAAAATTAAAACGATTTAAGCTTAAAAATATTTTTCCAACAAAAACAATCAAACTATTATTCTTTAGGATCATCAATACCACCGCTAGTAATTACATAGCAAACCTCATCTTCTTCCAAATCCGGACTATCATAAATTCTAGCCACCCTTTTATTCCCCTTCCCCTTTTTTAAAGACAATCTAGTGGTGGAGGAATGTGCCAAGACATTTCCACCAACGGGTTTCATTAAATCCGGCTCTGCATTGTGCAAAGTAAAATCAGATGTTATTTGGTTTGTAACGAACACGGCAACATTGTATTCTTCGCTAATTTTTTGTAAACGCGACATCATTTGACCAAGTTTTTGTTGTCGATTCGCCATTTCACCCCTACCGTTGAAATCGACTCGAAACAAGGCCATTATAGAATCTACTATTAACAATTTGAATATTCCGGCTTCTTCGTGAAATTTTGCCGCTACACTACAAATAAACAAAAATGGAATTTGTCGACTGTATACAAAAATAAACGAGTTTAACAACCTGACCTAAAAATCACCAACGAGACGGGGTTAAAAAATATACTTATAAGTAAAAACTTACTTGTTCAAAAGTTCAAACTGGTGCTCTGAATTGTAAGCTCGGGCGTAAAGGATGTTTTCTAGCACTGCTGTTTGATCCAAATTAAACCGTTCTGCTATAGGACGCAAACGTTCAGGGCGGCTAGTATATTTTAGTTAAGAAAAATAGCAAACTAAACATAAGTAAGTAATAATGTTGGAATAAAATTTTTTAAAGGATACAAGGTATGTTCAGTATCAATAAACATCACTTTTCCACCAATGTACCCCTTTTCTCCAGGCATTTGGGCTGTAACACACAAAGTATGTGACAACTGTGTCTTTCCTGTTCTGAACTCTCCAAATACTTCAGTTATTGACATTGATTCAATCCCACCACCCAACAGTTTACTACAACATATTATTATACATAAAATAGGTATATTAAATATTATTAAACTACTTACTCAAGATTAGTACTACCGGTTGGTAGCTTAAATACTTGTTTTCTTTGATCACATACTTCCAAGGCTGTCATAAACCCGGTATTCAAAGCTACTTTACAACAAGCCTCTTTAATTTTATCAATTTTTACATCGTTAAAACCTTTAATAGATAAAAGATTCTTTCTTACGGTCATTTGTAGACCTTTGATGGTATTTATTCCCATTTGCTTGAGTAATTTTATGTCTTGTTCAGCAACGCCATGTTCTACTAACAAGTCGATGTCTTGAAAGAATGATTCTTCCTCCTCAAGATCGAGATTTTCGAATGATCCAGTTTCTGTACCAGTTTCGCTACTATTTACGGCGACATTTATATCCATTTGTTCAAGGGTTTCAGCCATTGTAACACAAATTAATTTAAAATTATTATACAACAGTAATTTATTGACACCTCTTTAAATTTCAAACACCAAGCTAACTACCAACTGTATTTATTTTAGCAGTGTGACCAACTGCTGAGATGAAAACTTCCAATTTTAGATGTAACCATAGAGTAATAAATATGTATTACTCTATGGGTATAACCATAGATAACATAAAACAGAGGTATAACGAAATAAAGGAGTTTGGGAAAGGTTTGGGTGTGAAAAGGTGTAAATAAATAAACAAAAAGTTTATAATATAAAATATTTAAAATTATACAAATACACGATCAGATCTAAATAGGATATTAAAAATATTTAAAAATTATGAGAATAAAACAATACATTTAATATATAGCTACAACGATGAATATAAGTCTTAATTATCAATAATCGAAATAAAATAGGAATCGATATTTTAATAGTACAGTCAATATTATCAGATCTAAGTGAATTAAGGTACTAATTTTAACACAGTGACCAACAAAAACCGTGTTACCTCTAATTTCCATCAAATTCTTGCTGAAATGGAATCTGCTGATTCTAAAATCCCTCTCAGAGAAATTATTTTGTATAAAATCTCGATATTTTGGTATATTTTGTACCTTTGTATACATGTTTCAATAAAAAACGTTTCTAAAGATTAAAATTAATATAAATAAAATATATTGCACGATATTGAAACAACGCCCTGTCCAATGCCTCATTTCAAATCGTAGCAGAAGTGATAATGAGGCGGATCAGGCGGAATCGGCGGGGGATCCTGTGGAATAGCCACCCCCTCGGCGTCTAATAATCTCAATTTAATTTCCATACTAAGTAGAGTATCCAGATCCTTTTCGGTTTCCTTACTGAGCATCCTGTGCCCTATTAACGAGTTTATACCATCGGTCCAGTAAGCCAAAGCTTGCTCGTCAGGTGCGACGCAGTCCAAAGATTGTAAATCAACACCTAAAACAGGAATTAGTACAAAAAAATAAAAAATAAAAAATACTGACGATACATTTGAACTACTGCAACTCGGGAATTGGTACAAGAAAAATGAAAATACTGACGCTACATTTGAACTACTTTACTTTAACTCGGGAATTGGTACAAGGAAAATGAAAATACTGACGATGAACAATTTAATTTAACTCGGGAATTAGTACAAGAAAAATGAAAATACTGACGATACATTTGAACTACTTTACTTTAACTCGGGAATTAGTACAAGAAAAATGAAAATACTGAAGATACATTTGAACTACTTCAACTCGGGAATTAGTACAAGAAAAATGAAAATACTGACGATACATTTGAACTACTTTGCTTTAACTCGGGAATTAGTTCAAGAAAAATGAAAATACTGACGATACATTTGAACTACTTCAACTCTGGAATTAGTACAAGAAAAATTAAAATACTGACGATACATTTGAACTACTTCGACTCGGGAATTAGTACAAGAAAAATGAAAATACTGACGATACATTTGAACTACTTCGACTCGGGAATTAGTACAAGGAAAATGAAAATACTGAAGATACATTTGAACTACTTCAACTCGGGAATTAGTACAAGGAAAATGAAAATACTGAAGATACATTTGAACTACTTCAACTCGGGAATTGGTAGAAGAAAAATGAAAATACTGACGCTACATTTGAACTACTTTACTTTAACTCGGGAATTGGTACAAGGAAAATGAAAATACTGACGATGAACAATTTAATTTAACTCGGGAATTAGTACAAGAAAAATGAAAATACTGACGATACATTTGAACTACTTTACTTTAACTCGGGAATTAGTACAAGAAAAATGAAAATACTGAAGATACATTTGAACTACTTCAACTCGGGAATTAGTACAAGAAAAATGAAAATACTGACGATACATTTGAACTACTTTGCTTTAACTCGGGAATTAGTACAAGAAAAATTAAAATACTGACGATACATTTGAACTACTTCGACTCGGGAATTAGTACAAGAAAAATTAAAATACTGACGATACATTTGAACTACTTCGACTCGGGAATTAGTACAAGAAAAATGAAAATACTGACGATACATTTGAACTACTTCGACTCGGGAATTAGTACAAGGAAAATGAAAATACTGAAGATACATTTGAACTACTTCAACTCGGGAATTGGTAGAAGAAAAATGAAAATACTGACGATACATTTGAACTACTGCAACTGGAGAATTAGTAAAAGAAAAATGAAAATACTGAGGATACATTTGAACTACTTCAACTCGGGAATTGGTAGAAGAAAAATGAAAATACTGATGATACATTTGAACTACTTCAACTCGGTAATTAGTACCAGAAAAATGAAAATACTGACGATACATTTGAACTACTCGAGTGACTTACATACCTTCAAGTGCCATCGAGAAAGCTAGTTGGTGCGATGCTTTTCTCCCTTTCATATGAGGACAATCTCTTCCGACTAACAGAGCTTTAATATCGCATACTGCTATTTTCGATTGGAGTTCCTCGGTGGAAGGTGCGCTTTTTTCATCGCAATCACCGTAATGGAGAACTTTGTGATTCGGTGACAGTCGCATGTACCAAAATTTATCTTTGATACGTTGGCCACGTGGAGAATATTTAGTAAATCTTGTTCCTGGAAGAATGTATTAAAAAAAACAGGGAATAACGGGATAAAAAAAAATAACCTACCTTCCACTAAAAAAGCTAATCTTTGTTGTTTAATCAATCCCATTATTTCTGGAGTTATCTGTTCTCTTAGTTCAACGACTGGTCTAGCATGGGATTCCCATTCTTCTCTTGTATTTCTCTCCAACTGCCATAATTGAGTGATCTCGTTGTAGGTTAAAGTATGTAATTTACTTTTGAATTGATCCAAAGATGTTGGTGTGGTTTCCAAAGCTCGGACAATTTGTTCTTGTCCAACGCTGGCAACTTTTTGGAAATCTTCAGCTGTGGCTCGCATTTCTTTCCAAGTTTTATTCAAGAGGATTATACAGATGCAGAAACATTCTTCGAATGGGTGATCGTGGGTGAAAAAGAGTGGTTGGTAAGTTACACACTGTTCTGAGGGAGGTTCACCTGGAGAAGTATACAATAACAAAATCTAAATGAAGTACTACTTACTGGTGAAATACAAAAACACTCACTATAATTGTATTTGTAAACAAAACCACTTTTTATCACACTCTTCCTAATTATACTAAATAATTCTTGGTTTTTATTAACAAATACTTAATTACAAAAAAAAATATTGATGTTTTTACCTATTTTTAAAATTTCGCACAAAATCCTCACCAATTCCACACTGGCTTTTCCAAATGGACATTCGTGCTCATCAGCTCTGCAACTATTTTCCAAGACTAGCTTTGTATAGCTTTCAGGGTGATTTCTAGCAAAGTAAATCATACAATCGAGAGCTAGAAGTCCTGGAGGGGTTTCTGTGAAATCTAAAGCTGGATTTATGTCATTTTTAAAGCCTAATTTCTTGTAGTCTCTGGTAAAACCACTTGGTCCTCTTAAACTTGTAGCACCTTCACTTTCAAATGCTATTCTTCGGAGTTCTTTTATTTTGTCATGTCCATCTTGGTCCTGAGTAAAAACAATTACTAATTTCAAATTCAATCATCTACTTAAACATACCTGTGGATCCATTTTTGTCATTTTTCTCTGCTCTAATAGTCCCAACATTAAAGTTTGTAAAACATACAACTGATGAGCCATTTCATTACCCTTAGCCGCACCTGTTTGTAGTATGTTATTTTGAATTACTGTCCTAACTTGTTTAGAAGTAAGAGTAGTAACCAAAGTACGTCTTTTTGTAATGTCTGCTCTTGATAATAATGCGTTAATCAATGCTACAGCATTCTGTTGTACAACAGGAGTAGACTGAAGATGGGTAACTAAAGAACCAATTGGAATTTCTCTTTCTACCTGTATTTGTAAATAATATTGAATATCTTGTAAAAAAATTAAAGTTATAGAACATACCTGCCCATATCCTTCTGTGCTATTTAGTACAACATTTTCCAAAATGGATAAAGCTGCCTGAGTAACTTGAGCTTCTTGTGGAGTATTAACCAAATTAGCTACTCGAGAAATAAACTCACCATTCAAAATATCCCAAGAAACAATCCCATGTTCCATCAACTCAACAAATGATAGCAGAGTGTGTGCTAGAGCTATCCCTTTACATTTAGCCCCTTCAATTTGTTTGATTAACAATGTTAGCCCTTGTTTGTTAATAAAATCTAATGCAAATGTTATATCTGCACTTAAAACAGATAATTTACTCATCGCAGTTGCTTTGTCTTCCAGGCTACCTGTATTTAGTTTCAGTAAAATATCTTGAGCTGTCTTGGAAGGTGAATACTGCAAGCGTAGAACAGATCCATTTTTAATCTCATTTCTATTTTTTTCTGTAATATAGTTATTGTTGTTGTTCTCATTAAATTGAAGGGCATATTGTTCAGGTTCTGTGAGATTCCATCCATTACACAATTCTTGGATTATACCTGCCAAAGGTTGCTTTTGATTGAATTCTATTAATTGCGGGACCTGATCGGTCATTTCCACCGCAATTTTGACGATGTTTGCATCCTTCATTGGAGGCATGATGAGATTTTTTTATTGGCTATTTATAATCACATACTAAATTCATGTACTAAGGTTTTAAAAGTATATATAAATATCTTAGTGAAAAAGACTCTCCACCCATATTTTTAATTATTATGATCAACAAACAAACACAGATATGAATCAGCAAACAATTAGTGACACTGACAGGTCTCTGGTGACAGACATACTGATCTGTCAAAACAAATCAATTTTTTTCTTATGTTGCCAACAGTGAATCCCGAGTGGTGTTGTTATCTGTGATCCTATCTGTCAGTGTCACTGTCAACCATGTGTTGTATTTTATAACAACAATACAAATAATACAATTCAACTACAAAGTTTGTTTTTTCGATTTAATTTAAATTTGATATGATAGGAAAGGGTTCGCTATCACTTTTAAAGGACTATGGAGAAGATAGCTCAGATGACGATGTGCCTGGTCCACGAGTATCTACAAAAAGAACTTTCAAAGAAGAAAATCCAAACGCTAGTTTTAAAAAAAAGTTATTCGTGAATAAATATTTATATTTTCAGTGTTAATTAAATAATTTTTAGATTGCCAGTTCCCGAGGTGTTATTAAAACGTAACAATCCAGTTGAAGAATACGTTGATAATCCTCTTTTACATGGAGGTAGAGTAAGATCATTTGCACATGAACGAGGGAACTGGTCTACGTTTGTATATATTTTATGTAAGTAAACAGCAACAATAAGAATATTTTTAAATTATATTTTTACAGTGAATAATATGGAAGGTGTGAAAGATTTAGTTGAAGAAATTATCCCTTTGGTTCCCAATATACCATTACATCCTGTTGAAGAGTTTCATATAAGTTTAACAAAAACTGTGATATTAAAACACCATTGGATAGATTTGTTTGTAGATAGTATTAAATTAAAAACAAATTATATCAATAGGTAATTATACTCTTGAACTAATTACAGCTCAATTTTTGTTTATAATTGATTGTCTTTTAGGTTTATCATCCTTTTTAGTAATTTGCACATTTATTGCAATGAAGAACGAACTAGGACATTTATTGGATTACAAACTAAATCAGGATATGACTCCTTAATTAAATTGGTTCATATTTTAAATGTATGCTTAGAAGAATTTAAATTACCACCATTTTATGAAGTATAATGATCTGATTTTTCACAATATTGTATGGTAATATTAAAAATTTTAGGATCCTTCTTTCCATATGAGCATTGCTTGGTGTGTGGGTGATCAGGAAGAATTATTGAACAGTGTATTGTTCAAATTAAATGCAAAACTACAAGATCTGATGGATACGTACACTCAGGATAACTGGTATATTTTCGTTGATAAAATAATGTGTAAAACGGGAAATAAAGTTTTCAAGTTTGACTTAATGTGATATTTGTAAAAATATATATACCTTTTACTGTGTAATTTGTTATTTTTTTCCTTAGACTACTGAAAAGGGTTGGGTAATATACAATTGTTTCAAGTTCAAAAGGGAAAATAAAACACTTGTTGATATGATTTAATCAAATAAATAAAATATCCAAAAAATTATACATCATTTATTTTTGAAACCGAACAGTTTAAGCAACAAAAACACATTTTTTTTTTCAGTACAATAATTCATCTTTTGGATTTTACTTTTTTTTATACAATACAACCAACAAATGAAAATGGGCAACATTTTTTATATAAAAAGAACAAGCATTGACTAGTACTCAGTCACAATAAATCTAAATAAAAATAAATCACATTTTTTCTTTATAAAATAATATAAATTCTAGCCTAAAAATAACAATTTTAATAATAAATGTCTCACTTGAAATACGGGGCAGAATTCTCCTCCATTTTTTCATGTTTTGTAATGCAGAAGTTCCCCAAATTCAAATATATGAAATTAGGTCCATTTTTTATTACATCCACTTTAACCACCCCTGGCTGTTGGAACAATAAATCGGAGTCCTGGATATCTTCTTAACATGTCCAGCTACTGTTAGATCAATGATCCGATTGTTGCTGATTCCATCGCGTTTATTTTAGAGTGTTATTACGTTCCTTGTGTTTTCCTCTCAAAGTTGATTATGTTTGTATAAACTTCACATTCCGTATGTCCAGCACGTTCAAATAACTGTTATTTCAACCAAATATTAAACAAACTGTGTACTAGTCACACTATCTAGAAAATAATCAATTAAATCAAAATATTTACAAATGATTAATATGCTATATTAATTATATCCGCAACAAGATATCAGTAAATAAATTAACTACAATTTACAACTAATTTTTGTACAACTAGTTTCTAGTCAATATTTAAGTAGAGCATAAGGCGGTACAATGCTTCTTCAACAAGTTACATTCACTTAAGTCACAAGGTGGATGAATAACTCAATTTTCATTAGTGAACATGGCAAAAAAATGCCCTCCTGTCAACCGGTGACAGATCGTGTCTACCTCACTTCATTACGTTTCAATCTGTCATCGGTGACTGAAAGGCATTTTTTCACGTTCAATTTTAATAATAAGTTATGTGGAAGAACTTGTTAAAAAAGTTGGTACCTCTGGTAATATTGCACTTTCTTGTTATGTAATCTGTCACAAGGCATATTTCATTAAAAATAATGGTAAAATTTTACAATCCTGGTTAATTTTAGCACAACAGCCTAGTCAATTTTGTGAAAGTTCCTTCAAACTTTTTATGCTTTTTTGAGTATTTAAAATTAAAAAATCGTTTTCGTATCACTTGAAATAAAAATTATCTAGAAATAAATGTTTATCCCTTCACGATGGGATATTGTCCAATAGGGGAAAAAGAAGAAGAGTTGTTCCCCGGCTCTAATCTTGAACTGAAAAAAGTATTAAAAGAACTAAACGAAAGTGTACACCAGTGTACTCTGTGTTGGCCATTATCAGGTTAGCTCCACTTGTGTTCTATGGAAAAATTACAGAACTTCATTGGTTAATAAAAACGATAGTTTAACTTTAGTTGAGGTTAAATTTATAATTCATTTTATGTGAATATAGAAATAAAAAAAAAATAGCTGCTATAATCGGTTTAAAAAATGCTGCGAATTTCCTATTTCAACTAAAAAGTTATATCACAAAAAAAGTATAAAAACACGCGATCTTTCATCCTAATTACATTATTTCTACATCCACATTTATATCACGTCTCTAACCTCAAAAATATATAAATCTATTACTGATCTATTTCTCAAAAGCAGTCAAAGTTAAAGGCCGCGTCTCAACTGTTCTGATTCTGATATTGAATCTGAGGTGGAGAGGTAGTGTATTCCATTCCGAACGTATGATCCATTTGCAATTGGCTGTCTTGATTGAGATCGTGATAATCCACTATGTCCGCTTCGAATTTAAGGCCGCGTTTGAAGCGGCCGTATAGCGAAGAGTAAGGCAGGTTGTAGTGGATGGCCGCTTGGTTGATGGACATATGGCCTAACCTGCAAATTTTGTGGTACTGTGGATAAATAGAATCGTCATCTAAAGGCCGCGTTCAATCAAAATTAATAAGAAATAAAATATTATGTCACATTTCTAAACTAGCAGATTAGATAGACGATTTAAATTGGGGGCTGCCAACCTAAAATTTATGTTGGTCCTCCTGATATGCAATTGACATTATTGACAACACATATGGATTTTGCATATGCATTAGGAGTCAAATTAAGCCTATTTTTACGTCGGCATCTCCAAACTCACCTAACAGCTTCCAAAGCTTCCCCCATCGCGTCCTCCGACCAAGGAGTGGGATTAGACCTCGACAATTCGATTCCTTCCCTTTTACATCTACCGTAGAGCGTTCCGGTGGGAATCCCGAATTCAGTCGAAGCTTTTTGTACGGAAGTTTGACCCGTTCTTATGGACTCGAGTGCTTTTTCCAAGTCTTCTGGAGTCCACGTCGTCGGGGCCGCGTTAAAAGGTGCTGCCAGTCTTATTCCTTCTCTTCTCGCTATTTTGTACAGGGTGCTACTAGGAATACCTAAAAAATAAAAATTGGTAATCGTTTTGGGTTTATTAAACGGTGTATAGCTTACCGAATGCTTTGCTAGCTTTATTCGCCGATATCGTGCCTGTTCTTAATGCTTCCAGAGCATTGTTTAAATTTTCTTCAGTCCATGATTTAGTAGGTCCTTCTTTTTTGGGAGTATCTATTCCTAATCTATGAGCTCTTTGCCATAAAGTAGTGGAGGGAATTCCGTAAGTGGCCGATGCCTAAAAATAAACATATTCCAAATATTCCACTTCCTCCTAGTATTATCTACCAGCAGGTGACTTCCACTTCAATATCTGCCTTCTTTTTTCTTCTACACTTCACAATGAACACTCAAACACTTTCTTTACACGTAAACTTACCTTAGTTAGACTCATATTGTGATTCCTTAAAGCATCCAACGCCATATCCATGTCTTCTTGGGTCCAAGTCTTCGGTCCACCACCATGCGACCTATTCGGCGTTGAATTTTCGCTATGGCCGTTATTTTTCATTCCAGGTACTTGATCGTCGTTATTTACATCTGAAATAACATAAAATTCATCATCTAGGAATTAGTGGATGTAAACAAGTTACCTAGACTATTTGAAACACCGGGTATCCCGGTGAAATCCGGATGCTGTCCCATAAGATGATGTATGCTTCTATCACCATCATCGTGGCTGTCCATAGAATGATCCGGACCAGACAAATGTGACTCCATATCCAATAAACTGGAAAAAAAATTCAAAAATAGTTAGACGCGATTTGAAGGATAAAGTATCGGTCTTACCTGTCTTGGTCATACGATCTTAACGTTTCCAATTTAATGTCAGCTTCTTTTTTTATTTCAAGCGTATATTTGGTAGAGTCTGAGATGTCTGTGCGGTGTATTGGTCCGGTAAGTATCGTCCTGGTAGGGGAATGGTCGACGGTGGTCGTTGACATGTCAACATGACCAACAGGAATCGCTGAAGGAGCTTGTGGTTCGGGAGGAAAGTCGTCTGTGTCGACGCCGAAGTGAGAAAATATAGTCTACAACAATGTTTTTATGTTGATCAACTTTTTATTGTAATAATTGTTAGGTTAGAGCAGCTTACCTGTCCCGATAGTAGGCCATGGCTGCTCATGTTTAGAGGTTTCGTTTGCTCGACTTGTTGCTTGGACAGCCTCTTTCTTTTCGGCTCTGGTTGGTCCGAAGCTACTGGCATGTCATTTTCTTCGGTCTCCTCATTCGATTGTTGTTTGTTTTCGCTTTCCTTATATTTTTCTCCGTCGTTTTTTGTCTCTTTGTTTGGGTTTTCTTGAGATGGTTGTTGCTGCGATTCGTCGTTGCTAATTTCATTCGAATCTTCGATGGTTTGAAAGAATGTCTTCGTTTCAGGAGGCACTTCTTGTTGTAACTTCAAGTACAGTAATTTTTTTTTTAATGATAAAAGTTTCAAATATTTTTTGTTTAACCAACCTTGAGGTGTTTGGTTTCCGAAGATTTTCTGTCACTCTTGCAGTGCAGCGACAATGGCAAATCCAAAGGTTCTCTGCTGTCCCTATTTTCCTTATCGTCTGTTTCGCACAATCCTTTGATCTTTAATTGATCCGCCGTCCGCAGTAGGGACTAAAAAAGATTATGAATTATTGAAAAAATTAGTTTTACAATTTTTTTCCCATTCGCGAAAACACGAAATGACGCTAAGGAAATGGTAGTTCTCGCGACCCCTGTATATACGTTGTACGAGTATTTAAACGACCACATGTCTTTATCAGCGGTACTCAACCAAGAAAGAAATCCAAGTAAAAACGGACTGTACCTCGGACTGTACCATCCAGTAAAATATTTAAAAAGAAATCAACTAAATTTACTGCTCCAAAACGAAGGCTTGTATCGAAAAATTAATAGCTTTTAGCATATTTTTGTCTCTATTCACTTCCGTTTTTTTGACATTTTTTAGTTCGAATATATGGAGTATAAAATGCGGATTCTTTTTGAAACTCCCATTTTTGAAATTCTCTCGCGATTATGGATAAATCCCGGCATTATAGAGCTCAAATAAACATATAAGGACATTTGCGAATTTCGAATTGAAAACTCGATCACAAAAGCTGAGCAGAATTAATAGCGGAGATCGTGGCAGCGGCAGAAGGCGACGTCCTTGAACCCCCCAAGTATTGATTGGTCCAGACTCTCTCTCACACACATAAACACACACACTAGCACAGCATTGAATAGAAAGAGAAGTTCTGCATTTTACATCACTTTCTCTAAATGCGACGTTGCCGAATTCGTTATCCAGATGTATGCCCATTCAACAACAAAAATAATTTAGGATCGATGTAAAGGACTAATAAATTTCTGAATATTTAGGAGACAAGTTCAAAGGAAAACAGAGTTTCTATTGAAAAAAAAAACGAGATCAGAGGTTTCAATAATAAGCCAAGTGAATAATCGGATTGTTGGCAACACCGCTAAATAACTCCTCGGTAGGATATAGGTTTTGCCAAAGTGCTTTGTTTACCACGACCCAGGAGTCCAGGCAACCCTCGGTCTTACATCCCAGTCTCCAACTACTGATCTCGAAATTCCCCAATTTAAAACAAGGACCGGTTTCATCTTTTTTTATAGTATTAACAATGTTTTGTTACCTGAACTGAAATCATCACAAAACTAACAATGCCTCAGTCAACAAACATTTGATTTTGATTGTTTTCTTAGTGTATCTTTGTCCAAGGTTCAATTAAACAATGAATTTTAAACGGGACCACCTTGGACTACATCGGATCCAATGCAAGAAGAATTATTAAAAAAAGAAACTCATCAGTTTGGAAAAATGGAAAAAAATAGTTGTTTACTCAAAAAGTATACAGGTCCTTCTATAAATAAGTAAGATCGAATCGGCTACTCAAAAAACAGATTAAAAAAATGTTTGCCGAATTATTCTGTGGTGAAATCTCGCTAGATTCGGTTCTGTACGTCAAGAGTTGGGAGAGAGAGAAAGTATCTAATGGCTGTAAGGGAAGAAAAAGGGTTTCCTGCAAGCAGCTAATCGTTACGTTACATAGAAACTCGATTTAAGGCATGACGTGGGAGTTGTTAGCTCATACCAAAGTAAATTTTATTTTGAGCTTTATTTTTCTGGTTCTAGTAATACTCCAAGTTGAAAGAAAAATTGTTTTTGTTAAATTTAATCCACTTTGGTCACTACCTATTCACCTGGATGCAGTTCCTCATTCATATTATCGTATCTAGTTGCATTAGCATCCTGTTTGTTTTGCTACAGTCATACATCGGACTTCCTCTTTGCGCTGTCTATCCTTCAAGTTTTCTTTTAATATCACTTTCAACGAGAGGAGTCGCTTTCGACTGTTCTTTGCTGTAAAACTTTTACTATCTTTTAGTGACCTTCGTGAAGGAAATGAACGTTTTCGACGTGCTCTTCCCGTAGTTATTCTTCTTTTTTTACGAGCTAAGTTGAGTAAGTGCAAAATAAATGTGACCCAAACTTGATTTCTCGTATTAGAAAATGGGTTTTTTCAAGCAGTTTTAAACTAACTACTTCAGCATGTCATGTCTTCGTCACCCAATCTGTCAAAAAATTAGCAGAGTCTGTCTTAGAAATTTACGTTTGCCATTTTTTTTGTTCTTCAATGTATCTGACAAACCCTGTATGTTAACGTATAACTCTTCAATCGTTGGTACATTTATTTTTTACCATCATATTCAAAACTGGTTCGTGGTTGAACCAGAAAACCAGATTCACTTAAACAGATTTTGATAACCAGTTTTCGATGAGCATTAAAAAAAGTCTTATGCAACTTCTTTAAGATAGAAGATAATGAGGAGTGTAGTTTTTGCCTAAATTCTATTCATTTTACTATCAAATCATTGGGACAAGAAAAACTTCCCATAAAAGCTACCATTTTATCTTTTGCATCTATTTTTTTTGCTCAGCTATATCAAATTAATCAATTTCAATAACGAAAAGCTAGGTACCTATTTGTTATAAAATAAAGTCTCTAAAGCCTTAATTGGCAATAATATTGTATCGAGTTTATAAGCAAATATATTCAATCAAGTTAAAATTTTAGTTCAAACTAGGTACTTGTTCTTCTTCTTTTTCAAGTTCCTAAAATGGACTTGCCAAAATAAGTTATCCATACCTATTCCTAATATGCTAAAATATACTTTCCTAATCATAATTTGTTAATAAATTGTTCAAGACATTGAGATAAATCTGATCAAAAATAATCTGAAGTTACACATACCCAGAAATAAATAATTTCTCAAGGGGAAGATCAAGGAATAATCAATTAACTTACATATTGGCCAAAACTTTGAAAATAGTATTCCTTACAACTCCGTCACTGCCCATCGTGGTGATTTCGCGACGGCGGCCCAAGATGCGCCAGACATAACCCCCAACCGCGCATCTCAAACATCCACTCGAAACTAAGAAAAAGGAACAGAAGAAGACATGCATGCAGAAACTGAATAACACAACAAAACACACTCACTCACACACAAACACAGACACAATCAGGTAGCAGTACTTACTTTTGTTCTGACCTCTCCGTGACCTTCTTCAGTCCAGAGTCTCGAAACGCGGCACCGAGGGGAAAACTCATATAGGCGCGGGCGATGCGTATGACGTATATATGTGTTTGAAGGTCCGGCCGTCGAAGGATGATTGTATCAGGCCTACTAGATACTACTGGGGATGCTGTGCGACGGCAGGGTAGGGTTTTACACTCTCCTCTCTGTTCGTTTATGCACCCCGTGCCTCAGTTCTGCTAGCAGTGCTCCGTACTCTGACTACTCTGAGCCTGTGTGATAGATCGAGAAATACTCGGCGCACGCACAATACTACGAGTTCGTCGCTTTTAATTGGGGGTTTTTGCAGACGAGAACTTTTCAGGAAAATGCCGTTTGGTTCATCGTACAAACAACTAAAGTTTTCCTTTATTACCCTTCCTGCTGAAGATGTCCAGAACTGCTAAAGGCAGGTGATCTAGACTGTGATCTCTGTCCTTGCTAGTATCACGGTGCCTTTAGATAGCAAGACGTCCAAAAATGTCAAATCGATTCATGTATTTTCATTTTTTTCCTTTGATAGAAAGTTAATCTTCTCTGAAGAGATGTATTCGTTGAGCTGAGTTACAAAAGAAAGTTTCTACACTTGAGATAACCCCTTTGGCCAAAAAGACCTGTCAAAAATAACACTTGAACATCCATTCATTTTCACACGTTACTGTTAGGCCCGTCAAAAATCGATATCCTTGAAAATTAATCCTTACCACTAATGAACCAAACGGCGTTCGTTCACAAGGACTGCCGCTTTAATTTTTTTGCCAGGCCATGCTCTATATAGTCCTCTCTCTTCTTCGCGTTTAAGCCACCCACGAGATTTTCGCGCTTCTTCTTTTTTAGGGGATTTCGACGGGATGAAGGAGGCGCGAGAACTACAATACCGATTGGCGAGAGAAACGCACACCATATACGAAGATGGATGAGCGAGAGAGATACTAGATTAAGACAGTGGCGTGGTTTGAATTATTTGTCGTAAGTTTTTACATAAAAAAATTGTATAGATGTTATTTTAGGCATATACAGGGTGAATAAATAACTTTATAAATGTCAATTGTCATTTTTTCCTCTTCAATCAAAACCCCACTCCTGTTAGCGTGAACAGAATAACCCACATTCTTTCCAATTTCGTTCGGTGTCTGTCCCGTATCAGGTGTTGAAGATTAGTCTTTTATTGTCGCCCTAATTGATACGCTACTGGACAACTACGTGATGATGTGATGTGGGAGCAACAAAGAGAATTTCTGTGGCGTAAAAGAGTTGAGATGTGCAAGAAGCAACGCCGGGCAAGAAATAACTAATGGCGCATCAATTGTTGGCCGGTTTTATTTTACATCCGTCGTTTTGGATTTTTTTTATTTCCCACCGGAAGTATGTTAATTTCACACTTTACAGTTTTTTTATAAAAATTTATTTTGTGGTTTGTTTAAGTATTTATTTTTCTATTTATTGTATTTATAATATTCTTTTTAAAGTAAAATTTAAGCTAGTATAAACAGCTACAAGTGAATAAAATAAACTATCAAATGAAAGAAATAAAATCCCAAATTACATCTCGACCAAATTCCCGTCAAATTGAATAAACCCCCAAAAAAGCGAGGAATTGCATAAAAAAAAGGAGTAGCATCTTTTATGTAACACAACTGAATGAAAACTTTTTCGTTATTTCTCTTCGTCGTTCTTCGCGTTTTCTTGACCCACATCTGATACCTACAGTAACATGTCTGTTTGTTTTTTTAGTTGTTTTCTCCCTTCGCGATATTGTCTTTCGTTCCGGAGAACTTCTTTTTGTTTTGCTGAAAGTTGAACGACTTCATTCATGTCTTCGTAGGACTTGTTTTGAATTTTAAATGGGGTGCTTCATAGAGTTGGTTAAAATGAACTATTTCCAGTAGAAAAAAGATCCAATAAATGGTAACAATGTATAACTCAACACATACCCAATTCTAACCCCTAAATAATTCATTTAAAATCTCGAATTCCAACATCGCCGACACCAGCCTCATCCTTGAATCCTTGAGCTCAAGCATAGCACCAGCTTCGAGTTTCTGCGTAACTAACAGCACTACTATCCATTCTAAAAATATCGATTTCTTTACGGGGTGGTTACAACGAATAACAACTCTTCTATAGGGGATGATTTAAAATTGAAAAAGTATAGAAAATGAAAGAAAAAATGGTGGAAAATGTAGTATTTGTGGATAATGTTAGCAGATCTACTTTCTAAATATTTGTTACATCTTCTAATTGGCTGTGAGAGATGAAATTCACATTGCACTTGTAAAAAAAGTGTATAGAAAGCTAGAAGATGTACTGTGGTTATTGAAAAGGTGTATAGAAAGCGATTGGATGTACTGTGGTTATGGAAAAAGTGTATAGAAAGCGATAGCTACTGTGGCTATTGAAAAGGTGTATAGAAAGCGATTGGATGTACTGTGGTAAATGAAAAGTTGATCAAAAGTGCTAGTACTTAGAAAAAAGTTTATAGAGTTTACAACTTCACTCTAACTTGCTCAAAACAAAACAAATGTGATAACACCATGAAATACTCCTTCTATCTTGTTTACTTTTCCAATGATTGTTGACGGTAAGACACCCTGTATATTATTCATCCTGCGTACATGGACCGTTGAAGCTGGAGAAGCAAGAGGAAGCAGCAGTGGCGGCGTCCATGGCGCTTCGCGATTGATTTTTATTAGAGAAGGGCGGAGTAGTGGGGACAGGGTAAAATTCCCCTGTTGATTCGCTGAACCTTGTCAGGATAGGGTTTGATGCAGAAACGGATCGCTAATAAATGATTAAGTAAAGGGAACAAGAAAAGTGTTGAAGAGAAAAACAGAATGAGGTAATTATGAAGTTAGGAGCAAACTACTTTGAAAATTAGCAGGGCATCATTCCATTCCATTGTTGAGAATATACCCTGTATGTAAATTATGGTATGATACGTAACCCCATTTATACAAAGCATTATTTTTAATTATTATCCAAATAGCAATTCTCTAACAGAAAAGTTTACCATCCTTTCACTTTTCAACAATAATAAAATTATAAATATTGTCTCCATTTATAAAATGATAGATGCCCTTAGTCATTCACCTTGTGGGTAGAAGAAACCAATTTAAACAACTAAATTTGAGGTTAAAGCCGTTTGAACAGCCACCCATTTAAGCAATGATTGATTTTATCAATTCAAGAGATAAATATTCAAATATAAAAGTCATAAAAGTAATTAAAAGCCTCTTTGTTTATTTATAGATACATACCAGGCGATGCAACCACACAACTCACTTTCCTTTGAAGGTAGATAACTGTAATAATATAGCGGTACATAAAAGCGGAGGTTAGTATTTGATATTATCCATAGGGGGCGGTAGCAGTTGTAAATTTTGAAAATTTATAAATGAATTAAAATATGTGCATTTTGAAAACACATACCAAGTGTTGAGCAAGAGCGATGTGGGACAGGAATTAAAAGTATTATGATACAGTGGAGGAAACCTTTCAACACTCGACAAGAGATGGCCCTGCTAGTTCAATGAGAGGATTTGAAGATGTTGGTTTTCTGTGAGCGGTTATCAAATAAAGTACTAGATGGCGCAGTGTATACAACAATGTGATTTTGAATGAAATTCATGATTTTGTTGACATAAAAAGATTACATAAACCTTTTAACAAGATTTAAGTGAATAAACAAGAAAAACAATAGTTATTTGTGTACCAAGGCCGTAATGTTGATCTTTTTTGGCCGAATCTGAAATTTGCGGCCGAGGCGTAGCCGAGGCCAAGCAAATTTCAGGTGAGGCCAAAAATATCATACGGCCGAGGTGCACACAAAATTTTTTAAGCGAGTGTCTCATCAAATAGGTAACAACTTTTTTTTACAATTTTGTTTCTAAACAGAGATTTTTCAGGTAATAAATTTAGAGTCGCTGCATTGGCGGCTTCATAAATTTCAGCTGGATTGTCACTATCACTGTCACTCATTTTTCTTTTTAACTGTTTTTTATCACAGTATACACCGTAAATGTGGTTTTTATTATTTGTTAGTTATTTATTTTACATTTCATTTCACTGACAGAAACGGAAAGCTTGTAAATAAACAGCCTGGCAACGGAACCTTTCCTTTTGTTTTATGGGTAAATAATTCAAACATGCAAATTAAGTGTGTCTAGTAGGCCGCCTTCATAATTTGACAATCTTAATATCGGACGTGGAAATAACTCAAATAAGCAAATTAAATGTTTCTAGTAGGTTGCCCTCATAATGACTTTGTTTGCAAAAGCGGCCGTAAAGTAAAAAAGCGGCCGTAAAGTAAAAAAGCGGCCGTAAAGTAAAAAAGCGGCCAAAAAAGATACACTTTAGGGACGTTAATAGATCCGTAAAACTTCATTTTTTGTGACACTCGCTTAAAAAAATATTATTTACAATTTTGTTTTATTTGGATTAATTGCAGACTTTTATTTGATATTTTTTGAATTTATTTTTAAAATTTAATGTTGTTTGAGTGAAATAGTGATAACTTAATGTTTAGATAAGTAAATAATACACTTTTCGAATAAAGATAGTATTATCTCAAAGCTGGGTTACTAACAAATCCGAAAACATGTTTCTACATATATATACGTACCTATATACTATACGCTTAAGTTTTTCTGACTCAAATCAATTCAATGAAATGTTAAGAAAACAATATGAGAAAAAAATGTCGATACCAATTGTTCAAGTTGGAGATTTATACCAATAAACCAATTTCCCTAATATATATTACATACTTTAAGCTCGTTATGAGACAGCCTGTACAATTTTTTCTTAATTTTAATTATTTACATTCACTACTTCTAGCTGTATATTCCGTAATATATTATCACTTTATTTTACTCATCTAGCATTGTAGGAAAAATGATTAAGAGATCAATGACCTCGAATGAATTCTACATAATCTATACAGGGTGTTACAACATTTAATGAAAACGATCTATAACTGTGAGCTCTCAATTCAAGAATTTTGAATGCGTAAGAATTTGATGGCAGAGTGGTACATATGATCTAAAAAAGTCCATAATGTAATGTGATCGTGAGGGAGTGACTAGAGTGGGAGGCAAAGCCTCAGGTATGCCAGAAAAACAAGGTAGATGAGGGTAAGCAGAGCAACAAGCTCATGATGGACTCAATAATATGTCACTGGATCGATTGGTGAAGACTAGAACCTTCTATTTATCATATTAGCCGATATATGAGCATCTTTAGTATTGAAAAGTGGATTTTCGAAAATTTCATGTTTCCATTTGGAGGAGAAAAAATGATTTTATACAAAAACAGACTGTGGCAGTCAATTTTTTGTCAAAAGGCTAACCAGAAGAGCGAAATAGATGTGCAAAGCAGCAGGCTCACGAGCGAGTAGCACGAGTTGACTGGATATTAGATAAAAACTAGATGTATTTGTTTTATGTATATTAACCTTGAAGTGTTCTATGATTTTCTTTTGTTTATTACCACAAAAGCGTATGAATATTATACGGTTAGTAAATTTGATATCAAAATTACGGAACATAAATAATGAGGAATTCAAATGAAATTAGGGTGCACCAGCGTAGTGGTAGGAGGAAATTTAGTAATAACTTCAATATATAAAATTTTGTTTGATAAGGCATAAATAGTATTTATAAATCTGTAGGTTCTCCAAAAACTACAACCCCTGTCTTGTCCTTTTCGTTATTTTAAAAAACATTCAATACTATAGGTATTTTTTTATGAATAAAAATTTGTTGGTTATGAAAACTTTCATAGCCCGCCAATGGTTTAACTGTCACATTCTCGTTATTGTAGAAAACGGGCACGATTAGATTTCATTTCCTTTCCTTTCTATTCCATTCCATTATTTCGACCAGCGAATAATAGAATTTACAATGAATCGGTTTTTACGGTAAAACTAGAAAGTCATAAAATCGTTTCGTTGATCACAAAAACAAACTGTTTGGAAAATTGAGAATTTTTATTCAACAGACGAAAGTTCTGTTTCTTTTTATTTAGTTGAAGTTTTAATTTTTATTCTGTTACGAGGGTTAGTTTGAAACTAGGTACCTAGAGGGAAATAAAATCCACTTCTTGAATACCTACCTTGAATGGAAACTCAATGCTTATCATAAATTTGAATGCAAAGAAAACATGAAACGTTTTCTTACCTGTCCAGTTTAAGTGCCTTTTTAAAGGTTACCAGTAGCGCACCCAAAATATTTTAATCCAAGTTACAATAAATAGAAAAGTGTGTTTTTTCTCAAGTATTATTTTGAATCTTCTTTTAATGTAAATCTACCTTTATACTCTATACTTTATACTCTAGATACAGTACCACGTGATTATTTTCTTTACGGAAATATAATATTTTACGATTATTAACCGGTAGCGTCACTGGAAAGTACTTCCAAGTAGTAAGTAAGCAAGAGACAAGCACCTACCTGAAGTTCCGGCTGAGAGACGTCGATTTCCCCTTTGTAAACGAACTCGATGATAAATTTGAGATCTTCGTAACCGACATCCTGAGGCATTATTATCGTCGGGTGTTTGCAGGGGTTTTCTAAAAGAAGCTTTTGGAAATACGAAGAACAAGCTGATAAAACTACCTGAAATTAAAGGAAAAGAAAAACGTAACCAAAGACAGAGGAAGTTTTAACGGTTTTTTTTTATTTAATAGGTGTCTGTAACGGTTTTATTACTTGTTTTTATTGGGTTTAATGTTAGTAAGCCATTTCCACATAGTTTTCTAGTAGACTAATTGCATTATACAGGGAGAATCCAATTTAAAGAATTTTTCGATTTTATTTTGGGATTTTTGTGACAAAAAAAACTATATATTGAACTTACCTTGTGTGCTTTAAGAGATCTGTCATTACAGGCTAGTGTGACATCGACAAAATCTTCGTTTTGTAATAATTGATGAAACACAGAAGTCATATTACTTTGATAATTGTTCCAACGAAGACAGTAGTGTTGATCGTTGTCGTCCATTTTTGTATTCTAGAAAAAATTCTGGAAATTAGAGTAGGAGTACGTACTTGTGTGGAACAAGTACCGATATTTTTGGTGTAATTTACAGTTTTTGCTAAAAATGATTGAATTAGTGAGAATATTATGAATAATGGCATGTTTGAGGCGGGTGGTCTCCATAGAAAAGTTTCGGAAGTTTTCTAAGTCTGTAAAAGTGTCAAATAGTCTTTAAAGAACAACCCCCACAGACACTCTGATAGATCTAATCCCAAAATCAAAGTATTACCTTAAACACTCAAAATAATCATTGAACAACGAAAATATCCACTTCATATCAAGACATTTTTAAAATAAAATATACACCCTGTAACAAAACCAATCGTTCTGTAACCATATACTGAAACTTCTTTTATTTTCAGATCCCCTAGGATATCAGCTAACCCCTATAACAAACTACCCTTATTATAAATATTCTAAAACCTTGAAAGTTCTGTACCAAAACTGCCTATCCCAAACAACTTCCGTTAGAATATAGCGTTTGCTCCCCCAGTGGGATAGATCAATAAATAGTACCTACCTCTGCTCGCCCGGCAACTACCCAGGCCTTAGGGCCCTCCATGCACACACACAAATCAAGCGTTAACAAAAATAAAGTTAATTTTCGAAATTCGAAACCGTTTACACAACAGATCAATTTCGGTTTTCGAATTGTCTCAGGAAAAGGGACAAGTTGTCTCTCTTAATTAACACTATATTTTTTGAAAAAGAGTTTTACATTATATGCCCCATAAAATGAGCTTGGAGCCTCCAATTGCCTTATCATTTTTTGCGAAAATTTATTAAAATAAAAAGTAGATAATGAGAAAATATGAATTTTAACTGTTATAAATCCAAACATTTCGAGCTACACGTATAGATTATAGTTATTTATGCAACAAGTGCAAAAAGTGAGTGTTTTTTGCACGCGACGTGAAATTGTCCAACGAGGTCTTTAGGCCGAGTTGGACAACACGTCAAGTGCAAAAAACACGTTTTGCAAGAGTTGCATACAATATTTTTTCTAAATTCATGCAAAAACTGGAAAATTAGAATATAAATATGTTGAGAGCCTAGTCTAACCTAATCAATTCAACCCGTTCTTCTTTTTTTGTATCTTTATGGCCTCCACCTTGTCAGTACTCAATCATAGCTGGTTTTCGCCTTGACCATTTAAATTTTAAATAATTCAAGATTTTTGCAGAAATTGTAACTCGTTGAGACTAAGTAGTAAGATATACATATATTATTGTTGTATTAAAGCAGGATCAGATACTTGCTATGGATTTTTATTTAATTTAAATGTTTATGTTTGTCATTAATCATCACAAAACTGACACAAGAATGACAGATGAGTGCAATAAAATATTTTATTGCACTAGTGCAATAAAGTACTACTTTTTGCATTAAATGTGGTTCACAAAAGTGTTGTTTTTTGCATGAATGTAGAAAAATTATTTAACTAATTTTATTATTCGTAAAGAGAGAAAATAATATCCATTGTGTCTGTATCTGCTGTCCCTAACTACGTATACCTATACCAAGACCCTCACAACAGTCTCGGTCCTCGTTACAGTACTATTTTTAGAGCGGTAGAAAGAAAAGAGCCGCCGATAAAAGAGAAGGAAAGAGAGATAGAGAGACAGCCGGAATATGGCTCAGAGGTAAACGTTTCCATATTGATTTTTCCTAGAACCTCGCGGCAGTGTGACACTGTTGCCAGTTCACGTTGCTAGTTTTAATACAATCAACTTTCATATTAAAACTTGAATCCAGAAGCACATGAAAATTTGTTTTGTGTAAAGGAAATTTAAAAGCAATGCAACACGAATTATTTCATAAAAAATATATATATATACCTACATCGAATAAAGTTTGTTATTGAAATGTTACAATTGTGCTTTGTTCTGGTAACTTGGCAACAGTAGTTACGAACCCTCAGCTCTACAGCCTGTGCGCAGCTTGCACAAGGTCTAAGGGAAAGAGTACATAACAAAAAAGCTGAAATTGGAATCAATAGAGACGGAATAAAGCGGTTGGGTGTGCTTGGGTGAACATTGTACAAGGCGGTATAAACATGCAACCCTACCGGGTGGAAAAATATATTCGGTATTCTGGATATGTTATTATTTCCATTTTTATAAAAAGAAATAAGAGAATTTTAGAAGTTTGTTGTACGTATTCAATTATCTATCACCCCTCGTATTTGTGTCGAACACTTTTAAATCTGTTTTCGGTTTCAATATTTTATCTAACAGAAATTCAAAACATACGCAATTTACATACTTGAATGGTACGAATCAAGGTTATGTTTTAAAAACATTACAAATAGGTATACCAATTATAAACACTGTATTTGTTATAATAAAACAAGTTGGTTAAAAACTATTATTATAGGTAATACTTATACTTTTACAATAATATCGTATGTTAACTAAAAAAAAACAGGATGATAGCCTCTGTAGTAGATTGTTATTGAATTTAAGCAGTTGTCCCATTACTTAGCCCATTTCAGACATGCTGTTCTACAGGATCGTCTCTAGCTTCTACTGACATCTGTCATTAGTACTTTCTTGTCATCACTGATGACGAAGAAATTAATGTTCTATGACGACAGAATCGTTAATCGTTGTGGTTTGACATAGTATGCACGCAATAGTGTATAGTTATATCACGAGAAAACACCTGATTATAAAATAAATTAAGTCTCAGTAATAACACCATTGAATTATTGGTTAAGTAACTGAGAATTATTCAAATATAAGCAGTTGAATGATAAATTACATCATAATCGCTATCACACAGATATTAAGACGCATTGCCAGATAAAGCTTAAATCGATTTTCAAGCAATAATTACCAATAATAAACATTAATTATTTGTTTTTCTTCTTTGCACATTCCCAGAAGTACTTTATCTAACGCAATTAAAAAATATATACTTAAATTAAAGTAATTAAGTTACAAATCCCAAGTTAGTAATATAAAAACATTTCGTAAGGTCCCTGTAACTGGACGAATGCGTTTTAAAACGTAAAATATTCCGTAGAATACCTACTCAATAGAAAAATTATTTACTCAAAGTTGTTTGAAAAGAAAATTCAATAATTACACTATACTTTAATTTGAACATGACATGGTGATTGAGAGACAAACATGCGCCACAATGATTTAGAATAAGAAGCGAAATATAACCTCTCTCTTCAATTCAATGTCGGTTCTGTTTTGTTCCAATTTTCATATCAAAAAATGGCGTTCGTTTTATATAGACATTAGCGAATTCGATAATGGAAAGCCACCGAAAGTTGGCATTAACAGGGGTCTTACCTGTTTAGCCGGATTTCTAGTAGACACAAGTGAACATGCAAAAACAAACACGATTAAATTCACGTGTAAAGGAATAAAATCAAGACCACAGTGGAAAACGGACTGTACGATTAGAAGAGACAGGCTCACTATTTTGTTGTGGATCAATTTCGTTTCTCTCTTCTCATCTCTACGCTCTCTCTTTCAAGTTTTCACCGTCCTCTCTCTCTTCCATCCAATTCTCCGTTGCCGGCTAAAGACGTCGGGGCATATCTAACGAAATGAATCTATGAAGCTTGTCCGGTGTGCCACCTCGCAGCGAAAGCTCGAGCGTTGATTGGATACCAAGCCGGCGTTGCTGCGCAACGCTCTACTGATTCACCAAGTGACGTCACTATCGTTTCGTTAACTATGCCCCGGCTTCTTTTTCAGCTCCAAATTCACTACCGAACGAGAGATCGCTTTTAGTTCAAAGCCGCCCTATGAAGACTTAACACATGAATTTCGTCGTCTCTTCATAAGTTATAATACAAGTGAAATAATTTGTGATATTTAGTTTTAGTGTGCCAAAATAGGTAAATATGGTCGCTTATCAATAATGTATACGTTTTGAAGTTTCAAATTCGGGAATTATTTCGTAAATTGGGTTTTTGTGCCGGTAGCATACCGTTGGTACCACCCGAGCTTTCTCCTCGGCCTATTTCTGTTTATAAAAAGCTTCAACGTAAACAATACAATGTAAATATTAATTAGTTTCATCATTATTATCAGTTTTTATTATAATTAGGTAATTTTGTTGATATTATAACATATTTGTTGAACAAGCCTCGCCATTTTTCAATGCTGACTCGGAAAAGCAGCCATTTTGCCGTGTGAAACCAAGGCTTCGCTTTCCTTTCCCCCTCTATGCTGACGTGGAGCCTTACAAGCTTAGAACGCTTGCGTGCTTTTTATGCAACGGCCAATGGAAAGAAACTTGATGATAAGTGAACGGTTTCCGTTGTCAAGCACAAGCAGATAGTTCTCCATTATACACAAGTAGTACCGTATTCCATCGCGGAAAAATACTGATACTCTTTGGCATCCATTTTGATTTGTGCTACTTTCAATATCAATTAACTCGATGGTTACAAATGTTTTCTCGGAACGTTAATTCATTTTAATACGCACTTGTGTTGGGGTGTGGTGTTAATTAACATTATTTTTACAGAAAAATGGATGACGACCAGCAATTTTGTTTAAGATGGAACAACCATCAATCGACATTGGTAGCCGTATTTGACACATTATTAGAGAACGGCACGTTAGTAGACTGTACTTTGGCAGCAGAAGGAAAATGCCTCAACGCACACAAAGTAGTTCTATCAGCGTGTAGTCCATACTTTGAAGTAAGTTTGAATATTTTTTAGAATTTGATCATTACGCTATGTGATACTGTTCACATGCATTCATTGTAGCAATAAAATACCGTTGATTTATGTGGATAATATTTTCTAACTGGCAATTTCCATGATACTGTACTTGGAAATATGTGGTTGCAACACTTGAATCTTTTCAGTTAATATTTCTAGTAAATCATTAAAATCCAATTTTGTAATTTTGCTTACCAAAGTATGATATTAGGTTTTGTGATACTGTCAAGCCGGCTAAGGTTAAACGTAGGGTAGCTATTAGTACTTTTAAAAAAACATTGAAAATTTTTAAATGGGTCGGTCCTCTTTACAGGCGTTGCTGTCAAAACATTTTGACAAGCATCCAATTCTCATCCTTAAGGACGTAAAGTTCCAAGAACTGAAAGCGATGATGGACTACATGTATAGGGGGGAAGTGAACATATCTCAAGATCAATTAGGGGCGCTCTTAAAAGCTGCCGAATCATTGCAAATAAAAGGTTTATCAGACAATAGGAAAGGCGACACTGACAGAAAACCCACACCAGTAGCACCTCCACCAAAGAGTCCACAACCGGCCTCTTCGTCCCTGCCTAAAGTACAGGGACTAACAATAGAGCAAAGAGCTCGAGAGGATTCCAGAGAAGGAAGTATGTCACCGGGCCCGCGAAAAAAGAAAAGGTTAAGGCGAAAAAGTGAGGAATTAGATAATCACGACGCCTCTAATTCTTCCGAATCTCATAGTTTACCCGCCCAAAGCATTCCCATGTTACCTGCTATTACGAAAATGAACGCCGACGTGCCTGACCAACTAGAAACAAAATCCGAGATACTCACAAGGCATAAACAGACAGACGATATGAATATGATGCCCCAAGTTCCTATAATTAAAGAAAAGATTGAAACGCATACAGAACTGATGTTGGAACCAAAGTCTGAGTATGTGGACGAAATGAACGAGGACAGTATCGAGGATTTAACGTTAGACGATGACGATTTAAGTAACATGGAACAAGTTGATGATCAAGCAGGGCCTAGTCATGGAGCGGGAGAAGGTTCGAGTCAAGGTTTGCTATAACTTCATACATAATCTTGATATTATACGAATTCCAAAATAATGAACAATGTTTTGTGTTTGGATTTATTTGGCGCATATTTTTATAAATTTGTCGTTACCCTTGAAACTTTCCGCTAGAAAAAAGTCTAGAGGTTTTTGGAGGTCAATAACTACATAAATTTTATGTACTAATTTGATATTTTTAACAATTTTGTAAAATATATTCAATTGTAAATTTGAAGGTTTAAATTCAAACTTCATCTTGACAGTTTGTTGGATACTTTCAAATAAATTAATTGTCTTAACAAAGTTTTTAATAAAATTTAAATATCTTCATAATTAGTTTGCAATTATTGAATTGAAATTAAAATAAGCAATTTGGATCGGTCAAAATTATTTTCCGTTCCGAGTGGGAAGCTTTGATTTCAGCTAAATATTTAGGATGCCAATTTTTGCGAAATACGATACTTTTTGTATTTTACACATTTGGTTATTCTAGTTTTTTTTTCGCTTTTCAAAGTACACCACTTCGGAATGTATTTTAAATAAATATATCGCCCATTGCTGATTTTTGGTTTTTTATTTAATCGTTGCTAGGTATAATAATTTTGGCACTGAATTTACTTTGTTCAGCTGCGAAAATTACAGAAAATGAAATAAAAATTCAATTTAGAGCTTTTTAAATTTCTTTGTGGCCGAAGATAACTCAATTTTTGGCGACATTTATTCAAGAGGTTTTATCAAATCAAGTTCATATTTTGGAATTCAATGTACTCTCGAAATTGAAAATATGCGTCGTTATTGAAGTGGAAAATTATTAGTAATTGTGGATCGGATGTTTTTTTTGTGAATTGACTCATTTTCAGAAAAACTTAGGTACATTTATTAAAATTTTTGGCCAATTTAGAAGAAAATATTCCGAGAACTTTTTCCAATCGTTGAACGGTGCTTGGTTATCGAATTTGAGTTTAGTAACTTTTGTTATTGAACTTGTTTTATTTTCGATTACCGAGTGTTTGGTTATTGAATATACGACTTTTGGTTAGTACACTTACTTCGTTTACTAAACATTAATGTCGATATATTTAATCACCCTCTATCGAATGTTGAAAAAGATTTCGGATCGTAATTACCATAGCACTTCATGCCAGAAAGACATTTTGTCTACCACGTACAGCTTTTTTTACAAACTAAGTAATGAAAGTCGTATTTTCAATTGATTGGTTGAATTTTTGAACAAAACATTTTGAAATATAGAATTTTTTCAAGAACTTCAATAACTAGAGCATTTTTTTTCAAATTATATACAGTACGAGCATGTTCCCCTTGTAAATGTTTTTATTTACCGTCCTTTACAGGATTTGGAGGTTGGCATATGGGTAATCAGAGTCAAGATGAAGTATTTTTAGCCGCACAAGAGGCGGTCGGTGCACATCGAGACTCACAAGGTAAGATTTTTGTTTCAATTGTAAAGACTTGTCTACTGTTCTGCACTAATACAGGATTATCAGTTGAAGTGCAGGTTTTTTTTTAACGTGATTTTATGCACTTTACGGCCATTGGGTTTTCATGAAAAACGCGGAAGAAATTATTCATTGAATCAATATTTTTTCATTTACGGATACGATTATAAAACTATTTATCTTTGATATTTCTTTTATTTCGAAGATAAATAGCAAATGTTTTTTTCCGTAGATGGAAAATATTTTTTTTTATTAAAAAAAAAATTGAATCGTTTATTGGTTCTTTTCAGTAGACAAGTTTATTTCGCTCGCACATCTTACGGCAAAATTTTAAACACCCTGACTTCCAGTCTCTGGTTTTATAACTTTTTTTTCAATAATTTTTATTACCTAACGGGTAGTCCTATGGTTATATACACCTTTGCTTAACACTTAGCTTTTTATTTTAATTAGAGTAGATGTAGTTTTTGGTTTTCCCAATACCTTCTCCCCTCCCCCCATCAAGAGCTTCAATTCATCAGTTTTCAATTTGGAGGTCCTGCCGTTTCGAGAACTAGGCCCATTTGATTTTGTGCGAGTAGGGTTTATATTCATAATTTCTAAATTGAGAAATTTTTAACGAGAATATTGAAAAAATTGAGTTTAATTTGAAAAATTCACTAAATTTGAAAAATAGAAGCATATACGATCTACATATTCGTATAAATTTACATTTATATAAAAATTGGAATAAACTTAAGCATTTATACTGCTAAATGCTGTAATTTCTATATACAAAGTGTTTATACTGTTGAACACTTTTTACGAATGATATATTTAATTATTTAGTTTGTGGGCCTAGTCTTTTTTGTCGTCGAAAAAAAAAAGGTAAGAAGGGGGAGAATGGAATCGAAACCAAACTGTTTCCGTCTAACCTTTTCGAAATTTATATGTATTTTTTGAAACTACAAAGTATTTTTGGTAGACTAAGAAAAAACTCGACTCTTCTCTTCAATCGATGCATACTGTTTCTATTACTTACATAGAATAGTATGTTTCTTTTGCGGAGGTGTCGTAATAATTAGAATGCTAAAATTTGATTAAACATTTTTTTACTTGACTATCTTGGAATTTGGAAGACACTTTGGTTTCAAAACGGAGACTGAAGGTCTCGGTGTTATTTTGTTCTCCCGCTTTTTACGTTTTTCAATTTTTTTATAATTTTTATTTTATTTTTGAAATCCTCCAAACTTCGTAATTTTGCCATACGACGTGCGAGTGTTGTTTTTGTTGGGTATTTGTAAATTTTGTTTGGGCCTGAACAAACTATATTCTAAAAATATTTTTTCCTATTTTGAAATATCAATTTTTTTTTACAATATGGTTTGGGCTGCGTCTTCTAATTATAATGTTGGCCTTCTATTTCATTGTATTCTTTACTTTTTGGTCTAACATTGTATCTGCATGCTTTTTTTATAATTGTATATTTGTATAAACTTGTTTTTCTCTTGTATTTGTTTTCGCAATAGGGCTAATTTTAGTCCTATTGCTCATTTTTATGTACTGAATATGCTAAATTTAGTAAAATTCAGATATTTCATTTTGTATTGGAAGAAAAAATCTGCAGCATTTGTTGTATATTTTCACCAACTTTTTTCCACATTACATGACTTCATGTAATGTTTACAAATTGAACAATTACTTACAATTGTATGTAATTGTAATTCCATTTTTTTTCAGCAAGAAGATTTTGAATCGAATTTCATATTTTTGAAATTTGCTCAAGTTGGTCCAGAATAATGATATCTGTATTCAAACATGTTCTTAAATCGATGCATTTACTTTGAAGCACGGCTTAATAATGTGTTTACAATACTGCTTATCAGATATTGCATATAACTTAACCTCTTATTTGTAGCTGTTTTTACAGTGATAATAAATTGCTTCATATTGAAAGTTATAATCTCTCGAATGATTGTAGCTGTATGTTAGTTTTAACATATAGTGAGGTAGCTTATATTACAAATCATCTGGAAAAAAGTTTCAACATAATAGTGAGGTAGCTTAATTTCAATTTCAACAAAAAAATGTGTAGCTGTACCTTTGTGTGCAGTGAGGTAAACTTCTAATGATAATCTTTCTTTCAGCTTTATTGCATCTGATGATAATTATTGTAATTTTTGTAGTTGTGCATAATTTGTGCACAGCGAGGTATTATTGAACTTTGAACTATTTTCAGGAACTAATAGACAAACTTGTAGCTGCGCATGTTTAATATGCGCAGTGAGGTAGAATAACTATGATTGTTTTTTATTTCAGAGTAGTTTTGTAGTATACAGTGACATCAATTTTTTTTTTATTTGTATCATGTTTTGATATTTCATGAAAAAACTGCTGACAGTTTGTTCGCAGATGAATATTTGCTGCTGTGTATATTTTTACATAGTTGACAAATATTTTTAAAGTGGCGATATTGAATGTTTTAATAATACATCGAAGAAAAGAAGAACGAAGATACAAAGTGCTTATTTATTTCAGATTTTTTCTAATCTACGGATTACGCAATATCATCCAGAATATAAACCTTACGTTTTTCTTTACTAATTATTTATATTTTGATTGGATTAAAATATATTGATAATTTTAATTCAATTTAAATATAATAATTTCTTGGAAAATGATATTATTTGGTTATTTCTGGCAAATTGGGACACAGTTTTTTTATAAATTTATTCCAACGTTTTGAAACACTTTTGAAACGTTGAAATGAAAATATATAGAAAAATATTGTGCTGCAATTTCCCAAAAATAGAAAAATTATAATTTAACCACAAGGAACATGGAAAAATATTTTTATTTTGATTGAAATGAAATTTGTTTTTAATTTTAATTCAATTTAAATAAGCAATATTTCTTTTTTGATAAGTGTTTTTTTGGAAAATCTATTTTTTACTGATTATTTTCAACACAAGGCGTTGATACTAAAAAATGTCTCCTCAATGTAAAAACTCGTAATGAAATGGGTCTTGTGTGTGTGAGATTGTGCGCTTTTGTGAATAGAGGGCCAACATCGTTATAGTTCCATTTTAGCCATCTCGATTTTTACTATAAGTAGTTCTTGCTTTCTAAGCGTATTATACTTCATTAATGCGTCTAGATCGTAAATCTACCAAACAAACAAAAATCCGGATGGAAGAAACAACTAATTTCAATTTGGTCCCCAAAAGTATGAATGAAACATTTTTCTTTACAGACCAATTGCCTTACAAGTGTTCACGTTGCGGTAGAGGTTATTTAGTATCGTACACCTTGGAGCGACATCTCCGATACGAATGCGGAGTCGATAAGCAATTTTCTTGCGGCGTTTGTTCGAGAAAATTCTCACGACGAGATATTCTTAGAGTCCACGAAAAAAAATTCAATCACGATATTTAAAAGATTTAAATATAATACAGGGATCATCATTTTGTATGATACTTGTATTTGAAGTAAGCAGGCCGGGTGTTTCTCTTCAGGAAACAACCGGACTGGGTGGAGGTGGGTCAGATAAACTTCCCTTCAGGAAGTTAGTTTCTTTTTCTTGAATCTTCAAATGGACTATGAAGCAAGAAGATGGACGTCGCATTACTGGATCATCTGGTCCTTTCCATCATTTCCTTATGCTCCTCGCACCGCTTCAAGTCATTCATTCCATTTCAACTGCATCGTTGGACTGGCTGCTTCATCCAATCCATGTGAGTATTTTAATAATTTAAATAATATTTTACTTTTTCAATCTTATTTTTTGGAATTTCACTGACTGGAAACTTGGAATCATTCCATTTTGTTACTGAGTGAAATACTTTATTTTTGCTTATTTAACAACTGGGTTGTTTTTCTGGTTAATATGTAGAGAATTTCAAATGTACATTTGGTATAAATTAAAACCGTATTCAAATAGAGGGTTTATAAGGTTTGTTCGCATAGCCATCACAAACTGTTGAAATCTGGACGACTCGCACACATAATCCCGTTCGTAGGGAGGCTCTGCACATGAGTTGTCCGGTTTTACAACAGTTTGTGAAAGAAAGCTTTACGAACTACTAAATAAGTCTATATTGTTCCAAAAAATGAACATGTTCGACTTGAGGATACATATTCACGAAGAAAAGTTTCTATTTGGATAAGGTTTTAATTATCTTGACAACATTTTCTATTGAAATATGAATAAAAATATTATTTTCCGTTGTTACAGACCCATTCTTCCCCAACTCACCCCCTACGTGGCCAAAGAAGATATATTAAAAAAATATTTTATAAAAAGATCGTTGAATATATATAGTTACTGAAAACCTTTTGAATTTTATTCACAATCAACCTGAATCCCTTTCATTTTTCTATCTCCAAAAGCATCTTTATTTGTCGATTTAGAAAAATGAAAATACAGATGTTTTTGTGGAAATTACACCGTAAGAGCATCACAATTGCGATAGTAGATATATTTTCAGTTTTCTTTTTAATAGTTGGAATATTTTTGGCAGTTGTGTTGCTTTGTGATAATGCAAAAAAGTGAATGTTCGCCAAAAGAGCAAAAATGGAATAGAACATTGAAATCGCTAGTACAGCAGTATTTATTTACAGGCGGAAATTGGATCCTACAGCATATTGATCCAGAATCTGCTACCGGTTATCCCTGCTCCAACTGCGGGAAAATTTACAAACATCGTGGAAACATGCGTAGACACATGGTATACGAATGTGGAAAAGCTGCACGATTCCAGTGTTCTTTCTGTGACAGAAAATTTCATCAACAATCTAATTTGAAAAGACATTTCGAAAACAAACATACAATGTTACCGAAATTTAGCAACAGTATTACTGTGTATAGGACGAGGACTGTTTCCTGAGACCATTCGCGAAAATGTATGCCTCTTCTTCCAAAAAACTCTACCAATACATAATGAAATGATTAGCAAATCATTGGAAGAGGCTGGTAACTTTAGTTTGTGAGTGGTCTCTTAAAATTCTAGTCGAAAAGTTACCAAGTTTTAACCAAAGAAAAAAAATGTAGATACTGTACAAACGTTGAAAATATTTTTTAAGTTAGGTATTAAGGGGGGGTCACTAAATTTGCTTTTTGTGTTTGTGTAGTCCAGTCGTATTTAACTTTCTAGTCTTTGTGTGCCATTTTAATTTTTAAAACAGTGGGCAATAACTTTCCTTTAAATTTAATATTGTCCTTCAGACTTTAGGGGTTGGATTGAATTTTTTGGGGGAGATTGCTACTAATAGATTTAACTAGTAACTAGTAGATCAAACCGTTTATATGGTTAAATGTAGAGAAAAATGTCTAAAGAAATATACCAAAGATTTTCATCAGTTTGTGTTTTGTATGGAAAACTTGTCGGCGAGTTGCTGTAAATGAGAGGCGTTGGAAAAGGTAAGTGCGAGAAAATTGTTTACCTATCAGATTTTTCAGAAATCAGAGCTTTAAAAAATGTACATACTTAGGTCTTTCGGTTTTCAGTTTCTTTTGGGTTTTTGGTTAGTTATTTTTTTTTTAATATATATTTTATTTTTTAGGTTTTGATTTATTTTTTTATTTGGAACCTTTTTTATTGGCATGAATAAATTGAAGATTACCTTTTTTTAAACGAACAAAATTTATATTTTATATAAAGAGATGAACGTGCTTTTTAAAATTCTGTTTTCTGAAAGTCTGAATGGTTCAAAATGTGGCTTGACAGTATTTTTTGCCGAAAAGCAGTATTAAATAAAAAATTCAGTTTAGAATTTTGGCTTTCTTTGGGGAAAAATCCGACTATTTTCTAAATTAGAATAAATATTTATTTCTTTTTTATTTATTTATTGATATCTTCTAAATTTACTAACAATTCTCTAAAACTGCTAATGAAAATTTGTAACAAAATATTTTTGACTGGGAAACTGAATTTTTTCCACACACTGAAAACTTTCTAATCCTTATTGTATTTTTGGAAATTTTTTGTTCTTAAAGATAATTATAAATCCATTTTTCAATACGAAAGATAGAAAATTACAGTTAACTTTCAAGAATTCTGTTTTTAAAACATAATTGGAAAATAATGATATATTTTTGAAAGGAAAAAGAAAAAGGTTGGTTAGACAGTGATTTTGGACATATAGTTGGGCTTATATTTATAAATATTTTGAAAATGCTGTTGAGCCATTTTTTTTTTTAAATTTTCTTCGAAGATCAGATTATCTTACGGGTAAATGAAGCACCAGGATTCAATGAAGGATGCTCTGAAGTATCCCTTTTTAATTTGTAGTATTACTTATCGTAAATCATACTAGGAAAATAAATTTGATTTGTCTGAAGAAGTAATTTGGAATCTAACCAAGAACACCTCTAAATTTCAATTTCAAAATAGGTTTTGGAATTTTTGATATATAATTTCAAGTACCTAAAAAAGTAGTATATTTTCGAATTTTAAGGAAACTGAAACTTGAATAAAATTGAAAATAAAAGACAGAAGTTCTAATTGAACATTTTTCTAAATTGGCATAAATGGTTGTGGTCAATTTTTTGAAAATCAGAAAATCTCAAGATTCCTGGACGATTGTAAATATTGGTAATTTCAGGAAGGATGAGATAGTGAGTTTTTCCTACTCGGTAGAAATAGTATTTTCCAAAAACCATTTAAAATTCGACAGATGTTAATTTATTTTGAAAAATTCTTCAGTAATCAAACTGGACGCATATAAATGAATACAGTATGGAAGTGAATAAAAATCTTGAATTTCTTTACGAAACTTTTTCAAAATGTCAAAATTTCCTAGCGATTTGCAAAAAAGTACTTTTTCCAAAAAAAAATAGTCCAAATGAAAATTGTATCTCGTCTTTTTTGGAAAATCCACGCTTTATATTGCGGGTTATTGGCTAGATATTTTTTCAGCCTTCTTTTTATTTTTATTTTATCTTTATATATTTTTTACTTCTGACTGCTATTCCATCTGAAATGATTTCCTTTTGATTTTCCATGAGCAATTTTGGATTCATTTTCCATACCCCTTTTTATTATGATTTAATTTTATTCACGTTTTATATCACTAAACAAAAAAATTCAAATGGAAGATTACAACGTTTCGACAAAATGACCTTCAATTATTTTTATTCCGACATCCTGTATATTTCGCGGAGCAAAGAATTGTCAAATCATTTGCAACTGAAAATATTTTTAAAAATCTAATTATGAAAATGTCAAAAATTATTTTTTTCTCAAGATGGCTTGAAAAATTGTATAGGGTCCATTCCCTTCTTCACTACCTTTGAAACAATAGAAAAACAATTAAATTGTATAGAAACATTGTCTTAAAATGTATTGTGGGATGAGTTAGGAGGAATTTTAATGTATAAAGATTCTAACAACGCTTTGTTCTAATGCTTTCTAACAAAATTTTATTGGGTTTTATTTTTTTGAATTTTTATCATTTATTTAAATCAATTTAGGTGAAGAAGAAGAGCTACAGAATTGCGGTATCTTGAGAAGTATACTCTTAGGTTTATCAAAAAACGATTGGGATTTTGGAAATACATGACCTATCAACGTCACCTACTGCCTCTTCGTTGTGACATTTTTTTTTCACTTCAATAAATAAAAAATTTAATTTATAATCTAGTTAGGACATTTTGTATCTTTTCCAAAATAAAGATTTTATTTAAAATATTTTCAAAATTTTTTTCCAATTCCGTCGTAGAAAAATCACAGTTCTACTCGTCGCACTTTTTATCGATTAATTTTCGACAATTTTAACCGAAATTTTTATCAACAGACATTTTTTCTTCGAAACCTCTCAGAAGACAATACCGATCTGAGATATGTCCCTTATGTAGGAAAGTTTTATCTAGAAAAGAACATTTAAAAAGGCACTTGTTGGAGGTACACGGATTTATGGACAAAGAACGGTACGAGTGTCAAAATTGCGGAAAGAACTTCAAGAGAAAATATCATCTACAAAGACATCACATCTCTTGCTGCACTCTAACCACTATAAATCTAGAAGGCGAGATGAACTATAATTGCGTCTTTTGTAAAACCACCTTTTCCGCCGAAACTGAGTTGTTTTCCCATTGGAATACTCATCATAAACTTTCATAGATATCATAAATAGAGAAAATTTCGATAAATATACAGTGTGACTCAATTTAAGCTCTTCTATAGAAGTAGTGCGTCACTTTTTGTACATTATTTTTTTTTTCTATATACAGCTAGTAGCGTACAGCGTCGATTTTTTTGAAAAAAATATATTTTTATTGAATTTAATACTTAATATATAAAATATTATTTTTTATTTATATTTTTAAACTATATTTTTCCATTGGAGTTCATTAGATTTAAAAATGTATAAAACTTGAGGCAACTTATATTTATTGCTTGGTTTCCGTATATATCAGTGGCGTACATACTAGATTTAAAATTTAATATTTCGAAATATTATTTTTTCTAGTATTTATTATTATTTTTTCTATATATCAGTGGATATATATTTCGAAGTATTTTGCATTATTCTTGCATTAGATGTATTAATTTATGTGAAAAAAAAAACAAAAAATTAATGAATTCGATCAGAATTTGATTCACATAGAAAAAAAAAAATGAAAAAAAATTGGGATATTTTAAAAATTTTTCATACCTATTAAAACTATACGCAACTGACTTAAATCTTGAATTTCCAATTAAAGTGGAGAAATGTATTGAATTAATTATAAAAGATTAGCCATGTTTTTCTAGTCAACGTAACCAAAAAGTATTTAATTTTTTTTTTAATAAAATTATCACTTGTGTTTTAAGCATAAAATGTGCCATTTTTAGTCAATGTACTTGAGGTAGAAGTAAAAATTCACCAGTTCACAAATTTTTAATCCATCTTGGAGATAAGTCAAAAATTAATTAATTTACAATAATTATAAACAAATTTATTTGCTGGTGCCACTTCATTTTGTAAATAAGCCTGAACCGACAGTTTTTGGTTTTAATTCATAAAATTCATGAAAATTTTTTTGGTCTTTGTATCTCAAAAAATTATTGAACAAGCAAATGTGAATTATCAAAATTTTTGATGAGTTAAAAATTTAAGAGTATTAAACATGTAACTGTGGTAAGTAATTGTTTTATTTTTATCCAAAAATATCACCAGGATCTAAACATATTGAATCACTTCAGTAACAATTAATAGCACAGATCGTCAACTGTTTAACATTATTTCTATTAAAATTCCACTTTTCATCTATATAGTGTCGCATGAAATTAAATATATTTGCAAAATTAATATTTATATAAAGTAGACTGGTTCCGCAGGTAGTCAAAATGTATGCTCTCAGTTTTGCTTTTTTTGACTTTCAAACTTCTTTTTGAACAAATGTAAGGAAATACAATACTACCAATAAAAATTATATTTGCAAAAATTCAAAATCAAGATCTAGATTTTTATTTATTTTATATAATTTTTGGGTAACATAATAAGTTACTCTGCTTACAAAGTAAGTTAAATAAAAAATTGAAATTATAATTAATTCAAACTACCCCTATACGAATATTCAATGATGTGATCTGTTAGGGGTTATTTTCAGCCATGCACACTTGTGGAAGAATATACAAATACAAGAAGAATCTGTGTGGACACTTGAAGTACGAATGTGGAAAGGAGATTCCTATGTCCCTCTTGTCCTAGATCGTTCCACCAAAAGTCAAAAATGAAGAAACAAATTTCTACCCAACATGAATTTAAATACTGATAAGCATTTTGGACAAATTTCGATTATTTTTAAATATTTTTGTTCATCATCAATGTTGCTAGTCTTTTTGACAGAAAAAGAGAAAAATTGTTTTAATTTTTTTTAATAAATTTGTTTTAAAATCAACCAATTTATTTGGAATCGTAAATTCTTGCTTAGATTAGATTCGATTAGATCGAATAGGGGGTAGTGGCTAGTACAGGATGAAGGATTTTTTTTTTCAAATTTTCGTATATAAACGTACCATTATTTTTTAGATCTGGAAGAAGCAGGTATTCCAGAACATTTAAATATATCCACTACCATTGGTACCAAAGGACAAACCGTTTTGCTTGTAAATGATTTTAAATTTATTAAAAAAACTAAAAAAAATTCATTTAGATGGTATTGTACTAGAAAAAACTGTACTGCTTGTGTAATTTCGACAGAAAATTTGCAAGATTTGAAGATAGTCAGCTTACTGCATAATCATTAACGGTCTATAAAATTATTTTTTCTACATTCATGCAAAAAAAACAACACTTTTGTGAAACACATTTAATGGAAAAAGTGGTTCTTTTTTTGAGTTGCCATTCCTGTCAGTTTTGTAATGAATTATGACAAACATAAATATTTAAATTAAATAAAAATCCAGAGCAAGTGTCTAATTCTGCTCTAATACAGGAATAATATATGTATATCTTACTCACAACAAGTTACAATATATTGCAAAGCGAAGACCAGGTACTGACAAGGTGGAGGCCTTAAAAATACAAAAAAAAGAACGGTTTGAGTTTGATTTCCCAACATATTATATTCTAATTTTCCAGTTTTTGCATGAATGTAGAAAAAATATCGTATGCAACTCGTGCAAAACGTGTTTTTTGCACTTGTTGCATAAGAACTATTTTAGTTTAGTTGGATTTTTCTTTGAAAAAAAAAAAAAAAACTTTTTGGATGATACTTATTATTCATAATCGATCTAGTACTAGAAATTGTTTAATTGGTCTAATTTTTCAAACATGTCTGTAATGTCTTCTGGTATGGTTAAGATTTCCTTAAGCTGTCTTCCTATTCGACAGGATAATGTAAAGACTGGACTTGGACTATTCATTTTTGGATGTTGTTTATTTTAATTAAATTTGAATAAAATTTCTAATTTTATTTTATAATTAAGATTTTTTTATTGTGAATTGATTCTTTTAATTTTTTGAATTTAATTTTTTTTATTGTGGATTGATTCTTTTAATTTTTTAATAAAATTTTTTGAATTTATTTTTTTATTGTGAATTGATTCTTTTAATTTTTTGATGAAATTTTTGAATTTAATTTTTTTTTATTGTGATTTGATTCTTTTAATTTTTTAATAAAATTTTTGAATTTAATTTTTTTTTATTGTGATTTGATTCTTTTAATTTTTTAATAAAATTTTTTGAATTTAATTTTTTATATTGTGAAATGATTCTTTTAATTTTTTAATAAAATTTTTTGAATTTAATTTTTTTTATGCGATACCCCAATAATTATCAACCGATTTTAAACATATTCTTATAATTTTTTTCACTCTACTTAAATGTAATTTTTTTGACAATCCTAACGATGTACATACGTTCACGAAACAATTTTAAGATTTTTGTTGGCCATATCCTGTTGTAGAATATAACTCCTTAATGTTGCTTAAGGTTTTATTAAAAAAAAAATGTTCTTTTGACAATTACCAGGGCATTTTTTTAGGTTACAGGTTTTTGATCGGCGATTTGGAAGTAGAAGAAATAATAAGTCAAAGAGGTCATATCATGTTAGTCATTGAAGGATTCAAATTCAGGATATCCGGTGTGGGTCAAAATAAAGGAACAGTTAGATGGAGATGCGCTAAAAGTGGGTGCAAGGCTAAATTTTTCACGGACACGTTTAGAAGATCGATTAAAAAGTGTAATTTGGTCCATAATCATTTTCAAAATATCTAAGAGAAAGTTTGGTTATTTTAAGGATTTTTTCCTTTTTTTAATACATTATTTTTAGAGACATTATGATATCTTTATATATATTATTATAATAATAAAAAAAAATTATGTGACATATTTATGGTCCAATTTTTATGGGTATTTTTTTAATGGAAAGAATTGAATATTTGTTTAAATACTTGAACAGTTGAAAACTCAGATTTAAATATACAGGGTGTCTAAAAACTTTCTTCAACGTGATAGTCAAAAAGATACACTTCAGGTCAAAAAAATGGTATAGCCAATAATATTCAAAGTTTTAAGCTGTAATCGATTTTGGAAAATTTAATACAAAAATTATTGACTTTAAGGTCTCTGGAGTTAGTATAGAAAATAATCTTGATTATTCTATTTGGGATATAGGAAGAAACTTATTGAATCAACTTTGAAGAATTTTGGGCTTCCCACTTTCCACTTTTGTTATGTATTTTTTAAATAACAAAAGGATAATGTTTTTTTTTAGTATTATTCATAGTGAACTGTACTTAATTGACAAAATTTCGATTATAAATTTTTATTGGAATTGAATTAATTTGTAGTAGGACTGAAACGTATTTTTAATATTTTTTTGGTTATACATCGAAATATATACAAAATTATAATAAATCCTTCATTTTTTTTTAAATCGTCCAAAAACGTGACTGAAAAAAAAGTCACCATCTACATATTTTGTATATTTTATAAACATTTTATTTAAATAATTTTTACTTAAGGACCTACCTGTACATAATTTACATCGGTATGTTTTATTATTTAAACCTTTCTATAATATCTATTGGTTTCTTTATTGTTAATTATATTTAATTTAATTATATTAAAATGTTGAATTAAATAAAGTTTATATTAGAGCCGTTATATTTGATTTTCTATATCCTCAACTTCGCTAAACTTCATTATTTTGGCAAAATTATTAATTAAAAACTTCGCCATACATACACAACCAAGACGCGATAGTTTCATTCCATTTCACTTTAATTACCGGTTAGGAATTACGGGTAAAATTAAAAACCCTGTTTGGAATCATGTAGGATCCAATTTTCATCTTCTGTAAATAAAATCTTATCTTCAAATTTCCAACTCTGTATATAAAATTACGAAAAATATTCACTACCCTATCAATAAATACAACTAACTCCATTTGAAAATTATTTATAGCATAAATTTTACAGCGCTATCCAAAAATTTTTCTTTAAAAACGTCCCAGACCTAAATTATTTTTTTTTTATTTTTTTAAAATTTTTTTAAAGGTTTTTTTAATTTTTTTTTAAATTTTTTTTATTTTTTTTATTCTTTTTTTTCAATTTCAGCTCTTTATAGTAGCTCCTACACATTTTATTTAACTCCCTTTTACATTGTGCTATCGATAATTCTCAAAAAGACTCAAAAAATCCTATATTAAAATAATTTTATCCACCTGATTATTTTTAGATCCATACAAACATTTTTTCGACTATGGCAACGATTTAAGAGTCGAAGAAATAATGAGTATAAGAGGACAACCAATGCTTTTAGTGAATGGTTACAAATTTAGAAAAGCTGATGTATATCAATCAGGACGTATAAGATGGAGGTGTTCGATTCCTGGCTGCAAAGCTAGGTTATTTACCAACTCTTCCAGAGAAACAATAGAAAGATATGTTTTTAATCATAACCATGCTATGTAGAAGCAATTTCAAACGTATTGGTATTTTTATACTAATTCTAGAATTATTCGGTGTTGAAAATTTTAAATTTATTGAAAAATTTGAAAAAAATAAAATATATTTTTAGCAATTTAATTTGAAATGACTGATAAAAATAAAAATGTTGATTTAGATGTTAAAAAAAGTATTAAAACAAAATATTTTTAAAATAATTTAGAATAGGAATAAATATTTTTCAAATAAAATATATTTTTGCTATACAGAGTGTCTCAAGAGGTAGTAAAACATATTTTAAGCTCCTCTATTGGTTTGAACCCCTAGGACCCCAATTCTGATGTTTATGTATTTTAAAAATTTTATTTTAGTTGTTACACAGAATATATTAATATAGTTATATAATTTTTTTTATTAAATACAAAGTTGTTGAAGATTTGATAATTAAAATATTTAAAATAAACTATAACAGTGTATTTTTTGAAAAACTGAACAAATTGAACCCCAATTTCTTTTAAATCTTAATGAAAACCTGATGGGATGTAAATCTGGAGAATTGGGTGGATGCATTAACAATTGTCTATATTTGTGATCCTTTCAGTTTAAAAGATATAGATCTGTTATAACTAACAGATCAGGTGAACAGTATTCAGTCAAAATTTCTGAAAAATCTAAGAACAGATTTCTGAAGCACCAAGAACAACTAAGAAGATGGCTATTCTGCACTTCTGAATGAGTTGAGGTAGTCTTGATTGCTAGTAGCTCCTTTTGGAACATTGTTTGGCCCATCAAGAGGTCATTCTTGAGGTTTGAGTTTCATTTTCCTTGAGCCTACTTTTGGGAAAAGCAACGGAATTGGATGATACGTACCCAAGTTGTCACATAGTGGCTCTTTTCTCTGAAGTACAAAAGTTTTGGAAAATGTATTAGAAATGTCAAAATAATCAAATTTTCCAGTTCACACACACCAAGAGTCACCTAGAGTTGTCTAATTATGATTTTGAGAGTACATGTTAGTATTGTTGGGTTAAATTTTGTTTTAGGGTGATAAAATAGAACTTTTAGAATCATTTTTCTTACGTTATAGGTATAGGAGTACCTTGTTACGCTGAAGAATTGGGCATTGAAGAAATTTTGAGTCAAAGAAAACACGTCATGTTGAAAGTCCATGGTTATAAATTCAAACATTGTGACAGTGCACGAGAAGGTTTTCTAAGATGGAGGTGTGTCGGTATTGGATGTAGAGCGAAATTTTTTACTGACAAGCATAAACAAATTGTCAGAAAGGGTTATTTTATCCATAATCACAGTTAATTTCGAAAATTTCGGTATTGTATATGAAGTTTGGTGAATTTTGTTTTTTTAAGGGTATTTTAATTGTAGGTACAAGATACGCTTGTCGAGTATGCGGTAGGAGTTATAAACATCGTTGGCACTTGAATTCCCATAAAAAGGAATGTGGAAAACCTCCGGATTTAGTTTGTAGTTATTGCCCTCAAAGAAGTCACAGGAAATCGAATATGAAAGTTCATATGGCCAGACATCACGGATTAAAATTTTAATCAATAAAATTTGAAAATTATCGTGGAAATTTTTATTTTTATTCTCAAATACAGGGTTGCCAGTTGCTTTGACTGCCGATATTTTTTAGATTTTAGATTTTTGAATGTTTTGAGTTAAGTATTAGTAGATGCAGAAGATATTTAGATATAAAAATAATTCACCTAATTTATTGTTTTAATTTTTAGCATACTTGAAAAATGTTTTACAAACAACCAGAGAAAACCCCTTACTACCCTTTCAATTAATGCAAAATTACTGTAACTTAGTTCCTAATTTCATGAGAAACATCCCGCAACAATTAATCGAAAAAAACGACAACGTCAATACGGAAAATCGACATGAATGCAACGTTTGCCATAAAAGCTACAAAAACAAACGACACCTCTATAGACATCAAAAGGGTGAATGTATTGGAATTGAGCCGAAATTCAAATGCGAAATTTGTTTCAATCTTTTTAGAAGGAAATATCATCTATCAAGACATATGATTAACAGACATGGCGTTAAACAGACAGTCAAAGATGAACACTTGGCGGCTCTTACTCCGGAAGTTAAAGTTGATGTTTTGTGAAAGTTCTGGATATAAAAATATTATAGTTACTTTACTTTTCGTGTAATTTATAACGCATTGTATAGTGGCAGTAATAATGAAAAAAAAATTAACTGATCTCCTTTCAGAGTGTTTTCTCGCTTTTAATAATACAGGGTGTAACAAAAAAGGAAAGTCGTAAATCATACCACATATTCTGGAGGTAAAAATAACTCGATGCAACCAAAGTTACCCTGGTACAAATGTGAATGGAAAAAAGTTACAACCCTATGAAGTTACCAAATGAAAATTGATTTTTTCCAATATTTTGACAGTTGTTCGACATTTTATTATGAAAGTTGACAAGTGGCTTTCTTTAAAAAAAAAATTAAGGAATTATTGCACCCTGTTTAAAATTTATGGGAGTTGAGATCCCCTAATCCCCCCTATAATTTTTGTGTACGTTACAATTTAATGCTTATTGTGGCACCATTATTCAAACACATTATTTTTGAAATTTTTTTTTCACAATTATCAGTTTTTATCGAGATACGGCCTATTTTTCATTATGCTTCAAAAATTTCGAGTAGCCAAAAAGTCAATGAATTTTTGAGTTTCTCAAGGGTCCCAAATTTTTGATTGGATCTTATTTATTTACAAATGTGTAGTTTTTATTAGATGTTCGAAATGGCCCCCATTTTTTTGAATACACAGTCGGCAACAGTTTGTAACTTTTTTCGCATGCACATTTGTACTAGGGTAACTTGGGTTGGATCGAGTTATTTTTAGCCCCAGAATATGTGGTATGATTTATGTCCTGCCTTTTTGTTACACCCTGTATTTATGTCTCTATATCTATTGCTGCTTGCTATACTTCTAATTAGTAGTTTTAATTTTATTCTTTTTACATAAGATTTATTTTTATAGATTTTTGGATTTTTCAAACAATATTTGCTGTTTTTTTCATAGATTAATTTTGGACTAAAACTATTACACAGTTTTTTTGGAATTTAAAATTTTAATACTTTACAAAAAATAGTGAAATAATATTTTTTTCAAATAATATTTTAATTAAACAGCAAAAATTGTTCTAAATTTATATTCCTACGATCCCCATCCAAAATACAGCTGTAGAAAAAGCGTCACAAGGCGCTTGCTTGATTTCCGGATGGTAGTCGTAGAAAAAATACAGTGTGCAACACGTGCGCCAATTCCAATTTTAGTACTTTTGCGTACTTTATACACAATATACTATTATACTGTACGTATTTGTGAACCAAAGAAAATCTCTCGTGCCTTTACCAGTATTGCTTCTTACAATATCTAAATATACAGAGTGATCAGATAAAAATTCGGTTTCTATCTAATCACTCAATTATTTTTGTAAAATTACAATTCGAAAGACTGATTCAAATTTTATTATAAGTACCTATTTTTGTACCCTATTTATAATATTATAGACTAGTTGAATAAAATATGAATTTAAAAAAATTGTATTTCTAACCTATCGCCTTTCAAAAGCTTCATCAAGTCATCTTGCTTTTTTGACAAATCAATTTTTTCTAACAACTTCTTGTTTTCAGCTTGGAAACAGTTCGCAAGTCAAAGATTTACGTGTGACCAATGTGGACGTTCGTATAAACACAAAACGAACCTTTGTAATCATAAAAGAGAAGAATGCGGGAAACCCCCTTCCCATTTTTGTCCGATTTGTAAAAAGGGGTTTAAGAAAAAACAGCATCTTCAGCGTCATCTCATTGTTCACACCGATTTAGATGTAACTGGAAATAATACCAAACCAGAAATATTACAGCAACTTCTACCTTATGTAGCCAAGGATAATGATTTGCCTAAAAATCCTTTACCTCCTTTATCAGTTTTGTCGAACAAAATATTTCCTATGCCTTTTCCTAATTCAATCCAACATCAACCCCATTTCGCAATAAATGGGTATTCTGGTACTTCGCAATGATATTAATAGTGATTTTTGAGCTGAAATTTTCAACTAATTGTGATTTTTGATTTTATTTTGAACTGATTATTCCTAGTATCTCATTTAGTTTGTAAGAATTCGTAATGAAAAGCTAAAGTTGAAAATTTCGAGGTAGCTATTTGATGTATTAAATTATAAATAAAATATAATAAAAATTTTGTTTGATTTTCATTGTTTTTTGGTATAATACTGATGAAATTAAATTGGGATCATCTTAAAAGATACAATACCAGAGATTATATCATATTTTTAATTTTTATTCATATTTCTTTCTTTAATGACAATAAAATCAATAAAATGAATTTCCTAACATATTTTTACGTTTCTGGCGGGATATATTTAGAAATATTGAGAGCTATGTTGACTCTTATAATTTGTTTAAATGATATTGCATGTTATTTGGTATTTTTTGTAGTGTTTAGTACAAATTTCTTGATGTATTCTAAAAAAATTTTAAGACTGTGCCGAGTTTTGTCCAGATTTCATCTACATTTTCTTATTTCCCCCTTAATTTTAAAAGGTATACGTAAGAAACTTATTTCTAGTTCGCTTTTAGAACATAAACTTGATTTCCATTAAAAAAATTTAAAATACAAATACCCAATCAATTTTTGCTCGTGTTGCATTTTGCTTAGCATAACAATTTATTTATTTTAATTACCGAATGTTAGTGCATTGTTTTTTTTTAGTTTTTTTTTTCTAATTATCTAGCTGTGCTTATTTCAAGCAATGTTTAGCATCAGTGTGAGTATACTAGTTCCAAGCATGCCGTCGAAACAAAGCATCTCTTAGTAATATTGTTTTGTATGCATTTTCAGGTATCACATTTTATGCAGCAAGTTTCGAAGAATATACGAAATTAAAAGTTTTCAACCACGAATACGTTAGGTACGGGTGTACTAGATGCCAGAAGACTTATTTACAGAAGAAAACTTTGGGCCGCCACCTCAGGTTCGATTGCGGACAAAGTCCTTCGTTCACTTGCCAGATTTGTTCCAAAAAATTCAAACACGGTTATATCCTACTTAAACACATGCGACATACTCATGACATTCAAATACAAAAGTTACGGCAACGACAACCGAAGCAGGAAAGCGAGGTTATCACTATATTACCCAGTATTGATATACTGAATAGGCAAGAATATTAAAATCAAAGATTTTGTTTTTAATTCACTCGATTTTTTGAACCGTTAACATTTGGGATCTTCTTTAGTTGTTTTAAGCAAAAATCTAAACGTGGTGAAACAAAATTAACAATAAAGAAGAAGCCTGTGTTGAAAATTTAGGTTCTCCACCACTGGAGATTTTTTGAAATACAGGAATCATTTAGAAGCTTTGGAATATCCCTTTACCGAGATACAGGGTGTTTTATAAATGGTGGGACATGCCATATATTTATAATGAATTACCCTGCATATCTTAGATAGAGAATATTTCACTTAAACGTCCAATTATATTTTGTGCTTTCTCTATTATATGGACCGATTTTATTGAAACATCCTATATATTCTCCTATTTTTCATTATTTTGAGTTGACGTTGAAAGTTATGTTAACTCATTTTCCAAAAATCTAGTCTGTCAAGAGTTACCAATTATCGAGTCGTAAATAAATTAGTTTTAATTTTTTTAAATAAATTTTCCATTCAAATTAAAACATGGAATAATATTGAGTGAAATTTGAATGGAATATCTTGAAGCTGTACAATTTTATAAGCATATAACTGCTTTTAGTTTATTTTTTAATTTAGAAAATATTTTTGTGCCATAGTTATTTTATTTTTTAATAAGTTATTTACCGACATCACGTTTCTAGTCTTTTTCATGCCATACTTGATATTAAAAAACGGTATTCCGTACACTTTTTCAAAGAATATTTGCCTCACTGTATATTTACAAGGCAAACAATTGTACTAGGTTAATATTTTTATTTAAATTAGAATTAATGTAATATATATAGGTATTTTTGGAACTGATTATCCATAGGTAGTACCAAATTTCTTATTCAACATGTACACATTTCCTGCTCATGAAATTTCTACTGGAAATAACTCAAAATTTAACTGGTATAGTTTGGTATAGGTATAAATCACCAGGACACCCTGTATCGCTGTTTTACACAATTTATAGAAAAATTCTTCTACTAAATATTTTTTAGACTATTTTCACAAATTTGGTACTACCTTAATTTTTTTTTAATTATTTAAAAACATTAAAGATCTGATATTGAAAAATGAACAAAATCTGTATATATCTAGTCAAGAATATTCATTTTTTATTTTTAATGATACCAAATACCTTTGTCGTTTACTACTAGCTTTTATCTCAAGTAAATTTTAGGTTATGAATTGAGTCATTTGCTTTTGCTTAAGCAATAAAATCACTTGTATATAGTCGCACCTATTTATTGGCTGGCGAGTTGAAAAAAAAAATTAAAATACAGGGTCGGTCATAACGAAAGACTCTATATCTCACTAGCTTTAGCGTTTAGGTACTGTTGTAATCGTATTTATTATTAAATGTATTTATTTTATTTATTTATTGTAATTTAAATTAATAGTCATTTGAAATACCAAAAAATATACTTTTCCAAACATTTTCTAAAATGTTTATAGTACTTTTCAGTCAGACAAAAATGTTTGGATGGTACTTTTAAAAAAAAATCTGTGGATTAGTTTTAACTACCTGATAAGATCTTGTATTTTTGCTTAATATCTCTATTTCGTGTACATGTAGTCAAAATATATTTCTTTGCACGTAAATTGTTAGTTTCATTCATATCTTTTTCACATTATGTAGTGAATATAAGTGCAGTTGATACGAATAGTAAGTACCATTATCTATAATAGTAATAACTTGTAAAATACTTGAATTTTAAGGTTATTGGTCTTGCTTACTTTTGGTTCAGGTACAAATTATAGTATTACTATACACCATGTCCCAAGAATTAAAGATCAAAAATTGAAAATAAGAAGCCAGAATACTCTTTTTCAATTTTAATACTTTTATTCTGTATGCAACGAATGATATATTCAATTTTCCTTTTAGGTCTTTTTTACAAATGTGAATGTGGCAGAGCATACAAAAGAATATTTACTTTGAACCGTCATAAACGATACGAATGCGGCATTAACCCTATTTTTAGGTGTCCGATTTGCGGATCTCAGCACAAACACAAATTCGATATGAAGAAACACATGAAAACTGTACATAGAAACATTGTTGAACATCCTGAAACTTATTAATAAATATATTTATTAAAATATTTTTTTTACCTATTGTTACCCCAAAAAAGTATCTTACAAATAAGTGGTAAATGCCTTATAGAAATTGATAAATGCCATATAGAAATTGATAAGTGTCGTATAGACATTGATAAGTGCCATATAGAAATTGATAAGTGTCGTATAGACATTGATAAGTGTCGTATAGACATTGATAAGTGTCGTATAGAAATTGATAGGTGCCATATAGAAATTGATAAGTGTCGTATAGACATTGATAAGTGTCGTATAGAAATTGATAGGTGCCATATAGAAATTGATAAGTGCCATATAGAAATTGATAAGTGTCGTATAGACATTGATAAGTGTCGTATAGACATTGATAAGTGTCGTATAGACATTGATAAGTGTCGTATAGAAATTGATAAGTGCCATATAGAAATTGATGTGTCGTATAGACATTGATAAGTGTCGTATAGACATTGATAAGTGCCATATAGAAATTGATAAGTGTCGTATAGACATTGATAAGTGTCGTATAGACATTGATAAGTGTCGTATAGACATTGATAAGTGTCGTATAGACATTGATAAGTGTCGTATAGAAATTGATAAGTGCCATATAGAAATTGATGTGTCGTATAGACATTGATAAGTGTCGTATAGACATTGATAAGTGCCATATAGAAATTGATAAGTGTCGTAAACAAATTGATAAGTGCCATATAAAAATAAATATGCCTCTAGCATATTCTCTATTTATATATTTTAATACTTTTTCAATTTTAGGATTAATAAACATAAAATACGATCCAGACGATTCAACTTATTACAAATGTCCGAATTGTCCGAAAATTTACAAGGGAAAGTATACTTTAAGTAGACATCAACGATTGGAATGTGGAAAGTCTCCAACAAACCGATGTCAAATTTGTGGACAGTTGTTTAAACATAAACATAGATTGATAAGTCATTTGAAGTCGTTACATAATCATCACAGTTGTAGTATTAATAATGATAATGATCAGTGATTTTATATCCTTTTTGATTTATTCGAGTAGTTTGCGGCTTTAACAATAGAATATGGATAGATGTTTCTTCTACTTCGGCTTATGTAATCATTTTATCTAAAAGGGATGCAAAATATTCCCAAAATGGTGATTCAGTCCCTCTTTCTACAAGTTCAACTGCTATTTCATTTCTTTCTATTCCAGTGTGTCCTGGAATCCACATCAAAGCGACTATATTGTTAAAACTAGTCAAAAATTATTCAATTTTGTTTCTTGTACTCTCATCTCGTATGAAAATATTTTCAATAAACAATTTTTATCCAAAAATGTTTTTTTTTTCAATACCTTCACTCGCGTAAAAAATATTTCGAATATTTAGTTGTTTTTTGTTTGTTTTGTGTTGTGTTTTTATTTGAACTCAGTAGGTAGTGTCCAATCGAATTTTCCATTCAATATCATTTTAAATAAAAAAAAATATGTTCCAGGTGGTAAAAATTACCGTGCAAAACATACCATGAGTGTAGCAAACATGATCTTCACTTGTCCAAAGTGTTCGAAAATTTACCATCACAAGAAAACCTTGAGTCGTCACATACGTCAAGAATGCGGCATTGAACCTGAATTCCAATGTCCACACTGCCCTTATAGAGCTAGAAGAGCTTACGTTCTACATTCTCACATTAGGGGACACCAAATGCACTTCAATAGAATGCAAGGCATGCAAATCTAGTCATTTTTAATTACCTCAATATTACCTACAGCTACAAAAATTTGTAAAAAGTTTTTTAGTAGTTTTTAGGTTTACTTGATAAGTGCTACATCAGTACCCACCGACAGATATTACACTGAGAAGTACTTCTTTTTGAGGTAGTTACAGTAAAAGCTCGATATTTTTTATTAGTAGCGAATTTTAAAGTTTGATAAGTTCTACTAACATTAGTTTCAACTATTTGATAAGTTCTATCAACATTTTATTTATTTCAACGCTCGTCCTGGACCAAATCTTGTGCTTTTTGTGTTCTCTGGGTCCACTTCCTAGTTCTAGTTTGTACAAACAAGTACTTCCTAGTGATCGGTACCAAATTGTCTACAGAAAAATTTAAACTATTTGATAAGTTCTATCAACATTTTATTTAGTTCAACGCTGCTCCTGGATCAAATCTTGTGCTTTTTGTGTTCTCTGGGTTTACTACCTAGTTCTAGTTTGTACAAGCAAGTACTTCCTAGTGATCGGTACCAAATTGTCTACAGGAAAATTTAAACTATTTGATAAGTTCTATCAACATTTTAATTATTTCAACGCTGGTCCTGGACCAAATCTTGTGCTTTTTGTGTTCTCTGGGTTCACTTCAAGCTCTAGACTTCTGTAGGTACCAGTCTGTATAAGTACTTCACTGTTTTTCTACAGAAAATTTCTCATTAGATAAGTTCTAAATCAAACTTTTCTATTTTTAAAGAATCACTGCGCTTCTAAATAATATTTACTCCTATATAAAGAATAATTTCAATACTTCATATTTAATATGAAGAATTCTGGTAAAACTACAAATTGTTTTATATCTATTTATTATCTTTTCTTTACCAAGAACTTGGGTATTGTAATACTAGCCAGCAGGTAGAGAAATCTAAAATTTCCATTCCATTTGTAACTGTTATTCGTGGTTTAAATATGGCACTACCTGGAAAATCTGGGTACCTGCATAAGATCCTCATTTTCATCATTTCAAAAGTATTACAATCTAATGAGGGTTGGATATTTTTTCCAACACCGAAAAGTTAGTTTTGTGTGTAAAGGTGGTGTCGATTTTTGTGTTGCTGATGAAATTTTGTTTTGTTTTAAAGGTAAAGTACTTTAAGAATATTTTAATTTTAAAAGATATAAGTACCACAAGCTATGGTTGAATGTTCAAAAAATATCTAGTTCTTACTGCTTCTTATTACTGTAAATATTTTAGCTTTTAGAAGAAAATGTATCATGAACTAGTCACCGAGTACTGATATTATATATAAAAATAAGAGTTTGCAGATTCAATATTTATTAAGGATATTTTTAACTTGAGTACATAAGTTGCTAGTCAATATTGCTTGATTTTGTTACTATAGTCTACACCTTAAGCGTACTTTATTATGAATAATTTTCAGTATTATTTTAGAAAAACTTGAGAAAAAGGGATTTAAAATTTTCAAGTTACCATAACCTCAAAATTATAGTTACTTTTCGACATCTTCGCGTATAAATCAATTTTTTTTACGCTGGTTGTACAAATCTAATAGAAAAATTCAATATTGTACAAATTTTCTTTTCTATACGCTTTATTTATTTTATTTATTTAAGACTGATTTTAAAAATATTAAAAAATATTTAAAATATTTTAAATAAAAATATTATTCAATTTTACAATTCGATGTATCTTTGTATATTGTTTGACATGAATAAATTCATAAACTTACTTTTGTTTTATTTAATTAATATTATTTAGAAAAAATTGGGACATTTGACCAACTTTTAACTGTTTTAATCCAACTTTTTAGACCCAAACGCCCTGTACACCGACCCGTTAACAGGCGAAGACGAAACATGGACAATTCAAGTTATTTATCCAAACGTAGAAAACCTAAAAGACAACATAGAATCATCCTTTAAGGACGAAGAAATCGTCATAAAAGATCCCAAAGAACTTACATGTCTCCTAGAAAACATTAACAAAGAATCTATTAAAACTATAGGTTATGTTTGTACTAAATGTAATAAGATTTATAACGCTAGAAGGAATCTGGTTAGACACGTTAAACAAGAGTGTGGAAAAGAACCGAAATACAGCTGTAAATTTTGCGAATACAAAAATTATAGACGAAACGAGATTAATAAACATATTCGGACAAGACATGATTGTACTGAAGATAAGGAAAAGTGATTTGTATCCTTGAACAATTGTAAAAAAGTGTTAGGAATATAATATGTCATTGTTGATTACTGTTTTTTTTCAGTTCAGTTCAGAGTGGCTATAAATTTATAAATTTTGAACTCTATTTTATCAGTTTTAAAACTTTCTATTTTTATCTTTTTGTTTCAGTTCTTTCAGGAAACATTTTTGGTTGCAAAATATGTGGAAAGCAATTCCGATACAAAGCTTCCTTATTCAACCACGCTAAGTATACATGTGGTAAAGTTGCTAGTTTCTTTTGTAAGATTTGTAATTTTTCTACTAAATACGTTTACCACATTAAGCAACATTACGTTGTCACCCACAATATTCAAAATTGGCAAGAAGAAGAGAATAAATGTAGATTTTAATAAAAATTTTGGTTCCAATGTGTGTTTTTAACAGCAATAGAGTGGACAGTACTTTGGTAACTCTATGCAATTTTATTGTAGCTGTACCTTCCTTAAAATGGCTTTGAGTTCTTCAGTCGTCAATTTATACTTCAATTTTTCTTACTTTTTCAGTCAACAGATGGCTCTTGAATAATAACTATCGTTAAATGTTACTAAGATACTTATTTTTTAGCGAATATATCACCACCAGCACTTGTGAATATCAAAGATACCTTGTCGACTTTTCCTATAAAGATAGAGCTAAGAGAAGACCAAAGTAATGATTCGATGCCGTTTCTAACAGCGGAAATTGAGAAGCCCAAAAAAAAGACCAACAGGATTCGCGGTAATTTTTGCTGTCCTCAATGCAGTAGAAATTACATAAGAAAAGATTCCTTGCAACGACATCTAACGTACGAATGCGGTAAAGAACCGATGTTTCAATGTCCTTTTTGTCCTCAGAAGTGTAAGAGACGAGGACATCAATTGAGACACGTTAGAAGGCAGCACAAAGATAAAATCGGACTTATTGAGGAGAATAATCCGGATTTATTTATGAAGAAAGAATCTTTGGAGTATGTATTGAAATAGTTTGTGTTGTGTGTTTAGTTTTATTTTTTTTTTGTATTTTTATTTGCCAAAAATGTTGTTTGTACAAGATATTTTTAATTCAAAAATCTATAAAGGGATAGTCGGAGATGAAGATCCTCAATATTCGGTTTGTATTATCCTTTATATTATAGAAAATCATCATTAAGTATGAAATGATTAAAGGCAGAAAAGGATACTGTTTGTAAATGAATATCCTCCTTGTTTTATCACAAATTTTTAAATAAATAGAAGGTTTTTGGCTCTCTTTCTCTTTTCTGTTTGCTGGATTTGTCACTTTCCTCAGCAACTCTATGTACAATATAAATATTTGGCAACCCCCTACAAGATAATACTCATTTTTGTACATGCATTTTTTCTTATTGTGCTTATTTATACCATATATATTTTTGTATTATTATTATTATTTCAGTATATCGTTTAAACCACGTATTTTTTGTTTTATTTTTATTTTGCATGCTCAACCTTCTTTATTTTAATTTTTTTAGACGCTTTATACATTTTAAGTACCTTTTTTTAGTTCCACATAGATTACAGCATGTTTTTTTTTAGCCGAAGACCTTACAGTGAAAAAATCCGGTTGGGAGAATTGGCCATCACATTTGGTACTTCCAATGATGCTCATGCGTGAAAACATGAAACAATCCATGCTTCAAACGTTAAACCGAAGTACTTTAGATCTTTCTGTAAGTACCAAACCAAGAAATCGCCTTTCTCTGGAATCCCCAAGTGGAGGTTTTGTATGCGGAGATTGTGGAAGAACTTATAAATTGAAAAGTTCATTACGTAATCATCAGAAGTGGGAATGCGGAAAGGAACCGCAGTTTAAATGCCCGTTTTGCGTTTATAAAGCTAAACAAAAGATGCACATGGCTAGACATATGGAGAGGATGCATAGAGAAATTGATTATTCTTCAATAAAAACTGAAATTAGAAACGAAAATGACAATGTAGATAATTCGGATGCTGCTGATGAATGTAAACAAACTGAAATTAGTAATGACAGTAAGAGTTGTAGTAACTTGTAGAGGATTTGTTAAGAATATTTTTCTTGGCTTGTTTTAAAAAATAATTTTTGTAAACAGTACAAGATAAATATGGTTAGATATATAGATTATTTTTTTGGATTATTGATCCTTGGAAAATGAGCTCAAAAATGTAATAATTCGGTGATTTTCTTCATTGAAATTTGAAAAATATAAGGATTCCCTTGAATCAAATCATTCCTTTTCTGTAATACATTCCATATACTTATAACTGCCATAAATAGTATTCGCAAGGTATATCAAATTAAAAATATACAATCTGTATATCTACAGTGTGACCCATTTTTAATGGAAACACCCTCCTAAAATTTGAAGTTGTGAACAGATTTTAATAATTTTTTTTTGAAATGTCGTGTACTAAAAGGTCTACCTTGGGACAAAATTTGAAAAGTTTATTCCAATTTTCAGGGCATACTACGATATTTTCGAATTTTTGAGTTGTCATAACTTTGTTATTAATGAATATTTTTCCATGAAATTTTGGTCACATCTGTTTAGAGGCACTCTGAATCCAGTGGCGACTAAGAAAAAATATTGTAGTATGCCCTGAAAATTGGAATGAACATTTCAAATTTTGTCCTAAGGTAGACCTTTTAGCACTTGACATTTCAAAAAAAAATTATCAAAATCTGCTCACAACTTCAAATTTTATGGGGGTGTTTCCATTAAAAATGGGTGTATATACATCGAATTTTTTGTAATACCTTGTGATATTTTCTCCTATTAGATATAAAAATGAATTCACATTTTATTTTATAACGTATTTTTCAAAAATACAGGGTGCTTCACATAAAACACCCTGTATATGCCAATTTAAATCCAAAATACAACTTTCGCAAGTAATATATTTATTAAAATTCTTTTTACTTATCTAATTGAAATACTCATCACTGACCAGTGTAAGCACCACTAATATATTGTGATATTTTTTTCAAACCTAAATACCTTAAATACAGACAGTTCATAGTATTATGTCTAAGCATATCCCAAGTGTTAGTTTTTTTTGTGGTATACTCAATTTGAATAATACTGCCAGTGGTACTCATTACTTTAGTTGTTTTGTTCGCCACCATCATAGTTAGATAATATTTACGATTGTTTTTATCGAATTTTGTTGATGTAAAGATGCAAAAATACGATTTTTCCACCAGATCTTAACCCAATTGATAATACTTAGAAGAGTTACCAACGGAAATCTTCACATCAACAAAATGTGATTCAATATTATTTCACCCTATTGAAACTCATGTCATTGTAATTTTAGCTCCGATTTTTTATATATAATACTGTTTATTACCATGGTAATATTGGTGGAGGAAAGGGCATCAGTTGAGCTGGGAAACTCCCAAATTATATTTTTTGACTATACGATTTTTTTTTAAAACATCTTGTCATTATCTTATATTATCAGAAAAACGAAAGATCTGACAACAATGCTTTTATTTGTTTTGAATACCAGCGCTCTCTAACTTCACTAATGTGTATCATTATAATTGTTCACACAAATACTTTTTGCACTTTTTGTTCGTCTTTAAAAACATTGTTCCTAAACAGTTCCTATTGTTCAGATGTATCAGAACAAGTATTACCACGATATTATTGTGATAGGTTTTTTTTTTGAAAATTGTTGACGATAGCAAATGTCAATATATACAGTTTTTTGACAAGTGCCTTTTTCACCGAAAATCACGACAACTTCTAAGACATTTTGGGAGTTTTTGTGATTTTATTACGTTTAAAGAATTCCATATAATATTTATACAATGAAAAATACTATTAGTCCAGGAAAATTTGACTTTTAATTGCAATTGCTTTAAATGTCTCCAAATTAAATCGATAGAGTTGAAAAAACACAAAAACGAAGAATAAATACAGAATGTCACATCAAATTTTCGAGCTTCTTGGAATTTTTAACATTTTCAGGATTTATGGGACAATTTTTAGCATTAAAATGATATTTTCTTGGACTATGAGACGCATTGGTCGTAAAGACTAAATTGCAGTGATATATACCTGTTGCTTCAAGGATGTGGAGATAATATAGATTAGATGTTAATAGTATAGGGTAATGGAAAAAACAATACCATTTTTTTCAGACCTCCCTGTATATTTTTATATAATGTTGATAAAGTTTATTTCAGCAATAATTATATTAAAATAAGAATTCCATTAATGCGTCGTGTTCTATGAAAATTTGAAAAACTATTCCTGCGGGAAAGGAAAATTATATTTGAGATCGATTTAGTTACCCATGGAACATTTTTTTTTCTGTAGAGCACGGCGTATGTTACTTTTTTTTTATGTGCGGTTATTAATTAGTTTTATATTGTTTATATAAACAGTCTTAGACTAAGAGCTTTTTCGCGATTTAAATTTTTTAAGTTCCAAATATTTTTTGAAAAAATAATAAAAAAATATAATAATTATGAAAAATATTTGGAAGGTGAAAAATATTTTTTTTTATTTAAAAAAAATATATAATGCTTTTTTTTTGATGCGGCAGCTTTCGAAAACGGTTTTGGTTTAGTTTACGAAAAATATTTTGAATTTTATTTAAAAACAATACCAATATTTTGTTATGGAAAAATTATAAAAAAAAGAGCTTGTATTTTTTTTTATTTTTTACCGGGTGTAGGGACCGATGAAAGAAAAAAGTTAACCAAAAAAAGTGTAAACAACACTTTCGTTAAGTACAGAAAAATACTCAAATTATCCGATGTGATTTACTTTACCATTTTTTTTGCATTTGTAGTTCCTCAAACTTGATATTATTATATAGAAATTGTTTACAATTTCTCCCAATATTATTTGTTACAATGAATATATATATTTTTATACTAAAAAAGCTTTGAGGTAGTGGTAGACATTTTTTTCAATAAATAATTTTACTCAAACAGTCTTTCATTTAATAATAATAATAATAATATGTCCAGGACAAAGCAGGATCTACAAACAATAAAATTCATCCTTTTTCCCACATCTCGATAGATTTGTTTATAGATTTAAAAAAACCTTCTAAATGTCTTGGATGTAACTTTAAAAATTAAATAAATATATTTAAGTTGTTGTGGCTTGTTTTAGATCGAATCCACGAATGCCCTAAATGTGGTAAAAGATACAAGCATCGTTGCCACATGTTGTGTCATCTTAGGGAATGCGGAGTACCTCCAAAAATTTGTTGTTTACTATGTCCATATAAGTCACATAGAAGATCAAATCTTCGAAAACATCTTATGACTGTACACGCCAATATAGATGTATCCAATTAAATTCTACAAATTATCTACGTTGTTTTATTTTGTGCTCAAACTGTCAATTTGACAAATTGCTACATTTATCGATATTTTACTAATTCTTTTCAGTTTTAGGGAAAAATTAAAATCGACAGATTACTTGATGTACAGGATATAACTACTCTATGCGCATATCCATGCCAGGAGGATTTTTTTTTTTTTTTTTTTTTTTTCTCTTGAAGTTTTTAGCTCTGACAGAGCTGACAGAAATAAGGATGTAAAGTCCTATTACTGTAAAATAAACACTACCAATACGATTTATAATATACAGGATGTATCTACATTCGTTTTATTTTATTGCATCGAAATATGTCTTTCTATACACTTTTTAGATAAATATTGGGTATAAAATAGTAAAGTTTGTGTCCGAAATTTTGTGTTTGGGTTAGAAGTAAAGTTAGATAGAAGTACCAGTGACGTAGCTTGGGAAGTAATTTTTTGGGTAGGTAGAATTACCAATAGACCTTGTTCCCCTTTTAAACATTTTTTTTAATGTTAAAAAAGTGGTACATGGTCTATTTTAGTTTCTTAATCAATGTAATAAACTTCGCCTACGAAAATTTTCAGATTTTCTGTCATTACTGGAATCCAATAAGGAAAATACCAACAAGAAAAGCAAATGGAAGAAAAACGAAAATATCAATTTGGATGATTTGACGGCACTTTTTATGTGCACCAAATGTACAAAAACGTACAGACTTCGTCATTCTTTGACTCGACACATGAAATTCGAATGTGGAAAGGATCCCAAGTACGCATGCGATCATTGCCAAAGAAAATTCAAGCATAAATATGATTTGAAAGTTCACCAGCGTAGTCAACACTATAAAAATTCTGTTAAAAATAGCAACTCGCCAAGTGGGGTCGGGGTTCTTTGCGATACCACAGATTTATTACAAAATGTTGCAGTTAATCTTACCAAAAAATAAGTAGTTGACTGACCTATTATTTAAAACTGCCACATTTTTTTATTTATTTTTGAAAAAAAATTTCTTTTTTCATAATTTTGTGTACCCATATTTCCTTACAAATTTTCTTTTTACTTTATTATTATCCTTTTTTCTTGTGTTTGAATATTCCAGTAAACCCATCTTGCGTTATTTTTATTTTTAGTATTTAATAATTTTTTTTAATTTTTTTAATTTTAATTTTAAGAGTTTGTGATTTCTTAATTTTGTAGTCTTTTCTAGATACCAGGAGGAGCAAATATAAATTGCTGCTCTCTCATTATGTCTATGACGTGACTTATCCAAATATTAATTGTGATTTTTATTAAATACATTAATTAATTTTTTTTTTCAATTTTTAACCATAAGTATTGAACCACCAAAAATAATTAAATGTAATAATTTGCTTATTATTTATCCGCTGTATTTTAGTTTATTTTTTAATATTTTTAATACCATTTTTTTGTGACATCTTATCAACATATAAGTTAATTTGAATTTAATTGTTTTTTATTTTATTTTTCCTATATTTACAGATATTCTCAAATTTATATGGAACATACAGTGCCTACCAAAACTTATATAACAAATTTTTAATTCTTTAAAATTTATTTTATTTTCACAGGTACTATTTTCCGTTGTCCCCAGTGTTTTAAAATCTATAAAACTATAAATTGCGCATAAACTGCTATCGATAGAAAGAAAAATTGATGAACAGTTTTTGGTAGTTTGATATTATTTGATAAAATTGAAAAGGAAGATAATAATTTTCATATAATTTGTAATTTGCAGGTTCTTTGACATGTCATCAATGTTTTAAAACGTACAAATCCAAAAATTCCCTAGCTGTTCATATATCAAGAGATTGTGGAATAAAACCAATATACGTGTGTAATAATTGCAATAGACCATTCAAGCGAAAAGACTATTTAAGTCATCACCTACTCACGAACTTAGAATGTAATAAGGGAAATATTGAAAAAAGTTTCACGAAAATATCCGACGAAAAAATTATTAAACAATATCTGCGTTAATTATTTTCAATTTTATATAAAACTATGAATTTTTTTCAAGGAAAAACTCAATGCAACAATTGTTCGAAATTTTATAAAAACGATCGATCTCTCAGAGTACACCAAGCCAGAGATTGCGGTCGTGGTAAAGCGTACGTTTGTCCTGTCTGCAACGAAAATTTCAGAAGAAAAGAACATTTGAAAGCCCATATTTGTAGACGACACCCTGGACAAGCCTTACAAATACTCAATCACTTGGGCTATTGATATGAATAAAAAAAATTGTATAAAGTGGAAATAAACTAGTTACCAATAAAGTATTATTATGTTGAATTTTATAGTACCCCACTGTATTGAAATTAAAAATTTTTTTTTGAGATATTATTAATTATGTCGAAAATTCCTATTTTTAGGAGTTTTAGGTATACAATGTTCGAAGTGTTCCAAAATCTATAAAAATCAAAACAGTTATCGAGTCCATTTGTACTACGACTGCGGAAAAGGAAAAACTGTAGGCTGCACGATGTGCACTTCAACTTTTAAAAGGAAACAACATCTTATTCTTCATATGGTGCGAGTTCATAAAATAGATCAACCTAATATTTGATAAATAACAATTATCACGTAATATATACCACAAATAATATTTTTATTAAAATTATTTTTATTTTTTTTCATGGAAAAACAAAAAAAAAATATATACTTGTCCTGTAGGATCGTTACTCTCACTCTGTTCAGCAAAATTCGATTTTTTATAATTTTTTCAATTTTTTTTTTATTAAAATTTAGATTTTCTCATTAAAATTTTGCTTTTAGCCACAAGTTCCGTAAGATGTCCGAGCTGTGGAGGATATTATAAAAATATATTTTCCTTGCAATCGCATTTAAGGCAACAATGTGGTAAAGAAGCTCGTTATAAATGTCCCATTTGTTCTAAAAGGTTTAAAAAGGTCCACAACATGAAAAGACATGTTTTGATACACCAAAGGAACCCTAATTTTGCAATTTGAAATAAGATCCAAAGGACTAATAATTTGTATATAAATTATAAATTTTATATTGTTAAAAAAAAGTTTGTTGGCTCGAATTTTTTTATTGATGCTCTATACCTTTCCAATTGATCCTTGAATTTTTTGCATCTACAATCGAGTAAGGCGTGAAGGATTATCATAATGACAGATAGTCAAGCAGCCATCAAAGCTCTGAGCTCTTGTGTAATCAGTTCCAAATCACTTCCTCCACATTCCTCACATGGAATCCAGGATACACTGGAATAGAAGGAAATGAAACAGCAGATGAACTAGCAAAGAGGGGGACTGAAATACCTTTCTGAGGGCCTGAACCCTTTTGCGGAATCAGCCCCAATATAATATTGGAAGAAATAGGTGAAGCCAAAAGAAAGAGAAGATCAGACCATTGGAAAGATCTAGTAGAAACCTCCATCCACGTACTTTCCAACTGCACAGCACTCCAGAATCCTCCCACAGTACCTGGGAGATTACTGGATAGAAGAGCAGCATTTATCTAAGTTGAAGCCTGCAGATATCTAAAATTCCTCCGGGGAATAGCACTAAAGGAGCTACTAGTTTCAGAGACTCCTCAGAAATAAGGAGACACAATAGATCTTAGTGAATGCTACCCCAAAAATACATACATACAAGGTGTGGAGGTGAGAAGCAACATGGAAGAGCCTGAAACTGTGGTTAGAAAGGCTGCCAGGAAATGAATTCTTTGTCCTGTACCTAGAACTAGAATCTAGAATCTGTAAGGAGAAAATGGACCAATTGGAGTCTACCCTCATCCCAAATCTTATAGATATATAGTAGTATTGGTAAATTTTAGTCTGAAAATTAATATTTTTGTATGGAGATGTAATAATTTTCATTTTTAGGTAGGCTTCAAGGATTTGAAACATTCAATTGCGGTCTGTGTCATGTTAGTTTTTTTAGGAAAAGTTCCTTAAAAAGACACGAAACTTATCATCATATTATGGGTAGCTAAAAATATTGGTAGCTTACATACAGATATAAACAAAAAATATAAAAATTGTGCTTATTTATCATTTAATACATAAATTTATACACCACTTTTTGGGAATTTTTATCTAGCCAGTTTATTTTCGATAGGTGTTCTCTAAGAGATATTTAAATTATTGTAAATTATTGATTTCATTATACTTTTGTTCTAAAATTTATAAAATTGTTTTTCTACTACCGTGTGTAAAGTAGGTACTTTAGACACACTTTCGAGTGCGTAAAATTTGATTTTACGCACTAGTGCGTAAAGAGTTTTTCTTTACGCACTAGTGCGTAAAGTAAAAGTTCCAATATTATTATGTATGTAGTTATGTGTATCTGAATAGGTATAAGTTGGCGGTGAGTGACTGACATTTCTTTAATTGTGAATTGAATCTGACAATTAAAGTTTAAATTGAGATCTTCCGACTATACCTAGGGTAATCAATTGTATTTTGATGTAAGTATTGAATATTTTTAGGAAACTATGATGTTATTTTATATTATTATAATTATAAGATGGATCTATCAGAAGATTACTTCGCAAATAGTGTGGAAAAAATAAAATGATAAATTTCGAAAATGTTCTAGTGGCATATTACCTAAACTTCTGTATTTTGATAAAGTTTTCGATAGTAGAAAAAATTTTGTATGTAATTCGTGTGTAAAGACCTTTTTTTCGACTCATGTGATTGTCGCATTCGCCTGCGGCTCATGCGACAACATTCACATTCGTCAAAAAAAAGGCTACTTTACACACTAGTTACATAAATAACTATTTTGTTAATTAGAATATACCCAAAAGTAGAAGTAACACTGGTGATGGTTCATTTCACGGAAAAAATTTTCATAAATTACCAAAAATATACTTTGGGGGTGTTGAATAGTTCCTTAAAGTAAAATTATAATGTTTTTGTAACAAAAATATATTATTACGACAAATTCAAATGAAATAATGGGGGAGGGATGATGTACAGATGATTTAAATAACCATGGGTTTATAAAAGTCTGGAAGAAAAGAATATTTCCAAACAATCTGTATTATAAAATCAAAATTGCGACAAAAATAATAAAATTATTTTTTGGTATTTTTGAAAATTTTTTAAAAATCCACATTTTTATAAATTAGTTTCCTTCGTAAATAATACGTTTGAATGAAATTCCAGATCCGGATTTTGTGGAACACAACGGCATATTTTCTTGCGTGAAATGTTACAAAAGCTACAAATTCAAAGGAAATATCAGAAGACATTTGAAGTACGAATGCGGCAAGGAAGCAACTTTTTCGTGTCATTTGTGCAATTTCAAGTGCAAAAGGGCCGATTATCTGAGGTTTCATTTAAATTCGAAGAAGCATTCCAATGTCGTGAACATTAGAAAAATATATTTCGATCAATCCTCGAATCTGAAGCGGGAAATGAGTTTCTTGAAACAGGATTGAAACTTTTATATCCTTTTTTTTAATATAAAATTTTTATATTTAAATTTTTTTTTTTTATATTTCAAATAAGTCATTCCGAATTATATTAATAATATTTTTTTCATATTTAATTGAATAGGAGGAAATTGTTTTTGAAAATTAATCAAAATTTTATCCAATACAAATTTTTATATAAATAATAATAGGACTTTATATGAAATTTGAACTTTACTTCCAAAATTGTGAAAAAATATAAATATATTTTTATAGAATATATTTTTGAAGACACTCGTAATATTATCATTGTCAATTATATATATATTTTCCATTGTTAACCTTAAAATATCAATTTCCCTAATTTAAGTTGACCAAAAGGGCATTGGGACTGTTTTCTTCGATCATGTTTGTTGATATTTACTTGTCCTGTCTAGTATTTATTTATTAAAAAAAAATTAAAATCACCAACATGTGTCTTCATAGAAAAATATGTGATTGGAGATTATATCAAAAATACTCTATTTTTTATATATTTATATAAATTAGTTTAAAGTAAGAAATTGTCGTTGATGTTAAGTTTAACATTTTTTTTAAATACTATTAAATTATATGTAAATTTTAAACACGGACAAAACAGTAATTTCTGCTAAAATAACAACCACTCAGTATTTTTTTTAAATTAAAATTAGAAAAATTAGCTAATATTTTATGTATTTTAATTTAAAGAATATTTATATTTTTTTATGTCCGTGTAAATAAAATCTTAATTTACTACAATATTATTTTTTAATTTTAATAATTTAATAATTTTTTATTAATATTTGTTAAGTTATATATTGACCAAGGGACATGACAAAAGGATTTGTTTCCAGGATGTTTTTATGAATTTTGAAATATTTCCAGTGTGATTTCAAAATAATTAACAACTGATGAACGCAATTTTCCATTTTATCCTTGGTTAAATTATTTAAATTAAATATATGCATCTAAATATTATTTAGTATTAGTTTAGATTAGTTTTTTTTATTGAAGTATTGTTAATATTTTTATGTAATTAATTATTTTTTATCTATTTTACACAACAAATTAAAAATAAAATTGTGGTTTGGTTGTATTATTTATTTGGCAATAAAATTTTTTTATATATATATTTTGCCTTTTTATCCTTTTTTAATTTTTGAAATTTCAATTGTAGGAGTTTATTTTTTATTTATTTTTTCCAGAATTTGATTTTTTGGGAATTTTTGTTCAATATTTATATTTTTGTGAATTTTTAATAAATTAACGTATTTTTAGCATTTTTCATGTCACAATCCAGTCTAAACGTAAACTTGGACGCTATTAATAATAGGTTCTTATATAACCAATGTAAATACACTTGAAAATTCTTTGATTTATCAAGAATTTTTTTGTTTTTTAGCCCTTTAATATTTGTGATTGAATTTTTTTTTAGGCACAAAATTATTCAAATGTGAAATATGTCCGGAAAAATCTTATTTGTGTAAATCGTCGTTAAGACGACACCAACGTTTCGAATGTCAAAAGATCAAACAGTTTTTCTGTCCGTGTTGTGGGAAAAGATACATACATAAGCATCATGTTACTGAGCATCTTCCAAAGTGTCCGTCCTTCAAGATCACAGGGCCTATGCTCAGTCAAATCAAATTCTAGAAAAATTTTGTTGACAAATATAAATAGACTGAAGTTTTATTAAAGTTATTTCAGATGGTGGAAGGTTAAACAATAAAATTTTTTTCCAATAAGTATTTTCTTTTATCCTCTTCAAGTTTGTACAAAATTTATTTACCAACAAAAATTCGGCTGTAGGTGATTTCTTCTTCCCATTAATTATCTCTCCTTTTTATTAACTTTTTCCTTAGATTTTAGGTACATGCAATTTGCCCTCGACAGAAATGGAAGATACATGTGTCCCACTTGCCCTTCGTCTTACAAACAAAAAGGACATTTAGTTCGACACATTAAATATGAGTGTGGCGTGGAACCTCAATTTCAATGCCAATTATGTACAAAAAAATTCAAACACAGAAGTAACTTGAAGTCGCACTACGCTATGCTGCATAAAGAATGGGCCGGGAGCATCTTACAAATATACTCGAAGCCTAAAAGTAATCAATTCGACAGACGTCCGATGCCTTTGAATATCAACTTAGATTCCTTAGATGATAAGTAATTTAAGTACAGTTTTTGTTAAGTTTTTTTTTTTCTTTTTACTAATAAATCATGGTAAAATTTTTAATTTTAGCATAATTAATAGTAAGCCACGTCATCATTCTATAAGGGTGGAATTGAATCACTCTGTATAATTGTAAAAGACAGATTTTTGAATAAAATTAGTTACTGTTGGATTTTTTTCCTTTCAATTTCTTGGGAATTTTTTTTAAAGTTTTTTATATTTTATTTTATTTTTCTTTTTTTTCCTTTTTTTGACTGTCTAGTAGTCAAATTTTTAGCTGGAACGCTACCGAAACGTTGAAATAAATAATTTAAATACATTGTGATTTAATTTCCCAAGAAATTAAAAAGAAAAAAATGAATAATATACCACAAAGAACATACAGAAACATTACTGTTGGATGTTTTAGAGGGGATGATGTGGCCACCCTAATGCTCGGATTTATCTAGATATGTTATACTAAAATCGAAAAACAAATTTGTACATTTGGACTTTTGTCCAATTTAAAAATAAAAATAAAATACCTAACCTCTTGCGATGTTCAAAGTGAAATTTTTTGCTTCATTATTTTTTGTTGTGGTTTTATGTTATTGTATAATAGCTAATTATTATTGTATTTTTTACTATACTTCCGTTTTATAGCTCTATGGAACGATTTTCATTGTACTCCTCAGATTTCTCAAAATTTTTTGGTTATCAAGGTCGGTGAAAAACTATAAAAACTATACGCATATAAGTATATTAATTTTTGTCAAACTTATTAAAATCGCTCCACTATACTTGATAAATAAGTACCTTAAATTAGAGAAACTTAATTATTTTTTGAGATACAGGTTGATAAAAAATTTAGTTGGCGGACAATTTACTATTTTTCTGATTCTCGGTACTTATTAATTAAATAGACTCAAAATTTTATTATTAACAAGTGCCTTACGATTAAGTGATATTATGTAATGAAATTTTATACCATTTTTTAAGATTTAGACATTGGAAGTATAATCTTTTTATAAAAATTTTTTTTTAATTACCCAAACCCCCTCCAAACAAATAAATAAAAATTTTCAAAAAATCCCAGGATAAAGCAGAAGATTTTTTATAAAAATTTTAGTTTAAATATTGAAAATTTTTTAGGTATTGGAAAATATCGTTGTACGCAATGTGGGAAATCATATAGTCGGAAAAACAACTATTACAGACATCTGCATTACGAATGTGGTAAAGGACCTATGTTTAAATGTCCTGTTTGTCCTAAAAGATATACCAGAAATGATACTATGCAACAACACTATCGACAAAGACATTCGAATTCATATGCGCAACAAAGAAATAATTGATAATAAATAAATATATATATATTTGACAAATACTGTGATTTAAAAATTATATTTTAATATTATAAAATTTTTTATTATCTAAATAAATATATTTTTATTCTTCGATTATTGTTGATGTAGATGAAAAAATTGTATCTTAGTTCAAGTAGTACCTACTTGCTTACGTTAATATATTCACTAATTTCTAATATTTATTTTGTAGGTACTATACAAGAAATTCATAAAAATCTTCCAAAGCATTCGTGTCCCAAATGTTTGAAACAATATACCCACCGAAGCAGCTTGGGAAGACATCTGAAGTTAGAATGTGGCAAACCACCACAATTTAGTTGTTCCATTTGTTTCACTACTTTCACTCAAAAGAGCAGCTTGAAATCGCATTTGCTGTGCTTCCACGAAATATTGTTTCAGGACTTGTGGAATTATGTTTGAAACTTATCCAAAGAATACCAAGCACAACTAACGACGACTAACTTTTTCTAAAGCCAATGAGAAGACAAGAAAAAAGTGATCCAATAAAGTCAGCTGTGTCCTTTAAATGATTTATAACATTATTCGCGCAATCACATAATTGATATCTTCACATTGACTTTAAAAAATATTTACATAATTATAATTGTATTTTTTCGAATTTTTTGAATTTTTTTATATTTTTTCTCGTATTTTAGTTCTGTGATAGGCATACACGGAAAATTTATTAACCAGTGACGTAGTTTATAAGAAATTTTCTAGTATTTGTTTGCTGACTATTTTCGTCAGTTTTCCTATTTTATACCAAATGTATTTTGTACTTTTTTTTAATTAATTTGTCTATTAGTTACCAGTTATAGTAGTATTGCTGTACAATTTTCAAGACTTTTAACCCAAGGCCATAATAAATATATTTTTAAAAATTATTTTTTATTTATTTTTATTTAATTTCTTCGAATAAGCCATGAGCTCTGAAAAGAGGAGAAAAGGTCTATATTATAAAATATTGATGTGTGTACGTTTTGATTTTGATTGGCTTTGCTTTTGACGGGTTTCACGCAGGCGAGTAAGTGAAAAAAGAAAAAATCCCCAGAATATTTATCAATACTATTTTTTTTTAGTGGAAAGAAAATACAAATGTAAAAGATGTGATAAATCTTATAAGCACAAACCAAATTTGTACCGACATACTAAATATGAATGTGACGGCGTACCGAAATTTACTTGTGACATTTGCGGCAAAACATATAAACAAAATGTTACCCTCAAAACCCATAAATTATCCCATACGACGACAAAGAGACAAGATTTTATGGATTTCTTCCCTTTTACTCAGGAATAAAATTATTTTTTGTTGAATAAAATTTATTTTGAAATAAACTCAGGAATAAAATTATTTTTTGTTGAATAAAATTTATTTTGAAATAAATTGTTTTATTTTCAATTATTTTTATTTATATCTAAATATTCAAAAAACTCTATTTTCTATTATTTTTGGTTTAGGGACATTCCAAGCATGCTTTAGATGTAACATTGAAGTGGCAATGACTATGGATCTTTGTTAATTCAGTAAAAATATTATTTTTTTAAACCAAACGAATAAAATAACTCGATGCTAAATCTGGAAAATACTAAGTCTGCTTGAGATTTACTAATAATTAACGTGAATTTTTTTCAAAAAAATATATAAGCTGAATTAAAAACGATTCTGGAGAGCGTTGTAGTCTAGAAATTAACATTTTTTTTTTATTTTAGGTACCTGTATAGAAGAAAAATTTCAACCAAAAATGGAACATTTTTTTCAGTGCGACATCTGTCACAAGATATATAAATATTCCCATTCTTTGAGTCGTCATAAAAAATACGAGTGCGGAAAACAACCGTCTTTCGAATGTTTTTTTCTTGGATGTAATTACAAATCGAAGAGGAAGGATAATTTGAATGCTCATGTTCGTTCTTTGCATCTGAAGGATCTTAAAATTTCTTAAATATGTCGAATAAAGTTATTTAGAGCTAGTGGAAAGAAAAAGGCGTTTTAAGGAAGCCAAAATTTTTCACACGTATAACTAAATTTGATTGTTTATATTTCCAAAATAGTTCAAAACCACTGTAGATCAGCTTGGTGATTATCTAACTGTACCTCCTGTATATTTGAAGTTATCTTCTTTCAATAATTTTTTTCCTTACAGATTTTTAATTGCAATTATATCTCTTTCCATTCCAGTGTGTTCTGGATAACAATAGGGATACAAATATTCTGGTTATTATTTGGAAAATAAAAAAAAATATTTTTTAATCATTTTTGGGTACTTATAATTAATTTTGAATCAGGGGTGTAGTAAACCTAAAAAATAATGTATCTTTTTATTGTTATTATCATCCAGATTTTATTTAATTTAATTTTTTTTTGGCACGAGTACTTTGAGCTTGACTCGCTGTATATTTTTAATTATGTGAAGATTTATATTAGCTGTAATTATTTTGTATCGACTTGGGTAATTTCAACGAAATTAGTTGAAAAAACATCCAAAAATACAAAATTTATTTGTAATTAATTATACATAATTAATTATTTATTTTATTTTTTAAATAATTTCGATTATTTGAATAATTTCACTAAAATACTATATCTACTAACAAAAAATAAACATTGTGTATTATGAGATAAACTTTTTGTTGATTGGTAGAACAAAAACGACTCTTTAATGAGCCGTTTCAATTTTTCAAAAAAATGCAGTTCTTTTCATATTATGAATGATGTTAGTATCATACCTGATTCTTTTTTTTCATATTCTATTAGTTAATATTATTTTTATTCGTGTAAGGATATAAATATGTAGTCTTTTAGAATAAAATTATATTTAAAATTTGAATGATTATTTTTTCAAATTCCATTTAAAAAAAAATAAAAAAATTTATTATTAGGGTTTAAAAATCCGCATAAAAAAGTTACAAAAATTATAAACAATATATTGCAAAAAATGTTCAACAGCAAAAACAAGAGAAAAATGATCATTAAAAGAGAAAAAAATGTCAAAAATTGTATTTATTCCCCATAATTTTTATTAAAATTTAAAAAAAAGGGAATTAGCGTTTAAGAAATCACTTAGGACCAAATCAGTGCTATGTAATGGATGTTCTACCCTTTATCCTTATTAAAATGATATTTTTTTTGTATTTTATTGTTTTTTTTTCAGTAAAATTATTTTTTGTTTTTTTTTTAGTCTTGCACCAGTGCCAAATTTGTTTGCAAACATATGTGGAATTACAATCATTCCTAACGCATAAAAGATATTCTTGTGTAAGAGCCAAAAAGGAATGTAAATTCATTTGTACAGTACCAATGTGTACATACAAAACGAATTTGAAATATAATTTTAGAAGACACATTTTATGCCACATCAGTCGAGGCGTTGAAGTCGAAGACAGTTTGTTTCAAATAACAAAAACGAAATAAAATCGATATAAATTATATTTTGTTGTTTTTTTTTTTGAATTTTTTTTATAAAAATCTTGCCTGCCCCCCTAGATTACAGGTGTAGGAGAAAGAAGAAAGTTATTATGTAAAGAGGGACTATATTATAAGAATAGGTATGTTATGGAGAATTCAAAGAAAGGCATGACACTTTAGGTATAGCTGTCAAAATATTTTCTAACAAATTTGAGAACCCAAAATTTCCAAAAAAAAACAAAAAAAATTCAGAAGAGTATCAAACATTTTTGTATGTTTTTTTCTCAGTGAATTATTTTCGTTAAGCTAGATTATTCTTTGTACTTTTAGGTCGTTTTCTTTGTACAAAATGCAACAAATGTTACAGACGCAAAGACCATTTAAAACGTCATCTTGACTTCCTGTGTGGTAACTTGAGAAGATTCACATGCAAGATTTGTGGCAGGAGATTTAATTTAAAGGATAATTTAAAAGGACATTTAATTCGAAAACATCAAATTATAGCAGATCAGTGCTCTAATTATATAATGTAAATTTTGTGTAGATATATATTTTTTTGTTAATTTATAGATTTTTCATATATAAATGATAAGACTAATAAAACTTATTGCCATATTAACAAAATGATGATATTTTAACCTGAAACTGAAAATTTCCAAATACTTGCAAATACTTAATATGGCTTTTATCAATTGCCAGTCTTGTCACTCTTGCACATTCTTAAATAAATAATTAACTCGTTTTTAGGTACGTTTCAATGTGACAACTGTAATAAACGGTACTTCAGGAAACCTAGTCTCAGATACCATCTCAAATATCGATGTCAAAATAGAAATAAATTCGGCTGTAAACTTTGCCAGAAGAGATTCAATACAAAAGACAGTCTAAAGAGTCATTTAACTTGTATACATAATCTAATTCTTCGAATAGACCAAGTTATTGATTATATTTTGAATTAGATTCATATTTTTACTCGTTTCGGAAGTAATATCAAGTATTTTATCGTTAATGACGAGTAAGAGAACTCCTATAAAGTATTGAGCAATATTTAAATTAAACTTTTATTGTATTAAAGATATTTAAATTATTTTTATAAATAAAATATCAATAATTATGTATTATTTATCATTATATATTATTTTTAACAAAATATCATTTTTTTTTTCAAAATTAAAGCTTAAAAAGGGAAATTAAAAGTACATTTTTAATTATTTTTGGAATTTGATTTTAGGGTACTTTTGTCAGACTTGTGGTAAAACTTATAAACAAAAACGTTCCCTACAGAGACACCGAAGATACGAATGTGAAAAGGCGCCATCTTTTAGCTGTAATTATTGTCCTTATAAATCAAAACAAAAATATCCTATGACCACTCATTTGATAATGAAACATCATCATTTTGAAAAATAAATCCCATTTTTATAATAAATTTTAAAATTGTGCACGTAATTTTAGACGTAACAATTGCTTGTTGATAAAAACTAATTATTAGATAAATAGTTTTTTTTACTAATCCTTTCATAGATAACCTGATAAAAAAAATTATTTAAATTAAAAAAAATTAAATTTTACAAAAATTTTCAGGTTTTTTGTGCATTACTTGCGGTAGAACTTATAAACAAAACTGTTCATTGTGGAGACACAGAAGATACGAATGTCAAAAACCACCAACTTTCAGATGCATTTATTGTCCTTACATGTCAAAACAAAAGGCTCCGTTGACGAATCACATGATTATCAAACACAAACATAAAATTTTTAATAAAAATTGAATAAATTTTATTTTTTTATTTTTCAAACGTTTCAGCCACACTGCCTCAGCTATCTTCAGTAGCATAGCCGTTTTTTTTTGTTTTCTCTTTGTTGGTAGTTTTATGAAAATAATAATTTTCATTTTCGTTTACAGCATATAAATGGCAAACTTTTAATAAACGATTTCCCACGCGTCGCTCTGTAAACTACGATACAGTGTGTCCTTTACCGGATTGTACGTACAAAGCCTTCTTTCAAATTCATATGATAAATCACTTGAAAGAAGTTCATCAACTGTACGCTGGGTGAATAATGTTGTGATGTTTGTGATTTTAAATAAATTTTGAAAAATTATATTTTTTAATTTTAAATATCATTAATTTTATATATTTTTTGTTTTATTTATGTATGTTTTGAATTAAATATATTGGGAACTTGTTTGTAAATTTTTTTTTTCAATATGGGACGTAATTATTTTAAATAAATTTTGGGCCAAGAAAAAATATCTTTTTTTCTTTAATGATACGTGTTCCTGATTTGATGATGACTTAGCTCTTCTCTTGTATTTGCCTCTATCGACAAAATATTACAAAATTTTTTTTATTGATTTCAGGAGATTACAAATGTGAAACATGTGGTAGATGTTACAGTACCAAAAGTAACATGAGGTACCACATGCTATTTCGCTGTCTTAATAAAATTAAATTAAAATGTAGGCTTTGCGAACATACAAGTAGTTCCAAGGGAAATTTAAAGAGTCATTTAATCCGTAGACATAAATTGACACTTTCTTCTGCTGACGTAATTAATTATCTAGACCAGAGTTTGAACAACTAAGCTAATCATCCACCCTATTTACCAGATCTAACTTGATTTATCTACACATTTAGTGTGGATAATGCCTTTGGCAAGTATTTTATTTTGAATATTTTCTAGACTCTGGCCCTGTTTAACATAGTGTGATTCAATATCTGTCGTGGCATGTAAAAGTCAGAGAAGTAGTTATATCTTTGACATCTTTTTGTACATTTTTGTTAACAACCCTTTATGTAAATAAAACACTTAACCCTCCAACGCTGTTTTATTATTAAAAAGCGTCTATTCACTAGGAATTAGGTGTGGAAATTACCTTGCTTCTGCTGTGGAAATTACCATGCTTTTAATGTGTTTTAAATATAAATTTTTTATTTTAAAAATATTAAAACGTATTTTTTTATATTTTTTTTTAGATTGGCATTGTTGTGATAAATGTGGAAAGACTTACAAAATAAAGAGATCTCTTTGGAGACACAAAAGATACGAATGTGGAATTGCCCCCGCTTTTGTTTGCCCTTATTGCCAACATAAAGCTCGGCAAAAAGCTCATCTCGAGCAACACATGAAAATCCACGCTAAGAACGTTTTTTTGGAAATCAATTCAGAGGGAAATTGAAAATTATATTTTTAAATATTAATTTTATATATTTTTTGTTTTATTTATATATGTTTTGAATTAAATATATTGGGAACTTGTTTGTAAATGTTTTTTTTTTCAAAATTGTTTTTTCTTATGAGCTAAACAACACTTAATTGTTTGTATTTTTTTTTAGAATACATTTGTAAAAAATGTGGAAGAGGTTATAAGTACAAAGGAAATTTAAATTATCATGTCAAATCTTGCGGGAAAAAAAGATTTATATGTTTTATTTGTGGAGTCAGATTCACTTCGAAATACGCTTTAAATAGACACCTAATTAACAATCATCAAAATCAAGTTAAAAATACTATGTGAAGAAATAATTGTGGAAAATATATAAAAATAAAGAAAAATATTGTTTTTTATTTTTTATATTTATGCTTCTTGATAAATCTTGAAACTTTTGGGGGCCGGGACCCTTTTGCTTAAGAAATAGGCAAAGCCAAAAAAAGGGAAGATCTGACCAATAGAAAGATCTAGTTGGACTTGGACAAACAAAGATTTTGTCTCCTTTTTTAGCGAATATTTTGATCTACTTTCCAATTTAATTCAAATATTTATCTATAGATGATTTTTATTTTTGTAACCTTTTAGATTTCGTTTGTAGCCAATGTGGAAGAAGTTATAAATACAAGAAAAATTTGAATTACCACGTAAAAATTTGCGGAGAAAAAAAATTTCAATGTAACTTTTGCAGCAAAAAATTCACCACAAATTTCGCCTTGAACAGACATCTCATTAATAATCATCAAGTATTTTAACAAAGAAAATTTGATACTATACGAATGTCAAATATATGTTTAAATTATATTATTCCAAATGCAAAGTAATAATAAAAAAAAATTTAAACAATTTTTCTTTTTTTTTGCCCCAAATTTTGGTAAAATCTTCACATAGGTACCTAACTGTGTTTTAACTGGAAATTTTAAAATATTCATAATTATTTTGATTATTTTTGCTTGAGGCAATCAATGTGCATGTAATTTCATTTAAGTGTGGTTTTTCTTGAGAACGAACATATAAAACTATTAATTATAGGAAATATGTAACTTTTTTAATTTTTTCAGCATATTCGTGTTTTTCCTGTAATAAATCTTACAGATCCAAAGCTGCTCTTAACCGTCACATCAAATACGACTGTGGTAAAGAACCTACTTTCAAATGCCATGTTCCCACTTGTGTCTACAAAGCTTTCCAGAAAGTACATTTAACAAGACACTTGAAACATGTACATAAATTGCCAGCAGACCCATCGTCCACAGTCGAAGAAGGAATTTTTGAAAAAGAAGAATTCTCATTAATTTTTCCACCGTTGCGGAAGATTTTTTTGGAAAAGAGACATTCTCATTAATTTTCTGAATATTTAAATAAAATAATTTCAATCGTTGAAATTTTTGTTTATTTTCCAGAATTTTAAATACAATATTCTAGACGTGAAATTTTTTTAAATTAATTTTATTTGAATTTTGGGTTATGAAGTTTTGTTTTTAGGTCCTCGACAAATATGCTGCAGATGTCAAAAACAATTCAAAAATATGAGAGCGTTGAAGTATCACCAAAAAGTGGATTGTATGCGAATCAAACAATTTAAATGCATTTTGTGTAATTTTTATAATAAAAGAAGCTACGAGGTGAAACGACATTATTTAAATAAACATTCTGCCAGTTTGGGAAAAGGCGATACGTATTACGTTAAAGTAGTCGATGACCATAAGTGGATTTATTAGAAAAATTTTTGTTAAAAAATATGTTTGTATGTATGTTATGAATAAATTGTATTGTTAATTTCTTTTATTTTTTATTTTTGTGAAATACTGATGAAATTAAAGGAAGAATCACAATTTTATTACTATTAAATAACAAAAAAATATTTAAAATATTTTAATGAACTAATCATATGTTATTGTTGTATTTATGTCATAACGACAGTCATCAAGCGACACTGGCACCATCCAGTAGACGTTTTTCGAAACGTGTGCCAGAATCAGTATAGACTATCTACTTTTACAAACAAATCCAATTGAAAAAGCTGTTGAAATTGAAGATAAATAACATTTTTTTACCTTCCCCTCACTGATTTTTTTTTTATTTTTAAAATATTTTGATTTTTGACCTAAGCTACAGTTTTCTCTTTCAGTAAATGTAAACAATCATCTAGCACTCGTTGCTGCACCACATATACTCGAACGTATTCCATTTGTGGAGGAATTCGGAAATAAATCAGCTCGAAAAATGTGCAGGTGGTGTCAGCAAAAAGATGTTAGACGTTTTACCAGATATCATTGCAATCAATGCATTGGGGAACCCGGACTTTGCGTATATCCTTGTTTTAAGGAATTTCACGAACATCATAAAATTTAATTTGTTTTATTATTATTTTTATTCTTATTTTTCAGTTGGCTTAGATCAAATATATTTTGTTTTTATTTTTTCTTATTTTAATTATTTCCCTTTTTTTGATGGTTTTTTATCTGGAGGTATCCAAGGGGGGCAAAAAAAGAATCTAAGACAAATTAGATAAAAAAAATGTCGATATTTTTTCTGGCTTTTACCACAAGAAAAAAAACCATCAAAATAAAAAAAAATGTATAAAATCTCACTTTCTGTTTTAAGTAGAATTTTAGTTTAGTTAAACCTAATTTTAATTATTTAATTTTTATTTATTTTTTATTGTTTTAAATTTATCAAAAAAAATTTTAGGTTACATTCTGTTCGATCCCCCTGAATATAATTGTCCGAATTGTTTCAAGATTTACGCCAAAAAATCGACCTTAGCAAGGCACATCAAATACGAGTGTGGACAGTTGCCTAGATTCGGTTGCGCTATTTGCGCTTACAGAGGTTACCAGAAAACTCACGTCGAGCGACATCTATCCAGAAGACACGATATACAAAGTAAATTCGAAATTAGGAAAAATATTTTTACATTCAACTATCAAGAAGGGGAGCATAAGGAACCTCCCAAATCTGAAAGTGTCTGAATGAAAATAATTTAAGTCTACTGATGGCAGGTAGCTTTTCAAAAATTTAAATAAAAATATTTAAAGAAAATTTTTCTATTTATGTTTCTATTCGAGACTGGAAACTATTTACCCACGTATTTTTATAAACATTTATTGTTATTAACTGTTTCTAATTAAATAATTATTTTTTTGTACTTTATAAAATTATATAATAATATTAACAATTATTTGAAAATATGAAAAGATACCCATAATATTATTTTTATTTACAAAACATTTAAATAAATTTACAATAGGAGTGCCTTATGGTTAACAATATATTGCTCAGGAACTGTTTATAATATTATAAATAAATATATTATAAATTAATTAATAAATTATAGTTAAAGGAGTTGATTTTGTGATAGTTTTTATTTTTGATACTATAAATTGTATTGTTTTGTTGAACGTGTATAGGTTTACACTAATTTCCTAGGCTTAATTACAAAAATCGAGTGGAATAATATATTTTTTATACGACTATGCGATTTTAAAATATATTTAAATCATTTTAAGCAATACTTGTATTATTTTGTATTTGTGCTGAGATAATTTTTACGTTCTGTAATTTTCTAGACATAGTCCGGGGGAGGAAATATTTTTTTTTATCATTATAAGCCAGAATAAACTATTTTAATTTATTTTGTTGTTTCATTAAATTTCTCATTAGCACTTTAAATACAGCCTGAAACACAAGATCGAGGTGAGATTTCCCAAAGTTTGGAGAATATTTTCATTTATAAATTTTTATGGTTTCATAAGTAATGATGCTTTGTTTTCAGACCGAAAATACCGTTGTAAAGAGTGTGGAAAATCGTACAAAAATTATAAAAGTTTAGTACGACATCAAACTTACGAGTGTCAGAAAGAACCATCCATATTATGTGGGGTTTGTGGATATAGAACTGTGTACAAAAGTGCAATGAAGAAGCATATGGCTTGTAAACATTTAATAGTATATTAATTTTATTTTAAACAAAATTATTTATTCAGAATACATTTTTTTCCCACTCGAATAATCAAGTGTCGGGACTTTTTAAAAAATATATAAAAATAAAAATATTTTTATTTAATAAAAATTATTAAAATTATATTCATTATTTTTTGAGGGGCATATTTATGTTTAATAATGATATTTTTCATTGCGTTTATTTTTATTGCACATTTTCCATATTTTTTTCACTCACTATTCTACAAATTTTCTTTTCCATATATTTTTCTTTATATGCTTTATTTTATTTTAATTTTATTTATTTTTAGTTTGGTTTCGTCGATTTCCTTGTCCTAATTGTGAAAAATCTTATACGCTCGTCAAAAATTTGTCAAGACATTTGACAGTAGAATGTGGGAAAGAAAAACGCTACAAATGCATATTTTGCACCAATTCCTATTACTATAGAACAGATTTGAGGAAACACGGTATACGGATGCACAATTTCGGGCATTTTTATTAAAATTTATAAGTCCATTTTATGCAATCTATTGTTAATTATTTTTTATTTTATTTAAGGTACAAAATTATGAATAAAAAAAATAATTTTTTTTAATGTTCAATTTTTTGTTATTTAAATTTTTAATTTGAAATCCAAATACAAAAGTATATATTCTACAGGATTTTATTTAATTTTAATTTTAAATTGCATAAAATGGACTAGCTTATTATTATCACGTATATATTGTTATAATTTTTAAAAGTTATATAATAAGATGTATTATTTACAATTTCAGTTGACATATCGTCTATTTTAATACGATTTAAAATTTATCCAAGGGGCATTTAGAATTTTTTTTGTTTTATTTAAAAAATATTTTCAAAAAAAAAATTATATCGAATATATTTATTTTTTCATAGGACTTTAATATGGTTATAATTTTATTTTATTTTATTATTATTATAAAATTTTAATGTGAAAAATAGTAGAAAAATCAAAAATTTGGTTTTTCTAAAATTTTGCTGTAAAATAAACTAGATATTCACTCACTACGTTATACGCGGAAAAGTCAATAGACCAGGACAATTTATTATACAGGGAACAAGAAACGTTCTACTGTTTTAAAAAAATATTTAAAAAATATATATAGTATTGGGAGAACCCTTCCACAGTGATAATTTTTAATAATTCTAAAAACACTCACCAGAGACAGCTTACTATTCACCAATCTGTAACAAAAAAAATTATCCGTTAAATGTTTGTTGATATATGGGGAAAACTGGGGGGCAAATGTAGACAAGAATAGGGGTATTTTTTTTATATTAATAATTTTAAATTTCTTCTTTTAAAAACCACAAATAATCGAAAGTTTCAGCAAATGAGCCCCCCTTTTATTTTCATATATATTATAAATTATATTTTGATAAAATTGATAAAAAGGGCTTATAGCTTTTCTTAAATCAATTGTATTTATATATTTTGAATAAAAATAAATTGGTGAGGTATTTATTCAAAGTGTGGAGTGGGGTAAATATAGAAAATTATGGTGGGTAAAAAAAATTTCAATTTATTTTTGAAAATGAATAAAAAATAATTGAAAAACAAGATTTTAATTATTGATCTTGCGAAGTTGTCGTTTTTATCTGGGTACTTGTTTCCAACTAACATTTTCTACAGAACGTTGAAAAATAATTGTCACTTATGGAAAACCAAAAGTTGTTTGTACCTACTTTAAAAAAAATGTTATGTTATTAGAAATATAAACTTATTGTTATCAATTTATTATTGTATATTGGTGATTTGAATAAACATATTTTAATATTTCAAACTTTCTTTTTTAATCTAAAAAATATAGTTTTAATATCATTCAATATTTCAATTTAATAATATTTGATTGAAAAAATTTTTTAGGCGAATCCGCAGAAAATCTAATAAGAAGTTTGTTAATGCGTACCAATAGAAGGTTCAAATGCCCGAGATGCGAAAAACTTTACAAACATTCACATATCTTAAAACGACACATGGAGTACGAATGTGGAATAGAACCAAAATTTATGTGCTCGATTTGTGGTCATAGATGCAAAAGAAACTACGACATGACTGTGCATATAAGAAAAAAACATTTGGGTTGATAGACTCAAGAGATATTATATAAGTGTATTTTTTATTTGAGTTTAATGAAAACAAAAATAATTTCACTTGAAGTTATACTTTGATTTCCACATATTTTGCTGTTAAAATAAAATTTTTCAAGGATAATAGATGATTATTTCCAAGCTTTATTTGATTTAACATATTAGTTTAAAATTCGCGCTCAATCAAAAATGACTGATGACATAAGAAGTGCGTTCATAGACTATGAGTTAGGTGAGGAGCGAAGGTAGATCTACTAACGATGAGACAATCAAAAATACTCCTGGAAACTTACTTAAACTAAAGCCTGCAGATGCCCTAAGCTTCTTTCAGGATGTAGAACAAAAAGAACTAGTGAGTTTCCTTAAGAATTTAGTTGAAGAAGGCAATAGAGAAGACAATAGATATTTTGTCTGCATTCTTGAGTTAGTCACACAGAAGAAGTTCTGGCGTTTTATGTGGCCACTCACTAGTACCTTTTGGTATTTGTGTCAATTATTTTGATATTTGTTATGTTTTAGATTTATTTGTCGGTATGAAATTTTCAACTTACGAAAAATTGAATTGTTATTTGTCGATGTATTCCAAAAAGTATAACATCAAATTATTCAAAAGAGATTGTAGAAAGGTAACGGCGTCTAGAGTTAAAATCCAGATTAAGCCAGAATTAATTTATTCTGAAATTAAATATTTATGTGGATATAATGTTAAGAGTATGACACAACAAAACAGACATGGGAAATGGCGGTGAGTTTATAAATTAACCGAAAATTGGATATGGAAAGTGAGAATTTTTTGTTGTGTATTTTTAGGTTACTTCGAACAGTTCCCTGTAAATTTTATATTCAATTTCGAGTAGATACGGACGGGCAAAATTTGATTTTGAGGAATTTGAATGCTGTTCATAATCACGAGATAATCGAGGATAAAATGGATCTTCTAATTAGACAAAAAGCTGAAGAAAATAATGATGAAATTTTTTTAGAAGAATCTCAAGTTCAATATCTATTGTGAACCTGTATATTAAATGTTTTGTTATAATAGTTAATTTTTAACTCATTCAAACCACTGATTTGCATCCAGGAAGTTTCACTCCACATTATTCTTACTTTCGCGTTTAGGTCAATTGTTTTCTCGCAAAAAAAACAATTTTCAACTGTTTTTGGTATTAATTTTGCAAAAAATGGTAGTTATTTTCTAAGCCTGTTAAGACATCCATATATTTTTCAGGTCCCAGAAGTACAGAGGAAGCTTTCCAACGTGTTAGAGACATGCTGAAAAGCTTCAGTTCAAAGACTGTTCCTAAAAGAAATCTAAAGAAAATTGACCCAATTAAAACTCGTTTTGATGTATTCAAAGCACCCTATTTTCAATTATACAGCTGTTGCTTTTGCGGGCAAAAATTTTCTCAAGAATATTCCCTTCGGATACATGAGAAATGTTTGTGTAAAAGAAAAAGAAGTGTTTAAGTTCATTTTATATTCAAAGGTTTAAATGTGTTTTTGAGAAATATGAATAAATTTTAAAGGATTTTTTTGTGTTTTTGCTCGTTTTATTCACAAAATTTTTTGTGAAAACTTACATACATTATTTTTTAGTAATTGAATCGTATACGTGTAACTGTGGGAAATCTTATACGAAAAAGAATTCTTTGAAGCACCATTTACTTTTTTACTGTGGCAAGGAAAAAAAATTCGCCTGTACATTTCCAGGATGCGTTTATAAATCAAATTTAAAAACCAACCTCCAAAGACATATGCTCAATCACAAATTCAATCAAAAAGTTTTACGAAAGTACAACATTTGATGTATGGAATGTTTTTTTAGAAAATAAAAATATTTTTTGCTGCTTTATTTTTGTTTTTATCTTTTTACAGCGAATTTAAAAAAAGTAAGTACGTTTTTTAGTATAGTTGACTGTATCTATCCCTCGCAAATAACATCCTCACTAATATGCTTTTCTTCTTTTTTAGATTCTCGATATGTTTGCATAAAATGCGGTCGCACCTATCTTCACAGACAGACATTGAAACGTCACCTGTTATATGAATGTGGTAAAAAACCTTCTTTCAAGTGTCAGTTTTGTCAAAGAGATTTTAAAAGAAAAGACGCACTTCATACTCATGTCCTGGTTACGCATTATTCTAAAAATCGCGAAAGGAACAAACCCCTCTACGAATCTTTCAATTTGAAATAGTCTACTACCAAATCTGTCGTTTTCACTGGTGAAAATGTCATTTTCCCATACAAAACAAAACTAGTTTATGAAAGGGAAAAGTTTTTATATCAATTTTCCAGCTAAGTACTGAATTTTCCTAGTCTAGTCCTAATACCAAAGGAAATGCAGTTTTGTTGGTAAATTTCAATATTACCAACCTAAAGACTGAACAGGAGTACAATTAGAAATTATATCCAACATTCTATTGAGTTAAGTTTGAGATGAGTGATACTCTACTGCCACTAGAAAGTGTCTACTTGTGGCTCATTCAAAAGTCAAGATATTTGTTAAGTTGGGTAAACAATTGGGTCCGATAACGACCTGTGGTATCCTTCCAGAAAGGATCAGGAAAATCATGCTTATGTTTATTTGTATATAAAAAGTTTTATCCAATTTGTATTTGTATGTAAGCTGCCATATTTTTTAAATAAATAGTTAATTTTATTGGTTTTATTGTGTATCCCAAATTTCTTTTCTTGCAGAAATTTTGCATCATGTCTCTGCTCTTAAAAAAAGGCTTTGCTACATTTGAATATTGGACATGGACAACTTATACTTAAAAATGTGCCTTCAAACAACAGGTTTTTATATTTCTTTCAATACATCTGTCATCCAATAAACCTTTGTTAATTTTTTTTTTGTAATTTTAGGTAAGCATGTTTGCTTGGTATGTTATCGGTCGTACAGATGGAGAAAAGGCTTACTTCAACACCAAAAGTATAGTTGTGGTAAAGCACCCCAATTTAAATGTCCTGTAGAAGGGTGCGAATACAGGGCTAACGTTAAAGGGAATCTTAAGCAGCATTACAATACTATGCATATTCGAGGACCCAGGAAAAAATTTTTTGTATCTAGTCAATAAAATTCAAGTTTAAAGATGGTTTTTGTGCTTTATCAGATGATTTCAGGACTCCACATCAATATAAGGTTGGAGAACTACGATTTATTGAGTTTCTCTATAGTTTCTCTGACCCACTAAAGGTTGTAGTTTATTAGTTGCATCCCTGTATATTTCGATATATTAAAAATACACAATTATTGATTAGAAAAGGTAGGAAACTATCAACACAAATAGTGATTTATTTTAAATTTATTGAATTGTCCTCGTATACATTTTTCGATTATCATATACGAGGTTACTTCAATATATTTGAGGATATGGAATGAAAAATTTATTTTTTTTCCATTTTCAGGTGTGACTTGCGGAATTTGTTGTAGAATTTATAAGAATATGAAAAATTTGAGACAACACCAACGCTACGAGTGCCAAAAAGAACCACAATTTGCATGTTCCTTTTGTCCTTACAAAGCTAAATTGAAGTGTAACCTCAACAAACATCAAGCTAGATGCAGAGCTTATAGGAAATTGCATTGTAGCTATTAATTTGTTCATGCCTAAGAGCTCTAAGGTCTGATATAGTCTGAATTGTATTGAAACTCGATACCAAATTTGTATTATATAATTTTTTTGGGTAAATATCTCGTTTTATTTCATTCTATTAAAAGCTCTCCATGAATTGGGTATAAATCTGTTCAATACAGTGTTTTATGGATAATTTATGTTTGTGATTTCAGGTGAATACGTTTGCAGTATATGTAAACTTCAATATCTCACTAGAGCTAGTTTGACAAGACACCTAAAACACGAATGCGGAAGTAAAAAGCATCACAAATGTCCTTATTGCGATCACAGTGTCAAGCAAAGGTATAATTTGATGAGTCATGTTGGACACAAACATAAGGAACTCATGGGGGTGTTTAAAGAATGGTATTATAGTAGAACTATGGAAAAAATGGGTAAAGCCAGAAGCGCCAGCAGCTTTTTGTAATATAATACGTATAATTTTTTAAATAAACGACCGAGATATATATATTTTTTTATTGTCCTACCTACAATATTTGTTGTAATCTTGTGTTTTGTAGTAGGGTAAGTTACCAATAAATTTCTTATTGGTGTTATATGTGGTAGATTTCCTTATTTTTAATTATATATTTTTTTTCAGGAGTAGTTCTGAATCCAAAAGGAGAGTACGAATGTCCAAATTGTAATAAATTTTATAAATATAAAACTTCAGTTTATACTCATTTGAAGGATTGCGGAAAAGCACCGAAATATTATTGCAAAACTTGTAATTTTTCTTCTAAATTTCTACACGTTCTTCAGAGACACAAGAAAACTCTAACGCACAAGAAAAATGAAATGGCTGTTTCAATTTCTCAATTATAAATTGTGAATATTTTTATTTCAAAGCAAGAGGTTGAATTTTTTAATTATTTATTGTAATTTTGGCTTCATAGTTTCCAAACATTTACAATTTTAGGGTATTTGAAAACTCGTCTTGCTGCATATATATAGTCTAGATATCTTTATTTATATTTTCAAATGAATTTTTTTTATTTTAAGTATACTCGAATAAAGGAAAAATTTGCATAGAATTTTTGTATAATTTCAATTCCCACCCTCCTATTAACCACTTAAAAAGCTTATTTTATAGGGGTAGTTGCTTTTAAAGGTTAGGTTGCTGTGATTTATAATTTGTATAAAATACCTCGAACTACCCTTATTTTCATCCCTTTGATTAATAGACGTTTAATTACAGATTACTTGGAATTTGATCAAATATTGGTACCTCCAACTTTAGAAAAATTTCTCGACCCCACATTAAAATCGCCCAAAAAGCAGAAAGACCACAAGAATTCAATAAAAAAATTCTCTGAAAATTTAGTCCGTCCAGGTTACAGCCCCGATTCTCAATTTGCTTGTCGCCACTGCGGAAAACGATATAAATGGAAATCAACAATGAGAAGACACGAACAAGACGAATGCGGCGATCAAGAACCGAAATTTCAATGTCCTTTTTGTCCTTACAAGGCCAAACAAAAAGGAAATTTGAGGGTTCACATAAAAAAACATCATCCGGCTAGTGGACATTTTATTAGAGAAGAAGTTAAGTCTGATATAAACCAAAACGTTCAAAATTGATTGTTATTTATGCTTAAAAGTATATGATTTTACATAAATTATTAATATTCAGAAGTTATAAATTTTATTATTAAGAGAAAACATGGAAGTTTTAATTTAACAACAATATTGACAGCTCGATTTCCAAAATACCCACCCTTGTTGAGTCCGCATCATAGAGTAATAAATAAAAGACAGATGTTGAACGTCTAGCGTTTTGTAGCACAAAGTTACCATTAGCGCCTACCCTGACTACCGGTATGAACTAGCATTCAAGACGCGCGCTTTTTGAATTTGGAAGTTTTTAGTAGGAGTATCTCTTTTTTACATAACTAGAACTTTTAGCAAATCTTCCTTATTGTTTGCAAAAGAAAACGATAAAATGAAAAATATGGTTTCCATTATTTTACTTTTTTAACTTCCTATGATGAGTTATAATAAATACTCTGATAATAATAGGTGCAAATGTTAAAGATAATCAATTTAAATAGAAAGAGGCCAATAAGAATTGTGTCTAACCTCAAAATAATATTGACATATTGACAATTTTCGTGTGGTTAGAGGCGGGGTTTGTTAGTTCAGTTAGTCGCTGTGATGCGCCATACTCAACTGGCTGCGCACAAACTTTGTGCCAGTTACTTCCATATGTTTTAAAACCTCTCTTTTATTTATTACTCTATAAACTAAACTTCCATGTCAATCTCATTTCTATTGTTGTTAATGCTTGATACTTTTTTTTTAAGATACATTATGAACAAATATCTTGTGTTCTTTTTTTTGGGTTCATATTTATATGGGTTGATGGTATTAGATTAGTTTATATAAACCAAATATATATTAAAAATTTATCTATTAGTATTTTAACAATAATTTTTTTTATAAAGAAAAATTGTTTTCTATTTTATGTTTAATTGTTTTTTGTAAGGTTTAGAGAGAGGAAAAGCAGCAAATTAAATTTGTTATAATTTGGAGCAAAAAATGGTTTAATTTTTAATAAACTACCTGCTTGTGGACAAAAAGGAAGTAGACAACCTTATTCAAATTTATTAATTCAGTTCGACCCCTTCTCTAAACAGTAGAAATCATTGAATCGGATGGAAAAAATGAGAACTTGGGTTCTTATTTGCTCACTCGATTCAGAACATATCTATTATTAGAATAACATGTTCTAGTTTTTTGTTACGTATTTTATTATAACATTAACTTTATGGTGTCGTAGTAGGGAGTTAGATTTTTTCTTCGTAATCACAACTTTGGCAACTTTTTCATTCAGTAGTCTTTTTTTCGTGATTATTTTGAAATGTTCATTTTTTTTAACTTCTTTGCTCAACCAATTCTCTAAATCGAGCGAATGAAGAATCCATGTTTTGTCTTTTTTTATCCACCCTATTTTGACGAAGACTCTATTTTATGAGTACAGAAATTATTTCTTAGTGGCTCTTTACCACAGTCTCTCCCCTAGGACGAAAGTTCTTAACAAATTACAGCATTTTTTGTGTTTATTGTAAATTGATTTAATTTAGTGCAATAGATACCTACGTAATTTTTAGTGTTCTACTTTTTATGATGGAATTAAAAGATCAAGATTATCTTAAAGATAATGTTTTTATAAGGTTTTTAATGAATTGTTGATGATAATAATAATAATATGTTGGTGCCTTCCATAAAAGCAATAAACATTGTTATATACAAAAGTTGTTGATATTTATTAAATACTGTACTTATATTATACATTTGAAGAGATACATTTATTATAACCAATATATTCTTTTTAAACTTATTGATAGTTTTATTTAAATAATTTTCTAAATAAGAAAAAAAATATTTTAAAGTGGAAGTGTTAAAAGTAGAAGTGGTACTAATAAAATCTTGTAAAGTACCCTCCAATTGAAAACGCAGATGTTAAAAGTGAGAATAATATTTGATTATCCAGTAGTTTTTTTGTCGAAATAAACTTATTTATATTTTAATTTGTATATTTCACATTTTAGAACCGAAAATCCCATGTCCAACTTGCAACAAATTGTATAAAAATGTGCAAACCATGAGATCGCATCGTTCTAGAGAATGTAGGGATTTTAGATGCAACATATGCGGATACAGAGGAAAAAATAAGAGAGATTTCAAGAAACACATGTCCAAATTTCATGTACCTTATATTGGATCTGTTTAAAATCTATTTTTCTTAATTATTTACATATTTTTTCAGTATTATACAGTATTTTTTTATCTATACACTATTTTATTGTATTTTTGTATTCTAAATTTTGTTTATTTGTAGAGGCTAGTAAAATAGCTTGTCCAAGCTGTAATAAATTGTATAAAAATCTATCATCAATGCGTTCACATTATTCCCATGATTGTAAAGATAAGAACGAGTACGTTTGCAGTATTTGTCAATATAGTACGAAAAGAAGGTACTCTTTCAAAGTACACCAATTGAAGAAACATTGTAATAAAACGAACATATAGAGGTCAATATACGTGATTTTCTGATTATTATTGTATTAATTTTGAATATAAATAAAGGAATTCTAATAAAATCCGCTTTGTTTATTGTTGCTTCCCATTGGAATTGTGACCCAGTTACTAATTTTTTACTAAATAATTCTATTATTTTTGATTATTTTTAGATTTGTCCAAAATAGCCTGTCCAAATTGCAATAAACTTTACAAAAATAGACAAACAATGTTGTCACATTATTCACACGATTGCAGAGAAAAATCGAAGTATATTTGTAGTTTATGTTCCTACGTTACCAAGAGAAAGTACGATTTTAAAATACATCACTTGAGAAGACATACTAGTTTTAATATGTGATTTTTTTTTGGAAATATATTTAAAAAAAAGAATTCAAAGTTTTTTTAATTATAATTTAACACTTTAAACTATGAAAGGGAGAGGTGAGAAGGTTTAATTGTAAGGAAATACTCGTACCATAGATGGCGTTGCTGTGAGAAAAGTTCTATCAAGGAGATTTTTTTTTATTTTATTTAATTTTTTTTCTTTATTTTTTTTTATTTTTTTTTCACTTCGTTTATTTTTTTACATTTTATTCATTTATTTTTTTATTTTTTTTATTTTTTTCATTTTTTTTATAGCGGTCTCGAAAGGTTTTAATTGTGAGGAAATACTCGTAACATAGATGGCGTTACTGTGAGAAAGGTCCTGTTGAGGAGATTTTTTTATATTATTTATTCATTTTTTTTTTTTTTATTTTTTTTTATTTTAATTTTTTTTATTTTTTTTTTTTCATTTCGTTCATTTTTTTTACATTTTATTTATTTTTATTATTTTTTTATTTTATTTTTTTTATTATTTTTTTATTTTATTTATTTTTTTTAATTTTTTTTATAGCGGTATCGAAAGTATTTTGGCTGTTCGTTTGTATTATTTTATATAATTTGGATTCTTTTAGGTAATTTAAGTCTATTTACAGAAGAGTGATTTTTTATTATTCACATTTCAGTAACATTACATTTTTTTTTAGCATTTTTCGAGTGTATGCAATGTTCGAAGTACTACAAAAACCGAAAACATCTCAACAGACATATCAAATACGAGTGCTTGACAAAACAACAATTCACCTGTAGGTTTTGCCCGAAAAAATTCACCAGAAATGATAATTTGAACAGGCATATTTTGATGATTCATTTTAATTCCGTTAGTGCAAATGGAGGATCGTATTAGGGTTATATAGTTGGAATTTAATTTATAAAAGAATTATAATATAATAAATATAATATTATAAATATTTTTATTTTATTTTTCGCTTAGAACATGAATAAAGAATATCTTTTTTTTTGATTGTCTAGTTGTCAAATAAAAATTAATTTCTACTTATTTTTTCTTGACAACGGTAGCTGGAACGCTACCGAAACGTTGAAATAAAGAATTTAAAAATATTGTGGTTTAATTTCCCAAGAAATTAAAAAAATAATGAATAAAGAAGAGACAATGTTTGCTTTTGACAAGCTTCATGGATTTCGCTTTAGCTTTTGCCTACGTTTTTGATAATATTTTAAGATTATCTATTGAACATATTTCAGGAGATCCAATACCTTGTCCGCAGTGTGGAAAGTTTTATAAAAACTTGCTAACCATTAATTCGCATTTAAGGCAAGATTGCGGAAAGGAATTGGCATTTTCTTGTCAATTTTGCCAGAGAAATTTCAGAAGAAAGCAAAGACTACGAGAACATATGGCTTGTGTTCACAAAAAACAATTTATTTTAAAAAAATTTGTGTAATAATATTTTTTTAATAAAAAAACTCATCTAATTCAGAAGGTTTACTTGTTTTAAAAAATAATAAGAAAATTTGGGTGCAAATAATTGATTCACTTTAGTTCTTCTTTTGCAATTTTTTTCCAATTATAAAGTAAGTACCCCCCAAAAAATTGTTCTTTTTAATAAATTTATTCATGTTTCAGGATCAAAACTATTCCATTGTAGTCAATGCAAGAAAGGATACCAAACAAAAAGTGCTTTTAACTATAACTTACACTATAGTTGTGGCAAACCTCCTCAATTCAATTGTGAATTATGTGACAGACATTTCAGACATGCCAAATCGTTGAAACAGCATTATTTGATCGTACATAATCAGCGATTAGGAAGAATCATCAAAATGAAACAGTAATATTCGATTCCGTAAAGAAGAAGAACTCTAGAAAAAAGTGTATATCAAAAAAATGAAGTTAAAAGAAGGGGGGCTAGACTTATCTCACTGCGCTATATTTATTTTCAATAGAATATTAATTTTGTATTAAAATTACTTTATAATAAAGTAATTTTGGAAATATATTAACATTATTATTGAAATGTTTAATATACTTGATAAAATATAAAATAAAATAATAATTTTTTTTATAATAAAAACAATGTAGAATATACAAATTAATTGTGTTCACAAAAAACAATTTATTTAAAAAAAATTTGTGTAATAATATTTTTTTAATAAAAAAACTCATCTAATTCAGAGGTTTACTTGTTTTAAAAAATAATAATAGGAAAATTTGACAATACTTGTGGGTGCAAATAATTGATTCACTTTAGTTTTTTTTTTGCAATTTTTTCCAATTATAAAGTAAGTACCCCCCAAAAAATTGTTCTTTTTAATAAATTTGTTCATGTTTCAGGATCAAAACTATTCCATTGTAGTCAATGCAAGAAAGGATACCAAACAAAAAGTGCTTTTAACTATCACTTACACTATAGTTGTGGCAAACCTCCTCAATTCAATTGTGAATTATGTGACAGACATTTCAGACATGCCATATCGTTAAAACAGCATTATTTGGTCGTACATAATCAGCGATTGGGAAGAATCATCAAAATGAAACGGAAATATTCAATTCCGTAAAGAAGAAGAACTCTGGAAAAAAAGTTGAAAGTGTTGTACATTTTTTAGATCAGTGCTTTTTTTCTTATATATAAAAAAAGTGAAGTTAAAAGGAGGGGGGCTACACTTATTCCACTGCACTATATTTATTTTCTATAGAATATTAATTTTGTATTAAAATTAATTTATAATAAAGTAATTTTGGAAATATATTAACATTATTATTGAAATGTTTAAAATATTTAATAAAATATAAAATAAAATAATTAATTTTTTTATAATAAAAACAATGCAGAAAATACAAGTTAATTTGAAAATTTGTGATGTTTAGTTTTCATTAAAATATGAAAAAAATATTGTTATTTTTTTTAATTGCTCCAAAATCATTTTTATAGTATAAAACAAATTTCCATTTTGGAAATTTTGCATTATTTGGAATTGTACATTGCGAATCCACAGGAAAAGGACGGAAAATCCAAAAAATTATCGAGGGGGGCAAATATAATTTTAAATAGATATTTGTGCACTTTGCAATGAAAAAGCGGAAAATTAACATTTTTTAAATCCAAAAAATCATAAAGAAAAGCAAAAAATAAGAATAAATGAAAACAATTTTGATTTTACTCCGTAATTTTTTATTTGCCACAAATATACTAAAATTTTTTATAAAATTGCCAAAATATTTCAACAAAATCCAAAAAAATTTGAAAAATATTGAAAATAATGATTTAAAACTAAAATTATAAACAAATATTTGTCAGACACTTCTCAATTTAACGGGGTTCGGATACCTGCTCGATATACCCACCCATTAATAACAAACTCAACTAAAATTTGACAATTTCCACAGGAAACTGCAATTGTAAATAATCAATGCCAAAACTATGAAAAACATTTCGAAAAACCAATTTCTAAATAATGTAATTTTTTAGAAAACCCCCTCCAGCCAGCGTTCAACAGCGTCTTCCCTTGTCCAGATTGTGATAAAACCTTCAAAGTTCTGGGTTCGTTACGTAGACACATTCGATATTTTTGTGGTAAGAAACCACCACCCCTTTCTGGCTATAAGAAATATAACGAAGAGGACTACGAATGTCTGAGATGTAACAAACATTACAAATTATTTTGTACTTTGAAGAGGCATATCATACACGAATGTGGGAAACCTAAGAAAATTAGATGTCCCATTATCGGGTGTGATTACATGGCTAAAATGAATGACAGGATGATAAGTCATTGTAGGATGGTGCATAAAATATATAAATAGTTTCGGTTATGCGGAATATTATTGTTTAGAGAATAGAAAAGATTTTTGATAAAAATATTTTTAAACTTTGCACGTCAAAAAATACTCGACTTCGTTTGTTGTAGTTTGTTTTAAAAAGTACATAGAGTATTGAATAACAATAATAAGATATACCCAAAATTCATGGAATTTTTACTATAACTTTATGTACTTTTTGAAATAATGGTATTTTGCTCATAACTTCGGACCTTATTCAACTTGCAATGTCTACAATTGCAAAATTAGTACTTAATTGTTATTAAGTAATTAAACGGCTTTTTGAATTATTTATAAGCAAAATATTGAGTGAAAAGTGGTGAAAAAATCTCTCAAACATACATCAATATTATCGCAATATAATGTAGATATAAAAAAATGTCCCAGCTTTGAATAAAATCCTTGATAATAAGGATAATAAAACATATGTACCTGGTGTCTGAATAAAATATCTCAGAAAATATTAAAATTATTCAAAAAATTAGTTTTCAATAAAATATTTTATTTTCAATTTTTTTTTGGTTAATATTTTCTGCAAATACTCTATTTTTATTAGAATATATTAAATATATTTAAAAAAAATATATATATATAGACAGTATTTAAAAATTTAAGTTTAGTTTAGTGAGGTTTTTTTTAAACGTACTGTATTTTAATTTATTTGATTTAAGTAGGATGTGAAACATCGTTTATATTTCAGTTCTGTACAGTTTACTAACAAAAAACAACGTAAAACGCCAATCATGAAAAAAGGTGCTAATATCGCCACTCGCAATAAAAAATTCACCCTGTATGATAGATTATTCTATTAAAATCTAACGTAACTTACGAATTTGTATCAAGTGATTGTTAAAGTTTGAATAATTATATAATTTTTATGAAACTTATATTGGTCTTTTACTTCCCTTGACTTGAAAAAAGTAGAGGAATATTTGTAGTAGGTAGAAATAAAATTTTAGATTTTTTTTTGTATTAAAATTATTTTTTATTTTCAGGAATAAGAAAACAACGGAAATTAAGTATTACAAGATGTAATTCGCGTTTTGAGGTTAATATGGATCAATTTGAATTTTTTTGTTAGTTGTAGAGAAGCTTTTGTATAATTTTTGAAATTTATATTTGATTGTGAATGTGGAAATAGTGTTTTTCAAGCTTTTAGTAATATTTCTCGTGATCTCTTATATTAGTTTTATTTTTTTTTATTTTGATGCAATAAAATTTATATAAAAAAATTTTCTTTACTACTCGTACCCAACTTTTAGGAATTTATTTTTGAGACATTCTGTATATATACTTTGCGGTTTTTTTTGTGAATTTCAGGTACTTGATTATTCATCTACATTGTTTACTTTTCCAATTTTTAGATTTAAAAAAATTCCCAAAATTTAGAAACTTGAGAATCCGAAAAACATAAACAATTCTCTATTTTTGAATACATTTTTTAGGAAAAACTGTGGGTTACAGTATTCTGAAAAAAATTGTTTAAATATTGTAAATTAAAATGAATATTTTCATTATTTTTCCAGAATATTCTACACAGCTATGGGGCGATTTTAATTTCTCATGAAGAAAGGAACTGAAATTCTGTGATAATAAATATTTTTGAAGTCTGACATTTACCAAAACATATTTTCTCAATTTTTCGGTTTTTTTCTGAAAGTTTTTTCAAGATATTGTTGAAAATTTTGCTTTGCATATATAATTCCGATATTGAAATATTAGAAAATATTATGAAATTTAAAAAAAATATATTATTGTTATTTTTATTAAATATATAGGTAAATTTATTGAAATAAAATATCATTTGAAACGAAATTTTATGTAGGATTCAAATTTATTATTATTTTTCAAAATGTATATAATATATCCAGTGTGTAGTAATTTTTTTATATATAGGAAAGCACATTGTATACACTCATATATTTAGATTATTTAAAAAATATTTCAATCACCATATTTCAGGATATGACTGTTGTACATGCGGAAAGTCATATAAACACGAGGCATCCTTGAAAAAACATAGAAGATACGAGTGCCAAAAAGATCCAAGATGTTTTTGCCGGTTTTGTCCTTACAAAACGAAATTACCTGGAAATCTTAGAAAGCACGTCAGAAGCCAGCATTCAAATGAAAAGTTGAAAATTTTTTGAATTTATAAATTTTTTTTTGTTAATTGTTGGAAAATTAAACCACAATATTTTTTGTATTTTTATTTCAACATTTCGATAGCCTTAAATTAGACAGAAGATTTATTTCGAATATTTACCATTTTTTTTTATTATTAAAAAAAATAAAGAAAAATTATTTTTAATAAAAAAGAATTATCTCTAATATATGTTTTTGGTTATTGTTTCTATTTTAATATTATTTAAATCTTCATTGGTATTTAATCGTAAATTTCAGGATTCTTCGTTTGCGAGACTTGTGGAAAAACTTACAAACATTCCAGATCTTTGAGGAAACACGAGCGATTCGAATGTCAAAAAGAACCGCAATTTGTATGCGTGTATTGTCCGTACAAAGCGAAATTGAGAGGAAATTTGAGAAAGCATATTATGGTTAAACACCGCGAAGAGTGGACTTCCGGTGCTGCTAAAATTTATGTCCAAAGGACCAAAAAAAAGACAGTTGAAACTTCAACTTAAATTTTTGTTGGGTTTGTTGTTAATTTTATCGACAAAAAGTGAAAAACTTTTTTAGTTTAAAAAAAATTAAATAATTAAAAAAAATTTCAAATTGATTTGGATGATTTTGTTAAGCTTAATAATTTTTAATTAAATATTATTAGAACTTTCAACAAAATCCGCAAATGAAAAATTTTCGAAAATCTTCAAAATTTCCATTCTTGTTAATCAGATTTTTATTGAAGTCGAAAAATTTTTTACTTGTGATGCTGCTAAAATTTTTGACAATATTATTTTTATTAATATCTATTTTTCATTTTAACATTGATCCTTTTTATGATTATATTTGTCTGTCACTTCTACGTTTTTGACAGTCACTTCAAATTTAAATTCTAAAGTTAAATTTTAGTGGCAATTTATAATATATTTTTGGTGATATACTTTTGTGATTTGAAATAAATTGGTTACCAAACGTCCATTTTTTTAAAGATATATTTTGTAAATTTTTGGGGGGAATATTCTAAACGCAAATATAAAAAATGACGGTGAAAAAATATGAATTTAAATAAATAATAATTAAATTCACAAATTCTTTTGAACATTTCCATCTTAATTTAATTGAAAATATAAAAAAAAATATGAAAAAATATGTATTCAAATTAATAATTTAACCCTAGAATTTCTTAGAGTAAGCTGCAGTAGCAAATTATTGTTTTAAATGTTTGTTAATAATTGTTGTTTATTTAAACAATAATTACTGACTTTTTCTGTTGTAGTGCCAAAACAACACGAATGTTTAAAATGCGGAAAAAGTTATAAAAACAGCTCAGGATTGGCGGCTCATAAAAAATATTCTTGTGGGCAGACCAGAACGTTTTTTTGCGTCTATTGTGATGCTTCGTATTTTTATAAAAAGAATTTGAAGATGCATTTATACAACAAACATCCAAAAATGGTTGCTTCCAGCCAAATTTAATTTGATTTTTCAAAATTTATACTTTTACCTGTATATAAAATATTATTGATGTAGTAGCCCAAAATTTTTTATTTGGTGTATAAAAAAATCTGATACTAAAAAATAAAGAGTTGAAATATTTTTATTTGTAAATATTTTTTTGCAAAAATGTTCATGTGCTTTTAAAAACTTTTTTGATATTATTCACTAAAATAAAATATTTTTTAGGATATTTAAGACGGCCAAGAGGTAAAGGCCAATTCGGTTGTATGTGTGGAAAAAGCTATTACGAAAGAAAAAATTTGGTACGACACCAAAAACTTAAATGTGTTTTTTTCCAACAAGAAGAATTCGTTACAGTAACCACGCCGGATTTTACTTATTATTAGAATATTATTTTTTATTAAAGGTTATTTTGTTCAAAATAAAAAGGAAAATGGGGAGTTATAGGATACAATATATTTGTTATAATATTTTATTTGTTGAAAATTACGTCTTTTTATACAAAATAATTATATAAGTAATTGGCGACTACAAAACGTTTTAAATAAAAAAAAATTAATCTAATTTTCAATGGCAGCAAATCTAGTTCATTTTTTCAAATAGCTGGAAAGCTTTTAATTTTTTTTTAATAAAACAAATTGTTAATTTTGCCAGTGTAATTATGAATGAAGATATTTTTTAAACCCTCAAATGTTTTTTCAATTGTATCGGCCTTATTCAGACGTGCCTTATCGGGTTAAAAAATATTTTGAAACGTATTTCTCTTGTTACGTATTATTAAGAATACATACTAATATTTTTCTAAACAATTTGTTAGATGTTAAATATCGAAATAAAATTTATTTACCACGGGAAATGTATTTTTTATTACCAATCCCTTTTTTCCAAATTATGCTTGTATTTTTATTTCATTACATCATATTTAGCTGTAGAAATAGTTGGTCTTGATAATTATTTTTCTAATTATTTACATATTAATCAAATTTTATTTTTAGATTCTCAGCAAGATGATTTATTGGAGCTAGTGAAGTCAGTTCCATTCCCTACTATCAGTATGCATAGAGTTTTCAAGGAAAAACGTAAAAGACATCCTCCCAAAAGAATAAGTGAAGACGTCGAATACGTAAAGCAAGAACCTAAGAGCTCAGTTTCAAATCAGAAAGAGATTCCACCGAAAAAATCGATTCCTTATTATATTTCGTACCATCAAAATAAATTGGGACAAACTTTGAAGACCATTAGATGCAAAAAATGCAGCGGATTCATTTCAAGGGGACAGACTGAGTGTAAAATGTGCTGCCGCATCGAAAGAAAAACCAAATTGGCTAAACGGTATAAAACTTTTTTAAAAACAAAAAAAGTTTGCTTAACCAATAATATATCGAACAAAAAGAGAAAGTATATCACCAAAAAAGCCAGAGAAAAGTTGGAAAAACTAAATATTCCGATTTTGAAGTCGGTTGGGAGGAAAATCTTACCAAAACTTCCGGAAAATAACTACGAGGATATACCTCCTAAGCTGCATCATTTCAATCAATTTCCCGATACCGAAGAAGACGAAGATGAAGAAGACATTAACGTAAAACCAGAATTGGGAGAGATCAAACCCCAAAAAGCAAAAAATAAAATAACAAAGAAAAAAATTATAAAAAGAAAGCGTACTTGTGAATGCGTGGTAAAAGACGGAAAGATACAAATTTGCAACTACTGCGCTTCGCAAACTTCTGAGTCTAAAAAAAGTCTCAGACCCACGAAACCGTCAAAACTATTCATTGATATTAACAATGATGTAAACCCGGAGGTGGCAGATGATTTGAACGAGGAATTATTGGATTTGGAGGATGTACAGAGTGTCATTGAGATAGACGAAGATTCCGAATTGGAATTGAGTGTTGGGTTGTTGGAGAATGTTATTCAAAAATTTGAAAGGTTGAGCGAATCGGAGGATGAAATGTATGAAGATACAATGTCGTATCCGTTATTTGATCATAATTATGCCATGCCTATTTAGATTTAAGTGTTTTTTTTTCGAATAGTTGTTTAGAATGTAATTGTTGATAATTGGAAGGTTCATTATTTGAGATTGTGGTTTTTTCTATACCTCACCTTCTAGTTTTTTTTTATATACAGATTGCGAAAATCCTTTCGGAACCCTCGCCGTACACAAGTGAGAAAAAAAGGGAGAGAATAATTGTGCGTGGTCATCAAGGCGTGTACGTAATTCCAGAAACCAGTGGCCGAATGTTGATTGCCCCCCCATTTTAACCGCTGTTGCCAGAAGCCCGTATTAATTTGTACAAATGATATTTTTGTTTATTTTTTTTCCGAAGTTACGTATATACAGATTGCGAAAAAGCTTATCGAACCATGCGGATTACATAAGTACGACAAGGAAAATATGAGAAAATCAGCTTGAAAGAAAGAGAAAGCATAATTGTGGGCGGTCATCGAGGCGTGTAGGTACTTACTGCTCGAGGCCAGAGGCTGAATGTTGATTGCTCCCATATTTTAACCGCTGTTGCCAGAAGTGCATATTAATTTGTACAAATGATATTTTTGTCTGGTTATCGTTAATTTTTTTCCAAGTCATGCATAGGTAATAGGTAAAACTAAACACTTTGATCCGACAACATTGCTGTTTACAGAGAGAATGATGAAAGTGTTTAGTTTTACCTATTATGCATGACTTCAAAAAAAGTCAACGATAACGAGACAAAAATATCATTTGTACAAATTGATATGCGCTTCTGGCAACCGCGGACAGCGGTTGAAATAGGGAAGCGAACAACATTCGGCCTCTGGCTTCTAGAACTAAGTTCACGCCTCGATGACCGCCCACAATTATTCTTTCTCTCTCTTTCAAGCTGATTTTATCATATTTTCCTTGTCGTACTTGTGTAATCCGCATGGTTCGATAAGCTTTTTCGCAATCTGTATAACAGTGTTAATATGAGGTTCTGGCAACAGAGGTTAAAATAGGGGGGCATCTGGAATTGAGTACACGCCTTGATGACCGCGCACAATTATTCTTTCTCTCTCTTTCAAGCTTTTTTTCTCACTTGTGTACAACGAGGGTTCCGAAAGGATTTTCGCAATTTGTATGTGAATTTTCTTTATATTAATTATAATTTTTACTCAGAATTATTTTCTTTACATCTTTTATTTTAGCTTTATTTTTTTTTGGCTTTTTTTGCCATTTTCTTATAATTAAAAAATACTGCATCGAAAATTCTACAACTTTTTCCAAAATTTGCATATAAATGTCCATTTTTTTTTAATTATTAATTTATAGTTTCCAAAAAAAAGGTGATTATTTCATAATAACTTGATTAAAATATCAATATTTTAAAATGAAAGTTTCAATTATCATTTTCCGTTAGTGGAAAAGTCTTTCCTTTATTTTTTCTATAATGAATCTTGGTAAATTCTATCATTGTATTTTAGATTGTTAAGTGTATAATTAGAAATGCTTATAACGATGCTAAATAAAGTTAAATAACGTTAAATGATTTTTCATTTCTATATTATGTCCTCAAGTTTCGATTTTCCACAGTAGGAAGTAGGATTGTGTCAAAATGTCCCTAAATCCTAACATTTTTTTGAATTGAAATATTTCATTAATAATATTATTTTTTTTCAGACTTTTTTAATGAATTTTAGTGAAATAAAGGTATGTTCCAAGTTGAAAGGTATTTATCATTAACTTTTTGTTTATTTTCAGGCAGTTATAAATGTCCTAATTGCATGAAAATGTACCAACACCGAACTTCCTTAAATTCCCACATAAAATTCGAATGTGGTCAGGAACCAAGATATAAGTGCGCATATTGCGATCACAAAACTAAAAGGAAACATCATCTTCTAAATCATTATACTTGTATGCATAAAAATGAAAGAATACCCGAAGACGCGAAATCTAGAAAAAAATATAGAGTGTTCAATTAAAACATCCAACCTTTATAATTTGTACTACATTTATATGGTGAAGTTAATATAAGCGTTTTTCAGATGTCTACTTCTGCGAAGTATGTTTCAGAAGATATAGTAGGAAGAAGGGTTTGATACAACATATGAGATACGAATGCGGAAAGGTAGCATCGCATTTTTGCAATTTTCCCGGCTGTAGCTATCGAGCTAAGAGACTTTGGACTTTAAACCAACACATCAGGCTTAAAAATCATCAAGTTAACAATGAACATAATATTCATTCTTAATTGAAAATATCTCATGCTGTTTAATATAGATATAAACGGTTTAGGAATTAAAAACAACTACTTCTTGAGATATGTATTAGTGCAGTCAATAAAATAAAGAATTTATTATATTTAGATGTTCCTGAATGTAAAATTGGATAATAATGACAGTTTGGATTCGTTATGTCAAATTAAATTTAATTGTTATGTATTTGTCAGTGTACTGTCAGTTATTTACTGTGTATCATTAGAAGAATTTTTATTAGAAGATTTATCCTGTATACTACCAGAACTTTTCAAAATATCTTCATTAACAAAAGGAAAAGGTAAATATTTTAATAATAATGACAATTTGTTGAAATAATTTTACAAAATCGTTGCGTCAAATTTGACAATCTGAAAATATATTTTTGAGCAGTGATAAAGTGAAATTCAGTAACTGGAATAGTTGTTTTTAATTCGGGAAACCTTTATATCCAATTTTAATAAACTTTTAGAATAGATTTATTTTCAAAAACCCAAATTTTTGCAGACTTATAATACTGTTATTATTAATATTGTGTGATTTTTTACTTTGCTAAAATATTTATATTCGTAACATCTCAAATTAAAGGCTGATGACACATTGGAAAAATAAATTTTGTGAAATTCGTTTCTAGAAACATAAACTATGGAGAGCAAAAAATATGTTAAAGACAATATCTTTCGTATACCTTATGCTGCACAAGCTTTTCCTAAGCTACTATCTCAAAATATTTGACATGAGCTATTATTTTCTCACGATTTTATCACTAGTAGCCAATTCTGGCGGAAAAGGCATCCATTAGAGTTCTCCTCCAACCGCGGTCGGATTGTGTTGTCCCCAAGGTCGTACCAAGGTTCAAAACTGAGGGGGGGGGCAAACCATGGTCATTTATCATGTAACCAACATTTTAAGAAAATTATGTATGATTATTGAAGGCGATGATTCTCTTATTCCACGCAATCAATTTTTCCAGAGTGTCACTTGCCTAAATATTTATATAAAATAAGTATTGTTGAGTTTTGGATTAAAAATATTATTAGAAATATTCCATTTTTATAATTAAATAAATCCTCTCTTCAGGGATAAAAAGAGAAAGCAGATGGCATAATTTTAATAGTAAGTAAAACAATTTTTTAATTTTTCTTTTGACATGCTCAGATCGATTTTTGATTACTTTATGTTGTAGGGAAATTCGTTTGTACAGTTTGTGGAAAACATTATCAACAAAAATCGACTTTATACAGACATGTCAGATACGAGTGTTGTAAACAGAACCAATTCAAATGTCCTTATTGTCCCATAACCACCAGGCAGAAATACGATATAAAAATACACGTTTTCAAAAAACATTTTCAGTACAGTTCCGAATTTGAAATGTTCTATTATAAGGATATGTAGATTTTTAAAATATAAAAAAAATAGTTTTGATTAAAATTTTTTTATTTCACGTACAATACAGGGTGAGATAAGTAAAGAAATACTTGAAACACCAAATTTGTACAATTTTTGTAAATAATTTTTAAAATTTCAGACAGACGGTTTCAATGTCCACATTGCTCGTCGAAATATAAATACAAAAAACACCTAACTAGCCATCTAAGATTTAAATGCGGAAAGGAGCCGAGTATTATATGTATACTGTGTGATAAAAAATTTCATCGACCATACGAATATAACTTCCATTTTAAAACGAAACATGCTGGGGAGTCACAAGGTCAACAGGACTCGAAAGAAAACTATGAATATCCTTTTTGGTGAATTTTGGGTTTTTTTTAGGTAATTTTTTTTTGAAAATATATCCAAAAATAAATTTTTACTTGGTATTAGGACCTGATATTTCCTTTATTTTCAATTTAGAGTGAAGAATTTTTGTTGATGTAAAAAAAAAGTTTTATTATTTTACAGAATATATTTTTATATAAAATTTTGTTTTATTTATTGCTAGACCAAATCTTGAATCCTTTAAGGAACTTTTCAGGACGCTCTGTATATTTGTTGTTATCGATTTCAGATGTTATTTTTTATTGAAATTTTATTTTTTTCAGCGTCCTTCATTTGTTCGAAATGCGGTAAAAAATATTCAAGTCGAAGCAACTTGTACAATCACATCAAATTTTATTGCGGCAAAGAAAAATCATTTCAATGTCCTTATTGTCCTTATAAAAGTCACGTTATATACAGTGTGCACAGGCATACGCAAACTAAACATGTAAAATTCTGTACGTGAAATATTTATCAATAAAATTGTATTCTTAGATATTTTTTTTTGTGGTCCAGTAATTTTTTTTAAATAAAACAGCTAATTTTGTTTTGTTTTAGTAAAACCGTTTGTTTGCAAAACTTGTCAAAAATCGTATTTATCCAGAGGTGGACTTTACACTCATGAAAAATGGGAATGTGGAAAATCGGCTAATTTTAAATGTTCCCATCAAAACTGCAACTACAAGACAAAAATTAAAGGAAACTTGAAACGTCACTTACAAATGCTGCATCCTAGTGGATCTAGTTGAAAAGAAATTTAAGATTCACTGGATAGGATAGGATTTACCAGATCTGTTCTGCAAAAACCTATACCTAAGCTGCTACCATGGGTGCTAAGGTATCTGGTAAAATCTACCAGAACCAGCTTATTCTTCAAATAATGATACCCAGCTTTCTAGTCTGGATTCAACAAGATTTGCTTTCAACTTCTGCCAAAAAATCATTTCGGCTGCTCTAAAATCTGAATATTTCTGTCAAAATCTATCTGAACTGGCTTATTCGTCAAGAGATTCTACCCAGTAGTTCTTAGACTATAAAAAGACTATAAAAAGACCTACATAGAAGACCCTCATCATATAACAAGATTTGGATGATCAGAAAACCTGTTTTTGTCCCAGGATAATCCGAATCAAGCTCATGTTTGGCAGAAGATTTTGGAAACAAATTCTGGAATTATAATAGAACAGATTGTTTAATAAACCAGGACTCAACGGGGAATATTTTACAAATAGAGTACATTACAGTGAAAGGAAGGCAGAAACATTTTAACATGATAAAATTTAAGAAATAACTATAAATATTTTCGATTTATCCACTTGAATTTTTTGAATAAAAAATAGATAACTAAATGATTTTTTTAAATTAGTCTGTATTTCAATATTACAGTTATTTCGAGTGAACTGTTAATTAGAATTACCTTTTAATACGAAATTTTTTTTAGAAAAAGAATGTTTAAGTTGCCCGAAATGCGGAAAAATATATACATTAAGAGGTTCACTAAGAAGACATTTACAATACGAATGCGGACTGCCGGAATCATTCAAATGCTTGTACTGTTCTCAAAAAACCAAACAAAAATACAACCTAATGAAACACGTCATCAGCTGTCATTCTAGCAAAATAGAAGAATTTAGAGCTTGGTATCAAAATCTAAATTGTTACAGAAAGTATGTCACCAAATTATAATATATTTTACTATGTAATTATTATCAATAAATAGATTTAAGACCATAAAGTTAACTTTGATGATGTATTAGGGTCAAAAGTAATTTTTTGCGTGTTTTTTTTTTCAAATAATTGAGTGGGTCGAATATATTTTTTGGTACTTTTAGAAAAATATACCTGCCAAAGATGCCATCGAGTGTATACGAGAAAAAAAACTCTAATAAGACACATGAATTACGAATGTAACAAACCGCAAAGTTTCAGTTGCATATACTGCGCTCAAAAGACCAAACGAAAGTATAACGTTATGAGGCACGTCATGAACTGTCATTCTGATAAGATTCAGGAATTTCGACATTTATACTATAGCGGACAAATATAAAAATTCCCTACTTAAAAAATTTTCTTATATTTTTTCCAGTTCAACGTAAAAAAAGAAAAGTTTTAACGCTGGGGTGTGATGAACATTGCGGACAACATGGTTTCATTTTAAACTGTTTCTATTGCCATCAACATTTCCATTCAAAAGACAATCTTTTTATTCACATTGCTGTGAATCATTCAAAAGAGTACGAATGTTTCCAAAAAATTAATATGAATTTATTGTAAAACTAAAATGGATATTAAACTTTTCATTTATTATAATGGATTTCAATACCTACTAGCGACCCTCCACGCCCCTGTTTTATAACCTAAACATCAACAGTCGATTCTTTCATTCCAAAACGCGCAGCAAAGGCCGTGCATTGTTAGGAAGGATTTAAATTGACACTGATCCATAGTAATAGTGAAAATAATCCTTTATTTATCTATAATTCTTTTCAGATTCAACTAAACATGTTTGTACGCGATGTAATAAAATGTACAGTACAGAAACTACGTTGAAAAGACATTTGAAATATGAATGCGGCGTTTCGGACAAATTCACTTGTTGGTACTGTAATAAAAGTACCAAGCATAAATTCAATCTTATGAAACATGTTCTACATGTCCATCCTGATAAATACGCAGAGTTTAAAGTTTGGTATAAAAGAAGCCATACGAAAAAATAAAGCAGGAGTAGAAATTTATGTAAATTTTTATTAAAATTTAAAACTTATCAAGTCTTTTTTTTATACGCGAATTAAAGAAACAGTTTCAACATTTCTGAAGCTGCTTTCACCAAAAAATATGTCCTTCAGGATGTAAAGGAAGGATATTTTCAACTGTATATAAAAAAGTATTTTTGAAAACGAAAATTGTTGAAATAGTTTTTAATATTTTTAGGATATTTGACTTGCCAAAAATGTGGAAAAATCTATACCAGGAAAGATTCTTTGAAAAGACATTTAAAATTCGAATGCGGCGTTCCTGAAGCCTTCAGTTGTTTATACTGTTCTAAAAAAAGCCGAAGAAAAGATAACCTAATGCGACATGTTATGAGTTTTCATTTGGAAAAAATACACGAGTTTAAGGATCATTTAAAAAACCAACCTAAAGTCAGAATGGATTTTTACTGATCTCCCATTTTAGTGACCAAAAATGTATTTTGTTTGGGACATGCGTTATAAAGAATAATTTAACTAATTACAGATGTTATTTAATAAATTATGGTAAAGGTTATTTTGTAATTAAATATTATTATTGAATAAATATTATTATTCGACCATTACTTTTTATTTTATAAATGGAACTAACAGTTAGTGATGAATACTGATATTAAAATTTTTAGACAAACTGTCCAGAAAGATTGGTAGAATTACAACGCTGTGAAAACTGTTCCTACAACTGGCTCATGAAACGAGGGCAGTTAGTCACAATAATGAGAATAAGCAAAAAAAAAACATTTTGCTTATTTCTTTCAGATAAAATTGAAAATTGACATTTTAACTTGCTTGCAGGTCCTCACATATCAAAGTGTCATCAATGTGGAAAGGTTTATGCACTTAAAACTAGCCTTAACAGACACTTGAAGTACGAATGTGGCGTTAGCGGTATATTTTCCTGTCCATATTGTCAAAAAACCACTAAACATAAATATAATTTATTCAAACATGTCCAATGCATACATCCCAATAAATCCGAAGGATTTGAAAAATGGTACAACGCAAAATTAAAATTATGGAAATTCGTATGAATAATATATATGAATAAATAGAGAATTGTTTTTTTTTCAAAGATCTTTTAGTACTCGCAAGTTTAACATTTTCTTGGTGGTACCCTCACTTAAATTTTTGTTTTGTAATGTTTTTGCTAACTTCCTTATTGCTGGGATTTATGAACTCAAAATTCACTGGCCTATGTAAAATTGTCTGCTGAATCCATTGCCGAAGACTAGAACCTTCTATCTATCATATTAGTCTAGTTACGAGCACATTTAGTTTTGAAAAGTGGATTTTCGAAAATTTCATGACTCCATTTGGAGGAGAAAAAATGATTTTATACAAAAACAGACTGTTCCAGTCGATTTTTCGCACCAAAAAACCCCTCCAGACGAATTTTGAGCAATTTTTATGTCTAAAACGTATTTTTTGTCGAAAATTTTGAAGCAAGGGGTAGGTATGGAAATATTTAATGTAAACTGCTTTGTGCTAACTTCCTTATTGCTGGGATTTATGAACTCAAAATTCACTGACCTATGTAAAATTGTCCGCTGAATCGATTGCCGAAGACTAGAACCTTCTATCTATCATATTAGCCAAGATATGAGCACTTTTAGTTTTGAAAAGTGGATTTTCGAAAATTTTATGACTCCATTTGGAGGAGAAAAAATGATTTTATACAAAAACAGACTGTTCCAGTCGCTTTTTCGCACCAAAAAACCCCTCCAGACGAATTTTGATCAATTTTTATGTCTAAAACGTATTTTTTGTCGAAAATTTTGAAGCAAGGGGTAGGTATGGAAATATTTAATGTAAACTGCTTTGTGCTAACTTCCTTATTGCTGGGATTTATTGACTCAAAATTTACTGACCTATGTAAAATTGTCCGCTGAATCGATTGCCGAAGACTAGAACCTTCTATCTATCATATTAGCCGAGATATGAGCACTTTTAGTTTTGAAAAGTGGATTTTCGAAAATTTCATGACTCCATTTGGAGGGGAAAAAATGATTTTATACAAAAACAGACTGTTCCAGTCGATTTTTCGCACCAAAAAACCCCTCCAGACGAATTTTGAGCAATTTTTATCTCAAAAACGTATTTTTTGTCGAGAATTTTGAAGCAAGGGGTGTAGGTATGGAAATATTTCATGTAAACTGCTTTGTGCTAACTTCCTTATTGCTGGGATTTATGGACTCAAAATTCACTGACCTATGTAAAATTGTCCGCTGAATCGATTGCCGAAGACTAGAACGTTCTATCTATCATATTAGTCGAGTTATGAGCACATTTAGTTTTGAAAACGGGATTTTCGAAAATTTCATGACTTCATTTGGAGGAGAAAAAATGATTTTAGACAAAAACAGACTGTGGCAGTCGATTTTTCGCATCAAAAAACCCCTCCTGACAAATTTTGAGCAATTTTTATGTCAAAAACGTATTTTTTGTCGAAAATTTTGAAGCAAGGGGTAGGTATGGAAATATTTAATGTAAACTGCATTGTGCTAACTTCTTTCCTGGTCGGATTTATGGACTCAAAATTCACTGACCTATGTAAAATTGTCCGCTGAATCGATTGCCGAAGACTAGAACGTTCTATCTATCATATTAGTCGAGTTATGAGCACATTTAGTTTTGAAAACGGGATTTTCGAAAATTTCATGACTTCATTTGGAGGAGAAAAAATGATTTTAGACAAAAACAGACTGTGGCAGTCGATTTTTCGCATCAAAAAACCCCTCCTGACAAATTTTGAGCAATTTTTATGTCAAAAACGTATTTTTTGTCGAAAATTTTGAAGCAAGGGGTAGGTATGGAAATATTTAATGTAAACTGCATTGTGCTAACTTCTTCCCTGGTCGGATTTATGGACTCAAAATACACTGGAATATGTAAAATTTTCCGCTGAATCGATTGCCGAAGACTAGAACGTTCTATCTATCATATTAGTCGAGTTATGAGCACATTTAGTTTTGAAAACGGGATTTTCGAAAATTTCATGACTTCATTTGGAGGAGAAAAAATGATTTTAGACAAAAACAGACTGTGGCAGTCGATTTTTCGCATCTAAAAACCCCTCCTGACAAATTTTGAGCAATTTTTATGTCAAAAACGTATTTTTTGTCGAAAATTTTGAAGCAAGGGGTAGGTATGGTTATATTCAATGTAAACTGCATTGTGCTAACTTCTTTCCTGGTCGGATTTATGGACTCAAAATACACTGGAAATTTTCCGCTGAATCGATTGCCGAAGACTAGAACGTTCTATCTATCATATTAGTCGAGTTATGAGCACATTTAGTTTTGAAAACGGGATTTTCGAAAATTTCATGACTTCATTTGGAGGAGAAAAAATGATTTTAGACAAAAACAGACTGTGGCAGTCGATTTTTCGCATCATAAAACCCCTCCTGACAAATTTTGAGCAATTTTTATGTCAAAAACGTATTTTTTGTCGAACATTTTGGAGCAAGGGGTAGGTATGGAAATATTTAATGTAAACTGCATTGTGCTAACTTCTTTCCTGGTCGGATTTATGGACTTAAAATTCACTGACTTATGTAAAATTGTCCGCTGAATCGATTGCCGAAGACTAGAACCTTCTATCCATAATACTAACCGAGATATGAGCACTTTTAGTTTTGAAAAGTGGATTTTCGAAAATTTCATGACTCCATTTGGAGGAGAAAAAATGATTTTATACAAAAACAGACTGTTCCAGTCGCTTTTTCGCACCAAAATACCCCTCCAGACGAATTTTGAGCAATTTTTATGTCTTAAACGTATTTTTTGTCGAACATTTTGGAGCAAGGGGTAGGTATGGAAATATTTAATGTAAACTGCATTGTGCTAACTTCTTTCCTGGTCGGATTTATGGACTCAAAATACACTGGAATATGTAAAATTTTCCGCTGAATCGATTGCCGAAGACTAGAACGTTCTATCTATCATATTAGTCGAGTTATGAGCACATTTAGTTTTGAAAACGGGATTTTCGAAAATTTCATGACTTCATTTGGAGGAGAAAAAATGATTTTAGACAAAAACAGACTGTGGCAGTCGATTTTTCGCATCATAAAACCCCTCCTGACAAATTTTGAGCAATTTTTATGTCAAAAACGTATTTTTTGTCGAACATTTTGGAGCAAGGGGTAGGTATGGAAATATTTAATGTAAACTGCATTGTGCTAACTTCTTTCCTGGTCGGATTTATGGACTCAAAATACACTGGAATATGTAAAATTTTCCGCTGAATCGATTGCCGAAGACTAGAACGTTCTATCTATCATATTAGTCGAGTTATGAGCACATTTAGTTTTGAAAACGGGATTTTCGAAAATTTCATGACTTCATTTGGAGGAGAAAAAATGATTTTAGACAAAAACAGACTGTGGCAGTCGATTTTTCGCATCAAAAAACCCCTCCTGACAAATTTTGAGCAATTTTTATGTCAAAAACGTATTTTTTGTCGAAAATTTTGAAGCAAGGGGTAGGTATGGAAATATTTAATGTAAACTGCATTGTGCTAACTTCTTCCCTGGTCGGATTTATGGACTCAAAATACACTGGAATATGTAAAATTTTCCGCTGAATCGATTGCCGAAGACTAGAACGTTCTATCTATCATATTAGTCGAGTTATGAGCACATTTAGTTTTGAAAACGGGATTTTCGAAAATTTCATGACTTCATTTGGAGGAGAAAAAATGATTTTAGACAAAAACAGACTGTGGCAGTCGATTTTTCGCATCTAAAAACCCCTCCTGACAAATTTTGAGCAATTTTTATGTCAAAAACGTATTTTTTGTCGAAAATTTTGAAGCAAGGGGTAGGTATGGTTATATTCAATGTAAACTGCATTGTGCTAACTTCTTTCCTGGTCGGATTTATGGACTCAAAATACACTGGAATATGTAAAATTTTCCGCTGAATCGATTGCCGAAGACTAGAACGTTCTATCTATCATATTAGTCGAGTTATGAGCACATTTAGTTTTGAAAACGGGATTTTCGAAAATTTCATGACTTCATTTGGAGGAGAAAAAATGATTTTAGACAAAAACAGACTGTGGCAGTCGATTTTTCGCATCATAAAACCCCTCCTGACAAATTTTGAGCAATTTTTATGTCAAAAACGTATTTTTTGTCGAACATTTTGGAGCAAGGGGTAGGTATGGAAATATTTAATGTAAACTGCATTGTGCTAACTTCTTTCCTGGTCGGATTTATGGACTTAAAATTCACTGACTTATGTAAAATTGTCCGCTGAATCGATTGCCGAAGACTAGAACCTTCTATCCATAATACTAACCGAGATATGAGCACTTTTAGTTTTGAAAAGTGGATTTTCGAAAATTTCATGACTCCATTTGGAGGAGAAAAAATGATTTTATACAAAAACAGACTGTTCCAGTCGCTTTTTCGCACCAAAATACCCCTCCAGACGAATTTTGAGCAATTTTTATGTCTTAAACGTATTTTTTGTCGAACATTTTGGAGCAAGGGGTAGGTATGGAAATATTTAATGTAAACTGCATTGTGCTAACTTCTTTCCTGGTCGGATTTATGGACTCAAAATACACTGGAATATGTAAAATTTTCCGCTGAATCGATTGCCGAAGACTAGAACGTTCTATCTATCATATTAGTCGAGTTATGAGCACATTTAGTTTTGAAAACGGGATTTTCGAAAATTTCATGACTTCATTTGGAGGAGAAAAAATGATTTTAGACAAAAACAGACTGTGGCAGTCGATTTTTCGCATCATAAAACCCCTCCTGACAAATTTTGAGCAATTTTTATGTCAAAAACGTATTTTTTGTCGAACATTTTGGAGCAAGGGGTAGGTATGGAAATATTTAATGTAAACTGCATTGTGCTAACTTCTTTCCTGGTCGGATTTATGGACTCAAAATACACTGGAATATGTAAAATTTTCCGCTGAATCGATTGCCGAAGACTAGAACGTTCTATCTATCATATTAGTCGAGTTATGAGCACATTTAGTTTTGAAAACGGGATTTTCGAAAATTTCATGACTTCATTTGGAGGAGAAAAAATGATTTTAGACAAAAACAGACTGTGGCAGTCGATTTTTCGCATCTAAAAACCCCTCCTGACAAATTTTGAGCAATTTTTATGTCAAAAACGTATTTTTTGTCGAAAATTTTGAAGCAAGGGGTAGGTATGGAAATATTTAATGTAAACTGCATTGTGCTAACTTCCTTATTGCTGGGATTTATGGACTCAAAATTCACTGACCTATGTAAAATTGTCCGCTGAATCGATTGCCGAAGACTAGAACCTTCTTTCTATCATATTAGTCAAGATATGAGCACTTTTAGTTTTGAAAAGTGGATTTTCGAAAATTTCATGACTCCATTTGGAGGAGAAAAAATGATTTCATACAAAAACAGACTGTTCCAGTCGATTTTTCGCACAAAAAAACTCCTCCAGACGAATTTTGAGCGATTTTTATGTCAAAAACGTATTTTTTGTCGAAAATTTTGAAGCAAGGGGTAGGTATGGAAATATTTAATGTAAACTGCTTTGTGCTAACTTCCTTATTGCTGGGATTTATGGACTCAAAATTCACTGACTTATGTAAAATTGTCCGCTGAATCGATTGCCGAAGACTAGAACCTTCTATCCATAATACTAACCGAGATATGAGCACTTTTAGTTTTGAAAAGTGGATTTTCGAAAATTTCATGACTCCATTTGGAGGAGAAAAAATGATTTTATACAAAAACAGACTGTTCCAGTCGCTTTTTCGCACCAAAATACCCCTCCAGACGAATTTTGAGCAATTTTTATGTCAAAAACGTATTTTTTGTCGAAAATTTTGAAGCAAGGGGTAGGTATGGAAATATTTAATGTAAACTGCTTTGTGCTAACTTCCTTATTGCTGGGATTTATGGACTCAAAATTCACTGACCTATGTAAAATTGTCCGCTGAATCGATTGCCGAAGACTAGAACCTTCTATCTATCACATTAGCCGAGATATGAGCACTTTTAGTTTTGAAAAGTGGATTTTCGAAAATTTCATGACTCCATTTGGAGGAGAAAAAATGATTTTATACAAAAACAGACTGTTCCAGTCGCTTTTTCGCACCAAAATACCCCTCCAGACGAATTTTGAGCAATTTTTATGTCAAAAACGTATTTTTTGTCGAAAATTTTGAAGCAAGGGGTAGGTATGGAAATATTTCATGTAAACTGCTTTGTGCTAACTTCCTTATTGCTGGGATTTATGGACTCAAAATTCACTGACCTATGTAAAATTGTCCGCTGAAACGATTGCCGAAGACTAGAACCTTCTATCCATAATACTAACCGAGATATGAGCACTTTTAGTTTTGAAAAGTGGATTTTCGAAAATTTCATGACTCCATTTGGAGGAGAAAAAATGATTTCATACAAAAACAGACTGTTCCAGTCGATTTTTCGCACAAAAAAACCCCTCCAGACGAATTTTGAGCAATTTTTATGTCAAAAACGTATTTTTTGTCGAAAATTTTGAAGCAAGGGGTAGGTATGGAAATATTTGATGTAAACTGCTTTGTGCTAACTCCCTTATTGCTGGGATTTATGGACTTAAAATTCACTGACCTATGTAAAATTGTCCGCTGAATCGATTGCCGAAGACTAGAACCTTCTTTCTATCATATTAGTCGAGATATGAGCACTTTTAGTTTTGAAAAGTGAATTTTCGAAAATTTCATGACCTCATTTTGAGGAGAAAAAATGATTTCATACAAAAACAGACTGTTCCAGTCGATTTTTCGCACCAAAAAACCCCTCCAGACAAATTTTGAGCAATTTTTATGTCAAAAACGTATTTTTTGTCGAAAATTTTGAAGCAAGGGGTAGGTATGGAAATATTTGATGTAAACTGCTTTGTGCTAACTTCCTTATTGCTGGGATTTATGGACTCAAAATTCACTGACCTGTAAAATTGTCCGCTGAATCGATTGCCGAAGACTAGAACCTTCTATCCATAATACTAACCGAGATATGAGCACTTTTAGTTTTGAAAAGTGGATTTTCGAAAATTTCATGACTCCATTTGGAGGAGAAAAAATGATTTTATACTGAAACAGACTGTTCCAGTCGATTTTTCGCACCAAAAAACCCCTCCAGACAAATTTTGAGCAATTTTTATGTCAAAAACGTATTTTTTGTCGAAAATTTTGAAGCAAGGGGTAGGTATGGAAATATTTGATGTAAACTGCTTTGTGCTAACTCCCTTATTGCTGGGATTTATGGACTCAAAATTCACTGACCTATGTAAAATTGTCCGCTGAATCGATTGCCGAAGACTAGAACCTTCTTTCTATCATATTAGTCGAGATATGAGCACTTTCAGTTTTGAAAAGTGAATTTTCGAAAATTTCATGACCACATTTTGAGGAGAAAAAATGATTTCATACAAAAACAGACTGTTCCAGTCGATTTTTCGCACCAAAAAACCCCTCCAGACAAATTTTGAGCAATTTTTATGTCAAAAACGTATTTTTTGTCGAAAATTTTGAAGCAAGGGGTAGGTATGGAAATATTTGATGTAAACTGCTTTGTGCTAACTTCCTTATTGCTGGGATTTATGGACTCAAAATTCACTGACCTATGTAAAATTGTCCGCTGAATCGATTGCCGAAGACTAGAACCTTCTTTCTATCATATTAGTCGAGATATGAGCACTTTCAGTTTTGAAAAGTGAATTTTCGAAAATTTCATGACCTCATTTTGAGGAGAAAAAATGATTTCATACAAAAACAGACTGTTCCAGTCGATTTTTCGCACCAAAAAACCCCTCCAGACAAATTTTGAGCAATTTTTATGTCAAAAACGTATTTTTTGTCGAAAATTTTGAAGCAAGTGGTAGGTATGGAAATATTTGATGTAAACTGCTTTGTGCTTACTTCCTTATTGCTGGGATTTATGGACTCAAAATTCACTGACCTATGTAAAATTGTCCGCTGAATCGATTGCCGAAGACTAGAACCTTCTATCCATAATACTAACCGAGATATGAGCACTTTTAGTTTTGAAAAGTGGATTTTCGAAAATTTCATGACTCCATTTGGAGGAGAAAAAATGATTTTATACAAAAACAGACTGTTCCAGTCAATTTTTCGCACCAAAAAACCCCTCCAGACGAATTTTGAGCAATTTTTATGTCAAAAACGTATTTTTTGTCGAAAATTTTGAAGCAAGGGGTAGGTATGGAAATATTTGATGTAAACTGCTTTGTGCTAACTCCCTTATTGCTGGGATTTATGGACTCAAAATTCACTGACCTATGTAAAATTGTCCGCTGAATCGATTGCCGAAGACTAGAACCTTCTATCCATAATACTAACCGAGATATGAGCACTTTTAGTTTTGAAAAGTGGATTTTCGAAAATTTCATGACTCCATTTGGAGGAGAAAAAATGATTTTATACAAAAACAGACTGTTCCAGTCAATTTTTCGCACCAAAAAACCCCTCCAGACAAATTTTGAGCAATTTTTATGTCAAAAACGTATTTTTTGTCGAAAATTTTGAAGCAAGGGGTAGGTATGGAAATATTTGATGTAAACTGCTTTGTGCTAACTTCCTTATTGCTGGGATTTATGAACTCAAAATTCACTGACCTATGTAAAATTGTCCGCTGAATCGATTGCCGAAGACTAGAACCTTCTATCCATCATATTAGCCGAGATATGAGCACTTTTAGTTTTGAAAAGTGGATTTTGAAAATTTCATGACTCCATTTGGAGGAGAAAAAATGATTTTATACTGAAACAGACTGTTCCAGTCGATTTTTCGCACCAGAAAACCCCTCCAGACGAATTTTGATCAATTTTTATGTCTAAAACGTATTTTTTGTCGAAAATTTTGAAGCAAGGGGTAGGTATGGAAATATTTAATGTAAACTGCTTTGTGCTAACTTCCTTATTGCTGGGATTTATGGACTCAAAATTCACTGACCTATGTAAAATTGTCCGCTGAATCGATTGCCGAAGACTAGAACCTTCTATCCATAATACTAACCGAGATATGAGCACTTTTAGTTTTGAAAAGTGGATTTTCGAAAATTTCATGACTCCATTTGGAGGAGAAAAAATGATTTTATACAAAAACAGACTGTTCCAGTCGATTTTTCGCACCAAAAAACCCCTCCAGACGAATTTTGAGCAATTTTTATGTCAAAAACGTATTTTTTGTCGAAAATTTTGAAGCAAGGGGTAGGTATGGAAATATTTGATGTAAACTGCTTTGTGCTAACTCCCTTATTGCTGGGATTTATGGACTTAAAATTCACTGACCTATGTAAAATTGTCCGCTGAATCGATTGCCGAAGACTAGAACCTTCTTTCTATCATATTAGTCGAGATATGAGCACTTTTAGTTTTGAAAAGTGAATTTTCGAAAATTTCATGACCTCATTTTGAGGAGAAAAAATGATTTCATACAAAAACAGACTGTTCCAGTCGATTTTTCGCACCAAAAAACCCCTCCAGACAAATTTTGAGCAATTTTTATGTCAAAAACGTATTTTTTGTCGAAAATTTTGAAGCAAGGGGTAGGTATGGAAATATTTGATGTAAACTGCTTTGTGCTAACTTCCTTATTGCTGGGATTTATGGACTCAAAATTCACTGACCTATGTAAAATTGTCCGCTGAATCGATTGCCGAAGACTAGAACCTTCTATCCATCATATTAGTCGAGATATGAGCACTTTTAGTTTTGAAAAGTGAATTTTCGAAAATTTCATGACCTCATTTTGAGGAGAAAAAATGATTTCATACAAAAACAGACTGTTCCAGTCGATTTTTCGCACCAAAAAACCCCTCCAGACAAATTTTGAGCAATTTTTATGTCAAAAACGTATTTTTTGTCGAAAATTTTGAAGCAAGGGGTAGGTATGGAAATATTTGATGTAAACTGCTTTGTGCTAACTTCCTTATTGCTGGGATTTATGGACTCAAAATTCACTGACCTATGTAAAATTGTCCGCTGAATCGATTGCCGAAGACTAGAACCTTCTATCCATAATACTAACCGAGATATGAGCACTTTTAGTTTTGAAAAGTGGATTTTCGAAAATTTCATGACTCCATTTGGAGGAGAAAAAATGATTTTATACAAAAACAGACAGTTCCAGTCAATTTTTCGCACCCAAGAACCCCTCCAGACAAATTTTGAGCAATTTTTATGTCAAACACGTATTTTTTGTCGAAAATTTTGAAGCAAGTGGTAGGTATGGAAATATTTGATGTAAACTGCTTTGTGCTTACTTCCTTATTGCTGGGATTTATGGACTCAAAATTCACTGACCTATGTAAAATTGTCCGCTGAATCGATTGCCGAAGACTAGAACCTTCTATCCATAATACTAACCGAGATATGAGCACTTTTAGTTTTGAAAAGTGGATTTTCGAAAATTTCATGACTCCATTTGGAGGAGAAAAAATGATTTTATACAAAAACAGACTGTTCCAGTCGCTTTTTCGCACCAAAATACCCCTCCAGACGAATTTTGAGCAATTTTTATGTCAAAAACGTATTTTTTGTCGAAAATTTTGAAGCAAGGGGTAGGTATGGAAATATTTAATGTAAACTGCTTTGTGCTAACTTCCTTATTGCTGGGATTTATGGACTCAAAATTCACTAACTATGTAAAATTGTCCGCTGAATCGATTGCCGAAGACTAGAACCTTCTATCCATCATATTAGCCGAGATATGAGCACTTTTAGTTTTGAAAAGTGGATTTTCGAAAATTTCATGACTCCATTTGGAGGAGAAAAAATGATTTTATGTTAAAACAGACTGTTCCAGTCGATTTTTCGCACCAAAAAACCCCTCCAGACGAATTTTGATCAATTTTTATGTCTAAAACGTATTTTTTGTCGAAAATTTTGAAGCAAGGGGTAGGTATGGAAATATTTAATGTAAACTGCTTTGTGCTAACTTCCTTATTGCTGGGATTTATGGACTCAAAATTCACTGACCTATGTAAAATTGTCCGCTGAATCGATTGCCGAAGACTAGAACCTTCTATCCATAATACTAACCGAGATATGAGCACTTTTAGTTTTGAAAAGTGGATTTTCGAAAATTTCATGACTCCATTTGGAGGAGAAAAAATGATTTTATACTGAAACAGACTGTTCCAGTCGATTTTTCGCACCAAAAAACCCCTGCAGACAAATTTTGAGCAATTTTTATGTCAAAAACGTATTTTTTGTCGAAAATTTTGAAGCAAGGGGTAGGTATGGAAATATTTGATGTAAACTGCTTTGTGCTAACTCCCTTATTGCTGGGATTTATGGACTCAAAATTCACTGACCTATGTAAAATTGTCCGCTGAATCGATTGCCGAAGACTAGAACCTTCTTTCTATCATATTAGTCGAGATATGAGCACTTTCAGTTTTGAAAAGTGAATTTTCGAAAATTTCATGACCACATTTTGAGGAGAAAAAATGATTTCATACAAAAACAGACTGTTCCAGTCGATTTTTCGCACCAAAAAACCCCTCCAGACAAATTTTGAGCAATTTTTATGTCAAAAACGTATTTTTTGTCGAAAATTTTGAAGCAAGGGGTAGGTATGGAAATATTTGATGTAAACTGCTTTGTGCTAACTTCCTTATTGCTGGGATTTATGGACTCAAAATTCACTGACCTATGTAAAATTGTCCGCTGAATCGATTGCCGAAGACTAGAACCTTCTTTCTATCATATTAGTCGAGATATGAGCACTTTCAGTTTTGAAAAGTGAATTTTCGAAAATTTCATGACCTCATTTTGAGGAGAAAAAATGATTTCATACAAAAACAGACTGTTCCAGTCGATTTTTCGCACCAAAAAACCCCTCCAGACAAATTTTGAGCAATTTTTATGTCAAAAACGTATTTTTTGTCGAAAATTTTGAAGCAAGTGGTAGGTATGGAAATATTTGATGTAAACTGCTTTGTGCTTACTTCCTTATTGCTGGGATTTATGGACTCAAAATTCACTGACCTATGTAAAATTGTCCGCTGAATCGATTGCCGAAGACTAGAACCTTCTATCCATAATACTAACCGAGATATGAGCACTTTTAGTTTTGAAAAGTGGATTTTCGAAAATTTCATGACTCCATTTGGAGGAGAAAAAATGATTTTATACAAAAACAGACTGTTCCAGTCAATTTTTCGCACCAAAAAACCCCTCCAGACGAATTTTGAGCAATTTTTATGTCAAAAACGTATTTTTTGTCGAAAATTTTGAAGCAAGGGGTAGGTATGGAAATATTTGATGTAAACTGCTTTGTGCTAACTCCCTTATTGCTGGGATTTATGGACTTAAAATTCACTGACCTATGTAAAATTGTCCGCTGAATCGATTGCCGAAGACTAGAACCTTCTTTCTATCATATTAGTCGAGATATGAGCACTTTTAGTTTTGAAAAGTGAATTTTCGAAAATTTCATGACCTCATTTTGAGGAGAAAAAATGATTTCATACAAAAACAGACTGTTCCAGTCGATTTTTCGCACCAAAAAACCCCTCCAGACAAATTTTGAGCAATTTTTATGTCAAAAACGTATTTTTTGTCGAAAATTTTGAAGCAAGGGGTAGGTATGGAAATATTTGATGTAAACTGCTTTGTGCTAACTTCCTTATTGCTGGGATTTATGGACTCAAAATTCACTGACCTATGTAAAATTGTCCGCTGAATCGATTGCCGAAGACTAGAACCTTCTATCCATCATATTAGTCGAGATATGAGCACTTTTAGTTTTGAAAAGTGAATTTTCGAAAATTTCATGACCTCATTTTGAGGAGAAAAAATGATTTCATACAAAAACAGACTGTTCCAGTCGATTTTTCGCACCAAAAAACCCCTCCAGACAAATTTTGAGCAATTTTTATGTCAAAAACGTATTTTTTGTCGAAAATTTTGAAGCAAGGGGTAGGTATGGAAATATTTGATGTAAACTGCTTTGTGCTAACTTCCTTATTGCTGGGATTTATGGACTCAAAATTCACTGACCTATGTAAAATTGTCCGCTGAATCGATTGCCGAAGACTAGAACCTTCTATCCATAATACTAACCGAGATATGAGCACTTTTAGTTTTGAAAAGTGGATTTTCGAAAATTTCATGACTCCATTTGGAGGAGAAAAAATGATTTTATACAAAAACAGACTGTTCCAGTCAATTTTTCGCACCCAAGAACCCCTCCAGACAAATTTTGAGCAATTTTTATGTCAAACACGTATTTTTTGTCGAAAATTTTGAAGCAAGTGGTAGGTATGGAAATATTTGATGTAAACTGCTTTGTGCTTACTTCCTTATTGCTGGGATTTATGGACTCAAAATTCACTGACCTATGTAAAATTGTCCGCTGAATCGATTGCCGAAGACTAGAACCTTCTATCCATAATACTAACCGAGATATGAGCACTTTTAGTTTTGAAAAGTGGATTTTCGAAAATTTCATGACTCCATTTGGAGGAGAAAAAATGATTTTATACAAAAACAGACTGTTCCAGTCGCTTTTTCGCACCAAAATACCCCTCCAGACGAATTTTGAGCAATTTTTATGTCAAAAACGTATTTTTTGTCGAAAATTTTGAAGCAAGGGGTAGGAAATATGGAAATATGGAAATATGGAAATATTTAATGTAAACTGCTTTGTGCTAACTTCCTTATTGCTGGGATTTATGGACTCAAAATTCACTAACTATGTAAAATTGTCCGCTGAATCGATTGCCGAAGACTAGAACCTTCTATCCATCATATTAGCCGAGATATGAGCACTTTTAGTTTTGAAAAGTGGATTTTCGAAAATTTCATGACTCCATTTGGAGGAGAAAAAATGATTTTATGTTAAAACAGACTGTTCCAGTCGATTTTTCGCACCAAAAAACCCCTCCAGACGAATTTTGATCAATTTTTATGTCTAAAACGTATTTTTTGTCGAAAATTTTGAAGCAAGGGGTAGGTATGGAAATATTTAATGTAAACTGCTTTGTGCTAACTTCCTTATTGCTGGGATTTATGGACTCAAAATTCACTGACCTATGTAAAATTGTCCGCTGAATCGATTGCCGAAGACTAGAACCTTCTATCCATAATACTAACCGAGATATGAGCACTTTTAGTTTTGAAAAGTGGATTTTCGAAAATTTCATGACTCCATTTGGAGGAGAAAAAATGATTTTATACTGAAACAGACTGTTCCAGTCGATTTTTCGCACCAAAAAACCCCTCCAGACAAATTTTGAGCAATTTTTATGTCAAAAACGTATTTTTTGTCGAAAATTTTGAAGCAAGGGGTAGGTATGGAAATATTTGATGTAAACTGCTTTGTGCTAACTCCCTTATTGCTGGGATTTATGGACTCAAAATTCACTGACCTATGTAAAATTGTCCGCTGAATCGATTGCCGAAGACTAGAACCTTCTTTCTATCATATTAGTCGAGATATGAGCACTTTCAGTTTTGAAAAGTGAATTTTCGAAAATTTCATGACCACATTTTGAGGAGAAAAAATGATTTCATACAAAAACAGACTGTTCCAGTCGATTTTTCGCACCAAAAAACCCCTCCAGACAAATTTTGAGCAATTTTTATGTCAAAAACGTATTTTTTGTCGAAAATTTTGAAGCAAGGGGTAGGTATGGAAATATTTGATGTAAACTGCTTTGTGCTAACTTCCTTATTGCTGGGATTTATGGACTCAAAATTCACTGACCTATGTAAAATTGTCCGCTGAATCGATTGCCGAAGACTAGAACCTTCTTTCTATCATATTAGTCGAGATATGAGCACTTTCAGTTTTGAAAAGTGAATTTTCGAAAATTTCATGACCTCATTTTGAGGAGAAAAAATGATTTCATACAAAAACAGACTGTTCCAGTCGATTTTTCGCACCAAAAAACCCCTCCAGACAAATTTTGAGCAATTTTTATGTCAAAAACGTATTTTTTGTCGAAAATTTTGAAGCAAGTGGTAGGTATGGAAATATTTGATGTAAACTGCTTTGTGCTTACTTCCTTATTGCTGGGATTTATGGACTCAAAATTCACTGACCTATGTAAAATTGTCCGCTGAATCGATTGCCGAAGACTAGAACCTTCTATCCATAATACTAACCGAGATATGAGCACTTTTAGTTTTGAAAAGTGGATTTTCGAAAATTTCATGACTCCATTTGGAGGAGAAAAAATGATTTTATACAAAAACAGACTGTTCCAGTCAATTTTTCGCACCAAAAAACCCCTCCAGACGAATTTTGAGCAATTTTTATGTCAAAAACGTATTTTTTGTCGAAAATTTTGAAGCAAGGGGTAGGTATGGAAATATTTGATGTAAACTGCTTTGTGCTAACTCCCTTATTGCTGGGATTTATGGACTCAAAATTCACTGACCTATGTAAAATTGTCCGCTGAATCGATTGCCGAAGACTAGAACCTTCTATCTATCACATTAGCCGAGATATGAGCACTTTTAGTTTTGAAAAGTGAATTTTCGAAAATTTCATGACCACATTTTGAGGAGAAAAAATGATTTCATACAAAAACAGACTGTTCCAGTCAATTTTTCGCACCAAAAAACCCCTCCAGACGAATTTTGAGCAATTTTTATGTCAAAAACGTATTTTTTGTCGAAAATTTTGAAGCAAGGGGTAGGTATGGAAATATTTGATGTAAACTGCTTTGTGCTAACTCCCTTATTGCTGGGATTTATGGACTCAAAATTCACTGACCTATGTAAAATTGTCCGCTGAATCGATTGCCGAAGACTAGAACCTTCTATCCATAATACTAACCGAGATATGAGCACTTTTAGTTTTGAAAAGTGGATTTTCGAAAATTTCATGACTCCATTTGGAGGAGAAAAAATGATTTTATACAAAAACAGACTGTTCCAGTCAATTTTTCGCACCAAAAAACCCCTCCAGACAAATTTTGAGCAATTTTTATGTCAAAAACGTATTTTTTGTCGAAAATTTTGAAGCAAGGGGTAGGTATGGAAATATTTGATGTAAACTGCTTTGTGCTAACTTCCTTATTGCTGGGATTTATGAACTCAAAATTCACTGACCTATGTAAAATTGTCCGCTGAATCGATTGCCGAAGACTAGAACCTTCTATCCATCATATTAGCCGAGATATGAGCACTTTTAGTTTTGAAAAGTGGATTTTGAAAATTTCATGACTCCATTTGGAGGAGAAAAAATGATTTTATACTGAAACAGACTGTTCCAGTCGATTTTTCGCACCAGAAAACCCCTCCAGACGAATTTTGATCAATTTTTATGTCTAAAACGTATTTTTTGTCGAAAATTTTGAAGCAAGGGGTAGGTATGGAAATATTTAATGTAAACTGCTTTGTGCTAACTTCCTTATTGCTGGGATTTATGGACTCAAAATTCACTGACCTATGTAAAATTGTCCGCTGAATCGATTGCCGAAGACTAGAACCTTCTATCCATAATACTAACCGAGATATGAGCACTTTTAGTTTTGAAAAGTGGATTTTCGAAAATTTCATGACCTCATTTTGAGGAGAAAAAATGATTTCATACAAAAACAGACTGTTCCAGTCGATTTCTCGCACCAAAAAACCCCTCCAGACAAATTTTGAGCAATTTTTATGTCAAAAACGTATTTTTTGTCGAAAATTTTGAAGCAAGGGGTAGGTATGGAAATATTTGATGTAAACTGCTTTGTGCTAACTTCCTTATTGCTGGGATTTATGGACTCAAAATTCACTGACCTATGTAAAATTGTCCGCTGAATCGATTGCCGAAGACTAGAACCTTCTATCCATCATATTAGCCGAGATATGAGCACTTTTAGTTTTGAAAAGTGGATTTTCGAAAATTTCATGACTCCATTTGGAGGAGAAAAAATGATTTTATACTGAAACAGACTGTTCCAGTCGATTTTTCGCACCAAAAAACCCCTCCAGACGAATTTTGAGCAATTTTTATGTCAAAAACGTATTTTTTGTCGAAAATTTTGAAGCAAGGGGTAGGTATGGAAATATTTCATGTAAACTGCTTTGTGCTAACTTCCTTATTGCTGGGATTTATGGACTCAAAATTTACTTACCTATGTAAAATTGTCCGCTGAATCGATTGCCGAAGACTAGAACCTTCTATCCATAATACCAACCGAGATATGAGCACTTTTAGTTTTGAAAAGTGGATTTTCGAAAATTTCATGACCTCATTTTGAGGAGAAAAAATGATTTCATACAAAAACAGACTGTTCCAGTCGATTTTTCGCACCAAAAAACCCCTCCAGACGAATTTTGATCAATTTTTATGTCTAAAACGTATTTTTTGTCGAAAATTTTGAAGCAAGGGGTAGGTATGGAAATATTTAATGTAAACTGCTTTGTGCTAACTTCCTTATTGCTGGGATTTATGGACTCAAAATTCACTGACCTATGTAAAATTGTCCGCTGAATCGATTGCCGAAGACTAGAACCTTCTATCCATCATATTAGCCGAGATATGAGCACTTTTAGTTTTGAAAAGTGGATTTTCGAAAATTTCATGACTCCATTTGGAGGAGAAAAAATGATTTTATACAAAAACAGACTGTTCCAGTCAATTTTTCGCACCCAAAAACCCCTCCAGACAAATTTTGAGCAATTTTTATGTCAAACACGTATTTTTTGTCGAAAATTTTGAAGCAAGGGGTAGGTATGGAAATATTTGATGTAAACTGCTTTGTGCTTACTTCCTTATTGCTGGGATTTATGGACTCAAAATTCACTGACCTATGTAAAATTGTCCGCTGAATCGATTGCCGAAGACTAGAACCTTCTATCCATCATATTAGCCGAGATATGAGCACTTTTAGTTTTGAAAAGTGGATTTTCGAAAATTTCATGACCTCATTTTGAGGAGAAAAAATGATTTCATACAAAAACAGACTGTTCCAGTCGATTTTTCGCACCAGAAAACCCCTCCAGACGAATTTTGATCAATTTTTATGTCTAAAACGTATTTTTTGTCGAAAATTTTGAAGCAAGGGGTAGGTATGGAAATATTTAATGTAAACTGCTTTGTGCTAACTTCCTTATTGCTGGGATTTATGGACTCAAAATTCACTGACCTATGTAAAATTGTCCGCTGAATCGATTGCCGAAGACTAGAACCTTCTATCCATAATACTAACCGAGATATGAGCACTTTTAGTTTTGAAAAGTGGATTTTCGAAAATTTCATGACTCCATTTGGAGGAGAAAAAATGATTTTATACAAAAACAGACTGTTCCAGTCAATTTTTCGCACCCAAAAACCCCTCCAGACAAATTTTGAGCAATTTTTATGTCAAACACGTATTTTTTGTCGAAAATTTTGAAGCAAGGGGTAGGTATGGAAATATTTGATGTAAACTGCTTTGTGCTTACTTCCTTATTGCTGGGATTTATGGACTCAAAATTCACTGACCTATGTAAAATTGTCCGCTGAATCGATTGCCGAAGACTAGAACCTTCTATCCATCATATTAGCCGAGATATGAGCACTTTTAGTTTTGAAAAGTGGATTTTCGAAAATTTCATGACCTCATTTTGAGGAGAAAAAATGATTTCATACAAAAACAGACTGTTCCAGTCGATTTTTCGCACCAGAAAACCCCTCCAGACGAATTTTGATCAATTTTTATGTCTAAAACGTATTTTTTGTCGAAAATTTTGAAGCAAGGGGTAGGTATGGAAATATTTAATGTAAACTGCTTTGTGCTAACTTCCTTATTGCTGGGATTTATGGACTCAAAATTCACTGACCTATGTAAAATTGTCCGCTGAATCGATTGCCGAAGACTAGAACCTTCTATCCATAATACTAACCGAGATATGAGCACTTTTAGTTTTGAAAAGTGGATTTTCGAAAATTTCATGACTCCATTTGGAGGAGAAAAAATGATTTTATACAAAAACAGACTGTTCCAGTCGATTTTTCGCACCAAAAAACCCCTCCAGACGAATTTTGAGCAATTTTTATGTCAAAAACGTATTTTTTGTCGAAAATTTTGAAGCAAGGGGTAGGTATGGAAATATTTGATGTAAACTGCTTTGTGCTAACTCCCTTATTGCTGGGATTTATGGACTCAAAATTCACTGACCTATGTAAAATTGTCCGCTGAATCGATTGCCGAAGACTAGAACCTTCTTTCTATCACATTAGTCGAGATATGAGCACTTTTAGTTTTGAAAAGTGAATTTTCGAAAATTTCATGACCTCATTTTGAGGAGAAAAAATGATTTCATACAAAAACAGACTGTTCCAGTCGATTTTTCGCACCAAAAAACCCCTCCAGACAAATTTTGAGCAATTTTTATGTCAAAAACGTATTTTTTGTCGAAAATTTTGAAGCAAGGGGTAGGTATGGAAATATTTGATGTAAACTGCTTTGTGCTAACTTCCTTATTGCTGGGATTTATGGACTCAAAATTCACTGACCTATGTAAAATTGTCCGCTGAATCGATTGCCGAAGACTAGAACCTTCTATCCATCATATTAGTCGAGATATGAGCACTTTTAGTTTTGAAAAGTGAATTTTCGAAAATTTCATGACCTCATTTTGAGGAGAAAAAATGATTTCATACAAAAACAGACTGTTCCAGTCGATTTTTCGCACCAAAAAACCCCTCCAGACAAATTTTGAGCAATTTTTATGTCAAAAACGTATTTTTTGTCGAAAATTTTGAAGCAAGGGGTAGGTATGGAAATATTTGATGTAAACTGCTTTGTGCTAACTTCCTTATTGCTGGGATTTATGGACTCAAAATTCACTGACCTATGTAAAATTGTCCGCTGAATCGATTGCCGAAGACTAGAACCTTCTATCCATCATATTAGCCGAGATATGAGCACTTTTAGTTTTGAAAAGTGGATTTTCGAAAATTTCATGACTCCATTTGGAGGAGAAAAAATGATTTTATGTTAAAACAGACTGTTCCAGTCGATTTTTCGCACCAAAAAACCCCTCCAGACGAATTTTGATCAATTTTTATGTCTAAAACGTATTTTTTGTCGAAAATTTTGAAGCAAGGGGTAGGTATGGAAATATTTAATGTAAACTGCTTTGTGCTAACTTCCTTATTGCTGGGATTTATGGACTCAAAATTCACTGACCTATGTAAAATTGTCCGCTGAATCGATTGCCGAAGACTAGAACCTTCTATCCATAATACTAACCGAGATATGAGCACTTTTAGTTTTGAAAAGTGGATTTTCGAAAATTTCATGACTCCATTTGGAGGAGAAAAAATGATTTTATTCAAAAACAGACTGTTCCAGTCGATTTTTCGCACCAAAAAACCCCTCCAGACAAATTTTGAGCAATTTTTATGTCAAAAACGTATTTTTTGTCGAAAATTTTGAAGCAAGGGGTAGGTATGGAAATATTTGATGTAAACTGCTTTGTGCTAACTCCCTTATTGCTGGGATTTATGGACTCAAAATTCACTGACCTATGTAAAATTGTCCGCTGAATCGATTGCCGAAGACTAGAACCTTCTATCCATCATATTAGCCGAGATATGAGCACTTTTAGTTTTGAAAAGTGGATTTTCGAAAATTTCATGACTCCATTTGGAGGAGAAAAAATGATTTTATACTGAAACAGACTGTTCCAGTCGATTTTTCGCACCAGAAAACCCCTCCAGACGAATTTTGATCAATTTTTATGTCTAAAACGTATTTTTTGTCGAAAATTTTGAAGCAAGGGGTAGGTATGGAAATATTTAATGTAAACTGCTTTGTGCTAACTTCCTTATTGCTGGGATTTATGGACTCAAAATTCACTGACCTATGTAAAATTGTCCGCTGAATCGATTGCCGAAGACTAGAACCTTCTATCCATAATACTAACCGAGATATGAGCACTTTTAGTTTTGAAAAGTGGATTTTCGAAAATTTCATGACCTCATTTTGAGGAGAAAAAATGATTTCATACAAAAACAGACTGTTCCAGTCGATTTCTCGCACCAAAAAACCCCTCCAGACAAATTTTGAGCAATTTTTATGTCAAAAACGTATTTTTTGTCGAAAATTTTGAAGCAAGGGGTAGGTATGGAAATATTTGATGTAAACTGCTTTGTGCTAACTTCCTTATTGCTGGGATTTATGGACTCAAAATTCACTGACCTATGTAAAATTGTCCGCTGAATCGATTGCCGAAGACTAGAACCTTCTATCCATCATATTAGCCGAGATATGAGCACTTTTAGTTTTGAAAAGTGGATTTTCGAAAATTTCATGACTCCATTTGGAGGAGAAAAAATGATTTTATACTGAAACAGACTGTTCCAGTCGATTTTTCGCACCAAAAAACCCCTCCAGACGAATTTTGAGCAATTTTTATGTCAAAAACGTATTTTTTGTCGAAAATTTTGAAGCAAGGGGTAGGTATGGAAATATTTCATGTAAACTGCTTTGTGCTAACTTCCTTATTGCTGGGATTTATGGACTCAAAATTTACTTACCTATGTAAAATTGTCCGCTGAATCGATTGCCGAAGACTAGAACCTTCTATCCATAATACTAACCGAGATATGAGCACTTTTAGTTTTGAAAAGTGGATTTTCGAAAATTTCATGACCTCATTTTGAGGAGAAAAAATGATTTCATACAAAAACAGACTGTTCCAGTCGATTTTTCGCACCAAAAAACCCCTCCAGACGAATTTTGATCAATTTTTATGTCTAAAACGTATTTTTTGTCGAAAATTTTGAAGCAAGGGGTAGGTATGGAAATATTTAATGTAAACTGCTTTGTGCTAACTTCCTTATTGCTGGGATTTATGGACTCAAAATTCACTGACCTATGTAAAATTGTCCGCTGAATCGATTGCCGAAGACTAGAACCTTCTATCCATCATATTAGCCGAGATATGAGCACTTTTAGTTTTGAAAAGTGGATTTTCGAAAATTTCATGACTCCATTTGGAGGAGAAAAAATGATTTTATACAAAAACAGACTGTTCCAGTCAATTTTTCGCACCCAAAAACCCCTCCAGACAAATTTTGAGCAATTTTTATGTCAAACACGTATTTTTTGTCGAAAATTTTGAAGCAAGGGGTAGGTATGGAAATATTTGATGTAAACTGCTTTGTGCTTACTTCCTTATTGCTGGGATTTATGGACTCAAAATTCACTGACCTATGTAAAATTGTCCGCTGAATCGATTGCCGAAGACTAGAACCTTCTATCTATCATATTAGTCGAGTTATGAGCACATTTAGTTTTGAAAAGTGGATTTTCGAAAATTTCATGACCCCATTTGGAGGAGAAAAAATGATTTTATACAAAAACAGACTGTTGCAGTCGATTTTTCGCACCAAAAAACCCCTTCAGACGAATTTTGAGCAATTTTTATGTCAAAAACGTATTTTTTGTCGGAAATTTTGAAGCAAGGGGTAGGTATGGAAATATAATGTAAACTGCTTTGTGCTAACTTCCCTATTGATGAATTGTCAAATTGAAATAGCAAATTTGGGGAAATGTAGAAAATATCAACTGAAGTCCATACTAATACTAGTTCTTTTTTAGCAATATCTTTGAGATACTTACAAAGACTGCAAAAGAAGTTGAAACCCAAACCAACCAAGAATTTACTACCAAAAAGCACCTTCAACTGCATTTACTGCAAGTACGATTGCAAAAGAAAGTTCACACTCGTTGCTCACGTTAAATCGTACCATTCAAAGCATTTCGAAAACTTCTTGAAGAATGTTTTACCCACTATGTAGAAATTGTATAATTCAAATTTTAAATATTTTCAAGGGGTTTATGATTCCCAGAACACTTTGTATATTTGTTCAATATGTAATATCTAGAATTTAAAAAAAAAATTGATTGTAGTCATGATTTTTCTAACACCTATCTAAAATAATAAAGGGCGCATGTTTCAACTAAACTCATTTTCCATTCACTAAAATAGTACAGTTATTTGGAAATATTTTTGATGGCATTTTGCCATGAAACTTGTGAATTTCCACAGTTACCATCTCTATTTGTACCTGTTTTCTCATCCCTTAGTGTATTTTCAACAGAATTTAGACTTTACATGTCTCTTTTCAACCCTCATCCTCCCTTACGTACCAAATAACTGTATTAGAAAAGCAGAACTCACATATAAATTTCAATATTTCATTGACTAAATATTCAGCGGAAAATGATATGTTTATTCTGCAGACATTAAATCTACATGTTTGAAAAATATATGTATGTAGTAGTAGGTACTTATTAAAAAATATAGAAATAGTTGTTCAATAATTTTAATTTAAGAAGATTTTTGTAGACGGAGATCCAATGTAGGTATTGGAGCATTTATTATAAATAACTCTTGCAGCTATATTAATTATTTGTTATTTTATATTTTAATGGGTTAAATTTGTATTGTCAGTGAGATAAAGTCTTTCCAAGTGGTTTGTTTACCTTTAGAGGAAAATTCATTTTGTCACTTGAATTTTCCGATTAAACGTTAGCGTATATCAAAGTTGGGTGTCACAAACTATCCTATTTTCATCCGAAAGTAAAAAACACTTCCGAAGGTTTATGTCATTGGAATATTTTTTTTATATAGTATATAATTTTGGGAATTTAATTATGTGTTGTTTGTATAGCGATGTTTGAACAATGTCAATTTGTTTTTTAATAAACTATAGATATTGTGATTATTTTTATTATTTTTAAAAATAGGGATAAATAAAACTTCCAACCTTTTTCCCTACACCTAAGTAAGTAATTAGTACACTGAACTCATCGCTTTTCATTTGAATTGTTAGTCAATACACCACAAGCTACTCAAGTGCTACACAAGACTCGGAAACAGAAGCCATAGACTAGCAAAAAGCGACACTTTCGATCCTTTTGTTAGACACTGTATTTACATCCGTTTATTTATATTTCAAGTAATATTTTTTGTATTTATTTTAGGTGGTTTCAAATGCAGTTGTGGTAAAATTTATTCAATGTCCCATAACCTCAAAAGACACAAGAGATACGAGTGCGGAAAAGCTCCGTCTTTAACTTGTGAAATTTGCAGTTATAAATGTTTTCGAAGAAACGTCATGAGGCTTCATTACAAAACGAAACACTCGTGAAATTTTGATTTAAGCATTTTTTCACAATATATTATTATTTTTATAAATCAAGTTCTATGTATATTTCCTATAACTTGTTCTATATCATGTAAAATAAATTAATTAATTATAATTATGCCCTTTCCCTTAAAGCAAAATTATTTACTAATCCTCGTAATTTTTAGTTGTATATGATAAAGTACAAGAGAATGGTAGTTGGTGGTACGTTTGTAAACTATGCGGTAAAAAATACAGACATCTCAGTTCGATTTACACCCATCAAAAATTCGAATGTAACAAACCACCTCAGTTCGAGTGCGACATCTGCAACAAACGTTTCAAACTAAAAGGAAACATGAAAACTCACATGGCCAACGTTCATAATATTATTTTTTAATTATTTGAATGTTTTTACCAGAAAAAGATAATTTTTGTTTTTAATAATGAAAAAATTAAACTTTTGTGAAATATTGATCAATTTACAAAACGAAAATTTGAGTGAAATAAGCTTTGTGAGCAGAATTATAAAGCAAAAGTTTTTTTCTTGACTTGAATGGGAAAAAGTAAGTGATATTCTTTTAGGAAATAAACAAGACCCGCTAGTCAATCATGTACCAACAAGATGTCCTAAAAATGAAGAGGGTATTACCAAGAGAAGACGATGTAAATATTGTTGGTATTATTTGCAACAACGCAAGGATTCAATTTATTATTGTGCGCAGTGTCCTCATAATCCTGGGCTTTGTATTGAAAATTGTTTCAGACTTTTTCACGAGTTACCCGAAAATTACTTCTAAAATTCCATGTTTTATGTATTCTTTAAATAAATTCCCAAAGCGTAGAAGAATGTTTTTTAATACTTAGTATAAAATATAAACAATATCACTCACTTATGCATACAATGTTCTTTTTAGGTATATCATACTCATCGATAGAATATCAAACAGTAAAAGAAGAAGAAAATGTTTACTATTTATGCAAAAAATGTAATTTAAGAAAATACAGACATCTCTCTTCATTATTTAATCATCAAAAATACGAGTGCGAAAAAGTACCCCAATTCGAATGTCAAATTTGTTTTAAAAAATTCAAACTGAAAGGAAATCTGAAAAATCACATCGCCTCTGTACATAAAATTCAATAAAAACCTCTTAATAATAACAATTTTTTATCATCCACCTTATATAGTTTTTATTTGCATATAAAGTTCTAAATAAATATTAATTGAAAAATAGTTTTCAGGTCGTCAACTTCGGTGTCCCTTCAACCTTCTGCAAAAGATGCTTTTTCCCAGTTTTTCAATTTCACTCAACCTCCAGGAGTAAAAAAAGAACCTCCATCACAACTTCAGTCTCAACCACAACCTCAATCTCCGTTTCAAGCTCAAACTCAACAACTTCAAGCTCCAACTTATCAAACTAAATCACAACCAAAGTATCCATTACCAACGCATTACCAACACCAAACTCAAAAGGAGCAGGATAAGGATAATGATATAGGAGCGAGTAGGAATAGAACGTCTATAAGTGTTTCACAAACTTTGATTTTAAAGGAAGCCTATAAGAGACATCCGTTTGTAGACAGGATTAAGAGGCAGCAATTGGCTGATACTACTGGGCTCAGTAATAGGGTGATCAAAATTTGGTTCCAGAATAGAAGACAGGAAGAGAAGAGGAAACAAAGGCCTTTTTAAGGGATTATTTTTTGAAGCGTGCCATATACATGTGAGGTGCAAAAATAACATTTTATTATTTTTGATTTTGTGTAATTGATATAATACAGGGTGGTTTTCACTGATAACTTTAATTAACATTTCAAATGTGTGTTTTTTGCACCTGAGTGTGGAGCTTTTTTGTAAATACTAGTCCAGTTCAGTTCTTAAGACGATGTTCACCTCAACTTAGTATATTATTAAACGAGCAATTTATGATAGCCATTATTCACGATGAAGTTTGCGTCACGACCCGCAGGCGAGGGGCGCAAGTCACCCGATTGAATATTGGCCATAAATTGCAAGTAGAATACTACACTTTGTCTACGACCCTTAATTTCTCAAATTGTTAGCTACATAAAATAATTTCACATTATATAGAGATGGGCGATACTGTGTAAAGTAAATACATACACAATTACAATATTTTATCGATATTATATATTTCAGAAACAAATTTCCTGAACAAAATACACAGATTTAATAGTTTATTTCATAATTCACTCTAGTAGATATATGGGTACCACATACCTTTTGTAAAGAGGTAAAATATTGACTTATTATTAGATGGTCGTGGACAAAGTTTATCATTTTATTATATAAGACACAATATTTACCTTGTTCATTCAGGAATACCAACAACAAGACTGAGTACAATAAACAGTGTTGAATATGTATTTGGAGTGAACATAATATTTTTCTGGCAGCTCTTATAAATGTTATTACACTCTTCCTACCCGATTTTAGGCCAGCTTTTAGTCCTGATTTCAATCTTATTGAGAATCTCTGTTACCATCTACAGAGGCTCATTTTTCGTTATAACCTTCATTGATCAAATATTTGAGTTGGAAGCAAAGAAAAATGTATAAATTATTAAAACTACTTTAAAAACAGTGTTTTTGTTTATTTTGAATCCAAATAACATTTTCAGACTAGAATAACAATATTTTTTCTTCATTGTACAACAAAATTTGTTGATTTTATAAATCTAAACATAAAAAATTTCAAGGACACGTCACTTGTCACGTATTTGACAACAACCATCTGTCATACGTCAAATATAGTAGGATTTTAAATTAGAAATAATAATTTTGTGTCTATATAAGTGTTTTCCACATTTTTGTTTGTAGTTTTATATGAAATGGGATGAATTTATCAAAGTAGTTATTGTTTTTTCATACTAACTTAACAAAATTATTAATAAAATCAATAGTTTTTAGCGAACCTTCGACTTCTGCGAACTTCTTGAGCAAACTTTTGGAATTTACAAGTACCCATCAACCAACAAAACTAACAGACTTGGGCAAACCCCCTCCTACTCTTAAATCCGAAACCCAACCACCTTATCCTCCAATCCAACAATTCCAATCTCCACACAAACCTACGGAATCTTCTTGCCCACCTAAAGAAACCCCCAGACCTCCACAGTTACCTCCTGCTCCTAAACCACAAAAAGACGATTTCTATACTACCTTAGGTACAAGGAATAGAACCTGTATAACCAGAATACAGGCTGAAATTTTAAGGAAAGCTTTCGAAAGTCGACAATTCGTTGATAGCGATTTGAAAGAGTACTTGGAGAAAGCAACTGGGTTACCTGGAAGAGTTATTAAAATTTGGTTCCAGAATAGAAGAAGGGAGAATAAAAATAGGATCAAGTATGGAAACTTGACTTCGCCCTAAATTTTTGACTTTGTATGATACGATACAGTTTTCGCGGTTTGAGAAAAATCACCTGCTCAAACTCAGAAAAAAAAATCTAGTGACTAAAATTATATTTTCTTGAACCAAACTTCAATTGTTCCAGTTGAAATATCGAAAATTGTACATACTTTCTGCACTTATTAAACTATATTTCCTAATGGCACAATTTAAGATTAAAATTTTTTGTAAATTCTTAAACTTTTTGAGAAAAAATAGTTTAAAACAGTTGATTAAATTGAGAAATAGTCTCTGTCTTTTTGAAATTTATTGGGTGATTCATAGATTTAACTAGTTTAAAAAATTATTTGTAAATATGTTGATCTGTATAAGATATTATTATATGTCTATACGTCAATAAAAAAATTCAACTACGAATGCATTTTTTTTTAAATTTAACTCCCTAATTCCCACCACAGCAATATAATACTGAACCATTTTTAAGAATTAATAATAAATAATTTTTTTCCGGCTTGTTGTTAATTTGATTTATTTTTAGAAAAGAAAAAAAGGCCGTATCAATGTGGTTTATGTGGAAAGATGTATACGTTCAGAAGTACAATGATGAGACATACGAAATTAGAATGTCAAAAAATACCAGGATTTCAATGTATGTACTGTAACCATCAATCGAAAAGAAAAGATAATTTGAAAGCTCACATGAAGAATTTACATGGACTCGAGTACTGCACTGACCAACTATTACCAATCTCACATTATAAATTTTAAGAAAAAACAACTACTTCTTTGGATTTTTTATAAAAAAAACACATTTGCACTTTATTTTTTCGACTCATAAAAATCCTATTTCCAATTTACTCTTCCATTATTTTGTTTTTGAGTCTGCACATTTCTCTTCTCCTTTGGATCAGTCTTAATGTATAGATAGTTCAAAAAAATGGAAAGTACAATAATCAAGTATGTTTAAATTAATAATAATAATTGTATTATGTCTAATTGTTTTACCACAGCTTATAAATTTATTTTTAATTATAGATTATTGATTAAAGATGTATTTTGAGATTTATTTCCCTATTATACTTTTAGTTTATTTCAGAAAGGTAAAGAGTAATAAAATCTCATTAGGATCTCATATGGATCGCCTGAATTGGTACCTGGAAAAGCTCAAAATACTGGAGGAAGAAGAATGCAGAAACCTCCATCCACATACTTTCCAGCTGCACAGCACTCCAGAATTCTAGAGCACAGTACCTGGGAGATTACTGGATAGAAAAGGAACATTTATCTAAGTTGAAGCCTGCAGATATCCTAAAATTCCTTCGGGAAATAGGACTAAAGTTTCAGAGACTCTCATCAGAAACTAAGTAGAAGTAAGGGGGCACAATAGATCTTTCAGGTCTCTAATATTAATTTCAAATAAAAATGTATTTCTGTCAATTAAATAGAGAGACAAAAATAATTTCTATTTATATTGAGTGTCTTTTTTTAGGTCCCAATTATAATTGCTACAACTGTAGTAGAAGATACAGATCTAAAATTGCTTTGAATCGGCATATCCGTTACGATTGCGGAAAGGAACCGAAATTCGTGTGTAATTTTGAGAATTGTACGTACCGTGGTTTCCAAAAAGGAAATTTGCAAACGCATATAATGAGAAAACATACTTATTAATAAACGAATGCATCAAGAAATTATCTAGAATTTTTTCAAGTCTCCAACCAACAATTAAGAATAATCCTGACATGATGTGAAATTGATTTTGTTTTTTTGGAATTTCAGGTTACAAATGTCATAAGTGCTTCAAAACTTACAAACTCAAGGGTAGCGTCAACAGACATCTTAAATACGAATGTAATATACCACCCCAATTTTTTTGTACTCAAGAACAATGCTCTTACAAATGCAAAAGATTCGAAAATCTCAAAGCCCACTATAAATACAGACATAAAATAATAATTTAAAATTAATTTTATATTTTTTTCAATAAAATAATAAATTTAAACGAGTATTTTTAAAATTAAATCCAAAATTTTTTTAGGTTCAGCGTTTCAGTGTCCAGCGTGTAACAAAAGGTACAAATTTAAAACGAGCGTTCAAAGACATTTGAAATTTGAATGCAACAAACCGCCGCAAATTTTTTGTAACGAAGAAGGCTGCGAGTTCGCTTGTAAAAGAATGGAAAGCTTAAAATCACACTATAAACACAAACACAAATATCCTCTTCATATTTTATAAATAGTTTTTAATATTATATATAAAATTCATTGAAAATAAAATAGTTTTTGAGAATTTTTTTTATTTTCTCACCCAGTATATGGAAACTACCATTATAAATTGAAAATAAGCTGATTTGTTATTCATAGCGATTCCCATATTTTGATTTCCCCTGTATGATAATTCCAGTAATTCAATTTCTATGTTAGTCGATATATTTTCAAGACTCACTGTGTATGTGATATAGTGCACCCCCTTAGGACCAAATGAAGATGTGACTTTCTTAAAATAAGAAGATCAAAAAGTTAAAAACAATCTCCCATACTATAAATCATCAACTAACGTGTTAAATAAAGCGCCCATACTATACTTCAACGAAAATTTGTAGAAGCTTTTCAATGTACGTTTTGTAGAAAATATTTCCATTGTTACACTTTTATTTTATAAAGTTTTAGGCTATACGTGCAGAACTTGCGGAAATAGTTACAAAGTAGCAAGATCATTATGGAGACACGAAAAATACGAGTGCCAAAAAGCCCCGAAGTTTTTCTGCGAACTATGTAATTATAGAGCCAAACATAAATCTAGTGTCACCAAACATATGACTACCGTTCATCCCCATAGTGTTATATTTAACAATATGTGATCTAATATATGATAGAAATAAAGTTAATATATTATTTAACAAACAGAAGCATTAGGATCTATTGATATATATATTTTGGCTCACCATTTATGTTCTTAGTGGTCTGGTATATACCCAGACTGAATTTGATTCATTTTGACTTGAAATTTTTTGTCTGTGGCTTGGCTATATATGCAAAAACATTCTGGAGGTGATTTTTGTTCTCCGTTTAATAAATATTCTGAATAAACATGAATAAACTGTGTTTTATTTTGTTTCCCCTAACCTGATATTTTAAAGAACCTTCTAGTGTTCCTACCAAGGTTCCTTATCGAGTCCAACTTTAAAAAAAAATCTTTGGAGACATCAAAAATTTGAATGCAGTGGAAAAAGAATGTGTCCTTTGTCAATAATATGGGTAGCAAAAAAGATTATTTGAAAGCAAATTATTACCAAGGGGGTCTTTGGTACAGGATGACATGCTTTCAGGGTTTTTAAAAAAATTATATTTTCCTGAAAATGTTCCATTCTGTTCTTAACGACGTTTAGAAAAGCGATCTAGAATTGGAAAAAAATATTCTAAATATAGATATATAAATAATATTATTTTAATTTTAACTATATTGTAGCCCCCTTTTCAAACAACCCGTATAATCTAGTTATTCGAATGTTTTTTAATAATTTGAATTATTTTTAGTGTTTCCAATGTATTGTCCTAGATGCTCACATGGCTATAAGCATAGAAGTTCCCTGCTTAAACATTTAAAATGGGAGTGTGGATTAGAAAGAGGACATTTCAAATGTTCGATTTGTCAATATTCAGCGAAACAAAAGAACAATTATTTGCGACATTTAAAAAATGTACATCAGATTACTGAAAATTGCACTCAATATTCGATACCAATCGCGAAAAATTAAATTTTTTTTTTTTTAATTTATTTTAATTTTTTTTTTTGTTAATAATTGTAATTGAAATTCACCTTGTATATTTTTTCATTCAATCTAGAATTTTTTTAAAATTTTATTTCGCCCCGGATATATTCTTCGAACGGCGGAATACCCCCCTTGATCCTTTCATGGACATATAATTGTTATAATATTTATTATTAAATACCTTTATTATTATTAATTTACAGAGTGCCCAGAATCAAAATATGTATACAAATTTATACAGGGTTTCTGTACATCCTATATTTATACTCGACTGAAAATTTCTTTATTAAAAAAAATAAATAAAATTTATTTTTTACATAAAACCATACTTATTTGATTCATTTATTAAAAACCACCCTTAAAATCACCTACACCTCAAAAAAAATTATTTTGTATGATTTTTTTTAATTTTTATTAAATTTTTTTTTATTTTTAGACATTTCTACAACCATCAAATTGGACGCTGAAGGCAATTACGTTTGTCCTCGATGCAACAAAACTTACAAACACAAAACTTCAGTCTACACTCATTTGAAAAACGATTGTGGAAAGCCACCTCAGTATTATTGTGACATATGTCACTTTTCCAGTAGATTCGCTCATGTTTTAAAACGACATAAATTGTCTGGTACTCATAAAAGAAGGTTAACAGCACTCAAAGGATCACCGACAAAGGATGGTAGGAGTAGCGAATAGCAAATGTAAGGTCTACAGATTTTTGGGAGGCTGGAAAATATTTCTTTACTTTTCTTGGTTGAAAATTGAGGTATAACAAAATTTCGGAGCCAAATAAATCGTGTTTTCACAAAGTTAATTGTGAATGAAAATTGTTAGTATTAGATACTGGAAGAGTATTTTATTAAAATAATTTTAATTTTACACTTAACAATTTACCTTTATATTCTTTTGGATTAAATATATTTAATTAAAAAAAAAATATTAAAAAATAGAATTATTTTTGTTTTATTACAATTAAGTGTTTTTAAATATTAATATCAAATTTTTAATATCGTAATATTATTTTTGTAACATAATAAATGCTTTAAATATCAAATTTACCCCAAATAAAAAAAGAATATCAAGTAAGAACAAGTTATATTATATGAGTAAGTTATTGTTTCCCAAAAGACTTATTCAGTGTAGTTGTGACTGTTTATTAATAAAATTTTATTATGATTATTTTCACTAAATTTACATTTTTCTGCTTTTTGATTAAATTTTCCTTATTCCAGGTTTTTACGTGTGTCCTAACATGTGCGGTAAAGCCTACAAGCACAATTCATCCTTATATAATCACAAAAAATTTGAATGTGGCCAAGAAAAAAGATTCAAATGCCCCATCCTGGGCTGTACGTATAGAACAAAAAGGAAGGGCAGTTTGAAAACCCACGTATATAATTGTCACGACGTGGTGGATAATGATAAATAAAATGCTAGATTTTAGATACCAAAATAATTGAGTTTTATTTAACAATAATCACTATCCCACAGGATTAAAAGCAAGACTTTTGGTTATATGTTACAGTGGCTGCCTGGAGGAAAAAGGAAAACTTTTGACCCTGGATAGAAATATTTGGCAAACCAGAAAAGACACCAATAAGAAGGACTATGTCAGCTCTATTTAGCTCTATATTGCTTTGAGCTTTTGGAAATTCTCTCTTCTTTTTCTTACTGTTACTGGAATGAAACCAAATTTTCAAAATGATACTTATCATTTGTGACTGGTCATTTTTAATAATGTAATATTAGACAAAAAAATTAAAAATTTATAATTGCTTGTAGTTGAAGTTTTTTCTTTTTTTTTTTCAGTAACAATTACCCATCAGTGCCGTACGTGCGGGAAAGAATACAGACACCAATCATCTCTAAGTCGACACGTTAACGAAGAATGTAATACAAAGAAAATCCATAGTTGTCCTTATTGTCCTTTAACTTTTAGAAGAAAATACCGACTCAAATATCATCTGAAAATTATCCATCATGTAATATAATTCAAGTGTTAACTTATTTGTGACTTTATTTACAAGGGACGTCGTTAGAGCTTTGGAGGCTCTGAAATCTCAACCCGGATAGACAAAAAGGAGTAGCTTTTATGTCTAATTGTTTATTTTTCAGGTGGATACAATTGCGCATTATGTTGTAATAATTATAAATCAAAGTCGGCTTTAAAACATCATTTGAGATACGAATGTCAAAAGGAACCACAGTTTTCTTGCCCAGTGTGTTACAAACGGACAAAACTACCGGGAAATTTGAAAAAGCATATAAAAGGAATGCATGGAGAATATTTTTTAAAGCATTTTGATAAAAAACGACGAGGTTTACCGAGTTTAAATATTTAATTGGGGAAGAATTTATTTATATAGAAAAAATTTTAATAAAAAACTATCTGAATATTTTTTTGTATTGAAAGTATTTTGAAAATATTTTTAAAATTTTTTTTTCAATTAAATTTTTATTTCTAGTTTCCTTTACCTGCGATATTTGTGGAAAAGTTTACAAACATAGCAGATCTTTAACGTCCCATAAAAAATACGAATGTCAAAAAGAGCCACAGTTCACTTGCAATATTTGCCCTTACAGATGCAAACAGAAACAAGCTTTGAAAGTTCACATGAAAAGGCATAAAGCTAATGGAGACATGCCTCAGTGGTATCAAAATTAAAATAAATTTTTTTTAAATTTTTTTAAATTTTTTTTTGAATTTGTGTTGAGTATTTTTGAATTTTAATAAATTAGTTAGCAGATTTATATGTATTTATTTATATAGAATTATTTGAAAAAAGATTTCACGATTTCAGAAACTTTCGGATGTGATATATGCGGAAGACTCTACAAACATTTCAGATCCTTGAGGGCACATAAGAAGTTTGAATGTCAAAAAGAAGCACAATTTTCTTGCGATTATTGTCCTTACAAATCAAAGTTGAAAAAAAATTTAAAAGTACACATTATAAGAAGACATAAACAAGAAATAAATTTTGTACCTAAATCTTTAGACACTTCAATTTATCAAAATTTGTGAAGACTTTTTGAAACGTAAAATTATAAATATATAATTGTTAATATATTTGGTTTTTTTATCTTTTTTTATATTTAAAACTGCCACAAAATAATCCATAATAAGTCCTTTTCATAATTTCAGTCTCTTTTTGTCCGTTTTCTACCTTTTTCAACGATATATGCTCATTTAGGTTGTTTTCAAATGACACTTGCATATAGATACCTCTCGTAAAATTGGACAAAATGATATAAGAAACTGGACCCCTCTGTATAATAAATTTTTTTTAATATTATTCCTTTTTTATTCATTTTTTGTTATTTGTCGTCCCCCCTTTCCTTTTATTTCAACCTTATAAATATCCATAAAATAAATTTTAAAAAATGTTGAAACCTATTGGTTCTTATATTTTATTTTTCCAAAATTATCATTAACATTAAATTTTGAATATTTTTAGTGAAAAATAATTTTTGCATTACATGTGGAAAATCATACAAACACAAAAAATCTTTAGTGGCACACAGAAAATACGAATGTCAAAAAGATCCACAGTGGTATTGTTCGATGTGTCCTTATAGATCCCATTTAAAAGGAAATTTAACGAATCATGTTCGAAAAATGCATAAAAACAATTAGTTTGTTGTAGTGATAATAAATATTATTTATTTAAAAAGTTTTTTATTTTTAATAATGTTTCAGAAAATTGAAGGACCTTCAGTTAAATAGGAAATAACATTTTGATGTATTTTCGAGATACTTTGTTAAATTATTTAATTTGGTTCACCCTGTACTTTAGAAAAAACAATTTCTGACCTTGCTCTCCATCAAAATATTCATTAACTCATTAAAAGATAATTTTTTTTAAATAAATGCTTTGTTTTCCCCTTACTTCTGTTAATATTGGTAAGATAATTTAAATAAAATAAAAAATTTTTAAAAATAAAAAAAATATAAACACTTACATAATAGTAGCCTGCAATACCGTCGTTATCCATATTCCATTTGATCTGCAGAATTTTCCAATCAGCCAAACCATTTCCATTTCCAAACGGTTGCTACCTCATACATCACTTACAGCAGTTACATACATCCACTAAGTTATGTCTGTGGTACACTACGTTGTGGTAACCCCAAGGATTTATAATAAAATACCAAAAAAATATGTAAAATGAAGGAATTATTGTCCAGTAGAAAAAATTGTTGATATTAATAATTATTATAATTTATTTTAATAAAATTTTCAATGTACCAAGAGATAACCACGTGGCCAGATTACGCTTTTTGTTCATACTTTCACAGAAAAGATTGTGTAACCACAATAACCACAAAATTATTTCAAACCCTAATATTTTTAAATTCCTAAATAATATATATTTTCCATTTTGATATTTAATATTTTTTTAATTAGAATATAAATTTTTTTAAATAAAATTTTGAAATTCCGGACCTGAAAAATTTGTGTAACCACAAAAACCTTTCTATTAATGAAATCAGCTGAATTTATAATTAATTTTGAAATTTAATATTATTTCCTAATCAAAATACTACACATTTATGTTGATTCTGAAGACCTAGAAAAAAAAAATTGAAAAAGAAAAATCCAGTGATTTGATTATTATTAATTTTCAAAATTATTTGTTCTGAATTGTGAAAAAATGTAACCTGTTCGTTTCTGTTGAATTTTTTTGTTATTATTTCAATATTTTGATAAATTCAATGTTAAAAAAACTCTACTTGAATCGCATTGTATATTTAGTAACACAAAATCTTTGGAGATTTTCTTTTCCAAGACACATACAAAAATACAACAACCTACTAATGATAAAAAATAACCAACAATTTCATTCATACTCCTATAATCCTTGAATAACAAAACTAGTAAAAATATATAAAAAAATATCACCCAGTTTCAATTAAATATCTCAAATTTTATTTTTATCTTAACAAATATTACTAATTTTGCTAACCAAGGCCACAATCTCCTACCTTTAAGCAACCGTATTTCTTACACCTGAAAAAAAAATAAAAATATAATACTCATATGACACCAGTTTCAAATAACAACCAACAAAAAACAAACTCCATTCTATAAAATTATCAATTAAATCATTGTAACAAAATATTTTTTGATCACCCTATATATTCAGCTATGCATATAGCTCATATTTCATGTCTTACTATTAAAAACCCTTCAACGTCAAAAAACAATAAAGTCACGAGGTAAACAGTTTTTTCTAATAAAAAAAACAAGTGTTTTTTGCTTGGGCTTGTCGTTAACAGCAATTCACAGGTGATAACGAAATAATACCTATTAATATACCTTCGTACTTATAGCCAAAGCTGAAAATATAATATTCTTTATAAAATTAATATTTGTATGATTATTATAAGCAGAAATTTGAAGCATTGTATAAAGGCATATCTTTATCCAATGCTATTAGTTAATATTAAAATATCCCTAACTATTAATAGTTTCGAATCAATAAAAAATCAATACATACAAGCAAAATACTTTTACTCCTAATAAAAGAAGTCATTACTTATTATTTCTCAAGCAATAGTATGAAAGAAATACAAGAGACATCAAAAAAAAAACGTCTATGTCTACCCATACATTTTAATAGGAAGTTATTAGAAATATAATTTACCTTTTATTACTTAAACAGTATGAATTTCTCAATACACTACACCAGAATAAAGTATTTTTTCAGTCACACAACAATCACAACGTTTTATACCGAATAGTTTAATAAAATTAGTAACTTTTTACACAAAAACTAGTAGCAACTGACACCGACTAATTCGATTTTAAACAATACTTAAAATGGCGGCGCAATAAGGTTCAATTTCGAATATTTTGATTGTTCTAACTAAATATTAAGACGGCTATGAACGTCGCGTACTTAGGGAAAAGCGCGTTTTTTTTAATTGTTTCATGATTTCAACCCCGCTGGGAGCGTTCGTTTCGCATAGATCGAGGCCGTTCAGTCTCTATCGTAGACAGTAGCTGGAAGAAGCGTAGGGGAGAGTGGGTCAAATAAAAAACTATTATGCAAATGTTAAAATGCAAAGTTGTAGTGATTTGAAATTAATAAATTAGAGAAAAGTGGTGTTAATATAAAGAGAATAATTTAAAGACCAGTGGTGTTGATTGGTAGGGGGTAATAAGTAATAATTTATGCTTATAAGGAAAATACTTCACAGATGGGAGAGAGTAGAGCGAATTAAATCAAACAAAATTAAAAAACATAGTTAAAGGGCTTGATTTAATGGGATTTTTGGTGGTTTTACGTTTTTTTGGGTAGGAAATTAAATTTTTACTAATACTGATAATTTTTTCAGGTAACAAATTCAGTTGCGAAACTTGTCGAAAGCAATATAAATATAAGAGATCACTTGTAGCTCACCTCAGATACCAATGCCAAAAAGAACCTCAATTTTTTTGCGATTATTGCCCTTACAAATCCAATGTTAAAAGTAATCTTAAGTATCACGTGAGAAATATACACTTTTCTTCAAAATAAAACAGTTATTTCTATTTGAGAGTATGTGTGTATTAATTTGACGCATTTAAAACGTCATTTTATTGGATGAAATTATTAACTTCGTGATATTTTTAGACAAATTCTATTGCGAAGTATGCGGAAGATGTTATAAATACAAACATAACCTCAAAGCTCATCTAACTTACGAATGTCAAAAAGAACCGCAGTTTTTCTGTACTAGATGTCAGTATAAGACAAAAGTTAAGACAAATCTTACCAAACATTTTAGAAAACATCAAATCGAAGATGCATAAACGAACTTTCTTCAATATTTCAAAAAATCTGTTTGCTTTTGTGTCTAAATTTTCATTGTATATAAATTTAATGGTGAAAATGTTTGTGTTTTACAGAAAAACCATATTTTTGTGAAGTGTGTGGAAGGAATTATAAATATAAGCATACATTGAAGGCTCACGTGACTTATGAATGTCAAAAAGAACCACAGTTTTTCTGCTCGCATTGTGGCTACAAAACTAAGGTGAAAACGAACCTGACCAAACATCTAAAAAAACATTCGACTGAAGAAGATTCTATGAATTACATTTAAAAGAAAATGTTTATGAAAATTGTTAATAAAAATGAGTAGAATGTTGTTGTTTTTGTGTAAGTTTTATTAAAAATTGATAGGAACTGACCTTTTTATTATAAACATTTTAGGTGAGCTGCCTTAAAAAAAAAATTGCCTTACTAGTAGATTAATTAAAACTAATTGGTTAGTAATGAGAAAGAAGTTTAACTTCAGAAATGTCAAACATTTTTTTTAATAGATGTATTTCTCACAATTTAACATATTTCTTACGTAGGACCAAGCAACTGGCTACTAGTTTCGATAAAATATCACCATCATCAGGCTATAAAGCTCAATAAAAATACAATATTGATTTAGCTGTACTTTTTTTTCAGGCTTCAAGTGCGACACATGTGGAAAGATGTACAAATTGAAATCTTCGGTTAGAGAGCACAAAAAATTCGAATGTCAAAAAGAGCCCCAATTCGCTTGTCCTTTATGCAGTTATAGAGCAAAACTGAAAGGGAATCTTAAAAAACATATTCGGATAAAACATCAATCTTATGATTTGGTGTGAATGTGAAATTTTTTTTTCAAATTATTTGCCATAAAATTAATAGAAAAAAAATCAATAAAATTAATTTGATTGAAAAGGGGGTTTTATTTTTTTTATACAGTGTGGTTCATTAAAAAAAGTGACACGGTAACTGCAGATCTCAAAAACCCCATATTTTAATAACCAGAATTAAAATTAAAATAAAATAAATAAATTTAAATAAACCGTTTTGTCGAAAAACCAAGCAAATTACTGGACTCACTCACTTTTTTCTGCTCTTTCCAAATACGGTATTTATTTAAAAAAAATCTGATATACAGGGTGCTGTTTCGGGGTTGAAATAATTTATTAATTTTTTTTAATCCTGGATTTTTCTCACATTAAATCGATGGGACACTTTAAAGTAAATACGGAAAGTTCAAACTTGGGGTTTTTGAGATCTTTAGTTTGAATTATGGGTTATTTTTTAAAAATTGAGTTGTTTATTTATATATATTTTAATTTCAGATAGATATCAATGCGAAAAATGTGACAAAAGCTATAAACGTGAACGAGATTTATTAAAACATTCAAGACAATATTGTGGAAAAAAATTTTTAAGTTGTGGAACTTGTGGTTACAATTCGATAGACGAAATCAATTTTAAAATACATTTATTAAGTGAAAACCACCAAAATAATATTAAAGCCATTATATTCCATTGAAAAAAAAAACAAATATATTTTATCAGTATTTTTTTAATTTTTTTTTTGAGGATATAAAATTTTTAATTTGTGCATTTTTCGCTATTTTTTGTTTATAATTATAGCTTGGATTTTAGGCAGACGATTCAAATGTGAGAATTGTAGTAGATCTTATAAAAATAAAGGTGATTTAAGAAGACACAAACGTTTAGAATGTGGAAAAATACCTTCTTTAGAATGTAGTATTTGCCAATACAAAGCATTGACTATGGGTAATCTTAACATACATTTCAAATCTCTTAAACACAAAAATAATATTCAAAATTATAATAGAGAAGCTTGTTTTTTCGATGAACTTAAATCGTAAGTATTACACATCATTATAGATGACATAACCTGTATGTAAATTACAAAAATTGCTTCTTCAGACATTATTGTTATTCTTGACTCAATTTTTATGGCTTTTGAGCTCATTTTCTGTTAATTTTTGGACACTATTGGAGGACATAAACTAAGATCAAATTTGTGACATATCAAAAAAAATGTTTGGGTGTTTGTAGTTTCGTTAGTACCAGCTGTAGTTCTGCTTTATCTGTATTTTTAATAATTTTATTTTAATTCTAGGTGTGCCATATAAATATAATATAAAGAAAAATGATTTAACGATGCAAAAACGTTCAACTCACGCAAAAACACAGTCCCTGGAATGCACCATCTGTCAATATAAAGCCAAGACAGTGGGTAATTTGAAAATACATTTCAAGTCTTTGAAACACAAATATAATATGCAAGCAGTGGGCACTGTAAATTTTTCTGATCAATAAAATTATAAATATCCTTCTTAAAGTGTTTAATTTATTTTCTGGTGAAAATATTTACGTCCTGGGCATTCAAAATTGTGATGGGTGCGAAAAATTTAATGTTAAAGCGATTTGGAACTATTTACAAAAGAAAACAACTACAGATATGCGAAATATGGTTCGTGGTTGTGACGTGAATACCCCAGGTGGTTTGCAGATAGCTTCTTCTGTTGATTAAGCTAAGTGTAACTCTATTTAGGAAAGCAAATGTAAGACAAAACTCGCTAAAAAAAGGGAAAAATAATCAAAAAAATGCTCTTAAATATCCTTTTGATTTCACTGTAGTTCCTGCAACTTTTGATTGAGTTCAACTTTCAATAAATAGTTTTATTATAATTTTACCATCGGGAAAGGCCTGTTGGAAAATGCAGAAAGGTGCAAATTATACCTATGGGTACAATTTGGTACCATTTGTAATAAAGAAACTCTGGTAACTGCACTTTGGTGACATGGAAAGAAATTTATATGTTGTGTTATATATTTTTTGACATTTTCAAGTACCTCGATGTTTTTGTTATAAAAATATATAAGTATACTTTTATTTAACACTGGTATGTTTTAGGTAACCTAAGATTTATATGTCAACAATGCATGAGGTCTTATAAGAACAAATCTGATTTGAAAAAACATCAAAACAACGAATGCGGAAAAGAGCCGACCCTGGAATGTTTCGTATGCGATTACAGAACTCACAGAACGAGCAGTCTTAAAACGCATTACAAAAGTAAGAAGCATTTGAACAATTTGAAAAAATGGACTGTTACTTCGAATTGAATAAATATTTTTTCAAATAAATGTCGTTTTTCTTTCCTTATAAATATTCTACCACGTGTGCAGGGACAAGAAGGCAGCTTTAATTTTTTTAATTAATAAATAGAATGGAAACCATTTTAATTTATTTTTTTAGGAAGGTGGATTTGTGAAGGGTGCAACAGATCTTACAAAAAAAAATGTCACTTGTCAATGCATCAGAAGTTGGAATGCGGTAAAGCGCCCGGCTTTGAATGCCTCTTATGCGATTACAAAACTCATAGAATGAGCAGTCTTAATATTCATTATAAAAGCAAAAAACATTTAGAGAGGATCCGTCTGTCCTTTATATGAGAAAAAAATGTTTTTTCACAATAAAGAGTTTAAGACTTGGCTTCAGATACAGCTCTACCTTTTTCTATTTTCAAACGATCTCCTCTATTGAGTCAAATATATGTATAATAGACCAGGGTCGATAATTTTTGGGACCAAAAAAAATTATAGTAGCATGAAACCTATTGGGAAAGGTAGAGAATATAACAAAAACGAAAGGAAAAACAAATTACGGGCGATCTGAGGTCGGGAAGGGGGAGGGGGTGAGTTTTTAAGGGTAAAAAACGGTTAATCTCGATTTCCGGTAAAACTGCAAGTCTTATGAAAAAAAGTTGAATGGCAAAGTTATAGGTAATGAAAAGATCCACAACTTTTGTATTGACACTTTTTTCACATAACCTCAAAATTTATATGAAAAATTCGAATAACTGAGTTTTTGTTTTTTTATTTTTATCTTTTGCACAAAAGATTATTTTTACACGAAATTTTGTGAAAACTCACCTTTGTATGTCCCAAACATACAGTAATTTTTTTGATTTAAAATATTCATTTTTTTCACCTTATTTTGACTTCGAGTTTTTTTCATTAACATTTTCTGAGAACATTTACTATAGTAAAGTATATTTTTTTATACCATCAGAAAGTAGAGATTTCAACGAATAGGAAGCACACCTACTTTCTTAAAAAAGCAGATATTATGACGTGAAAATTTTCGATTGAAAATTAGGGTGCTTTTTCGATATTAAGTTAAAATAAGAGGAAAAAATGAATATTTCAAATCAAAAAAATTACTGTATGTTTGGGACATACAAAGGTGAGTTTTCACCAAATTTCGTGAAAAAATAAAATTTTTTGCGAAGATAAAAATAAAAAACTCAGTTATTCGAATTTTTCACATAAATTTTGAGGTTATGTGAAAAAAGTGTAGATACAAAAGTTGTGGATCTTTTTATTACCCACAACTTTGCTGTTCAACTTTTTTTCATAAGACTCACAGTTTTACCGGAAATCGAGATTAACCGTTTTTTACCCTTAAAAACTCACCCCCTCCCCCTTCCCGACCTCAGATCACCCGTAATTTATTTTTCCTTCCCTTTTTGTTATATGCTCTACCTCTTCCAATAGGTTTCATGCTACTATAATTTTTTTTTCACCATTTACTATTTTAAAAATTATCGACCCTGGTCTATAAGGAGAAATTTTGAAATTTATCGAAAAAAAAAATTGTTTATCAGTGTGATTTTTCATTTTTTTTTCAAATAAGAAGAATCTTCTTCAATATTATAAACCAAACAATATAAAAAGACAACCAAAAAAATGTTTAATTTGTTTATCATTAGTTGTAGATTATCCATTTTTCTGTCATCAATGCTACAGAAGATACAAATATAAAGGAAACCTACAACGTCATTTAAAATTCGAATGTTATCAATCGCCGAAATTTCTGTGCCCCATCGAAGGATGTTCGTACGTTAGTAAATTGAAATCGAATCGAAATAGACACGTCAAATTGACACATTCGGAAGATAATAAAATTATTAATAGACCTACAAAAGCAGACGATACCTCAGTGGTTTTTAAACCAGTTTCTGAACATTATCCTTATAAATAATTTAAGTTTATTTTTAATATGTAAGGAATATAATTGATTTTTAATTTTTGGAATTTTTTTAGCCCTCAATTTTTGTTTTTATTTTAGTTAAAGGAGCTTTTTCGTGTACCAGATGTAATATAGCTTATACTCACAATTATAATTTGACTCGTCATTTGAAATACGAGTGCGGAGTGGAAAGAAGATTCACTTGTCCGCAATGTCATAATAAATTTAAGCGTAGTGATCATTTGTTTTCACATATGAAGTCCAAGTCATGTCGACAAAGAAGAGATTGGAGTATAAATTATTTTTAATTTTTTTTTTTTAGTTTGGAGAGGATATTTTTTGTAGAAATTTATTTTTGTTGTTTATTTTCAAATGAAAATGAAATAAAAATGGAAAAAAATAGCAAAATGCCTTTTTTTTGAAAATTTCATGATATTATTTAGGTCGAAGGATTATTTCATCAAAAAACTTAGTCCGTTTGTCGTCCCCAAAAAAACATTCGAAAGAAAGGGGGGTCCACTCAAAATAACCTCCCTAAACTTCCCAAGCAATGGTTTTTTAAATTTATTCTAAGGGTTTTTTCCTAAAATAATTTTGAAAAATGAACTAGTTTAAAAAAAAAATTTTATTATTTTTATTATTTATTACCTAATTTGATTAAATTTTCAGGCGAATTCCAGTGTAATCAATGTTTTCGAGTTTACAAATACAAATGCAACTTAATACGTCACTCCAGATACGAATGTGGAAAAGGTCCCCAGTTTGAATGCAAATATTGTTTTAAAGCTTTCACTCAAAAATGTACCTTGAAAGCTCATGTTGAACACGTTCACGGATTTTTCTATACTAGAGTCAATTATAACAACAAAACCATTTAATAGGAATTTTTTTATTTTATTTTTTTAAATTTTTAAAAATTTTCTACTTCCAAGCCAGTGAACTTGTAATTTAATTTTATTTTTATTTATAATATTAGCTATTAATTTTTACTTTTTACGTAGAAAAACGTTGTTCGACGTTTCAAATTAAATTTAAAAAATTTAATAAATTGATAATATAGTTGGCCAGTATTTTTACATTTTTTTTTTAAATAAAAAAAAATATTATTTAATTCGTAATAAATCTTATATATTTTGGATAGCATTAGAAAAATTATACAACTTTCAAAATTACTTTGTTTCAATATCATTGCATAATCCAAAGTGTAGTACTCCCAAAATTTTTGTCCCATGACTCCACCAAGCCATTCTAACGCTTCCTACTTGCATGTTGGAGATTATTTATGTCCAACAGGTATCTGGTCCATTGGAATGTTCCAAATTCTTGTAGTAAAATGATTTGTTACAGGTATTGCAGTTCCATGTAAACAATGTGGTAAAATTTACAAAAATCATCATACTTTGAAAATGCACGTTCGTTTGGACTGCGGGAAGCCTTTGAAATTTAAATGTTCTAAATGTGATAAAACATTTAGGAGACGTAGAAATATGGAACAGCACAATAGAAGAATGCATCCAATGTGAATTAGCCAACAAATTATTATTTAATTTTTTATTAATTATTGTATTTTTATTTGCTCTAAATAAAATGAAAAATATTAAAACATTATTAAAAATTTGGATAATTTTGGAAATATTTGCATGTACAAATGATCTAATATAATATTATGAAAATAATCTAGGGGGCATGGGTCTGGAAATCGAGCTATGCCAAGAAATTACTAGCAATCAGTTTCTTTGGAAATAATGAGTTTATTAATTTGTAAATATTTTATTTTGTGGATTTTTTTTAAGTTTATTACTATACATTTTAATTTTTTAGGTCCAGTAACTTGCCCGAAATGTGAAAAACAGTACAAAAATACCAACAGTCTGAATGCACATCTTTACCAAGATTGCGGTAGAGCCAAACGTTTCTTTTGTTCATTCTGTCCGTCTTCATTCAAAAGAAAGCAACAACTTTTGGTACATATGTCAAGGAAACATCATCATTTTTTGGTACAGTCATAGCCAAAACTACAATCCCTTTTGATTGGACCAATTGTATTATTCACTGATGCTAACTGCCGATATATCATGAAATTATTTAATTACGTTACAAACAACACAAATATTTATTCGACACGTAACGTGTAAAGAACATTTTCATTTAATTTCTCGTAAATAGATACTGAATTCCTTCTTCCACGCCACTGGTTGATGTGGTTTGAAGACATTGTAACTCAATAGAAAATTTCAGTCTGTATTTTATAAATTTGTGTTTTTTGTATTTTTTTTATGCCTTATAATTTTCTATATTACTGTAATCGCAAGTATTTGTTTTTAATTTTGTTAAATATATTTAAGATTAAAATATATTTATCAGTTTTAATATTGTGATCCAAAAAAATACTCAAAATAAATGTCTTTAAAAGTAGGAGTAACTGCTAGGGTCCCTTTTTATATTTTTATTATTTTAAATAATCATTTTGGAGATGGATCTTTACAAATTTTTTTTCAATTTTTTGGACGGGAACTTTTGAATTGAATGTACTTTTTATAATTTAGAAAAAATAGTATTGGAGCTAATGATAATTAAATATTTGCCAAATATATTAATAAATTAATTATCAAATTTAAATAATTGATAAGTCTTCCATTCAGAAAAAGTAATGATCAAATTAAAAAAAAATTGTATATAAAATATGAATTAAAAAGTAAATATATGTCAAACGCCCCGGGGGTATTAATTTATAAATATAAGCTTATGTATTCAGGTCTAGTATATAACAATATATTTATGTTATTTATTTTATAATATATTATATTTCAAATACGACAAATTGCACTTTTTGATAATAATAATTTACAAATACAAAAATATATATTTAATTTTTCTAGATTATTAAAATGATTTATTTTTATTTAATATTTCATTCATAACAATAAAAAATGTTTTTTCATTAAATTATCAATTGATTTATAGATTTTTTTAACAAAAAAAAATTGTTTGGGTCCTTCATTTTTTCAAAAAGTGTTTTTGTCGTGAAAATACAATAAATATTATATTGCATGTTATAGTTTTTAAAATGATATTGTTTTATACTTGAAACAGTTAAATAATAAATATTACAAGTTTATTTCTAAAAATATTCATTCATTAATTCCAAAAATAATTTCGTGATAAGTTTGAATAAAAAATGAAAAATGGTCCAGGGGCTGGAGAATAAAAATGTGAAAATATATATCAAATTTTTACTTTTTTTCCATACCCCTTCAAAAGTTCCAGTGGTGACGCATGATTCGAATAATTTAAGAGGACTTTCAAGAGAATAATAAACGTCGAGTTATATACCATGTTTTTTCCACGGATGTAAGTATTATGTTTATGTAGTACTTTGAATTATTTTAATTAACATAAAACTTTTTTCAGATCCAACAGTTCTCAACAGACACGTTTGTCTAACATGCGGTTCCACTTATAAACATAATCAATCATTAAAACGTCATTTGAGATATGAATGTGGACGTCTTCCAACTCTACCTTGCCCAGGCTGTTATAAAAAATTCAAGTACCCCTCTGACTTGAAAATGCACTTGAGTAAAAATAGATGTCCTAATTCCAAGTACCAGAGTGATATTCATTACTGATTTTTGTTTTTTTTTTGTTAATTTTTTGTGTGAATAAATATATAGGTATTTTGTATTTAATTTTATTTATTTTATTTAATAAAAATCTTTTTTTGGAAAAATAATAACAATATAGGAAGTTATAACTTGAAAAAAAAATAAAATAAAACAAATTCAGCATTACGTCCTACTTAGGGGGTTACATCCCCCTCAATTTAAAGGATTTTTGGATTTTAATTTTTAATAAAAAAATGGTATTAAAAAGTAAGTTGTTTTGATTTGTCATGTCATATCAGAACCAATTTTGATTTTTAGGTTTCTACATGGCTGAAGGATTTTTCCATTGCAATTCCTGTGGTGCTAGATATTTACATAAGCGCAGTGTCGTGCGACATGTCAATTCAGAGTGTCCCAATTCGTTTCGATTCGGATGTTCAATGTGCAGTGCCAGATTTAAAGATGGTATCAGTCTGGCAATACACGCCAAAGAAAAACATTGATTAAACTGTTATAGCATAAATATCGTACTAGCGACGAAGAATTGTAGCAGTTTTTTTTTATAATACACGGGAAAAGTTAAATTTTTATATTTTTTATTTAACACTGGAGGGAATAATTGATTATAAAATAAAACAATTTCAATTTGTTAAAATCTACATAATATTTAAATTTAAAGTTGTGACCATAGGCGTGCCTACAGGAGGGGCAGGGTGGTACATTGCCCACCCCGATCGGTCCATCCCAAAGCAATGTTTCGGCGGACATGGATATTTGTTTTTTCATCAAAAGATTCCGATTTGATATTTGGCCCCCCCTAATAAGAAAGTCTGAGCACGCCTATGGTTGTGACGCGTTTTGCTAACAACTTTAACTTTATCAAACGAATGGAAATATAATGAGACATTTTAAATTTATACAGTGCCTTAATACTAAATTATATTGATATTAACAATAAAATTATGATCTATTTATTACATGGAAATAAAATAAAAAGGAAAAAATGTGTCTGAATTTGGGATTAAGTAAAGTATTTAACAAGTTTACCTGGAAACTCATTCACAACAATCCTACAGGAACCTTTCTAGGTGAAAAGGTTTAATAAGAGAGAATTGTTGATATCTATTTGGTCGTTAAGAAGATTATCTGAATATTTGTTTTTATTTATCTCAAGGGCTTCTAAAAGATTTAATTTAAAGGATTTAGGTTCTATAAGCAAAATTTCAAAATATGAATCGAAAGAGTGTTGGTTTGCTAATAAATGATTTGAGTACTTAGTTGGAATCTGATTTTTGGTTGTGTTCTGAAATTGTAGTTTTAAAATTCATAAAAGTTCTACCTATATAAAAAGCTGCTAATTTATGACTGACTGGGTGGACTGAACTAATATGGATTGTAATTATCTGTATGTGATTCTGTATGGAATAATTAATGTTGTAAATAATTTTAACGACACAGCGGAACTCATTAAAATATTCTTAACCATAGAAAACCCTGTTTTTTGTGAAAGGTATTTTTTTATTATTTCTGTAATAACAATTTTTTAATTTTAGTTCATGCCGATCACACTGGGAGATACTCTTGTGACAAATGTGGAAAATCGTACAAAAATAAAGCTCATTGGCAACGACATAAGCGGTTGGAATGCGGTAAAAGTCCATCTTTCGTCTGTGAAATTTGCCATTACAAAACCTTTAGAAAGGATACTTTACAATCCCATTTAATATCCAGGAAACATGTAGAAAATGAGTCTAGGCTATTGTTCGCCTAAACTATTTCATTCACTATCCTTTAAACTTTAGAGGTATTTTAAAAATTAGTTATTTTTGTTTTCATGTTATTATTTTAAGGTTAGTTTTCAAAAATATTATATTTTTTTTTACAAAATTCATATGCCAAATGGGGATTTTTACGGTCAACTACGATGAAATTACGTCAAATATAGAATCACCTTGTATATAATCTCAATCTTTAACCAAAGCATCAGATTATGTGGTTTAAAAATTAAAGATTTTTTTGAAAAAAATTGTTTTATTTAAAAAAAAACAAGAGGCTAAGTGCCAAATTACAAACCCCTCAACCACAAACGCCAGAGAAAAGTTTTATCAGCTGTTTTTTTCCCAAAAAAATTTTTTGTGTATTTTAAATGTTGAAAAAGGATTCCAAAACAGCTGCAATTGAGTTGCATGGATATTATTTGCAGTAGAAAACCGAAATATCATTTTTGTACGGGATTTTTAACGGTTTTGGAGTTTTAGGAAGGATTAGATACCATTGCAACGACTGTGGAAAATCCTACACCATGAAAAACAACTTAAGAAGACACCAAAGAGTCGAGTGCGGAAAACAAAAATCGCTGGTTTGTTACATTTGCGAAAAAAGATATTATTATAAACAAGAGCTAGAAACTCATACAAAGTTGAAACATAATTTGTTGTTAAAAACTAGAGGTCCTTTAGATATTCGGAGATTTTGAAAAAAAAATGTTTCGAAAATGAGTGAATTGACTTGACTTATGTTTGAGATGCGATAAAACCATGAAAATTTTCGGATTTTCAGCGCAGAACCGGTGAAAAAAAACAAGTACTAGGTGAAGAATGACCCAGTCACGGCTAGTACTATTATGGCTTTATCGCATGTCATTATCCCATCTCAGTTCAGGTCAGTTTCTTACTAGGTAGGTACTTTTAAGATTTATTTGAAAACCAAAGATTCTTATTAAGCTTTCTATGACATTTTTTCGTTACCAAAGATTTTGTGATATTTTTTTATTATTATTTACCAAAAAATACCTACTAGATGACATGAAATACAGTACACAGATCGACAGCAAAAAGTGTGTATTGAAACGAACAAATATTAAAAATATATTTTTCAAAAACAGTGACCGTTCAACTAAGAAGAAACAACTACTTCCTGAAGTAAAGGCACCGACGGACAATGAATTAAACTCCTCAGTCAAACACACTCGATATTTTTTTCCAAATCCTTACTTTGAATACACACAAAGGTGTGCTTGGAGGGGGTTTTCCTCCCTTTTATACCACTGAAAATACTAGAAAATCTTTTATTTCAAGGAGTAGAATGAAATTCAGCTGTTTTTTTCTCTCTAGGTTTTATTTCTTTATTAAAAACTGATTTTTAGTATTTAAAACAAATTTTTTGTGACGTTTATAGGATTTTTTTGTTTTTATTATATTTTGTAAAATAAATATCGAAAAAATTAAAAGGTTTTTTCCTATTTTCGAACCTTTATATCCCTAAAAAAATTGAATTGAATGAAGTACATTCGTTGCAGGGCGAATAACCCCAACATACTATTAGATTTGCTGGAATTATCAATTTTGATTGTTATTTTGGTGCGCCACTGGATTTTTTAATATTTTTTTTGGAAAATAGGTAATATATAACTTTTATTTATGAACAAGAATAAAATTATTTATGGCTTTATTAAAATATAGGGTGATTCACGTGAGCCTGGAACGATCGGTACTCTGTACATTGATAATCATGTAACTTCTTCGGTTTTTAGGTAAAAATCAAGTAGCTTGCCCGAAATGCAATAAATTTTACAAAAACTTTAGAAGTCTCACAGCACATTTGAGCCAAGATTGTGGAAAAGAAAAAAATTTCAACTGTCAACTTTGTCCCTATAAATTTAAGAGAAAATTTCAACTAGAACGACATTTACTGAGAAAACATAGGTTTATAAAAATACAAAATTGATAAAAATTATAAAATTTCATTTATTTAAATTTTTATAATTTGAAAAAAATTTTAAAAATTCGATTTAGATACCTAATTGAATTTCTATAATTTAAAAAATATATAAAAATTGGATTTAATTAAATTTCTATAATTTAAAAAAAATTATAAAAATTCGATTTAGGTAATTGAATTTCTATAATTTAAAAAAATATATAAAAATTCGATTTAATTAAATTTCTATAATTGAAAAAAAAATATTGTTTAATTCAAAAAACACTTCCAAAGTTATAATAAACAATCAATTCAAGAATAAAACCAAATTTTCCATATTCCTAATAATTTTATTTTATTTTAAATATTTTCCCCCATTAAATTTTCTAATTTAAGTTGTAATATGGCATTAAAAACCCCTTGAAAAATTTGTAAAATTAGCAACTTGAGTAGAATCATGATTCATTTTTTTGAATTCTTATGATGACCTAAAAATTTCCCTATAGTTGTAGATACACCTGGTGATTGCCGACCCAAAACGTGTCCCAGATGCAAAAAACTACTCAAAAACAAATGGTCTTTAGACTCCCATCTAAGACAATCTTGCATAGAACCGAAATTCTCATGTTACAAATGTACCAAAAAATTTAAAAGACGAGACTACATGGAAAGGCATGCCGTGAGATGTCCTTACTTGGAACAATTATCATTCCCGAGTAAAAATCAACATTTTTCCAGATAATTTTCCCATACGTAGTGACTCAAATATACAGTGTTACCCAGAACACACGTAAATTACAAAACATTTTAAGTTAAGTTTACTGTTATTGCTCTACTCAGATGCGTTCATGTAATAAATGTAAAAAGCTTTAAATTTTTCACTTTTTTTCCCTCAATTTCCCATGCTTCGTGTTTTCTGCAAAACCTCAAGGCAAGTATCTGATTGTCCTCAACAAAACAATGTATTTTTTTATGTGGAAGAGTTTTACCTTCTTGGATTATTCTTATTCAATATGATTTCAGCTCAACATATTCCGATATGCATCGAGTGCGGCAAGTATTTTCGAACCAGAAGTAATTTACTGAGACATAGAAAATATAATTGTCATCAATTGGGAACGAATTCCACGTTTCCATGTCTCATTTGTAATAAACACTTCACACAACAAGGCAGTCTTCGAAGACATAACGAAAGATTTCATTATGTTAATTTATAGATAGTAAATAAATTTTGTAGGTATTTTTTTGTGTATTTTTTTAACTTAAAGTTTGAAAATTGTTTCAGCAAAAGAGTTTTTTTTAACTCGGGCATGACATTCCCAATATTTAAAGCAGCTTAGAGTTTTTTTCACACCAATTCAAATAAAAATAAATAATTATTAATTAAATGAAAATTGAAGAATGAATCCTTCTCCTGTATTTGCTGCTACCATATTCTCACAAACATAATTTCTTTCTGACCACTTCTGGACATCTTCTTGTAGATCTTTGGGTCTCCATTCACCAATCTGTTTCATATTCACCCTTTCTTAATCAAAAATACCCTTATTTCGTTAAATAGTTTTCCAATAATTCCAACCGCATTAAAACAACAATTTTTTTCAAACTTGTAGTGACGTTACATCTATTTTTGCAGTAAGTGCGCGATACCATTGTCAAAACTGTCCAAAATCCTACACTATCCAAACGAATCTCAGAAGACACCAACGAGTAGAGTGTGGAAAAGAAAAAACTATAACTTGCCGACATTGTAACAGTAAATTTTTTTACAAACAAGAGTTACGAAGCCATATGAACCGGTCTTCGGGAAATTGTCAGTAGACCCAACCAAAAATCCATTTTGGTGATAACTGATTGTACTGTAGGAAGGAAAAAGGTGCAAAAGAAATTATATTTTGCAGTGAAAACTGTATGAAACATTTTTATGGTATAATTAATACTTTAGAACAAATAAAAATACCTCTATTTTTTGCTTTTTGTTTTTTCAAAGCCTTTATAGAACCTGTTTATTGATTATTGTACTCTAAAAGCAAAGTTTTCATATAATTTTATTAACCAATATTTATTTGTTTCAGTGATAATCATAGACGAAAATAAATTTATTTGCAGAAGATGCGGAAAAGTTTTTACAACAAAACCACTAGTTTTAAGGCATATCATGTTCGAATGTGGAAAGCCATCGATTTTCCAATGTCCCTTATGCCCGAGGAAGTGTAAGAGAAATGATGTTTTACAATCGCATCTCAAAAATATCCATAGGATCGATTAGAGATAGAGAGATATGGAAAATTCGAACTAAAATCCATCCTACTCCCAGATAATTGGGTATTTGAGTCCAGACCCTCAGTCAGCCTCGAGAAATAAGTTTACTGCCCACAATTATTCTTCCTCTCTCTTTCAGCTGTTTCTCTCATATTTCTTTGTCGTACTTGTGTAATGCGCAGGGTTCCGTGAGATTTTTCGCAATCTCTATAAGCTATACTTCATCAACTTCCTACATCCTGGTAAATATAGAGAATAGAAGTCTGTCTAAATGATGATTTTATGTCATTAATAATTGTGTAATATGAACTTAGATGGTAGCCAATTTTAGTATTTGTCCACAGAATGGTAAAAACAAAATTTTATTTTTTACTGCTTTATATTTTTCAATGAACTGAAATAAGAAGTTATAAAAATGTTTTAATTTTTGAAGGATACATAAGAAAATAAAAACATTTCAAAGTGTGGAATTATTTTTATTTTATGAATTGTTATACTGAATGTCCCGTCGAAAATTATCTCAATATGCCATATATTAATTATTTTTTTGTGTTAAATTGAAATATTTTGTATATTTTTAGTCATAAAAGCAGCTATTTTTAATATTTTACAATTTTGTTGATACCTGAATAAAAAATCTCAACTTTTTGGTTTATCATTTCAATAAAAATTTGTTTGTATATAAAAAATTGGAAAAAAAACATCCTAAAATTATCAAAAATTGCAAAAAAAGTTTCTTCCAATGTTAGAAAAGGAGTTGTAAATTATAGTCCAAATATTTTTTTTTTATTTTTTTTATTTTTCAGAATTGAGATATTATTGCCATTGCGGTAAAAATTACAAAAATCCAGATAGCCTTTCAAGACACAGACATGCTTGTGGAAATGAAAAAAAATATCATTGTATTTATTGCCCACATAAAACTCATAGATTGGATAATTTGAAGAGGCATTGGCTTACACATATCACGAGCTAGGAACAAGTAAAAAATATTTTTTAAGAATTACTTGAAATTGCCTTAATTTTACAATAATATTTACTAATAAATATTTATATATTCGCGATAAAGCTATTTCATATTCCACAGTAATTACCTTATAGATAGTATCTTGAATAAAATATACAGGGTGTTCCATTGATATATCTATAAAAAAATATTAAAAATCTAATAATTGTTATTTTTAGTTAAAAATTTTTGTTGCGACGATTGTGGAAACTGCTATAAATATGCTCGAGGTTTAAGAAGACATAGATTAGCATGTGGCAAGGAAAAAAGGTTATCATGCTTCTTCTGTTCTCACAAAGCCCACCGAAGAGATAATCTCAATTTACACATGTTTTTAAAACATAATTTTCCAGCTAGAAAAAATAAATCCCATCCTTAAAAATGCTTCCAAATCCTTCATCCAATTCTTCTATTATTCCTTCACTTTGTGCTATTTTCATTATCCTTCAGCTCTAGTATACAGGGTGTCTAGAAATTCTCATACCAGATTTGATTTTAAGGATAATTTTTCGTTGTTATTTTGTACAAAACTACCTCTTTGCAGAAGCTACGTAAAGAAGAATATAAATTGAAGAAAATATGTTTATAATTGTTAAAATATATTTGCTATAAACATTTTTTGTTCGTGACGAATACCATGATTGTGTAGATTAGAAATAAATTTGTTATTGTGTATTCTTGAAAAACCAAAATAAAAAATATAAGAGATAAGATTAAATTGAATGTAGTGTAGAGTCTTAATATGTAGTATATTCTTTAACGAGTGCAGAATGATGACTATTATTCACGCGGATGAAATTCAAGTGAATATTAGCCATTATACACAAGTAAAAGACTATACTTTCTCCACGACTAAAAAAAGAAAGCTTCCAGTGAGGATCGAACCCCAATCGTCCGTGCCAGAGTCTACCACTAGGCTATAGAGCATGTTTATTTTCAAAAAGGGATACGTAACATACAGTTTTAATCGAAACCCTTACATTTATAAATGATAATTGAGAGTTATAACTAAATATAACTACTGTTGTTCATTTTTTCTCTAAATAATACGTAAAATTATGATTCTATCATTATTTTGACGTTTCAAACGCTGTAAGAATCGATTTGCATTATTTGGTATTTGACGTTTTAAAAGAGACGATTTGATTTATTCATTTTAATTCATTTAAACGTGAATTCTGATAATAATAGAATGTGATTGGCTGAAGAGAGTGAATTCTTTTTCATTATTCACTGGTGTGAAGAATATATATCATTATGTAGCTAAATATTATGTAAAAATAATTTGTGCGTTATTATTTAGTCGTGGAGAAAGAAACATATCCAAAAGCCTAATAATTTTCTCAAAAATATTTCCTTGGGTAATAAAACTTTGATTTGACAAGATCTATAAAGGCTGGTATACACGAAACCGTACCGTGACTAATATTTGGGGTTTTAGGAATGGATCAAAATGAACACCAGTGCAAAACTTGTTCAAAAACATACAAATATAAATGGAATCTTCTTAGACATATTAGATACGAATGTGGAAAAGCACCACAATTTACTTGCAAACTTTGTACGAAATCGTTTACACAGAAAAGTAGTCTAAAATCTCACGTAGCTTATATCCACGGATTTTATTTAACTATTGAATAAATTTTCGATAAACTATGTACCTTTCCAGAACTGTATACCTTTTTAAATCTAATAAAAGTGTCAATAAAATCATCAATATTATTATTAAGTAGTTTTACTTTAGAAATTTCCCTACTATTTGATTATTTTCCTCTTTGATAAATATATGTACATTAGTTCTTCTTTATTAAGTATTATAAGCTTTTTTCCTCTCTAAAATACATATTAATGTTTGATTTTTTGTAGATTCGGCTAACGCAGGACCTCTAAACGTAATAATACCAGAAACATCAAAGGAAAAATACCATATCGCATACAAACAATTCATGGATTGGAAAAACGAACAAAATATAGACTCGTGCTCTCAAGATGTACTTTTAACCTATTTCCACGAGATCTCTAAAAAATTCAAAGCCACCACGCTATGGACACAATATTCCATGCTGAGAACCACTTTGAATATCAATAATGGTGTAGACATAGCTGGTTATGTCAAATTGAGAGCTTTTTTGAAGCATAACTCACAAGGATACCGCCCGAAAAAATCCAAAATGTTTACATCAGATGAGATCAACAAATTTATCACTGAAGCGCCCGACAAAGAATATCTCCTTGCTAAGGTATATATTTCTTCTCATTCTGAGCATTATCCTTTCTGGAATATCCCCTCTTCCAGTTTATTTGGAGGGTCATTTGGGCATTTCCCGACTTCTCCCCTCAATCAATCCTAGCTAACTGGTCTGCCATTCAATTCCCTGCAATCCCCATGTATGTATGTATTTGGGGTAACATTCACTTAGACCTAAAAGATCTATTACTTCCACTCAGTTTCTGAGGAGAGCCTCTGAAACTAGCAGCTCCTTTTCGCAGAGGAATTTCAAGATATCTGCATGCTTCAACTTAGGTAAATGTTCCTGTTCTATCCAGTAATCTCCCAGGTACTGTGCTCTAGTATTCTGGAGTGCTGTGCACTTGGAAAGTATGTGGATGGAGGTTTCTCCCTCCATGCCACAATATCTGCATTCTTCTTCCTCCAGGTTGTAGTCACTCAGAAGAATCTTTGATAGTCTAATCCCTACTAGATCTTTCCAATCCCCATATTAGAGACACTTTCTTCCCTCTGTGCTGACACCATAATTAGGTTCCAAAATGATATTTCAAACTCTCTTCTATTCTATTTTTTTAGGTGATATTGATTATGGGAATCATGGGAGCATGTCGTAGAGAAGAGCTTTACAACATGAAAACGACCAGCTTCAAAGACTTGGGCTCAGCTGTACTGGTAGAAATCGCCAATGCAAAAACTAAAGTTGGAAGAACTTTCACTATAGTTGGACAATTTTACGAAATTTTCAAAAAATACGCCGATCTACGTCCACCTCACGTTTACGATTCCAGCTTTTTTTTGAATTATCAAAAAGGGAAATGTACCATACAGAAAGTTGGTATTAATAAATTTGGTAGCATGGGGAAACAGATCGCTAAATATTTGAAACTTCCAAACCCTGAATTGTACACTGGACACTGTTTCCGCAGATCCTCATCCACCGCTGTCTTGTATAAAGAAGTGGTATTTCCAAACAGCTTTTGATTTACTTTATTTATTATTATTAAATCTTTAAAGTCCCATTCTTCACTCTCCGAATGGAAACAATATGTCAATATATTAATTTTGAAGGATTTGTGCTTTATAAATTTTAAGAAAGATAATTTTTAAAAAAGAATAAAGTAAAAGTTGAAAAACTGTATAGGATATTATCGCATGGTACCAGATTTTGTTATTCTGTTTTTTGATGGAAGTTTTTCCATTAAATTTGAGTTTAAAATAATATTAAAAATAATATAATATAATAGACGCACTATTTATATTAATTTAGATTTATGGATATGCAGAAAAAATTCCCAGTTGGAATTGATTTGTCTGTTTGTCGCTTTTATGTAGTTCGAAAAATTGTTTGATTTTTATTTGTAATAAAAATAGCATAAAATGTGCGATGTTTTCTTCAACACCTTTTTTTTTGAACTGTATACAGATTTACAGAAAATTTTACCTAAAATATTCATAAAATAATCTAATTATAATGCCGCAAAAAATAATTCAATATAATATAATTTTTTTCTTCCAGATTGTACATGATAATGATGATAATTATTTCAAAATAAAACTATAGTGTTGCTTCTTGCTTGTCTATCTATACCCTACTGCATTATTAAAAAAAAATCTTAACAAATTTTTAGTAGTATCTATTGTAAAAAAATGTTAAACTTCCTGTTTAAAATAAATAAAAATTTATTTGAATTTTACATATTTTTTCAATTTTAGCTCACGCTTACTACTTCGACGACCAGAACAACGTTTTCATATGCTTGCAGTGTAACAAAACTTATAAATATCAAAGAAACGTAGTGGCGCACCTTAAATATGAATGTAACAAACCCAGGAAGTACAGATGCGAAATATGCGAAAGAAGTTTCTCTCAACAAAGGTACTTGAGGTATCACAGTCTCACTTGTCGACCGTGGAATTTGAAAATGAAAAAAACCAAGAAAAGAACTCTTTGAAATATTGTTTGATTTAAAAAAAAATTTTTTTCTTTATTTTGTTTAAATGCGAATATTGTCTTCCATTTGAGTTTTTTTTTAACATTTTTAGTTATTTTTGTGGAGCAGTGTATCTGCTTCGAAAAAATTACATAAATTCGCTTATTGTGGTTGAACAAATTATAATTTTTGCTCACGCAGTATTTTTTTCATTACTTTTAGTCTCCAATTATTATATTTAGTTAATTTAAATAAATTTCTTGTAAATCGTCTGTCTTAGTTATAGATAATTACTTATGACCCCCGTAATTTGTATTTTTAGGTACTAACTTAATTTTACACACTTGTAGGTATTTGTTCTAATTATAATATTTCAATTTTTATTTTAATAAATTTAATTTACATGAATTATTGTTTATATTTAACAAATAAAATATAAAAAAAATGAAAACTCCCATTTACATGGGGGGTACTGTGGAATTTCTAATTATTTAATTTTCATCTATTTTTTTCATTTAAAATTTTCATTGTTTATATTCAACAAATAAAATATAAAAAAAAATAAAAACTCCCATTAACATGGGGGGTACTGTGAAATTTCTAATTATTTCTTTTTTATCTATTTTTTTCATTTGAAATTTTCATTGTTTATATTCAACAAATAAAATATAAAAAAAATAAAAACTCCCATTAACATGGGGGGTACTGTGAAATTCCTAATTATTTCTTTTTTATCTATTTTTTTTTCATTTAAAATTTTCTAAATTTGTTCTAGTTATATTTCAATTTTTATTTTAATAAATTTAATTTACATAAATTATTGTTTATATTCAACAAATAAAATATAAAAAAAAAAATAAAAACTCCCATTAACATGGGGGGTACTGTGAAATTTCTAATTATTTCATTTTTATCTATTTTTTTTTATTTAAAATTTTAAAGTTTTAGGAAAATTCAAATGCGACAAATGCAGTAAATCTTATGATAAGAAAATATCATTTTATATTCATATGAGATACGATTGCGGTCAGAACGCTATGACGTGTACATATTGCGGCAAACAGATCATTAGAAAAAGCAGCATGAAACGACACATGTTGACACATAACGTGACAGATTGGAAGGAGTTCGTCGTTTATAAAGAATGTGAAAAATGTGGAAAAACCGACCATAAAACAGAAGAGCACACAAATAATCAAATATTTTAACTTTATTACTGTAAAAATATTTTAGCATGAGTAAAAAATACTTTCCGCACATGTTTCACGCTATATTTATCCTACGGCTGCCAATTTGTTTCTATTATTCACAGTTGTAGATGGCATTGTAAAAAATTCCCTTGATGTTATCAATTTTTATTATTTTTCAGAAAATCTAGATGAGTTTTTCCTACCAGATTTGCAAAGATACCAATGTCAAAAATGTAACAAACATTACAAGCACAAACGCCATCTGTGGAGTCATCTTCAATACGAATGCGAAAAATTACCGATGACGTGTACGATAGAAAATTGCGGAAAACAAATTCTTAGAAGAAGCAGCATGAAACGTCATATTGTTGTTAAACACAATATTATAGAAAATTGGGAGCATCACGTTACGTATATACAGCCACAACAATTTTAAGTTTTTTTTTTAATAAATTGCACTTATTTTGGCATCTTGAGAATAATGATAAACTTTGTTATTTCAAATGGATCACCCTGTATATTTAGTCAAAACACATGCGATCCACAAATACTTTGCTCACGGTGCTACAGTGTCTTGGAATCAAGCTCGAAAATATTTTGTTTATTTTTGTGAGGACACTGACTTCTTTTTGACATTCCTACACTTTAGTGTCACTTTTGACACCTTATTGTCACTTTTAAAGCATTAGTGTCACTTTTGAAACCTTACTGGCACTTTTGAGAGATCTTAGTGTCACTTTTAAAACCTTACTGTCACTTTTTAGACCTTAGTGTCACTTTTAAGGCATTAGTGTCACTTTTGAGACCTTAGTGGCAATTTTAAAACCTTACTGTCACTTTTTAGACCTTAGTGTCACTTTTAAGGCATTAGTGTCACTTTTGAGACCTTAGTGGCAATTTTAAAACCTTACTGTCACTTTTGAGATCTTAGTGTCACTTTTAAACCTTACTGTCACTTTTAAGACCTTAGAGTCACTTTTAAGGCATTAGTGTCACTTTTGACACCTTAGTGTTACTTTCAAGGCATTAGTGTCACTTTTAAGGCATTAGTGTCACTTTTGAGACCTTAGTGTCACCTTTAAGGCATTAGTGTCACTTTTGAGACCTTAGTGTCACTTTTAAGGCATTAGTGTCACTTTTGAGACCTTAGTGTCACTTTTAAGGCATTAGAGTCACTTTTAAAGCCTTCGGCATTTCCTGACTCCCCTTCCTTTCCCACCAGGCTCCAAAGCTATAGGGAAAAAGTTCTTTCCTTTTGTATTTTTAAAAATATTTATTAGTAATAATGTCAAAGCCTAATTATATATATAACAGCACAATTTGTATGAAATTAATAATAAAATTTACGAAACTATTATCTTTTTTTATTTAATAATAATATGAGCAATAATAATCAAATTAAATAGCTGATTTAAATAATTTTTAAAATAATTTTTTTACTGAACCCCCCCCATGAAAAAACATACCAGCCGTTAATGTTCCAATATTCGGTCCAAGGTCAAACTAAGTAATTTCCAAAAAAAAAGTCATTAGTTCTAATTGCTTATTTTTACTTTTGCTAATATATATTAATTTATTTATTTTTAGGTGCTATGTTCGATCCCTACAACCAAAGATATTTCTGTAAACAATGCAACAAGAGTTACAAGCATCGAAGACATCTTTCTAGTCACATTAAATACGAGTGTAGAAAATTGCCTATGTTCAGATGTCCTCTGTGTAACAAGAAGTTTTACCAAAAATACACTTTAAATGCTCATTGTAGACATATCCATGGATTGACTACTCGATAGACAATTTTTTGCAACGCATCTTAAATTCTTCTGAATATACAGCGTGCGGTGAAAGTGCTTGATGATATTTCACAAGTTTTGTTTCACACTGTATATCATAGTTGCTGGAAAATTATTTTGTTTTCCCAAATATTTTTATTCTAACAAATTTTGTATTTGCTACTAATTTTTCAAGCTTTTAAGCTGTTTTAACGTACAGGGTGAGTGAAAAAAATTAAAAAAGCATCACCAAAATTAGTAGGGTTTAGATAGAGATGAAATTCCAAGTGAACACAAATATTGGGATTCATATTTTTAATTGCTAGGAAAATATTATGTATCTATTTATATGTAATAATAAAGGAGGACACTAGTTTTATTCTCAGTGGCCAATATAACTAAATTTTTATTTATTAATACAGGGTTTATTGTTTGTAAAGGTGAACTGAATCACTGTGTATAGTTTTTTATTTTTTAACTTTCGAATTATGGATTTATTTGAATAAAACTTATCGACCGTATGAATTGAATTTTTAATAAAAAATAAAAATAAAACAGGCGAGTTTTATAGACGACTGTTTGGGTTTTGTATAAAAATTCTAAGGGTGATAGATCAGGAGATCTAGTAGACCACTTATATATTTTGCTAAAAGGAGTGGTCAATATGTTTTTTCGCCTTTGTGAAATGGTAGAAACTTCAAAGACTCTTACAGAGTGTGACATTTACAGCTGACAATGACTAACCATTATGTAAGATAGATTAAGAATATTATGAAAAAAATTATTTTTGTTTTATTTTCGGAAATTTCAATGAGTCTGTTTCAGGTTTTAAGTGTTCGAAATGCGGAAAATCTTATAAATCGAGGAGATGTTTGTATCACCATCAAACAGTCTACTGTGGAAAAGAGGCTTCCATATTTTGTATTTTTTGTCCATACAAGACTTTTATATCCGGAAACATGAAGAGACATATGATATCGAAACATAAATTAACCAGTTAAACGAAAGGTTTATTTAAGAATAAATAAGTTTTTGGTACTAACTTTATTCACACCCTGTATTTCCCAATTTTTTCCAGAATACAAATGTGAGCTTCCTTTCTCATTAATATTTTTTTATTAATTTTAACTATAAAACCTGATTTATACCATTTTTTTGTCAAGAAGTATAAGTAGACGGTAGTTTGGTCATGGTAGGACTGACCGCTTGGAGGATCTGTCAAATTGATAGAAAAAATTAAGGTCTAGGTTATACTACCAGTATTAAATGGGGTATAACCACGACAAAAAATGAATGAAACTATTTATAATTATTGTAACAATATAATCTTTTGTAATAACTAGAAATATATGTATTTTTAGGTTCTTGTCACAAATGTCATCGACCTTTCAACAGCAAATCGGCACTAGCACGACATTTGAAATACCAATGCGGAGTTCGAGGTTTATTTACATGTAAACTATGCAAGCACAGATGCAACTACAAAAGCAATTTGAAAAGTCATTTGTTCCACAAACACAAAATCGTTTTCAAGGATAAATCTATAGACGACTTTATATTATAGTTTCAAGAATTTAATAAACAGTATCTATTGAATTTTTTTATGTTTCACTTCAAGTAAACAGGTTTCAATGTTAAAAATGCGAGATGCCGTCTATTTATATCGCCCGTGGGGTAGATTTCTAGAAATCTCTCGTTCTGCCGAAGGCGCTAGATAGACTAGAACTCTCTGGACGAGTGCGAGGGGTAGGTAGTCTCTGGATTGTTCTCGACTAGTGAGCGGAGGAGTCATAGTCGTCTCACTGGGGCACTCGCGTAACAATAATGATTTTAATGAAAAAACTAAAAATGGCAGACGAAATTGCTCTTTTAGACTATTTTTTTAAACTTGAATCTTCTGTTTGTGATCAATGTTCATAAAAAACTTGTACTTTTCTAATTTAGTTTATTTTCTAGGCCGTTACCGATGCTTCAGATGTAATGCTAACTATAAATACGCTAAAACTTTGATAAGACATTATCGATACGAATGCGGAGTGGAACCGATGTTTGCTTGCGAATATTGTTCTAAAAAGTTCAAGCACAACACGAATCTTAAATTTCACTTGATGCGAGGATCTTGCCATAAAAGAACAACGTATAAATAATTATCATTTTTTATTTAATCATATCTTTGAGTGATATTAAAGATTTTTCAAAAAATATTTCAAAATGTATTTTTTTTTTAACCAAAAAATTGTGAAATTGTAGGAAACAACTACTACTTCCCTGGCTTTATGCCCCGAAGGACATTTAATTACACTTCAAAGTTATTTTTTTATATATAAATATTAAACATATATATTTATGACATTTTTTTTTCAATTTTTAGATATAGAATTTTACTTTACTGATGATGGACGCTTTGGGTGTCTGAAATGTTACCACAGTTACAAACAAAAATCCCATTTGAGAAGACATCTCAAGTACGAATGCGGAGTCGAAAAACAATTTAAATGCTATACATGTAACAATAGTTTCAAACATTTGAATCACTTAAATTCTCACAAAATGTCAAAAAAGTGTAAAAGCAATATCCGAATGTAAAGTAGATAATATATATATTGATCAAGTAAAAATTTAATGAAATTATTTACAATAATTCTTTTTTTTAACAAGAATTCCAGAATTACGTCACTGACAGGTCAGCCATATTCTTCTGGAAGGCATATGTCATATTCTATTAAAATTTTTAATTAGTAAAAAGTATGTCCGACAACCAAATGACAGGCTGCCCTCCACAACAATATGGCCTACCTGTCAAAGTTGACTTTTAGCATTTTTTATGTCGCAAAATACTGTTTTATTTCAGAATCTGGTAGTTGGAGAGTTTTTGTTCACACTGTATATTTAAATAAATATACCAGAGTAAATATTTTCAATAAATACTACAAATAATACATTTTTTCTACTCCTGTTTTATAATATACTTATTTCATTATGATACAGATTTTCATTATGATACAGATTTTTAAGCCAATAGGAATGCGACATTCGCACAATATTTAGTATATAGCCATGGATACCTGGTTGACATTTCTGAAATTAATTATATCAGGTCTGTGGCCTGCAATAAAAGTGTAGCACTGAGCTATACGATTTTATTTATTTTAATTATGTTTTAATGCTTCTTGCAGTTTACAAATGCAATATACATAGATATTCCCAAATTTAGTAATTTTATACGTATTTTTTCACAGATAGACCTGAATTCTTCAAAATTATATAGCTCATTGCTACACTTTTATTGCAGGCGAACAGACATATTAAGTGACACTTAATTTGATAGCTGTCAAATAATTTTGATTTTCAAAATAACTATATTTAAAATTGATTTAACTAATAATTATTGATTAAATAATTTTTATTAACCAGAGTAGAAAAAATATTGTATGCTACTTTCATGTAATGGCCATTAATACACTCGCATATTATATACGAAACTCGCCTGCGGCTCGTTTCGTATCCTACAATATGCTCGTGTCTTAATGGCTATCATTACATGTTCGTTGCATAAAATACTATTAAATTACAAATAATTAATTTTATGTATTTTTAATTTCAGTAATGTTAATGATAATATAAATTTAATGAAGTCGAAAGAAAACATCGGTAGTAACAGCCAATCTTTCATATATAAAAGCTGTCTTCAAGTAGGTACAATAGAAATATTGAATATTATTTTTTAAATATTTTTATTATTATAAATTTAGTGCTATGATATCAAAAGCGTTCAGTGAAATGAGTTTAGAAGGTAAGCTGGACAATATACTGTTTTTACACATTTTTAAACATAATCTGATTTACTAATATTTTTTTTTTTTAGAAAAACAGGCAAAACCGAAACGTTGCCATGTGAGTACCAAAAAATGTATAAGGTATTTAAGAGACGTCAAAAAACCTGATGAAGAAGCTGACGATTCGGAAAAAGAACAATCAGAGAGTTCGAAGACTGATAAGGCCAATAAAAAAGATATTGAATCAAAAGGGACTGATGGAAATTCGGAAAAATTCAAATGTATGTCCGAAAACTGTGATTTCGTTTGTTCCGATAGAGGAGAACTGATTGGACATTTGTACCAACACTAGCTATAAATTTAGAAGTTTAGAATTAAGAGTTATCTGCAAAATGGATATAACTGAATACATGAAACTGATTGGCCCGATTTTGATTTGATGTAATTTTTTTATATATTTTTCAAAAGTTTGCAGAAGCTCGAATATAGATGTAGTTACTTAATTTAACAATATTTATTTTTTAGTATTTAAATTTATTTCATAAATTCAAAGTACCTCTAAAAGTAAATTATTAGTTACCATTTTAATATAGATAAATACTAGATATTAAGCTGACGCCATCTATTACCAAAGTTTTGCATTAGACCAAACTCTATCGAAAAAAATTCTAAAATTCCAGAATTTTTTTTTGTAAAACAATTTTATAATAATAATTCTAAAGAAAAACATATCTGAAGGACATTTTAGCAGAGCAATACAGACATTTTACATTATTTAATATGTTTTATTAAAGAAATATATTATTTAATTGTTAAAAATAATTTTCTCAATAATTTTGATATTTTTGGCCATAAAATTAACTTATTCGAATGCAATGCTGGTCCAATAAAGTAGATTAAGATTTTGTACAATTATATTTAAATAATTTTTTGGTTATTTTGTATAATTAATATGACAATTTTTGTCTCCAATACTACAAAACAGGAAAATTAAATATAAAAATAAATTAAAAAGTTTCCCTATCAGGAGGGGGGAGTGTTCTATGTAAGGGTAGGAATAAAACTCCTGATTTTGCTTAAAACTACCCCCTGATCAAACCCAATTGCAAAAAAAGTAATATATTTTTATCTTGACGTGAATGTTCAATTTTATTAATATTATACAGTGTGTAAAAGCCAAATGGAATAAATTCATTATTTCGGTTACTGTACATATTTATAAAAAATCCCGAAACACGTCAATTTTAAATTATAACTTGACATTCTTTAACGTGAAAATGCAACCCCTACCTTCAACCCCCTTAGAATGACAGGTACAACCCCCAATTTTTTAAATGGGAAGTATAGGCTTGTGATATATCATTTGAAAGGTCTCTTCATTCTCTATTCAAAAATGTTATTGTTTTTAAATTTAATGCAAAAATTAACATAAAAAAAATTAATATCATGTTGTTACCGAAATTCGCTAAAATATACTCGGAACTTATTACAATATTACTTACAACTTATTTCCCGTTTAGGTCTTGATAATGAGAAAGTGAACAAAAACCGTAGCAATGGTTTTTAGATGGTAACCATTAAAAAACTTTAAAGAATTTCCGTGGCAACGCTATATTAACAAGCAGTAGTAAATTGTTTTATTTAAGTTGTCATTGTTGTAATTTAAGTATAAAGTTTGTTCAATTCAATTCTGAAAAATGGTTAGATTAACGGAAATGCATAAAATAACAGTTTTACAAATGATTGGTTACGGAGATAACATCCGAACACAACAGGAAGTAACTCGCCTATTTCATGAGAAATTTCCTAATTTACCGCCTATATCCCAAGGAACAATAAGTAAAATAGAAAAGCAGTTTCGCGAGTTTGGTCATGTAAGGCAGAAAAAAAAAGCAGCTGCTAATGCACTGAGTGATGAACTCAAATTAGATGTGTTGCTTGAGTTTCAGGAAAACCCACATACATCGAGTAGACAGGCATCCACTACATTCAATGCTAGCCATACATCGATAGCAAACATATTAAAAGAAAATAAATTGCATCCGTATAAGATGATACCTACTCAGGAGCTCATGGAAGACGATTTTGATAGGAGAACTTTTTTTTGTGAGCAAATGATGGACATGTTGGATAACAATATTATCCAATTAGAAGACGTTATGTTTTCTGATGAGTGTACTTTTTTACTTAACGGTCATGCTAATCGGCAAAATTGCCGCTACTGGTCCACGGAAAATCCTCACTGGATGAGAGAAGAACACACTCAATACCCTCAAAAGGTTAATGTTTGGGCAGGGATTGTAGGGAACAATATAATTGGTCCCTTTTTTATTGAGGGCAACTTGAATGGCAACAATTATTTGGCACTACTTCAAAATGATGTCATTCCAACGTTGGCAAATTTATATCCTGATCCAGGTAATCCTCAAGTTCCAGCGAATACGATATGGTTTCAGCAGGATGGAGCACCACCACATTACCAACTTAATGTCCGGCAGTACCTCGATACAATATTTCCCAATCGGTGGATAGGGAGGCGAGGATCGATTGAATGGCCAGCGCGATCACCTGATCTTACATTATTAGATTTCTTTTTATGGGGATATGTGAAGAGCCATGTGTACAAAACTAAACCTTCTGATTTAAATGAATTAAAAGAACGAATAACGCTTGCGATTAGGTCGATCACGCCTGATATGTTAAATAATGTTAGAAGACAGTTTTATTTGAGATTAGGATGTTGCCAAGACGTTCGCGGAGAACATTTTGAACATCTACTTCATTAACATTCATAGTTCTTTTTCGTGTTCTACATTTTATTACGTTTTGCATTACATTTTAGTTTTTGATTGTATTGTAGCGAATTTCGGTAACAACATGATATTAATTTTTTTTATGTTAATTTTTGCATTAAATTTAAAAACAATAACATTTTTGAATAGAGAATGAAGAGACCTTTCAAATGATATATCACAAGCCTATACTTCCCATTTAAAAAATTGGGGGTTGTACCTGTCATTCTAAGGGGGTTGAAGGTAGGGGTTGCATTTTCACGTTAAAGAATGTCAAGTTATAATTTAAATTTGACGTGTTTCGGGATTTTTTATAAATATGTACAGTAACCGAAATAATGAATTTATTCCATTTGGCTTTTACACACTGTATAGACTTTTTGAACTCTTATATATAGACTGATTTTCTTAGTACCTTTTTAAATGAATTTAACATGTGTGGAATTTTGTATTTGATATTTTTTTTGTAATATGTAATTTTATTTCTAAAAATAAACGATATGTTTTGTATATTTATTCATTATGATTAAAAATATTTTTCTTATTTTTTATGAACTAACACCGGCAACGCTGTCGACTGTCCCGATTCTTTGATTAGGGACCAATGCTCTATGAAAGCACGTGTAAAACATTATCATACAAAGTCACAGCGTTGCCGGATTTAAAACGGTAAATATTCATAATATCTATTTGAATATGTTAAGTTTTCAACGGTATTTGCTATGAATTATAAAAGTGTTTTAGAAAGTTGCTTGGCTTTATTAGAAATCTAGCTGTATTGGGCTGGAAAGAAGTTTCAGTTATGTACGAGGTGTTTTAAAAAAATTTATTTGGATTTATATTATTTTTTCCAATTTATTCATGCTTGAAAATATTTTTGAAAAATTATTTGATAAATATAACAAACAAAACACCAAATAAAAATAATAAAAAACCTACGAATACAATTTGAAAAATTCTATAGCTCTTACCATAATTTTTATAGTGATCCTCAAGCCCCCTTCCCATAATATTCCATTTAATAACATTATTAAGTATTGAAAATAATGGAAAAAATAATAATAATCATAGCTTAACTTGACTCAAAAATGTTCCTCTCCTTATCAACTGTTATATTTGCAATCCTAATACTTCAAATAACAATAATAGCATGTTAAATAAATAAAAAAATATTCGTAAAGAATAACTCTTGGGAAATAGGTAAAAATTGAGGTATCGACAACACCGCGACCGTGAAAATGGCACTGAGAACCGCTAAACCAACAAGTAGGCCGTGACGTTGTCGGTGACGTCACAGAGCTGTGCATGCCTGGCGGGAAACTGCCAAGAGTTAGTGAGGTTAGTTGAGGCTGATTCGGCGGATTTAGAGGCTATTGATGGCACTATTTTTCTACTGATGACTGAAATGTAATGAATCTTTCGATTACAGTGGATTTTAAAGTGATTTGAAAGTTCTGGAGTGTTGATAAGTGTGTATGTTGTCAATGTTGTACTTAGTGGATATGTTCCTAACCTACATCCTTCGCGAACGGTCAGTGTTTGGATTATTTTTGTAGGGGAGAGCTGGGTAAGCTGTTCAACTACTAAAATGTCAAATTTTATTATTTTCAACATGAAAACATAGTGATAATGTGCAGAATTATCAGTTTTTTGACGACTAAATTCCCTTGACTTTAACTTTGAAGTATTCCTAATTTTTATAAACCCAAACGGCGAAACCGAAATTTTTTTAACCTTTTCCATTGCTGGCCAAATTATGAAAAAATTAATAAAAAAATGTACTGTACCAAAGCCCTATAATTTTATTATTTATAACTTAATTCAGTGATACATCAAAATTATTTAAATTATGTACTATAGATAGGTCACTTGCTACTTACACCTCTCTCCCCTACGTATTGTTTACATGAACTTGAACTTCGAGGCGACGTTGCCTATGTTTACATTTTTTCTCTGATTTAGGTAGAAAATTTTAGCTTTCTGTATTTTTCCTTTGATTAACAGAAATAAAGCAGCTGTAAGTATGTTTTGTCCGATTATTAATCGAATTTATTATTAATTAATTATATTTCAGGGTTACTGCAATGTCCAGGATGTGACAGGGTGTATAAACAAAGTGGTACTAGGAATAGGCATATGAAATATGAATGTGGTAAAATACCATCATTTGTCTGTACCTACGAACGATGTAATTTCAAAACCCATCGAAAATTCACATTAGAGAAACATTTTAAAATAAAGCATGGTTTGTAAAAGTGTCAAATTGACAGAAATGGTAAATTGTTTTAACGGGTGTTTCATTCAGTCACTAGATTTTCTAATCTTCACTAATGATATTCGGATAGTTTTTAAAAATTGAATAAATTGAGAAATATTATAATGTTTTATTTCCATACCTATTAGCACGTTATTCAACTATTTTTTTAGTTATTGCTTGTGATTGACAGTTTTTTTTTAATTAAATTTTGAAGTAGGTATATTTGTTTTTCTTTTGTTTTGCTATGTTTTTTCAATTAAATTAATTTTTTGTTTTTGAAAATTTTTTGAACTTCAAGATATTTCCATTTTTGAATTTTTAAAGTGTCAGAAAAAAATTTTAAAAAATGCAATAATTATTAATTTGGTTTAACTATTGGAAATCCAAAAAATCATAAACGTATCAAAAATATTTTAAAAAAAAGGGTTTAATATCACTTAAATATTCGTAGAGTGTTTGTATTTTAGCAGGAACTTTTTTTCCAAACATAGCGAAACAAAAATTTCTATTTTTTCATAAATATTAATGTATTTTTGTTTTGTAGGAAACAGGCAATTTCCATGCACCAGATGTGGAAAACCTTACCGATCTAGAAAAGCCATGTATACACATTTTAGGTTTTCTTGTGAAAATAAGCGAACATTTTTTTGCAGCCTTTGCAGCGCAGCCTATTTTTACAGCCACCATTTAAAGCGTCACATTCGACAACAACATTTTATGACTACTCAAAACGTTCCAGAATTAAAGTTGAATTATACCAATTAATATTTTCGAAAAAATGAGATAATTGGATAATAAATATATTAAATTATCGATTAAATTTTATGTAGAGGGGGTAAACTCTATACAGATTAATTTTAATTAAAGTGGCATTCCACAAAAAATTTAATAGTTGTGAAAAACAGCTATTATAGGTCTTCTAATTATTAAAAAAAATAGAAAGTAGGTTGTGTATATTCCATTGAATGTTTTATATCTTAAGTATTTATTTATTTTGACTTTAGAATGTGTTCATGTAGTATAAAAAAATAATACAAAATTCCAAAAAATAATTTTAATGATTTTTATTTAAAAATAAAATTATTTTCAACTCCCAACATTAAAAAAAGATTTTTTCGACATTTAAAAACCAAGAATATATTTTTTAATATTTATCACAAATATTCTGACACTCGCCAGTAGTTGATACTGGATGGTTTTTGGAGATAACATTGAAAAAAAAAATATTTATTTTGAATTTTTCCCTTTTATCTGTATATTCATGATTTTCTTCAATATACAGGTAGTCCCAGGGTTTCGTACTAGAAACTTCATATAAAATGTGTTTTTTATTCTCTTTATAAACAGTTATAAACTCCTGGGACAACCTGTATAAGCTGCTGCCACATATGCTAGTGATGGGTGAATTAAGAAAGAAATTTATTGCAGTGTACACTTAGTCTAATATCTAACAGCTTTAACTCCAAGTTTACTAACCAGCAAAACTAATCCTCATGTGCTTCTTATTGGTAGGATGGGGTTTTTTTGTATCGTTTTTCATTTATTTTCATTTTTTTTTGTTTTCGAAAATTTATAGGTTGGAATCAACCGATGCCGATGCGGAGACCGAAGGGCCGAGGGAATTACCGATGTATTTGCGGACGAACTTATTACGAAAAGAAAAATTTAATGCGACACCAAAAATTAAGATGTATTATTAAATTCGAAGAGTATACGATCATTCACGAGAACGATCAGTTTTGCGAATAGATTTATATATATTTTTTTTAGTGTACAGTGTTTTTTTTTTGTGCGGATAATAAACAATATACGAATTGCGAAAATAATTCATAAATCAAGATTAATAATAAGAATTATCAATTAAAAATTTATATATATTACGTTCTTATAGAATTTGGGAAAAATTATTTTTCAAATAATATGAAAAACCACAAAATTATGATTTAATAGATTTTTTTTATTATCAACCCTCATTGTGTAGGCTCTTCTTTGTCCAAAAAGTGTTGAAAAAAAAGTTTTTTTTTAAATAAACAAAATAACTAACTCATATTTATACCAAATAATTAATTAATGTTACTTCCAGCGTTTTTAAATAATATTTTATATATTTAATTTTTTTTTATTTTTAATTGTTTGAATTATTGTTATTTGTTGTGGTGGGATAATAGCTAGATTTTTCGGGAGTTAAGGTATGACTGACATTTTACGTACAATATAATATTACGAATAAAAAATCTTTATATATTTATACAGGGTTGTCTAATCATCTGCTCCGTTTATGACTTCATTATATTTTTATTTGAACAAAAAAATTATAAAAATAATTATTTACTAGTTTCGGGTGGGCAAATATTAACGGACATTTTTGAAAAATAAATACCATCTCAGAAACCCGGAGAAAAATAAAAAATAATAATAATATTTAATTTAATTAATTTTAGTCAAATTTGGAGATAATAAGCCACCCTGTATCGTTAATATTAGGAATATTTTATAGAAAAAAATGTTAACAGTTAGAAAATTATGTTTTTTTTTAATTTCGTGTAATTTAATTCTAAATTTGGAAGATTTTTCAATATATGCGCGTTTTTAAAACTGTCGCTATATCTAAGTGCAATGTAGGTATACAGATTTTAGCTGAGTTTATTATTAATAAATACAATAAAAAAAAACAAATATTTTTATTTATACCCCCAAAATCTCGATCTAAATACAGAAAGTCGTTTATTTTTATTCTCAAAAAAATGACAAATCTAGTGATATATAAATCCAGGGTATCTATTAAAATAAAATGTTTTTTTTTGGTACTAATTTTTTTATTTTTTAGGAAAAACCGACTCAAAATTCCACGGCTTACCACCTCATTTAGTTCTACCGATGCTTCTGATGAAACAAAACATGAAAAACTCCATGATAAATACGCCGAAAATAAAATCCGATATAGGGGATGAACCAAAAGTATTTTGTCCTGCTTGTGGAAGAGGATATAAACTGAAAAGTTCCTTAAGAAACCATATGAAATGGGAATGCGGAAAAGAACCGCAGTTCAAGTGTCCTTATTGTTCCTACAAGGCGAAGCAGAAGATGCATATCACCAGGCATATCGAAAGAATGCACAAAATCATCGATTATTCCGCTGTCAAAAAAGAAACCGCCGATTCTTTTGATAATGATACTACCGTTTGATTTTTTTTTGAATATACGCAAAATTCAGATCATTCCAGATAGTGATAGATAACTTCTTAATTGGTTATCAACTTTAACTAATATTTTTGGTTATTTATTCAAAATTATTCTTCCTATATATTCGTAGTAGAAAAAATATAGTGTGCTTCGTGGGAAAAATGTTTAATATTGAAATTGTTATACCAAAAATATTTTTTAAAGATAAAAATATATTTTTTAATTATTTTCTCCTTGCCTTAAAACGATTTTTGAAAATAATGTAAATATATACTGCCTTTTTTTTCCATTATTTTGCTTATTTTTAAATTAAATCTAATTTGTTTTTGATATTAACAAAATTCTGCTCAATATTAGTTATATATATAGAAAATTTTACTCTTATATACAGTAAGTTAAAAGAAAATTTCGCAATCTCACGGTATTTCAATCCTACTCATACTAAAATCTAAAATTTCCTTTCAAAATCCAACCGGGTAACTGTCAGCTGTCAAACGTCAACAGGGATCCAGGCATTGTTTTCTAGACGACTTGTTGGTGATATAACTAATGGTTATTCCATTTTTAGGGTTGAATATTCTTTATGGGCAGCTCCTACTAAGTTCCCACTATTCATATATCCACCTTCCATTACTTTTTAATCACCCTGTAGATATTTCTCTCCGCATAAGGCTACAGTTATTGAAAACTGCCTCTTGTTATTATGCTTTTTTTTATTATTATAAATATATACTCATGAATAAATTCACAAATGAACAAATTGGGATATCATAGACTATAAAATTATATATATACAGGGTGTCTGAAAGTACGGGCGTCAATTTTGAGACACCCTGTATATATAATCATTTAGAATTAAGTTTACTGGTGAAAATGTTTTATATATGTATATAGTGTATCCGGAACGTATGGAACCAAAGTTTTGTTTCAGGTAATCATGAACTTAATCCACACTTTACGGAAATACTTTATAATTTCATACATATTGTGATAAAAATTTCATATACATTGTTTGTTACTCATTGTCAGTTTGGTTAAAGATATTATCCTTTGATAATATTTTATACACGCTACTGAACTGTATAATGTTTGGTATCATAAATTTTGTGATAAAATATATTATCCTACTGCCCGAAAAACTGCCGATTCCTATTATATACATACCACATGTGCCTTTTTTACCAGTTTACAAGTTAGAAATATTTACGACTTATATTAAGGACCTATTAACCGTTATTTATAATTTTTTATCCTCAAATACATTGAATAGTTAAGTTTTTAATCAGATTTAACTTTCAAAATTAAAATTTCAAAAAATTGACTATTTCAATGAAACATAAAAGACGTATCACTTATACTAAGTAGTTTTTAATGAATACAGATATTTTTTAAACCGCGATATTATTATACAGGGTGATTCATGTAAAAAGCTTCAATATTATGACATCCTGTATGTATCAGACGCCAATTAAAAACTATAAATGGATACCACTGTACAAATAACATACTAAAACAATTGTTTTTTTTTTTAAAGTTGATATTCTTTACAAAAATCACCCTGTATACCACTATTTACAATTGAATACTATATATAACTTCCTTATTACCATATTTTTGAAGTCATTTTTTATAAAATATACCAATACAGTGCCTTTTTTGTATACAATTTATTTACCAGTGTTTTTTTTATTTTCTATTTATATATGATTCGTAGTTATAGAATTTTGGACCTTTTTGTCACCAACAAAAAATTTTTATATACCATTTATCCATTTGGGGCATTACTATGTATTTTTCGTAACTGCATTTCCTTAAAATTATGCAATGCTTGTCCCAGATTCTGTACCCCATAATGCTCCAACGGTGTGCCCCCCGATTTTTTCTGACATTACTCCAACTCACAAGACTTGGTCGTCAAAAATCTTGTATAGAATTGTGCCAAAATATTTTCAAGAGTTTTTCTTTGGTGAAAAAAGGCCAAAGTTGCATTTTTTTAATATTTTTTTTTAATATAGATGCAACATTTTTTTATTTAGAATTATATTTTTGATTTTAGATTTAAGCTTAGATTTTAATATTTTTTTTTTAATTTTTTCTTATAAAAATTGTTAGTATATTAGTAATTTGTTGAGAAAATTTAATATTCAAGTTCCATTTTTGAAAATTTAAATAAAACATTTTTCCAAAAAAAAATTTATCAATATATTTACCCATTTGATCTCCCTATTATCAAGATACGCCACTGGTAAGTACTCTTACTTCAATTATTCTATAATAAAACAATTCTAGAATTACTTGTTACTAATATTCTTCTTTTTCAGCTTCCTGTCAAACTTGCGGGAAAGGTTTTAAAAATGTTAACAGTTTAAGAGCCCACATGTCTTTGGATTGTATGAAAACCACTCACTTCACTTGCAAAGCTTGTCCTTTCACGTCAAAAAGGCGCTACAACATGAAAATGCACTACGCAACTCGACATAACATTTACGTCAAAAGTGGACATTTAATGAAAGTTGCCAAGATTATGTTGGATTGAAAATTTTCGAAAAAGGACCAGTTTCTTCTTTTTTATATATAATTAAGTATATTTTGTGAATTTAACATTGTTTTTAAGAGGATTGTTGCTCTCTTATTATAATACTCATAAAATTGTAAAAAATATTTTGAATACAAAGTTTTGATAATATTTAAGTAAAGTATTTCAATATATAGGGTGTTTTAATAATAAAAGTAAATAAAGACACCCTGTATATTATGTTGAAAACGTTTCTGGTTATAAAGAGGTATATTTTCTTTATAATAAACATTATTAACAAATTAAAATGCTGTTTTATTTAAAAAAATATTAAATAGAGGTTGTCGAAAATGACATATTTGATGATAATGAATAGTACAATGAATTTCAAGTCGCCTGGGATCTTTCATGTTAAGTTGATCACCATGTATATATCTGAATTTCTTAATTCCTCCATATTTTAGGTATATACGTTTGCCAGGACTGTCAAAAGACTTATAAGCACAATCAGTCTTTGTATACCCATAGAAGATTCGAATGTGGGAAAGCCCCTAATTTTCAATGTACCTTTTGCCCCTACAAAGCCAGGCGAAAAGGACACCTTAAACGACACATGTGTCGCCATCTATAACTTGTAAAATATATGTATAAAAAACCCTGTATATTGAAAAAAATCGCATAATAAACTCAATTTCGAGTTTCTCCAGATTTTAATATTGTATAAAAATTAATTTTCCAAATCCATTAACACGTTTCCTCCCTAGAGCCATTTATTGGTTAATAATTTTTCTTAAATTTCAGGAAATATTTTGTACGGGTGTAATATATGCTACAAATGTTATAGACACAAACAGTCATTGCACAGGCATAAAAAGTACGAATGCGGAAAACTACCCTTGTTCAAATGTGAGGTTAGGGGATGTACTTTTACCACAAAAATAAAATCGAATTTGAAGCAGCATATGGGAAGACACATTTTCAAAAAAATTGATCAATTTTAATTATTTATTTTTAATTGTTATATTGTTGTTTGTAGTTTGTCATGATGAAAACCATCGAAAACTGTTAAAACTCAAAAAATGTTATCCTACTGACTGCGCCAAATATATCTATTTAATTAGTCAGGGTGCTTGCGTGATGTGGGTGTTAAAAACAGTTTTTGTTGGATTTTAACAGCATGACCTTACCAAAGTTTTTGTAAATTCTTGTTAAAATCATTTACTAAAGACAAAATTTTTATTGTGCTAAAAAGTGTACTTGTCCAGGCTGATATTCTATTGTTATATCCATGACAGGATAAAACACCAACATATAATAATATAGTTTTATTTATAGAGGCCAGTCATATTTATATAAAATATTTCGAAATAATTTTGAATAAAATATTAAAACTATTATACAGTTTTATTGTTCTCCATTATTTATTTTCAGGTAAAAAAGTAAGTAACGTGGTATAAATCTTACGATATTTTACTACCGGGTTACATCAAAAAGTAATTTATTTGCATACAATATATATGTGTAGTGAAACTTTTTTATATTTTTGGCTTAAACATTATTTTTTTCAGATCCTCAGTTACGACGTTTCGGTTGTAAGAAATGCAATAAAACCTACAAACATCAGGCTTCGTTGTATCATCATATTAACTACGAGTGTGGAGTTGCACCTCAGTTCATGTGTAGTATGTGTAATTACGTGGGGAAGAGGAAACACCATTTGAAAAGCCATTATAAATATACCCATAAGATTTATTGTATTGAAAAGTAAAAATATTTAAGACTTGGCTGTTTTCAAAAATCTTGATTTAAAGTGTGAAAAATTGTTAAAATTGAGAAAAAATGTAGCCATTTTTAAAATTATCTAGTATTAGTCATAATTTCCACTGGCGCCCTCTACATATGCAAACAAAACATGAATTAAAAATAAGAAAATTAGTTTTATATACAGTACATTTTTTTATCCAAAATTTGTGGATTAATTAATAATTTTAAACATAATAAATAATGTTTTGTCTGCATTTGTACCTAGCTTCCAAAAATGTATTAAAATTGAATGTTAAACTTATAAAAAAATGGATCTAATTTGGATTTAAATCCCACATACACCAATTCAAATCAATTTGTTTGTGAATGTTTCTAATAATAAAAAATTTCTAAATTTACCAATTGAAACTGAAGAAGACATGTCCCTTTCCGTCTCCAAATGTCTCTTAGTTTATTTCAAACATCAACAACAGTTACCAAATAATAAAAATTTGTTTTCTATGTATGTATATCTTTCCTACAAACTGACAGTTATGTTTTGACTTAGGATGTCCCAATTAGGTGTATAAGTTTCAAATCGTAATTTTCCCAATAAATATAGTTAATTGATATTGAAGTTTTATTTTATACTATTTTTGTTAATTTTATTAGAAATTGATCATTATTTTCGTTTAAAGATATTTGTGACCCCTTGCGTTCAGTGTCGTACCTAAATTTTTCAGACAACGCCAAACGTGAACAAAATTGAAGAAAACTAATGATACGACTCTGTACAGAGTTCTTATATGTCTTACAAGAGCTGTTGTAGGGGGTAACATTGAAATTGAGTTTGTGCGCATGTGGGCGGACCCGCCATCACGTTCGGCGCTTGCTGTAGCTTTTATACTCCTATATTATGAATTAATTTTGTTTGAAATTGTAGGAATGGTATGGTCTTTATCGAAATTCCACAGCCCCAAGTTCAGCAAATACAGTATGGATGAAAATGGGAGATATCCTTGTGAAAAATGTGGGAAATCTTATAAACAAAAAACTCATTTGATTCGGCATATAAATTTTGAATGTGGTAAAGAACCTAGGTTTGTATGTAATTGTGGTAAGAGGTTTAAACAAAAAAGTAATTTCAATACGCATATTAAATTGTTACAACATTTTTGAAAATTAACACTTGCAATATTTAAATTTTATTTTATATAATATAACACAGTTGGTTCTCTTTATTTTGAATGGAACACTCTGTATATTTTTGAAATCTAGTTATATTCTACTTAAATATTCCCAAAGATACACAAATTGTAATATTTTACCGTTTTTCAATCTTATAATAAACTACAATCAAACTGTATTATTTTTCACTTGTATGTTTGTATTTATGTGTGTAACTCTCATCTGGCGGTCTGACTCCGACTCGCTACACCCCACTCCGTTGAAGGAACAGGAATATTACCATTTGTCCCGATTTTAAGTTTCCGTTTTGTGCTTAAATTTTTTATATTTTCAGGTATGCCAATTTACACATGCAAGCGATGTCAAAGACAATACAAGCACAAGCATAATTTGAAGAGACATTTGACATACGAATGTGCTAAAGTAAAACAATTCCATTGTTCGATATGTTGTAAAAGCTTTACACAAAAATCTAGTTTACAATATCATCTACACAATACCCACTAGCAAGTGTTGGACGACAAAGTACAATCTTTTGAAAAAAATTGGTACAAATAAAATTTTTATACACGCAAAACTATTTTTTCTCTAAAATTGGGACAATCTGTATATAATAAAATAAATTTTTACAGAATGTCCCAAAAAAAACATCAAATAGTACTGTAGTTAAATTTTTTTTGCATGAAAACCTTCAAACCCAAAACCGAAATTTTTAGTATTATACTTTCAGGTTCAATCCTGAGTCAACTACTGAAAAAAATGAATTTCCCCAACAACACTTGTCCTTTATGTTACAAGGCTTTCAACCGAAAAGATCACGTCCAAAGGCACTATTTGGAGCTGCACATGCAGCAAACAGATTTCCAGTGCTCCAAATGTAAAAGGAGATTCAAGAGGAGATATTTAATGGATAATCACGAGAAGAATTGCGATGGATTACTTTTTCATCAGTGCTGGAGTTGTAAGACAGTGTACAGTACTAGGGAAAGGCTGATAACACATATGAAGAAAGTACATAAGTTACATATGCTAGAGCAGATGTAAAAGATGATGCATTTGTGGTAGATTTATAGATACGAGGGTTGACTTTGATATTTTGCATATAGAGATAGAAATTAACAAGATAATTGTATCTTATTAGGTCTGGGTTCTTTGACCTAGCTTATAAATTGGTGCGGGACTCAATTGTGCTTAGAGCTGTATGGGAACTTGAGTAAAATTGTGAAGAATTATTGCGAGACTGACTCAAACCTTTAGATACTTGAAAATCCTACTGACTGCGCCAAATATATCCATTAAAATAGTCGGGAGGCTCGAATGATATGCGTACTAAAAACATAAAATTGACTCAACTTTAATTCAGTTTAGTTACAGCGGTATGAAACTTTTAACTGAATGACAACTACGTATATGCAACACTCAAAAGACAACCCTCGTATTAGGCTGTTTTTTATTTATTATTATTATTAGTAAAATATAAGAAGTTGGTTAGACGTTGCTAAAAATTGAGTGCGATCAAAGTAGATTTGAAAATAATGTTCATGCCACTTGCAGAAAGTCTTTTTAGTTTGACCTAGACTTTAATATCTTTTCGCCGCTTCCATACCACCCAGAATTTAGAAAAAAAAGCATTTCTGAGCCATGTGTTTTTAATAATTAATTTAGGTTTTGTCTTAACTTTCATTGGGTATCATCTTTTACACTGGAGGCATTTGAATTTTTTATAAAATGCCCTATTCTTAAGTTAACCTCTTGTGAACCCCCCTTCCCTGAAACATTCATTCATTTTGATCTTCTAATTTAAGAGATATGGCAACTCAAAATTTCTTAATATTCTCCCTAATACGTAAGTTTCTAGTGAAAGACAAATTTTTTGTAAACCAGTGTAACAGATCCACCAAAAAGTCTATATTCAATTATATTTTTGAAATTTTGTGAAATTCTTTTTTTTTAAACTAATTTTGACTGATTTGTGGTAAAATTGTGCCTTAGAATAAGATAGAGATAAGATATTTTTGTAACTATTTTCATTATGAAAAATAAATATTCAGTTGAATATTATCGACTTTTTGTTCATTAAATACAGAGTGAGTCAAAACTATTGCTGAAACTTTTTCCGCTTTTGAAAACTTATCCTAATTTTTTACATATATTTCTACTTTTTTGCTTTTTAGTATTTACAATAGAAAAATCTGGAAAATTTATTTGTAACGAATGTCAAAAGACTTACAAGAACTGGAAACAATTCAGGAATCATTATAAAGAGCAACATTTAAGTACTGACACTTATGCATGTCCAAATTGTCAAAAACGGTTCAAACGAAAATACCATTTGAGGAGACACTCCGAAACTTGTTCCGAAAAGGTTGACAAAAGTTTGTTGAATTTATTTAAGAATTAAATGGTTTTTTCATTTTTTTTTTCAATTATTCCATCCTTTTTTTATTTATATTTTATATTTTTAGTATTTATAAATTTATGTCTAGTTTTTTAGTTGTAGGGCGAATGAAATTTACAAGAAGGCACATGAAAATGTACGATTCGAACGTGAAAGACGCTGTAAATGCAGTGAAAAACGGTTTATCCATTAGAAAAGCGGGAAAAATGTTTCAAATATCCAAAACTGCTCTTCACAGATATGTTGGTCTGCATAAAGCACAAGAATATCAATTGAAAATGGATCATTTCCAGTAAAAATATTTACGAATAAATGTATTAAAATCATTATAATATTTTTAAATAATTTTAACATTTTTTAAACCCCTTTTTTCACAGTGTACGAAAAAATAAGAATGAGTTGACCCCCCTACCCCCTAAACCGTCTCACGTAATAAATGTTTATTCCCCACAATTTTTTTAGCATGATATAAAATTTTTAGATTTTTTTTTTTAATAATTGTAATTAATATACATTTTATTTTAGAAGTTTTCCAATTGTATGCCTGTCAGAATTGTGGAAAAAAATACAGACACGATACGTCCCTGTACAGACATGTTAAATTCGAATGTTTCAGTCAAAGGAATTTCGTTTGCAGCCTCTGTAATGCAACATTCAAGAGAAAGGATCATTTGTTGAGACACAATAAATTCACGCATTATTTGAAAATGACTTTTGGTGGAAAAGATTCGAACTGAAAATTTTTATTTTTGATTTTTATTTATTATAGGTAGTAGGTTATGTTTTTTTATGTTAGATAATATGAATAAATTTAATTCAAATATATTTTAAATTATTTTATTCAAATAAATATATAAATTTAAATTGTTTTTGTTATTTTTCGATTTTATTCAAAAAAAAAGAAGAACGTGTGGAGGCCACTAAAAATTTGTATATTTGTACATTACATCCTGTATATATAAATAATAAGGCTACATTCTAACAACCTCAGGGAAACAGGTACTGATTTAAAAAAAATCTTGGACGGTTTTTAAAAAATTTGAAAATTTTATAAATTCTTAAAAATTTATTTTAAAAACGTTCAAATCCAAGATTTTTTTGTTATATTTTAATTATTTACGTAAAAATATCATTAAAATATGTTTTTTTTTTTTGGAAAAATTTGGTATAAGGAACAAAATTTTTTGTATTTTTCTCAAAATTAAATATTTGAAAAAGAAAAATTATTTTATCAAACAAACTAGACTAATTATTATATGTGTTTCTGACATCAAAAATGTTTCACAGTTTCTCCCCGAGATACATTTTTTCGTCGACCTTTAACAAAAATTACGAATTAATTAATGTGAATATAAACATATAATAAATATAATGATATTTTTGCGTGATATTTTTTATTAAAAAAACTAATAATTGTGGAAAGCAATTTTATTAAATAAATAAATAAAACTTTGTCATTTTTTCCACACTAACAACTTTCAAAAAAAAAACAATTATGCTACACTACAAAAAATAGCTTTCCACAAAAAAAAATTTGAAATATTTCCGAGTTACTTTAGTTTTTATGTTCCAGATGGTCTATCTTTAGAACAAATAACTGGACAACAATATCTCTTCGCGTGCAAGAAATGCGGTCGAGCTTACAAAAGAAAAAGTTCCCTGTATAACCATTGCAGATGGGAGTGCGGAAAGGAGCCTCAGTTCAAGTGCGCTTACTGTCCGTACAAAGGACGACAAAAGATACATTTTATTATGCATGTTATGGCTAAACATAAAGAGCATAAGCAAGAGGTTTTGAATAATGCTTATAATCGATAAGGTTCAATTTTATTTAGAGCTCAATGATAGTAGATATGTTACATTGGTTCTGGCACATTTTGCAATGTCAAATTTTAGTGTTATTCCATTTTGAGATGAATATTTATTAATTTTTAATTGGATGAAGATTCAATAGTGAAATATTATAATAATCCACCCAGCAAACTGTAAATTCATGCAAATATTTTTTTTTATTTCAAGATATTCACGAAAATAGATAAATAAATATTTTGAAAAAATACAAAAAATGGTTGTTACCTTATAATTTTACCATTAAGTTTATGATCAAGATGAATTGGGTATGATGTTTAGGTGCCCCCCTTTGGTAAGCGAGAGAGGGAATGTTAGAAAAATTTATAAATTTTTATTAAAATTAAAAAAAAAAAGAACAAAAATTATCAAAATTTCCCACTATCCAATCTCTATCTAAATAAATTCTTAAATGGTTTATTTATTTATAATAAAACATTCCAAAAATTGTACTAATATTAAAAATTTATATCTGTAACCAAAATTTTATATATTGTTTATTGTACAGTATTTTAAGAGGTGTTGGTTGGTCAAGGTATTTTTTATATTTTTTATATTTATATAAATATGTTACTGTTTTCTTGTTATTTATTTTATTATATAACTTTATTTTCTTTTCGGTCCCATTTGGTAAAAATTTCCCACCCAAAAAAAAGTACAAAATCTGTTTTATATTTATTGTTAAAATAGAGTGTTCCAGAAATATGCTAATTTTTAATTTAGGGTGCCAAGATAAACAATATTTCATTATTATTATATTTCTGGTAATAATATATTATTTTTGGATCCATATTAATGAATGATCGTTAGAAATTAAATAGTTTTATTTATATTTACATATTTTTTATTAATAAAAATAATTTATAATACATTTTTTTTATTTCATCCTAAAAAATGTCTTAAATTTCGCCTTACCCCACCAATCTACATCAAATTGGAATAAAAAATACGCCTACCATAGAAAAATAAATCCAAAGGAGACAAATCTGGTTATCGTGGATATCATTTAAATTAAATCACCGCCTTGGCAATGACCACGAATTCGATGCTGAATTTGGGAGAAATCCCTTAAAATTTAATCACTATATAACAAGTAATTAAAATTATTTATTTTAGATACATTATCATGTTTTCGTTGCAAAAAAACGTACAAAAATCAAAATACTTTGAGTGTACATTTAGCCTTCGATTGTGGCAAGACGAAAATGTTTGACTGCCCAGTTTGCAGCTTCAGTTGCAAAAGGAAATTCAATCTAAAAGTCCACATTTCCAAACGGCATTCCCTATAGAAAATTCTCTACATTTTTTTTAAACTCGACATTGTCACTTAACAATAATGTTTATTGCTGAAATAAAGATTTAATCATACAAAAAGGGCTTTGCTTAATTGTTGTACTTCAAAAGAGTGGAATTTTGGGTCAAAAATTGTGACAAAATTACCTCTTGCTCTCATTTAATCCTTTTTTTATTACCTTAGTAGAAAAACTGCTTAAAAACTTCCACTAATACTAATTCTTTTTAGATTGGAACGTTATTCATCGATTATTAAAAAGCCGTTTGAGAAAACCTTCTGATAGAAGAACTTGTAAAGGGTGCTACAAAAAATTGAGCAGGGAATACGGAACGAAATACGCTCAAAACAGATCGAGAAAAGTGGATACTTTTTGCAGCTTATGCCCGAATCAGCCGCATATGTGTCTATACTGTTTTAAGGATTCCCATGATGTTAAGGAAGTTCCTAGAGTTGTTTTGATAAATTAATCAATCAATATCATTCCTCTTTCACATTGAATGTTACTGAAAGCGCTCTTGAGAGGACCAAAAACTGTCACGTTTAGCGGTTGCAACTTTTAAGCAAAAGATATGACTATGATTCAAGTAAGAAATATTTTGGATAGAAGGTGTAAATATATTTTGTGCTAAATTTTTACTAATTTTAAAGCTTTAAATTTCACTTTTTCTTTAAAATTTTGCATTTTCCATGCCTTGTATTAAGTTGAATTTTCGAATATTTGGCGAGAGCGCGTTCGATCGCATCCGCCAAATTTTTAAATAATTTTCTCCCTGCGCGCTCGCCAAATTTTCAAATATTTTTCGCGAATTTTATTTAGAATTAAAAATGTGTTATATTGTGCACTTTGATTAATAAATTATGTTTATATATGAAATGCAATATTTAATGTAGTTGAAGATATAATAATTGCACACGTTTTATTATTATGTTATGAAATTTAATTGTGTATAATTTTTAAATTTTAAAATTTTACAATAATAAGCTATTTTTGTAATACTCCATTATTCAATAAAGGGTATCTTATAATATATTTTTTTATTTTTAAAACTGTTAAAAATTCTTGTCTCCAATTTAACAAATATCACGTTTTTTGTAGATCGGTCAAAAATATATACAATTTTTCTAGCTAAGTGAAATTATTTTTTAGCCATGCGGTTTTTCAAAAAAGAAATCTTCGCTTGTGACGTTTGCAGAAGGAAATATTCTCAAAAAAGCACCTTAGCAAGACATCAAAAATACGAATGTAATAAAGAACCTCAATTTGAATGTAAAATTTGTAATAAAAAATTCGCCCTGAAACACAATATGAATTCCCATATAGCTTCTGTACATTGTTTTCAAGGGAAATAAATATTTTTTCACAAAATTTTTGTTTTATTTCGAAAAATGATTAAATTTCCGAAAAAATTCAAAAAAAAGTTCCTAAAAATCATATAAAGTTGAATTTTTTGAGGTTTTTGGAAATGTATGTCACTTTACACGTTTGAATGATAATTTTCATACAATTTTCTATAAAATCCCAGTTTTTTTAATTTTTTTTTTCGAAACCCCCCTTTATTAAAGTATTTTTTTTCATATTATGCTATTTGATTTTAGGAAAAACTTTTTACAAAAACTCAAAAAATGGATATTATTACTGTAAAATTTGTAATGAAAAATTTGCCCTGAAACACAATATTTTTTACAAATTTTTAGTTTTATTTTGAAAAATGATTAAATTTCCAAGAAAATTCAAAAAAAATAATCCTAAAAATAATATAAAGTTAAATTTTTTGAGGTTTTTGGAAATGTATGTCACTTTAGACGTTTGAATGATAATTTTTATACAATTTTCTATAAAATCCCCCTTTTTTATTTTTTTTTCGAAACCCTCCTTTTTTAAAGTATTTTTTTCATATTATGCTATTTGATTTTAGGAAAAACTTTTTACAAAAACTCAAAAAATGGATATTATTACTGTAAAATTTGTAATGAAAAATTTGCCCTGAAACACAATATTTTTTACAAATTTTTAGTTTTATTTCGAAAAATGATTAAATTTCCAAAAAAATTAAAAAAAAAATGTTCCTAAAAATAATATAAAGTTAAATTCTTCAAAATTTTTGGAAATGTATGTCACTTTAGACGTTTGAACGATGATTTTCATACAATTTCCCATAAAACCTCTCCCTTTTTCAATTTTTTTTCCGAAAACCTCCCCTTTTTTTAAGTATTTCTTTTTTAATATTATGCTCAATTTGATTTTAGAAAAAACTTTCTACAAAAACTCAAAAGACGGATACTATTACTGTAAAATTTGTGGAAAGTCGTACAAACAACGAGCAACCGTTGGAAGACATGCCAGATACGAATGCAATAAAGATCCGCAATTCGTTTGTAGAATTTGCGGGAAAAAATTTTATCAAAAATATAACATGAAGGTACATTTAGGATCAGTACATCACATCGTCGACGACAACCTAGCAAGTTTTATTTAAAAAATATCATTTGTTAGATAATTTAAAGAAAAATAAACATTTTCATGAACTAGATTTTTTATTTTATCCATAAAATTTATAAATAAATAATTTTGTGCCTCAAAAAACGCATCCAATCAGTCAGAATATTTACTGTGGTCCCATATTGACGACATTGATTGCTTCAAAATTTATTTTTTCAATTTTTTTTAGGTAAACGCTATGTGAGAATGGACGGATATTTTTATTGTTGCAAATGCGGCAAGGCTTATAAACATCACAGCACATTAACGAGGCATCAAAAATACGAATGCAACAAAGAACCCCAATTTATGTGTAAAATTTGTCATAAAAAGTTTTCACAAAAACACAGTTTGAAAATTCACATGGCCGGAGTACATTTTGTTCTTGAATAGAATTTTAATATATCGATTTATGGAAAAGCAAGTGCCAAAACGTCAATTTTAGTTTCAGTAAACTCCCCTATAACCCCCCAGCTATACAAGAGAACATGTGGTATTTATATGCTTTTTTAAAATTTTAAAAAATTACAATACTCAAAAGTGCCTCTTATAAATAACACACTGTATAAGAATGGAGAAGTTTTTTATACAAATATATAAATGGAAATTGGTTTTTATTAAGAACCTGTAGATTATTTTGGTTGTTAAGACTGATATTAACTTGGTAGAGCACGAAAAAACTAACATTCTGTTTTCTGCACACATTTTCATTCTTACATCTACTATAGCTTTAATTTTAGGCCCAATGAATTCGAAGATATTAAAATCTGCTCTTCTCTTGTCCAATTCATTAGCCCATCAAGTTGGTAGCGGGTTCGTGTGTGGAGATTGTGGAAGAATGTATAAAGTGAGTTTTGCAATAAAAACTGACGAATTTTTTGAGATTTTTTTCAATTTTTTAGCTGAAAAGTTCTCTCAGGAACCACAAAAAATGGGAATGCGGTAAGGATCCGCAATTTTCTTGTATTTTTTGCGAATATAAAGCAAAGCAAAAGATGCATATCATGCGTCACATGGAAAGGATGCATAAGGATCATCGCAAAGAGGATAAATTTAGGAACAATGAGATTTGTTCTGCAATCACTGCTAAACAATAATCATATTTGTCCAGTGCCTTAATTTTATATTATCTTTTGAATAACTATTATTATTATTGCTTCTGCTTTATCCTTTTTCAATGCCATTATAATATTATTTTTGCCATAATTATAATTTTTTGTTAAAATATTTACTATAATTATTTTAGACTGAAAGTATTTTTCATAATTTTTAATTTCAATTCTCTCATATACTGTTGGAATTTACCAAGTTTATATTGATAATAATTATAGTGATATTTGAATAAGTGCCTTCGCTTTTACTTGAATATTTCCTTTTAGAGAACTTTTATATTTTTATAAAACTTTTTGTAACTTAATAAATCCAATTTTGAAATAATTGTTTCATTTACTAAATAGATTTTGCCCCAGAAAAATATCCTTTTTTCCTTTTTTCAATATACTAATATCGTTTATTTTTAGGTCTTGGCTACTGCGTCTACAAAAATTATACTGAATGTTTAAAATGTCACAAGAAATATAAATACAAGAAAAATTGCGTTCAACATATTCGTCTGCAATGCTACAAGGATCCGCAATTTGTTTGTAGCATTTGTAATAAGAGTTACAAGTATAAGAGGGATTTGATTCGTCATGTTACTGAAATTCATTTACCAAAAGCATAATTTTAGCAACATTTTTTCTAAGAGCGGATTTTACAATTTCAGTGTAAAGGCAAACTTAGGGACGAATAAGCCTTGAATACACCATGTTTGCTTCCTGTTTAGCACATACTTACATTGTAGATCCGGCCTTTAGTATTTTAAATTTTATTCAGGATTATTTCTTAAGGTTTTTTTATTATCTTTAGTAATATTAAGAGAGAATGAGAAAAAATTGATAATAATTTGAAGGATTTCGGAAAACTTGTTGTCAGGGGATGGAAACGAGATTTCGAAAGGCTCGAGTACATATTTTTAATTGGCAAAAAGTTTGAAAAAAGCCTGGAGAATTATTTACTTTATCGAAATCTCGAGTGGTATTCGATAGACTATTTTTTGACGAATATTTGATATTTTCATTTCAATAAATTTATGACAGAAGCGTCAGAGAAACGTCAAAAACTATCTAGTGTAACTGTAACTATTAGTTTATGCCTTTTCTGTAGACCTTTCCAGAAAAGCTGACTTCAGGACAGTTGAGCTGGGTCCGACTTCACTTTAACAGTAACCAAACTAGAAAAGTGACATAAGGACTCACAGCAACATGGCCGATCTGTCACTGCCAGTGATGTTATTCTGGAATGTTCTATTTAGTAATAAATACTTTTGTTTTATCATAATTTTTAGGTTAGTCTTTGAATACTCGACTACAAATTAAATACAACTTTCTATTTACAGGGTGATTGGATATACTAAGCTTTATCTCACTAATAAATCACCCTGTTTGAGACTTTTATATTCCACACCCAAAACTAGAATTGTTATTTAATGAATATTGAGAAATTTGATGTTATAGTCGATAAACGTGAATGTGTCTACATAATTCTTATTTTTAGGACTATTATAATATGCTATCACTGTATTTCGTTTGCTTTTAGATTAATTTCAATAAATATATACTCACAATTTTGCTCATTTTTTTTTCTATTTGAATTTACAGACATTATTCAAGATTTATCAAAAAATAATGAGAAAATTTTGTAATATTTAAAGGTTTTGGTAATTTTTAGGTTCAGTGACGTGCGAAAAATGTAATAAAAGATACTTAAAAAGGAGTTCTCTCTACTATCATCAGCTTCGATACTGCGGAAAGGATCCAAGTAACTTTTGTCCTTTTGAATCCTGCCAATACAAAACACATATCAGCGGGAATCTTAAAAGGCATTGTAAAAATCGTCACAACGCAATTATTTAGAAATCGATGTACAGAGTGTCCCTCAAGTAGATGATCATTATTTTTTCCAAAATCCATTGAATTTTTTTCTACATGGATCTAACTTTATAAAATATTACTGAACCTAATTTTTTGTGAGTGCTTGTCTGCCAAACAATCATTTTTGGACTTCTATTTTTCAATTTTCAAACCTCAGCTTGTTGAGGATTAGTCACTGGTCATAAATTTTGACCAATATCTCTATTTTCTCCAATTTTCACGGAATTTCTCAAGTTCCAATAATAGTATATTCTTCAACGAGTGCAGAATAATGGCTATTATTCACGTGAATGAAGTTTTGGAATCATCCAAGTGAATATTAGCCATTCTACACCAGTAAAAGACTATACTTTCTCCACGACTAAAAAAAGAAAGCTTCCAGTGAGGATCGAACCCCAATCGTCCGCGCCAGAGTCAACTATTTCTACCACTAAGCTATAGAGCATGTTTATGTTCAAAAAGGGATACGTAACATACAGTTTTAATCGAAACCCTTACATTTATAAATGATAATTGGGAGTTATAACTAAATATAACCACTGTTGTCCATTTTTTCTCTAAATAATACGTAAAATTATGATTCTATCATTATTTTGACGTTTCAAACGACGCGCTGTCAGAATCGATTTGCATTATTTGATATTCTGATGTAATTGGCTAACGAGAGTGAATTATTTTCCATTATTCACTGGTGTGAAGAATATATATCATTATAAAGCTAAATATGTAAAAATAATGTGTGCGATATTATTTAGTCGTGGAGAAAAATATATCATAAACACAGTGTTTGTCAAAAAATGTTGTATTCTTTTTTGGGAGATAACTACGGATTATCCAAGTTTTTTTCCTAAAATAAATTTGTGTATGTTTTAGAATTAGAAAAAATCTACGAATGTGAAACTTGTAAAAGAAGGTACAAACACTACAGCACATTATCAAGACATATAAAAAACGAATGCGGAAAAGATGGAAACAACGTTTGTCCGTATTGTTATAAAGCATTCAAACATAATTTTAATTTAAAAAGACATATTGTAACTTTACATTTTTCCAGTAAGATCGAATCTAAATAAAAAACAATTACTTATCTTTCAATGTTTTTTTTTCAAAATTTCGAAGGAATAATTGTTGACAAAGAACCACAAGAGATGCACTCAATTTGGACTAAAAAATACTCTAAATTTTTGGATATTTATAGAGCATGAGTTTTATCTTGACGAAAATAAAATAAAGATAAAATATTGTTCTTCTACATTCATACATTGCACTCATCTGTCATTCTTGTGTCAGTTTTGTGATGATTTATGACAAACAATTGAATAAAATAAAAATCCAGAGCAAGTATCTGATCCTGCTTTAATACAACAACATATCTTACTACTTAGTCTCAACGAATTTCAATTACTGCAAAAATCTTTAATTATTTAAAATTTAAATGGTCAAGGCGAAAACCAGCTATGATTGAGTACTGACAAGGTGGAGGCCATAAAGATACAAAAAAGAAGAACGGTTTGAGTTTGATTAGGTTAGGTTAGGTTCCCAACATATTATATTCTAATTTTCCAGTTTTTGCATGAATGTAGAAAAAATATTGTATGCAACTCTTGCAAAACGTGTTTTTTGAACTCGACCTAAAGACCTCGTTGGACAATTTCACGTCGCGTGCAAAAAACACTCACTTTTTGCACTTGTTGCATAAATAACTATTATTGTAGGTTCATTTTTCTCATGTAGTGATTGCTGTAGGAAATACAGACACAGTCAATCTTTATCTAAACATAAAAAGTATGAATGCGGGAAACAGCCACAATTTAAGTGTGGTTATCCTGGATGTAATTACAGCTGTAAAATAAAAGGAAATCTCACTACCCATCAAAAAAGACACTGGAAAGAAATTGTTTATTAAATTTTGTAAATATGCTTGAATATATTTATTATCACAAATTTATTTAAAATAAATAAATAAAAAAGAATTTTTTTGGTTTTTTTTTAACAATATTTTTTTAGATTTATTTAACAAATTTTTTTAATAAAGTTTGAAACGATTATTTGTAAATAACATGAAATATTTTTTTATTATTTTTATTTTTATTGATAGTTTTTTTTTGTAGGTCTAAATTTCAAGTGCAATTGCTGTTCTAAGCAATACAAATACTCTTCATCGCTTTACAATCACGTGAAGTTCGAGTGCGGAAAAAAGCCACAATTTTCCTGTGAACTCTGTAATTTCAGTTCCAAGAGAAAATATAATCTTAATTCGCATTTAAGAAGTGTACACAAAATATATCACAACGATTTCAATAAAAATATTTAAAGGAAATATTACGTTTTTGAAAGTTGTACCTATCCCCAAACACTCGGTATACTATAATTTTGTTTGTTAATTTTGATTTTCCAAACAATTTTATTAATTTTTAATTTTATTTAGATGATTATTTCGTCGACGAGGATGGAATGTATGGGTGTAAAAAATGCAAAGCTTTGTATGTACATAAAGCAAGTTTGAATCGACATATAAGATGGGAATGTGGAGGGGAGAAGAAATTTATGTGCAGCAACTGTCTATGCAAATTTAAACAAAAATCTCATCTACGGTATCACGAAAAATCTAGGAAGTGTTACAAAAAAACGGTATAAAATTTTACCGAAGAAAAATTGTAGTAAATTATGAAATAAAATAATTTTAATTTGTTAAAATCTACATATTTAAACTTAAACATTTTTAGAAACTTTAGACTTGAATATTTGCTTCAAAACCGATAACAATTTATCCAAAATTTTTTTTATTTAAGAAAAAAAAATAAAATAAATTCTTTCTATTCAAATTTTGAACCTAAACCCTTCAAATTAAATCTTTTAGAAGCCCTTGAGATAAATAAAAACAAATATTCGGATAATCTTCTTAACGACCAAATAGATATCAACAATTCTCCCTTATTAAACCTTAATTTTTACCTAGAAAGGTTCCTGTAGGATTGTTGTGAATGAGTTTCTAGGTAAACTTGTTAAAAACTTCAGTTAATCTCATATTTAGTCCCATTTTTTTTCCTTTTATTTTATTTCTATATAATAGATTATAATTTTATTGTTAATATCCGTTAGCGAAATGCTTAAATATTATGAGATTTTAACAAATTTAAATTGTTTTATTTCATAATTTAGTATGGTAAATTTTGTAGTTTTGTATTAAAATTATGAATAATTTTCAATAAAATGAGTTTTTTTTTAATAAAAAATGTTTTTCATTTTGTACAGATATTTTTGATCACACCGTAGTCCAAAGTGTGTTATTTTCACATTATAAAATGTAAATGCTTAAAAATTTCCATTTAATATCTGGTGAAGGAGGTAAATTAACAATTTTTTGTAATTTCCACTAATAAAAAAATGTATTTGTAGGAAAATCAAAACAAGACGAAAAATGGCCTTCGCATCTTGTCCTTCCCATGATGTTATTAAAAGAAAACCTCGCTCTAGGAGCGAAAGAACCGGAATTAGAACCACCAGAAAGCCATTACGCCTCAGTGGTCGAAGAAAAATGCTACCCTTGCCCGCAATGCGGAAAAACCTACAAAGTTAAAAGCTCCTTAACGAACCATAAAAAATGGGAATGCGGAAAAGAACCCAGATTCAAGTGTCCTTATTGCGATTATAAAGCCAAGCAAAAAGTTCATCTCACCAGACATTTGAGGAAGTTACACAAAATTTATAACATCGACAACGAATTGAGCAGGAAAATTTTAAATGTTTCGGTGGATAGTGCCGATAGGGGGGATGGAGAAGCTTCCAAGAGCGAAACTAGCAGTAATTAACATAAGCTCCTTCAACTGAATAGTTCAATTTTGCCTTTTTACTCGTACTTGGTGTCATTTTTTCAATATTTACAGCACTGTCTGTCATCAGTCATCAGTCATTTTAAACTAATTTCCATTACTTGTTTTCGAGTTTTGTTTGAGGGTGCTCTGCCATAAGGACAAATTGATATATTTGTGAATGAATATTATCAATGTACATATAATTTAATAGTTTTAATTAATTTTTTAAGTAACTACTCAGAGCTACATTCCTTTTTTTATAATTATATATTTTTCCCACAAATATTTGATCAAGGACTATGGTTATACAAATAAATACATGCTTTGTTAAGTTTTTTTTTTAATTGAGCTTAATCTATGATTTTATTTATGTATTTTTTGGTTGCGGTTGCTGGATTTTATTGATAATAAAATATATTTTTAAGTTTCTTGCCTAGGGTTGTACGAAATTGTTTTTTAAAATTATTCAAGAACATTTTAAAAGTTTGTACAACCTATTTGATAATTTTCAAGTGTTGAAATTTAATTTTTAGTTAATTTGGATTTTGAAAAATATACAACAGTTTGTACCAAAAAAAAATGTTAAAAAAATATAGTGTGCCTTACTCAAATTTTTTTTTGGTACATTTTGTACCTATATATAGGGGGTTTTAAAATGACATTTACAACGTTTGCATGTAGATACCTTTCGTAAAATTGGACAAAATAATATAAGGATGGAGGGGTCCAGCTCAGCTCATTTTAACACCCCGTATTTCGAAAAATAAATGAACGGGACTCCTCAATCATATCATTTTGTCCAATTTTACGAAAGGTATCTACATGCAAACGTTATAACTGTCATTTGAAAACACCCTGTATAATACCGGTGTAGGTTTTCGAGAAAAAAAATACCTCTTAAAATGTTAGATAAGATATTTTTTAAGGATTTAATATATGCCTTTGTATCGAATAAATAAATCAAAACTATAGTTCTGCCTTTTATACATATTATACAAGTTTTAGATAGCATTAACCATTAATTTTTCGTGCCCTTTTTCAAATAAGACACCTACTCAATCTCCTATTTGTATAAAACGATGTTAATAATAAAATATTATTTTTAAAAATAGACGCCTTACATACTTTCAACTTTTTTAATAAATATACATTTATCAATAGTTCTATTTTTATATTCCTTTATCTATTATAATAAAATTGTTATCATAAGCATTTTCTTTATTTTTCAAACCTTTTCCTTTTTTATCATCCATTAGAATCTACACAGTGTATGTCAAAAATAAGATGCACTAAATTTGTTTATGTATTTTTTTTGTTAAATAAAATCCTATTAATATTAAGTTGTTTTTTTTAGATCCCAAAACTCAGCATAGATGTCCGCAATGCTCTAAATTTTACAAAAATAAAAAATCTCTAACGTCGCATCTTTCTAGAGATTGTGGGAGAGACAAAGCACATGTATGTGATATATGTTTCGAGGCTTTTAGAAGAAGAGAGCATCTTAGAGGTCACGTTATGAGAAGACACAGGATTATTCTGTATTAGTGGGATTTATTTTTATTTTTATAGAGGATAAGCCAAAGTTTAAATGTTTAAATTTTAAACAACACCATACCAATTTAAATAATTTTATTGGTCTTTTATGTACTTGCACCTAATTATACCAAAAATTAGTTTTTGAAGTGAATAATATAAATTAATATAAATGTATGTATTGAAAAATAAATATAATTAAATAAATACGTATTTACATGGAAATAAAATAAATAAGGAAAAAAAATTGTCTAAATATGGGATTAACTAAAATATTTAACAAGTTTATCTGGAAATTCATTCACAACAATCCTACAGGAACCTTTGTAGGTAAAAAGGTTTAATAAGGGAGAATTGTTGATATCTATTTGGTCGTTAAGAAGATTTGTCATAGAAGCTACGTTTGTGTTTTGAAATTCTAGTTTTAAAATTTGGTTTTGAAGATTTGGATTTGTTGTTTTTAATGAATTTGGATAAATTGTTATCGGTTTTGAAGCAAATATTCAAGTCTAAAGTTTCTAAAAATGATTTGATTCTTAAGGATGGTATTCCAAAGTATGTTAAGCTTCTAAATTGGTTATTTTTGTTTTTATCAAAAGGAAATACTTGTTTTAAGTTCAAATATTATGTAGATTTTAATAAATTAAAATTCAATTAATTTTTCTGAATTCATCAGGGGCTTGCAGGATTCTTTTTTGCAGTAAAATTGTAATGAATACCATGATTAAAGAAAATTTAAAAAAATAATTCATTCAAACCATCAAAATTCTTTTCAATCTGTATGTACTAATTTAAAAATTGTACCCTATAATCAAAAAATTTTTAGGTTTGATTTTTCATTGTCCAAAATGCTTAAAAATCTACAGAAATGCAAACAGTTTAAAAGCACATCTCTATCTAGACTGCGGCAAAGAATACTCTTTCGAATGTGGCTTATGCCATTCGAAATTTAAAAGAAGACAGCACTTAAAAGGACACATAGCTAGAAAACATTAAAATTATTGTAGACGAAGAACTTTTTATTAAATATATTGTTTATGAAAGATGTTTCTTTATTTTATAGTAACAAAAGTTATTTTTGTCTTGAAATGTCCTGAATATAGAAATGACTACACTATGAGACCAAAAATGACTGATGCCTAAGGAGTGAGGAGTGAAATCAGACAGTGTAGAAAAACATGAAGGAATATTTTCACTATTAAAATTATTACCAGTGGAAATTGAAAATGTTTTGCAAAGTTTCTTCGACATTACCTTCTCTCCTACCAATTTTATCACAAAATATTCACCTACTGCTTAGCCTTATCTAGTGTAGACTTAAAATAATCTAGTTTTAATAATAAAGACTTTTTCTAATCTAAAAAAAAATTGTAGGTGAACGAGCTGCGCATAATGCTATTATCCGAATTCTCCTAAACAAAAAAGCGAGCAAAGATAAAGAAATTAAAAAATTCGAATGTCCGAAATGCCTGAAGGTGTACAAACATGCGCACGTACTACGTCGCCACATTGCTTTCGAATGTGGAAAGAAACCTCAGTTTATGTGCTCGATTTGTGGACAGAAAATGAAGAGAAAGGATGAAATTATCAGGCATATCAAAAAGTTGCATTTGTCTGAATGATTGTAATGTTGTTCGAGTCATATTTTGATGTAGAATTTAGTTTTTTTATTACATTTAGATCAAAAGATCTCTGTTCTAGTTACTGTTATATAAACTATGACTACAGTTTCCAATTAATTTTTTTTAGTTCTAGAAATATAGTTGTATCATTATAGAATGTTAGTTTTAATTAATAATTGACAGGTTTAGTTTATTGGGATTCGTGACAGATATAAAGCAGGAAGGTTGTTTATTTTTCACTTTAAATCAATTATTATTAACAAATAAACCACAAATATTACTGACTAACTAGTTTCCTATTTTTAAACCTTGAATCTGTAACAAATCCCATTTCTATTTGAGCACCTTTGTATTTAATATTTTCATCAATAAATCAATTTTAAAATATATCGCATATTTAGTGATAAACCTCCTTTGCGCTTCTCTATACTTTCAGACAAGTCACTTTGTGGCTACTAGTGTCTGAAAAGAACCGCGTGGCTTAAATACATTAAACACCACGTAATCCTTATGCTACTAGTGTCTGAAAAAAATCGCGAGGCTAAAAATACATTAAACTCCATTTATTCCTTATGCTACTAGTGTCTGAAAAAAATCGCGAGGCTAAAAATACATTAAACACCACTTATTCCTTATGCTACTAGTGTCTGAAAAAAATCGCGAGGCTAAAAATACATTAAACACCATGTATTCCTTATCAGTGCCTCGTGGAATGCGTCTATTTGTATTAATGTATTTTTAGCCGAGTGATTTTTTTCAGATACTAGTAGCCACAAAATGTCTGAAAAGAATGGCGTGGCTAAAAATACATTAAACACCACGTTTTTGAGGTTATTATAGCTCTAGACTTTCAGACAAGTCACTTTGTGGCTACTGGTGTCTGAAGAGAACCGCGCGGCTAAAAATACATTAAACACCACGTATTCCTTATACTACTAGTGTCTGAAAAAAATCGCGAGGCTAAAAATACATTAAACACCACGTATTCCTTATGCTACTAGTGTCTAATGATTGCGAGGCTGAAAATACATTAAACTCCACGTATTCCTTATGCTACTAGTGTCTGAAAGGAATCTCGAGGCTAAAAATACATTAAACACCGCGCATTCCTTATGCTACTAGTGTCTTAAAGGAATCTCGAGGCTAAAAATACATTAAACACCACGTATTCCTTATGCTACTAGTGTCTGAAAAAAATCGCGAGGCTAAAAATACATTAAACACCATGTATTACTTATCTGTGTCTCTTGTGAATACGTCTATTTATATTAATGTATTTTTAGTCGCGCGATTTTTTTCAGACACTAGTATCCGGCCACAAAATGTCTGAAAAGAATCGCGCGGCTAAAAATACATTAAACACCATGTATTCCTTATCAGTGCCTCGTGTGAATGCGTCTATTTATATTAATGTATTTTTAGCCGCGTGATTTTTTTCAGACACTAGTAGCCACAAAATGTCTGAAAAGAATGGCGTGGCTAAAAATACATTGAACACCACGTTTTTGAGGTTATTTTTAGACGCAGCTAAGTAGGTAAATAATATTAGGTAATAACAAAATACATTTTTGTTTTTTTTTTGTCTTTAGAATACTACATCGACGAAACCGGAGCGTTTTGTTGCTGCACTTGTCACAAAAAGTACAAAAGAAAAAACGGTCTGCGTCAGCACAGGAAGTATGAGTGTAACCAGTTGCCTCAATTCGCTTGTCACATTTGCTTCAAGAAATTTAAACAAAAAAATAATCTTACTGTACATTTGAGTGGTGTACATCAAATATCTCCTTTGAAAAATTCTTTTTTCAAATGTTAAATTTTAGTGATTTGAAGCATGGCATTAAAAGTGTTTTAAAAATGTTCAAGTCGTTTCTCATCTTTTCCAGAAAATAGTTACTCGAACGATACAGGGTGGCTAGAAATAGTAAAGAGAAAATTTTCTAGAAAAAAATTTTTTCCTCCATTGGCGTACCATGATATTTTTAAAAGGGGGTTCATTTATTTGCAAAAATTCCTATCTGACATAAGCCTAAGATTAAATTACCCAAAAATAGTTCATTTATTTGCAAAAACTTCATAAGCGTACGATGAAATTTTTTAAGGGATTAATTTGTTTGAAAAAATATCTTCCTCTCATAGGAGTACCATGATTTTTTCAAAAGGGGTTTATTTATTTGCGTTTTCACAGTTTTTTCAACTTTGGACCATCTTGTAAAGTTATTTTATTTACAAAAAATCATAGTAAGTATTAAAATGTGCACTGAAATTTTTGATTCGAAAATTTCCACATTACCAAATTTCTTTTCTAGGTAAAATGAAGTGTGATCAATGCGGAAAACCTTATAGAAAACCAAGCTCTTTATATTTCCATCAAAAATACGAATGCGGTAAAGAAAAAATGTACAAATGCGATTACTGCAAATATTCAAGTTACCGAGCCGCAGATCTTCGTAGACATTCCCTTGGGAAACATAACCACGACACTTACGTTGACAATGTTCAAGGGTTTTATTAAATTTTTCTCATTTTTGTTTAAATAATTTTACACTGTTCCTTTCCATGTGATACATTTGCTCATATATATATACAGTGTGACCCATTTTTAATGGAAATTGACTATAAGCTGTGTGAGTTTTCGAATTTTTGAGTTGTCATAACTTTGTTATTAATAAATATTTTTCCATGAAATTTTGGTCACACCGGCTTAGAGGCACTCTGAATCCAGTGGCGTAGTGATTTTTTCTATAAAAAAATCGCTAATAAAAAATCTCGATTTTCGACTAAGAAAAAATATCGTAGTATGCCCTGAAAATTGGAATAAACATGTCAAATTTTGTCCCAAAGTAGACCTCGACATTTCAAAAAAATAAATTATCAAAATCTGTTCACAACTTGAAATTATAGGAGGGTGTTTCCATTAAAAATTGGTCACACTGTATATAAATACTTTTTTTATCTTTAAATAATTGAATATTTCTGATATTACAGTTGAAAAAAGGGGGGTGTATAATTTTGGGGTAATTTTTACAATCATTTATATTCAAATAAAGTAAAAAATCAAAATTTTAATAATATTACACCGTTTTAATAACAATTTCAATATTTTACACATTTTACTCCATTTTTAAAACCAAATTTTATCCACAATATCCATGTAATATCATAATAAACTTTGTTTTTATCAATAAAATCCCGTATTTCATTTGTAACAATTGTAGCCGACCAACAACTCAACAATTGAACTGGATAATTATAACTTTTGCAAATAATTCATTTAAAAAGCGATCACACTGTATGTGTATCACCATAAATCTATAATCCATATTTTATTTCACAAACTGTGCAATTAAAACGTTGGATACTTGAAGGTGTATCCAAACAATGTCGAGTATACATGAAGGGGGACGAGATCGAGCCACGTCTAAGTTCAACAGTCCTGGTTACTAGAAGAAACCCAACATTTACGGCTTCAAGAATGAACAGCATCCTCAGACAAGCTACTATGCTAATCGAGTATAGAATCGACATGCTGCAGCTGGGTATGCAGAGCATATACATGGAGGAGAACGAGATCGAGCCACATCTAAGCTCAACATTCCTGGCTAATAGGAGAAACCCAACATTCACGGCTTCAAGAATGAACAGCATCCTCAGACAAGGTACTATGCTAGTTATTGCTTCCATATTGATGCAAGAGAATGCTCTACATACCCACAGCTAGTCTTCTAGAATTGAGACGAGCCCCAAGTGGTTTTTTCTATCAAATATTTACAAATATTATCCACTTCAATTGTTGAGCAGTGTACAAAATATGACACAAGCTAAGTAATTTTTTTTTAAATATTTTTTTTCATTAGAACGAAATATTTCTTTTAGGAAGAATAAGATTCTATTGCACCAGGTGTGGGAAGTCTTATAGCATGAAGAAAAATCTTCGAAGACATCAAACTGTCGAATGCGGTAAAGAAAAATCTTTTCACTGTCAATATTGCGACAAAAAGTACTACTACAAACAAGAACTCATGATCCATTTGAAGCTCAAACATGATAACATGATTTTGAAGCAACAGAAAGAATTTTATTGGAGACGTTAAGCATTTCCACTGCTGCTAAGGATGGTTCATTAAACGCCTACCGAAACGTTGAAAATTAAGCTTCACTTTATCTAACTTAGCTTCTCTTTAAAATCCCACTTTTTTTGAGTAGCTTTTTATACCAAAGATGGAAGACTCTTCAGTTCTTATATTCTCTTCAATATTTCCAATGCCTTGCAAAATGTCAAACTTGTCAATAATGAATAAATGAATGTAGTTACTTTCTAGGTTTAGTTTGATTGATATAAAACACTGTAATGTAACTTTAATAAAAGTACCTATATCATTGTATCGATAAGTTTACATTGAAACTATAGACTACATATACACAGATGACTCTAAAACTAAAGAAGGATCAGGATATGAAATCTATTCCAGATCACTAAGCCATGACGTCTCATTGAGAATGGTTTGTACAGCTTGCCAAGCTTGGAATGGGCTCATTCCAACCTGAGGAATAACTGGGGAGTCGCGAAAAATTCAAGCTGACCAGAAAAGGAATAATCTGCATGAACTGCTCTATTAGCCTTGAACAGGCAACCTAGTATTAAAGTTCCTTCAAAATTTTGCTCAATTCCCTTGACTTAAAGCTAATCATAAAAGTATGTTCTGACAAATTTGTAGAATTGATTCTATTCTTTTTATTTTAGGAGGCTTACATGTTTGTACAAAATGTGGTAACAAGTATAAACACAAAAGCTCTCTGTACAAACATTTGAAATGGGAATGTGGAATAGATAGCCAGTTCCAATGTAACATTTGTTCTTATAAAGGAAAACAAAAAATCAGTTATGTCAAGCATATGAAACTAAAACATGATGTTACTGTTTGATTAAATTATGTCTTTATTTATTTTTACCAAGGGATAATCATCTTCACAACCTCTCCAAGAACTTGGACAGCCTACGACCATAATCTATTATTCTCAAATTGTATACATATTGCGAAAATCCTAATGGAACCCTAAAAGACAACGAAAACGAGAGAAAAATATCATTTGTACAAATTAATATGCGCTTCTGGCAACACTGGTTAAAATAGGGGGACACTCAACATTCGGCCACTGGCTTTTGAAATTAAAACCACGCCTTGATGACCGCGCATAATTATTCTTTCTCTCTCTTTCAGCTGTTTTTCTGTCGCACTTGTATAACCCGTCACACTTCCATACGGATTTTCGCAATCTGTATAACAAGAGGTGGGTTGGAAGAGGTACAAAATTGAGCCGTGAGCAAAACTATCCTACATTCTTTGCGTTGATTTTAGGTCCAAGATCAGTTTGTGAAAATTGTTTTAAGACTTTTAAAAACGACAACACCCTCAGATGTCATCAAAGAAGAGACTGTGGACGACCAAAAACTATTCTATAACCAGAAATGTAAAATGCTTAACGATTTTTGCTCCGCCCTGTATATGCATTTGTTTTTTGTTAATGTGTTCGTTTTTTAGGAAAATTCAATCGGGCTTTCGATTGCGTTAAATGTGGAAGAAGTTACAAGCAAATGAGAAATTTGAGACGACATCAAAGAGTGGAATGCGGAAAGGAAAAAAGCATCATGTGCTCCATTTGTAACCACAAATTCTATTACAAACAAGATTTGCAGCTGCATTATTTCAATAAACATTATTCTAGAAAATCTAAATGAAAATTCTGTTCAATAAATAATTTTCGTATTAAGTACATTATCATTACCAGTACATTATATGTTTTTAAATGTTTTATTTTCAAATTAAATACCAAATTGAGGATTAAAAAGTTTATTTTGAATTTCAGTTTTCGTTATGGCTGTCAACAGGTAAGATTTTTTACATTTTTTTACATAGAAAGGTTAGTAACTTTTTGTATTTTCTATAGCGAAGGCCGACCTAACTTTTATAAATTAGATCCACAGTGGAAGATACTAAAATAGAGGTAAGTAAACCTACATACCATAGAACTAGACTCCAACCACAGAACTACGCTTTAGTTCTATGGTTTCACCAAAAACTCACTATAAGTACACAAAAAATTGACTTAATAAGTATTATTAATAAATTGTACAGGGTGTCTCAGAAATAAATGTGATTATTTAGGGTGATTACTGAATCTTTTAAATGTTTTAGGTTACAAAGCTCCACCTCCTCTCCAAACTAAACCAACGGAAACCAATCAACATAATTTATATCACTGTAAACAATGTCCCAAAACTTATAAACTGATAACTAGCTTAAGAAGACACGAAAGAGTGGAGTGCGGAAAACCCAAAAATATCATTTGCAAATATTGTAATCACAAATTCTATTATAAACAAGAATTACAATATCACATGTTTAATAAACATACTGACCAATTAAGGCAGTATTAACCTTATAAAATAGTGATTTAAATGAAAAATCACATAGATGCAAGTCGGTATTGTTAGGTGGCTGTTGCAAGACCAGGTAGGTATGAAAAGAGGTATTTTTCAAGAAAGGCGCTCACTTTTACTAGAAATAGATTTAAATTGTAATCTGTAATGTTAATAGATAGTAGAATTTATTTGCTTTGGTAAGTAGTGGGAAACGTAAAAACCAAATATACGTATATATAGTCACAAATAGAAATTTAATTTGAACTAAGCTTAAAAATATATAATCAAAAATTCATGTTCTATATTTAAATAAAATAGTTTGGAAGATATAGACGTTTCACATAAGAAGCGACGTGAAGTTTGCCAAGTGTCTTGCGCAGAAACCAATTTCGGCTTCACGTGGGTTCTTCAAAAGCTTTTAAAAACCTTAACAGGATGTAATACTAATTAGACATGGACTTATAGATGTGTTGAGTTGTCTCAAGATAAATTTTGGAAAATAAAATGGTATCAAAGCTTATCTAGTTTTATTTTATGAAAAATGTCATTATTTGTAGCTATCAAAAATTGGAGAAGTGATTAAAACAACAGAAACGATTCCTGGTTATTGTTTAGAATGGTATTACCCTTCCCCTTCCTCAAAAAAATCAATGATTTCAGAATATCAGAAAAATCTCAACTTCTTCAATCTATCGCTAGATGGCGTAGTTCACAATTTTAACAGTATGTCATAAAATTTTAGGTAGCAAATGTAAGAAGTGCTTGACAGTATGTAATGATGATGAGATAATTAAACATGTTAACGAAGATTGTCCAGGCTGTTATTGTCCAAACTGTAACAAACATTACCGAAGATACAGCTCACTCAGAAATCATCTGAAATTCGAATGCGGTTTAGAGGCGCAATTATATTGCTCTAAATGTTCTTATAAAACGAAATTAAAAGGGAATTTAAGAAGGCACATGCTTACACTACATGCTGATGATATTTAACATCAAATTATCTTTCTATATATTATGAGAAAAACTGCTTGAAAGAGAGAGAAAGAAAAATTGTGCGCGGTCATCGAGGCGTGTACTTAGTTCTAGAGGCCGAATGTTGATTGCTCCCATATTTTAACTGCTGTTGCCAGAAGCGGTTAAAATGAGAGGGCAATCAACATTCGGCCCCTGGAACTAAGTACACGCCTTGATGACCGCGCACAATTTTTCTCTCTCTCTTTCAAACAGTATTTATCGAATTCTCCTTGTCGTACTCTTCACGCTCTAGATAACAAATTTATTGAATAGTATGGTTCTCAATTTTAAAAACGTTTTTTTTTGTATGTGTGTGTAAGCCTAAGTTCCTAGAGCCGTCTCTGGAACGATGAAAAATTTAGTTTGTTATTTCGGTGATGAAAATATTGTACTAACTTTGTAGTATTTTAGAATTTCGTCATCCATGTCCGAGATGCAACAGAACTTACAAAAATAAAGAGTCGCTTTCTTCGCACCTTTTACAACAATGTATAGAAGCGAGATTCCTCTGCAAATTTTGTTATAGGAAATTCAAAAGGAGAGATAGGATGAATCAGCATATGATCAAAGTACATTCCGAGCATTTTTAGTGAAATTTTTTATAAGTATGAATAAATAAAAAATTTTGAGATTTAATTTATTCACAAATTTATGAATATTTGGTTTCGAAAAAATATAGTTTTCGAAATAAATGGGAAATATTTAATTCTACCTCTTGAGAGTTAATTTTTATTAAAACTGTCAAAAAGGGGGCAAAAATATTTTAAATGAAAAAATTTGGTACCTACTAAGTCAAAAAATATTTTAAAACAGCATTATCATGATTTTTTCACATGAGACATCCTGTAATATGAATATGAATACATTTTTGAAACTCAAGCCGAGAAGAAAATAATTTTAAAAAAATTATCATTTATTCAGAAATTTTTTAAATATTAAATTAATTTTGAGCCTCATGGTATACCAATTAAAATTTCTTAGACACCGCAGAATTTGTGGATATAAGAATAAAACGCAAAATAATTTAGGGCTCAATAATAAAAATCCAAAAATCTTAGAAATGTACCTATAATTTGGCAACGCTGCTAAAATTCTGAAAAAAATTTGTTACAGTTATAGGAAATTTTTAAGGTACCAAAAATAAACCATGCTGTTCAATTTAAATAATGGTGAGACACTATTTAATTGGTAGCAGTAATTTACCAAAAAAATGTATATTTCGAAAACTATATTTTTTGAGAAATTTTCCATTTTGTTTTTACTTCATATATTATAGTGATTTTATTTACGGGTAAATCAGTCATCAAATTTAATTTGAAGCAAACATTGAAAAAAGAACACTTGAATCACTTCTATGAAAAATATCTATACAGGTTGTCTAGCTATTGGAAAAAATCTGAACAATTAAAAAGAGATGCAGGAAAAAATTGCCTTTTTTTCTTCACAGCTGGATACCCTGTATAATAGTGAGGTATGTTCTCCCTAATTTGTCCTTGAAAAAGTATCTTTTTTCATTGTTTTTACTATTATTGTAATTATTAGTAATAATATTATTTATTTAAATATAATAAAATTGTGCCATATTTAAGTTATTCCTGTTTTCATTAACTGTAGATAGAGGGGGCACAAAAAAATTTTTAGTTGAATGCAAACCTACAGGGGTTTATGTGTATTTTCCAAAAATTATGTGGAAGGTACTAAAAGGTATCCTTTCACCCCTGTAAATTTTTTTTCAATATGAATATTTTTGTTGAATATTTATATTCAATCTTACATCGAAAAACCTCTTTTTTAAATTAAATTAAATCATCTAAAGTTTGTATTCGACTAAAAAAATATTTGTACCAATTTCTATGATTTATCAGTATTATTTTAATCAATTTTATCACAAAATAAAATTGTAGCACCTTTAAAAGTAATTTTTTCATTCAATCTTAATTTTTAAGGTAAATTTTCACTTACCCAAGGAAATCCGCAACATCCCCTTCATCCATATTCCATTTTGATCTGCAGAATTTTCCAATCAGCCAAACCATTCTTAATTCCAAACGGTTGCTACCTCATACATCACTTACAGCAGTTACATACATCCACTAAGATATTTCTATGGTACACTACGTTGTGGTAACCCCAAGGATTTATAATAAAATACCAAAAAAATATGTAAAATTAAGGAATTGTTGTCCAATAGAAAAAATTGTTGATATTAATAATTTTTATAATTTATTTTAATAAGATTTTCAAAAACTACAAGTCCGTATTGTACCAAGAGATAACCACGTGGCCAGATTAAGCTTTTTGTTCATACTTTCACAGAAAAGATTGTGTAACCACAATAACCACCAAATTATTTCAAACCCTAATATTTTTAAATTTTTAAATAATATTATTTAACCAAATATTTTCAATTTTTATATTCAATTTTTTTTTTATTATTTTCAATTAGAATATAAATATTTTTTAATTGAAATTTTGAAATTCCGGACTATATATTTTCCATTTTGATATTTAATATTTTTTTTAATTATTTTTTTAATTCGAATATACATTTTTTTGAATAAAATTTTGAAATTCCGAACCCGAAAAATTTGTGTAACCACAAAAACCATTATATAAATCAAATCAGCTAAATTTATAGGTAATTTATTTTAAACTTTAATATTATCTCCAAATCCAAATAAACACAATTTTTAATGTTGATTCTTGAAGTACTAGAAAAAAAGTTTGGAAAAGAAAACCCCAGGACTTGATTGTTAATAATTTTCAAAATTATTTGATAGTTCCATTTGCATTTTTGCTAATAGTTGAATTTTTATTCCATTCTTTGAATATTTTTATAAATTTGTTGAAAAAAAATTAAAAATACTGACACAAAATCTTTAGAGATTTTCCTTTCCAATATTCATAAAAACATTTTCAAATCAAAACAACCTACAGATAATAATAAACAACCAAAACATTCAGACACTCTCCTTGAATAACAAAAATAGTAATCATATTCAAAATACTACTAATTGAAAATCTCAAATTGTCTCAAATAAATATATATTACTCATTTTGCTATTCATGGCATCACTCACCTACCTTTATGCAACCGTATTTTTCAAAAACCTGAAAAAAAAAACAAATGTTAAAATAAAATACACATAATGCTTATAAAACCTCAAAATATCAAAATACTTTATGAATCACCATGTATTTAGAAACAACTAGAACTTTATTATACATACAGAAAATGTAGAGTCTAACCCTGTACGCTAATGGCATCTAGCGCGTCATGGATAAACTAGAAATTAATAGGTATCTACCACTGAAAATAATTGGTTAAGAATTAGAAGTTTCTAGAAGATATTCAAAACTTTTCTCCTTTACAACTAATACTTTTACGGAGCAAAAATCTTGGTGTTAGTTTTTATTAATAACAATCAAGTATCATTTTCGGGAAACAATACATCACATTTAATTATATCTATATTATCTTATATGTTAACTATTGAAACCTATACGTTCATTGAATTCATCCTATAACATTAATAGGTTTATAACAATTAAAAAACTATATCTGTGCAATAAAAAGATACTTGTCCCTAAAGAAAATATATAGTATTTATTATTTGATAAAAATTTATACGTGGAACTGTGGAGGATACATATTCACGAAAAGAAAAGTCTATGTCTGGCCAGACATTTCACTAAGAAATAATGCTAAAATATATGTTACCTTTTTTACTTATACAATATGAATTTTCAATATTCACTACACTACACTACAGTATTTTCACTTACACAACACACACGTTACATTTTCAAACGAATAGTTTATAAAAAAAAGAGTAATTTCTGCTATTAAAACTAGTAGCAGTAGACGCCGACTTTTCAAATTCAAACAATCTCAATATGGCGGCCCAATAAGGTTCAAAATCGCTTGATTTAACTAGATTTAAGAATTTTCAAGAAGGCTGTGATCGTTGCCAATCGTTGCATATCCATAGGAAAGCGTTCTGTTTAATTGTTTTACTATGACGGGTGCGTTCGCTTAGACGTCTGCACTGATTAGTTAGACAGGTAGACAGGTTGAGAGAAGAGTCGTAGGAGCAAGTGGGACAAATTAAAAACAGTTTTCTCAAATATTAAAATTAAATTATGAACTTTTCACCTAATTACAAACGGATTTATATGTATAAGACAATAAAAATGAATATATTGTAGACAAGTGGTATTAATATAAACAAAATAATGCAAAAACTTATAGTGTTGACTGTTGAATGGAATGAGGTTATAGATAATGATTAATAAGGAATAGGAGAATTTTTTTGGGGGAAAGTGGAGAAATTTAAAGTTAATTATGAGAAACAAATTTTTAAGCAACGGAATAATGAGAGGGGTATCATACGTGTGGATTTATTAGTAGTAATTACGATTCACCATAGTCGTACGATAAAATATTTATAAAGGGCTTATTTATTTGTATGCAAATGGCTGTTTTATTCGATTTATTGTTGAATATAGAAGAATTTTCGTTCGTCAACCGCAGTTATTCCCAATACTAAAATCTTACACAGTTTTCAGTGTCCCTGCATTCCCCGAACTGGAAGCAATTTTAAATTCAGCCGTTGTTTCCAACACAACCAGATTATTTAAATATCGAAAATCACCGAAATCATTAAAATATCAAAACGCAGACGGTTCACAAAGAAGCAGAACATCCATCAATAAAGATCAAGCGAAAATTTTACAAGACGCTTTCGACAAAAATCAATTTGTTGATACGCAAACCCAAGTTCAACTCGAGAACATCACAGGATTACCGGGAAGAGTTATCAAGGTTTGGTTTCAGAATAGAAGAAGAGAAAAGAAGATTGTGAAGAAGTTTATCGAGCTATAAGTCGGTTTTTAATGTTTCAACTGTAGAAATTTGATTTGAATCAACAGTATTGATTAGTACTGAGTAAAAAATTGATAATATACAGGTTGTTTAAAACTAGGATCATTTTGTAGCTTCAGTTGTAGCTATATACTCGTTTTTTATATACTAGGTTCAAAGAAATCCCAAAAATAGATCAAAGAAGAGGCATAATATTAACTTAGCAATATATACAGGATGTGTGAATTAAATAATCATAAATAAAGCAATTAGAATTTATGTAGGCAATATGTTGTGTAATATCCGTGGTCTGGAATTTGTATAATGTACTAGTGAGTAATAATAATCCCAATTCAACCATTCTTGATAAATTTGTAGCTCAAAATCTATATTTATCAAACACTACCGATCTATATATTGAAAAATGACTGTGTTTATGATCTTTTATCGATAATGCATGCTGAAACTAGTCTGTAAACTATTAAATATTAGTAAATAAAAGTATTTAAAAGTAAAAATGTCATTCTAACCTCACTTTTTATGTTATATTTTTATTTAAACGCATTATAACAACTGTTATATATTGTATTATACAATAAAACGTATTTAACATTAAGTTTGTTGCTGAGAATTATTTTTTTTTTTTCAACTTTTGTTAATATTTTTATATTTTAGATATTACGATATTTCCAAGATACGTCTGTTCGTGTTCGAGAAGTTATAAATATAAATCGCATTTGATGAGTCATATGAAGTACGAGTGTGGAAAGGAACCCTCCTTTGAGTGTTGGAATTGTAAAAGAAAATTTTTTCAAAAATACACTTTAAGCAGACATCTGAAAACCACCGCTTGCGTTGATCGATCTGTTGTTACATCATTATAAACAATTCAAGTATTAAATGTTCGAATGTTTGTATTGTAGATTTCTGTACATTTATGAACAGTTGAAAGCATAAAATGTGGCTCACGCTGCTTTTGTATTACAAAAAAACTATCAATGTTAATAAAGGGTGTTCCATAAGTGAGGTTACACTACCCATTTTAACATCAAATCTTTTTTTAGATTACACTTTGTTATACTACCAAAAAGTTGAAGAAGGCGTACAGTGGTACTTTTGCAAAACGTGTCCAAAAAAGTACAAACACGTGGGATCCATTTACAAGCACGTCAAATTCGAATGCAATAAACTGCCACAATTTTCTTGCGACTTTTGCGGTAGAAAATTCAAACAAAAAGGAAATTTAAAAACTCACATGGCCAATGTACATAATGTTATTAATGCTACTTGAATGTTTCATGTTATCGTATTCAAATATAACAAAATAAAAATAATTTATAGTTTTAATTTTTTGAAAATTTTCAAAATTCAATAAAACAGCTTGTAAATTGTTTTGAATTACATTCTGTATGGTTTTTTAGGAGTTTCTTACTGGTGCAACAAATGTGGAAAAAGATACAAAACAAAAGGATCTTTACGAAGACACCAACGTTTCGAATGTGACAACAGACGAGCATTTCCTTGTCCTGTACCAGGATGTATGTTCGAAACCACCAGAAACTACCTGCTGTCCAACCATATGCTTATTAGGCATAATACACGAATACCCTAGTCATTTTTATTGAACTTTAGGTGAATTTACAATTGAAAACTTTTATAAGATGTGTACACACACTGCCAGAATATTTAGATTTTTATAATACCCTTTTTAAGATATAAAGCTGTGTTCAAACTAAAGATTTCTAGATAATATATTTGATAGTAGATCTTTCCCTTCTGCACTGTAAATATTAATCACGCCACCGCAAACACAGCGGAGTAATAAGTGTTGCCTAATAGTTGTTTTGGTTGATTTGTAGGATCATTGTCTGTAGGATTATTACAGGGAGCTATAATTAAATTAACCAAGAACCCCATGGGAGCATCTCGAATTTGTTTCTTATTATACTGATTGTATTGTTTTTAGCTCTACTTAATTTCGGTCCACAATCTTGTCCGCAGTGTAACAAAGTTTTTAAAAACAAATGGTCGCTGAAAACTCACCTAAAACTACAATGCGGAGTCGAAGCGAAACACGAATGCTACGTTTGTTTGAAAAAATTTAAAAGATCCGATAATTTGAAAAGACACATGGTATATGTACACCGAGTGGAAGTTACTATGGCTAGAATTTTATCTAAAGAAAAAACTAAGTCCACACCTGATTACGATCAAGAAAATAACACCCTGTAGAGTATTTTGGTGTAAAAAGCACTTGAATATATATTTATTTTTAAAAAGTTACATTTTATTATCTGTAAATTGTCTTTATACTACTACTACAGCCATCTACTGATCACTGCTGAAATTTCATGCGCATTTTCATACAGAAAACTGTATAATTTTCTGCCACTCACTGTGATTCTAGTTGTTCGTTTTTCTAATAGGTGGAGGATTTATCAATTGATTTTAATGTTTAATGTATAATTAAATAGTTAAAACAAATTACAGGGGAGCATTAAAAAGTTATAGGAGGAGCAGTTAAAGGAAAACCAATAATATGAACTCCAAAAATAGAGTGTTTAGCTGATCAAGGGTGGAATTGTGTCATAATTACCAGTGGCAGAGGCAGAGGGGCTCTATTTTTGATGTTCATATGATTGGTATTAGCGGAAAAAAAAATATTGAATGTATTTCATGCATGCTTTTGGTGTAGATCCTTTTGAAATTCGTAGATAATACTAGGTGAGTTTATCACATATACATTTAATATATTCTAATTTAAAACTTTTTTTAATATATTTTTAGCTATTTTGATTTTTAGGTAAACATCCACGAAACAAATTTCTAGTAACCAAAGGTAACAAGTTATATTTATGCGAAAACAGTAAAACTTCACTAGATGAAGACTTAAAATCCCCCGGCAATTCAAAATTTGACCTAAACGAAGACGTCTGCCTGAAAGAAATCACAGTTGATGAAGACAATAGAGTCCGTTGTCCAAATTGTGTGAAAGTTTATAAAAACATAAATACTTTTAGAAGACATTTTAGATACGAGTGTGGAAGAGTTCCACAATTTGTATGTTCATACTGCCCTAAAGCGTATACACAAAAAAGTAATTTGAAAAATCACCATGTCAAATTCCATCCGTTTCAAAATTTCACTTAAATAGTTTAAAAATAGGCTTTAAAAGACAAAAATAGGATCGCATTCAATGACAGGCGGCTTATAGAACATAAATTGACAGTATACGTATAAATTTAAAGTAATCATAACGAGTGATTTAGTCCTGTTTGTATTTTTTTAGTGATATGTGGAAATAGTTACAAATATAATATGTAATTGATAATAATAAATGTCAATTTTTCCAATAAAAACAGTTTTTATTAAATCTTATTAAAGTAGTAAATATAACTAACAAATAGTAATTGAACTACCTCTGAAAATAATCATTTGGACATTTTAGGAAAATTCTAGATAATTGTGTAGGAAAACTTGTTGGGAAATGGTTAATTTGTGATAAAAACAAATTTTTGTGGCTGAAAAAAATTTTACTTTTTAGGAAAATTGATAATGATGTCACGAAAGGATTCCAGGAGAGTCCAAGAGGCTGTAGAAGCTGTCAAAAACGGTCTATCGTTAAGGAAATCCTCTGTTTTGTACAATATACCGCTCACTTCTTTATTCAGATACGTCAAACTGTCAAAAAATAAATCATAAATTAAATGTATTCTTTTTATAACCAAATTGAAAAAAAAAATGTTCCTGGATATGTTTTTTTTTCTCAATAAATGTGTTCAAAGAAATGCATATTGTTTTTTATTTACTAGTTTCCTAGGTAATAGTATAATACAACTACTTCTCTGGCAATATGCCACGGAGGACATTGAATTACTTACAAGTGGTTTGTTGGTTTTAAGTGTACTGTGGGTGAAAATTAAAATATTTAAATATATTTTTGTTTTAGGCCTACAAAGATACATGTGCGGTAGATGTCATAAGACTTATCGATGGAAAAAAGGTTTAAATCAACATCAAAGATATTTTTGTGGGATAGAACCTCAATTTGCGTGTAAATATAGAGGGTGTATATATAAAGCTCAAATGAAATCAATTTTAAAAAGGCATTATCTCAAAGTACATGGATAATTCTGTGTCCAATTCACGTGTGTCAAAGTCTGGTCTCAAAAAAGTGATATAAAAAAACTAGGTAGACATGTTTCATTCCCAAATCCCCCTGTTTTTATAATCATTTAATAATTATAAAAATTATTTAAAAACAGTCAAAACTGTGGTAAAAAAATATATAAATTATAAATAATTCACCTGTTTTGTTTTTAAGCAATATTTGTTGTTAAAAATAAATAAATAAAGCAAATTTTATTAATTAATAATTTTTTTTAGGACCCCCTTTCACTTGTGACGTTTGTTTCAAAGTGTACAGACATCGAACGAATTTACGCAGACACAAAAGACTGGAATGTAATAAAGTTCCATCTTTCGTATGTTTAGATTGTAATAGACGTTTCTGGCATAAACACCATCTTCAACAACATTCTTGCCCTCGGGAAAAATACTAAATTTTAATATATAAAAATTTGTTGATTATAAAATCGAACATTTTTTCAAGAAAATAGGAATATTCAGAACCGAGTGACAGTTATGTCAGAGTATTCGAAAAATAATTTAAAACATTTTTTCAACAGTATTAATTTTTGAGTATTTTAATAAAAATATTCTTCGTTTTATTGTGGTCACTCTGTAGGTGTTACTGTGATATATTTAAAAACAGCTGGTTTATATACAAGGTGCTCATAAATTAATAAAAAATATTTACTTAAATTTGAAGGAAAAAAATATAAAAATTAATGTTTATAACTACCGCATTTTCCGCATGAATTTATAAACACCCTGTATATATTCTTTATTATTTTATATTTATTACCAAAAATATAGTTAGTAAATTTTCAATTTTTTCTTTTCTTCCACACTTTTATTAAAAAAAATTTCTCTACTTTTCTTTTAATTAATAATTTTCTTACATTAACAAAAATTTCAAAAATAGTAAAAAATTAAAATCAATCGAAATTATTTTTATTGCAAATTATACACTAAATAATGATAATTATTTTCAGTTGGATGGTCCTGTGACCAGTGCCACAAAGTCTATAAATGGAAAACAGCTTTACAAAGACACAAAAGATACGAATGTATGAAAGAGCCACTGTTTCACTGCTCCCTCTGTACATATAAGACTCTCAGAAGGGATCACTTGAAAGTCCATCTCACGTCAAAAAAACATGCACACGAAAAGGCTTTGCCTTATTTGAAAGAAATGGGATTTTGCTAATTTAAAAATAAGTTTTTGAAAAACGATCTTTTTTTTTCTAAATTTATTCAATATTATACAAAAAAATTAGTCTTGGAGATAAATTTATTTTTTGTAAGTAATAAAATATATATCTTAAACCAATTCAATTACTTTTCACCGCCCCCCTTCACAAAATAAGTTTTTCCTTCACCCCCATTTTTTTTTTAAATTAAGTTATATTTTTAATTTTTTTTAGGTCACCAAGAAAAGATAGTTTGTCAAGCATGCAACAAAACCTACAAATATCAAACTTCTTTATACAACCATCAAAAATTCGAATGTGGAAAAACAAAATCTTTTTTTTGTTCTTTTTGCGGAAAAGCCTTTTGGCACAAACAAGCTTTGAAAAACCACATCAACTGTAAGAGATGTAAACTGAAAACTGGACCGAATATTTTTGGTTATTTAGAAGATAAGAAATTGATTTAATCCAGAAGTTTTTAAATCTCCTACAACTACAAAATCGAGATAATTTTTTGTCGTTATAAAATTTTGGTTTGTAATTCTTTGTGTGGATGGCGTTGTTATCGCATTTTAAACATTTCCTTTACCAAGTATAATGTATTGAGGTGATTTAATTCCAGACTCATGCTTTAAGGAGCAGGTGAAGGGTTTTCTACTATAAAAAAAATGATTCAGGACATGTAATATATGAGGCAGCTATAAAATCAGATAGTGCAGTCATTTTTTTATAAAATATAAGACAGCAAAATAAAAAAATTAACATTTTGCATGTAGTTTTTCTTTATATAATTTTGGAAAGAAGAATAGAAAATGAAATGCTGTAAATATGTCAAAAATAACGATAAAAAAAACTCTTTTCTTCGCGTAAACTCCTACATTTATTAACCCTCTCTAATTATTTTTCAGGTGCCAAGAAACATGTTTGTGATCGTTGTAATAGAAATTACAAGCATTTAACATCATTAGCTCGCCATCAAAGATACGAATGTGGTAAAACAAAATCCTTTCGCTGTGATTGTGGGGCTACTTTTTGGCACAAACAAAAATTAAAGCACCACATTTTAGCTAAAAAATGTCTTAACTCACCAGTTCAATTGAATATATACAATATTTAATTCAAAATTATTTTTATTACTGGGATAAGATAGTTAGTTGGATTTCCCTGACAGTAGCTTTAAAAGCTCTCTCTGATTTCCTTTGTTTTTAACAGTTAATTCCCTATATTTACCCCCAGGGGGTCATTATACCTAAATATATTCCTGATTTATCAAATAATCAAGTAATGGATATATGAATTGTTTATTTCATTAAAAAGTATTTTATAAAATTTTTGTTTCATTTAATAAAATTTTTGTTAATTTTCTTTTAATTTTCCACAAAATTACTGGTGTTGGTACTTTATAATTTCGAAATTCTCGTTTATTTTTTATTGAAAAATAATTTTTTTTAGGTTCGGTTTGCACTCGATGTCACAAAACCTACAAACTCCGATCGAGCTTGCTACGCCATCTAAGGTTAGAATGTGGAAAACCAGCAACTTTCAAATGTCCCTTATGTAATTATGCTTCAAAACAAAAATCCCCCCTCTTGAGCCACGTGTCAATGAAACACCCAAAGTATTTGGACGAGTTCTTAGAATCCTATTACACTAAACCAAGCATGTTTTTGAGATAATTAAAAATGTTTGGAAAATATTTTCATTTTTTCTTTTTTTACCTCCCAAATCCATTATTCTGGTCCTCTTATTCTCGTCTAGTTCATTGAATGATGATAATCCCTTCCCTTATGCAACATCCTCTATCAATATTGAACTGAACACCTTATCGCTATAACTTTCTAACCTTTTTATAGTTACGAGATCATTTTTTTAACCTCAGGAGGATGAAACTTTCAAGGGTGAGCTATTAACCTGCACAATTGTTCATTTTTGTGTCCTTTAGTAAAGTAAGATTAAGAAGTATCAATATCTATTGGGGTATAAAGCCAGGGAAGTAGTTATTGCTTCTAATTAAACGGTCTTCCTTACATTATTGATAGACTAGACACTTTGATGTCTCTTTTGAACACTTTAACATACTGCTAGCATTTTGTTGTCACTAAATTTTTTATTTTTAGTACCTCCAGGTGGTGGCCAGTGTAAAATTTGCTACAAAATACTCAAGAACAAAGGAAGTCTATATACTCACATGAAGTACGTGTGCGGAAAAGAGAAAAAATTTCAATGTCCTTATTGCCCTTTGAAAACCAAAATCAAATACGACATGAAAAAACATGTGAATCGGCTGCATACTGTTTTCTACGAGAAATTTTTGACGATGTTTGACAAACTATACTGTGAATTTTGAATATTGTTTAAATATATATCTTATAAACTAAATTTCTTCCATATTTCGGAACTATACATACCCCTACCTCGTATAGAAACCCTTAAAAGCAATGTCAAATGACCATATTTTAATTGAACTATTTATTTATAAGTAAATATTATTCTATGAATATTTCAAGCGTCTATCTATTGCTAATATCAATATCGAGCAATAAAATCACGTTTGCTGTGAAAATTTCAACTATTAGATTATCAGGGTTCATGATATACAGCCTGGTGACAGATGGAAGTACACGAAGTATTGGTAAAAGGTCCGTTTTTCATCTTATGGTTACGAAACCCTAAAAATTAGTTCCTTTTTGGTTCATATTAAAAGTTTCACCCTGTAAAATCATCCCCTGCATGGATTTATCATTTCTTTTAAAGATACTGTGACTAAAACTATAACTAGGTATAATATTTATATTTGTTTATTAGTTTTTTATTTTTATTTTATAGATCAAAAGGAAAGAACGTACTCATGTAAGAATTGTAAAAAAACTTATCACCATCAAGCGTCGTTTTACAACCATACCAAATACACTTGCGGGCAGGGTCCTAAATTATTTTGTCCTTATTGTAAGCTGTCTACGAAATACACTCAAACCATGCAACATCATCTCAAAATCAAACATGGCTTAGTGGTCAATAGATCCGATTTGAAGTCTTTGATGACCGAAAAATATTAGTAAATTTTATAAAAAATTTTGTTAAGCCAGGAACACATTGTTCTTTCACGCCACGCCACGTGTCGGTCAAATTTAGATTGAACCAAGACTATATTTGACCGTCTATACGTTTGGTGTGTGAAATTGAAAAACAAATTGGATATACGACAGTTTGACGTTTTTAAAGTGCCAAAAGTAATTATTGTTAGTTTGGTAATGTAAACAGTACAAATAGTCAAGTGCGAACACAGGAAATGTGACTTGAGTTTACTATGGTCATTAATCTACTGAATGATCTACAGCAAATTGAACTACTCTCTTTAGGCGCCTCTTGGCTGCTAGAGAGGTTCTTCCCAAGAAGGAGAACAAACATCTAAATAAGAAACGTCTTCTCGCGTTTAAACTAGACTGGCTTTGTCTGTAAACCATAGAGTAATGAATAAAAGAGAGATGTTGAACGTGTAGCGTTTAGTTACCACTAGCGCCTACCTTGGCTACTGGTATGAACTAGCATTCAAGACGCGCGCTTTTTGAATTTGGAAGTTTTCAGCATACGCGTAAGATTGTATTAGTAGAAGTAAGAGAAAAAAAATTCTGCTAGTGAGACCTATGATGAGTTATAATAAATCACATGATAATAATAGGTGCCAATGTTAAAGATAATCAATTTAAATAGAAAAAGGCCAACAAGAATTAAATAAAAATAGATATCATATACATATGCGTGGTTAGAGGCGGGGTTTGTTAGTTCAGTTAGTCGCTGTGATGCGCCATACTCAACTGGCTGCGCACAAACTTTGTTCCAGCTTCTTCCATATATTTTAAAACCTCTCTTTTATTTATTACTTTATGCTGTAAACTCAACAATATTTTCTGTTTGATCCAGTTAAAATAAGAGATTTTATTTATGTACTTATATATCACCTGATATTAATAGTAATAAATTTTTTTATACTTCACAGTGTACTTTATTTAACCTATTTTTTTTAAGAAAATCCAAAACTCTTTAGACCCTTTTAATATTATAAGTATTATTTATTATTAATACATTTTGTATTTGTTTTAGAATACCGCTGTCAGAATTGTCACAAATCATATAAAAAGAAGCATTCTTTGAGTCGACATTTGAAGATTGAGTGCTTGAGAATGCCCCGTTTTGCTTGTCAATACTGCGACTTCCAAACTAAGTACAGTTATTCTTTGAATCACCATGTATTAAGAAAACACGAAAAAGAAGCTTACAGTATATATAAAATAAAATAATGTCTGTATAGAATTAAATAATAAATTTTAGTTTCTCAATACTTTCCTATTAATTTTTTTAATCATATTTCCGAATTATATTATACAGTATTCAATGTAACACTAATAACGATCAAAAATTTCAGGTTTTCTAATGTTTCCATGCACGACCTGTGGTAGGGTATACAAAGCCAAAAGATCCTTATGGAGACATATGAAATTCGAATGCCAAAAAACACCACAATTCAATTGTCCAGCGTGTCCTTACAAAGGAAAACAAAAAGCAACTGTTATATCTCATGTTATGAACAGGCATCCGGAAATTAGGTTTTCCCAATTAGAGGAAATCAAATAAACCCAAGATTTTATTCACACACCATGTAAATTAGTGTTGACACGAGACGAGACGAGACGAAACAAGACGAGATACGACTTTCTCTCGTCGCGTCTCGGTTCTCTAGCATATTTGACATAAATGGTGTGCAATATATGTCAAGTATAGCAGGGCACTTCTCTCGTCTCGTCTCGTTTCGACCGACGAGAGAAAATGGGACTCTCGTCTCGCCGAGAGAGGGCTAGACGAGACGAGAGGCGAGAATCTCTCGTCTCGGCGGCCACAGTAATGTAAATAAATGTACTTAGATTGTTAATGAACTAATTTTGCTTACTTATTTATTTATAACAATAAATACTTATCAACAAATCTCTTTTTTTTTAATATTTTTTGAGGAGAAGATGTAGATAAAGGTGTTGGAACTACTTTATCGAGTCAAAATTTAAATCAAAAAAATATTCAGTTCTATTGACCTGTTGTTTTTTATTTATTTTTAGGTCCAAAGAAACATAAGTGCGAAAATTGTTATAAATCCTACAGACACGTCCAATCTCTCAACAGGCATAAAAAATACGAGTGCGGAAAAGAGCCAAATTTCGCTTGCGACCGACCTAATTGTAAATTCATAACGAAATTAAAGGAAAATTTAGTGAAACATTCCAAAAGACATTTTAGTTTTGACTACGCTGCTTAAATTTATACAGTTTTATATATTTTATATTATTATTAAATATTATTATTACAATTATTGTATTTGTCAGGAGTACCAGCAGCAATAGTGTGTACCGTACATCATCAAACTCTAGTGTTTTAGACAACTGCGTATTTTTCAAATTATTTTTTCTTTCAGATATTTCTGTTGGTCTGGTATGTCAACAATGTGGAAGAAAATATAAAAATAAAAACACCCTACAAGTCCATCAATCTTTGGATTGCGGTAAAGACAAACAATTCCAATGTCACATCTGTCAAAAAAAATTCCGAAGAAGTTATAGTCTCAAGGAACATATCGCGTGCGTTCATACGATTTAAAATCTTCCATGCCATAGATAATGGTGCAATATTCATAGGCGTGCCTACATGGGGGACAGAGGGGGCCATGGCCCAGCCTAATCAGCAGTTTTTTTATTCTCAAAATGAATTGCGAGAAGTTGAGGGGCGGCAATATGCAAAAGCAATGTTTCGGAAGGCACAGCTTATTGTTTTTTAATCAAAAGATACCAATTTGATATTTGCTCACACCTGTGGCAATATTAACAGCTGTATAATGAACTTTTAGAAGAAAATTTACAGTTCTCCTTTTTTATATCACCTTTTTGGGTTAATGTAGCTGTAAACGAGAAGAATTTGTCATCTATATTTCATATTAAGAATAAATATTTTATTTTTATTGGTTTTCATTCATTCAACTCACAACCCCATTCAAAAATGATACTTATATCGTCAAATTATGATAAACAAGATAAGATTGCATCATGAATTTGCAAATAATCTTTTAAAAACAAACTAAAACTACCTTTCTATTCGTCTTTGCTCATCAAGTTCGTATTGGTATTGAAGTAAAGCATGTATACAAAAAGCATGATATTATTTATCTACTTTACTAACAGTTTCCTATAAAGAAAATGTCATTTTAGTACAGCGTGTTACCGATAGATGTCAGAAGTATTATTCAATATCCTCCGCTGCATAAAGCCATGGAAGTAGTTGTTTTAAAGATTCTGTTATCATTTTGATATATTTTTTGTTCAATTATATAATATAATAATTTACTTTTTAGATGTAGATCCTAAAAATAAATGCTCTAGTTGCGGTCGTATGTATAAACACCATTCTTCCCTTTGGAGACATTTGCGATACGAATGTGGTAAAGATCCGAATTTCGAGTGCAAAACCCCAGGCTGTACTTATTCGGCAAAATTAAAAGAAAACTTAACCAAGCATTGTTTAAGATACAGTCATGTTATGTAGTATTTATTTTTTCTAATTAAATTTATCAAAAATGTCTTTTTTTTATTAAAAATACACGAACACTGAAAGTAGAAACCAAGTCAGACAGTGTAAAGTGTGTAGTTTCAGTGTTGGTGTAATTTTTTTAGTGTCCCAACTAAGTTAGGTAAACATCCGTCTCGAAGGACCAGTTTATTCTTAATGACTGGATATTATTAGGTAAATAATATGATTTTTATTTTAGCCAATAGATTGTTACACTATTGTCATTGCGGAAAGGGTTATACAAGCAAAAGAAATTTACGAAGACATATGAAAGAATGTGGTTCCCGTCATAGAGACATTCCATGTCCCATTTGTGATTATAAAACTACTAGAAGTGATACTTTGAAACGACATATTTCAGCTAGACATAACTTCATGGATTCTCATACAGCTTAATGTTAATTTAGAAACTTACCAACAATTTTAGTTCACAAAGTATATGTATTTATTTTGAATAAATAATGTGGCAAAAATATCATTTCTTTCGTTTTTATTAAGGTACTATTATTTTGTTAAGTTTGAGTACAACTTTGATGGTTGAAGTATTATTGGGAGGAGTAGAATTCAATGAGACCTCTGGCGGACAAAGTAATTACCGTAAATTCGTACTTTATTTGTTTAATTTATATTTTATAAAATAATCTGTGCTATAAGGTATGTGTCATTAGTTATCATTCCATGATTCCAATATTATTTGATGTGACATTTTTGACGTTTAATCAAAGATTTATTTTAACTGAAATTTTCCAGGTTCAGTACGGGACTATCATTGTTCATGCGGAAAAAGTTATACAACAAAACGGAATCTTAAGAGACACGAAAAAGAGTGTAACAATATAAAAGAACATGAATGTCCTTTATGTGGCTATCGATCTAGCAGGCGAGATGTATTGAAACGACATGTTTTTGGTATTCATCACTGCAAATATGAAGATTTGTAATAAAATGTTTACTATCAATAATAAAATAAGTAAAACCTAACCTAAGCTACATGAAAATCATTATTTTCCCTAACCTAACAACCATCTCCATCCCGTCTATAGTTTTCCAGCATCATCTCCATCTACATTTGTTCCTTTAATAAAGCTACCCCTTCCTGTGACTTCTCTCTCTCTTCTCTGACTTGTAGGCTGATTGAAACCTTTTAGCACTTGCTACACGTGACAAATTTAATAAATTTTTAACGACTTTTTTTATTGTTTTTAGCAAACACCAAAAACAAATGTGATAAATGCGGAAAATCTTATAAGCATCAAGCTACCCTATGGAATCACAAAAAATATACTTGTATAGAAGGTCCTTTATTCAACTGTTACCTTTGCAAATTTTCTTCCAAATACAAACATGGCATGAAGCAACATTTATACACTAAACACAACGTAAAGATAGCTAGAAGTGAATTTGTACCAGTGAAAAAAATTGACTGACACTTTATTTCTTCTAAAAACTCATGAATTACCGTTCTATTGGATCACTGGGACTTCCCAGACATTGCTCAAGCTAGGACAACACGAAATTCTTTTCTAAAACTATTTATAACAGCCTAGGAGTTATTGATCTTCAAAAAAGCCCAATATTCAACCAGTATTTCGGTATTTTATTGTATCTAATAAAATGTTTCATATTTTTTTTTGTAATTTTTGTGTTTTCTTCGAGTTTTTATATTCAATAGCCCCCCTCACAGCTTTTTTTTTGTGTTTTCTTCGAGTTTTTATACCCAATAACTCCCCTCGCAGCTTTTTTCATTCGATTTAATGTTTGAAATAATTGAAACCTTATTATTATCACTTGTAGGCTTCACTGCTACATCTGGGAAATATCCTTGTCCACAATGTGATAAAATTTATAAAAGATTGGACTCCCTTAGACGACATTTACGGATAGAATGTAGAAAAGCAGGAACATATAATTGTACCACCTGTCAGAAAGTCTTTAAACATAAATTTTATTTGAAAACCCACCAAGAACGTTATTGCAAGTATATACCAGACCATCACACTTACATTTAAATAAAATAAAAATTTTTCACACCATTATTTAGTTTTTTTTACAAAATTCCTTTCGTAATTTATAAAAAAAATGTTGTTACTTCAACGAATGTAATTTAATTTTTATTGTTTAGATAGACCGATAGTGCGTTGTCCTCAATGCTACAAAGAATACCGGAGAACAGACTCTTTACGACGCCATCTTAGAGTTGAATGTAATAAAGAAGGAACCTTCCATTGCGACGTTTGTTCGAAAGTTTTCAAACACAAATTCGCTCTTAAAGTACACAGAAACAGACACTTCTATTGATGAATAATAAAACGAGCTGCTCGAGAACTCAAATGAAAAAGATGCATAGAGCATCAGACATATTAAATTTCATATAGATGGTGCTGTAGACGGCTAAATTCATTGTTGTGAGTGTCTGATTGGAAGAGGCAACGAGAAACTACTGAAAATCTCAATATTTGTAATCTTTAGATCAGTTTGCTACAGTACTTTTTCCTCCAGCACAATTTTTTTATAAATTGTTAAAAAAATTGTTACTAAATTTGAATAAAAATATAACCTCTTTTATGTTGTTTGTTTTAATTTATTTTGTTCGTAAGCCATCACGAATAATTATGAAATTTTTTGAAAATATTGAAGAACCAATTGCTGTGAAAAGTTAGGTACATTATTTCATCAAAAACCGATCGTTTTGTAGTTTTGTTAAGTGTGGAATACGAAGAACCAACTGACATGTGTCATGGTTATCGCCTCAATATTTTCAAAAAGTTTCTAGATACAATATCTCTGTATTTGGTTTGAGTGATAAATTTTTTAAATATTTTTCAGATATGCAATATTACAAGAAGGACGATTTATATTACTGCAAGGCTTGTAACAGGAAATATAAATCCAAAGGATCCTTAACGAAGCACATCAGATACGAATGCAACAAAGGTCCCCAATTTCAGTGTAACGTTTGTAACAAGAAGTTCAAACAAAAAGAAAACTTGAAAATTCACATGTTCTACCTACACAGCTTGTAAAATCTATCTTAGAATATTCATTTTGACTTTCATGTTAAAGTCCCTAGTCTAACGCTGTAAATTTTTTAGCCAACAATTGTTCAATTTGTGGAGATGCCAATCAATGTTCAAATTGTTCAAAGGTTTACCCTTGTACTACTTGCGGAAAGGTCTACAGGCAGAGTTGTTCGTTGTGGAGGCACAGAAAATACGAATGTCAAAAGGAGCCCGGCTTCAGATGTAAACTGTGCTCGTACAAAGCTAAACAAAAAGTGAATTTTCTTACTCATCTGTATAACAAGCATAGTATTGATGTTTTTCGAAAACGTAAAAGTGTGTAGCTGTAATAATAATTAATTTTTGGGACACCCTGTATATTTTTTTTATTTTAAACAATACCTTATTGCTGTGTAAAGGGTGTACCAAATTGGATGGTTTTGAAGATAATAAATATACTTCCTTTCAACCTCTATATTATTATATATTTGTGACATATGTCATCAGAAACTTAGGGGAAACTATAAATAGGAAGTGTTGCCAACGTCTTCTGTCAAAGCGCCCTCGTGTGTTCAATTTTATCAACAATAATCATGGGTTATGTTTCAGGATACACATGCCCTATTTGCGGAAAAGTCTACAGACAAAGTTGTTCTTTACAAAGACACAGAAAATACGAATGTCAACAAGAACCGAAATTTCATTGCATACTTTGCCCTTATAAGGCAAAACAAAAAGTTAATTTTATAACCCATCTTTACAATAAACATAAAATTAAAAATATTACACAATAGGCATAAAAAATATTGACCTTGAAAATGTCCCAGCTGAATTTTGTGTTAGTGATCAGGCCTTAGCGGAAAAATCATTTGAAATAAAATATTAGATTGTGCATTTGTATGTTAGATTGTCTGAATTTTTTTTAATAATAATTTTGAATTATATTTTTTTGTAGGTTTTAACTGTGTAACCTGTGGGAAAGTTTACAAACAAAGCCGTTCTTTGCATAGACATAGAAAGTACGAGTGTCAACAAGAACCGAAATTTCATTGTGAATTTTGCCCGTACAGGGGAAAACAAAAAGTCAACTTCATCTCCCATTTGTTTAATAAACATAAAATTGGAAAAATGGATAAATTGTTTTGAGTTCAATTTTTGTTAATATTTCTTTTGAATGTAGACAAATGAAAATTGATTTTCGATGTTAAATAAAGATTCAAAATTTCCTCAATCAATTTATTTTGATTGTTTTCTTAGTGTATCTACAAATTCCAAAGTGCAGTGCAAATAAAATTCTAATAGTACCGTCCTGAAGCTATACTAGTACTCCCCTGATAAAAATTTGGTGTCTATTTTGATTTGGAATAGAGGAGTTCAGTCTAAGGTCAGTATGGCCAACAAAAAGTGGTTTTTTCTGACAAGAATGACAGTTAAAGGTCTAGATTACACCCCCGAAGCATATATCTTGAAATTTAAAATGACTTTTTAGCTGAATACTCAACAGATCAGTGGCCAATAATCTTAACTGTCATTCTTGTTAGAAAAAACTTCTGTCAAATTATTTTAAATTTACGCGAGTGACTTTGGCATGTTTTGACGTGTGAGCCGTAGTGTTTTCAAATAAAAATGTATGTATGTTAATTAATTTTTGTGGTTTTAGGCTTAAGAAAGTTCCCCTGCGTTCGTTGCGGAAAACTCTACAAATCTAAAAAGGGCATGAGAAACCATCTAAGATTCGCGTGCGAAAGAAAAAAATCTTTTTACTGCAATTTTTGTACTGCATCCTACTTTTATAAGCATCATTTACAGAGACACAAATGTCAGTACGCTGATAAGGTTTTGCAACAATTCAAAACTAATTTTTAATATCTATTATCCCGATTTTCGCAAGCAATTGCAGAGGATAATGAAAGCGTTTGAAGTCCCACGGATTTTTTTAATCCAAGCCGCGATATCTCGAAAATTCTAGTCATGTGAACCAAAAAAAAATATTAAATTTAGGATTAAAATTAAAAAAATATAATATTATGTACTCGTGTGAAAAATAAATATTTTTAAACCATTTAAACCTTCTTTCTCGTAATTCAGGTGACAATTGGAAAGTTGGTATACAGTATGCGCTAACAATAAGGAGTAAGTGGGGAAGTTTTTTGGTAGATATTTAATTCTGTATATTTCAGATGATCAATTCGAATATATTGAAGGAGGTGTGGAAGTATTTAAATCTTTACCTGTAAAATCCAAAGAAAGATACGACAAAGAATACAATTTATTCAATGACTGGAGAGTGGAAAGAAATCTCCAAGGAGTGGATGAAGACATAATGATGGGATATTTACAAAACATTGGAGAAACTTATAATGTTTCATCTTTATATCCGAGGTATTCGATGTTGAAGACTACATTGAAAATTTACGAAAACTTGGATATTTCAGGGTGAGTCAAAATTTAGTTCCTATACTTTATATTCATCTTTAATGATTATTATTTTTTACAGTTTCAAAAATGTAGCAGTATATTTAAAAAATTATATCAAAGAAAAATCAAAAACTCACAAAGTAACCAAACCAAAAGCGTTAGTAAAATGGCAAATTGAAAAATTTTTACTCGAAGCACCCGATAGGGAGTACTTACTTATGAAAGTCGTACTAGTTATCGGTCTTTCAGGAGCTTGTCGATGCGAAGAGCTCGCTAAACTAACAATAGACGACATCGAAGACAAAGGATCCCATTTATTGATAACCCTATTCAACCAAACAAGCAAAATCTCACGAAGATTTATCGTTATTAACGATGGATTTGGCTTAGAAGTACTTACTTTTTACAGGCGGTACGCATCCTTGCGTCCTCAAAATGTCGGACATAACAGATTCTTCTTGAACTACCGAAAAGAAAAATGTACAGTTCAACCGGTTGGGATAAACACCCTAGCTAAAGTACCGAAAGAGATTGCGACGTATTTGAACCTTCCAGATGCTGAAAATTACACTGGACATAGTTTTCGAAAATCTTCAGTTTATCTTACGCCTCAAAGTGGAGGTTTTTATTGATAATTGAAGTCTATAGTTTACTCAATACATGTAGCGCGTAAACTAGCAAATCTAACATATAAATAAATATAATCTAACTAACGAAAACTAAGTTCAACCCTGTATAAAATGTCAGAAATAGTGATACACTTCCTTACTTGAAAACTTACAGTTCGTGTTCCATACACGTTATTTACGTCTGAATACAGAACATTTACAGATTTACAGTTCGTATTCCATAGCGATTATTTACGTCTAAATACAGAATATTTTGAAGTGGATTTGAAGCTGTTAGAACTTGAAATAAATCTGTAATTCACTTAGAACTAAGTTAATTTGGTAATAAAAATTTAAAAAGTAATAAATTGCATTATTTTTTCTAACCAAACCTGCACGCATCATACTTTTCTATTTTTTAAATAATTTTCCAAACTGTTTTAATATTTATTTTCTAAAATTCGTAATTTTTCAGATGATAATTTCGAACAAATTGAAAGCGGTGCTGAAACTTTCGAATCCTTACCAGAAAAATCCAAGGAAAAATACGAAAAAGAATATACAGTTTTCAACAATTGGAGAACAGAAAGAAACCTACAAGGAGTTGTCAATGAAAATATTATGATGGACTATTTAAAAGGAATAGGAGAAGTCTATAAAGCTTCCTCATTGTGGACCAGATATTCCATGCTGAAAACCACCCTGAAAGTATACGAGAACGTGGATATTGCGAGGTAGGGATTTGCGGCTAATATAGTTTTATAATTCTTTCGGAACCCTGCAGATTACACAAGTACGACAAGGAAATATGAGAAAAACAGCTGAAAGAGAGAGAATGTATAATTGTGAGCAGTCAGCTAGGGTGTATACTTATTTTCCGAGGCTGGCCGAATGCTCATTGCACTCCTATTTTAACCGCTGTTGCCAGAAGCGTAGATTAATTTGTACAAATGATATTTTTCTCTCGTTATCGATGGCTTTTTTTCGAAGTCATGCACAATAGGTAAAATAAAACACTTTCACCCGGCAATATTGTCCTTTACAGAGAGAATTCACACTTAAACTGCTATTCCTAGGTCTTTTCGATTTGAAAATAAGTTCAGTCTCGGGAATTAAGTATACACCCTAGCTGGAACTAAGTACAAGCCTCAATGACCGCGCACAATTATTCTTTCAGCTGTTTTCCTCATATTTCTCATATATAAATTTATATTTTTGTTTTAGCTATAAAAAACTAGTCGTATATCTCAAAGCAAAAATAAAAACTCACAAAGCAAAAAGAGCAAAAGCGTTAGAAAAATGGCAAATCGAAAAATTCTTATTAGAAGCCCCCGATGAAAACTACCTACTGATGAAAGTAGTCTTAATAATCGCCATATCAGGAGCATGTAGATGCGATGAGTTGACAAAACTAACCGTTGACGACATAGTAGACAAAGGCTCGCACTTACTTATAACCCTACCGAATCCAACGACTAACCTATCACGTAGATTCATTGTCATCAATGACAGATTCGGTGTTGACGTTCTCGATATGTACTACAGATACGTTTCTCTGCGTCCTAAAAATGTCGGACTTAACAGATTCTTCCTGAACTATCGGAAAGGAAAATGTACCGTTCAACCTGTGGGAATTAACACCCTGTCCAGAGTTCCTAGGGAGATCGCTACATACTTGAACCTTCCCGATGCTGACATCTATACCGGTCATAGTTTTAGGAGGACTTCAGCTTCTTTCATGTCACACACTAGAGGTGTTTATGGTTAATCTATGCTTCGCTGTGTATTACTACTTGTTCGGCTGACGCACGGTAACCGGACCGTGTGAAAGCACGCTTAGTATTTTTTTATTTAGGGTTTTTGACATTACTTACTTAATTTTATATACGTAGCAATTAAGTTTATTTTCCGATACGTTTCTGTCGCTGTGTGATTTTGACGATTTTTTTCTGCAAATAAAGGAATCTATGTGAGGTTGTATTTAATTTAATTTTTTCCACGACCACCTGATAATAAGTCAATATTTTACCTCCTTACAAAAGGTCTATGGTACCTATATATCTACTAGAGTGAATTATGGTTCATAATACACTGGAGTGTATTATAATTATTATTTTATGTAGCTACCACCACAACATTTTGAGGTTAGTAATACCAAATCGTTTCTGACTTTTATTTAATGTAGAAATTAAGGGTCGTGGACAAAGTATAGTATTATACTCGCAATTTATGGCCAATTTTCACTCGGGTGAACGTATGGCTATCATAAATTACTCATTTGATAATATACTATTGTCTCGTGTCTTATGCTTGTATTTTTGTTTATTTATTGATATTGTTTTTATTTTAGTATTTGACGGTTTTATATGTCCAAGATGTATGAAAATATACAAAAATCGATGTACTTTGAAACGTCATTTAAAGTATGAATGTGACAGAGAACCGAAATTTCCATGTCCGCATTGTCCGCATAAATCTAAAAGGGCAGATGAGTTGAAACAGCATATTATGAGAAGGCATCACTTAAAACAGTATTATTAAAAATTTTAAAAAATATGTTGTTTTATTTTTAAAAGAAAACCCCCCTTTTTTAATAATAGAAATAACTACATAAACATTATCACTAATTGTTTAAATTTTTAGTGTTGGCCGCTCAAGCAAAACTATTTATTTGTAAAAATTGTGGGAAATCTTACAAAGCCCAGACGAGTCTCAACAGACATATCAGAGTTGAATGCGGAAAAGATAAAAATATAGTCTGTTCATACTGTTCGCGACGGTTTTATTATAAACAAGAATTACAGTGTCACATTTTTAACAAACACAAAGAGAAGTTGGAAGTTTCTGATGCACGAAAATTTATTTTTCCAAAATCTACACAATAAAACTGAAAATTTTGTTAAATTTACAAATGAATTTTTTTTTATTTTATTTTAATTTTTTTTTTATTTAAGTTTGACCTGTAATTTTATAAAATTATTTTATTATTTAATTAAAATTATTTTTTTAATTAATTAAAATTTATTTTTTTTATTCGTATTGATACAGCGAAAGATACAGGATGATTATAAAAAATCGTAAAAAACTGAAGTAAAAATAGTTTGAGACCTCCATGTTGAAAAAAATCAATTGGTGTTGAATCGGGAGGCTTAGTTAACCACTCTTTACTACTAACTTGAAAAATAATAAAAATTTATTATTTTTTTTTATTTTAGAGTATCAATACAGATGTAACTATTGTAATAAGGGATACAATATAAGAAACAGTTTTAGATCACATATAAGAGAAGGTTGTGGAAAAAATTTGCCATTCAAATGTGATATACACGGATGTGATTATATGTCTAGTAGAAGAACCAATTTAAAGAGACATTATATTTTGAAACATCGAATAATTATTGATCAAAGCTTAAAATATACCTTTCTACAACAGGAATCAGACCAATAAAAAAATTATTAATATATAATTAAAAAAAAAAATTTTGGAATATTTCTTTTTTGTTTACAAAAATAAATATAATAGAAATTATAGCATACAGGGTGTTTAATTGTAAAAGCAGTTTACAGTAACGAGTATATGCCATTATTATCGGTTTAACAGTGTTGCCACGTCGATAAAAAGTATTACATGATCGGAAGTTTTTGTAAAAACACTAGCGTCTTAATACAGAGATGCTGTAGATCTAACAATTGCTGTATAAAAAAAATAATCTGTACATAATTTGCAAATTTTATGTAAAATTTTTTTTTTAATATTTTTTTTTAATTTTCAGAAAATGTATATCTCTGTAAAAATTGCCCGAGAACCTATAGATACGCAACATCTCTTTACAATCATGTGAGATACGAATGCGGAAAGGAACCAAAATTTTTTTGCTATTTCTGTGCATACAAAGCTAAAAGAAAACACTGTCTCAAAGACCATCTGAAAGCAATTCACCAAGTAGACCCAGCAAATTATTTATAATTATTATTACGGAGCTGTTTTGAACAAAAAGTAAAAATTGCAGTACAAAAAAATGTAGTTGGAAGAGAAATTGTTATTTATACAAGAATTTAAAGTAATTTTTTTTTACGTCGAGTAGTGTAAGTGCATGATTTTTCTAAATATTTTTGAAGGAAGACAAAGATGTTAAATTTTGTAAATTTGAATTAAATTATGGATGGAAGAGGAGGGGATTTTTGAATATTTTGCAAATATTTTTATTTTTTTTTATTCAAAATTTAATTAAATTGAGTCTTAGATAGAATAATCTTGTAAAAATGTAAAAAGGTGACGGATTTATATCATAGTTTGCTTCGAAATTCGAGAAAAAATGAACAAAGAAAGCATATTTATCACCAAATGCTTTAAAAAATATCACCTTTACTCCTAGTTGTATAAAAATCTATTTTGTTTATTGTTATTATAATATTTATTAATTTATAAAAATAAATACTCAGTTTCAATTATTAAAACTTTGATTAAAACCATTCGGGTGTCAAATTGTGAAAAATTTTTTTCACAATAAATTGGTATTTTTGTGGTCTTTTTTTTTTAATTTTAGCTAGTTGGATTAAAACAAACCCAACAGTGAAAACGTAACGTTTGTCAGCGAATTTTGAATATGGAATAAGAAAGTCTATTATATTATCTACCTTTGTGTGAAATTTGAATGATGGACATCGTTATATGGCCTCACAGTAATAAAAAGAATGTTGGATTCTTTTTCGAAAATTCTCATATTTCAATTTTTTACGACCCTCGTAACGTTTGTCAGCAAATTTTGAATATGGAATACGAAAGTCTATCATATTATCTACCTTTGTGTGAAATTTGAATGATGGACATCGTTATATGGCCTCACAGTAATGAAATGAAAGATGGATTTTTTTTTCGAAAATTCTCATTTTTCAATTTTTTACGACCCTCGTAACGTTTGTCAGCGAATTTTGAATATGGAATACGAAAGTCTATTATATTATCTACCTTTGTGTGAAATTTGATTGATGGACATCGTTATATGGCCTCACAGTAATAAAAAGAATGTTGGATTTGTTTTCGAAAATTCTCATATTTCAATTTTTTACGACCCTCGTAACGTTTGTCAGCGAATTTTGAATATGGAATACGAAAGTCTATCATATTATCTACCTTTGTGTGAAATTTGAATGATGGACATCGTTATTTGGCCCCACAGTAATAAAAAGAATGATAGATTTTTTCTGAAAATTCCTATTTTTCACTTTTTTCGACCCTCGTATCGTTTGTCAGCGAATTTTGAATATGGAATACGAAAGTCTATCATATTATCAACCTTTGTGTAAAATTTGAATGGGGGACATCGTTATATGGCCTTACAGTAATGAAAAGAATGTTCAATTTTTTTTTTAATTTTAATTTTTCAATTTTTTCGACCCTCGTATCGTTTGTCAGCGAATTTTGAAAATGGTATACGAAAGACTATTATATTATCAAACTTTGAGTAAATTTTAAATGATGGACATCGTTATATGGCCTCACAGTAATGAAAAGAATGTTGGATTTTTTTTCGAAAATTCTCATATTTCAAGTTTTTACGACCCTCGTAACGTTTGTCAGCGAATTTTGAATATGGAATACGAAAGTCTATCATATTATCTACCTTTGTGTGAAATTTAAATGATGGACATCGTTATATGGCCTCACAGTAATGAAAAGAATGTTGGATTTTTTTTCGAAAATTCTCATATTTCAAGTTTTTACGACCCTCGTAACGTTTGTCAGCGAATTTTGAATATGGAATACGAAAGTCTATTATATTATCTACCTTTGTGTGAAATTTGAATGATGGACATCGTTATATGGCCTCACAGTAATAAAAAGAATGTTGGATTTTTTTTCGAAAATTCTCATATTTCAATTTTTTACGACCCTCGTAACGTTTGTCAGCGAATTTTGAATATGGAATACGAAAGTCTATCATATTATCTACCTTTGTGTGAAATTTGAATGATGGACATCGTTATATGGCCTCACAGTAATAAAAAGAATGTTGGATTTTTTTTTCGAAAATTCCCATTTTTCAATTTAATACGACCCTCGTAACGTTTGTCAGCAAATTTTGAATATGGAATACGAAAGTCTATTATATTATCTACCTTTGTGTGAAATTTGAATGATGGACATCGTTATATGGCCTCACAGTGATAAAAAGAATGTTGGATTTTTTTTCGAAAATTCTCATATTTCAATTTTTTACGACCCTCGTAACGTTTGTCAGCGAATTTTGAATATGGAATACGAAAGTCTATTATATTATCTACCTTTGTGTGAAATTTGAATGATGGACATCGTTATATGGCCTCACAGTAATAAAAAGAATGTTGGATTTTTTTTCGAAAATTCTCATATTTCAATTTTTTACGACCCTCGTAACGTTTGTCAGCGAATTTTGAATATGGAATATGAAAGTCTATCATATTATCTACCTTTGTGTGAAATTTGAATGATGGACATCGTTATATGGCCTCACAGTAATGAAAAGGAAGTTGGATTTTTTTTTCGAAAATTCCCATTTTTCAATTTTTTACGACCCTCGTAACGTTTGTCAGCAAATTTTGAATATGGAATACGAAAGTCTATTATATTATCTACCTTTGTGTGAAATTTGAATGATGGACATCGTTATATGGCCTCACAGTAATAAAAAGAATGTTGGATTTTTTTTCGAAAATTATCATTTTTAGATTTCTTACGACCCTCGTAACATTTGTCAGCGAATTTTGGATATGGAATACGGAAGTCTATTATATTATCTACCTTTGTGTGAAATTTGAATGATGGACATCGTTATATGGCCTCACAGTAATAAAAAGAATCTTGGATTTTTTTTCGAAAATTCTCATTTTTCAATTTTTTACGACCCTCGTAACGTTTGTCAGCGAATTTTGAATATGGAATACGAAAGTCTATTATATTATCTACCTTTGTGTGAAATTTGATTGATGGACATCGTTATATGGCCTCACAGTAATAAAAAGAATGTTGGATTTTTTTTCGAAAATTCTCATATTTCAATTTTTTACGACCCTCGTAACGTTTGTCAGCGAATTTTGAATATGGAATACGGAAGTCTATGATATTATCTACCTTTGTGTGAAATTTGAATGATGGACATCGTTATATGGCCTCACAGTAATGAAAAGAATGTTGGATTTTTTTTCGAAAATTCTCATATTTTAATTTTTTACGACCCTCGTAACGTTTGTCAGCGAATTTTGAATATGGAATACGAAAGTCTATTATATTATCTACCGTTGTGTGAAATTTGAATGATGTACATCGTTATATGGCCTCACAGTAATAAAAAGAATGTTGGATTTTTTTTCGAAAATTCTCATATTTCAATTTTTTACGACCCTCGTAACGTTTGTCAGCGAATTTTGAATATGGAATACGAAAGTCTATTATATTATCTACCTTTGTGTGAAATTTGAATGATGGACATCGTTATATGGCCTCACAGTAATAAAAAGAATGTTGGATTTTTTTTCGAAACTCCTCATATTTCAATTTTTTACGACCCTCGTAACGTTTGTCAGCGAATTTTGAATATGGAATACGGAAGTCTATGATATTATCTACCTTTGTGTGAAATTTGAATGATGGACATCGTTATATGGCCTCACAGTAATGAAAAGAATGGTGGATTTTTTTTCGAAAATTCTCATATTTTAATTTTTTACGACCCTCGTAACGTTTGTCAGCGAATTTTGAATATGGAATACGGAAGTCTATTATATTATCTACCTTTGTGTGAAATTTGAATGATGGACATCGTTATATGGCCTCACAGTAATAAAAAGAATGTTGGATTTTTTTTCGAAAATTCTCATATTTCAATTTTTTACGACCCTCGTAACGTTTGTCAGCGAATTTTGAATATGGAATACGAAAGTCTATCATATTATCTACCTTTGTGTGAAATTTGAATGATGGACATCGTTATATGGCCTCACAGTAATGAAAAGGAAGTTGGATTTTTTTTCGAAAATTCCCATTTTTCAATTTTTTACGACCCTCGTAACGTTTGTCAGCAAATTTTGAATATGGAATACGAAAGTCTATTATATTATCTACCTTTGTGTGAAATTTGAATGATGGACATCGTTATATGGCCTCACAGTAATAAAAAGAATGTTGGATTTTTTTTCGAAAATTATCATTTTTAGATTTCTTACGACCCTCGTAACATTTGTCAGCGAATTTTGGATATGGAATACGAAAGTCTATTATATTATCTACCTTTGTGTGAAATTTGAATGATGGACATCGTTATATGGCCTCACAGTAATAAAAAGAATCTTGGATTTTTTTTCGAAAATTCTCATTTTTCAATTTTTTACGACCCTCGTAACGTTTGTCAGCGAATTTTGAATATGGAATACGAAAGTCTATTATATTATCTACCTTTGTGTGAAATTTGATTGATGGACATCGTTATATGGCCTCACAGTAATAAAAAGAATGTTGGATTTTTTTTCGAAAATTCTCATATTTCAATTTTTTACGACCCTCGTAACGTTTGTCAGCGAATTTTGAATATGGAATACGGAAGTCTATGATATTATCTACCTTTGTGTGAAATTTGAATGATGGACATCGTTATATGGCCTCACAGTAATGAAAAGAATGTTGGATTTTTTTTCGAAAATTCTCATATTTTAATTTTTTACGACCCTCGTAACGTTTGTCAGCGAATTTTGAATATGGAATACGAAAGTCTATTATATTATCTACCTTTGTGTGAAATTTGAATGATGTACATCGTTATATGGCCTCACAGTAATAAAAAGAATGTTGGATTTTTTTTCGAAAATTCTCATATTTCAATTTTTTACGACCCTCGTAACGTTTGTCAGCGAATTTTGAATATGGAATACGAAAGTCTATTATATTATCTACCTTTGTGTGAAATTTGAATGATGGACATCGTTATATGGCCTCACAGTAATAAAAAGAATGTTGGATTTTTTTTCGAAACTCCTCATATTTCAATTTTTTACGACCCTCGTAACGTTTGTCAGCGAATTTTGAATATGGAATACGGAAGTCTATGATATTATCTACCTTTGTGTGAAATTTGAATGATGGACATCGTTATATGGCCTCACAGTAATGAAAAGAATGGTGGATTTTTTTTCGAAAATTCTCATATTTTAATTTTTTACGACCCTCGTAACGTTTGTCAGCGAATTTTGAATATGGAATACGGAAGTCTATGATATTATCTACCTTTGTGTGAAATTTGAATGATGGACATCGTTATATGGCCTCACAGTAATAAAAAGAATGTTGGATTTTTTTTCGAGAATTCTCATATTTCAATTTTTTACGACCCTCGTAACGTTTGTCAGCGAATTTTGAATATGGAATACGAAAGTCTATTATATTATCTACCTTTGTGTGAAATTTGAATGATGGACATCGTTATATGGCCTCACAGTAATAAAAAGAATGTTGGATTTTTTTTCGAAAATTCTCATATTTCAATTTTTTACGACCCTCGTAACGTTTGTCAGCGAATTTTGAATATGGAATACGAAAGTCTATTATATTATCTACCTTTGTGTGAAATTTGAATGATGAACATCGTTATATGGCCTAACAGTAATAAAAAGAATGTTGGATTTATTTTCGAAAATTCTCATATTTCAATTTTTTACGACCCTCGTAACGTTTGTCAGCGAATTTTGAATATGGAATACGAAAGTCTATTATATTATCTACCTTTGTGTGGAATTTGAATGATGGACATCGTTATATGGCCTCACAGTAATAAAAAGAATGTTGGATTTATTTTCGAAAATTCTCATATTTCAATTTTTTACGACCCTCGTAACGTTTGTCAGCGAATTTTGAATATGGAATACGAAAGTCTATTATATTATCTACCTTTGTGTGAAATTTGAATGATGGACATCGTTATATGGCCTCACAGTAATAAAAAGAATGTTGGATTTATCTTCGAAAATTCTCATATTTCAATTTTTTACGACCCTCGTAACGTTTGTCAGCGAATTTTGAATATGGAATACGAAAGTCTATCATATTATCTACCTTTGTGTGAAATTTGAATGATGGACATCGTTATATGGCCTCACAGTAATGAAAAGAATGTTGGATTTTTTTTCGAAAATTCTCATATTTCAATTTTTTACGACCCTCGTAACGTTTGTCAGCGAATTTCGAATATGGAATACGAAAGTCTATTATATTATCTACCTTTGTGTGAAATTTGAATGATAGACATCGTTATATGGCCTCACAGTAATGAAAAGAATGTTGGATTTTTTTTCGAAAATTCTCATATTTCAATTTTTTACGACCCTCGTAACGTTTGTCAGCGAATTTTGAATATGGAATACGAAAGTCTATTATATTATCTACCTTTGTGTGAAATTTGAATGATGGACATCGTTATATGGCCTCACAGTAATAAAAAGAATGTTGGATTTATTTTCGAAAATTCTCATATTTCAATTTTTTACGACCCTCGTAACGTTTGTCAGCGAATTTTGAATATGGAATACGAAAGTCTATTATATTATCTACCTTTGTGTGAAATTTGAATGATGGACATCGTTATATGGCCTCACAGTAATGAAAAGAATGTTGGATTTTTTTTCGAAAATTCTCATATTTTAATTTTTTACGACCCTCGTAACGTTTGTCAGCGAATTTTGAATATGGAATACGAAAGTCTATTATATTATCTACCTTTGTGTGAAATTTGAATGATGGACATCGTTATATGGCCTCACAGTAATAAAAAGAATGTTGGATTTATTTTCGAAAATTCTCATATTTCAATTTTTTACGACCCTCGTAACGTTTGTCAGCGAATTTTGAATATGGAATACGAAAGTCTATCATATTATCTACCTTTGTGTGAAATTTGAATGATGGACATCGTTATATGGCCTCACAGTAATGAAAAGAATGTTGGATTTTTTTTCGAAAATTCTCATATTTCAATTTTTTACGACCCTCGTAACGTTTGTCAGCGAATTTCGAATTTGGAATACGAAAGTCTATTATATTATCTACCTTTGTGTGAAATTTGAATGATGGACATCGTTATATGGCCTCAGAGTAATGAAAAGAATGTTGGATTTTTTTTCGAAAATTCTCATATTTCAATTTTTTACGACCCTCGTAACGTTTGTCAGCGAATTTTGAATATGGAATACGAAAGTCTATTATATCATCTACCTTTGTGTGAAATTTGAATGATGGACATCGTTATATGGCCTCACAGTAATAAAAAGAATGTTGGATTTATTTTCGAAAATTCTCATATTTCAATTTTTTACGACCCTCGTAACGTTTGTCAGCGAATTTTGAAAATGGAATACGAAAGTCTATTATATTATCTACCTTTGTGTGAAATTTGAATGATGGACATCGTTATATGGCCTCACAGTAATGAAAAGAATGTTGGATTTTTTTTTCGAAAATTCTCATATTTCAATTTTTTACGACCCTCGTAACGTTTGTCAGCGAATTTTGAATATGGAATACGAAAGTCTATTATATTATCTACCTTTGTGTGAAATTTGAATGATGGACATCGTTATATGGCCTCACGGAGAAAAGAATGTTGGATTTTTTTTCGAAAATTCTCATATTTCAATTTTTTACGACCCTCGTAACGTTTGTCAGCGAATTTTGAATATGGAATACGAAAGTCTATTATATTATCTACCTTTGTGTGAAATTTGAATGATGGACATCGTTATATGGCCTCACAGTAATAAAAAGAATGTTGGATTTATTTTCGAAAATTCTCATATTTCAATTTTTTACGACCCTTGTAACGTTTGTCATCAAATTTTGAATATGGAATACGAAAGTCTATTATATTATCTACCTTTGTATGAAATTTGAATGATGGACATCGTTATATGGCCTCACAGTAATGAAAAGAATGTTGGATTTTTTTTCGAAAATTCTCATATTTCAATTTTTTACGACCCTCGTAACGTTTGTCAGCGAATTTTGGATATGGAATACGAAAGCCTATGATATTATCTACCTTTGTGTGAAATTTGAATGATGGACATCGTTATATGGCCTCACAGTAATGAAAAGAATGTTGGATTTTTTTTCGAAAATTCTCATATTTTAATTTTCTACGACCCTCGTAACGTTTGTCAGCGAATTTTGAATATGGAATACGAAAGTCTATTATATTATCTACCTTTGTGTGAAATTTGAATGATGGACATCGTTATATGGCCTCACAGTAATGAAAAGAATGTTGGATTTTTTTTCGAAAATTCTCATATTTCAATTTTATACGACCCTCGTAACGTTTGTCAGCGAATTTTGAATATGGAATACGAAAGTCTATTATATTATCTACCTTTGTGTGAAATTTGAATGATGGACATCGTTATATGGCCTCACAGTAATGAAAAGAATGTTGGATTTTTTTTCGAAAATTCTCATATTTCAATTTTTTACGACCCTCGTAACGTTTGTCAGCGAATTTTGAATATGGAATACGAAAGTCTATTATATTATCTACCTTTGTGTGAAATTTGAATGATGGACATCGTTATATGGCCTCACAGTAATAAAAAGAATGTTGGATTTATTTTAGAAAATTCTCATATTTCAATTTTTTACGACCCTCGTAACGTTTGTCAGCGAATTTTGAATATGGAATACGAAAGTCTATTATATTATCTACCTTTGTGTGAAATTTGAATGATGGACATCGTTATATGGCCTCACAGTAATGAAAAGAATGTTGGATTTTTTTTCGAAAATTCTCATATTTTAATTTTTTACGACCCTCGTAACGTTTGTCAGCGAATTTTGAATATGGAATACGAAAGTCTATTATATTATCTACCTTTGTGTGAAATTTGAATGATGGACATCGTTATATGGCCTCACAGTAATGAAAAGAATAATGGATTTTTTTTCGAAAATTCTCATATTTCAATTTTTTACGACCCTCGTAACGTTTGTCAGCGAATTTTGAATATGGAATACGAAAGTCTATTATATTATCTACCTTTGTGTGAAATTTGAATGATGGACATCGTTATATGGCCTCACAGTAATAAAAAGAATGTTGGATTTATTTTCGAAAATTCTCATATTTCAATTTTTTACGACCCTCGTAACGTTTGTCAGCGAATTTTGAATATGGAATACGAAAGTCTATTATATTATCTACCTTTGTGTGAAATTTGAATGATGGACATCGTTATATGGCCTCACAGTAATAAAAAGAATGTTGGATTTATTTTCGAAAATTCTCATATTTCAATTTTTTACGACCCTCGTAACGTTTGTCAGCGAATTTTGAATATGGAATACGAAAGTCTATTATATTATCTACCTTTGTGTGAAATTTGAATGATGGACATCGTTATATGGCCTCACAGTAATAAAAAGAATGTTGGATTTATTTTCGAAAATTCTCATATTTCAATTTTTTACGACCCTCGTAACGTTTGTCAGCGAATTTTGAATATGGAATACGAAAGTCTATCATATTATCTACCTTTGTGTGAAATTTGAATGATGGACATCGTTATATGGCCTCACAGTAATGAAAAGAATGTTGGATTTTTTTTCGAAAATTCTTATATTTCAATTTTTTACGACCCTCGTAACGTTTGTCAGCGAATTTCGAATATGGAATACGAAAGTCTATTATATTATCTACCTTTGTGTGAAATTTGAATGATGGACATCGTTATATGGCCTCAGAGTAATGAAAAGAATGTTGGATTTTTTTTCGAAAATTCTCATATTTCAATTTTTTACGACCCTCGTAACGTTTGTCAGCGAATTTTGAATATGGAATACGAAAGTCTATTATATCATATACCTTTGTGTGAAATTTGAATGATGGACATCGTTATATGGCCTCACAGTAATAAAAAGAATGTTGGATTTATTTTCGGAAATTCTCATATTTCAATTTTTTACGACTCTCGTAACGTTTGTCAGCGAATTTTGAATATGGAATACGAAAGTCTATTATATTATCTACCTTTGTGTGAAATTTGAATGATGGACATCGTTATATGGCCTCACAGTAATGAAAAGAATGTTGGATTTTTTTTCGAAAATTCTCATATTTTAATTTTTTACGACCCTCGTAACGTTTGTCAGCGAATTTTGAATATGGAATACGAAAGTCTATTATATTATCTACCTTTGTGTGAAATTTGAATGATGGACATCGTTATATGGCCTCAGAGTAATAAAAAGAATGTTGGATTTATTTTCGAAAATTCTCATATTTCAATTTTTTACGACCCTCGTAACGTTTGTCAGCGAATTTTGAATATGGAATACGAAAGTCTATTATATTATCTACCTTTGTGTGAAATTTGAATGATGGACATCGTTATATGGCCTCACAGTAATGAAAAGAATGTTGGATTTTTTTTCGAAAATTCTCATATCTCAATTTTTTACGACCCTCGTAACGTTTGTCAGCGAATTTTGAATATGGAATACGGAAGTCTATTATATTATCTACCTTTGTGTGAAATTTGAATGATGGACATCGTTATATGGCCTCACAGTAATGAAAAGAATGTTGGATTTTTTTTCGAAAATTCTTATATTTCAATTTTTTACGACCCTCGTAACGTTTGTCAGCGAATTTTGGATATGGAATACGAAAGTCTATTATATTATCTACCTTTGTGTGAAATTTGAATGATGGACATCGTTATATGGCCTCACAGTAATGAAAAGAATGTTGGATTTTTTTTCGAAAATTCTCATATTTTAATTTTTTACTACCCTCGTAACGTTTGTCAGCGAATTTTGAATATGGAATACGAAAGTCTATTATATTATCTACCTTTGTGTGAAATTTGAATGATGGACATCGTTATATGGCCGCACAGTAATGAAAAGAATAATGGATTTTTTTTCGAAAATTCTCATATTTCAATTTTTTACGACCCTCGTAACGTTTGTCAGCGAATTTTGAATATGGAATACGAAAGTCTATTATATTATCTACCTTTGTGTGAAATTTGAATGATGGACATCGTTATATGGCCTCACAGTAATGAAAAGAATGTTGGATTTTTTTTCGAAAATTCTCATATTTCAATTTTTTACGACCCTCGTAACGTTTGTCAGCGAATTTTGAATATGGAATTCGAAAGTCTATTATATTATCTACCTTTGTGTGAAATTTGAATGATGGACATCGTTATATGGCCCCACAGTCATAAAAAGAATGTTGGATTTTTTTTCGAAAATTCTCATTTTTTAATTTTTTACGACACTCGTATCGTTTGTCAGCGAATTTTGAATATGGAATACGGAAGTATATCATATTATCTACCTTTCTGTGAAATTTGAATGAGGGACATCGTTATATGGCCTCACAGTAATAAAAAGAATGTTGGATTTTTTTTTCGAAAATTCTCCTTTTTAGATTTTTTACGACCCTCGTAACGTTTGTCAGCGAATTTTGAATATGGAATACGGAAGTATATAATATTATCTACCTTTGTGTGGAATTTGAATGATGAACATCGTTATATGGCCTCACAGTAATGAAAAGAATGTTGGATTTTTTTTCGAAAATTCTCATATTTCAATTTTTTACGACCCTCGTAACGTTTGTCAGCGAATTTTGAATATGGAATACGAAAGTCTATTATATTATCTACCTTTGTGTGAAATTTGAATGATGGACATCGTTATATGGCCTCACAGTAATGAAAAGAATGTTGGATTTTTTTTCGAAAATTCTCATATTTTAATTTTTTACGACCCTTGTAACGTTTGTCAGCGAATTTTGAATATGGAATACGAAAGTCTATTATATTATCTACCTTTGTGTGAAATTTGAATGATGGACATCGTTATATGGCCTCACAGTAATGAAAAGAATGTTGGATTTTTTTTCGAAAATTCTCATATTTCAATTTTTTACGACCCTCGTAACGTTTGTCAGCGAATTTTGAATATGGAATACGAAAGTCTATTATATTATCTACCTTTGTGTGAAATTTGAATGATGGACATCGTTATATGGCCTCACAGTAATGAAAAGAATGTTGGATTTTTTTTCGAAAATTCTCATATTTCAATTTTTTACGACCCTCGTAACGTTTGTCAGCGAATTTTGAATATGGAATACGAAAGTCTATTATATTATCTACCTTTGTGTGAAATTTGAATGATGGACATCGTTATATGGCCTCACAGTAATGAAAAGAATGTTGGATTTTTTTTCGAAAATTCTCATATTTCAATTTTTTACGACCCTCGTAACGTTTGTCAGCGAATTTTGAATATGGATTACGAAAGTCTATTATATTATCTACCTTTGTGTGAAATTTGAATGATGGACATCGTTATATGGCCTCACAGTAATGAAAAGAATGTTGGATTTTTTTTCGAAAATTCTCATATTTCAATTTTTTACGACCCTCGTAACGTTTGTCAGCGAATTTTGAATATGGAATACGAAAGTCTATTATATTATCTACCTTTGTGTGAAATTTGAATGATGGACATCGTTATATGGCCTCACAGTAATGAAAAGAATGTTGGATTTATTTTCGAAAATTCTCATATTTCAATTTTTTACGACCCTCGTAACGTTTGTCAGCGAATTTTGAATATGGAATACGAAAGTCTATCATATTATCTACCTTTGTGTGAAATTTGAATGATGGACATCGCTATATGGCCTCACAGTAATGAAAAGAATGTTGGATTTTTTTTCGAAAATTCTCATATTTCAATTTTTTACGACCCTCGTAACGTTTGTCAGCGAATTTTGAATATGGAATACGAAAGTCTATTATATTATCTACCTTTGTGTGAAATTTGAATGATGGACATCGTTATATGGCCTCACAGTAATGAAAAGAATGTTGGATTTTTTTTCGAAAATTCTCATATTTCAATTTTTTACGACCCTCGTAACGTTTGTCAGCGAATTTTGAATATGGAATACGAAAGTCTATCATATTATCTACCTTTGTGTGAAATTTGAATGATAGACATCGTTATATGGCCTCACAGTAATAAAAAGAATGTTGGATTTTTTTTCGAAAATTCTCATTTTTCAATTTTTTACGACACTCGTATCGTTTGTCAGCGAATTTTGAATATGGAATACGGAAGTATATCATATTATCTACCTTTCTGTGAAATTTGACTGATGGACATCGTTATATGGCCTCACAGTAATAAAAAGAATGTTGGATTTTTTTTCGAGAATTCTCATTTTTCAATTTTTTACGACACTCGTATCGTTTGTCAGCGAATTTTGAATATGGTATACGGAAGTATATCATATTATCTACCTTTCTGTGAAATTTGAATGAGGGACATCGTTATATGGCCTCACAGTAATAAAAAGAATGTTGGATTTTTTTTTCGAAAATTCTCCTTTTTAGATTTTTTACGACCCTCGTAACGTTTGTCAGCGAATTTTGAATATGGAATACGGAAGTATATTATATTATCTACCTTTGTGTGGAATTTGAATGATGAACATCGTTATATGGCCTCACAGTAATGAAAAGAATGTTGGATTTTTTTTCGAAAATTCTCATATTTCAATTTTTTACGACCCTCGTAACGTTTGTCAGCGAATTTTGAATATGGAATACGAAAGTCTATTATATTATCTACCTTTGTGTGAAATTTGAATGATGGACATCGTTATATGGCCTCACAGTAATGAAAAGAATGTTGGATTTTTTTTCGAAAATTCTCATATTTTAATTTTTTACGACCCTCGTAACGTTTGTCAGCGAATTTTGAATATGGAATACGAAAGTCTATTATATTATCTACCTTTGTGTGAAATTTGAATGATGGACATCGTTATATGGCCTCACAGTAATGAAAAGAATGTTGGATTTTTTTTCGAAAATTCTCATTTTTCAATTTTTTACGACACTCGTATCGTTTGTCAGCGAATTTTGAATATGGAATACGGAAGTATATCATATTATCTACCTTTCTGTGAAATTTGAATGAGGGACATCGTTATATGGCATCACAGTAATAAAAAGAATGTTGGATTTTTTTTCGAAAATTATCATTTTTAGATTTTTTACGACCCTCGTAACGTTTGTCAGCGAATTTTGAATATGGAATACGAAAGTCTATTATATTATCTACCTTTGTGTGAAATTTGAATGATGGACATCGTTATATGGCCTCACAGTAATGAAAAGAATGTTGGATTTTTTTTCGAAAATTCTCATATTTCAATTTTTTACGACCCTCGTAACGTTTGTCAGCGAATTTTGAATATGGAATACGAAAGTCTATTATATTATCTACCTTTGTGTGAAATTTGAATGATGGACATCGTTATATGGCCTCACAGTAATGAAAAGAATGTTGGATTTTTTTTCGAAAATTCTCATATTTCAATTTTTTACGACCCTCGTAACGTTTGTCAGCGAATTTTGAATATGGAATACGAAAGTCTATTATATTATCTACTTTTGTGTGAAATTTGAATGATGGACATCGTTATATGGCCTCACAGTAATGAAAAGAATGTTGGATTTTTTTTCGAAAATTCTCATATTTCAATTTTTTACGACCCTCGTAACGTTTGTCAGCGAATTTTGAATATGGAATACGAAAGTCTATTATAATATCTACCTTTGTGTGAAATTTGAATGATGGACATCGTTATATGGCCTCACAGTAATGAAAAGAATGTTGGATTTATTTTCGAAAATTCTCATATTTCAATTTTTTACGACCCTCGTAACGTTTGTCAGCGAATTTTGAATATGGAATACGAAAGTCTATCATATTATCTACCTTTGTGTGAAATTTGAATGATGGACATCGCTATATGGCCTCACAGTAATGAAAAGAATGTTGGATTTATTTTCGAAAATTCTCATATTTCAATTTTTTACGACCCTCGTAACGTTTGTCAGCGAATTTTGAATATGGAATACGAAAGTCTATCATATTATCTACCTTTGTGTGAAATTTGAATGATGGACATCGCTATATGGCCTCACAGTAATGAAAAGAATGTTGGATTTTTTTTCGAAAATTCTCATATTTCAATTTTTTACGACCCTCGTAACGTTTGTCAGCGAATTTTGAATATGGAATACGAAAGTCTATCATATTATCTACCTTTGTGTGAAATTTGAATGATGGACATCGTTATATGGCCTCACAGTAATAAAAAGAATGTTGGATTTTTTTTCGAAAATTCTCATTTTTCAATTTTTTACGACACTCGTATCGTTTGTCAGCGAATTTTGAATATGGAATACGGAAGTATATCATATTATCTACCTTTCTGTGAAATTTGAATGAGGGACATCGTTATATGGCATCACAGTAATAAAAAGAATGTTGGATTTTTTTTCGAAAATTATCATTTTTAGATTTTTTACGACCCTCGTAACGTTTGTCAGCGAATTTTGAATATGGAATACGAAAGTCTATCATATTATCTACCTTTGTGTGAAACTTGAATGATGGACATCGTTATATGGCCCCACAGTAATACAGTAATAAAAAGAATGTTGGATTTTTTTTCGAAAATTCTCATTTTTCAATTTTTTACGACACTCGTATCGTTTGTCAGCGAATTTTGAATATGGAATACGGAAGTATATCATATTATCTACCTTTTTGTGAAATTTGAATGAGGGACATCGTTATATGGCCTCACAGTAATAAAAAGAATGTTGGATTTTTTTTTCGAAAATTCTCCTTTTTAGATTTTTTACGACCCTCGTAACGTTTGTCAGCGAATTTTGAATATGGAATACGGAAGTATATTATATTATCTACCTTTGTGTGGAATTTGAATGATGGACATCGCTATATGGCCTCACAGTAATGAAAAGAATGTTGGATTTTTTTTCGAAAATTCTCATATTTCAATTTTTTACGACCCTCGTAACGTTTGTCAGCGAATTTTGAATATGGAATACGAAAGTCTATCATATTATCTACCTTTGTGTGAAATTTGAATGATGGACATCGCTATATGGCCTCACAGTAATGAAAAGAATGTTGGATTTTTTTTCGAAAACTCTCATATTTCAATTTTTTACGACCCTCGTAACGTTTGTCAGCGAATTTTGAATATGGAATACGAAAGTCTATTATATTATCTACCTTTGTGTGAAATTTGAATGATGGACATCGTTATATGGCCTCACAGTAATGAAAAGAATGTTGGATTTTTTTTCGAAAATTCTCCTTTTTAGATTTTTACGACCCTCGTAACGTTTGTCAGCGAATTTTGAATATGGAATACGGAAGTATATTATATTATCTACCTTTCTGTGGAATTTGAATGATGGACATCGTTATATAGCCTCACAGTAATAAAAAGAATGTTGGATTTATTTTCAAAAATTATCATTTTTAGATTTTTTACGACCCTCGTAACGTTTGTCAGCGAATTTTGAATATGGAATACGGAAGTATATCATATTATCTACCTTTCTGTGGAATTTGAATGATGGACATCGTTATATGGCCTCACAGTAATAAAAAGAATGTTGGATTTTTTTTCGAAAATTATTATTTTTAGATTTTTTACGACCCTCGTAACGTTTGTCAGCGAATTTTGAATATGGAATACGGAAGTATATTATATTATCTACCTTTGTGTGGAATTTGAATGATGGACATCGTTATATGGCCTCACAGTAATAAAAAGAATGTTGGATTTTTTTTCGAAAATTATCATTTTTAGATTTTTTACGACCCTCGTAACGTTTGTCAGCGGATTTTGAATATGGAATACGAAAGTCTATTATATTATCTACCTTTGTGTGGAATTTGAATGAGGGACATCGTTATATGGCCTCACGGTAATAAAAAGTAAACTGTGAATAAAGTAAATAACTCCTCTTACAAGACTAACTACTTCTTTTCCTTTTACTTCATTCGAATTTCATTGGTCTTTGACCTCTGCTCGTTCCAAGCTGTTCAAATAATAATATTTGATTTTAGCTCGTTGGAGTAAACCAAATCCGACAGTTAAAACTCTTCTAAGCAAACTAGAGAATCTTAAAAGGCATAGAACAAGCAAGAGAATAATGGAAAATTTTAAACAAGACCATTCGGTTACCAACTTCCAAAATGACGGACGACATTATGTCAAAGAAGAATCGCATAGACGACATTGTTTACAATGTTACAAAAAATTATCTGCCATACATGGTAGAAGATACGCTAAAAACAAATCTGCCAAAACAAAATTTCGTTGTATTGAATGCGACAAATATTTTTGTATTTATTGTTTTGTTAATTACCATTCCTATTTGTATCATATAGCTGATTTTTCATTATAAATATTCGAGATTTTTCATTCACAAACTTTTTTCAGGCCTCCCTCATCGTTGTCCATCTTGTAGCAGAACGTACAAGTATGCCTGCACCCTGAAAAGGCATATGAAATTTGAATGTGGACAACAACGCCAATTTAAGTGTTCTTTATGTCCAAATAAAGCCTACACACAAAGTACAACACTTAAAAAACATTATAAGAAGTGCCATGCTTAAGTAAACCAGCCAGAAGTATTGAAAAAAAAACCTCTCTACCTAGTTATTACATAAAATAACTGATAGTGTCCGTTAAAGTGTAAAAAACTGTTTCATTCCATGGTTTAACTAGTTAATTCATAAAATAACTAGTTAAAGTGTCAAATTAGTTAAATATTATACACTTTAACGCACAAGATCAGTTATTCCATGGAATAACTAGGTATTCTATGAAATAACTACTGTATTATTATTAGGTCTAACTTAGATTCTTGTACAACACGTAATATTATTCGTTGCTTTGGTAGTAATAAATATATTTTTCCAGCTATCGGTCAGTTTATTTGTCCAGATTGTGGGAAATCTTACAAATACAAACACAATTTAAGTAGACACGTAAAGTACGATTGCGGAATAGTACCAAAATTCACCTGTTTTTATTGCCCGGAAAAATTTAGAAGAAAAGAAAGACTTTACACTCATATCGGTACCAAACATGAAAACATGGTGAATCATAATTTTAATTAATTTTATATATTTCTAATATTTAAATAAATGTTTATTTTAGCACTGTGTAGTTGTTTGATTGTTTCGCAAAGGAATTTTGTATAGTTGAGACGTGCTTCGTTGAATTGTTTAACTAATTTTATTTTTTTTAGTTCTAGAACCTTTCACATGTCCAAATTGTTACAAAAACTACAAGTACAAGTACAATTTGCAACGACATTTGAAATACGAATGCGGAATTTTACCGAAATTTTGCTGTAACTATTGCCCTGAGAAATTCAAACGAAACTACAGACTTAAAATTCATATTCTAACCAAACATAACGACATTGTACTTTTAGAATAAAAGAAGAGTTAACACCTCCTGTATGTATAATTATTTTTATGTGTTAGAAACCTTGAAAAAAAAAATTTTAGCTTCTCTTTATTAATTTTAATTTTCTTTACAGCTTTCCAATGTGACATTTGCCAAAAATCATACCAACACAAACGTTCATTAAGACGCCATTTAATCTACGAATGCAACCAAGAACCGAAATTTTGGTGTAAGGAATACGGCTGTGAATACAGGGCGTTCCAAAAAGTGTTGTTAAAGAGACATATGATGGTTAAACATCATTTTACTGAAACAATATAAATTGAATTATTATTTTTAAACATAAAATGTACTGTAGGCGAAATACGCTTTAGCAGACCTTAAACTATACTGTCATGGGCTGCTAATGCTCATTTTCAACCCTTGTGACACTATATACCTACCTACTACTTCGTTGATTTTTTTGTTCTCTTGCTATTTATTTAAATCACCCAAAAATATTTCTCACGTTTGTTTTATTTGTTAATAAAAGTATAGTCAAATTTATTTTATTTTTTATTTCGAAATAATTGTTTAAAAAAGAGAAGAATACGAAATGACAGCTGTATATTGTTTAAAGGGAGGGGACAACATCAACTGTATTTGCATACATTTTATATTATTTATTATTTACCATTGATTTTTGATTTTAGGCAAGACAGTTTGTCCTGCTTGTGGGAAATCATTTAAAAAATTCCAATCGTGGAGAGTTCACTCTCAACTAGATTGCAAAACTGTAGCCTTTAAGAAATGCTCTTACTGCCCTTTTGTTACCAAACGGAAGTATAACCTTAAAATTCACATTTTAAAAAAACATGGCATTAATTCGTTTATATAAAACGTTGTATTCAAAATTCTTATATTGTTGTTGAAATATAAATAAATAAATCGTATTTTAAATTGTTGTTGTTTCTAATAAAACGTTAAAAGCCATCGCCATCTATGAGATTGTGTCGTAAACTGATGAGATACCTTGTATGAGTGGTTGCGTGGTATGTAGTGAAATGTAAGGATGGTTGCGTGTATGGTAGAGGCAGATAGTTTATCTGTTACCTATAAGAGTAGTTTTTATTTTTAACGCCAATATATTTTTAGTTTTAGCCAAAACAGTGTGTCCTACATGTGGAAAAAGCTTCAAAAATTCCGAAACATGGAGAGTACACTCAAGGTTTGATTGTGTAAATGTAGCCTTTCAGAAATGCTCTTACTGCCCTTTTGTTACCAAGAGGAAGTATAATCTTAAAACTCACATGTTAAATAAACATGGCTTGAATTCGTTTATGTAGTAATTTGTCTCGAGAAATATTCTTGTATTTTAAATTGTTTTTGTTTCAATATAAAACTTGTCAGGATTTTATTAATTATCTTGTTTTTTATTTTTTACAACTTGAGTATTTCTACAATTTTGACCATTGCTGTTACAGTGACGGTACGTATTTTGGATGGAAAAATTACAAAAACCTTTTTCTAAGATATTTCTATTTTTGTTTTAGATCTAACAAAAAAATATGTTTGTAACCGATGCGGTAAAGTTTACAAATATTCCCATGGTCTTTCGAGGCATAAAAACGAATGCGGACAAGACAAAAAACTGCAATGTCATGTGTGTTGCAAAACTTTCCACAGAAAAGACACATTGAAAGCCCATCTAATAATGGTTCACAACCTATTAAAACACAATTAAAAATATATACCAAAGTATAAATGTTATCTTTTTTTATTGTTTTTATCAAATTTAATTTTTCGAAATAATAAATTTGTAATTTAAATATTTTTAACGTGAATATCTTTAGTTTCAGCGAAAACAGTGTGTCCTACATGTGGAAAGTTCTTTAAAAATTTCGAATCATGGAGAGTGCACTCGAGGTTAGATTGTGTAAATGTAACTTTAAAAAAATGTAATTACTGCCCTTTCCAAACAAAAAGAAATTATGGTTTAAAAATTCATCTACGTAAAAGACATGGTGTAGATTTGTTACAATAGCAAAAGTTGATTTTAACTTTGAAGTAATTGTTAATTTTTATCAAATTTTGAAATAAATTTATACATATATAGCAATTTTTATCATTATTACTTAATAATTTTAACTTTAACAATATCCAATGTGTCATAACTCTTTCCAAGAAAATAAAAACTGAATTAAATGTATTTCAATGGTACATTATATTCCATCTATCGTGAAAATTAGGTTATTAAAATTTGTACTTAAGTTCCACTAGGCAGAAAGTTTTATCGATAACCTGTGTAGTCTATCCCCTCCCACAGAGATGTCATCAGTTACTTACTTATCGCGATTGCTAACTAAATTCTAACAAAACGCAGCAACCTAGCGCCAGTATGTCAGGAGTTCCGGTGCTGTTGACCCGTATCGGACATAAGATACCTCTGAAGTTTACTTCAAGTATTTTATGCTTAGAGCAGGAATAGTTACTGTTTCTGCTGCAGTTAAATCTGAACGGCTAGGCACTGAAGGACGCTATTGATTCCGTATGGTCATTAGCGTCGCTTGAATACATAACCAGGGTGGATGACCATAAAGGGGTGTGGTAGCTCTACTCCTTTTCTCGAGAGATGTACATTATCGAAAAAAGTTGAGTAGACAAGCTACTCCTTTTCTCGAGAGTTGTACATATCGAGAAAAGTTGAGAAGCAAACCACGCTAAAGTCTATCAGCCGTTCGCGTTGCGATTAACAGGTTATGAAGACCAGTGTGGTCACAATACTTTTTTAAAATAACCCAAACAAAATTGGCTAGAATATCCTATTTTCTGGCTTAGACTGATGGTCTGATCTAAACCAGTCTAATGGGCTTATTCTGTACATTTATCTGTAACAGCTGTAAATTTAACATCGATGTAGTTAAAATCGCGATGTTAAAATCAAATTCAACAGCGCTGTTAAAAATCGTATTCTGAACAGCCCGATGTAAAATAATTTTTGACAGCGCAATATTACATCGCAGCTAACTTAACTTTATTATGTACATAGTGCGCAAATTAAAATATCATTTGACAATAAATTTAAGGTAATAGGAGGTGATCTAACATTTAAAATACAAGTCACCAGATAATATGGTGCGCAAAATAAGATATATTAAGTTAACCTTTTTTAATACTTGTAAAATATTATCTTGAAGCGATACAACATTGGACCACCATGTATACATGTAAATAAAAAGACAAAATTGGGTGAATTTTATCTATCTGTATTGGGAGTAATTTGGGCCACCGTGTATACAAAGTTTCATGTACCTGGTGCGCAAAATGATATATTCTTTAACAATAATTATAAAATATTAGAAGGACAAATCTATAAGGTTTTTTAATATATGTACTTGTAAAATAATAATCAACCTTGAAACGATACTGAGTGAATTTCACAAAAAGCTGTACTATAATAATTGGGAATTTATTATGCTGGGCCACCGTGTATACACATTTTTATGTACATGGTGAGCAAAATAAAATATTTTCTCTGACAAATATAAAATGTTAGAAGAATGTTAAGACAACTCTAAATAAAAATAAAGTGTTTTCAATATATGTGTAAAATATTACTTTGAAGCGATACAAAATTGGGTGAATTTTATCTATCTGTTTATTAAATTTTGAGTAGTTTGGGCCACCATGTATACAAATTTTAATGTACATGGTGCGCAAAATAAAATATTCTCTGACAATTATAAAGTAATATTTTGTATTAAATGGATTGATTGACTATTTCACCTCGTTCATCAATTCACCATGTACATAAAAATTTGTATACACGGTGACCCAACATATTCCCAGCATAACTTCAGAGGTATCGTATGTCATTTTATGTATACAGTGTGTAAAATCATTATTTCGACGTTAATGAAAAATCCCAATTTGACATTTTTCAACGTAAAAAAGCGATCTCTACCTTCAACCCCTTTCAATATATTTTTAGGTTTCTATCCGTGCCCAAAATGTCACAAAATATACAGACACTACGCTTCTAGAACAAGACACTTGAAATACGAATGCGGAAAATTACCTACATTTAGCTGTGATAAATGTTTTTATGTAGGAAGAAGGAAATCTCATTTGACAAGTCATGTAGAAAGAAAACACGGTGCTTATCAAGACAAACAGTATTTTTAAGTTAACACCCTGTTTTTTTTAATGTATGTTAAATAAACTATGTAAACTGAGCTATTTAAATTAATAATTTCAGTTGAAAACTTACCTTGCAGTAAACGCCATCGATATCATCCAAGTTAACCCCCCTAAATCTGGTAAACCCCTAACTTTAAATCCCTCATACGAATCTACTTTATAAAGAAACCTTGTATATGTTAATTTTATTACAAACCACCCAATTTAAGACAATATATTAATTGTTTTTAATTTGCTTTTGCCATTTAATAACAGCTTCTTATTTTCTGTTTTACATGTGGCAACGGAACTTCTAGTCCCGGATAGATTCAACACCATTCCAGCAGCAGACAACTTAGTTTAGCATACGACTAAAGAAAACCATGTATAATGTTAACTATTCCAATAAACAATTGAGATTACTGCACTTTTTTATTCCCAATATCAAACACCTCTAATGAATAACCAAGTTGGAATAAGGGTTGAAATAAATACAACAAGAGATATTATACAAAAAGACATTTATTAAACCACAGACTCGATAAACTCATTCACTCAAATAAATAATGTAAACATCCTATTGATCATTTCCAGAAGTAAGCAGATTTAGCAAAGCAACTTTTTCCTTTTCTTTCTTCTTTACGACATCTATACATCTATTTCTCCAAGTGCTCTTCCGGAGTTTTATTGGTCTACTACCAACATATCTACCTGAAAATACAATTTTTAACAGTATAATTTACAGTCAATTAAAATTAAAAAAATTATAAATACCATTTATTTCTTTCATCGCTTTGGTAAAATCTGCTGGATCTTTATAACTAACAAATCCGTAACCTTTACTTTTATTTGTTCTTTTATCTCTAATGACTTTTGCTCTCTGGAATGAAGGATATTTGTTAAAAGTTCTGGTCAACAATTCATCAGTTACATCATTTCCAAGATCACCACAAAATATTCTGAAACAAAACAGTAACTGTGAATTGTTAATTCGCAGCTAAAGTTTTTATATTACCTAAAGTCATCATCTGACCAATCAGTTAGAGAAGTATCTTCCCAAGTTTGACCACCCGCAGTTCTCATAAGTTTTCTGTTTTTACTACTTTTTCTTTTATAATCATCTGGACCAAATGACTGTAAAGCACTACTTGCTTTTCCTGGAAACAAAGCAAGACATTCAATGAACAATACAATTACTAATTAAAAAATATTTAACCTTGTGAAATGGCCAATTCAGCACTAACTTTTTCATTCTTCAATTTCTTCAACTTTTTCTCAACTTCATTTTGAAGTGCCATAAAATCTACAGATTGTATAGGAGCTGGCTGAGGGTGTGACTGTGTGGTTGGTACTTGTTTAGGAGGAGCATATAAAGTAGGTTTAGCAGACACTACTGCAGGTTGACTTGAATGATTCGAATATACTGGATCATATCTTTTTGCTCCTTTTGATATTTGATGGGGAACTAAAATTGAAGGAGGTGGAGGAATTGCACCAAATCCTGGTATATAAGTTGGACCATAGGCGTTTAACATAGGTGCAGCAGATATTTCTGCTTCGAATCTGTTGAATAAAAAGGTTATTTAAGAAAATACCAGATATGTAACTAAATGTTTCATTCAACATACCTGCTCATTTCGTCCTCCATATTTCTATATTTATTCTTATCCATTGTGGTAAATTAATATCTTAATTTTATAATAAAAACGTCCAGAAAATCGCAAACTACTCCTATCGAGAAATAAATAAAATATGACAAATGTCAGTCAAACGTCACCAGTGTTAGCAGCCTAAGGAAATAAAACAAACTAGCTTCAAGTTTTAAGTGGATTCTAGGCATTTTTTCAAATATGTGACGTCATTCATTGACAATGGAAAAAATTAATACTTTATTCCCATTAAAATTGGTGACTGAATAAAAGAAACCTTCAAATTAAATTCTATTTCTACTTCACACCATCTTAATAATTGTGAATTGAATTGGAGAAAATTAAGTTACTACATTGGTAGCACTGGCTGTCCTATTGACAATTGATTGTCACACATACATGCTCCGCCATTTCTTTTTACCTTGTTTCTTTAGGCTTGAAAAGGTAATGTGAAATTTTGATCTAATTTTCAGTGTAATATAAGAATAATTAACTTTAAAAATCAAATAATACGCTTCTGAGTAATCCCTCTTTATCTAAATGTAATGCATGAATAACTGAGTCAGTCCATAAGCAGTTGATAAATTTCTATCACCATGTGGATTTCTAACCTATCTCTTATAAATATTTGTTATTTCAGGTTTCAAAATGACCAATTCAAAAGGTTATCGTAGAGGAACTAGGGACCTCTTTGCCCGTAAATTCAAAGAACATGGTGTTATTCCGCTTTCCACTTATTTGAAAGTCTACAAAGTAGGAGATATTGTAGATATCAAAGGTAATGGAGCAATCCAAAAAGGTATGCCCCATAAAGTATACCATGGAAAAACCGGACGTGTCTTCAACGTAACTGCACACGCTCTTGGAGTTATTGTAAACAAAAGAGTACGTGGAAGAATTATCCCCAAAAGAATCAATATCCGTATTGAACATGTCAACCACTCCAAATGTCGCCAGGATTTCTTGACGAGGGTAAAATCCAATGAAAAACTCCGTAAAGAAGCCAAGGAAAAGAACGTCAAAGTAGAACTCAAGAGACAACCTGCCCAACCTAGGCCTGCACATATTGTCAACGGAAAGGTTCCAGCACAAGTGCTCGCTCCAATTCCATATGAATTTATCGCTTAGGTTTGTTAATTTTTAAATAAAATGGATTTACTAAATTTGTTTCTTGTTTTATTTATAATATTTGTAGAGGGAAATATAAAAAAACCATGAATAATTAATTTATTTATTATAACTAACGATAATATTTACAGAACAAAAATAAAATCTGCTTAGCAGTATATTTCAATATTAATGCACTAGTTATCTTTGACATCATTTATGAAAACAATTTATACAATTCGCATATAAAGTAGAGTAGAATTTGGGGTAGTGTGAATTCAAATTACTACGATACAATAAATTGTACTTCGGTTACAGACAACTGAATATAAATTTCGAGAGTTTAACTTAAACTCACACTACCAACCAACACTTTTAGTAACTATAAATATTTACGCAGGTATTCAATAATTGACAATAAACCATCTATAAAGAGCTTTGCAATTAGTCGATTTGTCTACGTTTTTGTGATTCAACCAGCTTAACCGCATTAAATATTAATTTCTACAAATAATTATGTGGATAATTAAAAAAAATATTCCCCTAGGAACACCTGTGTAAATATCCAAAAGAAAGTTGTGTAAAAGTTGCACAAAGTGAATAGTATAAAAATATAGTGCGCCTACAAAAACGATACAATATTTTTTCACGTATTGCTGGTAATACGAGGGTAACTTGAAAATTAAATTCAATCGTTAGAAATTTTGATTATCCGTTGGTTAAATGCAATACAGAAAAAAATATTACTTGGAAAACGGTAAAAGGAAGTGTATAAAATGTAAATCTATAGATGCTCAATTCATTTACAAAAGTATAATTTTGAAAATGAATCGTACATTGGAATGTCTATTTATTCAAAAAAAGTTGAAATTTTGCCACAACTAAATTAGGAGACTGTATGGCACTTTAAGATGACAAAAGACAAGTTACACTTCACCGAGAAGCTTTTTTAAAACTACGAGGGTGAACTTAAAAGTACAAGTTTTGATAAATTGAAAAATATGTACAAAATGGTATTGTGGTGGTTGGCAGACATTTTTTCGACGTTTCGTAACCGTGTATGAAGGATGGTTGATAGTATGATAAAGTGACGTGTTTCTTGTCTTAAAAACAGTATTGATAATATTTGAAAACAACTTGAAAGTTTAGTTCCTATTTTCGACAATGTACAAAAAAATATACATTAAAATACAAGTGCAACTTTTACATTCTATTCCAAATTCTAACACAAAAGTACGGATTTAAAAAAAAATAAATATAATAATAATAATAAAAACAATAAATAACTCCGATCTTTCTTGTTTCTTTTATTTACATATTTTTCACCGCTCGCTTTTTCTTTCAAGGGTACAATTTGTACAATATCGAAACCTAACGACGTTATCATTTTAAAATTTGCATTTATACAGGGTGGTTCGTTAAAAAAAAGGATTTTCACGATAAAAAAACGATGTCATGTTTAGTTACTTTCCTGCTTATCAGAACAAATAATAATTTACCAACCGTATATACAATTTATCCTCAACACCTAGGGTAATTTACAGCTAACAGGTTGGCAAAACTTCAAGACGTTGTCAGATAAACTGGTGAAATTCCCCAGTTTGTTTTGACGTTTATTGACATTCGATCACTGTCTAATATTTACAAGTTTTTTTGATGCTTTTAAATTCGTTGTTTCTTTAAGATTTTTTATTTTCAAATAGATATTTTTGACTTACGCCCTACGCGGCACGGACCTATAAAAAAGAAGAACTGTCAATCCAACATCAGATTGACTTTTCTAGTTTTCGCTAAGCAAAGAAGAAAACTACAGCTTGGCAACATTACAATATTTTGTTTTGAAACGTCATCGACTTTTTATCGTAAATAAACTATACATTAGCTAGCAGATTGTTCTAAAAATTGTTTTTTTTTTTATTAAATAAAGTTATGGGATTTGTTAGGGGAATACTGAAGTCGTCAAAAGTAAAGCTTTTTCTTAATAAACCACCCGTTTAAAGTTTTACAAAGAAATTTCAATGGAGGAGTCCAGTCTAAGGTCAGTATGGCCAACAAAAAGTGTTTTTTTTCTGACAAGAATGACAGTTAACGTCTACCCTTCAACGGTAGATGTCAACTGTCATTCTTGTCAGAAAATAACCACTTTTTGTTGGCCACACTGACCTTAGACTGAACTCCTCTATTATAGAAGAGAAAACAAATAAAAATTTCATTTTTAAACCTTAAAAAACACATTTTTAACTTAGTACGAACGAAATCAAGACTCCACTTGAAATAGGGTTAAAATTTATACTCTTCAATTTCTTTGTGTTATTAGGTTTTACCAACGTTTCGATATTCTAGAAATTCCTTCTAGAAGATTCCAAAATAATGCGACACCGTTAAACCGCCCAAAATACGGGAGGGAGGGGGAGAACTATCTGAAATCGTCAATCATTCAAACATTCATATATGTATAACATATAACAAACACATTATTAATATTTTTCTTCTTCTTTTATACGGGTTAACAATGTCGCATTAAATAAGAAATTATATTCTCTGGGATAACTGGGATATTCTGTAAGAGATAAGAGATAGAGAGAGAGGAAGGGGGTTATTTGTACTTCGAGAAAAAGGAAACGCCCTCCCTTTCCAATAAGGCGAAATACACTAGAGTTCATAAGCTTTCTCGGCTTTGGTAAAATAATATGTAGCCGGTTTCAGATGATTTTTGAGTGTCAGCTGTCAGGCCGTAGAAGTCTTCTATCGTAGATGCGTCAATTTTCTGAAAAAAAAGCGTTAAAATAAGACTTGTTTGATAAAGGCCAACCATTTATTTAAATACACTACAATTAATAAAAGAAGTCCAGTCTAAGGTCAGTGTGGCCAACAAAAAGTGGTTTTTTCTGACAAGAATGACAGTTAATGTCTACTATTCAAAACATAAGATTTTGCATGTTTTTTATCATTGCGAACATTTATATTGCTTTATTAAAACAATGAATACACCCCCGAAGAGTATATCTTGAAATTTAAAATGACTTTTTAGCTGAATACTCAAAAATAAGTGGCCAATAGTTCTAGGAACTTTTGGCATGTCACCATTTCATTTCTGTTATTCAGTTACTAGCTCTGTCAAATGTCATTGGGAAAAGTAATTAGGAGAATAAAGATACAGCTATGTAATTAGAAATGATACAAAAATCTAATCAAAGATGGACATACACAATTAAACGAATATCAACAAAAATCAATATAACTGACATTTGACATAACTAGTGGCTGAATAACAGAAATGAAATGGTGACTTGCCAGAAGTTTCTAGGATTATTGGCCCCCCAAATGTTGAGTATTCAGCTAAAAAGTCATTTTAAATTTCAAGATAAATGCTTCGGGGGTGTATTCATTATTTTAATTGAGCAATATAGATGTATGCAGTGATAAAAAACATGCAAAATCTTATGTTTTGAATGGTATACCTTAACTGTCATTCTTGTCAGAAAAAACCACTTATTGTTGGCCATACTGACCTTAGACTGTCTTATGTGTCAAATGGTACATTTTAACTGCCATTCTTGTCATAAAAAACCACTTTTTGTAGGCTATACTGACCTTAGACTGTATTATGTGTCAAATGGTACATTTTAACTGTCATTCTTGTCATAAAAAACCACTTTTTGTTGGCTATACTGACCTTAGACTGTATTATGTGTCAAATGGTACATTTTAACTGTCATTCTTGTCATAAAAAACCACTTTTTGTTGGCCATACTGACCTTAAACTGTCTCATGTGTCAAATGGTACATTTTAACTGTCATTCTTGTCATAAAAAACCACTTTTTGTTGGCCATACTGACCTTAGACTGTCTCATGTGTCAAATGGTACATTTTAACTGTCATTCTTGTCATAAAAAACCACTTTTTGTTGGCTATACTGACCTTAGACTGTATTATGTGTCAAATGGTACATTTTAACTGTCATTCTTGTCATAAAAAACCACTTTTTGTTGGCCATACTGACCTTAAACTGTCTCATGTGTCAAATGGTACATTTTAACTGTCATTCTTGTCATAAAAAACCACTTTTTGTTGGCCATACTGACCTTAGACTGTCTTATGTGTCAAATGGTACATTTTAATTGTCATTCTCGTCATAAAAAACCACTTTTTGTTGGCCATACTGACCTTAGACTGTCTTATGTGTCGAATGGTACATTTTAACTGTCATTCTCGTCATAAAAAACCACTTTTTGTTGGCCATACTGACCTTAGACTGTCTTATGTGTCAAATGGTACATTTCAACTGTCATTCTCGTCATAAAAAACCACTTTTTGTTGGCCATACTGACCTTAACCTGAACTTAGATACACTTTTACTATACAAAACATATTATTGTAAACAAAAAATTCACTTCTACTTAGAATAATATTGAAAAAAAGAAAATTCACTTACATCGACTTGGTCATCGTCAAAAAGTAACCAAAACCCGTGGCTCTTGACGATGCTTATATAATGTCCTCTATTAGGTCCACTACCACAATGTATCACAACAGCTACAAGATCATAAAGTCTATCTGGATTCAGTGCATCGTCCGACTAAAACAACAAAAATTACAACAAAAGGAAAAGAAAAAACCAAAAAAAAAAGGTTTTAAAATGGTAAGGGAATAAGCAAAGGTGTGTAAATTATATAAACATGAAATTAATTAACGTAACAGAGAAATAAATGAACTTATTTTATTGGTTTTTACATTTTATCGAGTAGAGATCAGACAAGGCACAATAAAGACAACTTAGAGCTCGAGCAGAGAACTATGAAGGAGCTTAGAGAAATAAAAAAGGATAAAGAACAAAAAAGGGACGTTGGAGAAGACCTAGAACTGCTGGAAGAGAAGTTTAAATAAAAAGTATTATAGTAAATGTTGTAAAATGAACTTACCGTATTAAATAACCTAAGTTCTAAAGGAAAGACCACTCGGTGAGAAACTTTAATATGTCTATTGTACTGCTCGACGTATTTGAACCGTTTAAGATGTAACGCTAGTATCATAGGTAATTTTTTAACGCGCATACACTTTTGCGCTTCTTGGTAACTGCTGCAGTTATCACATTTGAATTTGTTATCGCTACATAAAGTTTCCGTATTACTGAAACAACGCAGGCAATGCGTAATACTAGTGTTCTGTTCGATGTCTACTTGTAGATCGAAGAAATCCTCGTCTTTGCTACTGACGTTTTCGCAATTTAAACATCTCGTCTCGCTGGTCAAAATACCCTGGAAAATTTCATGTACCCACGTTGGTTCGGGCGGACTATGGGTTGTACCGTTTTCCCCTGATGCTTTTGATTTTACGTTGTTTGTTGTTGAGTTTTGCTGTCTTTCAGCTGAAATTATACAAGATAAATTAAATCTTAGGCCAGTACGGAACTGGATATTTTGATGTAAACTAGATTAGAGAACATTTCCTCATTTGAAATAATAATTCTTGTTATTTTAATAACCTACATTATTAATCAGCTGAATAAACAAAAACTTTGAATGTTTGTTAAGATTTATACAATAACAAGTACAATAAAATTTGTTTATCGATTGAATATTAGAAAATTAAATAGATTGAAAATTATTATTCTGGAGTTTCCATTTGAAAAATAAAAATATTTCCAACCACAGATATTTAAGGACAAGAAATTACAGAATATTTAAATGTTTCTATGAAATTTAATCAGTTTAAAACACAATTTTGAAACCTTCCCAAACAACAGACCTAATAAAACTATTTACTAGAAGAGCCCCACTGTTACTTTCAATAGTTTGATCATGTAAATCATATAAGTAGTTCATTTGTATCAATTATGAATTCAAGATCGTTTTAATTACCTTTATAAGCATAATAATTACTAATTATATCTTACCCAGTATAATTTCACTAATGTGGTTGATGAGAAAATTTAAAAATTCATGAGCATCTTGCTGCATATAGTTATCAAATTCCTCTACAAATTAAAAGAGTACAATTTGGATGAAGCTAATATTACAGTATTTTGTTACTTACCTTTTTCTTTTCGTAGCCTTGCTATAAATTTTTTTGGTGCTATAGAGCCTACTTTCTTTTTCTGAGTTGCTATACTGTGAAAAAGGTCTGCAAGACATGTGAGTAATGTCTCTTTAGTCCTTTTATTTTTTGCTTTATATTCTAAAACTTTATCCCTAAATGGTTTACAAAAGTACAAAGCTTGAAGCACTGAGTTACTGTAACATGTATTCCCAAACTAAAAAAAAAATAATGTTGGATAAATAAATAATAGAAGTACCTATTTACTTACAACAAATTTCAAGAACACTACTTTCTTCAAGTGGATAAGTTGATAAGGATATTAGAGTTTCATACAGATATTTTCCTATTAATTATAAACTGTGAAGTTTGTGAAATAAAAGAATCTTTAATTTATTAAAAATCTCTATCTGCTGAACTATGATTTATATAGAAAGATATACAATCGACTTAAACTTATTTCCAAAGATGACTTGTAGTGATATTATTTTTCTAAATATTTTGGTGTTGTACTTACATTAACTAAGCCAAAGTAGTGCTCATTGCAAGGAAATTGTTCTGAACCAATATCTCGTTCCAATTGGGATATATTTGCACCCTACAACACATATTTCTATGTTACATCAACTTCTAAGGAATACTTACATCAGAGAAAATGTTGAAATGTAGAAGGAAGCATGGTTATTAATAAGGAAATTTAATGTATTTTGACTGCTAATTATCTTACCATATTTTAGTAGCTAATCCATAACTTTTGAGTTGAAAATGTGCGAAATTAACACAATTAGTAAACGAGACATCTCCATTTATCGCATTTTGACGGTTGACAGATGTTAAACAAATTTACAAACGTTCGTTAGCTCATGTGTCACTGACAGTAACTAAAAGATATGGGAACCAACCAATCGAAAGCTCTTAAAATGTTTTATCTTTGTATTAGATACCAAAACCGACAAAGACAAACAGAAAATAGTAAGTAGCAAGACGATAACTGTCTTCAATTAGGTCGAAATTATCTTTTAGTTTGGGATTAATACCATTATTAATTTGTATTTTGTTCCAATACTATAAAATATCTTATTTATATTATTTAGGAAAAACTAGAAATTACTAAAAATACTTGAGCTGCTACGGTATAGATGGCACTTTAGAAGAGTGTGAAAGCTCTGCAATAGATGGCGTAATATAAATTAATTTCGAAATTTTTCTTTGTTTAAATTAGAAAATTGTAAACCTTTTATGATTTTTAGTTTTTACTTTAAAGCCTACGCCATAAAAATTCGTCAATAATATGATATGATAAACGGAATATATTTTGTAACGTTTAGGTAAGTCTTATCAATAATTTGAAATACATGAACATTTCCATTGATAAGAAACATACCTTATGTTAAGGTATCCTTTAAATAATATACAGTACAAAGGAAATATTATTTATGACGCCCTTGCATTTCTTTGTATCGATTTTATGGACGAGAAAAATATCTTAACCTTCAGTAGTTCTAAAGGAATCCAAACCATTTAACCTAGTAATTATTTCAATGTATTCCTGTAAACAATGAATTGAAATTCATGCATACTTTGAGAATGTTGCTTGTTCACATTTGTTTTTGAAAACTTAATTACCTACAATTTTCCAATTCCAGTACCGTTTTATTTTTAATTACTAACCATTAGATAATTGGCTTCCTGAATTAATGAAATTAAAAGAAACGACATAGGTAATATTTTTGGTAGTTATCATCATAGGCAATATGAAAATAGGTGAAAATACAACGTATTATACAAGATTTTATTGCGAGATAATTAATTTAGTTTATAAATAATGTACTGGCGCCATCTACGTGAGAATAGATGAGGTAGTGTAGTAGTGATTGAAATATTATATTGTGAAAACTTTATATTATTTTTGTCCATTTCTAGACGTAAAAATTTATAATAAATTAATATGTTAAGCGGAGGTTTGTTGGCTTCTTCATAATAGATAACACTAGACCATTCATTTGAAAAATATTTTCGTCCAGCATGCAATTTTATCGAAAGTTTTCTGCAATTCCCAGAAAGTACTTTGGCTGTATTTCTGATAGATGACGCTAGGCTTTTCAAATATGAATTTTCTCTAACTATTCATTTATACTATATAGTTTACAATGTTTTATGTTGTTTTTCACTCGTTTATGATTGTCTAGTCTTTGAAATTTTTGTTAATTTGTCATTGGTAATAAAATCTTTTTCCTGAATGTGCAATTTTAATGCTCTCTGCTTGAATCACCTTTTAAATTTTAGTCAAATGTTTGAAAACGTCCCTGGTTCAAATTATTCTAATTATTTATTGCGTCAAGGGAAAAAACTATTCAACATTCCGAACATCTTTTGATAAGAATGAAATGTATATATATACCTTTTCAAAACCTCAATTATTTTTAGAGAACAAAATCGTCTAAAGTATGCATTATTTTACTTTGGTGTTTATTATTGGTTTCTGCTTTAATTTTTCATCATCAAATCTCCAACGTAAGTAACAACAAAAACTCAATAATCAAAAACCCACAATTGCAAATTCCCTGCTAATTTCCAGTCGACAATGAACATCATTTGAAAGAGAAGGAGCATGATGGAAGGATCCATCGCGACAGGGCTCATCAAGAGCACCATCACGACAGAACCCACCAAGAACACCACCAAGTCAAATCACATCATGAACACCATCAAGACAAGGCGCATCTAGAACACCATCAAGATAAGTCTCATCAAGATCAACATCATGTCAGGGCCCATCAAGAGCAGCATCACCAACGTAGATCTCATTTTGACCATCAAGTACACTACAGAGACCAGCAGAATCAGCAGTGCTCTTGGGTTTGTAACGGAAATCAAAGTAAGTGAGATTTTTATTTTGAATTTCGGCGACTCCTACAAATATTTTTAATTCTTGATTACCTTAAATTTATAGAAACATATATAGAGAGGGACTTCCCTTTTTTTCTCAGTGTTTTGTAAATGGAAATCATTTTTCTTCCCTGCAGGTTAAGATCTATCACCTTTTTTCTCTTTCCATATCAGTTCCGGAGTCATCGAAATATTTATTATATCACTCTGTAGATATATGTAGGAAAGTGCCATTTTTTCTTTTAAACATGTAACAAATATATACCATAAAAACGGATTTTTTTAATTCTAGTCAATCCTTTTTACTTCTATTCATTGATTATTGGGAAATATTTTTATACAAATTCTATCAAAATCATCTCTTGTACCAGCAAAACACATCTTCAACTTTAATATCTAGTTTTATGCAAATATTTAACCCAAATATTTCTAAGTACGCCCCTGGTAGCCGAAATATTTCAATGGAACTTCATAAATATCATACCCTTAGTTATTTTTATTGCTAAACATTGCATACTTCAAATAAATTGATAAAAACCTTCTTTCAACAAATAAATAGCATATTTTACAAAATTTACATATAATTGGAATAGTTTACAGCATAGGGAAGTCCAGCTCTGGAGAATTATTGTTCTTTATATTAGAATTTAAAAGACTTACTTATAATTTACAGTAACAAATGACAAATATACACTTTGACACTATAGATGAACATTGTGTTTATCGAAATACCAACGCAGACCTTAAGTTTATACAGGGTGGTCCGTAAATTTACTATTTAAACGAAAATATCCATTTTTCCAACCTTTATGGTAATTTTAAGTGTAAACTCGTCAAGTATTTGTAGTCTACTATTATATTCGTAATAGCAAGGTATATTTTTGGGTGTTTAGTTAATTGTTTTGATTAAAAGCTTCTCATTTTATTATTTATGGGTGCTGAGTAGACCTAGTACGTCCCTGATCATAGATATGTTTATGTTTGTCGTTATTCGTAGATGTCAAGCACTGTACTTGTTAGGACACTTGTTTTTCTATCGACCGTGTATTCACATATGATATCAACGTTCCCAAAACTAGAAAAAATCATACATTAATGCATGATTTACCTATTTAATCAACGGTTTTCTGCAGGCAACTCAACGTACATTTAATCTATTGACATTTCGTAGGCAACCAAACATACAACAGCGTCTTCTATTAATTTTAATTAGGCGAAATTTGATCCTGCAAAAAAAAGTGGTACTTTCCAGACAAAGGATGTAATATTAAATAAAATATTTGAATTTATTTCAGCCCAACAATTGAACTACGATATACAAGTTCAATATAAAAGTTCCTCCTCGCTGTTTGGAATCATAAACCAAGATTTTAAGGAAGCATTAATCTTTGGTTACGACATAAATCTAGTAGCTCTTCTAAACGGAAAAACAGGATTATCATATATCCTTGATTTAGGAAATAATACATTCTACACCTTACCAGACACACCGGGAGTATCCTGGAACGCGAACGAAACATCTTTTCAAGACTATTTCCAAAATTTATCATCATCAGACCTTTTACAAGCAGCACAACAGAAAGGAGAACAGTTGGATATAAATAAATTACCGGCAATAGTTTTGAAGGATTTAGATGATAATTTAAAGTCTCTAGGATTACCAATATCCTTTGATAGAGCTTTACCTTTGCTAACAGCGTTTTCAGCGAACTTAAAAAACGGTTTATCCTTACTTTACCTGGGAAACGGAGCTTTTGACGTACATAATCGCGTTAGATGGTTTATTAAAATCAACTCTTTCATCTCTGATTTATTGAAAGATGAAGGTTTCAACATTTCCAATATTCATTTGGATCCTCAGAACATTTTCAGCGGATCCACTGGCGTAGAAGTCATATCAAATCTATTCTCCCAACTGGCTAGACATTTTAACTTTTCGAATTTTATAAGTAGTTTGGTAAACAACAGAGAAAAATTCTTGAATTTATTATCTGACTTAAGTTCCGGTTCTCACAATGGTTTAGATGGTTTAATAACTAGTTTGGTTCATATTATAAGAGCTTCTTCTTTTCAAGAACCCGCATCTGAAGTTATAAAATCAGTTTTGTTGTATAATTCAACTGGGGATGAAGAACCTACTTGGGGGAAAGTATCTGGGCAATTATTGGAGATAATGAGGGTACAAAGTAGTCTATTCCCGATGACTCAAGGTGTTGATTTGTTTATTAAATACTTAGAAGACGCTAATAATCATAATTTAGTTATAAACAACATACATATATTTGATCTTTTGAAATTATTTTTCTCACCCAATCCCATGGATAGAATAGGGACTGTCGTGAGAGTTTTGTCAACTTTCTTACCCAATCAAGGTATCCCGGCGTTTTTCAGTTTCATACAAGATGTTTTTTCTGACACTTCCAATTCCACTTTACTAAATCATTTATTACCAGGTGTAAATATTTCTAATTTCACCGGAAATGGTAGTATTTTATCAAATATATTTCCTGGAGGTGGTAACTTGACTCAGTTGTTTACAAACGGAGGTAATATTACGTCAGCATTGTCTAATTTTCCTATTTTAGGGCAGATTTTCCAGAGAGTTACTTCTGCTTTAGGAGGGCAAGGTATAGAGCAGTTTATAGACCCTTTTCATTTATTCAATAATTTTACTAATGGGTCGAATAATGTTTCATCTGGATTCGGGACAAATTCTTCACAAAATGGAGGATTTTTGAACTTTTTTGGACTAGGAAATAAATAAAAAAACGCATGTATAACTACTTATTACTAAATAAACACTTTTGCATTTTTTTTATACTATTTTCTTTAGATATGACCACTCTGTATATACTCTACCTTCTAAATAAAATTGAAATTATTTATCTGTGTTAAAAACAATGTCATTTGATGCTTTACAATAACTTTTGGAATATTTTTTAAAAGGTGTAACCCCACCAAACCCCACAGCATCAACAATACAATCCAGTGGCGGAACATATGAAGATACAGAAGGTAGTAGTGGATCTACTACAAATTCCTCTTAAAATGGAGGATTTGGAAATAGATTTTTTAGGTTTAGAGGTGTGGGGAATTAGGAAATAGATTAACAAAACCATGTACTATACTTATTTTATTCAATATAAAGATTTTATGCATTTTTTATAATATTTTATTTTGTTATTAACAAAAATAACAATGAGTACACCACAAAGTACATACAGAAGATATGATCCGACCACCCTGTATATACTGTACCTTCTAAATGGAATTGAATTTACGATGATAAAAATATTTTTGTTAAAAAATGTGGCAGACCATCTAAAAGTGAAGCAAGTAGTAGTGGGGGTATATAAAATTATTACTATTTTTCCTTTTTTTTTGTTGAAAGGTCCACCACCTCCTTCATCAGCTCCACTAGAATTATCCAGTGGCAGTCCTGCTCCTAATCCCTCAGGTAATCATTATTAGTATAAGTTTGGGGCAGTATAAAAAATTGTTTTTGTTAAAAGGTGAACCATCTCCAAATCCTGCGTCTTCGACAGTGGAAGCTGGTCCTACTACAAATAATCCAGGTATATAGTACTTAAGCAATTATATTTTTTATAACATTTATATAATTTCAGGAGGGTCAGCAGCTCCAGAAACAAATAGCAGTCCAGCTCCAGGAGGTAATACTTTTTTTATCCATAACTCTATTACTGAAGTTTTTGTTTAAAGGTTCACCAGCTCCTCCAGCAGGCTCAGATAGTCCCGCGTCTACTTCTGGAGGTAAAACATTCCATATTTCTCTTTACAATTCAATTACTGACGTTTTTCTTCACAGGCTCTCCATCAACAGGCCCAACAGCTCTTCCAGCAGGCTCAGATGGAGGATCTCCTACCAGTACAGGTGGTAACATATTTTTTTCTTTTCCAAACTCTATGACTGACGTTTTTCTATACAGGTCCTCCACCTTCAGGTCCCCCAGCTTCTCCAGCAGGTACAGATGGAAGTCCTGCTCCTGGTATAGAAGGTAACATTTCTGTTTCCTCTTTTTAACTTAATTACTGATGTTTTTCTTCGCAGGTCCTCCACCATCAGGTTCACCAGCTCCTCCAGCAAGCTCAGATGGAAGTCCCGCTTCCAGTACAGGAGGTAAACATTTTTGTTTCCTCTTTTTAACTCAATTATTTATATTTTTCTTTACAGGTACTCCACCATCAGATTCACCAGCTTCTCCAGCAGGCTCAGATGGAGGATCCCCTCCCAGTTCAGGAGGTAACAATTCCTTTTATCCCTTTTTAAAATAAATTACTGACGTATTTCTTCACAGGTCCTCCACCTTCAAGCCCACCAGCTCCTCCAGCAAGCACAGATGGAAGTCCCTCTACTAGTTCAGGAGGTAAAATTTCTTTTTATTCTTGAAAACTCTATTACTGTAACATGTTTCGTGACAGGTCCTCCACCAACAACCCCACCAGCTCCTGCAGCTGGAACAGATGGAAGTACCGCTTCTCCAGCATCAGTTCCACCAGCACCCCCAGCAGAAACAAGTCCCGCTCCTAGTACCGGAGGTAATACATTTTATTAGAAATCAGAACTTGATAGATTCACCACAAAAAATTATATTGTCTATTTTTAATAACTTTTTGTTAAAAGGTAGTACTCCGTCAAATCGTATAGCACCTGATGTGGAACCAAGTAGTAGCTCTTCTAGCTCATCAGGTACAGATGAAGCCAGTATATTCCATCTAATCCATAGAATTATAAAGGGAAATATTGGAGCAGGAGGTAAGATTATATTTTTGAAAGGTATTTAGAGTCTCCAGTTGAATACCTACTTCCAGAATTGGTTTCTAAGGTTGTAAAACTGCATTTATCTCCTTGGAGAACTTTGAGAAGCGTTTAAAAGTTATCTTCTATTTTTTTCTTGCTCTTTGTGATCTTTTAACGTTGTTAAAATTATTTTTTAATCTTTTTAGTGTATGGAAATCTTGAATTTGAAAAACGACAAGGTAAGATTAATTTTTTTCCAATTATTTCAAACAATAACTAAATTTTTCCCATCCCTATTTGAATTAAAGTAATAAAATGAAATATTCTGATCTGACTCAATAATTTATACTTCTCCAAGCAAGCTTTATGTTAATTTTGAAGTAGACTTCTTTATATTACATAAAATATCTTCTTCCATTCTCTTTCTTATCATCTGTCAAAGCTGCCCATATAATTTCAATGAATTTTCAACTCCAATCATCTCCTATTGATAAATTCAAATAATTTTAGCTCATCGACATAACAGCAATCGACAACACCAACAGGAAACTCATCTCCAACAAGAATATCATCACCAAGAGCGTGAACATAATCACCAAGAGCGTGAACATCATCACCAAGAGCGTGAACATAATCAAAAAAACCTACATCAGTCACAAGAACGTCAACATCATCACCAAGAGCGTGAACATCATCACCAAGAGCGCGAGCATCATCACCAAGAGCGCGAGCATCATCACCAAGAGCGCGAGCATCATCACCAAGAGCGCGAACATAATAAAATTCAACGAGATCGTGAGCACCATCAGCATAGCTAAGTAATGAAAAGAATTTGTAGATTTGTTAGTAAAGTAGTGTATGTAGACAAAATGGTTGTTTGATTTTATTTAAAACCTTCCTGGATATCCTGTAGATTTCTTTTCGGTTGATGTGAGCTTAAAAACTAAGTTGGAGGAGTTGAATCTCACTATTCTAAAAAAAGTGAAGAGACCACTTCTCCACTTAATCTACACAACTCATAATATGATATATTTGAAAGTTTGTTCTCCTTTGGTTATAGTAAAAGATGAGAGAGATGGTATTCTTCGCATGGAAGAGTTAGATCTGGCAATTGCTTAAATTCTGCTAAGACCTATACCTTCCACCCAAAGATTACTCATAATAAATACCTACATATGCTAGCTGACATTAAAATGAAAAGTATACATTCGTTGATGTGTTCAGTTGAATTATTATCTTATCTATGTTTATGTTACCTGTTAAAACTTGTGACATCAATCATCAAATACGAGAAATATGTACGTCAGATGTAAATTCATTGTTACTTTTTTTACATATTTTGAGAAAGATTCAAAAAGATAGACTTAATAATTATAATAATTATATACAAGTTTATGACAAAGACTGCTCCACGATAATTTGAAAATTGTGTATAATTTTTGACTATTCAGTGAATTGATAAGTGTGATTGCGGGCAGGCAATTGTTTGAGGAAGTAATTTAAGTGGCATATTAAATGCAGTCGCATATCGTGGAATTGGGCATTAAAAATACTACTTTCTCTGGCCATTGGAAAGATTTAAAGATTCTTCTGGGTGACTACAACCTGTCACTTTGAATGTGAATGCGGACAGGGAATTGTTTGAGGAAGTAAGGGGGCATAAAAGATATTTAGGTTTTAGTAAATGTCACATAAATAAGTCTAAATTAAAAAAAGATTTATAAAAAATAAATGATTGACTTACCTGTCACTAAAATAACCATTCTATCACGGAAATCACCGTCTAAATGATAATATAATTAGATCACGAGGTTTTTATAGTTGAACCGATCCCCGATTGATAAGAGACCTTATCGACGACCAATTGGTTTTCGATAAATGTATACCTGCTCCTTGTGATGTTTACATAACTAATCGAAATAGATTTTTTTTGCAAAAAAAGAACCAAGAATCGAATAAATTTGTGTGTCAACATGATAGCGTTTAAGACAAGTGCTTTTCTCTTACTTTTGGTATAGATAAAGACGTTTATCAACGCTATGTGAGCAAATAAACGACCAAGAAATTAATTCATCTATGTCATAACCATAATTTTTATTTTAGGTAATCTTATCTCTGTATAGGTGCTCGAAATTCGTTTTATTTTTAAAAGGCTTTATTCTCAAGTGATGTGACCCAAAAATTTTTGTTTAAAATGTTGAATTTTCAATAATATAAAGTCTAAAATACATCCTAGGACAGACAAACTCAATAATGAGAACAAGATGGATTCCAGGACACACTAGAATAGAAGGAAAAGAAATAGCAGATGAACTAGCAAAGAGGGGGGCTGAAATACTTTTCTGGGGGCCTAAACCCTTTTGCGAAGTCAGCCCCAATGTAATATTGGAAGAAATGGGTAAAACCAAGAGATAGTAGGGCTTAGACAGTCAAAGATTCTTCTGGGTGACTACAACCTGTTGAGATCAAAGTAAAACTGCGCTAAATTCCTTAGGGAATATGACTAAACTAGTCTCTGAGACTTCCCACAGAAACTGACTAGAAGTAAAAGGGAGCACAAATGCTTTTAGGTCTCAGTAAATATCCTAAACATTTGGGTTATAATTCACATATAAAAGATCTCCCTGTATGTGAAATCACATATATTTTTTTCTGTTACATTTACTGATAAATTTTCTAAGAAATGAAGCAATTTTAAAATATATTTATATAAAAATATTTGTCATACAGGTGCTGCTGATAAAAGTCTGGTATGTATTATTAGCTCTTGAGAAAAGTAAATATACTTATTTTCCAAATCGTTATCAATATTGCTGGCATTTACTTTAGTTTCGATGCAATCAATTTTATAAGTTTAAAATACACAAAATTTAATTGGGATAGATTAATATTATTTTTTTAAAGAAATATATGTGTATGTCATAATAAGTGCTTTATATATATATTATTGCTAGTATTCACAGGTTGATTGCGTAATAATAAACATTTTATTGCGATTTAATCATTGTGTAAACTGAAGTTTAAATATTTATCAAAAAAGCACAAACTTGTTATGTTTGAATTCTTTAAATACAAGCTGCCTCTATCCTATAATGGAAGACGTCAAAGGCGCATGCGCAAATGTCAAAATAAAGGAATCCTTTATTAAAAGACGAAGAAAAAGTGATTACAAAACTCTCTAAATTACAGTTTCCCGTATTGCTACATTACTTTTTGAAGAGGCTATGTTTGAACCATTCAATAACAATTAAAATCCTAAATATAAGCTCCAAAATAGTACCTACTGTATATTTGTGGAACATCCTGAATATAATCAAAGTCGCGCACTCTTTTATAGACGCAGGCATACCTATAACACCACACAATGATTTAAATTTCCTTAATATTTTTCATATATTACAAAAGCAGATGAAACATAAAAATGTGTGTAATTTTTTTTTATATAAAATTTAACTAAGTATAAGAAATGCAATAAAGATAAGCATATCACTGAATTTGAACAGTTTATCATTCGTTTTATTGTTTTCTTTTGGATAATTGTTTGATTTGTAAATTATGTCAAAGATGTAAAGCTATAGTTTTACTACACAATAGTAAAATTTAAATGGTAATTAGTAAAATTTTATTGAAAGAACCAGTTAAACATAAAATATAAGTTTATTATCTTTGCTTATTCATCAAAATTAACTTAAATCCAAACACAAACTGTATGACAGAATAGATTATTTTATCTCCAACACTTCTATTTGTTTTTCGTTATGAGTAATAAATTAAACATTTAAAAAAATCATAACGTGTTAATTCTATTAATTTGATACACATTACGCCATCTATACCTTTACTTCCGAACCTATCGGCGACAATACTTCTTCTTCCTTTGGACATTGGACTTTATCTTACATTATTCATCCAGATTATTCCTTTCAGTCCCCTTATTGTCCCAGGCTGTGAACTTACTTCATCCTATTTATCCTCACTCCTTCCCTCCCTCAGGATTTAGTGCTTTTCAGTACACTGTTGAATATTTCAAATATTTTCAAAGTCAACAATTAGTCCGGCACTAGACTGACGAGTCCAAGAAAAAAGAAAAAAGAAGACGAAAAACAATTGAAGTTTTCTGACGCCCCTGACGGCCATTTTGTACAATACTTTACGTGTATGTTTAAATTATGGCGGCAGATGTGTATAGTGAGTTAACAAATAATTCATGGAAAATGTATTTTCCAATAATAATAAATTTAATAATGTCTATAATGACATACTACATAACAGTGAGATTAATTCCAGGCTTAAAAGACAAATTCATAAAAGCTAATTTATTTGGAATTGATATGAGCAAAACAACCAGTGATAAAGTGTAAGGTTATAAATATTTAAAATTGTATAATTCTTAATAGTGATTTATATTGCAGCCCAGAATCATTAGGGGTAGTTACAGGATGCTCCTTCTTAATAACCATGTTTTTATTCATACCAATTCCTTTTGCCAATAATTTGTTTAATGGAGAATTTCCACATAATGAGGTTTGTATTATTATTCCACTTAAGATATTAAAAAAATATCAATAATTATCCTTTTTTTTTAGTTCGTGGAATTAATAGCAGCACTTCTGTCCATATGCTGCATGCTGTTACTAGGATTTGCTGATGATGTGTTAGACTTACGATGGAGGCATAAACTTCTACTTCCAACTATAGCTTCACTGCCTTTACTAATGGTTTACTATGTAAATTTCAATTCAACAACGATAGTAGTTCCTAAACCATTGAGAGATTTATTTGGTTATTCTTTGGACATTGGTATTTTGTACTACATTTATATGGGAATGCTTGCTGTATTCTGCACTAACGCCATCAACATTCTAGCAGGAATTAATGGTCTAGAAACAGGACAAAGTGTTGTGATTGCTTTATCAATTATTGCTTTCAATGTGACTGAGCTTTTTGGAGAACTATGGAAAGCTCATCAGTTCAGTCTTTATTTTATGCTGCCTTATACCGCAACTACCTTTGCCCTACTCAAGCATAATTGGTAAGTACCTATCTTTATTGTTACTTGCAGTTTTTGGGGAATCTGGAAATTTGGGGTTATTTTTCAAGTTATAAGATATATATTGGCATAATTATGTTTATTTACATTGGCATTTGATTACAAATTAAAATTAACAATAGATAAATATTTGGCTAGAACGTTATATTATATGTAGTACAAATAAAACAGTTAGTTTGTAAATATCACAAAAATAACCACGGTATCTGCAAGGGGTTCAAACGTAAGCCACTAGAAAGCATATACATACACGTAAATCAAAACGATACATAGTTTTTAGTAACTTTATAACACAACCTAAGGTTTCTATTAAAAATTAATATGTTAATATTAAAAATCAACAAAGGAACTTATTGTTAAATAACTGCACACAAATAATAAAAACTTTAGGAAGACCGTGAAGCGAAACATTATATATCGTAATAATCAGCTTTTGAATAGAAATTTATCAATAAGAAATCGTATTTCCAATTGAATTCTAGTACGAATTTTGGTGCGAAATAATTATCATGATATTTATGTGCCCTGGTAAGCCCCGTTTTACCATCTATGTACACTCCGTTTTCAATCAGGTCTTCTATATAACTACTATCTATTTTTTGGTGATCTATTTTATCCCAGTTTATCACATTTTTCGGTTTATTCGATAGAAACTCTACTATAGTGGCAGGATCGTTACAGTATTCACAGTACCATCCCCCATAATGGTTAAGATCTCCCAGAATTAGACCTAAAAAATAATAATAATAAAATAAATTGTACCGAATAATATTAAACTAACCTTTATAAGTCTTATTATTACTGAGAAATGTAATTTCATTATTAAATGATTCTTTTAAAAATGAAACAGTACAGGCACCTCCTCCGGTAATAGTTTTTTCAGGATGTTTCCAAAAGAATCCAAACACTGACCAACGGTATCTAAATTTAATTGGCTGTGGCCAGTGATCGTGGAATTTTAGGAAAATTAAAGCATCTTTATTTGGCAATTCGTACAGGTCACTTGAAAGTATTATATCATCGTTTCTCAGGTTTTTTATGTAATTTTTAACTTGTTTCCATAAATTTTCCCCGTCGTTTTGAATATATAGAATTTTGTGCTGGTATTCCTTACAAAATTTGTTGTCCAATTTTTTTTGTAGGAAACTTTCATTGTCGTCTTCGTATAATATAAATAGATCAACTAATGTACCTAAATCGTTAATTCTCATATCTGCTAAATACTCGGAGAACTTGTTTACTTTAAATAAATATATCAATCTTCTTTCAAACGTCCTAGGTCCTTTGATTTTATAAGGTTTTTTACTAGTTAAAACAGCTCTCCACATCACCTCAGGTAAACCACAATCATTCCCATGCCATCCAGGTAGACAAGTGCACTTCCAATTTACTCCTCCAGACACTTTCATGGATTTTAAATCTGTGCCATTTTTAAAACATAAACTAGAGTTAAAATCAATATAGCTTTCTCTTGTGTTCACAGTTTTGAGTATGATATTGCTTTTTAATGTATGATATGTCGTTTGGGGGTCGGTAGAATACTCTTCGATTTTTATAAAATTTACGCCGTTTTCTGGGGTTTTTCGATTAGGTCTAAGTTGCGAATAAAAGTAAATCAATATTAAAAACATCTGACATAGTATCAGTATCCATAAGGATATTTTTTTGAGGTTTAAATGAAAGATATACATTTGTTTTCTTCAACAGCTACATAACCTTAAAATTTCTTGTAGAATTTATACCAAAACGGTGAAAACTGTTGATAATGGTGAATTTTTTTGAATCAATTTCTTGATAGTTGTCATATTTGATTCCAAACACAGGGTTTAAAAAAGGGAAACACCCTTTTTTTTCTAAAATTTAAGTTATTTTCGGCAGGAGGTAAACATTTGTAAAATAAGTGATAGCTGACAGTGACAGTAGTGACATTTTCTGACAGTGACAAGAGTTGAATTTAATAATAGTTTATTTACATTTTTGTAAAGGTACAATTTTGTTTCAGGTATCCTTCCAAAGTTTTCGTTGGTGATACGTTTTGCTATTTTTCAGGTATGACATTCGCTGTCGTTGGTATATTAGGTCATTTTAGCAAAACAACTTTATTATTTTTCATACCACAAGTGTTTAACTTCCTTTATTCTTCTCCCCAACTTTTCCGTTTAATTCCTTGTCCTAGACATCGACTACCGAAATTCAATTCTAAAATAGACCGTATGGAAATAAGCACAACAATTTTCAAATACTCAGAGTTGAATATTTTAGCAAAATTCATTATTAATCTATTTAGAATATTCAAATTGATAAAATGGCAGGAAAAAGATGGTATTGTTGTTACAAATAATTTAACTCTTATTAATTTAGTACTACTATACTGTGGGCCATTGCACGAAGCCAAATTAACAACAATTCTAATTTGCATACAGATACTTTTCACTGGAATTGCTTTTGTGATAAGGTACCCCTTAGCCTCTGTTTTTTATGATGTTTAGTTCAAACTACCACCAAAGAAATCAATTCTATTATTCACTCAAGCACTTTGTGATCTACTTAATTTTTTTTACATGTTAACAAACTGAGTGTTCAATTTAAACTTCTAAAAAAGCCAAAGATATTTATTGGGATGGAATCTCTTGATTTCTAGCATATTTTTCACAAAATTTGATAGATGCAAGTGCTTTTAAACTGTAAACTAGTGAGTGTTTGTTGTAGATTGTTCACTGTGTCTGACAAGGCTTTAAAAATTAATATTCGGATTAGAATTTTTCCAATTTTGTTTGATAATTCCTTGAATAGTATTCTATATCAATAGCTTTAGGATAAACAATCATTCTAGCAAAGTGAAAGTTCTTTTTTTGTCAACTGGGTGCTTTCGTAATAGTTCATTTCCATCTTGTTTCAATTTCAATAGGTTGTAGTTTGTCTAATATGACTTGGTTTGTTTGAAATTCAACTAATCCCAGTTTTAATCCACCTCTCTTAGTCCTGATGAACGCAAAGGTTCCTCCTTATCAAAAATATAAATAAAATATATCAGTTACAGATTGTTTGTTATACTTTGAACTAAGTATATAATTTTTGTTTGTCACATGATTATATATAAACCTACTTAACATCTCTCCTTACCTTTACCTTCAAAAACTTACCATTCTTATGGATTTATACAGCATGTTGAATAGGGTTATAGTATGGGTATTTAAATATGTAAATAAAATTATTTTTATAGTTGCAAGGTATAGACGTTATTTTTAAAACCCTATAAGTAAATCCTTTAATTAAGATATGAACCTTAGTTTTGCACTATACATTTTTTATCTTGTTTTGATTGTTATCTTGGTGAATTTTCAAAGTCCAGGTTTAGTATCAAAGAAATTGAAATTGGAATTATTCTGGAACACAATTAGGTTCACATATTGTTTTCAAATTGTTATAAATCTAACAATACAATGGTCATTATATATTTTCTGTTTGTTCTTTGGATGTATTTTTGCGAAATTGATTTGGTACTACCATAGAGAATGTAAAATATGTGTACAATTCGAATATAGAAATAGAATCTCATTTTTTAGAAATCAGTTGAAAATATTGGTTAAATATACATGTGTATCCATATTCCATAGAGATAATTTATATGTTTTTATTGTAAATTTGAGTATTTAGACAGTGAAAATGATTATAAATAAAAGCGTGATAGTGCATAATTTATAGAGTTATATCATGGTAAGATGTTGTTATCAATTTTAAATAAACAAATCAATTTCTAATGTACTTAAAATTAGAAATTGCAAAATTTAAGGTTAGGCGCATGGAAATAAGATAAATAGCATGGAAAATACCCCTAGACATTAAATTTTCATTGAATAACAACGTTAGTAGCGTTTTTTGATTTTATAGATACTCTGCTATTTTAAATCAGTGTTATTGACCCACCCAATCTCCTAAAATATTTTTTTTTTCAACTTTGTTCATTGACCTAATTTTTTAAATTATTATAATAAGTTTATTATACAATCCTTATTGCCTTTTTATTAATAAAACAAGTGACAAATAAATTTAAACACATTTTTAAAAAAAACATGTTTTCGTGAAATTATGAAAAACAAACAAAGATAAACCGGTCGAAATATTTGACATTTAAAAGTTATCTCGATTTTTTATAAAAGCAAACATTTTAAGAGGACCAACAGTTAGAAATATTGAATATTTTTTATATAAATTATTTTAACCCCCTTTAACATGGTAGAAAATATTAAACGACATTTATTATTTATTTATTTATATTTATTTTCAATTAATCGTTTTTTTTTTGTAAATATATTTTCAAAATAATTAACAGGGTCCTTTTTTAACAAAATATTTTTTCTAATTTTTATATATATATATACATTACAAGACAGTTAATTTCACTATTTATAATTTATATCTAAATAATTATTTGAATAATCTGAAAAATAAAAAATATGTATATTTTTTAAAAATTATATACAGTATGAAATAAGTAAGGATATTTTGAATATCATGAAACTAAACTGCCTTTTTCTTCATCACTATATGGGGTTATTTTTCAACCAAAGTGAGTTAAATTTTCTAAAATTAATTTCACTGGTATAGCACTTGTAAATTTTTTCATATTAAGTAGATATTTTTATCTCTTAACAAAAAAATATATATTACATAAATATACTACTTGAACACAATTCAAAACACTTAAATCTAATAAACATATTTTTGTACTTAAGCTTCATTTGAAAATTATCAATATAGCACAAACATTAATAATTTTCAAATAGACTATAACAGATACCGAAATATTCCACCAAAAGAAAATTTATTTTTTTACAAAAGAGAATTTGAATGTGAATTATAATATAGGGGTAACAGTGGCGCTGCTAGGGGGTTACATTGTATATATTTATTAAAAAAAAAAAGAAATTTCACAGCCCTATTCTAATTACTTTGTTTTACACAAAAATTAAATATACAAATGCTACATTTACAGCTTCTCAAAGGACTAGAATTAATAAATACAATACAAAAAAAATAACCCCAAAACACTTAAACTATTTCGTTATTATACTTTGTTATAACAATATCACAAACTTTTTTTTAAATCTATATTTGTTTTTTTGAATTTAAAAGCAAAAATTGATAAAATGCACTGTAAAACTAAGTGTAAATAGGTTTAAAATTTTCAATAAATTCTGTAGATAAAAAAAATTGATTTTTGGAATTTTAAAAATTATTTTTATTTTGGGGGGGCAGGCGATAAATTGAAAAAAAAACTACCTACTGTGACATATCAAATGGAAGGGACAAAAAAAATAGATTTTTGGAATTTTAAAATTTTCTTTTATTTTTTTTTGGGGGGGGGCAGATGATAAATTGAAAAAAAACTACCTACTGTGACATATCAAATGAAAGGGTTTGTTGTAAGGATTCCAAATAAATATTTTTGATAATTTTAAATTTAATATTTTAGAAAATAGAAAAAAAAACAGATATTCAACCCCCTTATTTGAGCCTATAATAATTCGAGATTTACGGTATTTATTGAATATCGGTCACAATTATTAGAATATTGTAATATATTAACCAAAATATGACTCAAATTATCTAAACGTAAACATTTCTAATTTTTCAAGTTTGAATATATATTTGTTAGATAATTTTGTAGGAAAACAATAATGAAGAGGTTATCGAAAGTTTAAACCTTGGATAAATAATTCAAATAACCAAAAATTTCTCGAACGGTTCCCCATATCACGTGTAGAGTATATGATTTGAGATTTATTATCTTTTTTTTCGAAAAACATGAATAAAAGTTCCATTGCAAACTTTGCAAGTAATAAGTTGATATATTTCTCAAAAAAAAAAGTTTTTTACCCCTTTTCATGTACGCCTATGGGTTTTAGTCCAAACTTTCTACGATTCTTTGGTTAATAAATTTTGGGAATCGTCCTGTATTACAAGAACACATTTCAAGTGTAAATATATTTTAATATAATTAATAAATATTTTCAATTTATATCGAAAATATTGTACATCTCGTTATCTTTTTTAATCTGAAAAAAAACTATTTTGAAAAGAAATTCCTGGCTGGATTCTAAAGTCTGAGTTGAGTTTATTGAAACAAATTGAATTTTTGTTTATTTTCGTTATCCTGAGCTTTTAATAGTTGCCAGTAATAGTTTGGTTTGTTTTAGATAAAAACTCCAAAATGAAAAACAATTTCTTAGACTTTGCTAGGGCACTATCATTCAAAGATATCCTTTTGTGTGATACACAAAATATTTTAAAATTAATTAAAATTGAAAATTATTTAGTTTTACAGAAGCATTTTTTTGACAGTTGACATAAGTACCGTAAACATTATTAATTAATCAAAAACCAATGCAAATATGTTAAAATTTTGATATTTAATAATGTAAATACCTTAATAATTTCAAATAAAATAATATAAAATAGAATTTTTCCTTACATATAAAATTGTACTTGAACCATCACTTATTTTTGTTCCAAATTAGTTTCCTCACATACCTTTTGTCCCGTTCGAATTCCGGAAGGAAGCAAGCATCATTTTTCATAGAAAAAAAAACATATATCCAGATTTTCATATCAAGCCCTCGACTTAATACCGAATTTTATCACAATAACTTGTTTTGTCGCCAAGTTCATTATCTCTATCTATTACCCAGTGCGCAATACGAAAATAATTCTTCTTGCGTACAAGATTTTTCGCAACATTCGTTAAAAACCCCCCACCTCTTTTTTCTCCTTTTTCCTCCGAGTAAGGAAGTTGCTTCTGCTTTTGATTGAAAGGGAAATCCCAGATCTTCTATACTTTCCGCTGGCATGTCTCCCATCATACCATCTACAGTCCTGACCGGTCGCGGAAACCCTGGAACAACAAAAAACCTCAAATTAAACCGAAATTCTAAACAAAATTTGGGAAAACCAAGCAAAAGCATAGTTAAGGTAGTCGGAAGCGACGCGAGCGGTGGTTGCATAGTAATGGTACGAACAGCATGTCAGTTTCTTTCAAAAATTTTATAAAGTGGACAATTTTAACTGAGAAATAAGGGTTAGACTCATCAACTTTATCACCCCTTTCTAGAATTTAGTTACGTTTTTGTAGGTTAAATATTTACTTACTGTCTATCCTTTTGAGGGTGTTGTAGTTTCCTTTACATAGGGTTTGTAGGGCGCTACCAATTTGGCTGCCGCAGTATTTTTTAGATTGTTTATTGTCCCGTTGAGAATGGACGCTCTGTAGAAGCATTGCTCCTAATATGATTGATATTATAAAAAGTTTAAATTGGAATTCCATCTGTAACAATAGAAGAATTCGTTTGAGATATATTTGCATAGAGGACAACCTGTATGCTGTATATATTTTCACGGTTTTCCCTTCCCTAGTTTTTTTAATTTTTTTTAATTTTTATTTTTTTTTCATTTTTTTATTATTTTTTTTTGATTTTTTTTTTATTTTTTTTCATTTTTTCATTATTTTTTTTTATTTTCATGACTTTGACTCACTTCATCCAGCCAGTCACATTTTTTCAATAAATATTTGACATGTAAACCACTTCCTTATTGACTTTTGTAGAAAGGCAAACAAATATTTGAATTTGTTTGTTTTTAATGCTATTAATATTATTAAATTTATGCAACAAATGGTCTAAAATCACCAAAAAATATGAAAAATTCGTAAAAATTGTCTTTAAACTTTAAAAAACATCAAAATCCACAATGAATACTGGAATTAATCACATTGGTTTGAATCGGGAGATTGTGAGGGCTACTTCTATAGTTATTTTCGTACTATCCTATTGCTTTTTAACAAATTTAAACGCTTTAGAGTTATTTAAGGCTCCTTTCGAGTGTGTGGAAAAGAAAAAATATCAAAAAATACTCACCACACATTTGTACAAATACCGGAGTCTCAAAAAAAAAAAATAAAAAAAAATTCACAGCTAGTATCTCACTAATTAAGAGTTAAAAATGCCATATCATGGTAATTTCAGGTAATTTTATTTGAACTCAAAAAAAAAAAGTTGACTCACATCACAGCCAATGATATTTTTTTTTGTGTGCTTAGTATAGAATAAGACCGTGCACTGAAGTTAAGTTGATCAGCCTCTCGCTTGATAAGGCGACGTTTGAGTCCCAGTACAGTACGACCGGTCGTAAGTGATAACGGTCATTTTAATAAAACGTGAAAAGTACCAATAAGGTGGACTGTATATATATATATATGGGATTTCTTCTTCGATCGTTTTTAAAATAGATTGGTTGTCTCATAAACACTCCTATTTATATAGCATACATTATTAACGATAATGTTCATTATTAATTACCACTTTTTTCGAATTTCCTTGGGTTGCGGATTTTTTTTTAAATCTGGCAACACAGCTAATTTTGATTAAAGCATAATTCGGTGTTGAAAAAATACCGGTTTCTGGTTTCTTATACAAGTACGACAGAAAAACAGCTGAAAGAGAGAGAAAGAATAATTATGTGCGGTCATTAAGGCGTGTACTTTGTTTCACCTTTAGGGGTGTATACTTATTTGCCGAGACTGACCGAATGCTCATTGCCCCCCTCTTTTAACCGCTGTTGCCTCAGATTTATTTGTACAAATGATATTTTTCTCTCGTTTACGTTGACTTTTTTTCAAAGTCATGCACAATAGGTAAAATAAAACACTTTCATCCGGCAACATTGTCCTTCACAGAGAGAATTCACTAGTTGGTGGGAGGGGGGCGATGAAAATTCCGCCAGCCCCGGGAAATAAGTATACACCCCAAAGTGATGACCGCGCACGATTATTCTTTCTCTCTTTTCCATATATCCTTGTCGTACTTGTGTAATCCGAGGCGAGTGTTCCGATGTAATTTTCGCAAAATGTATAATCATCCCTTTTTATTTATACCGAATGTCCCAAGATGGTACTACTTGAGATATAAATAATTTGTGCCCTACTCTTTTCATTAACGAACTGTAGGACTCTAAAGTTTTAAATTGGAACTTCTAGGTACGGTAATTTTGGTTGTCATGGGCGTTACATACGAGTTTTGAAAGGGAAATAAAAATAATCCTAGCTTATTATTAGAATGTATTTTTAGTGTTTTGCGAAATGCTGTTATATGTTTTTGATAATCAACTAATATTTGACCGATAATAATTTTTAATACGTGGAGATAAAAACTACCAAATTAAGATTTGTTTATATTAGATAAAACATAATTCAACATTTTTTTCTCTCTTTAACTTATCAGTGATTGTAAATAGAAATTTAATTTCAAACAAATAGTTTGTTGCTGTTATTTCGTAGTAAAATTCTATTTTTAGACACTCCGTGCCTCCTAAAATTGAAAAAAACATCGATTTATATACTTGCAGCGCCATCTATAGTCAGGTTGATAACTAGTTGATAACTTTTGTAAAATAGAAGGATTTCAATCAAAAAAATCATTGAAATCGATAGGAAAACAGATGAAAAAAATCAATTTTTGACAGTTTTTGATATGTAACGCCATCTAGAGGCAGATTCATAACTAATTAACTGCAGAAACTTACTTTTCATGAATAAAATAAAGAAACATCTAAAAAATGATAAAAAAATCTCGTTTTTTGGTAGTTTTTGTCTTGTAACGCCATCTAGTGACATATTTCCAACTTTTTGACAGCTGGAAATTATAACTCCTGACTAATAGAAGCATTTTAATGACGAAATAATCGAAAATATTCCCAAATTCTCGAGATTTTGAATAGTTTTTTGCTATTAACGCCATCTAGCATCATGTTTCTAATTAATAGACAGCTGACAGCTACATTTCCTTGTCATTGGATACATTTTGATGCAATAAAAATCAAAATAAGTCCATAAACGACAAAAATATCCTTCAACGCTACAAATGATACAAATAGGAAGCAATTTCTGATATTTCGAGTATATACAAGGACATCTAATTAATTTTAATGTAAACATACTGACAAAGATAATATACAAAACAATAAAAATAGAATACTTTATCTTTAATAATTTACTAAAGAATTACAATATTTTAAGTATAAAACGAAATTGTTAACATCTGAAACGCGATAAATAATTTGACTTGATCGGTGCCAGTCTTATACAGATAACCTACAAAAATGATGTTATCTTTATAAACTGGGAATAGGTTACATAAACTCTTTTTATTTCAAAAAATGTTTCTATAAATATCAAATCCTAGTTATTTTTAGTAAACCAAAAATATTAAAATTACTCATAACTATTCAATTTAAGGTGGTAGACGTGTATGTCAGTACTAGACATTGACATATATTGACAACTGACACTAATGACAGTTTTGATGTTTTTTTTATTATTATTTCTATCATTATCTCGGTTTTTTTTAAAATAAATTTAAAGTTTATTATCTTGTTGTGTTTTATATTAAAAAAAAAATTTAAAAACACCAAGATAATCGGGTCAAAATATTTTGTAACGCTACTGCTTAACCTACTTGTGTCAGTAAAACTAAAAACAATTTGTTTGTTTTCCTCGGCTTTGTAAACAAGGACAAAATATAATATATTTATACAGGGTGTAATTAGTTCCAAAATGGTGTGGGAATGCCTAGACCAACTCAATGAACTAGGCGAGAACAATATGGAATAGCAAATGAACTAGCAAAGAGCTTTCTGGGGGCCTGAAACCCTTTGTGAAATCAGCCCCAATGTAATATTGGAAGAAATAGGTGAAGCAGAAAGAAAGAGAAGATCTGAAATCATTGGAAAGATCTAGAGGGGCTTAGACAATCAAAGATTCTGGGTGACTACAACCTAACCCAAAAAATACATACATACATACAGGGTGTACCAGGAGTACGTACCATAAACAATGAAAAAGCTAGAAATGTCAATATAAACTCAACTCGACTCCAATTTTTTAAATGAATCTTTTTTGAATGTATTGAAAACCCTCGTATATACGATTTTTTTTCTCAATTTCATTTAGACCATTTGTATTGGTCTGGAAACATTTCCTTATTTTCACCGTAAGATTATCATCATCTCTAGAGAGGTTTATTTACATCCTCCAGTGTAACAAGCGTATCAATATTATTCTGAGAACCTAGATAAATGTGGTGTATTTATAAAAGCCAGGAATGTCATAAACACTTATAATGAGTACATAGGGTCGATGTTTTCCAAGTCGCATCTACTTATTTATTTTTAGAACGACAAAAATGGTCAACTATAGCGCCAGACTGACTTGAGACATTTGTAATACCGTTTTATAAAAACTAATCTGTCGGTTATCTGTCATTTTATTTTATATAACGGTAGTCGTTGAATAACCGTTTGAAACAAAAGAAGAAAGCCTCAAACAATAATATATTTATTTATATCAGTTGATTTTGACAGTTGACAGGCGCCAGTTTTGTTGTCGTATGAAATACACAAAAATTTCATTTTTCAAAACAAATCTTACAACTTTTTGTAGTATATTTTATTAAAGACCGGCTAGACGGTTGGTTAGCTACTACCCGATTGTTTAAATAATAACATCTTACAGTGTTTATTATCTATATCGGAGTTCAAATTGATTTGTTACTGTTTTTGTTGATTTATTTCTGACTTTGTGTCGACCTTTTTTTTATAGATGTTAGGTAACTTTGAATCTGTCTATGAGGTGTTTGAGTTTATACAATTTATACTTCAAATTTTCGCTTTTATGAAACCCTTGTAGTGATGTTATGTCATATTTCTGTCAATTAATTTTTGATAATTATGGTTAGATTCCACGTGGGATCTTTAGTTCTTCCCTTTTCTCCTAGGTCTTCTTAATCTTCCTACCTCCCCCCCCCCCTTTTTTTTTTTTTTTTTTTTTTTTTTTTTTTTTTTTTTCTACCTAATTTGGTTGGAACATGATTAAATTGTCTCTGTAATTATATGCTGCATTGTCTAATTTAATTTTTTTTTTAATATTTCGCAGAGAATTTATTAAATAATTTATAAAAAAAAATTCTCAACCTATTTTTTTCTTTTGGTAAAATAATTTTCTAAATCTACCGAATACTTTTCGAGTTTATCGATTATTAAAATATCTCTTAATAAAATTAATTATTGATGACTAATTTCTTTGCAAAATAAGGATTTTCTGCCAATTATTATTAGTGGAATTTTGTTTGTTTTTAACATTTAAACTTGCTGTGTTTGCACGCTTGGAAATTGTGATAGAAATTTAAATCAAGGACCTTATTTCATGTAAATACAGTCACTGATAATATTGTGTAATTAAAAATGAAATAAAGTCATTCCTTTAATTTTTTTATTAAAAAAAAATTATAATACAAACTATAAAAATATTAATTGGGAAATTAAGTTTGAGAAATGTTTAAAAAATTAAAAATCATATTTAATTAATCTCTGTAGCCTTTTTGGCGCCATTTCCATTTACCTATTAAGTCTCTTCTATTTATAGAATGAAGTTCAAGGTTCATATTATGTAATAGTCTTACATATGATTAATTCAATTGTTTGGCGTAGGAAGAACTTTAGGACACAACTCGTTTGGAATAAAGACAAATAAAAACGTCAATAACCCTTCTGTCTTACAACTGATCTTTTGGTTTTTGAATTTTATTAATTTTAGTTTTTTTTGTTAGAAATTATCCCCTTTTCCCACATTCCATAATTGACCAAAACTTTTTTTCTAAGTGTAAAATAAATCCTGAAAATTCTCAATTTTTTTGGAAATTAATACAGATTTACGCCCCCGAAAACACTTTTGACATATTTTCTAAAAAATTATGTATATCCACCCTTGAACCCTATTTAAAATTACCCGATATTTATTAGAAATATTTATTTTTTAATTTAAAATTCAACTTACCTTAACTTTTAGTTGTTGATTTTTTTTTTCGTGAAACTACATCTTACTAGTACTTTACCCTACCAGACACTAAACGAGGAAATGTATATACTTATCAGTCTAGGTTCAAACCTATTAACCATTCCAGTGGCGTAAAAACTCTTCCAAAATAAGGTAACATCTAAAATTTTCAACACCTAGCCAACCAAAACTCACAATAAACATCCCCAGCCAATATGGCATTACCAAATCCCATTTTATTTTTCTATCTCACTTATAACTTGCAACCAATTTTATGTACCTATAAAATTTTGTGTCTGTGTGTTTGAGTGGGTCACTGAATGGTTAAGTTTCACAACTAGTTCATGCTGCAATTGTTTTTTTCCAAAAATTGGGCCACTTTTAAAAAAATTATATGTTTACCCGATGCATATCAAAAATATGCTAGAGAATTTAACAATAACCATGTAATATTTTTTTTTATGAATGGAAATATTTTTTACGTACGCCTATGTCATATTGGCACAAGTGAACTAGAGACTAGACGTCAAATTCTATTATTGGCCTTAATTTATTCCTGTAAGAGATTAATTATTGTTAAAATTATCAATAATTTATATATAGGTATACTTAGATGGAGTTTTATCAGACGGCTTTATCAATTTTTTTAATTTGTTTGCGTCCGGATATTCAAAAACTCAAAATACTAAGTTTTTTGTTCTACAGTATGTCCCATATTTCTATCCAGGTGTCTAAAAGAATTCTAGGACTTCCGCAAGCTACTATTTTGTGTGCGATCCCTGTATATACGGTGCACGTGTTTTTCAGCGACCGTTTTTCGGCATGGCTTTCAAAGCGCTGACGAAAACTTTATTCATGAACGTTGACCAAAGTTACAAATATCGAGTGCTGTAATTCTGTTTCGTTTATTCGATTACCAACTCCAACTAGAACTAGAACTAGAATATGCTCGCGACAGGCTTGATTATTGAAAGCAATGACGCCTGCCGTTCTGGAGTCTGATCGCCGGCCGGGAAGGACGTTCAAGGTTATTTTAAAAACTATCGGTTATTGGGAAAGTTTTGCCCGAGACGCTACCATTCTTTGGTAAATGCAACATTTGTTTCAAGAGTGCGTCCGGTCCTGTGCTTGATATAAAAACCCACTCACTTGTTGGTTGATTTCATGGGTAACTTGACATCTACAGCGAATATTTTATTGTTTCGATTTGTTATCAGAACGAGACATAAGGTGAGTTAAAATTTAATTAATAAATGCATCAACTGTACAATTTTCAACCACGTGTATCTTATTTGAAGGTCAATATGAATAACATTTTCGAAATTCTATAGGTTAGGTCATTAGGTATCGTTAGTTTTAACAGAAATTCATTAAAAACAGTGCCGGCGTTAGGATATTTTTAAATTCATTTTTTCTTTTAAAATCGTAATATAGAGCAGAAATTTTCTCTCGTTGACCACTTTTTTTCAATTTAGGTTAAGTGTAAATGCGGTTTTTGGCCCCCTTAGTGATTTGCTTCCTTTCCAATGTATATGTACACAAACAATTTTTTTTAGTGTATTCAAATAGGTAATAAACTGTTTATGGTGGGATTCCATTCAATTTCAGGTGATAAGAAGTAATAAAATTAACGCTTATGAAACTGATTAAGGATTTTTATCAAAATGAGATTATAATGTGACGTATTTAGCTGTAGAATTCAGGAAATATGAAATATGGTTATGAAAATACTTAGTAGGCTGTATTTTACAAGGTTGTTGGTGTGCCTTTTAGGATTTATACATTTGGTAAGTTGGAGGACATGTTTCACTAAAAAATCACCACTCAGTTTCAGTTTATCTGTTGATCAACTTTGAAGTGTAGTTCAACGTCCGTCGTGGCATATAGCGTGGGAAGTAGTTGTAGCTTTTTAGTGAATGGTCTTTGTTTTTCGATTTTCAAAGACTCTGTAAGGTACAAAAGTCAAAAAAACTATTTTTCAGACACTTCTTTATATCGGTATAAGAACAACTCTTGGAGAAGCCAATTATTTTGAAAAAAATGAAGAATTAGAAAGAGACGAACGAAGAGAAGCAATAATTTTGTTCACTGGACATTTCCTAGTGATATTTTCACTATTTTTGTCGGTTTATAAGGTCAGTATAGAAGTTAAAAATAAAAATTTAGTAATAATGAATTTTTTTTTCAGAACTCAGTTCGTTTTTTGCTACCATGGCTAATTGTAATGTCAGTGCCTTTTACTTATATGTCCTTAATGATGATAAATGGTTTAAAGGATATGAAATGGTATTTAATAAATCAGCTGGGATTGAATTTTTTATTAATTGGTAAGCTTGAATATTTTTTTTTTGAAAAATGCTAATAGTTTGTTAAATGTTTTTTGTTCTAGGCATTTGCTGGTTTTTTTGGGGTATATTATTTCGTATTTATAAGACTGGAGAATTTAAAACTGTCAATTGGATAGGAGGGAGACTTAAATAAAATAATTTAAATAATAAATAATATTAAAGTCCAAATTTTCATTTTTGTATTACCCTTTACAGCTGTTTTACATTATTTCCTTCTCAAAACCTCAACTTTTATTTCGAAATCAACTTTATATATTTAATTTTCCCATAAACTTCACCTTTCCTTCTATAAAATTGCACAACAACATACCACATTGTCCAAATCGCACCTAAAAATAAAAAAATTAATAAAAATTTAATGAATTATTAAAAAAAACTCACCAATTGTTAGAAAATTGTATAAAATTTGCGTTCTTTCTTCTTTAAAAATAGCAAATAATCCATATAAAGTAACAATACAGAACGTAGGAGTTGCTAATAATAACCACGGTAAAGTAAATTTTCGATTTTCCTTAAAAATTAAAAAATTAAATCTCCTGAGTACGACTCTGTGCAAACGATTAAATAATAGAGATACTTACGGTAGCAGTTCCATAAAGTAACAGCGACACACTTATTGTTTGAATAACATAAGACGTAATTAAAAATACATGATCGTGTATTAAAACTGGTTCTTCCAAAACAATCAGCTGCCAAATCTTTTCATATAAACGTAACACGATAAACAACTAAAAACATGATTAAAAATCGATTTCTCAACAGAAAGGAACAGTTACACCTCTATTATTAATACAGCTGAACATTTTTAAGGTTAAGTTGAGATTAGAAAATATATTTACCATGTGTAAGAATCCCACTAAGAAGCAGTAATGCCGTAAGGTTATGTTCATTTCGTAGTGACATTTGAAATATAATTTTTCCTCTTGAAAAAACTGTATTTTATAACTGATAAGATGTAAAATTTGAGCTGTTATAAAGTAACAGGGAAAGGCGTCAGAGGCGATAACAATATTGTGGAGCAGCGTTGCCAGGTTATTAGGTTTATTGTGTTTTTAAAGATTTTCTATATTTCAATGTTATTTATTGGTTTAAAGCAACAAAAATTGATTTACAAACCATTCCAATAATAAACATTTTATATTGCATCTATTTATACAGATGACTAAATATAAAATAAACAGTACACTTGAATAAATTACTTAAAAAATATAAATCAACATTATTAAATATATATAAAAAATTAGTAATTTATTTACCCACTACACGTATTTTTGGATATAGTTACGAGGGGGAGAGAGAATGTTCAACTCAAATCTTTTTGAGTGATGGAAGTCCCTGATCAGAGTCAGATACGGTATAAAGTTTGGGAGTTGTCATGAATTTAACAATACTTTAATTACTATACATGTCCTATTTCAGTTTAATTGTTTTCTTGGTGTATCTTCTAATTCCAAGGTCAAATACCAATGAATTTTAAATGGGACCATCTTAGAGCTATACTGGTACATCCCTGATGATACTTAGGAACCTATCTTGCTCTGGGATTATCATAAAACTAATAATATATCAATAACTGTACATTTTCTATTAGTTTTTTATTGTTTTCTTGGTGTATCTTCTAATTCCAAGGTCAAATACCAATGAATTTTAAATGGGACCATCTTGAAGCTATACTAGTACATCCCTCATGATGATTAGGAACATATCTTGCTCTGGGATTATCATAAAACTAATAATATATCAATATCAGTACATTTTCTATTGGATTTTCATTGTTTTCTTGGTGTATCTTCTGATTCCAAGGTCAAACACCAATAAATTTAAAATGGGACCATCTTGAAGCTATACTGGTACATCCCTGATGATGGTTAGGAACATATCTTTCTCTGGGATTATCATAAAACTAATAATATATCAATAACTGTACATTTTCTATTAGATTTTTATTGTTTTCTTGGTGTATCTTCTGATTCCAAGGTCAAATACCAATGAATTTTAAATGGGATCATCTTGGAGCTATACTGGTACATCCCTGATGATGATTAGGAACATATCTTGTTCTGGGATTGTCATAAAACTAATAATATATCAATAACTGTACATTTTCTATTACATTTTCATTGTTTTCTTGGTGTATCTTCTAATTCCAAGGTCAAATACCTTTAAATTTGAAATGGGACCATCTTGAAGCTATACTGGTACATTCCTGATGATGATTAGGAACATATCTTGCTCTGGGATTATCATAAAACTAATAATATATCAATATCAGTACATTTTCTATTAGATTTTCATTGTTTTCTTGGTGTATCTTCTGATTCCAAGGTCAAATACCAATGAATTTTAAATGGGACCATCTTGAAGCTATACTAGTACATCCCTGATGATGATTAGGAACATATCTTGCTCTGGGATTATCATAATAGTAATAATATCTCAATATCTAAACATTTGCTATTTGTTTTTATCCTGTATATATTTCTGTCTCAATACTTTTCTCTCTTCACTCGTATAATCAGAATGACTTAATAATATTGCGAGTTATCATTGAAATTTCCATATAATGAACATTATTATCAGTTTTCGATAGAAAAAAAGTAGCAGTACAAAAAAAGATGCTCAAAATATATATTGGGACTTCGTAGTTCGGTAAAATTATCTCAGTATGAATGATTTTTATTTTTAAACATATCTCTATCGGCATTTGCAGTGGAATTTTGCCGCAGAATGTATCATATCTATACAAATAATAATATTTTTGTGCTAAATAACGCTAAATACCTGATAAAATAAAATGAAATCAATATTTCAATAGCCACGAAAGATGGTATAGGCTTTTCGACGTTGACAAAATGGGTTGCGACGAGGATATTTTGAAGTGTTTGGTTTTTTGGACTAATTTTATTTTAGCTGTAAGTCTTTGAATCAATTCGTACACTAAAAGTTTCTATACCGTTTTCGAACTCTGGGTGGATATTTTTTATTGTATTTTAGCTAGTCGGAATTGTACTTATTTCGCTGGGGATTATTTACAAAATAAGTTTGGAAGAAATTTCCAGCGCAATACCAAAAGAATACGATAATCTGACAGCTGTACCTGTTCTTACCATACCACTTGGAACTGTGCTTATATCACTAGCAGTTTTCGGATGCTATGGATGTCTAACCGAAAAAATTAAATATGTTATGCTGGTAAGAATATTTTCAGGTGTAGAAATAGCTTTGCACAGTGGCGGACTTGAGATAAAATAGATTAGATAATGTTATTAAATATTTTCAGTATATAACCATCTTATTGGTAGTTTTTGTGATACAATTAACATTAGGAGTAAATGCCTTTTACAAATTAGGAAACCCAACTACTTTTCGAAATAAATTAGATTCGAATTTGGAAGGAATTTTCAAAAATTACTCCCAAAATGCAGATATCGTTGACCTCGTACAACATAGGGTGAGTATATTATCTAAATAATTGAATATATTTTGAAATTACAATTATTTTATTTAGTTGAAGTGCTGTGGTTACAACGGCATTAAATATTGGTTAGAAAAGATACCAAGAAGTTGTCGTAAGACCGATTCTAATGATTTTTTCAAAAGCCCTTGTAACATTGAAATTTTCGATTACATACAACATTGTCAAAATGTTTTGGGAACGTCCATTACTATTTTATCACTATCAGAGGTAAGAGATAAGTAATTTTTACTATTTCACATTGTATATAGTTCCAAACAGTGGTGGAACGAATGGGGGCCAAGGGGAGACTCAGGGGAGTCTCAGGGAAGACTATACTTAAGTCGAATAATAAATAAATGTTGAACATTATTTTTCTTTTTTTTTAGATTATAGCTTCAATAGTATCCTTATCTTTTGTGTATTACCTCAAGGTTCATACCAAAGGCTTTGTTTTTATCAAAGACTCATCATTTGAAAATATATTTTTTTATATCCTGAATAAAAAATGATTAAAAAAAAATTGTTTCATTAAATATATTCACAAAAATGTCTTTACAAACATAACTATAATCAATCAATTGCATTTCAGTGGGAATTGTTCATCATGTTTGTGTCCTTGAACTAACAGCTCGACACAGTCACCTTGATGCTCCTTGTATATTTTCAGATTCAACTCTACATTTACCTACAGTGATAATTACTTTTATTTACAACCATATTAATTTTTTTTTGATACTTTTTTTATATCAATTGTTAATTTTATTTTCCAGTCAAAAATAATGTCTTTACAGTAAATGGATGTATACAAACTCTTTTAAGTTGAATAACGTTTTTTTTCATTTATACTGAAGTGCTTTCGATGGCTTTTTCTGGGAAGACCACAGGGTTGATATTAGTATTACAAGTAATTTCTGTAACACCCGATTTTACACTGTTGTATTCAGCTAACTCGTTGTAGAATCCTACCATGCAATACAAACCGTACCATAGAAGGCCTAAAAGTAAAATAAACTTATTAATTAGTGGTGATTTCTAAAAAACAACATCCTGTCGCCCTCTATGAGGAAATAGGTGAAGCTTAATTCTGCTAATAATGTATACACGCGTATATATTTAAAACAACGCGTTGACACTGAACATGTAAATCTTTGTTTTTAAATTCGGCCCCATCATCATTTATTGCTAAGTCATTTGCTTGTGGCGCCAAATTATTAGATTCCCGCGCATCATCTTGGACTGTCGTTTAAAATGGTCTCCAAAATGCCATTCTAATTAATTACAAATGAATTATATTCTCAAAACTTACCCTAACGTCTACGAACAAATAAATATTATATTGATATCAATTCACTCAATATAGGTATTATTATTTCATTAAACTCACTCAACCAAGAAATAGATACTACTATATTATTTTAAATAGGTCTACATATAAATATACAAACAGAATTGCACACGCCTATGAGACTTATGAAAGTAAACAAGTGGCTTGCACCCTAATCCCATAAAATTTTTTATGTTATAGTGGACCACCGAATTTTTCGATATTATTAGCAATATTTCACTCGGTAACTGGCGATACCCTGCAGGTGCACCAACATTGCTTTATTTTATGGTCCTCAAACTGAAAATGGTCAAAGTATACTTACCACATACAACAAAAAGTGCAGCCAAACTAAAAGATTTGTATTCGAAAACGTTTATGGCAGCAAATACTGATATGATAAATAGATTCGTCATCTCCAAGATGATGTACAAAAAAACGTATTTTTCACATCCCTAAAATAATAAAAAAAATATATATTGTAATCAAATTTTATACAACGTTGCCAAGCTACAGGCTTAACTTCTTTGGAGGACTGCTTAAAGTGACAGTACATAATCATAATGGGGATCAAGACGTATTTACCTTAAAAGAGACGTTAGCTACATGTGACCTCGTCTTCTTTTTTAAAACCGTGATGAATTATAGGTTAGCAATGCTTTTATATCAAATGAATTGTTTAAAATTGTTTTTACGACTGTTAAATAAATAATTACTGACCTTTACTAAAGCAGCTATGATAACACCAGCAACAAAAATGTTATAAATCCCCAAAATAAGTGTTAAAATTAGATACAACTCATCCTCACTCGTCTGGTGGTGGTACAGAGCTACACTTGAAGCAACTGTAGCGGTTATGGAAAAAATCTAAAAATAAATCTAGTTCAACCCTTTCGAATTATTTAAAAACAACTCACCAAATTGGTAGCTCCCATAATAGCAGCACCAGTTTTTAAACTCATGAAATAGAAAAAGGATTTCACCATATTTTTGGTCACTGTAAAGTTATTTCGGAAGAATCTTTGTTCGAACTGAATTGGAAATTAACAAGGATGCTGAGCGAGCGCTCTGTGCTCTTTTAGAAATCTGCTGTACTAGAATTCATCCTCTTTTAGCGCGATAGAAGCGTTAGTAACTATCTTTGTTTATAAGTGAGTTGTTCGGATTTTACTTGTCACTGATTTTACTTTATAGTGGAGAGAAAGTGACGCCAGACGTCTCGGCGCCTTTGGAGACGATACTCCGGGTGCTTGTTTTGTCGATGTGATATAAAAAATACTCAAAATTTGTTTGTCTCATGAAAAATTGTACTTAAAATATACTTTAGAGTTTTTTTTTGTTGTTTTAATTCAATTCAGACAATTTACTGACTGCGCCATGTTTTTTTGTAGCGTTTTTATATATATTTCATTGTTATCGACATTACCACTTTTCTAAACTGTCATTTTCTATACAAACAACCTTATTTTGGTTAATTTTCCAAGAAGGGGAAGGAAAACTAACCATTCCATTCAATCTTCCCTTTTATGATTTAGAAACTCCTTTCTTGGAATGTTTGTTGCTATGTCTATGTGGGATAGAAGGAAGAAATAAAACAAACAAGTACTAAATTTACTTACTTTATTTTTATTTATAATAAAATGATTTGCTACAAGAACAAAGAATGAATCTTTGGTATCATTGGCAAAACTTATATAATTGCAAAAGATTAAAAAAATCGTATACTACACGGTACATATTTATTATTAACTAGGAATATACAAAATACAAAAACATACTTTTACAATAAATATAACTAATAAGTCTTACAATAAATATAACTATCAAAGCCGCCATTTTCAAGACAATATTTTTTTTTACATAAACTCATTTTGTTATAATAAAACACCTTTTTCAAATAGCTACGCCATCTGTTGTTGTTAACTTGAACGTGATTTAAAATAACCAATACTTCTACAACTTCCTTTAGTTACTTTGTTCTTCCTATCAAAAGGTGGCAATACTTTTTAAACTATACACAAAGTATTATCTTTACAAACTGATATTTGGGCTTCCTGCATTATTCTTAATCTCGGGCCTAGTGGTAATCCCATCTTCAACAATCTATCTTCACTCAAATAAGGAAGCTCTACCATTCCTATTCTTTCGGTTTCAAATATCCCTGCGTATTTCTAAAAAAAATTATTTAGAAAATAACATTTTCCTACAACCACTATGCAAAACACACTTTTCTACACACATTTTTATACGCAAAGCAGGCCTTTTCTCAATACTTTTGATAACCTATTAAGCTTTATTTTAGTAATCATGAATTTATCTTTTGAGTTGTCCAATTCGGACATTGAAAATACTCTAGTTAATACACGTTCAACATCTCTTTTTCATTTATTACTCTATGGTTAAACAAATCACGTACCTCGTATCCAAGTTTTCGTAAAAATAATCTCAACAATGGCGGCTCATCTCCAAAAAACTTCGTCAACTTTTTCACCCGAGCCGGATTCGCCAGAACGGGTAAATCTTTGGAACTAACAGCTCGAACAGCGCTTTGACTTCTTACGTTCAACATGTTCGTTTGGGTTCTCAAAGCGGAAATCTCACCTCTAATATTCTCCATTTCTTGTATCATCAAATGTTGCGTGCGCATCTCTGACGATAAATGAGCCACAGATCTAGCTAGTGTAACAACATGTGATTCCAATCGTTGGAATCTAAAACAAAAAAATTTTTATAAAAATACATACTTATTAATATGTTTTTTATTACCGTTTATTGATACCCCGGATATCTCTAACTTTTTTCCTATCTTCATTAGCTCTTCTTTTATCTCTAATCGGTCTACTACTAACCGAACTTGAAGGTAAAGATGACATACTTCCGTATCTTCTTTTGGTGAAACGCGGATCGTTCGGTTGGTACTTGGCTGGATGTTTTTTAACTCCTAATAACTTCAATACTTCCGAATACATAGTTTCCAAGCCTTCTAATTGTTTTCTAATAGCTCTGGCGTCATTGGTACTCAAATCTTCATCTGAATCGCTTTGTCCGTCTAGTATGGATTCCAAATCCATGGATCTGGTCGTTGTTGAAGTTATATCAGTGTTGTCCAAGCCAAAAACTAAAAGATCATAAGTCTGTCAGGAGGAACTGTACTTCTACCTCGTATTGAGCCCACTAATGAATGTATATTAGTGCCAGGAAGTACAATTCCTCATAACTCAAACTGTATAAATTATACTTACTTTGCTTCCCTCTCAAAATTGCATTGTGATCAATCTTTTTCTGGGATCTAAGCTTTTGAGGAGAACTGTTGCTCCATCTTGATTCTCCTGCTACAAGTCTAGAATGGGTTTTGTTTTTGTAGCTTTCATATTCTGGTCGACTGCCACAAGGTAAGCTGCTATGCTTATACCTAGCTGAATTTCTGGGTGTTGTATTTGGTGAGGACTGTTCGCCTGGTGATAGAGGAGGTAGTGGTGGCGTCATGGATGAAACACTGTCGCTAAGTACCGAATGAGGTTGTCCGGGATTGTTCTGAATTGATAGTTCGTGTAGTTTTGGTTCGAGAATGTGTCTAAGTTCGTTTTCTACGATGTCTACCCATTCAGAATCATGATCTGTAAAAATGTTGACGTATATTAATAAGTTATTATTAAAAAAAAAGAAAAATCTTACTGCTGTCGTGGTTTTCTCGATATTTTCCTCTGGGGACTATTGGAACTGAATCGAAATGATCGCTGTTGGAGTCTAATGGTCCTGGTCGACGTCCACTACTGTACGCAGCACTGCCTCTACCAGAATCTATGTTAGAAGAAGATTGCCCTCCAGTTTTATCATAATCAGAACTGGTAGCTGAACTGGGATTTGTTTTCTTAGAAACTTTACTTTCTTCATCCAATTTAGCAGATCTCTGCCCTACGTTATAAACACCTTCAATCTTACCTAAAAAAAACAAAAAAAAAATCAATATCTTCTTCTCAGCAAATTAATTACTTACCAATTTCTCCTTCTAATCGCTTCCTTGGACTTCCCTGCAATCCTTCAATAATCTTTTGGTCGTCTTCTTTTCTATTATCTTCACCTGCAGGATCTAACCTTCGTTCCTGTGACCCTCTTCGCCTTAAAAACCCTCCATCGTCACTATCCTTCTCAGTATCATTTTTAGTTTGAGCTTCCATAATGTTTCCGTACGATCCTCTACGCATCGGGGTAGGAATCTGCGGCTGCGGCTTCCTATTCGGTAACTCTTCATGAACCTCGTCTTCGTAAGCTAGTTGCGGCTGCGAAGCCGCTCTACGAGCTTCGAAACTTCTTTGTCGTAGACTATCACGTTCCAATTGTTGAGCACTGCGTTTCTCAGGAGAAGACTGAAACAAACTCGTTCTTCAAATTTAATTCAACTCGAATCAGTGAAGGCTTACTTGTAAATGTTGTTGCTGCAAAGCTTGCATGTGGACGTAGTTACTTTCTCTACTGGGTACAGGTACATGTCTTCGTTGAGGAGTCGAAGATACGTAGTTGCTTTGATAGTATAGTTCTTCGGGATGTTGTTGATTGAGCACTTCCTGTGATCTAGCCTGAGCCAGCTGTTGAGAGTACTGTTGGGTTTTTAATTGCTGTTGGTACTGCTGCTGGGCGTGCTGAGCCATCATCTGTTGTTGCATGAAGCTTTGATTGTATTGGGGTGTAATTGGGGGTGGTTTCTGATAACCTACAAATGAATTTTTAGTTGTAATGAAGAAAATATTGAAAATTGAGTACCTACAGGCATAAATTTTGCTATTGGTGGGAATTGACGCTTTATCAGGTCTCCTAACATCTTGCATGCTTATTTTTTCAAAAAAATATTAACTTTACTTTTAAAACGACCACCGAAACGCCTTTTACGTCATAAAGATGGCTGCCCCAACCGTTGACGTCACTCTTTGTTTACATTCGTATTCGTGTATCGTGTATAGCGCTTTGAGTTGTTGTGACAACAAAATATTCAGAATTAGTACTTACTTTGTTCAATTGTGGATTTCTTATTACCTCCTTCTTCGGCAATATTAACTTGGGACTTTCTAAGTTCTTCTGTGACGTTGTTTAACCCAGATTCTTCTGTTTTATCTTCATTTTCTTTATTACTTTTAAACCTACTCGATAACATGTCTTTGATGGTGTTGTAAGTTTTGGCCATGGTTTTATTCTTTTGGTCTTTTTGACTTGCTTCTTTACTTTCTATTTGTACTGTTATATTTTGTGTAGTAAATTCATCATTGATTGGTAGTGGTCTCGCTACGGGTTTGTTATTTTCCCAAGCTGTTCGTGGTACGGCTCCTGTAGAATTGTAGAATTCTTGTACTTGATGGTAATTTTGACGGTAAGGAGACCCATTTGGATCGCTGGATTGTTGAATGGTTTGAATTAAACCGGAATGAGTCTAAAAGAAAATTCAATGTAAAAGTTTCGACGATCCCTCGTATTTATTATTCAACGTATATAGCAATTAAAACTAGAGACTCCTCCCTTGGTCGTTAACCCATTCCAGCAGGGTATTGACATGGTCTAGCTAGGCCTGCTTGACCAACATGATTGAAATTCAAATCACTTATTAATATTTCAAATAAATATTAAGTACTAGAAGTAAAAAGTTAATTTTCACTTAAAAAACGAGATTTTTTTGGTTATTTAATTTTATTGGCAAAAATTATTTATTATACAGGGAAGATTTTGTAAAGTTCTTGGGTTTTTGTACAATTTTTGACCCGTATATCAATGAATTATTAATAAACAACCAACCTTGTAATCAAATATAAATAAGATTCTCGAAATTCACTATAAAGAGTAAAAAAAATAAAACTATTCAGTGAAGACCACACTTACTGTATCGGCAGTGCTAATGGTGAACTCAACCATACTAAAATTGAATTATACTGAGCGTTCACCGCAACAAAATCAACAATAAAAGTGAACCTTCATCTACATTATTCCCATTCATTGTGCTGCCATCTATTCAGAGGCGTATCTCTTTATTATAAACAATGAAAATATTGAAGAATTTTATGGGAAATCGCAATTTTTTCTCACGAATCTTATAATTTCAAATATACAGTTAGTTTAATTTAAATGTGATGATCAGTAGCGACCACATATGACAATTTTTAACGAAAAAAAATACTTCAAAATAGATAAAAGTTGAGTAAAAGTCCACCTTTAAAATTGCCGAGTGCAAAGGAATAAGAAGTAGGGGATGATGACATTCCTTCGAGTCGCTACGACACTGGCATCTACTAAGAATATTATAAGCATGTTCAGGTGATTAGTATCTTTTCTGAAGAACCACAATCGCTCAGGTTATGGAAGAAGACGAGTATAGTGTGGAGATGGTAAAAAAAAACAGTTGAAATAATTTGTGTGGCAACGCAGTGGCTCGTTAAAATGTATGAGGTGCTTTCCGGAGGTACGCGGTACATGCAAATGTTGTTCGCACTTTCGTGTATGGCATTTTTTCTTTACGATTATCGATGAATTATTAGAAGTAGCCTCGTAATATTGAGTTAACCATACGTTGTTGGGTTCTTATCTTGTCTGTTTCTTCGCCATTGAATTACTTATAACTAACAGGACAATAACTAGGATATCATCAATCTTAAGCATGCAATGACCTGTCTCTGTCATATCATGTTTTATAAAATGAATAACTTTTATGGTATGTAAGAAGAAAAAGAAGAAGGTAATTTATATTGCTATCGTAAAATTACTATATTATTTATAAGGTATAAATTATTACCTGTTTCTGAATAATACAGGCTTCGTCTCAAAACATAGGCCTGATGTCGAGTCAAAGAAATATAGCGAAACGTTGTTTGCTTACCTGATCTGGAAGAATTTGATGGTTTTGTACTTGGTTTTGAGTCCAAGCGGCCATCTGTTTGGGAGGTACGTCGGGAGCTACGGCTACTTTGCTTATTTTTTTATAATCGTTAAGTATCGGTATTTTAGAATTTTTTTCTGTACTGGAAAGTATTACTTTTCTTTCGATCTGTAACAACAGAAAATATACCTTGAATGTCTATAATCTGGGAAGAAGGGATAGTGGTTGGGAGTAAATGTCTCTCCAATACCACATACAACGAAAGAACCTCGAAATTTAATAAAAAAGTCTATTCTTCTAACGGAAAAGCCTAGAAAATTAATAAAAAAAGCCTAAATTTTATGAAAATTACCTAACCTCATAATAAAAAACCTAAAAAATCCTAAAATTAATGAAAAAGCCTATTTTACTAAACAAAGAGCCTATAAATTTAATAAAAAAGCATAATTTTCATAAAAATTGGCTAACCTTTTGACAAAAAACCTAAAAATTTTATGAAAAATCCTAAAACCAATAAAAAAAGCCTATTTTACTAAACAAAGAGCCTATAAATTTAATAAAATAGCCTAAATTTTATAAAAATTGCCTAACCTCATAATGAAAAACCTAAAAAATCCTAAAATTACTAAAAAAGCCTATTTTATTAAACAAAGAGCCTATAAATTTAATAAAAAAGCCTACATTTCATAAAAATTGGCTAACCCCTTGACAAAAAACCTAAAAATTTTATGAAAAATCCTGAAATCAATAAAAAATGCCTATTTTACTGATAAAAGAGCCTATAAATTTAATAAAAAAGCCTACATTTTATAAAAATTGCCTAGCCTCATAATGAAAAACCTAAAACATTTATAAAAAATCCTAAAATTAATAAAAAAGCTTATTTTACTAAGGAAAGAGCCTAGAAATTTAATAAAAAAGCCTAAATTTTATAAAAAATCCTAAAATCAATGAAAAAAGCCTATTTTACTCATGGATGAGCCTAGAAATTAATAAAAATGGCTAAATTTTATGAAAATTGCCTAACCTCATAATGAAAAACTTAAAAATCCTAAAATTAATAAAAAAGCCTATTTAACTAAACACAGAGCCTATAAATTTAATAAAAAAGTCCTAAATTTCATGAAAATTGGCTAACCTCTTGACAAAAAACCTAAAAATGTTATGAAAAATCCTAAAATAAATAAAAAAAGCCTAAATTTTACAAAAATTGTCTAACCTCATAATGAAAAACCTAAAAAATTTATAAAAATCCTAAAATTAATAAAAAAGCTTATTTTACTAAGGAAAGAGCCTAGTAATTTAATAAAAAAGCCTAAAATTTATAAAAGTTGCCTAGCCTCTTGAAAAAACCTGAAAATTTTATAAAAAATCCTAAAATTATATTGAAAAGCCTATTTTACTAACGAGAGGATCTATAAATTCAATAAAAAAACCTAAATTTTAGAAAAATTGATTAACTTCTCAACGAAAAACCTAAAAATTTAATGAAAAAAGCCTAAAATTGATAAAAAAATTAGTCTTTTACCGAAATAACCTAGAAGACTTATAAAAATAGCCTAGCCCCCCAACGAAAAACCTAAAAATTAATAAAAAAAGCCAGGGCAATTTGTCTAATAAAATATAAATATGACAGTTGATTCTAACGTTTGAAATTTATTGACATACGCCAACTATGCTGTTTATATGTAATTAAAAGACGACCTTTGTAAGGTTTGCAATGGATTTAGGTAATTTTTTCAAGGTTAAATCATGCGTAAACAAAAACTAATCCAATCCAAGATACTCAAGGTGATAAACGATCGGTATCAAGTAAAAGTATTACATTGCCGACTAAATTTATATATCACGCGAATCGTGAATAATCTCCAAAGAGTATAATTAAAAATAAAATAAAAAAAAACTCTTATTTCGACAGGCGTAAATCCACTTAAATTAAGTAACCGTGGAACTCCACTAAACTAAATGAGTTCCTATCTCTAGATAACACCATTAAGATTCGAAGGTAGTTGGATAGACATCTAAAGGGTCACAACAACAACAAAAATTGCAATACTTTGTATAAAATATCATATAACATATCAATATAAGAATAGTATATTCTTCAACGAGTGCATAATGATGGCTATTATTCACTCGGATGAATATTAGCCATTCTACACAAGTAAAAGACTAAAAAAAGGAAGCTTCCAGTGAGGATCGAACCCCAATCGTCCGCGCCAGAGTCAACTATTTCTACCACTAGGCTATAGAGCATGTTTATTTTCAAAAAAGGATACGTAACATACAGTTTTAATCGAAACACTTATATTTATAAATGATAATTGGGAGTTATAACTAAATATAACTACTGTTGTTCATTTTTTCTCTAAATAATAAGTAAAATTATGATTCTATCATTATTTTGACGTTTCAAACGACACGCTGTCAGAATCGATTTGCGTTATTTGGTATTTGAACCCCACTAAGGTCAGTCTGACTGAAACTTGTTGTCTTAACAAAATAAAAATTTTTTATTGCCAGTTCTACAAATAACACAGAGGTGAGATAAATTAACATATAACCATTGTTTTGGTCCCGTTACGTAGGAGTTTGCATGAAATTTTTTCATTCTACCACAAGACTTGATTAATGTCTTAAGAAACTATAAATGATTTTACAAGAAAGAAAAGAGGTAGAGGTACGTCTCAAGGTTTTAATTTGTCTGCGAAAATTTTGGGACGCCTCTGTATAGAGAAACTGTTAGAGTTCATGGAACAACATTTTTGGTGTGCGTCATCGTTTGCTAATATTCAAAATAGGATGCAGACATACCTTTCGTAGCAGCAATCTTGCTTATTTTAATATTTTATTCAATCTATGACACATTTTTACAAATTTCTATTATTAATTTCGAAAATTACTACCTTCTTGGCTGTTTTAATTTCGTATTTTTTCCGAAAATCTATCCGTTGACCCTTGAAATCTACTCCGAACACCAACCTATAATCATATCCTTTTTTTAATTTATATTTTCTACCATGCCGTCGTAAAAATTCCTTTTTGAGTCCATCAATTTGATAAATGCCTCAGGCGATTACTAAATTCGTCTTCTTCAGCTAGTCATTTGTCTCGAATAGCACGCATACACAGAGTTGAACCTAGGAGTCTATACACTACTAGGTACTATTTAACAAATTTATGAATGAATGAAATGAATAAATCAAATCGTCTGTTTTAAAACGTCAAATACCAAATAATGCAAATCGATTCTGACAGCGCGTCGTTTGAAACGTCAAATCATAATTTTACGTATTATTCAGAGAAAAAAATGGACAACAGGAGTTATATTTAGTTATAACTCCCAATTATCATTTATAAATGTAAGGGTTGCGATTAAAACTGTATGTTACGTATCCCTTTTTGAAAATAAACATGCTCTATAGCCTAGTGGTAGAAATAGTTGACTCTGGCGCGGACGATTGGGGTTCGATCCTCACTGGAAGCATTGATTAAATCGGGTATCTTACCGGAAATTTGCTGGAGTGCGTGTGCAATCCCTGCGGAGTAACAGGACTAGAAGTAGCAATGGGCTGATCTAATACAGTGGCTCCGGGAATGCTAGGCTCGTTGTACAAGGGATACGGTGGCATTCTGTACGGAGGAAGAATCGCACCAGAAGAATCGTCTTGTACTGGCTGTTGAGGTAGAGGTTTCGGTGGAGGTACTGGTTTGTATGGCCCATAGCCATCCACCTCGACTGTAACAAAAATATTAAAGTCATATATCTAATTACATACGAAATAATTGGCGCAGTCAATAGGATTAAATTACGTACGTTGGGTGCTGAAATGGTTTCACAAATTTAATTTTGTCTCAAGGGCGTAAAGTAAAACGGTCGGTATGTTAATATGGCTTTGAATGGGTAATTCACGTCGTTGTATGTCAACGAAAACTGCGCTTCTAGATTATTATTTCGGTATAAATGGGATACTAAATGGTTTTAATCTAGGACTCCGTCCGAAATAAATATTATTTAATGGATGACAGTGAGTTATAACTTATAACAAATGACGCTAGTCCATTAGAACGCGTTACACAAAATTTCAGTTCAATATTAGTAGTTTTGTGGTCTTTTCTTTGTTGAAAATTGTATTTTTTCGATCATTTGTAAAAAAAAAGTCTGTGGTAGTCAGAAAAGCGAATTTTGTAATGTAATGTAAGTTGTTTTTCTGTTGAACTGGTCTTTTGTGAATCCCCTCCTGAAATTACAATTCAATATTCATAGTTTTGTGGTATTTTAAAACACATTTAAAGGATACCCACCCAATTTGTTAGTTTTAACCACTCTAGCAACATCCCCAGTCTGTTTAATTTCAATATTCGGTGAAGAAACTGGGTTCAACGAAGTTTGGGATCTTCTCAAGCGTTCTCCATGTTTCACTTGTCTTACAGTTCGACCTGTGGCCATTACATGACGACATTCTTTCGTATATTTCAAATCTGAATCTGTTTTTTTTTTCTTTGGAATGGAATTGATCACCAAATCTATACACTAACTTTCATTTTTGGTACCGTTAACGAATAAATAATCGAAAGCGATGAAATTTGAATGTAATCAAGTGTGCGACGTAAAAAAGTGTGTTGAATTTTATTTAAAAAACGCTCCAAAATTAGATCCTGCGTTTCTCAAGTTGCCACAAATCAAAATAGTCAAACTCAACCGAAATAAACTTTCACATGTGACGTAACTCTCGCGCGACCGGCCTCGGCTATACCTATTTTGCTTTTTTAAATTGTTTTTTCAAGCTATCAAGTTGGTAGCGTCGACAGTACTAAAAACTTTTTCTTTATACAATCATTGTTTGGTAATGACTACTAGCTAACTGTAGAGGGGATTAAAAATCAGATCTTAGATCGAGATAATGTAATATTATCATAAAGCACTAACTACGGGAAACTGAGTAAGTGGTGCGAGAAAAACCATTCTCCGTGAATTGTTCTGTTAATTTATGTTGTTTCGTTATTAATTATTGTTTTCTTTAATGAATCAGAGTCGGCTTAACGCCAGGTCGGGCTTAAGTCGTTTTTAACAATGTCCAACTTGTCTAACTTTCCATGTATGGTAATCTCTTTTGAAAATTAAATTAGTTTATACCAGGAGCGGTTATTACTTCATAATTTTCAAATCAAAATATTCCGAAAACGGTACATAATTTCGAGTTTTACCAAGAGTACCTTTTTGGTGTAAAATTTAACGATGTTTATGTTCACTTGGAGTTTTGACTAATAATTCTACCCTAAAAAAAGTTATGTTGAATAATACGTTGTATGAATCGTGTAACTAGCGCCCTCTATGAGAGTTAGTTATAAAAACAAATTCATGGGATATATCAGCTTCCAAAACATATTCGTATAAAATTTCATTGCAATGGTGCCAGTAGTTTCGGCAAAATCGTAAGAAATGTGTAATTTTTTATTTTCTTCAACGCCCTTTATCTTGAAAACGGATGGCGTTAGAAAAAAATTTTACTAAGCAAACCCCAATTATTTTTCAGTTTTTTACCTATCCTAGAGACGGTGTTACCTTTTTTTGAAACACCCTGTATACATACATACATACATAATGGTTGTCTATATAGTTGGCAAGAAAATCTCTCTCATATCCCTCCCATCATTTATCTCCTTTTCTTTATGTCTTGAAACACCCCACAATTTATTTTCCCCCCAAAAAAAATAGAAATGATTTCACTTCCACCCCACAGACTTATGTGATCGTATATAAAACCCTCTAATAATAATTTCTTTGATTTTTTTTCTTTTTCCATTCGGAAAGCTCGTAATTTCTCTTCTTACGTATTATTAAATGTGACTGGAAGATTTTCATTTGAAAATAATTTCCATGAATCTCGTCTAGTTCGATGAATTATTGCGCGACTCAAATATATATTTTATCTAAATGGGGTTTATTTTTCTTCGCGAATTTCGAAAAAAAAAACGTTCGGGAAAAGTATGTCAATAAATTTAGGACATTAGAGAGGTGGGGGGAGATAAGGATGTAAAAATATTTATGTCAAATGATCATATTCACAGATCACTGTGTTTGTTTACAAAAAAATGGTTCATTATCTTACAGGGTTGTCCAAAAAGAAGTTCTCTTTATTTTTCTTTATATTTAAAGGGGGCTATTATTAGTAAAAGTAGGTAAAAATTGATGGTCATGGTATTATAACTTTTAATTCTTGAAAACTTTCTAAATTTCTTTAGAAAATTCATGTTACCCAAATGGTGCACACATTTTGGACGACACTGTATGCTTCTCGATCGAAAATTGCCTATTTTAATAACATACCCCATTTTTTTATGATTTTTTGGCTTCAATTTTGTTCTTTAAAGTTACTATATCTATGTCAGGTGTTTGTTTTCTGGATTTTTTACCATCTGCTTTGGATTTGACCACATAGCATTAAATTCTGTGAAGTCTATAATTAATTTTGCAGGCCACTGATTCAAATTGATTTTTACATAACTTCAAAGCACGGTCAATTGTGTATTTATTGATGATCAGACGTGGAAAATTTTAATTATCCAATACAAGATGAGTGAATTTTGTTTACCTACGATGTTTTCCAGGATTCAACTGACTCAATTTCATTTTTTGGGATTTATTTTCAATTAAATCTTAAATTAATCTTACTAAGATAGTTTCAAGATGGTCTCATTTTAATTTCTTATAAATTGGACTCGATTAAATTTGGATTTAAATTGTTTTTATTGCCTCACACTGTATAGGAAACTGTTAAAAATAATTTCTTTCCAATATTCGGGTGTTTGCTTAGATTTTTCAATTACCCCTCGTATATATGTGTATTGAGTTGCGAAAGTTGATGTTTTTTTGCTATTTCTGAAATAGGGTGTGACAAAAATAATGAAAATCCATCCAAACAACAAAGCAACAAACAAAAGTAGGCCGATGGAAATTAAAACTTTTCCAATTACATCTTTGTAGATAAGAGAAAAATATTTGTATTGAAAATTAGCATATTTCTAATTATCTCGTGAGATGAAATGGGTATTAACAGTAAAAAAAATTCTTAACTAGACACGAATATCTTGTATTGCAAGATAATATTGACACTAAGAAAGAAATCTGATTTCCTTGGAATATTTTTCATATATAGAGCGTGCGAATAATTCAGAATAACTATTATACAGGGTCTACCAAAAGATATATTTATCTAAAATTTTCTTCTTTAACCAGCTATGTAGTTCTAAAGTTGAGTATTACACATTTTTACGTTATTTACTGTATATATTTGAAAACCGAATAAAACTAACATCCTTCACGAAACATTCTGTTTATAAAGTTGGTAGACCGATTTTCAACTAATCGGATGGTAAATACGGCAGATGGTATGTCCAGAAGTGCAAAATTTACATGTAAATGTCTGAAGTTCTTTTATTTGAAAATAATTTTAGTATACAGGTTGTCCCGGCTACTAAATATGTTTTAATATTTTAACCCACATTTAAAATTAACTGGGTGCCTGTAAAAAGGCTTTTAAGATTTACATATTATAACTCCACTTAATATTAACTAATTCAAAGCCGAGCGACTTCAAAAGGAAACTTGAATATTTCAACTTATTTTGTTTTTTCTAAAAAAATAAAAAATATTAAAAATTGAAACGCTAGCGCTGTATATCATAAAATATCCCGAAAAGAAGTACAAAATTTTAAAACTCTCATTTACGTACATAAATATTACTTCATCTGTTACAACTTCAGACAGATAGGGTCCGTATGTTACCCTCCGGATACCCTTGCAATAATCCTCAGTTAAAATAACATCTTTCTATTGTTTTTCACTAATCAGCGCGTATATATACACTATTTACAACTTTAAAAATGAGCCACCCGGTATTGCAACGCCTAATAACCCCTCTCCATAATTTTACACTGATCACTCTGTATATAATCAAAATCTACAACACTAAAAATAAGCTCCCGTTAAAATCTCACGAAATAAAGTTTTATTACTGATCACTCTGTATATAATATGTACTATCTACAACTCTACAAATTCTATTTTAATTTTGTTCTTCTTATAATTAAAAATCATCATTAGAATTGTTATGCTTCCAATTTACAATAACAAAACGTGATTTCCGATCATCGATAACATTAATCTTTGATAAGAATCGAACATCCTGTATGTAAAGATACCCACACGATCTGTAGACATCGACATTACATAGTAGTCCAGGGTAGAAGCCTTTAAAAATAATGAAAAGTGAAAAAAAATTATAATAGAATGAAACCCATTAGAAAAGGAGGGAAATATGATAAAAATGAAAGGAAAAATAATTTACGGGCGATCTGAGGTTGGGAAGGGGATGGGGGTGAGTTTTAAAGGGTAAAAAACGGTTTTTCTCGATTTCCAGCAAAACTAAAAGTCCTATCGAAAAAAGTCAAATGGAAAAGTTGTAGATAATAAAAAGATCTAAAACTTTTGTATTCACACTTTTTTTACATAACCTCAAAATTTATGTGAAAAATTCAAAAAACCAAGTTTTTGGTTTTTTATTTTTATCTTTTACAAAAATTTTTTTTTTTAACGAAATTTTGTGAAAACTTACCTTTTCATGTCCCAAATACGCTGTAATTTATTTAATTAAAAATATTTATTTTTTCACCTTATTTTGAATTAATATCGAAAAAACACCCTAATTTTCAATCGAAAATTCACCCGTCAAAATATCAGCTTTTTTCAAAAAGTTGGTGTGGTTTCTGTTCGTTGAAATCTCTACTTCCCGATGGTGAAAAAAAAATTATATGTTACTATGGTAAATCTTCTCAGAAAACGCAAAAATTAAAAAAACTCGAATCCGTTTTTTGAATCATTATGTTAAATTTTGAGCAATTTATTAAAATTTTCACATTAATTACTAGGAAAATGTAAGATTTCATGTTATAATTTAGGAAAATGTAAGATTTCATGTTATAATCTTACGTTTTTCTAGTAATTAAAGTGAAAATTTTAATAAATTGCTGATATTTTGACGGGTGAATTTTCGATTGAAAATTAGGGTGTTTTTTCGATATTAAATCAAAATAAGGTGAAAAAATTAATATTTTTAATTAAATAAATTACAGCGTATTTGGGACATAAAAAGGTAAGTTTTCACAAAATTTCGCTAAAAAAAAAAAAAAATTTTGTAAAAGATAAAAATAAAAAACCAAAAACTTGGTTTTTTGAATTTTTCACATAAATTTTGAGGTTATGTGAAAAAAAAGTGGATACAAAAGTTTTAGATCTTTTTATTATCTACAACTTTTCCATTTGACTTTTTTCGATAGGACTTTTAGTTTTGCTGGAAATCGAGAAAAACCGTTTTTTACCCTTGAAAACTCACCCCCATCCCCTTCCCAACCTCAGATCGCCCGTAAATTATTTTTCCTTCCATTTTTATCATATTTCCCTCCTTTTCTAATGGGTTTCATTCTATTATAATTTTTTTTGGTTTTAAAAATTATCGACCCTGGACTAAAAAGATTGTATTTAAAGCAAAATATTTCGTTTTTCACAACGCAAATGAATTTAAAAAATGTACTAGATCATTTATAACTACTTAAAGAACGTAATACGTCAAAATGGCGACCGTAGCAATTCAAAATGGAAAGATCACGATATGGCTCCGGGGACATAAGTAAAGTAGGTACATATTGAAAAATTCTTTCGCATAATTCAAGAATCTAGAAATAATTGTATGTTCAGTTATGCATCAAATGTCATTCTTTTTTCCTTGATAAATATACGTAGACCACATTTTTTGCAATCCAATCTTCTTTTTTATTTCAATTGATCAAATGTATATATATATATACCGGGCGATCAGTTAAAAACTTACAGGGAGGCTTATTTTTATGATTGTGGATTATTATAAGGTGCAGGGTTATTAGAAAGAGGTTATTAGACATTTCGTTTCTGTAGAGGGTATTTTTAGTGCTGTAGATGGTGTATATATATACAGAGTGAATAGTAAAAACGATAGAGATGGGCTATAAGGCATTACGTTACCGATTGGCTACAGGTAGTTCTGTTAACATTTGTATTTGAAGTTTACAAACGTTGTTTTTCCAACAACTTAAACCAGCTGTAGATAACTTTACTCTTATTTCTAACTTTAACTAACACAATTTCAATACAAAGTTGCCGAAGGAATCAATATCCAATAAAACAAGTTTCGAACGACATCTGACTGCGACAGACACTTTACTATTGAAAATATAACTTCTAACAACTAGCTAGAGAGAAAAAAAAGACTGGAGCTTCAGAAAGTTTTACAAAATTAATGTAAATTGCCAATTTAAATAGCGTGGTGGTATTAAAAGCCTTCAACGGAAGTTACGGGTCAAAAATTAGGGTTCAAACGAATGAAAAGGAAATGAAAAGCACAGGAGAATATCGAATTTTTTTAACACGACTCTCACTTAATGTAATAATTGCTGTTAAACGAAGTGGAAGCAGCAGTTATGCCTTATATGATACTTAAAGAATCATCAAAGCTTTTTTACTTTTAATGGCTATTTATTTGAAATAGATACTTTAAAACCAGCTTGTCAATGAATAAAATACAAACGAACCGTATTATATACTAATTATCACTGTCTGTCTATCTGTCCGTATCTCAGGCTGTATCTCATGAACCATGATAGTTAGACAGATGAAATTTTCTCAGATGATGGATTTATGTTGCTACTAAAACAGCAAATATCTTCATTGGCTAAACTGACATTAAAAAGATGTATTTGGACAGTAAATTTTGTTTGTAATGCTGGTAATAACATTTATATTGTATACCAACGGGGTTTTCATATTTATGGAAATATATTCACGTTAACTGCAACTTCATATAACGTATAAATGCATTTGAACTGAAAGGATTCTTTGAATACCTTGAAAAGCAGAGTAAGAACATGAAAGGTCTTGTAAATACCACAAAATTCAAAATATTTAACTGAAATTTCAGGAGAGAACTCTCAAAAGATCACCAGAACATAACCTTAAGAGTTTTCAATTTAAAACAGAGTGGACAACCCACAGGAATCGTTGTGAGAGAGGGAGCTTTAAAAGAGATATCAATATTACATCAGAATTGAAAGCTTTTGACTTACCGGTGTTCCTTTGAAAGTTATAATCCAGTTTAAAACAATTTCACAACGAATTAATCAATTTTTGGTCACGAATATCCAACGGAAACCCACTATCAAACGAAAAAAAAGTCAAAGAACTATCGGTAAAGCAAACAACACATGTCTTTAAGACAAAAGACACTCGAAGCGGATGACTACACCTGGCGTTCGCGAACGTTAACAGGTAGGTTTCATATAAACGAAAATGACTTTTTACCTTGTTCGTACGAGATCGGAGCAGATCGTAGTTAAGACTGAAATGGAAGGTGTGAGTTGTAGTTATACTCAGTAAGAAGATTCCTTAAGAAAAGTTGATTTCATAATCATTATTATCTTGGGAAGAAAGAAATTTTTTGAATTCATTCGAAAGTGATGATGAATTTTTTAACAATTGGCGTGGAAAATACTTTCTATTGAATTGTTTAAATAAAAAATCAGTTTATATTCATTTCGTATCGTAATTATTCCTTTGTGACTCCACTGTGGTAGCAATTATCAGTGCAAGGTAGATATCGTCCATCCAGAAGCTCTGATAGCTGATGATTTCTATTTGATAGCACGTTTAAGTAAAAAAATACAATTTTTTTCCCTTATAAAACCTCCCTTACCTCCTCCCATGATTATTAGGTACCCAAGCGTCCGATATTTCCATTTTAACAACCTCCCAGCAAAAGTTTTGCTCTCTTAATTAAAGTCTACGGCACTGAAACAAATTATTCCAATTTGTAAGACTTTCAAGTTTAGTTTCGTGCCCTTAATTTTTTTTGTCTCTCACACACACACGCGTTAGAAAAACTGGTTTTAATTATATTGACTCATGGGCATTTTATAATTTTCATTTTAAAAAAAGTTTGTGCTGCTACTTGGTTTTGAAACACCCTTTAGAATCGAAAGTATTTTCAAAATGTGCCCTCAGTAACTGTATTAGCTCACAGAAAACTTTGAAGTCTTATCTCTTATCACAACGATGTAATCCTCCGATGTCAGAAGATTGCCTCACCCTGTATGAAAAGATTTGTTTTTTGGGCAAACGCGCGTTAGGAAATGGCGTTGGACATGGGCGTATCGTAAAGGAATTGGATAGGTTTAGTGCGTTGGAATTAAAGTTTTTTTTTTAAAAAGGTTCTTTCATCTTTGACCTAAAATTATGTAACTGTAGATCATGATCACCATTGTGTATATTTCTCAATTGAATGTAATCTAACTGTGAACGTATAAAACAACAATAATAATGAAAATAATCGGAGGCCATACAGTTTCAACGATATCATATTATATTCAACAGATGTGAATACGCGCGAGTCTCTTTAATCCGTTATTATTATAACCAAAATTTCTGTCAAAACAAACGCAAATTCAACACTCTGTATAATTGGATAGAAGGGAAATAATAATAATAATCAATTCAAATCTTCAAGTACATTATTTTCTATGTTTATCAAACATTTCCCATCTCTAATCTATAATTTGGTAAAGATTTATAACAAATAAGACTAGCAAAACATGCAATTGCTTTTTTGGTATATAAAATGTCCATATTATTATCAATATTGACTTTTCCAATAAGCCAAAATACGTAAACACATAAATTGCGTTCAATTCAAATACCGTATTACGGATGCAGTCGAATTAATTCAACAGATATGATCGGGATTCGATCCAAAACCGTATTTCATTGAACTTTAATCACGCTAAAACGCCACCGACATGCCATCTATTATGAATATATGACTAACAGTCGATATATCAGTTGATTGGTACATCCGCAAATGAACATATTGATAGACATGCAGTTAATTTCAAACAGTTGCAACGGAATATAAAAATAAACATAAGTACAGCGCACTTTTCATACCTAACAGGTATTTATAATGAAAAACCCTGTATAAAACTACAGGGAAACGTCTCACTCGTTATTTTCGGTTGTTAATAATATTTTCCTAAGAAGTATGAAAATTGGTTATTATAATGTTTAATATACCCTAACCTCAAATTACGCGAGTTATAATATTAGATTTGATTTTTTAAATAAAAATAAGACTCACTTTTTTTCTTGGATAGGGAGCATTGGGCTGTACATACAGATGCTCTTGGTGGTAAAGGTGGAACGTCAAATTGTTGTTGTCGATGTTCTACGGGTGCGCTGATTACGTTGTAACTAACATTCTGATGGGTTATCGTGAAAAGCGGTTTCTGTAAATCAAAAAATTCCAACATCAAATTTGAATAGACAAATTTTTTAGAGCAATTTTCAATTTTCAGCTCATTTGGATATTAATTTCATATTCCATATCAAATTGACAGACTATCAAGTCACTAATAACCTTCGTAATCGAACCTAGCTGCTAATTTATGCTTTAAAATTGTCTTTTTCTCACTTTAAATCGCCCCACCATTCTCTAAATCTCTTAAATACTCTCCAAGATGAAATAATTACCTCTGAAACATTTTTTTCGTCATTTCCATTGATAGACGTGATGTTATTGGTCCTCTCAAAGTTGATGTTTTTTGTCTGCATATCATTGTCCTTCACTTTAACACGATACAGCTGAAACAAGAGGAAAAAATGGTTAAAAAGTGTAGTAATTTTTCAAAATCCGAAAGTGGGTCAAATCTCAGCATAAAAAGTACAACAAAATACTTTCTATACTCTCTAACGGTTATTAAAGTCACAATAACCCATTGTTTTTAGGAGTTAACTGGCGCAGTCAGTAGGATTGATACGTAATTTTTGATATAAATTGAAAAAAATCAACTGAATCACATTTTTTATATTCCACTTCCCAGTTCCTGAAAGTTCCAGCTCTAGAATTAATATCGTGAAGGTTTCCACGTTTTAATTGGGTAGAAGATAAGTTAAGATATATCATGTGTTAAATTTATGATCGGTGCTGCGAAAAATTTTATTCTTAGGTCTATATACCTTTCGGTTTCGAGTGGCTTGACCGGATGTCGGTTTCCGCCATGAAATAAATATGCTGCCAACCTAAAAACCCGTTTTCAGGACAAGGAGTTCAATTGTCTTGGTTTCTTTTTCCCACAGACGTAATCTTGATTTTGGCGTAATCAACAATATAAATAAATTATACTTAATGGTTAGATTGGTGTATACGTAAATGGGGTATTATTTTTCTTTATTATACAGAGTGGAGTTTGAAAAACAATCATATGGATTGAAAATGGACAATGATTCACTCTGTAATGTATTTGTAGAAAGTAGGTACTTTTAGTACCATAATAAGGACACTATTAATGATCGCAAAGAAGCTAGAGTCTTAAAATATTCCAGTGCGTATATTTTTTTATGGTTTTATTATATAAATTCATCCACTGGAATTAATTTTTATGATTCCAACGGATTTTAATGATTATTTTTTTCACTTGTCAAAATCTGACATTTTGGTGGTTTTAACCAATAGCAATACATTATTCTAGCCAATCATTCGGTATTATACTGATAATTATGCTTCCTCATCGATAAAACCTTGTTTACATCGAAACGTCAAAATTTTACTTTGAATTTGTCATTATTGACAACTAGAAGCGCTTTCAAAAATCCTTTTAAATTGTTGAAAAAAATAATCTTCCCAAATACAACTCGCTCTTCAAATTTTATCACATAATTTTTTATTTTCATCACTCAAACTTGTTTATTTGAGGCAAAAACATTCAAACAAACCGAATTTAGATAAAATCACTCCTCCTAACGGAGTCGTGATTTTATCAAATCGGTTTGTTTTCATATTTTTGCCAAATAAACAAGTTTTCGTGGAAAATAAAAAATTATCGATAAAATTTGAAGCACTCGTGGTATTACCTTTGATTATTTTCATTAAATTATAACAATGGTGGCCGTTTAAAAGCATAAAAGTATAAATGAAAAAATCTTACCAAAATTTCAAACTAAATCTATCCCCAACGAAAAAAAAAATATTCCTCAACACAAATATTGCACCAGACTTCCTTTCACTAACCTAACCGTCGCTTCAAAATCACACAAGTCTGTTTAATCTACAAAAACCCACCTGCCCGCATCGACGTACGTTTCGTTTCTCACCACCCGATTTCCGTCAAAAAAATCTCAATTTCTTTATAAGAGTTTCAAGAAATAACATCGCCTGCCTGCGGCGACGACTTAAGCCCTCCAGGCGCAGTAGGCTATGCGTATAAAACTATCGAGATCGAGAAACAAAAGCGGAGAGTACTCAACTCAAGATGCCCCACCCCCGTTTCGTCGACCTTGATGAGAGATTCATTGATGTGGGCGGATGTATGCAGTTTGATGTTAATGAATTTTTTACTTAGTGGTGTGTAACGATAAAGTGAGAATTTTGAGTTTGGTTCTGTTCAATTCCATGATTTAAGTTGGGAATTCTGCAAATTTCTAAATTTAACTGTAAATTTTGTTAAAATTGCAATTTTTACTATAAATTCTGTCAGTTTGCTATGTAAATTTGGTTAAATTACCAAATTTTAATGTAAATACTGCAAATTTTGTCAAATTCTCAAATTTATCTATTGATTCTGTCAAAATTTAAAAATTTACCTATAAACTCTGAGAAATTTATATTTAAATTTAATTGAATTCCCAAATTTAACTAGAAATTCATCCATTTCTATTGTAAATTTAGTTAAATTCACAATTTTAACTGTAAATTTTGTCAGATTGCTATTTTATGCAGTAAATTTGGTTGAATTCGTAAATTTAACTGTAAGTTTTGTGAAATTCCCATTTTATACTGTCAAATTATCAAATATATCTATTGATTTTGTCAAAATTTAAAAATTTAACTCTAAATTCAGAGAAATTAACATTTAAATTTAATTGAATTCCCAAATTTAGCTAGGAATTCATCCATTTCTGTTGTAAATTTAGTTAAATTCCAAATTTTAACTGTAAATTCTGCCAGATTTCTGTTTTATGCAGTAAATTTGGTTGGGTTCTCCAATTTAACTCTAAATTTTGTGAAATTCCCATTTTATACTGTGAAATTCTCAAATTTATCTATTGATTCTGTCAAAATTTAAAAATTTAACTATAAATTCAGAGAAATTTACATTAAAATTTAATTGAATTCCCAAATTTAGCTAGAAATTCATCCATTTCTATTGTAAATTTAGTTAAATTCACAACTTTAACTGTAAATTCTGCCAGATTTCTGTTTTATGCAGTAAATTTGGTTGGGTTCTCCAATTTAACTCTAAATTTTGTGAAATTCCCATTTTATACTGTAAAATTCTCAAATATATCTATTGATTTTGTCAAAATTTAAAAATTTAACTCTAAATTCAGAGAAATTAACATTTAAATTTAATTGAATTCCCAAATTTAACTAGAAATTCATCCATTTCTGTTGTAAATTTAGTTAAATTCCCAATTTTAACTGTAAATTTTGTCAGATTGCTATTTTATGCAGTAAATTTGGTTGAATTCGTAAATTTAACTGTAAGTTTTGTGAAATTCCCATTTTATACTGTAAGGTTCTCAAATATATCTATTGATTTTGTCAAAATTTAAAAATTTAACTCTAAATTCAGAGAAATTAACATTTAAATTTAATTGAATTCCCAAATTTAACTAGGAATTCATCCATTTCTTATGTAAATTTTGTTAAATTCCCAATTTTAACTGTAAATTTTGTCAGATTGCTATTTTATGCAGTAAATTTGGTTGAATTCGTAAATTTAACTGTAAGTTTTGTGAAATTCCCATTTTATACTGTAAAATTCTCAAATATATCTATTGATTTTGTCAAAATTTAAAAATTTAACTCTTAATTCAGAGAAATAAACATTTAAATTTAATTGAATTCCCAAATTTAACTAGGAATTCATCCATTTCTTATGTAAATTTTGTTAAATTCCCAATTTTAACTGTAAATTCTGTCAGATTTCTATTTTATGCTGTGAATTTGCTTAAATTCTCAAATTTAACTGTAAATTTTGTGAAATTCCCATCTTATACTGTGAATTCTGTAAAGTTTTCATTTTACGCTATGCCATTTCAATGTCCTCTAGGGAAATAAATGTGTCTTTCATAGTTTATGTCTAAGAACAAGCTAGTCAAGGATTTCATTGTTCAAATTTTTTATCAAGGAAGGATAGAAAATAAGACTCCCAAGAGATTGGAAAAAAATTGCTTTAAAATCTTGTCAAATAATGCTATGATTGAAAATAGGTTTTGAGACAATTGGAAAACTCGTGTAGTTGAGTTATTGGTGAATGCGCGTGAAAATTTTTAAAATAATGGCGAGTGCGCTGGGCAACATTTTTTTATGCATTATAATATAAATTTTACATCCTTGAGGGATTAAAACGCCAGTCACGTTGATCCTTTGAGTAAATATCCATAACGGAACCCTTGAGATTAATTAATTAATATACTATCAATATTCTCCATAATTTTCTTCTTAAAAACTTTTATTCGATCAGAAAATTTTAAAAGTTTCGTCTACACTTAATCGATTTCTTAGTTCTGTCTCGACCCTATTCATCTTGTTCCATGAGAATCTCTCGATGCTTAAGAGCCCTCTTCCAAGATCTCAAAAAAAAAGGAAACTCAGGCAAAGTTATGCATATACAGGGTGTCCCACGACGAGTGAAAACTATCTGTATATGGCAAAATACTTATAGTAAAACTATGAAAATTTCTACGTTTGGGTAGAAGAAATGAAGAAATTTGATATTTATGAAGTTAAACTTTGAACACTTTTTATTCACACCCTGTATAAAATGGAAAATTTTTCAACATAGATTTGAATACGTTTGCCCTTGTTTAAGGCAACCGAACAGAAACCATTTTCATATCTTCAAGGGCCTCCTCGTAAAAAAATAATTTATAAGGGTCTTCAACGGTCAAATTTTCTACAAAAAAATCAATAACTCAAAAAGTGTGCATTTTTAGAAAAAAGTTTTTAGACAAAAGTATACTAAAATATTACTTAAATTTCAAAAATGTATTAATATACAGGGTGTTCTATTCAAAATAACAAAGTTACAGCCATCTTTGAAAATATTTTAGTTGAAAAGATCGTATACGAAAACCCAAACGTAGAAATTTTCATGATTTTACTATAGGTATTTTGCCATATACAGATGGTTTTCACTCGTCGTGGGACACCCTGTACACATTAAAAATAGAAAAAAATATTTCTTGACGTCTAGAAAGAAATCACGACAGCCATCATAAGGAAAAACCTTTCATAAATATGTTTACATCAACATTACATTAGATTGTCTCCTTGGAGAATTATTTTCTCCTCAATAGGAAGTCCTTGGTGAGAGATAAGTAACGTAATATCCTTTCATGCCCTTATAATTCCGAATGCTTTGAGATTTATTTTGAAATCGAGCACGTGTAAGAGATACAACATTTATTTTCATTATAAACAAAACAATTTGAGACTATTGTATGTTTGGTTGCCTACAAAATGTCAATGTATAAGATGTGCGTTGGGTTGCCTACACAAAATCGTTGATTAACATATTTTGTCCAGTTTTGAGAAAAAATAATAAACAACAGTTGTTGATTTGTGTTTTCCACGCCTTTTTGATTATAAAATAACGTAAAGGTATGCAGAAACATCCACGTTATGTTCAGTTAAAAGGGTCATCGTAACAATAACCAAATCAATAATTCACGTGCTTATCCTAAATCCAGCGGAGTTCTCTCCTGCTTGTTGGAATCCTTGAACGCTATTCGAAGCGCGCATGATTATCTACAAATTCGCTGAAAAGCAGAAGTTTCAGTGCTCTTCACGTTAGCGAGTGAGACGTTTCAGGAGTTTGGCCTGCAACGCGAGTTGCATACCTACCTAAATTTTTTTGCTTGTGGGAGTTTGAGATATACTGGAGTGCTTCACTAGCACGTTTTCGCGAGTGGTATGTGTTCAACGAAGAGGTGGATGCTTTTTACTTTTTAAGGTATATTAAATATGTTTCTATTGATCAACCTACAAGCATAAGACACAGAAATACTTCTTTGTATGTTAAATTTTATCAAAATACGTAATTTGAATTTGACAAGAATATTTTAAAGCACAGTTAAACTAATTGAATCTTGAAAAAAGGTATAATTGACAGGTTTTTATGATAAAAACATGTGTGATAAGTTATATCCTTAATAAGATACAGGGTGTAGAACCAGTTCTGCTTTTTTTATGTTCCTGTGCTTACTAATGCTCCAATAACTGGCCAATGATAATTTCTTATAGATTTGACGTATTTATAACCTGATTTTACCAAATTGTGAAACGTAAATAGAATCTTCACAAAGAACTGGAACTTTTACAAAAACAAAGAATAATGAAGAACAATTGTAGCATGATTCCAATACTCCTTTTCGATCAATAATTGGATGGGGTTATTTATTAGAGCAATTTTTTCATCCCCTATTTATTTGGGAACATGCACCTTTTATAATTGTGGTTCATGTAATGCTCTAAGCTCAATCTTTTGGATTTTAGTGAGCGATTTGGCTCTAATCTTGGTTAAAAACGACAAAATTAGTTTCCATACAGTTTTTTAAAACTTTTTTCATCTTCAATTCAAATGAAACCGTATGAAAATCAAAGGAAAATCGAGTGATACGATCGTTGTCGGAAATGTAGTGAGATTTTAAGAGAAATAAACGATTTCGTTTATTAACTGTCACTTTCAGACACAGTTAATACTGACTCTAGTTGTTCAAGCTATACGATTTAATAGCATTTGGAAATGAAACGTATTTGTCGAGTATTGAATGGTTTAAATGATGAAATTCTGCTTTACTCACAGTGAGAATACGATTCAAATAGGTTAAAGGGGAAGGAAACATCATAAAATAAAACTTTTACGCACGTGTTGTACACTATATTTTTTCTACGACCACAAAATGTTACTCAATGTGAGAAAACGAATTAAATAGGTTGAAGGGGAAGGAAATTTCGTAAAATAAATTTTTTCGCGCGAGTTGTACACTATATTTTTTCTACGACCACAAAATTTTCCTATCGATCTTGTTTATACACGAAAATCGAGGAATTCCAGAATAAATTACACGCACTGTATACGTATAAAAATCAATCAATGACATTTAGTAGTTTAAACATCCAGTGCATTCCTCTTTATCCCGAATAAATTCCGAAAAATGAAAAAAAATAATAAACATATCCGAAAATAGATCGGTTAGTAAAATATATGCGCCTGGTTAGTTTAAAGTTGATAGTTTTATTTTTGTTTTAATGTATCATTTGGAAGAAAAAAGAAGAAACAATGTTTGTGTAATATTTTATATGAAATGTGCATTTTACAAATGAATTATACAAATTTACTACCGACGTAAGATCAATTAGCATTCGTACCAAAATATTATAACAGATGGCGTGGAATGCGTTGTTTATTTAACAATTAACGAGGAATTTATTCACAATAAAACTCGATTAAAATAGGTTGTTGCTTCGCTGTTTTTTATTTTTTTAAGACAGTTATTTTTGCTTAGAAAATTTTAGATTTTTCGTTGTCTTAGGCTTAGAATTAATTTAGATATTTATAGCCAAAAATAAATAACAATATCGAACCCGCACTGCGACGGAAATTAACCTTATCAATGGCATTTTCAATAAAAACTTCCATTCATAAAGGATATCATTACTATTTTTATCCTGGCGTTAAAAATGTTACACGCTCAACAAAAATAATTGAAAAAACTATAGGATAGGAGTCTAGTAGCTTCTTCAGGAGTTAACAATACCTCTTCTATCTCCCAGGTGGTGTGGAACTAGCCAAACGTTACACCCATGCTTAATCCCTTAAGACATGGGATGGAATCAAAGGAAGCAGTCTTGTTAGGATCACTCTGGGCGACCCTGGAATGTCTTACATAGATTCAACAAGTATATTCTTAATTTAATATTTTAAAGCAATAATAACTGTTTGCAAAACCATCAGTCAACCTAATTTTGAATATTGCCAACATTTCTATACTTCATTGATACTTGGGTCACACTGTAGTCATCACTAATTTGTTGAATTTTTCCGCTTTCCTGAGCGAGATAAGCCCTTATCAAAAGGGATCCTTTTCAATAAACAAATTAAACAGGGAATCAATCTCTGGTGATAAATTAGCTGCTACGAATTCGGCATTATTTCCACTTCTCTGGAGTCTCTATAACATCATATTATAGCCCCAGGTTGGGTGTCTAAAATTACGCAGAAGTTTGGGTAGATGAGATGATACAAATTAAGGAAACGTTGTATTATTTGTTATCGCAACATTGAATATTAAACAATACATCAGTTAACAAATGAAAGATGATGAAATTCAGAAATTTATGAGTTCCTGTATACAATTCTCCAAACAAATTTAGTTTCATTGATGTAAGTGAAGAATTTTATGGTTTCCTATAATGATTTAGTCTATTCTGTTATTTTTAAAATCAATTTTCTTTAACTTTCCAATAACTGTTCTATATTTTCATTAGATGTATGTGATAGATTGTGAAAAATTCCAAAAATCTTGCCTATTTTACCGAAAAACAACGTTTTTCACCTTTTGTTTCTTGATGACTTTGATTTTTCAATTGAAACTTTCAAATACATGTTGAATTTATTGTTATTATCGGTCGTCGAAAAATAGTTGTGTGTTACACATGCAGGGTACGCTTTAGCAGCTCAATTTCTGTACAATATATTAATATAACAAAAATGATAATAAATATAACAATAATTGCAATCCCATAAAATTGATAAACATCCAAAGAACGACATGATATTGCTTTACGATTTTCGTGATATATGACAGATCAATATTCCACTATAAATGTTGATAGTCACGAACCATTTTCATATCCGTATTTATCTTGACGTTTTTCCTACATCCCACGCCGATTAAATAGATTCATTTTCAAGAAATTTGGACCGACAATACTCTGAACGTTCTTGAATTGAAATTCGGTACAAATATTAATCTCCACCCTCAAACAAAATAAATAAAACTGTACTCTGTATAGCATATCAAATGTGCTACGTCAAACGTCACGTTGCCACGTCAAACGTCACGTCACATGTCAAACGTCACGTTGTCACAGCTACGTCAATTCAACATAGAGTGTATAGAGTACAAAGACAGTTGGTATATCGTTGAAAAGGTTCACATATACAGGGTGTACCATTAGACAAAAAAATCAAGTGATATGAGAACGTGACGTTTGACGTACAAATGCTAGCGGCTCTCCAAAATAAATATTAACTAGATTAATTCTGAAAATGGGTCAGTGCTGAACGGCGTAACTCAACACCAGGAAAAAGGGTCCTTAAAATACTCTCATGCGGAAGGATAACCTTTAAACGCACCTTTACGTTCCCAGGTTAAATGAGCGTCCTTGAGATCCACAATTAACTTTGTATTCCGAAGGATATAGAGCGAGGATAACGATGGATTCTATATTAGGACGATATTTAAACTTTTTGTTACACACTGTATGTTTTTTTTCACTTTATATACAACAATGTCACTTTTTATTAAGGATTCATTTGTCACAAGATACTTGATATTATTTATTTTCAATTTTCAAGTTAAAGGATATTTGCAATGCGTGTTTTGTCGTAAAATTCGCCCCACGAAGGATATAAAACTCGATATAATGGAGACAAAAAATATTTCGTCTGTAGAAATTGTATAGGTCGAATATAAAATATAAATAACGTTCGATAGGTATATGACGTTAATATATCAGTAACGCCTCCTAGCGGTAGACGTACAAACTTAATAGTACATTGTTTACCCGGTAGAAAAAGCTTGGTTGACATAGTTTAGACTGATAGTTTTTAAAATTAATTCTTCCACTTCAATTATTGTTAGGACAAGCTTAAACACGTGATGATCCTGCTACAACATCTGCGTTCACTTTACCTTTAATTAATAGATTTTAATTGAATTGGTTGAGCATGAAATCGATATGGGCATAGGAGTGACTCGATACGCAACAAGTAAATATTTATTGTCACACTGGTATCTTTGTTGAATACGCAAGAGCTATTTTAGAACTAAACAAGGGAAAAAGCTGAAGGAAACTTGGTTTGTCAAAATTAAAGTTCAAAGTATGGAAAAAAATACATATTGAATGATATGGGCTTGAAGGATATCAAAGGACAAAGGATAATCATAATGGCAGATGGTCAAGCAGCCATTAAAGCACTGAGCTCTTGTGTAATCAGTTCCAAAATGGGAATTGGGAATGCCTAGACAGTTAATTGGAAATTCACAAAATTCAACTCTTCTGTCAAAATATTCCCCCATTGGCAATAAATTTCCTTTATAGAAACACTTTTACTTGAGAAATATCTTTCCTGTTTTTCAGATAACCTTCACTTCGAATTTTCTATAAACAAAGGATCATTAGGAGCCAAAGAAACGTTCAATTTCAGTGTATTAAGTCAAACGTATCTGCCTCAGCTTCGTGTATGTCTATAATTGATCTTGGAAGTGAAATAAAAGCCCTTACATACCGTATAAAGAAAAACCCGAATGGAAACTCCATGAAAGAAAAACATTTTCGTTGAGTTAACTTTTGCAAATTCGTTTTTGATGGAAGTTTTTCTAGTTGCTCTGCTGGTTTTTAATTATTTCATTTGTGCTTTTAAGGAAGACTAATATTATCTCTCAAAGCTTGATTTTTTTTGTTAATTAGCTGTAATTTTTATTTAATAGTTTTTTAATACTAAAAACTGGCTATTTTTCTCAGGACGACTGTCATTACTTTCAACTTATCAGTTGAAGGAAGTAGAGAAGCGTATTTAGTAGAAAAAACAATTTATATATGAAGCTAAATATGTAAAAATAATTTGTGCGTTATTATTTAGTCGTGGAGAAATATTATTTATATTAGAATTCCATATTGTTTTCCATCTATATATAATTACAATCCAACAAATCCAATTATATTTCACCAAATTAATAATTAAAAATGCTCTCCATACTATTTCAAATCGAATTTATGAGCGGTGAATTCCCAATATGATTTAGTTTCGAATTTTTCCTGATTTGTCGGAAACATACATTCGATTTCGATCAAAAAATGAATAAAACCCGAAACGAATACTGCATTAGAGATTGATTTGTAGTCTAGTGCAGAAAAATTTATAATATTTCGAAAAAAAAAATATCCGGCTCGAAGGACCAATAAAAAAATGTGAGTATCGCGAAATATCCAGTTTTTATTGATCTGATGAAATGGTAATTGCGTTTCATCAATATTTACAGGGATTTTCGATGATACGTGAACATTAATTTCCTTGGTATTGATTTTACGATGTCTGGAACACGATTATAGCGAAATCGGTAATTAGAAATCGATTATTGGATATTAATATTCTGAAATGAAATACGTAGCATTAAAATTAGACCGCAGAATCCTATATGTCTATAATTCGAATAATGTCCGAAATTTATAGCATTCTAATAGTATATTATGTTACTAGGAGTAGAAGGCCAACATTATTGTTGAGCCCAGATTCTTGCACTGCCGAGGCGCTAGCCGAGGCTGTGCAAACTGGGCGAAACATATAATGGGCCTTCTGCTCCGAGTAACATATACTATTTTTTCTTCAAGCGTAATAATGATTAAAAAGAAATAAGAAAGTACCTACCTTTGTTGCTAAATAAACATTATTTGGTGCATCCTTGAGAAATTTATCAAATTGATCTTGTGTTAATACTTTTGATTTTTTCGGTGTATAATTTTCCCCTTGGCGCTTTATAAATGCAATTAATTTGCTATATTTTTCTATTTTAACATTATGTTTAATGTTTAATTGACTTTTAATCATTGAATACTGTGCCCATAGAGTAGAACTTTTAAACTTTCTGGACAAATTCGTGAAGTATGCAAGCATAACGTTTTCCGTGTATTGCTGTACATTATATTCATTGCACCATTTTAGAAATTTTTCGTATGCTAAATCATACAGTTTACGCGACTTCGTTGGAATTAGAGTTTCAATACTGGAATTAGCTATTTCAACTAATTCCGGAGGCGTACATTGCAATTCTTGAGACATTTTTCACAAAATTTTCAAAACAGACAAACGTCAAATTAAATAAGTTTAAAAATGACAGTTCCTACCTACTTGATTACAACGCCCCATTATTTTATTAGTACAATAATGAAAATTAATTTTTGTACTAGTAAAATAATGGGATATTTCTACGGTCTGTGTTGCAAAAAGTAATATAGTTATTATTATACGCTTGAAGAAAAAACAATTTATTAACTGACTAATACCCTACTATTAATTAAAACTGTAATTAAAAATAATTATCATTAATTTTTTTGATTATAGCGATATTTATTTTAATTTGTTGGAATCATTAGGAAAACTCAAGGCTGGAAAAAGCAGTTTTGTCATTTTTTTTTATTTTTTATTTTTTTTTAATGTTTTTTCTTTTAAAACACAATTAATTGTAGGTGTATTTTGTATCGAACTTCCTAATGGTTCGCAAAAACTTTCAATCACTTCAATGACATTATTTAAAAGTTATATAACTTCATAAGAAACAATATGACCGAGGTTTAACTTTTAATGGAAAGATATTAATGTCGTTTTCCAACAATTTATTACCTCAAACAATTTAATTAATTTCCTCTGAAACCAAGAAAGAAAATCGGATCTTCTAACGATATTGCGAGCTGAAATACCAACAGCTTGTTCTAGAGTATAATATTTTTCTCGAGAAAATAATTTGATACAAAGAAATGTTTTTAAAAATGATGAAAAAGCAAACAACCTTCTAGTGTAACCGAATTTCACTAGAAATTTTTAATATTTGTACACTTTTCTTCATATATTTACGAAATAAAATTTTATCCGGCTCGAAGGACCAAAAAAAAATGTGAGTAACCCAAGAAATCTAGTTTTCACTGATCTGAGAGTGTTTTAAAAGATTGTGAGATAAAGATATATAATTTTTGTTGAAGCTAGACATTAAAATTTTAGTTCAAGAAGGTTCAATGTCAAGTTACAACCAAAAAGAAAATAAAATCATATATTTTTATTGAATTGACTTCAAGTATGTGGTTGAATGTGAGTTGATTTCAATGGAAATAAGCTCTATATATAATCCACCGAATTGAAATAATGGTTGCTGAATAGTTCTAACATTTTGTTTGAAATGTACACATGATATGCTTGATAACGAGGTCTATTGTTGACACAAATTATTATAATGATGGATACAATACATACGTGCAGCACAATATAAACATAACTGTTGATTTATACAGAATTATTATTAACAAAAACAAGGAGATTAAACTATATTTAGGATCGTTTTTTTTAACTTTAAATATATATTTTATTTCTTTTCCTATAAAGATTAAAATAACCCCTAAGAGACTGTTCTAACGGCCAGCACTATTCCATTCTGCTCTTCGCGATTATCTAATCTTTTTTCTTGGAAATCCCAAAGCAATTTCTACAACCTAATCGATACAAACCCTTAAAAATATTCATTTATAACTCCTTACAATTGCCCTTCTTCTGTCTATGAAATTTAATTAAAAGTATTATTTTTGTCGGGCATTGTTTTAACACAATAACCATACAATTCCGGAAAAAGCATTCATGTGTGACAAGAGTTGCATGGAAACTTCTACATGAAGTTCCCATTCGTGATAACTGCAGTCGAACATAGATAATTATGAAGATTTTCTCCATTGTCTGTTAGTTGTGTAGGTAGAATGATCTAGTTTAATTTTAGAATTTAATAAGAGTGAATAAAGGCTTATTTAATATCAAAAAACTTTTGCTCTAATTAAAAATATTCGTTTGTGAAACATTCTGTAGTGAAAATTATTGTCAGCCCTCGCTATCATTTTTATTTAGACAACAAACATTTTTCTCGTTCACTGATAAAAATAGGATGATTGCTGTTTAATTTTTTTATGTGCTAATACATTTTACAGATACTTACGAAAATTTTATCATATTTCCCAGACAATTTCACTGATGCAATCATCTTTTAACTCGTAATTTATATTAATTATCACCTTCAAACAAACAACTAGACATTTAAAGATCTTTTTAATACTTTTATATATCATAAATTACATCTAGAGTTATTCTTAGATGACTATCCACTTTTTCTTTTCAAAAATTCTCAGTTTAGAATACTTGGAAACATATATATGCTTTCCTCTATGAAAATGGTAGACTTTAGCATGGAATATTCATACCAGAAGCCTAATAGAGACATTAATACAGCAGATTTTTTGTAAAAGCACGGTGTCTGAACCTTCAGCTGCTCATGTCATCTCTACCTTCATCTACAGCCTATCTATCTTTATCTAACCTGCTCAAGTCATCTCTACCTTCATCTACAACCTATCTATCTTCATCTAACCTGCTCAAGTCATCTCTACCTTCATCTACAAGCTATCTATCTTCATCTAACCTGCTCAAGTCATCTTTACCTTCATCTACAAGCTATCTATCTTCATCTAACCTGCTCAAGTCATCTCTACCTTCATCTACAACCTATCTATCTCCATCTAGCCTGCTCAAGTCATCTCTACCTTCATCTACAACCTATCTATTTCATCTAACCTGCTCAAGTCATCTCTACCTTCATCTACAACCTATCTATCTTCATTTAACCTGCTCAAGTCATCTCTACATTGATCTACAAGATATCTATCTTCACCTAACCAGCTCAAGTCATCTCTACCTTCATCTACAAGATATCTATCTTCACCTAACCTGCTCAAGTCATCTCTACCTTCATCTACAACCTATCTATCTTCATCTAACCTGCTCAAGTCATCTCTACCTTCATCTACAACCTATCTATCTTCATCTAACTTGCTCAAGTCATCTCTACCGTCATCAACAAGATATCTATCTTCACCTAACCTGCTCAAGTCATCTTTACCTTCATCTACAAGCTATCTATCTTCATCTAACCTGCTCAAGTCATCTCTACCTTCATCAACAAGATATCTATTTTCACCTAACCTGCTCAAGTCATCTCTACCTTCATCTACAACCTATCTATCTTCATCTAACTTGCTCAAGTCATCTCTACCTTCATCAACAAGATATCTATCTTCACCTAACCTGCTCAAGTCATCTCTACCTTCATCTACAACCTATCTATCTTCACCTAACCTGCTCAAGTCATCTCTACCTCCATCTACAAGCTATCTATCTTCATCTAACCTGCTCAAGTCATCTCTACCTTCATCTACAACCTATCTATCTTCACCTAACCTGCTCAAGTCATCTCTACCTTCATCTACAACCTATCTATCTTCACCTAACCTGCTCAAGTCATCTCTACCTTCATCTACAAGCTATCTATCTTTATCTAACCTGCTCAAGTCATCTCTACCTTCATCTACAACCTATCTATCTTCATCTAACTTGCTCAAGTCATCTCTACCTTCATCAACAAGATATCTATCTTCACCTAACCTGCTCAAGTCATCTCTACCTTCATCTACAAGCTATCTATCTTAACCTAACCTGCTCAAGTCATCTCTATCTTCATCTACAAGCTATCTATTTTCACCTAACCTGCTCAAGTCATCTCTACCTTCATCTACAAGCTATCTATCTTCATCTAACCTGCTCAAGTCATCTCTACCTTCATCTATAACCTATCTATCTTCATCTAAGCTGCTCAAGTCATCTCTACCTTCATCTACAACCTATCTATCTTCATCTAACCTGCTCAAGTCATCTCTACATTGATCTACAAGATATCTATCTTCACCTAACCTGCTCAAGTCATCTCTACCTTCATCTACAACCTATCTATCTTCATCTAAGCTGCTCAAGTCATCTCTACCTTCATCTACAACCTATCTATCTTCATCTAACCTGCTCAAGTCATCTCTACATTGATCTACAAGATATCTATCTCCACCTAACCTGCTCAAGTCATCTCTACCTTCATTTACAAGCTATCTATCTTCATCTAACCTGCTCAAGTCATCTCTACCTTCATCTACAACCTATCTATCTTCATCTAAGCTGCTCAAGTCATCTCTACCTTCATCTACAACCTATCTATCTTCATCTAACCTGCTCAAGTCATCTCTACATTGATCTACAAGATATCTATTTTCACCTAACCTGCTCAAGTCATCTCTACCTTCATCTACAACCTATCTATCTCCATCTAACCGGCTCAAGTCATCTCTACCTTCATCTACAAGCTATCTATCTTAACCTAACCTGCTCAAGTCATCTCTATCTTCATCTACAAGATATCTATCTTCATCTAACCTGCTCAAATCATCGCTACCTTCATCTACAAGCTTTCTATCTTTTTCTAACCTGCTCAAGTCATCTCTACCTTCATCTACAACCTATCTATCTCCATCTAACCTGCTCAAGTCATCTCTACCTTCATCTACAAGCTATCTATCTTCATCTAACCTGCTCAAGTCATCTCTACCTTCATCTACAAGCTTTCTATCTTTTTCTAACCTGCTCAAGTCATCTCTACCTTCATCTACAAGCTATCTATCTTCACCTAACCTGCTCATAAGTCATCTCTACCTTCTTCTGCCAAAATAAGTATACACCATAAAAAGTGTTCTACCTACAAGGTGGTAGTGGAGCTTTAAGTTCTTATAGCCTGTCAACCCTCTGGCATACCCAGTTTCGCATTGACATGGAGTCGTATACCAACCTTGAGAGGGAGTCTCTGGACGGGATATGGAGGTTTCACCCTTTTAGTATAAATAACTACTTATAAAAAGTTGGATATAGGAATTTTTTAATCTTAATAACAATATATCAGTTTACTTTGGAGACACCGTGTATAAATAACATTCAAGCAAAGTAAACGTACAGTCTGTTCGCTGAATCTTTTCCCATGTATGAAATGATTCACATACTACTTTTTGTATTACGTCTCTTTCCTACTCACAGAATCTTAACCCCCGAAATCAAACCGTTTGTTCCATTACAGCGTAATATAACAAACAGAGATAGCCATATGATGAATGTCGGCGATAGGTTTAACGCGAATCTGTACGTTGCCGTCGTTGGCAGACCAAAGACTTTGTTTACAACTACGACCTACGTGTTATTTAATGTATTGATTTATTGCGTTTGTATATTAATGATGACGCATGGGAAAAGATCCAACGAACCAACTGTATCATAGTTTACCGTGTTGTATTTCAGTGTTTGTTACGCAACGGTTTGAACTGCAATATTTATTGTACTGCAAACAAAAACTTAATTAAATCATTATTGTTCCAGATCCCCGTTATCTCCAAAAAGTGTAAATGAACCAAACAGAAGTAAACATCAAACTGCTTTTCAAACAACACCTCCGAATACAGAAAGTGTTCAGTCATTCGAATGACGTACTCGTTCCGTTTTTAGATTAGATAACGGGTGGGAATTTTTTCTCGTTACTGCTATCTATAAAATAATTCAAAATATCTCGCAAACTTTTCGCCAAAATGGGCTGTGAACTCGGCAAATTGGCTGGGAGGAGTCATGCTGATAATAATGGAAAGTTAGAGGAAGTCGGATCTCCAGCGCAACCTCCACCAGTCGATTCTAGACTACCCCTAACGGCTAAACAGAAGTACAGCATGCTCGCTTCTTGGAAAGGAATCAGCAGAGCTATGGAGAGTACTGGAGTCTGCATGTTTTTAAAGTAAGTTTTTTTTATATATTTTTACTTTTGGTATTCCTCTACACCCTGTATACTGCCGAAAGTTAGACTCTGTTTCGCATAAGAAGAAGCAACCTGAAGTTTGCCAACTGTCTTGCGCAGAAAACCAAAATTAAGCTTGTTACGTGTCTCAGATATCTTAGGTATAGAAATAAATAAAAAAAATGTCTTAATTTGTATTACCAAATTAAAAAAATTATTCTTCAGATTTTTTAGATACAAATAGTTGTTCAAGGTAATTACCTAAATCGCTGATATTGATCTCGTTTATTTTTCCTTTCACTTCTTCGCAAGCTTCTATGAACGTCTTGCTAAGTTTACACTCATCATCTTCACATTCTTCTAAGACAGTTTTTTGTAACTCTTCCTTTATATCTCCGAAACCGCTAACTAGATCCGGAAGAAAATCGGTAAAAGCTTTTTTAACTTGCTTTTTATTTTTACCTAACATATATTTTAAGAAACAAAAAGTATCATCTCCGCATTTTCTTTGAATAAAAGAACTGCTTCTTAAATAAGGATTCCCCAGGACGTTCAAATATCCTATATATTTATATAAAACCGATCCGACATTTTCATCCAAAACATTCCTGATTAAATCGAAATCTTTTTCGTCCTCGTACTTTTCAAAATCTTCTTTTGTCATAAGATTTAAGTTTGTCAAGATGTTTTTGGAAAATTCGACAATATCTCCCTTGGCAAGACTTTGGAAATCGATTCCTTCTCCTCCATCAAGAAAATGTATTAAATCCTTCATCATCGGACACTCTTCCAAAGCTACACACTTTCCAGCTTGGTCGTCATAGAAAAGGGACTCAGCACAATTGAAATCTTCATCTAAAGCGTCAAATTTCAAGAGCATTTCCATATTGGGACACTTAAAATGTTCTAAAATAAAAAATATACATTATAATATCAAATTTATACGTGTCTATTACCTTCATATCAAGTGGGATATATTATATTCGTGACATTAAGTTTTCTCGAGGGTCGATCTATTATTTAAGAGTCTCTGTCACTATTGGATTATTAAAAAAAGGGGAAATCATAAATAATCTTCAATAAGTCTTTTTTTTTATTGGAGATATTCCCAAGGGAAGGTTGATAATACTTTTTGCAAATAAACGAAAATATATTAGTGCTGATAAACATCCTGGTATATATTTTGCAGCATATTGAATTTCTATGTAGGGAATGGTCGACTACCGAACTTTATCCACTTGACAAAATAAAATGTCGTGGAGTGTCTCGTAACAATAAAATAAATATCCAGGGATCTGACAAAACGGCGCTGTTGATTTTTAAAACTGTCGAGGCCAATCAGAGAGTAACGGTTGTGATGTGATTTATTAAATTGGGAAATTTATTGACCGATTATTTTTATTATCAATTGCTTTGTTATTTTTTCGTGTTTTACGGGATTTCAAACAAAATGGGGACCACTGCGCACGCAAGAACATACAGGGAATAAGTGATTTTTTCCAAAAAAAATCTCGCATATATTCAAATTACTTTTAATTACGAAAAATTGAAATAAACTAATCGGTACTTAATTGAAAAATGTACCTAATCGATAAGAAGTTAAATAAAATTAAAATATATATAATCATTCCAAAAAATCAGATAAAAATATTAATAATTGTAGGCTAATGAGTGATTATATTCAGAGAGCTTGCACCAGACTTGTCCTATTAATAGGCGAGCGGCAACCACCCCTAAAATGACATGGTAGTGACCAGATCACTTCTAATCGCTAAAAACCATGTTACTTTATGTTTTCGAGGGTGCTGAATACGAATATGACGTTTGTTTTTCTCTAAAATTGGGGGAACATTGTTAAAATCTAAAATTAAGTGAAAAATGAGAAAAATTTTTTTTCGCGAATATCGAACTTCAACTCGCTGCCATTCAGGGAATAATCAATATTTTTCCATAAAAATTTTATCACACATTTTTGAACTCATTTGCAAGGCAGTAAAACATACCCGAAGTTTCTAAAGCAATTTCCCAACGCTCGGGAAATTTTGGAAAATTTTTTACTACTCTTTCTTACTTTGTACATACTTTTGCAAAAGTTGAGTGACGAAGTTTTCAATTTTAAATTTCTAGATATGTAGTCTTCAAGTACAATAGACAAGGAAGTTTTTCAGGAAATTTCAAATTTTTATTTGCAAAAATAAAAATTATACAGCGTCTTTAATCTCAGCGTTCTAGTCGCTCGACGCTTGCACTGGGCGCGTTTCTCTTGAATTTCATGCAGTGAGTGAATAATGAATCTAAAATTTTCTAATAATAATTTTTTTTTGTAAACAATGATACAAAGAATAATAGTAGAAAACCATGTATAAATATAAAAATGTATTCACTATGTACATTCATCATCAACTACATTTACAATATTAGTACATGAATTTCGGCAACTACATAAATCACAGCATTCCAAACTAGATTTTTTACAAGGGCACACGTCGGTAGAACAAGAAGATTTTTGAGAACAAGAACAGAAGAAATTTTGTAAATATTCCATTGCCGACAATCCATTGTAAAAATCAGGTAACACATTCCCCTCGTCGATCAACCATCCATATTCTTCCAAGTTTTTTGTCAAAATCGTGGAAAATGTCGCCTGATTCCATTCATTGAGTTGCCAAATGCATTTCAATACGTGTTTTCCAATGCAGGCTTAGAAGGTGGTAACTTATCAATACATGAGTTTTTCATTAAAGCCAAATTATATCTCAATGAGTTAATATCTGTGCGAATAGCTTTAAACTTGTTTTCCTCTAAAATTGAGAAAACATTGTTAAAATCTACAATTACGTCAAGAAATTTTTTTTCGAATATTCGAACTTCAACTTGCTGCCTTCCACGGAATAATCAATATTTTTCCTATTCGCACAGATATTAACTTATTGAGATATAATTTGGCTTTAATGAAAAACTCATGTATTGATAAGTTACCACCTTCTAAGCCTGCATTGGAAAACACGTATTGAGGTGCATTTGGCAAATCAATGAATGGAATCAGGCGATATTTTCCACGATTTTGACAAAAAACTTGAAAGAATATGGATGGTTGATCGATGAGGGGAATGTGTTACCTGATTTTTACAATGGATTGTCGGCAATGGAATATTTACAAAATTTCTTCTGTTCTTGTTCTCAAAAATCTTCTTGTTCTACCGACGTGTGCCCTTGTAAAAAATCTAGTTTGGAATGCTGTGATTTATGTAGTTGCCGAAATTCATGTACTAATATTGTAAATGTAGTTGATGATGAATGTACATAGTGAATACATTTTTATATTTATACATGGTTTTCTACTATGATTCTTTGTATCATTGTTTATGAAAAAAAATTATTATTAGAAAATTTTAGATTCATTATTCACTCACTGCATGAAATTCAAGAGAAACGCGCCCAGTGCAAACGTCGAGCGACTAGAACGCTGAGATTAAAGACGCTGTATAATTTTTATTTTTGCAAATAAAAATTTGAAATTTTCTGAAAAACTTCCTTGTCTATTGTACTTGAAGACTACATATCTAGAAATTTAAAATTGAAAACTTCGTCAATCAACTTTTGCAAAAGTATGTACAAAGTAAGAAAGAGTAGTAAAAAATTTTCCAAAATTTCCCGAGCGTTGGGAAATTGCCTTAGAAACTTCGGGTATGTTTTACTGCCTTGCAAATGAGTTCAAAAATGTGTGATAAAATTTTTATGGAAAAATATTAATTATTCCCTGAATGGCAGCGAGTAGAAGTTCGATATTCGCGAAAAACATTTTTTCTCATTTTTCACTTAATTTTAGATTTTAACAATGTTCCCCCAATTTTAGAGAAAAACAAACGTCATATTCGTATTCAGCATCCTCGAAAACATAAAGTAACATGGTTTTTAGCGATTAGAAGTGATCTGGTCACTTTTTCGTTTTCTAAACGACTTTTTGGGGGTATGCCGCTCGCCTATAAGCACCAACACCATAAAAAATCTTTCACTGCCTCAAACATATTTTTGTAAAAAAAAATATATTTTTAATAACTTAGGGGTTGATTTAACCCCGTTACTCACAAACCAGGTGTGCGTTTCCTTGTTGGAGTATAATAAGGGAGGTTTAGAACAAGTTTATGTTGTACCTTGAATACCTGCAAGCCCTTGAACTATTGGATTGATCAATGGAGTTTGATAAAATTTTGTCGTATCGGTGACATCATAAGTGTAGATTATATTCAATTAAATATCAGGTGGATGTAACGTTGCTGTGATAGTGATTCTACGTTTTAACTTAGAAATTATCAAGTAAGTATTTTTTTATAGTTTTTTTTTTATTACCATCTTTTTCGCTATCTACAAAGTCTTCAACATAAACCAAGACATTTTAAACCAATTTTCAATTCATATTTTTATCAAAATTATAAACGAACTACCTTTCTCCACGACTAAATAATAATTATATTCTTCACACCAGTGAATAATAAGAAAAAGAATTCATTCTCGTTAGCCAATCACATTCTATTATTATCAGAATTCAGGCTTAAATGAATTAAAATGAATAAAATGTAAGGGTTTCGATTAAAACTTCATGTTACGTATCCCTTTTTGAAAATAAACATGCTCTATAACCTAGTGGTAGAAATAGATGACTCTGGATCGGACGATCGGGGTTCGATCCTCACTGGAAGCTTTCTTTTTTTAGTCGTGGAGAAAGTATAGTCTTTTACTTGTGTAGAATGGCACTCGTTGAAGATTATACTATTAAAAACCTTAAAAACACAATTTTTTTTTCCAGAATAATAACAATGGCTTCCCTTATACCTTTAGAACAAATGCAATCTTTCAAATGCGCACTATGCGAAAACTTCCTAACAGTGCCTCCAGTCATAACAATAAGCAAAGACGCTAAAAAACACAAATGCGGAAGATGTCTACACGTCCAAACGGACGTAACAATAAGAAACACCCTATTCGAAAATTTAGCAGAACTATCTAGTTTCCCTTGCACTTATCCAAGTTGTGAAGAAATTTTAACTTGGACAAGCGTCGAAGAACACGAAAAAATATGTCTGCATAAATTATTGAAGTGTCCTGTATCCTGGAACTGTACGGAAGTTGTAAGCATCAAGGATTTGTCGAAACATTGTTTAAAATTCCACAAAAAAAATGTAGGTGTTAACGAAATATCCTTTTCCGTCCAAGAAACCTTGGAGAAGAACAAAATCACAGTAATGCTACTGACTGCGCAAGATATCCCGTTTTTAATGTTCAAAGTTGTAACCGTGGACAATATTTGGATCAAAGTTTTTTCCTTGCAGCTTATAGAAAACTGTAAATACGAAATTATCGCTAGTAGTGATACAAACGAATGTTGTTTATCGTTCAAGAATCCAGTCGAAGTTTATATAGAAAGTAAACACTGTAAAAAATGTACTTTGAACGAATGCGACAACAAACTCCACAAGAAGTACAAAAAGAAGTTGGATGAATCTATGGCGGATAACGGTTTCCATAAGATCACCAAGGAGATGGTTAAAGAGTTGAATATGAAGGAATTGAAGTGTAGAGTTATTTTTGACAGCTTTGTTAGTGAATAATATATTTTGTTGTTTTAATAACATTAAATTATTTTAAAAAATGTCGTTTTTTTGCTTTTTTGTTTACGATTGAGTTATACATCAAGAAAACGATGGAAAATGAAATAAAATATCCTTTTTCTTTTTAAAAACACCCCGTCACTGCCAATTACTCAGCTATGTCAATATTGTGCTAATTTAAAGTTAAATTAGTTTGCTCGGATTATTTGACGTTGATATATTTTTAAAAGGTAGATAAGAAACTATAAAATTTGTGACATTTAATTAACAGTACCTATATTCTTCAAAGAGTGCAGAATGATGGCTATTATTCACGCGGATGAAGTTTGGAATCATCCAAGTCAATATTAGCCATTCTACACAAGTAAAAGACTATTACTTTCTCCACGACTAAAAAAAGAAAGCTTCCAGTGAGGATCGAACCCCAATCGTCCGCGCCAGAGTCAACTATTTCTACCACTAGGCTATAGAGCATGTTTATTTTCAAAAAGGGATACGTAACATACAGTTTTAATCGAAACCCTTACATTTATAAATGATAATTGGGAGTTATAACTAAATATAACTACTGTTGCCATTTTTTCTCTAAATAATACGTAAAATTATGATTCTATCATTATTTTGACGTTTCAAACGGCGAGCTGTCAGAATTGATTTGCATTATTTGGTATTTGACGTTTTAAAAGAGACGATTTGATGTATTCATTTTAATTCTGATAATAGAATGTGATTGGCTAACGAGAGTGAATTCTTTTTCATTATTCACTGGTGTCAAGAATCTATACCATTATGTAGCTAAATATGTAAAAATAATGTGTGCGTTATTATTTAGTCGTATTACTTTATCCAAAAATTATTACTTACGATTTTCAAGTCCATTTAGTCCGAAAAGAAGAGTGAAAAATATTAAAATGTTTAACTTTGTTACTAACATTATGAACAACAGAATTAACAACTAAATGGAAAAAATTGTGTCGTTAAGTTGAAGTACAAAATTCGTGCTTAATCTTTTTACTTCTAGAACTGTTATAATATAAGATAATAAACATTTTAGTCAATTTTAATGAATTTTTTAAAGACTGTTCGCGAATGGATACAATAAAGGATGTCCCTAATATACTCTAGCTAAAACAAATATGAAAATTATAAATATAAAAAGTATTTTAAGAAGAACCAAAATTTATTAAGTTCAACAACATTCATCAGGCAGTACATCAGTAACATCAACAGCTAGTTCCTCCAAAATTCCCAAATAATATTCTCTCCAGCCTTCGGGATAGTACTCAGCTTCTGATAAAGTTAATATGGGATCAAAGTGTGGCTTGATTACAGGGGGATGTTCAAAAGTCTCCAACACTTCAAGAACGTTTGTTTCAGGAACATGTAATGAAGGCTTGGGATAGAGAGAGACAGGTTCTAATAATGGTGTAAGTTCATATTTGGGAATTTCATCAAAAAGGCTATCTAGAAATCCTTTAGGGCTTGAAGGTTTGGGTATTAAAGTTTCTGAAAAAAAAATACATACAGGGTGAGTTATATGGAACTTTACACCCTCCTAAAGCGTTTTTAATGACACTTACTCAAGGCTTTAAATACATTGGGTTTGTCTAATTTCTGCAGCAAGCCTTTGAAAAGGGGCGGTGCTGAATCACGTGAATCTTCATTTTTAAATAGTTTCTCTAAACCGAATGGATCTGTTTTTTTATCTAAAAAATAATGAAATAATTGTTTACACTGCCATAAATTTAGAGTTAATTGTCTGAAATGCTTTGGATTTTCCAGAATTTTATAAAAGTATAATCGTAACAAGAAAAATCATCCTTACCAACTAAACTTAATCCTTTATTCAAAGGAAATCCCAAAATCGAAATAATTATAAGAAATTTGACGTAAGTAGTGAACATATTGTTGGATCGAACACGTGTATGAAAAATATAACGTGGTAGAAAAAAAAACATTAAAAACAAATAGGTGGATAGATAAAGCACGAAATTGAATCGCATGTATCTCTGGACGGAAAAATTCTTTCCAGGTCACGTTCTCACTTTGTTTTTGGGTCGCGTGACTGGTAATTGCCATTCGGAACAAAGGGATCATTAACAATATCAAATATCTTGAAAATCTAATAAATTTTATATACATAATGAATTGTGAAATATAAACAGTTCTTCAGTTTAATGTTGTTTTTTCTGGTGTTTCCAACAAGTTGGTAGCTCTAAATACTGTTACGCGAGTGCCCCAGCGAGATTCCCGTATGAGACGACTATGACTGTGAGCTCAGACTGCCATCCCCTCCCCTCACCCTAGCAGAGAACATTCCAGAGACTCGTCACTAGAGGGACTAGTCTATCTAGCGCGACGAGAACTTTCTAGTAATCTACCCTTGCCATATAAATACTGAGCATCGCTGCACGGGAGTCAGTCATCAGATAGTTGAGACATAGTCACATAGATGGACAGCTAGTGCTTATATTGAAGGAAAGCGATCGATAAAGTGTTTACTCAGTGACGTTCATATAAATTAGTGTAGTTAGTTAGTTTAGTGTATAATATAAATTAGTAAATTGAGGACCGTATATACATATAAATCTGTAAATATAAATTAAAATAAACGTTACAATACTTTCTGCAATAGAGGAGTTCAGTCTAAGGTCAGTATGGCCAACAAAAAGTGGTTTTTTCTGACAAGAATGACAGTTAAGGTCTACCTATTCAAAACATAAGATTTTTGCATGTTTTTTATCATTGCGAACATCTATATTACTCTGAAATTCTCGACTCCCAATTTACTTTTTACTTCTCTGAAAACATTTAATGGAAATTCCAAAAAGGGAAACCCGAAAATGTGTTTTGCTACTGATTTAATTCAATAATGATATATCAATCGAGAAACTCGAGAGTATCGAGTGTACTGTTCGGGAAAAGTAAAGCGAAAAGCGAGCCAATTAGGTGGGTAAATGTCTTTGAAATACAATATCGAGAAAAGGGAGAATTTGATTATTTTATTGGAGAAAAAGAACAAAATCGAGTTGATATTCAAATGTAAATGTAAAACGATATTCAAACGACAATGTTCTACCTTTTTGCATGGAAATATGTGCCTTTGCATCCTTTGTCTCGATAAAATATTCGAGAACGGCATACCGATATCGCTTATTTTGATTTTGAATCGTTCGTCGTTGTCCAAGGAAGTTTTAAACGATGAGAAAACTTCGTAGGAAAGGTTTGTACAATGTACAAAGAAATTGAATCCCCAATTGGGAAAAGTAGAATTCGATAGATGGCGCTCTGAAATGTCAATGTCATCCTAACAACGAGTAAAACAAATCAGCTGCCTTATAAGCCCTTTCATATATTTTAAGTGGTTTTATTTTGTTGTTTTAGTTATTTTCAGTGTGTGTTTTGTGAAACTTTTGCTTTGCTTTAGTATTTCGTGTTGTTAAACAAAATTTTGACTCCTAATATTTTTATTTTTTGGAGTAATAGGTATGGTTGATATTTGTCAAAAATAAAACAAGTTTAGGTCTGATTTCGTGTTTTTATTGTAGAAAAGCACAGTTTAAAGCTTGTCACTGACACAAAATTAAACAAATAAAGTACGAATTTACGGTAGTTACGTTGACTTGCATATAATACTTACAATTTTTTCCGCCAGAGGTCTTATTGAATTCTAATCCGCCCAATAGAGAGTGTTATATTTAAAAATTAATTAATTTCATCTTCTTTTTTATAGTATTTATCATTTATTTCAGATTATTCGAAGAACATGGCGAGCTAATACAGCTTTTCGAAAAATTCAAAGAGTTAAAAACCAAAGAAGAGCAAGCGAATAGTTTGGAATTACAAGAGCATGCCAGTACGGTTATGAATACTTTAGACGAAGGCATCAAAGGCTTGGACAATTTGGATGCTTTTTTTGAATACCTACACCAAGTTGGTGCTACACATCGTCGAATACCCGGTTTCAAGGTCGAATATTTTTGGGTAAGTAACAGACAGGGCAACAGAATGATATTAATATAAAGGGTGAATGATATATTTAGGATTTTTTGGAAGAAAGAGGGCTAGGGCTAATTAAATTTTGGATTTTTTTTTGTTTTTATGAAGAAAATTTAGGAAGAAATGCGGGAAGTAGCAGTAGCTGGATTTTTTAGACTTTCTCAAGGTTTTTTTTGTTTCAGAAAATCGAAAAACCATTCCTGGAGGCAGTCGAGATAACTTTAGGTGATAGATACACTCAAAACGTAGAAAGTATATACAAAATAACAATAAAATTCATAATAGAAACATTGATAAAAGGTTACGACAATGCTAACGCACCCACGTGAAGATCACCAGACTGAAACTAAATATTTGTATTGCTACATATGAAAAAATATTTTGATTTTCATATATACTTATATAGAACCAATTTAATCCAGTATATCTTCGACAATTCTTTCCCGGGTGTTAATTTTTTGTTCCATCAAAAATTTTTGGAAAATACTCAACTTTGTAAATAATTTTTCGTTTTTGGTGGGTAAAAAATAAATCTATTTAGGGGGTGAATTGTCCAAGAGGAAGTTGACTGTGAACCAGGACCCGCCCTGTATGTATCATGTAAATATTTTCCGTGTGTATGTATTTATTTGATGTAAGAAGTTAGTGATATCTGTCTTTTTTTTAAATTTTTGGTCCAGTAGTTGGGGGGGCAGGTCAATCTTAATATATTTTTAAAAGTATTTACTTAAAAAAATATATATTTGATTCCCTTGTTTCAAGAGCTTTTATTTGATTTACTTTTCTCACTTTGTACCCCCCCAAAAATACTGGAAAATACGTCGATTCGCGAATGTTTTAATTGAAATCGAATCCATGTTACTTGATGTAGTCTAAACTTTATTACCAATGTCAATTGTCTAAATGTACCTAAGAGTAACTGGGTGTTTCATAAAAAATGTGGCTTCCTTTCTTTAATATGATTTTTGTTACTTAACAAATTACCACCTTTTTTGAAACACTCTGTAGATTTTTATTTGTTTATTTTTCTCCGAAAACTGGTAATGATAGATTTCTCTTCTATTTCTATTATTAATACATGACTCGCCATAATAAATACTCACTCGAAATTAACTGGGATCTGATGATTTAATAGTTTGGATCTCGTTTGATTTCGATTCAAACTTATTTAAAATAAATGTTTTGAAAATATATCAATCAGCTAATCGATATTTCGTTCAATGGAGCTGCGAAAATTATTTTTTATTATACGATAATTACGATTTTATTAAATTTTTTCGAAAATTTTTAATTGTTGAATGAATTATTAAGATATTAATTGCACTAGACTTTGTTCCGTGTACCTCTATTACTGACACAAATTATAATTATTTTTAAAATTATTATAAAGATCGAGAACTATCATATTCGTATACTAAAATCGATTATTGTCCGAACTTACGTCATTTATGTCAATTTTAGTGGTTATACCAACTTAAAATTGTATAAAAATATATTACACAACCACGCATTTCATAAGTTGGCGGTACTGGACTTCAAAAATCGACAGCGTAGTCATTTGACATCAAAAACAGAGCATGGTTATTGGTTGTTCTCGATAATTATTCATATTTTAAATAAATTTGTCTATTATTTTTTCGAAATACTCAAAAAAGGTATTTTTATTGAAATATTAATGCTTTTGTTCGAAGTGATCGCTTTAATTTCCAAATATTTAATATATCGATGTTAAATATGTTTCTCTGTTTGAATTTCTCATAAATGTTAATTGTATAAATTGTAAATTTACGTTTTATGAATATATGTACAATTAAAGTTAAATATAGTTATAATATTTTATATTTGTAACAACTGTATTATTTGTTAGAATTAAAATTAAATGAAAATATCTGTTGATTTAATTAATTCCTGGGGTATCTATCCTATATAACCCTTCCCCTTCTTTTAACACATGTGACTGTGACTGACAAATCTGAAAGATTTCGCTCTGTAGATAATACCACCTAATTTTCAGTAAATTATCTAAGATCAAGTATATGCATATGCAATTATGTAATGTAGGATTTAAGCTATTTGCAGAGACGCACTCTGGCTGCTTCATAATAGACGTCATTAAACAAAAACGGTTTCGGTCGAATTAACGTACAGCATAGTCGCTAAAAATGGACTATAAGCCAAATGTCAAGCAGCTATCAACGTCAACAATCATCTGGTATCTGTCAGGTCGAATAAACATATTTTTGAATACAAGTTATTTATTTTTGAAAAATATTTTTGCTAATCAATGCAGAAGGATCAAAAGGAACTTATTTGAAATGAATAATATATGTCGAACTTGTCTCAGCAGTTCTAATCTTTCCCCAATGCAAAATTATGAAAGTCTTACGGAAAAAATTGAAGCAATTTCTTCTGTAAAAGTAAGTAAAAGGTTGTAATATTTATTTAACAAAAATAAAAATGTTTTTAATTATAGATAATATTAGATTCCCCAAATTACCCCACTGTGATATGCCAAGAGTGTGTTGATAAGATAAATCTCTTTTACTGTTTTCAAAAAGTAATTATTAATAGTAATAATGAACTAAAAGAAAAATATTTAACAATATTAAGTAAAAGTGTGGAGAAGAAGAATAGTACAAAAAGAACTAGTAATAGAAACTGTGATAGTAGTAAAAAAGTAACAAAACCAAGGTTGAAAAATAATTTAACTAAATTAGAAAATATTAAAGATGAACCAGAGCAAATTCATGAAGAGGATCAGAAACTAATTAAGGAAGAAATTGATACGTCCCTAATAGAAGAACCACTAAAATGTAGTAGTTGCATGTTAGATTTTTCTACAAAATCAGAATTGCTTGCACATATGAAAATGATTCATAAAACGTGTAAAAAAGAGAAATCTTTGTGCTGTGCTCATTGTAATGTAACCTTCACCTCTCAAGCAGAGTTATTAAATCACAAAAGAAACTCTCACATGGATCCTGGAATATGCAACATATGTGGGATGGTAGTAAGAGCAGATAATTTAAAAAAACATGTTCAAAGACATTCTGAAAAACCAGTTAACTGTAAAATATGCTTAAAAGTGTTAAAAAACTCGGAATCTTTAAGAGGCCATTTACTAATACATAAAGATACTTCATACGAGTGCGAAGAATGTGATCATACATTCAAATTAAAATCAGAATACCATCGTCACTTAAAAAAACACACAGGTAAGTACATTCTATTCATATACCAAACACTACTGCTAATCAATTTGTTGCAGATCCAAATACTCGTAAAAAAATGTGTACCATATGTGGAAAACACGTTAGAGACATTCACAGACATCTTCTTACACATTCTGGAGAACGGCCTTTCCTCTGTAGTTACTGTAGCAAAGGTCTGACGAGTTCTTATGCTCTTAAATTACATATCCGACAACATACAAATGAAAAACCCTTTATTTGCAAGTACTGCGACAGGAGTTTTGCTCAGAAGATATCCTTGTTGGCACATTTGAAGTCCAAAGCTCACAACCAGGGAAAACAATAGGTATCGTCTTGTATTTTTTCATGTAATTTTAAAGTTTGTGGGTTAATTGTCTTGCCAAGTGTATAAAGTAAGTAAACAATACTTTTTTTTAAATTAATTTATCAATAGTGTAAAGCATTTTATCTGTAGATTATTTCTACTTCATTTTTTATCCTTGTTAAAATAAATATGAAGAAATTTTATTTATAACGAACAAAGTGTTTAACGTATTCCTTTTTCTGATGTTCCTGAACCTTGTAAGCCGAAGAGAAGGAAGATTGGGGGAATTGAAAAATACTTAAAAGTAATATTTTATTAATACTTAATATAGCAAAGCAATAATATACAAAAAAAAGCCTAGTATCTACTAAAATAAAATTTCCCTAAAAAGTTGATACCAAGTCACGTTTAAAAATACCATCTACATATATACAAAATAAATTCAATGTTTATATAGGTTTGTATAACAAAGTTGTGACGTATTTCTTCCTGTATCTGTGGGTCGCGCTAAGTACCATAACACCGTCTTTTATAGAAAGAGCATACAGGTGGTTCAACATAACGTGATTCGGTTCTGGTAGTAAAGTTGGTTCACACTGAAAGTTTTATCATCAATAAACGTAAAGTTTGAACTAATAAGTACTTACCGAAAGTGGAGTATCCTTATTAAGGATAACTTGAAGCAGGTGAGGTGGTAATATAGGAGGTCCGCTTGTCTTTTCCCAGGGTTTATTTGCCGGAACATCCTGTCCAAATTCTTTCTGTGAATCGTCTTTTGCATTCTCACTATCTTTATCCAAAGCTTGAAACACCTTAAACAGTATAAATAGAATAATTATTTTAATAAAATTTTGATTCTAACCTCAAAATCTGACTGTTTTACAACAATAACATTGTTCTTTGCACCACCATTATCTTCTATAATTTTATTCCCAGGGTCGTTTTTCCATTCTCCATCAACAAAAAACTTGTACTGGTGTTCTCCTTCGGGTAAGTCAACTATCGCCACAAAATCTCCATAGCTTTTTACCATGGGTATAGTTTCCCAATTCGAGAAAGTACCACAAATGCATACATCTTTTCCACCTCCTTCCCAACGAAATACTGTAGGTGTTTTGGATGCATTTCGAACTGGTTGAGTACCCTCAGAAACTAAAATAACACACCTTGAAATAATAATATGAATATTCAATTGTTGTTAATTATCTGGCCTATTTTTGATATCAGTTTCGTTATGATTAGATGATAACATGTAATACTGCATAAAACGTGACTGATAGTTAAATAAGTATTGCATAAATTAACCAACCTGTGTTGGCCCTGGGTCGAGGTAGATCATAATTTAAAGCTGGTTTAGTAAAATAGGGCTCCTCTTCATCCTGTGAACCTTGAATTTGCAATTTATTTTCAGGTTTTTTGTCAAATGTAAAGGCTTGTCCTTCTTTAGTTGGTGATGATGGTGCTATATCACCGGATTTTTGCCTTTCTCGTGGGGCACCACTACTTCCTGCATTACCCATTTCGAAAAAAGTTAAATCATACTTTAGTAATGTTATTAAAATTTGCACGAATTAAACGTCAATCATGCGTCAAGCGTCAATCTATTTAATTTTGACAGGTGACATTTTGAGTCAAATTTTTGAGAAAATTACTACAAATAATTGTACATACAATCTATTCGTATATTATCCAGTTTTTTTATAAATAATAGGTATAAAAATAATAATTTTCGTATGCTGGAAATGTTTAGGCACCGAATAATAATTATTCGGTGGTTTAGTTTGGTTAGGTATGTGATCAATAAGCGACACGTATTTTTTTTGCGAACTTACCTTAAGTATTAATTTGGCAATGTTTTTTTTTATATATTTAATTATGATTGAACATTGAACCTTGGATGGGTTGATGAATATATGTATAAATTGTAATTATTAGGGATAACAGTACCGTATTACCCCTGTAAAGTATTGTGAAAAATGGCAACAAGTTGCAGTAGTACTAATTCTAAAAAAATTGGAGAAATCAAAATACCTGTGCCTTGGGGACATGTAGCAGGTAACATTTTTATACTTTTTTACACTACATTTTCAGTAATTGTCGTTTTTGGAGAAGAAACATTTTTATGAATACAATACAAGTAATAACAGACAACTATCTCTTAATAGCTATTAACAACATACATGTTGATAAGTTGGGTCAACAACTGGTAAACAATCTATTTGATATTTTATTAATAACGTTCACAAACATGTAAACTTGTTTGTCTAAATTGGTAAAGGATAAATTTTCCAAAATACATTTAACTTGTTATTATAACTTAACTTTAATTAAGGATCATATCTTGCCAGTAGGTATATGTAGGATTTAATTTGGAACACAAATTAGAACAAAATAATGTATATTATTTTCACTCAAGACTAGAGTACCTGTAGCTTGGAAACATGCATAATCCACAATGGTCTAGGAAGCCTATACAACCCCTGTTTTGTTTCAGCAAAGATATGGGGTGAAGAAAAGAACCCCTTAATATTGTGCATTCACGGCGTTATGGATAACGCTGGAACTTTTGACAGATTAATACACATGTTGCCATCAACTTACTACTATGTCTGCATCGACTTACCAGGACACGGGAAATCCTCCCATTTTCCTCCTCATCTACCAGTAAACTCTATAAACTTTCTTTTAGTTTATAAAGCGGCAACTACATACTTTAAAAGGAAATTTATTATCATGGGACATAGCTATGGGGGGCAATTAGGTTTTTTATATGCTCAAATGTACCCACAGTATGTGGAGAAACTTATTATGTTGGAAACTGTAAGTTTGTACCCAGTGAAAAGTGATTATTGCGTGGATTATTTGGTAGATAAAGTAGAAAACTATTTTAAAATCAACGAAAATCTAGAAAATAAACAGCCTCCGACTTACACCAAAGAAGAAGCTTTAAACAAATTGCAGAACGGTAGGAATTACAGTTCCATTCAACGAGAAGCAGCTGAGGCTTTATTATATAGAGCTATAGAGCCTGTAGGTGATCGTGTTAAATTTACTTTGGATCAAAGGATGAAGAATTTTATAAATCCTTTGAGGGATCATCGGTATATAATGGAAACTATGAAAGCTTCGCCTGTAAAATGTCCGATAATTATTATTTTGGGAAAAGAAAATGGTATACAGTTGAAAATAATGGAACCTCTTATAAAATTTTTGAAACGATGGAAAAACGTTGAATTAATAATAGTCGAGGGTGGTCATGATGTCCACAATGATTATCCGGAAAAAATAGTGCCTTATATCAATAAATTTTTGTTATTAAATAAAGGAAAGTTGTAAAAACATTTGTTTGTTGTTGATTTTTCGTCATTTCTAAAGTGTGCAGTAACTTTGGTTGTCTGAGTTGGTATCAAATATTAAAAAGAAAAAAGAAGAGGACATATTCTTCTTTTCCGTAAATTAATGACAGAATGTCAAAGTATCTATGTCTATGGTTACCTGTTATAAGATCTATGGTTATAAGTACAATAATAAAAGTGCACAAGTTAATACTATTTTATTTGAGCCGTGTCTATATACTATAAATACATTTTATGTTTCAGCTAAAACATGGGGAGAATCAAAAGACCCGCTAATACTCTGTTTCCACGGAATCATGGACAACGCCGGGACTTTCGACCGACTAATGCCCTATTTACCAAACACTTTCTTTTACGTTGGTATTGACTTGCCAGGTCATGGTAGATCTTCTCATTTTCCACCACACATACCTATTCACGTAAATAATTTCATCTTGGCGTACAATCGCATAGCGGATTACTTTAAAAGACAATTTATTATCTTAGGTCATAGTTTTGGAGGTCAAATAGGTTATCTTTACGCCCAAATGTATCCGGAAAAAGTTAAAAAATTAATTATGCTGGACACTATATCAATATTTCCCAATTCTACGAGAAATTTCGTTGATTACTTAAAAGATAGAACGAACATTTTCATTGAGGTTGAAAATAAAATGGCTACTGGTCTACAACCGAGTTATACTAAAGAAGAAGCGTTGCATAGATTGCATACAAGCAGAAGCTACGCTCCTATAAAGCTGGAGGGTGCTGTAGCTTTGCTGGAAAGGTCCATAAAGCAGACTGAGGTTGGGAAGTATGTGTTTACATTGGACCAAAGAATAAAGAATACTGTTTTACCTTTAAGAGATTTAAGGTTAGATAAAAATCATTTAAAAACCAGGAGTAATTTGAATTTAAGTTGGCAATTCTGTAGACCTCTGATTGGTTAAGTTCCGTCCAGTTTCACAAAACACTTTCTAGTATTAACAGCTGATAATTTCCATCTTTGATAGTTCTAGTTCTGACCATAGATGGTGTACTCTGTGGTTCTGACAGATAAATATAATTGTCATCGCATCCGATCTTGTTGTTATTTTATTATTTTCACTCAGTTTCGTTCATGTATTATCTATGGTTTCGTTGAAACTGTTCCTTTAAAAACTTCGGTAAAAAATTGTATTGATTTGGATAGATTTGGAACACGACTGTTGACTACTTTTTCGGAACACACCCCTTAGTAACTAATCTGGTAACTTTTAGTGGTGTGAGTAAGGCTTTTCAAATTACTCCTGGTTAGGTTAGGTGAGGTTAGGTAAAAATTATTTGTTTTATTTTACAGAAATGTTATTGGAGCGTCTAAATATTATCCACCTCGCTGTCCGGTGCTTATAATCCTTGGAACAGAGTCTACTTCGCAACAGATTTATTTCAGTTCTTTTTTACAGTATTTAAAATTGAAAAAAATTGTTCGAGTCAAGTATGCTGAAGGAAATCATGATGTACACAATGATTATCCAGAAAGAGTGGCTCCGTTTGTTAATAAATTTTTGTTATATAAATTAAATAAACTATAAATTTTCTTGTTTATTTTTTTTTGTTATCAAAAAAATGTATAAGAGCGGTACGGGTTTTTAAGAACACTCCATACATGCAAAAATATAATTTTGTACCAAGTTAAATGAAAATTCAAAAGGGAAGAGTGAGTGTGTACTATTTGATGTCCCCCTGTAAAGTGAAATTGTTCTATTGAATAATAATGATAATATGGATGGCATGGCAGTTGGCTACCTTGAGTCAAAGTATATATACGTATTCAATTTAATATGTTGAATTAAGTTAATATCAAATTGTCTCAAAAAACTGAATTGCTGGCCAGCTCTTAATCTCTTAACCTTAACTGTGTAGTATTAGGCAACATAAATACAACATGAAGGCAAATTATAGAAACGAAAATTGGGTTATTAACGAAATACAAATTCCAGTGCCATGGGGATGCATATCAGGTAAATATTAGACAGATTAATTTTATTTATCTCTTATATAACGATGATATTGGTACTTAGTTACTTTTGATGACCAAGTTTTTTAGGTTAGGTAGGTATTTTTGCTTATAAATTATTAGGATAAATCTTTTGTGAAAGAAAAACTAACATAAATCTTATAAGAAAAACATAAATAATTAGAGTAAAATATAATTAGGCTTTACACTTTTATTCTGCATTGAATGCAAATTACAAGCAGTCAAGGATACGGGGGGTCGTTGGAATGTAATAATAATTTTTGTTTACAGTGAAAGCTTGGGGCAACAAAGAAGACCCACACGTATTGGTATTTCACGGAATCACAGATAACGCAGGAAGTTTCGATAATTTAATTCCATACTTATCAACAAACTTTTACTATTTATGTGTAGATTTACCCGGACATGGCTACTCCTCGCCATTTCCACCATATTTACCTCTACACTCAACCGATTTTCTAATAGTATATAAATTAATAGCTGATTATTTTCAAAAACATAAATACATCATAATAGGCCATAGTTACGGGGGTCAGATTGGTTTTTTATTTGCTAGAGTTTATCCACAATACGTAGAAAAATTGATTATGCTTGACGCTTTGATTTTATTCACAATAGAAGCTAAAGAATCTATGAAACTTTTAAAATCTAGATTGGAAAATAACGAGAAGTTAGTTGAACTTAAACCAAATACATATACGTACGAACAAGCTGTAAATTTTATTTCCAACAGTAGACTTGAAAGTGAATCTTTAACTAGAGAAGCTTGTGAACCGTTATTAAGGAGGTGTCTGCAGTTACAAGGTAAGTTTAAAAAATTAGTTCGGGTATCTATTATAAGTGTTACATTCTTTTAGACAATGGAAGATATATAATAACTACAGATCAACGTGTGAAATGTTGTATAAACCCTCTTCACGATATGAGATATAGAATAGAATCTCTAAAACACAATCCAATTACGTGTTCTACATTGATGATTTTTTCAAAACTAAACGATCGTCCTAGAAAGAAATTCAGAAAGTTGATGGATAAATTGCACACAATAAAAAACGTTGATATTCAATATATCGATGGACACCATGACGTACACAACAACAAACCAGAACAAGTTGCTCCGTATGTAAATACATTTCTATTGTTTCAAAAATCGAAAGTATAATCTCTTAAAACGCTATAATTGATGAAAAACATTAAATATGTATTCTCTTTCAAATCACTAATAAGTAGGCAACCAAAACACACCGAAGTTATATCGGTTGCCTATAAGCAGCATATTTAAATAAATTTCTATTGTGCCAAAAATCGAAAGTAATCTTTTTATACGCAATAAACTAAGAAAAAAATGAAATTGTATTCAAATTTTAATCAAAATCAAAGAATATTTTTATTTGCGTATGTATCAAGTTGGCAACGAAGGCCGAAGTCGTTTGGGTTGGCTACAGTTGTAACCACCATTTTGAAGTGACAGTAATTCAAAAGTTTTGTATTCAGTACGATTGAAAAAGTATGTGCTCAATTCTTTGTGAAAACGTGTGTAGTTTTGTTATATAAAAGTGAATTTATACAGTTAAAAATACTGAAGTTGGTTTTGTAGTGTCTGAATTAAATATGGTAAGTTTTAACATTATGTTTAAAAGTTAGTTAGTCCTAGTGTTGTACATTGTTGATAAATCCAGCTTAATAGTCACTTGGCCATGAGATGCCTTTCTATTAGTTTTATATCAATACTTTGTTTCCAATTAAAACTGCTTGATTTTCACATTACTTTTTTATGGTGTTTTGAGTTAAAGTCAAAAAAATTAGGCATGGGAGAAATGAAACGACAAAAATATATATTTATTTACAAACATTTATTAACTAAATATAAAATTTCATATATGTACCACTTGTTTGCATTTTTATACTAATACCATCTCCTAATTCGATCTCTTTTGGTTCATCAAAGAAAAAACAAGTCTTTTTAAAATGTATGCTATTTAAAGTCGAATATACAATATCGTCGTAGAATTGTATATCATACCACAATAATAAGGCGTTCGTCACTCCGCCTCTAGTGACTATTATGTCTTTGGATTTCTCTCCGTCTCCTTCTAATTGAAATTTCACTGGAGGAGAATGCTCTGTGTACATTAATCTTTCTAAATTTGGATGTTCGTAACCCTAAAATATCACAGGTTCTGTAAAATATTTGTCTCTTTCTAATTTTTAATCACTTACTGAATATTCATTGATAATTTCGGCGATTTTGAACTCCAAAACGTTTTCATCATCGACTCTATTACAAAATTCAATATACGGCGAACTTATCAATTGAACGATGATACTGAAACTTTGCGGTATATTTATCGATGTACCTATTTCGCTTTTTTTAAAACAACAGTTCTCCAACGACCCATCTACGTTGACTGTATCGAAAAAGAAAATGCACGTCTCTTGACCGGCCGTTATTTCCAATTCGCTTACTATTATGAAACGTTCTTTCGGTATATGGTTTACCGATAAGACGTATTCGAAAAATGTTTTGTCCGCCTCCGTTTTGATCGGATGATAAACGGTCGAACAATTGTTTTTTGCTAATAGAAAACCTAGTAATGGACAAACGTTGTTATCCACAACCTTGAACAAAAAAAATTGTTAGGTTGAAGGAATCATGACAAATAAAAGACAGTTGACAGTGACATTTGACATAACTAGTGACTGAATAACAGAAATGAAATGGTGACATGCCAAGAGTTCATAGAACTATATTGGCCACTGATATTTTGAGTATTCAGCTAAAAAGTCATTTTAAATTTCAAGATATACACTTCAGGGGTGTATTCATTATTTTAATAAAGCAATATAAACGTTCGCAATGATAAAAAACATGCAAAAATCTTATATTTCAAACAGTAGACCTTAACTGTCATTCTTGTCATAATAAACCACTATTTTGTTGGCCATACTGACCTTAGACTGTCTTATGTGTCGAATGATACATTTTAACTGTCATTCTTGTCATAAAAAACCACTTTTTGTTGGCCATACTGACCTTAGACTGTCTTATGTGTCGAATGGTACATTTTAACTGTCATTCTTGTCATAAAAAACCACTTTTTGTTGGCCATACTGACCTTAGACTGTCTTATGTGTCAAATGGTACATTTTAACTACCATTCTTGTCATAAAAAACTACTTTTTGTTGGCCATACTGACCTTGTACTGTCTTATGTGTCGAATTATACATTTTAACTGTCATTCTTGTCATGAAAAATTACTTTTTGTTGGCCATACTAACCTTAGACTGTCTTAAGTGTAGAATGGTACATTTTAACTGTTATTCTTGTCATAAAAAACCACTTTTTGTTGGCCACACTGACCTTAAACTCTATTGTTATATAACTTACTGTGAGATCTGTGTTCCAAAACTTCTGCGCAAGCGCAGAAACGCAATCGACTAGCTTCTGATCGTTCAAAAACGTCACCACTTCCTTGGAAACCTTAAAACAAGTGTGATTTCCAGCATCAGTCTCCAACAAAGTGACATTCAAACCGCAATCTCTGACAGTTACTTTGACGGTAATGACAGTTCCTTCGACAACTTCAATCGGATGATCCAAACAGACAACAGCTTGTTCCCAACAAGTGACTTGTTCTTCATTGAGAGGATTATTTGTGATGTTTATATTTTCTGTTAAATTCAAATCGAACCAAATCGCAAAAGCGTGCAACTCTCCTTCTTCTATGCATCTCAGTTGAACTATTTTTTCGTTTGAATCATCATTTAACATTTCAGTTATTTGTTCTAAATTATAGAAATCCAAGTCGAACACTTGATGGATGTCAGTCATGTATTTAACTTCCCGTTCTAGAAGAGTCTCAGCTTCATAAGGTTCTAAATCGTATTCTGTTAAACAAACGTTTTCCAAATTAAGAAGTTGTTGAGATTTTTCGTTTGTCCACTTATGTCTTTTAATCAGATCATGACAACTTATTCCAGTAACGTATAATTTTGCACCACAAGGTATGATTTTGTAATTTTCCTCGGTTCTTAGAACGGTTGAAGCGTGGTATATTGTTTCTAACGCCCTTTCGCCAAATAGAGCACAATCGAAAACTTCTGTTACTAGCAAATTGAATTTATCGGGAGGTTCTGAAAAAATAACCCTAAGTAAGTTTATGTTGTTTAATGAATGTTACTTACCTTCGATATCTGTTGAATAACAATGAAGTACTTTAACGTTAGTAACTTCGTTCTTTTTCATGACATCTAAGCACATGTTATACAATTGTTTATTTTCTTCAATAGCTACAATTGAAGTTCCAGGTAACTGTGCTGTTATAAGGCTCAAGAGGCCACAACCGGCTCCTATGTCTACAACATGTTTGTATCCCTCTTTGATAACAGATTTGATAGCGTTTGCAAATGCCAAGTTTCTGGTTTTATCATTGAGCATTCTAAAATGCCACCTTGGTATTTGGTGCCATTTTACATGCATTAGGTTGATTTCTGCAGGAAGGTAGTTTTTATTTACTTTTACTGCTCTTTCTAGGTATCTTCGCGCTATGTCAATCTCTGATATCCTTTAAAAAATTTACATAAAATAGGACATTGTGTATATACAATATATATAATAATAAATAAGGAAATCAGGGTAAAATGATGATAAAGGAAACAGACTTATAAACATAACTACTAGTTTTATTTTGTATTTACTTACTTAAACATATATGCTCCTAAATTATTTAGAATCACATAATTGTCAGGAAAAAGGTTCAAAGCTTGAATGTAACACTTGAGAAGTTCTTCTATATTTGAAGTTTCTTCTAAAACAGCTCCCATCTTACAAACTAGTTTAGTAAAAACGGTTTGAACGGCAGAAGTAGAGTTAGAAGGATCATTTAAACTTTCAAAATAGAGAACAAAGTTTTCGTAAGCTTCAGCATAGTCATTTTTAACACAGGCTTGTTTAGCCTTTTTCAAGTAAAATAGACTGTTATTCTTTTTTTGATGTTCACCTAAACGAGGAACTCTGGATGCCATTTCTGGTTTTTTATTCGTTTGTCGCAACATTTATCTATTTTTTTCTTTTAAAGCCAATCCCAACATTTTTCATTACACTCATTAAATCTAATGATCTGTCACCTCCGACCATTTAAATGTCACTGTCAAAAACAGCTGTCGCTATTGTCAGTAAAAAAGCACGTTCCGGTATTATCCAAGACACTCATAATATCTTATTTCTACAATAATGAAATTTTCAAATAATGATAACTTTTTTTATTTCTATTTGTAGTGTAGTTTGAGTCTGTAGTAGTTTTTTTAATGAAAAATGCATTTGTATTCTGAATAATTAATAAGTTATAGGTAGGACTTACTGAACACACCTTTTAACGGTTTATACATTATGTCAAATGTCAATTTTGAAAATTAGTAAATAAGTTTGTAAGCCATTTGTAAACGTAAAATTTAGGTCCAAGTATTTCCCAATTATTGCATTAAATCATAATTTTATATTATGGAAGCTATAGTAGATAGCAATAAGATACTGGATTTTATATCTGAATCAAGCAGTCGAATGATAGAAGAAATTAACTCATCTTCTGAAGTGTTTGAAAGTGTTCAAGACAACTACAAAGTTATAAAAAATAAATTACCAACCATATCGTCAAAATCTGATATATTGAATAAATTTAATTGCAGATTAACGACTATCAATACAGTTAAAGAGATATGTGAGAAAAACGACATTTATCTAAAAAAGTTGAAAGCGAGAAAAGTGAGTTTTTTCTTAACAATTCAGTTCAAGTACATAATATAGTACCTATTTTAGGATGAATTTCACCAAAGACTAGAAAAATTGAGTCAATGCAATATTGAAGCACAAGAAAAAGTAAAGTGTTTGGAACATAAACCATTAAGTAAAGCTAACCAAATAAAAATGAAAAAAAAGAGGTACAATATAATTATTGATAAATGCATTAATATAGTTTTAATTTTTGATTTATTTGTAGAGATAAAATATTGTCTTTCAAGTTACTGACAAATACATATTTCTGTTATGAAACCAAAAGTATCAAGGGATGTATCCTTTACAAAAGTGATCTAAGTATATGATAGCTTAAAATTTCTGTAGTATTTTCCTTATATACAACGTAGATATTATTGGTAAAAGTCCAAAAAATGTCAAATGTTTTGATTTGAATCCAAAGAAATTATCTACCTTGGAAATAACAGATGCTTTATATGCCACACTAAAAAAAGTTTGTGAAGGCTCTACTATGAAAATTGATGAAGAAAAAATGTGATTCTAAAAAGTATGTTTTATATTAATATTTCTATTCATAAGTAAAACTTTTTATACCATTCAAATTTGTTTGGAGAGAGTGTTTGTTGTATTATAAATTTTATCAAATAATTACTTTATTGAACAAAATATCACAAAAAATCTCATTTAATCACCTTATTTGACAAAAATATTAAACTTATGGAGTATAGTCAACCCAGAAGCAAAAGTAAATGCTATCATAAACAATCCACATATAAGCAGTGTTAATATAGACACTTGGAAGAATAGAGAGTATAAAACGTACAACCAACCTGCAAAAACAAAATATAATTAATCACTTGTAAGAATATTATTAATAAATTCCAAGTTTTTACCTTTGGTGGATAAAGCGCTGCTCAGATCTAATATCATTTTGAGCGGCATCAAGGCAGTTGCAGTGACAAATGGCAGTATGGCAACACAAACACTAATAACTACTACTAAAGTTGTTGTTGGTCGTTCTGCACCAAAAGTCCTTAAGCATGTTCGAATAAGTCTGATACATCTTAGGACGAGACCTAAAATATGAAGGAAGTTTTGTGTGTGTTCCCTGCAGGAATTTGGGTAAAATTCTTCATAGGAAGCTTTTCAAAATACAAGTTTAATAGTCGTCATAACCTCAAAATAAATATATTGGTTTTTATAGTGTTTTGGCTGAAAAGTACCTACCTATAATTAAATTAAGCAGGTAGTTGAGTGTTTTGAACATTTTTTTTAATTTATATATTCAGGTGTAAAAACATGTTAGTTCCATCATAAATGATGACACTAAACATCTTATCTAAAATAGATATGTATAAAAAAAAGAACTTCTTATCTATATCGTCTTCTTATCTACAAATATTTTAAAAATAACTTGTTATTTCCGTTTTTTTAATTGATTTTTAACAGTTTAAAAAGAAAGTATTTAGATTTAAAAGTTTTGAGGAATTGCGCAAAAATTCAATTTACAAGAGCTCTTCTAACTTCCTAAATTTCACTATAGTTTAAATGCCTTTTCACTTACCAATAATTGTAATTAAATCCATTATTTAACAAATAACCAGCTTTAACTAACATTTTGTATAATTTTGTTAATAACAAATTATTTCCTTAAATTGGAATTTGATATTTCTTATCAAACTTCATATGTAAAACACGTTAATTCAATTAAATTTACGTAGAAATTATTGGAGAGTGTTTTAAACTTTATTTGAAGGTAGAGGAATCAAATTCATAGTTTAATATGTTTTTATTTTGTACTTCGCTAAATATATAAGAATATACAATTAATACATCAACCGCAACTGTAAATTAATGCATCATGTACCTTAAATCTGTCACCAAAACTATTTACAAAAAAAAATTATCACTTCACTGCATATTATCAACAACACTGCACATAACTCTGTCCAAAATATAACAAGGATCTTGGCTGTTTTCGTAGCTGTCTTTTTTTTCACTATTCATCAACATATCGGTATCTACCATAATTTTTGAATCTAAATCCATGGGTTCAGGTAAGTTTTGAATAGCTTGTTGTAATATGTCCATCACTTTGTCTAAATGCTTTTGAAATCTTGAAACAAATTTATATAATTTTCAGTCAAAAATTAAAATTTCCTACAACTTACCTGTTAGCAGTTTCTATCCTTTGTCTCTTTTGTAATTCCATCATTACCCTTAACGTTTCTCTGGCTTGGTGTGGTCGAAATTCGTTTAATAAATGATGAATGTGAATAAACAATAAACTTAAATCTTCTACTTTTTCTGCTCTGCGTGGCGAATCCGGACATTTCACTAACAAATCCAATAAATCTAAGAAATTTGCTAACAGAGATTGATTTAATTTCTTTAATTCTCGTCTTCTATCAAAGTGAAGAGGATATAATCTTTTGATTCCCTAAAAATATGGTATTCAAAATGAGCCACCTCATATAGGATGTAAGGGATAGTTAGTATATAGCAAATCTATCTCACCTGACTTTCAAGAGGTCTGATTATATTTTCTTCTGTATTAAACGCATTTCCAAACATATGATAGGTATCTTGTATTGGAGGTGGTGGTTTTGGGGCCCTGCCACGTCTAATAGCATCATCTGCGTATTGAGTTACATATTGCATAGGAGGCAGAGGCAAAGAGCTAACTTGGATAGCGTCTGAGCTTGCCATTTTGATTCGTATTATACTTCTTAAATAAGTACGCTTTATTTACCTAAATTTGTAAACACCCCGATATTTACTGTCAAATTAAAGATAACCAAAAAGTTTCAAATGACGAATGACAAGTAATTTTTAATTTTAGTGATAGCAGCGACGCCTAAAGCTTGGGGGAAGAACTACAAACAACGCACCCAGAGGTGACAGTAATGACATACATGACATTGGAATAAACTTCCCTAACCTACAAAATTTACAAAACTTATAAAAGTAGGTAAGAAACAAATTAGAATGCTATTGCTCGTGTATTTAAATTATTACTAAAAAAATTCTTACAAAAAATGGTTGTGGGATGCAGAACAAGCCGACTGTTGAAAACTACGAAGACTGTAACGCCAAAGTTGTTTTTTTCATCGTTTAGACCTTTCTTCAAAAATAGCTCAAATTATTTGATAAGAAACGTACTTGGCGGAAGATCTAATCAACTCAAACCCTTACTAGATGTCTGTTGCGGCTGTAGATATTTTGCTGTGGACTATTTCCAATCAAGTGACACCCGAACAACGTTTAGCAAACTAACACCACAAGAGGTAAGACTTTAAATCAATTTTATATAATTGGACATGAGGGCAATCAAACACTTTATAGCTACAATAAAAGTTTACTTGTATTAAGTAATTATTTTACATATATACGATATAAATACTAAAATTCCAGCATAAAAGATTTAAAAGGAACATCCACTATCTGATATATATGATAGTACATCAGAAATAGTTGAATTAACATAACTTAAACCACTAGAAACAGCATCGATTGTATCACTATCAAAAATTTCTTCTAAAAATTCTACAATCAACACTGCAGCAGCAATGACTGTAGTTTGAAATAGCTTGATAAGTACTAGATAAGGTGTAATTGTAGAACAAATTGTTCCAATTACGAGGGTTGCTACTATGCTTAATACTGAGCTTAAAATTGAGGATAACAAAGTGGAATCATCGTCAGATAATGCTGTCGTTTCCAAGTCTCTTTGTAATCTAATCAGACTATCTATAGCAACATCAGTTTTTCTCTTTTGAATTGTGTTGCTGTTAACACACTGCACTGCAAGCACCTATAATTATATAAAATTTGTTAATTAGAAGCTCTAATTAAGTAAAAAAAAATACTTACAGCAAGTACTACTACAACACTTAATTTAAACATTGTTTTAAACAAGGACACTTTTCAATGAAGATAATTTCATAATACGATTGTTTTAATAATAAAATTTTATCTTGAAAGCTTATCATGGAACTGAAAGGGATTAAGAACTTTTACCAACCAACGTCATTCAAAAGAATCACAAACTGTTTGATATCGTATTAAAGTTGTAGACACTGTTAATCACATTTCTGCGAACTTGGCATTCACTTGTCACTCATACAATGTAAATATGTACCAAGCATTGTTTTTGTCATTTAAGGGCATTCATGGAATATTTTTAATTCTGAATCTATATATAAAAAAGAAAACTGGTCAACTACAAACAATTTTTTATTAATATACACTCAGAAAAAAATATACAGTTGTAAGTTTGAAACAATTTTTCCCAATCACCTATTCATTATCAAATTGTTCAAGTAAACCATTTAAATAAGAAATAATTTGACTTTGTACTGTATTAATCGTCTCAACAATATTTGTAATGAAAGAATTGTAGATACTATTAACAATATTATCCAAAGGATTGTTACTAACCTCTTTCGTAAGAGAGGTAACAACAGTTTTAGCATATTCTATAATTGTGTTGATAGTTTTATTTACAGATGGTATAATAGTTTCAACGAAAATATCAGAAAAAAACGATCTAGATTGTAAATTAACAGATCTAGTTGTTTCTGTATCATTAGTAGTGTTACTTGATCCACTGAGATAGTCTAAAGCTGTATTAATTTCTGACTTTATGTTCGATAAAAAATTTACACTGGTTTCTATAACAAAGTTGATACTGTTCATTAAAAATAATGGTATAGCATCTGTGGTATTTGTAGTATCCATGTAGTATAAAGACAGTGATTCTGTGAAATTATTAAAGAAGTTTTCTATACCAGTTTGAAGTGGTTCGATCACCAAAACTTTTAAAATATTCTGTAAAGTGTTGAATGGAAATATTAAATCTCGCTTCCCTCTTGGCCCTACTTCTAAATCTATCAATTCGTCAATATCACTAAAACTAATCTCTCGGTCTACTATGATCATATTAAATAGTCCAGTTAAATTATTTTTCTTCTTATCTATCAAATCACCTAAAGGTTTATTTTCGAATTTATTCTTAAAACAATTGCTTAGTATTTCAGTGAAGACATTTCTATTTAATTTAAGTCCGTTTTTGGTCGGTAGGAAAACTTCGGCACCTGATTGTGAATTTAATACTTCCAAAACGTTGTCGCCGGTGTATGTTACGGATAAATCACTGTTTTTCGGAAAACAGTCTTCAAAAATGTTTAATTTCGCCAAAGACAACTTGAAGTTGACTGAAATTAACTGAAAAAAATTACTTTTTGAAACACCCTATAAGATAAAATATCAAATGTGACACTTTTAAATTATATAAATTATAATAATTAAAAAATCTACTTACTACTAATGTCAAATTTAATAACTTCATCTTGCACGATCTTTGTTATCTGATATACATTTGGTCGTAGATTCGTTTTGTTATATACGTATTGTAAATATTATGTAAATTTTTGTTAAATCATTATTTAAACATAAAAGTATTATCATCAGGTGTTTTTGAAGGTAAGAAAAAAATAATAAGACAACTGATTCCAGTGAAATATTTGTATATACATCTAATTGTTTAGATAATATTAAGCAGTTCATTTAAATAAATATTTTTCTTCATCATTATGCAACCCTCCCAACAACAACAACAAAGTCAGCTGACAAAAATTTCCAACTTCTCTTGAAAATCAGGGGTGCCAACCGTTTTGAGTTGTCTACATTGTGAGACCCCTATTTAGTTGCTTCAATTCCATAGGCGTAGATGAAACACTTTTATTAAGGATTACTATACTAGCCCCATAAAAAAAACTACATAACTAAGTATTTTACATAATATATTCTAAATAAAAATGACACTGAGAATATTGTTGATAAAAGTGGCTATACTGGTCGTGAGACTGCAACTTATTGTAAATATAGACGAAACCAGACTTGTCAGTGAAGTATTAACAACCCCAATCAAGCTAATCAAAGTGGTAACATAGGTAGCTGCTTGAGTTGATAAAATATTTGCCAACGCAGTCAAAGCTGATACAAGTGGGTTGACAATGGTAGACTGTAATGATAATATCAGATTTGAAATTGTAGCAATTATTGTACAAACAGAATCGGAAGTTTCAGTTATGTCAGTTTGTACAACTGACAGATCTGTAAATGTTGAAGATACCCAATGTGCGTTGAGGATAATCTGGAAGATAAACATTTGTTTTATAACAATTTAAATTCTAAATAATTAATAAGCCCCCCTAAGTTAATATCTTATTTAATGGTACTTACCAAACAGAGAATTATTTTCGGTGACATCTTTTTTTTGTCATAAGACGACAACCAATCTAAAGTACTGTGAATACGATGAAAATGTATTCATATTTAGGTTACTTTAATGCTATTGTTCCATGAGATATATAAGATATGATTTTAATATCAAAAGATATTTTAACAAATTTGCCATTTTTTTAACTTGCAATCAGTTGCAAAAGACAACTTCCCATTGTAGGACTTCTCTATAGTTCACATAAGACATAATATTGGCGGATGCACCGCTCACACATGCATACAACCACCTTTCTCAAGGTCATAACACATACTGACACTAACCATAGACAACATGCTGCCCCTAACCGCATTTTTGTCCTACCGAGAGTACCTATAGGCAACCAATAATACACAAACGTAATAGAGTTGCCACCCCTGAAGATACCTACTCTATGTTGTACTTAAACAGCCTAGGAATCTAGACTGCTGGTTTATTTAGTTTTATTGTATACTTAGGTTGACGAGATTCTTCGAACAAACGAATATACTCAAGAATTTAATAAAGGTTCTGTAAAATCTTACGATTCCAACCAATTAGCTTCGAATAACCCTATAGAAGATACGAGATCAGAAGCGTCATGTCTTCTAACGACTGGTAAGTTCATCAACATTATTAATCTATGCGTTATTTTTTTATACATCGACACTGTTTTTTAAGGTTTTTTATTCGGGGTTTTCGATGGACACGGCGGAAGCGCCTGCGCACAAGTCATAGCCAAACGTCTTTACCATTACATCGCCGCTTATCTATTACCATATGAAAATTTAGTGCAATATATAAAGTCACTTTTAACTTCTCAACCAAAAGAACTGATTCATTGTTTTAATGATAAAGTAGAATTCGTCGATGATATTCGGCAGTTGTATAGTGATAGTTTTGCGAGATTTTTAAAGGATTTATCCCAGGTGAGTATTTTAGGTTGGAAAAAAGTCAATTAATAAATAAAACTGACACATTAGGCGATTTTTAGTTATGGCTCGCTAAAAATCGCCTATTGCCAACCTGGAAATTGTCAACTGTCATTTAACCGAGGGAGTTTTTCGCGAATTTATTATTGTTTATTTGTAGGACGGGCCGGTTAAAAATTTCGAAATGCACACGGCCATAGAACGTGCGTTTTTGAGGTTAGACAAAGACATTTCCGATGAAGCTTTACCGAAAAACGACGAACCGTTAAATTTGAAAACAATGTCGGTAGCAATGTCGGGCGCGGTAGTGTGTGTAGCTCACATAGACGGTCCACATTTACACGTAGCGAACGTTGGAGATTGCTGCGCTGTACTAGGTATAAATATTTCGACTTTTAAAACGAATTTAGCAACTTTAAATTATTATTATTTTAGGTACACTTTCTGAAACTAATTCTTGGATAGCTAATAAATTAACGACGGAACACAATACGTACAATCAACCTGAAGTAGATAGGATCATTAAAGAACATCCTTATAATGAAGCCTTATCTGTCATCAGGATGGATAGGTTGCTGGGTCATTTGGCTCCTTTAAGAGCAATGGGAGACTATAGGTTAGTGATTTTGTGGTGGAAACTTCTTCTATAGGGTTGGGTTTCATTTTGCAGATTCAAATGGAGCAAAGAAATAATGACTACCGTAATATCTAAACATTTCGGCGAACAAATCGTTCTTCCGAACTACCACACGCCGCCATATTTAACATCTTTGCCTGACGTCGTACATCATAGACTAACGGCCAAAGATAAATTTTTAATAGTAGCCACTGACGGGTTATGGGATGTGATGACACCTTTACAAGCAGTACGATTGGTGGGTAAGTTATTTAAAATAGTTTCCCTCACTTTTGTTGAACTAAATTTGAATAAAACTGACACGTTAGGCAATTTTTAGAAAGTTTGGCTCGCTAAAAATCGCCTATTGCTAACCTGGAAACTGAATTTAAGTAAAACCGACACATAAGGCAATTTTTAGAAAGTTACGGCTCGCTAAAAATCGCCTATTGCCAACCTGGAAACTTTCGCTGAACTAAATTTAAATAAAACTGACCAATTAGGCAATTTTTAGAAACTTACGGCTTGCTAAAAATCGCCTATTGCCAACCTAGAAACTAATTTTAAATAAAACTGACCAATTAGGCAATTTTTAGAAAATTTGACTCTCTAAAAATCGCCTATTGCCAACCTAGAAACTAAATTTAAGTAAAACTGACACATTAGGCAATTTTTAGAAAGTTTGACTCGCTAAAAATCGCCTATTGCCAACCTAGAAACTAATTTTAAGTAAAACTGACACATTAGGCAATTTTTAGAAAGTTACGGCTCGCTAAAAATCGCCTATTAGGAAACTTTTGCTGAACTAAATTTTTTCTCCTACAGGTGAACATATGAAAGGCAAAGTGACGTTGAATCCTTTAAAGCTTCCTAGAAAAAATATGACCTTGAACGAAATCAACGAATTGTTACTGCAACGTAAAGAAGGACTCAAGACGAAACCGCGAGACTCAAACGCAGCCACGCACATCATTCGTAACGCTTTAGGCGGTACCGAATTCGGTATCGATCATTCGAAAATTTCGCAGTTGCTCACCTTACCGGAAGATGTCGTTAGAGTGTTTAGAGATGACATTACGGTTTCTATCATTTATTTCGATTCGGAATATTTAAGACATTGTCCGGCGTGACGTTGTTGACTTGCTTATATTTTATTGTGAATACGGTTTGTGTAATAGAAGAGATCAGTTTAAGGTCAGTATTGCCAACAAAAAGTGGTTTTTTCTGACAAGAATGACAGTTGAGATCCATCGTTCAAAATCTTATGTTTTGAACGATAGATCTGGATCTCAACTGTCATTCTTGTCAGAAAAAATCACTTTTTGTTGGCTACACTGACCATAGACTGAATTCTTCTATTCTACCAGGATTTACTGGTAGGTCTGCAAAGTTTTACTTACACTGTAGCATCTGGGTGGTTCAAGATTCTGTACACTTTGGCTCTCCCTATATGATTTATCTTATTTTTGAATGTGCTAAAGTGAATCTTAAGATATTTGGCGCAGTCGGAGAAATCCAATCAAATAAAATCTTCTAACTCAACTTCTACATTGTATTTTTGACGTATGATTTTAGAGACATGGGAAGGATTTTTTTTATTGTTTTACTTTGTGTGGCAATTCTAGTCGTTGGGATTTTAAACAAATACGTAATTTATATAAATTAGATAATAAATAATGCAGTTTATTTGAACTAATCCTTCCAATTTTTGTAGACCTTTCTTTTTCAAATAGAAATTTTCAAGTTTTAGGTTTTTTTTTGTGTGTAACTTCCCAATTTTCATCGTTTTCTTTTTACCAATGAAGCTTCATAAATGGTTGGCCTTCGAAATGATGGTACATTTGAACTAATAATGTAGAAATATGCCAGTGAGTGTTTCAATTGATGAAAAAGGAATAAAAGACAAGAAATAGTTTAAAAAAAATAACTATACTGAAACACAATTTATTTACAAATTTACAGTGAAGTATCCAAATATGGACGAACATTCTAAAGGGAGTATTAAAGCTGCTTCGAGTAAATGAAAAAAATCTTAATTTGGTCCTTCAAGGCGTTCCTTATTGATCCAAGTGTTTATTTTATACAGGTAAGTTAAATTTATTATTATTATATTGGTAGCTGTCGAAAGTTTTATATTTCTAATTCAGTCTTAGGTCAGTGTGGCCAACAGAAAGTGGTTTTTTCTGACAAGAATGACAGTTGAAATGTACCATTCTACACATAAGATAGTTTAAGGTCAGTATGGCCAACAAAAAGTGTTTTTTTCTGACAAGAATGACAGCTAAGGTCTACCGTTCAAAACATAAGATTTTGCATGTTTTTTATCATTGCAAACATCTATATTGCTTTATTAAAATAATAAATACACCCCTGAAGCGCATATCTTGAAATTTAAAAATGACTTTTTAGCTGAATAATCAACATATCAGTGGCCAATAATTCTAGGAACTTTTGGCATGTCACCATTTCATTTCTGTTAGACACTAGTTATGTCAAATGTCAGTGAAAAATAACTGACATTTGACATAGTAACTGAATAACAGAAATGAAATGGTAGCATGGCAAGAGATTCTTGGATTATTGGCCACCGATATGTTGAGTATTCAGCTAAAAAGTCATTTTTAAATTTCAAGATATGCGCTTCAGGGGTGTATTTATTATTTTAATAAAGCAATATAGATGTTTGCAATGATAAAAAACATGCAAAATCTTATGTTTTGAACGGTAGACCTTAGCTGTCATTCTTGTCAGAAAAAACCACTTTTTGTTGGCAACACTGACCTTAGACTGAACTTCTCTATTATCAAACTGGTAAACATTCAAAAATTATCATACAATGTCTTTATTTGAAAAGTATCCACCCTTGATATGTGCAGGGTTAGAATTAAAGGCCGAAAACGTCAATTTACAACTTTAAGGGGTAGTTTTTGATAAAAATCAAGAGGTATCTCCTGCTGGGAGATGGTAAATCTGACATTCGAAAGACTTAGTATATTTCAGTGAATTTGTTAAATATTAAAGACAGGTAGGAATAAAATTGGTTCATAGAAAATTGTTCAACTGGGAGCGCCTAAAGGACAGCCAGTTTAGGGGTAGTAGAAGCTCCACAACCTTTATCAGTTGGAGTAGGATGGGTGCGTGTAAATATATATCAAAACCCTGCTAATTTTTGGATACCCCACTGTTTTTTTCTTCTTTTAAATATAATTTTCTAAATTGAACGTTCTAAAAACATTTTTCATATATTTTACACATTCAAGATTACAAATATAAACCATCTTACTGTATAATAAGGCCATAATACAAAAAAGAAAAATCATTTATTTAATAAAAAAAAATATATATCGATAATTGTAAAAGCATCTCTTTTTTTTTTATTAACACTTAATAAACTGTATGCATTAGAAGAATAAAAGTATAATACAAGAATCTCTTAATCGGGATTGGTACTTCAACCTTCTTGGCCGAAATCTTCCATGAATTTTTTCAATTTCGTGAGATCTTCATCGTTAACGGTAGGTTTGGACGTTGCTACCGATCTCATCATATCATTCTACAATAAAAACGTTTCAAAACCCTTAAAAATTAACTGGAATCTTACAACTTACCATCGTAACTGGTGGTTCTGCCAACTTTTCACTCGGTATATCCATCCAAGACATTTCCATCGCTCCAGGATCTCCCGGCGAACAAGGAAGCAGTAAATCATCCACTATTGTATTCGGATCTACCGGGGAAGGTCCGCGGATCTTCTTAAAGTGAGTAGCAGTTTGGACTTTACGAACTGGTTGCATAAGTGCATCTCTTACAACGATACTTATATCCGCTCCAGAGTAACCGTCAGTTTTCGCTCCCAACTCTTTAATGTCTTCGTCTGTTAATTCTGTATGAGTGTTTCCCAAATGCAATTTGAACATCACAGCTCTAGCGGGTTCTTCTGGTAAGGGAATGTAGATTCTCTTTTCGAATCTTCTCCTAATGGCTGAATCTAATACCCAAGGAATATTCGTAGCGCCCAATACTAGAATACCCTCTGTATCATGTCCAACACCTTGCATTTGTACCAAAAATTCGGTTTTTATTCTTCTGGCTGATTCAGATTCATTGTCGGAACGAGATGAACATAAAGAATCTATCTCGTCAATGAAAATAATGCTGGGTTTCTGGGCTCTGGCTAATTCAAAAAGATTTCTCACTAATTTTTCCGATTCTCCTAACCATTTTGAAACCAAATCGGATGAAGAAACGGAAAAGAATGTTGAGTTGTTGGCTTCTGTGGCTACTGCTTTTGCCAAGTATGATTTACCTGTACCAGGTGGCTAAAAATAAGATTATTAAGATGAATATAAAATTATTATTATTAGAACTTACCCCAAACAATAAAATTCCCTTCCATGGCACTCTTTTTCCACTAAAAAGATGAGGAAATCGTATAGGAAGTATAACAGCTTCTTTTAAAGCCTCTTTAGCAGCATCGAGACCTGCTACATCACTCCACTTAACATGAGGTTTCTCAACAACTATAGCACCTTCTAATTTGCTTTGGAGCTTCTTTTTGTCTGGATCCTCATCATCTTCATCACTATCACTCTTTTTATCTTCTCTACATTAAAACAAAATCATTATATGCTTAAGAATAAACTATATTTACTTACTTAGATGAGCCTCCATCTAACACAGGCTTCTTTTTTCCCTTTCTGATTGATTCCTTAATTTTTTCAGCCCTTTCCAAATATTGGACACATTTAGCCCTGATGCTATCTTTTGCCTTTTCACCTTGTGCTTCATCTAAATAAAAAACGTGAAAAATAATTTGACAACTAAAATCTCGGATGAAATCATCAACTACATAATTGTTTTTGTGTACCTACATTTTATGGCATGTAAAAAATATTCGACACCATGTTCGTATAATCGAAGGGCTTCTTCGTAATTTTTGTTTCTATCTTCTTCGGTGGCTTTAGTGACTAATTCTATAGCTTTTTGCAAAGTAGTTCCAGTTGCCATTTGTAATTATTGCTGTGAACAAGTATAACCGAACTCTTGATCCACAGTAATATAGATTACTCACTGGATTATCCTTATCAACAATTAATAATTGTAAGTATGGTGCCGAGAATGTTGGGTAAAAGTCACAAATGCATTTTTTCAAGCAAATACTTTTCTAAATTATTGTAAGTTCTAAGAATAATTTTACTCACACCTCAAAATTACTCGAATGACATTGACATACTATTTAATGTTAAATGTCATCTTGGAGTAAACGTCAAATACTACCAATAGATATTTGTTGTTTGCTTAAATTTAATAAAATAATTGAAGCTGTTAATTTGCAATACTACTATTAATTTAATATATTACTTTTGTTGATATTTAGATTTTTATTGTTAATTTTTCATATTCCCTTGGTGAATGGTCTTGTACATAGACAATATTTCTCTATGGTCTTGTACAAATATTCTTCTTTTTTAGGTATGGTTGAGAGAAGAGGACCTTGGCTTGAAACAACGCCCTTGAGTCAGGCGTCTATTTCTGACAATGACGTTCCGTGCTCAATAAAAAGTGTTGATATTTGCCGTATGGTCCGTATATCGCCGAAAATTGTGAGTGTCGTTACTAGCGGTTAGAAACCTGTATCGTTTATTCAGAAATCTAATATATACGGACCGTCAAATTACTAACCAAAGTGATCTAAGATATATGCTTGTAACTGGTAACATATACATCTAATTAAATATTTAATTTTATTAAAATGATAAGTGTGAGATATACAAGAAATTTATTTTTGAGAGTTCTGTGTATTGTTTACTTATCGGCATTTTTATCATTCTACATTCAGATACCAGGTAAGTTGAAATAAACATACCTATTACTACCAAAAAAGCCGAATTAACAAACTGAAACGTATTTGATTCACACCTAACTGTTTTTTAAAACCATTACGGCCATTCACCTTTGGTAATGATTTTTTTAAAGTGCCTTGCTTACTATTATCTTTATTTAATTAAAACTTAATTATTTTTATTTAATATTTTATTTTATTACAACTCAGACTTGTGTTTTTTTGACCATTTATAGAAAAAAATATGAAAACGTGGATATGACCCCATGCTAAGTCTGAAATCTCTGTGGTGTTCAAAGCTCTAAATAAGAGTACATATTTAGAAAATATAAAAGTTATTTGTTATTTGAAAGTAACTTTCTACCTTTTATTCATAACTATTGAACCATTACAAATCCACTCCTTGTATTAATGTTAATGCCCCATTTATTTTTTCAATTAATGTTTTAAGTTACTTTTTTCTTTATAGAAATAGTAAAGTCAACCAATTATTATATTACTATTTATTTTTTCTAATTGCAAATTTCAATCTCCAAGGATATTTTTAGTAAGTATATTGTAGTCCTTGCTAGCTAATTTTATTCGCTGGGATCCTCAAATATTGATGCCAATAATGACTATTGATCCTAGCAAAATACATTTCAGTTACTTTATTTTTCATTTTTGTCTGTTCTGCGTAGGTTTGTATGGAGACAATGGAATACTTCCAGCTAGATCAGTGCTGGAAAATAGTAAACACAAAACTTTATCAGCAAAAGTTCACTACCAACCAACTTTATTGTGGCTAGCACCGTTCCTTGGTCTGGATACTAGCTATGCTTTAGATGTTCTAGCTCTATTGGGAGCTTTTTTGGCATTTACAGGGTATAAACAGTCATAGCTTGATTTTTTTTGCTTGAAAATATAGTAATGACTTTTTTTAGGATCATATCTCAAAAGTTTTGCACAATACCACTTTTTGCTGGGCTTTGGTCTCTGTACTTTTCACTTTACCAGGTTGGACAAACATTCGTAACAAACTTGTAAGTAGATTATATTATTTAAAGTAATATTTTGTTCTTATAGTTTAATTTTAAGATTTACTTGTTGACCTTGTTTTCTAAATATAAACTTGGGATATAACGTTTCAACCACCTTATTTTTTTTCTAAATTTCTTCTTGAATTACTATTTATTATTACTCATAATGAAATTGAACTGTCTATAAATGAATTTATTAATTTTTAGTGATGAACTACTTTTGGAAACGGGTTTTCTAGCAATTTTTGTAGCTCCTTTACTACCAGGTCGTAGAAAAGGTTCAAAAGGTTGTTCAAAAGACCTCATATCATTGTGGTTAATTAAATGGCTTTTATTTAGAATATTGTTTACTTCTGGTGCAAAAAAATTTATAATCGGAGAACCTCTATGGTGGTCGCTAAAAGGTGAGATGTAAATTGATTGATTTTCTTTGCAAATTCCACTTGAACTTTATTTCAGCTATAAGCCGTGTCTTTGAAGTACTACCTTTACCTACGCCTTTAACCTGGTATGTCTATGCTCTGCCCGAATGGCAGTTGAAGCTAGCACAAGTATTCACCAACGTTGCGGAAATATTATTGCCCTTCTTGTTCTTCGTTCCAGTTAGATGTGTTCGATTAACAACTTTTTCTATACAAGTAAGTTGAAAGTATCGATTAAAATATGTATTATTGTGAATATTATTTCAGTTAGTTCTTCAATTGTGTATTCTTTTAACTGGAAACTTCGGATTTGCTAATTTGTTGGTAATAACATTACAATTAGCTCTGTTGGACGATCAATGTTTTTATAAAAAGAAAAATTCGAGCAAATCCTCGGCCTTAGGTGCGATCGCCACCGTCGTGATATACGGAGCAATAATTTACGGTGTCGTAGTACTCTACAATTTAAAAATTAACGGTACACAAATCGATGCCACTCTCGGTAAGTCTAAAAAATACGGGTTGCGTACAATATTTTTTCTACATTCATGCAAAAACTAGAATATAATGACAGGAAGTCAAACCGTTCTTTTTTTGTATCTTTATGGCCTCCACCCTTTGACATTACTCATTAGTTAATCATCATCACAAAACTGACAAGAATGACAGATGAGTGCAAAAAAGAACCACTTTTTCCATTGAATACGTTTCACAAAAGTGTTATTTATGCAAAAAGTGCAAAAACTGAGTGTTTTGCACGGGTTGCATACAATATTTTTTCTACATTCATGCAAAAACTGGAAAATTAGATTATAATATGTCAGGAACTGAAACTCGAACCGTTCTTCTTTTTTTGTATCTTTATGGCCTCCACCTTTTGTCACTACTTAATCATCATCACAAAACTGACAAGAATGACAGATGAGTGCAAAAAAGAACCATTTTTTCCATTAAATACGTTTCACAAAAGTGTTATTTATGCAACAAGTGCAAAAAGTGAGTGTTTTGCATGGGTTGCATACAATAATTTCCCTACATTCATGCAAAAACTGGAAAATTAGATTATAATATGTCAGGAACTCAAATCTTCTTTTTTTGTATCTTTATGGCCTCCACCTTTTGTCACTACTTAATCATCATCACAAAACTGACAAGAATGACAGATAGTGCAAAAAAGAACCATTTTTTCCATTAAATGTGTTTCATAAAAGTGTTATTTATGCAACAAATGCAAAAAGTGAGTGTTTTGCACAATATTTTTTCTACATTCATGCAGAAACTGGTAAATTAGAATATATTATGTTGGGAACTGAAACTCGAACCGTTCTTCTTTTTTTGTATCTTTATGGCCTCCACCTTTTGTCATTAGTTCATCATCACAAAACTGACATGAATGACAGATGAGTGCAAAAAAGAACCACTTTTTCCATTAAATGTGTCACAAAAACAAACAAAAAACACGTTTTGCACGGGCTGTATACAATATTTTTATTACATTCATGCAAAAACTGTAAAATTAGAATAGGAACTCAAACTTGAACCGTTCTTCTTTTTTTGTATATTTATGGCCTCCACCTTTTTCCACTACATAATCATCATCACAAAACTGACATGAATGACAGATGAGTGCAAAAAAGAACCACTTTTTCCATTAAATGTGTCACAAAAACTAACAAAAAACACGTTTTGCACGGGCTGCATACAATATTTTTATTACATTCATGCAAAAACTGTAAAATTAGAATAGGAACTCAAACTTGAACCGTTCTTCTTTCATTGTATATTTATGGCCTCCACCTTTTTCCACTACATAATCATCATCACAAAACTGACAAGAATGACAGATGAGTGCAAAAAAGAACCACTTTTTCCATTAAATATGTTGTTTTTGTCATGAATGTAGAAAAAAACCAATTTATCAACTTTTTTATTATTTTTTTTGTATTTCAGGATTAACAAAAGTCCAATTCGAAAAATATATAGGCCCAGTAATAATCTACGCGGTTTATTTCGGCCTGGTATCTCTAGCGACGACAGTTCTTTACAGCCTGTCAAACGTCATGTTCGATAACCAAGCGGGAAATAAAGGCTTAGCCGTTATTTCTATTATATTTTACGCCGGAATAGCCGTTCTACTTTTTCTATCGAGTACAGTACCTTTAGCGTCCTTACGTCCATCTTCTAATTCCACTGTCAATCCTACTATTCGTAATATGTACAATCGACTACACAAACTACACGCCGTCAACGCTTATAGCAGTCCGTTTACGAAATTCCCCGCGGGAAGCGGGCGCAACGAAATCGTCTTTGAAGGAGCTGATAAAGTCGATGGACCTTGGAAGGAGTACAACTTTTTATACAAACCAGGAAATCCTAATTCGTCTTTACCGTTTCTTAGTAAGTTTCATAAAATATGTCAAGTGTCAACTGTCGTGGACATGTCCAATTGGAACTTGTTTTGACGTTCTTCTTTTTTTAGTTCCGCATTCGGCGCAAATAGATTGGCATATGTCATCGGCTGCGTACAGTAGTTACGATTCTCAACCGTGGTTGTTGTCGTTTGCGCATAGGATTTTGAATCACAGTCCGGAAGTTCTGACTCTTATCGATTTTAGAGAATCGCCTTTTCGTCAAACTGCGCCGAAATATCTAAGAGCAATTTTGTACCGATACAAATATACAGGCTGGAATCAAAGGTAAGTTTAAATATTTCACTTGATTTTTTTTTACTGTTAAATTTTTAGGAATCAAATACCTTGGTGGAATCGTGAAAAGATCGTCGAATATCTACCGGTGGTATCGAAAGATTCTCCTTTCTTGTTAGACTATTTGAAAGCGAGGAATTTATTGCCGGTGACTTCTAAAGTTGACGTTAATCCCTTGTGGAAACAACTTTTAGATTTCATCCGGTATATTATCAATCATTTAGAAGCGACTTTACTATTTTGGTCGGTACTTTCCGCTGGCTTCGCCATCATTTGTACCACATCCTCTTCTAGTAAAAAATAAGTTACTAAATTTTTTGTTATTCTCGAATTTAGAACTAAAATAAATCATTGAACTGGTAATATTATCTTCAGCTCTCTAACTGGTCGATTACTATTGAAAGTTGATTAATTACTAATATAAATCTGTCATTTCAATCTATTAATCACTCATTATCTTTGACATATTTTGGTTTCAACAAAGTATGGTTCTAAAGATGACAGATTGAAATTTTGGTTTGTTTGGTTTTAGCTCTGTAATAGTGGAGTTCAGTCTAAGGTCAGTATGGCCAACAATAAGTGGTTTTTTCTGACAAGAATGACAGTTAAGGTCATTCTTGTCAGAAAAAATCTTTTTTGTTGGCTACACTGAAGATTTTGGTTGTCTTTTTATGTCTAGAATGTCGTAGAAACTTTATGTGTGAATGCCAAGTTATCATCGTCGACTGAAAGATCTTTATTGTTTGGTATCTAGGGAGTTTTTGAATATTTTGACGTTTTTTAGTCGAAATATATGAGTAGTGTGAGTAAAATGGGAATTTCTATATATATTTTTCATTTAATATGTATTTTAGCAAGTCCTGTAGAAATTTGAAACGTCTAATTAACATTACTTATTGTAAATATGCATTTATAACAAAATATTTCTTATTTTGACGTGTTAAATTTATATGCAATTATTTTTCAGTACAATTCATTGTTTGTCTTTAATATTTTTTAGCTTTCTCGTATATATTTTGTTATTGTGAGGAATTTTAAATATAAGTATTTCTTTTTAAAAAAATATATGAAGTAATGCACATGAAATTGGTTTTATTGAGCATTCGTTTTTGATTCCTCTCGCGTAGAAAAGTAGTTCTCATAGACAAAATTGGTAGTTCCATTGTCCGTTTCCTTTTTAATAGCTGGTAGTTCATATATCACAAAGTTTGTAGCTGTATAATATCGCTGATACAGACCAGCTTAAAAAAGAAGAAAACTAATGACAGTTCAAATTACGATCATCCAAAAATCCAAACAAAATTACAATCTATTTCGATAAAATGAATAATAAAAGTTTATTTAACGCTGACCAATTTACAAATTAAACTTTTTCCAATATCTTGAACTCGCAACTTTGTGAAATGTGCTTGTGCCAATGCTAGAAGAATTTATTTGATAGAAACTAACTAACTAATTTGTTTACAATCTAATAGTATTATCACTCGATCTTATACATGCATATATTAATATTGCTAAGACTAAAGATTGTCACTGTAAGAAACGGCAATCACGGATTCGTATAAATTCTTAAAGCCCTATGGGGGTTGATATTAGCGCAGTCCCTTCAGGGCTGCTACAACAATGGGTAATTGTTTTAACAGCTGTCTGCCTAACCAGTCTAGTGCTGCAAGAGCTCTTCGTAGTTTTAACATACTTGATAACGAAAGTTCCGCTGTTGACTTTGCGTTTCTCGTTGAAGAGGTAATTATAAGGTATTCAAATACTTTGAAAAATACATAACATCTTATATTTCAGAATGCTTCTACTGCTAGCGAGGAAAAGAGGTAAATTTACATTATAGCTGTTTTTCATTATACTAACATTGTTTGCTAATAATTAATATATTAAATTTTTCATGCTTCCTCAAAATCAGAAGTTTTCTATCTCGATTATTTAAAAAGAGAACAAATAAAAAGGTAATTTAACCACATTTAATAAACTAATTCACTTGAAAATTCTTTTTAATTTAAACAGAGACCAGTACTTCAGCTGGTTGATGGTATACGGAACTCTCAAATCGCTTCTGGCTACAGTAGACTTTCCGAATCCCAAAGACTTCCATCTACAGGGTAAATCTATTTAATCGAATCTTATTTTATCTTATATTGATTATTTATATAGATCTTGTACCAGTAGAGATATACAATTGCAATATCTTGATGCACGAGCTTTGTTACAACAAACTGCCACTTCCACACCTGCTAGCAGCTTAGACTTGGAGTGGGAGCATGAAACTCTACCAATTTCAATGATTCACGATCCTTCTGGTAGTTCGTGGTAAGTTGTCTTCTCCCAATTGTACAAAATATATTTTATTACCCATTTTTACCAAGGACTGCATTACCAGAAGATGTATCGTGCCACAAAACTCACAATTCCGAAATAAACGCGAACGCTAGTGATTCGGATTGGTCGCGAGTTTCTTCAGCCAATTCTCTTGAATGGGACAATGTCCAGAATTCCATTCAAGCTGGCTCTAGTCCACCTTTGTCGGAATTAGACACGGATACGCAGTTTTTATTGGGCGAGATCGAGAGGTTGACTAATAAGACTTTAGAAGAAACAGGTAAGGAATTGTTCAGCTGATTCTAAACATGTACGTGTCTAAAAGAATTGTTTATCTTAATTTTTTACTGGGCTTGGGGATTTTTGGATATTTAAGAGTAAATGGGCCTATACAATTAGATAATAATATAAATGAACGAATATTTATATATTGTGCATAAAAGGTTGTACCAGTTTATTTTTAGGTTATGTAGTTTTGGTTATTTCTGTTTTGGCACATTTTTTGTAATGATCTGGTATAGCCCCAATGAATTAAATGAATTTGTGATAAAAAATAATTTAGAATAATAATAGGAGGGTCAATGAAATATTAATTCGCAATAAGAGTAGTTCCAGTTGTTATATTTTTATTGAAATGTCCTTTTTTTTCAAATTCACATTGGTAAATATATTTACTGTCTGTTATTTCTACGTTAAAAGATTAATTTTATAAAAAAAACATACAGGATGGACATTTCAAATGTTCTAGTATTGAGATCCCAGTCGAAACTGAATGAGACTGTCGGAAAATGATGTTTGTTTACCTTTACTGTAACTCAGATGAAATCTGTACAGGGGATTTAAAAATAGTTGAATAATTTGTTGTTTTTCTTTAATCAGATTTAAAATTTGGAAAAAGAAAGTCATTAACTAATATAGATAAATATAACTAGTTCCACACAAAAGTGGTTGTGTTTTTACTATTGATTTTGTTGCAATAAGATGTGTTAACGAGTAGATTAGATGCTCACACCAAAGATTGTATATACACTATATATGTTACGTAAAGATATTTGTTTTTGAAAATAATGGGGATATTATCCAAATATTAAAAAAAAGTATAAAACATTTTGTTGGATGATGGAGAAATGTTTAATTTGGGGTAGCTAAAAAATATTTTAAAATTAAAATACTGAGTGAACTTTAATATTTCCATTGCCTTTCGATTCAAAGGTGTCTGGAGTATTAATTGTTGCACTCTGTATAGAAAACGTCCTCAACAATTGAATTTTTTTTAAACAGCAGAAGCATTGGTGAAATGTATTTGAGTCGTATCTTGATTATTTTAAGTTGGTAGGTCTTAAAAGTATTCAAAAAGAATATATGTTGTGTGCTAACCACTTTCTCGTCTTAACCTTTATCACTTAAAGTCTCTTGACATCGAGCAATCAATCCTGCAATCCAAGGTATAAAGTGCAATGCAATCTATCAAACTGTTTCCTCTACTTTTTTCTTAGTTTTCCTCACTTTCTCTATTTTCATTGCAGCAAATTGTGTTGCTCAATGTCAAGCAGCATCAATTTTTCCATTGCATAATCATTATATATATTTATGTGTTTTGTTGCACATATTTTACATTTTTTGCTAATACAAATACATTTCATGCTACACATATCATTGAAATAAAAACTGTAAAGGGTATTGACTTTTATTTTCAACTCCTTAAAATGTACAATATTGTTTTTAACCTATAAAAAAGGTTTGATATCAAAATTTGTATAACAGGAAAACTCATTTGCTAGATTATTTTTATGTCTAGGCTCAAATTTGTTTTTCTTTAAATCTAAAAGCCTTTTAGCCATATCTTCCATTATAGTACCTGAAACAATTTAGATTAAACTACATTTAAAAACAAATACCTGACATACCTGTACACAGAAGTATTTTATTTTTGGTTAGAAATCTTATGGTAATTGCAGTTTTCGTAAGACATTCGTCAGAAAGAAAGGGTGGGTCTGCTAACACTATATCGTAATAATCTGACTTTTCTCTAGGTATACCCAAAGGTGATTTATAATCATAGAATACATAATCACTTCCATAAGCTGAGAATCTTTTATCATATTCATAAAGCGTTACTAAAATGAAGAAACTTTAAGCTTGAAATAATTTATTTTGTATCTCTTACTTTCACAGTCTTTTCCTGCTGCTTCTTTTATTTTTTTATACAAAGATGGACAGGATACTAAAGCTATCTTTCCACTATAATCTACAGCATTTAGGGCTATTTTTACTAAAGTATCTATTGTTTTATCGTCATACCAAAACTGGCTTAATTGCTGAAAACGAATTACTAGAGATAGGTCAGGTTTTTAAGTAATAATGATATTACCCAATCTTCTTGAAATGAACCAATTTCTTTATTACTTATATTACTAATTGTATTTTCACGTTCTTCTTGTTCTTTATAAAATTCTTGTAGTGCTGCAAAAGTTTCTGCAGATAATTGGGGTGCATCTTCGTCTATCTCTCCCAATTCTGACATTTTAATAAAAAAGTGAGGTTAAATTTTTGATTTGAAAACCATGTGCATGAAGTATGAATTTTATCTCTTTTTATTTAATTGAAAACGGCATTGCCTAACCTTGTTTTGAAAAACCAATCAGCTGTTAAATGTGGCATCTCTTTTCATTCTGTAGGGAATAATACATTTTTTTGCTAATATTAAACAGAGACAGAAACAATAATACAGATTTGAGTTCACTATCAGTTGTTTACGGTCAGTGACACATGTCAGTTTTTCCGATTGTGTGTAGTTCTGTAGAATAACTACATTTAATAATTTGTTCAGTTTTTGTCAAAATTTATTATAGTTTTATCAATATGAGGTTTTATTTAGTTGAAATACAATTTCGTAATAATTTCTTCGATTACTTTCACTAAACTGGTATGAGTATAGCTAAAATTGTTTAATAAGCAACTACAAATATAAGCTATTTTTAAACAGAATTGTGAACTCAATAAAAGCTGAGCACAATGCATTCAAATTGCAAATCAGTCTTCAGAGATGTATACAATAGACAATATAATTATAAATCTAACAATTTGTGTAGAACATCGAAAGGTAAGTCTAACATACATAATTTGTAATTGTACTCTATCTTTGGTCCCCCCTTTTGTAAATTTTAGACGATGAAAGCCTTCTTCAAAGATTAGGTTTACTTAAAAAGTTACAAATTCATCACGGTTGTGTTAATACGATCTGTTGGAATGATTCAGGAGAATATATTCTTTCCGGTTCTGATGATCAACATCTAGTCATTACAAATGGACATAATTATGATGTATTAGCAAATTACAGTACTAGCCATCATGCTAACATTTTTAGTGCAAAATTTCTACCACACACAAATGACAAACAGATCGTCTCTTGTTCAGGTGACGGTATTATTATCCATACAGGTAAGATTCTTATAAAATTAATTGAAAACATTTACATTTTTGTTTTTTTTTATCAAAGACTTGAACCGAACACAGGAAAGATATGATAATATATTCAATTGTCATGCCGGAACTACTACTTATGAAGTAATCACAGTTCCAAATGAACCATATTCATTTTTAAGTTGTGGTGAAGACGGTACTGTGAGATGGTTTGATTTAAGAAGTAAAAGCAGGTTTGTATTAATAAATTTTAGAGTAAATGGTTACTGATAATAAAACATTTTTAGCTGTCACAAACCTAGATGTAGAGATGATACGTTAATTTATGGTCAAAGAGCTGTTACAGCATTAGCTCTTTCTCCAACCTGCTTCTACCACTTGGCAATCGGCTGTGCCGATTCGTCTGTACAAATTTTTGACAGGAGATATCTCAGTGCTCAAATTAGTGGTAAGTTGCATTTACCTCTAATTATTTTTATATTAAATTAACTTTTATTTCAGATCAACAGCAAGGGCAACCATTTTGTACATTTGTCGCTCCCCATTTTGAAAATGACAGACATTACAGAATAACTTCGTTAAGTTACAGCAGAGATGGACAAGATATGCTTGTCAGTTATTCATCCGATTATCTTTACTTATTCAATGTTTTGGTAAAGATATAAACATTTTATTATTAATTATTTTTTGATTGTAATATTTTTTTTAGGAAAGTAGTACCTTACAGCTTAAAAAACCTACAAAGAAACCTTCACCTTGGGATAGGATTAAAGCAGTGACAGGAAAAAGGGAGAGAATGTCTCCGATACCTGTTAGGAGATTGAGGTTACGTGGGGATTGGTCTGACACTGGACCAGACGCTCGACCCGAAAGAGACAACAGTTCTTCACCTGCCAGTAAGTTTAATGATTCTTTACATTTCACGTTAAATAAGTTGCTATTTTTTTGCCTATTTTTATTTTCTGTAAAAAGATCGAGATCGATGGTTACGGTGCATTAGCAACGAAGCGTTTGTAAGTGACGTCATCCCGCGCCATGTTAGGTGCGTTCTTTTTTATAGATATCTTAGCTCATATCGGTAGTGTGAGTGCTCTTTTTGTTGCTTACTGAGATCATAGATAAAACACAGAGCTCTAATTAAAAAAGAACGCAACTGTTGTCAGCTGTCATAACGAAAGTTGATTAAATTTGGTTAGTTTTTGTACTAGTGTGTGGTAGTTGGATACTAGAATGATGAATAGAAAAAAAGCAATTGATATTGTGTTGTATTATTGAGTTTGAGGTTGTATTAGAATTTTATACAGGGTTTGTTGATTTTTTGATCTTCTTTTTTTTTGACTGTGATGTCAGTTAATCTCAGCTCACATCGGTAGAATGCGCGTTCTTTTTGTTGCTTACTGAGATCATAGATAAAACATAGAGCTCTAATTCAAAAAGAACGCAACAGTTGTCAGCTGTCATAAAGAAAGTTGATTAAATTTGGTAAGTTTGTGTGTTAGTCGGATACTAGAATGGTGAAAAGCAATTGCTATTGTATTGTATTATTGAGTTTGAGGTTATATTAGAATATTATACAGGGTATGTTGATTTTTTGATGGTTTTCTCTTAAGATCTCGGTCAGGCGAGGCCTCAATTGCAAGCGACTTTGATGCAACGTATGACTGACGTACTGTCACGTATGCTGAACGATCCGATGACGAGGGCGGCATTAAGCGCCGGCGGTGAAGATTCCGTAGACGCAGATGACAACGCTCAAAGGATATTGGACAATAGAGCTAGCGGCCAATCCGAAGAAACCGTTGGAGGTGGTACTATGGAAACGGAACAAACAGGACCCGAACAGAGGTAGTTGGAATAAAAAGTTTAAGAAATTTTGGTGATACTTTATTTGTAAGTTCATTGATTGTTGTTTCTTTGTTAATAACATAAGTCAGGCGTAAAAAAATTAATTTTCATTTGAATTGTTTACCATATATTTTGACTAAACTTTCTAAAACAGTTCTGCGACTCAGGAAACCTCCACGAATCCAGACAATTCTCGATCTGGAGTCACTAGTCAACTTCACAGTCATCTGACGGCGTTAAGGAATCTTCGGGAAGGTTTCATTGAACAACACGGTGCTGAACCATCGGTTAGTTTCAGATATTCGCAACAGAGTACCTCAAATTCGACTATAAGTCTTCGGGTTAGTAATAGAAATAATATTGACAACAATGCCAACGAATCGACAACAGTGCCTTCTACGTCGGAACGAGAAGCTTGGGATGACAATCAAAGACAAGAAGTAACGGTAAGTCATAGAGAAAATACCATAGAAATCGATTGGGTATTGTATTTCTTCTTTTCAGAAAATACCATAGAAATCGATTGGGTATTGTATTCTTTTCAGAAAATACCACAGAAATCGATTGGGTATTGTATTTCTTCTTTTCAGAACGCTGACGTCGATTTGGATTATGAGAACGTCGAAAACGCGACCGAGGCCGCTTTGAGCGAAGATGAAAAAGAAGAAGAAAGCGAAAAACAACGCATCTACGAAGCGGAAATGAAAATGAAATACGTCGGTCATAGAAATTCAAGGTAAAATCAAATAATACCAAGTTTGGCTTATATAACGGCTATTATTTTTTTTTCCAGAACGATGATAAAAGAAGCGACGTTTTGGGGCGACGATTACGTCATGTCCGGCTCGGATTGCGGTCACGTTTTCATTTGGAATCGTCACACCGCCGATCTTAAAATGCTTCTACAAGCCGATCAGCACGTTGTCAATTGTCTTCAACCTCATCCTACGCTTCCTTTACTCGCTACCAGCGGAATCGACCACGACGTCAAGTTGTGGGCTCCGATTCAAGAGGAATCCTGCTTCAACGACAAATCCGCCGCAGACGTGAGTACCGTTTACTCTATTTTTGCATGTAAACACTGCCTAACTATCTATTTTTTGGTATCCGTTTACTTTGCCGGTCGATTTAATCATCGCTTAACGTTTTGGTCGCCCGGTTCTTCGCCGGTCGGTTTAATCACAGTGTGACGTTTTAATTTTTGGTGTCTGCCTTTTATCGGTCGGTGTAATCACAGCTTAACGACTTAATTTTGGTCGTTCGGTTTTTGTGCCGGTCGCTATAAATACCTCTTGATTATTAATTTTGGTCGTCCGGTATTTTTGCCGGTCGGTTTAAACATAATGTAACGTTTTAATTTTATGTGCCTGTTTTTTTTGTCGGAAGATGTAATCGCAGCTTAACGATTTAAAATTGGTTGCTTGGTTTTCTGTTGGTCGGTGTAAACACTGCTTAACTATCTATTTTTGGATATCCGATTACTTTGCCACTCGATTTAATAACCGCTTAACGTTTTAATTTCGATCGTCCGGTTTTTTGCCGGCCGGTTTAATCACAGTGTAACGTTTAAATTTTTTGGTGTCTGGCTTTTATCGGACGATGTAATCACAGCTTAACGTCTTAATTTTGGTCGTTCGGTTATTGTGCCGGTCGGTGTAAATACTTCTAAATTATCAATTTTGGTCGTCCGGTTTTTTTGCCGGCCAGAATAAATATTTCTTGATTATTGATTCTTTGTGGTCCGGTTTTTTTGCCGGCCGCCATAAATACCTCTTAATTATTAATTCTGGTCGTCCGGTTTTTTTGCCGGTCAGTGTATTTTTGGATGTCCGTTTACTTTGCCGGTCGGTGTAAACACAGCTTAACGATTGAAAATTGGTTGCTAGGTTTTTTTTGCTAGTCGGTGTTGACAGCGCTTGACGTTTTGTCTCCGGGTGTCCGGTTTTTTTGCCGGATGTAATATTTTTTTGCGTGCTTTTGTGTGAGCGTTGATTTTGGATGTTGTATATATTATAGGGTGTTTTCTTTTTTGTTCAGTTGATAAATAGGAACGCTATAATGTTGGAAGAAACTAGAGATACGATAACCGTACCGGCGGCTTTTATGATTCGAATGTTGGCGTGTTTGAATCAAATTCGTAGAGGAGCCAGGATAAACAGAACGCCAAGAAGAATAGAAGAAGATCAAGAGGATTCATAATATATTTCCATCGAACTTTCTAGATTGTTTAATAACGGCTAACCGCGTATTCAGATTCTTTTAAATTTACTTCGCCGCCTTTTGTGCGGTTTTCGCATAAAAAAATTCGTTCCCAAAGATGAAGATGTTTTGGCTACACCCTGTATATAGTCTCGGAGGATCACTATTTTGATAACTATAAAAAATGAGAAAAGGAATTTTAGTCTTTTAACTTCTAGAACCAATTTTTAAGATTCTGCTTGTTTTTTTTTGGGACACACGGTATGTTAAAAACCGGAAATTTTAATTTTTGTCCTAGAACTTCGAAAAAAATTCCTTATTCTATAAACGGACGGTGTATATTTCGAAAAAAAGCTCAGAATTTCGATCCGACTCTATATACAGTGTGTTTTGATGCTACTGGTTCGCTATTTTTCCATTGGTACCAAAAGTTTAGCTCTTTTAAGAATCTGCTTGGTTTTTTGGGACACTCGTATAGTAAAAAATGGAAATTTTAAATTTCCTCCCAGAAGTGCAAAAAAAAAGCTCCGATATACAGTGTGTTTGATGTTACACAATGCCCTTATCTGTTGCTCTTGAAGTTATCCACTCTATATGTAATGGCTATGGAATACAGAAGAAATTTTTTTCCCGAATCGACCTATAGGATATAATATGGATCAAAGCTGAAGATTTGATTCTCTTGTAGGCGGGAAATACAATTTGGAAAACTCATCAGCTGGGATTTTCAAAATTTTTTGAAAATTACAGCTTTTCCCCCATTTAAACTGCAGATATTATTTTTCATGGAATGTTACATCGTAGATATTATTTGATTTATTTTTATCGATAAAAAAGAAAAACGATTCTTTGTATACAGTGTGATACAGAATATAGGCAATAATTGACGATTAAAAACGTTGATGTTTTGGAAGGTTAAAAAAAAGTAACAAACACTGACTGAATAAGAAGATTTGACAGCTTGAAAATTTTACTACATTTTCTATATTTCCTCATTTGTTTTTGACATTTTTCCTATCTAGAAGCTCCTGTTTAGGTCAATAATAATTATCTTATCTTTGGGATTTCGTTTTTGGAGATTCACTTTAAAAAAAACCGATCTCGCTCTTCGTCTACCCCTCCCCTTCCTGACTTATAACGTGTATTATCAAAAAATGTTGATCGATGATTTATTTAACGTTGTGAAATAATTTGGAATGTTATTTTTGTGTATTTCATGTTACCAGTTAGTGTAAGTTACTGTGATTTGTAATTTGACAAAGGCAAATACATTTTTAAAGAATATAATTTTATTTTTTACCCCTTTTTCCCGCTTGATTTTATTAATTCAAAAAATCACTGAAATATCGTTGATTATTATCGATGCCGATCAAGGTAAGTTATATACAGGATGTCCCGTGAATTTATAACCGAATTTTCATTAGATCTTTTGAAATTTTTATATCTTTGGAAGTTGTAAAAACTGCACCGAATCATATTTGAACTAAAATAATGCTAGGTATGTTATATATAGGGTGTTTCGTGAATATCTGACCGAATTTTCATTGGAATGCTACAAAATTTATTTGGTTGAGAAAAATTTAAACTTTACTAACCCAGTGGCGTGGTATCAGTGTCATCGACTCCCAGATCACTAATAGAGTAGGTAGTCTAAGGTCAGTGTGGCCAACAAAAAGTGTTTTTTTTCTGACAAGAACGACAGTTAAGGTCTACTGTTCAAAACATTAGATTTTGCATGTTTTTTATCATTGCGAACATCTTTATTGCTTTATGAAAATAATGAATACACCCCTTGAAATTTAAAATGACTTTTTAGCTGAATACTCAACATATCAGTGGCCAATAATTCTAGGAACTTTTGAAATGTCACCATTTCATTTCTGTTATTCAGTCACTAGTTATGTCAAATGTCAGTTATATTTATATTTGTTGTATGTCAATTTTCGATAAGATTTTTGTAGCATTTCTAATTAGCAATACCTCTATTCTTCTAATTACTTTTTTCACTGACATTTGGCAGAGCTAGTGACTGAATAGAAATGAAATGGTGACATGCCAAAAGTTCCTAGAATTATTGGCCACTGATATATTGAGTATTCAGCTAAAAAGTCAAGATATACTCTTCGGCGGTGTATTAATTATTTTAATAAAGCAATAAAGATGTTCGCAATGATAAAAAACATGCAAAAATCGTATGTTTTGAACAGTATACCTCAACTGTCATTCTTGTCAGAAAAAAAAACACTTTTTGTTGGCCACACTGACCTTAGACTGAACTCCTCTATCACTTGTTTGTGGGTTATTAAAAAATTGAAATAATTTTATGAAAAATGTAATTGAAAAAAAAATCAGTACATTTGAGATATAAATATCACAATGAACGAAACAATAAAATTAAAAAGTGCTAAATCCTATTTACAATAATAAATAAATCTACCCTAATTATAAATATCAAATTTTAAATAAATAACCTTAAAAATTCTAATAATTCAACTAAAATCTTTGCGTGATTTGTTTTATCCAGTCGAGGTAGTAGCCAACTTTGACGTAAACTCCAGGTACTCCCGTTTGACCGCAACCAATACCCCAACTGACTATACCGACAACTTGCCAAGTACCTCCTCTTTCGCATACCATCGGACCACCTCCGTCACCCTTACAAGCATCTTTACCTTCCTCTCCTCCAGCGCAAATAAAACCAGGATGCAGTTTAAAGTCGTACCTAAACAAAATTCACAACTCCAAAGTCTGTTTGTATAAAAAAATTGACAACTTACCCTAATCTAGTTTGCTGCAACTGCCTTTGACACACCCCGCTGTCAACTATAGGTACGTCAACTTCTTTAAGAATATTCTGGTACTTTCCGAAATCTCCAAAAGCATCTTTACCCCATCCAGTAGTCCAACACCTAGCTCCGGTGTAATCTTCTTGATAACGCGGCAAACAAGCTGGACTGATGTGAGGATATTTGGACCAGTCAACTGGTTTGTCCATTTTTAAAATTGCTATATCGTTGTAAAGAGTACCAGCATAAAATTCAGGATGCACATGAACGGAAACAACGTCTCGCTCTATGTAAGGATAAAACTCCACGTCGTGGTTAACGTCCCATTCCCCGAGACGTGCTCTTAAGTCAAAACCAGTGTATCTAAAAGATAGAGAAATAATAATTGTGCGCGGTCATCAAGGCGTGTACTTAATTCCAGACGCAATCTGTATTTAGATACTTACGTTTTAACACAATGCGCAGCTGTTATGATATGTAAAGGATCAATCAAAGTACCACCGCAAACGTAGACGCTTTCCTTTGAATCCTTTTTAAGGATCGCAACCTGCCAAGGGTACTCTCCGAACTCGCTATCACCATCAACGTAGACAGGGTTCTTGATACGACCGTTTACTCCTTGAGTGTGTCTGGTACCACATTGCCGATTGTTTTGTGGTACTTGTGGACGTAGTGGACGCTTGCAGCAAACGTGTCTCGGGCCACATACTTGTGGACGACCTCCGAGATATTGACGCTGTAAAAAATAATATTTTATATTACAAGGATGCTTAAATTGGTTCAAATTTTAGAATCTTTTTTTTAATTACCTCGTTATCCCTAGTATCCCTTCTTTTCCGGCTATTAGGAAACTTTATAGGGTTTAAAGAGGGTGTATCTATTTTAAAACTCTTCCCGTTACGTAACCTGGAGTTCTCTAACTCTCCCTCGCTGTCCTGGCCGTAATAATCAACCCCATCACTTATATGATTTTGGTATTGTTGCAAAATATTATCCCCCTTAACGAAATTGGTACTATTTTGAAAATTTCGTCCATAAAATGGTTCTGGGTGGTATTCACCACCTCCATAATTCAAAGGATTATCGAAATAAGATCCCGCGTGTTGATTTTCAAAAAAATTAGGGTTCTGATGCAGGTCAGGATAATTTTGATCGTAGTGAGAGTCTTCGAAATTCTGTAGAAAGGGTTTTTGGTGATGGTGGTCGATTTGGTGTTCCAAACTATGTACAAAAGGAGGTCTGCTGTGATAATGAGGACCATGTTCAAATTCGTAGGGGTGTTCGCGGTAAATATCGTCATAATGATGGTTGTAATGTGAAGGATTGTGAACGTGGTAGTGTTTATGTTTGTTGAAAATCACAGCCTTTTTGTAATTAAATAGATCGGAAAATTTATGTATCAAATAATCATTGGGGGTTACGTGCAAGTTTACAAAAGGTTTAATCTCTTTTTTCCCATAATCATCCTTGGTAACTTGAACAGAAACCAGCGGGTTAACCGAAACCAATCCTAAGTTTATCCCAGTTTGACCCACAGGATAAGGATTAGCAAAAGGTGTTTGTCCATAAGGATTCACAGGATATCCACCGCCGCCTTGTTGTGGCAAACCAAAGGAAATACCGAATGTCGGTTTGATATTCTTCATATCCAAATTTCCAAAGGATCCATAGTTATTCTGACGCTGTAACAATGTTGCCAGATTTTATTGGTGTTAGGAAAAGTTACAATGCCAGCACCTTGGTTGGTTAGAGGCGATGGTATCCCGTGATTCCTTGGTCTACTTGTTAAAAACTTACCTGGAAAAGTAGGGAACAAAAGAAACAGTTAAAATGGACGAATTACTTGAGCCCCACCCAAAGTAGTAATATTTTAGTAAAGTTAACATTAGTTATTATAAATAAACATTCACTCACCGCTTCCGGTTTATCTGTACTCAATTTAGCATCTACATCTGAAGTTTCTCTCTTGCTTATCTTCTTCCCTTCTTCTTTTACTTCAACAACGCTAGTTCCATTCAAACCACTATCCTTATCAACTTTTACAACAGTCATAGTACCATTACCATCCGTTATTACTCGCTCTTCTTCGTTAAGAGCTTCGATGTCGCTTTTTAAGTTCCTCGGATCCAGAGGTAAATATAAATCATCTTTTCTTCCAATAATATCGTGCGAAGGACATTGATCGTAAGGTACACAGATGCAATCGTAATTCTCAGCCCTACCGGACTCCAAACCTTGATATTTATCCGCGTAACCACCTTGAAGGTAGTTGTTGTTGACTGCGTTCAAATTTAACTCCTTTTTGTAGAGGTTAGATGATCCAAATGAGCCCACCGATGCTCCAAAACTGTCATAACTTTGATCCGGGTATCCTTCAGACACAGGCTTCACTCCTCCGTAGTTTACTATGGATTGTCCGCCATAAGTACCTTGTTGGAAACCATTAGTAGATCCAAAACCATTAGTAGATCCACCAAAACCATTAGTAGATCCACCGAAACCGTTAGAAGATCCAAAACCATTAGTAGATCCGCCAAAACCATTAGTAGATCCGCCAAAACCATTTGTAGATGCACCAAAACCATTCGTAGAGCTGCTAAATCCATTAGTAGAACTAAAGCTGCCTAGCCCATTTGAACTAGAGCCGCCAATGGAAGGGGAAGGTTTGAAACTACCATAATTTCCCGAAGAAGTACCAAAAGCGTTTGACGACAATAAATCTGTGGTGGTTACGGCTGCGGAAGCAATTGGAATGGGATTTATGGCTGCTGGTTTACCACCATCTAAATTATGATGGTAATGATGGTGAACATGTTCTACTGATCCTTTATTGCCTGTAGATCCTATAGCTGCAGCGCTACCACCTTGAGCGTGGACGGTTATCTCAACTCTTTTATCTTTATGTTGACCGAATTGAGTGGTACCTTGCTCGAATTTGTATGGGGGAATCTCGGGTTCAATTGGTTGTATGAATTCGTTCAAGCCAGAGGTGAAAGTAGGGGGCTTGTTGAAAAATTCAGCTCCTTCGTAAATTTCCCCGGTACCACCTGGTTTTCCGTAGAAAGGTTTAGAAGGTGGGACTCCAAAGTGACGTCTAGGAGGTTTTCCTTGTTGATAGTAAGCTGGGTTAGTTGGTGGACCGAATTTGTTTGGTGGGAATTTCCCTGGTGGTCGGTTTGGATATGGAACTGGTTTTGGAGGACCGTAACCAACTCCTCGGTTTCCTTTAAGAGGAATAGTAGGAATTGGTTTACCAACTGGGTTTATAGAGACCGGTTGGGCGTAGATTAGTTCTTCGGGTGTGTAAAATGGTCGTTTTTCCTCTACTCCATCACACTAAAAACATTATTACTCAAAATTTTTGTTCTCAATTCAATTTATTGTAAATTTACCTGCATAAGTCCCAAAGCGCAAAGTCTATCCTTGATAATATTCCTGGCTTCGGTGTCGTCACCGTTTTGTAAAGCTTCTTGTACATTGGGATCGCTGTAAACTTCGTCGAAACCATCTATAGCTCTACCAGCTCGCGTAGAACTGAGAATTTCTTCTATAACTTGCTCTGCTTCGGTGCTATTCGATTTTATTTCTTCGAATTCACTCGGCGCAGCTATTAGCTCTTCTTGGTCGTTGAAAAATCCTTTTGAAGATTTTTGGGATATTTCTGGAGTTTCTTCTTTCTGTTTAGCTCCCCAAGACCAAGAGGATTCTTCTGATTGTGCTTGGTGCAGCACCAGAAGTGCTGTGAGATAAAAAATTGTTCTCATGTCTGGAAAAAATAATATATATTGGGTTATTACTTGAAGAGGTGATACATTTTTGGTGGGCAGTGTATATTTTCTTTAAATTGCGAATTTTTTTGTTACTTAATGTTATTTACATAATATTTAGCAAGCCAATGTTGAAAAGAAAGCAAGGAAGTAGGTAGAAAGTAAGAGTTGGAATATTTATTGCATTTTGGCGCCTTCTTAATGCATTAAAATTTATATTATCATAAGAAATTAGCACACTTTGAATTTATTACAGTTTTAAAAAGTGTAAATTCAAATTTGCATGCGTTTGCAATAAATTTTATCTATTGAACATGCTACACTTCTTGGAAAATCTTTTTTTGTCTTGAGAAACTTTTACCAATTAATTGTATAATGAAAATCAAGTTTTATGTTAATTTTTGAGATAACAATGGTTCAAGTAAGAAAATAATTAGTGAAAGTTTGATAGTGTCTTGTAAGAACGTGTTTAAAACATCATGATAATGATAAAATTCACTTTCTTTCATAAGACACGGTCATGGTCACAGTACAGAGTTCATTAACATCAAAAGAACATTGTTTAATCCAGTTTCCCAATCGCTTTCAGATGATTCTAATTCAAGTGAAAATATACCATGGTTTTTCGTCGTTTTTTTTTGGTTTTTAATTAATTTTGAAAATAAAAATTATTATCAGCATAAAGCGGTTGAAAAATTTGAGAAATAAGTGGATTTCAAAAAAACATTTGATTAGAAATATACAGGGTGTAACAAAAAGGCAGGTCATGAATCATACTACATGTTCTGGGGTTAAAAATAACTCGATCCAACCCAAGTTATCCTAGTACAAACCTAGTTACAACCTGGCTGTAATTTGATATCGTCAGAGGCCATTGCTTTTTCAAAATATTCGTTGGTAAAATGGTGGCGACTGTGTATTCAAAAAAATGGGGGCCATTTCGAACATCTAATAAAAACTACGCATTTGTAAATGAATAAAATTCAATCAAAAATTTGGGACCCTCGAAAAACTTGAAAATTCATTGACTTTAATTTTTGTTACTCGAAATTTTTGAAGCATAATGGAAAATCTCGATAAAAACTGATAATTGTAAAAGGTACTAGGGGGCAAAAAAGTTTCAAAAATAATGTGTTTGAATAATGGTGCCACAATAAGCATTAAATTGTAACGTACACAAAAATTATGGGGGGGTTTAGGGGATCTCGACTCCCATCAATTATTAATGGGGTGAAATAATTCCTTAATTTTTTTTTTAAGATGGTCTTATCTTAAAAGAGCCACACAAGAGTCAACTTTCATTAAAACATGTCGAACAATTGTCGAAATATTTGAAAAAAATCAATTTTCATGAGAAACAAATTGAAAATTATGGTAAAAACATTGATAAATATTTTATTAATGGAAAAAAATTTATTGAATTAAAAATATTTTTGTCTAAAACACAGTTAAGCAGTTTTCCGAGATTGAAACTACCAGAAACATTTTTCAGCGACATCTATTATGCTTATTGCACACCAAATTTACATACCCCTGTATGATGCTGATGCAAATTCTTAATATAAGTGTCATAAGAGTAATATTTTTACCTATTTTTCTCTAAAATCTTCACTTTTTCAACAACACTGCCCGCACAGTAATAAAGTAATATCCTCCACTGTCAAAGTATTTTATACTTTCCCACTACACAAAATCGTTCGTATTGTCACTTTCTACAAAAATACAGAAGGCGTCCGAAGAGATATTCTAGATGACGATGTCTAAGTGGAGGAGGTGTTCAACTGATTTCGGATATGGTTAAAAACTATTTATATATAAAATTAAAGATTAAAGAGGGAAACGATCATATTTTGCAATTGATTCAATTTTTGGAATCGACACGGATCTTACGAATTGGTGTAGCAATATTTTTGTTTTGGAAAAACCTAGTTATAGATTTATTAAGAATATCGACCAAATAATTGTTGCATTTAAGCTGGAATTGAAAATAATGGTGCGAAAAATAATGTTATTGACCAAATAATTGTTGCATTCAAGAAAAAATAGAAAATAATGGTGCGAAAAATAATTTTATGCTCATGTTGTACACTATATTTTTTCTACAACTACAAAATTGTCAACTTCTTTTTGTATTGAGATCATTTTTGTTGGATTTTGAAGATACACCATTACTAGAGGTCATTTACTAAGATCAGGGACGTACTGGTACGAAAATTGTCTTATATTTTGAAAATAGAGCTAGGAAAAATTAAGAGTGGATAACTTGCATCCTTTTTAACCAATTCTGGAAGCATTTATTTGACTCACTTTTGTTGGTACAGTCAGAATAGGGTTTTTAAAGACTTTGGTGCGAAAAATAATTTTATGCTCATGTTGTACACTATATTTTTTCTACAACTACAAAATTGTCAACTTCTTTTTGTATTGAGATCATTTTTGTTGGATTTTGAAGATACACCATTACTAGAGGTCATTTACTAAGATCAGGGACGTACTGGTACGAAAATTGTCTTATATTTTGAAAATAGAGCTAGGAAAAAAAAAGAGTTGATAACTTGCATCATTTTTAACCAATTCTGGAAGCATTTATTTGACTCACTTTTGTTGGAACAGTCAGAATAGGGTTTTTAAAGACTCTGGTTGCCATATAAACATTATTAACAAAATTTGGATGAATGCTATCTCGTTTTTTTCCTCAATTTGCATGAAATTTTCTTTCTCCTTAATTTTAACATCTCTAACCAAGTTGCAAGCTCTTTTTTATTGTTGACGGTCTCCGCTACATATCTTATCCCACAATAGTTGTAGATTTGAATTGATGAGATGGATGTTGAATGTTAGGATGGAAAAAATTGGATCATCGATAACTTACTGGACCCCTAAGTGAGCTGATCCATAAGGAGAGCAACAAGAGGAGGAAAAAGGTAAATACTGTACAATTTTTTTTCAATTTATTAATTTTTTATATAAAATATTAATGAATATTTCCAAAAATTCAACTCGCAAAAGTTTTGACTTATATTTTCCAAAACAGGACTTCAAAGAAACCAAAAGTAGGTCAAAGACACTAAAGAATAGTTATCAACAAATTTGTCTTGGGTTTTTTCACTTATGTAATGTCTTCGTGTAGTCGTACTTCGCTTATTGCATATTGAAATTAAATTTTTATTGAGTGTATGAATGAAACCACGCCGACAAGGCCAGGGAATCCCAATAAAATTATTAATATCTGAATTGCATAACACATTGTTTTTATATAATGTTATGATAAATCCGCGCGACACGCATATCAAAACATTATTTTCTTCTTTTATATTGTAACAAAGAAAAAGAATATAGTTTGTTTTCTTCTTTTTTATCTATTCATAACCCTGAAAATTTGGATAATCGAAACTATCACCTTACACTTCCTACTTCAAATTTTGACATTTGACACGTCCCATAATTTACTTAAATAAAAAGTTTATACACCCACTCATGGTAAATCTAACGGGTGTTATATAAGTTTCGTTCCTAAAATGGAATTGGTGATGTATATGTAGACAAAACAAAAACAAAATTCACTTTCATTCGTGCTGTAATTGTTATGTTAACTTTTAATATACTCTGATCACGATTGGCCTGCTGTGACACTTTTAGTGATCGAAGACACCGTTTCCAACAGAGGCGTTCCTAAAATTATTCCAAACTCAATTATATCAATATTCATTTCTCCTCATTTTCGACATTAAATGTTTATTTTGTTAAATCCAGAACAGGATCTCCGAAATGTCTTTATTGCATCACATACGAAATTTCTCAATATTACCCGCTCATGTGTGTAAGGTAGGTTGTACTGGTCGTAATTTTATTTTTCAATTTTGTTCGTCGGCGTTTTACTTTCACTCGTAGCCGGATCTAGAATTTGAACTCTGATGCACTTTTGTTGTTGGTGTTGTAGTCAGCAAAATAAAAAGACATTAAAAAAGAAACTAAACAGGCTAGGAGTAGCTGTTTTTATTTATTTAAGACGGAAGATAAATATTCTTTCTCATCCTAACTTCTTAGAAACTTATTTTTTCACTAATATTAACTTAAAAAAAAGAAGCCTACGAAATTGTAGTCCTATGTCAATTATTATGTAGCTAACTTCATTATAGTATCTTTACTGTACAGTTCATAAAGTGTACCAACTGTAAGGGGTTATAGGAATGATGTGTCTTTACCAAATTCGAGTTTGCGCACTATACAGTACCTGAAACAATTAATCTACTTGAAATTACTAAAGAAATTTTTCAGGCCGGCCCTGTTGTCGGTGTTTTTCACGGCTCACTGCCTAATTCTATCTTGCGTAATAACCAATTTAATATAATGATTCACTTAGATCTGCTACCTTCCTTTTTGTTAGGACAATAAAATGAAAAAAAACCAACAACAAAACATCTTTTAAGGTACAGTTTAAACAAAATTAATGTACAAAAGTTAGACTGAATAGTTTTCAATGTTGAGGTTAGATTGGGACGCGTCTCCCAAGTTTGCTTTTGCTCATGCGCACATTTGGCGAAAATTAAAAGCGCTATTACCCTGAAGAGAGATCTATGATCTGTACTACCAGCGAAATTTGTCATAGCGCGGGTAAAGGAAAGATACATCTAAAGAAATTGAATCTTTATTTCACAAAAAGAACAACTATTATTATTTTTAAGAGATTTCTTCTTTCATACAATAATTATCCTTTAACAACTTTACCTTTGGACGACTTTTTCGCTGCTTCGCTTATCACAACAATAGAGAGTCGACTACCGCTAGTCCTTTTGAACTTAACATTCTAAAAAATACGTTTTTTATGTCTTAAAAATTAATTTTGTTTTTGGTTTGTCTTATTTACCTTCCAAAACGTCCTAATTTCTTTGAGATCTCCTCTACTTCTCACCCAAAATCCTCTCACATGCGCTTGAATGTACCTAGCTGCCGTAGCTCTCGTCATCAATAAAGACAATGAAAAGTAAGGTCTAGGACTAAAATTTTATTTAACTTCAAACTCGCTCTGATATTACCAAAAATTTTTATACATACTTTGCTTTCAAATACTCAACGATCCAATCTAAATCAAAAATATATTTCCACGGACTAAGTCGTGTCGGGTCTTTGGGATTAGAATTGTAGAGGCTTTCGCTTAAAAAGTCTATTCCATTAAAACAAGTTCTTGGTCTCTAAAAGAAACATAACTACAGCTATGGTTCATACAACAGCCTTTTTGGTGTGCGTCATCGTTTGTTGATGTCTTTCTAACACATTACGTGGAAAGAAATGCAAAAAAAGTCAGGTCTTTGATTAATCCTAATCAAAATATCGCAATAATGAACCGTTCAAATTTATTACAAACGTCAATCCTAATCATTGACTTACCAAAATTTGATTGGTTGATGTTCAGATTAAGCGTAAGCGCGACCTATCAATCGGGAGAAATTTCTTTATTCAAAATAGGCATGCGGATATGCCTTTCGTATTGTCAATGTGCCTGACATCTTTTTCTACTGTCCCACTGACAGTTCTTGTCAGGTCTGTACTCTGTTGTTCACGGTCAATTATTATTTATGAAAAGTTAATATGAATATTATTGTTATATTTATTCGAATAATACAAAAATATGCCTAGACGGAAAAACATTAGCATTTTGAAAGTTCTCAAGTATTTTCAGTTTAGAAAAAGAAGATGGTAACTATTAATTTCATAGCCTTGTCGAATTTTGCTGAATGCGATCCTGATGATTTTATTTATCAAATTTAGGGTTAGATATGTGTCAAAATGGCAAATAAAATAAACGACATACCCAAAACCAGAATATACGTCACAAACGATGACGCACACCAAAAAGGCTGTTGTATGAACCATACTCAATTTTAATAAGCGCCAGGGTGACTGAACGCAATCAGCGTACAGGCCAAAGTAGAAGTAGAAGAAGAAGATATCACAGAACGATAGAAAAATAGCGCCCGATTAGCCATCGATCTATACGACTAATCGAATAGTAATCGAGATGTTATATACTTACATAACAGCAATCATTCTCTAACACTTTATGCAAAAGTTCAATAAGAAAGTTCCTAAAAGTTGGGTAAATCAATTTTTCTACTTGAATAAGTACTGGATCTAGAAAACATTTTAAATTTGTTGAAAATAAACATTTAACAACATTGTATTACTTGTTTCCGTATCGCAAATATTCTTTTTGGATTTCTTGTATTTTTCTACTTGATCTCTATTCTTATCCCAATCTTCCATAATTTGGGCGGCTATTTCTGGATCTATATCCTCCATATCGAACGTATCTATTTCAGTCGGAACATTTGATACCGATACTGAGGTAGGAGTCGTTGGAGCTTGTGCCATCGCCATATTCTCAATAAATTACAATTCCGGTCGATATTTTTGACGCACAGCAATACTTTTTTGACATACATTCATATAATTTTGTTGACAACTTAACCGCTTTCGGCTGTAGTATGGGTGTAGTGCATCACGCTCCGGGTGTACTCTGCACCGGTGCTTTGAAGAACACTCTTGATTTTCGTACACCCGAACGCTCCAGAACCATGACCATCGACCACCAGCTTTTGAAATGTCAATTGTCACGGCATGTTCTTAGAGTTATCGATAGAGTAATAAATATATTACTCTATGGTTTTATCCCCTTTTATCCAGAGACAGGTTTTATCCATGATACAATGGTTATCTATGGTTAATTATTTATTATTTTGACGTTTAAGATCTTGAAACTCCTTGAAAACGGTAAATGTATCAGTGAGAGTAGAACCGAACTGTTACGGAGTAGCTCCGGAGTGCTCTACATGATGCACCTGAAAGCGCCACTTGACTGCTAGATCATAGAGTTCGGTAGACGCGAGTGACTTGGAACTGTCAATCGAACACGCCTAATCAGTGCATCCAATCTTAGGTACTATATTTCAAAAATACTTAGTTGTTTTAACATCTTACAAACTTTATTTGAGTACTTGATACATGTTACATCATATAAAATATTATAAGTTTTTCTTCTTTCGCGACAATAAAGACAATCATTTATCGGTTTGTATTTTATTCCAGCTTTGCTCTTCAACGGAACCGAAGAAAATAAACAAAGCCCCGGTGACAATGTACACGGAACCACCAAGAATGAACGTTTTATCCCATTCTTTCAATCCGTTATTATCCTCGATAAAAAAGGCGGCAACTGCCGGTACAATAATCCCTGTGGTACCTGCTATGCTTGTAATTATCCCGGACATAGTACCAGCATAGTTCGGCGCTAAATCATGTGGGTTTTGTAGATTTGTTAGTACTACAGCTCCGTTTAAACCCATACTTATAGTTAGTAGGGCAATAACTGGTTTCCAATTACAGCCCGCGAAGCAAATACTCACCATTAGAATACCGGGAAGTATGTGGGAGGCTAAAACGAAGGATTTCCTAATGACCAATTTAGACATGTGGTTTTTGTGTTTTAAATAATCGCCCAAGTGACCAAAAACTAGCCCCAATAAGAATCGAGATAAATGGGGTAGTAGGGCAAGTACTCCAGTATTTTTTATATCAAATCCAATGACTTCGGCCAAAAATTTTGGTACGCTTTGAATTTGGACGTACATACCCCACATGCTTCCGAAATGAAGCACGATCAATGCCCAAAATGGACAGGTGCTAAACATTTTCTTAAACGGCGGCATACCTTGGTTTTTACCAACAGAGTCACCCTGAGATTCTTCTATGTACGCCAATTCTTCAGGAGAAATATATTTGTGGTCTTGTGGACTATCTGACGACATAAAAAAGAAGATGACAGTAAAGACTATTAGTTGTATAGTAGTCGCGTGGAAACTCCAAGGCCAACCGAAATGAGCTATAATGTAAGCTAGGGCTGGCCATGTTACGCAGGTACCGAACGCGTTTCCCATCAAGCAAGACACGAATTTTCCTTTTTCCGCCGGTGGAGCCCATTTTGCTATCAACGATTGCGAAGCTGGATACGACAAACCTCCACAAGCACCTGTTATCAATCTACAAAAAACGAGTGCTACGTAGTGCAATTTAACGGCTAATACGCATGAAAAATTTGCTATACATGCTATTACCGAAACAGCAAATATCACTTTGGCTGGTCCGAACCTTTCGGCTACAGATCCTCCAAAAAAGGAGAATATGGTGTAGCCCCAGAAGTATCCACCGAGTATAATACCCTGTTCGTACTCAGTATAATCGTACCTGGTGCCGTAATCCGGTAAAATCTGGGAATCGTTAACTGATGATTCTGTATCTTCTCCAGGCGTTTTTCTCAAACATTCGGGAGTATGGTGCATTGTGGTTTTGACCATGGAAACTATGCTTATTGACATATTAACTGTAACTGAATAGAAAATATACGAGGTAAGAAACACCATTACAGCTATCCATGCTCGTATAGGAATTTTGCACATAATTTTACATTTAACGACTTATTTGTTCAATTATTATGACATGACTCGTGCTTGTGACAGGATATATTTTGGCGGTTGTAAAAATGTATATATATGGTTCATAGTTCTATGATCTGGCATGACAGCTATTTGCATAGTCACAGTTCACTGATCTATGGTTCTGTGTCTTGTATTATCTATGATGGTTCACTGAAATCTTATCTGTCAAAAGTGTCAAATGGTGTGAGATTTATTTCAACTTTCAACATATTCTTCACCTTTACCGGCATTAAAAAAGTTGATAATGATTACTATAAGGCAATTTGCTACAATAGTGAGAGCCGCCACTCAGTAAGTTTAAATTTAATTATAATATTTTCTGTTTAATTATAAATTTTCAGAAATGTCTCTCGAATGAAGCACTCTCTTCCTGAACTCCCATACGAATATGCCGCTCTTGAACCTGTTATTTCTAGAGAAATAATGACTCTGCATCATTCTAAACATCATAACGCTTATGTAACTAACTTGAATGCAGCTGAAGATAAATTACGTTCTGCTACAGAAAAAGGGGATATCAGGTACTAATTTCTTAATAACTAGTTACTTTAACTAAAATTCATTCATTCTAGTACTATAATTGCTTTGGGTTCTGCATTGAAGTTTAATGGTGGTGGTCATTTGAACCACTCAATATTTTGGCAGAATTTGAGTCCCAACAAAACAGATCCTAGCCCTGAATTATGTACAGCCATTAATAAGGCTTTCGGAAGCATGGATAATATGAAAAAGCTTCTCGCTGCTCAAACTACTGCTATTCAAGGTTCTGGTTGGGGTTGGTTAGGATATAATCCTACTTCAAGTAAGTGGTTCTTCGTTAAAATTACGTGTTTTGGATAAAAATATGTAAAATTTGGCAATTAGCCAGTAATTAGTATAAGGACCTTTAGAAATTCAATTCTTTCAGAAACAATCCAAATAGTAACTTGCGCTAATCAAGATCCTCTCCAGGCTACAACTGGTTTGGTACCACTTCTAGGTATTGATGTTTGGGAACATGCTTATTATTTGCAATACAAAAATGTAAGACCAGATTATGTAAATGCCATTTTCGACATTATCAATTGGAAAGACGTCTCTGAGAGATACCGGAAAGCTTCTGGATGTTGAAAGAATATTTCGTGATATAATATAGTTTTTAATCTCAATATTTGTTTTGTTGTTTCTATTTTAAGCAATTTGTATAATATATGTCTAAATAAAATGTTGGATTGCGACGAAATAGTTATTCCAACAGGTCCACAATTAGCTCCATTATGTTTATTACATTAATTTATTGATACATGTAAAGGGCCGTCTACACTTTCAGTATTTACTACATGCTCATTTGAGTAAACTAGTTTGACTAATGGACTAAATAAGTGCGTGCGTGATGATAAAAAGACGTAAGTTCAACTTGTGTACTCGTTGACCGTATTTTTAGTTGATATAGTTGAAATTTTACGTGTAGGTCTGAACGTGTAGACGGGCCTTAGTAACTTTCTATTCAGTTATATAATCGATTAGTCTAGTAATCATTTTTTCATTCGAATGATTCCTTTGTAGGAGATTTCGAGCGCAATAGTTTGATTTAGATCTGTGGTCTCAGGTCTGTCAAAAATCCTCCATTTTGTAAAAAAGTAACCCTAAATTTCGGCTGTTATTTTTTGAACGAGTAGCTTATATTGAATTGGTTTGAAATATTCGATATATGTAAGTATGACAAATTTAAATATTGTATTGAAGATTTTTAAGCTATTTATTTCAGAAGACTACACACGTCCAATCTTTTAAAATGGTGAAAGCAGCGAGTTCAACTATTAAGAAAAAACGCAAAACTACTAATGCTGAAGCAGACAGTGATACTGACATATATAAGGTATATGAATATGATTGTAATTACCAATTTGTTTTCTACTATTTTATTTTGTTTAGAAAGTCATTGACTTTGAAGAAAAAGAAGCTTTGAATAGCCAGGGTTCGATTGATGCTGGTATTTATTTCGGAATCTGTCAAGATATACGTACTCTTCTAGCTAAAGTATTTGAAACCAAGCAAGAAGATGTAAGTTTTAATTTCCCAGTAATTTTTGTATTTCATATTAAATTTTTGTAGCCAAATTCAAGTATTCTAAAAGAACTCCAAACTGACATTTTCATTAATATGAGCTTCATTAAAAAACTAAACAGAACTGATAAACTTCGACATATACATGGAAAAGAGTCACTTTCAGCTGAAAAACAAAAATGCGACAGCATAAAACTGAATTATCAAAATTTGGTATACGAACTGCACCATTTAGTTACAGAAACTAACAAATGCTTAGCATTCAAGTAAGTATACAGTGCTCAAATGTGTATATTTTGTAAACTAATATTTTCTTAGATCCAAAGATGAAGATATAGAACTTGTACCGTTTGAAGATTTCATGAAAGAAGCTCCAGATTCATTGTCGAAGAAATTTTTAACGGTAAGGATAATTTTAACCACAAATATTTTAATAATAATAATATTTTTTTCAGTACAATGCTAACGATAGGGAACAAAAACACAACTTACGTTTAGCTAGATTAGAATGGGAGCTGACACAACGTAAAAATCTCGCTCAGTTGTGCAAATCTTTAGTCGAAGAACAAAAAAAACTGTGCCAAGGTAAAAATTTTCCAATAATAATTTAAACTTGATAATATTTTACATTTTTTCCAGATCTGGTTGTAAGAAAAGACAAATTGAACGCTCTTAGACCGCTTCTTATGACCGTTATAAATTCAACCAAACCCTTACAAGAACACTTGGACATTTCATCGAGCGAAATGAGAGTGGAACACAAACTTGCTTATCTTCTACCAGACCCACTCTATATTTTCTACGTTAACGTAGTTTCCTATAAAAACGTTTACGAACTCGATTTAGATGTTGAAATTATCGGAGATCAAGAAGAAGCTGTTCAATGGAAAGAGTCTAACATGGCAGAAGGGATCGTGTGTGATGATGAATCCGATTTGGGTGAAGCGGAACAAGATGCAATAGAAGCAGAGGTATATTATTATAATGTTGTTGTATAAGAATGGAAGATGGTTTATTTGTTTGTAGGAGGTGGTGGAAGTCAAGAAAAGACGGCACAGAAAATCGGTGCAGCAAGTGAATCCGATGGAGGAAAAAAGAAAGAAACTTTTAGAAGCTCATCCTTTAAAAATTCAAATTGTTGCTAAGCTGACAGACGGACCTGCTCTTACAGTTGTCTTTTCATATCGAACGAGATTGAGAATTGTCACGGTTACTTCCAATACTACAGTGACAACCAAAATAACGGGTAAGCAAATAACTTTCTTTGTTTAGAATTGTTTCTATGTGCGTTAAATTTAAAGGTAATTCTGCAAGAGACGTTCTCATGAGTGATAATATTTTAAGTGAATTATTAGGTGACAATTCTCGCCTTTTCGATGACAGTTCTCTCCTTCACGATGACAGTTCTCGCCATCTCGATGACAGTTCTCGCCTTCTCGATGACAGTTCTCGCCTTTTCGATGACAGTTCTCGCATTTTCGATGACAGTTCTCGCATTTTCGATGACAGTTCTCGCCTTCTCGATGACAGTTCTCGCCTTTTCTATGACAGTTATCTCCTTTTCGATGACAGTTATCTCCTTTTCGATGACAGTTCTCGTCTTTTCGATGACAATTCTCGCCATTTTGATGACTGTTCTCGCCTTTTCGATGACAGTTCTCACCTTTTCGATGACAGTTCTCGTCTTTTCGATGACAATTCTCGCCATTTTGATGACAGTTCTCGCCTTTTCGATGACAGTTCTCGCCTTTTCCATGACAGTTCTCACCATTTCGATGACAGATCTCACCTTTTCGTTGACAGTTCTCGCCTTATCGATGACAATTCTCGCCATTTTGATGACAGTTATCGATGACAATTCTCGCCATTTTGATGACAGTTCTCGCATTTTCGATGACAGCTTTAGCCTTATCGATGACAGCTCTCGCCTTTTCGATGACAATTCTCGCCTTTTCGATGACAGTTATCGATGACAAGTCTCGCCATTTTGATGACAGTTCTCGCATTTTCGATGACAGCTTTAGCCTTATCGATGACAGCTTTAGCCTTATCGATGACAGCTCTCGCCTTTTCGATGACAATTCTCGCCTTTTCGATGACAGTTCTCGCCTTTTCGATGACAGTTCTCGTCTTTTCGATGACAGTTTATGACATTTTATTGAACATCACTTCCTAATACTTTCACTCTTTTTTTATTGAATTTTCATTTTAATTTTATCCACTTTGGAAGCCATTGTTATAAAATTTTTCTTATGTATGTTAAATTTATAGGTAGTTCTGCAAGAGACGTTCTCATGGGTGAAAATATTTTAAGTGAATTGATAGAAGGTGATGACGGTCTGGAAAGTCCAAATCCAGTTACCAAATTCCAAATAAAGAAAGTGGGCATTACATCTTTTCAATCGTTGGTACCACAAATAGGTCATGCTTACCATTGGGCGCAAAAAGTTTGTGGTAGCGATTTTATTAGCAAAAAGGTTAGTTTTTTTTAAATAAAAAAAATATAATTATTGATAATTATTTAATACTAGATGAACTCTGACGAAATCGGTACTACCAACGTACAGAGTGTATTGAAAAGTATGTTTAAACGATTAGAATCTCGGTACCAGTTAGCCACTCAACTACAACAACTGGGTAAGTTAATTTTATTTACTTTCAACGAACTTTAGTGCTATTTTATTATTTATTTTAGAACAACACATGTTGATTAAGTTACCACCGTCGGTGGATTGTCCTGCTAGTTACGCTTGTTCGATTTCCAAATGGACATCGATTACTTATCAAAAATATTGTCAATTGGATTTTACAAAGTTGTATGTCGAAGAAGAATTCGTTTCGCCATCAGATCTGTTTTATTTTATGCAAGTCACCAGGTTGAACGGTGAGTTAAGCTTTCATGTTATGTGAGTAGTAGATTTTAGAGATATCGACTTTTCGATGACAGTTCTCGCTTTTTCGATGACAGTTCTCGCTTTTTCGATGACAGTTCTCACCTTTTCGATTATAGTTCCTTTTTCGATGACAGTTCTCGCCTTTTCGATGACTTCTCGCTTTTTCGATGATGGTTCTCACCTTTTCGATGACAGTTATCGCATTTTCGATGACAGTTATCGCATTTTCGAAGACAGTTCTCACCTTTTCGATAACAGTTTTTGCCTTTTCGATTATAGTTCCTTTTTCGATGACAGTTCTCGCCTTTTCGATGACTTCTCGCTTTTTCGATGATGGTTCTCACCTTTTCGATGACACTTCACGCCTTTTCGATGACACTTCTCGCCTTTTCGATGACACTTCGCGCCTTTTCGATTATAGTTCCTTTTTCGATGACAGTTCTCGCCTTTTCGATGACTTCTCGCTTTTTCGATGACAGTTTTCGTCTTTTCGATGACAGTTTTCGTCCTTTCGATTATAGTTCCTTCCTTTTCGATGGCAGTTCTCGCCTTTTCGATGACAGTTCTCGCCTTTTCGATGACAGTTCTCGCTTTTTCGATGACACTTCTCGTCTTTTCGATGACACTTCTCGCCTTTTCGATTACACTTCTCGCCTTTTCGATGACACTTCTCGCCTTTTCGATTACACTTCACTGCTTTTCGATGACAAATCTAGCCTTTTCGTTGACAGCTTATGACTTTTTATGTCTTAATACTTTTTTTATTGTAATTTTAGCCACTTTGGAAGCCTACATTGTTATAAAAAGTGACTACCCAACTACGCTACCGATTATTTCAGTTTCTGTTAATTACAATGGGCAACAACATTCAGAAAACAATGACGAAATTCGAGTAAGATGAATTTTAAAATCTATCACATCCGTAACACTTAATTTGCTGTTTTTAGGATATTGAAGGGAAGTTGAATGTCGATTGGAAAGAATCCCATGGATCTTCAGTATTATCTGTTCAGATAGCAAGATTATGTTCATTTTTCGATGTTTATCTGGAAACTACATATCCCGAAGTATTCTTGCAAACTGTTACATTCATAAAAAGTATAAGGTAAGTACTATGATTAATTTTAAACGGCTGAAGTTGAAAATTTGTGATCATACAGTTATTTCTAAAGGGTATGATGTATTTTTTAGTGCCAGAAACAGAAGACGACCATTAAAATTTCGAAAAATCGGTAATGGGATTTTCACACAGTATTGAATAATTTTTTTTTTAATTCGTGGTTGAAATAAAACTTTTTTTTTGTTCAAAGTAATTTTATTGATTTAACTTTTATCGAAAACCATCGTAGTACAATCTAGATTCTTCGTATTAAGTAGTACAGCTTGGAAAGTTTGACAAAATTTAGGAATGCTGATTAACCTCACTTTTTGTCCCTGTTCTCCTAAAAAAAACCAAAAAAATAATTCAAAATCCCTTTTCTCTACCATTACGATTAAAAAAAAAGTACCTGTAACAATTCCAGTAGCAAAGTCATCTTGATTACCAGTAAAAAACACATGTGGACATTTTTCGATAATAAAAGGATCAGTTTTGTAATAAGGAAAGCATCCGAGAGTATCAGGAGCAGTTGGTGCCAAATGTCCCCATTCCAAACACTTTTCTAAAGCTTTTATCGAAGAATTATACTCGGAATACCAAATGATATGTTGAATAGGCTGTCCCGAACTTCCTAGTATATCCAAATCACCCAAAGTACACGAATAAGGATTCGTTACCAAATTAAGAGATTTGTAGGTAGTTGAGTTGGGGAACATACAAGGGTGCATCTTTTGTTGGGGTAGGATTTGATTCGCAGGATCATGTTCTCCAGGCATTACATCCACCTAAAACAAATAAATAAGAAAGGTACTTTGTTTTTTCCTTCTCGTACTATCCCTTGAACACATATTTGTTTAAATATCTTACCTCTACAAAAGCGCAAAGTTGATTCAAGAAATTATCGAACAATTTCACTGCTTCAGTACTTTCTGATGTTTCTGCTACTCTACTTATTAACGAAATGGTAGGTTTCCTTTTTTCCCCGACGACTCTTAAACTGTTACCAGCAATGATCACTCTAACAACTTTTGATACCGTCTCTTTATCTCCCAACATTCCGCTTAACCAGAATGTAAATAAATCCAAGTTACAGATTATTTTTTCGTAGTTAATCAGATCTAATCCGCTTAAAAACACAATGTAAGTATCTTCGTTGAAAAATGGTCGTTCTATTTGTTCTCTGTAGCCTGCAAATGTGTAGTCTTCAGCTTTGAATTTGCCTTTTCCCATATCCGTGCCTAATAATGCAACGGTTATACCAGTAACTACATCTTTAACAGGTATGTCTAAAATTTGCTATGATGAAAAATTAATTTTATCAACTATTAACTAACCTTCTATTTGGTATCTCTGTACTTCATCTTCTAAATATAATTTATCTGTATCATCACTTAGATCGTTGTTAAGAATTGGACTAATTTCTGCTACAAGTTGATTGGCTTCCGATATTTCTTTTAGTATTGATGGTTTTAACTTCTGATCTTTAAAAAGTGTTCCTATGACTATACACTTCCCATTATCTTCTTCAGATAATTTGTGCAGTTTAATAACGGCATATTGATTACCCCATTTAGTTTTAATACATTGACGAAGTAATGTTTCCATGTCTCGAAGACGAGCTAAGTATATACTACAGTATTGTCTATTATAATCTTCTGGTTGTTCGGAGAATTTCTGAGACGTATTTACATATTTCAATGTTGGTCTTTCCATGGTTGGTTGAGATTCCATTTTTTCTGGCATTTTACTTGTTCTCTTTAATTAATTGTTTAACACTTTTTTAAATTTGTTTATACATAACCTTAAATTCTTACATGTCAATTTTTGGCGCTGTCTGAATGTTCCTGGCTTAATCTTTTCTTCTTTCTTCTCACAAAAAAAGAAGTATGACAAATGCGGTCAGGAATTAAAAAAAGAAGCAGAGAACCATAGAACTAAACGGTTCTGTTTGACATTGAAAACTGGTTCTGTGGTACAATATACGATTTCGCCGTCTGGCTGCGCTGTATTCTGTGCTACAATAAGCGACTTCGACGTCTACCTGTTATGTATTCTGTGTTTGTTGACATGTTGATAGGTTTTTTTATAACTAATACACTGTTTAGTTTTTTTGTGGATTTTTTCAAACGTTTTTTTTGTTAAAGTATATTGAATGCTTTGTTCGTCGTGTTTTTCGGGTTGTAACATGTAGTTTAAGTGATTCAGACGCCAACAAAAGGAATATGTAAGTTTTTGATTCCAAATATTTCAAATTAATTTTCCTAAAATATATTTTATAAATCGGTTTTTATCAAACTGTATTGTATTTCTTATAATCATCTGATATCACTTTTCTTCCATTATATCCTTCCATAAATTTGGGTTTCTTGGGTTATATAAGTAAAATAAATGAAATTCATGATTTTTTAAAATAATTTATTTGAAAATAAAATCACTTGATAAAATTATAAATTGTCCAGAATATAAAATCACACTTAACATCTTAGATATAATATATAATTTATCTTTACAAGGTGAATAAATAAATATGTAGGTATTTATAATTATAAAATTTATAATACATCTATAAATATTTTTAACTAGGTATAGTATTATCATGGTGTTCCAAGGCCTATATAATACTAAAAAAGCATGTCTATTACAGAAAATTGAGGGAATTTTTTAAATTCTCTTATGAAAAATGGAATAAATACAGGGTGGCTGAAAGATAACTATATTAGGTTTTGATTTTGTGATTAAGGTATTTGCAGTTTCATTCTATTGGGAGGTTGAAATGTTCCCGATTCATATAAACTTGACAGGTCTAAAATTCTTTCGGACTTTGCATTATAGAAAAAGTGATGGTGCATTTTGGTTTCATAAGGTCACTAATTTCTATTTTTTGGGGGTATTTTATTAAGATGATTGCCAAAATCTAAAAAGTCAGTCAGGTACGTTAAAATCATTATGAAGAGAAAAGTATGAGTAAGATTTTGGCATTAATAATTTTTTTAATTGAAAACATTTTTATTTAAATTTGTTCAATAATATTTAACACTAACATTAGCTACTACCAAAATAAATAAACTTTATTTTAAGCGTGTATTTCTAGACTAAAAGTCTGACCGGTATCTTGAAAGTGTGTCAAAATAAAAAAAAGTACTATGCTATAAATCCGGATAAACTGTTTAGGTACTTATAAGTTAATTTTCAAGATACCAGCTTCGATCTACATTTTTAAACATTGACAATTTATTAGTTAAATTATATCACAAATTTTCAATGATCTTTGTCATCGAATGGGGTTTTCACAAAATAGGTAGTCAAAGTTCCTTTTCCTTTGACATAGGTGGGTCCTCTACATTCACACTGGTAACCGGCGTTCTTAAGTACCTCAGCGGTAATATCAGTCGTCTGGATTTTACCTATAAACAATTAATTTAATTATAATTAATTTAAATTTAATAATATTTTAATACCTAATAACCCACAGGAATCCATTCTAGAGGCCACATTTACGGTATTCCCCCAAATATCATATTGGGGTTTTTGTGCCCCAACCACTCCCGCTATTACTGGTCCATGATTCAGACCTTGAAAAAATTTAAAATTTTCAAAAATTTCACAAAAAAAATAATTCAAAATTTAACTTACCGACTCTTAATTTGAATCTTTGGAATGCATCCCTGTTAATTTGTTCTAAACTACTCATCAGCAGTACTGCGAAATCTACCAATGCTGTAATGATATGTTCTTCTTTTCTACTAACCTCCTGAAATAGTAGTTTACCTAACTAGTACGGAAAGTGATACTTTTCCGCACGCTATTGCAGATAACCGAAGGACGCTTTAGCGGAGTTCGGCCAGCAATCGCGCGCAGAAAAGCCACTTTACGCACGTGTTAGGTACACTATTTTTTCTACTACCATGCGGAAAAACCCCAAAAAGAAAACAAGTGACTCTTTCCGCACGCTAGAAAAAACAGTAATTTACCTTGAAAAAATCCTGAACAAGCATTAGAACAAAAAAAATTGTTAATTTATACAGTGTGGACATAACCTATGGAATAATTTTTTTTTTGCCTTTTTTTTTATAGAATTAAGTGCCTATATTTTACATTTTCTATTTGATTCTGATTGTTTTCTTGGTGTATTTTCGAAATCCGGGGTTATAATTCATAATAAAGTATACAGGGTGTTCCAAATTGATAGATAAAAAATTTTTGTTTGGGATAAGAGCAGTTTATTTCAAAATATGACATGTCTCAGTGTTTTGCTATATTTCTATAGTATAAGGCCACTAATAAATTTTTTCAAAAAAAGAGTTGTCTACAAAAAAAACCTCACCTTGCTATTTTCTTCTTTCCCAGGCCTCAAACCAGACGCCAACATATAGGTACTACCTATAGTTTTTATTTTTTCTATACAACTGAATTTCGGTTTTAATAGAAGCTAAAAAATAAAAAAATAAAAAAAAGTAGTTTGAAAGATAATTTTTTTTCATTTTACCTTGTCGAATTCGCAAATAATTTCATTAAGCAGTCTTAAACATTCCAAACCTTGTTTGTTGACGTCACTTTCATCATAAAATTCCTTATAATTCGGGATAGAAGCAAACATAACCGCTACACAGGAATACCTTTCGTGATAAAGATCTTCAGACACTCTCGTATTCAAAAAATGTTCAGCTACGTGAGCCGGAAGAATGTTTTCCAAAAGAATCTGCAAAATTATAAATAGCAGTGACAAAATCACAGTTCTTAAAGTATCGATCATCACTACTATCCCAGTGGCGTGCTTAAATTCTTATTAATGTGAATACCTTGTTTATTCCGCGCATAGTTTCGACTTCGTCTTGTTCCACCTTTAGTTTTGCTTTCCATAAAAAATCCGCTCTGGCAGTAAACTCAATTTGTCTATCGAGTATATGAAAAAATATAACCACCATTGCTAGGGCTATAGCTGTTTTTATTTCAAAAGGTATCGCTGGGAATCTATAGAATTAATTTTTAAAAGGTGTTTCGATTTTTTTTTTAAATTTTACTTACTCATCATCGTGAGCATCGTGATAATCTTGAAAAAAATCCAAGTAGCTGTACGTCATTATGTGAACTATAACCGAGGTTGTCATTAAAAGTAGTTTCAATAAGAATCCCATTCTTAGGAATACTGAAATCGCTGCTAATACTAGAGCCGAACTGTATAGATAAGTCTGAAAAATAGTATTTGTTTATCCTATTGACCGCGCCAGTTATTCATGATTCAACTTGAACTCGTAAAAATAAAAAATGTATGTATACAATGACAGATACTCACAGGCACATATTGAACCACAATGATTTCTGGAATGCTGTCATCTATCCCGGGAATCCCAGTTGTCGAATTCCATGATATTTGTGAAGTATTCAGTAGTTCTGGCATTTCTGTTGTTGTTAATGGAGTTATCGGAATCGGTGGAATTATAGAGGGTGGATTATAATTGATCTGCGATTTAAAACATTTTAAAATTTATACGAGGGTACGTCAAATATTTTGGAAAAAAAACTTACCAACGTAATAACAGCACAAGCTGATATTAAAGTTACCGATACCAAAAAAATTGACAATCTAAGACAACGACTTTCAGCGACAATTTGTCCGGGTGGTGAACATTCTCCTGGTTCATCTATGGGAGTATCTGAAGGAGGCCGAGGTCCGCAACATCCGTCCAACCAGCACAAATAAACGAATATTAGTAGTACTACTAGCGTCGGACCCAGGGTACCATAAAGAGTGATCGTACTGGAAAAATATATACCGTGTGTCCCATTAAATTTATATTTATCCTGTCAAACTGTTGTTCGAGAGACTGGTTGCAGGGTTCGTTGGGGTTTTCAGCTTTATTGGAAAGTTTCTCGGGAAAAATGTTTAGTCGGGAAATTCCTGGAAATCTTGTGGGAAATTCCAAATTATACGAATACTTCGTGAGTTTTTCGTATGGGTGATATTTGTAAGTTTATTTGAAGTGTATATTGCTTTGGGAAATTTAAGTTGGTCACAAGGTAATTGAAGGTGAACGAAATAAATGTTTACGTGGTGGATAGCATACGTTTGCGATTGGGAATTTTATACCGGGCGGGATTTAATATTGACAATCGTTTTGAAAACAAAAATCCCCTTTTTTTTAAATAAAATTTAACAAATAGTGGTTTTTCTGGATTTTTTGGATAAATCGCACAATATTTTTTTTATTTTCCAGGTAAATTTTTGGAATCTAGTTGCCATTAGCCGCTTGGGAATCACTTAAGACATTTAAATGGGTAAGTTTATTGACAATTTGAAAGTTTTATAACAAATATAATAATAATACAAAATATTATGAGTGAAAACCATATAAATCGCTTATTTTTGAATGTTGTACCCGAAAAGTTTGAAATTTTGACCGATAAGTTGCAGTTCTATTTAGTTTGGGGTATATTTTACATCTTACAGTTGACGAAAAAATATTGACAGCTGTCATTTTCAAATAAACAATCTTTGTGTAAAAAGAAATTGTTGTTTAAAAAAACCAGACCTCTTTTTAAAAGATATATCATCATTTGAAATGGATAAGAAATTGGGACACCCAGTATTTTATGCCCTAAATAAATAATTTTGACAAAAATCCATGTTTAAGGAACATTAGGGTAATAATTATACCACATAAAGTTTGTAAAGATACGACCTTCAAACGATTTTTGTACAAAACCACGCAATTTAGGAATTTTATCAACCCTTATTATTCTCATAACCTTAACAATTTCCCCTTCCCCCGAAAATAAATGACTTACCTAGGTATTGTCGTAATTTGCATCAGACACATCCCCAAAAACAAAAAAGAAGCACATGTAATGTAACAGCGGAATTCCGCATCGGGTTGTCCGCGATATTCAGTTTCTTGTTTTCTATTTCGAAACCACAACAATGCTGGATGAAGCTCCTCGCTATTCCACCATTTTCTGAAACACCAAATTTGTTCTTGAAAAATTTCGAGAATTCTCCTACATTATGCAAGAAAGTTGGTTCATTCAACCATGTAAACTTGGAATAAATCGTTTTTTAAGGGTGAAAAATGAGTGAAAATTTTCAAGTTTGAAAAATTTGCGTTGTTTTATTTGATGTGAAAAAATTGTAGCTTATCTCTCTATGAGTTTGGATGCTTTATTTCCACTAGTAATACCACTAGAGGTGAAATTATTTCCAGAGGGATAATTTTCTAAAAATATTCATGAGCGAGAAAAAATTTCCGAAAATAATTTGACCTCCTAGTGGTATTACTAGTGAAAATAAATCATACAAACTCCTAGTGTACTTCAGCTTGATTATTTATAAATTTTTCTTAACAATGAAGTTAATGTACCAAACTGTTCGTCCTGGAAACCTCTTACGAATTTCCATTAGACTCCTTGATTTAAGACGATGCTAGTGGATTATTTATTTCGAGAAAAGAGCAAATTAATGTTTTGTGGTCTAGGAACAAACGTAACGTCTCTTGTTTATATTGTAACATGGAATTATGTGGTTAAATTTTATTTAAATCAGAAAAAAATAACATATGAAGATGATTTTTCACTCATTTCACATTTCTCAAAGTGGTAATTCGAAAGTTCTGTTATTTGGCTTTAAATTTAATTAATTTCCCAGTGGGTAATATTTATATTAAGTACATAAACGTGCAAAACTAACTTGCTAGCAAACAACAAACATTTCAGCTGTTAATTTGAATTTTCCAATTATGTAACGTGGAAAATTCTGGTGAAAAGCGACGTTTACAGTGTTTGTTTCATTTTACAGGGTACAGTGGATTGAGTAAGTAAGAAAATTTTATAAATAAACTGATCCCCTGTGAAAATTTTATTGTACACCCATGATACAAACTAGTTTTAAAAATTCTATCGTACGTTTGTGATATAGGAATTTTTACAAATCAAATAGCCCCCTTTAAACAATTTATCGTACTCCCATGTTATCAAAATTTTTAAAAATGAATTGAACCTTTACAAAAATTCTTTGATAGAAATCCTCCTTTAAAAATTTTGTCGTACGCTCGTGATAAAGATTTTTTTTTCCTTTTAATTAAATTTTGAATGTTTTTTTGAGATTTTTCCAAATTTTCTCTTATAAAAATAGCAATATCATTTTACATTTCGTTGATTTTTGCAGGACCTTGTATGGTATGATATTTTCTCGTTTTTCACGCACGTTTTTTTAAAAATAAAATGAATGCAGCTGCAGTTATTGATGATGATGTTATTTGAAAAAAATTCTGAATTACTATTGCTTCAAAAAATCAACAATACACAAAAATTTTGTTAAAATATTACTATTTTCTCAATAAAATGTAATTTTTTTCCATTATTTATTAAGAGTATCGGAAATTTTGGACATATTGGCAACGCTGTAAACTAGTCCAAAATCGTATAGAAAATAATAGTGACTTACTTGCATTGTAGACACGTCGTGCGGTTGGGAAGCAAGTTTGATTCAATCATTGCCAAAGTCTGAAAGATAAATTCAAAAAAAAACTCAAATTAACAATTTTTTTGGAAAATTTTCAATTTCTTACAAATCCACTTTTATAATTTTAACAAGTAGTTATTTATATTTAGTTGTTTATTATCTGGTTTGTATGTCATCAAATTTTTCACAGATTTTATGTTCATTTTAAACTCCTTTGTTAATGTTTGGGTCGGTAATTTGACGTTAAATTACAAAAGAAAACACCACAAATTATCCAGCGCGAAAATGACGCCGGTAGATAATTAATTATCAACAACCTAAGCGGCTTTTTTGTCAAAGCAAAATACATCAAAGAGCAACGCATATTTTACTAAAGGTTAGTAATGCAACAAGTAAACAAAAACAGAAGCTGTGTCCTTTATTATAATTACGGTTGTTAAAAAACTTTCTATACAGCTTTTAACAACTTATATATTTAGACCAGTAAGCAAGATTTTTTTTTGAAAAATCTTTTTTTTCCTCTAATTTGTATAAATGTCCTTCAGGACTAATTTCCAGTGAAGACCATGTTTCCAGCAGTTCCTTTTCATTTTCTTCTTCATCCTCTCAAATATTGCTCACTTATGAATCTTTCATACGTCATATATATTGAAATCTGTCACACAACGACAACTAGTGGGCGTTTTTCAAAGTACTGTGCCCGTGATGACATAGTACATCTACTTGCAATGGTTGGCAAGAGGTTTTTTTGAGCTTAGTTGAGGTGTCACACAAAAGAGGCATTCTAAAGCATTGGACTGTCTTAGGAGAAATGTGAGTGGTAGTGACTACAACTACAACCGCTCTAACTTTATATAAATTTTTTTTCTAATTACTGGTCTATATGAAAAATAGAAAGTTTATCCCAACCAAAAAAATAATAAAGGTCGTAAATTCCGTGTAATGCTAATGTTAGTACGAAACGTTGTTTTCTGTAATTTAATTTTGTTGACTAACCTGAAGATACGACGTCGACTGCAAACAAAAATATTTGATGAAAATTTTCATTAAGGTGAAATTGGCAAAGGGAAAGCTTTTAAAATAAACATTTTCTTATAATTTGCGAGGTTAATAAAAAATAATTAATTCAACGGTATTTGGTTTTTAAATTCTGCCTAAATTTTCAATTACAGGATGCGTAACACAAAAAATATTTTGACTTATTAAATCACCCTGTAAAAAACTTACCGTTAGCTCTATATTTTTTGCAAGAGTTGATTCCGCGATGTTGGCAAAAGGTTTATCCGCCCCCCAGCACTCCACATATTTTGTCATCTTACTCGACGGACGCGTTCTGGTATGTGGGATTCCCAGACCTAAATTCCCTTCGCAAATACTGTTGGTTCTTTCCGATACATTCGATAGACGAGGTTTTAAATTCCCGTTTTGATTTTCGGAATCGGGTCTCTGGAAAATAAAAATTTCTCTCCAGTTTCCAGATTTAATTTTTTGGAATCCCAAAAACTTACCTTCGGTGGTATTATTAGGAATGTTTCGATTTTGTGATCTGACAAATAACTCTCTCTGCTCGACCCCTCCCCGGCTTCGACTTCAAACTTGTCTCCGAGTTGATTTAAAGTTGCTCTTGTAACATGGACTCGTCTATAATTAGAAAAATATACATTTAGTTCGATTGTTTCCAATTAAGTCACTTTTTAAACGTATAACAATTCAATAAAACAGGATCAAATAGGATGTCATGGAGTGCCGAAGCCCATTTGCATAGGACCTATATATCGAGAGAGTAGAGGGCATGTAAAGGACGTCCAGACATGCTCTAATGCTCTTGCATTTTAGTCGACGATTGAACCATCAAGGTTAATTTACCCATCAAAGGTAGCTCTTGATTGAATTTAACTAGCAATAAATCAATGGCAACGAATAATATTTTTAGATGTCAAAATTCAAAAACCAGGGTAGCAAACCTTACAAATCAAGGGATAGAAATCCATCTCCAAAAAATACAGGGTGTTTGATGTTATGAAAGAATAATTAAAGGACTGCTTTTTAATCTTGAATTTTCTTTCTACGTGAGTGCTCTCGTTGGTTGACTTGCTAATTTGCCGTTTTTTTTGTTTAAAAAATATTTTTTATCCACTTTAGTCGAGAAATTGTAGATTTCTTTGCGTTGGTTTAAATCCAATGGGCATTTTTGGTGATTTTTTATTGCTTTTTTAATCAAAGTATTTTTATACAGGGTGTTTTCAAATGACACTACAACGTTTGCATGTAGATACCTCTCGTAAAATTGGACAAAATGATATAAGGATTGGGGGGTCCAGTTCATTTACTTTTCGAAATACGGGGTGTTGAAGTTATAAAAATTTTAATGTTTTTATTTGATAACTTTAAAATGGATGAATAAATGGATTTGATATTTGGCAGGTTGTTTTTGAATGTAAAAAAGGTAAATTTTGATGAAAAAGAATTTGTCAATTCTTGATCCAGTGGTGTACATTTGGGAAAATATGCTTTTCTCCTCCCATTTTCCACGCCACTGGCATTTGTTGCTATTTTCAATTAATTTTGCATTCCTTAATGTTTTTTACGTAAAAAACACATAACCTTCACATATTAAAAAATGTGTAGTTTTCAATATATTTAATGTTTTCATGAAGTTTGCAACATCATTTTCAATAATAAAAGCACAAGTTTGGACAAATATTTTTGAGAGTCTTCTTCCAATGTTTAAGATGCATTGTTGCTTCACAAATCAGTTTCTGATACATATTATAACCATTAGTAGTTTGAAGGTTATTAAAAAAAATACAAAAACATTTTTTTCTTTTTATTATTAAAAAATTGGGTTGCAGACTTCATGAAAACATCAAATATCTTGAAAACTACACATTTTTTTTTGATATGTAAAGGTTATGTGTTTTTTACTTGAAAAACATTAAGGAATACAAAACTAATTAAAAATAGCCACAAATGCCAGTGGCGTGGAAAATGGGAGGAGAAAAGTGACATATTTTTCCAAATGTACACCACTGGATCAAAAATTGACAAATGTTTTTCATCAAAATATGCCTTTTCACATTTAAAAACAACCTGCCAAATGTAAAATCAATTTATTCATCCATTTTAAAGATATCAAATAAAAACATTTAAATTTTGTATTACTTCAACACCCTGTATTTCGAAAAACTAAATGAGTTAGACCCCTCAATACTTTTGTCATTTTGTCCAATTTTACGAGAGGTATCTACATGCAAACGTGTCATTTGAAAACACCCTGTATAAAAATACTTTGATTAAAAAAGCAATAAAACATCACCAAAAATGCCCATTGGATTTAAACCAACACAAAGAAATCTACAATTTCTCGACTAAAGCGGAAAAAAATATTTTTTGAACAAAAAATTGCAAATTAGCAAGTCAACCAACTCACGTAGAAAAAAAATTCAAGATTAAAAAGCAGTCCTTTAATTATTCTTTCATACAAAGACGAATTTTCCTTTTTTACGGCTAGAAAAAATCATCAGTTATCTTTGGTAGAATCAAAGAACAAAGAAACGAACAGACTTTTTCTACACGCACTTTTCAACGTATTCTCGATGAAGAACAAAAAATTTCACTCGTGAAAAAAGTTTTTAATTGAAATAAGATGTCATTGCAAAACAGTATAAGCAACTTTATAGTAATTTCATCTAGAGTGTGACACCGCACATCTGTTTTCGATTGTCAATTTATTGTGCCTATGCAAAAAATAAATCATCCATTTTCCTCCATTACTCGCATCCACATCTTTCGTTCAATATTTTTTTTATTGTTTCGAGTTACATAAAGTCGACTGCCTAGGATTCTCCAAGGTGCTGTATAATCTAATGGAAGACATCGCGACGGGTGATGCTTCCTATAATTCAAAATTGATGTATTCAAAGTAAATTTGTTCTGCTTTTTCGATATATATTCGACACAGCTTCGAGTGTTTGCGATATGTCTGGATGAAAGATTACATTTCCATAGAAAACTTTATCTTGTATTTGTCGATTTACTTCCATCAGATCGTAGAAAAAATGTTGTTTCTAACTCGTGTGTATTCGAAATTGAAAACATTTGTTCCAGTTTTTGATTATTCTTTAAAATTTGGTGAATAATTATTAAATCAATATATTTAATTTATTTATAATGAGTCAGGAATAAACCTATATTTATACAGAGTGGTACATTTATCGAGAGCCACAAATTATCCTCCAAAGAACCCCTTTCTCTCCATTTCTATAAAAATCTATACAAGCCCTCCTCATTAACAATTATTATTAATTGATTTGAAATATATACGTTTGATTACAGATGATCGTTATTTTTTATGAAGTGTAATTTGACACTTGGGAGCCAATTAATTTTCGTTATGGAGATATAGTAAATTTACATACTCACACATGCAAACAAACAGACTGGATCTCTCAGGATTGCGGATCGATAGAAATGTACGCTTTAACACTGAAATTTAACGAAGCGGAAACCAGAGTTTCAATTTGTCGGAGATATTGTTGAATGGAGTGATAATAATTGGAATTTAGTTACAGGTAAGTTTGTTATAATGTTTACTATAGTCTATGTGTCGGATTACTAAGGGCTGATCTTATCGCTACACCTGGTAGTTGTGTGATGAAAAATGCTAGCTGGGCTTCTATTTATAGGAAAATTTTGAAAAAATGGTTAAAATATTGTGGTTTGTTCCAAAGTTTTATTTTTTTCGTGTTTTTATTGACAATTTTTTAAAAAGGAAACTCGATAGATGGACCTTTTTTGAGTTCTTCAAATTGTAGTTCAATTTTTATGTTGAAAATTCAAAAAGTTCATTGCAAGGTGAAAATTATTTTACCAAAAAACTCGACCAATCGTTTTTTCGTTCAAAAATATATACAGGGTGTTTTCAAATGACATAACGTTTGCATGTAGATGCTTCTCGTAAAATTGGACAAAATGATATAAGGATTGAGGGGTCCAGCTCATTTACTTTTCGATATACGGGGTGTTGAAGTTATAAAAATTTAAATGTTTTTATTTGATAACTTTAAAATGAATCAATAAATTGATTTGACATTTGGCAGGTTGTTTTTAAATGTAATAAGGCATATTTTGATCATAAAACATTTGTCAATTCTTGATCCAATGGTGTACATTTGGAAAAATATATCACTTTTCTCCTCCCATTTTTCACGCCACTGGCATTTGTAGCTATTTTTAATTAATTTTGTATTCCTCAATGTTTTTCACGTAAAAAACACATAACCTTTACATATCAACAAATTTGTAGTTTTCAAGATATTTAATGTTTTCATGAGGTGGCGTGAAAAATGGGAGAAGAAAAGTGACATATTTTCCTAAATGTACACAACTGGATCAAGAATTGACAAATGTTTTATGATCAGAATATGCCTTTTCACATTTAAAAACAACCTGCCAAATGTCAAATCAATTTATTCATCCATTTTAAGGTTATCAAATAAAAACATTTAAATTTTTATAACTTCAACACCTCGTATTTCGAAAAGTAAATGAGCTGGACCCCTCAATCCTTATATCATTTTGTCCAATTTTACTAGAGGTATCTACATGCAAACTTTCATTTGAGAACACCCCGTATATGTTTTGAAATATATAATTTCCCATTTTTTGATTTCTTCGACAATCCCACGTCTCAAGCGAAGGTGGTTCACTCTGTATATTAAATTATAATTTGAAAAAATAGTAAATTGAAATGAAAAATCATGATTCGGGAATTTCTAATATAGTTTATTTAATTAATCAAAAATGTATGCGTTACTTTATGGACGCACTGTATAAAGATAAGTAATCCGAATTTCGAAACAAGTTTTCAAAAAAAAAGTACCCCCGGTACCTAAAATTTTCATCTTTAGTGAAATTTCTAAAGAAATTTGGTATTACCCCCGTATATTGTAAAAAGAGTATTAAAATATCAAATGCATAAAAGAATGTTTCTTTTTAAGGTAAAGTTTACCTTGTGAGTGGTTTTGTTGAATGTAAACCGCAACGAAAATTTATTGCTTTCCTGATTTTCCGGAACTGGTGCTGGAAATTGATGGCTTTGTCGGTGTCACTTGCGCGCTTTGTTTAATTCTCCGTTTGAAAAACGACCCTACTCCTTTTTATTTTTACATTTCACAGCATTGAACATATTACATTTTGTATACTTTCCAAATAACTACTATAGTTTTCAATTATTTAAATGATCACCCTGTACATTAGGGACACTCGGTATATTTGGTGTAATTGATTCATGTAACTTTTAAATAGGTTTAGATTTTATTCAAATTTAGTCGCTTATTTATATCAACATAGCTATTTATGTACCAAGAGCATAAACAAATGTGTATACCCTCGTGCGACGTCGTCTTCAGAGCATAAACATCTTTTTATACCCTTGGTACACAAATAACCATGCTGATATAAATAAGCAACTAATTATCTTTTAGTTACTGGTTTATTTATATTAAAAAATACCTCTTAGATGCCTGCACGCAACTAAAAGGTAATTAAGTGGTAATTAAAAACCTCTTAGTTACCATTTAATTACCTCTTGGATATCTGCAAGTAACTAAGAAGTATTTATTGAAATAAATAAACAACTAAGAGGTACTCTATTTACTTGTATATTAGTATGAATATATTTTCTAATTTATTTTTATGTTTTAGGAATTTTTGCCAGAGGATCATCAACGTGGACCTGAGAAACAAACATGGGATTTCTATGTATTTGTGAAAATAAAAATTATTTCTTTGATGTTTTGTTTTATTTTTGAATAATATAGTTTCCAAAAAACACTTATCAGCATATAGTGGGAAGATATTCAGAAAAATATCGCCACTTTTTTGGGAAAAAATCCAGAGAAAGTGGCGCCATCTATCGGCCAATAGACGAACTAAAAGGGTAGTTCGATGGTTTATCGATAGATGGCGCTAGACGTTTCGAGTGTTGCACAAAATGTCCGATAGGGGGCGCTGATCAATGTAGTAAAATCAGCGACATCTGGTGGTGAACCCTCCAAGTAGTGATAACCGGTGGCGCCATCTATTAGACAATAGCTGAACTAAATTTTTAAATTTTTTAGTTCAGCCACTCTCCGATAGATGGCGCCACCGGTTATCACTACTTGGAGGGTTCACCACCAGATGTCGCTGATTTTACTACATTGATCAGCGCCCCCTATCGGACATTTTGTGCAACACTCGAAACGTCTAGCGCCATCTGGTGGCGAACCCCCGAACTACCCTCTTAGTTCGTCTACTGGCCGATAGATGGCGCCACTTTCTCTCCTATTTTTCTTCGCTTTTGAGAATAAAAAAAAATTACGTAGGGGTTTTTCGAGTGATACGTGGATAGATAATAAAACAATAAGGTGGAAATGGCAAATTTTTATTGGCATCATGGATATGGAATAATAATACAATGGGCAAATTATAATTTTTATTAAAAATTTTCTATTTAGAATGATAGAATCAAATACAATTCAAATCGAAATTCCATTTTATCCAAAAATTGGATATTTTACAAGTTTTCGAAACTACAAAGTGGAATTTCGATTTAAATTGTGTGATTCGTACAAATTATTTTGGAAAAATACTAAACATAGTCCACCCTACACATACACACCGACACGCGTTTTGATAACCAAGTTATCTTTTTCAAAGAATGTTGGTAAACTAAATCATTTTTCTGATTTTACCTTCAGTCTCTGTAAAAGATAATTTGGTTGTCCAAACGACCGTAACATACAAAGTGTTGGTGTATCGCTGTAGTGTAAACTGTGTTCAGCAACGTACAAATCATATTTTTATACAACTACATAATATGCTATAACAGCGACGAAAAATTTGGAGTGAAAAAACTTCCATACAAGTATACGAGGGGAAGTGGAATGTGACAGTTTATCAAAACACTATGCAGAATAAAAAGAACTAAAAATGTGTTTTTCTAAAAGATGAAAGGGTAATAAAAAAAAGTATACTAAGGTAAGTATTTTCTCTCAAATAAAAATTTATACAGGGTGGTAACAAAGTAATTGTATATACAAGTATAGTAGAATCTTTTCTTTGGAATATTGTGATTTGAATCAACTAGACTAAATAAATGTTGATATTAAGAGAGATACAGGGTGTTAATTTTCGTTTTTTACAATAACTTTAACGTTTTTTGACGTATATGCAAGATAATTTGAGGTTGGGGGTTTTTTGGATAAGAGAAATCATAATTTTGTACATTTATGCCACACTCGTGTTCTATGTGTCTACAAAATACATGGAAATAGGTACAAAATTAGGATTTCTCATATCCAAAAAACCTCCAACATAAAATTTTCGTGCATATACATGAAAAAGTGTTGAAGTTATTGTGAAAAACGAAAATAGAGAAGTTTAGTCTAAGGTCAGTATGGCCAACAAAAAGTATTTTTTTTCTGACAAGAATGACAGTTAGAGGGAGTAAGAAGTGCGAGTAAGAAGAGCAAAAAAAATAGCGAAAAGAAGAGCAAAAAAAATAGCGAGTAAGAAGAGCAAAAAAAAGAGCGAGTAAGAAGAGCAAAAAAAATAAGCGAGTAAGAAGAGCGAGTAAATGAGCGAAAAAGAAAACAGAGTAAGAAGAGCGAGTAAGAGAGCGAAAAAGAAGAGCGAGTAAAAAAAGGGAGTAAGAAGAGCAAAAAAAATAAGCGAGTAAGAACAGCGAGTAAGAAGAGCGAGTAAAAGAGCGAATAAAAGAGCTAGTAAGAACAGCAAAAAAAAAATAAGCGAGTAAGAAGAGCGAGGAAAAAGAGCGAAAAAGAAGAACGAGTTAAAAGAGCGAAAAAGAAGAGCGATTAAAAGAGCAAAAACAAAGGGAGTAAAAAGAGCGAGTAAGAAGAGCAAAAAAAATAAGCGAGTGAGAAGAGCGAAAAAAAGAGCGATTAAAAAGAGCAAATATAGAGAAGTTTGGCAATGATAAAAAACATGCAAAATCTTATGTTTTAAACAGTAGACCTTAACTGTCATTCTTGTCAGAAAAAAAACATGTTTTGTTGGCCACACTGACATTAGACTGAACTCCTGTATTAAAATTCCATTTTCAACACCCTGTATCTCCCTTAATATCAACATTTTATTAAGGCTAGTAGATTCAAATCACAATATTCCAAAGTAAAGATTCAACTATACTTTTATATACGATTACTTAAGGACCACCCTGTACAAAAACCATAATTCAACAAATAAAACTAAAACTTATTTATAACAATCTCAAGTTTCGCTACACTTTGAAGCTCTACAAGACGTACACATAGGTATATACATCAACATCCTGCCTCATACAACATTTATACATATACACACCCACTCACCCTGCTATCCCCCCAGACTCCATGTGGTTAGCCAAGGTAACGTCGTCGCTCCAGACGTCGAACTGCCACTTCCGCAGACCTAGGACGCCGCACAATACGTTTCCCGTATGAATACCGATTCGCATGTCGACGTTGAAACCTGTAGCTTCACGAACGAATCTGAAATAAATCAAAACAGGAGTTACAGGAAAATGTTATTTCGTATAAAGTTTTTGATTTAGTAGAAGTAATAGATGGGAAAATAAGACCCTGTATGTGAGTGGAAAACATTTATCTAATGAAAGGACTTTCTGTTACAAAAATTTGACACTTTTACGTATTTAATAGAGACAAACTATTACTATATTTGCAAGTTTTATTAATCCTAATTATTGCTGCACACTGTATGTGAATTTACTTTTTTTTCATATTTTCCGATCGCATCTTCTGGAACAGTTGATTCTGGATAGCATTATTTATTAGCAAGCTCTTAAGGTTAGGGAGTAATCGCGAACAGGAAGAAATGTGTTACGTTCTTGGGAAAGAAAAGTCAGGTTCGAGGAATATTTACATTTATTATAGACGAGAGGATATTTCGAAAGACCGACTACGGAGTTAAGTGTTTGCGGGTGAATTTTTTTTCAATTGATACAAGAGTATGGTGGTTTTAAAATATACATGAGGTTAGCGAGTTAACCTCAAGTTTTACGATTAGATTTTGAGAAGAGAAATCTCTCAGTCTGTCTGCTTGTGTCTGTCTGTCTCTCTGTGTGTGTGTCTGTCTGAATAAATGATTTTATACAAAACCAGACTGTTCCAGTCGATTTTTCGTCCCAAAAAACCTCTCTAGACGGCAAAAAGAGCGAAAAAAAGAGCAAATAAAAAGAGCGAAAAAGAAGAGCGAGTAAGTCTTTTTCTGTCTGTCTGTGTGTCTGTCTTTGTGTATGTGTCTGTCTGTCTCTCTGTTTGTCTGTCTGTCTGTCTTTCCGTCTGTCTGTCTTTTCGTCTGTCTGTTTGTCTGTCTGTTTGTCTGTCTCTCTGCCTGTGTCTGTCTGTCCGTCTGTCTGTCTGTCTCTCTGTTTGTCTGTCTGTCTGTCTGTCTCTCTGCCTGTGTCTGTCTGTTTGTCTGTCTGTCTGTCTTTCCGTCTGTCTGTCTGTCTTTCCGTCTGTCTGTCTCTCTGTTTGTCTGTCTGTCTGTCTGTCTTTCCGTCTGTCTGTCTGTCTTTCCGTCTGTCTGTCTCTCTGTTTGTCTGTTTGTCTGTCTGTCTGTCTCTCTGCCTGTGTCTTTCTGTCTCTCTGTTTGTCTGTCTGCCTGTCTGTCTCTCTGCCTGTGTCTGTCTGTCCGTCTGTCTGTCTGTTTGTCTGTCTGTCAGTCTGTTTGTCTGTCTGCCTGTGTCTGTCTGTTTCTCTGTGTGTCAGCCTGTTTGTCTGTGTGTCAGTCTGTTTGTCTGTCTGCCTGTGTCTGTCTGTTTCTCTGTGTGTCAGTCTGTCTGTCTGAGTGTCTGTTTGTCTGTCTGTGTGCCTGTCTCTCTGTCTGTGTGCCTGTCTCTCTGTCTGTGTGCCTGTCTCTCTGTCTGTCTGCCTGTGTCTCTCTATATGTGTCTGTCTGAATAAATGATTTTATACAAAAACAGACTGTTCCAGTCGATTTTTCGTCTCAAAAAACCCCTCTAGACGGCGAGTAAAAAGGGCGGAAAAGAAGAGCGAGTAAAAAGAGCGAAACTCCCTCGGAATTTGCTACTCACCTAATGGCCTCGATCATTTGTAGCCCCATATTGACGCAATTGTAAGCATGGTTGGGTCTCGACACCGGCAACCCGGACACGCAGTAGTAGCAATCCCCCAAAATTTTGATTCTCATACACTGGTTATCCTGTAACAAAAAATATATACATATTTTTTTAAAAGAGTGGAATAGAAAAATTAATCGTCTGTAAAATCAGAGTCGAATTGTACATTTTATAATTTTCAATCTGTTTCGAATCGAATTCGATCGTTTTTAAAAGGGCATCGCAATCGACGAAACCAATAAAAGCAAAGCTTTAATTCCCACTAAGCGACTACAAATATATTTTAGCGGGGATTTAAAACGAAACGGTTCAATTAAAATTTATATTTGTTTTTTTTTTCGCTTGAAACGAGTACGAAGAAGGATTTCTTTTTTATACGTAAATTTTTTCATAAGATCTTAAGTCAAAAAATTGAGAATTTGCTGTGAGAAAACGAAATACATGAAAATGTCGTGAGATTACAACGAGAGTGAAATCTTGGATTAAGAAGGTGGGTATAGAATTTTCATAAAAAAAACGTTTTTAAACAAAATATTTTACACGAATCAATTTCCCAAACGAATGTGTATCAATAACACATGTACAGATCGCATCTCACTCTATCGTTGTGTATTTTATCACACACATAGTGAATCGGCGTTAAATTATAGACGCTTAATGAAATGAACACGAAATTTCCAAGCGATTGCTTGCGGAGAGGAGCAGGTCGTTTTAATGATAAAAACCTTTCAACCGAAACTTATAAAATATTTATGAAACTTGGTCGAATAATGTAAGAAAAAGGTTGCCCTGTATAATGGTTATAAATATAAACAAATGTTTGGTAGATGACTATCAGCATATTTTAATGAATTATCGCGGTTTGAAAGATGGAAAAAAGTAACAGGAAAGTGGAAAAGTGGATTTTAGATAATTTCATGACTTCATTTTTCGTATCGAAAAACCTCTCCAGACAAATTTTGAGCAATTTTTATTTCAAAAATGAATTTTTTGTCGAAAATTTTGAAGCAAGGGGTAGGTATGGAAATATTTAATGTAAACTGCAATGTGCTAACTTTGTTCCTGGTCAGATTTATGGACTCAAAATACACTGGAATGTGTAAAATTTTCCGCTGAATCGATTGCTGAAGACTAGAACGTTCTATCTCTTATATTAGTCGAGTTATGAGCATCTTTAGTTTTGAAAAGTGGATTTTCGAAAATTTCATGACTTCATTTGGAGGAGAAAAAATGATTTTATACAAAAACAGACTGTGGCAGTCGATTTTTCGCATGAAAAACCCCCCCAGACAAATTTTGAGCAATTTTTATTTCAAAAATGAATTTTTTGTCGAAAATTTTGAAGCAAGGGGTAGGTATGGAAATATTTAATGTAAACTGCAATGTGCTAACTTTGTTCCTGGTCAGATTTATAGACTCAAAATACACTGGAATATGTAAAATTTTCCGCTGAATCGATTGCCGAAGACTAGAACGTTCTATCTATCATATTAGTCGAGTTATGAGCATCTTTAGTTTTGAAAAGTGGATTTTCGAAAATTTCATGACTTCATTTGGAGGAGAAAAAATGATTTTATACAAAAACAGACTGTGGCAGTCGATTTTTCGCATGAAAAAACCCCTCCAGACAAATTTTGAGCAATTTTTATTTCAAAAATGAATTTTTTGTCGAAAATTTTGAAGCAAGGGGTAGGTATGGAAATATTTAATGTAAACTGCAATGTGCTAACTTTGTTCCTGGTCAGATTTATGGACTCAAAATACACTGGAATGTGTAAAATTTTCCGCTGAATCGATTGCCGAAGACTAGAACGTTCTATCTCTTATATTAGTCGAGTTATGAGCATCTTTAGTTTAGAAAAGTGGATTTTCGAAAATTTCATGACTTCATTTGGAGGAGAAAAAATGATTTTATACAAAAACAGACTGTGGCAGTCGATTTTTCGCATGAAAAAACCCCTCCAGACAAATTTTGAGCAATTTTTATTTCAAAAATGAATTTTTTGTCGAAAATTTTGAAGCAAGGGGTAGGTATGGAAATATTTAATGTAAACTGCAATGTGCTAACTTTGTTCCTGGTCGGATTTATGGACTCAAAATACACTGGAATATGTAAAATTTTCCGCTGAATCGATTACCGAAGACTAGAACGTTCTATCTATTATATTAGTCGAGTTATGAGCATCTTTAGTTTAGAAAAGTGGATTTTCGAAAATTTCATGACTTCATTTGGATGAGAAAAAATGATTTTATACAAAAACAGACTGTGGCAGTCGATTTTTCGCATGAAAAAACCCCTCCAGACAAATTTTGAGCAATTTTTATTTCAAAAATGAATTTTTTGTCGAAAATTTTGAAGCAAGGGGTAGGTATGGAAATATTTAATGTAAACTGCAATGTGCTAACTTTGTTCCTGGTCGGATTTATGGACTCAAAATACACTGGAATATGTAAAATTTTCCGCTGAATCGATTGCCGAAGACTAGAACGTTCTATCTATTATATTAGTCGAGTTATGAGCATCTTTAGTTATGAAAAGTGGATTTTCGAAAATTTCATGGCTTCATTTGGAGGAGAAAAAATGATTTTATACAAAAACAGACTGTGGCAGTCGATTTTTCGCATGAAAAAACCCCTCCAGACAAATTTTGAGCAATTTTTATTTCAAAAATGAATTTTTTGTCGAAAATTTTGAAGCAAGGGGTAGGTATGGAAATATTTAATGTAAACTGCAATGTGCTAACTTTGTTCCTGGTCAGATTTATGGACTCAAAATACACTGGAATGTGTAAAATTTTCCGCTGAATCGATTGCCGAAGACTAGAACGTTCTATCTCTTATATTAGTCGAGTTATGAGCATCTTTAGTTATGAAAAGTGGATTTTCGAAAATTTCATGGCTTCATTTGGAGGAGAAAAAATGATTTTATACAAAAACAGACTGTGGCAGTCGATTTTTCGCATGAAAAAACCCCTCCAGACAAATTTTGAGCAATTTTTATTTCAAAAATGAATTTTTTGTCGAAAATTTTGAAGCAAGGGGTAGGTATGGAAATATTTAATGTAAACTGCAATGTGCTAACTTTGTTCCTGGTCGGATTTATGGACTCAAAATACACTGGAATATGTAAAATTTTCCGCTGAATCGATTGCCGAAGACTAGAACGTTCTATCTATTATATTAGTCGAGTTATGAGCATCTTTAGTTATGAAAAGTGGATTTTCGAAAATTTCATGGCTTCATTTGGAGGAGAAAAAATGATTTTATACAAAAACAGACTGTGGCAGTCGATTTTTCGCATGAAAAAACCCCTCCAGACAAATTTTGAGCAATTTTTATTTCAAAAATGAATTTTTTGTCGAAAATTTTGAAGCAAGGGGTAGGTATGGAAATATTTAATGTAAACTGCAATGTGCTAACTTTGTTCCTGGTCGGATTTATGGACTCAAAATACACTGGAATATGTAAAATTTTCCGCTGAATCGATTGCCGAAGACTAGAACGTTCTATCTATTATATTAGTCGAGTTATGAGCATCTTTAGTTATGAAAAGTGGATTTTCGAAAATTTCATGACTTCATTTGGAGGAGAAAAAATGATTTTATACAAAAACAGACTGTGGCAGTCGATTTTTCGCATGAAAAAACCCCTCCAGACAAATTTTGAGCAATTTTTATTTCAAAAATGAATTTTTTGTCGAAAATTTTGAAGCAAGGGGTAGGTATGGAAATATTTAATGTAAACTGCAATGTGCTAACTTTGTTCCTGGTCGGATTTATGGACTCAAAATACACTGGAATATGTAAAATTTTCCGCTGAATCAATTGCCGAAGACTAGAAAGTTCTATCTATTATATTAGTCGAGTTATGAGCATCTTTAGTTTTGAAAAGTGAATTTTCGAAAATTTCATGACTTCATTTGGAGGAGAAAAAATGATTTTATACAAAAACAGACTGTGGCAGTCGATTTTTCGCATGAAAAAACCTCTCCAGACAAATTTTGAGCAATTTTTATTTCAAAAATGAATTTTTTGTCGAAAATTTTGAAGCAAGGGGTTGGTATGGAAATATTTAATGTAAACTGCAATGTGCTAACTTTGTTCCTGGTCGGATGTATGGACTCAAAATACACTGGAATATGTAAAATTTTCCGCTGAATCAATTGCCGAAGACTAGAAAGTTCTATCTATTATATTAGTCGAGTTATGAGCATCTTTAGTTTTGAAAAGTGAATTTTCGAAAATTTCATGACTTCATTTGGAGGAGAAAAAATGATTTTTTACAAAAACAGACTATGGCAGTCGATTTTTCGCATGAAAAAACCCCTCCAGACAAATTTTGAGCAATTTTTATTCCAAAAATGAATTTTTTGTCGAAAATTTTGAAGCAAGGGGTAGGTATGGAAATATTTAATGTAAACTGCAATGTGCTAACTTTGTTCCTGGTCGGATTGATGGACTCAAAATACACTGGAATATGTAAAATTTTCCGCTGAATCGATTGCCGAAGACTAGAACGTTCTATCTATTATATTAGTCGAGTTATGAGCATCTTTAGTTTTGAAAAGTGGATTTTCGAAAATTTCATGACTTCATTTGGAGGAGAAAAAATGATTTTATACAAAAACAGACTGTGGCAGTCGATTTTTCGCATGAAAAAACCCCTCCAGACAAATTTTGAGCAATTTTTATTTCAAAAATGAATTTTTTGTCGAAAATTTTGAAGCAAGGGGTAGGTATGGAAATATTTAATGTAAACTGCAATGTGCTAACTTTGTTCCTGGTCGGATTTATGGACTCAAAATACACTGGAATATGTAAAATTTTCCGCTGAATCGATTACCGAAGACTAGAACGTTCTATCTATTATATTAGTCGAGTTATGAGCATCTTTAGTTTAGAAAAGTGGATTTTCGAAAATTTCATGACTTCATTTGGAGGAGAAAAAATAATTTTATACAAAAACAGACTGTGGCAGTCGATTTTTCGCATGAAAAAACCCCTCCAGACAAATTTTGAGCAATTTTTATTTCAAAAATGAATTTTTTGTCGAAAATTTTGAAGCAAGGGGTAGGTATGGAAATATTTAATGTAAACTGCAATGTGCTAACTTTGTTCCTGGTCAGATTTATAGACTCAAAATACACTGGAATATGTAAAATTTTCCGCTGAATCGATTGCCGAAGACTAGAACGTTCTATCTATCATATTAGTCGAGTTATGAGCATCTTTAGTTTTGAAAAGTGGATTTTCGAAAATTTCATGACTTCATTTGGAAGAGAAAAAATGATTTTATACAAAAACAGACTGTGGCAGTCGATTTTTCGCATGAAAAAACCCCTCCAGACAAATTTTGAGCAATTTTTATTTCAAAAATGAATTTTTTGTCGAAAATTTTGAAGCAAGGGGTAGGTATGGAAATATTTAATGTAAACTGCAATGTGCTAACTTTGTTCCTGGTCGGATTTATGGACTAAAAATACACTGGAATATGTAAAATTTTCCGCTGAATCAATTGCCGAAGAATAGAACGTTCTATCTATCATATTAGTCGAGTTATGAGCACATTTAGTTTTGAAAACGGGATTTTCGAAAATTTCATGACTTCATTTGGAGGAGAAAAAATGATTTTATACAAAAACAGACTGTGGCAGTCGATTTTTCGCATGAAAAAACCCCTCCAGACAAATTTTGAGCAATTTTTATTTCAAAAATGAATTTTTGGTCGAAAATTTTGAAGCAAGGGGTAGGTATGGAAATATTTAATGTAAACTGCAATGTGCTAACTTTGTTCCTGGTCGGATTGATGGACTCAAAATACACTGGAATATGTAAAATTTTCCGCTGAATCGATTGCCGAAGACTAGAACGTTCTATCTATCATATTAGTCGAGTTATGAGCATCTTTAGTTTTGAAAAGTGGATTTTCGAAAATTTCATGACTTCATTTGGAGGAGAAAAAATGATTTCATACAAAAACAGACTGTCGCAGTCGATTTTTCGCATGAAAAAACCCCTCCAGGCAAATTTTGAGCAATTTTTATTCCAAAAATGAATTTTTGGTCGAAAATTTTGAAGCAAGGGGTAGGTATGGAAATATTTAATGTAAACTGCAATGTGCTAACTTTGTTCCTGGTCGGATTGATGGACTCAAAATACACTGGAATATGTAAAATTTTCCGCTGAATCGATTGCCGAAGACTAGAACGTTCTATCTATCATATTAGTCGAGTTATGAGCACATTTAGTTTTGAAAACGGGATTTTCGAAAATTTCATGACTTCATTTGGAGGAGAAAAAATGATTTTATACAAAAACAGACTGTGGCAGTCGATTTTTCGCATGAAAAAACCCCTCCAGACAAATTTTGAGCAATTTTTATTTCAAAAATGAATTTTTTGTCGAAAATTTTGAAGCAAGGGGTAGGTATGGAAATATTTAATGTAAACTGCAATGTGCTAACTTTGTTCCTGGTCAGATTTATGGACTCAAAATACACTGGAATATGTAAAATTTTCCGCTGAATCGATTGCCGAAGACTAGAACGTTCTATCTATTATATTAGTCGAGTTATGAGTATCTTTAGTTTTGAAAAGTGGATTTTCGAAAATTTCATGACTTCATTTGGAGGAGAAAAAATGATTTTATACAAAAACAGACTGTGGCAGTCGATTTTTCGCATGAAAAAACCCCTCCAGACAAATTTTGAGCAATTTTTATTTCAAAAATGAATTTTTTGTCGAAAATTTTGAAGCAAGGGGTAGGTATGGAAATATTTAATGTAAACTGCAATGTGCTAACTTTGTTCCTGGTCAGATTTATGGACTCAAAATACCCTGGAATATGTAAAATTTTCCGCTGAATCGATTGCCGAAGACTAGAACGTTCTATCTATCATATTAGTCGAGTTATGAGCATCTTTAGTTTTGAAAAGTGGATTTTCGAAAATTTCATGACTTCCTTTGGAGGAGAAAAAATGATTTTATACAAAAACAGACTGTGGCAGTCGATTTTTCGCATGAAAAAACCCCTCCAGACAAATTTTGAGCAATTTTTATTCCAAAAAAGAATTTTTTGTCGAAAATTTTGAAGCAAGGGGTAGGTATGGAAATATTTAATGTAAACTGCAATGTGCTAACTTTGTTCCTGGTCGGATTGATGGACTCAAAAAACACTGGCATATGTAAAATTTTCCGCTGAATCGATTGCCGAAGACTAGAACGTTCTATCTATTATATTAGTCGAGTTATGAGCATCTTTAGTTTTGAAAAGTGGATTTTCGAAAATTTCATGACTTCATTTGGAGGAGAAAAAATGATTTTATACAAAAACAGACTGTGGCAGTCGATTTTTCGCATGAAAAAACCCCTCCAGACAAATTTTGAGCAATTTTTATTTCAAAAATGAATTTTTTGTCGAAAATTTTGAAGCAAGGGGTAGGTATGGAAATATTTAATGTAAACTGCAATGTGCTAACTTTGTTCCTGGTCGGATTGATGGACTCAAAATACACTGGAATATGTAAAATTTTCCGCTGAATCGATTGCAGAAGACTAGAACGTTCTATCTATTATATTAGTCGAGTTATGAGCATCTTTAGTTTTGAAAAGTGGATTTTCGAAAATTTCATGACTTCATTTGGAGGAGAAAAAATGATTTTTTACAAAAACAGACTGTGGCAGTCGATTTTTCGCATGAAAAAACCCCTCCAGACAAATTTTGAGCAATTTTTATTTCAAAAATGAATTTTTTGTCGAAAATTTTGAAGCAAGGGGTAGGTATGGAAATATTAAATGTAAACTGCAATGTGCTAACTTTGTTCCTGGTCGGATTTATGAACTCAAAATACACTGGAATATGTAAAATTTTCCGCTGAATCGATTACCGAAGACTAGAACGTTCTATCTATTATATTAGTCGAGTTATGAGCATCTTTAGTTTAGAAAAGTGGATTTTCGAAAATTTCATGACTTCATTTGGAGGAGAAAAAATGATTTTATACAAAAACAGACTGTGGCAGTCGATTTTTCGCATGAAAAAACCCCTCCAGACAAATTTTGAGCAATTTTTATTTCAAAAATGAATTTTTTGTCGAAAATTTTGAAGCAAGGGGTAGTATGGAAATATTTAATGTAAACTGCAATGTGCTAACTTTGTTCCTGGTCAGATTTATGGACTCAAAATACCCTCGAATATGTAAAATTTTCCGCTGAATCGATTGCCGAAGACTAGAACGTTCTATCTATTATATTAGTCGAGTTATGAGCATCTTTAGTTTTGAAAAGTGGATTTTCGAAAATTTCATGACTTCATTTGGAGGAGAAAAAATGATTTTATACAAAAACAGACTGTGGCAGTCGATTTTTCGCATGAAAAAACCCCTCCAGACAAATTTTGAGCAATTTTTATTTCAAAAATGAATTTTTTGTCGAAAATTTTGAAGCAAGGGGTAGGTATGGAAATATTTAATGTAAACTGCAATGTGCTAACTTTGTTCCTGGTCGGATTTATGGACTAAAAATACACTGGAATATGTAAAATTTTCCGCTGAATCAATTGCCGAAGAATAGAACGTTCTATCTATCATATTAGTCGAGTTATGAGCACATTTAGTTTTGAAAACGGGATTTTCGAAAATTTCATGACTTCATTTGGAGGAGAAAAAATGATTTTATACAAAAACAGACTGTGGCAGTCGATTTTTCGCATGAAAAAACCCCTCCAGACAAATTTTGAGCAATTTTTATTTCAAAAATGAATTTTTGGTCGAAAATTTTGAAGCAAGGGGTAGGTATGGAAATATTTAATGTAAACTGCAATGTGCTAACTTTGTTCCTGGTCGGATTGATGGACTCAAAATACACTGGAATATGTAAAATTTTCCGCTGAATCGATTGCCGAAGACTAGAACGTTCTATCTATCATATTAGTCGAGTTATGAGCATCTTTAGTTTTGAAAAGTGGATTTTCGAAAATTTCATGACTTCATTTGGAGGAGAAAAAATGATTTCATACAAAAACAGACTGTCGCAGTCGATTTTTCGCATGAAAAAACCCCTCCAGGCAAATTTTGAGCAATTTTTATTCCAAAAATGAATTTTTGGTCGAAAATTTTGAAGCAAGGGGTAGGTATGGAAATATTTAATGTAAACTGCAATGTGCTAACTTTGTTCCTGGTCAGATTTATGGACTCAAAATACACTGGAATATGTAAAATTTTCCGCTGAATCGATTGCCGAAGACTAGAACGTTCTATCTATTATATTAGTCGAGTTATGAGTATCTTTAGTTTTGAAAAGTGGATTTTCGAAAATTTCATGACTTCATTTGGAGGAGAAAAAATGATTTTATACAAAAACAGACTGTGGCAGTCGATTTTTCGCATGAAAAAACCCCTCCAGACAAATTTTGAGCAATTTTTATTTCAAAAATGAATTTTTTGTCGAAAATTTTGAAGCAAGGGGTAGGTATGGAAATATTTAATGTAAACTGCAATGTGCTAACTTTGTTCCTGGTCAGATTTATGGACTCAAAATACCCTGGAATATGTAAAATTTTCCGCTGAATCGATTGCCGAAGACTAGAACGTTCTATCTATCATATTAGTCGAGTTATGAGCATCTTTAGTTTTGAAAAGTGGATTTTCGAAAATTTCATGACTTCCTTTGGAGGAGAAAAAATGATTTTATACAAAAACAGACTGTGGCAGTCGATTTTTCGCATGAAAAAACCCCTCCAGACAAATTTTGAGCAATTTTTATTCCAAAAAAGAATTTTTTGTCGAAAATTTTGAAGCAAGGGGTAGGTATGGAAATATTTAATGTAAACTGCAATGTGCTAACTTTGTTCCTGGTCAGATTTATGGACTCAAAATACACTGGAATATGTAAAATTTTCCGCTGAATCGATTGCCGAAGACTAGAACGTTCTATCTATTATATTAGTCAAGTTATGAGCATCTTTAGTTTTGAAAAGTGGATTTTCGAAAATTTCATGACTTCATTTGGAGGAGAAAAAATGATTTTATACAAAAACAGACTGTGGCAGTCGATTTTTCGCATGAAAAAACCCCTCCAGACAAATTTTGAGCAATTTTTATTTCAAAAATGAATTTTTTGTCGAAAATTTTGAAGCAAGGGGTAGGTATGGAAATATTTAATGTAAACTGCAATGTGCTAACTTTGTTCCTGGTCAGATTTATGGACTCAAAATACACTGGAACATGTAAAATTTTCCGCTGAATCGATTGCCGAAGACTAGAACGTTCTATCTATTATATTAGTCAAGTTATGAGCATCTTTAGTTTTGAAAAGTGGATTTTCGAAAATTTCATGACTTCATTTGGAGGAGAAAAAATGATTTTATACAAAAACAGACTGTGGCAGTCGATTTTTCGCATGAAAAAACCCCTCCAGACAAATTTTGAGCAATTTTTATTTCAAAAATGAATTTTTTGTCGAAAATTTTGAAGCAAGTGGTAGGTATGGAAATATTTAATGTAAACTGCAATGTGCTAACTTTGTTCCTGGTCAGATTTATGGACTCAAAATACACTGGAATATGTAAAATTTTCCGCTGAATCGATTGCAGAAGACTAGAACGTTCTATCTATTATATTAGTCGAGTTATGAGCATCTTTAGTTTTGAAAAGTGGATTTTCGAAAATTTCATGACTTCATTTGGAGGAGAAAAAATGATTTTTTACAAAAACAGACTGTGGCAGTCGATTTTTCGCATGAAAAAACCCCTCCAGACAAATTTTGAGCAATTTTTATTTCAAAAATGAATTTTTTGTCGAAAATTTTGAAGCAAGGGGTAGGTATGGAAATATTAAATGTAAACTGCAATGTGCTAACTTTGTTCCTGGTCGGATTTATGAACTCAAAATACACTGGAATATGTAAAATTTTCCGCTGAATCGATTACCGAAGACTAGAACGTTCTATCTATTATATTAGTCGAGTTATGAGCATCTTTAGTTTAGAAAAGTGGATTTTCGAAAATTTCATGACTTCATTTGGAGGAGAAAAAATGATTTTATACAAAAACAGACTGTGGCAGTCGATTTTTCGCATGAAAAAACCCCTCCAGACAAATTTTGAGCAATTTTTATTTCAAAAATGAATTTTTTGTCGAAAATTTTGAAGCAAGGGGTAGTATGGAAATATTTAATGTAAACTGCAATGTGCTAACTTTGTTCCTGGTCAGATTTATGGACTCAAAATACCCTCGAATATGTAAAATTTTCCGCTGAATCGATTGCCGAAGACTAGAACGTTCTATCTATTATATTAGTCGAGTTATGAGCATCTTTAGTTTTGAAAAGTGGATTTTCGAAAATTTCATGACTTCATTTGGAGGAGAAAAAATGATTTTATACAAAAACAGACTGTGGCAGTCGATTTTTCGCATGAAAAAACCCCTCCAGACAAATTTTGAGCAATTTTTATTTCAAAAATGAATTTTTTGTCGAAAATTTTGAAGCAAGGGGTAGGTATGGAAATATTTAATGTAAACTGCAATGTGCTAACTTTGTTCCTGGTCGGATTTATGGACTAAAAATACACTGGAATATGTAAAATTTTCCGCTGAATCAATTGCCGAAGAATAGAACGTTCTATCTATCATATTAGTCGAGTTATGAGCACATTTAGTTTTGAAAACGGGATTTTCGAAAATTTCATGACTTCATTTGGAGGAGAAAAAATGATTTTATACAAAAACAGACTGTGGCAGTCGATTTTTCGCATGAAAAAACCCCTCCAGACAAATTTTGAGCAATTTTTATTTCAAAAATGAATTTTTGGTCGAAAATTTTGAAGCAAGGGGTAGGTATGGAAATATTTAATGTAAACTGCAATGTGCTAACTTTGTTCCTGGTCGGATTGATGGACTCAAAATACACTGGAATATGTAAAATTTTCCGCTGAATCGATTGCCGAAGACTAGAACGTTCTATCTATCATATTAGTCGAGTTATGAGCATCTTTAGTTTTGAAAAGTGGATTTTCGAAAATTTCATGACTTCATTTGGAGGAGAAAAAATGATTTCATACAAAAACAGACTGTCGCAGTCGATTTTTCGCATGAAAAAACCCCTCCAGGCAAATTTTGAGCAATTTTTATTCCAAAAATGAATTTTTGGTCGAAAATTTTGAAGCAAGGGGTAGGTATGGAAATATTTAATGTAAACTGCAATGTGCTAACTTTGTTCCTGGTCAGATTTATGGACTCAAAATACACTGGAATATGTAAAATTTTCCGCTGAATCGATTGCCGAAGACTAGAACGTTCTATCTATTATATTAGTCGAGTTATGAGTATCTTTAGTTTTGAAAAGTGGATTTTCGAAAATTTCATGACTTCATTTGGAGGAGAAAAAATGATTTTATACAAAAACAGACTGTGGCAGTCGATTTTTCGCATGAAAAAACCCCTCCAGACAAATTTTGAGCAATTTTTATTTCAAAAATGAATTTTTTGTCGAAAATTTTGAAGCAAGGGGTAGGTATGGAAATATTTAATGTAAACTGCAATGTGCTAACTTTGTTCCTGGTCAGATTTATGGACTCAAAATACCCTGGAATATGTAAAATTTTCCGCTGAATCGATTGCCGAAGACTAGAACGTTCTATCTATCATATTAGTCGAGTTATGAGCATCTTTAGTTTTGAAAAGTGGATTTTCGAAAATTTCATGACTTCCTTTGGAGGAGAAAAAATGATTTTATACAAAAACAGACTGTGGCAGTCGATTTTTCGCATGAAAAAACCCCTCCAGACAAATTTTGAGCAATTTTTATTCCAAAAAAGAATTTTTTGTCGAAAATTTTGAAGCAAGGGGTAGGTATGGAAATATTTAATGTAAACTGCAATGTGCTAACTTTGTTCCTGGTCGGATTGATGGACTCAAAAAACACTGGCATATGTAAAATTTTCCGCTGAATCGATTGCCGAAGACTAGAACGTTCTATCTATTATATTAGTCGAGTTATGAGCATCTTTAGTTTTGAAAAGTGGATTTTCGAAAATTTCATGACTTCATTTGGAGGAGAAAAAATGATTTTATACAAAAACAGACTGTGGCAGTCGATTTTTCGCATGAAAAAACCCCTCCAGACAAATTTTGAGCAATTTTTATTTCAAAAATGAATTTTTTGTCGAAAATTTTGAAGCAAGGGGTAGGTATGGAAATATTTAATGTAAACTGCAATGTGCTAACTTTGTTCCTGGTCGGATTGATGGACTCAAAATACACTGGAATATGTAAAATTTTCCGCTGAATCGATTGCAGAAGACTAGAACGTTCTATCTATTATATTAGTCGAGTTATGAGCATCTTTAGTTTTGAAAAGTGGATTTTCGAAAATTTCATGACTTCATTTGGAGGAGAAAAAATGATTTTTTACAAAAACAGACTGTGGCAGTCGATTTTTCGCATGAAAAAACCCCTCCAGACAAATTTTGAGCAATTTTTATTTCAAAAATGAATTTTTTGTCGAAAATTTTGAAGCAAGGGGTAGGTATGGAAATATTAAATGTAAACTGCAATGTGCTAACTTTGTTCCTGGTCGGATTTATGAACTCAAAATACACTGGAATATGTAAAATTTTCCGCTGAATCGATTACCGAAGACTAGAACGTTCTATCTATTATATTAGTCGAGTTATGAGCATCTTTAGTTTAGAAAAGTGGATTTTCGAAAATTTCATGACTTCATTTGGAGGAGAAAAAATGATTTTATACAAAAACAGACTGTGGCAGTCGATTTTTCGCATGAAAAAACCCCTCCAGACAAATTTTGAGCAATTTTTATTTCAAAAATGAATTTTTTGTCGAAAATTTTGAAGCAAGGGGTAGTATGGAAATATTTAATGTAAACTGCAATGTGCTAACTTTGTTCCTGGTCAGATTTATGGACTCAAAATACCCTCGAATATGTAAAATTTTCCGCTGAATCGATTGCCGAAGACTAGAACGTTCTATCTATTATATTAGTCGAGTTATGAGCATCTTTAGTTTTGAAAAGTGGATTTTCGAAAATTTCATGACTTCATTTGGAGGAGAAAAAATGATTTTATACAAAAACAGACTGTGGCAGTCGATTTTTCGCATGAAAAAACCCCTCCAGACAAATTTTGAGCAATTTTTATTTCAAAAATGAATTTTTTGTCGAAAATTTTGAAGCAAGGGGTAGGTATGGAAATATTTAATGTAAACTGCAATGTGCTAACTTTGTTCCTGGTCGGATTTATGAACTCAAAATACACTGGAATATGTAAAATTTTCCGCTGAATCGATTACCGAAGACTAGAACGTTCTATCTATTATATTAGTCGAGTTATGAGCATCTTTAGTTTAGAAAAGTGGATTTTCGAAAATTTCATGACTTCATTTGGAGGAGAAAAAATGATTTTATACAAAAACAGACTGTGGCAGTCGATTTTTCGCATGAAAAAACCCCTCCAGACAAATTTTGAGCAATTTTTATTTCAAAAATGAATTTTTTGTCGAAAATTTTGAAGCAAGGGGTAGGTATGGAAATATTTAATGTAAACTGCAATGTGCTAACTTTGTTCCTGGTCAGATTTATGGACTCAAAATACACTGGACTATGTAAAATTTTCCGCTGAATCGATTGCCGAAGACTAGAACGTTCTATCTATCATATTAGTCGAGTTATGAGCACATTTAGTTTTGAAAACGGGATTTTCGAAAATTTCATGACTTCATTTGGAGGAGAAAAAATGATTTTATACAAAAACAGACTGTGGCAGTCGATTTTTCGCATGAAAAAACCCCTCCAGACAAATTTTGAGCAATTTTTATTTCAAAAATGAATTTTTTGTCGAAAATTTTGAAGCAAGGGGTAGGTATGGAAATATTTAATATAAACTGCAATGTGCTAACTTTGTTCCTGGTCGGATTGATGGACTCAAAATACACTGGAATATGTAAAATTTTCCGCTGAATCGATTGCCGAAGACTAGAACGTTCTATCTATTATATTAGTCGAGTTATGAGCACATTTAGTTTTGAAAACGGGATTTTCGAAAATTTCATGACTTCATTTGGAGGAGAAAAAATGATTTTATACAAAAACAGACTGTGGCAGTCGATTTTTTGCATGAAAAAACCCCTCCAGACAAATTTTGAGCAATTTTTATTTCAAAAATGAATTTTTTGTCGAAAATTTTGAAGCAAGGGGTAGGTATGGAAATATTTAATGTGAACTGCAATGTGCTAACTTTGTTCCCGGTCAGATTTATGGACTCAAAATACACTGGAATATGTAAAATTTTCCGCTGAATCGATTGCCGAAGACTAGAACGTTCTATCTATTATATTAGTCGAGTTATGAGCATCTTTAGTTTTGAAAAGTGGATTTTCGAAAATTTCATGACTTCATTTGGAGGAGAAAAAATGATTTTATGCAAAAACAGACTGTGGCAGTCGATTTTTCGCATGAAAAAACCCCTCCAGACAAATTTTGAGCAATTTTTATTTCAAAAATGAATTTTTTGTCGATTATTTTTTTCACTTGTCAAAATCTGACATTTTGGTGGTTTTAACCAATAGCAATACATTATTCTAGCCAATCATTCGGTATTATACTGATAATTATGCTTCCTCATCGATAAAACCTTGTTTACATCGAAACGTCAAAATTTTACTTTGAATTTGTCATTATTGACAACTAAAAGCGCTTTCAAAAATCCTTTTAAATTGTTGAAAAAAATAATCTTCCCAAATACAACTCGCTCTTCAAATTTTATCACATAATTTTTTATTTTCATCACTCAAACTTGTTTATTTGAGGCAAAAACATTCAAACAAACCGAATTTAGATAAAATCACTCCTCCTAACGGAGTCGTGATTTTATCAAATCGGTTTGTTTTCATATTTTTGCCAAATAAACAAGTTTTCGTGGAAAAGAAAAAATTATCGATAAAATTTGAAGCACTCGTGGTATTACCTTTGAAAATTTTGAAGCAAGGGGTAGGTATGGAAATATTTAATGTAAACTGCAATGTGCTAACTTTGTTCCTGGTCAGATTTATGGACTCAAAATACACTGGACTATGTAAAATTTTCCGCTGAATCGATTGCCGAAGACTAGAACGTTCTATCTATTATATTAGTCGAGTTATGAGCATCTTTAGTTTTGAAAAGTGGATTTTCGAAAATTTCATGACTTCATTTGGAGGAGAAAAAATGATTTTATACAAAAACAGACTGTGGCAGTCGATTTTTCGCATGAAAAAATCCCTCCAGACAAATTTTGAGCAATTTTTATTCCAAAAATGAATTTTTTGTCAAAAATTTTGAAGCAAGGGGTAGGTATGGAAATATTTAATGTAAACTGCAATGTGCTAACTTTGTTCCTGGTCAGATTTATGGACTCAAAATACACTGGACTATGTAAAATTTTCCGCTGAATCGATTGCCGAAGACTAGAACGTTCTATCTATTATATTAGTCAAGTTATGAGCATCTTTAGTTTTGAAAAGTGGATTTTCGAAAATTTCATGACTTCATTTGGAGGAGAAAAAATGATTTTATACAAAAACAGACTGTGGCAGTCGATTTTTCGCATGAAAAAACCCCTCCAGACAAATTTTGAGCAATTTTTATTTCAAAAATGAATTTTTTGTCGAAAATTTTGAAGCAAGGGGTAGGTATGGAAATATTTAATGTAAACTGCAATGTGCTAACTTTGTTCCTGGTCAGATTTATGGACTCAAAATACACTGGAACATGTAAAATTTTCCGCTGAATCGATTGCCGAAGACTAGAACGTTCTATCTATTATATTAGTCAAGTTATGAGCATCTTTAGTTTTGAAAAGTGGATTTTCGAAAATTTCATGACTTCATTTGGAGGAGAAAAAATGATTTTATACAAAAACAGACTGTGGCAGTCGATTTTTCGCATGAAAAAACCCCTCCAGACAAATTTTGAGCAATTTTTATTTCAAAAATGAATTTTTTGTCGAAAATTTTGAAGCAAGTGGTAGGTATGGAAATATTTAATGTAAACTGCAATGTGCTAACTTTGTTCCTGGTCAGATTTATGGACTCAAAATACACTGGAATATGTAAAATTTTCCGCTGAATCGATTGCCGAAGACTAGAACGTTCTATCTATCATATTAGTCGAGTTATGAGCATCTTTAGTTTTGAAAAGTGGATTTTCGAAAATTTCATGACTTCATTTGGAGGAGAAAAAATGATTTTATACAAAAACAGACTGTGGCAGTCGATTTTTCGCATGAAAAAACCCCTCCAGACAGATTTTGAGCAATTTTTATTCCAAAAATGAATTTTTTGTCGAAAATTTTGAAGCAAGGGGTAGGTATGGAAATATTTAATGTAAACTGCATTAGGCTAACTTCTGTCCTGGTCGGAATTATGGACTCAAAATACACTGGAATATGTAAAATTTTCCGCTGAATCGATTGCCGAAGACTAGAACGTTCTATCTATTATATTAGTCGAGTTATGCGCATCTTAAGTTATGAAAAGTGGATTTTCGAAAATTTCATGACTTCATTTGGAGGAGAAAAAATGATTTTACACAAAAACAGACTGTGGCAGTCGATTTTTTGCATGAAAAAACCCCTCCAGACAAATTTTGAGCAATTTTTATTTCAAAAATGAATTTTTTGTCGAAAATTTTGAAGCAAGGGGTGGGTATGGAAATATTTAATGTAAACTGCAATGTGCTAACTTTGTTCCTGGTCGAATTTATGGACTCAAAATACACTGGAATATGTAAAATTTTCCGCTGAATCGATTGCCGAAGACTAGAGCGTTCTATCTATCATATTAGTCGAGCTATGAGCACATTTAGTTTTGAAAACGGGATTTTCGAAAATTTCCTGACTTCGTTTGGAGGAGAAAAAATGATTTTATACAAAAACAGACTGTGGCAGTCGATTTTTCGCATGAAAAAACCCCTCCAGACAAATTTTGAGCAATTTTTATTTCAAAAATGAATTTTTTGTCGAAAATTTTGAAGCAAGGGGTAGGTATGGAAATATTTAATGTAAACTGCAATGTACTAACTTTGTTCCTGGTCAGATTTATGGACTCAAAATACACTGGAATATGTAAAATTTTCCGCTGAATCGATTGCCGAAGACTAGAACGTTCTATCTATTATATTAGTCGAGTTATGAGCATCTTTAGTTTTGAAAAGTGGATTTTCGAAAATTTCATGACTTCATTTGGAGGAGAAAAAATGATTTTATACAAAAACAGACTGTGGCAGTCGATTTTTCGTATGAAAAAACCCCTCCAGACAAATTTTCAGCAATTTTTATTTCAAAAATGAATTATTTGTCGAAAATTTTGAAGCAAGGGGTAGGTATGGAAATATTTAATGTAAACTGCAATGTGCTAACTTTGTTCCTGGTCGGATTTATGGACTCAAAATACACTTGAATATGTAAAATTTTCCGCTGAATCGATTGCCGAAGACTAGAACGTTCTATCTATTATATTAGTCGAGTTATGAGCATCTTTAGTTATGAAAAGTGGATTTTCGAAAATTTCATGACTTCATTTGGAGGAGAAAAAATGATTTTATACAAAAACAGACTGTGGCAGTCGATTTTTCGCATGAAAAAAACCCCTCCAGACAAATTTTGAGCAATTTTTATTTCAAAAATGAATTTTTTGTCGAAAATTTTGAAGCAAGGGGTAGGTATGGAAATATTTAATGTAAACTGCAATGTGCTAACTTTGTTCCTGGTCGGATTTATGGACTCAAAATACACTGGAATATGTAAAATTTTCCGCTGAATCGATTGCCGAAGACTAGAACGTTCTATCTATTATATTAGTCGAGTTATGAGCATCTTTAGTTATGAAAAGTGGATTTTCGAAAATTTCATGACTTCATTTGGAGGAGAAAAAATGATTTTATACCAAATTAGACTGTGGCAGTCGATTTTTCGCATGAAAAATCCCCTCCAGACAATTTTTGAGCAATTTTTATTTCAAAAATGAATTTTTTGTCGAAAATTTTGAAGCAAGGGGTAGGTATGGAAATATTTAATGTAAACTGCAATGTGCTAACTTTGTTCCTGGTCGGATTTATGGACTCAAAATACACTGGAATATGTAAAATTTTCTGCTGAATCGATTGCCGAAGACTAGAACGTTCTATCTATTATATTAGTCGAGTTATGAGCATCTTTAGTTTTGAAAAGTGGATTTTCGAAAATTTCATGACTTCATTTGGAGGAGAAAAAATGATTTTATACAAAAACAGACTGTGGCAGTCGATTTTTCGCATGAAAAAACCCCTCCAGACAAATTTTGAGCAATTTTTATTCCAAAAATGAATTTTTTTTCGAAAATTTTATGGAAATTGGTATGGAAATATTTAATGTAAACTGCAATGTGTTATGAGCATCTTTAGTTATGAAAAGTGGATTTTCGAAAATTTCATGACTTCATTTGGAGGAGAAAAAATGATTTTATACAAAAACAGACTGTGGCAGTCGATTTTTCGCATGAAAAATCCCCTCCAGACAAATTTTGAGCAATTTTTATTTCAAAAATGAATTTTTTGTCGAAAATTTTGAAGCAAGTGGTAGGTATGGAAATATTTAATGTAAACTGCAATGTGCTAACTTTGTTCCTGGTCGGATTTATGGACTCAATATGTAAAATTTTCCGCTGAATCGATTGCCGAAGACTAGAACGTTCTATCTATTATATTAGTCGAGTTATGAGTATCTTTAGTTATGAAAAGTGGATTTTCGAAAATTTCATGACTTCATTTGGAGGAGAAAAAATGATTTTATACAAAAACAGACTGTGGCAGTCGATTTTTCGCATGAAAAAAACCCCTCCAGACAAATTTTGAGCAATTTTTATTTCAAAAATGAATTTTTTGTCGAAAATTTTGAAGCAAGGGGTAGGTATGGAAATATTTAATGTAAACTGCAATGTGCTAACTTTGTTCCTGGTCGGATTTATGGACTTAAAATACACTGGAATATGTAAAATTTTCCGCTGAATCGATTGCCGAAGACTAGAACGTTCTATCTATTATATTAGTCGAGTTATGAGCATCTTTAGTTATGAAAAGTGGATTTTCGAAAATTTCATGACTTCATTTGGAGGAGAAAAAATGATTTTATACAAAAACAGACTGTGGCAGTCGATTTTTCGCATGAAAAAAACCCCTCCAGACAAATTTTGAGCAATTTTTATTTCAAAAATGAATTTTTTGTCGAAAATTTTGAAGCAAGGGGTAGGTATGGAAATATTTAATGTAAACTGCAATGTGCTAACTTTGTTCCTGGTCGGATTTATGGACTCAAAATACACTGGAATATGTAAAATTTTCCGCTGAATCGATTGCCGAAGACTAGAACGTTCTATCTATTATATTAGTCGAGTTATGAGCATCTTTAGTTATGAAAAGTGGATTTTCGAAAATTTCATGACTTCATTTGGAGGAGAAAAAATGATTTTATACCAAATTAGACTGTGGCAGTCGATTTTTCGCATGAAAAATCCCCTCCAGACAATTTTTGAGCAATTTTTATTTCAAAAATGAATTTTTTGTCGAAAATTTTGAAGCAAGGGGTAGGTATGGAAATATTTAATGTAAACTGCAATGTGCTAACTTTGTTCCTGGTCGGATTTATGGACTCAAAATACACTGGAATATGTAAAATTTTCTGCTGAATCGATTGCCGAAGACTAGAACGTTCTATCTATTATATTAGTCGAGTTATGAGCATCTTTAGTTTTGAAAAGTGGATTTTCGAAAATTTCATGACTTCATTTGGAGGAGAAAAAATGATTTTATACAAAAACAGACTGTGGCAGTCGATTTTTCGCATGAAAAAACCCCTCCAGACAAATTTTGAGCAATTTTTATTCCAAAAATGAATTTTTTTTCGAAAATTTTATGGAAATTGGTATGGAAATATTTAATGTAAACTGCAATGTGTTATGAGCATCTTTAGTTATGAAAAGTGGATTTTCGAAAATTTCATGACTTCATTTGGAGGAGAAAAAATGATTTTATACAAAAACAGACTGTGGCAGTCGATTTTTCGCATGAAAAATCCCCTCCAGACAAATTTTGAGCAATTTTTATTTCAAAAATGAATTTTTTGTCGAAAATTTTGAAGCAAGTGGTAGGTATGGAAATATTTAATGTAAACTGCAATGTGCTAACTTTGTTCCTGGTCGGATTTATGGACTCAATATGTAAAATTTTCCGCTGAATCGATTGCCGAAGACTAGAACGTTCTATCTATTATATTAGTCGAGTTATGAGTATCTTTAGTTATGAAAAGTGGATTTTCGAAAATTTCATGACTTCATTTGGAGGAGAAAAAATGATTTTATACAAAAACAGACTGTGGCAGTCGATTTTTCGCATGAAAAAAACCCCTCCAGACAAATTTTGAGCAATTTTTATTTCAAAAATGAATTTTTTGTCGAAAATTTTGAAGCAAGGGGTAGGTATGGAAATATTTAATGTAAACTGCAATGTGCTAACTTTGTTCCTGGTCGGATTTATGGACTTAAAATACACTGGAATATGTAAAATTTTCCGCTGAATCGATTGCCGAAGACTAGAACGTTCTATCTATTATATTAGTCGAGTTATGAGCATCTTTAGTTATGAAAAGTGGATTTTCGAAAATTTCATGACTTCATTTGGAGGAGAAAAAATGATTTTATACAAAAACAGACTGTGGCAGTCGATTTTTCGCATGAAAAATCCCCTCCAGACAAATTTTGAGCAATTTTTATTTCAAAAATGAATTTTTTGTCGAAAATTTTGAAGCAAGTGGTAGGTATGGAAATATTTAATGTAAACTGCAATGTGCTAACTTTGTTCCTGGTCGGATTTATGGACTCAAAATACACTGGAATATGTAAAATTTTCTGCTGAATCGATTACCGAAGACTAGAACGTTCTATCTATTATATTAGTCGAGTTATGAGCATCTTTAGTTTTGAAAAGTGGATTTTCGAAAATTTCATGACTTCATTTGGAGGAGAAAAAATGATTTTATACAAAAACAGACTGTGGCAGTCGATTTTTCGCATGAAAAAACCCCTCCAGACAAATTTTGAGCAATTTTTATTCCAAAAATGAATTTTTTTTCGAAAATTTTGAAGCAAGGGGTAGGTATGGAAATATTTAATGTAAACTGCAATGTGCTAACTTTGTTCCTGGTCGGATTGATGGACTCAAAATACACTGGAATATGTAAAATTTTCCGCTGAATCGATTGCTTAAGACTAGAACGTTCTATCTATTATATTAGTCGAGTTATGAGCATCTTTAGTTTTGAAAAGTGGATTTTCGAAAATTTCATGACTTCATTTGGAGGAGAAAAAATGATTTTATACAAAAACAGACTGTGGCAGTCGATTTTTCGTATGAAAAAACCCCTCCAGACAAATTTTGAGCAATTTTTATTTCAAAAATGAATTATTTGTCGAAAATTTTGAAGAAAGGGGTGGGTATGGAAATATTCAATGTAAACTGCAATGTGCTAACTTTGTTCCTGGTCAGATTTATGGACTCAAAATACACTGGAATATGTAAAATTTTCCGCTGAAACGATTGCCGGAGACTAGAACGTTCTATCTATTATATTAGTCGAGTTATGAGCATCTTTAGTTTTGAAAAGTGGATTTTCGAAAATTTCATGACTCCATTTGGAGGAGAAAAAATGATTTTATACAAAAACAGACTGTGACAGTCGATTTTTCGCATGAAAAAACCCCCCCAGACAAATTTTGAGCAATTTTTATTTCAAAAATGAATTTTTTGTCGAAAATTTTGAAGCAAGGGGTAGGTATGGAAATATTTTATATAAACTGCAATGTGCTAACTTTGTTCCTGGTCGGATTTATGGACTCAAAATACACTGGAATATGTAAAATTTTCCGCTGAATCAATTGCCGAAGACTAGAACGTTTTATCTATTATATTAGTCGAGTTATGAGCATCTTTAGTTTTGAAAAGTGGATTTTCGAAAATTTCATGACTTCATTTGGAGGAGAAAAAATGATTTTATACAAAAACAGACTGTGGCAGTCGATTTTTCGCATGAAAAAACCTCTCCAGACAAATTCTGAGCAATTTTTATTCTAAAAATGAATTTTTTGTCGAAAATTTTGAAGCAAGGGGTAGGTATGGAAATATTTAATGTAAACTGCAATGTGCTAACTTTGTTCCTGGTCAGATTTATGGACTCAAAATACACTGGAATGTGTAAAATTTTCCGCTGAATCGATTGCCGAAGACTAGAACGTTCTATCTATCATATTAGTCGAGTTATGAGCACATTTAGTTTTGAAAACGGGATTTTCGAAAATTTCATGACTTCATTTGGAGGAGAAAAAATGATTTTATACAAAAACAGACTGTGGCAGTCGATTTTTCGCATGAAAAAACCCCTCCAGACAAATTTTGAGCAATTTTTATTTCAAAAATGAATTTTTTGTCGAAAATTTTGAAGCAAGGGGTAGGTATGGAAATATTTAATATAAACTGCAATGTGCTAACTTTGTTCCTGGACGGATTTATGGACTCAAAATACACTGGAATATGTAAAATTTTCCGCTGAATCGATTGCCGAAGACTAGAACGTTCTATCTATTATATTAGTCGAGTTATGAGCATCTTTAGTTTTGAAAAGTGGATTTTCGAAAATTTCATGACTTCATTTGGAGGAGAAAAAATGATTTTATACAAAAACAGACTGTGGCAGTCGATTTTTCGCATAAGAAAACCTCTCCAGACAAATTTTGAGCAATTTTTATTCCAAAAATGAATTTTTTGTCGAAAATTTTGAAGCAAGGGGTAGGTATGGAAATATTTAATGTAAACTGCAATGTGCTAACTTTGTTCCTGGTCAGATTTATGGACTCAAAATACACTGGAATATGTAAAATTTTCCGCTGAATCGATTGCCGAAGACTAGAACGTTCTATCTATTATATTAGTCGAGTTATGAGCATCTTTAGTTTTGAAAAGTGGATTTTCGAAAATTTCATGACTCCATTTGGAGGAGAAAAAATGATTTTATACAAAAACAGACTGTGACAGTCGATTTTTCGCATGAAAAAACCCCCCCAGACAAATTTTGAGCAATTTTTATTTCAAAAATGAATTTTTTGTCGAAAATTTTGAAGCAAGGGGTAGGTATGGAAATATTTTATATAAACTGCAATGTGCTAACTTTGTTCCTGGTCGGATTTATGGACTCAAAATACACTGGAATATGTAAAATTTTCCGCTGAATCAATTGCCGAAGACTAGAACGTTTTATCTATTATATTAGTCAAGTTATGAGCATCTTTAGTTTTGAAAAGTGGATTTTCGAAAATTTCATGACTTCATTTGGAGGAGAAAAAATGATTTTATACAAAAACAGACTGTGGCAGTCGATTTTTCGCATGAAAAAACCTCTCCAGACAAATTTTGAGCAATTTTTATTCCAAAAATGAATTTTTTGTCGAAAATTTTGAAGCAAGGGGTAGGTATGGAAATATTTAATGTAAACTGCAATGTGCTAACTTTGTTCCTGGTCAGATTTATGGACTCAAAATACACTGGAATGTGTAAAATTTTCCGCTGAATCGATTGCCGAAGACTAGAACGTTCTATCTATCATATTAGTCGAGTTATGAGCACATTTAGTTTTGAAAACGGGATTTTCGAAAATTTCATGACTTCATTTGGAGGAGAAAAAATGATTTTATACAAAAACAGACTGTGGCAGTCGATTTTTCGCATGAAAAAACCTCTCCAGACAAATTTTGAGCAATTTTTATTTCAAAAATGAATTTTTTGTCGAAAATTTTGAAGCAAGGGGTAGGTATGGAAATATTTAATATAAACTGCAATGTGCTAACTTTGTTCCTGTTCGGATTTATGGACTCAAAATACACTGGAATATGTAAAATTTTCCGCTGAATCGATTGCCGAAGACTAGAACGTTCTATCTATTATATTAGTCGAGTTATGAGCATCTTTAGTTTTGAAAAGTGGATTTTCGAAAATTTCATGACTTCATTTGGAGGAGAAAAAATGATTTTATACAAAAACAGACTGTGGCAGTCGATTTTTCGTATGAAAAAACCCCTCCAGACAAATTTTGAGCAATTTTTATTTCAAAAATGAATTATTTGTCGAAAATTTTGAAGAAAGGGGTGGGTATGGAAATATTCAATGTAAACTGCAATGTGCTTACTTTGTTCCTGGTCAGATTCATGGACTCAAAATACACTGGAATATGTAAAATTTTCCGCTGAATCGATTGCCGAAGACTAGAACGTTCTATCTATTATATTAGTCGAGTTATGAGCATCTTTAGTTTTGAAAAGTGGATTTTCGAAAATTTCATGACTCCATTTGGAGGAGAAAAAATGATTTTATACAAAAACAGACTGTGGCAGTCGATTTTTCGCATGAAAAAACCCCTCCAGACAAATTTTGAGCAATTTTTATTTCAAAAATGAATTTTTTGTCGAAAATTTTGAAGCAAGGGGTAGGTATGGAAATATTTAATATAAACTGCAATGTGCTAACTTTGTTCCTGGTCGGATTTATGGACTCAAAATACACTGGAATATGTAAAATTTTCCGCTGAATCAATTGCCGAAGACTAGAACGTTTTATCTATTATATTAGTCGAGTTATGAGCATCTTTAGTTTTGAAAAGTGGATTTTCGAAAATTTCATGACTTCATTTGGAGGAGAAAAAATGATTTTATACAAAAACAGACTGTGGCAGTCAATTTTTCGCATGAAAAAACCTCTCCAGACAAATTTTGAGCAATTTTTATTTCAAAAATGAATTTTTTGTCGAAAATTTTGAAGCAAGGGGTAGGTATGGAAATATTTAATGTAAACTGCAATGTGCTAACTTTGTTCCTGGTCAGATTTATGGACTCAAAATACACTGGAATGTGTAAAATTTTCCGCTGAATCGATTGCCGAAGACTAGAACGTTCTATCTATCATATTAGTCGAGTTATGAGCACATTTAGTTTTGAAAACGGGATTTTCGAAAATTTCATGACTTCATTTGGAGGAGAAAAAATGATTTTATACAAAAACAGACTGTGGCAGTCGATTTTTCGCATGAAAAAAATCCTCCAGACAAATTTTGAGCAATTTTTATTTCAAAAATGAATTTTTTGTCGAAAATTTTGAAGCAAGGGGTAGGTATGGAAATATTTAATGTAAACTGCAATGTGCTAACTTTGTTCCTGGTCAGATTTATGGACTCAAAATACACTGGAATATGTAAAATTTTCCGCTGAATCGATTGCCGAAGACTAGAACGTTCTATCTATCATATTAGTCGAGTTATGAGCACATTTAGTTTTGAAAACGGGATTTTCGAAAATTTCATGACTTCATTTGGAGGAGAAAAAATGATTTTATACAAAAACAGACTGTGGCAGTCGATTTTTCGCATGAAAAAACCCCTTCCAGACAAATTTTGAGCAATTTTTATTTCAAAAATGAATTTTTTGTCGAAAATTTTGAAGCAAGGGGTAGGTATGGAAATATTTAATGTAAACTGCAATGTGCTAACTTTGTTCCTGGTCGGATTTATGGACTCAAAATACATTGGAATGTGTAAAATTTTCCGCTGAATCGATTGCCGAAGACTAGAACGTTCTATCTATCATATTAGTCGAGTTATGAGCACATTTAGTTTTGAAAACGGGATTTTCAAAAATTTCATGACTTCATTTGGAGGAGAAAAAATGATTTTATACAAAAACAGACTGTGGCAGTCGATTTTTCGCATGAAAAAACCCCTCCAGACAAATTTTGAGCAATTTTTATTTCAAAAATGAATTTTTTGTCGAAAATTTTGAAGCAAGGGGTAGGTATGGAAATATTTAATGTAAACTGCAATGTGCTAACTTTGTTCCTGTTCGGATTTATGGACTCAAAATACACTGGAATATTTAAAATTTTCCGCTGAATCGATTGCCGAAGACTAGAACGTTCTATCTATTATATTAGTCGAGTTATGAGCATCTTTAGTTATGAAAAGTGGATTTTCGAAAATTTCATGACTTCATTTGGAGGAGAAAAAATGATTTTTTACAAAAACAGACTGTGGCAGTCGATTTTTCGCATGAAAAAACCCCTCCAGACAAATTTTGAGCAATTTTTATTTCAAAAATGAATTTTTTGTCGAAAATTTTGAAGCAAGGGGTAGGTATGGAAATATTTAATGTAAACTGCAATGTGCTAACTTTGTTCCTGGTCGGATTTATGGACTCAAAATACATTGGAATGTGTAAAATTTTCCGCTGAATCGATTGCCGAAGACTAGAACGTTCTATCTATCATATTAGTCGAGTTATGAGCACATTTAGTTTTGAAAACGGGATTTTCGAAAATTTCATGACTTCATTTGGAGGAGAAAAAATGATTTTATACAAAAACAGACTGTGGCAGTCGATTTTTCGCATGAAAAAACCCCTCCAGACAAATTTTGAGCAATTTTTATTTCAAAAATGAATTTTTTGTCGAAAATTTTGAAGCAAGGGGTAGGTATGGAAATATTTAATGTAAACTGCAATGTGCTAACTTTGTTCCTGGTCAGATTTATGGACTCAAAATACACTGGAATATGTAAAATTTTCCGCTGAATCGATTGCCGAAGACTAGAACGTTCTATCTATCATATTAGTCGAGTTATGAGCACATTTAGTTTTGAAAACGGGATTTTCGAAAATTTCATGACTTCATTTGGAGGAGAAAAAATGATTTTATACAAAAACAGACTGTGGCAGTCGATTTTTCGCATGAAAAAACCCCTCCAGACAAATTTTGAGCAATTTTTATTTCAAAAATGAATTTTTTGTCGAAAATTTTGAAGCAAGGGGTAGGTATGGAAATATTTAATGTAAACTGCAATGTGCTAACTTTGTTCCTGGTCGGATTTATGGACTCAGAATACATTGGAATGTGTAAAATTTTCCGCTGAATCGATTGCCGAAGACTAGAACGTTCTATCTATCATATTAGTCGAGTTATGAGCACATTTAGTTTTGAAAACGGGATTTTCAAAAATTTCATGACTTCATTTGGAGGAGAAAAAATGATTTTATACAAAAACAGACTGTGGCAGTCGATTTTTCGCATGAAAAAACCCCTCCAGACAAATTTTGAGCAATTTTTATTTCAAAAATGAATTTTTTGTCGAAAATTTTGAAGCAAGGGGTAGGTATGGAAATATTTAATGTAAACTGCAATGTGCTAACTTTGTTCCTGGTCGGATTTATGGACTCAAAATACATTGGAATGTGTAAAATTTTCCGCTGAATCGATTGCCGAAGACTAGAACGTTCTATCTATCATATTAGTCGAGTTATGAGCACATTTAGTTTTGAAAACGGGATTTTCAAAAATTTCATGACTTCATTTGGAGGAGAAAAAATGATTTTATACAAAAACAGACTGTGGCAGTCGATTTTTCGCATGAAAAAACCCCTCCAGACAAATTTTGAGCAATTTTTATTTCAAAAATGAATTTTTTGTCGAAAATTTTGAAGCAAGGGGTAGGTATGGAAATATTTAATGTAAACTGCAATGTGCTAACTTTGTTCCTGGTCAGATTTATGGACCCAAAATACACTGGAATATGTAAAATTTTCCGCTGAATCGATTGCCGAAGACTAGAACGTTCTATCTATCATATTAGTCGAGTTATGAGCACATTTAGTTTTGAAAACGGGATTTTCGAAAATTTCATGACTTCATTTGGAGGAGAAAAAATGATTTTATACAAAAACAGACTGTGGCAGTCGATTTTTCGCATGAAAAAACCCCTCCAGACAAATTTTGAGCAATTTTTATTTCAAAAATGAATTTTTTGTCGAAAATTTTGAAGCAAGGGGTAGGTATGGAAATATTTAATGTAAACTGCAATGTGCTAACTTTGTTCCTGGTCGGATTTATGGACTCAAAATACATTGGAATGTGTAAAATTTTCCGCTGAATCGATTGCCGAAGACTAGAACGTTCTATCTATCATATTAGTCGAGTTATGAGCACATTTAGTTTTGAAAACGGGATTTTCAAAAATTTCATGACTTCATTTGGAGGAGAAAAAATGATTTTATACAAAAACAGACTGTGGCAGTCGATTTTTCGCATGAAAAAACCCCTCCAGACAAATTTTGAGCAATTTTTATTTCAAAAATGAATTTTTTGTCGAAAATTTTGAAGCAAGGGGTAGGTATGGAAATATTTAATGTAAACTGCAATGTGCTAACTTTGTTCCTGGTCGGATTTATGGACTCAAAATACATTGGAATGTGTAAAATTTTCCGCTGAATCGATTGCCGAAGACTAGAACGTTCTATCTATCATATTAGTCGAGTTATGAGCACATTTAGTTTTGAAAACGGGATTTTCAAAAATTTCATGACTTCATTTGGAGGAGAAAAAATGATTTTATACAAAAACAGACTGTGGCAGTCGATTTTTCGCATGAAAAAACCCCTCCAGACAAATTTTGAGCAATTTTTATTTCAAAAATGAATTTTTCTGTCGAAAATTTTGAAGCAAGGGGTAGGTATGGAAATATTTAATGTAAACTGCAATGTGCTAACTTTGTTCCTGGTCAGATTTATGGACTCAAAATACACTGGAATATGTAAAATTTTCCGCTGAATCGATTGCCGAAGACTAGAACGTTCTATCTATCATATTAGTCGAGTAATGAGCACATTTAGTTTTGAAAACGGGATTTTCGAAAATTTCATGACTTCATTTGGAGGAGAAAAAATGATTTTATACAAAAACAGACTGTGGCAGTCGATTTTTCGCATGAAAAAACACCTCCAGACAAATTTTGAGCAATTTTTATTTCAAAAATGAATTTTTTGTCGAAAATTTTGAAGCAAGTGGTAGGTATGGAAATATTTAATGTAAACTGCAATGTGCTAACTTTGTTCCTGGTCGGATTTATGGACTCAAAATACACTGGAATATGTAAAATTTTCCGCTGAATCGATTGCCGAAGACTAGAACGTTCTATCTATCATATTAGTCGAGTTATGAGCACATTTAGTTTTGAAAACGGGATTTTCGAAAATTTCATGACTTCATTTGGAGGAGAAAAAATGATTTTTTCTACTACCGTGTGTAAAGTAGGTACTTTAGACACACTTTCGAGTGCGTAAAATCTGATTTTACGCACTAGTGCGTAAAGAGTTTTTCTTTACGCACTAGTGCGTAAAGTAAAAAATCCAATATTATTATGTATGTAGTTATGTGTATCTGAATAGGTATAAGTTGGCGGTGAGTGACTGACATTTCTTTAATTGTGAATTGAATCTGACAATTAAAGTTTGAATTGAGATCTTCCGACTATACCTAGGGTAATCAATTGTATTTTGATGTAAGTATTGAATATTTTTAGGAAACTATGATGTTATTTTATATTATTATAATTATAAAGATGGATCTATCAGAAGATTACTTCGCAAATAGTGTGGAAAAAATAAAATGATAAATTTCGAAAATGTTCTAGTGGCATATTACCTAAACTTCTGTATTTTGATAAAGTTTTCGATAGTAGAAAAAATTTTGTATGTAATTCGTGTGTAAAGACCTTTTTTTCGACTCATGTGATTGTCGCATTCGCCTGCGGCTCATGCGACAACATTCACATTCGTCAAAAAAAAGGCTACTTTACACACTAGTTACATAAATAACTATTATACAAAAACAGACTGTGGCAGTCGATTTTTCGCATGAAAAAACCCCTCCAGACAAATTTTGAGCAATTTTTATTTCAAAAATGAATTTTTTGTCGAAAATTTTGAAGCAAGGGGTAGGTATGGAAATATTTAATGTAAACTGCAATGTGCTAACTTTGTTCCTGGTCGGATTTATGGACTCAAAATACATTGGAATGTGTAAAATTTTCCGCTGAATCGATTGCCGAAGACTAGAACGTTCTATCTATCATATTAGTCGAGTTATGAGCACATTTAGTTTTGAAAACGGGATTTTCGAAAATTTCATGACTTCATTTGGAGGAGAAAAAATGATTTTATACAAAAACAGACTGTGGCAGTCGATTTTTCGCATGAAAAAACCCCTCCAGACAAATTTTGAGCAATTTTTATTTCAAAAATGAATTTTTTGTCGAAAATTTTGAAGCAAGGGGTAGGTATGGAAATATTTAATGTAAACTGCAATGTGCTAACTTTGTTCCTGGTCGGATTTATGGACTCAAAATACATTGGAATGTGTAAAATTTTCCGCTGAATCGATTGCCGAAGACTAGAACGTTCTATCTATCATATTAGTCGAGTTATGAGCACATTTAGTTTTGAAAACGGGATTTTCAAAAATTTCATGACTTCATTTGGAGGAGAAAAAATGATTTTATACAAAAACAGACTGTGGCAGTCGATTTTTCGCATGAAAAAACCCCTCCAGACAAATTTTGAGCAATTTTTATTTCAAAAATGAATTTTTTGTCGAAAATTTTGAAGCAAGGGGTAGGTATGGAAATATTTAATGTAAACTGCAATGTGCTAACTTTGTTCCTGGTCGGATTTATGGACTCAAAATACATTGGAATGTGTAAAATTTTCCGCTGAATCGATTGCCGAAGACTAGAACGTTCTATCTATCATATTAGTCGAGTTATGAGCACATTTAGCTTTGAAAACGGGATTTTCAAAAATTTCATGACTTCATTTGGAGGAGAAAAAATGATTTTATACAAAAACAGAATGTGGCAGTCGATTTTTCGCATGAAAAAACCCCTCCAGACAAATTTTGAGCAATTTTTATTTCAAAAATGAATTTTTTGTCGAAAATTTTGAAGCAAGGGGTAGGTATGGAAATATTTAATGTAAACTGCAATGTGCTAACTTTGTTCCTGGTCAGATTTATGGACCCAAAATACACTGGAATATGTAAAATTTTCCGCTGAATCGATTGCCGAAGACTAGAACGTTCTATCTATCATATTAGTCGAGTTATGAGCACATTTAGTTTTGAAAACGGGATTTTCGAAAATTTCATGACTTCATTTGGAGGAGAAAAAATGATTTTATACAAAAACAGACTGTGGCAGTCGATTTTTCGCATGAAAAAACCCCTCCAGGCAAATTTTGAGCAATTTTTATTTCAAAAATGAATTTTTTGTCGAAAATTTTGAAGCAAGGGGTAGGTATGGAAATATTTAATGTAAACTGCAATGTGCTAACTTTGTTCCTGGTCGGATTTATGGACTCAAAATACATTGGAATGTGTAAAATTTTCCGCTGAATCGATTGCCGAAGACTAGAACGTTCTATCTATCATATTAGTCGAGTTATGAGCACATTTAGTTTTGAAAACGGGATTTTCAAAAATTTCATGACTTCATTTGGAGGAGAAAAAATGATTTTATACAAAAACAGACTGTGGCAGTCGATTTTTCGCATGAAAAAACCCCTCCAGACAAATTTTGAGCAATTTTTATTTCAAAAATGAATTTTTCTGTCGAAAATTTTGAAGCAAGGGGTAGGTATGGAAATATTTAATGTAAACTGCAATGTGCTAACTTTGTTCCTGGTCAGATTTATGGACTCAAAATACACTGGAATATGTAAAATTTTCCGCTGAATCGATTGCCGAAGACTAGAACGTTCTATCTATCATATTAGTCGAGTTATGAGCACATTTAGTTTTGAAAACGGGATTTTCGAAAATTTCATGACTTCATTTGGAGGAGAAAAAATGATTTTATACAAAAACAGACTGTGGCAGTCGATTTTTCGCATGAAAAAACCCCTCCAGACAAATTTTGAGCAATTTTTATTTCAAAAATGAATTTTTTGTCGAAAATTTTGAAGCAAGGGGTAGGTATGGAAATATTTAATGTAAACTGCAATGTGCTAACTTTGTTCCTGGTCGGATTTATGGACTCAAAATACATTGGAATGTGTAAAATTTTCCGCTGAATCGATTGCCGAAGACTAGAACGTTCTATCTATCATATTAGTCGAGTTATGAGCACATTTAGTTTTGAAAACGGGATTTTCAAAAATTTCATGACTTCATTTGGAGGAGAAAAAATGATTTTATACAAAAACAGACTGTGGCAGTCGATTTTTCGCATGAAAAAACCCCTCCAGACAAATTTTGAGCAATTTTTATTTCAAAAATGAATTTTTTGTCGAAAATTTTGAAGCAAGGGGTAGGTATGGAAATATTTAATGTAAACTGCAATGTGCTAACTTTGTTCCTGGTCGGATTTATGGACTCAAAATACATTGGAATGTGTAAAATTTTCCGCTGAATCGATTGCCGAAGACTAGAACGTTCTATCTATCATATTAGTCGAGTTATGAGCACATTTAGCTTTGAAAACGGGATTTTCAAAAATTTCATGACTTCATTTGGAGGAGAAAAAATGATTTTATACAAAAACAGAATGTGGCAGTCGATTTTTCGCATGAAAAAACCCCTCCAGACAAATTTTGAGCAATTTTTATTTCAAAAATGAATTTTTTGTCGAAAATTTTGAAGCAAGGGGTAGGTATGGAAATATTTAATGTAAACTGCAATGTGCTAACTTTGTTCCTGGTCAGATTTATGGACCCAAAATACACTGGAATATGTAAAATTTTCCGCTGAATCGATTGCCGAAGACTAGAACGTTCTATCTATCATATTAGTCGAGTTATGAGCACATTTAGTTTTGAAAACGGGATTTTCGAAAATTTCATGACTTCATTTGGAGGAGAAAAAATGATTTTATACAAAAACAGACTGTGGCAGTCGATTTTTCGCATGAAAAAACCCCTCCAGGCAAATTTTGAGCAATTTTTATTTCAAAAATGAATTTTTTGTCGAAAATTTTGAAGCAAGGGGTAGGTATGGAAATATTTAATGTAAACTGCAATGTGCTAACTTTGTTCCTGGTCGGATTTATGGACTCAAAATACATTGGAATGTGTAAAATTTTCCGCTGAATCGATTGCCGAAGACTAGAACGTTCTATCTATCATATTAGTCGAGTTATGAGCACATTTAGTTTTGAAAACGGGATTTTCAAAAATTTCATGACTTCATTTGGAGGAGAAAAAATGATTTTATACAAAAACAGACTGTGGCAGTCGATTTTTCGCATGAAAAAACCCCTCCAGACAAATTTTGAGCAATTTTTATTTCAAAAATGAATTTTTTGTCGAAAATTTTGAAGCAAGGGGTAGGTATGGAAATATTTAATGTAAACTGCAATGTGCTAACTTTGTTCCTGGTCGGATTTATGGACTCAAAATACATTGGAATGTGTAAAATTTTCCGCTGAATCGATTGCCGAAGACTAGAACGTTCTATCTATCATATTAGTCGAGTTATGAGCACATTTAGTTTTGAAAACGGGATTTTCAAAAATTTCATGACTTCATTTGGAGGAGAAAAAATGATTTTATACAAAAACAGACTGTGGCAGTCGATTTTTCGCATGAAAAAACCCCTCCAGACAAATTTTGAGCAATTTTTATTTCAAAAATGAATTTTTCTGTCGAAAATTTTGAAGCAAGGGGTAGGTATGGAAATATTTAATGTAAACTGCAATGTGCTAACTTTGTTCCTGGTCAGATTTATGGACTCAAAATACACTGGAATATGTAAAATTTTCCGCTGAATCGATTGCCGAAGACTAGAACGTTCTATCTATCATATTAGTCGAGTTATGAGCACATTTAGTTTTGAAAACGGGATTTTCGAAAATTTCATGACTTCATTTGGAGGAGAAAAAATGATTTTATACAAAAACAGACTGTGGCAGTCGATTTTTCGCATGAAAAAACCCCTCCAGACAAATTTTGAGCAATTTTTATTTCAAAAATGAATTTTTTGTCGAAAATTTTGAAGCAAGTGGTAGGTATGGAAATATTTAATGTAAACTGCAATGTGCTAACTTTGTTCCTGGTCGGATTTATGGACTCAAAATACACTGGAATATGTAAAATTTTCCGCTGAATCGATTGCCGAAGACTAGAACGTTCTATCTATCATATTAGTCGAGTTATGAGCACATTTAGTTTTGAAAACGGGATTTTCGAAAATTTCATGACTTCATTTGGAGGAGAAAAAATGATTTTATACAAAAACAGACTGTGGCAGTCGATTTTTCGCATGAAAAAACCCCTCCAGACAAATTTTGAGCAATTTTTATTTCAAAAATGAATTTTTTGTCGAAAATTTTGAAGCAAGTGGTAGGTATGGAAATATTTAATGTAAACTGCAATGTGCTAACTTTGTTCCTGGTCGGATTTATGGACTCAAAATACACTGGAATATGTAAAATTTTCCGCTGAATCGATTGCCGAAGACTAGAACGTTCTATCTATCATATTAGTCGAGTTATGAGCACATTTAGTTTTGAAAACGGGATTTTCGAAAATTTCATGACTTCATTTGGAGGAGAAAAAATGATTTTATACAAAAACAGACTGTGGCAGTCGATTTTTCGCATGAAAAAACCCCTCCAGACAAATTTTGAGCAATTTTTATTTCAAAAATGAATTTTTTGTCGAAAATTTTGAAGCAAGTGGTAGGTATGGAAATATTTAATGTAAACTGCAATGTGCTAACTTTGTTCCTGGTCGGATTTATGGACTCAAAATACACTGGAATATGTAAAATTTTCCGCTGAATCGATTGCCGAAGACTAGAACGTTCTATCTATCATATTAGTCGAGTTATGAGCACATTTAGTTTTGAAAACGGGATTTTCGAAAATTTCATGACTTCATTTGGAGGAGAAAAAATGATTTTATACAAAAACAGACTGTGGCAGTCGATTTTTCGCATGAAAAAACCCCTCCAGACAAATTTTGAGCAATTTTTATTTCAAAAATGAATTTTTTGTCGAAAATTTTGAAGCAAGGGGTAGGTATGGAAATATTTAATGTAAACTGCAATGTGCTAACTTTGTTCCTGGTCAAATTTATGGACTCAAAATACACTGGAATATGTAAAATTTTCCGCTGAATCGATTGCCGAAGACTAGAACGTTCTATCTATTATATTAGTCGAGTTATGAGCATCTTTAGTTATGAAAAGTGGATTTTCGAAAATTTCATGACTTCATTTGGAGGAGAAAAAATGATTTTATACAAAAACAGACTGTGGCAGTCGATTTTTCGCATGAAAAAACCCCTCCAGACAAATTTTGAGCAATTTTTATTTCAAAAATGAATTTTTCTGTCGAAAATTTTGAAGCAAGGGGTAGGTATGGAAATATTTAATGTAAACTGCAATGTGCTAACTTTGTTCCTGGTCGGATTTATGGACTCAAAATACACTGGAATATTTAAAATTTTCCGCTGAATCGATTGCCGAAGACTAGAACGTTCTATCTATTATATTAGTCGAGTTATGAGCATCTTTAGTTATGAAAAGTGGATTTTCGAAAATTTCATGACTTCATTTGGAGGAGAAAAAATGATTTTATACAAAAACAGACTGTGGCAGTCGATTTTTCGCATGAAAAAACCCCTCCAGACAAATTTTGAGCAATTTTTATTTCAAAAATGAATTTTTTGTCGAAAATTTTGAAGCATGGAAATATTTAATGTAAACTGCAATGTGCTAACTTTGTTCCTGGTCAGATTTATGGACTCAAAATACACTGGAAGATGTAAAATTTTCCGCTGAATCGATTGCCGAAGACTAGAACGTTCTATCTATCATATTAGTCGAGTTATGAGCACATTTAGTTTTGAAAACGGGATTTTCGAAAATTTCATGACTTCCTTTGGAGGAGAAAAAATGATTTTATACAAAAACAGACTGTGGCAGTCGATTTTTCGCATGAAAAAACCCCTCCAGACAAATTTTGAGCAATTTTTATTTCAAAAATGAATTTTTTGTCGAAAATTTTGAAGCAAGGGGTAGGTATGGAAATATTTAATATAAACTGCAATGTGCTAACTTTGTTCCTGGTCGGATTTATGGACTCAAAATACACTGGAATATGTAAAATTTTCCGCTGAATCGATTGCCGAAGACTAGAACGTTCTATCTATTATATTAGTCGAGTTATGAGCACATTTAGTTTTGAAAACGGGATTTTCGAAAATTTCATGACTTCATTTGGAGGAGAAAAAATGATTTTATACAAAAACAGACTGTGGCAGTCGATTTTTCGCATGAAAAAACCCCTCCAGACAAATTTTGAGCAATTTTTATTTCAAAAATGAATTTTTTGTCGAAAATTTTGAAGCAAGTGGTAGGTATGGAAATATTTAATGTAAACTGCAATGTGCTAACTTTGTTCCTGGTCGGATTTATGGACTCAAAATACACTGGAATATGTAAAATTTTCCGCTGAATCGATTGCCGAAGACTAGAACGTTCTATCTATCATATTAGTCGAGTTATGAGCACATTTAGTTTTGAAAACGGGATTTTCAAAAATTTCATGACTTCATTTGGAGGAGAAAAAATGATTTTATACAAAAACAGACTGTGGCAGTCGATTTTTCGCATGAAAAAACCCCTCCAGACAAATTTTGAGCAATTTTTATTTCAAAAATGAATTTTTTGTCGAAAATTTTGAAGCAAGGGGTAGGTATGGAAATATTTAATGTAAACTGCAATGTGCTAACTTTGTTCCTGGTCGGATTTATGGACTCAAAATACATTGGAATGTGTAAAATTTTCCGCTGAATCGATTGCCGAAGACTAGAACGTTCTATCTATCATATTAGTCGAGTTATGAGCACATTTAGTTTTGAAAACGGGATTTTCAAAAATTTCATGACTTCATTTGGAGGAGAAAAAATGATTTTATACAAAAACAGACTGTGGCAGTCGATTTTTCGCATGAAAAAACCCCTCCAGACAAATTTTGAGCAATTTTTATTTCAAAAATGAATTTTTTGTCGAAAATTTTGAAGCAAGTGGTAGGTATGGAAATATTTAATGTAAACTGCAATGTGCTAACTTTGTTCCTGGTCGGATTTATGGACTCAAAATACACTGGAATATTTAAAATTTTCCGCTGAATCGATTGCCGAAGACTAGAACGTTCTGTCTATTATATTAGTCGAGTTATGAGCATCTTTAGTTATGAAAAGTGGATTTTCGAAAATTTCATGACTTCATTTGGAGGAGAAAAAATGATTTTATACAAAAACAGACTGTGGCAGTCGATTTTTCGCATGAAAAAACCCCTCCAGACAAATTTTGAGCAATTTTTATTTCAAAAATGAATTTTTTGTCGAAAATTTTGAAGCATGGAAATATTTAATGTAAACTGCAATGTGCTAACTTTGTTCCTGGTCAGATTTATGGACTCAAAATAAACTGGAAGATGTAAAATTTTCCGCTGAATCGATTGCCGAAGACTAGAACGTTCTATCTATCATATTAGTCGAGTTATGAGCACATTTAGTTTTGAAAACGGGATTTTCGAAAATTTCATGACTTCATTTGGAGGAGAAAAAATGATTTTATACAAAAACAGACTGTGGCAGTCGATTTTTCGCATGAAAAAACCCCTCCAGACAAATTTTGAGCAATTTTTATTTCAAAAATGAATTTTTTGTCGAAAATTTTGAAGCAAGGGGTAGGTATGGAAATATTTAATATAAACTGCAATGTGCTAACTTTGTTCCTGGTCGGATTTATGGACTCAAAATACACTGGAATATGTAAAATTTTCCGCTGAATCGATTGCCGAAGACTAGAACGTTCTATCTATTATATTAGTCGAGTTATGAGCACATTTAGTTTTGAAAACGGGATTTTCGAAAATTTCATGACTTCATTTGGAGGAGAAAAAATGATTTTATACAAAAACAGACTGTGGCAGTCGATTTTTAGCATGAAAAAACCCCTCCAGACAAATTTTGAGCAATTTTTATTTCAAAAATGAATTTTTTGTCGAAAATTTTGAAGCAAGGGGTAGGTATGGAAATATTTAATGTAAACTGCAATGTGCTAACTTTGTTCCTGGTCAAATTTATGGACTCAAAATACACTGGAATATGTAAAATTTTCCGCTGAATCGATTGCCGAAGACTAGAACGTTCTATCTATTATATTAGTCGAGTTATGAGCACATTTAGTTTTGAAAACGGGATTTTCGAAAATTTCATGACTTCATTTGGAGGAGAAAAAATGATTTTATACAAAAACAGACTGTGGCAGTCGATTTTTCGCATGAAAAAACCCCTCCAGACAAATTTTGAGCAATTTTTATTTCAAAAATGAATTTTTTGTCGAAAATTTTGAAGCAAGGGGTAGGTATGGAAATATTTAATGTAAACTGCAATGTGCTAACTTTGTTCCTGGTCGGATTTATGGACTCAAAATACACTGGAATATTTAAAATTTTCCGCTGAATCGATTGCCGAAGACTAGAACGTTCTATCTATTATATTAGTCGAGTTATGAGCATCTTTAGTTATGAAAAGTGGATTTTCGAAAATTTCATGACTTCATTTGGAGGAGAAAAAATGATTTTATACAAAAACAGACTGTGGCAGTCGATTTTTCGCATGAAAAAACCCCTCCAGACAAATTTTGAGCAATTTTTATTTCAAAAATGAATTTTTTGTCGAAAATTTTGAAGCAAGGGGTAGGTATGGAAATATTTAATATAAACTGCAATGTGCTAACTTTGTTCCTGGTCGGATTTATGGACTCAAAATACACTGGAATATGTAAAATTTTCCGCTGAATCGATTGCCGAAGACTAGAACGTTCTATCTATTATATTAGTCGAGTTATGAGCACATTTAGTTTTGAAAACGGGATTTTCGAAAATTTCATGACTTCATTTGGAGGAGAAAAAATGATTTTATACAAAAACAGACTGTGGCAGTCGATTTTTCGCATGAAAAAACCCCTCCAGACAAATTTTGAGCAATTTTTATTTCAAAAATGAATTTTTTGTCGAAAATTTTGAAGCAAGGGGTAGGTATGGAAATATTTAATGTAAACTGCAATGTGCTAACTTTGTTCCTGGTCAAATTTATGGACTCAAAATACACTGGAATATGTAAAATTTTCCGCTGAATCGATTGCCGAAGACTAGAACGTTCTATCTATTATATTAGTCGAGTTATGAGCACATTTAGTTTTGAAAACGGGATTTTCGAAAATTTCATGACTTCATTTGGAGGAGAAAAAATGATTTTATACAAAAACAGACTGTGGCAGTCGATTTTTCGCATGAAAAAACCCCTCCAGACAAATTTTGAGCAATTTTTATTTCAAAAATGAATTTTTTGTCGAAAATTTTGAAGCAAGGGGTAGGTATGGAAATATTTAATGTAAACTGCAATGTGCTAACTTTGTTCCTGGTCGGATTTATGGACTCAAAATACACTGGAATATGTAAAATTTTCCGCTGAATCGATTGCCGAAGACTAGAACGTTCTATCTATTATATTAGTCGAGTTATGAGCACATTTAGTTTTGAAAACGGGATTTTCGAAAATTTCATGACTTCATTTGGAGGAGAAAAAATGATTTTATACAAAAACAGACTGTGGCAGTCGATTTTTCGCATGAAAAAACCCCTCCAGACAAATTTTGAGCAATTTTTATTTCAAAAATGAATTTTTTGTCGAAAATTTTGAAGCAAGGGGTAGGTATGGAAATATTTAATGTAAACTGCAATGTGCTAACTTTGTTCCTGGTCGGATTTATGGACTCAAAATACACTGGAATATGTAAAATTTTCCGCTGAATCGATTGCCGAAGACTAGAACGTTCTATCTATTATATTAGTCGAGTTATGAGCACATTTAGTTTTGAAAACGGGATTTTCGAAAATTTCATGACTTCATTTGGAGGAGAAAAAATGATTTTATACAAAAACAGACTGTGGCAGTCGATTTTTCGCATGAAAAAACCCCTCCAGACAAATTTTGAGCAATTTTTATTTCAAAAATGAATTTTTTGTCGAAAATTTTGAAGCAAGGGGTAGGTATGGAAATATTTAATGTAAACTGCAATGTGCTAACTTTGTTCCTGGTCAGATTTATGGACTCAAAATACACTGGTATATGTAAAATTTTCCGCTGAATCGATTGCCGAAGACTAGAACGTTCTATCTATCATATTAGTCGAGTTATGAGCACATTTAGTTTTGAAAACGGGATTTTCGAAAATTTCATGACTTCATTTGGAGGAGAAAAAATGATTTTATACAAAAACAGACTGTGGCAGTCGATTTTTCGCATGAAAAAACCCCTCCAGACAAATTTTGAGCAATTTTTATTTCAAAAATGAATTTTTTGTCGAAAATTTTGAAGCAAGGGGTAGGTATGGAAATATTTAATGTAAACTGCAATGTGCTAACTTTGTTCCTGGTCAGATTTATGGACTCAAAATACACTGGAATATGTAAAATTTTCCGCTGAATCGATTGCCGAAGACTAGAACGTTCTATCTATCATATTAGTCGAGTTATGAGCACATTTAGTTTTGAAAAGTGGATTTTCGAAAATTTCATGACTTCATTTGGAGAAGAAAAAATGATTTTATACAAAAACAGACTGTGGCAGTCGATTTTTCGCATGAAAAAACCCCTCTAGACAAAATTTGAGCATTTTTCATGTCATCTCGTGGTCGTGTCGTTGTCGTGTTGATAGTTCATTGTTGTCGTTGTCGTGGTGACATGGCAGTTGGTTTGTCGTCCCCAAAAACGTTTTTATGTACTTCCGTGATATAAATGATATAGCAGAGAATCGATTCTATGTAATTCGATCATCATCTATTGCTGGAGCAATTCCAAACAGTAATTCTATCCCAAAGTGAAGACGTCGAGATGTGTACATCATCCCGTGTTATGTAGTAGCCTTCGGGGATATTATTTTCTCGCGATTACAGAAAAAAAAGCATTCAATTGTACAGTTGAATTTCAGAAGGGTTGAAATTAGAAATGATTTCGAAAAGAAAAAATAAAGTCGAGATAAAAACGAGAATAAACAACATAAATAGCTCATAAATGGACACAAATAGGGAAGTCAAAATATAAAGCATAAAATTTTATGAAATTAAAAACTCACTTGTGCGATCTGGTCGAATCTGCCGAATAGTTCATTGAGAGTTTTCACCAAATCGGAGGCAGACAATTGTTCGGACAAAGGTGTGAAGTTGACGATGTCCGCATACAATATCGAAACGTTGTTGTGGCGTTGTACGTACATCTCGTGAAAGCTTCGATTCGATTGTTCCTGACAAGCGTCGGCCATTTTCAACATAATGCTACGCTTGACCTGAATTCGAAAAAAATAATTGAAAAAAAAAACGAAAAATTCACAAAAATAAATTTTTGCCACTCCCAATTTTGTTTTCAAAAGTTCTTTTTGTGCGTGACTCGAGTACATGAAATATACATTAACATAGACATAAATTGAAAACGAAAAAAAAACAGCTTGAAATCGATACAGATAAATTACCGACCTGTCGTATAAATAATTCAGTTTAAATAGATTCAAGTATTTGATACCATATAAATTATGATTTGAGCTCTGTTCCAAAACATATATTAGCGTAAAAAAAAACGTTTTCAACAAACTCGATTAACTGAAAATCCTAAAATTCGATTGTTAAACAGGCTAAAATTGGTACATTTTCAAGAAAAACCGAACGAAATTAAAATCACGTGAACAATTTATTTACCTAGGACACACTGGTATAGAAGGGAATAAAATAGCAGATGAACTAGCAAAGAGGGGGACTGAAATACCTTTCTAGGGGCCTGAACCTTTTTGCGGAATCAGCCCCAATGTAATATTGGAAGAAATAGATGAAGCCGAAAGAAAGGGAAGATCTGACCATTGGAAAGATCTAGAGGGGCTTAGACAATCAAATATTCTATAAGGTTGTGGTTTGATGCGAGTTGTCCAATACGCAGCCAAGGACCATATTTTTATGTAGTTAAAAGTGTTGAATAAACAGAAGGTAATTGTTGAAACGAGAGTGGGTTATTATGGAACACATTATTTTCCATTTTTATTTGTGTTAATTGAATTTCCATTCAACCAGTATTAGATAGTGTTTTGTACCATATTGCACCAATATCATTGCATAATAGGCAATTCGACAAGTTAATAGAGCAGAAATTATATCGATTACATCTGGCAGATGGACAACGTATATATCGAAATTCCAATACTGCGAGGTAGTTACAAGATCATCAAACTCATCTGGAATTCAATTACGTTGTTTAATAGATGTCATTGTAAATAAAAACAATATTAGTTTATAAAATAAACAAGAAATAAATGAATATATGTTCTTTGGAATCTCGGATGCCTCGTGTGATACTTGAAAAAGATCTCAATTAAGTAGAGAGAGTCGTTAGTTTCTATTAAGTTGATATTACGACATTGTTCCTGAAATTAATGTCTGCGGTTATAGCTCTCTCATGTACAATAAGTTAAAGTTACAGTATTTAATCACCAAAGATTACACCTATGACTATGACTGTATAATTAAAATTTGAGGTTAAATCAAGATGAATAGGTAGTCCTTATAAACGAGATTTACTTCAAGGAGATGTGCTTTAAAAGAAATTGTTCAATTTTATCACGAGAGAAATTAAAAAAGATATAAACGTTGTTTTTTTTTAGTTATAAATGGAACGCCCTATATTTCACTACTATGTTGTATTTTCAGCAGTACTTGAGAAGTAAAAAGACTTAAAGATGATCAAAATCGAGTCCAATCTTTGATATACAATGAAATATTCGAACTTGAGCGTTTAAAGTGGATAAAAATCGAGTTTAAAGGTTGCGTTATAAATGGAACACCCTATATTTTATTACCATGTTGTATTGTCATCTGTCCTTGACAAGTGTTCAAAATTTGAATTGAATCTGTTCGTTTAAAGTGAGTCAATATAGAGTCCAAGGAATCTTTGACAAATGTACAAACAAATATTCGAAATTGAGCTTTTAGAGTGGATAAAAATCGAGTTTAAAGGTTGCGTTATGAATGGAACACCCTATATTTTATAACCATGTTGTATTGTCATCTATCCTTGACAATTGTTCAAAATTTGAATTGAATCTGTTCGTTTAAAGTAAGTCAATATAGAGTCCAAGGAATCTTTGACAAATGTACAAACAAATATTCGAAATTGAGCTTTTAGAGTGGATAAAAATCGAGTTTAAAGGTTGCGTTATGAATGGAACACCCTATATTTTATAACCATGTTGTATTGTCATCTATCCTTGACAATTGTTCAAAATTTGAATTGAATCTGTTCGTTTAAAGTGAGTCAATATAGAGTCCAAGGAATCTTTTACAAATGTACAAACAAATAATCGAAATTGAGCTTTTAGAGTGGATAAAAATCGAGTTTAAAGGTTGCGTTATGAATGGAACACCCTATATTTTATAACCATGTTGTATTGTCATCTATCCTTGACAATTGTTCAAAATTTGAATTGAATCTGTTCGTTTAAAGTGAGTCAATATAGAGTCCAAGGAATCTTTGACAAATGTACAAACAAATAATCGAAATTGAGCTTTTAGAGTGGATAAAAATCGAGTTTAAAGGTTGCGTTATGAATGGAACACCCTATATTTTATAACCATGTTGTATTGTCATCTATCCTTGACAATTGTTCAAAATTTGAATTGAATCTGTTCGTTTAAAGTGAGTCAATATAGAGTCCAAGGAATCTTTGACAAATGTACAAACAAATATTCCAAATTGAGCTTTTAGAGTGGATAAAAATCGAGTTTGATAAATGGAACACCCTATGTTTTATTAGCATATTGTATAAACAAATATACATACATACAGGGGAAGCTGAAAAAATCGTGTTGCCAGTGTTACCAAAGTATTTTTAGGATCATTTTGAAAAGATTGACGATAAAAATGTCAAACTACATCAAAGAAACGTCAATTTTTATATGCTCCTAATTTTTGGAATTTATATAACAGTACTCTAATGTGGATATTTTCAGAGATTTTTCCAGGGTAAGAAAATAATGGAATGCTATCTATGTTATCGATTAAGTTACTTTTGTTGAATTTTATTTTTCTCTCGCGTGAAGCTTGTAAAAGTCTACCTACCTTAAATTCGTCTAAAAGAAATAGCTTTTAAGAAAATTAAGGAAGATTGGGTAAGACGGCCTTTAATTAAAGTGAAACTTAATTTTCTCCAACGATACAATATCAAAAAGTGAATTGAATTCCTCTTTGTTTATAATTTCAACACAAAATCTGCAAATATACTCACCTCTGCTGCTATATAAGCTGGTATGACGCTCAAAAGAAGCTGTTCTTGCTGTTCCTTCTCGCATTCAAGCTTCACTCTGGATTCTATACACGTCCGAGTACCGACAAAGGTACGTCTATGTGCTTCTTCTGTCATATGTCTATAATAAACTCCTGTGCAACTAGCTGATATCAACACTACCGTTTCTGGTATTAACTGAAAAGAAACGATAACTAAATTCCTTGACAATTGTTTGCTATGCGGTGAAGTTGGGAAGTAAATCGTTTAAAATGGAAGTTGAAAAGCAAACAAGCCCCTGTACTATCTGAAAGTTCACTTTTAAAATTTTGGCGAGCGCGCCGGGTATAACTTTTTAAATTTTGGTGGGTGCGCTAGTGCAGGCCGGAGTGTAGAGAAATGAGAATTATTTTTTAGATTAAAATTGTTCACATCACGGTAAAAGCTGGTCGGTATTCTTGTTACACGTGTAGTAGACGACATTTTTCTAATGTCCAAGAACAAAATCGTTAATATAAATTAAGATTTAAAATTATCTCCAAAATTTTTTCCAAATTTCCATTTTTTAAGTTTCAAGTTCAAGTTTTATTTATATTTTAAGAGTATTTTTAACGATGGGATGGTGAAGGGATCAAGGAAATACATCAAAAGGGATGTTTGGAGTGAATACTATCGACTATAATCACCACTGAGAGTGGATAACGTGAAACCTTCCACAATAAAGACCAGATGTCTTCAGTATGATCTGAAATCTAAGGTCAATATTAGCCAACGACCCTCATTATCACATATTGACCGAATTATAGAAAAGTATTAAATTTTGTGTCCCAAATATACAATAATCTGTCTCGAGAGGTTACGGAAATTGAAATGTCGTAATTTATTTTCGTTATAGCCTCGATTCTATTTCGTTTTGTTGTAAGTAGGTACTAAAAACCGACTGGGGAAAAGATTTAATGTAATAATAATACTACATAAGACCGACTCACGTATTGGATACGAATCGATTTAATAAAAAACACGAGAAAAACAAAATAATAGTGAGTTGCGGCTTTATCAAGACGTAGTTTGTGATTAGAAAAATATGTGAAGACTGGAATGTAGTTCAGCAAATGGAAGTGAAAAAAATTTCATTTTAAATAACTCATAACTTTTGAAATTTTGGCGAGCGCGCCGGTTGTATTTTTTAAATTTTGGTGGGTGCGCTAGTGCAGGCCGGAGTGTAGAGAACTGAGATATATTTAGTAATCTATTTTTTAGATTAAAATTGTTCACTTCACGGTAAAAGTTAGTTGGTATTCTTCTTGCACGTGTAGTAGACGACATTTTTCTTACGTCCAAGTACAAAATCGTCAATAAAAATTAGGATTTGAAATTTTTTTTTCAATTTTGGTAAATGCGTGTGGATATTATAGTTCCAGGGCCGAGTGTAGAGCGATGAAGTATATCTAATAATCAATGTTTTAAAGAATACTTCACGCTAAGAGTTGAAAAAGTGTCGTGTACCATACGTGAGAAATAATTCCACATCAAGTCTTTATAAAAAAATTTGATGCTAAAAATATCTCATCTTTTTACACTCCGCTCAAGGACTATAATTTATACACGCCGTATTAACCAGAATTAAACAAATTGTTTTAATTTTGTCTTCATTTATTTACGATTTCATTCTTGGATGCTACAAAGGTCGTACATGAACGCTAAAAAATATCGTGTACTGCACGTGCAAGAAAATTACCAGCCAACTCTTAGTGTGAAGTTGTATTTTCTAAAAAATTGATTATTAGAGATATCTCATCTCTCTTCACTCGGCCCTGGAACTATAATATTCACCGCATTCGCCAAAATTTAAAAAAAAATTAGTGACAATTTCAAATCCCAATTTTTATTGACGATTTTGTACTTGGACATTATAAAAATGTTGTGTACTACACGTGCGAGAAGAATACCGACCAACTTTCACCATGAAATGAACAATTTTAATCTAAAACAGAATACTAAATATATCTCATTTCTCTACACTCCGGCCCGCACTAGCGCACCCACCAAAATTTAAAAAGTTGTGCCCTGCGCGCTCGCCAAAATTTCAAAAAGTTGTGGATTTGCAATTAAATTATTATAAAAATTGAAATTTTTTCACTTCCATTTGCTGAACTACATTCCAGTCATTGCATAATTTCATAATTTCAATTTCCTCACATCATACCACGTGTTTAAAAAGCCGCAATATTATTTTATTTTTCTCATGTTTTTTCAAAAACGATTCGTATCCAATACGTGATTGGATCTTACGTATTTCTATTAAATTAAATCCTTTCCCCGATCAATTTTTAGTACCGACCGAAACGAAAGGAAACAATCAAATATCAACAATGAACACATCTAGAAAATTAAATCAAAACTTCCTTCATAAAAATCTATACAGGGTGTTTCATAGTTAAACCCCACTGCAAGTAGAGTACACTTTGGTAGTTCCAAACAGACTTAGTTAAGTGGTCTAACAAAATTATTAACAAAGATACAGGGTGTTTTATTAATTTAGTCAAAAGCTTTTGAAGGCCATAACTTTAGAACCACCCTATATATTTCTTTCATTTTTGGTGAGGATATATTGCATTTATAATAGAATAAGATAGTGTGATAAAAATAATTAGAATCCAGGTTTGGCTTAAGAAAAATTTGCAAAATTTGATAATCTCCAAAACAACACCTTGTATATCAAAATTTTTCAAAATCCAATCAAATATTCGAAAAAAAAAAGAAAAAATTAAGTGGTACCAAAATATTTTTCGGAGTACACATCCCGTTTTACTGCTTCACTTTTAATTTCAAAGTTGAAACAATAATATACTTGCACCCTGTATAATTGTTATCAAATCGACTACTCCAAATACATTATTAATCCCAATAAAACTAAGTTATCCACCCTTAACCCTTGCCCTAAGGGCTTAACCATTCCTGTAATCAAATAAGCGATAATTTTGAATCTGTCAATATCCTCAGGCTTTACCAACTTCAATTAAACAGTTTACTTAAGATAAGACAAGACAATGAAGAAGATTTAAAATGTTTCACTCACCTGTAAATAGTTATTTAAGCTGTTGAAGTTGGTTCTATAAGCTATGGAAGTGGCTAAGTGTGCTACAGTTACGATTGTCGCTAGAGCTAGAGAAACTGCTCTAGATAGCGGCAACATTGTATGTATAGCGATCAAAAGAGCGAAAAGTGGAAGAGGGGCATGACGTCCGGCTAAAAGAAGCATTGCTGCGGTAACTCCAGTTGTTAGTAGTAAGGAAGATAGTAAGGCCCAAGCTTCTGATTCCAGAATCGGAGGAAATTGGGACGCTAGAAGGATGATTATTAGAGCTGAAGATAGAATTGACATCACTGTTAACGGGATTATGCTTTTGTTGAGGTCCTGAAAAGAATAAGAACGTTATTTATTATGAAATAAAACGTTTTGCCAACACAATGGAGGCATAATGAAACATTTTCAATTAAAATTTGATCTATTTACTTGGAAATAAAATAAAAAAGGAGAAAAATGTGTCTAAATATGGTATTAACTAAAGTATTTAACAAGTTTAGCTGGAAACTCATTCACAACAATCCTACAGGAACCTTTCTAGGTAAAAAGGTTTAATAAGGGAGAATTGTTGATATCTATTTGGTCGTTAAGAAGATTATCTGAATATTTGTTTTTATTTATATCAAGGGCTTCCAAAAGATTTAATTTGAAGGATTTGGGTTCAAAATTTGAATCGAAAGAGTGTTGGTTTGCTGATAAATGATTAGAGTAGCTGGAATCTGATTTTTGATTGTCATAGGTTTGTGTTCTGAAATTCTAGTTTTAAAATTCTTAAAAGTTCTACCTGTAATATTTCTTAAGACTTAACCAGTAAGAAGAAATTATCTAAAGGGAACGGACGTACTGCTTACTCTTTCTCCATATCAGCAGCACCAGTCTGTCCTGTCACGGTCGCCAAAAATTGTAAGATTTCTTAAGACTTAACCAGTAAGAAGAAATTATCTAAAGGGAACGGACGTACTGCTTACTCTATCCAAATTTTACTACACTTAGTATAAAAATAAGGTTTGGAGATTTAAAATTATAACAAACTTTTATTGAACTGACAATTCTAATAATTTTTATCACAAATTACCAAAACTCACTCCCTTAAAATCTTTTCTATAAATATTAACTGTAATCTTGAACACTACCTTTATAAATTTTATCACAGTTGTCATTACTACATTTTAATTTATAAACTCCTGATTTGTTTAGTTTTTAAGATTTGGATTTGTTGTTTTAATGAATTTGGATAAATTGTTATCGGTTTTGAAGAAAATATTCAAGTCTGAAGTTTCTAAAAATTATTTGATTCTTAAGGATGGTATTCCAAAGTATGTTAAGCTTCTAAATTGGTCATTTTTTTTATCAGAAGGAAATACTTGTTCTAGAAAATCTCCTGTGACAAGATGGAACTTGAAAAAAAATCCCCTGATAATTGGGGACTGAGAGATGAAAATAATTTTGATTTAAACAAACTCTTATTACATTTTATAATATCAGAATGAATTATGGGATTAATGTTATTGTAAGTAAGCAAGTTATCAACAAAAGTGATTTCTACCACCTATCTACGTTAAGATTTCTAGCAATGCTTTCCAAGTTACTTTATCCTCAAATCCGTATTGGCGCTTAAGAAAAAATCGATGAAATCTTTTGTGGTCCTTATGAAATGAATTCCTACGAACCCCGAATCTGAGTAATATTGAAAATATGTCTATTATCATCCAGATGGGTATGAAACGTTCCAGAATATCGAATAAGGAAGCGGCTTTGTCATACTAAACTACCGTTTAAAGAGATTCCATTTGAGCCCTATTTGTCATTCTCGTCATATGTGAACGACTTACTTAATGCGGAATATGAAACGATAAAAGCAAACCCTTACAATTTTAGCTTAAATCTAGTGAATTATGAAAACTCCCAATTACGTTAAATATATCTATATCCGCAACGTATAGAAGGTGAACTAATCTACCCTATTAACGAAGACCTAATTTCCATTCATCGATCATGCCGAGATTCTGGAGGAAAACGTTTTCAGGATAATCCTCAATACTTCGTTGAAGCTTATTTTAGACGATTACAATTTATTTTATAAAAATAATAATAATAGACCTGTTGGTGAGAAAATTTTTATTTTTTTTCAAGTTCCATCTTGTCACAGGAGATTTTCTAGAACAAGTATTTCCTTCTGATAAAAAAAATGACCAATTTAGAAGCTTAACATACTTTGGAATACCATCCTTAAGAATCAAATAATTTTTAGAAACTTCAGACTTGAATATTTTCTTCAAAACCGATAACAATTTATCCAAATTCATTAAAAACAACAAATCCAAATCTTCAAAACTAAACAAATCAGGAGTTTATAAATTAAAATGTGGTAATGACAACTGTGATAAAATTTATAAAGGTAGTGTTCAAGATTACAGTTAATATTTATAGAAAAGATTTTAAGGGAGTGAGTTTTGGTAATTTGTGATAAAAATTATTAGAATTGTCAGTTCAATAAAAGTTTGTTATAATTTTAAATCTCCAAACCTTATTTTTATACTAAGTGTAGTAAAATTTGGATAGAGTAAGCAGTACGTCCGTTCCCTTTAGATAATTTCTTCTTACTGGTTAAGTCTTAAGAAATCTTACAATTTTTGGCGACCGTGACAGGACAGACTGGTGCTGCTGATATGGAGAAAGAGTAAGCAGTACGTCCGTTCCCTTTAGATAATTTCTTCTTACTGGTTAAGTCTTAAGAAATCTTACAGGTAGAACTTTTAAGAATTTTAAAACTAGAATTTCAGAACACAAACCTATGACAATCAAAAATCAGATTCCATCTACTCTAATCATTTATCAGCAAACCAACACTCTTTCGATTCAAATTTTGAACCTAAATCCTTCAAATTAAATCTTTTAGAAGCCCTTGATATAAATAAAAACAAATATTCAGATAATCTTCTTATTAATAACCAAATAGATATCAACAATTCTCCCTTATAGTCCAGGGTAGAAGCCTTTAAAAATAATGAAAAGTGAAAAAAAATTATAATAGAATGAAACCCATTAGAAAAGGAGGGGAATATGATAAAAATGAAAGGAAAAATAATTTACGGGCGATCTGAGGTTGGGAAGGGGATGGGGGTGAGTTTTTAAGGGTAAAAAACGGTTTTTCTCGATTTCCAGCAAAACTAAAAGTCCTATCGAAAAAAGTCAAATGGAAAAGTTGTAGATAATAAAAAGATCTAAAACTTTTGTATTCACACTTTTTTCACATAACCTCAAAATTTATGTGAAAAATTCAAAAAACCAAGTTTTTGGTTTTTTATTTTTATCTTTTACAAAAATTTTTTTTTTAACGAAATTTTGTGAAAACTTACCTCTTTATGTCCCAAATACGCTGTAATTTATTTAATTAAAAATATTTATTTTTTCACCTTATTTTGAATTAATGTGAAAATTTTAATAAATTGCTCAAAATTATACATAATGATTCAAAAAACGGATTCGAGTTTTTTTTAATTTTTGCGTTTTCTGAGAAGATTTACCATAGTAACATATATTTTTTTTTCACCATCGGAAAGTAGAGATTTCAACGAACAGAAACCACACCAACTTTTTGAAAAAAGCTGATATTTTGACGGGTGAATTTTCGATTGAAAATTAGGGTGTTTTTTCGATATTAATTCAAAATAAGGTGAAAAAATAAATATTTTTAATTAAATAAATTACAGCGTATTTGGGACATAAAAAGGTAAGTTTTCACAAAATTTCGTTAAAAAAAAAATTTTTTTGTAAAAGATAAAAATAAAAAACCAAAAACTTGGTTTTTTGAATTTTTCACATAAATTTTGAGGTTATGTGAAAAAAGTGTGAATACAAAAGTTTTAGATCTTTTTATTATCTACAACTTTTCCATTTGACTTTTTTCGATAGGACTTTAGTTTTGCTGAAAATCGAGAAAAACCGTTTTTTACCCTTAAAAACTCACCCCCATCCCCTTCCCAACCTCAGATCGCCCGTAAATTATTTTTCCTTTCATTTTTATCATATTCCCCTCCTTTTCTAATGGGTTTCATCCTATTGTGATTTTTTTTGGTTTTAAAAATTATCGACCCTGGACTATTATTAAACCTTTTTACCTAGAAATGGTTCCTGTAGGATTGTTGTGAATGAATTTCCAGGTAAACTTCTTAAAAACTTCAGTTAATCCCATATTTAGACACATTTTTTTCCTTTTTTATTTTATTTCCATGTAAATAGATCATAATTTTATTGTTAATATCCGTAAAATTTAGTATCAAGCCACTGTATAAATTAAAATTGTCTTATTATACCTCCATTCGTTTCATAAAGCTACTATGTTAGCGAAACGCGTCAAAATTTTGCAAATAAATGGATAAAACCGTGACGAAAAAGCGTGACGATGACAAAAAATCCATGAGTTTTCAATTTTTCACCCTCTATTTTGAAAAAAACAAATTCCAAATTAAAATTTTCAACGTGTACCTATAGGTATGTTGTAGTTCGGTAGTAGATTGGGGTGTTTGGAATAAAACTCAATTAAAAGAGCAATTTCATCATCAACTCTGCAAAGCTCGAAGTTAATTTTGCTCTGTAATAGTATAGTAGAGTAAGCCCCGGCCTCGACGTTGCGATTTTAGAAAAAATTACAAGGGAAATGGCCATTTCGTGTCCCGTATACATGTAGCAGCAGCATACGCTTCAAAAATTTAAAAAAATAAATTCTAAAATGGACATTTTCGAGGCGATATATACGTCGAGAAGTGAATTATGGCTCTTTGGTGTCTACAAATAGAAATTCAGCCACTATACGATTAAAATTGAGTAAAGTTAAATGGATTTTGAGACAGTAAAATCATTTTTCTTACCTGTACATGAAGCACACATGTAGCTATTAATAATCCAACGCTTGTAGTACTAGCCACCGTCAAACAAGAGAGATAGAGAGCGTGTTTCAATCGTATGCAGTACCTTTGGTACAGAGTTTCCAATTCCATCCCATCCACTGTAACAACAAAATTGAATAATATAGAAGATGGATGTGGAAAAGAAGAAGAAATATGTGCTTCTTGGACTATATGCAAAAATTAATAGAGGAGTTTAGTCTAAGGTCAGTGAGGGCAACAAAAAGTGGGTTTTTTTACTTCCTCTGCTGCTTTTTATATCCAATAATTCTAACTTTATCTAGATAACATTCAACGCATTTCAAGCTATTGTCTCTCTAGTACATCTTCTAGTCTTGTTAGTTGAAAAGTTTTAATTAAAACAGCGAATTAAAAAAGAAAATCTTCAATTTCATCTGACTGTACGTGAAAAAATGTATATTCTAGCGGTTGAAATTTTATATTTAAATAACTGGAATCAAACAACGTCCTCTGAAAGTCTTTTATGCATGGAATCTCGTTAACTTGGCCTTTGATTTACATACGCTGATTGTCAGGTTCGAATTTGATACGAACTGAACGAGTTTTGTCGCCAGCTTATTAAATTACAATTTTTTTTTTAACGGAAATAAAGCAATAACAAAATATCCACCTCAAAATCTCCAATATAGGTTAAAGACAGAGCAAAAATCTCAAGAACTGACAATTTATCGAAACCTTTCGGTCTATTATTGTAGGAAAGATGTTTAAAAGAAAAAAACATGACAAGTTCTAGGTTATTTCTCATAGAAAATCGTCCTTACTGCCGCTGTTCAGAGATTCGAGTAAAAAAAAATACAATGACACTTTCTTTGATGCTATAATTAGGATTTGAAATGAAAAGAACCCACAAAATTTCTCCAGGGAGTAGTATTTTGAAGTATACCTAGAAATTCCGATGTTTCAGAATAAAATGATCAATTATTGAATTTCCCTTGTATTTCAAAGAGACGTGATTACTGGAAATCAAAGAAAAGATAGTCAAGACACGAATGAAGGATCAATTTAAACCCTACGGATTAAAATAGCTTTGTAAGGAATTCAATTAAAACTTTTGGTACTGAAATTATTCTTGATAAAGTTCATATAACAATCTTCTTGGTGTAGGGGAGCGAGGGGCTTGTTGTAACAGGGGTAAGTAGTAACAGGCCCTTTTCACTAGGATCTTAAACGCTATTAAAGTATTTCTTTGACTTGATTTAACCTATAAACCGCGCCGCATCATGTTGCCATAGCCAATGTCCTGCCGGCCGGTGCATTGAGGGGAAGTGTGCACGTGCTTCATTTCTGCCAGGTAATATAAAATTGTACTATCGTAAAATTTCGATTTGCGTATTTAATATTGACTAATTTGAAACTTTCTATATCTTATTTCCATTCAAATTTATCTCTCTCTGATAATGTGTAACAGTTTTTATGATTGCTAAATTGTTTAAATAGTTATCTTGATAAATGTTGAAAATCATACCAAAGGGTTAGTTGTAACAAAATCCCGGGGCTTGTTGTAACGTGTTACTACATGCTGCCAAATGTTGATTCTTACATAAGTATAATACTTTGTTAGATAGCTATTAAGAAGAGATAATTACGAGCATACCTTGAATAATTTAATTACTTACTGTGATTTAAAAGTGCCATGATGATTATAAGTAGTGTTTAACTAAATAAAACTGTTAATTACTCAATTTTCAAGTGTTGATTACTAAAAAAATGTATTTGAGTTGATTTTTGATAAGAATTACGTAATACTTACTTTAGAAAGATGTCAATTTAAAAAAAAAAAAACAAAGAATAAATGATTAGAGGTATTATTGTCGTTTTTTTTTGTCGTTACTACTTGCCCCGGTAGATGTTACAACTTGCCCCAAGCACGAGGTAAGTTGTAACACCGCACTTCTTCTAGAAAATAATTGATTGTAAAATAATGACCAATATGTAGATATGGTATTATTTTTACTTGATTTGGTAGAGGAAGAGTTACAGTATTCATCCATCTTTATTTAGTAGAAATTCAATCAATAGATTTCAAGATATATTAGTTTTAATGAAAACAAGCTCCTCGCTCCCCTACTTCATCGATTTTAAATGAAAAAATGGCAGATCCTAATCAAAATATCTTAATAATGAGCCTCCTAGGCTGAAAAGTAAGTTATATAAATCAGCGGTAAAGTGTTTATTGCGAAATTATTTTAATTAAAGACATTGATATTGATCCTAAGGGGTTTTATATCTCATAAACTGTAAGCGGAGTTAATTAAATCCCATGGGAACAATCTTGAAAGTTATAATAGATGGTGATATAGACGTGAAATGTAAGTTATGAACAACTTAAAATTTGCATTTGAAGTATCGAGTCCGGGATAGCTTAGACTTTGTAGATACACCAAGAAAACAATCAAAATATAACTAGTATCAAAGAAGTACTGTATGGAAATAGTTCCATTCAAATTTGTGTAGTTTTGGAATCATCCGAGTGAATATTAGCCATTCTACACAAGTAAAAGACTATACTTTTTCCACGACTAAAAAAAGAAAGCTTCCAGTGATGATCGAACCCCAATCGTCCGCGCCAGAGTCGTTACATACAGTTTTAATCCACAAAAAATTAATTTGGTAAGGCAATTACAGTGTGAAAAGAAAAAAAAATTAAAATTATGTTCTCTCTATACTGTACTCACCGATAATCCTTGTATATAAGATGAAATTCCAATCAGTGTTATTTTTGTTTTCGTGAATATTTTTCATATTTCCGATATATATACTCACTTTACACCTTTCAGAATTGTTAAATTGGATGCCAATTGGATATAAAAAAAATATGCGCGATATATATTTATACCTATATATCTAATAAAGTGATAGACATTCCTTTTATTTATATTGACAGTTATTTTCACTACATAAAAACAAACATCGTCTGAAATGGATGTTGTTAGTTACAATTGTGTCGTTTAAGGAGTGATATCGCAGTATACAGGGCGTTAAAGTTGAAATTTATTGTCGTTTAAAAGTTTTTCAAAACAATATTTATATAAATAAAGTAAATTTATAGCAACAAATGAAAAATAGGATAGTTTGTTTGTGAAATATAAAAGATATTTAAAAAATAAAAGTTTGTTAGAGTGTATCACCCTGTAGATAATTATATAACCACAATCTATTTGTTGAATCCATTCAAGTTTGTTTTTAAAACAATATGAATGAAATTATGCAGGTTTTATTGTTGATAATAACAATTAAAAGAATGCTATATAAATAAATAAAATAATTTGTGTGTCAATCCCAACAATTGACAGCTGTCAACTAAATAGGATATCAAGTACTATAAATTTGTTAATATTTCTTGTCTTAATTCAATTTTTCGACAGACTAATCAGCTTTAAAAAATCAAAACAAAAGTATTTTAGCCATCTTATTATTCCTTTGCCCCCTTGAGTATCAAAAGAAAATGTTTCTAATACCAAAAGCATCCCGACTTAATAAGGAATCCAATATAGAACTCTGCACGGGGTTATAGAGCTACAATGAAGCTATTGATAAATTGAGTTTTCAATGAAATTCTTCTATATACGTTCGCTCAGGAAAAAAAAACTTTTAGACTCAACAAAAAAATAAATAAAAGCAAGATCGAAGTCAATTTTGGACGGTTTAGTAAAGAGAGAGAATCTGTTAAAAATATTAATATTGTAATAAGAATAAGTACCATTCGTTTCTCCGGATATATTATTTAAGAAAAATATTCCTATAAGTCTAAGCCTTGTTCACGATCTGAGAGAAATATGAAATATTAAAATATGATCTAATCTCTTACATACTCTTGCTTTTTCTCAAGAATGATATTAGACGACAGCTCAGAAATATAAATGATAAGACAAGAATGACAGTTAAGGTCTACTGTTCAAAATATTAGATTTTGCATGTTTTTTATCATTGCGAACATCTATTTTGCTTTATTAAAATAATGAATACAACCCTGAAGAGTATATCTTGAAATTTAAAATGACTTTTTAGCTGAATACTCAAATATGTTCACAATGATAAAAAACATGCAAAAATCTTGATTAGAATGGTAGATTTTAACTGTCATTCTAAAAAAAAACCACTTTTTGTTGACCACATTCACCTTAGACTGAATAACTTCTATATTCGAAATAATTACGATGACCTTGACCCTTTTACTATAAAAAATAATGAGTACGCCACTGTAAGCATTATTTATTTTTTTTTAAATCGAAACGCTGCCAAATGTGTTTGGATAAAATTTAGACGACAATTTCATTGAAAATAAAACAGACACACATGTTTCTATTTTATTGAAAAAAAAATGTTTTCATGTTATGATTATTTTCAGATACATTTATAATGTTTATTTTTCGAATAATAATGTCTCTCCCATACGGTAAAAATATAAATAATTTACTGTTAGATGTATGTAATTCGCCATACAGTAATTTTCCGTATTCAAAGTGAAAAGATAGCAGAAAATTGAATGCGGACCAATTTCCCACATGATGTAAAAGTAGCGAAATGATGCAGCATTTCCAATAATTGATTCTGCTTCACTGCATGGATAAATTACATGAACTTGAACCGTGGTAACACCTCCTTCAGAGAACTAATAAGAAAATGATTCATGATATATTTGACATATATTACATTTTCAATTAAATATATGCTGCTTAGGACACGGAAAATATTAGAAAACCCACTTGAAAGAGTGGACAAATAAACCCAGAAATGTGACTGAATAAACCCATTTTTTTTCGTAAAGAAAACTAAAGATACTAGAAGTATCATTCAACGTGTTAAAATGAAACATTTCTTTTAGACTGTCTTGTTATATTAAAGTTTCAATTAAAAATTTCCATTTTCATTTTTATCAAAATAAGAAAAACTAGGAAGGACTTTACATTGTAACAACGTTAATAATCATTATTTTTCACAAAATAACAATGCTACATTCGAATAGGCAGAAAATGTTTTCCAGAAGACTATAAGCAATTCGAAAGGAGCAGCATTTAGGGAAATCACTGGAAAAGGCGGCTTATACATAATAAAATCAGTAGCGCACTGTACAAAATTTTATTCCAAATTTATTGTTTATCAAAATTTTTATTTATTTTTCATAATGTTAATTCTCCCAAAATTGAATTCGAAATTTTTCGAAAATTGTGGCTAAAACTCCAAATTAAACTTTGTCTTGTATATGATACGGGTATATTTTCGTTTTCATGAGATATGGTGCTGGAAAGTTGAAATTAGAAAGTTTTTTTTTCCCAATTTATGCCCTCTAAAAGAAAAAAACCGTTTTCATAGTTTTGATTTTCTGTTCTTTCCTTGCGACTGTTCAGTCTATCGAAAAAACTCTCACCTCACTGGGGGTTTATATTTTCCCGAAGCTTTCCGACCAAATTTCAAATATTTTATTGACAATTTGTCGGTGTTTTGCATATACCCGAATTCTCCATTCAAATCCGAAGTCTTTGCGAATAATTTACATCACAAATGACTGGGAATTGCATAAAGAAAATAAAGCAGAGAGGTCGTCGCTAGGTCCTAAATGGATTGTAAACTCTCTGAGAGATGGAAATTATAAAATAATTTGAATCTTTATCGCGTTCAAAGATATAATTAATAATTGTTTGGTTATAGCATTTAAAAAACCAGACAGAAAACATTTCAAAAAATTTATAAAGTTTCTGCGTTAAATTTGTTTATATCTAGGAGGGGTGACCGTAGGAGATCAAAATTTTTAAATATGAACAAAAAGACCCCCCTTTATACTATTTTTGACGTTTTTTCATTGAAATGCTCTTTATAGAAACAAGCGCTCCCACTATAACTGAACGTTTGATCCTCTTAAACATCCGTTTAATTACCAACAGTTTAATCTAATTAATTAATACACCGTCATACCTTTTATGTGGCAAAAATTATCAATAAATGTGATAGTTGCATGTATTTTGAAGATATACTGTTCCTGTTAGTTAAATTGGACTTTAATAGTTGTAGGGTTGAAATGGTTTGAACACGAACATGTTTTTTCGAGTGATATATCGAATCTAAACTCTATTCTTACTTTTCCCATCGTAATTAGACATTTTTGGACGAAAAATGGCTTAATTTAATAAAACACGGACAAAAAATGGCGGTATCAAGTCGATTAAACATTTCTCTATACAATAACCTAACTTTATACTAAATATTCGATACTAAAGAACCTTTATTTATATCTACCGAAGAAATCTTAGCTTTTCCCCTTTTTATTTTATTTTTTTAACATTTTAACAGTTTAAATTTTATATTAACGTACATCCTCGAGCTTCTCCTTTATCCTAGTTATAATTTAATTCGGTTATTAAACGTTATATTCAGCCTCTGATCGTATTACCAATACTAATACTAATACCAATACAATACTAATTAAATCGAGTGGGCTATTGAATGCATTTTAATCATGTTTGTTATTATAAATTCATTATAATGCTACCCTAGCGTTAAATTTTTGGTCTACTGCTTGCTTAATGAAATCCATTACCTTCTACAAAGTAAAAGTTTACATCCTGAGGATGTGTATAGCAGGAAACATAAGATTTTTGCATGTTTTTAATCATTGCGAACATCTATATTGCTTTATTAAAATAATGAATACACCCCCGAAGCTTATATCTTGAAATTTAAAATGACTTTTTAGCTGAATACTCAATATATCAGTGGCCAATATAGTTCTATGAACTCTTGGAAAGTCACCATTTCATTTCTGTTATTCAGTCACTAGTTATGTCAAATGTCAGTGAAAAAAGTAATTAAAAGAATAGAGATAAGGCTAACTAGAAATTCTACAAAAATATAATCGAAAATGGACATACACAATTAAACTAATATCAACAAAAACAAATATAAATGACATTTGACATAACTAGTGACTGAATAACAGAAATGAAATGGTTACATGATAAGAGTTCATAGAACTATATTGGCCACCGATATGTTGAGTATTCAGCTAAAAAGTTATTATTTTAATAAAGCAATATAGATGTTCGCAATGATAACAAATATGCAAAAATGTTTTGAATGGTATATTTTAACTGTCGTTCTTGTTAGAAAAGGTGAATAAAATTGTATTAAATATAATTTTGGAAAATAGCCAAATATGATTTAATGAGTAATAAAAATACAACTGTCAATTAGATGTTTCAAAATTTATTGCTTTCACGTTTTTTGTATGTATAAGCAAGGTAGGTAATTTCATTAGACAAAGATGTTCAGCCACATTACATTAAAATTATTATATGCAATAAAAGTTTCATAAACTGAGTAAACTTTATTTATTTCGAAAGTTTGAGGATTTCGGAAGTAGAAACTCGGTCGGAATAAAGTTTTATCTTACTTTTCTCAAATTTTATCTCCGTATTCAAAATTTTGTAGCTTTTACAAGAGTTAATATTAATTTTTTTCAACATTCTTCAATTTTATTTATTCATTCGACCATATCAACGACCTTAATTATAAATTGAAATAGTGTCACCTACAAATAATTCACGTACTGAATAAGCGAATTCATCATCTATTTTTAGAGATATAAATAAAGACTTAATTTTAGATTTTATTGGACTGCTGCCTTTGACAATAAATATTATAATAATACTAATAATACTTCTAATTTAAATCTAGGATATTTCCTTAAATTTAGATTCAGTCAAGGTGAGCACACTTTTCAACAAATAATCATAAACAATATTTATTACTTCGTATTGGTATTGGGTGGAGTAGAATTCAATGAGACCTCTTGCGGAAGAAATTGTAATTGTCGCAACGAGTATTACTCAATACAAACGTACCTTCCCTGTAACTTTTGTAGATATGACTAAATCAAAAATAAAATAAAAACACGAATTCAGACCTAAGCTTGTTTTATTTTTGACAAATATCAACCATACCTATTACTACAAAAATAAAAATATTAGGAATCAAAATTTAGTTTAACAACACAAAATACTAAAAAAACAATAAAAGAAAAAGCAAAATTTCACAAAACACACACTGAAAATAGCTAAAACAGCAAAATAAAACCACTTAAATATCATATGTTTTACTCGTTGCTAAGATGACATTGACATTTCGGAGCGCCATCTATCCAATTCTACTTTTCCCAATAGTATTCGAGTTTTATTTTTGAAATGTCTGTTAATCAACGGTTTTCGGTTTATTCAACTGAATCGATCGATCGATAAGAAACATATTACCAAATATTTAATTCTAAATATAATAAAAATAAATTATATTGATGATAGAAAGTTGAAAATAAGTTTTGTTTATAAGCATGGTATAATATAAATTAAAGATAATAATTGTCAATTAAATATTTAGATGTTTTTAGTTAATTCAGAAGGAATTTATTTCATTTATATGCAAATAATTAATAATAAAACACACACACAAAATAATTACATAGTGGGTATTGATGTTGAATGTTTATTGTGTCTCGAAATGGGTTTCGTTTGAATTGGTTCTGTAATAAATTTGACATCATTATTCGTAATCTATTTTCGATATTTCTGTAATTTGTAAACTATAATTTGGTTTCCCTTCAACGTGAAAATTTGAATCAACAAACACAATGAATTAAATTAATCAAGAATTTTATTTAAGGTCAGTGTGGCCAACAAAAATAACATTTTTTGCACTTTTGGCCGGATGCTGCAAAGCAAAAGGCCACGAATCAGATAAAAAAGAAGATTCTGTAACTAGTTATGTCAAATGTCACTTATATTTCTTTTTGTTGATTCGTTTATATCCATTTTCCATTAGATTTTTATAGCAGAACTAGTTAGTTGTATTTCTCTTCTTCTAGTTACTTTTTCCACTGACATCTGGCATAACTAGTTACATATAATAGAATTGGTGAATTGCCAAAAGTTCCTAGAATTATTGGCCTTCGATGCGATGAGAATTCAGCTAAAACTTTATTTTAAATTTCAAGATTTACGCTCCTGTGGTCTTATGATTTCAATAGTAAACATTAACTGTCATTCTTGTAATATAAACCACTTTTTGTTGGCCATACTGACCTTAAACTGGCCTCTATTAAGCAATACCACTGTTACCAACTACCTAAACTCAGTAAACCTAACCTATAAAACATTCTGACACCTGTCAAAATTAGTTATTGGTATTTAGATGCCTTGAATTTGATTATTTATGTTTATTTATATAAACTGGCTGATTTTTTTCAAGCCAATCGCTAAAATTCAGCTTGGTAATGACATTAGAATCCAAATTTAAATATAATATCTAAAAATAATCGAAATTTTATAGAGCATAAATACGAATTATAAAATAATCTTTTATTTTTCTCGTAAATCTACCTACCAAGATACATAGATAGATAGATAGGTAACATTATTAGTAATTTAAAAATGAACATAATCGTTAAAGCGTTTTGTAACGGGAACTACAGTTATAATTAATAAAGTAGATGATGTTTATTAACCTTATGAAAGTTTCTATCTTATACAGGGTGTACCATGTTACCCAATTAAAGCGTCAGGGATATACATAGTCGTACAAAAAATTAGGGAGATGTTAGAAATGGTATGTATATTTGTTTATATAGTTTTTAGTGTGTGTGTGTGATACACCCTGTATATAAAATATTATTTTATATACGCTGCTTGCACCTGTTGTTTGGAAAATTTACAATTTCGCATAGAATTGAATAGAAACTAAGATGAATTTCTTGATAAGTACAACTTGGAAATTTCAAACTTTAGAACCTGTCGCGTGGCTTTAGACAATTCAACAAAACATGGATTATAATGTTGGTAGCACTTCTTACTTAATTTGACGTTTCATTTTCCACTCTATATGTCACTTTATTCAAACAAAAATAAAACTATTGAAACAGAACATTAAACAAGGATTTTAGTGTTAAATCTTACGTAAATATACAGTGTGGTGCATTAAAAATGAAGTAAATATTTTTAATATGTCTTGATTGACTTATTAACAAATCTGGCTATAAAATAAATTGTTTACCGTTAAAAAATCCCGCTAGATTTAATTTCTAACGCATTTACTTTCATACGTCGACAGATATCTTCATTTTAATTTTTTTTTAATAAAAAAAATTCGACGTTTAATTACGAGCACACGCAAACGTATCCGAAAATAATGAAATTTATGTGCATATAGATTAAAACTGACAAACAAATATCGTTTCAGTCAACTAGCGATATTTTTGAAATTTTAATTGGAAAATTAACCCACAGTATGGATTGTGAACAAATATATTAAACGAATACAGACAGAGACAAAGAAACACCACATGTTTAAAGCTGATTTTCTATCCTTATAGACACAATATACTGTTATGGTTCATACAACAGCCTTTTTGGTGTGTGTCATCGTTTGTTAATGTCTTTCTAACACATTACGTGGAAAGAAATGCAAAAAAAGTCAGGTCTTTGATTAATCCTAATCAAAATATCGCAATAATGAACCGTTCAAATTTATTACAAACGTCAATCCTAATCATTGACTTACCAAAATTTGATTGGTTGATGTTCAGATTAAGCGTAAGCGCGACCTATCAATCGGGAGAAATTTCTTTATTCAAAATAGGCATGCAGATATACCTTTCGTATTGTCAATGTGTCTGACATCTTTTTCTACTGTCCCACTGACAGTTCTTGTCAGGTCTGTACTTTGTTGTTCACGGTCAATTATTATTTATGAAAAGTTAATATAAATATTATTGTTATATTTATTCGAATAATACAAAAATATGCCTTGATACACGGAAAAACATTAGCATTTTGAAAGTTCTCAAGTATTTTCAGTTTAGAAAAAGAAGCTGGTAACTATTAATTTCATAGTCTTGTCGAATTTTGCTGAATGCGATCCTGATGATTTTATTTATCAAATTTAGGGTTAGATATGTGTCAAAATGGCAAATAAAATAAACGACATACCCAAAACCCGAGTATACGTCACAAACGATGACGCACACCAAAAAGGCTGTTGTATGAACCATACAAACTCATTCACTGTCGTGAACTATAAATTTTGGTGAATGCGACCTTTTAGAAGATTCCATAACAGAGTAATGCGGTTATTCCCGACTGTTCTGGAATTATAGAGTATACGAGGAAGTGGAAACTTCAAGAAGGTTCTAGAGTTGTGAAGGACTAGTACAATATTTAAGATAAATTAGGGCAATTATTATACCGAGTGTAGAATAAAGACACCTCCATCCAGAATCCCAGATCACCTGGGAGATTATTGGAAAGAAGAGGAAAGGAGCTACTAGTTTAAGAGACTACATATATACCGAGTGTAGATGAATTAGTAGACGGTAAAAACTGTTCAAATAAATATTCTTTTCAATGGAAATAAAGTTTAAGTCATCGTCATCATTTCATGTTTGTACAAGGGAATGGAACATAACGTTGCAAGTAAATTGTGCCATACAGTTACTTTAGGTATTTATAGATATTTATTCGCATGTAGCGTGTTGGTAAGTACATTTTTTTCCACATTATACCATTAAGTGCGTTAGTGTAAAATTAGTTTTCTAATTAATTTCTGTAATGTTCCCATTGGAATTGAATGTCAGTGAAAAAAGTAATAAGAAGAATAGAGATACAGCTAATTAGAAATGCTACAAAAATCTGATTGAAAATGGACATACACGATTAAACGAATGTCAACAAAAATAAATATAACTGACATTTGACATAACTAGTGACTGAATAACAGAAATGAAATGGTGACATGCGAAGAGTTCCTAGAATTATTGGCCTCTGATATGTTGAGTATTCAGCTAAAAAGTCATTTTAAATTTCAAGATATACGTTCGCAATGATAAAAAACATGCAAAGTCTTATGTTTTGAACAGTAGACCTTAACTGTCATTCTTGTCAGAAAAAAAACACTTTTTGTTGGCCATACTTACCTTAGACTGAACTCCTCTAATATAGAAAATCATGATCTATGTAGAAAAATTTGTTTCCTAAAACATTTTATCCAACCAAGCACAAAATTTAGAAAAAAAATCAAGTTTTGTATGGTTAGATTGGGTTACTTTTGAATGTGATAGGTCAAGTAGTACATGAGCGTCCCAACAGGTGGGATTCAAAGGATATCTAGCGGTTTTTAGAAGAGTTGTGGCATTGGTGAAAGCTAAAAGTTTCTTTAAAATATTGCAAAAGGAATACAACTCATTTTCCAGTCCTTTTTATGCACTTTATAACAAAAAAAATGCCGTTTGTTTTTGTTTCCAATGTTAATAAAAATGTTTTTACATGATTTCATGGTGTTTGTCATAATTTTAACGGGTTTTTTATGAGGCATCTGTTTCAAACAGTCTGTTCAGCTAAAACGGATCCCGATGTGATTGAAACATTTTCTCAGCTAAAAAAGGTCGCAATTTTTGTTTTCACACAAAGAATCAAGTATCTGGTTGGGTATCATACAATTTTAGATGTTTTCTGCTAGAAGCCAGGTAAAAATAACGTTTAAATACACCTTATCGCTATGACTTTGTTATCTGAAAGTGGTAAACTAAGAACTGCCCGACTTTACCTGCATTTACTCTTTAAAAATCACGATAATGGTACCCTTAACTTGCCCAGTCTGCCTTTCAACCCTGAACACAAGAAAATGATACGAAAGACGAGATAAGCAAAACCTGGTTCAAAAGTAAGGTGACATATTTTCACAAACTTTCCGATAGACACTGTATATTATCGTTTTTGCTTACCTTGATTATTCATATCACTAGTGCTGGTATAAAAGTCAAACATGAAGAAAAAAATGTTTTTGTTTTTCGAAAAAATTTCATGTACGAGTTTCGCGCGCGTGTTTGATTCGTGAGATTAAAAAACGCGTCGCGACGGTGAGAACGATAGACGCCGACTATATATTCCGGCATCGGCGTCTGCCGGCTATCAACTAGTGGATTCCGTCGGATGTGCGCTGAACAGAACGTACACATACGCCACCTCTCTATATTTTATTTGTGATTTTGATTTGTTAGAATTTTGATTGTAAACCCCTTTTAAATAAAATAATCGTACGTCCATGGTAGATGGATATCGTTACAAATTAATTATTGCCATTATAAATATTTTAACGTACGCCCATGATAAGCATGCATTCGTCAAGAAAGAAATAAAAATAAGCTCTGCTTCAAATATTTTGTCGTAAGCCATAGATATAGAAATAATTCAAAATATCCCATTATAAAAAGTTTAATGTACGCTCATGAGAGGGGACAAAAAAGAAAGTAAAAAAAATTTCCTCCAAAAATGTTGTCGTACGCCCTAGATATAGAAATAATTCAAAATACATGATTCCCATTATAAAAATTTAATGTGCGCTCATGAGATGTGACATACATTCAAGAAAAAAAAGTTACTCCAAAAATGTTGTCGTACGACCTTGATATAGAAAAATATTTTTAAATAAATGAATCCCATTATAAAAATTGTAATGTACGCTCATGAGATGTGACAAAAATTCAAGCAAAAAAAGTTCCTCCAAAAATGTTGTCGTACGACCTTGATATAGAAAAATATTTTTAAATAAATGAATCCCATAATAAAAATTGTAATGTACGCTCATGAGATATGATAAACATTCAAGAAAAAAATTCCTCCAAAAATTTTGTGGACACCCTAGACATAGAAATATTTTCAAATAAATGAATCCCGTTATAAAAATTGTAATGTGCGCTCATGAGATGTGACAAACATTCAAGAAAAAAAAGTTCCTCCAAAAATGTTGTCGTACGACCTTGATATAGAAAAATATTTTTAAATAAATGAATCCCATAATAAAAATTGTAATGGGCGCTCATAATAAATGGCCAAGTATTCAAGAAAGAAAAAGCCCCTTCAAAAGTATTGTTGTACGCTCTAGATATAGAAATATTTTGAAATAAATGAATCCCATTATAAAAATTGTAATGTACGCTCATAATAAATGGCCAAGTATTCAAGAAAGAAAAAGCCCCTTTCAAAAATGTTGCTGTACGCCCTAGATAAAGGTATATTTTGAAATAAATGAAACCCAAAATAAAAATTGTAATGTACGCTCATAATAAGGGGTCAAGCATTCAAGAAAGAAAAAACCCCTTCAAAAGTATTGTTGTACGTCCTATATATAGAAATATTTTGAAAAAAATGAATCCCAAAATAAAAATGTTAATATAATGCTCATGACATATTATGACAAATCTCGTGATTAAGAAAAAAAAAAAGCTTAAAAAATATTGTCGCACGCTTTAATTATAGAAAAAATAAATTTGTTTTTCTCAAAATTTAAAAACTAAAAACATGTTTCATAGGTAAGTACTGTCAAAAATGAATATTGTATTTTACATTTTTAAAGGTGTTATTGTATGTTCGGTTGCCTACGCCACAGGTAACTGTGTCAATATAAATATGTTCGTTGAAAAAAATCGTTGATTAATGTAAATCAATCAGGCAACCCAACGTACATCTTGTTTATATTGACAGTTACCTGAGGTGTAGGCAACCAAAAATACAATAAAACCTTTGACAGTACCATTGTCTATTAGACAATGACAGTACTCACCTATGGAACAAATTAATATTTTTAGTTTTTAAATATTGAGAAAAATTAAGAAGTTATACAGTCGACGAAAAAGCTTTGTAACTAATACGAGTATTAAAAGGGCAATTAACAATATCGTTAATGGCCCTCATCAATATGCTGAAAAATATGACCTTGAAACGATATTGCAATAAGCTTATTCCAACCACTAATTAATGTATAAAGAAAACTTTACTAGTATAACCATAATTGATTCATGTATAACTGCATGAGGAATATATCACAATAAAATTAACAATATTTCAAATTTTAATATCAAGTATTATACTTACGTAAATCTTGAAGACGCCATGCCCATAAAAACCACCACTTCAAGCACAAAATTTAAGCAATGTCTTTGTCCGTAATAACGCGTGATAATACACCGGTAACCGAAGGCTCGTTTTAATTATTTTTATTAATTTAACATAACTTTTATAATAAAACATACGACGATATTTTAATGCCGGTAAGCGACGACTTGCACACGAAAACGAAGGCGGAAGTAAGAAAAAACACGTCGGTAGTTGTCAGAAATTAAAAAAATGACAATAAGAAATAGCCTACTTTACCATATATAAATTTGATTAGTTTTCGATATAGATCTATGGTAATGGTAACTTTGACAGTATTTTACAGGGTTGGACTTAGGAACATGAAATTTTATAATATACAAAATTAAATGTGAAAATGTTGAAAATTAATTTAATTTTAGAAAAAGGAGGGTATGGGAATAAAATTTTAAGGTTTAGTTATTTATACAGTGTGATATAAAAAGGGGGTTATAAAAATTAGAGAAATTATTTATACAGCGTGTTTATTTATACAGCGGGTGAAATAAAATACACGTTATGTAAAAAATGTGTATATTTCAGTTCTAAAACTTACAAAAAAATAAAACACGAATAAAAGTCAATGCTTACTTTTCAAAAAGTTAAAAAAACCAGTCTAAATAAAAGTAAAAGATTATAAAAAAAAATTAAGTCATTGCTTATGGCTATAAAAACTCCATTTCCCTTTCGATTCCTACAAACTTCAACTGCTCAGTAGGTCCATATCTTAAATCCAACAAAAAATTAATCACAACCCCAAAAAATATTCAAAAAAACGTACCTGTAATCGAAAAACAACTCCTCCCCCGGCTGAATGGGTCTTTTGGCGAAAATCCCGATTCTATGATCCCCATTAACCATCATAACTTTGGCATAACAATTCGGATTAATCGAATGATTCGCAAACCGTATTTTATTTCCTTTTCTAGTCGCATCTACCACAAAATCTAAAAAAAAGAATCAAGTATCCATATATCTGTGGTCTGGCCTTGTTCGCAGTTATATATCTGTGGTCTTGGCCTTGTACGTAGCTAGTACAAAGCCAGCCGTATAGTATTCAGTCTCATCGGTTGGCAATACATTCTTAGCTTACTGTTTTGAATGTCAATTGTCATTCAGAGCATTATGGCAAGGCCAAGACCACAGATATATCACTACGAACAAGGCCGTAACCACAGATATATGACTAACGACCTCTCAACTCACCGTTATTCAAGTTGAACAAAAAACTGCACATGTATTTATCGTAAACCTTTCCTCTTCTATCAGCTTCGTCTTGAGAAATTATCTCCCCGCAGTATTCAGAGATGAATTCGTTCTTCTGCGCGCTGTCTTTTAAAAATATCCCCCAACCAGCTACATCCGAAGGAGCCATTAGCAAATGCTTGTGCAAACCTCTTTGTACGCTGACATTTTTGCAAGTAATCTTCGTATTGTCGAATTGATCAGCGCCGCAAGTTTGACAGAGATCCGGGTCGCATTCCCTAACAGCCAAATAACAAGGGCATTGTTTGGTGTTGCATTGCGCTTTACATCTACAACCAGGGAATCTATTTTGACCTAGAAACAACGTTTCTTATTATTACACCAATTAAAAGTATTTCTTTAACTTACAATCCGAGCTGCAGTTGCAGAATTTCTCGCAAAAATTCTGCGCCCCGATGCAGGGACAGTTGTGATCGCAGTTTTGCCCCGGGTGGTCACAAGGAGTGAAATTATAAACGTGGTTGCTGTTGGAATCTTTTTTAAGTTGAATCTTTCGACAATGCATGGACCACAAACGGTGCTTCTTCTTTTTCTTACGAGGTGGAGTGTAATCTCTTATTTGTTCTTCGGATGAAATGTCAGCTGATTCTTTTTGAGCGAAATGATACACCTAAAAATAAAATTATCGTAGAAAAAGGGGTGGTAAATTCAAGACTTACTTGTTGACATGTTTTGGTTAGCATAATTTGAGCGATGGCGCAATAGTTGTTGAGGAAAACTTTGTGAAGGACTCTAAAGAGACTTTCGTCTGATCCAGTCCATTCGTTATGGTCGTTAGCTCCCATTAATCCTATTAAACTGAACGATGTGGTAGTGGAAACTGGATCGGTATTATCAGTATCTGAAAACAAAGAGTTAAACGTTGTTAATTTTTTTATAAATATTTAATTTACCTTTATATTTATTACTATCATTGCTGTCTTCTGAGCTTGCTTCGTTTCCAGAATCTACGCTTTGTTGCTTGCATATTTTCCTAGGAATAGCACCATTCGGTTTCAATTCAGTGGACGTTTCTCCAACAGTTTTAGTAACCTTCGTTTTCACTTCCTTTTCCTTTTCTTTCTCAGATTCTTCTTCTTGTTTCGCTTTGGCAGCCATTGTTTCTTTAACCACATCCTTCAAAAACAAACACAATTTATCGCTTATAGCTAAAATTTTATATATATTTACCAACAGTAAGTAACAATCAGTTCCGCAAGGTTCAGTGAACGGTTTCAAGTCAGGTCCTCGACGTTTTTGTAAATTCGGTCCAGGATGACAAACTTGCAGTCCTATTATTAAATTGAAAAGGCATAAAACTTAAGAAAGTTGAACAATATTAATAAAAATTAAATTAAATGATATATATCTATTCTATGAATCACGATTTCTACATATTAGCTTTACCTTGCTGTCCTAAGTACGAAGCAGCGTAAAAGCAATAAACCTCTTGAACTATCAATGAATCGTCAAAAAATTTAAGCCCTAATTCAATTATTTTTACTTACTATGTAAGAAACAGTCGTATTTGAAGCATCTTCTGCAGAATAAAGTATGGAATGAATGCAAGGTTTGTTCTCTAGGTACTGAAGCAGCGTTAGGTCCGTCTATGTTAGGAGTACATTCTGGTGGTGCGTTAGGATCAGTTCTTTCAGTCAGTTCCACATATCTATAATAAAATTATTTATTAAGAGTATATTGTTTTTAAAAAAAGAATCTATTACTTGTCTCGTAATTCTTCAGGTCCACCTTTATCAGGAAATTGTGATGAAATTGATTGGAAAATAACAAAATTCGGAAAATCCATATCATCGTTTTTCTTCTCTTTAACATCTTCTATAACTTTATCCTTCTTATCATCTTTCTTTTCTTTTTCATCCTTCTTTTTATTATCTTTTTCTTGATAATTCATTAAAGCATGGACTAATTCAACAAACAGTTCATCATCTATAAAACCTGACTCTCTATCACCATGTACTTTTCCATCATAATTTTTAATCAGTTCTTCTATGAAAGTACCATCTTGATCTAAAATTTCGTCTCCCATGTATGGGATGTTATGTAAAACAGTTTCATCTTCCACCATGAAGTTCTGTTGGATTGGAGCCCATGTATACATTGTTGGAATAGGAGTTACAGCATTCATGATTTTGATAGAGACAACTTGAATGTCCCCTTAAATACATTTCTTATAAAATCAAAGACACAGAAAGAAAACTAATGATCTAACTGAACTTACCTTCGTTTCCTATAACTTCAGCTTTTTTCATACATGATGAATGGGTTGGTAATTCTGGGGAACTGCCCCAAAAAGCCTTACTTTCTGTCCATCGTTTTTGTTCGTCGCCAAGAAAGTCATTCATTTTCCCCCTATTTTGATTCCAAGCTAATTTAACATCGTCAGCTCTTTTGTATCTCTTAAGTTGTCTTAATCTCATATATTCCTGCTTAACTCTCCTTTTCCAATCCACTCCGGTCTTCGCCTTAGCCATTTTTGTTAAAATTATCAATTACTATACACAATCACTACTGAATTGAGAAGTAGGCATTAATTATCGGCACCAGAAAAATGGAACTAACTTAAACTAAACTTAAAATGATCATTGGTTTACCTAATACATATTCAAATATTCTCAAGGTAATCAAAAACCCCTGTTAATAATTTATTTTAACCAGACATAATGCCAACAAAAGCAAACCCTTTTTTCGCTCCCTCCAACTTCAAATTGACAATTGACAGCATAACCTAAAATTTGACCTTGACAAATGACAGCGTTCTGATCAATTCAGTAAATACAGGAATGAAATCCGTTGTCATGTTATCTATGGATCCTTCTGAAGTTTAAGAAAGAAGATAATATTAAAAAAAAAGAAGAAGATACTTCATTGTGCTTTTTGTTTTGTTCATTATTTCAGTCTTCAGTCATTAAAATTTTTTGAAATGGCTGGGATGATTAATGTGCTTGAAACGGTACGTGAAGATGATTTCGTCGAATATTTCGTATTTCCTCCAATAGAAACTAACGATGAACAAGAACAAGAAAATATTTTGAAAGCAATTTTGGATAAAGCAAATAAAATAACCGATAAATTCACCAAAAACTTTTTATGGCACAAAGATGAATTCAAACTAACAATTAGAACATCCTCACACAATTTGTTGAATGAAATCGATGGCCAAAAAGGTAAATATTTTTTTATTTAAAACTTACAATTTTTAATTCAATTAAATTTCGATTCAGAAAGCCTTCCACCACACCTTTATGGTGTATCTCATTACGGTGACAATATAGAAGACGAATGGTTTATGGTTTTTCTTTTGCAACAGTTAACAAAGGAGTTGAATGGGTGCATTGCAAGAGTGCATGATGTAGATGGGGAATTCTTATTAATTGAAGCAGCCGAACATTTGCCTAACTGGGCCAACCCAGAAACCTGTCAAAATAGGGTAAGACCTTATTTTTTTATTATTATTACTTAGATCTTGTGTCTTATAGGAATTATTTTCAATGTAGGTTTACATATATGATGGTAATATTCATCTTATATCTCAAGATTGTAGCGAGACTGAAATTAAAGTAAGTGAAGCCATTTTAGCAATAAGAAAAGACCCGACAAAAACAATAGGTAGCTCAGACATTCAAAACAGTATAAAATCCAAGCTTAAAAACTATCCAGATAAATTAAATAACAATCTTCACAAAGCAGTGGTTTTTATACCAATAGGTGTAGCTAGAGCTTTAAAAATAAAGCCCAACTTAATCTCGGCTGCCGTTCAAGCATTTTGTAACAGAGATACTGTCGATGTTAAAGCTTGTAGAGCAATGAAATACTTCCCTCCAGAAAATCGAGTTAAAAGAAGTGTAGTTTTCACTAAATGTTTATATGCCATGTTAACCCACAGTAAATACTTTCCAGACAGAAGGACGGGGTGGAATTTACCATCTTCTAACTCAACTGAATATAAATCTCACTTATTGGGTGTGAAAGTTGCTTGCGGTTTTGAAATTTTAGCATCACAAGCAAAACCCAGCACTGACGTCGAGTCTGATAAAGGCTGGCAAAATTATCTAAAAAGTCTGAAAGAAAAAGGGTATTTCCAGGAGTACTTGGAACATTCTTTGGGGTACAATAATTTACTGAACAAAGCTAAACAATATTACATTGAAAATAGAGATTCTATGCAATACAATTCCTCCGTAGGACAAGATATTTTAAATTTAAGCAGAAACTCCGATATAGAAGTAGATGACGAAGCAAATCTTTCAGACGACGATGAATCTTGGCTCAATATTACTCCCGAAGAACTAGATAAGATGCTACAAGAAACGTACGGACAGAAGAAGATTTTTAACGTTAACAACAACTCAGATGCAACAAGTTTCACTGGGAAATTAGCCAGTTTTTTGGACCACGTTTCAGATTTAGACGGAGCCGAATTCCCCAACGAAAACGAATCTCCTGCCAGGCCCCCTAGGCGCAAAAACAAAACAAAAGTTTCCTTCACCAGCGAATCTAAAACCGAAGAACCTGCAAACTCGAAAATCAACTTCGATCCAAACTCATTCGCTTGCGCTTTACAAAACATACTAAATTTCGCCATACCTGAAGACGATTCTTGGAATCTGGAATCGGATTCGGATATGAGCGAGTACGAAGAAGACAATTACGTTAAAAACCAAACTTACGAAAGCGGAAAAGATAAAAATAAATTGGAAAAATACATGGAGGAAATGGATAAGGAACTAGAGGGTACAACGATAGGTCAAAGCTTCGAAAAGAAAAAGAACGACACTTTTGACGACATCGAAACGTTCAAACCAGTTGATATAAATGTTAACGCTTTGAAATATATTTTGGAGAGTTATAAAAATCAAATGGGTGATGCGGGGCCTTCTAGTAACATGTTAGGACCCATGGGAGTTCATCTCGATCCAAAAAGTAATTAGTAAGAATGTCTTTACTCGTTTTATGTATTGATGTTGTTTTATATAAACCTCAGTAGGACAGAAACCTTCTAAAAGCTGCTATAGGGCATATCCACGTGACTTCACTAACTATTTCAACAATAAACTGGTAGTAAAACAATAAACAACGCGTTTAGAAAACATGGTACTTAATAGTGAGGTTATGCTGATTTATAATGATAGATCGTGTTCGAGTTTAGTTGGTTTTGCTTCAGTTATTTTAATTCTTGAGTTTGCATAAGATTTATAGTAGTTTGTTTGATAATTATTGATTGTGTTTATGTTTATTGTTTCGCCACTGGATTAGTGTCAATCATGTGTCAACTGTCGTGGATATGACTTGAGGCATTTTTTCGTGACAAACTATTTTAAAACCATAGATTTTAAAATTAGTTCGAAACGAAAAATGTCTGTTGTCATAGAAAAAATTGACAGTTAGAAACAGTTTGTCAATGTCAAGAAAAGTTTAGTTTTTACTGCCATATATAGTAGCTGCTTATTTTCATTGACATATAAACAAAGAGTTCTATAAACAATTTTGTTATTGAATGAACTTTAATAGTTTAATATTTTCAATAGGTTTGGAAGGAAAGTAACATTTACCAAGTTGGATATAGGAATTTAGATTCAATTCATTTAAAAAATGTGTTGCTGAAATACAGGGTTGCTTTGTTAAAATTTTCGACTGTTGACTATGTAAAATTTTCTCTTTTGTACACTATCTAGTCGTGTTCCAATTTTTTTTGTAATTTTTATCTAAATAAATCTCATCAAAAGTATAAACCACATTTTTTTCAATCCCCAAACAAAAAGCTACCAAATATAACAATAAAAAATATTAAAAATCGCTTATTTCTATAAGAAACTAAATATATAAACGTTAAATTCTTACTTACGTTTGTCCCCATGAAATTTCCATCCACACCTCTCGTATTCTGGATTTTCTTACCAATTTCGTTCCATGCTGCATAGATTCTTCAATATTCCACAAAACACCAACAAATTTGAGTTCAATACACTGTTTTACTAATAAAAGGATAAGGAGACATTTGAACTACTCACTTTGCAAAAGCTAATTTAAATCAACAAACTTTCCGATTATAATAAAAATTAGTAAAAACAAATACATTTATCCCTAATTCAACTTCACAGAGGCTTGAACCACTTTGGTACGTTCTCAGTTGGTGTTAATATTTTTCTTTCGTGAGTTATTCCCGTACTTGTACTAGCACCATCATCTACTACCATTGGAGTATCGTACAAAGGCTCATTGTAATCTTGATCGCATTTTCTCATATTTTCCTTCCTATAATAAATTGCTTATTCGGAAAGAAATTTGGTACAATTAAATTTATTAATTACCTTATTTTTGCAGCAGCCAAGCTTGCTACGGAGTTACTGGTAAATTTATCATGTAAATCTCTTCTTAAGAAGTATTTTATGTCTGGGCTATCAGTACCGAAATGAACTACAGCTCCTGGTACGAATCCTAGTTCTATCAATCTTTTCGTTTCTTCTAAAATACATTTTGGAGGGGTCGAGTCTTAAATACATAAAAAGATTATTAAAAAATATTCAATTTATTTAAAATTAATACTTACAGACGTAAAATCTCAATGATTTATGTTCCAAATAATCTCTAACGAATTCTATTACGTCCTTTATAGTATCCGAAGGTGAGAATGTTCCTTGTAATACAACTCTATCAGGAAACTGTATTCTTATTATAGCCTTTTTATAAACGCTCAAGTTTCTAAGTTGCTTTTTGGATTCCTCCAAATTTCTCAAGGTTGATGTTAAAAGTTGACCGTTTTCTAAATTGTGTCGCTGTTTCTTGACGTCTCTGAGTAATTTTTTGGCGTCGTCTATTGTTAGATCGAAGAAATCATCTGGGAGCTCTTCATTGGGTACGGCTTGAGCTGATTCCTGGGAAAAAAGCATGGCGTTTCTTTTTCCCAGCTAAAATAGGAGAAATTGTTAATTTTTTTGTAATTGGCATAATATTGTACTTACAAAAACAAAATCTAATTCAACTTCATCAATTTTCTTGCTACATTTTTCATTGCATTCCTCAGAACAATCCGTTTCTTTCTTGCTGCAACAGTTCTGGTGTTTGACGGATTTTGAAATTTTCTTTTGTTTCTCAGGAATAATTTTTCTCTCGTCCATTTGAGGGCTTGAAGTTTCTTTACTTTTCCTCTTTTCCTTGGCAAGTTTAATTAAATCCACATTTTGTTTCTTTTGTATTTTTTCAACTTTTGTTGTATCTGATTCTGGTTCGCTATCTGCTTTTGGTTGCTCAACTGGTTGAGAATCTTCTAAAGGTTGAAATTTTCTTATATATGGTTTTTCCTCTGTTGGTTTTGGAGGCAAAGGAGCTGCTACATTTGCCTGTTGTTTTAGTTCTTCTGGATTTTTATTGATGACTCTTATCATCGCTCTGCCTCCTGTTAATCCTAGGCTTTTTAAAGTAACACTGGTAAGCTCTTGACCATATATTTCTCGTCTTGTGTATATTACAACTGGACTTTTTCCTTCTTCCAAACATTCTGGATGTATTTTGGTTAATATGGTAAATAGATTCTCATTAGGACTAAAATTACCCATTACCCTACTTCCATTTTCTAAATTAACTGCCAGGGTAACTTCAGATTCTATTCTAGCTTTAGTTACAGCAACAAGTTCTAATTGAGCATTATTAGGTAATCCTGAAAATCTAAAAATCGCAGAAGTATCTAGAATCTTATTATGATGTTTCAAATCAAAATCTTCACATTTTAAATTCTGCTTTTTACATACTTCCTCCAGAATCTAAGAAAAATGATATTCACTATTTTTTAAACAGTCGCATTTAAATTTCCTACCTGTAAAATTGTAGTGTTAGGGGTACATTTTACTGTTTGTCTTCTTCCATTTAAGGTCAGAACGCAAACATTTCCACCAGACATATTTTTAATTTCTATTATAAACTTTCTGCATCAGCTAGCTATATTTACAAATTTAACGTCAAATTTAAAACTAACCTATTTAAAGATGACATTCAAAAAGGTCTATGGAATATAGAATTCTATGGTGACCATAGATAGCCTGAAGTATTTTGAGTTGCCTACTATGACAAATTAAAAGTAACCTTAAAACTAAATCAATCAAAATGTTTAGTAGAGGCACAAGTTATAAAGTAATACGTATTTTAAGAAATATTGCTACAGTAGCTGAGAATAATATTACTGTAGCTGCATCATCTTTAAATACTTCAGAAAATGATCACAGTGAATTGGTTAATGTCGAAAATATTAAAGAAAAACCACAAAGAATGGCGATTACAGAGATTTCCAGAATTTTAAGGCCTGGTGCAATATCATCTATGTATGTTAATAAATCTGAAATTCTACAAGAGTTGGTGAAGCTAGGAACTAAATTATATGTAATAGAGAGAGATCCAGAAGCTACAAAATACATTTTAAGTCTTAAATTTGATTATATTAAGGATACAGTTTTATTTCTCAAAGACATAGGATTGGAAAAGGAAGATATTGGTAATTTAATTACAAGAAATCCTTTCATATTTAAAGAAAGCTTGGAAGATTTAAAAGTTAGAATAAACTATCTACAATATAAAAAATTCACAGATGAAATGATAGTACGAATTGTAAACAATAATTCTGTTTGGTTGTCACATAGGTAGATATTAGAAAAGAATATTATTCAAGTATTAAATTATTTCTTTTGTAGTACTGAAGATATTGATAATAAGTTAGGCTTTTTTCAAAATAATTTTCTGCTTTCTGGAAACGAAGTTCGATTGCTAACAACAAAATGCCCCAGACTAATAACATATCCCTTGAATAAAGTTAAACTCAATATTTTCGTTATGAAAGAAGAAATGGGATTCTCACCCGAAGAAATGAAAATAATTATACTTAAAAGGCCACAGCTATTCAAAAATGGTATTATGTTGATTGGTGGTATTTAAACTTATTTTAAACTAATTATTTCTAGGACAACATAAACTATTACAAACATTTGAATACTTACATAATACTATGAAAATCCCCTTGGAAAGGATAGTTGAAACACCAGAAATACTTTCTTGTAGAGCAAGGAAATTATGTGAAAGGCATTCATTTTTGGTGAAACTTGGAAAAGACCAGTATAATCCTAAAAATCCAAATTATGTTGGCTTAACAACTTTAGTTTCTGGAACCGATGGATATTTTAGCACGGAAATCGCAAATTCTAGTGTGCAAATGTATAATGAATTTTTAAAAAGTCTCTAAATAAATATACAACTTGTTCTCGTAAAGTTTCAATTGTTGTCTTCTTTTTTATTAGCTCGATACACAAAAATATAAACCATAGAATACTACGATAAGTTCGGTACCGCCATCCACAACTCTCTAATAGGTATGCAACTAAACATGCATTGTTCGTGCCTGTTCAGTTGCATACCTTTTTGTTACTTATACTAGTCATACAGAGTGTGCGAATTAAAATAATACCAGGTTATTATAATGATTGATTTTATTTTAAAATTATGGAAAGGTTTCACATAGTGAGGGTGGAAATTATTAATTTGCTATGACAGTTTAATTCAATAATTGGAGGCAGAGCATATAGGCCTTCTATTTTAGATTTAAGTAAGATAGATTTTGGAGAAATTCAACTGACTATTTTTTCTGTTGAGTCGTCACGCCATTTCACATCAAATAATATGAAATATAACAATTCCAAGTTGTAATACATAGTATAGTATTATGGATTATGGCTTATTGTATATTTGGTATTATACAATACCCCACCCCACAAAATTCATGGAATGAGAAGTATAACCTTTGACCTCAGAAGGCAACCCAGAGAGTCACACCACTCAAGTGGTGATGCCTCCTGTTTTTATTAAAATTAGTTTCCTTTCTTAGAAATGGGAAGCTTTGGTTTTTATTTAGTGTTTTTTTTTAATTGCAGTTGGTGTCACTGCGTGTTTAAAATGCATGGAACCATCATGGAACGACCGATAAGATACATAAGTCCATCTCTGCGGCAGTCGACAAGTTGTGTGCACATAGGTAGATTCATTATAGCGTGGAATATTCCAATGTGACGCAAAAATGTAAATGTGAGTATTTAGTGTAATCTTTTCTTATTTTTATTTTTGATGGACCATTGTACCTCATATCTTCAACTTTGTATTAAATTTATTATAAAAATTTGCATTCCTTTGTGTTTTATACTGATTTTCGAGTACCGGCTTCTAGTTCTAGTTCTGTTCTGGAATACATTTTGGGGACAGTAAAAGTTTTTCCAAAATCAATTGCAGAGGTTAAAGGACAGTTTTTCCTCCTTTTTCCTTTTATTAGGAATAATATAATAATATGCCATATACACGCCAATTTCGGAACCGGTCTATATGAATTATGTAACTTGTTTACTTCAAATCACAATTCATTCTTTTTGTGTCGTTATTTTATTTATTAGTTCAAATAATACAATAATAAATAGTATATTAATTTCAATTTGAGATTTGTTTAATCAAGGAGTTGAATTTGGTAAGGATTAAGGGACAATTAAATTTGGGTACTATCTAGACTCTTGAAAAGGAAGAACAAAATGAAAAACAAATGTTTCATGTATACATTTACTGAACAAAGAAATACAATGGAACTAAATACTACTAAATAATTTTTATTTTCTTAAAATACCAGTACAATTAGGCTTAATATCTAACAATTGAATGCGAAGATCTATCATCCAGTCTATTCCTGTACTTTGTTTTATTTTCAGGGCCCAAAAGTGATGTAATTGGAAGTAAAAATGGATCAATCACTAAAACATTTCATCCCAGAGTGACCACTTTGACCAGACGTACAACATTTTGATAATTCATTTCATTTTTTTTTCTCTTACAAGTAGTTTCCTTTTTTAAAAGACATAGGTAAGCTATGTCATTCCTCATATTTTTTCAGTCTTCCTTTTCCAAGTACTTTTCAAATGACAAGTTTGCCCTGATTATATTTTTTTCGAAACCTATTTGGTTGATTACGATTGACATTTCCTTCATGGAAGCACACTTAGCCACTCAAAGACTTAGGGTGTTTGTAAGTCCTCGCCTACAAAACGAGCTGGCACCTATTGAGTCGAGTGCAAAAAGTGTTCGCCTGTAGGAAATATATCGTGTGTCAACATTTCCATAACTGATCCAGCATTCAAGCATCAATTTTTTTAGAATTATCCTGATTACTTCACATTTGCCTACTTGGTTGATTGCGATTGACATTTCCTTCACGGAAGCACTTAGTTACTCAAAGACTTAGGGTGTTTGTAAGTCCTCGCCTACAAAACGAGCTGGCACCTATTGGGTCGAGTGCAAAAAGTGTTCGCCTGTAGGAAATATATCGTGTATCAACATTTCCATAACTCATCCAGCATTCAAGCATCAATTTTTTTAGAATTATCCTGATTACTTCACATTTGCCTACTTGGTTGATTGCGATTGACATTTCCTTCACGGAAGCACTTAGTTACTCAAAGACTTAGGGTGTTTGTAAGTCCTCGCCTACAAAACGAGCTGGCACCTATTGGGTCGAGTGCGAAAAGTGTTCGCCTATAGGAAAATATCGTGTATCAACATTTTCATAACTCATCCAGCATTCAAGCATTATTTTTTATATAAACTTGAACATCTCTCTCTTCCATCATATACCTCTTTCCTGTACATTCACTTGGACTAAATATGGTCACTCTGTCCTTCACCATATCCCAATAAAACAACTTGTTTATGCGAATTCCAAGGAAATAGAAAAGGAGAATCCAAATCGTCACCACCCCCATCTATATCGACAGAAGAATAATCGACAAAATCTGTGGTACAACTTTACCGAACCAGTTAAGTCCAACGGAAGAGGATCTCGACTTAAACATAAATTTCAAAGCTTCTACACATCAAAGCAATTTCCAGGATTCAAGTCCACTCCCACCCTTATTAAAAGTAAGTTTTTTTATTCTGAATTAAGCTGTTAAATCCTTTGTTGTAACCCAACACTTTGATTCCCCATAGAGTGCTCTTTGTACCTATGATCTATGTTGCATGTTTGGTGTCAATGTCAATTATGTCAAATGTCACTACTGTCAGTAGTCAATCAGTAGTTCTATGAGGAGGAAGTAGTTAATTTATGTTTTATTCCAACTATTGAAAAACAAGTAAATCAATAAGTGTTTTAAGTTGGGTTAAGTTAGGTTTGAAGTTTTTTCTTTTTACTTTTCAGTAATTGAAAGAAAATCTATTAAATACATTGCCATGAAGATCAATGGATAGCTCCAATCAATCATGATATCTCTAGATAATGAAGTAACCCATTTAGGATTGCCAACAGATTCAATAGGATATGTATTATGTATAGGTTATGTATTAATTTAGACATTTTATCATATTATTGTAATAATTACACACAATCACACTTATCCTCACACACACAATTCACCCCATCACATACTCTCTCACCAACTCATCACTCTCTAACTCATTATTCACCCCCTGACTCACTAACTCATTAACTCATTAGTCATTCACTCACTTACTAACTCAGTAGTCACTCACTCAATAATACAATAATCTTTACTGTCTCTGTAGTCTCAGTATGTAGTTATTCCTGCAATTTCTCGATAAAGTGATTCAGTGGTTGCTCAGTAGTGTCTCCATAGCCACTCCATCCAGTTCACTGGATAGGTTCTGACCAATCTCTCCGTAGGCAAAAAAATCTTGCACGGCGTGGTCAAGTGCCCGTAGTAACACAGTAAGGTTCTATGCAGCTCTTTAATCTCTGAAACCATATTGTTCTTTTGATATACTATTTGTTTCTTTATTTTGGTTTTCCATTTACCATAAACACGAACCTGGCTGCCGTCCAAATATCCGAAAAGTCTTGAAAAAGTTTATTTAGTAAGTGTGTGCCTTGATAAGTTCTAGTATTAACCCATCTCAGCCAGGTATTTTTATCTCTTTGTTGGCTGTTTTTAGTTCCCCTGCGGTTACTCCCGATGCAAGCAAGTAGTCTCTGTATTGATTAACTAGCTTCCTATCAGTAACTCGATAGTCGCTCAGCATTCACTCTGCAGTAATTCAGTAGTCACTAAGTAGAAATTCAGTAGTAACTCATCTGTTTCTCAGCAGTCAGTAGATAGTCAATCACAAACTAACTCACATAAAGTCACAATCATCAGTAGTTTATTAACCACTTTCTCAATATATACCTTGTAGTAAATCATTCACTGAACTCAGTAGTCACTAACTCACTAACTCAGTAGTCCCTCACCCACTAACTACTCTACAAACAGACACTCACATACTTTCACTCACTTGGCTGTTACTCAGTAGGCACTTAACAGTCACTCAGTACCAACTCGCTCACAAAATTTCTGAAATGATAGGTACATACAACTTTTATTTGGTAGATTTGTCTGATTGACTGTTCAGGTTTGCTGGAACTGTAATATAATCAATGTAATACTAGTCTGATGTTTTAAAAATTGCTTAATAAGATCACTTGTATCTATTGTGTTAATTTTGATAAAGTTGTATATGTCTGGGGTTTGTTTTTGAATAGTACTATTCAATTAAATTTTGTTCAGTTCTTAACTGTCAAATTAGGTATGTGTCTCTTTGGTTAGTATATTTTATGTATTACTTAATTATCATTAACTCAAATAACACACCATTTATAAACTCAGTACTCAATCAGCAGACACTCACCTAATGTATTGTATATGTTTATTTATTGCTTGCTGTATTCCAACTACTTTATTTGGTTTATTGTACTTAGAATTGTATATGTATTGGCCTTTCAAAGAATTTATTGTAAATATGTTGGGCCACAAATGCTATTATTATTAAAATTATTACTGACTGACTCCTTTATACACTCCAACACCTATAATGTTTACTATTTTTAAAGTATTTTCAAATGCATGATGTTTTAAATAATTTGAATTGATATGGAAAATAAACTACGTTAAAAAAATGGGTTTTTTTCTGCTTACTCCTTTTCAGAATGGCGAAGCTCTTCCATGGTTTCTTCTGCTTTTAACTGCTGCATATATTTTAACACTAGTCTGGATGAAATGTTTTCTTAGATTGACTTTTCACATACATATTTTAGGAATATATATTTAATTTTTTTATATAAATTATAAATTAAACTTTTTGAAACAAAACCAGTTTTTGATGCTAACCTTCAAATTAAAAGTTAGAAAAAGAAGATTTTCAACGCCATCACATGATCGGTGTAACTTTTCCTGTGATTCAATCACTAATACATCATGGACAATTCTTCTTTTTTTTAAACTGACCTTGACATGTCAAATTATTCCAGACAGCGCCACCTATGATCAGTATATATGCGCAGTATTTGACATAAATATATTTTTTCTGTCTACGTGTAGAAATATTGAAGATGTTCTTTTTACGGTGATTTCTAAAATAAAAGTACGTCGTGCACAAAAAATCATCACAAAATTGATGACAAACGGTATCAACAATGAATCTGCTTTGTAAACTTATGGTTCTTTCTTTTGTAATCGGGGCGTATACCGATGAACACAATCACATAGTAAGTACAAATATTTTACATTTAAACTGATCAAGAAATAAACATATTTTAAACGTGAATTGTATGTTTGATAATAAAACTTCATAGTCCTAATTCAAGTATTATTCTATATGTGTATGTCAAAATAAAGAACAAGAATCATTAAGAGATAATACAGCTTATGCATTCCTTTTTTAGTATGCAGATGGTGAAGAGATAGTATTATGGATGAATACAGTAGGTCCCTATCACAATAGACAAGAAACATATGCATATTTCTCTTTGCCCTTCTGTATTGGTTCTAAGGATACAATCAGTCACTACCATGAAACACTTAGTGATGCCCTACAAGGAGTTGAACTAGAATTCAGTGGTATAGAACTCGAATTTAAAAGTAAGTATATTCCATACTCAATCTTTACTATTACAAGATTTGATAGAACTTTTAATTTTTAGCAAATATGTCTAAAGGAGATTACTGTGCAGCCCAACTAGATGATGAAAAATACAAAGCATTTGTCTATGCTGTTAAAAATCACTATTGGTACCAAATGTACATAGACGGTCTACCAATTTGGGGTGTAGTAGGAGAAATGAAGGATAACAGTTACTACATATGGACACACAAGAAATTTGAAATCGGCTACAATGGTAAGCAGATCATAGATGTCAATTTAACATCTGAAGAGAAAGTAGAGTTAAAACCTACCACACAATTGAAGTTTACTTACGAAGTTATTTGGAAAAAGACTAATATTAAATTTGAAGATAGATTCGATAAATATTTGGATCATAATTTTTTCCAACACAGGGTAAGTTTTTATTCCATTCATATTTATTGAGACTAATTTATTATTTTGATTTGTCAGATCCATTGGTTCAGTATTTTCAACAGTTTCATGATGGTAATATTTTTAGTAGGTCTAGTTTCCATGATTCTTATGAGAACTCTTAGAAAAGATTACGCTAGATACAGTAAAGATGAAGATATTGATGATATGGTAAGGGAAATTTCACAATTCCTTCTCGAACTTTGAGTACGATTTATATTAATTATAGGAACGTGATTTGGGAGATGAATATGGTTGGAAACAAGTACATGGTGATGTTTTCCGACCTGCCTCTCACTCCATATTATTTTCTGCTTTAATCGGTGCTGGTCATCAGTTAACTTTTGTTGTATTTAGCGTTATAGTTTTTGCTATATTAGGAGAATTATATACAGAGTAAGTAAATTTATCAATAATTTATTTATAATTTTATTATATCAACTTTTTTTAGGAGAGGATCTCTACTGACTTTATCAATCTTTGTGTATGCCATCACTTCACCTATTAATGGATATTTTGGAGGATCGCTTCATGCTAGAATGGGGGGAAAAGCATGGATTAGACAGTTGTTTGTATCTGCTTTTATCTTACCAGCTTTTGTCTGTGGTACTGCTCTTTTTATCAACTTCATAGCTATCTATTATCATGCTTCGAGAGCCATACCTTTTGGAACCATGGTAAGTTTTTTTTTAAACAGTTTTTAGGTGTCACACTGTATATAAATCTTTTTCCCTCGTAGATTTTTTGAAAAATATAAGATTATTTACCATTTACTTTCTATAAAGACTTTCTTTTTGCTTTTCAGCTTATATAAAGGTAAATTGAGTCAAAAATTAGTTGTTCATTTGAACTACTGCAGTGTTTATTCACTTATAAATACTTAAAACTTGCTAATTTGAGCTTTTTATTGTAAAACCTTCACAATTTCGATAATTTAAATTTTTTTTTCAAGTTTTTAGGTGCCACACTGTATATAAATCTTTTTTCTTGGTAGAGTTTTTGAAAAATATAAGATTGTTTACCATTTAGTTTCTATAAAGACTTTCTTTTTGCTTTTCAGCTCATATAGAGGTAAATTGAGTGAAAAATTAGTTGTTCATTTGAACTACTGTAGTGTTTATTCACTTAAAACTTGCTAATTTGAACTTTTTATTGTAAAAACTTCACAATTTCGATAATTTAAGTTTATTTTAAACAGTTTTTAGGTGCCACACTGTATATAAATCTTTTTCCCTCGTAGATTTTTTGAAAAATATAAGATTATTTACCATTTACTTTCTATAGACATTCGTTTTGCTTTTTAGCTTATATAAAGGTAAATTGAGTCAAAAATTAGTTGTTCATTTGAACTACTGTAGTGTTTATATACTTAAAACTTGCTAATTTGAGCTTTTTATTGTAAAAACTTCACAATTTCGATAATTTCAGTTTTTTTTTAACAGTTTTTAGGTGCCACACTGTATATAAATCTTTTTCCCTTGTAGATTTTTTGAAAAATATAAGATTATTTACCATTTACTTTCTATAACGACATTCTTTTTGCTTTTCAGCTCATATAGAGGTAAATTGAGTAAAAAATTAGTTGTTCATTTGAACTACTGTAGTGTTTATTCACTTAAAACTTGCTAATTTGAACTTTTTATTGTAAAAACTTCACAATTTCGATAATTTAAGTTTATTTTAAACAGTTTTTAGGTGCCACACTGTATATAAATCTTTTTCCCTCGTAGATTTTTTGAAAAATATAAGATTATTTACCATTTACTTTCTATAAAGACATTCTTTTTGCTTTTCAGCTTATATATAGTTAAATTGAGTCAAAAATTAGTTGTTCATTTGAACTACTGTAGTGTTTATTCACTTAAAACTTGCTAATTTGAGCTTTTTATTGTAAAAACTTCACAATTTCGATAATTTAAGTTTATTTTAAACAGTTTTTAGGTGCCACACTGTATATAAATCTTTTTCCCTCGTAGATTTTTTGAAAAATATAAGATTATTTACCATTTACTTTCTATACATTCTTTTTGCTTTTCAGCTTATATATAGGTAAATTGAGTCAAAAATTAGTTGTTCATTTGAACTACTGTAGTGTTTATATACTTAAAACTCCATCTATCTATTGGGAACTTGCTAATTTGAGCTTTTTATTGTAAAAACTTCATAATTTTGATAATTTTCTTCCAAAAATATATTCAATTACTTATTTTTGTTTTTTTATAGGTGGCTGTAACATGTATCTGTTTGTTCCTGATTCTTCCCCTAACGCTATTTGGTACAGTCTTGGGTAGAAACTTGGCAGGCCAACCGGATTATCCTTGTCGTATAAACGCAGTACCGAGACCTATTCCAGAGAAAAAATGGTTTATGGAACCCGGAGTGATAATTCTATTGGGTGGAGTTCTACCTTTTGCCAGCATTTTTATCGAAATGTAAGTTATCCTCCCTTTATTAGATTGAATACTAGAAATTTTTTAATTTGCAGGTACTTTATTTTCACATCTTTCTGGGCTTATAAAATCTACTACGTTTACGGTTTCATGTTGTTGGTGTTTATCATTCTAGTTATAGTTACCGTTTGCGTTACAATTGTTTGTACTTATTTCCTTTTGAACGCTGAAGATTACCGTTGGCAATGGACTTCCTTCTTAGCTGCAGCCTCCACCTCGGTCTACGTCTACGTTTACGCCATCTATTATTTCTTCTTTAAAACAAAGTAAGTAAAGTCAAAACAAAAATGGGATCTGTAGTGATTATATTTTTATTTTTACAGGATGTACGGTTTATTCCAAACCACGTTCTATTTTGGTTACATGGCTTTGTTTAGCGGAGCGCTGGGTATAATGTGCGGTACCGTCGGGTACATCGGTACGAGTATATTCGTTAGAAAAATATACTCGACTGTTAAAATTGACTGATGTGTTGTTGTGACCAATTTGTAAATAGGTGCGATTATTTTTCGTTGGAAAATTAAATATATTTCACTTTGAACCTTTTGGTTTTTCTTGTCGGGGACTGTACGTTAAAAAAATAAGGATGCAATGCAGAAATTTATGGCAGTAGATCAAATGTATCGTGCAGCTATAAACAAAGTTCACATTTTTGGTTATTTGTTACATTTTCATCAACTAGTGGTCAAATCATGTACTATTTCTGCTGTCATGTGTCAATATGTCGCACGTCATCTGTCAAATCAACTAGGACCACGAAACAGTTAACTTAGTGAATGTGACGATGTTTTTAAGACGAAAGGTTTTAATTTCTGACGTTTGACACTTACAATTGTCATTTATTTCGTTGGAAACTTTTATATATCGTTCAGCTATAAACAAAGTTCACATTTTTGGTTATTTGTAACATTTTCATCAACTAGTGGTCAAATCATGTACTTTTTCAGCTGTCATGTGTCAATATATCGCACGTCATCTGTCAAATCAACTAAACATTGAAATAGGACCACGAAACAGTTAATTTTGTGAATGTGACGATGTTTTTAAGACGAAACGTTTTAATTTCTGACGTTTGACACTTATAACTGTCATTTATTTCGTTGGAAACTTTTGTTTCTACGTGATTTTTTCTTGGCAACATTTTTTTTCGGCATAGATTTTCTTTTATTGTACATATTTTAAGTATTTATAAAGGCCAGTCAAAATGAGTAAATTTTCATCTGACGTGAAATGCGGAACTTAAATTTGGTCGTTTTCGATGTGATTTACATAAAGTTATTATTTTTGGTTAATTGTGAAAATACTTTAATATAAAAATAGAATAAAATTGCGTTTTCTTTTACCTTAATTCGAGAAAAAACACTCTAAAGTTATCTAATCAAGTATAGAAGCCAATGACAGTTGAAGGGTAGACCTTAACTGTCATTCTTGTCAGAAAAAACCACTTTTTATTGGCCACACTGACCTTAGACTGAATAGAACTAAAGATGATGGCCTTACAGCATAGAACAACAAACATAATGACCAACAGTGTTGCCAATTTGAAGGAGTTACGAGGATTTAAATGGAAAGTATCAAGAATGATGGTAAGGTAAGGAGTGTAGATCTGTGGACTGACAAACTAGGCTAAACCGTGCAGAAGAAATGGATTGTATATTTAGGATATAGGTCATATACTTTTATTTACACTTCAAGAAACAAAAACTACAAATTCTATCAAACTTTGAAAGAATAGCAATATACGTAAATAAATAAAAAGAATATCCACTTATATAATGTATAGAACGTTTAAAAAATATTAAATATATATTATAGTGTATTAACTTTAGTAGAAACCATTTAAAAATGCTAAAAGTAAACTAAAAATTATCGAAAAATGCTTGCATATGGTTCAAACTTAGTAATACACACTGTATAAAACGTCTACACTTAACAATTTGCTTTAAACTGCTGTCAGTTTCATTTTTTTCTCAATTTAAATTGTATCACAGTTAATTTTACAAAAGATATTTCGGAAAATCTAAATTTTACTTGCTCGATTTGATTTATGCACTAGCCACTAACCAATCGACTAAATTTGTTTCATACCCAGAAAGAAAACGCGACCAATAATAATTCAAATTGAAATGAAACTGACTTTAAAGCAAATCAAAGTAAAATAAACTTATTATGGTTAAACATAATTTGTTTTGTTATTAAATCTACATAGTAGAGAATATATTAAACAATATATAACATTTTTTATAACAGAAGAAAAGGTAAGTACCATTTTCAAAATATATTACTTACTTTTTAAACAAAATAATAAAGTTGATTATAAATTAAGAGTTTATTTCATTAGAAGCATATTATTTGAAAGAAAAATATGCATTTTGATGAAATAAACCAAGATCAGAAAAAATTATTTGAAATGCACTCTTGGTAGAGAATATATCAAAAAATAAACAAACTCCCCATAAGAATTAAATAATCTCAAATTGCATTTAGTAAAAAAAAATCAACATTTATATTCTTAAATACAGTCCCAACACACACCCAAAGAAAATAAATAGGTATATATAAAATATTGTTTGTATATAAATAAATAATAAAAAGAAATTGGTAATTTTATGTCATTTGGTTCATAACTTTTATTTTTAACCCAACTTTTACTTAATTTGTCCATAAATATATACAAGGCTAAGAAATAATATAAAAAATACTTAAAAAATCAAACCCCATTCAGCAATTTATAATAAATTAGAAATTCAATATATTTTTTTCAATTTATGTTCTTTGGGAGTGCCAATTTTCATCATAACCTTTAAAAAACGATAAATCTAAGGCACGTTGTTAACAATAAGTAATTTCAACCATAAAAATGAAAATTTGAGGACCTTAATTACTTTAAAGAGTGTTTTAAAATATGCAAAATGTAAAAAATTGAATTTAAATACCTTAATAACAGCGATATGCCTCAATTTCTATAAAAACTCGGACCTGGAAAGCACCATCTAAAAACTCAACTCACGATAATTTCACTTAAAACACATTTTCACTCAAAACACGTTTTCACTTAAGCTTCCGTCTTTATACTTCCTTTATTTTCAGATGAACCGCTCGGTTGTTCATCAAACTCTTCTCTGTTGTCACTTAAATCTTCTTCATCACCAAATTGTTCTCTCAAATCATCTATGGGGGTGTCAGGATGTTTCCGCCTCATGTGTTGTAATAATTGCGAGTGTCTAATGAAACCTCTGAAGCATACAGAACATTTGACTGGTTTGTCTACTGAATGTGTCAACAGGTGTCTTCTGAGAACGTCGTTTCTTCCAAACTGCTTGTTGCAGATCTCACAATGGAACGGTTTGATGTGTAAATGCGTTATTAAATGTTTGCTTAGATTGTGAGCCTGCTGGAACCTTTTATTACAAATGTTGCATATACATGGTTTTTCTCCTGTATGGACTCGGGTATGTCTTTCTACGTCGCAGAGCTTACTGAATTCTTTAGCACAAATGTCACATCGGAATTTTTTGACTGGTTGCTTAGCCTTTTTAAGGATGTGGACAGGAATGTGGGCTTCATAGGCACTTTTCGTCCAGAATCCAGCATCACATTTCGAACACATGTAGGGATGTTTACCTATAAATAAAATTATATTAACAAATATTCAAATTCCAAAACAAAATTACACTTTTCAATCCAAATTAAAGCATTGTTGACATATTATCACTCACCCCCTTTAACAACTTTAATTCTTATATCGGGATATTCTGGGATTGAAAAAACCTCCTTATCGTTTACTTTAATAAGAACAGCATCGAATTTTAGAGTATTACCATTACCATCCTTTTTAATACTTGGTTTTTCTTTACTAGTTTTAGGTCTACCTTTTCGTTTGATATCTTGTCCTGTACATTGGCTCTGAATTGTATCTAACGTATCCTGGTATTTTTTTTGAAAACCAGATAAATCAAAATCCGATTTTTTTTTAGATATATTCTTTTTGAGATTATTTATTTTCATTGTGTTTGCTCTAGGTTTTTGTATCTTTCCTTGCATTCCTTTTCTTTTTGTCGACATATCAGCTGTTTACATATAGATCAAGCAAAGGGTGGATGTGAATCAACGACTTAATTGTTTAATTCAACAAATTGGATAGTTAAAATGTTTGTTTTTTGATAATGTTTATCAATAAAATGGAAAAACTTGGGTGTAGTGGTAAACACTTGTTGCGTACGTCAAACTAAGATGGCGATGGTGAATGCGAACGGGAGAGAATGTTGCCAGTGTTGCCAGAGCAAGATAACAAATTCTATTTCTGGAATCACGTAGAATTATCGTAAAATGAAAGTTTATAAACAATAATAAATACATTTAGAGTGGGAAATGATGGATGTAGTTTGATATCTGGATATTATGACCCCAATATAAATAAAACATCATTAAAAATGTTGGTGGTTGCGACTGAAACATAGGCAACCACCAATTCTTTTTCCCAATAGTAAAAAAATAAAATGCAAATATCTTCGAGCTCAGAAGAGATAAAGAAGTGTGGATTTCACTGAAAAATTACTTTTTATATAAAGATTTGTACGGTATAGAAGTTAATTCGGAAAAGTTTTATATAGGGTGTTAAATTTTATGTAAAAATTCAGAAACAACTACTACTTCAGTCAACCCTGGATTTACTAATCAACGTCCCCTTGTATACCAATTAAAGTATCTTAATCACCGAAGCATAAACAACTGTACTCGAACTCTATCGAACGCTACCGAAAACTAACGCCAGGTGAACAAACAAAAATAGAAGGGGAAGAAGAAATTATTTACTTAGCAAGAGGTCTTCGTGTTCGAAAGCTTCGCGGTAGAGGAAAAAGATATTTTTGGTACAGACAGAAACGTTTTTAGATTACGTCGACACAAGTATTTGCGTTGTATTTAAATTGGAGGAGGTGCTTTTTCGACCGCATCCACCATAAAAAATTATATTTTATTTAAGAGTTGAAATTAATAATATTTTTTGGTTGTGTATAAATAATTTGGAGCAATTACAGTAATATGTGACCTGTCAATGTAATTTCCTGTCAAATTATGACGCTCCCCGTTGTTCTATGTCAAAATTGCCACTTGTCTTGTTAAATTATGACGTTCCCCGTTGTTCTATGTCAAAATTGTCACTTGTCTTGTCAAATTATGACGTTCCCCGTTGTTCCATGTCAAAATTTATTATAAACATTAATAGAAATTTAAAAACTTACCTTTGTGAATTCTGAGATGCGCAGAAAAATCGACGACATTGGAAAAATCGGTTCCACACTGCGGACAATTATACGGTTTGTCCTGCTTTTCGTGTTCCTTTCGATGTTTCAACAACTTATAGTAGGAAGGCATCATCATCATGCAAATCTTACACTTGAAAATTGGTTTGTACTGCATCATCTTATTGGAGGAATATTTATATTTGTATTCGGCATATTCTTCAGGTATCCATTCCACGCGACTTTCCGTATCGCTGTCGTCGTCTTCGAGTCTCTCTCTGGCAGGGCTTGGTGGCGCTGGTTCCGACACTGTCGCGCTACGCGGTAACGGTCTGGAAAAAACTTCTTGTTCTTCCGACGACGTTTCAACTGCCGGAACTTCCTTTTTCATCCAAACTTTACTGAACATCTCGATTATAGTAGGCTGTTTCATCGGAGATTTTTTATCACCGGAAGTACTTGGTTCCGGGGATTTTTCCGTAGTACTACTTTGTGTCGTCATTTCCGGCGTTATAGGCGGTGTAATTTGTTTTCTAGGCGATACAGGAGGCGTTGGATTGTCTATAATAGACCATAATTTTCTAGGTTTGCCGTCTTCGTCTAGAAATGGTATAAGTAGTTTCCGTTTACGACCGCTGTCAGTGGAAACTGTCTTTTCTACAACTTCCGGTACCCGTTTCGATGTTGCCGTTTCTTCTTTATCCGAATATACGAGAATTTCCGAAAATAACCGCTTTTTTTGTACTTTGGAAGTAGAGGGGTTTTCGAAAAATATTCTTTTGTCATACTCTGCGGAATCTGTTGTACCAGAGGGCAATTTCTCTTTTTCCACATCTTCATCGACGGGTATTCGTGAATAGAGAAGTTTTTTCGATGGTTCAGTTTGATTTTGTGGTTCAGAATCTTTTGGTTCCGTGTCAACAGCGTCTTCAAGACTTTCGTTAGGTTTAGGAGGTCTTAGCGGTACCATTTCCGGTTCTGATTCTTCGAAATCGAAGACTGTTATATCTTTTTTCGTCGTTGGCAGTTCTGGAACAGTTTTTTCAACAATATTTACAGGTTTTGGTACCGTAACTTCGTTAATAATAATAACGGAACTCTTGTTAATTATTACTTCTTCTTTTTTATCGTTTTCTTCAACTGTTTCAACGGTAGTTTTAGTTCTGGCGCTTCTTAATTGTTGTTTCAAGGCCTCTTTTGTTTGCTGCATCTTCTTTTTAGCAGCTTGTATAACTTTCTTCTTCTTTTTTTTCACCATTTTCGTCTTCTGTTTGACTGTTTTTTTGGTCTTTGCTACTGTTGTTCGTCGGCGAATGTTTTCATTAGAACCTTGCTTAAAAATGGTATTTTTAATCTCTTGTATAATTCTTTCGATTATATCGTTATTCTTCCAGTCTATATTCGATTTTCGACTATTTTTCTTTGTTGTTTTGTTATTTCTTTTATTATTTTTGAATTTTTTTATCATTTTTTGCTTTTGTTTGTTTGGGATTTTGGACAATTTTGATTTGGCTATAACCTTTTCTTTTTTCTTGGAAATAACCTTACTTTTCTTTACCAAATTTTTTCTCTTCGACATTCTTTTATTTTTTCTACCTTCCATTGTTACATTATCGCTCAAATTTTTCGATCTCAACGTCCTCGATTGGTTCTTATCGACATTTTTTTCACCTTCATCAACATTTTTGTAAAAATCCTTCGGTTTTGGTTCATTGTGTATAAGAGCAACTACTTTTTCCACAATCGGTACCGCTGGTACTTCTTCTTTAATTATTGGATTCAAACTTGATCTAAGAAATTTCGGAGATATATTCCCTTGTTTCTTATTAGTCCTTTTTTCAGAAACAATCTTAATTACGTCAAGATCCTCCTGTTTCTTTTTTGTTTTAAGTTTAACTGAAATTTTTCTTTTCCCCAATTTTTTCTGACCATTCAATTCTTCTTTAACACCAACACTTTCGTTGGATTTGGTCGTACCTCTTTTGTTATGAACTATCAACGTTTCGGCTTGTTTAACATCAGCAGTTTTCACAGACTTCTTTGGACGACCCACTTTCTTCATATTCTTCACTAGTTTCGTCGTTAACTTCTTCTGTTTTATCAATTTTTTATTTTTTGGTACTTTTTCGATCGTTTCTTTGGTAGTTGTAGCTTTAGCCGTTTCATCTTTATAAATATCTACTTGATTTTGACTGACTTCAATTTTTTTAGGGGATTTTTCCTTAGATTTACTTCTTTGAGTATTGGTACTTATTCCAGGATGATTCACGATGTCAGTGGATTGCTCAACTTTCTTCTGAGACACTTGTTTTCTAGTTGTATTCACTATTAAATCTGCTTGGTTCATTATTTGATAATCAGCTGTTATTTTATGACCAAAATCAAATTTTTTTCCCAATTTTTCATTCTTTTTCAACATTTTTCTGGATTTCAGCAAAATCTTTTTGGAACTCTTCATTTCTTTTCCACTTTTACCAATCAACAATGGTTTCTTCACAGATTTTTTAACAACCACTTTCTTATTTTTCTTTTTAATCTTTCTATAACCTTTAACAGGTTCAGATTTTTCTATAACATCACCAGATTCTTCATTATCTTCTTTAATATCACCAGCTTCTTTATCCTGTTCCTCTTTTTGTACTTTTTCATCAGAACTTTCTTTAACATTACTAGATCTCAACATCCTCACTTTACCATCTTCAACTGCATCAATTTTGTCAGAAATTTCCTCTTCCTTTTGAGCAACGTTTGATCTCAAAGTTCTTGTTTTAGCACTATTTTCATCCACATCCTCCTTAGTTTTATCTCCATCTAACTTCTCCAAAGCTAAATCAGTATCTGATACTGAACCCTCCTCAACTTCATCTCCATCCACATTAGAATTCTTCATATTCAAATCTATATTTGCTACTGTAACCTCATTAGCATTGGAAATCTTCAAAATCAAATCTTTATCAGGTACTGAAGCTTCTGTAGCTTCTTTTCCATCTGATTTGAGCTTCTTCTGAGTCAAATTCTCATATGGAAGCTTCAAAGTATCATCTGACCTTAATTGTCTCCTTTCTTCAATGGTATTAGTTTGAGCTTCAACATCCCCACTTTTCTTTTTATTTTTCTTGGATTTATCCGGACTTGAATTCACAGTTTCCTTTGGTACAACCTCAATCAATTTTTTCTGAGGTGTCTTTGGTTGTCTTGACATAGGTTGAACTACAGCGATACTTTTAAATTTAGAAGGATTTTTTGTAGACTCATCTTCAGATTTATCAACATCTATTACATCCGATTCACTTAAATCCTCCTGTATATTTTCACCCTCGTTTATATTAATAATTTCTGTTGTATCCAGATTTTCAGTATCATCGTTATTATTGTTAACATTATTAGATTTTTCTTCATATAAATCAACATCTATAATTTCATCTTGAACTGATTCAGTTGTCACTTGCTTCTCAGCAACTTTTTTATCAACATCAATAATTTCTCCTTCATCACCAGTCCTCAATTGTCCACAATTATCCATTATTTCTATGGTTTCTTGTATATCTTCAATAATCATTACATTTGAACTACTTTCGTCTTGACTAACATCTGATCTGAGTGTCCTTCGAGCACCTAAAGGTGATTTTTCATTGCTAGATAGTTTTTCCTCAACACATGTCTTTTCCGCACTATTATCTGGTAAACTTGAATTAGAATTGTCTTCAAAAAGATCTTTAGTTGACTTTACACTTATTTTACCTGAAGGAAAAATTAAATCTATTTGAGATGTATCAAAATCTGAAGTAATTGTTTCTATAGGTTTGTTTGAATTTTTAATTTCTTTTTGTTGGTGGATATCAGATCTTAATAATCTTGGGAAGAACAGATTTTTGGTAGGTTTTTGAGTTTTTTCTTTACTCTTGATATCCTCATTTCCATTTTGATCTGTAGATTTTTTCAATTTTATTATAAGTGGTTCTACTTTTGGAGGAGAATTTTCCACTATCACTATGTGGTCTTGAAAATTACTTTCATTTTCTGTAGGTTTGTTGGATTCGGTACATTTTACCACTTCATATATCAAATTTTCAGTACTTTTTGTTTTTATATCTTTTTTTGGTTTTGTCAATAGTTTTTCTTGTTTTTCAACTTTCACACTCCTTAAACTTTTACTTTCTAGTGAACTTTTCTTCTGACCTAATTCCGATCTCAATAATCTTGGTGTATTGAAAAATATAGAAGGAATTGCTGTGGGCATCAAGGTACGTCTCCTCTTAATAGTTTTTTCTTTCAAAAATGCCTTTTTCTCCCCTTCCTCTAAATTAATTATCTCACTGTTTTGTTCATTTTTGTTCAACCGAGGAGAAATTCTAACATTTCTTGTATCTTCAATGACAATTAAATCTCTATTAGGAGAAGATCTATCATCAGGAATTAAAATAACGTCATTATTTGATTGTAAGACAAAACTAGGCATTGGTCCAGAATTTAAAAGCACCTCACAATCCTCCTCATCCTCTACATTATTATCATTGAATAAAATCACATTATCTGTGGATTTTGTATTTGTATTAATACTACTGTTAGAAGAATGATAACCAGTATCAGAAAATGAACTACAAGAAGGCAGTGAAGTTAATCTATCAGACTTATTCTTTTTATTGGACTTCTTTTGCTTTTTGGAAGACTGTATGTTACCTATATCTAATAGTTCGTTGAAAAATAAGCTTTGTTTGCTAATTTCAGTACTACGTCTACCATCTAATTGTTGTTTGAGCTTATCGAAAAGATTTTGGACAGGGTTAAATGTTGGAACAGTCGTTATGGGATTTAAAGTTATAGTTTGGTTTGTGAAGACTGATTCGGGGGTTATTTTAGTTAAAGATTCTGGCAGGATTCTAACAGTTTCAGGTACGTTAGTAGATGAAGAAACTTTCTTCTCTCTATTCATATTGAAGTTTAATTTAATGACAGGTTTTTTAGTGGGGAGCTTTTTGATAGAAGCTTTTATTTTTTCAGGATTTTTCTTCCTTATTCTACCACTAATAACTTTATTAATGTCCTTTTTTCTTGATATGTTTTTGTTAATCTCCTTAGTACTATTATTATTGTTAAATCGTGTAGACTTATTTTCTACAGCTACAGAAGGCACGTTATTGCTTGAAAATACAGAAGGCACAGGTTTCAGCCTCAAAACTCCCAAAAATACACACTGAGTTATCTGACTGTCTTCAAAATGTAGATCATTCTCTTTAAGATTACTCAAGAAATTTTTAATATTTGTATTAGATTTACCTTGTCTCGTGCATTGCTGGGGCTTTTTCTTCATTTTATTCTCTGGCAAACTATTGTGGCATTAATGGATAGCACCAAGCCCTGACACAGTACAACTTTCGCGAAAGTTTTCATAAGTGATCCGGGCGAAGAAAACATTAAATAGTCTTTTAAATCTGTACTTGAAGTATAAATAATTAAAAACAACGATCTCGTAGCATTCAACAAGCACACATGTGTCTTTTAAACTCTTAAATACAAAACACTTGTTGCGCTTCCACCATAACTGATGACATAAAGAAAAATAAAATTTTGGTGGAGGGGACAGGGGGCGCCACCAGTTTCTTGCAAAACTAAATAGTACCAATTTTAGCGACAGAAATTAATCAACCAATCTCTCGTGTTTATATTAATAATTACATCTAAAACTGCAATAATTCAAATAAATAAATCATTAAATTTATATAAATAGTTAAATGTTTGCATATTATTCATGTAATTCAACATTATCACTTCATTTGATTACTGGTTAAAATATTTTTAGTTTGATAAATGATGAAATATTTAATTTTAGAAATAAATAAATTACTATTTACATTTTAATTTCTCCTGTTCTATAATTTAGATGAAGCTTAACGTACGTAAGCTATCATTTTATTAAATATTCGTGTTAAAATGACGTCATGTCTGGTTGTTCTATTCGATGTGCTAGAAACTACCTGGCACTGAATTAATTTGTTTTATTAAATTAACATATTTCCTGAGGTTAAATAGTATGAAACTTACTTAATAACTCATTTTAATATATATTTGACCCAAAATAACACAAATTTATGTCTTAAAAACTATTAATTTTGTAAAATATACGGAAAAGCCTACGTGACAATGTCCTTGAGTCAACTCGGCGCATTCGCCATTTTATGTACTTATACAAAGTGACTTCCATTATGGAAACTTTCTATTTAAATAACACAAATTATAGGTTTATATTCTATGAACAAATATAATGCGAAAAAAATTGTTTTATACTATGATTTTTGAAAAATATCTGAAATACACTAATTCAAGAAAGGTGGTAGCATGAGTTTGATGAAAATTGTTTTCAAAGTGAAAAATATGTTACGTGGAAACAAATTTGTATGAATAATTAAACAATATATGCAGAATAAACAAAATAATTGTAATATAAAATCATTATTTAAATAATGGCCAATGGAAAGATTCAATTATCACTGGCTCCTTCGCCATTTTTTCAACAATCTGATTTTGAAGCGTATACGAGGGGAGTAAGAAATGTTTTATTTGGCATAACTTTTGATAATTAAAAAAACACAATAAACAAAAAACTTACCTTTAGCTTTTTTTTCGGTGATAATCTTGAGGTTTAACTGAATTTAATTAGAAAAAATAAACGAAATAAAATAAAAGAAAATTAAAAAAAAAACTTTATTAAATTAAAAATAAACAATAAACTCTTTAATTATCCTTTTTCCCCTTCTTCTTCTCTTCCTCATCACTCTTCTTTTCTTCAACAACAATACTTTCCCCAGTAATGTCATCAATTCTAGTTTTATCTACAGGGTATAACCTAAAAAAGAGACCATAAAAAAAAACTACATAACACCTGGACAAAGTATAAAGTTGTGAATTTACGAGATACAGGGTGTTTTAGAGTGTATTATTTAATGTTTAAAATTCTCTACTCACCATCGTTGATATAAGTATATTAAAAATACCACATCGTCTCTAAAACAAGCCACCCTGTGTGCTATAGGCATGGTGATGATAAAAGCGAAGATATCATCGATAAAAGTGTTGAAGGCTCTGTAAGTAAAAGCTCTCCAAGGCAACGCAGCTACAGATTTCAAACGATAGTTAATAAACAGTTGAGGAAGCATAAACAAGAAACCGAATGCATAAACTCCGTTCACTAAGCTGTTGATTGTCCAGGAATACCAACTGAAATTTAAATATAGTTAAATAACCCAACTAGAATTAGTTTTCTTACCTTTTATGTGGCTGATAAACCAAAGAATAAACAGCTGCAGCTGCACATAGCGGATACAATAAATAACTCAAATATCTCATACATTCCTCGTCATATTCTCTGGTCTTCTTCTCGTCATCAGATTCTTTTATTTCTGTGTTAAATTTAAAACCTCTCCAGCTTAAAGTAGTTTTGAATACTTTGCTTATTTTCCAAAACTTAAGTATAAACAATTTTTTTTAGGTTAGGTTATTTTTTTTTATATAAATAACTTACCTCTATTAAAGTACCTATACCACTAGGAATAACGATTAGAAGAGAAGTACCTTCATCTAGCAAAAATAAAAATACTATCGTTTGAGAAAATGCTCTCCATAAAACAGTTCTTGAAGACAGTCCTGCCATGGATTTGTGCGATTTCCAAAAGCTAACGTCGTTTTTAAACGATAGAAAATCAAGTAAAAGCTACAAATAACATTAAAGAACTTAAAAAATTCTATTTATAAATGAACTACTTACATGAACACTGCCTACAAACATTGTAAGACACAACAAGTACAAATTAGTATCAGCAAAAACTGCTTTAACTTCGTCCAAATCTTTCTCGGTAAAACCGAGGTCAAGAGATTGCTGCAAAGTTAGTCCAATTTGTTTCAAGAATCGCATTTTTCCAATTGAAGTTGGAGTATAAATGTAAGTGAAGTTTAGATGGGTTGTTTGTGGGGTAATTTCAACCAAATCTTTCATTCTCATATTAATAATGTCCGGGTGAAACAGTGGCATAAATTCTTTCTGTCTGTTTATCCTAAAATCAGCTATTATTTCCATTGGAATGGCTGAATGGGGAATGACTATGTCATCAGTACACATTATCACAGAATATCTAGATCGAAGATGAGTTACAGGTTTCCAACTCACGTACTTTCCTTTTTCTTGAAGAAGATTAAAAGTAGTACTAACTGGAATGGAATATTTTGTGAGTTTACTTTTGATATAAGTAGAATCTGGAAGGTTTATTAGATCTTCAAAATCATCTGTATGTCTAGTTTTAGATGGAACCAAGACAGAATGGATAATAATAGATCCATTCTTACGAGTAGATCTCGATATTTCAAGCGTTACTTGCCTGAAAATAGATATTTAAATTTTTTTTGTATTAATCTTACAATAATCACTTACTTTTCTAATATTGACTTGTAATCAAAATCATTTAAATGGAAAATTTCGTAGAGGTTTCCAGATCTAGAATTATCGGATACAAAAACATATAGGTCGAGTTTGGGATTTGTGTGTAAGTATGATTTATAACATCTATCACCCTTTTCGCATACCGGCACTTGGAATATTCCAAAAAGACTATGAATTGATTTGAAGATTAATAAAAAAAATAATACTGTTAAAATTGAACTCCAGGAGGGTCGCTGCATTTCAATATATTCTTTTTAATTTTCAACTATTTTTCAAATATGTCAACTTGTACCCTCCTACGTGAACATTTTCTTGATTTAACAATTTGAACTACTCGAAACAAAACAATGACGTGTCCTTTGACATGTAACTAAAAATTTAGCTACTGTACATTTGATCTACTGGCTGGTTATGTAAAAAATCACTTTTCAGCCTTTTCACCTATAATTATATAAAAATAATAAACAAATTAATAGAAATAATTGACGAAAATACAGAAAAAGCTGTAAATAAAGAAATAAATTGAAGACCAAATACTCCAAGTGGCTAGCTTTTAACTAAAGCAAGGACACCGATGTCATTTCACATGACAGTTTCAGAAAATACTTCTAAAGTTCATGAATTTAAAAATGAAAATAATAGAAATGATATAAAAAAGACAGTTTTATAGTCCAATTCAGTTTATATTTCACATTAGCATCTGGTCTGCTCACTTTATTTTTATTTCTATTTATCAAAGGATGGGGTATCTCATATATTATTTTTTCCCGACTATTTTGCTGTTGGCGTTTATAAGGAAATATCGTGAATCAAAGTGGGGTAAATGCATTAATAAAGTACAACTAGACGGAAAAACTGCTATAATTACCGGTGCAAATTCAGGCATTGGATTCGAAGTAGCCAAAGAATTAGCCAGAAGAAAAGCGCAAGTCATTCTAGCTTGCAGAACTTTAACGAAAGCTAAAGAAACTTGTACAACAATTCAACAGAATATTGACAATGCTATTGTCGTAAGTTTTTACTGTTAAAATTTTGTAATTCGTAACGTTAATATATTTGTAGATCCCTATGGAGTTAGACTTGTCATCGTTAAAATCAATAAAAAGCTTCTCAGAAGAAATAAAAAAGAATTACAAAGAAATACACATTTTAATAAACAATGCTGGAGTTTCACACCCTAGCTCAACAAGACTAGAAACTTCTGATAATTTTGAAATTCATTTCGGAGTTAATTATGCAGGACATTTCTATTTAACAAACCTCTTACTTGACCAATTGAATCTTTCATCTGGTAAAAGTAGAGTGGTAGTTGTAGCCTCTTCTTTACACGAGAGGGGGGAAATCAATCTAGATGATTTGAATAATGAAAAAATAACTGGCAAGGCAAATTTATATGCCAATTCAAAGCTAGCCAATATTTATTTCGCACAGGAACTAGCCAGAAAGACCAAAGAAAAACATATTAATGTATATGCTTGTTGTCCTGGATGGGTTTATACAGGATTGTTCAGACATACTATTAGATGGTACCATTTCTTTGTTGTAGCACCTGTTGCTTTCTTTTTTATGAGAAGTACAACACAGGTTAGTAAAATTTTTAATTTTTTAATTAATAAAGGTCTATTTTTATACTGTTTTGATTTTAGGGTGCCCAGACACCACTTTTTTGTGCAACAGATCCAGATTTAGAAAGTGAAACTGGGTTATTATACAGGGATTGCAAACATTACAACAGCAAAGTTATATTTTATGATAATATATCGAGGAAACTTTGGCTGAAGACTGAGGAAATGATTAACGAAGCAATGAATTCAAAAAAATAGAGTATAGAATAGAAAAATTTGAGGTTAGTTTTGATATTTTTAATGAATATTTTTGAAACTGTGAGGGATTTTGTTGTTGGGAAATTAAAACAAAACATTTTTATTAACATATTCTTTATTATTTATTCTTAATATATTATTTCAATTAAAATATCATCCATACATTTTTTTTTAATTGTAAGCCATGTCATACTTCTTTTTTTTTTAATTATTAACATATATATACACACAATAAAAACTATTTAAGTTTTTTTTTCCGTCTATATCGATTGCATTTAGGGAATTATGGAATTAACCTGTAAAAAATCAGAATTAAAATTATCAATTCGAACTTTTTACACGTTTTATACACAGTCAACAACATAATATTTCGACATTTTTAAAATACGTAAGTAAAGCCGAGTTTACGGTGTTTATTATTAAAAATATTTTACATCATACTGCGAAGAGATTGTCTTTTATTGAACAGCTGTCAACAGTGCAAGATTATGTTGCAAAATATTGCTAAATCTTGTAGTTGAAACCCCATAAAAAACTTGTTCTGTAAAAATTTCGCTCTCTACTTTACGTTCTATGAATTTCATTGACACTTATAGTTTGTACTTGTCAATCAGATGTCTCTTATGTCAAAATTGATTTAAATTTTTGGACATCTAGTGGGTAAACGTCAAAATAATAACAATTTGACAGATTTTTGATGAAACTGGATCAAGTTTTTTGAAACACTGAATTTTTTTAAATATTTTTCATGATTTATCTGAATTTGTATTGTCGTTACTATGTACCATTATTTTATTTACAACTTTTTATAAATTTAACACGGAGATTCTTGGCAGTTTATTGATTATACACGAGGCTAACATATTCCATTTAAAAATACTGGTAAATATAATCGTGTTCCAAGATTCGAATAAAATGTTGGTTCCATGACGTCTGTCATTGTCAAATGTCAAAAGAAACCAGTAAGGGTTTATTAATGTTTACAGGGTGGTTTAAAAGATTCAATGTTAGAAAAAAAACTTGTTAAAGTGATACGAAACACTTTGTATAATGGTTTTAAACGATAAAAATCGATTAAAAGTTTGCAAACGTCAACAGAAACCGTAAAATGTTCATAAATGTACAACACGTGGATGAAAATCGTATCTTTTCCAACATAGGTTAAGTGGTATGTCAAAAGTCAGTTATACCACTGTTCTTCTTCTTTTTCTTGGCCTTTGTATATAGGCGTGTTACAATACAAAACTTTGAAGCATCGAAAAAACTGTGTGAAATTATTGAAACGTCCTGTATATCGGTTTTAAGCAATTAAATGCTGGTTTCTGGTATCTGCAATTGTCAAATGTCAATAGAACTTGCTGAATGTATACCGAGTGATTAAAAAGTCCAAGATTTTTGTCGAAACATTTTTATATACCAATATTTTTAAATTTTGACTTCGTTTTATAACAAAAACTCCTCGTTTCACGAAAAATACAGTACATAGATGGGCATATTAATTTGTTAACAATGCATAAATTATGTAAAGCTTTAAAATGAATTATCTGTAAAGGCGGCCATTTTCTGGAAGAGTGAGTCACAGCGCGATCTAGTGAAGAGTGTCTAAAGTAGCTTCTACTTCAGACACTCGCCTCTAGATCTCGCCACGATCTGCTCCCGCGGAAAATGGCCGGTTTTAAGACCCACAACAAAGAAGTTCAGTCCAAGGTCAGTGTGGCCAACAAAAAGTGGTTTTTTCTGACATTTTTGTGAGAAAAAACCACTTTTTGTTGGCCACACTGACCTTAAACTGAACTCCTCTCATGACAGCTGTAAAGGCGGCCATTTTCTGGAGTAACAAGTCATAGCGCGATCTAGTGAAGAGTGTCTAAAGTAGCTTCTAGTTTAGACACTCGCCTCTAGATCTCGCCACGATTTGCTCCCCTGGAAAATGACCGTATTTAAGACCGACAAATTGTAAAATGATGTAAAACCATCACTATTATATATTTTTTTATTTTGTACAAAGTAAATTCACTCAAATACTCAAGCATATTTACCTTCCGAATCTGTATAAGATTTACATTTTTTTTTCTATTTACAATGACAGATTCACTCTGTATTTTTTACAAGGACGTAAAAGGGATGCAACGTGAAATTTCGATTGTTCAAACTTTACAATATTTTTTAAAGTTTTTTGTACATTTTTGAGTATGTAAAGAAGTGAATCGAAACGTAACATCGTTAAAATATATATTTATGTACAATTAAGATTGATAGTCACATTTTTTTTTTACACTATTTGCAGCTTTTAGAACACATGAACAACGTTAAATTCTTCGATTCGAAATTCGAATCTTTTTAAAAAATAAATAAATTTGATTTAAAAGATTTTTGCGAAATTTACTATTAAAAAATCAACAAAAACGGTAAGTTGAAAAAAAAAAAAAAATCTACAAACCAACGTCATTTAAAGCTGTCAAAAAAAGATTCAAGGTCGCAGATTCCAACTGAGTTAGAACCCGCTTTGTTTAACTACTGCGAAAATAATTAAATCCCATTTTTGAAAAATTCCGTCAGCCTGGAGAATTTTCCCAACTTCCGCATAAACAGTCTTTTAATTTTCCTTGGATAAGCTTTTCTTTTCTCTTAAATTGTTCACAACCCTAACTTTTCAAGAATTTTACGATATTAGGTACACAATTTTCCGAAATAAATAACAATCGCATTAAACAGAGAAAAATCGAATCAAATTGAGAATCTAAACGAAAATAAATGAACCCCTTTTGAAAAAATTATGGTACGCCCATGGTAATTGGAAGTTTGCGCAAATAAATAACCGTCTTGTGAATTTTTTTGTACGCCCATGGGAATTGGAAGGGAAACTGTTGCAAATAATTGAATCCCCTGTAAAAATGTTATCGTACGCCAGGGGTAGGTGACAATTTTTGCAACTAAATCAACCAACTCATCGTATATCAATGGCAAATAAAAATATATTGATCCTCTTCAAAAATTTCATCTTACGCCCATGGTAAACGGTAATCATTACAAATAAATGAACCCCTATTGGAAAAATTATGGTACGCCCATGGTAATTGGAAGTTTGCACAAATAAAATACCGTCTTGTGAATTTTTTTGCACGCCCATGGGAATTGGAAGGGAAATTGTTGCAAATAATAAAATCCCCTGTAAAAATATCATCGTACGTCTTTGTGAGAACCGAATTATAACAAATAATTCAACCCTTTTTATTTTATCGCACGCCAATGTTGGGAAAAAACAAATACGATGAAATAACAAATAGAGGAGGTCCAAGGTCAGTGTGGCCAACAAAAAGTGGTTTTTTATGACAAGAATGACAGTTAAAAACGAGAAGCTTATATCTTGAAATTTAAAATGACTTTTTAGCTGAATACTCAACAAATCGGAGGCCAATAGTTCTGGGAACTCTCGACATGTCACCATATCATTTCTGTTATTCAGTCACTAGTTATGTCAAATGTCAGTGAAAAAAGTAATTAGAAGAATAGAGATACAACAAAAATGAACTGACATTTGACATAACTAGTGACTGAATAATAGAAATGATATGGTGACATGCCAAGAGTTCATAGAACTATATTGGCCACTTATCTGTTGAGTATTCAGCTAAAAAGTCATCTTAAATTTCAAAATATACGCTTCTTATGTTGTCAACTGTCATTCTTGTCAGAAAAAACCACTTTTTGTTGACCACACTGACCTTAGACCGAACTCCTCTATAGAGAATATCTCTACAAGACAATGGGGGCAAAATTAGCAAAAAATTAACGTTTTTTAGCTTCTTTTTGACAGATACACTTTAATTGAGGAAAATCCGGTACCTAATATCGCAAAATATGATTCATAGATCACATACTGTGTCTTCCTCCGCAAATACCGCACTTCACCCCGCACCAATGACACATTTTCAACGGTGGGTACAACCAAAGACACGGCACGAAAATCGATAGAAACGTCAAACAGAACCACCGTTTCGTACAGTTTTCGTCCGAGCAATCACAAGGATGTTGCGCGAAATCCCCCTCTTGGTCCGACGCGCAATGATAGTCGATGCCCTCCGCGCACCCCAAACACGTTATTCGATTGATGGTCGATTTTATAACGTCCGGAGCGTATTCGCAAGCGCCTCGCGGGTTCCTATCTTCTACGTACAGTTCGTGACAGTGGCGACACCTACCGGAAAAAAAAAATATAATAAATACAATACAATGGTTTTAAGATGATTCAAGTACCTGATTTTTATCTTACCCTTGTGTTTAACGGCCTTAAAGGGTAAGGGTGGTTGTTGGGGAGGGTTCATCTCCATGCTGATGGTGCATTTTTTTAGACTCGACGTCGAATCCCGCCTCACGAGCGGCGGTTTTTGTTGGTCTTCGGCGGGGTAGATGTATTCGTGTACTGCCGTTAGTTGAACGTAAGGGTAGTTTTCGCCACTGCCTTGCACGGAAACTTCTAAACCCAGAAAAATAATTTAGAGAACAAAAATTAAACAATTTCTTTTCCACACGCACCTTTTGTACCCTTTTGGGGGTCGTAAACGGGCAGTCGGGAATCTAAGGGTTTACTATCACGTCCTATGTAAGTTACTTTGTGGAGATGTTCAGTTCCTTTCGTGCTCGAATCGCTGGAACTTCTAGAATCTTTCGGGTCTTGAGGAAGATCCAATGTCTACAAACGTAAAACAATTAATTACCGTTCCCTATTACATAGGCAACCGAACATACATCAAAAACGTGTATAGGCAACCAAACATACATAAATGTATTAATGAATGCGTAGCTTACCATGAATACGTCATCGTCTCCCACGTCTTTCGGGCATTTGGGCAAAGGTGATGTAGGAGAAGTGTCCACAAAACCTACAAAGAACCAAAAAGAAATGAAGAAAAAATTATTAAATCATCCAGTGTATGAGTCATTCGGTAATTTTGAATTATTTTTAAACGAGTTCAAGTTTATTTACATACAGGGCGAGTTATTATTGTAGAATTAGTAAATTTACGTTTGGGAGTATTATACAAGCAATTTACTCGTACAATTTGCTACGACGACAAATTGGTCAATAAAGATAAAGCAATTACACCAATTATATGATAATTGAGAACAAAAATGTTCCTAAAAATAGAAATATGGAAGATAAGTTGAAATTCGACATGATCTATTCAATAAAAAAAATATTTTGTTTTATCATGAAAATAGAATCATAGAAATCAATGGCGATACAGGAAACGAATCATAATAATGGAAAATTTAGGAAAAACGAAATTGTTGCAGCTAACGCCATCTATACTCGACAAAACAAACAATAATTACAAATTTGGACAAAATATCGATAGAAATCATTAAAATCTCAAAATTGAACAGTCCTAAACATCTTAGAAGCTTTAAAAAACGTTGAAAACACCCACAACGAAATTTTGAAAGCTAATTGTTCCAAAAAGTCGAAGCTAACGCCATCTATACTCATGAAGACTAACCAATAGCTAGTTTTGGACAAAATACAGAAAGAAATCTGTCAAAATGGGTAAATAATCTTGAAATTAAAGAATCATAAACGTCTTAAAAGCTTAGGAAAAGGTTGAAAACATCCTAAATAGAAATTTGAGGGTTAGTAGTTCCAATAACGCCATCTATACTCAACAAAACAAACAATAATTTCAAATTTGGACAAAATATCGATAAAAATCTATCAAAATCTTAAAATTGAACAGTCCTAAACATCTTAAAAGCTTTAAAAAACGTTGAAAACATCCATAACGATGTTTTGAAAGCTAATTGTTCCAAAAAGTCGAAGCTAACGCCATCTATACTCATGAAGACTAACAATAGCTAGTTTTGGACAAAATACAGAAAGAAATCTGTCAAAATGGGTAAATAATCTTGAAATTAAAGAGTCCTAAACGTCTTAAAAGCTTAAGAAAAGGTTGAAAACACCCTAAATAGAAATTTGAGGGTTAGTAGTTCCAATAACGCCATCTATACTCAACAAAACAAACAATAATTTCAAATTTAGACAAAATATCGATAGAAATCTATTAAAATCTTAAAATTGAACAGTCCTAAATATCTTAGAAGCTTTAAAAAACGTTGAAAACACCCACAACGAAATTTTGAAAGCTAATTGTTCCAAAAAGTCGAAGCTAACGCCATCTATACTCATGAAGACTAACAATAGCTAGTTTTGGACAAAATACAGAAAGAAATCTGTCAAAATGGGTAAATAATCTTGAAATTAAACAGTCCCAACTGTCTTTAAAGCTTAAGGAAAGGTTGTTGAAGGTTAGTAGTTCCAAATGAGATGAGCTAACGCCATCTATACTGATTAAAAACAAACAATTATTACAATATTCCGATATATCTCGAAAGAAATCTTTCCAAATGAGTTAAATGTTACGTCAAATGTCAAATTTTGATAAAAAACTAAGCGTACTTGATTGAATTGAACTATTTTCATTTAATTTTCATATACAGGTGAAATTATATTAAAACTTTTCAATGTAAACGAGAGTTTTATAATAAAAAGTCATTCGGTGCCAAATCAGGTAGGTATGGTGGATGAATTTTGGTTATAATGGATATGAAACGTCAAAATTTAGGTTATTTCTCTACTTGTAGCTTGTAAAATTATTACTTACCATGTAAGAATCCCGTAGTAGTAAGGAAAGCATTGAAAAAAATACAAATAGAGCAACGTGAGAAATATTGATGCCTAATAATTTTGTTTGCTAATTTTTAGCACAAAAAAAAAAGTTCCAAATGATTCTATTGTCGATTTATACACAGGGTGATTGTTAGATTATTAGAAATAGGAGATTCTCTTACCGTCCAATAGATCTTCGATGGCAGTCTTGACTCCTTTGTCGAAAGCGCGAGCGTCTGCGGCCGCTTGAAACGTCAAACCGTATTTTTTGTCGCCGGTTTTCCAGTGGTGAAAAGTTGGCATCACCTTGTTATATTCGAAATCCTTCTTAATCGTGCAACTCAGTACGATCTGAAAGCGGAAAAAATTTATTAAATTTTTCAATCGCCCTCGTAATTGTTACTTCTGAGGTTGATGAAAGTATTTATTTTTTTGTTCAATGTCATGTGTTTAAGTGTTGTAAATATGCGGTTGAATTGGATTTGTTTGTTGTGAATGACTCAGCTGAAAACGGGGAGGCCCAGTTTACGATTTCTAACTGATTAATGAAAATTTTCTTCGAATAAATTCCAAAATATTTTTCTAGTCATCAAATATGATGTACCATAGAATAGTAGTGTAATTTATATGACAATAAATATTTTTAAAAAATTTTAATACCAATAATTTGGAAGATACGAGGGGGAGAGGTAATTTTTTTTTATTTACTTGGAAAACTTGAAAACTATTAATTTTAAAATTATGAAAAATATATATTTAGGACCTTCGCAACAAGACCTTTCATTTGATATATCGCATGATACAATTTGAAAAACTTTTTAAAATAAATTTCCAATTTGCTCAAAAAAAAATTAATGATTTTTTTAAAAGGAAATATGATGTACCATAGAATACTCTTGTAATTTATTTAACAAAAAATATTTTTACAAAATTTTAATACCAATAATTTCAAAGATACGAAGGTGGAGAGATAATTTTTTATTATTCACTAGAAAAACTTGAAAACTATCCATTTTAAAATTATAAAAAATATATATTTAATACCTTCGCAACAAGACCTTTCATTTGATATATCGCATGATACAATTTGAAAAACTTTTTAAAACAAATTTACAATTTGCCCCCCTCAAGAAAAAATCAATGATTCTTTTAAATGAAATATAATGTACCATAGAATACTCATGTAATTTATATGACAATAAATATTTTTACAAAATTTTAGTACACACTAATTTCAAAGATACAAGGGGGAGATATAATTTTTATTTACTTGGAAAACTTAAAAACTAGTCATTTTAAAATTATAAAAAATATATATTTAATACCTTCGCAACAAGACCTTTCATTTGATATATCGCATAATACAATTTGAGTAACATTTAATAATAAATTCTCAATTTACCCCACCACAAAAAAAAAAAAAAAAAAAAAAAAAAAAAAAAAAAAGTTTACGTTAACCGTACGTGTTTGGTCCAGAAATATTCATATTTGTAACTAATTTCAACTCAATTGGTCCAATAGAATCATTTTTATTTAATTTCTCAAATAACTTTCGATCTACCCACGTAAAAATTTCGGGCGTCACCCAAAACCAAATTAAAAAACCCGTTTCTCGTATTGGTAAAACTACAACCAAAACCTCGTAATTATTATCTATAAAACCAGTTGTTCGCGTTTAAAAACTTTCAGTCGTTTTCGTGATCTCGTTCTTGAAGGATTTATTCAATTAAAAATCGAAAAAATGACGCTTAAATTGTACGCTGCTAGTTTGAGTCCTGCTGTAAGGGCCACACTTTTGACCATCAAAGCTTTGGAATTAGAAGTGGAAGTAGTACCAGTGAATATGGCCACTGGGGAGCATTTATCTCCAGATTTTTTGAAGATGAATCCTATGCACACTGTTCCTACTTTGAAGGACGGTGACTTTGTTGTTTGGGACAGTCACGCCATCAATATTTATTTGGTATGTATTTTTTATAATTTTTTTTAATATACAGTCTGTCCCAAGATAACGTGTACCAAAATTTATTATAAATACTTGAATATGTGACAATATTTTTTGGATAATTTTAAAAATTTAAAATTCCTATTATACAGCTTGTCCCTAAACTTTTTTCCAGATCGAAAAATATCATCCGGAAACCGAATTGTATCCAAAAGATTTAGAAAAAAGAGCAACAATCCACCAAAGATTGTTCATGGAAGCAGGTACAATATTTATTAGAAACTCAGACATAGTACGATCTATTTTACGGGAAGGATCTAAAAGCGTCAGCAAAGAAAAGGCAGACAAAGTCGTCGAAGGTTAGTGGAACGTGGATTTTTATTATACAGAGCGTCTCAAAATATATTGATCGGAAGTGTGTTATCCAAATATTGAATTTAATTGAAAAAAAAAATGTCATTAATGAATGAGATAATCTTATTGAAGATACCGAAACCGATTAAAACGATCAAATGTTCCTTTTATCTACCGAGTGGATTAAAATTACGTAATTTTCAAGTAAATATTAAAGCGATAAATATAAAGTTTTTAAACTAATCTTCGCAAATATACAGGGTGATCTATTAAAAAAAATTATTTTTCATCCTCTTCCGGCAAAATTCAATAATATATACAGGGTGTCAATTCTCATAAGTCTTTTTTTTATTTTAGGTTACAATTTTTTGGAAAAAATATTAGAAACGTCGGAATATGTAGCGGGTGATGCACTAACCATAGCCGATTTTAGTTTCATCGCTACCGTTACCACTGCAAATGTTTTAGTGCCGATTGCATCGAATCGTTTTCCGAAAATTTCCGAATGGATCACGAAAATGGAAAAATTGCCGTACTACAAAGAAGCGAACAGTACCGGACTAGATATTTACGCGGGAATGATGAAAAGCAAAATTGTATAGAAGAAATATTTATTAATTTTAGCAAATTTCCAAAAAAAGGGGTCCCATTAAAATGTATTAAAATGAAATTAATGTTGAAATAATGTCTAATGTTTAGTTTTTGTTTTTAATTGTAATATATGTTATTTGTAGCTCTTTACAATTTGATTTTTTTTTAACCCCCCCCCCATGAAAAAACTTCATCTACGCCCCTAGATGGTAATTTAAAAAAAATATAGGTAAAATGTGGAGAAATCGTAGGAAATATTATTATCAATAATATTTATCTTAAAAACTATAATTTGGCAAGTTTATCTGGACGTGTCAAAGTCAAAAAAAAATTTAAAAAATAAATAAAATGAAGAAAAAATAAAAAATATTTTAAAAAATAAATAAAATGAAGAAAAAATTAAAAAAATTTAAAAAAAATGAAAAAAAATTTAAAAAATAAATAAAATGAAGAAAAAATGAGAAAAATTAAAAAAAAAATGAAAAAAAATTTTAAAAAATAAAAAAAATTATTTGAAACTACGGGGCATCGGTAAGAGGCGTGGAAACATGGCGCAAGTCTGTCAAAAACATACCAGTGGCGTACAGTACCTATTTTATAAATTAAAACTGGAAAAAGGTTTTAAACACTGAGTTACAAGGTTAACTCCAAAAGATTCAACATTAAAGGACTAAATAGTATAAAAAATACTTACCGAATTGTCACTAATTCTTTTTCCATAAATGAGGTAATCATGTTTGGGTTTGGTAGGTTGAGAATCGTTGGACAGCGGTCCACCGGTCCCAGCCGACGGAGTTGGACGCGGCCTCTTTCGAACGGAAACGTTACTGAGTCCCCCGCCACCCAACGGTACCCATCCACCCGAGCTGTCATCTCTCGACATTACCTGCGCACGCACGCGCACCAAGTAATTGCCACTGAAAAAAATAAATAAATATTAAAATATATTTTTGAGGTTAGGATGGGGGGTTTTGTAATTGTTTTAATTTATTGTTTGAGAAATAATACCTCTCTTCGTTATTTTCATGATTTTCTTCAATTTTATGGAGTATATTTGCTTCTAAATCAGATTTATCCATTACTAGAGTTATTACTACAATTATTTAGTGTTCTATGTTGAATATTTTATTGATATTGATATTATCCAAAAGTACTTTTTATTGTAGAATTGTTATTTTTTAATTGCAATTATTATTAATAAGGAAAAATTGCCTAAAAGATAACTTATCGTTTAAAATACAACGTAGGAAGAGTAAATAAGTATTAAAAAGTGTATTTAATACATAATAATAAGCATAAATAAATAAAATAATTGTTTTTTTTATAATAAAAAAGCTAGCAACATTTTTTTTTTTATTTTATTTGAATTTTTATTTTGTTTTCATGATTTTTGGTTCTTATTTCCATAATTTTTGTACCAAGGCAGGGAAAAGTTGTATTTTCCTTGAGATACAGCGCTGATAAGTTGAAATTAAACCTTTACACTCGAAAAAAACAAAATTTTTCAACGATCCAATAAAAAAAGTTTATATAAAAAATTATATATAAACTTACACATTATGGGCTTGTATTTTCATTTCTTCATCAGTATCAATATCCACTTTCACGATATAATAAAAAACTAGCAAACGATGAATGAAAAAACCTTCACAGGAAGCCAGCACCAACCAGCACTTGTGCCTTACCAGTTGAAACTCCTTCAATTACTGTCGATAGCCAGGGAGAAAAGTTCCCTTGAATGGAGAATGGAGGGCGCAAATCCCCATTGACGTCATACCGAATTCCCCACTACTTTCTTCTCCTTGCCTCCCTCCCGCAACTCGACCCGCGGTGCAGACCACGTGTTGGATGAAATGTAGGTAACTAGGCTTAAGGTTCATCGCCCCATTTTGGATTTTCTGGGAAAAGCTGCATTCGATCGATCAGGAAAATTTCATTGATACGAAATTTTATGTACAGGCTGTTTTCAAATGACACTTGCAACGTTTACTTGTAAATACCTCTCGTAAAATTGGATAAAATGATTTATATATATATATATAAGGATTGGGGGGTCCAGCTCATTTACTTTTCGAAATACGGGGGGTTAAAGTTATAAAAATTTCAATGTTTTTATTTGATAACTTTAAAATGGATTGATTTCACATTTGGCAGGATGTTTTTAAATGTAAAAAGGCATATTTAAATATCTATACGCCACTGTCTTTAATTTTTATCATAATTCTTTTTCAATTTCTTATCCTCACTTTTTTCTTCTGTACGCCTCTGTTTTTTTTTATTTCTGTTCCATTTTTATTTTCTTTAAATAATCAAGCAACGCCATCTAGGATTTACGTTGTTTATTAAATTAAGTCAAGATTGCAGAGAACTACACTAAGAAATACCAATTTTGTAAAAATCGGCTATGCAGAACCGGACTTAATGATTTTTATTTTCGTATCAATCTAAATATTCTCACAAAAAAAATTCGAAAGGAGAAATTTTTCACGATTCTTGTAAACTTAATTATGTAATAAAGTTTTAGTTGATAAATTTAGCAATATATTCAATTAAGAGCTGCATAAGTGAAACTAAATTGAAAGAAAGTGACTGTTCAACATAGTTTTCACGAAAACAATTACACAATTGTTTATAATTATGTATTCTACGTAATTTTCCCATGAAAAAATAGTAATTTTATTTATCCCTGACATACAGAAATCATAAAAAAAAAAAAAAAAAAAAAAAAAAAAAAAAAAAAAAGAAAGTTGCTAGCTAACCAACACATCTAGGCCATTTTCTCTAAGATGTGTGAGAAGATTTTTTTTTAAATCTCCTCAAATTTAGCCTGAAGTCCAAGCTCAAATATGACACATACTTCATATTTCTAGCTTATGGTTTTCGTGAGATACAGTGGTAGAAAGTTAAAAAGGTTTTATTTATTGAATTTCACTACAATAAACAATATGATAAAACTTATGCATCCAATAATGGATTTGCACATTATTTATAACATATAGAGCGAAAAATGGGTCGTATATGACGTCAAAGTTTCGCGGTATCGAAAATTCAGGGGAAAATAACGAGGGGGTCATGTACTGACGTCATTGAGAGTTTCGAAGGGGGGGATCGACGGGTCCCAGTGACCTACTTAAAGGTATGAATGGCCTAGCTACAGGACGACAACCCGGTACTTAAAATAGGTCGTTCTAAACCCTATATGCCCTTCCCCGGATCAAGACGTAGCTATATTTAGAATTTCAATGGAATTTTGTATAAAGACTATTCAGTTACGACGTCAGACTGTGAAAATATATATTTTGATGTGTAAAAATGTTAAAATTTGTGATAAAATCCACTAAAAGAAAAAAATAATGTTCATAACACAACAAAAGACTGGATATGTTTATAATTTATTGTTATAGAATGAAAAAAAATGAGAAAAGGAGATCAATTCAGGGTTATAGTGTATGAATTATTAAAAAATATTAAAAATTAATATATACTTTCAACATAACAACAGAAAATCCCATTAATTCCAGATTCCAGACCGAAAACATCAATAACAAAACCCCCCGTCAAAAATAAAAGTAGGCCACGTGTCCCTGAACAGTGGGGGACGATGACGTCAGCGATGACATCGTAGGGGTATATCGAAACACGATCCAGAATTGGTTCAGATTTTATAGAGGCGGAGTTACACTTAAAATCAACGTGTACAGGCACAGTGGTGGGGAGACATGAACGTTAATACACACGAGTGGGGGGGTGATAAAAACGTGGTGCATTAGAGAAAGAGGGGTTGTTGAAAAATTGCATTGTTGCAGCTTATAGACCAGAATAATTATTTTAAAGCCCGAAAAGATTATTTAAAAGCACTATTAAGTTAGAAGGAAATTTCCAGTTGGATACAGACCCTCGCATTCAAAAGCGATCGGACTAGGTCGAGATGAAGTGACCTAATTCCGTTCACAATCATGAATGACTGTAATAAAGGGTATCAACCCCTGGTAGAAGCTCTATTTAGGTCACGGCAGACTCAACCCTGTATGGCTCGAGCTTTAAAACACTACAAACATTATCTATTTATAGCTCGTTGAAAAGTGCAAAGGACAAACCTTCAAACATTGACATACCTGAAATATTTATTTTTACTTTTTGTGATTTTTTCATTAAAAAAATATAGAGATAGAGAGAAAAGGGAGATCCCATTTTTTGGGGGGTTATAATGAATAAATAGTAAGCAATTTTCAATGAATATATACAGGGAGTGCCGTTTTAAAATTAAGTTTTAACAGTGTATGTTTTGAATTAAGATATTGCTTCTAAATACCTTGGGACACCTTGTATAAAAAATATAAAAAACCATTTTAAGTCTTTAATTGAATTTCAAGCCGCCCGCCTCTGATGTGAGAAGAATGGTCGGATGCTAAGAGAGGGGAGGTGGCCTCGAACTAGGTAGCCTATTCTGCCGTCGCCGCTAACCGCCGCCGATTCATCCTTTCTAAACGTTTTGTTGAATTGTAGGTTGAATATTTCCACTTTAGGTCGATTCATATATACAAATAATAAAAATTTATTAATGAATCTGGTAGCAGTCGTTGATCTCTGCTATAAAAAGTATTTACTATTTTTTATCAATATAAAATCCCCGGTTAGATGTACTCGTATACACTTCCTTTTTGACTATTACAGATAATTATTAGGAATCAAAGAAATGTAGAAAATAAGGACATTTTTTTGAAACGTGAAAATGTTTTTTTAAATATAAATCATCGCGACATCTATAGTATAATTTTAAAATTGTATAATTCGTGATTCTAGATAAGCAATACGCCCCCTACTGTAGACGAATTCAACTTCAATCACCTGTCATTGTAAATTTCAGTCGCCTATTTAAAATTATAGTAAACTTCGTATGTTTCATGTTACTAAAACTAGATGTCACTGCTATTACTTTATATAATTAAAAATTTAAATACTATTAAATTTACGATACGAAAAATGTTTAACCACACAAAAAAGTTGATAAACGATAATATTTGTATTGTTTCAATATTATACAGGGTGGAACAAAAGATATTTTTAATATTCAGTTCTAAAAAAAAACAATATATGTCTAGCCCCTATTTTTCATCAGAATTAAAACAAAACTCGGTGCTCAACCTTTGAAGATACGCCCCTGATATACATAGCATCCGTTTGATCATTCAATACGAAAAAAAACAAAGGAACGAACGCCAACCGGGCATTCATCAAAAGACCTATGGATTTCCAGTCAGTAAAAAAAATAAAGAGCAATATAATTGTAGGCTTAATCAGATACAGTTTCCTGTTTTGTATTATTTACTACTTCCTGCGTGTAAGTGAAACATTCTAGTGTGTGCATTCTCGTCGTGGACGTAAAAAAAAAACACGTTAAATCATGAAATCAAACAATTCTTTAATTTGTTAAATCTACATTAACTTGAGATCTACCAAAAGTTATTTTATATTAGATACTTTTTTTTCTTCCTGTATATACGTTTTATAACGATTATATTACCATGTCACTGTCAATTACAAATAAAATGTCAAACACCTTTAATTATTTAATAAAATTGACCCATTTTCCTTTAAAAAAAAAAAAGCATAAACAAAACTAAATAAAAAAAAACCTCAATCTACCTAACCTGCTAGCAGACAGATATCATCAACTGTCAATCTTTCATTAAATCTCGAGTTCCAAATGGTAAAAAGAAAACAATAAAGAAAAGTTTTTAAACCTTCCGGTTGAGCAGATGTCACAATAACAGAGAAGGCGGCAAGGGAAGTCGTAAATAAAAGATAATATAAGAAACTATTTGACCCAGCCTACACTTTCAGGTATATACATGCACATAACTGTGGTCATAATATATCCAGAAATTCTCGTTCATTCAGAAAAGCAGGAACCACTGAAAGTTGAAATAGGCGTGGGCGAGGAAACTGGGAAAACTCTTATAAACATTCGATTTATAATGTTTGAAACACCGGCTATAATATATAGTCAACATAAAGTGGATTCATTAAGTGAGATTATGAATGGAAATTGAAACCATTGATTATTTTACGGATTTCACAATGAATGATGTTATGAGTTATGACAGAAACTAGACAGATAAGGGAATTGATATAAACACAGTTTATAATGCTCGCTATAATTAGTTAATTGCGGTTAGTTAAATAGTAATTAATCCCATTTCCTACACTACAAGTTAAACTGGGGAAATATCATGGCCGACTTTCAACCCCGAATCCGGGGGTGTATTGATATGTACGAATATTAATATTGTACTTACTCTTCAGCACGTAAATCGGTCATGATTTGTATTGTGGATTATCCTACTGCCTGAAGTCCAATTTGTTGAACACCACATTTTTGCACAACATCAAATCCAACTTATCAACACGGGAACAACCATTGAACTAAAATACTGTTAATTTCACACCAGCGCGATGTTGCCATGTTTCTTACCGTACCCTATTTTCTCAAATACGATAATTATTTATTATTAATTTCTTTTATTATTACATAATCGATCTAATCTAAATATTATCAAAGCTAGCGAAGAAAAGAAGAGCGAAATTTATTAAAGTTCAGACAAATATATTATTCATATTTTAAAAATTTATTGAAAATATTAATTTATTTAAAGTTGTTGATAATTTTAACAATCGTAAAGTGCAGTGGCGTTTTATGTAAGTGGGTCAAATAAAAGATTATAGCAAATATGTTTATAAATACAAGTTTTAAATTAAGAAAAAAGTGTATTATTTAAAAAACTGGATATTTTTAAAAGACCCCCAAAAGTTAGATGCAAATAAATATATACAATTTTTAGAATTTCCACACCTTAAGGTAATGATTGCCCAAAATACCCCCAATTTTACCCATAGTATGATAATTTTACATCTGGATCTTTAATATAAAAATTTAAGTAGGGGACTGATCAAAATTGTTTTTTTGTTAATAATAACTATTGTTTATATACTATTATACCCATAAATACAACAATGTGAATCATTAATATTATCACAATATTTAAATTAAAATAAAAAGTATTTAAATTCCATATATTTGTTAAGAATCGACAACCGCGCACTATCATCTAAGTTATAACAGCGCGTGCGTATACTAACGCGCCGACTTGTTGGTTACAGGTTTTGAATTTGCCCGCCTTGCTTATTATTGATTTATTTTAATCCAATTCTTGAGAAAGTATTGAAATAATAAAGTGACAATGCTTTGAATTAGATCAGCTTCAACTTTTATCTCGAACACAATTACATAACATTAAAAATCGGTAAATACACTTCCAAAATTTTTGAAACATTGAAAAATCTACATAAGAATCAAGTAGAAGGCATTAAACAATATTTTTTACGTTCAATAAGGTAGGTTAATTTTATATTTGCACTGATAATATTTAGAGAATTTAAAATTATTGCACTCCATACACTGGTATATCGTTAACTTTATTCATTTTCAATTGATTTGAATAATAATTATATCAACACCATAGGCAACCAGCCGTACAGCTAGTTGTATTGCTGGTTGCATAAGATATTTACAATTAGCAACAGGTTATGTTTGACAACTACGCCAAAAATGGCAAAGTTTAACCTATTTTCATCCCGAAAAAAACACATTTTTTCCTCTATTTACCATGATGGCTAAATTAAAAAATAATGAAAGAAATACTTATAGACAAATGGGCTTCGTAGTGGACAAAGTTTCAGAAGATTCCTTCTACGAAAATCTACTCCTAGGTCTATCTAAGGTTCTAGAAAAATCTCCATACATCTCCAACTTAGCTTTAAAAAGATACTCCGGCCTACGCCAAATGGACATTAGAACTTGGGAGCACAACAATGGCATTTCATTACCTGAAGATTTGAAATGTTTTTTCTCTTCTTCTAATGGATTTTCGTACACATATGACTTTTCTTACGAAACGGAAAATCAAGAAATTACTGCCAGACAAGGAAAAATCGAAATTAATCAATTAACCGACGTTGCCAGAATATACGGATACGAAACAAAAAATACAGCCCAAATCGAAAAAGTTGCAAATAAATACAAATTGATTTTATCCAGAGATAGTAAAGTTTTCGAATTATGCACCATAGACGACAACGCGAAAGTAGTATTGGTATACATAAATACTTATTCAAATCCAACCATATGGTTGTACACTACCCCGATGATATTCAATCACCTAGCGGACGACTTTACCATATATTTCAAGAGATGCATAGCTCATCTCGGCATCCCGTGCTGGCAATACATCGTATCCAACAAAGGTTTACCTGAATGGGTAAAAGAAATCTTTCTTTTACTATCACCAGGTGTATTACTAGAAGATAGAAATTTAGTAGAAACTCCTAGAGTTGTTATAGAAGAAATTAACGTTATAGATCCAGCGGTTTTTCTTAGTTCTACTAACAGCAACCACGGACTTATTATGCAAGCAATGCAACAAGCTAAAGCTACGAAGGATAAGGATAAAGAGAAGAAGAGCAAGACTATACCCAAAAGGTTTAATAGTAAATTGATTAAAAAGCATGAAAAATAATAAACTTCTTGGAAAAAAATTAATATTTATTAGTTACCTTTGTTTGTTGTTCACCATTATAAACAGCCATGTTGATCTAATTAGTATCCTCCATTAACGGCCTGTGATGTAAACATTCAACTAAGACATAGTCGAACTAAATTAAATATAGTCTCAATTACCACTTTATTTAATATAAACCACACACATATTTAATATTTACATACTGAATTTTCACGAAATAGAAAACTAAAGATCTTCTTGGGGCTTTTTCAAACCTTCTAGAACAATTACTGTGGCGCGTGCGCGAGAATTCAAAATCGACCAATCGCTGGCTTTGTAACCCCACGTTTCAACCAATTTAGCAACCCCTCTCCTACCTGCTTGGCGGCTATTTTATAACAATTCTTTTTTAATTAACGGAGTTTTCAAGTTAAAAGAATGTTTTTTTTGCTAAATTAGTTTCTTTAAATTGTGTAGCTAAATAGAATACGGTAAATTACATCAAATTATATAAGTTATCATTAGGAGTAACTGAAAAAATGCAATAGATGGCACTACGAGACTTGACACGATCAGTGCATCCATTATCTAAAAAAAAATGACTATAAAGACTGGTTTTCTACCACAGAACTAAAAACCAAGTTCTGTGTTCTTTATTTCGAAGACGGATTAAAAGGTTAGGTTAGGATTAAAAAAAACACTAAGAATAAATAATTAACTTTAATTTATGCAAGTAAATATAAAAGTACGTTAAAATCTTCAATAAAACTAAAATAAATGCATATCAAGATTAAAAAAAATGTAATAAAAAGTAGTCTTTGTTTGGCGGGTGTTCAAGTATTACGTATTCATGTCTAGAGGTCGAGGGGAAACAATATTCTGAAGAAGTTGATTGGTATTGCTTGACATTTGACGTTATTTGCATGACGTTTGACGTTAACGTCAAAAAGTATTTAACGATTTTCAAAATTTTTTAGATGGGTACATGTAGTGGATTCAAATTTGAACTTATTATCAACAAAACGACAAACACAAATTTATTTAAACATAGATTTAGAAATCACATAGCACGAGCACCTAATTTCTGTAAAATCTTCAATCCCTGTTCTTCGTATTCCTGTTTTGACAGCCAAAAAACGTCCCTATCCTTCATTACTTCAGCTAACACAGCGCCACCTATGAAAACCATATCTTTCCTTCTAGGCGGATCCTCTATTCTAATTTTGAACTTATTGAACTTATCGACATCGTTTTTAAGCACTCGCTCAATATATAGTTGTTTAATTTCCCTTTCTAACCGCGAAGGAAGACCCGGGTACATAGTTGAGCCCCCCGAAAGTACAATATGCTTGTACAATTCCGATCTCATATCGATATCCGCAGCCTGAAATGAAAAAGACAATTTACAATACAAAATCAGTTGAATTACAATTTATTTACCTGAATTGTATTGAAAACTAATTCAGCGATCCCTTGGCCTTCTACATTGATTAAATGGGGTTGGAAAAGTGCTTCAGCAGCTTCGAATCGCTCACCTCCAACCTTTATAACTCTACCGTCTGGTAAAGTATACGGTTCAACTAAAACTGTTGTTTCTAATGCTAAACGCTGTTCAGTTTCTATGTCATAACCAATATAACAAAGTTTTTCTTTCATCATACGAACCTGAAAATAAAAATATAAATAATACTTTCATATTTCAAAGATTTTCAATACTTACAGTTTCAAAATCAGCGGAATGATTGAAAGCGTATCCTCTGAGCAAAAGTAGTTTAATGAGGTATCTAGTGATATCTCTACCGGCGATATCTAATCTTCTAGTTAGATGAGGCAGAGCATATTCTTCGTAAACTGGACAAATGTGAGTTACACCATCTCCTGAATCCACTACTACACCAGACAAAAGTCCCTAAAAAAGATGAATTAAAATTTAAAATAACCTATTAAGCTTGTAAATGTTGGTAATCACCTGAGCATAAAGCGTTAAAACAGCTTGAATGGCAACATAAGCTCCGGCAAATTGATATTTTTCAAACATCACTTCTATCATTTTTTCTCTGTTTTTTGTGGGGTTCATCGGGGGTTCAGTCAGCAAAATCTATAGAAATACAAATATTACTAATAAAAAAATCCTTTATTTAATTTTTATCTTACTTTTGTATCTTTAGGATCAAGGTTCATCTTTTTAGGACCAAACGTGTAATCCCAAACATGGCACATATCTTCCCAATTACGAACTACACCATTTTCCATTGGGTAATTGACTTCTAACAGTGACCTAAGGGCAGAAGCTTCATCTCCTACCATAAGATCCTATATTTCATACATTTAAATTTAAAATAAGCAGTCACTAATGTCATACTAAATAAAACAAGTTAGTTATTGTGATGGTTCATAACCTGTATTCAACAAATTATTATTCAAGATTTGGTGATTTTGTGAGTTTTCAGTTCTTTTATGTATTATTAAACAAATTAAAATCATGCAATTTGACCAAACTGAAAAAATAGTACAACAGATAAAAAGAAACACAAAACTCAGTTATGTTCTTTTTTATATATGAAAATTTCAACTACTTTATGCCTCTACTTACAGGAAGAGTACTTGTGACTCCCTGTAGCATGAAACATTATAGTAAATATTAAAATTAAACACAGGTATCAAGTTAATGACATCAAAAATAAAAATTCAAATAGGAACTGTTTTTTGATAGATAAAAAATAACTAGAATAATTATTACACAATTCCTATCTACCATATTAAAAAGAATAAAAAATTCCTATTCGATGCAGTGCCTAAAAAGCAGTGTATTCATCATTTAAACCTTTCACTTGTTCTAAAGTATATTACATCACAAAATTATTGAGTGAAAGAGTTAAAGTATAAATAAAATATATTAAAAAAGGGTTAGGGATAAAACTTGAGCATTCTAAAAAACATTTAGCATGTAGTATAACTTACATCTACATGTAATCCCTAAAAAATAAGTTGTTTATGAATCAGATGAATTGTAGTGCTCATAACAAGGTCTTTCGCATTTAAATCGCTTACCTTAACTTCTATATCACCTATTTTATTAACGGCTCTTATAATGGGCCTTCCTACCATTGAAGGAAATATATAAGCTGGAAAATTACTGCCGGCATACCCACATTTGACGAACTGGAAAAAAGGTAACGTTTAGAACATCGAAAATATAACAATACGGTGTACCTACCCCAGTGCCATTATCACATACAATTACTTTTCTACCTTCACTATCCATTTTAATTAATACTAAGGAAAACAACTATTTATCTAAATTATTTCTATTATCAACATTAAAATTAGTCAACACCAACACCACACCTCTCTCCACGAAACATGACAAGTGACAGCATGTCAAGATTGTCAAGTAATTTGTCAACTCTTCTTTTTTATTATAGTGAAAAATAAACATAAAAAAGAAGAAAGATATTTATATGACAGGTATGTCATTATTGTGACAGTAATACGAATCGGAATTGTTATTATTATTGATAAAAATTGTATTACTCCCTATTTTTTAGGAAACTAGGTGAAATAAAACCAGGGAGGATTGGTTCTACACAAAGTATGAATTTGATTTCAATATAATTATATACTAGTGGTAATGAAACATTATTATTGTAGATGTCATGAATTTTTCTACACAAGAATTTATGTTTGAAAGACAACGGATACGACAATGGCTTCCACTTATCACACAACAGTACCGTTTGAGACATGTCTATCAAATAATGGGAATAAACTTGGGAGCCGATGGAGTAGGTAGATTTTATTATACACTCCATTTGACGACAATGTGTGCTCCTTTTTACACAAGTGAAGAAATAACGAATCCAAATCCCAAATGGGCAGAACTGAACCTTAAAGATATGCCAAACCTATCGGCTTCTTGCATAGCCTTGAGGATATGGCAGCACAGTAAAGACGGAGCTGACAAGATCTTAGTAACGTGGGGTATCAACTTCTCAGGCCTTTGCTATATTGGAAATAAAATTTCCGATATACAACCATATTTCTTTAAGAAAAATACTGTGATATTTTGTATGCAAGGAGGATTCTATACTAGTCATCAAGTTATTAGAACTGACTTAAAAAAACCTATACCATTTTTATATAATATTAATATTATAGATAATAATAATAAGGTTATGTATAAGAGGGTAGCTGTGAAAACTTGTAGTCAAGAAGTACAACATAGTTACGGTGTAGAAAAGTTACGGCAGTTGCAGCAACTACAAGTGCAAATAAGAAACAGAGAGGCTGATGTACAAAATATTAGAGATAAAATTAATATTTTAAATGGGATTGCGAGCAGGGAAAAAGATACTTCTCTTATGCCTGCGTCTTTGACCAATATTAGATATGCTCCACAATTATTAACTATGAATTCTTTGAATAAAATGTTACAGGTTAGTTTTTTTTTAAGTATTCTATCTCTATGTAAAATTATACTTGGTTTTAGTTGAAACCAACTCATATTCAGAAAAAAGAAATGGCAAAAATTAGTAAAGAACTAGAAGTAGCAAAGTTTAAAACCAAATTACTTTCCCAAGAGAAAGATAAGAAGACTGTGATAATAAGAAGCTTAAAACAAAAATATACCGATTTATTAGAAAACAACGAAGAAAGAAGTGTGTATTGAATTTATTTTACTACAATATTTATACGTAAATAAATTTCCAGATTCCGATTTAATGGAAAATTATCACCAATTGAGCAGAGGTGCAGAAAAACTTAAGGAATACAAACAAAACATCGAGCACCATAGAAAAATGTATACAAATATCCATTCCCAACTTCAACAAAGACATAAGCAACTACTAAAAGAATTACTGTTCATATTTCCAATAGAAAAGATTTCCGAAGACAAATACAGTGTTATAGGAATACCATTACCCAATTCAGACGTACTAGCAGATTCAACAGATAGCGGACTTTCAGTAGCTTTAGGGTACATAGCTCACGTAGTAATAATGTGCTCGACTTTTCTACAAGTACCTATCAGATACCCCATAACTCACTACGGTTCCATATCGTATATTACTGATAATATCTCACCTTCGTTTCCAGGAAAAGAAAAACAGTAAGTACCTCTAAGAATCCATATATAATGTCACTGTTTTTTTATTTTTTCTACATTCATGCAAAAAAACAACACTTGTGAAACACATTTAATGGAAAAAGTGAAACTTTATTGCACTAGTGCATTTGTTGCACTTATCTGTCATTCTTGTCAGTTTTGTGATGATTTATGTCAAACATAAACATTTAAATTAAATAAAAATACATAGCAAGTATCTCATCCTGCTTTAATAAAACAATAATATATGTATATCTTACCACTTAGTCTCAACGAGTTACAATTATTGCAAAAACCTTTAATTATTTAAAATTGAAATGGTCAAGGCGAAAACCAGCTATGATTGAGTACTGACAAGGTGGAGGCCATAAAGATACAAAAAAAGAAGAACAGGTTGACTTTGATTATGATTAAGTTAGGTTAGGTTCTTAAAATATTTATATTCTAATTTTCCAGTTTTTGCATGAATTTAGAAAAAAATATTGTATGCAACTCTTGCAAAACGTGTTTTTTGCACTTGTTGCATAAATAACTATTAATCTTCTAGTTTTCCTTTATATACACGAGGAAAAGAAAAAATCCACTTTATCTACGCAGTTTATTTGTTGAATAAAAATATTGCTCAGTTCCGTTGGCTTTTCTCCATGAACACTAGGGATCTAAAAGCGACTCTTTATAATCTTTTAACGTTCCTTCAAAATCCCAGTGACATAAAATTAGATGCAAAAAAAGAAGTTCTGACAAAGGAACAGTTTGTTAGTTTACGTAGTTTCACTTCTATTTCCAACGTATCTGATCCGCTTTTGGATTGTATAAGAATGGAAAGTCGATTAGAAAGATCCAACAGTCCTGGTAGGGTAGATAAGAAGCCTGGTGGGGAATGTGGGAAGGGTTTGAGCGAGATCTTAGCAGTACCCGAAGCTTATTTAAATAGACAGATCAGTTCTGATTCTTTTAGAAGTTTTATGGCAAAAAGAAGAAGAAAAGAAGAAACTGCAGTTTGTTGCGGTAAGTCATGAAATTTTAGTAAACATTTATTAAACTTTTATCAATTTTAGGATCTTCTCCGATTAAAATAACCAATGGTAGAGAAATGCTGCTAACAAATTCTAAACAAGCAATAGTAGAACAAGGTTATGATCCACTAGCATCTACTTCTTCTTCTTTACCGATCGTTAGAACTATTAACTCCGATATTAACTTAAGACAAACAGAAGGAGACTGTAATAGTTATGGGTATCACAGAATTAGTAGATCCGTTGGATCCTATTCGGACGAAGACACTGGTTTGGTTCTAAGCAGTAGTTTCGGTCTCGCTTCTGAAGATAAAGAAGTTCAGAAGGAATGTTTGTTGCAAAATGATCCGAGCTTTGTATTTAGTAGCGAAGAGACACTTTCCGATCCTCAAGGTACTGCGTGTTCGGAAAAAAGCCCTTTAATGGCTAGAACGAACGCGTTACGTACTACTACTACTTTTAACTTAGTTAAACCGAAATGAAGTGAAAACGTCAATTCAAATAGGTTAATTCCTTCAAGTTTATAAATACCTGTAATAGTTCAACTAGACGTTTCCGTTATATACAGGATGATTTAATGTCTTTTATATAATAAAGAACATTTAAAAATTGTATTTGATTAAATCACAGCAAAATATTCATTCCAATGAAAAATGTTTGTATAATTCTCCCAGGAAACTTGCTCCAGACGTTACGTATGCTGAAGAATATGTATAATTACTTTAGCAACCTGTATCGCAGTAAGGAAAGCAAATAACTTTTGGCTGGTAGAGTTAGTTGTATCACTTGTTATTTTGGATTGCCAGTTACACAAAAAACTTGTATATACATTGTAATAAAATCGTGAACATTTCGTAGATCTTTTAATTTCCTATTCACAGCACTTCCTATTGAGCTATGAAGATGATTTCGATCCACTTTAGTTTCAAGCAAAAGAATTTAGGTTAACTAATTGACATACCAGAGTGACAGGTCGGCAATTCTGTCATATTCTTCTTCTTTTTATAGGACATATCCTGAGTAATAATCTAACCATCATTTTTCTAATCAAAATCGATTGGTATGTATTTGACTAACCAAAGCGAGCCAAAAATACCTCCAGTTTCATCAAAACATATTAACTCATAGCTCAAACAATGATATTTTTTTATTTCGATATAGAAAAACTCCTAGCTGAGCACCACTATTTTATTATTGAAAAAGAAGAACGCTTATAGGAACGCCATCTATTGTTGTCTCGTGGAGTACAGCCACGTCACTTAAAATTAGGGTAGACTCCAAAACAGTGAAACCACTATAAAATGAATATTTTTAGGCTTACTGGAGATTTATCTCACTTAATAGCCATTATAATACTTCTACAGAAAATATGGCATTCGAGATCGTGTGCAGGTAAGTTTTCAGTTATGTTTTTCACGTTTCTTCACCGGTAGATACAAGCAACGTATACAATGCTTGGTAGCAATTTTTTATTGTACGTGTATGACTATTATACTGTACAATTACTTCTTTTAGTTAAATTAGTATTTCATGTTAAATCTATAATGATAAATAGGTAAATTTTCTTATTTACTAGCCACTCTTGTTATTTGGACCTCACTTTCCACGTCAGTGTAATTGAAATTGAGTTCATGCTAAAATCTTCGTGTATTAATAGATGTATATCTTATTTCCATAAAATTAATTATGAAAACAATGTCTGAAAATACAAGGGTACATATTGGTTACTTAATATTCTCCTTGTTATCTCTTGTAAACATTATCGAGATTAATTCTAACTAATGAAGTATGTAATTAGCATTAGATATTATTTTTTTTTTAGGTATATCTGGAAAAAGTCAAGTACTGTTTGCTATAGTCTACACTACAAGATATCTTGACTTGGTATCATCATATGTGTCTCTATATAATACTATTATGAAGTTTGTTTTCTTGGCTACATCATATGCTACCCTCTATTTAATCTATTTGAAATTCAAAGCGACCTATGACCACAACCATGACACTTTTAGAATTGAATTCTTGATTCTACCTTCATTCGGTTTGGCTATGTTGATAAATCACGAATTTTCCTTTATGGAGGTTAGTTTTGTACAAACAAAAAACTTGCAGGTGTATATTAAAAAAATATATTTTCAGGTATTGTGGACTTTTAGTATATATCTTGAATCTGTTGCTATATTACCTCAACTGTTTATGGTTAGTAAGACAGGGGAGGCTGAAAGTATCACATCGCATTACCTGTTTGCATTGGGATCTTATAGAGGCTTGTACATCTTGAACTGGATCTACCGTTATGCTACTGAAACCCATTACGATCTCATTGCTATTATAGCTGGTGTAGTGCAGACTGTGCTATATTGCGATTTCTTCTATCTTTATATTACAAAAGGTAAGTTTTATTCGATTATTTAGGGATGTAAATTGGTTTATTCTTGTTTTTCTTTCAGTTCTTAAAGGAAAGAAACTTCAATTGCCAGCTTAATAATCTATTAAAAGACTAAACTGTACAAAACTTTTATTTTTTATTCAGCTAAAAGGGTATTAAATACAGTTAGTGTAATCTTGGATAGTAAACAGTTATCCACTTTTATTTTTTGTAAAAATATTTACCGATTTCTTTGTTTAAATGTATACATAGGATTAGCCTTCAAATATTTTTTGTACAAATTTGCTTTTATAATATTCAAAATATATATTTTTTAAAATTTTGATTGCACCTTATAAGGTAGATCTTCTCTTTGGCATTTTTTAAATAATTTGTAAAACATTCATCGATTTAAACTTAAATTGTATCAATCGTAATAAATGATTGATGGGAATTTGGTTGCTGCTTTTATAAAAATGTGTTCAAGAAATGCCGAAAAGGTCTCAAATGTGGGAAAAATTTGTAAATTTTTGTGTTTACATAAATTTAAGTTGAATTGTAGTCAGTTTTCTACAATTTTGTAATAAAAACTAGTAATTTTTAATAACACTGATAATGAGAGTGCTACTAGATAGGTTTAAAAAAAGTATAATCCTCAAATCAAATATTCATATTTATAAGTTGACTTTTATTGGCTTACGTACATGGTGGATACAAAAAAGTAATATCTATCTGGTAACGAGGGTGTCTAACAAATAGACACCCACTCACCTGCCCTTTATGGATATAAAGAAGGATGTAAGAGGACTACATTACACAAGCAGTGACGCAAAATTTATATCACCGCCTTTTTGTCATCTGTAAATAGTGAATTATACCAAATGTATACAATATTTGAGGAAAATTATGCAAATTTGTCGGACATTTACAAAATAATTGATCAAGATTATGGAGTCGAGTTATTGTTATTCCTAAAAGGACATACAAGTGCATAATTTTTGAAAATATTGCAGTTAATTATATATTTCAGCATAACATATTTATTTGGTGTGTTGTTACTAGCCAATTTCTAAGTTAACAGTGTTTTTTAGATCTTCCTAATAAAAGTAGTTTTTATGTTTTGGAATTTTTTCTTTTTAATTGAAAAGTTTATCATCCCTAACTCCTGATTACGGTCCTGTCTACCTTACGGTAATTTTAAATGTAGCTTGATATCTTTATAGTACAAGCACAGAGTACACCTTCTAGATGGTGTACTCTGTGGTACAAGCCAAATAGAAAAAGAAGACTTAGACATGTGTACTGTCACTTGCAGTGACTTGTGTTTGAAAGATTGTCAACAAAATTATAAAATAATAAAAATGGAAAAGAATTTAGACCATGTAATGGGAGAACTGTAAGTTAAAATTATCGAAATTGTTGTATCTAATAATTGACTTGTAGCATAAATACCCCCGGTGTGTATGGATGTGTTTTCGCAGACAGACATGGACTTTGCTTGGGAAGTGAGTGAATATAAAATATAATTATATCGATGTTGTTATCGAAGAATTCAATTTTTTATAGCTAAAGGTGAAACTACAACAACTACTGCAGGTATTATTAGTGCAATCGCAGAGGAAGCTTTAAAATTGGAACCAAATAATAAACCTCCAGTCATACATTTTGAAAATGACAATCGTTCCTGTACAATACAAAAAACTGGTATGATAACAGGTGCTATTTTCAAGAATTTACAAAATTAAAAGATAAATTGTTCAACAAATTAAGTATATTACTTTAAATAAAAACATTTACTAATCTTCTTTGGTAAGTGAACTTTTTCTTCTTCTATATTTGTCCAGTCCCAATTTCAATAACGTCACGTTATCTAATGTCCAAATAAAGACTGTTATTAAGAAAAACACTGCACCTATTCCAATATGAAGAATCATTGATCTTTGTAATAAATATACCTAAAAAGATACGTTCTTTAACAATAACATAAACAATTTACTTATATTAATTTACCTCAGACAATCTAGTTACAATCCCCGATAATAATAAAGCCATAAGAAACTTTTTGCTTGGAACTAACCCATCCAATGGTCTAAAATCAGTGCCTTGGAATTGTTTGTTAATGTATTTTAAACTGTGCACTATTCTAGCAGACATATTAATACAATTAGCCAAAATAAATCCAACAGGTCCAAATATATAAGTAAGTACGTAAGAAATCAATAAAAACGTTACTGAAAATACTACCATCAGATAATTATACCTACAATATCAAAAATTACATTTAAAAATTGTTCGTAATCAACAAATTACCTGTCTAATTCTTGGTTATTCATTGTAGCGAAAACATATCCTTCGGTAACTCCATTTATAGCTAAAAGAACTACAGCAAAGCTATGGAATCTCAGTAATATCACAGATAAATAATTTTCAACCAATTTGTAGCCTCCGTATAAGAATAAGAATGAGTAGCTGTAAGCTTGACCGAAAGTAACAACCAACAAGCCGATAGTTACTACTATTTTGCAAAGTTGGCTCAAAACTTCTGCCGATTCAGTTACTTGTTTCTAAAAAGTGGATTTTGTTGAAACACGAGGTTTATTGAAATAAAAGAAATATTACTTTATTTTGATTTGCTAATACTTCATCCCGTTTTATCATCTGAGTGAAATAAAAGTAAGCAGATTCTTCAATTGGTCGGAAAATAAACCTGGCTGCTAAACTTCCCAGATTATTGACAATATCGTACAGGGATTGTTGGCTAAAAGTTAGAACTGGAGATATTGTCATGACATATCTTTCCCCTTCAGTTAACACTTGCTTAACGACAGATTGTTTTATAAAACTTACTGTTAATACACACAACTTGGAATTCAACATAGTTTCCTGTAAAATAGAAATTTAATTCACAAAATTAATTATACAAAGGATTTTACCTTGTTTTTCAAAATTCCTGGAAACAGTTGTGTAAAAGACGTAAAAGGAAAATCTCCCATGTCAGAAAATATAGTCTTAGACTTTTGTTTTTCGTTTTTCTCAACCTCCTTTACTTTATTTAAAGCTGGAATGTACCAAAGAAAGAAACCATAGTAAGAACAACATAATATAACAGATGAAACAATTTGTGCAATGGAAAAAGCATTTATTGGATATTCTGGATCAGTTTCAACATAATAGACAAATATAATTGTTCGACTTACTACATAAACTGTATCAATAACAACCTAAAATAAGAAAGTTTATTAGAATTCAACTCAACTACTTGAAAATACCTACTTTTAATTTTACAAAACAAAAATTTTGAGCAATAAGGACGACGACCTGAGAAACTTGTTCTACCACACAAGATAAAGCAACTGCATAGCAACCTAATTCATACTGGTTTTGATATTTATCTCCCGTGGGAGTTAACAAATTTATCCACACGTAAACTAACAAAATATTTGTAATGCTTGACAATGGAACACTGGAATAAAAAGTATTTTAGCATGCATATTTTATGATAGTTTTGGTACTTACGATAACCATATTTGATTTACAACTTGTGCCCAATTAATCGAGCTGGTATTAGTTAAGCAGGCTTTTAAAAGTGGTTCTTTGGATAAAAATAATATTGTCGATTCTAATAGAAGTAACCTAACGTTCATAATACCCAGGACTTCTTGACCGACAGTCCTTATTATGTAGGCATTCAAGATGAAAGTTATACATCGAAATAATACCTAAAAAATTGTTCAAAACAAATCAATTTTATTACAATTCTAGGTATAACAAGAAACTGTGCAATCCCTACCTGAAAAATTATACTGAAAGAAGCGTTTTCGACGCTACTTTTTAGTATGTTACGTCCCATTTTGAATTAATGTTTTGAATTAAATCATTTTTAAGATAAGAAATCCCATAATTAAAAATAATTGACATTATTAAATTTAGGGTTATGTCATTCTTCTTTTCGATCACAGATAACTTGAGATTACTCTATGAGATAACCCACTAATTTACAGTGACTTTAAAATTGATTTATTTATGCCAGGAATTTAATTTTAAGAAAATGAGTAGGGACATTAAAGTTAAAAACAACTCAAAGAGTTTTATTCATAATTCATAACAAAAATAAAACTAATTTATTTATTTTGTTTGAATTAAAACTTGTCAAGTAATCGCGCGCTTTTGTAACCGTTTGGCGGGAAACGTGTTGATGTATTTGACAGAAATAAAAGCAATAAATATTTTTAACTGAATTTTAGCAGAAATAAACAGTATTCGTGAAAATTATAGTTTTACAATGTCTGGGTAAGTATAATTATATATTCCTAGATAAATTTTTAAGTGATTTTGGTATACCTTTTAGTGTTGTAACTACAAAAAATGGTGAGAAGGTAACGATTGAAATAACCCTTGACAAAGCTAATGGATATGGTGATAAATTGAATTATAATACCATTGAGGATGTTAAGAAACACGAAGAATACCAATATTTAGATCACATTCGCAATATTATAACCAATGGCAGTAAAAGAGTTGACCGTACAGGTGTTGGTACTTACTCGATATTTGGGGCCCAAATGAGATACAATCTTCGTGACTCCTTCCCTTTATTAACCACAAAACGAGTATTTTGGCGTGGGGTTGTTGAAGAACTATTATGGTTTATAAAAGGAAGCACAAATGCTTTTAGTTTAAGTGATAAAAATGTACACATCTGGGACGCTAACAGCACAAGAGAATTTCTAGATAGTATAGGACTTAAAGATAGGGAAGTTGGAGATTTAGGACCTATATATGGATTCCAGTGGAGGCATTTCGGAGCTGAATACAAAGGAATGCATGCAGATTATACAAACAAAGGAATCGACCAATTATATCATATTATAAACACAATTAAAACAAAACCTTTTGATAGACGAATTATTATGTGTGCATGGAACCCTATTGATATCCCAGAAATGGCATTACCACCTTGTCATTGTTTAGTGCAATTCTTTGTAGCTAATGATGAACTTTCCTGTCAACTTTATCAAAGATCTGCAGATATGGGATTAGGAGTACCATTTAATATTGCTAGTTACGCTCTACTCACTTATATGATTGCACACATTACCGGACTGAAGGTGAGTAATTTTCAAAAAAATATTAAATGCTTTCTGAGGTGTAAATATTTCTTTCAGCCTGGTGAGTTCATTCATACTTTGGGAGATAGTCATGTGTACTTGAATCATGTGGAAGTGTTGCAAGAACAATTAAAAAGAAAGCCTAAACCTTTTCCTAAACTTAATATTCTTAGGAAGGTTGAAAATATTGAAGATTTTACTGCTGATGATTTTGATCTTATCGGGTATAATCCCCATCCTAAATTGAATATGCCAATGGCTGTTTGAACAAAATGTATGTTTGTTTTGGTGATCTGTAGTACTTACCACAAAATTTCAAATAAATTGTATTTTTTTCTAACATCAAGTGTTTATTTACGTATTTTTTTATAATTTGTGTAAAAATAAAATGCAGACCGTTCGAAATCTTTATTTGGCAAAGTCGAGCATTATAAAATAGTTCAAAAAGAAAGAAATTTATCTTTTGGATATTCTATACCTCATTTAAAAACCAGTAGGAGTAATTTGAATTTAAGTTGGCAATTCTGTATACCTCTGATTGGTCAGATTCCGCCCAGTTTCACACAGACAACCATTTTTGATAGTTTTGACAGATAAATATAATTAATTAGGACCGTCAATTACATTCATCTTATATCTACAATAAACATCTAAATAATCTACTGAACAGACGAGAAATCGACTTATGGCTGTGAGTGACTGATTTCTCCATCAATCAAGGCATATTTAATAGATTTGGAACACGACTGTTGACTACTGTTTCGGAACACACCCTTTAGTAACTAATCTGGTAACTTTTATTGGTGTTGGTAAGGCTTTTCAAATTACTCCTGGTTATTAAATTATTTTAAACACATTTAAATGCAACAAGTAACTATATTTCAACAACTTTACAATATGAACCACACAGAAAATACTTAAAAAAGCAGTGCAACTTTTTATTTTCAATAAAAACTATACTGCGAAAAAAACCATCAAGTATTTTGCAATTGCCTTAGTCTCAAATTAAGCGTTTCTTCCGAGGGAGTTTCTTTAAACAACGTAGAAGATAAATCTATAGCAACGTATAGCCCACACAACAACATTGGTCCGATAATAGCTCCTTCCATACCTAAACAAAACAAACCACCAGCAATAGCCAAACCGGTTAAATAAGGATGACCACCACCTTTAATTTCTTTATAAATAGTCGTATCCACGATAGACGTAGGAAGAAATTGCACACCAGCGAATATTACAGCCTCTAACCCTCGATCTTGAGCTAACCAAAGATCAAATATAGCCGGAACGCAAGCCCAATAGGTACCTAGAAACGGTATAGCACCTAAAATAGCTGCAAAAGCTGTGGGTAAGTAAACTATTCTTACTACGAATAAATTGTGAATGAACCACGTCCACATTCCGTAGAAAGCGGCCATTTTAAACGAAGCTGAAAAGACTCCTAAAATTGCACCTTCTAAAGCATGTCCTAAACGTTTACCGCTTTTAGAAAAATTCGTTAACAATTCCACAGGTTTGTAGAGATCGCCGCTACAGTTTAACAAATAAAAAAGTGTGGTTAGAAATACTATTACATTTAAAATGAAGTTTAGCACTGCTGTACCTCCTCCTAATATAACAGAAAGTAAAGTACTGAACGATCCTAAGATTAAACTGATGTTTCCTTTCAAAATACCCCAAACAGATTCAAGCAGAGACATTAAAGTACCGATATTTTGCTTCCCAAACTCGACTAAACCGTTTACGTTGAACATTTCAGGTGATTTTTGTATATCTTCTAAGAAATTATTCCAAGTTACTTTAACTGCGTCATCTGTCACTTTAGGACCGTTGGAATCGTTTGTAGACATCCAATTTTGATACACTCTATCCCACAATTCCAAAATTTGCCTTTCTAATTTCTCAGATTTAGCAGGATCAACGTCAGTCATCATACCTTTAACAGTTTTCGATATCCCTTCTCTTCCATATTGATAAGCGTTATCTAAAATAGAATCGACAGTGTCGTCCCAAGCTGGGGGTAAAAATTGCTTCAGCTCTGGATTGTGAACGACTGTTTGGTTTATAAGAGAACCTGTCATTTGAACGAGCATTATAGCTTCAGCATAGATTTGTATTGCTATGAATATAGATGAGCAAATTAAAAACACGATTAAACCAAACATTACCACACAGCTGGCTACTGTATCGATACTGTCTTTCACTGCGTTTTTTATAAATAAATTTATTTTATGGATTATGTGGTATAAGCCTCTAATTGGTACAGGTACTAAAGCGTCGTGTCTTTCGTGACACCAGAATGTTATTTTTTCAAAAATATCACAGATTTTTTCGTATAAATAACTCCAGAGGCCGATATAATAACCTAAGTACTTAATAATGTAGTATAAAATCGGTAGAGGTAGAAGTAAAAAAAGTGTAACGTTTTTCCAGAAAAGCATCACTATACACGCCCACATTACTGATATTAGATAAAAAGTGCTTTCGTAACTTTCAGTGTCTATCAAACTCGAATGTGAATAGTTTATTTTCTTTTTAATTTTAAACGTAGAATCTCTAGAAGTTCTGGAAGAAAAGTACGGCTGTGATAAAGACCTATTTAAAGGTGGTTTCATTTTTTGTGGTGTTATAGAAGTGGCAGTTTCAAAAAGATCTAAAGATAATGGATCTGTTACTTCTACCTTGTTTTCAGTTGGTAGTTCAATGATGTCAACTTCTTCTTCTACATTTTCTTTACTGCTATCCACAATTTCCACTTCTTCACTTATTTGATGCTCATGAAAAACTAAAGATACTGATTCCATTAATGTTATAGGCTGACCAGTTTCGTTCATAGTATTGTAATGTTCATAAACTTCAGATATAAAACCTAAGAAGCAACACAAAAATAGAAAAAATATTTTATTTTTAATAATACTCACCTCCAAAAAATACTATTTGTGATAATATAAAAATGGGTAGCTGGAAATAACCGAATTGTTTGGCTAAACAACTGGAAAACAACAGCCAGATAACGATGGAAGCATAATGGAACTTCTTATTGTTTTCAGGCATCCACAAAATAAAAACCATGGAAATATATCCAATCAAAATAAACCCAACCAGCCACAATGAAGAGTTATCAATTAAAAAGTTCAATGAACTAAATATATAAAGTACCAGTTGCCATAATACTTTGACTATAATTTTTGGAGTATAGTTATAAATAATAATAATGACAGGTACTGTAACACCTATAACTATTATTAATTTTAATCGTTTCCATATATTTTCTCCGATAAACTCCGATATATCGTTCACTATGTTCACTGGTACTAAAATAACTCCGAAAACTATAGGAGTGTTGGTGACTTCTAAATTTTGAAACCACGTTTGAAATCTATCTCTTAGAGATCGTTTTAACGGATGTAATGCTGATCCAACTAATAAAGCCCACATTAACGGCTTTACGAATGGTTCCAAGATCATGTACACTGCATATCCTGCAGCACAGCAGACAATTAACAAGAAAAGGGCCACGGCATTATAGAGAGCTTGTTTCACTGGTTTATCGTGACCCTGCGGTAGACTCCTGATTGCACTGAAAATGTTTCCTATCGTTGAACGTTGATCCATTTTATATTTGACTAGAATTGACCAAGTATTGTTTATTTTTAATTGTTAACCTAATTTACATCATATTTACTGCATTTACTGACAGCTGACACTGACAGACGACAGTCCTGTTAAAGGGTTAAGTTGGTAAAACTTTTTAAAAAGGATTTAAAAAATCAACTAAAATATAACATTTTAATGTTTATATTTCTCGCACATTTCTCAATACAATTTCGTTATCACTCGTCTCGTTTCATAATCATTACATTATTTTTGTAATACTGATAAAAGTTGCAACTAGGAAGGGAGTGGGAAGAAAAAGAAAGTTTTGTAAATTTAAATTTTAATTAATTCACATTCATTTCTGGTATTGCCCGCAGGCAAGTTTTATCTCTGCTACAGGTGTCCATTGGCATTCCTGTTGGCTGCTAATCAATGTACAAAGGGGTGAAATTTGAAAATTATCTTGTATATAAATGAAACCGCTTTATTTTATATAAAACAATTATACCAAAATGGATATTATTCCAAAAAATGAAAGAAAATTATATTTCGCTTCTTTTGTGGTAAGTAGATTTCCAAAATTTCAAATCGATTTAACCTATATTTTATTTTAAAGTCTTTTTGGGCAAATATTTACATGTTTTTTTGTCTTACAGGGTGGTGGTATTGCAGGATTAGTTGTTGATATGGTGTTGTTTCCTTTAGATACAATTAAAACTAGGTTACAGGCCCAACAAGGTTTTCAAAAAGCAGGTGGTTTTAAGGGAATTTATAAAGGTATTGGACCTCAAGCTATTGGGAGTGCTCCTCAAGGTAAGTTGTTATACATTTTTTCATATAATCAGTCGAATTTTTATTTATTTAATCTAAATCCTTGGAATACCATTTTGATTACTTGCAAAATTGAATAGATAATAATTTGCATACATTGTTTCCTTAAATTAAGGTTGTTTTTCTATCTTTACTGCAGTATTTAATCCCAAAACTAAACAGGTTTGGTCTACATTGGATTATTTTTTAAAATTTCAGCTGCTTTATTATTTCTTACATATGAGACAGTCAAATTTTATTCAGAAGGCTTAGTTCCAAACTATGCAGCACCTGCTGTCCACATGTTTGGGGCAGCCGTTGCCGAAGGGGTATGTATTTGTATAACCTACTAACTAAATACCATTCTATCGATATAAAGTTTTTAAAAATGATTGTGTAATGTAAGAATAATCAAATCAGAATCACTTTTTCAACTTAATCAGGCCCGGAAGAAGAAATCGTAAACGATAAGCTGATAATATGTAGATAATTAAAAAGGAATTAGTGATACCAGTTCTAATTGATAAATTTATCGTGATAATGTGCAAAATATAAGAAATTCAAATATTTCAGGCAGCATGTTTGATAAGGGTTCCCATGGAAGTGGTAAAACAAAGAAGACAGACTCAATCTAACAATAAATCTTCTTTAAAGATTGCCTTGTCTGCCTACAAACACGAAGGTATCATAAAAGTGTGTTGCATTCAATGACACTCAAAATAAAGTCGATTACTGTTTGATAACTTTTAGGGTTTATACAGAGGCTTCGGTACAACCTTGATAAGAGAAATACCATTTTCAATTATACAATTCCCAGTTTTAGAATATCTTAAGAAAAATTATAGAATACACTTTAAGAATAACATTCCGTTGGAATCGTGGGAAGTAGCAATTTGTGGGTCTATAGCTGGTAATAAATATTCTTCACCTTATATATTATCGGTTCTTATAGATTTAATGTTTAGGTGGATTTTCTGCAGCTGTAACGACACCTTTAGATGTAGCGAAAACTAGAATAATGTTAGCTGATAGGAAGCAAGTTAGAACAGGGGAAATGACTGTTAGAAATATTTTGTCTCAAATATATGCAACTGAAGGTTTTAAGGGGTAAGGTTTATTGAAATTTGCTTAGTAGGGATTATTGTTGTTTTTATTTTTGTTGTAGATTGTTTGCTGGGTTTGTACCTAGAGTGATGTGGATAACTATAGGCGGTTGTATATTTTTTGGAAGCTATGATTTTGCAAAAGGTGCTTGTTTTACGTTAGTTGATAATGAAGATCCATATTAAAAATATAATACTTTCCCAATGCCTCTAAAATAAAAATTTAGCAAGGGAACATCCATTTTATTTTTAATGAAATATTTTAAAATCTTTTTAGAACATTTATCGAGATGAAATTATATGATATACCTAGTTAAATAAAGTAACAAGAATACCTCTACACCTTCCAATTATACTGTGATTTTGAAAATAACTTTATTAAGTTGTTGAAATCTGGTCGAATTTTTGTTATACCAAATATAGATTTTTCAGATTTTAAACTAGTTTCTTTTCTCTCTTATTTTGTAGGTTAGGTTTCGGCAGCGTTCCAGCTACCGTTGTCAAGATGGACTAATTTTTTTCTCCCCATCCTACACAACGAAAAAAATTTGACAACTAACTGGAAATTATTTGGTTCATTTGAACTACTCACTCCAACTTTCACTGAATTGTCATTATTTTGAAAAATCTGACAACGAAAAAAATTTGACTACTATAAAACTGGAAAATATTCGGTTCATTTGAACTACTCACTCAAACTGTTACTGAATTGTCATTATTTTGAAAAATCTGGCACAACGAAAAAAAAATTTGACAACTAGACCAATAGTCTTATCAACTGGAAAATATTCGGTTCATTTGAACTACTCACTCCAACTGTCACTGAATTGTCATTATTTTGAAAAATCTGACAACTATAAAACTGGAAAATATTTGGTTCATTTGAACTACTCACTCAAACTGTTACTGAATTGTCATTATTTTGAAAAATCTGGCACAACGAAAAAAAAAATTACAACTAGACAATCAATAGTCTTATCAACTGGAAAATATTCGGTTCATTTGAACTACTCACACTGAATTGTCATTATTTTGAAAAATCTGACAACTATAAAACTGGAAAATATTTGGTTCATTTGAACTACTCACTTCAACTGTCACTGAATTGTTATTATATTGAAAAATCTGACAACTATAAAACTGGAAATATTTGGTTCATTTGAACTACTCACTCCAACAGTCACTGAATTGTCATTATTTTGAAAAATCTGACAACTATAAAACTGGAAATTATTTGGTTCATTTGAACTACTCACTCCAACTGTTACTGAATTGTCATTATTTTGAAAAACCTGACTCAACGAAAAAAATTTGACAGACCAATGACTTTGACTAGACCAATAGTCTTATCAACTGGAAAATATTCGGTTCATTTGAACTACTCACTCCAACTGTCACTGAATTGTTATTATTTTGAAAAATCTGACAACTATAAAATTTTCGGTTCATTTGAACTACTCACTCCAACTGTCACTGAATTGTCATTGTTTTGAAAAAAAAACTTGTCATACAAAAACTTTATTTAAACTACTTATAAATTAACAATCAATATACTGAATACAATTATATATAGATTTTGGTCACCAAGACCACCTCCAAAGATATTTACGATACATAGAAAACTTGTATGTAAAAAAGCAAAGACTCTTTCAATTGAATTTGCAATACTTTAAATATATAAACTGCATCTTAGATACAAGAAAATAGTAATTTAGCAAAGAACTATTAAATATTTGGAAGTTTTGAATAGAAAATATATGGCAATAATACAAAAAAATAATCTATACCTGAATATTTTATAAAAAACATACTTAGCACCATTAAACGGTTGAATATTTCCAACAACTTATCAGTATGTGTTAATAATAGGACAACCAGCTTTATTATGCTCAATAACTTCGAGTTTTAAAAGTCCCACTGTTTCTTTTAACTGATTAACAATATTTCCGAGTTCAACATTTTCACTTTTTAAAATCTTCACTTTGTCTTCCAACTTTGAGATCCTTTCAAGCTTCCTGGATCTGCATTTTGATGCTGCAAGACGATTTCTTTGCCTCTTTCTTTCCAATTTAATACGTTCTTGGTATTCCATATTAACAGGAGACATCGGTGGAGACTGAAAAATAATTTTTATTAATAAACTAAATAATAGAAATTAAACAAATTTTTTACTTGATTAAGACTAGGTACTGTTTGGGGCTCTTCTTTAATGTGTGGTAAAAAAGAGTCATTGTATATAGTGCTGCTGTTACTATCAGAGCCTTGTTGTGAATTGCTGTTATGCAAGTGACTCAGAGCCTCCACGAATCCACCAGCAAATTTTTCTTGTTCAGCGGTAACAGCTCTTGGAAATAACAATGATGGTGTAGGAGTTTGCCCAATACCGTTAGCTAAAATCATATTTTCTAGCTCAGGAGTATCCACTTTGAGTAAATTTAAATCTGGAGAGGATAATAACCCACTAGAAGCAGGTAAATTTAGCTTCTTTTGGTTCAAATCTAGAGTGAGATTTCTTTTCATGTTTTTGAAAGTGGCATTTTGATCCTGGCTCATGGTTTAATTGTTTTTAAATAGTTCCCAGCCTAACCAACTCCAAAGAGTGAAAAATAAGTACACAGGTAAAACTACTAGGGTAAGCAATGTGTAATAAAGATTGTCCGATATTTCCATACAATACTAAAACAAAAAATTAATTAGTGATAAAAATAGTTATCTATATAATTGTAATGAGACGTAATTTAACTACCATACTTACCCAACAACTTGTTATGTTTAAACTGTTCAAATTTTCACGTTAAATAAATTATCAGCAGAAAACAATGGTCAGTAATATATCAAAACATTTGATAAATAATATTTCTTTCTTTGTACTTAAAAACAAACAGTGTTATTGCTATTTAAGTTTTATACACCTCTATGAAAATTTAGCATGACATCATCGATAGGTGAGTCATACTTCGTGACAATTTTAACCTCGGGGTAACACTGAAAGTTTTAAATTATGTCAAGGTTTTTATCAATTACTTCACTTGTGTTATAAAGAAAAATCTACATACTTTGAAACGTAATCAATTAACTAATATAGTCTTGTTTTTTCAACATATAAACAAATTTTCAATTCAGTTCAGTGGATATTTATGTCACGTGAAAAAGAAGAATTGAGTCACGTGGAAAAGAAGAATGGAACGTCAATAATCTGTCATGAAGTATCTTTATTTGTATTTTACGAAGTTTGGTATACGTGTTTGCAGTGAAATATTCCAAATTAATTAATTTTAATGCATCTAGGAGTTATATATTTACTTACTACACTTTTTTCACCAATATAATTTCCTAAAAATCTCACAGTAAGCAATATCTTTACATACCAATGGATTTATTTTAAAATAAATGTTTCAGAATATGGGATACAAACAATTTGCAACTTTAATCATATTTACTTTATATTTAACATGCTGTGAACTATACAGAAGACCTGTATTGAATATACAGGAGGAATGTCCTAGACTTTACTTTCAAACTTTCACAGGATGTATACCCCGAGGAAACTTGAGTGCAGGTATGTGCAATATATTTTGTAGTTGTTAATGATACATATATTAATTTTTTAAGGTGTTTTTGAAGAAATTGTTGATGTCAACGCACTGAAAACTTGTGTATTGGAATGTTGTTCAAAAGAAAGCTGTAATGTAGCATTTATGCACAATCATAAATGCTATCATATAACTTGTACCAACGACGAGCTGTGTATGCCAACCTTGGCTACAAATTTAAGTACATCAGACCAACTTTACTTAGTTTTAGTAAAGCCAACAACTGAGGATAAATCATGGGAAGATAATCTGAGACAACAAGGTTTGTTTATTGTGTTATATATCGTCTAATATTTATTGATCTGTTTTTTTTTGTAGAAAGCAATACAAATCAAGAAGATAGAGAAATTTTAAGTTTTTTAAATGACAGAAAAATGTTTGACGAAGCCCTTAGCGATCTACTAAAAGAGCAAGAGTATGAAAGAGACATGTATTGTGAAGTCGGCAACAACTGTCTAGCTAATGAAGAATGTATACGTCACTCAAAATCTAGAACAGGTATTTGCCAATGCATAGAGGGATTCAGCCGCAACTCCCAACGTGAATGTGTCCCAATTATCACAGACGAAACAACCCTTCAAGGCCTTCCAAGCCATTTATCAGAACGTATCATTGAAATCGATAACAAATCATTACCAGTTACTCCTAAAACAGTAATTGTTCAAGCTAAATCTAAAGAAGTCAGACTACCCGTCTCTGAAGTTACTTTAAATGCAAAAGTTGTCGACGACTCGGATACTACATACCAGTACGAATGGACTTCTCTACACCAACCAGAAGGAAGCACAGCCGTCAAGCATCAAAACCAAGGACAATTACAATTAGAAAAACTCACAGAAGGCATTTATTCATTTAAGGTTAGTTCTAATCGAAAAAAATTTCTCTTAAAAACTTGTTAATTATTTGTAGGTGGCTGCTTCAAATCCGACATCGTACGGTGAAACTTTTGTAAACATTACAGTGCTACCAGCTAAAAGAACAAATAAACCGCCAAATATAATCATAACTCCTGCCAATCAGACAATAAAACAACCCAATTCTGCAGCCGTTTTGGACGCTTCATCTTCCACAGATGACGACGGAATCACTTCTTGGCATTGGGAGTTACAACAAGGACCTTTAGGATACGAACCTCAACTGAAAGATACTCCTACTTTACAACTAAACGATCTTACGATACCTGGAAATTACACTTTTAAACTCACCGTTACTGATACAGATAAAGAAACCAGCAGTCAAATTGCTAATATTACAGTTCTAGCTGGTACTGATTATCCTCCTGAAGCTAATGCTGGTGAAGACAAAATTATTTACCTTCCTCATAATGCTATAACGTTAAATGGAAGTATGAGCTTAGATGATCACGCTATTACCACTTGGGAATGGACTAAATCACCAGACGATGCTAATAAAGCTGTCGACATGCAAGACACTCGCACTCCAATATTAAAACTATCGAATTTGGAAGAAGGGATTTATACTTTTATACTTAAAGTAACCGATAGTACTGGCCAATCGAGTACAGCTCAAGTAAGTGTTTAAAAATGTTTCTATTTGATCGAATCTAATTAACTTACCCCAGGTGCACGTTTTCGTCAAACCACCAACGAACAAACCTCCTGTAGCGAACGCTGGTAAAAATGTCACTATAAGTTTACCGCAAACGTGGGCCGAGATCGACGCAACCAACAGTACTGACGACAATGAAATAATGGCGTTCAAGTGGGAACTTCTTGAAGGACCTTCATCGGTAACGTTCGAAAATTCAAATTCCAGCAAAACTAACGTCACAGGACTCACCAAAGGAACTTATACGTTCAAAGTAAGCGTTACCGACGATAACAACAACGTAGCCAGCGATAAAGTTTACGTTATCGTCAATCAAAGTAAGTTTTATTTTTAATTTTCCATATTTCTTCCAGTACTTTATTTATCATATTTAATAATGCACTCTATTTATTTTTACAGTCTATTTTAAAACATAGTTTATATGTTTCAAAATAAACTTGACAACTCAACTGACACTACTGACAGTGACAACTACTCAGAACATACTTCATGTATATCTTCTTCTCTACTTCTTTTTTAGAAGACATAACCACAAAACTATATGTTATTAGTGTTGCCATTGTGGAATTTTATTATAGGAGTGGATACATTTTATTTTATAGATAAAAATCAAAAGCCTACTGCCGACGCAGGTCCGGACTTCGAAGTGGAACTTCCTAAAAATATAGTAACGCTTAACGGCTCAAACTCGAAAGACGATTGGGCTGTAGTCAAGTGGAAGTGGACCAGAGATGCTAATTCTCTAGCTATTGGCAACATCGCTGAAAAAACCGACGAATCAGCTGTTTTAATTCTGACAGATCTCGCCGTCGGCAAGTACATCTTCAATTTAACCGTTTTTGATGAACAAGGATTAACCGATAGCGATACAGTGACGTTGACAGTGAAAAATGATCCGCTGATGTTCCATTTAGTCGAACTAACAGTGAATTTGGACGCGCAAACTTTAACGCAAGCGCAGTACGATTCTTTGACCGGAAAATTGGCTTTATTGGTTAGGGACGGGTTAAAATTACAGGTAATTTTGAATTAAACTAATAGAGCATGTCCACGACAGTTGACACTTGTTGATTTTTTAGGTTAGAAGCGTCCGTCCGTCAAAAGAAACCGGAAATGCGTTGATAACTTTCTACGTCGCCGATTCCACCGGTAAACCGACACCTGCGAATGACGTGGTTCGATATTTACGTCAAAAATTACACGTAGACGCGAGTCTGTTCGGATTTTCCGTGGAAAAACTCCAAACGAGCATTTGTCAGAACAATTGTTCCGGTCACGGAGTTTGCGACGAACTAACCAGAGAATGCAAATGCGAATCTTTTTGGATGCGAGATATGTTTAAAGTTTATTTGGAGTTTCAAGAAGATTCCGATTGCAGTTGGAGTATATTGTATGTGGTATTAGGTATGGCTTGCGGAGTTTTGACGTTCCTAGGCCTACTATGGGGAATGGTGCATTTGTGTTACACTTTTTGTATTAAAAGAGGCGGCAGTTCGAAGCCGACGACTTATAAACTCATCGCCGACACCGAAGATATACCGCAATGTAAGTATGTCAAATGTCAATGTCAAATGCCAATGTCAAATGTCGATGTCAAATGATTTTGACTTACTTTCGAGTCTCTGTTGTTTTATACGAGTGATTTATTTGCAGTTGGATCGAAAAAAGGGAATTTTTCGGACAGCGATACGGATTCAGATGTGGTTTTCGAGTCCCGTTCGAAGCCGCCTCGCTTTTCCGACACAAGAAACGGCCACAAACCGAACAGAAACGGATATACGAAACAGGGCAGAAGAATAAAAACTTAGTAAAAGTATTTGCTAGGTATAAATTCTTTTCCAAGCGAGTGATTTGTTATTGTGATTTATTTTAATTTAAAACTACTTATACGTGGGGTTGATGCTTACATCGAAGATACTCGGGGCTTAACATTCAAATCCCTCCAATATTTAGGCAGTATTTAACTTTAATGGAATACAATACCAAAGATTGTAGTATATGCATTGCTGGGGGATATTTTAACATACGATTTGACATAAGTCAGTTGTCAGATTCTTCTTTTTTTGTGAAAATATATTTAAATTCCACGAGAATAACCTTTTTAAAGTATTAATTGTATTATTTAGGTTTTTAGTTGTCAATTTATTAGATTTTCTAGTCTAAAAATTCTGTGAGTATTTGTAGGGATGAAGTTGTGGAGTGTTTTTATCGGAATGTTTCAATAGATGTTTGAATTTTTAATCTCTTGGACAAAAAGACGCACAATTATCAAATAATTTGTCAAAAAATACATTTTTCTTGGCTTAAATTGATTATCCTTTGTCATGTTTGTGGTTTGAATCTGTCAACTGTCACTTGTCAAGGCTTGGAACAAGGCTAGGAGACTATGCTTCCTGACAAATGACAGTTCAGTACTTTATAACGACAGCCAATATAACGATATATCTGGTATTTTGTCATTAAATCATATGATTCGTTGTAAATATTGAGGAATCTATTGAATATTTTTGACACAAAGTGGTGTTACAGACGTATAGTCAAAGGCACTCTTAACGTGCGGGTCATACGATTCAACAAAGACATACTCACAGTTTTTGTTTTCTTTTATTACGTTTAATTATAACTTCCAAATGAAATCCGTTAGATAAATAAGACAGACTTATGCAATTTTGACGGGAAAAAGAAGGATATGTATTTAGTTTTCAGCGATTCTAAAAAGTCTTTCACCAGCAGAGTTTTTATTTAAATATGTCAGTTTTGTCACTTTGACAATTCAAAGTGACAATATGAATAATAAGTAGCAATTTTCAGTTTTTTTGTACTTAGTTCGATGGATTATTTCGAGAATGAAAGAAGAAGTGGAAATTCGTCAATCTGCAGTGTAATCTCACATTTTGGTAGCCTCTGTGTTTTCTGATTTGATACATATGGTTAGTGACCTTTGAACCCGCACGTTAAGAGTGCCTTTGACTATATAGATGTTATATATACTTATTTTGGTGTTTAATATCCAATTTTTTAGTCAACAAAATATGTAGAGTACTTAATAAAAATAATTATTCTAATTATATCCTTTTTATTCAATTCCCAAAGTCCTAGCTGCATATTATAAAAAGCTTTTGAAATCCATAATTTCATCTGGTTGTTGGATCTGACGAACGAGTCCGATTTTACTAATAAAGAAGATTTAGATGTCTCGAGTTGTAGGTTATGTTCTGACATTGACAGATTTCAGAATTACTTGGCAATTTATTTAAAAGAAAGTTTTATTTGTCATCATTATTGGAAAACTTGAAGAACATTCCAGATTGATTAATATAATTATATAAAGCAATCTACTCCACTTCTGATTCATTTCAATTTAAGTGTTAATAAATAAGTGTTGGGTTGTCAGTTATTTTTTTTGAAGTTTCTACAATGGAATTTCCTCATTTAGGAAAGCATTGTTCAAAATCGGACTGTAACAAGCTGGATTTTTTACCAATTAAATGCGACGCTTGCGATCAAATTTTCTGTAACGAACATTATAGTTACCTTACACACAATTGTGCAAATATCTACAAAAAGAATAACCAAGTACCAGCGTGTCCTTTATGCAGCAGACCCGTTCCAGTTAAGAAAGGAGAACATCCAGATTACGTAGTAAGTGCACACATAGATAACGATTGTCAATCGGATCCAGCGAAAAATAGAAGAAAAGTGTTTACAAACAAATGTTCTTTTCACAAATGTAAGACGAAAGAACTTTTACCATTTAAATGTGAAGATTGTTCAAAAAACTTTTGTATTAAGCATAGACATCCTACAGACCATACTTGTGAAGGTAAGAAAGCAAAATCAAGACAATTCAATACAAACATGAATGAATCAGTGAGAAGCTAGCTCCTAGCTCCAAACGGGTGAAATTGATCTGGCAACACCGCTCGACCGTTCACGCGCTGAGAGCCGACCGTATTTACGAGGGGCATTTGTTATAAAGCGTATGGGTTTAATCTTTTACATATGAAATATCTACTTTTCTCTGCTTTATTTTGAGAAAAAATTACCATCAAACGTGATTACTCACGTATTGTTTTGTTTTCCATTTGATCAAAATAATCGTATGAATTATTACATTTTATATCGATGTTTACTTTATTTTCTCTCTTGTATCTACAAATAATGATGTCCATGGAACAAAAAATCAGAAATAGATTGATAAAAGTGTATTCTTTAGCTTGTTATATTCAAAAAGTTTTGACAAACGTTCCAAAGGTGAGAAAAAAAATAAAAATCAGATTTTTGAAAAAAGATACTTTACTTTATTTTCGCTCCTGTATCTACAAATAATGATGTCCATGGAAAAAAAAATCAGAAATAGATTGATAAAAGTGTATTCTTTAGCTTGTTATATTCAAAAAGTTTTGACAAACGTTCCAAAGGTGAGAAAAAAAATAAAAATCAGATTTTTGAGAAAAGATACTTTACTTTATTTTCTCTCCTGTATCTACAAATAATGATGTCCATGGAAAAAAAAATCAGAAATAGATTGATAAAAGTGTATTCTTTAGCTTGTTATATTCAAAAAGTTTTGACAAACGTTCCAAAGGTGAGAAAAAAAATAAAAATCAGATTTTTGAAAAAACATACTTTACTTTATTTTCGCTCCTGTATCTACAAATAATGATGTCCATGGAAAAAAAATCAGAAATAGATTGATAAAAGTGTATTCTTTAGCTTGTTATATTCAAAAAGTTTTGACAAACGTTCCTAAGGTGAGAAAAAAAATAAAAATCAGATTTTTGAGAAAAGATACTTTACTTTATTTTCTCTCCTGTATCTAGAAATAACGATGTCCATGGAAAAAAAAATCAGAAATAGATTGATAAAAGTGTATTCTTTAGCTTGTTATATTCAAAAAGTTTTGACAAACGTTCCAAAGGTGAGAAAAAAAATAAAAATCAGATTTTTGAAAAAACATACTTTACTTTATTTTCGCTCCTGTATCAAAATACACGAATTTATTAATGTCCAATACATTTGGTCCTTAGTAAGACAGATTGAAGTATCCTCGTTTCCACATCACCCAGGAGGTAGAGGATTCGATGCGTTTTTTTTAACGTGGTTTCCCCTTTAAGGCCTAATCCACGATTATTAAAAACATGCATTCGTTCGTTATTGAAAAAATAAATTACGTTAAAACTGGAATAATAGATTTATAGTGCAATAAGTATAGAATTAATTAGAAAGAGCAATTTGAAATAAAGTATAGTATGTTTTTTCAAAAATCTGATTTTTATTTTTTTTCTCACCTTTGGAACGTTTGTCAAAACTTTTTGAATATAACAAGCTGAAGAATACATTTTTACCAATCTATTTCTGATTTTTTTTCCCATGGACATCGTTATTTGTAGATACAGGAGAGAAAATAAAGTAAAGTATGTTTTTTCAAAAATCTGATTTTTATTTTTTTTCTCACCTTTGGAACGTTTGTCAAAACTTTTTGAATATAACAAGCTAAAGAATACACTTCTATCAATCTATTTCTGATTTTTTTTTCCATGGACATCATTATTTGTAGATACAGGAGAGAAAATAAAGTAAAGTATGTTTTTTCAAAAAACTGATTTTTATTTTTTTTCTCACCTTTGGAACGTTTGTCAAAACTTTTTGAATATAACAAGCTAAAGAATACACTTCTATCAATCTATTTCTGATTTTTTTTTCCATGGACATCATTATTTGTAGATACAGGAGAGAAAATAAAGTAAAGTATGTTTTTTCAAAAAACTGATTTTTATTTTTTTTCTCACCTTTGGAACGTTTGTCAAAACTTTTTGAATATAACAAGCTAAAGAATACACTTCTATCAATCTATTTCTGATTTTTTTTTCCATGGACATCATTATTTGTAGATACAGGAGAGAAAATAAAGTAAAGTATGTTTTTTCAAAAAACTGATTTTTATTTTTTTTCTCACCTTTGGAACGTTTGTCAAAACTTTTTGAATATAACAAGCTAAAGAATACACTTCTATCAATCTATTTCTGATTTTTTTTCCCATGGACATCGTTATTTGTAGATACAGGAGAGAAAATAAAGTAAACTATCTTTTCTCAAAAATCTGATTTTTATTTTTTTTCTCACCTTTGGAACGTTTGTCAAAACTTTTTGAATATATCAAGCTAAAGAATACATTTTTACCAATCTATTTCTGATTTTTTTTTCCATGGACATCGTTATTTGTAGATACAGGAGAGAAAATAAAGTAAAGTATCTTTTCTCAAAAATCTGATTTTTATTTTTTTTCTCACCTTTGGAACGTTTGTCAAAACTTTTTGAATATAACAAGCTAAAGAATACATTTTTACCAATCCATTTCTGATTTTTTTTTCCATGGACATCGTTATTTGTAGATACAGGAGAGAAAATAAAGTAAAGTATCTTTTCTCAAAAATCTGATTTTAATTTTTTTTCTCACCTTTGGAACGTTTGTCAAAACTTTTTGAATATAACAAGCTAAAGAATACACTTTTATCAATCTATTTCTGATTTTTTTTTCCATGGACATCATTATTTGTAGATACAGGAGAGAAAATAAAGTAAAGTATCTTTTCTCAAAAATCTGATTTTTATTTTTTTTCTCACCTTTGGAACGTTTGTCAAAACTTTTTGAATATATCAAGCTAAAGAATACATTTTTATCAATCTATTTCTGATTTTTTTTCCATGGATATCATTACCTATTTGTAGATACAGAAGAGAAACATTTTTTGCTGTTAATATAATGGGTTTTATAAGTGAAAACAAAATTTGTTTCATATATAATATTATTGATTTAATACTTAAATAAAATAAGTGCTTCAATATAATTCTTCCTAATTGTTAGAATTCGATTTCCCCCCGTATACCTAGTTCACTACTGATCATCAGTTGAATTATAACCCAGCACATCTGTGCGCTGTTGCCGGTTCAGTCAATTGTCGCAGTTCTGCGTTTGGAGCTAGGAGCTAGCTTCTCACTCGTCATGAATGATGTTATCAGCGAAGATGAAGCTCTTGCTAGAGCATTAGCCTTATCAATGCAAGATAACATTCCACTCAGTAAAAGAAAACAAGAAGAACTAGATCTGGCATTGGCTAAACAGCTACAAGCTTCTGAAGGAAATACAACTGGATCTAGAAGCTCAGAAAGGTGCAGTGTTTCGTGAAAGACATTTCAATTGTATTATCACCTCCATTTTATTGCTACTGGATATACAGTGCCTTATATCTCAAGTTATTTTATTAAGATCAATTATTAACTGTTATAAACCAAAAGGCAGTATTTAAAAATTGCCTCGACTAGCAAAAAATTTCAATTTTGTTCAACACTAGTCTACATTGTTGTTATATGTCACATTTTTAAGATAACAAATTTTTATCAGTCCTATTTAAATTTAAAAAGCAACGGACAAAACTAAATGTAATTCTACAACAATAAAACACTTCAAATGATACTTGAATTTTTATTTCTCACATCATATATACATCGGGTTAATACTACTTAGTTAATCAATCAAAACTGTTGTTAGGTGTCTTGAATTGATAGGGCAACAATTGATCCAAGCTTAAAACCAAAACATCGCTACAATCAGGTTTCGTTATGTAAACATCAACATTTCCAAATTCACTCATGAATTGTCGACAAGCTCCACAAGGTGTTGTAAATGAATTTTCCTGGTGTGCTATCACTGCTACAGCTTTAAATACAGTTTTCCCTTCACTTATCGCTTTGCTGTAAGCGCATCTTTCAGCACAGATTCCTACTGTAAAAGATCTGTTTTCTATGTTACAGCCTGAAAAGATTGTCCCATCGTCACAAAGAACGCTGGATCCTACTTTAAAGTTACTGTAAGGACAATAGGAGTGAAGTCTTGCTTCTATTGCCAGGTGGATCAAATTCTGTATTTTTGGATCTAAAAATAGTTCATTGGAACTTACTTGTTGTAATAAATGAAATTTGAACAGAGTTATAGTAGAGCAAATTATTTACAAACACCCTGAGTATGTTTGTAAATGACTTATCTCGGTGACAACAGGTGAATCACAAAAGAAAAGTATTATTTTGTTTATAATCTAGATAAGTATTTAGCAAACACAAATTTCAAGGTTAAATTTGATATTCCTTATTTCAATTTAGTGTGAATGTTAATTTGAATAAAAAACGAAAGAATAAAAATTGATTATTTGGTTTAAATACTGCAAAATTTAGATTGTCTATTAATAACTTTCTGGTTATAAAACGCACGTGAAATTCAATATTAAATTTCAAATTGGATTGATTAAGAAAACAATCAAAATATTCGTTAATTATAAGTAAATATAAACTTACCAAGCGATTTCAGCTTGTGAATATTCGCATCTTTTACGTTTTCCGAACAACTAGACATATTTTGCTATTAAACTTACTCTATGATGGAAATCGATAGCGAAATGGATTAATTTCGCGTATTCTAACATTTCATATATTGACTATCAAACTTGATCGATAGAAAACTATTTATTTCGCAATTGATTAGAAGATAAGTGTAAAGACCATTTTCATGTCCTTTTATTTTATCGTGAGATAAGTAATTATCAATTCTACCTACATAATGTGACCTTAAACTTGACCTGGTTTATCGTGACGTACTCAACCAGGGTAGGTTGGGTTTCTCCACTGCATTTCTGAATTTTATTTATTTCTTGTTCAAATTTATAACAAAATTAAGGTCCGTTTATAGAACAATAACATTTTAAACGTTAATTAAATTATCAAGAACTGTTTATTCTAACCTCAATTTCTAGCGACTGCTACATCTACTGTTAGTTAGTGGAAACTAAATAATAAGCGGGATTTTCAAAAAAAATGTTTATTTGACAATAAAAAATAGAAATACAATTAAAATAAACAATAAAATAACAAACAAATAATTAAAACTGAAAATTATTTATGGATATAAAAGTTTTGGTTCGATAAGGTCTGCCCACAAAATGTCTTTTATGTCAGAACTGATGTGATCGTCTTCTTGATCTAATGAAAATTTACCTTTGGGTGCTTGCAGCTGTTCTGTTCCAGCTAAAACGACAGAAAAAAAAAGGTTCACTTGTCTCTAACTTTTACGAATAACTTACTTGTTATTTTAAAAGTAACAACTTTACTTTCCGGAGAAAACTGAACAACATTTCCTACAATATTAGATGATATCCCAGGTGTGAAATCATCAGATATTTTCAGTACCTAAAAGAAAAGTGTAAAAATAGACAAGATAAATTTATTTTTACATACCTTAAACGAGATGACATCTCCAGTTTTAGGCGTCTGAGACATTATCGGTAATTGGTGTACACTTTCTTGCAAACTCTTCATATAATCACTACCATTTACCTTAAAAACTGTACTACTTTCATTTTTATTAGGATCAGTCTTATTACAAATGTTGGTACTCTCATTATAGCCACTGTACTCTTCAGTATGTTCCATAACCTCACTTTTATCATTATCAGAAAATTTTATGTGGATTTTAGGAACTGTGAATGGTTTTATCATACCAGTCACTTGAGGTGTCGGCTTGGAAGTAGTTGTTTCTTCAATTAAATTATTAGATTTCTTCTGTCTTTTGCGAGTACGATGTCTACGTCTAGTAACAAATTCACCTGAATCACTGTTAGGGTCTTTATCTAGTGTGCAGTTTGTTTCAGATTCCCTTAAACTTGTGAGTAACTGACCTGTAAAATTATCTGGTATTATCGATTTAATTAAATTATTTGGTACTTACCGACTCCTGAAACATATCTTTTCTTTGAGCTACTGAAACTAAAAGGTGTCACTCCTGAAATCGAGGAAGTATTATAATTAATTTCACTGTTATCATAAAGAGTAGTATCACATGGTGAAATTTTATCTATGTAGCAAGAGTCTTCTAAAACGGATCTTGTTAACTTTCCCATTATTTCCTTATAATCACTTGCTTCGGTACCAGTTTCAGAAATTACCATAGAAATGTCAGCATCGCTTTTTTTATTGACATCATCTTCTATTAACTGCTGATCGTGTTCATTCACTGCCAAATTTTCTTCTAGTGACATTTCTGTGTGGTGTTGGGAGGTGCTAATAGTATTTGTTTGTGATGACGTTTCATTTTTATTTAGATCAATTGGCTCTAAATCGTCTACATTATCATATTTGTTTGCTACAGGTGAGAAGAGACTTTCTTTTAATTTGAAAAAATTTTCTCTTTTCTTTGTGGGTTTTGTTTTAACACGAGTTTCGTTTGAGGGTGTATTTAAAAAGAAAAATTTGGTTGTTGGAACATAGAGACTGATTTTATTAGTTTTTTTATCATCAAAGGATGGATTAACTTCTTCTTTTGGTAATTCTTCATTATTTGATTGATTCTCTTTGTTAAACGCAGATGATTCTGGAATTAATGAATCAGTAACATGATTTTCCAATGACTTTGCTTCTTCTACCACTTCTATTTGTGTTTCACAGGTAGTAGCTTCTACTTCTCCATTTTGTTTTAATTCTGAGGTAGGTCTTTTTATATAATCGATTTTCACAATATTTATTTTATTTTGTTTGAGGTATTTATTTGTATTAGTTGATACTGAAGGTGTTTTTTTACATGGTATGCTGAATGGTGAAGATGTTGCTACATTAATGGTTGGATCTTGATTTACATAAGGGTTTTCAACTGGAACAGATCCATTTTTTAAAACAAAATCTTCAGTTTTTTCCTTTGTATAATCCGAGGATTTTATTTTTTTTCTAACATTTTGGGATTCTTCAGTATCACTTTCAGGATCTTTATGTTTCTTTTTATGTTTTTTATCTTTTTTAATCTTAGTTTCACTTTCAATTTCCACTGAACGTTTCTTCTTTTTTTTCTTGATATTTATTTGTAATTCATCATTGACTATTTCATCTAACACATTACCTTCTAGACAAATATCTTCATGATTGTTCAAAACACTTTGTTTTCTCTTTTTATCAACTTTACTTTCAGTGTAAGCAGTAGTATTTACTGTATTATCTTCAGGAATATGTGAATTACCTGATGGAATCACCCTAAAATAATATAAATTTCAATTATATCTCCATTGGAAACTATATCTAAAAAATACTGACCAGATAATGTCATCACTGTGAAGTATTCTTATATCTTCAGTATGTGGTAAATACTCATTACGGCTAGTTAAAATAAAGTTTTTTACAGCGAATATAGCTGTTATTTTATCTTGCAGATCTTTAACAGTTTTGATTTTATCATCAATGCAAATTCTAGCCCGGTGTCTAAAATCACTGAAGTAATTCGATAAATTTAAGACAACTGCAAACTTAAAAGCTGACATTTTTACAATAAATTGAAAGAATAATTTTCGCCTTATACTATTTAAAATTATAAAATTCTAGTTGTTTGTCTAGTCTTTAGAAGTTTTGCTGGTCTGTTCATCATAACCTCAAAAATTTTTCTCTTCTTTTTTATTTTAGAGCACTCAAATACTTCTTCTTCTTTTGATTCTTGGCCTCTTGCTTAGCAGCATCCAGCTACCACTTTTGGCTAATGTCAATGTCAGCTGTCACATGGACATAAAAAAGAAGAATTACGTGGCCTTCAAATTTGTCAAAAAATGTGTACTTAACCTAATAACTTACCCCCCAATTTAATTTTGCCGAGTAAAAATTAAATGATATTAACAAGAGCCTGAAATGAAGTATTTGATTAAAGTAGAATAGTATTTATTATACAAAATTTATAAAAATGCCGAGACCATCTTCACTAACAGAGCATTTAATCATTGGAACAATTTTATCATCTCTCTTTTTAGTTTTTAATTATTCCTTACATAGACTAGAAGAGGGTCATGTTGGAGTTTATTTTAGGGTAAGTCTATAAGTGCAGAATTGTAGTTATAACATTATATTATCTTATTTTGTAACAAGGCTAATTTTTTTTTCTTTTCTAGGGTGGGGCTCTTTTACCCTGTGTTAGCCTACCAGGATATCACATGATGATTCCTTTATTGACTAGTTATAAGCCTGTGCAGGTAAAGTTTGGTTTGGAATAAACATCAAGTATTTGAATTGTTTTTCATTAGGTTACTCTACAAACTGATGAAGTAAAAAATGTGCCTTGTGGAACCAGTGGAGGTGTAATGATTTATTTTGACAGAATTGAAGTTGTAAATCATTTAAATCAAAATAGTGGTAAGATATAAGTAAATTTGTTGCTTTAAATCCCACTCGATATCATTTTTCTTTTCTAGTTTTAGATATAGTTAGAAACTACACAGCAGATTACGATAAAACTCTGATTTTCAATAAAGTGCACCATGAATTGAATCAATTTTGTAGTATTCACACATTGCATGAAGTTTACATAGACCTGTTTGACCAAATCGATGAAAATCTAAAGCAAGCCTTACAAAGAGATCTGCTGGAAATGGCACCTGGATTAACCATTCAAGCAGTTCGAGTTACCAAACCAAAGATACCAGAAGTTATAAGAAAAAATTACGAGTTGATGGAAGGAGAAAAAACCAAACTGTTGATAGCCACTCAGCACCAAAAGGTAGTCGAGAAAGATGCCGAAACGGAGCGAAAAAAAGCGATAATAGAAGCTGAAAAAGAAGCACAAGTTGCCAAGATTCAGTACGAACAAAAAATCATGGAAAAGGAATCTTTACAAAGAATATCCAGAATAGAAGACGAGATGCATTTAGCCAGACAAAGAAGTCATGCCGATGCAGAATTTTACAAACACAAGCAACAAGCGGACGTTAATAAATTGTTACACACACCAGAGTTTATTGAATTGAAGAAATACGAGGCGTTATCGCAAAATACTAAAGTTTATTTCGGAAATGAGATTCCACAGACTTTCTTAGGTACTGAGTTTGTTCGAAGGTCTGTTGATGTTGGAAATACTAATGGAGAATCTGTAGAAGGCTGAATATTTGTCCTAGCTATCATTCCTGCCACTTATTTTAGAGTTTTCACTCAAATGTATTTTAGAATAAAGTCTTTTTGATTTCTTTACCTAACTGGGGAGTTTTATTTGACACTGATTATATAGTTAGTTTCTAGTCACGTTTTTTGTGAATTATATTTGTACCAGTCTTGAAAATAAAATTGAAAAATTGAAAATAATTGTTTCATTTCATCGTTGGAAGCAGCTAGTTTGCAAACGTACAGATGGAGGAAAATGTTGAATGCCTTTAACGTCTACTATATAGTTGCTAGTATGTAGTGTATGTTGCAAGCATTTAGGGGTTTTTAATTTTCCAATTACTCTTGAAATATTCGTTAAGCACTTGTTAAAATGTTTGCAAATTAGTACTAAGTAGTAATATACTTAAATAAAATACCAAAACCCTAATATAGGCTTCACAGCTAATTCAGAATTTCCATCCATGGTGGCTGCTTATTGAGGTGGAGGTGATCACAGCATTTGAATTAAAAAGAAGAATTAGGTTAGACAGTTAGTTTATTAATAAATATTTTTAAATGGTAAGTAGCAAGCACTTATTATTTCTGATTATTTATTAGTTTTTTGTTGTAGGATAAAATGATATGCCCTCTTTGTAGTTTACCACTACAGTTGAAACAAATAAATTTAACAGAAGCAGTATATTTATGTCCAAAGATAACATGTTCATATCCTGTTAACAACAAATGTTACATAGTAAAACGAAAGCTAGACGATTTCAGGAAAACATCTAAGAATTCTAACATGCCAACATCAGATTTTAAACCACCTCAAGATCGTAATAAAAGTGGTGTTAAAGAACAAGATATGGAAAATATTGATATAGATGAATTGGTGTCCAATGCACTTATGCATTTAAATTATTCCAGTAATGAGAGTAAGAATTATGGAGAAGGGCTAGATTTGGAGGAAATATTCAACGAATTAAGTTAGGATTTGTTTAAAAAGTGTGATGTTTAAGGTATTTATTATTTTGTATAAAATATATTCTTTGTTGTTGTTACCTGTTTTTTATTGGAATGAAACAAACGGTATTTTTAAAAACATATATTTACATTAAATTTTTCCGTAACAATCTTATATGATAAATTTTACAGCATAAATATCACCACTGCCTTCTTTTTCATTTGATTTTAATCGTAACTATTTAAATTCCAAAAAAATGAGAACAAATAATATTAAATTTGTGATTACTGTATTGAATAGATTATTCTAGTCACTTGTGTTTCTTGTTGGTATTGTCGAAAAAATAAATAAATAAGCGAAGTATCACAAAAATAAAATACTTTATTCTAGAAAGAGCACACACAACCTGTGTCGTTTCTATTTAAGTACAAGCCTTTAATAACAAAATGTGCTTTAGACAAAATTAAAATTGAAATTATGGAACTGATTTTACTGCTTAAATAATATCTACAACAGAAATGGGGCGTTTTATTTATCATGGAAAACAATCAAACGAATCAATGATAATTGAATGAATAGAACGAAGTTGAAGCTACACATGTCAAAAACTTCATCTGTCAAAAACTTCATATGTCAAAAACTTCATCTGTCATGAACGCAGTTGACATAAAACAATAAAGAAATAGTTAAAAACGAGTCGATTTCCATAATTTCAACCCCTATTGGAAAAAATTAAAGAAAATGCTTAGTAAGATCTAATTGCCGGGGGTACAGTGGCGCACTCGTTTTTATCTAAAGTTTCGTCTATGACAGGTCGATAGTCGATATCAACTTTACCGGTGTTTTCATCGATGGTGGTTAAAGTGTGCTTCCTCCAATGATCAGTGAGGGGTTTCTGTAAAAAAAATCATCAAGAATTTCAAATATTTACACACAAAATTCAACATACCTTTTGCTGTCCTTCTAAAGGTTTAGTGTAATCGTATTCATCTGATCGTAGTTTATAATCTTCCCTAGCGTGAGCACCTCTGGATTCCTTTCTATTTTCAGCAGCTATAATCGTTTGCATGGCGTTCAACATCAAGTTTTGCAGTTCCAACGTTTCCACCAAATCTGAAAACGAAACAGTTTTTTTTTAAATGTTGGTCCTTCGAGCCGGATTATTTTTTACCTGAGTTCCATATTAAACTGCTATCGGCTACTTTGAGATCCTTCAACTTTCCGTACAAACCAATCATTTTTTGTACGCCTTCTTGAAGAGATTCTTCCGTTCTAAACACAGCGGCGTGCGTTTGCATGGTTTTCTGCATTTGCAAACGCAAATCCGCCGTGCTGACGCCGCCGTTGGCAAACCTGCACCAATCCAAATTAGCGACCGATCCTTCTCCGGCGTTCTGCAAACACACAAAATGTCAAATGTCAATGTCAAATAAAATAAAAAGTTAAATTAGTCCTTACAATAACTGATTTCAACAATAAACACTAAAAATTAACCTTAACCTCGTGTCGACACTGACAAATGACAACTATGACATTACTTTGTTGCCAACCCTTCATGGTTACCAACCTCACATCCTGACAGTCTTGTAAAGAAGACAATCGAACGTATATGTTGTCATGTTTGATTTATATTTGACAGAAAGAGATAGTATGTGGAAAAAATGTGTTGTATGAATCGTGGATTGGGTCACGTGATGGAAAAGCTACATTTAAATCGTATTTACATCTTTAATGCTGCCTATAGTTTCTCCGGGTTTGTTTTCTTCGGCTATGGTAAGTGCGCAGGCTCTTCCGAATACGACCAGATCCAGCAATGAGTTAGCTCCGAGTCGGTTAGCACCGTGTACGGATGAGGAGGCGGCTTCTCCGCACGCGTACAGTCCGGATATTATTTTATCTTCGCCGTTAACGGTCGTTAGCACCTGCAATTAAATAGGCAATTTTAAATAGTCATGGAAACACCAGTCATTTATAAAAATGCAAAATTTTTGGTGTAAAAATATATATTTTCATGACAATTAACTAGAAAGTGCGCGAGAATCGACGCAGAAGCCGAAAATAGGATAAAAACGGTAATGGCGTCATGTGTCAATATTTGTTGTCGTAATCATGACAGCTTATCACAAAAACAATCTCACTGCGCAGGCGTATGTCATGAATTCTTATTATATTGTATGCCCATGTTTAATTGACTATTTCACCACAGAGTACACGATGGTGTACTCTGTGATTTTCACTTCAAGATTGAAAAAGAAGAAGAAAATCACAGAGAAAACAATGGTGTACTCTGTGATTTTACTTCAAGATTGAAAAAGAAGAAGCAAATCACAGAGTAAACAATGGTGTACTCTGTGATTTTTACTTCAAGATTGAAAAAGAAGAAGCAAATCACAGAGTAAACCGTGGTGTACTCTGTGATTTTTACTTCAAGATTGAAAAAGAAGAAGCAAATCACAGAGTAAACCATGGTGTACTCTGTGATTTTCACTTCAAAATTGAAAAAGAAGAATAAAACGTTTCTTTGACTCACCTGGCCTTTGTAGTTGGTGGGAACGCCTCCCATATTGTAATGTACAGTCGGTAAAACAGGAATCGGTTCTCGAGTAACGTCAACTCCAGCGAAAATCATGGCGGTTTCCGAAATACCCGGCAATCTTTGAGCGAGTTGGTCGGCTGGTAAATGATGAAGCTGTAGATAAACGTGGTCTTTTTCAGGCCCGCATCCACGACCTAAAAAAAAATTTCTACACTGTAAAAAACACTTTTTAGCAGAGTAAACTTACCTTCTCTAATTTCAATAGTCATACTCCTGGAAACGACGTCTCTGGAAGCTAAATCTTTAGCTACCGGTGCGTATCTTTCCATAAAACGTTCTCCTTGCGAATTAATAAGATAACCACCTTCGCCTCTACATCCTTCGGTCATCAGACAACCAGCACCGTAAATACCAGTCGGATGGAACTGTACGAACTCGAGATCTTGCGAAGGCAACCCAGCTCTTGCTACCATTGCTGTACCATCTCCTGTACAAGTATGAGCAGAGGTACACGAGAAGTAAGCACGTCCATAACCACCTGTAGCTAGGATCTGGAAATAGATAACGAATAGGTTTGTTATTGGATGGTTTTTTGCTTGCTTACGGTATTTTTGGCTCTAAATCTGTGTAAAGTACCATCTTCCAAGCACAAAGCTGTAATACCTCGACATTCTCCGTCCTCCATTATTAAATCCAAAGCAAAATATTCAACGAAATAGTTACAATCGAATCGTAAGCTTTGGCCGTATAAAGTGTGTAGTAAACTGTGTCCGGTTCTATCTGCTACGCAACAACACCTTAAAATATAGATACAATTCAGTTTGCATTTAAAATTTGTATATTTTTACTAACCTGTGAGCTTGTCCTCCTTTACCGAATTTCAAAGACTGTCCACCAAAAGCTCTTTGATATATTTTTCCTTCTTGTGTTCTAGAAAATGGCATACCAGCATTCTCTAGCTCTATAACAGCCTTTGGAGCTTCTCTAGTCATGTAATGAATAGCATCTTGGTCACCCAACCAATCAGAACCCTTTACAGTATCATACATATGCCATTGCCAATTATCTTCCTCCATATTACCTGAATAAACATATTGTTACACTAAAAATTATATCAAGTGACATGATTTACCAAGTGCAGCGTTGATTCCACCTTGAGCAGCAACTGTGTGAGATCTAGTAGGGAACAGTTTTGTGATAACTGCTGTTTTAAAACCTTCTTGTACCAAACCATAAGCAGCCCTAAGACCTGCACCTCCAGCTCCAACAACAACTGCATCATATGTATGGTCAATTATTGGATAGACTTTAGATACACCATCACTTGAAGTGGCATTTTTTCTATCTACTTGTATGTGAAGGTTTCTAGATGTAACTAGTGGCTTAACTAAGGAATTAAGCTGAAAAAATGTATAACAAAATAGGTCTGAACTGTGAACTGATATTAGCATGAATGAATAAATTATATGTAAATTAAAAACCAATAAACCAATAATTAGTACCTGGGTATACAATGTAGAATCTAATAAAATGCTATGTAATGTAACAAAATAAAGTTATTAATAATTATAGTTATAAAAAAATCTTCAATTATAAATCATTATATTGGTTATTAATTAGTTAATAATAGTTTAACAGCACATGGTTAAAAAGATCCATATGGTGCTGCATCAAAGAATTTTCTTATTATGAGTGTCCTCCATTAAAAAAAAATTTACAAGTAATGAAAGTTATGATTACACCTATTGTATAAGTTATGTAATAAGAGGAAAATTATTAATTACATACCTTCGTAGAATTTACTATTACGTTTTTTAAACATGCTGCTTGGAGTTTCAAAATACTGCTCATATTTTTGTAGTTATTTTGTATATTTATAAAACAGACCTCACACTATTTAGTTTAGGTCGGTATTTGTCACTTTTTTGGTTAAAACAAGATGAAAAAATGCAAAGCCAAAAGCTGCTCATGTGCTGCCACCCAGCGATGATAGTCAACAGTACAGCAAGTAACATATTTTAGAATCCATTTTGGATCCATTTCTTACTAGAGATATTTCATAATACAATGGTTTTTCGAATTTGGGGTCCTTGCAAACTACAAATATTTGTTATGGTAATTAATAACAAATAATATTGTATAGTTTGAGAAAAGCGATGTGGCTGCGTATTATTGATATTATAAAAATGAATAAAAAAGAAGATTTCCAGCTGGCTGGTATCTGTCATCTATCAAAATTGTGTTTAATGATAAACGTCAAAATGTGGTCAAAAAGTTAGATTTAAAGTATTACAGTTTTTTAATGTTTAAATACGATGTAAAATAATACATTCTGGGAATACACCCTCTTTTAATATTAGGTCCAATTTTTAATTTATTTTATAAGTATGCAGTCCAAGATTGTTTTAATATTATTTCTGTTTTTATCATCGTCTTTGGGAGAAGACTCTAGTGTTAGTATTTACGTTTTAAAAATGGAATTTGAGAAATTGATATTAACCTTTTACAGAAACAAAAATTTTCAAGTTTAGAGTTGGTACAAGACAAAGACGATCGCTTGTTATTGTTTTCAACATTAGATGGTACTCTGACTGCTATTGAACAACAAACTGGAGATGTTAAATGGAAAATAAAAGAGAGTATGTATTTTCGAACACTAGACCATTATCAACAATTTAATAATAATATTTCAGAACCAATTGTTCAAGTACCATTAAACGTGTCCAATGCCATTGTGCCTATTTATTTACCAGACCCTAGAGATGGATCATTATACTTGATAGGTGATATTAGGGAACCTTTGAAGAAATTACCATTTACCATTCCACAGTTAGTGTCAACATCCCCTTGTAGAAGTTCAGATGGAATTTTATATACAGGTAAAAGATTTATTATTTAAATATAGAAACATGTAGTGATTTTGAATATTTAGGAAAGAAAAAAGATACTTGGTTTAAATTAGATCCTCAAACTGGTAAAAAGCAACTTATTATGGGTTGGGATGATTACAGCCCTACTTGTCCCATAGACACAGAAAGTTTTATTTATATCGGTAGAACCCAGTACATTTTAAGAATGGTAGACGAAAAAAAGACTGATAATAAGTGGAATGTTACTTTTTATGACTATACAGCAAGACTTATGAACAAAGAAGAAGTGAATAAATACGGTTAGTCTCAATTTTTTTAGTATTAGAAATTTTTAAAATAATTACTTTCAATTTAGAGTGGGTGCATTTCACCTCAGCCTCTACAGGAAAATTAGTAACCTTAAATCGACATTTTGGTAACCTACTATGGGATAAAGATCTTGGTAGTCCAGTAATTGGAGTATATTTATTAGATTCTGAAGGACTTATGTCCATTCCTTTTACATCTTTAGCTAATCACACTATATCTCACCTTAAAACAGACCTCGAAGCAAACGGAGGGTTGCTACACAATACAAACCACATGAGGCTTTAGTAAGTTCCAGAAACTTACAATTACACAAAATTATCTACTAAAATTTTCATTTCAGTCCAACTTTATACATCGGAGAACATATACATGGATTGTTTGCGTTACCATCATTAATAGATAAATATTATGTTACGGTCATAGGTACAGATACTGGACCACTTTTATTAGGAGGACCCCACGTTCCGGATAATGTTGTTCATCCAGAATATCCACTACCGGGATATAATTATCATCTACCAAATGGTAAACATGAAAAATATATTTTAGTTGCTTTTGAATGTTTATTGTAATTTGTAGGTGCTGATGTGAGTGGCAACGTACTATTTCAGAGTTTACCTGGCTTTGAGAGTCACATAATAGTTTTTACTGGTCACTATAATGTCCCCAGTTATGGTGAACAAAAGCTACTAACTTCTAAAAGAGAGCTAATCGTTTTCAATGATAATACGGAGGAAATAGCCAGTATTGATAAGGAAAATATTGAAGAAGAGTTAAATTTTGTACTAATAGATGAAAAAGTGGTAGAGCCTGAAGAAAATGTCACCAATTGGTTGAATAATCAATATATGGGATTGAAATTGTGGATAAATCAACAAGAGAATAAAGAATTGAAGATTAGTCTAGTTGTAATGGCAGGTTGTGTTATAGCCATGTTTTGGTATCTTCAAGTTCAAGTGAGTTTTTTTTATGGCTTTTTTTAAGCGATTTTGGTTGTTTTTTGAGGTTTTTGAATCAATTTTAGTCGTTTTTGGTCCTTTTTAAGCGATTTTAATTGTTTTTGGCTTTTTTTTTAACGATTTGGTTGTTTTTGGTTTGTTTTAAGCAATTTTGGTTGTTTTTTGAGGTTTTTGAATCAATTTTGGTCGGTTTTTGATCTTTTTTTAGCGTCATTAGATCTTATTGCCCCCTTTTCAAGCGATATTAGTTGTTTTTGGCTTTTTTTAAGCGATTTTGGTTGTTTTTTGAATCAATTTTAGTTGTTTCTGGTCTTTTTTAAGCGTCATTAAATCTTCTCGCCTCCTTTTTGAACGATTTTAGTTGTTTTTGGCTTTTTTAAGCGATTTTGGTTGTTTTCTGATCAATTTTTGTCGTTTTTTGGCCTTTTTTAAGCGTCATTAGATCTTCTCGCCTTCTTTTTAAGCGATTTTAGTTGTTTTCGGCTTTTTTTTTTAAGCGATTTTGGTTGTTTTTGGCATTTTTTAAGCAATTTTGGTTGTTTTTTGAGGTTTTTGAATCAATTTTAGTCGTTTCTTGGCCTTTTTTTAAGCGTCATTATATCTTCTTGCCTCCTTTTTGAGCGATTTTAGTTGTTTTTGCCTTTTTTAAGCGATTTTGGTTGTTTTTTTAGGTTTTTGAATCAATTTAAGTCGTTTTTTTTTACTTTTTTTAAGCGATATTAGATCTTTTTACCTCCTTTTAAGCGATTTTAGTTGTTTTTGGCTTTTTTTAAAGCGATTTTGGTTGTTTTTTGAGGCTTTTGAATCAATTTTTGTCGTTTTTTGGTCTTTTTTAAGCGTCATTAGATCTTCTTGCCTCCTTTTTAAGCGATTTTAGTTCTTTTTGGCATTTTTAAGCGATTTTGGTTGTTTTTTGAGGTTTTTGAATCAATTTGAGTCGTTTTTTGGTCCTTTCCAAGCGACATTAGAACTTTTTGCCTAATTTTTAATTGTTTTTGGCTTTTTTTAAGCGATTTTAGTTTTATTTCATTAACAAGTGATTCATTATTTTAGGTGCGCGAATTTCAAAGTCAATCGCGTCAAAATTCTCAATCGAGTCAACAAAACTCCGGTAACGTAAACAATGTCACTGCTTTAGCCGAAGAACTACCAGACGGGTTAGTTAAAGTGGGAAAAATAACGTTTCATCCCGAACAAGTACTCGGTAAAGGATGCGACGGCACCTTTGTCTACAGAGGTGAATTTGACAGCAGAAGAGTGGCCGTAAAACGTCTCCTACCGGAATGTTTTACGTTCGCGGACCGCGAGGTGGCGCTCTTAAGAGAAAGCGACGCACATCCGAACGTAATTCGCTATTATTGCATGGAACAAGACAGGATGTTTCGATACATCGCACTGGAACTGTGCCAGGCTACTTTAACCGAATATATACAGGGTACTTGTGATATTTGTCCCGTTAGTCCGCTGGAAATTTTACGACAAGCCACGTCAGGGTTATGTCATTTACATTCTTTGGATATTGGTCGGTATTTTTTTTACTTTATATGAATTTGGAAGTTGCAATTAATTTTTTTTTTTAGTTCATCGCGACATTAAACCTAGAAATGTGTTAATATCGGTGCCTGATAATAACGGTAAAGTAAAAGTGATGATATCCGATTTTGGTCTTTGTAAAAAGTTGCAATTAGGCAGAGTATCGTTCTCCAGACGATCCGGAGTAACTGGAACGGATGGATGGATAGCTCCGGAGATGCTAAACAGTACCAAGAGAACTGTAAGATGAAATATTTTGCATAGTTTTCATTTTTAAGCGATAATTTTGTTTCAGACTTCCGCAGTCGACATGTTTTCCTTGGGATGTCTGTACTATTACGTTCTTTCGAAAGGTAGACACCCGTTCGGCGATAATTTACGTAGACAAGCCAATATCTTGTCCGATAAATACGATTTATGTGAAATAAAAGAAGCCGATTGGAAAGTGAACATTCAAATTCATCTGATCAAAGCTTTAATATCCGCCGATCCGGAACAACGACCGTCTTGTAAAGCCGCTTTAGATCATCCCATGTTTTGGAATTTTGATGATATATTACACTTTTTCCAAGTAAGTTCGATTTTAGATCTTTTTACGAGGTTTTAGTTATTTTTATCGCTTTTTTTAAGCGATTTCAGTTGTCTATCACTCTTTTTTAAGAGATTTCAGTTGGTTATCACTCTTTTTTTAAGCGATTTCAGTTGTTTATCACTCTTTTTTAAGCGATTTTAGTAGTCTATCACTCTTTTTTAAGCGATTTTAGTAGTCTATCACTCTTTTTTTAAGCGATTTTAGTTGTCTATCACTCTTTTTTAAGAGATTTCAGTTGTTTATCACTCTTTTTTTAAGCGATTTTAGTTGTTTATCACTCTTTTTTAAGCGATTTTAGTAGTCTATCACTCTTTTTTAAGAGATTTCAGTTGGTTATCACTCTTTTTTTAAGCGATTTCAGTTGTTTATCACTCTTTTTTAAGCGATTTTAGTAGTCTATCACTCTTTTTTTAAGCGATTTTAGTTGTCTATCACTCTTTTTTAAGAGATTTCAGTTGGTTATCACTCTTTTTTTAAGCGATTTTAGTTGTTTATCACTCTTTTTTAAGCGATTTTAGTAGTCTATCACTCTTTTTTAAGCGATTTTTAGTTGTCTCTCACTCTTTTTTAAGAGATTTCAGTTGTTTATCACTCTTTTTTTAAGCGATTTTAGTTGTTTATCACTCTTTTTTAAGCGATTTTAGTAGTCTATCACTCTTTTTTAAGAGATTTCAGTTGGTTATCACTCTTTTTTTAAGCGATTTTAGTTGTTTATCACTCTTTTTTAAGCGATTTTAGTAGTCTATCACTCTTTTTTAAGAGATTTCAGTTGGTTATCACTCTTTTTTTAAGCGATTTCAGTTGTTTATCACTCTTTTTTAAGCGATTTTAGTAGTCTATCACTCTTTTTTTAAGCGATTTTAGTTGTCTATCACTCTTTTTTAAGAGATTTCAGTTGGTTATCACTCTTTTTTTAAGCGATTTTAGTTGTTTATCACTCTTTTTTAAGCGATTTTAGTAGTCTATCACTCTTTTTTAAGCGATTTTTAGTTGTCTCTCACTCTTTTTTAAGAGATTTCAGTTGTTTATCACTCTTTTTTTAAGCGATTTTAGTTGTTTATCACTCTTTTTTAAGCGATTTTAGTAGTCTATCACTCTTTTTTAAGAGATTTCAGTTGGTTATCACTCTTTTTTTAAGCGATTTCAGTTGTTTATCACTCTTTTTTAAGCGATTTTAGTAGTCTATCACTCTTTTTTTAAGCGATTTTAGTTGTCTATCACTCTTTTTTAAGAGATTTCAGTTGGTTATCACTCTTTTTTTAAGCGATTTTAGTTGTTTATCACTCTTTTTTAAGCGATTTTAGTTGTTTTTATGTTCTTCTTAAGCAATTTTAATGTTTTTTTGAGGTTTTTGAATCAATCTTAGTCGTGTTTTGGTCTTTTTCAAGCGACATTATGAACTAAATACAGAATATGATGCGAACTGATTCGGGATTAATTCTAGAACGGTTCTCAGCTAGTTCGGAACCGTTCTAGAATTAATCCGGAACCAGTTCAGAACGGTTCCAGAATTAATCCCGAACTAGTTCAGAACGGTTCCAGAATTAATCCCGAACTAGTTCAGAACCGTTCCAGAATTAATCCCGAACTAGTTCAGAACCGTTCCAGAATTAATCCCGAACTGGTTCAGAATCGTTCCAGAATTAATCCTGAACTAGTTCTGAACCGTTCCAGAATAAATCCCGAACTGGTTCAGAATTGATCCCGAACTAGTTCAGAACCGTTCCAGGATTAATCCTGAATTAGTTCAGAATCGTTCCAGAATTAATCCGGAACTAGTTCAGAACCGTTCCAGAATTAATCCGGAACTAGTTCAGAACCGTTCCAGAATTAATACTGAACTAGTTCAAAACTGGTTCCGCCAACTTCCTTATTTTTTGTAATATTTTCCGCTGAATGTTTTTTTAATCTTTCTTTTAAGCGATTTTGTTTTTGTCTTTTTTTAAGCGATTCGAGTTGTTTTTATGTTCCTCTAAAGCCATTTTCATTGTTTTTTGAGGTTCATTGAATCAAACTTAGTCGTTTTTTGGTATTTTTCAAGCACCATTTACTCTTTTTACCTCATTTTTAAGCGATTTTATTTGTTTTTATCTTTTTTAAGCGATTTGAGTTGTTTTTATGTTATTATGAAGCCATTTTCATAGTTTTTTGAGGTTTTTGAATTAATTTTAGTCATTTTTTGGTATTTTTCAAGCTACATTTAATCTTTTTTACTTCATTTTTAAGCGATTTTGTTTATTTTTGTCTTTTTAGCGATTTCAGTTGTTTTCATATTCTTCTAAAGCCATTTTAATTGTTTTTAGAGATTTTTGAATCAATTTTAGTCATTTTTTTGGGTATTTTTCAAGCTACATTAGATCTTTTTATCTCATTTTTAAGTAATTTTGGCTAATTTTAAGCGATTATGGTTGTTTTCAATAGATTTTTGTTGATATTAGAACTATTCTGTCTTCTTCAGTCTTTTTCAAGCGATTTTAGTTGGTAATTGTTTCTTTTCGAGTTATTTTAAGTTGTTTTAGTATAAAATGATTATAAATTTTAGGAAGTCAGCGATAGAATAGAAAAAGCTGACACCGATGACGAAATTTTAAACGAATTAGAAGCAGATGGAAGTTACATCGTTAAAATCGATTGGAGAGCACACATTCACGAGGAAGTGGCGACGGATCTTAAAAAGTACCGATCATATCAAGGATATTCAGTCAGGGATCTACTACGTGCTTTAAGAAACAAGGTGAGTCTTTTGAGAAAATAAAAGTGGGAATAAATTTTGTTATTTCAATTTTCCAGAAACACCATTTTAGAGAACTGTCGTTCGAAGCTCAAAACATCCTCGGAAGAGACTCGAAAACGTTCACGACGTATTGGTTGGAGCGTTTTCCTTTGTTACTAGTCCACACTTGGATGATAATGCAAAACGTGGCGGACGAAGAGCACTTCAAGAAATTCTACCACACCACTTACAGATATTTTCCAGAAGGGTACAGAGACCAAATGCTGGAGTATGTATCGAGGAATCCACCGCCGGAAGATCTACAAGCGACGCAAGAAGATTTAGCGAGAAGAAAGAAGAAGTATAGAGCTGGAGTTCTAGAAAGAGAAAGTCCCAGAAGGAAACTCGAGCACTCGGAGTTGGTGAAATCCGGGGGACTTTACAGGAATTTCAACGATGTCAAGTATTACCAACAGAAAAAGAAGAAAGTTAAAAATAGCGAAGAGCCGTTGATGTGGGCGGTTAGGGATTGAATGACGTGCGTGTTTGAATGACATGAACTTTTTTTACTGTGATATTCGCATTTGTACAAAGATCTTTGTGTTTTTTTTTCAAAATGTATTTTAATATATAATAAGTGTATTTTTACAGAGTAATATAAGAAGTTTCACCGAAAAGTCTTTGATTTTGAAAGTGTAATATTTATTATTTAAGTAATGTTACAAAATAATTTTTAAATCGCTTGAAAAGGTGTAAAATTATTTGTAAGAGACCAAAAAACAACTAAAATCGCTTAGAAACCACGAAAAAACAACTAAAATCGTTTAAAAACCACGGAAAAACAACTAAAATCGCTTGAAAAGACCTAAGAAACAACTAAAATCGGTTTAAAAGCACGAGAAAACAACTAAAATCGGTTTAAAAGCACGAGAAAACAACCAAAATCGCTTGAAAAGCACGAGAAAACAATTGGAATCGCTTGAAAAAGAATGAAAACCAACTACAATCGCTTAAAAAAAAGAGTGATAAACAACTGAAATCGCTTAAAAAGAGTGATAAGCATCTAAAATCGCTTAAAAAAGAGTGATAAACAACTGAAATCGCTTTAAAGAGTGATAAACAACTGAAATCGCTTTAAAGAGTGATAAACAACTGAAATCGCTTAAAAAAGAGTGATAAGCAACTGAAATCGCTTAAAAAAGAGTGATAAACAACTAAAAAGATCTAAAAAGCAGCTAAAATCGCTTAAAAAGCACGAGAAAACAATTGAAATCGCTTAAAAAGATCTAATATCGCTTTAAAAATGACCAGAAGACAACTAAAATCAGTTAAAAGAGACCAAAAAGCAACTGAAATCGCTTGGAAATAACTAAGAACATCTAAAATTCCTTAAAAACGAATAAAATCACTAGAATATACCTAAAAACAACTGAAATCGCTTGAAAACAACGAAAATTAGACAAAAACTACTGAGCTGGCGTGAAACGAACTAGAAACAAATAGAAAAATCGCTTAAAAATAACTAAAAACAAGAGACAGCTGAACAAAACTACAAACAATGAAAAAACGGCTGAAAAAATATTAAATTTTATAATGGATATGCAGAAAACTTTAATCGAATCATCATTTATCTACAACGGATCATTACCATCAGAAAAAACAACAACATCTATTTAAACTTAGTAATAAAATACCTAAAAAGAATTAAAAAAAAAAAAGTTTACTCATTCCCATCTAGATTTCTTCCGACCAGTCGAAGGTTTCGGTGGCGGTTGATCCGAACTTGCAGTAAACTAAAAAATAAAAATATTTTAACCGATTCAACAATTGAAACAAAAAAAATACGTACTTGGTTCAAATACTGCGTTTTAAAAGCTTGTTTCATCGCAGACAATCTATCAGTAGCCGGTCCGCGGGCTTGTTGTTGTTGTTGCGCCACTGGATTCCCACTACCACCAGACACAGCGTTCAAGGGTTTCTCTTTAAACCCTAAACCGATTCCTCCAACATTTGGATTGTAATCCTTCTTATTCCTAAATCTAAAACCCAACACTATGATTCCCCATACAGTGTATACTCTTTGTACCTATGATCTATGGTGAATGTTTAGTGTCAATGTCAAATGTCACTACTGTCATTAGTCAATATGTAGTTCTATGAGCAGGAAGAATAAAATGGACGTTATTTTATGTTTTATTTTACCAATTGCAAAAACAAATCAATCAATAACTGATCTCACTTAAAATCAGTTACTTTTCCCAATAAATATTTAAAATTATACAAGGGGTAATTATTCATACCTGTTACGCGCCAATGTACAAAGGCCAAGAAAAAGAAGAAGAGCAGTGACATAACTGACTTTTGACATACCACTTAACCTATGTTCTAGATGATACGATTTTGAACCACGTTTTTGTAAAACATCACAATAAGCACGAAAAAACCACTAAAATCGCTTCAAAAGAACGAAAAAACAACTGAAATCACTTGAAAAGATCTAAAAAACAACTAAAATCGCTTTAAAAACACGAGAAAAACTGAAATCGCTTGAAAAATTCTAAAATCGCTTTAAAAGCACGAGAAAATAACTAAAATCGCTTTAAACGCACGAAAAAATAACTGAAATCGCTTGAAAAGATCTAAAAAACAACTAAAATCGGTTTAAAAGCACGAGAAAACTGAAATCGCTTTAAAAGCACGAGAAAATAACTAAAATCGCTTTAAAACACGAGAAAAACTAAAATCACTTGAAAAGAACTAAAAAACAACTAAAATCGCTTTAAAACACGAGAAAAACTAAAATCGCTTGAAAAGCACGAGAAAACAATTGAAATCGCTTGAAAAGATCTAAAAAACAACTAAAATCGCTTTAAAAACACGAGAAAAACTGAAATCGCTTTAAAAGCACGAGAAATAACTAAAATCGCTTGAAAAGCACGAGAAAACAATTGAAATCGCTTGAAAAGATCTAAAAAACAACTAAAATCGCTTTAAAAACACGAGAAAAACTGAAATCGCTTTAAAAGCACGAGAAATAACTAAAATCGCTTTAAAAGCACGAGAAAACAACTGAAATCACTTGAAAAGATCTAAAAAACAACTAAAATCGGTTTAAAAACACAAGAAAAGCTGAAAACGCTTGAAAAGATCTAAAATCGCTATAAAAGCACGAGAAAATAACTAAAATCGCTTTAAAAGCACGAAAAAACAAATGAAATCACTTGAAAAGATCTAAAAAACAACTAAAATCGGTTTAAAAGCACGAGAAAACTGAAATCGCTTGAAAAGCACTAGAAAACAACTGAAATCGCTTGAAAAGATCTAAAAAACAACTAAAATCGCTTTAAAACACGAGAAAAACTGAAATCGCTTGAAAAGATCTAAAATCGCTATAAAAGCACGAGAAAACAACCAAAATCGCTTAAAAAGCACGAGAAAACAATTGAAATCGCTTGAAAAGATCTAAAAAACAACTAAAATCGCTTTAAAAACACGAGAAAAACTGAAATCGCTTGAAAAGATCTAAAATCGCTTTAAAAGCACGAGAAAATAACTAAAATCGCTTTAAAAGCACGAAAAAACAACTGAAATCACTTGAAAAGATCTAAAAAACAACTAAAATCGGTTTAAACGCACGAGAAAACTGAAATCGCTTGAAAAGCACGAGAAAACAACTGAAATCGCTTGAAAAGATCTAAAAAACAACTAAAATCGCTCGAAAAGATGAAAAACGCTAAAAAACGACTAAAATTGCTGTGCATGTCTAACGTCAAATGTCACTACTGTCATTAGTCAATATGTAGTTCTATGAGCAGGAATAATTATTCATACCTGTTACGCGCCTATATACAAAAGCCAAGAAAAAGAACAGTGACATAACTGACTTTTGACATACTACTCAACCTACGTTCTAGATAATAATAAACAACCTTCTACATACCTTTGTTTTTTGTACCAAGAACTCTGCAACGCCAATTCCAAAACCTCCGGCGGCACTTCCTGATGTGCGGCTTCTAAATTCTTAACAATATGACCGGCGAATTCTTTATCTTTAGCCGTCAATAAAGTGTAGGCCGTTCCTTGCGTTCCGGCACGTCCAGTTCTACCGATTCGGTGAGTGTGCGTATCGATATCTCTGGCTAAATCGTAATTGACAACTGTTCGGACGTGGGGGATGTCGAGACCTCTAGCGGCGACGTCGGTAGCTACCAACAAAGAACATTCGTTCTTTTTGAAAGCTGTGATAACTTTGTTTCTTTCCAATTGTTCCATGTCACCGTGTAACAATAGACAGTCGAATTCTTTGATTTTTATGTCTTTGGCGACCGATTCTGCGTCCAATTTTTTCGTCACAAACACCAACACCGATCCAGCGGATAATAATTCCACCAATTTTTGAAACAACCAATCTCTTTTCGCCTCCTGACTCGGTAGAAGCGTCACGTGTTGCGTTACGTCTTCGTTCGCTTGTCCTGTGGTTCCTTGGGATATTTTTATGGGATTGGTGAGTGCGTCTTTGGCTAATTTTTCTATTCTTCTTCGAAACGTCGCGGAAAAAAGCAAAGTTTGACGATCGGGTCGCACGTGGTTGCAAACCGAACGTACTTGCGGTTCGAAACCTAATTCGAACATTCTATCAGCTTCGTCCAGTACTAAGAACGTTACTTTTTGTAGGTTAGTTGCTCCGCCTTTTACGTGGTCGATTATACGACCCGGAGTCGCTACTACTATTTCAGCACCTTCTTTTAAAGCCTTAAAAAAACAAATTTTCAAAATTCTAACCTCAAATTTTTTTTTTAAATCTCACCAAACTTTGTTCCCACTTCGATCCACCCCCGTAAGCGCAAATAACTTTCAGCTCGTAAACTTTAGCGAACTTTTTCGCCTCGTTGTAGATCTGTATGGCTAATTCTCTGGTTGGAGCCAGGATTAAAGCGATGGGGCCTTCTCCTTCTTCCACGCGTTTTTGAACAGCCACATGTTTGATCATAGGCCATAAAAACGCTGCAGTCTTTCCACTACCTAATAAATTTTGCTTCAATCACAATAAATTACACAGAAATATATTTTTCTTACCTGTATGTGCAATTCCGAGCACGTCTCTTCCAAGCAAAGCGCAAGGAACAGCTTGAGCTTGAATGGGGGTAGGTGAAGAGTACTCAGCTTTAATAATGGCTTTAATTAGTTTATCTTCAAAGCCGAAATGAGCAAATGAAGATACCGGTTTAGGTGGATTGCTTCCAGATACAGATATATCCAAAGTTTTCCGCAACTCCTTAACTTTCTCATCGTCAAGATCTTTAATTTCAGGGTGTTCTTCATAAAAGTTTTTTTCAAAAGGTTTATATTCAATTTCCGAGTGATCTGCAAAAAAATATATTATGAATCAACAAAATACAATTTAAAAAATTTGTACCTATAGGTGGTAAGGGATCTATGATTTTTTTCTTATCTGGAGCTATGGGATTGCCATCTTCATCATATTCTATATCTGGATAGTCTTCGTCTATTGGTAGAAGACCTGCATTTGGATTTTCTTCCATATATCGATAGTAAGACTCTTCTACATCTTCTTCCTCCAAGTCATTACGAATCCCTTGTTGTTGACTAGCTGGAGTATCTTGCTGAGACTCTATCTGAACCTGTTGTTCTATTCTAGCCATGTAAGCATCTAAAGGATCGTCGTCTTCTTCTTCGGTTTGGTTTTTTTGATTCATTTCTACCCTAGTGGGACTTCCTGGAGCTGGAATGTATGCCAATTCTGGTATTTGTTCCTGCTGCTCATCATCCTCTTCAAAGTATCTAAAATATTTCATTAAGAAATCGTCTGTTGTAGATTTTATATACATACTCGTCTTCAGTTGCTGCTCGCTTTCTACTAGTTCCTCCCCAAGCTGCTGAAAGTGCATTCTGGCTTATAGCATTCATTGTAGAGTAACCTTGTTTGGAGACTCCAGTGGAAGGTGGTGGCACCGCATTATGTCTCTTTGTATTTGAGTGGATATTGGCGTAATTGAAAGCCATTTTATTCTTGAATATTTCTAATAAATAAGGTTAGTTGATAATCGCGGTCAATAGTTAGTCCTAGTTTGATTTTACCCTTATAGGTATATTATATTTTATGTTATGAAGTGATCCAAAGTACAATTATCATATTATGTGTCCAAAATTACGAGTTTTATTAACGAAATTAATTAATAAACATACTCTTGTCAACTCAACTAACACCAACAAACACTTTTTCGGTTTTCCTTAACCCCCCAACTAAATTTGACATATGACATTTGTCATTTTATCTGTCTTAAAATGTATATACGAGGACTGCTCAATTAGTAATTGGCTTTAGCTCCTTAAAATATTAACTATTGACTGTGAATAGATCTGGGATAGGAAAACAAAATAAATTTAAGAGGTTCTTGCAAATTTATTGAAAAAACGTTAACAAAATATATTGTTTCAGATCAATTAAACAATTATACCATCAATGTAGCATTCCTTATATTGCCTGAAAACATGGATATTATACATACTAAACACAGAAATGTTTAAAAAATACAGAGTAATTGCAATTCGAATATTTTCTATCTAACAATTTAAAGTTAAAACTTTCTATAAAACTAGAGATTAAGAGTGAAAAGGCTCAATCTACTTTGAAAATATATTTCAGTTACGATAAACGTACCAACTTTCCATCGATTATAAGTGAAACTAAGCTTCAATTAAAATTCCATTTATAATAATTTAGAAGTTTTTGCATACACCCCATCAGTTTTAAAAAATTCTTCGCACTCTAGTGTTTTTATTATAGAACTATCTAGTTTAATCAGTCGCTGTAGAGATGGCGGCTCAAGCGAATTATTTATGCGCAGACATTCGCGCATAATCAAACGGTTTCTTGAAAATTGGCGCAAAAATACTCAAGAGACGCTGCCATTACATGTCTATAACCATAACCTCGGCAGTTCTTAGTTCGGAAATCCTATCGATAAGTAAAGTTTGTGCCGTGTGCGGTTTAATTAACTTAGTGGTAACGATATTATTTAGTGGGTGTTATAGTTTGTGTCTACATTCGGATTATACAGAGACGAGACAGACCATCTACAACAATGCAGACTTCATAGGTAAGTACTTAACTTTTAAAAATTTCCTGTATTACACAGCATGATTTTTGCAATGTATTTATTAAATGTATCAATGGAAATTAATATTACCTCAAGCTTTGTTTTGAAATCGTTTGGACGCCTTACTAACCATCGTTTTATAGAGTGCAGCCTTGTTCTCAATACAAAAAATTAACTCTGATATAAGAAAACACCTATATTTCGTCAAAAATAACGTTCTTTTTAAATTAATTACCTAAAAACCGTAACGATTTCATAAATATTTATTTATATATATATAAATTTCAATTCAACTATACACCTATTTAGGCACTAAACATTATCAATGAATTAAGTTAATCTAGCTCGTTCTATAGAGGAAATTTCATTAGAGGAAAATCCTAGTATGCTTTGTATGGCCTTTAAATGACCTTGGCTGTTTTCTTTATCTGTTAAAAAATAGTAAACGGCTGACTTGAGGAATTGCAGCGTGATTTCGGGATCTATTTTATTTTTATTTTTGGCTTCGATCAGCTGTTTATACATTGCCTAAAAGAAAATCAAATGTAACTATATATTATTATGGATACATTCTCTTACATAAAAGTTACCAACACCTTTTACTACTGTACTGTTTATTATTTCATTTCAACTTCTAATAATCCAAAAACTATAAAAAGTGATTAAAAGTATAAGAACTTACATGCACTTTATAAAATAGGATACAAAAATTATACTTCTACTGATAAAACTATAAAATTAAAATAACAAAAGTGCTAGCAGAGACTAACTCACAATGTTTCTACTTTGACATCATCAGGTGTAGCAAAGAACGAGAAATATTGAGGTTTTTTTTTAATAAGAAACATTGTTAGCTAGAAGTTGATCAATAATAAGGTGCAAAATCGTAAGTTGTAGTAGGCTATTACCTTTCTTGCACCAAGTACCCACAAAGAAAGTGCTTCTTTGGCACTCAAAAGTGGTTGTGAATTATTAGAAGTTGATGCGTACTCAACGTCCTGAAAAAACGTATTATTTTTAGCATAATACAAACAAAAGCATTAGTTAAATAGTTAATGAATGAAATTATGAAAAATGCCACTACATACAAATAATACAGGGTGTTACTACTGTTGAATTAGTATTTTTAGTGTTAGAAATGTGTCAAACTTCAGTTCTGTGGTAGCTTGTCACATACGTTTGTTGAACCACAGAGCTAAATACTACATTTCAAGGTCAACAAGTAAAACGCATCTTTTGTGTTAAAATGAAATACCTAGGTGATGAAAACATTGAAAACTGACATAGACTATTCTATATTTAAAGCCAATGAGTTTGGATTAATAATTATTCTTACCCGTATGTTTTCCAATTCGTTTTTGGTAACTTGTAGTTCCTTTAACAACTCAGGAACAGATACTCTGCTAGGATTTTGAGTCAATTCTACGATCTATGCATAAAAAAGCATTTAAAACGCATAGGTACATTTTTTTGTGAAATATAGTTTACCTTGTTATGATGTTTAACTAGTTCTTCAGATTTATAGTCCATTTGTTCATCCAATTTTTTACTAGCTTCTTCTAGTTGATGTTCTAATTCTTTAATTCTTTCTTTGGCCTCTTCCAATTCAGGTACCATCTGCCAATACCTAAAAAAACAATAAATCATATTCCTAGATTCGACCAAAATATTGTACACGGTACAGACCTGTCATTTATTTCGCTTATCCTTTGTAAAAGCTCCTCTACTTTTTCATTATGTTTCTGTTTCATTTGCAATGATTCGTCTTCGTGCGTTCGAATCAACTCTTGAAACCTCTTTTCGTAGTCGTCTATTATTCTTTTATGTTCTAAATCTTCATCTTCAGTCGACGTGGATTTTTCTAACCGATCTAATCTTTTCGACGTACTAGGCTAAATACAAAAAAACAAATTAAGCAAATTAAAGGGACATAAATCGGATACCACTCACAGAATTACCATCTTCGGATAACACAGACTCTCTAGAATAAACGGACGAACTAGTACAGTCTTCAAAATGGCCGGAATCGGCAAAAGAACCATTCAATTCACTCGCTACTTGATTAGCACCACCATCTATCACATCTTCCGGAGTTGACTCATTACTGTTATTCTCCCTAACAGTAATGGCATCACTGCAAAGAAAAAATAAGTTGGATACACTGGAATTACGTCAGCTGTCACTTGTCAACTGTCACTTGTCAGCTGTCACTTGTTAACTGTCATATATATCACCTCGAGTTTGATTTGTCTTCCGGCGAACTTAACGCCGCCTTGTACAACCGTAATTCGACTACTTCTTTGGTTAATTTCAAAATATCACTGTCTTTTTCCTCCAAATCTTTCTGGGCTTGTTGTAGTAGATATTTGAGTTTTTTCACTTGTTTTTGAGCTCTTTGAGTGGGCGTAAGATATTCGTCGCCTATAGCTCCTGCGTGCTGGTTACAGTGAAAAACGTACCTGCAAGAATAATCGTGAAATGTGGGGTTTTAAAGTTGGTATTACTTTTGCTTACTTCATGCTTCGCCCGGAAAAGGTAGTACCGTTCCAAGCTACGCTGGAATGGTCGCAGGACGCCACGCTGCTACCTAAAATGGTGTATAATGGTGATTTATTAGGGGGGGGGGGGTAAAAATGTTCTTACCTATGCTAGTTACACTTTCAGCATCCCAGTTATCGATAGCACTGGTTGAATAAATTCTAGAATCTGCTGATATTTGGCGATTTGGAGAGGATGTGACAATTGAAGGCGATTTAGAAGTGTTGTTTCCTTGTCTAGTGTTAGATAAAGATAAGGACTGAAAGAATTGAAAAAAAAGACCTTTACTTGTAAATTTTATTACAGTATTGGGTAAAATAACTTTTTTTATAAAAAATACTCACCAGACTTCTCACTCGACTTGGCGATTCCGTAGTAGTACCACCTTTTATCACTTCCACTGGACTTCTTTGTCCGATTTTCATATTTTCTGGTCTCTTGGCTCCATTTTGCACCCCCCTATCACTCCTCTCCATGAACGATCGTCCCCGTTTTAAAAGACTGAACTGATGCGTCGTTTCTACCGTGGAGAATCGATTTTTCTGGCGGTCTCTGTCAACTACGGTGCTCTGTATCGGACTTAATGGAACACATTAGGTTTATTTTTGAAAAATAATGTTAACATTTTCTCTTTAGATCATCATAAAAATTACTGAACCAATTTTATAAAATTTCAATTTTATTTATGACAGATCTGATAATATTGTGAAGCGTTTTTCTACTTACTTTTCCTGGGCTATTTTGTCGTCATCACGACGTCTGCCGTTTGCGTAGTTGTAGGATTTTTCACCTCTCAAACGCAGACTGTTATGTCTACGTAAAGGGGAAGGGCTCGAAGGGACGGGGATTTTCGTTTTTGAGTTTTCCGGGATTTTCGTAAACATTGTAGCACTCATTATGCTTTTCTAAAAAAAATTATCTTTCTAGAGATACAGTGTGGTAAATTTTGAGTTTTTAGTTGTTGCCAGTTCTTTGGATAACTTGGGAAGTTCTAGACTCAAAATTTAGGGATTTTAGAGTCCTACATCCTCTCCTCCAACCCCCAAACTAATACTACGACTTGCATCCTTGAATACAAAACTTTATTTTTCACTAGAATTTCGTTTTTAGTGTATGGCGACGCTGCCATATCATTTTTAAATATTAAAACTCAAAGAAAAAGTAAAATTTTTTGAAACTTACGTATTTTTGAGTTCGTTCACTATAAATTCGAAAACTGTCGAACCCTAAATCGAGCATATCAACAAATAACCATTTTTGTACAACAAAACGTGTCAATGTTTCTAAAAAACATTCTAAGAAAAATAGAATATTGTTTTCCAACAAATCACGAAGTTTGCAGTACCGGATTTTTTTATATATAAGTTGGAAATATATATTTTACTATCTAAATACGACCCTGTGTTGAAATTTCTATTGAAGAATAAATAAGGTGCATTATTATGTATTCTTTTCAATATCACGCAAGGGTCGTTGACTAGCTCATTAAATTTTAATAGTAAGATAGTGAAAGTCAAAAACTATGTTGAAATTTGTAATACTTTAGTAACAACACTGATTAAAATGGAAAAATTTTAGTTCTGGACTCCTTTTAACTCACCCTGTATGTAGTGTATCATAATCGGGGACTTACTAGTATTATTCCACGGTTCCATTTTAATTTATTTGTATTTTAGAAGACTATCTAGCTAGAGTTTTCGAATAGCGAGGTTGTCACGTCTTATAATAACTACAAATATTTTATTTTAAATTCCATCGCACATAGGACGCTAGTTTCAACTAAAACCATCATCAAGTATATATTTTTAATATATTTTTTATTAGTATCGTATTTATAGCGAAATAAGGTTAACATTAATATTATTTAACCTTATCAAGTTGTATATTTGCATAAACCTGTCACTTATATCGCACTTAAAATTTTTTTTTTTAGAAAATTTACTTACAATTAACAGTTTTTTTTTGAAATCACAGTCACTATGATCGGACCGTAACCAACTAATCAAAATCTTCTAGTAATTCACTAATATTTTTTTTACAACTTTCACGTAACATATTGTTATAAATAAATAAAACTAGAGTAATTGTTTACGTGGATGGTTGCAGAACAATAACTATACTTTGACATACTGCAATAGAATTACGGTTTATGCTTGGTAGATTCGCGTCTTTACCATGGTACTTTAAACTATAGTACCAGGCACACCGACATCTTGAGCAATTATTGCACGAGAGATTGTTTTTTTTTTATTTGGAGGTGTTGCGAAATTTTTATCATTTCTGTGTTTGCTTAACTAGAGTTGGTCGGCTGTATCTGGTGTATTATATAAATGGTATTGATAACGGATATTGTTAAAAAAATTTCTTATCGTTTTTTAATTGGAGCGTTTGAGTTGGCGTGGAAATATTTTTTTTGACCTTGATTTGTTGCTATTTTGAATAATTTTAATAAAAATAATAATTTACGCAATTGGTACCGGAAATTATAGTTTTTAGGTCACTTTTTAGTCCAATCGTATGACTGAGTTGAATGGAAAATGCTGAAAATTCGTATAGAGTCGATAAATCAATTGGCCGACTCAGTTTTTTTTGATAAAATTTTTCCACCTTCAAATAGTGTCATGAAATTTTCGAAAAACTGCATTTTCTACATAAAAAGTCTTATAAACTATGAAAATTGAACTGAATTTTCTTTTAGCTCACCTTTAAATAAAACTATTGATTACTATTTGTTAAAAAAATTTTATTGTCTCTCATAATAAATTATTAAAAATCTTCATAAACAAATATTGATATCGCCCATCTCTATATATGTCAAATTGGTATATTTTGAGGTTAGTAATACCAAATGACTCAAATGGGTCGTGGACAAAGTATAGTATTCTACTCGCAATTTATGGCCAATATTCAATAATGGCTATCATAAATTGCTCGTTTAATAATATACTATTATACAATTTGTCAACAACAGTACAACGTGCTTAAATTTTTATTTATAAGCACCGAATGTTATTACAAAAATAGTTGTCATACATAATATGTCATTTTAATACAATATTTATAATAATTTTTTAAAATTATTTAATAAAAATGTGTAAAAAATATACTAATACTGGAAAAAACCTTAATTCAGTGCTAAAAACTGCACAAATTTTTTTGTCGTGATTACTGGTATAGAAAATTTATATTAGGACACTCTGTATATGTATAAAAATTAATATCTCAGTCAATTCCACCAAAAAAAAATCTCTTTGGTAAACACATAAATCCATCTTAAAATTCAACTAGTATCATCAATATTTTTCCCCAATTTCTCACTTAAACTATCTAAAAACATTCTGGGATCATAACTAGGTTCTTCCCCGCCCAATTCAGCCGGCAAAACGTCTTTATGAATGTGCTCGTGTAAAGTACTCAAATTATTACCATGAACGAAAATTCTTTCTTTAACTTTTTCGTGCAAAAACGGTTTGATAAAAGCTAAGGCCGTTTCGACGTACCAAGGCTGTGCTATGAAATGTATACCTTTAAATCTAGCCGGAAAACAGTCTTGCAAACCTTCGATCATTAATTTTAGAACAGATGGTTTTAAATAAGTGGATTGTCTGAAGGTAAATTCAGTCCAATCAACCAAAACAACAAATCCGTTCGATTGATTGTGAATGTGATCTGTAAGATGCTCCAGTATTAATATAAACGCTCTATATATGGTATTTATGCTGTAACTACAATCCCAGTTGTTTCCTGTAAATAGTAAGACGCATCTTCCTTTTCTGTCTTTTTGTCTTAAGACTCCTGGTAAGCCGTTTTCTAAAGATTTCTTTATGTCCATAGCGTTGATTTCCAAATTTTTGAATATTTCCGGATGTCTCTTTTTGTAAGAAACGTAATTTTTTAACAGCAAAAAACTTTCTTCCAAGTCGAATTTTCTGGCGTATAAAAATTTTTGTAATTTTTGATTATTGAACGTTTTTATTTCTAATTTTAAATCTTCGTCATCCGATTGGCTGACCATCGTTTTGAGGCGTGCTATACATTCGATTGTTCTTTCTTTGTGATCCTTGTATTTCGGTAGAGTTCTTATTGTCAAGTTCAATGCGTTGGTATGCATATTGTATTCCAAAAATTCTGACATGGCGCTTCTAAAACAGAAAGCATATGAATTAATTCAATGTTCACGGGATTTTTTTTCGTGCGGTTTTTTTTATAGACCAGGTAATAAAGGAAAATCATTTTTAATATGTTTTGAACACGCAGAGTGGCTTGTTCGATCGATTTTCTGTCAAAAATATTTACCTATATTGCCTGTCCTATATATACTATAATAATCAGCTGATTTATATGCAATAACCATCATATCTGCTTATTTACATTTCATTATTGTGAAAATATTGTAAATTATAACAAGTAAACAAAAATGTGACGGTTGTTTATATGTATAATTATAATTGCAAAGACCTGTATCTTCCAGACATATATTTATGACATAATTATACTTTTATAGCCCCCCTTGTTTTATTTTCACCTGAAAACATCCAAATTTCTAATTAAAATCCACCTTAGAAAATGGAATGTCTGGAAACGGACTATATTCTCTAAATTTGACGTCAAATAAAGATGGATATTAGAACAATACAATGGTTATTTTAACTCGACCAGTCAAAATGCATTGTTTATTATTTAAAATGCGATTTATCACAGGATAAATACAATAAAAAGTTAGTCATGGACAGGAAGTGTACCTATACGGAACAATAAAAAACGTGATATACAGCGTGCTTATTTTATTAGGTACTTATACCGGGTGTACTTGGAAAAAATTGTTCGTTTGTGAAATATGGTATGTTAGATGTTAAAAATACTTCTATAGTCATTAAATATGGAAACACATTTATTTAAAAATATAATTTCTTACCTTGCGAATTTAAAAAATTAGATATCTTCATTTATATCATGTATTAAATAATAAATACACGAGTAATCGAAAGTAGGTTCAGTTCAAACGAAATCAATGAAGGTCATTTAGAATTATCGCTATAATAACAATTAATTATTCAATAAACAATGTACAATACCTATAAATATTTCCAATTTAAGTACTTGAGCTGTAAAAAACTTTTCGGAACACTTCATGAAATTAATTCCAAGCCATTTTATTTAAAACACTGGTTAATTTGCAGAACCATCTGTCGTTTACAAGTGTTCGGGTTACCACTAAGCTGGGTTCTACCTCGGTGACTCACTCTTTGGTACCTTCGTTGTACACTGAAACACCGGCTTGCCACCTGTTCCGTATACGGAATGAATATATTTGTTGGTTTAGATTATCTCTGAAATAATATAAAAGTTTTTAACAGTTTTTTCATGTAGATAAGAGAAGATACATAGTGATTTGAATTAAATTCGATAGATACGTGGTAAAATCGATAAGATATCAGTTTTTTGTGGTAAAAATATCATTTGTTGATAATTTTATTTTAAAATTTATAGAAAACAAGTGCAATAATAATTTTAAATTGAGCAAATTGTCACTTTTTGAGAATAGACCAACTGATTTTTATTGTTTTCTTGGTGTATCTGCGAAATCCAAGTTCCAATACCAAATAATATTAGAAAAAGTTGCGTATTTTAATCTTTTATTTAATAAAAATACACCTATCTCCATCTATACGGTTTAAAATGAACTACTTTCGTTGTCGGTATAGTAGGTAGCATTTTTCCAATATTCCATGCTTGACAGCTATTAATAACTAACCTAAAATCTAAATAAAAGTATAAAGTATTTATAAAGTTTCGTTTATATTAACATAAATGAAACTAATTACATGTACTTTTGATATTTAAAACGAGATTTTACTACTTAAAAGAAATCTGCTTGAGAATGCCTAGTTTGTAAATAAAATAAAATCAATAACGTTTTTGTAAACATGTCAGTAGCAAATAACGTAGTCGCGGAAAATGGTAAGTAACTAATATTTATTTGAATACTATTTAAATATTTTCTTACAAAGGCGACCAGTACATACCCGCTTCCCAAAGACCAGATGGTACTTGGAGAAAAGCAAGACGGGTTAAAGAAGGGTATGTGCCCCAAGAAGAAGTTCCACTGTATGAAAGTAAAGGGAAGCAATTTATGAGTAGAAAGAATGATCCAGTCGTTCTAGCCACTGGGCAAGTTGCCAAAAAAGCTACAATCCCCGGATTGTATATTGTTGATGATGATGTTGGTGAAAAAAAGAAAAAACCGAAGAAAAGTAATATTTGTAATTCTAATTATGCAGTTAGAAGGTTTTTAAGTGTTTTATTTGTAGAAACTGAAGATATTGAGAAGCTTTTAAACAATATAAAGCTTACAGAATCCACACCGAAACAAAAAGAAACTAAAGCAATTACAAAAGAACTGCAAAGTGAAAGTACGGATCCGGAGAAAAAACTGAAGAACCTAAAGAAAAGGTTGAGGGAAGTAGAATCGCTCGAGGAAAAAATAAAGAACGGTACTATAGCCAAGCCGGAACCAGAGCAATTAGTTAAAGTTAAAAGAAAAAATGATCTCATTGTTCAAATACACGAGCTGGAAAAACTGTTATAAGGTGTTGATTTATCATGTCAATTTCATTACATAATAAATTTTATATTTGTGCTAATTATTTTTTGGGATTGGGAACTTTATTTCGTACTATAGTTATGTACATATTTTGGTTGATAATGGCAGGGGATTGACAACTGAAGAAAAGGTTATTGTTATTAAACATTTTATACAAAATTACTTGAAATTTCCCAGTTTTAAATTTGTATAATTATTTCCTTTACAAAAAAATATAGATAGATATAAAGACACATTTTTATTTTACTCGAATCCAAAAACCTCGTCGCGCTCAACTGGTAAATGAACCTTGACAAATTGTAACCACACAATTCCAATTTCGGGACACTTTCACCAGAAAAACAAAATGAAGAAAGTGTATTTTTCTGCCTCTATGATTATTTTCTTTTCATCATACTATATAAGAGTCAGGTAGATGATAAATTTATTATTTCGGTTCCTCGAGAAAGACTGTCGATATTTTTTGATATAAAAAAATGAATTTTTCAAAACTTGTAAGTATAAAACAATAAATTTTCTTTGTTCGATGAATAATTTCAATTCTGTTTTCAGTTCGGTTACATTTTGTTCACCATTTCAACAGTTTTAGTATGTTTTACATACGCTCAATTTAATGGTAAGTAAAACAATATTTTTTTGGCATTATTGAGTGTCTTACATTAGCATTGAGTTTGTAGAAGGACAGACAGAATAATTTTAATGATTTTATTGTGTATTGTTAAAATTAGTGTTTTTATTATAGACAGAAGAGGCGTTTACAGAAATAAAAGGGATCATCATGGACATGGGGTTACAGGACCTGTACATACTTTTGTAAAAACTGATAAACATGCTAACTACAAGTGGGGTGTAAGACACCACGTCGGGCATCAATACGCTGGTAGAAAATAAAGTGATTTTATTTCATGTAGATTATTTTTTTGTTACTTTTTTTTTTAATAAAATGTCCATAAATATATACAGGCTGTTTCTTTTATTAATTCCTTTTTGGTTTTGATTGTTTTGTTGGTACTTTGAAATCTGTTCCTAAACAAAGAAGTAATACATATAAACTAATAAAATTCGTCTAGAAAGGATAAAAATTAAACTCATGTTACGCTACTGATCACAAAACACGCTCAACGTAATTAAAATCACGTGGTATTGTATTTTCTTTAAGGAAGGTAGAGTAAAATGTTGGCAGTACATTTTACGTTATTTCTACCATTTATTTATTGATCTCTGTCGAAGGTGCCGTGTGTCTTCTAATTTTTACATTCACAAAATCGTTGATCTTATCTCAAAATCAGTTATATTCGTTATCTTGAAATTATTTGAAGTTTCATTGTATTTATATGTGTATACAACCTTCAATTTTGTAGGTTATGTTTCATTTTCATAAGTTGTTTGATATTATATAGAAATGAGTGAGACAATTGTTAATGGAAAAATGAATGGTAAGTGAATTTTATATTTTCTTTTTTCTCTAAACCTTATTACTTAATTTTTATTATCATAATGTAAGGTTAGGTTAAAAGATAATTGAGAAACTACCCATGAAAATAATATTGAAATTTGAATTCCCCAGCTAGATACCCAGTTTTTGCAATGACAATATAATATTTAAATCAATTTTTCTGTTAACTTGAAATAATAATAAGAAATCATTGTAGATAAGAACAAATATAAGGTTAGCAGGAAATATTATTATATTGAGATTGTTTAATTAGAAATATTACTTGCAAAATTATAGATTGTTGATAAGATAGTAAAATAAAATAAAAAAATAAGTTAAGGTACAAATTCCATTGAACGTCATCAAATACGTTGCCAAATATATACTAAATTACATGAGTTCAAGGATATGTAAAAAATTATTAGAATTAATTAGTCAGGGTCGGATCATCCCAGAATTTACAATTTACTGTGTCTGTATCTCACAAACTAACAAGATAAAATATTTTTCATTGCCACCTGTTGAATTTTGATATATTTTTTTAGGAGAATCTACAGAATTTGAAGAAATTGAAGTACCAGTTCCTTGGGGATATATACGAGGTAAGAATATTTTAAAAAATTAATTAATTTTAATTCTAATTAACAATTCATTAATTTCACATTGTTTTTAAAATCAAAGTAACCTTGATGGTATCCATAGTTTAAATTTGATAAATATACATATATAATATCATGTAAAACTATACACAGGCTGTCCCATTTAAAATTCCGTTCAATTTAACATTTTAGTCAATGAAAAAAAATGGATTTTTTCCAGGAAAATGGTGGGGTTCAAGAAACACCCAACCAATCATCGGCATCCACGGTTGGCAAGACAACAGCGGCACCTTCGACCACTTAGCCCCCTACATCATAGAACACGGTTACTCTTTCTTTTGCATCGACTTACCAGGTCACGGGCTTTCTTCTCATATTCCCAAAGGTCTTCAATACCACCTCTGGAACGACGGTGTCTACCACATACGTAGAATAGTAAAATATTTCGATTGGAAAAAAATAACACTCATAGGACACTCCTTAGGCGGCGGTATTTCCTTTTTATATTCTTCAATTTTCCACGACGAAGTCGCCAAGTATGTAAGTCTTGATATATCAAGTCCTTGTGTTCGAAGTCCTGCGAAAATCCTACAAGTCGCTGCTTCCAGCATCGACAAACTGTTCGAATACGAAAAAAAAAACATAACCGACATGATCTGTTACGAGTACCATGAAATGTTGGAAATAATGGTACAAGCCCACGCTGGATCGGTAACTAGAGAAGGCTGTAGAACTCTACTAAAAAGAGGGATGAAACCCTCACCCGATAAAAGCAACTGTCACGTTTTCACCAGAGATCCTAGATTAAAAATAGCCGTGCTAAGTTTTTCCACGATGGAAAAAGTCTTACATCACGCGTCTAGAATAACCTGTGAAGTTTTGAATATCAGAGCAGAAGATGGTATCAAAATAGACCCTCCGGAAAATTACGACATACCCTTGGACGCTATAGCTTGTAACGCTAAACGTTTAGAACGAGTTGTGGTCAAAGGAACGCATCATGTTCATCTAAACGATGCTAAATCTGTTGCTCCCCATATTATAAATTTCCTCAAATCTGGAGAAAATTAGGTTGAGGTAAAAGGTTATATGTTGACCTTCAAAAAATAAACTATAGCATCACTGTGGGTTAATTAAAAATGCCTTGACTTGATATATATATCAATTTATGCAACTTTCGATGGAAGCCACTACTTCCTTTCAGCTTGGTATCTCTTTGTTCCTTTCGGAATGGCTTTCAAAGGCTGCACCTTCAGATTCAGAGTGGTAGTTGAACTGTGACTTCAATTTCCAGTACCCCACTTAGGTTCTAAAGCAACTTTCTGCCTTAATGCATCAAAGTAACATCTTCTAGTCTTCTCTGCAGCTAGCAGCTCCCTTTCAAAGCCATTCCAAAGCTGCACCTCCAATTTCGGAGTGGTAGTTGAGCTGTGGCTTCAATTTCCAGTACCCCACTTAGGTTCTAAAGCAACTTTCTGCCTTAATGCATCAAAGTAACATCTTCTAGTCTTCTCTGCAGCTAGCAGCTCCCTTTCAAAGCCATTCCAAAGCTGCACCTCCAATTTCGGAGTGGTAGTTGAACTGTGGCTTCAATTTCCAGTACCCCACTTTGGTTCTAAAGCAACTCTCTGCCTTGATGCATCAAAGTAACATATTCTAGTCTTCTCTGCAGCTTGCAGTTACCTTTCAAAGCCATTCCAAGGCTGTACCTGCAGATTCAGAGTGCTAGTTGAACTGTGACTTCATTTTCCAGTACCCCACTTTGGTTCTAAAGCAACTTTCTGCCTTGATGCATCAAAGTAACATCGTCTAGTCTTCTCTGCAGCTAGCAGTTACCTTTCAAAGCCATTCCAAGGCTGCACCTCCAATTTCGGAGTGGTAGTTGAACTGTGACTTCAATTTCCAGTACCCCACTTTGGTTCTAAAGCAACTTTCTGCCTTTATGAATCAAAGTAACATCTTCTAGTCTTCTCTGTAGCTTGCAGTGACCTTTCAAAGACATCCCAAGGCTGCACCTGCAGATTCAGAGTGGTAGTTGAAGCTGTATCTTCATTTTCCAGTACCCCACTTTGGTTCTAAAGCAACTTTCTGCCTTGATGCATCAAAATAACATCTTCTAGTCTTCTCTGTAGCTAACAGTTACTTTTTAAAGCACTGTACCTGCACAGTTCGATCAATAGATGGAGCTACAACTCTTTTCCACTGTTTTATACTATTTAAACATTTTCCAAGGTGGCATCTGATAAATGGGATCTCTAGTTGGAGCTATAACTCTATTTTTTGAAGCCTACCGATTCTGTATTAAAGCAACCTCCTGTATAATGACCAATTAACTTAATTTTTATTTAATCTAGACTTAATTATATCTTTTGTAAATGTTTGATTCTGTTATTTAAATAATATAGGAGGCGATGAATATTTTAAACACTTTTTGTGATTTTATTTAATAAATTATTTATTGGTTTTTAAACCAAATTTTGTTGTTATCTGTAGTAGTTTTAGTATTATTTCCTATAATTTTTTGGAGGATTTTTTTGCAGGTTTCAAGCACACTAATTACCTTATTTATATCCTAGTGAAATTGTGAAGTTTATAAAACGTAAATTGAAAAAAAAATATGTGATAAAATTGGTATTTAAAAAAAATTAAATATTTAAATAGAAAGAAGAATTTTTATTTCTTATCCAGAAAATTGAACCTCAAAATTTTATGTTTAACCCTATCAAAATGTCCCCTTTTGGACCCAAATATTTTTGACCATTTACCCAGATTGACCCCCCCAGTTTTTTGGTTCCCATAGACTCGTATGATTCTTGTGAAAATGCAATTTTTCAACAGTTCAAATACATAAAAGCTGATACTCAATTTTTTATGGTACTGCTTTTGAAAATTCTAGAGATTGCCAAACAAATCCAAATGAATCATTAAAATTTTTATTAATTCAATACAAAAAGGGTACTATCTTAATCAGCTTAAGTCGTTAAGAAGTTGTATATAATAGGAGCAACAAGTTCTGGGTCAGTCAACTGAACGTGATGGGTACCATCTACATAGACTCGTTCGAATCTCTTACTGGAACTACCTTCAACGGCATCCATTATAATCTCATAGTTTTCAGGAGGATCTAACATAATACCCCTCTCAGCTCTGATATTTAATATTTCACATTTCATCATGGACGCGAAATCTACCATTTTATCCATGGTAAACCAAGTCAAACCGTCGATCTTCAATCTAGGATCCCTGGTGAAGACGAAAGTACCTTCTTTATCCGGATTCGGTTTCATTCCTCTTCTCAATAAAATTTCACATCCTTCTTTATCCAAGGATTCCGAATGCGCGTTCATCATCATGGTTAATAGTTCTTCGTAAGTACCGCAGAGACCGTCTTCCGAACCCTTTTCGTAATCGAATAGTTTATCGATGTTTGCAGCAGCTAAAGGTAGTACTTTCAACGGTTCTCTAACGCTAGGACTAGGGTTATCGATACTGATGTACTTTACAATATCGTTGGGATAGACAGCAGCGTACAGCAGAGCTATACCACCTCCTAGGGAGTGTCCTAAGATGGTGATTTTTTTCCAATTGAAAAATTTTACTAGTCGACGTACTATGTACATGCCGTCGTACCAGTGGTTGTACATAAGTCCTTTTGGATACGGGGAGGATAATCCATGACCGGGTAAGTCGATGCAGAATAAAGTTAGACCTTGTTTTGCGAGGATCGGTGCTAGTTTATCGAAAGTACCGCAATTATCTTGCCAGCCGTGGATGGTGATGATCGGCTGAACGTTTCTCGGGCCGTACCATTTTCCTAAAATAAAAAACAACTGATTGAATATATTGTTACGAAGTCACCAACTTCTTGATGTAAAGTTTCTTACGTACCACTGATGTGTCCCCATGGAACTGGTACTTCAACTTCTTTAAAATCGGCAGTATCCGCTAAAAAAGAAATTTGCAAAAGTTAGGTTAGGTTTCATATAAATTAACACCTATTTAAATTTATAAATACGATAGAAAAAGGTCAAATTCGATTAAAAAAATCATTCATTATATTCTAATGAGATGGTATAACCGTACTTTAGGACCGGAAGGTAGAAAACAACCAGGGACGGAGTGGGAAAAAATCCAGCAGGAAGTTTATGGAAGAGACCGGTCCATACGACCTGGTGGGGGTGTAGGGGGTAAAATTTTATAAATATATAAAGCATAGCTAATAAAGTGTGTTATTTGCATGCTCTTAATGGTGACTTTTTGAAATGCCAAAATGACATAAAACATTGTTGCATCCCTGTTGAAGCTTTGAATGAATAATTTTTAGGTTATGACAATCTACTTACGATTTGGATGGCCACTCATTTTCTATGGTTGAGTATTTGATACACACCAAATATTGATGAGAACAAGACAATAAAGAACAAATGTTTATATAGGGAACTAATTTATTCATAAATCATATTTAGCATACCATTATAATTCTATTGAACAAGGATATATTGATATTTCGTGAAATTTTGCATAAAAACAAAAATCTATTCGCATTTTTGGAAATATCACACGTATACGAGGGTAGTTTGGAAGTTGATCTTGAACATTTGAATTAGTGACAGATGACAGAGATACGGCAAGCTATACAGAATAAACATTATTATCAAATTTTGGGGTATTTTGTATTCTTTTCCTAGAGGAACTGTCAAGTTGTGTAACGCCAATGTACTTCCTCTATCTTGAATTGTTTTATGTTTATTCTTTTCAAAGAAAATGACCAGACTTTCTCGCTACCCTGTGTATGTAGGAATGTTTCATGCAAAATTTTGACTTCCTGGAATTAATTAGTTCATACGTGACCTGTATACATTGTAATATAACATCCTCGATTATGTATGTATGTATTTTTGGGATAATAAAAGATGGTGTATCAGACAGGTAGCATCCCTTAACAATCAGCTGTTCTTGTGACACAGAATAGTAAGAATAATCTACCAGATCGATATTTTATGCAAGCTATAATGTATATACACATTTTAAATGAGCTCAACTTCTTTTTTATTCCCAATTTCACCCCTATAACACCCCTCTCTTCTTTTATAATCCAAAATACCTTTCTCTCCATTTCCTATTTCACCCTTGGCTTACGCGAGATTTTATTGACCCTCCTATAATCCCGATATGACTATATTGGATTTTTAATGTCGATTGGCATCTCAGGAGAGTGGCTATATTATTGTCAAAAATTTTGAAGCTCGCCTAACGAACACAAAATCGAATTTTTATATGTATATAGCCACACCCCCTGGAGTAAAATGGGCCAATAGTCTCTGTATCAGCTTTAGTTCATTGGATATCGTAATTTACGATACGAATATGGTACAATATTTTACCTACTACCAAAAATGTTAATTATTTACTCAAAATTAGTCAAAATTTCTGACATTAGAAGCAAGCGTTGTACTCATTGTTGATTTATTTTGCGAACTGTCAATTTTGACACCTTCACTTCATTGAAAATGATAAAGTTGTTGATAATATCGAAGAATCGGACAAAAAGATCCAAGCAGTACATTCCTGCTTTATACATCACTTGGAGAACTTGGTGACATAACCAAATAGTGTCAAAAAAACAACATAGATAAATTAAAAATTCTTTATTTTCTTTTTTTGTACATATAAATAATTATAAATTTCCTAATTGGCACTTGATTTCAAAAAATTTATGACTATGGGCGCCATTTCCTCGGCATTTGTTAGATGCACGTGGTGCTTACCTTCAGCCACAATCCTTTCGAAACGTTTAGCAGAAGATTCAACAGCATCTAGAATAATATCGTAATATTCAGGCATGTCGATTTTCATACCATCATCAGCCCTAATATTTAATACTTCGCAAGTGATTCTAGCAGCGAAATCTAGCAATTTATCAACCGTAAAGAAAGTAAAAGCATCAATCTTCAACCTAGGATCTCTGGTGAAACCGAAACAATTTTCTTTATCAGGAGAAGGTTTAAGTCCTCTTCTAAGTAGCATCTCAGCACCTTCCACGTCCAAAGATCCGTGGTGGCCTTCCATGAAGATACTCAACATCTCTTCGTAGTCGTAGCATAGAGAATCTTCGGAACCTCTTTCATAGTCGAAAAGCTTATCGATATTGTTTGCTGCTAGACCTAAAACTGTCTTGGGGTTTCTGAAGCTTGGAGCGCAGTTATCGAAACTAACGAATTTTTCGACGTCGTTTGGATAAGTGGAAGCGTATAAAAATGCCATACCGCCTCCTAAAGAGTGCCCTACGATTGTGATTTTTTTCCAGCCGAAAAATTTCACCAATCTGCGAATTATGTATACACCATCGTACCAGTGGTTGTAAACGAGTCCTTTGGGGTAAGGGGTTGAGAAGCCGTGTCCTGGTAGGTCGATACAGAATATCGGTAGTCCTTGATTGGCTATCATAGGGGCTAGTTTGTCGAAGGTGCCGCAATTATCTTGCCAACCGTGGATTGCGAGAATTGGTTGGACGTTTCTTGGTCCATACCATTTTCCTGCAAAAAAAAATATTTTTATGAATAAAAATTAACATTTTCTAAGATAACTATTCTTAAAATTGATTATTCTTACCACTTATCTGTCCCCATGGTACTGGTATTTCGACTTCTTTGAAGTCTGACGTATCCGCTGAAAAAAAATATTTTATTATTCAATATAAGATAAATTTTATATAAAATACACTCACCAGGTGGGCCAGTTCTAACAGTTTTGCTCATTTTTATTTATTAAAATAATAAAAGATGCTACAATCAGTGGTTGAAGAGAATTTGCCTTTGCATATTTTGGTTTATATAGTCCAGTTCCATACTTAATTAATACCCAAAACATTTTAAATACAATAGTGGTACTATTACCATTAGCGGAACATAACATGTTATATAAAATTATAGAGAGAAAATGTTTAGGAATATATTAGCAATTTTGGTTCTTTGGTTTGCCAATAGCCGTCTAAAAATAGTCTTGCTAGTCTGAGAATGCTCTTACTGGTCTAATAATGGTCTTGCTAGTCTTAGGATGCTCTTAATGGTCTAAGAATAGTCTTGCTAGTCTAATAATGGTCTTGCTAGTCTGAGAATGGTTTTGTTGGTCTAAGAATTGTCTTACTAGTCTTAGGATGGTCTGTCTAGTCTAAAAATAGTCTTGCTAGTCTGATAATAGTCTTGCTAGTCTGAGAATGGTCTTGCTGGTCTAAGAAGGGTCTTGCTAGTCTGATAATAGTCTTGCTAGTCTGAGAATAGTCTTGCTAGTCTGATAATGGTCTTGCTAGTCTGAAAATGGTCTTGCTAGTCTAAGAATAGTCTTGCTAGTCTGAGAATGGTCTTGCTGGTCTAAGAATGGTCTTGCTAGTCTTAGGATGTTCTTACTGGTCTAAAAATAGTCTTGCTAGTCTAAGAATAGTCTTGCTAGTCTGATAATAGTCTTGCTAGTCTGAGAATGGTCTTGCTGGTCTAAGGGTCTTGCTAGTCTTAGGATGGTCGTACTGGTCTAAGAATGGTCTTGCTAGTCTAAATATGGTCTTGCTAGTCTAAGAATTGTCTTAGGATGGTCTTACAGGTCTGAGAATTATTTTGCTTGTCTAATAATGGTCTTGCTGGTCTAAATATGGTCTTGCTAGTCTAAGAATTGTCTTAGGATGGTCTTACAGGTCTGAGAATTGTTTTGCTAGTCTAATAATGGTCTTGCTGGTCTAAAGATGGTCTTGCTAGTCTGAGAATGGTCTTGCTAGTCTAAGAATAGTCTTGCTAGTCTTATAATAGTCTTGCTAGTCTGATAATAGTCTTGCTAGTCTGAGAATGGTCTTGCTGGTTTAAGAAGGGTCTTGCTAGTCTAATAATGGTCTTGCTAGTCTAATGATAGTCTTGCTAGTCCAAGAATAGACAAAGAAGAATCTTGGTTTTGATTATGGAATTGAAATAAGATAAAAATTAACTGAAAATCCACATCTAAATTCCACAAAATATTTGAAATTATCTATTTTTTTCTTGAACTCTGTACACTCAATTTCAAATTATTTGCATTGAATTTGATTTTGATAAATTTGGTAATTTATATTTTGACCTTTCCTTTCCTAAGTTGTAGATACTATTTTCGATTGCGATTTAAAAGTCAAATTAAGTGAAAAATATTTGCCATAACTCGAAAAATCTATGTCACATGTACTATCTAAATAAAAAAAAGCATATAATGGGTGGGGTGAGTGAGGGGTAACATTCAAATATTTACATTTCTTAATTATATCATACATAAAATTAATAATGAATTTTTCTTCATATATATATTTTTTATTTCCCCTGTTTGTGATACGCTACTGGTGAAGTTACATTTAGTACCACGTGCTGCATATTTTAATTCAAATGAAATACATTTTCTCGCCAATTCATTTACATGGTTTTAATAAATCCAATAAAAAGTGTATACAATATCTTCATTCGACTGTTAGTTAATTAATTTAAAATGAGAGATCCCAATTTAAGTAACCCATCTAATGGTAAGTAACCCTTTAATTATTATTAACAATTATTAATCATATTAATTCCTTCAAACAGCAAAATATAAAAAACAATTATTTGTTTTTAAGGTGTCAACGAAGACTTTACAGAAATTCAAATACCAGTACCATGGGGAAAAATTTGTGGTAAAACTTGAAAATAAAATACTCTTTTCTACGACCATAACTTTGTTTTTTTTTTAAAAGGAAAATGGTGGGGTACTAAAAACGTCCAACCAATTATTGGTATACACGGCTGGCAAGACAACAGCGGAACCTTCGACAAATTGGCACCGTACATCATAGAACAAGGTTTCTCTTTCTTCTGCATCGACTTACCAGGTCATGGTTTATCTTCCCATATTCCTAAAGGACTCGTATACGACCACTACTACGATGGAGTCTACTATTTACGACGAATAGTAAAAAGTTTTGGTTGGAAAAATATAACTTTCATAGGACACTCTTTAGGTGGATGTATAATTTTCTTATATGCCTCTATTTATCCTAACGACGTTTCAAAGTATGTAAGTCTTGATACTTGCGGTCCGTGCGGTAGAAACGGTAAAAACGTCCTACCCTCAGCGAGTAATAACATCGATTTATTGTTCGACTATGATAAAAATATAGTCGAAGATTTTTGTTACGGTTATGATGAAATGCTGAATATTCTTAAAGACGGTCATAATGGGTCATTAAGTAAGGAGAGCTGTGAAATTTTACTTAAAAGAGGATTAAAACCGTCTCCTGACAAAGAAAATTGTTTTATCTACACCAGAGATCCTAGATTGAGGATAAACGCGCTACCTTTTTTTACCATTAGCGAAATGATAGATTTTGCTTCAAGGATAACTTGCGAAGTTTTAAATATTAGAGCTAGTCGTGGTACTAAATTCGACGATCCTGAAAATTACGATATAACTTTGGACGCGATCGAAAAACAAGCTAGAAGATTCGAAAGAGTGGTAGTTGATGGTACGCATCATGTGCATTTAAATGATGTTGAAAAGGTTGCGCCGATCGTTGTAAACTTTTTATTGGCTGGAGAGTAAAATTGATTCAAATTTGATTTTTGCAGCGCCTGAAATCAATGATGACGTCAAGGATATATATGAATTAGTTTTATTGTGTATTGTAGATAATAAATCGATATTTTTATAGATTAAAGTTGTTTTAATTTCTTAAATTTTTGAAAAAAAATGGTATTTTCGACATGTCTTGCTAGTCTAAAGACGGTCTTGCTAGTCAAATAATGGTCCTGCTAGTCTAATAATAGTCCTGCTAGTCTAAGGATGGTCTTACTGGTCTAAGAATAGTCTTGCTAGTCTTGGGATGGTCTTACTGGTCTAAGAATAGTCTTGCTAGTCTTAGGATGATCTTACTGGTCTAAGAATAGTCTTGCTAGTCTTAGGATGGTCTTACTGGTCTAAGAATAGTCTTGCTAATCTGATAATAGTCTTGCTAGCCTGAGAATGGTCTTGCTGGTCTAAGAATGGTCTTGCTAGTTTTAGGATGGTCTTACTGGTCTAAGAATAGTCTTGCTACTCTTAAAGGAAGAATCTAATGGATGGAATCAAGAACCAAAATGCTTTTATGGAATTTTCAATTATTTTTGATTTAATTTACATAATTAAATATAGTTCCGCATTGTAAGGGATGAAATAAATGAATTTTTATTTTTTTTTATATCAAATTTATTATTATTATTAAAAAAATATATTAAATATAATCACATTGTGGCTAGAAAAATAAAATTAATAACTTATTTAATAATTTTACGATTTTACAACCAATTTTTAAGTCGGTTTTTTATATACAGTAAGTCCCAATTCAATTCAGGCTACAAGAAAATTAAAAAAAATAATTAATTTTTCAAATTTTTGGTGTAAAACTTGATTTTCTGTCATACTTTATAAAATTTCTGTAAATCCAAAAAAATTGACGAAAAATTCCAGTAAAAAAATTAAATAATCTGAAAAATTCCTGAAAATTTCCAAAAATTAATGAAAAAAATTCCAGAAATATTACAAAAGTACCTATTTCGTATCTGACAGCAAAAAATTCAAAATAATAGGCGCTACAGTTTTAACATTAGTCATATGTACATGATGTTTTCCTTTAAGAAAAACCCTAACCAATCTCTTAGCCGATTTTTCTATCGCATCTAACGTTAAATCGTAATTTTCCGGCTGCTCCATCTGAGTACCTTGATCCGCCCTAATATTTAAAACCTCACAAGTAATCCTAGACGCAAAATCCCGAACTTCATCAATGGAAAAAAAAGGAAAAGCCACGATCTTCAATCTAGGATCTCTGGTGAAAACATAACAATTCTCCTTATTAGGAGAAGGCTTCATTCCTCTTTTAATCAAAATCTCGCACGCTTCCCTATCCAATGATCCGTTATGCCCGTCCATCATTATATCCATCATCTCTTCGTATCCATAATCGAGATCCTCGAATTTATTATTTTCATATTCAAATAATTGGTCCATATTAACGCAATTCACCGGTAATATCGATTGATGTTTCATAACTCGCGGACCGCAGTTATCGAGGCTGATAAACTTCGCCACGTCCTGGGGGAAAATGGAAGCGTACAGAAAGCTTATACTTCCACCTAAAGAATGCCCGATGAGTGTGATTTTTTCCCAGCCGAAAAGTTTTACTATTCTACGTACGCAATAGACCCCGTCGAAATTGTGGTTGTATACTAGTCCTTTTGGAAAACGGGATGAGAAACCGTGGCCTGGTAGGTCTATGCAAAAAAAGGAGAAGCCTTGGTCTGTTAGGTATGGGGCTAGTTTGTCGAAGCTGCCGCTGTTGTCCTGCCAACCGTGGATGCCAATTATTGGTTGGATGTTTTTAGGGCCCCACCATTTTCCTGGAAAAAAAAATAGGAAAGGATGAAATCTAAACCCCATCATGTGACCACTCTAATTAAAGGTCAAAATCTCAGAAATGTCTCCCCATTACTAGTTTCTTCATTTTTTACATTTTTAACGCTATATCTCAAAAAAATCACATTTTAACTCACCACATATGTATCCCCATGGAACTGGTATCTCAATTTCTTTGAAGTCCTTCAATTCTCCTGAAAAAAAAATAAGAATCGTATTTAAACAAATTATTAATAAATCTTTTTTCACTTACCGCTAGGAAGGTCTTCAATATTGATAATGTCCCTCATTTTTATCGAATAAGTAACAATGACCTATGGAAAAACCGATTTCCTTTGTATGTTAATAATTTTTTGTTGTGATATAACACCAATCACCTTGCACTTGACTGGATACAATAAAAAATCTAGTAAGGTGATAGGTAAGGACAACTTACGGCAACTTGTAAGTTTTCAAAAGTGAATTGGAAAGAACACTATAGCACTATTTTATCGAAAATCTAAATCACGTGATTCTAATTATTAACGTGATAATGCCATTGGCGGAACAATATTGATTCAAATTTAATTGCTACTTGCAAAAACTATTTCTACATTTGACAAAAAACGTATTAAAAAAAACGTAGTCTTGGTATTGATCTTGTAAGTCTAAGAATAGTCTTGCTAGTCTAAATATGGTCTTGCTAGTCTAAATATGGTCTTGCTAGTCTAAGAATGATCTTGCTAGTCTAAATATGGTCTTGCTAGTCTAAGAATTGTCTTCGGATGGTCTTACAGGTCTAAGAATTGTTTTGCTAGTCTAATAATGGTCTTGCTGGTCTAAAGACGGTTTTGCTAGTCTAAATATGGTCTTGCTAGTCTAAGAATAGCCTTGCTAGTCTAAGAATTGTCTTAGAATGGTTTTACAGGTCTGAGAATTGTTTTGCTAGTCTAATAATGGTCTTGCTGGTCTAAAGATGGTTTTGCTAGTCTAAATATGGTCTTGCTAGTCTAAGAATAGCCTTGCTAGTCTAAGAATAGCCTTGCTAGTCTAAGAATAGCCTTGCTAGTCTAAGAATTGTCTTAGAATGGTTTTACAGGTCTAAGAATTGTTTTGCTAGTCTAATAATGGTCTTGCTGGTCTAAAGATGGTTTTGCTAGTCTAAATATGGTCTTGCTAGTCTAAGAATAGCCTTGCTAGTCTAAGAATTGTCTTAAAATGGTTTTACAGGTCTAAGAATTGTTTTGCTAGTCTAATAATGGTCTTGCTGGTCTAAAGATGGTTTTGCTAGTCTAAATATGGTCTTACTAGTCTAAGAATAGCCTTGCTAGTTTAAGAATGATCTTGCTGGTCTAAATATGGTCTTGCAAGTCTAAGAATTGTCTTAGGATGGTTTTACAGGTCTAAGAATTGTTTTAATAGTCTAATAATGGTCTTGCTGGTATAAAGATGGTCTTGCTAGTCTAAATATGGTCTTGCTAGTCTAAGAATTGTTTTGCTAGTCTAATAATAGTCTTACTGGTCTAATAATAGTCCTGCTAATCTAATGATGGTCCTGCTAGTCTAAGAATAGTCTTGCTAGTCTAAGAATAGTCTTTCTAGACCAAGGAGGATGGTCTTGCTAGTCTTACAATAGTCTTGATAGTCTAAGAATAGTCTTGTTAGTCTGATAATCGTCTTGCTGGCCTACGAATGATCTCGCTAGTCTAAATATGGTCTTGCTAGTCTAAGAATAATCTTGCTAGTCTAAGAATAGTCTTGCTGGTCTAAGAATAGTATTTCTAGACTAAGGATGGTCTTGCTAGTTTAAGGATGGTCTTGCTAGTCTTAGGATAGTCTTACTGTTCTAAGAATAGTCTTGCTAGTCTAAGAATAGTCTTGATAGTCTAAGAATAATCTTGCTAGTCTGAGAATGGTCTTGCAAGTCAAAGCATGGTCTTGTTTTTGTTGATTTATTCTTGGAGTTGCTGGTCAAAGAAGAATCTTGGTCTTGATTATCTATTAATTACATGGATAAAAGAGAGCTAAGATTCTTAGTCCTGTCCTGTTGTAATTCATGTCGGTATGCCACTATGAATGTTTATTTTCTTTTCCTGGCTAATTTGTATGTACATCTAATTTACGTATTTACAATGTAATTTTGAATTTAAGAATTAGACAATATTCATTATTTTGACCTATTATATTTGTATTCTTTTTTTCTATGGTCAGATCTATTTGAATTAATTTACATTTTTCGTGGATTACCAGACAAAAAAAATTGCAATTGTTTTCCGGGCAGTTTTAAAATTCAAATTTGATTTGAAATGACTAAGATAGAAGATATTTCTTGGTCGAATCTTGGATATTATATTGACCCCCCAAAATAAATGTCACCAACACAAAAATACCCTCGGGTTCTTGATTTCTCAGCAAACAATTTCTGTTGGCATCATACTGGCCCAATACTTGCTCACCATATGCCAATATGGCAAAAAAGTTACATCACGTGACCTTGCTTATTAGACACTAGCGTCCATGGTGGCGAAAATTGGCATAAACTGTGTGATATAGATTAAATATTATACTAGTTACTTCCTATGTTCATACTCGACAAGATCACGTCACAAACATTGAAATTTTTTAAACTAAATTTGAATACCCCTAAATATTTTTTACTGGTTCGCTGCTGATTACATTTTTAGTTCACGTGATTCATGCTTTCATTAAAATGACACATGAACTTGGTTTCTACCTCACTTGCACAGAACCAGAAGCCTTGGTCAAGTCCAAGGAGGTCTTATACTTAATACATCAGTAAAAATTAGCATTTTATAAATTTTTGTCGCAAAAAATGAAAGATATTGTTAAAGGTAAGCGAATTTTAATAAAATTTTGAATGCTTTTTTTTAAATTCAAAGTTGTATTAACATTTTTTAAGTTCGATTTTTATCAATGCTTAAATCTCAATACAAATATCTTTATTTCAAAGCTCATTGATAATTTGTTCATCTTTGAACTAATTTGAACACTCGGGAAGTGACGTAGTGAGATCTGGAATTGTTTTGGTAGCATTTGTCAGAGTGGCTGACCAATTACAGCTGCTGCCGAGGCCAAAACATGAAAAAAAAGAAGAACTTTAGCTGTCAATTTTGTTTATGTTGTTGTTTATCTTATTCCAGAAATTTCCACAGACTTCAAAGAAGTAAAAGTACCTGTACCATGGGGATACATTTGCGGTAAGTTTTCTTCTAAATTAACCCTATTACAAAACAAATAATCTATTTTTATTCAATTAGGAAAGTGGTGGGGCTCTACAAACATCCAACCAATAATCGGAATCCACGGTTGGCAAGACAACAGTGGCACCTTCGATAACATAGCTCCATACATCCTAGAACAAGGCCTATCTTTCTTCTGCATCGACCTACCCGGCCACGGCTTCTCGTCCCACATCCCCAAAGGCCTCGTCTACAACCTCTCTTACGATGGAGTTTATTACGTTCGTAGAATCGTAAAATATTTTGGTTGGAAAAAAATCTCTCTCATAGGACACTCCCTAGGTGGGGGAATATCCTTTTTATACGCCTCTACGTTCCCTAGCGAAGTAGCCAAGTTCATAAGCATCGATAATTGTAGCCCGTGTCTTCGAAGTACCCAGCCAATGCTGGAAATTGCCAACAACACGATAGATAATTTATTCGAATATGAAAAAAAAGATTTCGATGATATGCTTTGCTACGAGCACGACGAAATGCTGGATATCATGATGGACGGTCATCATGGGTCCGTGTATAAAAATGGCTGCGAAATTTTACTTAAAAGAGGAATGAAACCTTCAAATAATAAAAAAAATTGTTATGTATTCACCAGAGATCCTCGATTAAAAATAAACGCTTTCGCTTTCTTCACTTTAGATAAAGTTTTACATTTGGCGTCTAGAATTACTTGCGAAGTTTTAAATATTCGAGCTAGAGGTGGTAATAAAACTGACCCGGCGGAAAATTACGATATCATACTGGATGAGATTGAATATTCTGCTAAACGTTTTAAAAGAGTTCTCATAGATGGCACTCATCACGTTCATTTAAATGATCCACATATCGTTGGTCCTATTATAACAAATTTTCTGATGTCAAGTGCAAATTAAAGGCTCGTTGAGAAAAAAAAAGATGAATAATGTGATAATAGTCCTTAGTATTTTGTATATTTATTAATTTTGTCGATAATTGTTTCAACGCCATCTAGTAGTAACTACCGAAAGTAGGTCTATCTATACTAGAAACTCTACTGATTGTCTATATCTAAAATATATGAAATCTCGTTTTAATTTGGATTGTTTTTTGTGTAAATTTTTTCCCTTCCTAAATTATGAAGCTTGCAAACGTTTTTTATTGTTTGCTACTATTAAAACCAGTAAAAGAATTACCTTAATCATAGTTTTCTACAATCATTTAGGAGGTGTTATGTTAAGTTTATCTATTGACCGCTAGATAGCGCCACACTACACTTTCGCAAATTATGATTATGAATATTGAATCTCGCTCGAAATGTTTAAAATTGGAATAAATATAAAAATAGATTGTTACTGATGTTAATTTTAATGTCCCAAATGCCCTAATTAGTTGTCGAAAGTGTTGTCTATGAAGTTATCAGCTGTATAAAGTGTTGTGTGAAACTGGACGAAATCAGAGGTCTACAGAATTGCCAACTTAAATTCAAATCCTGTTTTTTTTGAAATGGAGGTTATAAATCACGAGATGTAAAGAACTATCAATTAATTTATTAATATCATGCCCACACATATTTCTCAATCCAGTCTAAATATTTCGATACCCTCGTATAAACACCAGGAATTTTTCCTCCACATCCAGCACCATATGACACGATTCCAACTATTGAAAATATGCCATTTTTATCTTTTACTTGCAATGGACCCCCAGAATCACCCTAAAATATATAAAAACATGACAAATAATAATAATTAATACCTTAAAGCTCTTTGCTTACCCAGCATGCATCACTCGAGTTCCCCCAGGCGCAAATTTGAGTTAAATCAATTGTTTTACTTCCTAATGATCTAGTAAAAAACGTATGATTACATTCTAGTACAGGGACAGCAACTAATCTTGCTACTTGTAATATGTTACTTCTATCATCTTCGTTAACTAAAATAACATTTTGGTATAGGCCACCAAACATACATCACATAAGTATAATTGGTTGTATAACTTACAAATAGAAGTTTTACCCCATCCGGTAACAAGAAGATCCGAAGGATCGGTCTCATTTGGATACAAACAGGCTGGTTTAATCCTATCTGAAAAGCTGGCATTTTGGGCTAATTCTATTAAAGCTATATCACCAAATTTTCCTAAAGGGTCGTACCCTTCATAAATTGTAATGTTACGTATGTCTATATCAACGTGATTTATGTCATTGAGTTTAGTAACTCCCAAACGAGCTCTGATAGGCTTAGCTCTGACGACGCAATGGGCTGCTGTAAGAAGAAATTTGTGTGATATAATCGAAGCACCGCATTTCCAATCCATTTCTCCGTTCGGTTGATCTGAATTTTCAAAACCCAAAGCTGCCTAGAATTACGATAAAATGAACAAAAACAATAAGTCGGCATCGCTGAGTCTCACCATGTGAGGGAATCCCTTCTCCGTAGCGTCTTCACCATTAGTTATATGAAATACTATATTCGTTTTAAGATCCCCCTGTATATTTTCACACGCTAAAATATAAATCAATAAATATTTATTTAATGTAAACGTATAAATTACCTTGTTGAAATTTCCTTTTGTTTGATTGTCCATTATTAAACGTAAAAGGAATAGTACTACTAGATTCTTCAGAGTCTCCATCTCCCCCTCCGAGATGTACAGACTCTATGGCAGAGGATCCTCTTACATCTGTACTGGGACAGCATACGATTTCATCAGCATTGTCCCAGAAACATCTCTTTAAATTATGTTTTTGAATCCTTCTCAATGAATTCAACGCCACTGGACATTCTGTTACGCTTTTGCATATCCCAGAAGTACCCGCTGTTTCACATTTGTCCCCAACTGTAAATATATAAATTATTGATGTTGATTTGGTTGCCTACCATGTAGGTTAGGTTAGTTGATATAATATACGTGCTTAGTTTGAGCATGTTTCAGTTCGTTTTATGGTAGTTAGGTGAGCTTACTTTGTACTTATTTCTTGTGGGTGGTAGGTTTTCATATAAAAAGCATGTTTTTTGGGGTAACAACGATTTGCATCATATTATTTTTATTTTTGTGTCGTATATTATTAAGTTTCAGGAAGGTTATCATTCAATTGATAAGGCAGTTGGAGATTTTGAAAAATTGAAAAATATTGAACGAAAATAAACATTTGTAGACATTCTGGACGCTGAATTTTAATGAATAATATCAATTTAGTGGAAATTTTTATTTGTATGTAGTGGTAAATTCTTAAAACTAGGAATTTTTATAAAACTTCTTTAATAATTAGATTTTTAAAATGGTTTTTACCATATTATGATGATATTCAAGGTAAATTCAATTTGTAAGAAACAATAAAGCCATAAAAGTAATTCTTTTTGTCATGTATAATAATTTTAATAATATAAAATTGGATAACCAGGTATTATCAACGAGGTTTCTGTGTCAAAAACACATTAGCGATAATATTTACAAACACAATTGCGATTTCCAAAATATAATGCAGATATGTCGCGCAAATTATAACCTCTCGGGTCAAATTTACTGATAAATATAAAAAAATAAATGTGTCAATTTATTATTAACATTTTACGAAGAAACATAAATTTATAATAGTAGGTAAATTCTTCAACAAGTGCAGAATGATGGCTATTATTCACGCGGATGAAGTGAGTGAGATTTGGAATCATCCAAGTGAATATTAGCCATTCTACGCAAGTAAAAGACTATACTTTCTCCACGACTAAAAAAAAGAAAGCTTCCAGTGAGGTTCGAACCCCAATCGTCCGCGCCAGAGTCAACTATTTCTACCACTAGGCTATAGAGCATGTTTATTTTCAAAAAGGGATACGTAATATACAGTTTTAATCGAAACCCTTACATTTATAAATGATAATTTTTGACGTTTCAAACGACGCGCTGTCAAAATCGATTTGCATTATTTGGTATATTTGACGTTTTAAAAGAGACGATTTGATTTATTCATTTTAATTTATCTAAGCGTAAATTCTGATAATAATAGAATGTGATTGGCTAACGAGAGTGAATTATTTTTCATTATTCACTGGTGTGAAGAATAGCTATATTTAATTATGTAGCTAAATGTGTAAAAATAATTTGTGCGTTGTTATTTAGTCGTGGAAAAAATACTTTTTGAAAGTACTTCGTATACGAATCTATTGGGAATTACCTTACTTATCTCAAAACAAATAAGTGATTAGTTGAATTGTTTGTAGCCTTATACAATGTAGATACAAGACCCGGTATATTTTTTAACTACGTTTTTTATTATACGAAATATCTGGTTAGTCGAGATTTTATTATACGTCCTTGTACTTTTTAAAATAAAAATTCTATTAATTTGTAGTAACTATGACGCTTTTTTTTAAGAATAAAAATAATCTAACTACAAACTCATTTACTTGTAGTAAAATTAAAGAATTACTTTGGTGATAAATCAACCTACTATCATAGTTGTCGTATTCGTCGAAAGCCCAAGCGAAACAGGATCTGCTAATTATAATTGTTCCAATACAAAGCACTAACAAAATATGTTTTTCCATCACTATTGAAATTTCACGTTCATTGTCACTATAAAATCATTCGTTCCGCCGGACGGTCTTAGTTAACTCGATTCTGATTGTCAATAATAAAAGTTGTATGGCAAGATTCAGTTTTAAATAAACTTATTTACTGCGCACACTCATTCAAAACGCAGTTAATCATTAGGAAAACCAAAAATTCGAAGAACCAGTCAGGTTCAAGATGAACTTGGATTTGACGTTTGTATTCGGCTGTAAGAATCTTTATATGAGCAGCTTCTTTGATTATTTTTTAAGTGGAGAATGATCATATACAAGGGGTAATAGAAAAGTTTATTATTATTTTTATTTTAAATTTAATTGATCTCTTTGTTTTAAATGATAAGTTAAAGAGAGTGGAAGAGAATGGAAAGTGTCCCAGCTGTAAAAAGATTTATGACTGTAAATAAAAATATATAAAAATAAAAAAAAAACATAAAATTTTTATTAGAAAATATATGAACAAAAATGAGTATTTACATTACAATATATTATTTTTTATATATAAATATTAAATAAAAAAAAAACAAATAAGTAATTAACAATTAACAATAATCTTAATATATATTGTTTGTAGATTATTGTACATATAGTATTAACAATAACACTAGCCTTAAGATTTTTACAAAAATTTCAACCAGACAACTTTTTTTAAAATGCTTTAGCAACTCTTCTCGATCAGCTGCTCTTTTGACACAATAAAAGAGTTCAGTCTAAAGTCAGTATGGCCAACAAATAGTGGTTTTTTTCTGACAAGAATGACAGATAAGGTATACTATTCAATACAAAAGATTTTTGCTTGTTTTTTATCATTGCGAACATCTTTATTGCTTTATTTAAATAATGAATACAGAAACTCACGGCATGTCACCATTTCATTTATGTTATTCAGGCACTATACTGTAAATTTCATTAAAATCCCAACTTACACTATAAATTTCATCAAAATCCCAACTTACGCTGTAAATTCCATCAAAATCACAGTTTATGTTGCAAATTTCATCAAAATCCCAACTTATACTGTAAATTCCATCAAATTCCCAGCTTAAGTTGTTATATATATATACATATACGCTTCGGGGGTGTATTCATTATTTTAATAAAACAATACAAATGTTCGCAATGATAAAAAACATGCAAAAACCTCATGTTTTGAATAGTAAACCTTAACTGTCATTCTCGTCAGAAAAAAACCACTTTCTGTTGGCCACACTGACCTTATAGACTGACAGACCCAACATTTAGTTCACCTGAGCTTAGTTATCGTTACCAGTTTGATATCTGGGACTCCTAGAAGTCACCCTGAACTCCACGGGCATATCATAACACTTACAAACACAACACGATGGAAATTTGAACCAATCAGAGAAAATACCTCTACATTCATTGCTCGGATCGTACGCTAGCAATCTGTGTAGTCGATATTGTTGTTCGCATCTACAGCCGTCTTTGCAATACATTTGTCGATGTTCGTAGGTACATTTTTCCCAGTGTACGTATTGCTCGAAAGGGTACATGTTGAGTAGAGCTAGGACTTCGCCTCGTGTGTTGTTCGCCCAAAATGGTGCTACTACTTCTTCTCGCACAGGACAGGCGTTTCTAAAATAAAAAAAGAGGTAAATACATATTTTTTTTAGTGTAGTTGAATTTCACTTACACCCCTTTCATGTTCAAGTTGACGTGCACTTTCTTTTTGGTATCATCGCTGTCGACATCTTGAAATAACATTGTTTCAGCCATTTTCTCCTTTTCGTCAATATTTTTTCCAGATCCATCTTCTTCTACTTCTTCTTCGGTAGTTGTGACAGTAATGGTACTATCTTCTCTCGTTTCGTTTATCAAATATGTAGTGGATTCTGTGTTAGATTCAGTGGTGGTAGTGCTAAAATCAGGATCATCAGTTGTGGTACTATCTTCGGATTTTTTCTCAGGGGTACTTTTCGTAGTACGATCAACGGCTTGTCGAAAATGCGGAGCTGTTTTTAAACCTGCCAGTTTTATCGATATAATGGGTTCTTCAGAATATATAAATTTGGTGTTAAGTACATCGTCGTTCGGCAGATCTTCCCGAAGGAACCTTGCTTCGCTTTCCACTTCGTTATCTTCGTTTTCTACACCTTCGAAATGGTACCTAAGAATTGAAACTTCATTAATTCACTCACTATAATTGTATTAAGTATAATTGTACCTGGAATATCTAAGACTGTTTTCAATCGGCGTTAGAATCTCTGGTTCCTCTTGGAATTCCTCTCTGAGTACATGACCGTGTCGTTGGTCGCCGTACATACGTCTCATGAGTCCTTGGTTATCTTTGACGAAACGTCGTACAGCTTGCCAAGGGTAAGTTTTGCCGGCCGATGTACAATAGCCTTGTTTTAAGAGATCGCATGGGGGTTGAAACATTTTGCCGGACCTGTAAGGTCGTCCACACGTCGTTTGGTCTCCGGCTGCGTCGTACCCATATTCTAAGGATCTACGGGCATATAACTGAAATAAAAAAATGAATTTGGTTAGTTTTTTATTGGTAGAAAGTTGATTTTTACTGAAAATTTCATTAAATTCCAAACTTAAGCTGTAAATTTCATTAGAATTCAGAAAATATGCTGTAAATTTTATCAAATTCCCAACTTATGCTATAAATTTCATCAAATTTCTAATTTATGCTGTGAATTTCATCAAAATCCCAACTTATGCTGTGAATTTCATCAAAATCCCAGCTTACCGAAGCTGTTAATTTCATTAAAATCCCAATTTAAGATGCAAATTTCGTCAAAATCCAAAAACTATGCTGTAAATTTCATCAAAATTCCAACTTAAGCTGTAAATTTCATCAAAATCCTAACTTATGTTGTAATTTTCATCAAAATCCTAGCTCACCTAAGCTGTAAATTTCATTAAAATCCCAATTTAAGCTGCAAATTTCATTAAAATCCCAATTTATGCTGCAAATTTCATTAAATTCCCAACTTATGCTGTAAATTTCACCAAAATCCCAATTTATACTGCAAATTTCGTCAAAATCCAAAAACTATGCTGTAAATTTCATTATAATTCCAAATTATGCTGTAAATTCCATCAAAATCCCAGCTTACCTAAGCTGTAAATTTCATTAAAATCTCCACTTATGCTGCGAATTTCAATAAAATACCAATTTCTGCTGCAAATTTTATCAAAATCCCTAACCTATGGTGCAAAATTCATTAAATTCACAACTTATGTTGTAAATTCCATCAAATTCCCAGCTTAAGCTGTTATAGCTTCAAAGTTTTTCAAAAGCATTCGAAGGCAAATAGGATTTCGGTTAGAAGTAAAGTAGAACTCTCTCCTACAGCTTCCCGAATGATTTTAGAATTTCATATACTTTCTTATTTATATTTTATCATCTCAATAGCGGTAACTTGAGTAATAAAAATTGTTTGTTAAAGAAATAACATTTTTAGTATGTTAACAAAATTTTCTATTGTTTTCTAATTATTGAAATAAACAATTAACAAGTAATATTTCGCGAATTTCACGTTCTCATCAATACGATGCTGCACTTAACCAACTAATTGACGATTGGCTGACCATTGGTCGGTAAAGTAGGTTACTAGGCTACTTCAATGTTTTTATTTATTCATGAAACACACTATTGCTTTCACCTGGGCATCTTAAAGACACTCAATTCCGTTTTCCCTCTCGAAAAAGTAACAATATTTACATGGAATCATATCATATAGACTTTAACGTTAAAATCACGAATTTTTATCTGTATTTTTGTGTATAAAAACCCTGTCTCTCCGCCTATGTGTGAATGTCGATTGGTACAAGATAGTTATTAAGTTGTAGGATTGAAAAACATTAAGGAAATGAAAGTGAGGTTTTATGATCGCAATTTTCTTTTTCATCTGATATTTATTTTGCTTTTATTCAAAATAAAAAAAGAAATTGGCTATAATTGAAGATTATAAATTTAATCGGCTTAAAAATGATTCAGAAATTCGAAATTTACGGAATACTAAGTGGGCTAGTGTTGTTTGGAACAATATTTCAACAGAATTCAACGTAGACTGATAAAATAAAACTTCGTTGAGGTTAACCCTCGTATAATAGTTATTATTAACCCATATTTCATGTAAATTTAAATTTTACAGTTATTTACAAAAACCAAATGATACATAATAACACTTGATTGATTCCGCTGAAGCACACGCACTCTTTCCATGAGGGTATTCAAAATAAATTTGAATTTTTTTCCACTCTAAATATTTTGAACAAAATTATAATTCCAAAAAAAACGCCGTTAGTTTTCTTATTGTTTGTACTTGAAATTTTTCCCCAAATCAGTTGGTGGACAATATAAGTGGGTTTTTGATTATTTTTAATACTTTTATCATCCCAAAAAATCCCATTTTCAGAATTTTTATTATTATACATATCGTATTAAAAATTCTTTACCTACAAACTTCTTATGTCGCAGAACTCGCAAATTCAAGATATTGAATTTCATTAAAATTCAGAAATTATGTTGTAAATTCAATTAAATTCCCAACTTATGCTGTAAATTCCATCAAATTCCCAACTTATGATGTGAATTTCATCAAAATTTCAACTTAAGCTGTAAATTTCATCAAAATCACAATTTATGCTGTAAATTCCATCAAAATCCCAGCTTACCTTAGCTGCAAATTTCATTAAATTCCCAATTTATGCTGCAAATTTCGTCAAAATCCCAAAATTATGCTGTAAATTTCATTATGATTCTAAATTATGCTTTGAATTTAATTAAAATCCCAGCTTACGCTATAAATTTCATTAAAATCCCAACTTATGCTTTAAATTCCATCAAAATCCCATCTTACCTAAGCTGTAAATTTCATTAAAATCTCAACTTAAGCTGTAAATTTCATCAAAATTTCAATTTATGCTGCAAATTTAATCAAAATCACAAAACTATGCTGTAAATTTCATTAAAATCCCGGCTTATGCTGTAAATTCCATCAAAATCCTAGCTTACCTAAGCTGTAAATTTCATTAAAATATAAACCCCTTAAGTTACAGAATTCGCAAAATTTTTAAAAAGTTAATGGACTTGGAAAGTTAAAAAAAATTAAATTTTCCTCCCTGGGTATTTTTTTTTTAAAGAATGTTAATAATATAAAAACAAATGTTAGCAATATTGACCCAATTTCCTTAATAAAACTGAATAAGTCACTCACCAATAATACAAAACAACAAAGTATCATTTTGCATTTCAAAAAATTTCCAAAACAAACTTTTCCTTGTGTTTATGCATTTCCGTGCGGTAAATATACGAAAAGACACTACGGCATCGAAAAAAACACGGAAAAAAAGTTGAAAGCGCGACCTACTAGCAACGTTAACACACACACATACATACACACACACCGGTTAGAGGCTAGTCAGTCACCAGTGCAAATGAAGAACTAAAATTGTTGTCGGTGTGTTTGTGTGTGTGTGCTGGAACTCTTTAAAGACTGAAGAGTTAAGTTCGAAGACTTAGTGAATGGTGATATGTTTGGGTAGCCACACACTGTTCGACCAAAATTCGGCAAAACTATTCTATAGAAATATATGTGACAGCGGTGGAGTCTTATATCAGTTATTTCCTTCATTAGTTTGCTATTTTTATGAATATTTTGTCTACCTCTGTCTCTTTTAACAATCACCTTTGCTTCCCATACATTTTTAACATTTTAACCAGTCTAGTATACTCAATTCGGTGTAGATGTCCCCACCAGTTCAGTTCCAGTACTCAGGTTTCGCTGCCATAAGTATCAGTCTAAAAACTGTTTGGGTTACTGTCATTTTGGTCCTTTTTGAGACTGGCCTGAGCTGCTTCGTACCTACAGAAAGCCCCTGTATATCTGTTTTTGTGGTCCCTCACAAGATTTTCACTATTTTTAAATAATATTTAAAAAAAATGAGTGACTATATTAAAGGTAAATACGTATATGATTGACATACAATAAATTTAGTGTGTGGCCAGCTATAGTCGATACATTGTTTGTGGTGCTGGTTGAAGTTAAATGAGGTTTCTCTGGTTTTCTGCTTTCTGAAGCCAACAACGATATGTCGAAGAAGAAAAAGTAAACTAAAGTAGGCCAAATGTCTCCTCCTTCTCTATATACACTCTGTATACAACGTGTGAAGCCAGAAACGTCGCGACCACCACTGAAGATGATTCTCTTTCTTCCTCTACAGTTAATTCCACCAATAATACCAAAAGATTTAAATCAATAAGAAATTTATATTCTCAGTTGAAGTAGGCAACCAGTAATACATCATGTCAAGACTGTAATACGAATTATAGTCTGTACAGTCCCAAGAAAATCGACTGCGTACTGGTATTCAATGTATAAATAATATTTTTGGTGGAATATATTTGTTGCTTGACGGACACGGTACTTAATTTCATGATTGGGCGGTACTTACACGGAGAGACAAATTAACGGGAAACGTCTATCAAGACGGTCAAAGATACCGACTGAAAATGGAGATATCAAAATTGATATGCAAAAAAATTGGTACTTTCTTTATGGCAGTACCCACCAGATTTTTTAACTTATTTAAAGCTCCCACATTATGATTGTTAACCAACGTTTCAAGAATTTTATTAATAGGAATTGTTTTAATATACCGGGTGAGCTATTATTAAATGTTTCGTCGACCGTGTAATAATATATGATATTAACGTTCTCAAAACTAGACAAAATCATATATTAATGTATCTTTATTAATCAACAATTTTCTGCAGGCAACCCAACGCACATAATATTGACATTTTGTAGGCAATCAAACATACAATACAATCAAATACTTCTAGTTTTTGACTTACCTATCGTTTTATCTTATTATTCTACAACGCAACGCAATTATTAAATCCTGAATAAAAATTTATGTAACGCCTTTGATAAGAAAAACAATAATTTTTTTTTAATTTCATTTTCCAATTAAAATTTTATTGAAATATAAAATTTATTATTCTATTATCTGAATCTACTTGTTGTTTTTATTAATTTCAAGTTTAATTCAATTTCAATGTTCGAAATGGCAAGAAATATAATGAAGAGATACTTTTACTTTTTAATATTATTAGTGATCAGTATGATCTGCTTTGTTTTTACCGCTAAACAGAACGAAAAACAAAATGGTCCCGTATTTAGTGAGTATATTCAAATTAAACGTAAATAAACTAAAACTTTTGTATTTTAGGAAAATTCGACGAATATCCTCTTGAAGACATTATGGAAAGATTGCGGAAAGATATTCATAATATAGTATTCAATAAGCTTCCGCTTACTGAAAGTACCAATGATCTTCTGGGCGACGATAAAGTTTTTGAACATTTAAAACCCTATTTGGACAAGTTAAATCAAGAACAGCTAAGAACATTCAAATCTAGAGCTCACACAACTTTAGAAAAAGTACGACAAATATTATATTCTGTATAAATTGTTCTTCTTGATAAAGCTATGCGATACCCATGAATAAATAGTTAATTTTCATTTATAATATTGTTTTTCTTATTGTTCCAACTAGCATTTATAACTAGTTTTAGACGTTTAAGTACTGTGTAGTAGTGCGCAAACTCGAATTTGGGATGGACACATCAACAATCCCCCCTTCCAGAAGGTACAGTTTTTATCTCTATCTCTATATACGGCACTTGCGCGATAGATGCCAAGAGTGGTTCTAAACTTCGATGGTTTTAACCATAGAACTATCATTTAGTTCGATGGCTCCGCAGAAATGACATGTTTCTCAGATTTCGATGGTTTTAACCATAGAACTAAGGTTTAGTTCTGTGGTTATCGGTGTTAGAAGAGCAGACTCTATGAAAAATTAAAACAGTTCAATAGAAATCACTTTATTCATCAACCAAATACTATTAGATAGAAAAGGAGATCAATATATTATAATTGCATTGTTTACAAAGCTTTAACTTTCAATTGCTTCATTTTTGGTCCTCTCTTTTTGGCTTGTCTTTTTTCTTCTTTGATTTCCCAACGTCTCTGTCGTTCCGGATCGTCTTCGGCCATAATCTTCTCTTTTTCCAAGCGTCTTTTTTCTTCTTTTCTAGCAGCCGCCGCTTCAGCTCTAGCTGCGTGAGTTGATTTCAAAAACGCTTCTTCTACTTTTTGACGATTCTTCTCGGCCTTGGATTTTGCTAGAAAATAAAAAGTAAAAAAGAAACCTTGAAAAAACCTACACAGAACTCATATTTACCTTCCTTGGTTAGTCTGATACGTTTAACCTTATCTATGCAATAAAAAACCATGTTCATTAGTGGGTTTAATTTCAAACAAGCCTCTTCAAGAGACATTCCTTTTACAGGAACATTAAAGTTAAACAAAAGCACCTGAAAAAATAATAACAAACATTTTTTTCTCTAAATTCTTGACAAAAATAACACATTTAATGGAAAAAGTGGTTCTTTTTTACACTCATCTGTCATTCTTGTCAGTTTTGTGATGATGATTAAGTAGTGATAAAAGGTGGAGGCCATTAAGATACAAAAAAAGAAGAATGGTTTGAGTTCCTGACATATTAGGTTCTAATTTTCCAGTTTTTGCATAAATGTAGGAAAAATATTGTATGTAACCCGTGCAAAACACTCACTTTTTGCATAAATAACACTTTTGTGAAACACATTTAATGGAAAAAGTGGTTCATCTGTCATTCTTGTGTCATTTTTGTGATGATTTATGACAACAACATTTTTGATGCACTCATCTGTCATTCTTGTGTCAGTTTTGTGATGATTAATGACAAGCATAAACAATTAAATTAAATAAAAATCCACAGCAAGTATATGATCTTGCTCTAATACAACAATAATATATGTATATCTTACTAAATAGTCACAATGAGTTACAATTATTGCAAAAATCTTTAATTATTTAAAATTTAAATGGTCAAGGTGAAAACTATCTATGATTAAGTACTGACAAGGTGGAGGCCATAAAGATACAAAAAAAAGAAGAATGGTTTGAGTTTCATTAAGTTAGGTTAGGTTCCCAACATATTATATTCTAATTTTTCAGTTTTTGCATTAATGTAGAAAAAATATTGTATACAACTCTTGCAAAACGTGTTTTTTGCTCTCGACTCGGCCTGAAGACCTCGTTGGACAATTTCACAAGCACTTTTTGCACTAGTTGCATAAATAACAATAAAATGACACTTTTTTCTACTCACTTTTTCAGTCTCAGGTAATTTAAGAGCGCCACTATCGTCAGTCTGCTTAACTCCAGAGTATTGATCGGAAAAATGAATGAAATCGATATACTCAGAATATTTATTAATCACAGTTGAAACCTTGCTGTCCAATATGGCAGACGAGGCTTCTCCAATTTCACTCATAACGTTAAAAGCAGATGAAACGTTGAATTTATCGCCAGATTTACGTTCTGGACAGTAAACACTTAAATCTGCCATATCTTTGACGAGTTGTTGGGCAGTTTTTTTCGTTGCAAGACAAAATATAAAGCTGTCCATGTCTTCTTTGTTCATGCGTACGGTAATGTGGAGTTGGTCCATGGTGGGGCGCATCATGCCTGATAGGATCGCTAATAGATCTTGTCTCTTGATGAGTTTAAGTTCTACGAGCATTCCTTCGCAACATGTTCTTCCACTGCACCAAAGTGTGAAAATATTTTCACTTTCCTTCATTAAGCTGACGTTTTCGTTTCTATCTAATGATCCATCGTCTCCTACTAAAGAAAAATTATCTTCTAGCAATTGTTTGTGAGTATTGAACCAGGTATTGGCGATTTTGCTATTTTTACTCTTTCCTGTTGCGAAATTTATAAAATATACTACTAGACCAGACAACATTAATATTTCTAAGTAATAACTATCCCAATTTTGGCGGAAGTTCACAGGTACTTTGGCTATTGTTATTTTTGGTTCACTTTCAACTTGTTCTTCTTTAACTTCGAAACCTTCGAATTCTTCGACATCTTGAAAATGTTCAAATTCTGAATCATCATCATCATCTACTACTATGTCCATTTCATCTTCAATCGGTGGTAATTTTTCTGAAAAACAACAAATTAGTATTTTTCATTGTATTACTATCTTATCTAAAACCTGAACAGTTTTATTTATTTATTGATTAAACTTATACTACAATTTTAGGTTAACCTTGTCCCAATTTCAATTTATAAATTCTAAGGTCAAAAATTTAAAATATTCAATCATTATGTTGAGTGAAAAATATATTATTAGAACAAACCTGAAGATTTGGATGCTGTATTTAAATTTTCATCAATATCATTTTGCTCTTCTTCAACTTCGAAATCTTCAAATTCAGCAAAATCGTTATCTAACGAATCTTGCTCATCATTATTTTGACGAGCTAAGCCACTATCAATAGTTTGAATTAACAATATTAATAGAATTAAGTAACGTATTAACATTTTTGTAGTAATTTTGCTAAATTTTTAGTTTCTAATCTTATATATGTCAAAGTCACGTAACCTCTTATGTATTTATTCTTCTTTTTCAGAACGAACATTGTTTACTTTTACACTACAGTTATACAACCAGGGAAAAAAAGATGTTATTCTAAATTAATTATCATTTATATGAGTAAGTTCATAGTAATTTCTGTTCCAAACTATTCAATTATACATAAATTAGTTCGTAGTGTTTCGCTCCTAAGCCACGTATACATAATTTATTGACAGTAGGGATTTTCTAGCTGCGTGCTTTTATCAAGTAAAAGTTTATGCCTGCGAATGTTTTTTCATTTAGCTTTTTATTAATTTGACCTACGCTACCGAAGTACAAATAACCGTAAAACCTATGTAAAACCTTTAAAATTATGTGTATTCACTTCGAAAAATTTCCGTGTCCGCGCACCAAATTTTCCACATTTCTTCATAAAATTACGATCGTATAAATTCCTACCAGAGGCGTACCTACCGATAGAAATTTGAGCTTTGAAAATGAATCAAAATTTTCTTGGGATTCAACTTATTTTTAAACTGGATACAAAGCATGAAAAGGGCCATTATTTTTTATGACTTGGACATATAAAAGCCACTCAAAGATCATGTTTTAATAAGACATGGGATACCTCTGTGTCATAAAAACAACACCTACGCTAATATTAAATACATCTTCAATTATTTTGTCTTAAAACTATTAGTTTATTGTTGATCTGTAAACAGTAGGCAACTCACATTACTTGTCACAGTGCTGATTTTGCATAACTTAACTGGCGAAATTATGGGAACCACGTTTCGAGTTCATATTATTTATTTATTGTAATACTGAAAGTGGTGCAGTGTAAAGGATAAATTATTGAAGGTAATCCTGCCCCTTGTAGAATTGCCTTTTAGTGCGTTGCTGATAATGCGAAAAATCAGGTCATGTATGGGTAAAGCGTACAGGGAATCGTAATAGAACGCGTGCGCGGGCTGGCTGCATCCAGACTTCGGAGTCTGGATAGTCGTTTTATAAGAGTTGTTCGTGTACCACGAAATCCAATTTATATCGACTACATTTGGTGCTAACTACTTTTATATATAATTTAAACAATATTTAAAATAATTAGATACAATAAAAACAGCTGAGACTAAAAACTAGAACTTATGAAATATTTACACCGAATTAAATAAATTTTTTGAGATAAAATAAACCGTAAAACAGTAAATCAATAAAATAAATAGAAAAATATTAAAACGACATAGAGATTTTTCGGTTTTTTTTTTGAGATGAAACTGTTTTAAAAATTTGCTGCTATGGACATGTAAGTTTAAAATTTTAATTTAGAAAGAGATCCTATAGGTGCCTATATATATTTAGCAAAGCTAGTTTAGATCTTTTTTAAGAAAAAAAATATTTATATATATATTGCACTGATTTAAAAAAATATATTTACCTTTTTGTGGGGCCAACGAAAGTGACATTTGAATATTTTTGTGGATAAATAGCAACATTTATTAAGCATTTGTTATTATATATATATAGAAAGACTTTTTAGAAGGTAAGTTTAAGCTACGGTTATGTAATTTATTTTTAAACTATTTCTTTTATACTTCTCTCTTAGTAAGTAAATAATTCTTTTAATAAAAACATCTTTTTAAACATATTACTCACTGGGAGCTAACTCTGGTAAATAGTGTGGCAACACACAGGATGTTAGTTTCACTTTTAACTTCCTCTCTTGTTTCCTTTTAATAACTTGCTGGAATTGCTGTAAATTTATATTGTTTTGGTTCATGTATAATGAAATTTGAAATATTTTACTTCAAAAGGAATACAATTTTATCTCTACACGTGGGCGTTGGATCGTATAAAAACATAGAAATGCCTGTTTTCTTACACATAAAATGTTTTTCCTCAATTTCCAAATGTTTTTACTCACTTTTCTCTTTATTATGTCTTCTTCTTGAAGGATTTTCCGCATTAATGGAATTTATCTCGAGAATATTTTAAAAGGGAAGGAGATAAACGACATTTTTTTTTTGTTTTCTCATTATATCCGGGTAATTGAAGCAGGATAAGTATACGAGGGATCTTTGAATAGTTTATCTATAGCATATATGGACTAATTTTCAGCAGAGGAAACTGCATGCCTTATGACGTAAATCTCTTTTCTTGTTTTTTCTTCCATGAAACTTAAACTTGAGCATGTCTTTTCTTATTCACTTTTTTTTTTATTCCAAATAAATCGCTTTACACTGTAATTATTTGCATTTTTCTTTTTTCTTTTTTCTTGTTTTCAGATATACAGGGCAAGACAAAAGACATCGAGCAAATGCCAGTGGCATGGATTTTCTTCCACCAGGTGAGTAAATTTATGTATGCTATGTAATTTTATCAATTGGGTATCTATTTTATTTTTAATGTCATCAAATTCTTCGTCTGATGGTAAATTATCTCCCAAAGTTCTATCTTCCTGGAAATAATTATGGTTACTTCTTGAAGTTCACTCATAATATGAGCTTCTTGCTTATATTTTTCTTTTATGCTTTCAATACTAGACCATTTTTTTTATTACAATTGCATTTTTGGCGATTTTCTTTAGAACTACGACCATTTTAAATGAGCACATCTGTAAAAGTTTCTAGTAATACGTTATCTTTCAAATTTGCTACGTGAAAGATTTTCCAAAGAAGGGCCTTGAGATAAAATAGGAGAGATATGTCACAACTTGTTAGCTATTCATTCCGTATTCAAAGAGCGTCCGTTATAGAAGTTCAACCGCTTCAAAATTGAAGTATGAAATGTTTTTCTATTCATAAGTGAGGTATTAGAATATTTAAATCGAGACAGATGAAGACCGAGAAGGTTTCTGACCAAGAAAAAGATGGTTTTAGAGGTTAAATGTTTGTTAAACATCAAAAATAAGAGCTCGAAAAGATTAAAAAAAAACTAAAAATTGTTACTTTAGTTAGCCCCGTTCTTTGTAGTACAGAAACTCGTTTTGTCTTCTTTTCAATCTTCTTTACACAAATTTTTCATGATTTAATTTGACATCTTCTCCGTTTCAATGTTGTCGTTTGATTTCAGGATTACCAGGTAGCAATAGAGTGGTACTCAATCATTTGGATGTTTCTACTCAGGTGAATATTGGATATATAAACCTTTTTTAACCGAATAGTTGATGTATTTTACTCCAATCTAGGCAAATATTCAACACAGCGCCCTAAATTACGAATCTGACGACGAAACAATGAGTCGAACTAATAGAGATAGACGTTTCACTCCACATTACAACAGAGCGGATATTAGAGAACAGTACTGCATCACCGAAAGAGGTTTAGGAGCTTTAGAACCGAAACAAAGCTTATTTGGATGTCTATCAGTTCATCCAGGTTCTTGCTCAAATCGGACGTCACTGCTCACAGCTTGCGTAAGACAGAAAGTACCTTCAGATGAAAACCTTTACGATTTGTATAAGAGACACCCATCGGAATATGCACCATATCCAAGAAAAAACAAGTAAGTAAACAACAAGATACAGAAATAGAATTTTTAAATTATATTTTCAAGGTATCCTTGGGGTCCAGTAGTATCGGATATCTATCACTATGACGAAGACTTGAAATCTTCTTATTTCCGAAGAAAACCCATCATTGATCCTAGTCGATACACCTGGATGCCGTCTGATGATGAATCTATTAGAATGGAGAAACCTAGGTCTATAATTGAGAACTGCCACGATAGAATTACAAATTCTTCTTCAGTTGCTTTACCCGGGTAAGAAAATTCGCCATTTGTGTGACGTATATTACCTAAAAGAGAAGTTAGCTACAAAACGGTTGACACAGAACCACAACTGTCATTTAGAAGTAGCTAACTTCATGTTTAAGTATGTTACGTATCTGTAGGGAAAGTTGCAAACATTTAGGAGTTTTGAATATCCATTTTTCTAATAATTTTATATTGTTTCCAGGAAAAAACACGTAAGCTTCGCTAGATCGCACACTCTTGCTTCTTTCGATAACGCTCTATCCACCCTCAGCTACTCCACTGGACATTTAAATAAAATTACAAACAGCCAAGAAAGACTATTGGATGTTAGAAAACCTGACCTACAACCTATTATTACTAAGCAGCCTGAACAAGAAAGTTTTTGTGGTATGAATAAATTATTTTTGGTGTATTATTTTTGTTTTGTGAAATATTTGTAGATAAATTCAAGCGGGTACCTATGAAAACTCAAGCAACACAAACAGAGGTGGGACTTGGGAGGAAACCTTTACCTCCGCATATCAGTTTAAGTCCAAGAACAATGCAAAAGGTAAAGTAAGGTTAAGTTAACTGTCAATTTCAACATAATCGTTTTTTATAGGTTAAGATGGTTTCGCAGGGTGCTCAAACTAACGGTATTCCACCGAATGGACGTAAACTTATGAAATCTTATTCAGAAGCAGGAAGCAAATTCGGTATTTCTCATATTAACGGGGAACTTCATTCATTCGAAACAATTGCAGATCATGAGCCTCTACAACGTACACAATCCGACGAGCCGCCTAGATCTCCTTATATAGTGGACAAAGCACATTCGTTTTCTATTCCTGAACGCGCTATACCGACCATAGATAGCGAAACTTCTTCTCTCACCACCAAATCCGACCACGAATCTGAAGATTCCAACGAATCGAAAAAGGAAATATTCATCGACTTTAAGGTTTGCCTTTCTTTACCAAATTTTCCGAGCCAGTCTGTCAAAATGTTAGGTTAGGTCTAATTATTTTGTTTTATTTAGCCGCAACTATCTCCAGCTAAAGAAAAATCGTCGAAGAGAACTCTAATGAAAGCTCTATCGGACGGGGAAATTTTATTGGAACAAAGAAGAGTGATGATATCCGATGACTGTGTTGTACCGGAAAAACCAATATATTCCATAAGCCACGATAACGTCAATAATGAAGACGATGAAAATATAACGTTTACGCCGTATTTTCAAAAAACTCCCATTCTAAACGAAGGTGAGGTTAAATAATCAAGTAGACATACGAAGAATCCACGTGAAGTTGGCTAACTGTCTTGCGCAGAAGTCGAAATTGGTTAGGTTAGGTTCATAGAATTCCCAAATATGTTCTTTTTAAACTATACATAGAATAATTACATTATTTTACACAAAATTTGAAGCCGACTGTCAATTTAACAATATGGCGGTGGTTTGGACAGTTTGGCGCATACGACTGCAACTTCAAGTGGGTTCTTGTTACGCAAAATGGAGTCCACATAACTATGATGCTATTTTAGGTGTTTGTAAGCCACTAGAAGACGTGTATTCGTCATTGGACAACGGAATGTTCGGACAAGACTCAGTAGAAGAAGATTTCCACGAACATTTGATCTACAATAAGACTTATTTGAATAACCACGAATATAATGGCGAACAACATATTAACATGAAGAATTGGTTGAAAGACGATTCTATAGTTCCTTCTATAAGTTTTTTACCGCACGCGAAGCTGTCACCGTTTACGTCAAACGATTCACTCGCCAATGACGCTAGGTAAACCATAGATCTCTTACCCCTGGACGTTGTTTCGTGATTTCTCCCATTTTTTCAGGGATCAATCCGATGGAATTTGGAACGAATCACAAGCGACAGTACTTCAAGTAGATTCCGGTACCGAGAACGGTACGGTTTTGAGTAGCTCGGAATTCAATTCGGTAACGTCACCGATAGCTTTGACCCCTTCTTCGAAGCGGAAACATTTACTTCTTCTACAACACCAACAAAGATCTTCTATGGATACGGAAATCCTCGACGAAGAAACTGTGGACCAAAACGTTACCGTTTCAAGAAAATTATCCGCTGCCAAAAACGTGGAACCTCCCGTAACGTTATACCCGAGACAATATTTATCCGTGGAAAACGCCGTTAGTATAAGAAAGAAAATTACACCGGAAAATCCCGTTGGATCACCGCTACTCGCTGTCGTTCCTGATCTCCTTCTATCCAGAACTGATTCTTGTAGAACTAATACTGATGTTTCAGAAAGTACTACTACCGATGATTATATCACTGCCAACTCGGGAACAGACAGCTCCAGGAAAAGCGGTTCGGTTAAGGTGAGTGGCTAGACCTAACAGATTCTGATCATTGATTTCATCTTCTTATTAAAGGGTAACGACATTTATTGTAACCTCCAGCAAGCCTACATAACAGACGGTTCGAGCCTGGACAGCGCTCGAGGCATAGATCTAATCGGCGACGATATGGTGGTGCCATCTTTTTCCCCGCCACCGGCTTCGTCAGCGGGAGATTCCACGCGCAGTCTCTGCAATACTCCAGTGCCTCATATCCGCACCGGCCGTTCGACTCCGTCCGAAGATAGCAGCTCATCTTGTGGAAGTTACAGCGTTGGATCCACACCGGATTTGCTGGATAGATTTACGGAAACAGTGCCTTCAAGAAATAAAAAAGTCTGCTGCCCCCCTAACGTCTCCGACGATGATAAAAGTGTTAGGTATTCGTCGTCTGGGTATTACGAATCGCCAATGGAAGATGAGTAAGTTTTTCGTTTTGTTTTTGTAACAAAAATTAAACGTATCTCGGTCGCCAATCGATTATCCGTTTTTTCGAATCCTGTTCGAAGATTTCGTATACGATTTGCGCCACCTCGACATTTGACTACTGACGTTTGATGGTTGACATGAGATGTGACGTTTCACTTGAAACTTTGTGGTTTGTGGTTGACGTATGAAATAAGCTGTGACGTGTATACTTATCTATGGTGTATACGATCATGGAAACTAGATATATGTCGAGTCACTGGTAGTTGAGTGTTTTTTGGTTGCAGTAGTACCTGGACATCACCGAAAAACCACAGTCGTCGTTGCAAAGACTTTACTTTAGATTTATCAAGTAATCCCAAGTCATATCTAGAAACATACTCCATTTTAAACGCGAAAACAAACAAAAGAAATATTAAAGGATCGCCTTCAGCGGAAAAACCGAAAAGATCGAAATCCAGAATGAAGAGTCCGATGCAGGGTAGCCGGAAAAATTCCCAGCTCAAAAAACAAGCGCACATAATAGGTACGGTATTGTATAATGGTGAGATTGGTTGTTATTAATTTGGTGAGTAATTTTTAGAAAAAGAAAATAAAGCGACTTCAGACGAATCCAGTTGCGATTTGAGTGTGAAACATTTGAGCAACCAAAATTCACCGAGACGTGGAAAAAAAGTAAAGGAAAACAATAAAAAAAAAGGAATACCGATAAATCAAAAAAACAATACGGATAAGAAGGCATCCAGTTTGCCAGGAAGTTTGTCGAGAAAAAAATCTGTAAAACAATCGCAAAATAATATATTGGTACCAAAAGAAGAAATAAACGGAAAGAAAAGGTGATAATATTTAATAAATTTCATATTCGTAAGTGTATTTTTTAATATTTTCAGTTCTATAAGCTTTCCTTCAACTTTACCACGCAATAGTTCAAAAGTTGTCGATGATTCTACAAAACTAAAAGCTCTTAGCGCCGAATCTCTAAGATCTGTCAGTCCCGGTAGGTAAAATCTGATTACGGCTAACTTCATAGTACTAGGCAATTTCACGCGATGTCGTCTTATTTTCAGGTAGTGACAGCGTTTTTTACAGCGACCCCAGCAGTCAAACCGTTGACCACCAAGTTCATTGTTTACACTGCGGAAAAGAAGTGGATATTGTAACTACAGATGATCCAGATAAAAGTATTTCCAGTCTGGAAAATCCCGAAGAAATCGTACAACCACCTGCGGGGTTTGAGGATTCCCCTAGGATAAAAACCAGCGGTAGATTATTTAAGAAACTGGAAAGGAGAATTCGATCGGAAGAAAGAAATTATTTGGAAAATAAAAAGAATCGTTATAAGACTGAAGTTAGAGCGAAGGTTTTTATTAAAAATATTATACAGATTGTCCTTTGATAGTTTTTTTTTCTAGTCGGAAGAGCGCGGAGCAAATAATTTGAAGAGCAAGCTACGACCTATGGCGAAGTCGACGAATAGCAGTATGGAACAGTTGAAGGCAACCGATTCTAGTCCGAGTGTCTTGGAAGGGGAGCCGGAGAACGAAGACGACGCGGGTATTTATGATGTGCCTTATAAAGAAGGTTGCTGGATACACATTGACGAAAGAGAAGAAGTTATTGCTAGGACTTCGTGTTCAAGTCCAAGTGGTGAGTTGAAAAAGTCCAGATTTATCACCGAGTGAAAAAAAATTGAATTTAAACTTTACAGAAAAACTACCTTCACGAAGAGACTCGATTTCGAGCACGGAGTCTGAGCAGGAGTTTCGTAAAAGGTTTCAAGCAGTAACACATCGAATGGTCCATCGAAAATCTTGTTTGGAAATGTACAAAAGACAAACGAAAAAAACTTTCGGTAGGTTTAATAAAAAAATTTACGCTACGGTTACGTAGCGCTTTTTCATAATCTATATTTAATATAATTTGAATCTTCCGCGAGGTTAAAAATATTGTGGCCGGCTGAATTCCGTTGTATTATTATAACATCGGCTCGCGAAGCGTCCCATTCAAGATTTACGGCTTGCGTGTGCTATTTTCGGATTTACATTTTCTTAGCTTTAGATGAACTGAAATGCTCGGTAAGTTTATATTTTTTCTCGGTTAAAACTTTTTGATTATTTTTGACTTTATTTGGTTTTTTATAGCCCTACAAAAATCCCTAACGGACGCTAATCCCGATTTAGATCCCGACGACATAAAATCCGTAGAACTCAAATTAAAATTGGAAGAAATATTGAAAATCATGTTATTGGTATGGTGTCGAAAAAAACTTGCTTTGAACGGTTCGTTTGTGTTGAGTTTTTTTGCTGCTTTACTAACAAATATTAAGTAATAGATATTTGTCAACCTGTCATATGCCAACTGTCACTTTTTCACCAGTTCCTCTAGTGGTAAACGATTGTACAAATTAATTTCCGCTTCTGGCAGCAGCGGTTAAAAATAGGGTGGCAATGAACGTTCGGCCAGCATCGGTAAATAAGTAGACACCCTCTTTGACCACGCCCAATAATTCTTTCTCTCTCTTTCAAGCTATTTTTCCCATATTTTCTTTGTCGTACTTGTGTAAACTGCATGGTTCGATAAGCTTTTTCGCAATTTGTATGTTGACAGGTGTTTTTTTCTAGATTGCGATAAAAAAGTGGTGGTTCACAGAGAATCGGGAGAATTTGGATTTCGTATTCACGGTTCCAAGCCAGTGGTAGTTTCCGCTATCGAACCGGGTACTCCTGCTGAAACATGTGGTCTAGAAGTGGGGGATATCGTTCTTTCTGTGAATGGAGTTAGCGTTTTGGATAAAAACCATTCGGAAATAGTCAAAATGGCGCACGCCGGAAGCGATACTTTAAAAATGGAGGTAAATTAATAATACTAGAATAAATCCAAGCATTAATCTTCTGAGTTTTCTTTTTCAGGTCGCTAGAACATGCTATGCACTAAGTCCGCAAAAACAAGAAGACACTTTTACGATTCTATACAGTGGTTACCTTTGGAAACTAAGCGGGTACGCCAGCGGTAACTTTTCCAACAACAGATGGATGAGGAGATGGTTTTGTCTAAAGCAAAACGGTTGTTTGTACTGCTACAAAACAGATCTTGTAAGTAGTACACCCTGTATAATATATTATTAATTTTTTTTAACTAAAAATAACCCAGCACTGATTTTATTTTCAACTCTACCGCTCTATATCGCAGAATATCTCAGATTTTAATTAATTTTTCGGTGGGTTGTTTATAGGACGTACACCCTGTAGATGTAACGATGTTACACGACCAAGAAATCCAGTTGGTAGACGACCAAGAAAAGTTTTCCAAGCCCCACGTATTCGTAGTTCAAAAACAAGATGGTGTCCCATTATATTTGGCCGCGGAATCTTCGAGTACGCAAGAAAAGTGGGTGGAAGAAATGAACAAATTAATGGTGGATAACAAGCAGCTTTTGGATGGTTATTTGGAAAGAACGAAGAATAATATGATGTTACCGCCTTGCGCTATCAAGGAACCCGAATGTTTTGGATACTTGGTCAAATTGGGAACTCAGTGGAAGAGTTGGAGTCGAAGATATTGCATTTTGAAAGAGGCTTGTTTGTATTTTTATCAAGATGCGAGTGCTAAAAATGCGTTTGGTAAGTTTTTTTTTTTAATCGAATAAAATTGATTTAAATTAATCTATTTATTTATACAGGAGTGGCTTATTTACATGGTTATAAAGTACAACTATATTTATCAGGATCAAAAAAATATGCCTTCGAAATAATACCCTCAGATACCAGCAAAAAACATTATTACTTTCATACAGACTCCGAAGCAGACAAAAAACGGTAACTATTTTTCGTGTCACCCTCGTATATCACCGTCAAAAAGTTTATTTTTTAGGTGGATGGCAGCATTGGAATATTCTATAGATCAATGGATGAAACTTTAATGACTGCATATTATATACATTATGAAATATTATTTTATTTACGAAACATATGTCGATACAAGACATTCAGTGACCACGCCAAAGAATTTGGATTATAAGAGTATTAGCATTTTATTGACAAATAAAATATTTATTTGTATGTTTGTTTTCATCTCTACACTCCCTCGTATAACAAAAACTGAAAGCCGCCCCTGTTTCGTCACAAACTTTTTAAAAGTAATTATATCTGTGGCCTAGTGCCTAATGGGGGAATGTGTACTTTGATAATCAGTGTAGTTGTGTTCCTTGTCATGTCTTTGTTCCATTTAAAAAAGTCTGTGGTTTGAAACAAACAACTAGTGTATCCAATCCAATCATAAGTTAAATTTGCCTACTTGTAAGCTCTTGTAAAGGAAGATTAAGTTATGTGGCTTGAATTGTTCATTAATCATCACAATTATTTCTATCCCTCTCAATAAAAAGAGCTTATTGTATCGCTACTTTCTTAATCTAGCCACAAATTTTCTGCTCTGGGTATTTTGTGGTCCTACAGAATACTCTACTCGGGGTATTCTGTGGTCCAGCTGTCTAGTCGTTGTCAAGTAGTTTGAAATATTTAAAAATGTTTATGTAGATGTCGCTGTAAGTTTCAATTTGAGGTATCAACGGAAATTTTGCTTTAAGATTTAAATTGTTTTTAATTTTCCACAAAAATTAATTAAGACTATCATGACTTCGTCTTTACAGACAAATAAATCAGCCATTACCTTGAAAGGATCAGCCGCAATAGTTTGTGATTATTTAAGTAAGTAAAAGTGATTAAACTTGTTATATTAGGTTATGTATTAATGTTCTTTTAATTGTAGATTATGGTATAAATTCTATATTGTTCCAACGAGGATTATATCCACCTGAGAATTTTAAGGCTGATGAAAACTATGGACTTACCATTTTGATGACTACCGACAATAAAATCAAGGATTTTTTATCTACAACTTTGGAACAGTTAAAGGGTTTGTACTTGAAATTATGTACCATCCTTTTTACTTATAATCTAGGTTTTTTCTAGGCTGGCTAGTTGACAGAACAGTTAATAAAGTGGCTTTAGTTATAACCAACGTAAAAACACTGGAAGTAATGGAGCGGTGGGATTTTAAAGTAGAATATGAAGAAGACACTCTTGAAAATCCAGATAAAGTATCAGAAAAACCATTGAAACAAATCAAAAATGAAATCCGAGACGTTCTTAAACAAATAACTTCGTCTGTCACCTACTTACCACTTTTAGATTGTTTATGTAGCTTCGATATTCAAATATATACCAAATCCGATGTTGAATTACCAACAGAATGGTCTGAAGCAGAGCCTGCTAATATTAAGAATGCACAAAGTGTTAAAATGAGATCTTTTTCTACCAATATTCATAAAATGGAAACTGTCGTTACTTACAAGAACGACTGTTAATGTTAGTTTTGTTAGTTTATTTATTTGTGTACCTTTTACAACATCATTTCATTTTTATATTAAATGCATTGATTTTATATATGAAAAAAGTGTTTTAGTTTCATTTTTGTTTATAGAATAATAAGTGATGGAAATTAACTTGGAAAAGAAAAAAAGGTGAGTGTTATTTAATTTATTTGTATAAATTTTGTTGCTTTGAATATCCATCTACAGTCTACACCTTTTGTTATAAAATATTGCATTTTTATCAGCATACTTACGAATGTATCTTTTGGGTCCTATTTTTAAGCATGCAATAGTTAGTAATCTCATTGTAGTTGGTAGGTATGTATATCCAAGTTTGTAGCTCGTATATACTGCTGAACAATCCGATGTGGATTTGGTGAAGTTATTATAGTATTATTTAGCAATTCTATTGTCTTGTTTAGGCTGTCAAGTCTCTCAACGTTCACAGTAAGGGGTATTGATACTGTTTGATTCGTTAAGATGTTTTAAGAATTCTCGTACCATTATAAAACTGATAACTCAGTGATGTACTTAATGTTAATATTGTACTAGGTGTACAAATGAATAAATAAAATGCTTCGAAATACTTTTCACTTTTATTGCCACTGGATACATTTTAACATTAAATAATTTTCTCACTACATTTTGGAGTTTTCTTATAATTTCCCAACAAAGTGATTTGAAAGTTCAAACCATTTTAATTACTTTTAGGTACAAATTTTTGGGACCAAACACATATATAGGCGCAAAAAAGTAATTTTTTATATTAGAGGCTTTATTAAAATATGTGTTATTGGGAAGATGGAGTATATAAATTCTACGCTTATGATTAACACATTTACACCTTGGTATTGCTTAAAAAAAGATCTAAAGTTTTATAAGTTATTCATAGCAAAATTATTGTTAATATATTTTTATCACATCTAGCTTTTCTAATAAAAAAAAACTTTCAAAAATGGAATATCAAAACATACACATGCTTTTACATTTCTTTGGATTTTGTTATCCATATTTAGCTACTATATTGCTATTAAATAGAGATTCTAAGAATACGGATTTATAACATACACAGTTGTCTGCACACAGTCCTTGTTGTATATAACTTTTTTTGATACCCCATTATTCATATCTGCTTTACTCTACCTAAATAAACCTCATTTTTACTAGAAAAATAGGCAATGTTTGATAAAGTATTATTTTCTACACTGCCATTATATTATAATAAGCTATAAAAGGAAAACATTTATTTTTTAAACCCCTCTGTAATATTCGTCTTTGTTACTTTATTCAACGTGTGGTCGTTCCCATAGCCACATCCAATCTTCAACGTTTTCCTTCGGATGATATCAAAGAAATACGACAAATATTTCTAAAATTTTGAGATTAAAAATGTTTAACCCTAAGACAATTTAGATCACTTGTTTAATTGTTGAGGTAATTTTCAATATTTTAAACCTCAAAAATAATAGAAAAATTTATTATAGACAGATCGTACCACCAAAAGTACGCATCGTTCCGTCCCGTTGGCCGTATGTCTATTTGCATTGTTTCTGCAGTTTATTGTTTTAGGTTAAACTGCTCCGATATGATTAGGTTTCTGATTAGGTCTAGTTACCTATTCTTTTTACGACCTTTTTTTACAAAATGGCGTGTGGCGTGATCATGTAGAAATTATTTCGGCAATTTAGTTAGTTAATTAAGTGAAAAATTGCGAGTAAGAACCGAAATTAAACGGTTAAATAGATCGTCGATCGATGTTAATATTTTATATATCGGGAAAATCCAATAACTTGAAGATACAGTAATGTGTAGATACGATGTATTAGGTAGTGTGCCGGTTTCATTTTTTCGGTAGTGGCCGTGAGTGGTTTGATCCAATGAACAAATAAATATAAGTACTTTATTGGAACATTTCCATAGATTGTAACTCAGTGTTGTTTGGTTAGTAGGAGATTTTCTCTTCTAGAGCCGGTAAGTTCCAGCACTTCATTTAACCTTTCCATGACCTCCATTAAAAATTTTTATGAAAAAACTGTGTGCATAGTTCAAACATATAAAAGAATTAAATGTGTTAGAACGTAGAGATACAAAGAATAGAAATTTAGGAAAACAATATTAACAATTTTCCCTATATTATATAAGAGAGTATATAAAATAATGCTGTAGTGAAAATTATGACGTTTCAGCAACTGCTTGATACTCATGTTTAATTGAACACCAAATTGAAGAAATTAAGTTATATATATTTTCTGCAGCTTAAAAATAAATAAACCTTATAAGCATAATAAAAAAAACTATCTTTAACACGACAAATAGCCGAAATAAGTCAGATTCGATACAAAACCAAATAAAAAAATTAATATTATATAAAAAACAGGCTATTTATCGCTATCACATATCGCGAGTATCCTAAGACACGAAAATATTTACACAAATCTATAGGCTAGGAATCAACTAGCAGTATTTTCATTGCATTAATCCATGAATTTATTTTCCAGATTTATAAATTCAAGAGAGAGTTGCTGATTTGATTAGGTAAGTAAGTTTTTCCTTAATTTGAGTAGAGTGCTTTGTTAAAGTGTCAGTTTTATGTCAAATTTCGTTTTTGAATGTTTCGACCACAGAACTGAAGTTTAGTTCTGTAGTTATATTAAATTTGACATATATATCATAATATTTATAAAAGATTGAAATTTGGTTAGAAAATTCATGTATTAATGGGTTTTAAAAAGGTTAATGGATAATATTTTAACAATAATGGATATTGATTTTCTTAGATTTTCTCTTGAGTCATAATTAGTACATTCAAAAAATATATTTTGAGTTTTTTTTACAAAATTCTAAATCAAATTGATGAAATTAATATTGAGTAAAAATAACTTAGGTATTATTTTTTCATTTTATGCTGCCATTTGTATTGAAATTTAGCAAAACCATTTACGAGGTCTATTCAAAAAGTATTGACTGTACTATATATATTTTATCTCTAGTGCACATACATGTTGTGCTTATATACTGACAATAAATATATATATATTTTTTGAGTATTTACATCATCGTTCTAAAATGAGAATAAATAGCCAATAAGGAAAGTTCTTGTATTAATGCAAAACATCTTTGGTATTGTTTTTATTTTTCTCAATTAATAAATCCCGGAATTCAGGGTCGTTGTTTTCTTCTTCTTTTTCTTCTTTCTGCATTTTTCTTATAAGAATCCATCGACAGAAATCCTAGAGAAAAATATATTATAGAGTCATAAAAATATTTTTATTTATTTAATTTATTAGAATTGTTATTTTATAAGTAGGTAGTTAGTTTATTATGTACATTTTTTTTTTTGGAAATTTAGAATCTTTTCTGATCAGTATTTGTACATTAAAATAAAAATAATCAAGAAAAAAATAAAATCAGATAGTTTGAAGTTTTTTTTTTAAAGATTCTTACCAAAATATTTAACTCACTGTAGTGTATTCTGTATCTGAAACAGGGAATAAATTTAAAAAAAAAAGAAAATTAAAAATGCAAAAAATACTGATCAATAATTTGTTTACTATTAGTGCTACTTTTATCTACTTAAAGGAAAATCTACAGGCTTGATTAGGCTATATTTAGCGCCCAGCCCCGACTTTGTAAGGGATTTTAGGGATTTTTCCTAACTAAGCATGCAGAATATCAAAATATAGGGGGTGTTAAAGTTGAAAAATACATCTATCACTCACAACAAATCTAAGAAGTAGGCAACAGTAGAATAATTAGTATGTTAGACAATATAATTTTGTTAAAATATTAGGAGAAAAATAAAAACCTCAAGTTACATACCTATTACGTATTTACAGCATTTTTTTCCATATTTTCCATGACGCATTTACCCTTAGGTAATATACAGAGTGTCTCATAGCATGATATAGGATATAAAAATTATTTTGAACCTAAATTTTTAATGCTAAATCATGGAATACCCTGTATATAGGGTGGTACAAAATTATTTTCAAAGCAAACAGTAGACTCACCCTGTATTTTTTTTTATAAAAGGACTACCCGAAATAACACAACTTTTTGATTTTTTTATTTATTTTTTTTTAATTTCTTTATTATTAATTTTACAACTTAGGTTTTTGTTATAAGATTCACTGATCATTATCTTTGTTGTGAGTAAAAGATGTAATAAATAAATATATCTACAAGAATTTTGTACAAAATTATGTAAAATATCGGTTCTTGATATTTTTAAGCGCTTTTTACAAATTTTTGAAAAAATAGAAATTTTCTATCGCCACCCGTATATATAAGACATATTTTAAGAAAATAATAATAATTATTAACCAATTTTTTGAATATTTACAAAACTTTTACATACAGGGTCTTCAAAAACACCCGAAAAAAAGAAATTGTAACGTATGTAAATTGTACGTTGGACATTTTCACCTACGGGGGTGATGGGAAAAATATAACACAAACTGGTAAAAAGCGCTTTTTATACAGGATGTCCCGGGACTCTGTATAAATGACTGTATTCGATCTGAACCAAAAAAAAATTGTTTTAAAACAGTCTTATACAATTAGGATAGATTACAAATATACATTGGTACATATGTACATCGGTAACAAATTTTTTACAATGGGCATTCGTGTTTCTTCGATTTGAAACGTTCTAGCACTTCCAGTTTTCCGAAGTGGAATAGTTTTCGTGGAAAATTTAAAATTTCCCGTCTTATCTCAGCCATTAACGGAAATTTCTAAATTTAAAATGAAATTTTTACAATTTTTCATTTGTCTTTTCGAAAAAAGTCCATTAATATTTCGTCTAACAATTGTACTTAGTCGCTAGACCTAATTTACAAGCATATAGATTGGGTTGGGGATACATACTAGTGTTGCTTGGTAGCTTTTGTTGACAATTTTTCCCGCTGTAATTATCCGGACAACTGAAAAAAAAAATTGAACATTGATAAGAATATTTTTTGACATAAACAATTGTTATTTAGGGAAAAATACAATAATTCTTGATGATGTATACCGAAACGTTGAAAAATTAAGTGGTTAAAAGTACTTACATGCAAGCGAAGTCGCCGAAAGGCATAATTAATAAGCATGTACCCCCATTTTGACATAAATCCGTTTCGAATGGTTTTGGACAACTATGATCTGAAAATAAAAAATTTCTAATATTAAAACTCGAAAAAATACAAAATTTTTGACGAAAGACCGTAGAAAAAAATTTTGTGTGTCTTTCGAGCGTAAAGTAAAATTGCGTGACAACATTCTTATATTACTCTACGAGGTATAAGACATGCCTTAGAAATTAAAATTAGAAAATATTGGAAAGATGAAAATATAAAATGAAAAAAATGGTTCTTTGAGGGCCTTGTTGGTTAAGAACCTTAAAATTACTTATTTTTTATAAATATTTTCATATTTCCTTAATAATTTAGAGTGAGAAACACACAAATTACAATCAACCCTTCATTTTTCCTCAATATTCAACTAGAAATAGAGTTTTTCTTTTCCAAAAATATGTCAAAAATAATTTTTTTTCGGTTTTTAATTTGCGTGGTTGATTGTAACTCAAAAAAAATATAAAAGACAACAGAGAAAAGAATGTAGATGCAAAGGTATACCGCCAAAAAAGTTCTCACTAGGTGGAGGCGGCTTGAGAGTGAAGTTTTTGGAAGTCTTTAATCCGTTCACACTTTCAGCTATGCACTCGTAATCGCCTAATGAATCTGCCTCATGTTTCTTGATCACTAGCTTACTCTGCCTCCTGAAAAAAACAAGAAATTGAAAATTAATTTCCTCAATGCTCAAGACTAGTTCTTTTGGGAGTACTCTCCTAGTTCAATATTCGTAGTTAAAAATGCGTGTTTTCGAGAATAAATATGAAATATTTACCACTTATACAGGGTGTTTTCAAATGACACTTACAACGTTTGCATGCAGATACCTCTCGTAAAATTGGACAAAATGATATAGGGATTGAGGGGTCCAGATTATTTGAAGTTATAAAAATTTGAATGTTTTTATTTGATAACTTTAAAATGGATTAATAAATTGATTTGATATTTGGCAGGTTGTTTTTAAATGTAAAAAGGCATATTTTTATGAAAAAACATTTGTCAATTTTTGATCCAGTGGTGTACATTTGGAGAAATATGTTTTCTCCTCCAATGTTTCACGCCACTGGCATTTGTGGCTATTTTCAATTAATTTTGTGTTCCTTAATGTTTTTCACGTAAAAAACACATAACCTTTACATATCGAAAAATTTGTAGTTTTCAAGATATTTAATGTTTTCATGAAGTTTGCAACATCATTTTCAATAATAAAAGCACAAGTTTGGACAAATATTTTTGAGCGTCTTCTCACAATGTTTAAGATGCATTGCTGCTTCACAAATCAGTTTCTGATACATATTTTAACCATTGATAGTTTGAAGGTTATTAAAAAAATATTTTTTTCATTTTATTATCAAAAAATTGGGTTGCAGACTTCATGAAAACATTAAATATCTTGAAAACTACACATTTTTTGATATGTAAAGGTTATGTGTTTTTTACGTGAAAAACATTGAGGAACACAAATTTAATTGAAAATATCCACAAATGCCAGTGGCGTGGAAAATGGGAGGAGAAAAGTGACATATTTTTCCAAATGTGTGCACTGGATCAAAAATTGACAAATGTTTTTTCATCAAAATATGCTTTTTTACATTTAAAAACAACCTGCCAAATATCAAATCAATTTATTGAACCATTTTAAAGTTATCAAATAAAAACATTTCAATTTTTATAACTTCAACACTCCGTATTTCGAAAAGTGAATGAGCTGGACCCCTCAATCCCTATATCATTTTGTCAATTTTACGAGAGGTCATTTGAAAACACCCTGTATATGGTTCAGAAAAGCGATCATTTTGGTTACATGCTGTATATATAGAATAATTTAATAGCATTTAAAGCAATGTCGTGAAAATTATTGAGAAAATTGAGCTAGTGCATAATGGATGAGACAAATTATTGAATTTATATTGAATGAACTATACTTTTTCCTTAGAATCATTCTCGTTTAAATCTCCACATGCCAATAGAAACAGCCAATTAAAAATGTCAATTTTGATTTGTTAGATTTTTGCAATTTAGAAAAAAATATATCAACACTTACCAGTCTTCATCACTGGCGTGGTCAAAAAAAAAAAAAATAAATTTATTAGTAAAGAAAATTCTGTATCGGTTTCATAATAATGTTTATTGCATCGACAGAAGAGAGCAAAAATTAGTCTGAGACGAAAATTTTAAATCTAAAACTCACCTTTTATAGAGTATGTTATAAGATTTATTATGACGCAGAACTTCATTGCTCCGCCTCCACGTGATCCTCGGCAAAGGAAAACCCTTCACCGTACACATCAGTATTCGAAATTTCTTGTCGATTTTCTTTTGCGATTTCGGCGAAATTTCTTTTAATTCAACTATTTGCGGTTTCGTTGGTTCTGCAACAAACAAACAATCTATGAAACCAAAAAAATCTTCAGATACGAGGGATATCTTTTATATTTTGCATATAAAGCTAGAAAAAAACAGTCTATAAATTTTCAACACATCAAACATGGTCCAGCAATTCAGTTCTTTGATCTTGCAGAGAATTTGTTGCTACATAAACCCATTTTAAGACAAATATCGAAGTCGATAGGATTGATTAAAGCACTTTCAAGACATTGAGGAAGTCTTTGGACTGATATTATATTATAGAATAACGTGAATGAGTTTCCACCACTTCTCACGGCTTTCTCAATGGCAAGTTTTATAGTATGAATTGTCCTTTCTGTATTTTGGACTGGAATTTGAAACCATAAGTGGTGATTTTCAATAGAGGGAAGCTATCTGACAATTTTTCTCATCTTTATGCGCTGATTTTAAACAGGAGCAAATTATTATCAACAACAACAAGCTCAGGATAAAAAAAACACTTGCTAATTGCCTCACTATTTCATATTTTTACAAATCTACACACACACACTCGTATCCGACACGGCATTTAGGTCAATAGTTTCTATTTTCGCGAAAAATGAGACCGCGCCAATCTGCATTCGTCCGTCAAAAAATAAATTTATCATTTTTTTTTTTCGTCAATAATTGTTTACTCCCAATGCTTAATTTGGAGGATGCGCCTTTAAACTATCACAATAGACAATGTTTTTGTTTATTAAAGTTAGGTTAGAATGTGATTTACGTCGTTAGACCTGCCAAAATGTCGGTTTTGATTCACCTGAATCCTTGGAAGTCACTATTTTTAACACACCTTACCTTATTTTTGGGTCGCAAGTATGTGTATAAAGGTTGTCCTGACTCACAGTTACTAGTATGTGATTTTATGTTAATCAAACCAAATATTTCTCCTGCCCATCCAACGACAAACATTCAAAATTCGGCAATAGCCACTCAAACCTTTCCAGCTCTCGTGTCATATGTCATATTTCATGTTTCATATGTCATGTGTCATATGTCATATGTCATATTTCATGTGTCATATGTCATGTGTCATGTGTCATGTGTCATGTAAGAATTGCTTTCGCAAATCGTACAGGATTTCTGTAATGTGTTTCTTTCCACTCCCTCTATATTTGAGAAAACAAACTATACATCGGTTAAATTCCTTAAAACAGAAAAATACATTCTCCACTTAATTAGAAGCAAAAAATTTGGTTTATTAGAATTCGACAGGCGATTATCGTCTGTTTTTGTCATTTATGCGAGATTTATGCGCGGTCGCATATTTTAATTTTTGCTCTTATTTTTCTGGTCTGAGAATTTCCGAAATTTTGAAAAGACTCTCGGTTGAGAGAAAGAGAATTTTTGTGTGGAAACGTTCGATTGTCTGCCGCGTTTCGAGTTTCGTTCGGAAAGACGCGTGCGGAATATTAAACATTAAAACAATGCTAAGGAATCCACTAATAGTTCTGGCCAAATATGTACTTGGCCTGACAAAACATGTCCTGCATCCAACGCAGCAGCGCACCTACAAATTCTTACGGAAACAATTCAAATAAATATTATTGTTTCATAAAAATTCTCTAGGATTCACAAGACAGAAATTATCTACTACCATTTATAAAAATTTCCAAAAATTCAAAATAATTCTTTGTTTTTTCCACATTTTTTCCCTTCCCTAAATCCCCCAAAATGTCCCATTTATTATTTTCCCTCTCCCCCTTTCAAATTATTTTTTCGCACTTTCTTTAACCATTTCTTCAATTTCCTTCAAGTCCCCCTTTTTCTACAATATATTTCTACTATCCCCTTGTTTTTCCACATTTATTATTTCTCCTTTCCCCTTTCCAAATTATTTTTCCGAACTTTCTTTAACCATTTCTTCAATTTCCTTCAAGTCCCCCTTTTTCTACAATATATTTCTACTATCCCCTTGTTTTTCCACAGTTATTATTTCTCCTTTCCCCTTTCCAAATTATTTTTCCGTACTTTCTTTAACCATTTCTTCAATTTCCTTCAAGTCCCCCTTTTTCTACAATATATTTCTACTATCCCCTTGTTTTTCCACAGTTATTATTTCTCCTTTCCCCTTTCCAAATTAATTTTCCGTACTTTCCTTTACCATTTCTCTGATTTCCTCCAAGTCCCCCTCTTTTACAATATTTTCCTACTATCCCCGCATTTTTCACAGTCTCCCCCTTCTCCTTTTATTTCACTTTCTCTCCTCCACTTTCTCCCATTTTTAGGGTTCAGAAGAAAAAAAACGGACCCTTTCACTAAGATTTCGCTGCCCTTCTGTCACCAGACTGTAGCTCACGAATCGGTATAGTTAGACAGTTGAAAATGATGTACTGTTGCCACAATAACAAAAAAAAAACAAAAATTTAACAAACTAGCTGGCTCTGTAGCATAGTTGATTACTCTAGCTAAGTAAACAGATCGAGAGTTCGAATCACGAAAATTTTTTCCGAAAATTATTTTAGTGCCGCCACTGTGCAAAGATGCAATGTTCAGAGCTTCGAAAGCGCCCCAGTCCCGTTCCCCATTATGCAGAATTGTATTTTAATTTTGTCGCGATCTCTCATAAACATAAAAGCCTCAATGACGCCCTTTTAACATTTTAAAACAACATTTTTACATAAATCAGCGCATAGTTTATTTGAAAAAAAAGTAACTGCCGAAAGGACAAAAATGCAGCGCGCCGCCGACAGGTAGTTTGGAAAAAGAAGCCGCTCCATTCGATTTCGATTTTCTCGAATTTTAAACAGATTTTTACCTTTCGGTATTCCTTTTTGTTGGTTTGCGATATAAAATATATTATCTCTTGCCAAAATGGTAACAGAAAATTTTTTTAAATAATAAAATCCATCTAGCGGTAGAAAAAGTAGAAAAATTTTACATTTACATTATTAAATATCTTCTAAATCCTTTTATTTACAACTTCCCCATTCCAGTCTACGTCACTGATCCATCCCTAACAGTCTACCATGATATGGAAACTGAAAATGCTCCAGTGGTTTCGGAAAATTCATCTAATTTTTTTTAAACAACTTTCCTTTATTTGTATTCAGGAAAATTTTCTCCGCCTATTATGTCCTTTTTTATTTTGAAAATAAAAACTTATTTCCCTTCAGGGGAAACTATATTTGTACAACGCTGTCTAGAAAATTCCAATCAAGTTAGTTTTCCAGGTAAACAAGTTAAGGAAATTCAAAAATTCTGTTCTCTTCTTCGTATTCTCTGGCTAGAAACTGGTATTTTGTATTTTATGAGAATTTCCACACTTTCCCGAGCGTTTTCCGAGTTAAAAAATGATCGAAAAACGCTTTTTCAAAGGCAGGATAAAAATATATTATACATTCTATATCCTGTGTTGATTTCTATAACTTCCTGTAATTTTTTCCCACATATATACGAGATTTATAAATATACCATTGAGATGTATTTAAAAAGTAATTTTCACTACGTATAAAAACTTATGAATGAACATATTTGTATGATTTTTGAGTCGGCGGATATGGATAATTATTATTGTAGAAATTTTGGCAAACGTAAATGCCAAATTTGATAATTTTTATCATGTTACCAATAATTGGTAAATTACATGCTCAAAGTATGATCATTTAATAAATTTCTGAGGTGTGGCCAATAATTGATTCATTGATTCCAGAACTTCTGTATACAGGGCGACTCAAAATGATGCCATACATTAATTTAAAAAGTTTTTTTCTTCCACATTTTTATATTTATTTCTAAAATTCGTATTTTGTTTTGGTTCTGTTTTCGATATTTTCGAATATAATTGCGGTCTCATAGCTTCGAGATATTTGAAGAATCCTCGAGATGTCTTGTCATGATTTATTAATGAAGATCACGTTCTTGTGACTGTGTAGACGAAATGCCAGACAATTTACAGTTATTTGTTTGGTTACAAAACTAAGAAATCCGACTTTTGATCGAGAAATTTAACAAAAATTCTATTATTTAAGTCGGGGGTAGATTTTTGACCGACAATTATTAAGTCTTGGCGAGCAATTTTTGCTATTCTAACATGTTCTTGGTAAGTTTTTCTTGAAAATTTTCTATGCACGACACTGGCTTAGTAGTAAATGGGTGTAAAAATTGGCAAAATGCCAATACACAGAGCATTCTATGATTCATTCTGGCTTTAAGCCATTTTTACAGGGAGGAGTTCAGACAGAAAAAAAACAAACTGAAAGTGATATTCGATTGTTGTTTTCACTTTTTTTTTGTATATACATTTTATGTATTGCAAAAATTTATTATTTTTAGTTGGAAGGGTTTTTTATCCACTTTCCTTCTTTTTTTAACACAATTATGCTCCTATTTTGTGTCCTTGTCGATAATTTTGATTATAGTTTTTTGAGGAAAATGCCAGTTAATGTGAAAATTTGAAAAATGCATCAATTTAAAGATTTGTATTTTCATCCCTTTTTTTTTAATTTTTTCCCAATTTTCTCATATTTTTCATCAGTAAAAACTCTAAGATTATCTAATTAAAATCGAAAAAAATTTCATTAAGTTTAAATTGAGTGAAAATTGAAATTTTCTCGAAATCTCATTGTGTAATGTTGAATATAAAATAGCGTTTAGCGTTCGAATGTATACAGATACATATACATAATAAATCCAGGTAGGCTGGAACTAAACTTTAATAAATAAATAGAGCGAATCTAAAGGAAACGTACCGAATAGAATGCTCAAAATAGACTCTCTCGATTTGTTAAAGTTCATCACAACATCGAGGATCTAATATAATATATCAATTAAATGCGAACTGATTATTACTATTATTTTAGAAAATTTTGTTGGGTAGGCGGTGGGTCGGGTTAAAAATCTTTTTCACACCAGATACAAAATTTTTTAATAGGAAACACACTTAGTTACGCAATCTTTATGACGATGTGTATTTTCTACAACTTTCACGCGAGATTTTACGATGATCAACGTTAGTTACACTTCAATTTTTATGCCAAAAATTTTCATCATCTTAGTCAGATGACATTTTTGTAAGTATATATAAACAGTGTGTCTCAAAAAATTATATAAATGATAAAAAAGTCCTTTAATATAAAGCCCAGTTGTTAGTATAGTATATTTTTATCATATTGATGGCACAATTTGAGGTAAGAGACATTGGAATTCAGGCAGGATAAAATAAATCAATAATCTAAGATCCAACAACACTGAACACAGATGGCTCAAAAGCGATAGTGGAAACTATACAGGGGGAATCTATCGAAAGTTGGTAACTGCAGAACACTTACAAAATTCTGGTTAGTTCATTGAATCATCCCAAAGTGTTTCAGACACGTTTTTGAATTTATAATGAGCTCTTCAGTTATCAATATGATAAAAATACACCATAGTTAAACATCTCTCATTTTTTTGAGTGCTTTATTTAACCTAGACCTAATTTTTTCACCCTGTATAATAAGCTAGCGTAATCTAAGATCATAAATACATGTCTACTTATATAATTTTATATAATTTAATATAAAAGCCGCCGTTAAAACATTAAATTACAAATAAACAAAAACTGCTTTCGGTTTTTTTTTTCTAAAACAACAAAACATGAATAATTGTTGATGTTTGGATTTGATAAGAATAAACTGGAGTTTGTTTATGAAGCTCTACCAAATGGTAACCAAATATTGGTTTAGTTTTTCCTTTAAATATTTGTTTTTCCACTAATAAATATATTACTAGCCGAAATTAAAAAAAATGTATAAAAATATAATTTGCTTAAATTTTTTTCTTGTGTATAGCGTGGTTACTAAATTACCTAAAGAAAATTACATATTTTTGTGGAAAATTTTTTTTGCCCCCCTGTATATTCGATTAAAATTAGCGTGACGTGTACTGACCTCTTAGTCAGAAATTTCAGACTCCGAACTAAACGTCTGGAGTAAAATTGGTCGTTTTATTGGAAATTATTATGAAACATGATTTCCCAGTTGAAGTAAAAACAGGGAGAAGCGACTCTCACGTTTTCGCCGGCTGGTAATGCCATCTATTTTTAGATATCTGGAAATATCTCAAGACAGTCAAGACACACACCGTACATTCTACTTTACGTTTATTATACGACGCCATCTCGCTCTTACGTTTTCATTTCCATGTTACAAATTTTAATTTTTCTTTGCAATTTCAAAGAAAATTCGAAAATTTTCCACTTAAATTCGATTGTTCTATTATGATTTCTTAATTCAAGGTCAAATATAATGAAAAAAAATCCAAAATTCAAGCTATAAGAACTTCCAGGAAGCATTGAACAAACAATATCATTCAAAATAGGATGCAGACGGACGTTTCGTGGCGTCTTTTATAATTTACTACTGACAGTTCTCGTCACATCTGTACAGTGTTGTTTATGGTCAATTATAAAATATAAAATTCATTCCAATCTACGCTACTGATTCTCTAGTAACTCTGGAAAACTCATCTCAACTGATTTTTCTTAAACAGCCCTTTGTTTGTTCCTTTCAAAAAGCTCCTTTTATGTATCTTCTTAAAAACCCTTGAAAAACATTTTTTCAGTTTTTCGCGTTGGAAAAATGTCAATTTTGTTTGGATGCTGCAATAATCCGCATATGGCGAAAACTCATTTTCCGAGGCACCCACCAGTTTTATTTTTCTTCTCCTAGCAAGTTTCCCGTGTGCAACGTACTCATAAAGATTTCAATCGAGTCGAAGAACGACGTCGAGGAAAATGAGTTTTCTTTCGAAATGGGAAGTTGGGAAATTTTTTGGATAAGATACATTTTTTTTTCGGTCCCTGTATTATCCGAAACGTTTTATGGTTTCATTTGAGTCAGGTCAAATCAATTAACAAAATTAGTCTAGATATTATATTTTAGAAATCTATAAAGTCTTGGTAATTCTGTTCTTCTGGCAACGCTGTTGTCGATGATTCATTTTTTTTCATTGGACAGGTGCCAATTTCGTTACTAGGATCAAACTACCAGTTTATAATGAATTTATGTCAAAACTTACAAAAGGTGATACAATTTTCAATAGTACATATTTTATTTATATATTTCACTTTTCAAATTAAATATCAAAACAAATAGTGGACTTACCATTTATCCACATTTTCCACACCCTGTATCTCAAAAACTATTTCAGTCGATTCGACTTATAATGTCTTTCCATAAGATTTGTGAGGGGTCCTTTATATTTATTTTGAAACAATTTAAAATTATATTTTACTAATTTTTATATTTTTTTTTACAGATTTTACCGTTCGTAAGGCTCTAGAAATGCGATATGCCTAAAGGTAGGAGACTGTGTTGATGTGAATAATAAAAATAGAAATATTTGCTAGTTTAAATGGGGGGTTAAAAAATTATTCTTCATAAATAAGGGATAGAAAATTTGCAAAATTTAATTTTTCATATTATTATTGAGATTTAAAGCAGTTTTCAATTTTTTCAACAATAAATATTTATAATTAATAATAAATAAATTAATATTTTTATTTACACATATTTTTTTAAATTTTATAAATATAATTTCTATTTTTGTTATTCAAAAAGTGTGCGTGAAATGTTTTTGCTTTTAATGATTTTATTTATATATTGAATATTGGAAACACCCCAGCAAGAGGATATTTTTGTTTGTGTCTCTTTTTTTTCAGGTACATCTACGTTCTGTGAGCAAATCGGTCGAAATTTAATATTTTTGAATTTAAATAAATAGTTATAAAAACGAGAATAATATAAATAATAATAATAACGTAAATTTGATTTAGGAATATTTTAGAAATTTTAAAATTTTCTCCTTAACTTAATAAATTTATTTAGCATATTATTATTAATATATAAAAAAAAATTTGTCAAAAATTATATAACATAAAAAGGAAAATATCTCAAGTTTTCTTCATCTTTTTCACCACTAAGCTCATAAATATATAAAAATATTTTAAATTTTTAATATTAAATTTTAATATTTTTTTAATTGGAAAATTATAATATTTGAAGTATTATGGCGCTCTTATAGAATTCCCTAGGTAAAACCGATTGCTCCAGATAATTCAGAAAGAGATGAACAAAGGATTTATGATGCAATGTTCTGGGAGTTAATAGGATAGGATTTTTTGATTTAAATAGAAATTTATAAAAAAAAATTTTTAAAACCTTTTTACCATTAAAAGAGAAAATTACCTAAGAAACTAATTTTTTTATTACTAAAATTTTAAAACGCCCCCCATAATTTTTCTTTAATATAAATCATATTATTAAATACAAAAAACTTAATAAATCTTTTTCATTAATATTCAGAATTCTTTTAAGAAACCCCAAATTTTTTTCCAAATATACAACATTATTTTAGTCCAATCTATTAATCATTTTATTAGAAAATAATTATTTTTGAAAATTAAGACACTCCCAGAACGCATTAGGTACAACGAGATCTTCCAGACAACACAGAAGAAAGATTTTGGGTGTTTCCAACTTTTTACATTTTCATTTTTCACAAATTTCCAAAATTATATTCAAATAATGAATGGTGTATACTGTTACATCATATCAGCTGAGAAATCAATTTTGTGGTTACACAAATTTTCAAATTGTTGTATGCCTGTATTAAATATATACCTAGTAGAATATGTGATCACAGACTTTCCTTGGGGACATTATTAGGGCTTGTAGTTTCTGAATATCTTTTTTTTAAACTTAATCACTCTGTAAAGTTATTTTTATATTTTTAAACACTCTTGATTTGTTTAAAAAGTTTAATATTTCACAAAAGACACTTTTTGTGCCCAGATTACTTAGACTTCTCGATAATTTTTGTACTACTTTGGTTAACAAGCTTTTTACAAAATTAGATACTTTGCTTACTCCATTTTTTTTAAAATTATAAACTCCCTTTTTTTCAAGTAATTTTTAAACTGGATACTGCACCACATCAAATTTGAAATTATAAACTTTAAATCACTACAATACTCAATTAAAATTTTGTCAAAACTTGTTAATTTCTGTATTACTTAAAAGAGCGTTTGGGTAATATGGTAAGATATTCTCAAACTATTCGTCACGGGTTGTCGGGTTACGCTCATCTTCCCTATTCAAACCGAATTGTATAATTTATTCAATTTAGTAAATTACAATTATGAGATGTGTATCTAAACATACAGTACTCTAAAATGTAATCTATTTTGAATGATATGCAACCGGTTTTTGTAGATAGATGAGTTACTGTATCAACACAGGTACTGGCTCGAGGTTGCTCTAACGTAGTGGACTTAGAGTCTGTGCCATGGGGAAAGTTTTGTGATGTATGCCTTTGACGTAAGTGATAAATGTGGTGGCAATCGCCGGTCGGTAAATGGAAATGGTCGAAATCGGTTTTTAGTGATGGTTCATGGGAAAAATGGTGCAGTCCAAATGGTATTGGGATCGAGGAGAATACTTCAAGATGTAAGTGTTTATTTTAATTTTCAAGATAAATATTATGGCTTGAAAGGAATTTTTTGGGCAACGTAAATTTTAATATTTTTATTTTCTATTAATTCAGTACGCCTATGTGTCACTAAGTGACAGGCAATCTCTCATTTTACTCGTACATAATCGAGTTGTAAAACTGACGAAGGCAGTCCACCAACACATAGACAAATCCTATATAAAAATAAACCGTATCACTTGAGTTAAACAAACTCTGGGTTGAGTGGTTTTCGAAAAATAATATGGGAAAAATTTGAAGGACTGACAGAGGCGGGTATAGGTAACATATAATTTATTTTCAACTATTTTAATAGATAAAGTTGTCATTTTTTAAATAAAAAATTGAGAAACACGGGTCAGGGACTTTCAAAATTTGCTATTTAATCTTCCATTTTTCCTCATTCCATTGCAAATGATTTCAGTTGAAAAAAATTCAAACATTGTATAAATTTTGTTGCATTAATTTTTTCGGTCACCCGTATAGACGCGCTACTGTTTATTACTCCATATAGAGGAGATACGGTTTTTTGCAACCACGCATTTGATTTTAAGTCAGACCACCTGTTAAAATGCGTCAGACATTGTATTTATTTTACTGAATTTAATTAAATGACAATTTCTTTTTCAATCTTCGTTTTGTTGTGCTATGAATCACTGAGTTTGACATTCGAAAGAAGTTGATAATACAAAGACGGCTTAGTTCTATAAAGTAAATAAATAAATAAATAAATTATTATTTGATAAACAACTGAAATATAAATATCAAATGATTTAGATAACATTTTTTAATATGAAATTCCTTCTTAATTTAAAAAATTAAATATTGTTAGGCTTAAGACAATTTCAAAACAAGACAGGGACGTACTTAGTATAGCTCCAAGGTAAGCCCTTTTCAATTTCACGGGAATTTGTCCTTGAACTTCGAACATACACCAAGAAATGTATTAAAATTAAATAAATAATGTAAAATTGAAGTTTTTTTGAGTTTAAGACAATTCCAAAAAAACATAGACACCTAATTATGACTAGATGCCTACCAGAATAGTTTCAAGATGGTTCCAATTTAATTTCCTTAATATTGGACCTTGGACTTCAAAAATACACCAAGAAAATTAATAAAAAATAATCATTTTTAAATAATAATTCTTTGTTACAATTTCAATAGCATCTCCCTGTATTTGTAGACGAAAAACAATTTTATCTCGCAGTATTTTTTATAATAGTAAGTTCACCTTGTATAAAATAACTTCAAATGCGGTCTGTATTCATCACGTGACCTCAATAATAACATTAAAGTCTCATGAATACGTATTTGTCCTTTCCACTTCGGCTCATATGGTCAGGACGAGTTCAGAGCACAAATTCAGGACTAAATCTTAGAAAAAAAAAGTTTTCTTTCTGTTTCTCGACTACTACTCTGTCGAATCGATAACTGTACAAACCGATACCTGATAATAATATCCACATTTTTATTATTTAATACAAAAATATAAAAAAATAAATAAAAATGTACCATATGTTGTGGTGTTGAATTTCGTTGTGAAAATTGGGATTTTTTTTTCATTTTTTTATATTTACATAGGCGGGTATAGAGGATTTTAAAAGGGTATAATGATAAATTAGAGGTGGGGACTGTTATTTTAAAGTGTTTTTTATGAGTGTGCCATAAAGAATGTGATCAGGAACGTTGTATCGGATACACCTGGTACAAAAGTGACTGTTTGTTTGAATTTCCTTGGTATTATCCTGCTTAAATGTAAATGAATAAAACATTTTCACTATTCTTAAGTCTAAAATAACTATTCTCACGGTATCATATAAAGAAAAATACCTGTGCTGCATTTGGACAGCTCAAGCATTTTCAATAGAAAATAGAATCGCAATTGGTAATGAATTCTAGCATTGGCGTACGTTTAAATTGAATATTTGAATAAAAATATTTTTTTTTTCTATAGGTACGCTTATGGGTTCTTCTATTTAGAGAATTTATTCCGATTTTCAAGGTGTAATTATTATACTATGGTTTAATTTTTTGATGTTTAAATAGCTTTGTTTTGCGTGATTTTGTTGTCTCATTTAGAAAATATTTATGTTTATTTTGCACCTGCACTAAAATGAAACAGTTTCTTACACGGTACGTTTCAGGTCTCAGAATATTTAATACTTCTAGTTTGGACTATTTTTTGGGGGGTTCTATTCAAAAAATTTCATTTTTATTGCCATTTTTCAAAATTTTGGGGAGTTTTTTCAATTTTCTAGCATTGTATCTCGAAAACCTAAATTGTACATATTAAATATTTGTGAATAGTTCAAGACTTGACTTTTTGTTTCTTTTTAATGATTTTTTTGCTTGAATATACAATAAATTCTATTTTGTGGGTCATTTATCACATTTTTGGAAAAAATTTTCAATTTCCTGGCACCTTAATTTTGGAAAAACTGTTTAATAAACATCAGAGCTTTACAGACTGGTTAGGTCTGAATTTTTTTTTGCTTTTTGGGTTTTTTTGCAATTTTTGGGGAGTACTTCCAACTTTCTAGCACTATATCTCGAGAAAACTAAAAAGTACATATAAATCGGAGATTTTTTGCAAGTTTAAGTTGTCTTTTTGGCATGTCTTCTTTTTAATTTTGCTTGAATGAAAAAAAAACTCATTTTTATTGCCATTTTTCAAATTTTTGGGGAGGTTTTTCAAATTTTTGGGGAGTTTTTTCAAATTTCTGGCATCGTATTTCGAAAAACTACTCATCAAATATTTGTAGATAGTGTGAGACTTAACTGTTTGTACTTCTTTTTTGGGTTTCTTGTCTAAATACAATTTTATTTTTTGAGGCCATTTTTCAAATTTTTGCCCGAGTTTCTCAACTTCCTGGAACTATATCTCAAAAAATACTGTAAAATACTCATCAGGGCTTTATAGAGAGTTTAATTTTGAATTTTTTTTGGGATTTTGACCGTTATTCAAATTTTTGGGTAGTTTTTTCCAACTTTCTAGCAATATATCTCGAGAAAACTATCAAAACTATCCATATTTTTGGCAATTTTTCAACTCCCTAATATTGTTACCCCAATTACAACAAAATTTACTCCCCCTACTATAATTTTTTATAAATAAAAAAATCTTAATTAATAAAAACATCTCACATATAATATAAACCAGATTCAGTTATACGCAAACTGTGAAAAAATTTCAACAAACTTCTAGTCGAAGATCCGGGATTAAAATCCTCTTTTATTTTCACAATTGCCGCTTCGACGCATCAAATCACCATCATCTAATTATGACATCACTGTCAAGATACTGTTCTGGACTTACACAAATAATTGCATCTGGATTTGTTGGCACAAAAATTTAATCATATCGCGATTCGCAAACCATATGTTACGAAGGCTGTTTCAGTACATTACACTTTTCCCATTTTCAGGGTTTTTTCTTTTCTTTCAGATTATTACGAAAATGAGTAATTTTCAACAGTATAAACGTGATCTCTATGCTCAAGAACTACACTTCAAAGTAGTTATAGACTTTTATATAAATTTTTACGCGCCATTTGTAAATGCTGTTCTCATTCGTGTCATACAGTATGACGTAGTATTCCTTACACGCCTATCGACCTTGAGCTTCTACAGCTAACATTAGGGGCTAGTACGTCTTACAATTAGCTTCGAATATTCATTACCTCTTAGTGTTTATTGGTACCTGATAATTGCAATGTAGAAGATTTGCTTCTAAAACTTTTACAAGGTCATTTTGACCTTGATATTCGATCACCTTGTATATTAATTGAAGAGCCAGACGCTGCGCACTATCTAAAAAATTGTTGATTGCGTATCGTCTTCTCTTAAAAAAAAATTGTTTAAACACATAGCCAAGTTTAAAGAACTCATGTAGAGAGTGACCTTAAGATTTGTCAATTAACCACAATTTGAGAAATATAACAGTAATTAACTAATCAGACAGATCTAGTGCGATATTACTCTGTAAATCGATTCCGTAGCAGGACCGAACTGCATATTTTTAATGGGATAATCACAAGCATTTTCGATGGGATTGAAGTCGGGCTATCGAGGTGGCAGTGGCAAATGCAGAGTACCATGTCTTCTATATCTACTGTGACACTTTCATCATGTTATAAAATGCTTAAAAAGACTTGAAAGTCTTAAATTTAAGTTAATATCCACTTCTTTGTTTCTGAGGTACTGGTTTTGTTCGACACAAAATCCCATGCTGTCTGGCACAGTTTGCGTTCAAGCTGATCCGGTTCTGTGCGGCCACAGCCTTCTTGATGGATGTATTTTTAAACGTTTCGACTACTCGCGCGGGCCGAACGGCCTACCAGATGCTACTTTTGAACTACTTCAATGCTCGTTACCATTTGGTCGCTAGTGATAGGCCAGTGTTTTAACTCCAAATATTATTAATTCAAATAATAATTAAATTGTGAATATTTATACTGGGTGTTCGAATTAAGAGAGATAATTTGGTTTAAGTAGCAATAAAGTAGGTCACGCGTAATTTAGAGTGAGGGGTGGCTCAATTAACACTCTGGAATTGACGAATAATCCATTGTATATACCTGATTTAACCCCAAACGATTTTTTTCCTATTAAAATTGTTTATAACCAAATTAATTTGATTGATTGGCCTAAATATTAGCCAAAAGTGCTTGTATAAGGTGCCGAATGAGCGAGATGGATAATCAGGTGTTGAAAGACAGAAATAAAAATTGTTATGATCAAGTGGCGCACTTCAGACATAATGACGTCAAGCCGTTGGTAAAGGAAGTTGGTGTATTTTTTTTTGGTTTAATTTTTGACTAGAAAAAAACAGAAATTTAGTCTTTTATTTAATAATCTTTTGAATCACCCTGTATGTTTGCGTAATATTTAAGAGTTTCATTTCGGCATTCCATCTTCTCCACTGGTAATTGATATTAACAATGAAATTGGCCATTAAAAACCATTGAAACTCTCACGTGGCAAAAATGTTTCTCAAATTGTACACGGTGGCCAAATATAAATGAAAATTTATCAATGATTCTTGTATATTCTGTAAAGTAGGGATGGTGAGTGTAGGATCATAGCACTTAGGCCACATTTAACCCATTGTCCCGAGGAGTTGTCTTCCTATAGGTCACTAGGAGACATCTCGGCAGGTGTAGGCCTAGACTCACCGAACACACACTCTCTTATAGACGATAACTCCTCTGGACACTCGCCTAAGACATGCTTGACAGTTTCATCTTTCTGTTCACACATCCTGCATAGACGTGTGTCCACTAGCTCCATAGTATGGAGGTGTTTCCTTAGATGACAGTGGCCAGTCAGAAATCCTACTGTTAAACAAGATTTTTCCTGGTCATCGATAAATATTTCCCAGGTTCGCCCAGGGTGATCCTAGCTAGACTGCATCCTTTGATTCCATCCCATGGCTAGGTCTCACTTTTTAGTCTAGTGGCTTATTTGCCGTTCCTGTATGTTTTTTAAGGTTCAAGGTCATCTACATTACCTCCTTTATTACTTATTATTTTGAAATATACAGAGGCGGCTTGAAAATCCCTTCATCTGGTCGATTCTACCCACAGAAAACAGAAAGAAAAACAAAGTAACATCGATATAACTGCTCTCTTTTGTTGTGGACCGCTCGACCGCTTGAAAATTTGATATGGAGCGGTCTAGGCGCCTTCTGCGATCGGAAATCGACTTTATACAGCTCACCGCCTCCTATTTCTCCTATAAAGGCCCCCCATAGGCGTCACAATCACCAAATTAAAAGGCGATTTATTTAAACTAGCAAAGAATTAATAGACTTAATAGCGAATAAGACAAGTAAGAATTAGACTGTTTAAAGGCGAATTTAAGTGCAACACAGACAGATGATAATTTTTCGTTCTATTGTTAATTCAAGAGACAAATAAATAAGTAGATTTCATCAAGTTTAGTGAACAATTGGCACGCCTCTGTAGACCACCCGCTATACCACCGAAATGCACTAATAAAATTTTGTTCAGTTGTTTTTTTTTGTGCGAATTATGGCGTGAACAATAAACTAAGCTAATTTATTTTTTGAATATGCGCACTCTTGATCTTTCTTTTTCTTAACTCATAAAATTGGGAATCCATTTTAAACCAGAGGTATAAATAATATATAAAGTGGAAATATTCCAGTTACCCTCTGTATATGTTTCTCACGCTCGTATTCTAACAGATTCTAAAATTTAATGATATCCCTCGTAGACATCTCAAATGAAATTTCAACACACATCTGGAATATCTTAAAGATCCACTTATATTAAATGTCTGACTGCTTGGGGGTGGTAATATACGTCGAAACGATTAGAAGCAGTTAGGGATGCTTTACGTTTAGAGTTTTTACGACTAGGTGCCAACAGTGACATCCCAACATTTTTTTCCCCCAAAAGGATTCACTTTGAAAATATTATAACGAACTCTTGGTTAAAATATAATGAACTCTTTTGAGCTGTTTGAGAAGATCAAACCATTGGAAGGATGAGAGTTTTAATTGGGATCCTAACGAGACATTGTCATTGTCTTAAAATGGGACCATCTTTGAGCTATACTGATTGTGAGAAAAATGCATCATTGGTAATATTCTTAGCCCTTTTAGGTACGTCTATGTGTTTATGTTTATTTTTATTTGTGATAAATCAACGGATGTGGTGGTTAATTGTATGAGTTTATAAAAAATCTGGTAAGAAAAAACGGTGGTTTTTTGATGTCATTTATCATTTTTTTTAGATGCTTCTATTGTTTTCATTTATTTGTAAGAAAAATCCTACATAAAACAGAACATAGAGATCTTTAAAAATAAGAATTAATCAATTTTAATATAATTTTCTTTTTTTTTTTTGGTATTTTTATGACCGAAAATGTTTTCCTCTTGGTGCTGTAGCTAACGTTACGATTTTTTTTGTCACAAATCTTGGCTGGGTTAATAAAAACTTTGGTGTATTATTGAAAAAAAAACAGAATTAAACTGGAAAAAGAACCGTTTATTGTCCCCAAAGCGAAAAAAATTTATTGTTTTGAAAAGTGAAGCGTAAACAAAAATTGGTCCGCTAAAAATGATCGAAAAATACACATCTGGACACACTAGCAACATTATTTAGTCTGCGCTATAAATACAATTATCAATTTAATTTAATGATGTTCAAAAAGTCACAAGAACTTCTTATAAACGAGGTTATTTATACAGGAAAATCTATTTACAAATCTCCCAGCAAACTTTTCGATTAAAACTACCAAATTACTGTATTACTAGACATACAACTTTTCAAACTATGCAAAATTCCCCATTTTTGACAGATATCCTTTGGCATATTCCGAAGAATCTGTATCTGTAGAGTTGGGAGGGTGAGTGTAGGCCCACAGCACTCAGAGGAGTTGTTTTCCTAGGTCATCGTCCATTTTGTTCTTCTCAGGAAGGTGGACAGGTCACTAGGAGACATCTCGGCAGGTGTAGGCCAAGACTCACCAAACACATACTCTCTTATTGACGATAACTCCTCTGGACACTCGCCTAAGACATGCCTGACAGTTTCATCTTCCTCTTCACACATCCTGCATAGAGGTGTGTCTACTAGCCCCATAGTATGGAGGTGTTTCCTTAGATGACAGTGGTCAGTCAGAAATCCTACTGTTATTTCTTCTGCGCCAGCTTCTCAGAGTCGCCCATTGTAATACTGGCAAGACTGCATCCTTTAATTCCATCCCATCTCTTAATATTTCCTTCTTAATCAAGCTAAAAATGAGTCTTTAATACAAAAAGTATTGGAAATAGAAAATTTTAGTTAAAATTCTGCCATAGACGTGGACCGGAGGATGAACTATAACCCCCTTGTACCTTTCGTACTCCTTTGGTAGAGTCCAGGTGCAGATCCTTCATTTTTTTATGTAGGTAAACATATTTCAAGTACAATTTTTTAGACTTTCAGTTTCTCTAAAAGCATTTGTGTTATTTCAATCACCGTATAGTAAAAATTGCGCGTATATAAAATGCATATATTTTATAATTTCATGTATAGTTGCGTTTTCCTATTCAATAGATAATTTATTTTAAAGATAAACAACTTTTTTTTTTCTTCGAACCCAAACACATGTTTCGATCATATGGAGATGGAGTTTATTATTTTAAGTGACATCAGATTATACAATGTTAATTTTTTTTCTATAGCCAAGTTTATTCCGAAACGATACCGAGTTTGGAATTTTTAAATGAAAATCAAATTATATACCAAAAACTGGGCTTCAAAATAAGGTAACGACTATTTTGAATAACATCCATTACGTTAGGAAAGTTGTACAAGCCACAAAAATTGATATATTCAGCCAACAGTTTTCAAAAAACGTTTTAAAGACCATTTTACAGATCATTTTACAGAATACTGTACTGTACTTTTGGATTAGGAAGTTATAGCGATAAGGTGTTGTGTTTTCATGAGAAAGGTCTCATCATATTGCTCGCTATTAAAAAAAGACACAATTTTTGGTGTTTTTTGTTGACATTGCTACTTCCCAAAACGTTGAGTCATTGTGTGCAGTTTTTTTTCAACCGAAATTTTGATAAAATTCTGATAAATATTTTTGTTCAGAAGTATCTATTGTTTGCGATGATGATAATAATATTATCTATATGAATTTTTTAAAAATTTGTACATATTTCTCAATGTGATTCATGAAACCACAAAAAATCGTGTATGTTTACTTCCCCAAAAGATAATATATATAAATTTATTAACTACTCGATAAAAGTTTAGAAATCTCGTAAATTCTGAGATTTCTAGAAGGCCCCGATGTGTTCACACTGTATATTAAAGTTTTCGGAGAACTTATTGAATAAGCCTCGTATTCAAAAATTGTCTTAAAATAATTATTGTATGTATAAGAAGAATTTGCCGTTTATATAGAATTTTTAAAATGAGGTTAATAAACTTCCTACTTTATTTACACGAAACTATAAATTCATCTTCGATTAATTACATCAGTGGCGGGGGTATTCGACATTATTTTTTTTTTTAATAATTCATTTCTATTTTCGAAATAGAATTTTATATTTTTATTTTATTTAGAAGTCAAAAATCTCCAATAATATCGAATATGTTTATTAAAAATTACTTGCTACGCCTCTGGTTCGATGCGTACGTAACAATCTGTATGAGATTTAAAGGAAATGTAAAAATAAATTTATTTATTTTTTCAAGTCGATAGGCATACTGAAACATTTTCAGATTTTCTAGGTCTAACTTTTCATGTTTCTAGGTCAAATATTCCTAATTGTTAAGAATGATCTTGAGACAAATTATATAAGCTCGTTAAATAATATAAATATAAACAAATTATTAGGTTTTTGCTAAAATTAACACTCTTTTAGCGCAGTTTTACTTTGACTTATGCAAAAGGGTTCAGGCCCCCCAGAAAGGTATTTCAGTCCCCCTCTTTGCTAGTTAATCTGCATTTCCCTCTATTACAGTGTGTCCTGGAATCCATAGTAAGGTATATTGTTCTCGCCTAGTTCATTGAATTTGTCTAGTCATTCATCACCACTAACCTGTATAAATTTGAGTTTAAAAATTGTCATCTTCTGATGCCGTAGGAATAATCAAATTAAATCCTATAAATATTTTGTTTCAAATCGAAATGTTTAAACAAGGAATGACTCTACTTATAACATTCAGCACTATTATAAACACAGTCTAGCGACGAAGCCAAAAATTGATACTGATTCACCTGTCACGAGATTTTTAAATTAACAGTGCCCCAAAATAGGTTTATATAAAATAAATTTAAAAATTTTGACTTGGACCAATCGAACAAGTGACAAAAATATATATATCGAGTGTTGTAATTTTTAAAGGTTCTGTTTTTAAAAGTCAAGTCAGTGGCGTACTACCTCTTGAATAACAAATAAAAAATAAAAGTCAAATAAATCACTTCTCTGTCTCTCCACGTCGCATCCAATTTCTAAAAATAGTTCAACTGGAATATTACAAATACTAAGGACCCTTTTGGAATGTCGTTGGCACGTGTTCCATAATTTAATTGTTTATAGTAGAGTTAAGTGTTTACAGAAGGGTTCCTTTAAATACCAAGAATATATCTCATTACATTATCATCAAGCACTCGTTCAGGTAGATTTTTGTTTTAACCACTCTGTATATTAATAAATAATAAAATAGTATTGCTGTTATGGTGCATAAAATGTTTTTTTTTTCACTATATTACTATGGGCAAGTGTAACTCGCTTTCAGTATGGAGGCAGCTCTTATAGTTTGTTCCAAAAGTGATATATCTTACTTCGTTTTCGAGATAATATCGAAATATATCTTTTTTTTTAATAAGGTGGAATAAAATATCTAGTATATCTAGAAAGATCACATCTGGCTATATAGAATCTTTAAAAAACTACTAATTTTTGGTGTTTTCTAATAAAAATATCTCTTGTTTTCCCTCGAACACACCTTATCGCTATAACTTTCTAATAATATTTACTTTCAATTGATATGGAAAAAAAATTCTTTATATAAATTTGGTTTTTGTGTGCCCGTGACTCTTTCCAAAATCCCGCCAGTGTCTTCCAAGGCGCATTAAGTTCTATAAAAGAATAAAGATCAGGTATATCATATATGGAAAAAATCACTGTAAATGGAAAATCGAGATGGTTACCTGTATACGTTGTCGTCGACACAAGGTAAACTTTAAGAGAAAATGCCATGTGGAATTCCAATTTTTTAATCAACTATACTATCCTCTCTCCAAACACAATGGGTACTGTTATATATTCATCAAAATGGTTATTTATTTAGTTTTTTTTTCCCACGGGAATACTAGAATTCAGTTTTTAATTGTTGACGTAAAATAAAAAAAGTCTGCTGGTTTTGTTTATAAATGAGTCCTTTTGAAAAATAATGGTAGATGCGTCAATGTGTAGGGAAAGCAGTTTTGATGGAAGGACCTTGTAAGGTCGCCTCTAAACTGCTTTCTTAAAATTTCTCAACCCGTAGACGAAGATCACACAGTTTCCATCTCCTTTTTGCTTGAAATTTGTCATGAAATTTCTCCTTATGCGAAAAAAAAAATTGTCTCTGTGGAAACAACGCAGATGGCTTTGGAATTTCGCCTCGACTTTGTTACTAAAAGAAGAATATAATGCCGAGTGTCAATTTGTTCAATAACAATTACAGCTAATTAGAAAAATATGGGGTTCTAGTAGAAAGCGGAATACTTTGAAATTGACTATACCTGCACATTATTCAGTTTATTTTCAACGACCCTGTAGAAGCCTGAGTTTTCAGTAACCCAGAGACATAATATGCTTATTATTTTATTCATTTCGGCTAGACTACTACTAAATCACCCGATCTCACTCCATTAGACTTATTTTTATGGGATTCAGTTTACATCAACATACCTGACAATTTTCGTTACCTCCAAATCCCAATCAAAACTTAACATCCACTATGCTATCGGTTTAAATTAACCTCCACTATCGTAACCAGGGGGGTATTTTGGGAATTTTTGACTCCCCCCCCCCCGAAAATTTCAGATATTAACATTGCTAGCAATTTATACCGTCCCACTGCTCGAAAAGTGAGCCCCAAATTTCTCCCAGAAGAGTGTGTGTTTTTCACATATATGTACGTTTTTTTCCTTAAACCCCCCAATTTTGTAAATTTTTTCCTCCCATAAATCTTGATTTAACACAATTTTTGTTTGTTTTTAGCTAAACTACATCTCTGTATTAAAATTTACATCACAAATAGCCCCCTCCCCCCGTAATCCGTGAAATATTATTAATAATACTCTAAAATTATTCACGGTGTCGACATAATATCTCACTTCCAGTATGACCAATTTAAATTTCCTTTTATTGTCTTCGAATGACTCAGTTTCGGAAAGAAGATCCTCTTTAATTCGTTTGGAGTCGAAACGTCGGGATTAAGTATGTCCCACACTTAGAAAATGTAGGTAAATATGCTATTAAGACAGCAATTACTATTAAGGACAAATTATCTGTATATATTTTTTTTTTCAATATTATCATCTCCTTTTTAGTTTGGAATTACATCGAGAATTGTGAGTATTCGGCGCCGAGATATTTCAATAAGTTTATGCAATTCCAAGTAATCCTTAATACATTATTTTTTCTCTAGTACTGTTTTTATCTGATGTAATTCATTTCGATAATAGCTTTATTTGTTTTATGAAAAAGATTCATTTTTGCTTCAACTTAGGGGTGTATATTTATTTACCGAGGCTGACGGAATGTTCATTGTAAGAGACAATGTTGCCGGAAGAAAGTGTCATCATTTTGTTTAATTTTTTTTTTTTTTTTTTTTTTTTTTTTTTTTTTTTTTTTTCTTCAATTTCTTGCGAAATTAAACCACAATATTTTGAATTCTTTATTTCAACGTTTCGGTAGCGTGATTTTTATCCCTAATTGACACAACGGAAAAAATTTGAAAACTAGACAATAAATTTTTTTTTTTTTTTTTTTTTTTTATCGTCTAGTTTTCAAATTTTTTCCGTTGTGTCGATTAGGGATAAAAATCAATTTTTACTTATTTTTCTTGACAACGGTAGCTGGAACGCTACCGAAACGTTGAAATAAAGAATTCAAAAATATTGTGGTTCAATTTCCCAAGAAATTAAAAAAAGAATGAATAATATACCACAAGGAACGTACAGAAGATATTTTAATTTTTTGTTATGAAATTGAATACATATCAGTGAATAATCTTTTCATGCACACTTATCTCAAGTAGTTTATTAAAATCAATTTCAATTGACAAATAATCTTGTTATATAAATAAACAATTTGAAAAAAAATGGATACTAATTTTGTGTTTTTTTTACGCATCATCAAACTAAAATTAAATTATTATTCAAATGTTCTCTTTTTATAATTTTGGTGTAATCGCAATACTAAGAATGATGCTGAAAAATATAAATTTCTTTTCCTAAAATTTGTATGTTTCATAAGATCTAGAAATATACGTTAAGTAATCCAAATATTATAAGTAGTTATGAGGAAAACTCGGAAAAATAATATTTATTGGAAGTTTTTAAAATGTTTCGAGAAGTCTGATTAAAAATACTGAATTTTCGATAAAAAGGTGATCAAAGCTGGAAAATTCTACGTCTAAGACCACTCACAGTTTCCGGTACTTTTCTCAAGGTTACCATTTTTACTAAGTACATCAATTTTTTAAAATTTGTAGCCCACTCGTTTGGACTGGATTTTCACCCACTTAAACGAACAGAATCAATTCAAACTTTGAACACTTCTCAAGTACCCATGACAATACAATATGGTAATAAAATATAGGGTGTTCCATTTATAACGCAACCTTTAAACTTTCAAAATTTTGTACATTCGTAAATGATTGATGAAAATTCAATAAAGTAGTGGAATATGGTGTGTTCCAGTGTTCCATTTATACCGACGCGATTTTGACTCACTTTAAACGCTCAGATTAATTCAAAATTTTGTGCACTCGTGAATGATCGATGAAAATTCAGTAAATTAGTAAAATATGGGATGTTCCATTTATACCGACGTGATTTTGACCCACTTTAAACGATCAAATTGATTCAAAATTTTGTACACTCGTAAATAATGGATGAAAATTCAATAAAGTAGTATAATATGGGGTGTTCCATTTATACTGACGCGATTTTGACCACTTTAAACGATCAAATTAATTAAAAATTTATTAAGCTCGTGAATAATCGATGACAATTCATTAAACTAGTGAAATATGGGGTGTTCCATTTATACCGACGTGATTTTGACCCACTTTAAACGCTTAAATTAATTCAAAATCTTGTACATTCGTGAATGATCGATGACAATTCAATAAAGTAGTGAAATATGGGGTGTTCCATTTATACTGACGCGATTTTGACCCACTTTACATGCATAGATTACTTCAAAATTTTGTACACTCTTGAATAATCGATGACAATTCAATATAATAGTAAAATATAGGGTGTTCCATTTATATCACTACCTTTAAACTCGATTTTTGTCCACTTTAAACTGTTTTTCAATTTTGTTTTCAAAACATTCAGCTAAATTTTAATTTTTCCTTCATATTTTCTTCGATAAATTATAATCAAGTTAGATCGTGACTGTGAGAAATAACAATTCGCCGACCCATCCAACAGAGCGAGACGCCACACCATTATTGTCTGGCATAAGAATATGACATTTACGCTAAAGACGTAATTGGAAAAACAATCGACAGTGACTGCTGAACCCATATTTTTTGTTTAGGGCTGCGCATCTCTAACCTAAATACAATAATATTACGACGGAAGCTGTTCGAACTATCCAACCATTACATCTCGAAATTATTATTGTTTTTATTTTACAGTATAGTTATTGTATTTTGGTTGAGACGTTTTTTTTCCTGGGAATTAACCTCGTTAAAATATATTTAGCGTAATAAAAAAAATATATATAAAAAGAAAAACATCTGAAGAGCGCCGTTTTCTGTGAGCCAACTATCTGTATTTTGATTAATGTTATGTGGATAGAAGAAAATTGGTAAAATTAGATTTGTCGGTAAAATGGTTTTATTTATCGTTAACGCATGGTTATTCTGGATACAGGAAGAAATCTCTTGGAGGAAAATCGTATTTCATCATTAATAGTTGACTTTACGATGTTTCGGAGTGTCTACTATACCTACTAAGCGGAAAAATATAAATAAATTGTTTTTCTTTAAACTTTTTTTTCGTTTTTGACTTGAAATCTGGAAAAAAAAACGAAAGTAAAATTTCGACGTGATTTTGACCCACTTTAAACGCACATATTAATTCAAAATTTTGTACACTCGTGAATGATCGATGACAATTCAATAAAGTAGTAAAATAAGGGGTGTTCCATTTATACTGATGCAGTTTTGAACCATTTTACATGCTCAGACTAATTCAAAACTTTGTGCACTCGTGAATTATCGATGACAATTCAATGAAGTAGTAAAATATCGGGTGTTCCATTTATATTGACGCGATTTTGACCCACTTTAAATGCACAGATTACTTCAAAATTTTGTACACTCTTGAATAATCGATGACAATTCAATATAATAGTAAAATATAGGGTGTTCCATTTATACTGATGCAGTTTTGAACCATTTTACATGCTCAGACTGATTCAAAATTTTGTGCACTCGTTTTTAACTTTTTTTTTTCGTTATTGACTTGAAATCCGAAAAAAAATAAAAGTAAAATTCCGGTGAGTGGCAAGAGTCAATATACAACAATTATTTTCATTCTGCACAAATACTGTCTGACTAATATTGTCGACAGGTCTCGGCCTGTAGACAGATAACAGAAAGTGATGATCGAAGGCGTTTTCGGAAGCGATCAACCTTCATGGTATGCAACATAAATCAGTATTGAATGGATTTATTGTGCATATTTCGATTCCAGACATTGTACAGCAAAAATTTTTTTATTTATATGCTTCGACAGAATCTTCCACCACATCAAATTATCGTGAGAATTTAAATTTAATGGGTGTTTATATAAAAGGACCGATCTGTAAAACATCGCGATTAGTACAATTGCGAGTGTTTCAGGTAAAACGATATCGTAGGAATGTTTTTACTTATAGATTCTTTCGCTATGAATCATTTCGGAAATTTCTGTAAAATTTTCATATACAAATATATTTAGAACGGGCCACTGCTAATTTTGTTTGTTACAATTGAAATCTTACAAAAATAACATTTTATTACGTCTTCGTTGAAAAAATACCGTGTACAAGACGTGTTGAAAAGTAAATATTACTAACGAGATGAAAGGAAACAATTTTTGAATCACTCTCGTCGATTTTGGTATTATATCATATTCTATAGCTCGGGCTATAATAGCTGTCGGGGTCTATAACCCGGGAAGTAGTTGTTACTTCTTACTTGAACAGCTTTTGAAAAAAATGTTGGAATAATGATGAATATTTACTAGATACGATTTTAGATGATGTTACGGGTGGTTAGACAGTGGCGCACTTGAATTAACATCCACGGGATCCTTTTTAATAAAAAATATTCAATTTTTTTTTGATATACATTATAGGAGCATTAACCTTATTCGATTGGACGTCGTAATGCTATCGAAACATTAATAAATAAAGTAGTTAACTATGCGGATTACGATATTTTACGATTCGCCAGATGTATATTAAAATTAACATTCTTCATAATTTGTTTATGGAAATGTCAAAAATTTATTACGATCATATCTTCACACACTGATTTATAAAATAACATTTTGATGTAATAAATTTATTATATTGATTAAAAGATAAATATTGATAGTATTTATTTATTATTATTTACTCGAATTTTTTCCAAAATATTCATACAAAGTAATAGAAAACATCGTAAAATATCCATTATACAGGATGTATCAGGAGGTGATAGAAAGACTAAAAAAAATTAATGGTATTTCATATAAATACCACGGGAGACCCTGTATAAATAAATAAATTAATTCAATATTGAAATTTAATAACACCAAGCACGCCATATATATTCCAAATGAGTATAGTCCATTCCCAAGTAATTGGAAATGTTGATTATGATATACCGGTTGTCCCAATAAGAATTATCTCTCAGAAACCGTATATATTTATTTTTTAAATTTTGGTAGGACCCCGGTAACTTGAAACGAGTGAGAAACGTTAACAATGCCTCTTGAAACGTTGGAAAATGATACCAATTATCAAATTTACACATAGTGTGACACACTTCAGTGATCTCGCTACGGTCGATGTCAGATTATGACGGATTGGATGGGCGTAAGGACGTATTACCGGGTGTCTGATTCAAGAATGGTAACTCGCCGTATCTCAGAAACTATTTAAACTCGCGTAACAAAAATTTGCTGGAAATTATTTTCTCGAGTTTTTTTTTAATCTATCGCTAGAAAGATTAAAATCTATATTGAAATGTACAACAGTTTCGTTTCCACGTCACAGACTGTTGAAATAATTTTCGACCGTTAAACATTATGGTTGATCCACTTGGCTGCGTATACCGGGTGGCCCAAAAAAGGTACTCGTCTTTTTCGTACAGATTAATATTGAAAAATAATTCGATACCTTCTATCTATCTCAGGTAAAATAAAAACAAAAATACGACAATCATTTGAGGGACTGATTATTTTTTAAACAACCGGTAAATCATTGGAGCATGTTTGCAAAAATACACAGCTTAAAAATTATTATTAACAATTTAATTGTACCAGAAAACATTAAAAATACGAAACTGAAGATGGAGTGTTTTTAGTGTAACTGGTTCTTCACCGAGCTTACTTAAGACCCGCTTTAAAAAAACCTTGAAATCCCTTAAACCTCCCCACAAACACACCCTCCCAACTTCAGTGACAAATTCAAGGTTATTTGGAAGTATGCAAACTCATTATTTGGTTTCCTATTTTTCCCTACTTTTCTCAGCACTAAATATTGTTTGGAAATTCCAACTATTAGTATCTTGAGCCTTGGAAAAAACTACCTACAAGAGCTTAACAGTGAATGTATACACCATGTCCCAGTTTTTATGTATCGACATTTCTTTTTCAATTTTTTTCCGTACCCCAATGTGTATTGTCTTTAATAGAACGTTGATGGGTGCTAGCGATTAGACATAAGTATTATGAAACTGTTATAATTTCCGCTGAATTTAAAATTCAGTTTTTAATTAATTTTATGAAAATGATTAAGATACATGTAACCGATGTCTGGATGGAATCGTTTAACACAGAATGATCTTAATTTGGAAACAAAAACAATTTTTCGTTCTGCAAACAAGAATTTCAATGTAGGTATACATTTATTTACGTTCAAGAAATTAGGTACATTCCTCAATACTTAGAGTGTAGGTACTATTGAGTAGCCTACTAGAACACCAGACTTAATCCCAATTAATTTTTTTATCCCAAGATCAAAATATATGCAACACAACAAACTATTATTGAATTTAGCATCAAAAATATAAAAATATGATTAGTTTTATTTGATTAGTTATTATTATATAATTTCAATTTTATCTGAGCCCGATCGCCTTCTATACATTTTCGTTTTATAAAAATCCTAATTATTTTTATAAGATCAATAATGTTGTCTACCAGATAATAATTTTATGTTTTGGCAGTTGTTTTGGTTCGAAAATTGTTGGCAGGTCCGTTCTCTTTTGTAATAGGTTAAAAACATTAGGATCGTATTTCTAAATACACATATTTTTCGAAATATTTTCCATTTTCTAGTTCTCTAATTAGAAGGTAACCAATAAATGAACTTTTCTATTTAATTCAACAATATTTTCATCTTTTGCCCCTTCGGGAGTGGGGGTCGTATAAAAAATGTTGTTCCTAACACACGCGGAAAGTTTCTTTTCCTAAACATTTTTTTCGAAAATAGTGTAGATTTTATATTTACAGAGTTGCCAGATTTATGAAAAATCCAATAATCCAGGAAAATTTTTAAAAATGATGCAAAAGCTATTCTTGGCTAAAATTAATGAAAAAAAAAAGCAAACAACGACACTTACCGAACCCAGGTTTACAAACTCTATTAAATTTCTTTCTCATCGTCGCCCTCATCTCCTTCTTAGGCTTCTGCACATCAACCAATAGCAACTTGTCATTTATCTTATTCAATAACAACACGTATTTCCTAGAGATTTTCATCTCTTTGACTAGATCGCACGCGCCCGTCACAATATGCCTTAAATATCTATTTACACTTCCGAAGTACTTTTGCGCGTTACCTTTGAAATCCTTCATCACTTTCGCGTAAAATTGACAAGACCCGTTATTGGCCTCGTTTATTGACTTGGATTCAACGTCCGCTAGAACCACTAGCTTCGCCTTAAAAGCCTTCGTAAAAATATCCTCGGATTGCTTCAAGGTCCATCTGGCTCTCCGCTGTCGACGATCAGGAGAGCGTTGCGCTCTTGATACCACGACAGCGAAGGCAGTTGGAGGAATCTGAGCGAGATTCTCGTTGGGGAACGTGGTTGGAGACCTATCAGCAGACGGTAAGATTCCGCTGGTGGTGGAGTGTGTTTCAGGGGTTGATTCACGGAGCCTAAGAGAGCCTGGATAACCGGTGTCGTGTTTCGAAGGGGGGTATCGACTGTGCGCTTGAGTCCTCCACAGCCTGTGATGACGAATTTTATGAGGTCTTTGAACACTATTTTTTTTGGAAAAATCCGTCATTACGAGGCTATTATCTATGTGGAAACCTGAACAATTTAAAACTGCTAGGATAACTAGGAATAGTAGATATACACATTTTTGGTACATGTCTAAATCGGTTTTTGGGGGGAGTATTTCGGCGCTTCTAAGACGTATTTAAGAGCCGGCGTCGGTAGTGTGGCGATATCTGATATCCAGATGAGAACATAAGATAATGCGGATGATGTGGTGACGCTTCATTTTTCCAATAATTTAAAATCCACAAAAATATTCTTCTGTGCATTCCTAATGTCACATAACTTGTATTATCACACATGCATCTTTCGCACTTGCACTTTTATTTTTATTGAAATAAAAATTTTCGCACTATCGAAAAATTCTCACGTCGCGCGCGCGCTGCAACTCTGTTTTTAAAAAGTAGAGATAAATAAAATGTTGATTCGGTTGTTAGTCGTCGGGTGGTCCAAGCTGCACTAGCACTAAACTTCTGATATAGAGACCGACCCCACCACTTAAACGACACGACGGAGTAGTACGAATGCGACGCCTCAATTCGCGGACGCTGCTCTTGTGCTTGTGGTAACGAAGAAGCTCCCTCGGTGTCGGGACGTTCGTCGTTTTCTTCATCTTCCATCTTTTTCTTCGTCTTTTTCTCTGTATTTTACTAACGATAATGTACATTAAAAGTTATTGTTGTTTACCACTTTTTCTATAGAGACACTAACAAAAACTAATACACTATACAGGCTGTCCCCAAAATGTCTAAACGAGAATATCATATCCGGGGATTGTCCCATATTTTTTAACTTATCAGCCAAATTCAAATACCGACATTCTACTAGATTATTTCCATCAGGCACCTGATAACTTATTCAATTGTTTCTCTTATCAAAAATATTTTTTTCTTATCTCATTGGCGCCATCTTTACGACAATTTCAATGAAATCTTTTAAAGATGATACCATAAATATATTCAGGCGAGTCTAGAGCACTTCGGAGTCTTCCTCCAGTTGTACCAGTTTTCATTTCCAGGTTCCATGTTTGAGCTCTTAATTCTGACAGATGAAGAGAGCTTGAAGAGAAGATCATTGCCTTGTTCTGGTTGTCAAGGTCATTTTCCAGGTCCAAATGGTACTTACCCCTTACTTTTCTCTGGATATGTGATGGTATTTCTTTCGAACAGTTGTTATAATTGTCACAATCGATTTTTTTTTCGTTTTCTTACAGTGTTGTCGATAGCTGTGAAATTTCCATGGATCTTATTAAATTAAAAGTTTGATTTTAGATGAAATTGTGGGTAAATTTGTGGCGTGCTTCATCTGCATTATATTGGAACCGCCAACAGACAACTCTCAACTCCCTCGAATGTAAATATTTGATTTAAATAGAAATTTATAAACTCGTTAATTTCGGTAAAGACGATTATATAAATATATCGTTGCCGGCAAGGTAACAACAATAAATAATTTAAATTAGTCGGCGCCTTCTTGATTCTCTTACGATTACTACCGGTTACGTATTAGAGGTGGGATGGTAAAGAAGCTTTTTAGGAACAGTTATTTTTTAACATTATTATTGAAAATTATAACTAAGTTAGTAAAAAATAGTACAAAGCATTGAGCAGCTTAAAACTTGTAACACGTTTATAGGAACGACGATATTTTTTCCTTTAAAAATTTACTAATTTTGGAAACTCGGTACGTAGGAATGGTGAGCTCCATCTCTATGTTTGCGAAAATTGAAAATTTATATTGCGATTTTCATCTTTTGAAATAAAATGAAATTTACGTTGCCAAAGTACAATAAAAACGGATTACGATTTTATGGCAAAAAAAAACTAAAAACAAAACGAAATAATAACATTAAGATTAAAAAAAATTGTGCAGCTTGCCAAACGTTTTAAATTTTGGGCAAAAATCCAGATTTTCTTGTTACCTGATAGGCCAGTTGGAGAGTATCAAATTTTTTAGAGGTGCCAATGCTGAATTCCCCTCTCACTCCCTGAACTATCTATCAAGGAGTATCGTCAGAACCAGTGGAGCTGGAGATTACACCTACAGATTACGAAAATCCTTATGGAACCCTCGCCTCGGATTACACAAGGATAATATATGAAAGAGAGAGAAATAATAATTGTGCGCGGTCATCACTTAGGGGTGTATACCTATTTCCCGATGCTGGCGGAATTTTCAGACAATGTTGCCGGATAAAAGTGTTTTTGTTTTACCTATTGTGCATGACTTCGAAAAAAAGTCAACGATAATGTGACAAAAATATCATTTGTACAAATTAATCTGCGGTTCTGGCAACAGCGGTTAAAATAGGGGGGCAATGAGTATTCGGTCAGTCTCGGGAAACAAGTATACACCAATAAGGTGGAACAAAGTACACGCCTTAATGACCGCTTATAATTATTCTTTCTGTAATGGACAGTACAATTTATCATTTATTAGTTATGAAAATTAGGGGTTGATGTTTTATTTCTGTTGCTCGAATTTTTCTCTTATTAACTGGCCTGTGGAAAAGCTCTTTCCAATCTTTATTAAATCCACAAAATTCAACCAGCTGGTGTCTACAATATAAATTTTTTATTTGCCAACTTGATTGTTTGATAGTTTTTATGACTCTACGAAGTGGAGTTTTTATTATCATCGGAAATTTGAAAATAAAAGCTTAAAATATTACAGCAGTCCTATAGCAATTAATATGCATCCACAAGTTTCGCAAATAACAATATTTTCATCTCCAGGATAAAAAAATTATTTTTTTTTACCCTGTTTGTAGTAATTATTGGCCCTACCATTGGCGGCGACTTTATACCTGAAGTGATATGTACCGGATATACATTCACCGACCAAAAACGGAAATAACTACCGTTTTTTACCAACATACAATGACTTGCCTTCTCTCCGGTTACCTACAATTGTTAAAAGATCAAAATCATCTTCTAATTTCCAAGTTCACCCATCTCGAACTACCGGGGACTTAACAAAACTTTCTCACCTGGCTTGCGAACGTTTGGAGAGCATATTTGGGAAACGTTCAAAATTATCTAAGATATAGAGAGCGACGTTGTCACATTTAAAATTTCTTCAATAATTCAAGATTATTATCGAGTTTTCCAGTGATACAAGGAAATTTCTGTTAGTTGGACAACCTCGCACTGTCTCTCTATTAAACGATGTTACGTCGCGACGTCGGGCGTCTAGTTGTATCTAGCAACTCTGGCGCCAAGAGTAAAGCGTGCCGTCTCGACGACCGTAAGTTTACTGATACATAGTTTGAAATAAATCGATTAATTCGAAATAACAACAATCTTGAGACGGTTCTGTCTACTAAGATTCATTTTTTGACTTTTCTCAGCACAAATTTGTCGGAACTGACAAATTTATATTTTTCTTAAGATGTTTAACCACCTGTAAAAACGTGTTTGTTATACAAATCCACATCTTCCTTAAGCCCTATTAGCTGACAAATGTCGAAAATCATAATAACGTAATATTGGAGATATGCGGTCGTCTTTCAAATCGGCATTACTGAAGTTTTTGGGGCTACAATAGTATGTCTTATTAGACGTAAGCTTTTAATTCCCTTAAAGGGTGTCAAAAGATTTTTTTTTCCCTTGTAAAAATTCTTTTTAGACAAATTTCTCGATTAAAACCAAAATAATCAAAAATATTGTTCATTAAGCATAAAACTACATTTTGATAACCAACTGCAGTTAATATACAGGGTGTATGTAGGATTGTTTCTCCATAAACTTTTTCGAAGAAACTTTCACTGTAAATTTTATAAAAAATGATCCTTTCCACCATTTCTCACGACAATTAAGTAAAGTGTGATCGAGTGGCATTTGTTGGGTGTAAACAATTCCAAACGCATCGGCCGCCATGTCTAGAAAGACCAGAATAACCATAGACACACACACAATTTCAATATTCTAGATAGTCAAGATGATATATGGTCACGTTCTAATCCCAAAGAAAATATTTGTATGGTATATTAGTAAGAAAGAGCAGCCTAAAAAAAATGTGTTTGTCTTTATTCAAGTTTCGTGAGAACTAAAGTAAGGTGTGGCGTTTAGTAATTTTTCTGACATTGTTTTGATTTTATTTCATTGTCAATAATGACCACTTGAAATCTTTGTAAAGGTATTATTAGCCCTATAGGAATATCCTGCAAATCTTTTTTGCTTATTTTATATCTGATTATTTTTCTTTCTATAAACTGTCTTAAAAATGACAAACTTGGGATTTAGGGCTTTCCATTTCATCAAATAATAATAAAGAAGAAAATGCTCAAAATAGTGGAGGAAGATGAATGCAGATATTGTGATTTTTTCATGATTTGCTCCTATAAAATCTAGAAGAGAAAAGAAGAAATTAGAGAGGTCGTATCCGTCTATTAATAGTCCAATGGAAACGTTTCTGAATTATTTTCGGATATCTTAGTCAAGTTAATAGGGATTTCATTATTATTCCTCTATTCTAAAGTTTTTGTTTCCGTATCAATTTTCATCGGTTTTGAAAACTTGCCAATTTTTGTTCGATATTGCTTTATTACTTCGAAAAAAATAAATAAATGATCGATTTCACATGTTTTAATTTCATTTTCAAATAAAAATAATGTTTTCATTGTTTAATTAAATAGTTAAATTAATTAAAAAACAATTATATTACAAATAAGACTGATATATAAGTAGATTTAAAATCCAGTGGAAAAAATTCCCATGGAATCAATAAGCCTTGACGATTTCCCTATTAAGCGAGAAGGTGTGAGAAATTTGAAATACCTGTCGAAAAAAAAATATAATTTCGAACAATAACAATAGTAGATCGTGTTCTAAACGTTAGTAAGAGGATTATTCAAATATACCTGCCCATTCATTAGTACAAAAAGTTGTTCTACTCAGTATTTTTCTATTTCTTATGCTCGCAAGTCAGAACCGGACTAACTCTATAGCAGAAAGAGATTGAACAAATAGAAGTTTTCGTTTAAATCAGTTTACAATGCTCTAATTTTTCCTTATTAATTAATTCCTTCTTCTCTTTGGCCTTCCTCAGTTTTTCTGCAGTCCTTTGGATATAACACAGAAATGTTCTGAACCAATTGGAGCACATCATCCCTATTTTCGGGCTAGTGAGGCTGCCTTTTCATTCTAATGTGATCTGATTAGCCTAGTACCTGGCTACAGACTGTCTATTATAACTATCCAGATCTTGTAGCGTCTCCAATCAGTCCCAAACCAATTTGGAACTGATTGCCTGTATAACAATGGTCTTTTCCTCAAACTCATGCTTTGGAAGCTTGGAATATCGTCGCATTTTTGCCTAAGCACATCCCAACACTGAGAATAAACATTTTTTACTTTGGAAATTATGGTTGGTCGAAATAAATTTCACTTACACTTTAAGCGCTCGTTTATTACAAATGTAAACACTCTGTATCTTATCTTATGTTTATAGGAAGACTATTATAAAGTATTTTGGTCAGTATTGGGTAGAATAGTAACTTGAAGTATTGGATATACGGTTATAGTGAAGTATATATTGTGTGGTTTTATTTTTCTTTAAAGTCTATTTTATTGAAATAATACCAAAAATTGTGGATCAAAGCCGGCGTCTATCTAAGTTTAATGTTTTTCACACTAGTGATATAAATAAGATTTTATTTAAAATAGACCAATCCCTGGATATATGTATCTTAAGAAATATATGTCAGTTTATTTTCGAAAAATGTACTTAAACTTATGTTTGAAATTTTAAATACAATTACATGTAGATCTACTAAATTTTTCTTCAATATCAAATAGTTTTTAATATAAAAAAATTTCCCTGGTTCTAATGTTTATTGAACTGAATATGTGTTCTTGGATTGGCCTGTATCGGCGGCCGTATCTAAACATAGACGTCTATTTCGAGGTTATTCATTCAAATCCGCTGTTATATACCTCCGACTTTCGACTTTTCTGATCATTAGTCTGGAGTTTGGAATACTTACACTTTTTGTAACATACCAACTCAATTCCACACACTACCAAGTCTGTTAATTGCTTCAAGTTTAAAAAAGTTTCATCGCTGTCAATTTTTAGCTTAAAACTATGACCGAATCGAATAGAAAGTTTAATTTTCAAATCCGAGAATTGTTTAAAAACTTATTCACTAATTTTTTTTGGAAAAATTCCCAGGAACACTGAAAATTTTCTATTCTATTTTTCTTACACATAAATAATTCTATATTTTTCTTATTTCAGATGAATTTCAACAAGAATTACTAGGTAAGTACCATTTTTTATAATATTTAGGTAAAATACAACAAATATTCCTTGTATATATTTAAAAACTTTTTAAATCCCGTCATCTCTTGGATATATATTGAACTATCTTGTCTAAAGTGAAATTTTCTACTTGAACCACTGAATAAAATACAGAAATCTTCTAAATGTAACGATAGTAAGTAACTTTTAAAACAGAAATCTTCGATAAGAAACTTGTAGTAGCATTTTTGTATACTTGATGGCGCCACAGTTTCAAAATTTGTACCTTGCATATTATTCTATTGTTTATAAGCGATTTTGGAAAAATTTATTGAAAATTTTGTATCGAAATAGTATTTCACCTAACTAGTGTGGAATAGTCACTTGACGCACGTGTTAGGTACAATATTTTTTCTATTTACATAACAACTATTATACAAAGTTTGAATTTGAACAAACCAAACAAGGTTTTGCTACTTTGATATGATAATAAAATAATGACTTAATATTTGATAAACAAATGAATGGTTCCCAGTGGATTGGAAAGGTTAAAAAAGATTTTCCGGTACCGGGAATCGAACCCGAGCCTCCTGGGTGAAAGCCAGGTATCCTAGCCACTAGACCATACCGGAGATGTAGATCTGAAGTGAATATTTTGGATACATTTTGTGGATTCTGTAGAAATAATAATAATTTAAAACCATTTCTGGCCTATTTTTCTTTTCTTTTCTTAGCTATATCGACGACTTAACTTCAACTATTACTACTTGTAAAATTCGACAAATTTTATAGATACAAACAAAAATGTCGCCAAGAAAATCGTTATTTTGATTAGTTTTTTTTTGTAAATTGACTAAAGTCGTTAGTGCGTGCCTCAGACGTCATATTTTCCGGAGTTTCTCATTTGATAAAGTAATTCAAAGATGTTTTTGAACACTCTTGTTTCGGCCATAAACGTTTTATGACTAATTGTCATCGTTTTATTGCTCAATATGGCCGGCATTCTCTGGTCTAGTTTAAACGCGATTGGTCCCGAGGGAAAACCAACAGAAACGTCATAAAGAGATTGACATAAAATGTAAGCGGATGTCGTTCTCCTACTTGGATATCGTTCAGAAGTGGGATCATAAAAATTAATTGATTTCGGAAGGACTTTTTCGATGTTATTGGGTGATTTTGGGGATGGTTTTTAATAGTCAATAAAACTGTTTTATGAAAATATTCAAATTAAATACTTCTATCATACAGTATGTCTATGCATGGACAAACTCAATGAACTAGGAGAGAACAATATACCTTACTATGGATTCCAGGACACACTGGAATAGATGGAAATGATATAGCAGATGAAATAGAGGGTCTGAAATACCTTTCTAGGGGCCTGAACCCCTTTGCGGAATCAGTACCAATGTAATATTGGAAGAAATAGGTGAAGCCGAAAGAAAGAGAAGATCTGACAATTGGAAATGTCTAGTAGGGCTTAGACAATCAAAGATTCTTCTGGGTGACTACAAATTAATGCATAAGTCAAAGTAAAACTGCACTAAGAGTTTTAACAGGGATCCTTTACCATTTACCTAAGTTGAAGCCTGCATATGTCCTGAAATTCCTCCGGGAAATAGGACTAAAGGAGCTTCCAGTTTTTAAGACTCTCTTCAGAAACTAAGTAGAAACAAAGGGGCACAATAGATATTTAGAAAAATCCAAACATTTAGACGGTAATTTAAGCGTTTTCGCAAGCCACTGTTTATACAGCTTTACTCTCATAGGTCTTACCTTTTTTTTTTGTCCCCCTAGCGTATGGATATTGAAGTAACTATACAAAAATAAATCTTTTGTTGACATCGATGTTGCTCTGGTTACCGATACCTCTTCTTCTTTTAAACACTGGACAATCAGCTCTTCTTTTCCAAATCCGATTACAATTGCCTCGAACTATAAATCCGATTAAATTCAGTTCATCGATTTTTAATTATTTCGATAGATTTCTTTAAAACACTCTGTGTATACTAATAGCTTATACGACAATTTCCATTTTTATCCACTTATGAAAGAAAAATGTTTTTTCTTCTTCGATTTAGTCGTGTCATTATGGTCCCGCCAACCGGCAACCAAAACGGCGGCCCATTCGCCGCCGCAACTTTATATGTATTTCGAAATCGAAATCAGTGGCAGTTCGAACGCAATCACCGTTGACAGATTTATGAAAATATTTGTGAAGAACGGCAGTTATTTTAAACATTCCCTGTTCCGTCATTCGATTATGCAGATTTACTCGTAAAAAAAACCCCGCTTAGGGGGCTTGTTTGTGTCTTTTCGAAAACATTATAGAAAATACGAGGAACTTCTTACAATTTAACAAAAACAATCGATAGAATCACAGCAGAAATTATCCCACTTCTGATTTTCCACTTCTGAATCTATTTAAACGAAGAATCGTATCGTGTCGTCGAGGCAGATCCCGATATTAACGGTAGTGGGAAAGCGGTGTTTACATGAGGTCGGTAATAATAAGGTGTTTTACATGTTTATTGGTCTGAAATGGAAGCTATTTAAAGTGTCCCCGGGCGGTTGTCGTAAAATACACACCGCAGCCGCAACTACGACACGCGCCTAACAAAGTTAACTCGCTAAAACGTGACTACAAAGGCGTACCAAATAATTCTATTGAAAGGAAATATCGACAAAGATACTAAAAAGGAATTGAAAAAGAATTAGAATTTATTTTATGGAAATTTCACGTAGCTATGTTAATCTTCTTTCTCCTTTCCCCATCTTCTCAATCTTCTCTCCTTTGTCTTTTTATTCCATTTCCATCTTCCCTTCTTTTCTCTTCTCCCTCTCTTCTATTCTGTCTATTCTCCTTCTCTTTTGTATGTATTATTTCCGTTCTCTTTTCCCTTCTGCATTCTCTCCTCGTTCTCTTCCATTTACCTAAGTTCCCAGATGTCCGAAAACTTTTAGATCCCAATACTAATATCCCAACCAAAATAATCATCAAAAAATAATATTATAACAAATTAAACCCCTTGTCGAACTCCACCAATGCTATCCTTCTCTTTGTTTGCCGTTTCTGAAAGTCCCCAGGCGGCGTGCATACACCGACTTTTAATATACAATTAAAATACTGTTTCCATAATCTAACTTGCTTAACAACATTGTTTCGAACACTGTAAATTTAATTCAAGAGAAACGGAAATCTCTACCCCCAATAAGGAATCGCTACCTTTGCATTTCAATTATTACGCTAAATAATAACCCTCCACTCCATTTTAGAAGGGGTTGATTTTGGGATGTGGTTGGAAATTTTATACATTCAATCAAAATGATTGAAAATAACATTATAGCGGTGAGTATTTTTGGGGTAACAGTTACTGAGACCTAAAAGATATATTGTGCCCCCTTACTTCTACTTAGTTTCTGAGGAGAGTCTTTTAAGTAGATCCTCTAGTCCTATTTCCCGGAGGAATTTCAGGATATCTGCAGGCTTCAACTTAGGTAAATGTTCCTCTGCTATCCAGTAATCTCCCAGGTACTGTGCTCTAGGCTTCTAGAGTGCTGTGCAGTAAGTATGTGGATGGAGGAATCTTCCTCCATGCCACAATATCTGCATTCTACTTCCTCCACTATTTTGAGCTTTTCCAGGTGCCCATTCAGGCGACATTGTCCGTTAGGATCCCTGTTAAAACTCTGAGAGCAGTTTTACTTTGACCTCAACAGGTTGTAGTCACCCAGAAGAATCTTTGATTGTCTAAAACCTACTAGATCTTTCCAATGGTCAGATCTTCTCTTTCTTTCGGCTTCATCTATTTCTTCCAATATTACATTAGGGCTGATTCCGCAAAAACGTTCAGGCCCCCAAAAAGGTATTTTAGACCCCCTCTTTGCTAGTTCATCTGCTATTTCATCTGCTATTTCATTTCCTTTTATTCCAGAGCTCAGTGCTTTAGTGGCTGCTTGACTATCCGTTATTATAATAATCCTTTCATCAATTTTGAACATTATACCGGTGAACGAGCGCCCATTAATTAGGTGAGGCATTTTTGAGAACTTTTTAATCCCACCTCCCTCAGTGATCTTAACATTTTTTATGTTATTTTCCTCAACAAGCTTGTCAGTCGTAAACTGGATTGCATTCTCGTTCAAAAACGGATTGCTTATTCTAAACGTGGGCGTCAACTCAATTTATCTACGGAATATATAACTCAATATTTTTCTAAAAGCTATTTTGTATCTACACATATTGGCTTCTGACCAACTTCCAAACCGTACAATATTCAAAATGCTTTTCTATTTTGCATGATGTTCTACTCTTCTTCGGCCTCGAGGGAGCTTTTAGCCGCTCAGTCCCCCCGGAGTCCATGTGCCAGAGATTTTGATTTATAACCTTCCGTATTCAGGATTCGTTTTGTTTTCAATAAGATCCGACGGAAATTTTTCTACCACTCTAATAAGTATTTTTTACAAAGTGAGCAACAACTAAGTGAGCAACAACTACTTTCCTGGCTATCTTGAAGTGTATTTTAATGTCCTTCGTGGCATATACCTGTATTTTTTGAAACCCTGGAAGATGAAAAACCCTTCCACGACTCCGGAAAATTTTATTTCTTAATTGGAAATTCAATGCGGAATGCGCCTTTAAAATATACCGAGATTCGATGTTATCTCCATGCCATTTAGGTGATACACCAAGACGACTTGGCAGTAATGGCTGCCATTTTGTCGCTAATTAAGATGGGATGCTTAATGGTAGACTTCACAACGTGCTTTACTAAATTTCTCGTCTTCCGTTTTCCAGAAAATTGTACACTGTTAGAATAAACGATGCATTGAGTTAAAATCAGAAGTGGGATTTCAGAAGAAATTATAATAATTAATAAGTATTCAGTTAAATATGATATTAGTCGAACTTGTAGATAGTTTTCATCATTATTTAACCTTTTAACGTTACAAAGTGGTAAAATTTAAAATTATGAACGATTTTAAAACAGTGTAGTTTAGGAAATAACATTTCCATCAGAATTAAAAGCAGTATGACTTTCTTATCTAAATACCTGAAGACGTGTCTCTATGAATATTCCAATCTTGTCTTCAACTTACAAGTTACAGAGTAGGACTTAGCCTTTTTTTCCGAAAAATTTACAATCTTGATCTTTTTCAGGTGCCCATTCAGGCAACAATGTCCCGTTAGGATCCCTGTTAAAACTCTTAGCGCAGTTTTACTTTGACTTATGTATTCATTTGATCTCAACAGGCTGTAGTCACCTAGAAGAATCTTTGATTGTATAAGCCTTACTAAATCTTTCCAATGTCCAGATCTACTCTTTCTTTCGGCTTCACCTATTTCTTCCAACAATCTGTATTCCGGACCTGGTTATACAATTTCAAAATGTCTCTTCACTCTAAATGCTCATATCTGTATATTAGAACTGTAATTTCACTTTATAACATCCTTAGATTTAAGGAAGCTACACGTACGTGCTTCCTTCAAGGATGTAGCAAGGATAAATTTATGGGAAACAATGGGAGGTTACTATTTACCTGATAAAAGGGATACGACCTTAGTAAAATTATCAATTATATGCAATTTTAATAGTTTATATTTATCGTGGAAACCTCGTATTTCAAATAATCCTTTTTATAACTTTAGACGAAGGAAAATCTTTTTATTTTTGTCTTTGAAATGGTATAATGGTTTCGTTTTGTAAATCATTCATAGCCACGGATGTTTTTCAAATATTTACATCGATACTTGTCAATATATTCCATGAAATTTGAAATGTCTCTTCAAATTTACAATGTTGAGAAATGTACCACGGAAACTGCTTATAAATTTTAAAAGTATCTGTACCAGTTTTCTTATATTTTGTATCATTATATACAGGATGTTTCTTCAATAATCTCTTGGCAGTTTATATTAAATTAGGCACTTTAAAAAACTAAATAACTCTTCCACACATTAAGGCAGGCAGAGTCCCACCAAAATGATCTGTCTCTTGAATAATACACTATTATATTTCCAAAAATTTGGGGGGTGATTCAACCCCGCTACTTCAAACTTTCTTCTGTTCTATACCAGATATCCTTTAAGTAGGTATTTAGCGCTACCAGCATAAAAAAAACATAAGTAAATTACGGAATTGGACCCTTCATCAGCCCCATGTTTAACGATAGTGCGGCACTTTTAGTATTAAGGGATGTTTTCGAAAAAGCAAGACAAAAAGGGAATAGGGTGCATACATTAAGGGTTTGCATACATATGTATATCTTCAAATTGATTTGTCACAGCCGAACAAAGTCGCGGTTGTAATGTTTTTCAGTGATAACTATCAATTATTCTTACCAGCAGTTCTCAAATTTTTCATTCCGTAACTACAGTACAAAATAAACTATTATTTTACAGATCCTGTTACCATCTTTTAGAATAGGGGTTGTTATAGCTTTAATGATGGGAATGAGAGACTTGAAGGTTTTTTATACAACTTTTGAGAACCGCTGTTAATTCGGTAGACGACCCTTCAAAAATCCGTGACGACTGTATTTAGTAATAGAAACTTATCTCTAAAATACATTCCACTAATAAATTTCGAGATAGCTATCGTGGTTTTAACTTTTTATTTTACTATTTTTGTTATCTTGTGCCATTTGCCTCGGTAATATTTTTATATAATAGAAAGGGAGAATAAACCTTGAGGGGTAGTATCGCTATTTCATTCAGTATCGAAGAACATAAATTGAAATTTCATTGGGACACTCTATATAAATTCACTGTTGTGTTTTTTTGGGAAAAATCTATAATAATTTTTCAAAAACCCGTTATCGATAATAAAAATATTAAATTAGTTCCATTTAAAATGATTTACTGGAGCTCCCTCATTTCAAACTACTAAACCGTAGCGTTGGATATATAAAAAAAAACTACAAATGGCCGTTCGGTATTTTCAAAATGATCATACTCTATAACCAGATTCATCCAAAGAAAATGATTTAATAAATCTACTAAATGACATTTTATTATAATAAACGACTATGCCATATTTTCACATTGATGATTATGATTCCCATAGTCCAGGAGCTGAGTGGGAAATAATAGAATTGGGTGAATTGAAAACACTTCAAAAGAAGTACTCCTAAATGTGCTTTTTATTCTATTTAAAAATTTCAGCTGGCTAACTATTACCATTCATGTTCATGTATGAACTGTTTCTCTAGATATCTAGAAAAAGCTGAAATCTGTCGAATATTCCAGCAGAATCATTTATAGAACAACAGTGGAGTGCTTGGATCTCCCAAAAAGTGAAATACCCACAACAAGTTCTATAAAAATTTGGATTTGGGATATTTTTTTCGAAAATCCTGGCCCACATATCATGATATTATTTTACCAAATAGGGTAGACGTTCACAATCGAACCAAGTGCTTAGAGTTATTGGCATCGTTCGAGTGGCTCCCTCTATTAGATTGATTAAAAGGAGGCTGCACTATTTCATTCATTCTTTGCGTCGTTGCTAGGATGTTTAGTACATGGTTATGAATATGAGTGAAGATTTTGCGAGTGGAGAGAGGATACACTGCACTGTATGTGTCAATCGAAGCAAGTAAATGTATTAACTAAATTCTTATAAGGAAATATCTTCTATTGAATAAAATTATTTTTGGATTTAAATAATTGTATAGATTATAAATTTGAACCGCGTATAGCAAAAGTTAATCAAGAGATTTGTTTTTAGGCGGTGGTAAATGTCCAAAATATAAAGCCCCTAGGGAGTGGTGGCATTCTGGAATTTTGACTAATTGCTTGAGATTTCCATATGAATGAGATTATGAAATATGGTAACATTAATATGGATATATATGCTCGAAAGTGAATTGTAAGCTCTCTCGCGTTTACGTTTTAGAATGGCTGCCCTAACATTTCGAATTATTTTACTCTTTCTGACTAAATCTTCTCTCTGCGACGACACCACAGAAAATTAACTAAAAGCAGAGGAATTCACGTCTACCAAACATTTACTGAGACTTAAAAGATCTATTGTGCCCCCTTACTTCTACTTAGTTTCTGAGGAGAGTCTCTGAAACCAGCAGGTCTTTCAGTCCTATTTCCTGGAGGAATTTTAGGATATCTGCCATTCAGGCGACAATGTCCCGTTAGGATCCCTGCTAAAACTCTTAGCGCAGTTTTACTCTGACTTATGCATTCGTATAATAACCATTACACGAGAGTAGCATTCGCTATTTGTTCTACACCCCCTATAAAAATGTATTGGATGCAATACTTATAACTTGACTAATATTCAGAATTCCATAATTCCCTTGTACTATTCTGAAACCGAATTATACAAACGTTCAAGTTTCCAATCTCTATGTATGAGATTTTCATTAATTTACATAAAATGTGTCTCACTGGTTCGTATATCTTATTATATTTGATATATGACTCCTGTTTTAATCTGTTTGTATTCCAATTTTTTCATCGCTCTCCATAATATTCAATAAATTAAACAAAATATATTCAAAAATATGGTGTTATAGGGATTTTAAGATTATATCTGTATGGAGAAATAACGGTCAATCCTAGACCTATATGCTCAATCCCTTGAGAAATGGGATGGAATCAAAGGATGCAGTCTTGCTAGGAAGCTGGCGATGACCAGGAAAAACCTACGTTTAACAGTAGGAGGAGGAGTTTTGGTCAATAAGAGACGAGTCTTGGCCTACACCTGCAGAAATAAAGGAGATGTTTCCTAGTGACTTGTCCACTTTCCTGGGAAGGACAGGATGGACGATGGCCCTGGTAGGATGTACAATGGGTCACATGTGGCCTAATTGTTCACCCTCCCCTCTCTACAGGGTTTGGTGCCATTTATATCGCATGGAATCCGCAAATCTAGGGAGAAATCTAGTTTCTTTTGTGTTACCAACCAATAACCAACTATCCAATCCAATGATATCAATCAGCTGATTGTGGTGACAGTAATTTACTTAGTTTTTTCAACACTTCAGTATCCCAAAAAAACAACTATAAAAAAATTTCATTTTCGTTGGTAGAGGTGGTTTCTAGCTAGTCTTTTGTCTGTGTATCCACGTAAATCACGAAGAGACGGAGAGTTGTCGGTCGCGGTTTTTGCCTTTAAAAATATTTTCTACATACAGTAACTATCCACTTAGTCCTGGGACAGAGCCGACATATGTGACAACTCTCCATTCCACAACGATGAATCACAAATTTAATCTCGCAAATGGATTCAGACCACATCCACCGCCAGTGCAAGGGATTCGGCCATATTGCTCGGCGCATACGTCACAGTTTTCATAACCTCAATCTTTTCCAACGAACATCAACATATTGGAAAAAGTAGATGATATGTCGACCCGCATATGGAAAGAAGTTGAACGAGGAATTTCGGAGATTTTTTTTTTCCAACAGAATTCCTATTTATATATTATTGGAAAATCTCCAGGCGTCAAATCAAGCGAATATAGTGGACGTTTTTTCTTCAAAAGTAATATTGAGGCGTTAAAAAACTAATTTTTGACTGTAGATGGTTACAAGGTGGGTAAAAAAACATTCAAAATGAATGTATAATATAAATAATTATTTTTGTATTAAAAATAATTTCTTGACTAAATCCCCCTCGTAAACAAAATCGCTAACCTAATTTGTAAATCTGTCTTCGTCTATTAAAAGTCAATGATGTGTACAGCATCCGGCAACAGACAAAAAGGGGTCACGTGTCTATCCGTGTCCAATCCGAAAGTCATTCATTGCATGGCGTATATCTAATTGATTTGATAAGTCTTGTAAACGCAGTCGATTTCAAAAGAACCGTGACATAAGATTATATGGGAGCAACTCGGTAACTTACTATGGTACAGGAGGAGACGACTCAGTTCGCTAATAATGTTGTTCAAAGATTGACGTGGGAATGTGTGGGTCGAAACGTCAAATTGGAAAAATGATGAATGGGATTTGTGAAGTTTTCTTTTGTTTTTTGTTTCTACCGAATTGAAAAAATTTCGATCATAAACATTTTGCAAACTGCGTAAATTTGTTGGATACATCCGCTGACAATACAAATGATTCAAAAATTTCGTACAAAAAAAAAAGTAAAAACAAGTAACAATCCATATATCACGACATTCGCCGTATCAGGAACGACAAGCTATATTTCAAAAATTCAATCTTTTAACTCATCACCGGCAATACTGATTTGTTGGAAATATTTACGGCCACCTGACAAATTTATGAAAAATGTTGCTGAACAAACATTTTTAAAAATAAACAAAAAAAATCGCTTTTTCGCACATCCGAAGTGTCTAAAATTGATTGAATATTTTTTAATTTTTTTGGGATTTTAAACATTGAAAATGAAAATTAATTAATATTTTTGGGGGGTACATTAATTACATGAGGTAATTTTTGAAGATTATTTTGCCCCCCGTTTTTTATTTCAATTAAAACTGGACTTGAATGCAAAATACTTGACATTTTCTAAGTGAGATTCGGCCCGTTCCCCCCCTGAACTGTAGATTTAATTGAATATTCTTCAATCGTTAATTTTTTTGGGATTTAAAACATTAAAAATAATAAACCATTATTATTTTTGGGGGAGTACATTACATAAGACAATTTTTGATGATCTTTTTGCCCCCCGTCTTTTATTTCAATCAAAACTGAACTTGGATGCAATTTTACCTTGTTTTATACCAGAAAAAAAATACTTGACATTTTTCAAGTGAGATTCGGCCCGAACCCCCCCCTGAAGTGTACATTTGATTAAATTTTCTTTAATTTTTGGAATTTAGAACATCAAAAAGGAAAATTAACTATCATTTTTGGGGGAGTACATTACATAAGGCAATTTTTTGCCCCCTGCTTTTTGTTACAAGCTAAACTGAACTTGGATGAAATATTACCTCGAAAAAAATACTTGAAATTTGCCAATACACCTCCCAATGAGATTTGGTGAAATTTGGCCCGATCCCCCCCTGAACTGAACATGAATGGACGCCCCCTTCATAATATTTCCTCTGTGTATGTTACTGAACTCTTTCTAGATGGTTGGATCGATTCTGATGAAATTTTTTGTGTATATTCAAGTGCATGGTTTAAATACACATTCACAATTGGTCCCGATAGGTGGCGCTGTTCAACAGTTACGATACCCAGGACACGATACACCCAATAGATATGAAAAAAATGAATTTTGATGAATTCAAATGGTTACAAAAAAGGCCTATTTATCAAAAAATTATTTTATTTTCCATTGAAACCATTTAAATAGAATGCAAAAAAATATATAAATCTTTCCAAAGAGCATTTTCACCTTCCCATTTTCTTGGTAATGAACTCTTAAGCTCGGTTCACTGAACTCGAACTTCGAAAAAATAATATGACTTCTGTCCCATTACCGAGATTTATTCGACACCATTTACCTACTTGAATTGTTTTTAATGAGAAAACCCAGCTCATCTATAAGACACCCATTTTTTTTTTTAAATTTACAACACAAAAAAATCTCTACAAATCGACATTGTTTTTTTAAATATAATTTAGTAAAAATATATTTCAACAAAGCCTATTCAAATTCTAAATTTTCCCATAAATAACCCCCTTGGAAGCGTCCACGAACCCCTGGCAAATATGCAAAAACAACACAGCGACGCCGTGCCACGGGTCACTTGATCTACGAGTAAATGTGTATCGAAAGGAAACCGAGTGGTCGTTAATTCGAGAAAGTACAATGGTGACAGGAAAGCACATGTTAAGTTTAGTTTGTTAATTATGATGTCGCATACAATGGAGAAGCTTCCGGAAAATGCGCAACCGGAAATTCGGCCCGGTCGCCGCGATTCTCGCCGTTACTGGTCGCTTTACAGTTGACGGAGGACCTGCTAGTCGAAATTAGAATGGATATAGTCCTGGAAACACCATTACTATTGATAATATTTACCATTATATTTACTGATTTAGCACTGTGTGATTTTTATTATATAGTATCACGTATATTAGCAGCTCGTAAATTTCAACAACAGTAAAAAAAGCTTGCAAAGCTAGAGGAAAACCTTCCTTTATCTCCACTAAATAAAAATGCATTCGAATGTTTATAGTATACACAGTTTGTTTCATTATACACAGTGGCGTGGCAAAATTTTATTCTAAAATCATAAAACTATCAGCAAAATTGGAAAATTTATAATTTCAAGGTCGAATCTGTAACAAAATCAACGTACAACGTTGCCAAATTCCTAAAAAATTAATATTTCCAAAGAAATCGTATATAAAAACTATACTCGAGCGTATTTGTCCACCACTGACTCTTTACGGGGAGATCGGGGACCGGTTGGTGTCGCTGTTGGGGGGGTAAATATCGTCGACTGCAACTCGCTTATCACGGTATTCGCGCACCATTAAATCCAAATCATGTTAGCCGTGATTCAAACATTATAAAATGATCACTTCATTTCACAGCCACCTATTGTTTAAGAGAGGGTTAAATAATTGAATGAAATGTTCCAGGACGATTTGGTAGCGCGCGGTGTTGGAAAAAAATGGGAAACGGGGGGAGTGTTGGGGAGTGTCGAGTTTGCTGATGTCGGATGATATAATATATATGTATACTACGATTTCCTAATCGGCGGTGTTGATGAACATCCCCGATACAAGACGATTTTTAACGGATTCGTAAAATATATAATATTTCAGGTGGAAGACGTTACAACAGTAGTCAGGCGTCAAGAGATTTATATAAAGGGGGCTTTGGGGGTTGAAACTCCCCATGAAAAATACAATAGAGATACAATTGTTTTTTATTAGCATACTGCCTTCGTTGACGCCTTCAATAAAGCTCCCACCTTCTAGACTACAGATAAAAAGAAACCAAAACCCCCCATGTACAAGTTATAGCTACGTGAGTGTCCTCAATCTCTCATGCGCCCTCCTAAATCTTTGATACGACCGACCTCTTCTAATTCTAGTATTTTTTAATTTATTCCATAAAGTTTTTTAATGTAGCTGAAGAACGTTTCTGTACTTAATCCAAAATTTCTCTCATGCCCCCCCCAAATATTTGATACGATCGACCTCTTCTAATTCTAGTATTTTTGATTTTTTTTTCAGGAAGATTTTTAATGTAGCTGGAAAATAAAATTATTATTTTGTTTAGGTAATTTCATTCAAAGGTTTAGGCATACTTCCCAATTTTTTTTGAAAATAACTGTATTAATTGAGAGAGATGATAATGTGTTTTGGAAAAGAAATTATCTCGGGAAAAGGTGAAGAAATTCGATCTTATTCCCTGTCTTGTTGAATTTTGAGTGTGTTTTATGTAATAGATATGCTAACTATGCAAAATGTACATACTTTGAGGGTACACGGCAATTTTTGGACCGGTTTCTGAAATTCCCCCATTTTTTTTTAATCATAATATGAATTTTTCCAATTTCAAATGACTATAACAGATTTTATTCAATTCATACCTTTTGTTTTTCATCTAATTTGTCAATGCTTAAAATTATTTAAACCAGATTTATTACATTTCTCCATTTTTGCAAAAATGGGTTGAATTTAAATAAATTTTTATTCGTAGGTTGAATAATAAGCAATATACTTTTGGAATAACTTTATTAAAATCAATTTTTAATATTGCACGTAAATATTAACAATAATCAACAACAAAACGTTTTATATCTATATAAAAATGTACATTATATACAAAACTTATTCTAGAATGCTGCGTTTACATCATTTTACACGAAAAAATTGAAATTAACACAAATAAACTTCAAAACAATAAAAATGTTTGTTCAATACAAAATTAGACAGTTTGAGAACATTTTTTTTGAGCATAAATAAATATTTTCAACAAAGTATGTACGCCACTGTTAAATACCCATTTTACTATTTTAATTTTCTCAAATTGAAACTGTATAACTTTATACTTACAGTTTTCTTAGTGTATATTGCTATCATACACGGTTTTCCAGATATACTGATTTGTAATAATATTTATAACATTCATATGAACACGTATTTAAAAAATACATACAGTGTGTACCTTGACGAGGTTACATACTAAACAGGGTTTTCAAAAAAGCTCAGCAAAGAAAAAAATGCAAAACCTCTCTCACTCTCTCCCTCATTTGAATGTATATTTTTTTCTTTGAAAAGCATATATAAGGTTAAAATTTTCATACCATTTTCTTACATTAAAAAAGTTTAAAACCCTTTCTTACAAGTACTGTCCTTTGCTTCGTCCTCAGCTTTATCTTGATGCGCTGTCATATGCCTGGTCAAATGATGTCTTTCCCTAAAGGACTCTGCGCAAACAGGACATTTCAACTTATCTTCCCGTTTTTTTCTGGTGCTTTCTGTAGCTTCGCTTTTATGATGTGATCTCATGTGGTAAACTAAATCCGAAGTCATCCTGAAGGAGATATTACATTTGGCGCAAATATTTTGAGCAGGTAGACTTAGTGCGGCTAAAGACGGTGGTAAAAGTGAGGTTAGAATAGCAGCGGCTGGGCTTCTTAAATCCGGTGGTGCCATTTTTAACATTTCAGGATTTGAAAATTGTTGATAGTTGTAGGTTAAATCTGGTCGATAAATAGGTCTTATTTTAGCGTAATTGGGTTGTATTAATTCGGGCTGAGCTTTGAAAAAGTTGTTTTCTAAATTAGTAGATCCTGCGTGGTGGAAATTTTCTTGTAGAAACTGGTTTTGATATGCAGCTTGTTGGTTTTTGAATATCTGGTTCGGTGATAGAATCGTTGGAAAGTTTTGGTAGCTTTTGTTGATTATCGGAGGCGATGGACTTAGAGAACTTTGGTAATTTAGGTCCGGAGACATACTAAGGCTCGGAGAAAGTCTGGATTCTTTGATCAAGTTAACTTTTGTAAACGCACTTCTTTGATCGTTGGACGAAGATAGAGGCTTCGATCTGAGATCGTCTATATGTTTGGCTTTCATCAAATTGGGATCGTCGAAAATTTGCTGTTTTTGAGTAAACATTTTTTTATACTCACGAGGTGTTTCTATTACATCGATTTCTTCATCTTCATCAGTACTGCTACAACAAGTTTCGTAACTTTTATCCAACTTTTTTTTCTGTATCAATTTTTCATCGGGCAACATTAGAAAAGCAACGTCGAAAGGTCTTTTCACTGGTTTTTGAGTTTGTTCCTCACTATTAAACTCACTTTTTAACATTTTCGACGACGAAACTTCCATTATAACTCACTAAACTTTCTCATGCACTCACTAGTTACTTTCCTCTACAAAATCAGCGGACTAAATGTGGAAAAACCAAACTATAGCGGGTACAAATATTGTACAATATCCATTCCTACCCTTCGGAACAGCTTGAAACACACCCTTATGTCGGATAAAGATGATAATATTGTAAATAGAATGGAATAGAAAGCGATGGATAATATACGTTTATAAAAGCACATTTTGTATAAAGCTCCTATAGGGGGTGAACTTACGTTTCCCTGTAAAATCCCGCCAATAGCGTTTTAAGGGAGGGCGGAGTTTCCAAATACGGTGCTCCAATACGGTTTTATGTGTCACAGTGAAGTTTTTGGGGTGTAAGGATTGTATAGGATGGGACAGATTGAAAGGATAAGTGTATATGGTTAGATGGGTAATTGGAAATTAAGGGTGTATGCGGTTAGCTCATCTTATATTAAAACCAGTTGGAAATTGACTAAGAACTACCCTGAAGAATACCAAAACGCTGCTATTATACCTGCTGTGATGGAAAGTCATCCACATTTTTAACTAGGTGCTTACTAGAGAACCAAAAGAACCTAGTGCAGTTTTAAATAGATCATTGAAATCTGAAAATTAAACTAACACATGTAGAAATGCCAAGACAAACTCAATGAACTAGGCGAGGACAACCTAACTATGGATTCCAGGACACACTGGAATAGAAGGAAATGAAATAGCAGATGAACTAGCAAAGAGGGGGATTGAAATACCTTTCTGGGGGCCTGAACCTTTTTGGCGGAATCAGCCCCAATGTAATATTGGAAGAAATAGGTGAAGCCGAAAGAAAGAGAAGATCTGACCATTGGAAAGATCTGGTAGGGCTTAGACAATTAGATTCTTCTGGGTGACTACAACCTGTTGAGATCAAATGAATGCATAAGTCAAAGTAAAACTGCGCTAAGAGTTTTAACCTGGGCACCTGGAAAAGCTCAAAATAGTGGAGGAAGTAGAATGCAGATATTGTGGCATGAAAGAAGAAACCTCCATCCACATACTTTCCAACTGCACAGCATCCAGAATCCCAGAGAACAGTACCTGGGAGATTACTGGATAGAAGAGGAACATTCACCTCAGTTATCCTACAGATATCCTAAAATTCCTCAGGGAAATAGGACTAAAGGAGCTACTAGCTTCTGAGAAGTAAAAGTAAGGGGGCACAATAGATCTTTCAGGTCTCAGTGTTACCCCAAAAATACGAGCACATATGATATTTGCACTGTATTAAAGAATAGTTAAATCCTTGACAATATGTTAACCCTCGCTTGTTATTTAGTCACTACAGGGGGTTGTCCATTGATTCTGGCCCGTGCCATATGTGCTCGAACCACATCATCACAGGTGTCTACTACACCACCCTATATCGAAGAACAAAAGGACTCTCAGTACTAAGTAGATTCATCTTATTTTTTTCTAAATCTAGAGGGGGTGGTTTGTTAAAGATTTCTATCAAAAAAAATTTGAAATGGATTTTTTTTTAAATTTTTTTGTGTTTAGACGAAAAATTTTCTTGAGATATGGTGATGAAAAATTTTCTTTTCAGTTGAAGATAAATTAGGATTAAAAAATTGATTATTTCAATAGAAAAACCAAAAATAAACAATTTAAAAATATTTAAACAAATTTTACATCCTTAAAAATATATTGTAAAAATGACATTTTCAATCAAAAAATTTCAATCTTCTCTGTACAGATAGTAGAGATAGATTTACTTTTAATAATAAAGTGGAGTTTAGCAAAAGCACTTGTCAATCCTACACAATATCGGTTAATGACTTTTTGGCGTACAGTGCCATCTGTTCAAATGTTCGCGGCCTGGACCAACATATGGTAGATCCTGAGGGCTGAACGCACTCTTCAATTTTCAAACTAACAGAGGCGTACCAACAAAAAAAAACAATAAGCACATCATTTTAAGTTAAACAGAAAAATGTTTTTAAAACTCATACCTATATAGTCTTCTTCAAACCCTGTTTTCACCCCTGGAACTTTCCTTATAAGTAAATTTGAGTAAGATTAAAAAAGGATGAAGTTGAAATGAAACTTTTTAGAATCCTTAACTTGTCTTTTCTGCCATTTTAGCCTTGATCATTTGCACATTTTCAAAAATAGTCAAAAAAGTTACTTGAAATATTAAACTTATTCTGGTACTATTTCCAAAAAGAGAAAGTACCACTAGTAGAAAAAAAATACTTGAAAACTCATCAAAAAACATCTCCAGCCAAACCTAGTGACCGTTCTACATTTTCCAGTCTAAATATCAATGATTTTATTTTATTTTTAATTATCCTTTCGGATACGCCACTGTCTTAAAGCGATTTTACACCCCTTATTAAAGCTGGTCTCGATCCACTATTCGAGATGAATAAATACTCTCGAACGTATAGTGGAATTAGCAATCCCCATGGTGCAAAATAAGTTAGAAATAAATATAGAATCGTTGCTATAGCTGTCAACCTGTCATTCTACAGATCGGAATCGATCGAAACTATGTTCCTGCTTCACAAACGAACATATGTGCAGGTTATTCGAATCTTATTGAAAAGTATTTGGTGGGATTAGCGTTTTGAATGTGGATATATATGCTTTTGTTGGGTTGTGGAGGTTATGTACATTAGATTCGGCGAAATTCGGGGATTAAATTGACTGTACTTGGATAAAAACGGGATCTATTCATTATCTTTTAATTATTAATTAGAAATGAAGAAAAAATTCGTAAAATTTTAGTTCCAATAGGAGCAAAAGGGGGAACTGGGATGGGAGAAGTGTCTATGTGAAAAACTATCCATGAAAATTTATTTTGCGACACAATTTGCTACAAAACCAGTATTTCCCAAAATAAAATATCCTTTTTAGCAGTTTTTCCATTAAAATCCATTCGAAGGACGAAGAGAAATCACCCCAGAATAATAGAGCAATACCTAAGGACTATCAGATTTCAGTTCGGGAAAAGTAATGTTACCACCTTTGATTTCCCAATAAAAAGAAAATCCTCCTGGGTATCGGAGGCAATTATAAGCACATGTGACCTTTGGTTGTTTCATCAATCAAAACGACAAGTTCTGCAAACTTGATCGTAAATCACTTTTTTGTTCAAATTGATACATTTTGTCTTTTGTGACAAGGGAAATGATGATATAAATCGGTTCTTGATTATCTACAACTTGCTCTTACTACCTACAATGCTCCACACAAACAACTTACAGTTAAAAAAGAGAATATTATGAAAAATAAGCATCAAATTAACTTTTACATTTGGCAATAGCTGGGGGGCATTGAGCACACGCCCATCGCTGACTGCACACAACTATTCACTCTCTCTTCCAAATAGTTTTTTTTATATTTTTCTTGTCGTACTCTTGTACCGTGATAAGAGGTTGTTGTTATACGTTATTCCATAATTTTTGTCGCGGTAGAAGAAAATTTTGTTCGTATAGAAGCCCTGGTATATATTTTCTTGAAAAAAAAAACTTCCGAAATAAGTTTAGTAATCATAGCATGCTGTAGAATAACAAATGAACAGTCGACACATTTGTGGTTAAGTTGAGTGGATCGGGACAGATCTAGATATCCACGACTTGAATACTGATGTAATCAGATAGGCTGGGGTCACTTCACCAGCTCGATTTAAGTCTGGATAAATAGTTGATAATCGTTTTTCCTCCATGTGATCGGCATAGATAATTGAGCGGAAACAATTTTTTTGTTCTATGAAAATGAAAATGTTCACTACCCTCCCTTTGAATTGATATTAATGATGATTTTTACACTTTATTGATTGACTTTTGAAAATTCTTACATCCAACAATCAATCAGCACTTATTTCAGTCACTTAAAGTCGCTGTATCACTATCTCGATTGATGATATTCATCTTTAGTCTAAATATCGGTAGTCATAATTATCGTGTACAGCGACATAACGGTTTTTTTTTTAAATAAAAATTGATGTACAATAACGTTGATTCAAATAGGATGCAGACATACCTTTCGTATTGGCAGTGTGTCTTTTTCTACTGTCCCACGACATACCCAAAAACTGCACGACACTGGTCATGAAAATATTTACAATGTAAGGTCAAACTATTAACATAAAATGACAAGTAACCTTTAATTATCTGTCAAAAAGTGTCATGTTAGCCATAGATCTAAATAATATTTGTTAGAGTTGGAAAATTTCAAATTTCCGACTATGTATCCACAGACAGTTGCCACTATATGCTAGTAAACTCTCACCATAAGTTAATCGACCAAAAGAATCTCAGTTAGCGAGTTTTTTTTTCCTCTTGTTTTTCCGGATATGCTTTTGTTTTTCTCGGATACGATAAAGAGTCATTAATATTCTTAACGTTTTAAAATATACCATGGAGAAAGACAATTCATTAGCGTAGTTAATATAAAAATATCGCCTGGTATAAAACTTGGATTTTCTATATCCGTAACCGCATCCAAACACTTCATGTTTCAAGGACACGGGGGGTGTATGAACTGCCTATGTTATAGGGGACAGGGAATTCGGTTCATATAGGATTTCTATACGGATATAAATAGGTTTTGACAAGTCTCCAGGGTTGAACATAATACCACTTGTCCATATGTTACTTTAGTATGTATGAACGACTAAAGTTCCCGCATACAAAAAAAATACGCAACCTGTTTAGTTTTTGTTCTGATGCGGGGTTTTCGAAGGGGGTTTGATTTATTTTTAAAATCTCATTAAGACTACCCATAGCTTCTTCCAAAGGGAATACTTTTTATTGAAAATTTTCCAGGAAAAGTCTACATTTTCTATTTATTTCCTTAATGTAGGGAAATTATATTCTTTATGTCATACTAGTTCATTATTGGCTTCTTATTGCTTGAATACCAACTATCTAATGTCACTTTATGGCCCACTAAGTAGTTTTCTTGCATCCAATTTCCAATTTCTATGTCGTAAGCTTCTTTAGAATTTTTTGGCAACAAATTTTCAGTTGCTTTCTTTGCTTTTTCGATAATTTCGTCAGGAATTCCAAAACTTTCGTTCCTTATGACTTCTAACTTTGACACATATGAAAATTATTGTGATTTTATGACATTTACGTTTATGAACATTCACCTAGCAACGATAGTGTCTATCTACTATCATAAAATAACCCGTGGTACATAAATAACTATGTATTTTATTCACTCTATTCTATATTATTCATTCAAAAAGAATACCAGGTTATATTTATCGCGAAATTCACGAAACTATGGACACAGTGTATACATCTAACCGTTCTACACTTTTTCTCATTTTATTTTACTTTTAAAAATCCTCTCCAAGATGCGGACTTATCTCTATTGTTAGTAGCAGCAGACGTCGAGACATAAAAATAATATGGAGATTTTTTTTTTGGAAAGAGGAAGAGAATATCGCAGTAACGACAGGAAGCAGGAAGTGGGGATATTCTCTTAATGAATATTTTTATAGGACTGCTTTACATATTTCAAAATTTGAATTTTTAAACAGTCAAGTCGCTCTCTTATTATTTTCTTTTTGTTTTTTTATTATTTTTTACAATAGAATTTCTTCAATTCCCCTCGTAAAATTCAATCACACGCAACTGTTTAATTTCTTCTGGTTAGAAATTAGTAAAAACCCTTCCTATTCGCTTAAACACCTTATCAAGATTTCGAAATACAAAAGACCGAAATATAAATTTCAATTAGCAAAACACCAGCGCCATCTATAGTCGAATTAGAAACGGAACAAATTAATAGGATCCCTCGACATTATAAATCATCCACAGATAATGTCTTCCTCTTTATTACTCTTTTATTTTGGTGGAATAAGTGTATCTTTAAACATTGGCGTAGCAATAAAAAAAATTTCCAAGAGGATACTTCAGACTAACAAATTTCCCGTTAAATGATGCGCCTATGTCATTGTCTGCGTTCGTCTTTCCCTTAAAGGGGCTTCAAAAGGGTTTCACAGAGACCCTAATTAACTTAATGGTCTTTGAACAAGATTGTGTTCAATTTTAGATGTAGTAGTTCAACTGGTTTCAAGATAATATTATTTATCCATTTCAACTCACGTTTCCCGATCTATGGTATCGATTTTCAAGAATATAAGTAAAAGAACATAAGTAAAAAGCATACACTGTATCTTTGTACTTCCTTAAAATTTCCCAAAACAATATTAGAGATTGAAACTAATTAATTTTGGCAAACCCTGTAAGAAATATTCTCCAATAAAATCTCGTCCATCACCCGTAATCCCGTCTCCATCGCATCAAACAACCGACTTCAAGTACCTTATAAAAACTCACTGGAATCTAAACTTATAATAAATTTTCTCACTTAGGCAGACGAAGTTGCCAACTCTCTCTTGGAGTTGTCAGAGTAATTTATGTGCCTGAGGACGGTCATAATCACGAATGGCAAAAAAGATAACACAATCGGATTTCCTCGAACGCCTTGCGAGGTTCAGATTCAGTATGCTCGACACCCTATCGGCACCAGAACTCACCGAGTGTTCTCCTTAAGGATCTAAGGACTAAATTCATTGCTTCAGGGATGTTTCCTCAATATGACACTATAATTTTTTTTTAATAACGTGTGAATCAATAATAATGTAGAAAAATAAATCAGAAGTGGGATATTTTCATCAGAAGTGGGATATTTTTATCAGAAGTGGGATACATTATGTTCTTTTTATAATAATTGGTTCAAATATGTTTATTTTAACACCGATGTGAATTAATAATTTGGGCGGGCCATCTCAAGACATTGGCAGCCATATTTCGAGGCGGTCTGCTTCATGACGTAATTTATATCCAGCTATTTGGAGAGATTCTCGTTCTTTTCTCTCTTTTATTTCCTTCAGGCGGTAAAATCGGCTTTTCCAACGAACCCCAAGGGTCATAATCAAAGACCCCACTTTGACATTTTCCACATAGTTTCTAAAAATTGTATTTTTTCTGTTTATCGCCCTTCCAAGTTATAATCTAGTTTTTGCTCAAAATGTATCGTCTTTCTTATTGGATTTTATAATGAGGTTAGAGTTTTTTATTGGGTGATAGTGTTGAGAACGCGACGACTTTCAGAAGCGGGATCAGAAGTGGCACAAAGATTTTTTAAATTTGATTTAAGCTAGTTTTTATTTTATTACCAGTGAAAAAAAAGGTCCATATATGATATTGAAGGCTCTAGGTCACTAATACTGTTAAATATACAGGTTGTTTCCAAAATAAACAATTTTAAGGCATTTTCTTTCAATGGATTTAAAAAAAAATATGTATTTTCTTATCAAAAACCAAAAATAAACATAATCGCGGAGATTATGACGAAAAGAAAGGTCCCTGTTGACAAATAAAAGTATATATAATGATACAAAACCGGAAAAATGTACGACACAAATGGGCTTCAGTAAACATATAAAAGGGACATAAAAAAAGGGAAAACTACTAAAATAATTTTCACTTCTATATTTTCTAGATCGATGTTTACGAAAATAAAAAGAAGAGTCTTAATCATTTTTTATTGTAAAAGGTTGCGAAATTTAGAAAATTCGGCTTTTCATATAAAATATATCTCTGATGCGATAATTACATTGAAGTATTGTAGAACGCGGTTAGTACCTGGATGGTTGGCCAAGGAAACACCGTGGTAAGCCCAGACAGGCTTCAGCCGTCTTTTGGAGGAGGCGTGAAACCCTGGATGTTGGCTGGAACACTAGTGGATACGGCTATTAGCCTCCAGAAAAGAAAATATATTAATGAATGTGAGTTTTTTTCATTTATTTATAGTTTGGAAAGTCTTCTCTACTATTTATTAGATTTTCTAGAGTATTTTTGCGCGTAACCTTTGGAAGTAAAAAATAATCCGTCCCGCTTTCGAAACCGCGTAAAGGAAAAGCTGTGAAAACCTCGATTTCGCTATATAAAATATGATTTTCATCCATACGGATACAGTCCATATAATAATTTCGTGAATCGAATAAAAATAATCATAAATCAGCCGGTATTAGCATAAAACTCCGTTCCTATGCAAATCATCGAACGACGCAGAAGAAGACGCCATCTTGCGATGACTTATGGCCTTATACCCCGGTTATCCGCCGTTGGAAAAACTTTTGCACAAATAAAATGGGATATATTCGCTTGAAATAAGTTATTTTTTTGATTACCGTTAACCGAGAAGAAACATCTACTTCCAGGGCTATATACCCCGTCAGATATTGGTTATCTATGAATTGAACACACTCCTATACAAAATGCATCCGTGCAAAACGGACAGATATTTATCACTGCTCAACAGATTCAAAAGATAATAAACAGAACCCGAATATTCCATATTCATAAGTTTGTTAGCGAATACATGGAAACCCATACAATAGCAATTTATGTTTGCGATTTTCAATTAATTTCCAATCCCGATCCTAATTCTGATACAGCATACGCGATTTCAACAATGCCACGTGTTTATATGTTATTCACTTTAATTACCAAATGTCGAAAATATTGTTTTTAAATAATTTATTGGATACAAATTGTATATAGTTGAACATTTTATTTCCATTAATTATTGTTGTCTTCTTTTTTCGACAAAACGTTATGGTTAATTGACAAGATATATATATATATATATATATATATATATATATATATTTACAGTGAACGAAAGTTATATAAAACAGTCGAGCGTTCGTTAAACTGGCCAAATCCCTTCCCTCGACACTTGTTCATCGCTTTTTTCCGGCAAGACCAAACTTAATTTTCCGGGTGTTGAGTTGAGTCCGGCGTTAGACAAGGAACAACAATATCAGATTAGCGCCGGGTTGATATGATGCTCTTATTCCCTTCACCAGAGCTGGTATCAGAATAGTTTTTGATTTTAGACGATATATCTGTTTTTAGGAATTATGTATGGGAATAAACGTTTTATCTATGTCGAAAATTTTGATTTAATGTAAACTGCATTGTGCTAACTTCTTTCCTGGTCGGAATTATGGACTCAAAATACACTGGAATATGTAAAATTTTCCGCTGAATCGATTGCCGAAGACTGGAACGTTCTATCTATCATATTAGTCGAGTTATGAGCACATTTAGTTTTGAAAACGGGATTTTCGAAAATTTCATGACTTCATTTGGAGGAGAAAAAATGATTTTAGACAAAAACAGACTGTGGCAGTCGATTTTTCGCATCAAAAAACCCCTCCTGACAAATTTTGAGCAATTTTTATGTCAAAAACGTATTTTTTGTCGAAAATTTTGAAGCAAGGGGTAGGTATGGAAATATTTAATGTAAACTGCATTGTGCTAACTTCTTTCCTGGTCGGAATTATGGACTCAAAATACACTGGAATATGTAAAATTTTCCGCTGAATCGATTGCCGAAGACTAGAACGTTCTATCTATCATATTAGTCGAGTTATGAGCACATTAAGTTTTGAAAACGGGATTTTCGAAAATTTCATGACTTCATTTGGAGGAGAAAAAATGATTTTAGACAAAAACAGACTGTGGCAGTCGATTTTTCGCATCAAAAACCCCCTCCTGACAAATTTTGAGCAATTTTTATTTCAAAAATGATTTTTTTGTCGGAAATTTTGAAGCAAGGGGTAGGTATGGAAATATTTAATGTAAACTGCATTGTGCTAACTTCTTTCCTGGTCGGAATTATGGACTCAAAATACACTGGAATATGTAAAATTTTCCGCTGAATCGATTGCCGAAGACTAGAACGTTCTATCTATCATATTAGTCGAGTTATGAGCACATTAAGTTTTGAAAACGGGATTTTCGAAAATTTCATGACTTCATTTGGAGGAGAAAAAATTATTTTAGACAAAAACAGACTGTGGCAGTCGATTTTTCGCATCAAAAAACCCCTCCTGACAAATTTTGAGCAATTTTTATGTCAAAAACGTATTTTTTGTCGAAAATTATGGAAATATTTAATGTGAACTGCATTGTGCTAACTTCTTCCCTGGTCGGATTTATGGACTCAAAATACACTGGAATATGTAAAATTTTCCGCTGAATCGATTGCCGAAGACTAGAACGTTCTATCTATCATATTAGTCGAGTTATGAGCACATTTAGTTTTGAAAACGGGATTTTCGAAAATTTCATGACTTCATTTGGAGGAGAAAAAATGATTTTAGACAAAAACAGACTGTGGCAGTCGATTTTTCGCATCAAAAACCCCCTCCTGACAAATTTTGAGCAATTTTTATTTCAAAAATGATTTTTTTGTCGGAAATTTTGAAGCAAGGGGTAGGTATGGAAATATTTAATGTAAACTGCATTGTGCTAACTTCTTTCCTGGTCGGAATTATGGACTCAAAATACACTGGAGTATGTAAAATTTTCCGCTGAATCGATTGCCGAAGACTAGAACGTTCTATCTATCATATTAGTCGAGTTATGAGCACATTTAGTTTTGAAAACGGGATTTTCGAAAATTTCATGACTTCATTTGGAGGAGAAAAAATGATTTTAGACAAAAACAGACTGTGGCAGTCGATTTTTCGCATCAAAAAACCCCTCCTGACAAATTTTGAGCAATTTTTATGTCAAAAACGTATTTTTTGTCGAAAATTTTGAAGCAAGGGGTAGGTATGGAAATATTTAATGTAAACTGCATTGTGCTAACTTGTTTCCTGGTCGGAATAATGGACTCAAAATACACTGGAATATGTAAAATTTTCCGCTGAATCGATTGCCGAAGACTAGAACGTTCTATCTATCATATTAGTCGAGTTATGAGCACATTTAGTTTTGAAAACGGGATTTTCGAAAATTTCATGACTTCATTTGGAGGAGAAAAAATGATTTTAGACAAAAACAGACTGTGGCAGTCGATTTTTCGCATCAAAAAACCCCTCCTGACAAATTTTGAGCAATTTTTATGTCAAAAACGTATTTTTTGTCGAAAATTTTGAAGCAAGGGGTAGGTATGGAAATATTTAATGTAAACTGCATTGTGCTAACTTCTTTCCTGGTCGGATTTATGGACTCAAAATACACTGGAATATGTAAAATTTTCCGCTGAATCGATTGCCGAAGACTAGAACGTTCTATCTATCATATTAGTCGAGTTATGAGCACATTTAGTTTTGAAAACGGGATTTTCGAAAATTTCATGACTTCATTTGGAGGAGAAAAAATGATTTTAGACAAAAACAGGCTGTGGCAGTCGATTTTTCGCATCAAAAAACCCCTCCTGACAAATTTTGAGCAATTTTTATGTCAAAAACGTATTTTTTGTCGAAAATTTTGAAGCAAGGGGTAGGTATGGAAATATTTAATGTAAACTGCATTGTGCTAACTTCTTTCCTGGTCGGATTTATGGACTCAAAATACACTGGAATATGTAAAATTTTCCGCTGAATCGATTGCCGAAGACTAGAACGTTCTATCTATCATATTAGTCGAGTTATGAGCACATTTAGTTTTGAAAACGGGATTTTCGAAAATTTCATGACTTCATTTGGAGGAGAAAAAATGATTTTAGACAAAAACAGACTGTGGCAGTCGATTTTTCGCATCAAAAAACCCCTCCTGACAAATTTTGAGCAATTTTTATTTCAAAAATGATTTTTTTGTCGAAAATTTTGAAGCAAGGGGTAGGTATGGAAATATTTAATGTAAACTGCATTGTGCTAACTTCTTTCCTGGTCGGATTTATGGACTCAAAATACACTGGAATATGTAAAATTTTCCGCTGAATCGATTGCCGAAGACTAGAACGTTCTATCTATCATATTAGTCGAGTTATGAGCACATTTAGTTTTGAAAACGGGATTTTCGAAAATTTCATGACTTCATTTGGAGGAGAAAAAATGATTTTAGACAAAAACAGACTGTGGCAGTCGATTTTTCGCATCAAAAAACCCCTCCTGACAAATTTTGAGCAATTTTTATTTCAAAAATGATTTTTTTGTCGAAAATTTTGAAGCAAGGGGTAGGTATGGAAATATTTAATGTAAACTGCATTGTGCTAACTTCTTTCCTGGTCGGATTTATGGACTCAAAATACACTGGAATATGTAAAATTTTCCGCTGAATCGATTGCCGAAGACTAGAACGTTCTATCTATCATATTAGTCGAGTTATGAGCACATTTAGTTTTGAAAACGGGATTTTCGAAAATTTCATGACTTCATTTGGAGGAGAAAAAATGAATTTAGACAAAAACAGACTGTGGCAGTCGATTTTTCGCATCAAAAAACCCCTCCTGACAAATTTTGAGCAATTTTTATGTCAAAAACGTATTTTTTGTCGAAAATTTTGAAGCAAGGGGTAGGTATGGAAATATTTAATGTAAACTGCATTGTGCTAACTTCTTTCCTGGTCGGATTTATGGACTCAAAATACACTGGAATATGTAAAATTTTCCGCTGAATCGATTGCCGAAGACTAGAACGTTTTATCTATCATATTAGTCGAGTTATGAGCACATTTAGTTTTGAAAACGGGATTTTCGAAAATTTCATGACTTCATTTGGAGGAGAAAAAATGATTTTAGACAAAAACAGACTGTGGCAGTCGATTTTTCGCATCAAAAAACCCCTCCTGACAAATTTTGAGCAATTTTTATTTCAAAAATGATTTTTTTGTCGAAAATTTTGAAGCAAGGGGTAGGTATGGAAATATTTAATGTAAACTGCATTGTGCTAACTTCTTTCCTGGTCGGATTTATGGACTCAAAATACACTGGAATATGTAAAATTTTCCGCTGAATCGATTGCCGAAGACTAGAACGTTCTATCTATCATATTAGTCGAGTTATGAGCACATTTAGTTTTGAAAACGGGATTTTCGAAAATTTCATGACTTCATTTGGAGGAGAAAAAATGATTTTAGACAAAAACAGACTGTGGCAGTCGATTTTTCGCATCAAAAAACCCCTCCTGACAAATTTTGAGCAATTTTTATCTCAAAAATGATTTTTTTGTCGAAAATTTTGAAGCAAGGGGTAGGTATGGAAATATTTAATGTAAACTGCATTGTGCTAACTTCTTTCCTGGTCGGATTTATGGACTCAAAATACACTGGAATATGTAAAATTTTCCGCTGAATCGATTGCCGAAGACTAGAACGTTCTATCTATCATATTAGTCGAGTTATGAGCACATTTAGTTTTGAAAACGGGATTTTCGAAAATTTCATGACTTCATTTGGAGGAGAAAAAATGAATTTAGACAAAAACAGACTGTGGCAGTCGATTTTTCGCATCAAAAAACCCCTCCTGACAAATTTTGAGCAATTTTTATGTCAAAAACGTATTTTTTGTCGAAAATTTTGAAGCAAGGGGTAGGTATGGAAATATTTAATGTAAACTGCATTGTGCTAACTTCTTTCCTGGTCGGATTTATGGACTCAAAATACACTGGAATATGTAAAATTTTCCGCTGAATCGATTGCCGAAGACTAGAACGTTTTATCTATCATATTAGTCGAGTTATGAGCACATTTAGTTTTGAAAACGGGATTTTCGAAAATTTCATGACTTCATTTGGAGGAGAAAAAATGATTTTAGACAAAAACAGACTGTGGCAGTCGATTTTTCGCATCAAAAAACCCCTCCTGACAAATTTTGAGCAATTTTTATTTCAAAAATGATTTTTTTGTCGAAAATTTTGAAGCAAGGGGTAGGTATGGAAATATTTAATGTAAACTGCATTGTGCTAACTTCTTTCCTGGTCGGATTTATGGACTCAAAATACACTGGAATATGTAAAATTTTCCGCTGAATCGATTGCCGAAGACTAGAACGTTCTATCTATCATATTAGTCGAGTTATGAGCACATTTAGTTTTGAAAACGGGATTTTCGAAAATTTCATGACTTCATTTGGAGGAGAAAAAATGAATTTAGACAAAAACAGACTGTGGCAGTCGATTTTTCGCATCAAAAAACCCCTCCTGACAAATTTTGAGCAATTTTTATGTCAAAAACGTATTTTTTGTCGAAAATTTTGAAGCAAGGGGTAGGTATGGAAATATTTAATGTAAACTGCATTGTGCTAACTTCTTTCCTGGTCGGATTTATGGACTCAGAATACACTGGAATATGTATAATTTTCCGCTGAATCGATTGCCGAAGACTAGAACGTTCTATCTATCATATTAGTCGAGTTATGAGCACATTTAGTTTTGAAAACGGGATTTTCGAAAATTTCATGACTTCATTTGGAGGAGAAAAAATGAATTTAGACAAAAACAGACTGTGGCAGTCGATTTTTCGCATCAAAAAACCCCTCCTGACAAATTTTGAGCAATTTTTATGTCAAAAACGTATTTTTTGTCGAAAATTTTGAAGCAAGGGGTAGGTATGGAAATATTTAATGTAAACTGCATTGTGCTAACTTCTTTCCTGGTCGGATTTATGGACTCAAAATACACTGGAATATGTAAAATTTTCCGCTGAATCGATTGCCGAAGACTAGAACGTTTTATCTATCATATTAGTCGAGTTATGAGCACATTTAGTTTTGAAAACGGGATTTTCGAAAATTTCATGACTTCATTTGGAGGAGAAAAAATGATTTTAGACAAAAACAGACTGTGGCAGTCGATTTTTCGCATCAAAAAACCCCTCCTGACAAATTTTGAGCAATTTTTATTTCAAAAATGATCTTTTTGTCGAAAATTTTGAAGCAAGGGGTAGGTATGGAAATATTTAATGTAAACTGCATTGTGCTAACTTCTTTCCTGGTCGGATTTATGGACTCAAAATACACTGGAATATGTAAAATTTTCCGCTGAATCGATTGCCGAAGACTAGAACGTTCTATCTATCATATTAGTCGAGTTATGAGCACATTTAGTTTTGAAAACGGGATTTTCGAAAATTTCATGACTTCATTTGGAGGAGAAAAAATGAATTTAGACAAAAACAGACTGTGGCAGTCGATTTTTCGCATCAAAAAACCCCTCCTGACAAATTTTGAGCAATTTTTATGTCAAAAACGTATTTTTTGTCGAAAATTTTGAAGCAAGGGGTAGGTATGGAAATATTTAATGTAAACTGCATTGTGCTAACTTCTTTCCTGGTCGGATTTATGGACTCAAAATACACTGGAATATGTAAAATTTTCCGCTGAATCGATTGCCGAAGACTAGAACGTTTTATCTATCATATTAGTCGAGTTATGAGCACATTTAGTTTTGAAAACGGGATTTTCGAAAATTTCATGACTTCATTCGGAGGAAAAATGATTTTAGACAAAAACAGACTGTGGCAGTCGATTTTTCGCATCAAAAAACCCCTCCTGACAAATTTTGAGCAATTTTTATGTCAAAAACGTATTTTTTGTCGAAAATTTTGAAACAAGGGGTAGGTATGGAAATATTTAATGTAAACTGCATTGTGCTAACTTCTTTCCTGGTCGGATTTATGGACTCAAAATACACTGGAATATGTAAAATTTTCCGCTGAATCGATTGCCGAAGACTAGAACGTTCTATCTATCATATTAGTCGAGTTATGAGCACATTTAGTTTTGAAAACGGGATTTTCGAAAATTTCATGACTTCATTTGGAGGAGAAAAAATGATTTTAGACAAAAACAGGCTGTGGCAGTCGATTTTTCGCATCAAAAAACCCCTCCTGACAAATTTTGAGCAATTTTTATGTCAAAAACGTATTTTTTGTCGAAAATTTTGAAGCAAGGGGAAGGTATGGAAATATTTAATGTAAACTGCATTGTGCTAACTTCTTTCCTGGTCGGATTTATGGACTCAAAATACACTGGAATATGTAAAATTTCCCGCTGAATCGATTGCCGAAGACTAGAACGTTCTATCTATCATATTAGTCGAGTTATGAGCACATTTAGTTTTGAAAACGGGATTTTAGAAAATTTCATGACTTCATTTGGAGGAGAAAAAATGATTTTAGACAAAAACAGACTGTGGCAGTCGATTTTTCGCATCAAAAAACCCCTCCTGACAAATTTTGAGCAATTTTTATTTCAAAAATGATTTTTTTGTCGAAAATTTTGAAGCAAGGGGTGGGTATGGAAATATTTAATGTAAACTGCATTGTGCTAACTTCTTTCCTGGTCGGATTTATGGACTCAAAATACACTGGAATATGTAAAATTTTCCGCTGAATCGATTGCCGAAGACTAGAACGTTCTATCTATCATATTAGTCGAGTTATGAGCACATTTAGTTTTGAAAACGGGATTTTCGAAAATTTCATGACTTCATTTGGAGGAGAAAAAATGAATTTAGACAAAAACAGACTGTGGCAGTCGATTTTTCGCATCAAAAAACCCCTCCTGACAAATTTTGAGCAATTTTTATGTCAAAAACGTATTTTTTGTCGAAAATTTTGAAGCAAGGGGTAGGTATGGAAATATTTAATGTAAACTGCATTGTGCTAACTTCTTTCCTGGTCGGATTTATGGACTCAAAATACACTGGAATATGTAAAATTTTCCGCTGAATCGATTGCCGAAGACTAGAACGTTTTATCTATCATATTAGTCGAGTTATGAGCACATTTAGTTTTGAAAACGGGATTTTCGAAAATTTCATGACTTCATTCGGAGGAGAAAAAATGATTTTAGACAAAAACAGACTGTGGCAGTCGATTTTTCGCATCAAAAAACCCCTCCTGACAAATTTTGAGCAATTTTTATGTCAAAAACGTATTTTTTGTCGAAAATTTTGAAGCAAGGGGTAGGTATGGAAATATTTAATGTAAACTGCATTGTGCTAACTTCTTTCCTGGTCGGATTTATGGACTCAAAATACACTGGAATATGTAAAATTTTCCGCTGAATCGATTGCCGAAGACTAGAACGTTCTATCTATCATATTAGTCGAGTTATGAGCACATTTAGTTTTGAAAACGGGATTTTCGAAAATTTCATGACTTCATTTGGAGGAGAAAAAATGATTTTAGACAAAAACAGGCTGTGGCAGTCGATTTTTCGCATCAAAAAACCCCTCCTGACAAATTTTGAGCAATTTTTATGTCAAAAACGTATTTTTTGTCGAAAATTTTGAAGCAAGGGGTAGGTATGGAAATATTTAATGTAAACTGCATTGTGCTAACTTCTTTCCTGGTCGGATTTATGGACTCAAAATACACTGGAATATGTAAAATTTTCCGCTGAATCGATTGCCGAAGACTAGAACGTTCTATCTATCATATTAGTCGAGTTATGAGCACATTTAGTTTTGAAAACAGGATTTTCGAAAATTTCATGACTCCATTTGGAGGAGAAAAAATGATTTTAGACAAAAACAGACTGTGGCAGTCGATTTTTCGCATCAAAAAACCCCTCCTGACAAATTTTGAGCAATTTTTATGTCAAAAACGTATTTTTTTGTCGAAAATTTTGAAGCAAGGGGTAGGTATGGAAATATTTAATGTAAACTGCATTGTGCAAACTTCTTTCCTTGTCGGATTTATGGACTCAAAATACACTGAAATATGTAAAATTTTCCGCTGAATCGATTGCCGAAGACTAGAACGTTCTATCTATCATATTAGTCGAGTTATGAGCACATTTAGTTTTGAAAACGGGATTCTCGAAAATTTCATGACTTCATTCGGAGGAGAAAAAATGATTTTAGACAAAAACAGACTGTGGCAGTCGATTTTTCGCATCAAAAAACCCCTCCTGACAAATTTTGAGCAATTTTTATGTCAAAAACGTATTTTTTGTCGAAAATTTTGAAGCAAGGGGTAGGTATGGAAATATTTAATGTAAACTGCATTGTGCTAACTTCTTTCCTGGTCGGATTTATGGACTCAAAATACACTGGAATATGTAAAATTTTCCGCTGAATCGATTGCCGAAGACTAGAACGTTCTATCTATCATATTAGTCGAGTTATGAGCACATTTAGTTTTGAAAACGGGATTTTCGAAAATTTCATGACTTCATTTGGAGGAGAAAAAATGATTTTAGACAAAAACAGACTGTGGCAGTCGATTTTTCGCATCAAAAAACCCCTCCTGACAAATTTTGAGCAATTTTTATGTCAAAAACGTATTTTTTGTCGAAAATTTTGAAGCAAGGGGTAGGTATGGAAATATTAAATGTAAACTGCATTGTGCTAACTTCTTTCCTGGTCGGATTTATGGACTCAAAATACACTGGAATATGTAAAATTTTCCGCTGAATCGATTGCCGAAGACTAGAACGTTCTATCTATCATATTAGTCGAGTTATGAGCACATTTAGTTTTGAAAACGGGATTTTCGAAAATTTCATGACTTCATTTGGAGGAGAAAAAATGATTTTAGACAAAAACAGACTGTGGCAGTCGATTTTTCGCATCAAAAAACCCCTCCTGACAAATTTTGAGCAATTTTTATGTCAAAAACGTATTTTTTGTCGAAAATTTGAAGCAAGGGGTAGGTATGGAAATATTTAATGTAAACTGCATTGTGCTAACTTCTTTCCTGGTCGGATTTATGGACTCAAAATACACTGGAATATGTAAAATTTTCCGCTGAATCGATTGCCGAAGACTAGAACGTTCTATCTATCATATTAGTCGAGTTATGAGCACATTTAGTTTGAAAACGGGATTTTCGAAAATTTCATGACTTCATTTGGAGGAGAAAAAATGATTTTAGACAAAAACAGACTGTGGCAGTCGATTTTTCGCATCAAAAAACCCCTCCTGACAAATTTTGAGCAATTTTTATGTCAAAAACGTATTTTTTGTCGAAAATTTTGAAGCAAGGGGTAGGTATGGAAATATTTAATGTAAACTGCATTGTGCTAACTTCTTTCCTGGTCGGATTTATGGACTCAAAATACACTGGAATATGTAAAATTTTCCGCTGAATCGATTGCCGAAGACTAGAACGTTCTATCTATCATATTAGTCGAGTTATGAACACATTTAGTTTTGAAAACGGGATTTTCGAAAATTTCATGACTTCATTTGGAGGAGAAAAAATGATTTTAGACAAAAACAGACTGTGGCAGTCGATTTTTCGCATCAAAAAACCCCTCCTGACAAATTTTGAGCAATTTTTATGTCAAAAACGTATTTTTTGTCGAAAATTTTGAAGCAAGGGGTAGGTATGGAAATATTTAATGTAAACTGCATTGTGCTAACTTCTTTCCTGGTCGGATTTATGGACTCAAAATACACTGGAATATGTAAAATTTTCCGCTGAATCGATTGCCGAAGACTAGAACGTTCTATCTATCATATTAGTCGAGTTATGAACACATTTAGTTTTGAAAACGGGATTTTCGAAAATTTCATGACTTCATTTGGAGGAGAAAAAATGAATTTAGACAAAAACAGACTGTGGCAGTCGATTTTTCGCATCAAAAAACCCCTCCTGACAAATTTTGAGCAATTTTTATGTCAAAAACGTATTTTTTGTCGAAAATTTTGAAGCAAGGGGTAGGTATGGAAATATTTAATGTAAACTGCATTGTGCTAACTTCTTTCCTGGTCGGATTTATGGACTCAAAATACACTGGAATATGTAAAATTTTCCGCTGAATCGATTGCCGAAGACTAGAACGTTCTATCTATCATATTAGTCGAGTTATGAACACATTTAGTTTTGAAAACGGGATTTTCGAAAATTTCATGACTTCATTTGGAGGAGAAAAAATGAATTTAGACAAAAACAGACTGTGGCAGTCGATTTTTCGCATCAAAAAACCCCTCCTGACAAATTTTGACCAATTTTTATGTCAAAAACGTATTTTTTGTCGAAAATTTTGAAGCAAGGGGTAGGTATGGAAATATTTAATGTAAACTGCATTGTGCTAACTTCTTTCCTGGTCGGATTTATGGACTCAAAATACACTGAATATGTAAAATTTTCCGCTGAATCGATTGCCGAAGACTAGAACGTTCTATCTATCATATTAGTCGAGTTATGAGCACATTTAGTTTTGAAAACGGGATTTTCGAAAATTTCATGACTCCATTTGGAGGAGAAAAAATGATTTTAGACAAAAACAGACTGTGGCAGTCGATTTTTCGCATCAAAAAACCCCTCCTGACAAATTTTGAGCAATTTTATGTCAAAAACGTATTTTTTGTCGAAAATTTTGAAGCAAGGGGTAGGTATGGAAATATTTAATGTAAACTGCATTGTGCAAACTTCTTTCCTTGTCGGATTTATGGACTCAAAATACACTGAAATATGTAAAATTTCCGCTGAATCGATTGCCGAAGACTAGAACGTTCTATCTATCATATTAGTCGAGTTATGAGCACATTTAGTTTTGAAAACGGGATTTTCGAAAATTTCATGACTCCATTTGGAGGAGAAAAAATGATTTAGACAAAAACAGACTGTGGCAGTCGATTTTTCGCATCAAAAAACCCCTCCTGACAAATTTTGAGCAATTTTTATGTCAAAAACGTATTTTTTGTCGAAAATTTTGAAGCAAGGGGTAGGTATGGAAATATTTAATGTAAACTGCATTGTGCAAACTTCTTTCCTTGTCGGATTTATGGACTCAAAATACACTGAAATATGTAAAATTTTCCGCTGAATCGATTGCCGAAGACTAGAACGTTCTATCTATCATATTAGTCGAGTTATGAGCACATTTAGTTTTGAAAACGGGATTTTCGAAAATTTCATGACTCCATTTGGAGGAGAAAAAATGATTTTAGACAAAAACAGACTGTGGCAGTCGATTTTTCGCATCAAAAAACCCCTCCTGACAAATTTTGAGCAATTTTTTATGTCAAAAACGTATTTTTTGTCGAAAATTTTGAAGCAAGGGGTAGGTATGGAAATATTTAATGTAAACTGCATTGTGCAAACTTCTTTCCTTGTCGGATTTATGGACTCAAAATACACTGAAATATGTAAAATTTTCCGCTGAATCGATTGCCGAAGACTAGAACGTTCTATCTATCATATTAGTCGAGTTATGAGCACATTTAGTTTTGAAACGGGATTCTCGAAAATTTCATGACTTCATTTGGAGGAGAAAAAATGAATTTAGACAAAAACAGACTGTGGCAGTCGATTTTTCGCATCAAAAAACCCCTCCTGACAAATTTTGAGCAATTTTTATGTCAAAAACGTATTTTTGTCGAAAATTTTGAAGCAAGGGGTAGGTATGGAAATATTTAATGTAAACTGCATTGTGCTAACTTCTTTCCTGGTCGGATTTATGGACTCAAAATACACTGGAATATGTAAAATTTTCCGCTGAATCGATTGCGAAGACTAGAACGTTCTATCTATCATATTAGTCGAGTTATGAACACATTTAGTTTTGAAAACGGGATTTTCGAAAATTTCATGACTTCATTTGGAGGAGAAAAAATGAATTTAGACAAAAACAGACTGTGGCAGTCGATTTTTCGCATCAAAAAACCCCTCCTGACAAATTTTGAGCAATTTTTATGTCAAAAACGTATTTTTTGTCGAAAATTTTGAAGCAAGGGGTAGGTATGGAAATATTTAATGTAAACTGCATTGTGCTAACTTCTTTCCTGGTCGGATTTATGGACTCAAAATACACTGGAATATGTAAAATCTTCCGCTGAATCGATTGCCGAAGACTAGAACGTTCTATCTATCATATTAGTCGAGTTATGAACACATTTAGTTTTGAAAACGGGATTTTCGAAAATTTCATGACTTCATTTGGAGGAGAAAAAATGAATTTAGACAAAAACAGACTGTGGCAGTCGATTTTTCGCATCAAAACAAATTTTGAGCAATTTTTATGTCAAAAACGTATTTTTTGTCGAAAATTTTGAAGCAAGGGGTAGGTATGGAAATATTTAATGTAAACTGCATTGTGCTAACTTCTTTCCTGGTCGGATTTATGGACTCAAAATACACTGGAATATGTAAAATTTTCCGCTGAATCGATTGCCGAAGACTAGAACGTTCTATCTATCATATTAGTCGAGTTATGAGCACATTTAGTTTTGAAAACGGGATTTTCGAAAATTTCATGACTCCATTTGGAGGAGAAAAAATGATTTTAGACAAAAACAGACTGTGGCAGTCGATTTTTCGCATCAAAAAACCCCTCCTGACAAATTTTGAGCAATTTTTATGTCAAAAACGTATTTTTTGTCGAAAATTTTGAAGCAAGGGGTAGGTATGGAAATATTTAATGTAAACTGCATTGTGCAAACTTCTTTCCTTGTCGGATTTATGGACTCAAAATACACTGAAATATGTAAAATTTTCCGCTGAATCGATTGCCGAAGACTAGAACGTTCTATCTATCATATTAGTCGAGTTATGAGCACATTTAGTTTTGAAAACGGGATTTTCGAAAATTTCATGACTCCATTTGGAGGAGAAAAAATGATTTTAGACAAAAACAGACTGTGGCAGTCGATTTTTCGCATCAAAAAACCCCTCCTGACAAATTTTGAGCAATTTTTATGTCAAAAAACGTATTTTTTGTCGAAAATTTTGAAGCAAGGGGTAGGTATGGAAATATTTAATGTAAACTGCATTGTGCAAACTTCTTTCCTTGTCGGATTTATGGACTCAAAATACACTGAAATATGTAAAATTTTCCGCTGAATCGATTGCCGAAGACTAGAACGTTCTATCTATCATATTAGTCGAGTTATGAGCACATTTAGTTTTGAAAACGGGATTCTCGAAAATTTCATGACTTCATTTGGAGGAGAAAAAATGAATTTAGACAAAAACAGACTGTGGCAGTCGATTTTTCGCATCAAAAAACCCCTCCTGACAAATTTTGAGCAATTTTTATGTCAAAAACGTATTTTTTGTCGAAAATTTTGAAGCAAGGGGTAGGTATGGAAATATTTAATGTAAACTGCATTGTGCTAACTTCTTTCCTGGTCGGATTTATGGACTCAAAATACACTGGAATATGTAAAATTTTCCGCTGAATCGATTGCCGAAGACTAGAACGTTCTATCTATCATATTAGTCGAGTTATGAACACATTTAGTTTTGAAAACGGGATTTTCGAAAATTTCATGACTTCATTTGGAGGAGAAAAAATGAATTTAGACAAAAACAGACTGTGGCAGTCGATTTTTCGCATCAAAAAACCCCTCCTGACAAATTTTGAGCAATTTTTATGTCAAAAACGTATTTTTTTGTCGAAAATTTTGAAGCAAGGGGTAGGTATGGAAATATTTAATGTAAACTGCATTGTGCTAACTTCTTTCCTGGTCGGATTTATGGACTCAAAATACACTGGAATATGTAAAATTTTCCGCTGAATCGATTGCCGAAGACTAGAACGTTCTATCTATCATATTAGTCGAGTTATGAGCACATTTAGTTTTGAAAACGGGATTTTCGAAAATTTCATGACTCCATTTGGAGGAGAAAAAATGATTTTAGACAAAAACAGACTGTGGCAGTCGATTTTTCGCATCAAAAAACCCCTCCTGACAAATTTTGAGCAATTTTTATGTCAAAAACGTATTTTTTGTCGAAAATTTTGAAGCAAGGGGTAGGTATGGAAATATTTAATGTAAACTGCATTGTGCAAACTTCTTTCCTTGTCGGATTTATGGACTCAAAATACACTGAAATATGTAAAATTTTCCGCTGAATCGATTGCCGAAGACTAGAACGTTCTATCTATCATATTAGTCGAGTTATGAGCACATTTAGTTTTGAAAACGGGATTCTCGAAAATTTCATGACTTCATTTGGAGGAGAAAAAATGAATTTAGACAAAAACAGACTGTGGCAGTCGATTTTTCGCATCAAAAAACCCCTCCTGACAAATTTTGAGCAATTTTTATGTCAAAAACGTATTTTTTGTCGAAAATTTTGAAGCAAGGGGTAGGTATGGAAATATTTAATGTAAACTGCATTGTGCTAACTTCTTTCCTGGTCGGATTTATGGACTCAAAATACACTGGAATATGTAAAATTTTCCGCTGAATCGATTGCCGAAGACTAGAACGTTCTATCTATCATATTAGTCGAGTTATGAACACATTTAGTTTTGAAAACGGGATTTTCGAAAATTTCATGACTTCATTTGGAGGAGAAAAAATGAATTTAGACAAAAACAGACTGTGGCAGTCGATTTTTCGCATCAAAAAACCCCTCCTGACAAATTTTGAGCAATTTTTATGTCAAAAACGTATTTTTTGTCGAAAATTTTGAAGCAAGGGGTAGGTATGGAAATATTTAATGTAAACTGCATTGTGCTAACTCCTTTCCTGGTCGGATTTATGGACTCAAAATACACTGGAATATGTAAAATTTTCCGCTGAATCGATTGCCGAAGACTAGAACGTTCTATCTATCATATTAGTCGAGTTATGAGCACATTTAGTTTTGAAAACGGGATTTTCGAAAATTTCATGACTCCATTTGGAGGAGAAAAAATGATTTTAGACAAAAACAGACTGTGGCAGTCGATTTTTCGCATCAAAAAACCCCTCCTGACAAATTTTGAGCAATTTTTATGTCAAAAACGTATTTTTTGTCGAAAATTTTGAAGCAAGGGGTAGGTATGGAAATATTTAATGTAAACTGCATTGTGCAAACTTCTTTCCTTGTCGGATTTATGGACTCAAAATACACTGGAATATGTAAAATTTTCCGCTGAATCGATTGCCGAAGACTAGAACGTTCTATCTATCATATTAGTCGAGTTATGAGCACATTTAGTTTTGAAAACGGGATTTTCGAAAATTTCATGACTTCATTTGGAGGAGAAAAAATGATTTTAGACAAAAACAGACTGTGGCAGTCGATTTTTCGCATCAAAAAACCCCTCCTGACAAATTTTGAGCAATTTTTATGTCAAAAACGTATTTTTTGTCGAAAATTTTGAAGCAAGGGGTAGGTATGGAAATATTTAATGTAAACTGCATTGTGCTAACTTCTTTCCTGGTCGGATTTATGGACTCAAAATACACTGGAATATGTAAAATTTTCCGCTGAATCGATTGCCGAAGACTAGAACGTTCTATCTATCATATTAGTCGAGTTATGAACACATTTAGTTTTGAAAACGGGATTTTCGAAAATTTCATGACTTCATTTGGAGGAGAAAAAATGATTTTAGACAAAAACAGACTGTGGCAGTCGATTTTTCGCATCAAAAAACCCCTCCTGACAAATTTTGAGCAATTTTTATGTCAAAAACGTATTTTTTGTCGAAAATTTTGAAGCAAGGGGTAGGTATGGAAATATTTAATGTAAACTGCATTGTGCTAACTTCTTTCCTGGTCGGATTTATGGACTCAAAATACACTGGAATATGTAAAATTTTCCGCTGAATCGATTGCCGAAGACTAGAACGTTCTATCTATCATATTAGTCGAGTTATGAACACATTTAGTTTTGAAAACGGGATTTTCGAAAATTTCATGACTTCATTTGGAGGAGAAAAAATGAATTTAGACAAAAACAGACTGTGGCAGACGATTTTTCGCATCAAAAACCCCTCCTGACAAATTTTGAGCAATTTTTATGTCAAAAACGTATTTTTTGTCGAAAATTTTGAAGCAAGGGGTAGGTATGGAAATATTTAATGTAAACTGCATTGTGCTAACTTCTTTCCTGGTCGGATTTATGGACTCAAAATACACTGGAATATGTAAAATTTTCCGCTGAATCGATTGCCGAAGACTAGAACGTTCTATCTATCATATTAGTCGAGTTATGAGCACATTTAGTTTTGAAAACGGGATTTTCGAAAATTTCATGACTCCATTTGGAGGAGAAAAAATGATTTTAGACAAAAACAGACTGTGGCAGTCGATTTTTCGCATCAAAAAACCCCTCCTGACAAATTTTGAGCAATTTTTATGTCAAAAACGTATTTTTTGTCGAAAATTTTGAAGCAAGGGGTAGGTATGGAAATATTTAATGTAAACTGCATTGTGCAAACTTCTTTCCTTGTCGGATTTATGGACTCAAAATACACTGAAATATGTAAAATTTTCCGCTGAATCGATTGCCGAAGACTAGAACGTTCTATCTATCATATTAGTCGAGTTATGAGCACATTTAGTTTTGAAAACGGGATTCTCGAAAATTTCATGACTTCATTCGGAGGAGAAAAAATGATTTTAGACAAAAACAGACTGTGGCAGTCGATTTTTCGCATCAAAAAACCCCTCCTGACAAATTTTGAGCAATTTTTATGTCAAAAACGTATTTTTTGTCGAAAATTTTGAAGCAAGGGGTAGGTATGGAAATATTTAATGTAAACTGCATTGTGCTAACTTCTTTCCTGGTCGGATTTATGGACTCAAAATACACTGGAATATGTAAAATTTTCCGCTGAATCGATTGCCGAAGACTAGAACGTTCTATCTATCATATTAGTCGAGTTATGAGCACATTTAGTTTTGAAAACGGGATTTTCGAAAATTTCATGACTTCATTTGGAGGAGAAAAAATGATTTTAGACAAAAACAGACTGTGGCAGTCGATTTTTCGCATCAAAAAACCCCTCCTGACAAATTTTGAGCAATTTTTATGTCAAAAACGTATTTTTTGTCGAAAATTTTGAAGCAAGGGGTAGGTATGGAAATATTTAATGTAAACTGCATTGTGCTAACTTCTTTCCTGGTCGGATTTATGGACTCAAAATACACTGGAATATGTAAAATTTTCCGCTGAATCGATTGCCGAAGACTAGAACGTTCTATCTATCATATTAGTCGAGTTATGAGCACATTTAGTTTTGAAAACGGGATTTTCGAAAATTTCATGACTTCATTTGGAGGAGAAAAAATGAATTTAGACAAAAACAGACTGTGGCAGTCGATTTTTCGCATCAAAAAACCCCTCCTGACAAATTTTGAGCAATTTTTATGTCAAAAACGTATTTTTTGTCGAAAATTTTGAAGCAAGGGGTAGGTATGGAAATATTTAATGTAAACTGCATTGTGCTAACTTCTTTCCTGGTCGGATTTATGGACTCAAAATACACTGGAATATGTAAAATTCTCCGCTGAATCGATTGCCGAAGACTAGAACGTTCTATCTATCATATTAGTCGAGTTATGAACACATTTAGTTTTGAAAACGGGATTTTCGAAAATTTCATGACTTCATTTGGAGGAGAAAAAATGAATTTAGACAAAAACAGACTGTGGCAGACGATTTTTCGCATCAAAAAACCCCTCCTGACAAATTTTGAGCAATTTTTATGTCAAAAACGTATTTTTTTGTCGAAAATTTTGAAGCAAGGGGTAGGTATGGAAATATTTAATGTAAACTGCATTGTGCTAACTTCTTTCCTGGTCGGATTTATGGACTCAAAATTCACTGGAATATGTAAAATTTTCCGCTGAATCGATTGCCGAAGACTAGAACGTTCTATCTATCATATTAGTCGAGTTATGAGCACATTTAGTTTTGAAAACGGGATTTTCGAAAATTTCATGACTCCATTTGGAGGAGAAAAAATGATTTTAGACAAAAACAGACTGTGGCAGTCGATTTTTCGCATCAAAAAACCCCTCCTGACAAATTTTGAGCAATTTTTATGTCAAAAACGTATTTTTTGTCGAAAATTTTGAAGCAAGGGGTAGGTATGGAAATATTTAATGTAAACTGCATTGTGCAAACTTCTTTCCTTGTCGGATTTATGGACTCAAAATACACTGAAATATGTAAAATTTTCCGCTGAATCGATTGCCGAAGACTAGAACGTTCTATCTATCATATTAGTCGAGTTATGAGCACATTTAGTTTTGAAAACGGGATTCTCGAAAATTTCATGACTTCATTCGGAGGAGAAAAAATGATTTTAGACAAAAACAGACTGTGGCAGTCGATTTTTCGCATCAAAAAACCCCTCCTGACAAATTTTGAGCAATTTTTATGTCAAAAACGTATTTTTTGTCGAAAATTTTGAAGCAAGGGGTAGGTATGGAAATATTTAATGTAAACTGCATTGTGCTAACTTCTTTCCTGGTCGGATTTATGGACTCAAAATACACTGGAATATGTAAAATTTTCCGCTGAATCGATTGCCGAAGACTAGAACGTTCTATCTATCATATTAGTCGAGTTATGAGCACATTTAGTTTTGAAAACGGGATTTTCGAAAATTTCATGACTTCATTTGGAGGAGAAAAAATGATTTTAGACAAAAACAGACTGTGGCAGTCGATTTTTCGCATCAAAAAACCCCTCCTGACAAATTTTGAGCAATTTTTATGTCAAAAACGTATTTTTTGTCGAAAATTTTGAAGCAAGGGGTAGGTATGGAAATATTTAATGTAAACTGCATTGTGCTAACTTCTTTCCTGGTCGGATTTATGGACTCAAAATACACTGGAATATGTAAAATTTTCCGCTGAATCGATTGCCGAAGACTAGAACGTTCTATCTATCATATTAGTCGAGTTATGAGCACATTTAGTTTTGAAAACGGGATTTTCGAAAATTTCATGACTTCATTTGGAGGAGAAAAAATGAATTTAGACAAAAACAGACTGTGGCAGTCGATTTTTCGCATCAAAAAACCCCTCCTGACAAATTTTGAGCAATTTTTATGTCAAAAACGTATTTTTTGTCGAAAATTTTGAAGCAAGGGGTAGGTATGGAAATATTTAATGTAAACTGCATTGTGCTAACTTCTTTCCTGGTCGGATTTATGGACTCAAAATACACTGGAATATGTAAAATTTTCCGCTGAATCGATTGCCGAAGACTAGAACGTTCTATCTATCATATTAGTCGAGTTATGAGCACATTTAGTTTTGAAAACGGGATTTTCGAAAATTTCATGACTCCATTTGGAGGAGAAAAAATGATTTAGACAAAAACAGACTGTGGCAGTCGATTTTTCGCATCAAAAAACCCCTCCTGACAAATTTTGAGCAATTTTTATGTCAAAAACGTATTTTTTGTCGAAAATTTTGAAGCAAGGGGTAGGTATGGAAATATTTAATGTAAACTGCATTGTGCAAACTTCTTTCCTTGTCGGATTTATGGACTCAAAATACACTGAAATATGTAAAATTTTCCGCTGAATCGATTGCCGAAGACTAGAACGTTCTATCTATCATATTAGTCGAGTTATGAGCACATTTAGTTTTGAAAACGGGATTTTCGAAAATTTCATGACTCCATTTGGAGGAGAAAAAATGATTTTAGACAAAAACAGACTGTGGCAGTCGATTTTTCGCATCAAAAAACCCCTCCTGACAAATTTTGAGCAATTTTTATGTCAAAAACGTATTTTTTGTCGAAAATTTTGAAGCAAGGGGTAGGTATGGAAATATTTAATGTAAACTGCATTGTGCTAACTTCTTTCCTGGTCGGATTTATGGACTCAAAATACACTGGAATATGTAAAATTTTCCGCTGAATCGATTGCCGAAGACTAGAACGTTCTATCTATCATATTAGTCGAGTTATGAGCACATTTAGTTTTGAAAACGGGATTCTCGAAAATTTCATGACTTCATTTGGAGGAGAAAAAATGAATTTAGACAAAAACAGACTGTGGCAGTCGATTTTTCGCATCAAAAAACCCCTCCTGACAAATTTTGAGCAATTTTTATGTCAAAAACGTATTTTTTGTCGAAAATTTTGAAGCAAGGGGTAGGTATGGAAATATTTAATGTAAACTGCATTGTGCTAACTTCTTTCCTGGTCGGATTTATGGACTCAAAATACACTGGAATATGTGAAATTTTCCGCTGAATCGATTGCCGAAGACTAGAACGTTCTATCTATCATATTAGTCGAGTTATGAACACATTTAGTTTTGAAAACGGGATTTTCGAAAATTTCATGACTTCATTTGGAGGAGAAAAAATGAATTTAGACAAAAACAGACTGTGGCAGTCGATTTTTCGCATCAAAAAACCCCTCCTGACAAATTTTGAGCAATTTTATGTCAAAAACGTATTTTTTGTCGAAAATTTTGAAGCAAGGGGTAGGTATGGAAATATTTAATGTAAACTGCATTGTGCTAACTTCTTTCCTGGTCGGATTTATGGACTCAAAATACACTGGAATATGTAAAATTTTCCGCTGAATCGATTGCCGAAGACTAGAACGTTCTATCTATCATATTAGTCGAGTTATGAGCACATTTAGTTTTGAAAACGGGATTTTCGAAAATTTCATGACTCCATTTGGAGGAGAAAAAATGATTTTAGACAAAAACAGACTGTGGCAGTCGATTTTTCGCATCAAAAAACCCCTCCTGACAAATTTTGAGCAATTTTTATGTCAAAAACGTATTTTTTGTCGAAAATTTTGAAGCAAGGGGTAGGTATGGAAATATTTAATGTAAACTGCATTGTGCAAACTTCTTTCCTTGTCGGATTTATGGACTCAAAATACACTGGAATATGTAAAATTTTCCGCTGAATCGATTGCCGAAGACTAGAACGTTCTATCTATCATATTAGTCGAGTTATGAGCACATTTAGTTTTGAAAACGGGATTTTCGAAAATTTCATGACTTCATTTGGAGGAGAAAAAATGATTTTAGACAAAAACAGACTGTGGCAGTCGATTTTTCGCATCAAAAAACCCCTCCTGACAAATTTTGAGCAATTTTTATGTCAAAAACGTATTTTTTGTCGAAAATTTTGAAGCAAGGGGTAGGTATGGAAATATTTAATGTAAACTGCATTGTGCTAACTTCTTTCCTGGTCGGATTTATGGACTCAAAATACACTGGAATATGTAAAATTTTCCGCTGAATCGATTGCCGAAGACTAGAACGTTCTATCTATCATATTAGTCGAGTTATGAGCACATTTAGTTTTGAAAACGGGATTTTCGAAAATTTCATGACTTCATTTGGAGGAGAAAAAATGATTTTAGACAAAAACAGACTGTGGCAGTCGATTTTTCGCATCAAAAAACCCCTCCTGACAAATTTTGAGCAATTTTTATGTCAAAAACGTATTTTTTGTCGAAAATTTTGAAGCAAGGGGTAGGTATGGAAATATTTAATGTAAACTGCATTGTGCTAACTTCTTTCCTGGTCGGATTTATGGACTCAAAATACACTGGAATATGTAAAATTTTCCGCTGAATCGATTGCCGAAGACTAGAACGTTCTATCTATCATATTAGTCGAGTTATGAACACATTTAGTTTTGAAAACGGGATTTTCGAAAATTTCATGACTTCATTTGGAGGAGAAAAAATGAATTTAGACAAAAACAGACTGTGGCAGACGATTTTTCGCATCAAAAAACCCCTCCTGACAAATTTTGAGCAATTTTTATGTCAAAAACGTATTTTTTGTCGAAAATTTTGAAGCAAGGGGTAGGTATGGAAATATTTAATGTAAACTGCATTGTGCTAACTTCTTTCCTGGTCGGATTTATGGACTCAAAATACACTGGAATATGTAAAATTTTCCGCTGAATCGATTGCCGAAGACTAGAACGTTCTATCTATCATATTAGTCGAGTTATGAGCACATTTAGTTTTGAAAACGGGATTTTCGAAAATTTCATGACTCCATTTGGAGGAGAAAAAATGATTTTAGACAAAAACAGACTGTGGCAGTCGATTTTTCGCATCAAAAAACCCCTCCTGACAAATTTTGAGCAATTTTTATGTCAAAAACGTATTTTTTGTCGAAAATTTTGAAGCAAGGGGTAGGTATGGAAATATTTAATGTAAACTGCATTGTGCAAACTTCTTTCCTTGTCGGATTTATGGACTCAAAATACACTGAAATATGTAAAATTTTCCGCTGAATCGATTGCCGAAGACTAGAACGTTCTATCTATCATATTAGTCGAGTTATGAGCACATTTAGTTTTGAAAACGGGATTCTCGAAAATTTCATGACTTCATTCGGAGGAGAAAAAATGATTTTAGACAAAAACAGACTGTGGCAGTCGATTTTTCGCATCAAAAAACCCCTCCTGACAAATTTTGAGCAATTTTTATGTCAAAAACGTATTTTTTGTCGAAAATTTTGAAGCAAGGGGTAGGTATGGAAATATTTAATGTAAACTGCATTGTGCTAACTTCTTTCCTGGTCGGATTTATGGACTCAAAATACACTGGAATATGTAAAATTTTCCGCTGAATCGATTGCCGAAGACTAGAACGTTCTATCTATCATATTAGTTGAGTTATGAGCACATTTAGTTTTGAAAACGGGATTTTCGAAAATTTCATGACTTCATTTGGAGGAGAAAAAATGATTTTAGACAAAAACAGACTGTGGCAGTCGATTTTTCGCATCAAAAAACCCCTCCTGACAAATTTTGAGCAATTTTTATGTCAAAAACGTATTTTTTGTCGAAAATTTTGAAGCAAGGGGTAGGTATGGAAATATTTAATGTAAACTGCATTGTGCTAACTTCTTTCCTGGTCGGATTTATGGACTCAAAATACACTGGAATATGTAAAATTTTCCGCTGAATCGATTGCCGAAGACTAGAACGTTCTATCTATCATATTAGTCGAGTTATGAGCACATTTAGTTTTGAAAACGGGATTTTCGAAAATTTCATGACTTCATTTGGAGGAGAAAAAATGATTTTAGACAAAAACAGACTGTGGCAGTCGATTTTTCGCATCAAAAAACCCCTCCTGACAAATTTTGAGCAATTTTTATGTCAAAAACGTATTTTTTGTCGAAAATTTTGAAGCAAGGGGTAGGTATGGAAATATTTAATGTAAACTGCATTGTGCTAACTTCTTTCCTGGTCGGATTTATGGACTCAAAATACACTGGAATATGTAAAATTTTCCGCTGAATCGATTGCCGAAGACTAGAACGTTCTATCTATCATATTAGTCGAGTTATGAACACATTTAGTTTTGAAAACGGGATTTTCGAAAATTTCATGACTTCATTTGGAGGAGAAAAAATGAATTTAGACAAAAACAGACTGTGGCAGACGATTTTTCGCATCAAAAAACCCCTCCTGACAAATTTTGAGCAATTTTTATGTCGAAAACGTATTTTTTGTCGAAAATTTTGAAGCAAGGGGTAGGTATGGAAATATTTAATGTAAACTGCATTGTGCTAACTTCTTTCCTGGTCGGATTTATGGACTCAAAATACACTGGAATATGTAAAATTTTCCGCTGAATCGATTGCCGAAGACTAGAACGTTCTATCTATCATATTAGTCGAGTTATGAGCACATTTAGTTTTGAAAACGGGATTTTCGAAAATTTCATGACTCCATTTGGAGGAGAAAAAATGATTTTAGACAAAAACAGACTGTGGCAGTCGATTTTTCGCATCAAAAAACCCCTCCTGACAAATTTTGAGCAATTTTTATGTCAAAAACGTATTTTTTGTCGAAAATTTTGAAGCAAGGGGTAGGTATGGAAATATTTAATGTAAACTGCATTGTGCAAACTTCTTTCCTTGTCGGATTTATGGACTCAAAATACACTGAAATATGTAAAATTTTCCGCTGAATCGATTGCCGAAGACTAGAACGTTCTATCTATCATATTAGTCGAGTTATGAGCACATTTAGTTTTGAAAACGGGATTCTCGAAAATTTCATGACTTCATTCGGAGGAGAAAAAATGATTTTAGACAAAAACAGACTGTGGCAGTCGATTTTTCGCATCAAAAAACCCCTCCTGACAAATTTTGAGCAATTTTTATGTCAAAAACGTATTTTTTGTCGAAAATTTTGAAGCAAGGGGTAGGTATGGAAATATTTAATGTAAACTGCATTGTGCTAACTTCTTTCCTGGTCGGATTTATGGACTCAAAATACACTGGAATATGTAAAATTTTCCGCTGAATCGATTGCCGAAGACTAGAACGTTCTATCTATCATATTAGTTGAGTTATGAGCACATTTAGTTTTGAAAACGGGATTTTCGAAAATTTCATGACTTCATTTGGAGGAGAAAAAATGATTTTAGACAAAAACAGACTGTGGCAGTCGATTTTTCGCATCAAAAAACCCCTCCTGACAAATTTTGAGCAATTTTTATGTCAAAAACGTATTTTTTGTCGAAAATTTTGAAGCAAGGGGTAGGTATGGAAATATTTAATGTAAACTGCATTGTGCTAACTTCTTTCCTGGTCGGATTTATGGACTCAAAATACACTGGAATATGTAAAATTTTCCGCTGAATCGATTGCCGAAGACTAGAACGTTCTATCTATCATATTAGTCGAGTTATGAACACATTTAGTTTTGAAAACGGGATTTTCGAAAATTTCATGACTTCATTTGGAGGAGAAAAAATGAATTTAGACAAAAACAGACTGTGGCAGTCGATTTTTCGCATCAGAAAACCCCTCCTGACAAATTTTGAGCAATTTTTATGTCAAAAACGTATTTTTTGTCGAAAATTTTGAAGCAAGGGGTAGGTATGGAAATATTTAATGTAAACTGCATTGTGCTAACTTCTTTCCTGGTCGGATTTATGGACTCAAAATACACTGGAATATGTAAAATTTTCCGCTGAATCGATTGCCGAAGACTAGAACGTTCTATCTATCATATTAGTCGAGTTATGAGCACATTTAGTTTTGAAAACGGGATTTTCGAAAATTTCATGACTCCATTTGGAGGAGAAAAAATGATTTTAGACAAAAACAGACTGTGGCAGTCGATTTTTCGCATCAAAAAACCCCTCCTGACAAATTTTGAGCAATTTTTATGTCAAAAACGTATTTTTTGTCGAAAATTTTGAAGCAAGGGGTAGGTATGGAAATATTTAATGTAAACTGCATTGTGCTAACTTCTTTCCTGGTCGGATTTATGGACTCAAAATACACTGGAATATGTAAAATTTTCCGCTGAATCGATTGCCGAAGACTAGAACGTTCTATCTATCATATTAGTCGAGTTATGAGCACATTTAGTTTTGAAAACGGGATTTTCGAAAATTTCATGACTTCATTTGGAGGAGAAAAAATGATTTTAGACAAAAACAGACTGTGGCAGTCGATTTTTCGCATCAAAAAACCCCTCCTGACAAATTTTGAGCAATTTTTATGTCAAAAACGTATTTTTTGTCGAAAATTTTGAAGCAAGGGGTAGGTATGGAAATATTTAATGTAAACTGCATTGTGCTAACTTCTTTCCTGGTCGGATTTATGGACTCAAAATACACTGGAATATGTAAAATTTTCCGCTGAATCGATTGCCGAAGACTAGAACGTTCTATCTATCATATTAGTCGAGTTATGAGCACATTTAGTTTTGAAAACGGGATTTTCGAAAATTTCATGACTCCATTTGGAGGAGAAAAAATGATTTTAGACAAAAACAGACTGTGGCAGTCGATTTTTCGCATCAAAAAACCCCTCCTGACAAATTTTGAGCAATTTTTATGTCAAAAACGTATTTTTTGTCGAAAATTTTGAAGCAAGGGGTAGGTATGGAAATATTTAATGTAAACTGCATTGTGCTAACTTCTTTCCTGGTCGGATTTATGGACTCAAAATACACTGGAATATGTAAAATTTTCCGCTGAATCGATTGCCGAAGACTAGAACGTTCTATCTATCATATTAGTCGAGTTATGAGCACATTTAGTTTTGAAAACGGGATTTTCGAAAATTTCATGACTCCATTTGGAGGAGAAAAAATGATTTTAGACAAAAACAGACTGTGGCAGTCGATTTTTCGCATCAAAAAACCCCTCCTGACAAATTTTGAGCAATTTTTATATCAAAAACGTATTTTTTGTCGAAAATTTTGAAGCAAGGGGTAGGTATGGAAATATTTAATGTAAACTGCATTGTGCTAACTTCTTTCCTGGTCGGATTTATGGACTCAAAATACACTGGAATATGTAAAATTTTCCGCTGAATCGATTGCCGAAGACTAGAACGTTCTATCTATCATATTAGTCGAGTTATGAGCACATTTAGTTTTGAAAACGGGATTTTCGAAAATTTCATGACTCCATTTGGAGGAGAAAAAATGATTTTAGACAAAAACAGACTGTGGCAGTCGATTTTTCGCATCAAAAAACCCCTCCTGACAAATTTTGAGCAATTTTTATGTCAAAAACGTATTTTTTGTCGAAAATTTTGAAGCAAGGGGTAGGTATGGAAATATTTAATGTAAACTGCATTGTGCAAACTTCTTTCCTTGTCGGATTTATGGACTCAAAATACACTGAAATATGTAAAATTTTCCGCTGAATCGATTGCCGAAGACTAGAACGTTCTATCTATCATATTAGTCGAGTTATGAGCACATTTAGTTTTGAAAACGGGATTCTCGAAAATTTCATGACTTCATTCGGAGGAGAAAAAATGATTTTAGACAAAAACAGACTGTGGCAGTCGATTTTTCGCATCAAAAAACCCCTCCTGACAAATTTTGAGCAATTTTTATGTCAAAAACGTATTTTTTGTCGAAAATTTTGAAGCAAGGGGTAGGTATGGAAATATTTAATGTAAACTGCATTGTGCTAACTTCTTTCCTGGTCGGATTTATGGACTCAAAATACACTGGAATATGTAAAATTTTCCGCTGAATCGATTGCCGAAGACTAGAACGTTCTATCTATCATATTAGTTGAGTTATGAGCACATTTAGTTTTGAAAACGGGATTTTCGAAAATTTCATGACTTCATTTGGAGGAGAAAAAATGATTTTAGACAAAAACAGACTGTGGCAGTCGATTTTTCGCATCAAAAAACCCCTCCTGACAAATTTTGAGCAATTTTTATGTCAAAAACGTATTTTTTGTCGAAAATTTTGAAGCAAGGGGTAGGTATGGAAATATTTAATGTAAACTGCATTGTGCTAACTTCTTTCCTGGTCGGATTTATGGACTCAAAATACACTGGAATATGTAAAATTTTCCGCTGAATCGATTGCCGAAGACTAGAACGTTCTATCTATCATATTAGTCGAGTTATGAGCACATTTAGTTTTGAAAACGGGATTTTCGAAAATTTCATGACTTCATTTGGAGGAGAAAAAATGATTTTAGACAAAAACAGACTGTGGCAGTCGATTTTTCGCATCAAAAACCCCTCCTGACAAATTTTGAGCAATTTTTATGTCAAAAACGTATTTTTGTCGAAAATTTTGAAGCAAGGGGTAGGTATGGAAATATTTAATGTAAACTGCATTGTGCTAACTTCTTTCCTGGTCGGATTTATGGACTCAAAATACACTGGAATATGTAAAATTTTCCGCTGAATCGATTGCCGAAGACTAGAACGTTCTATCTATCATATTAGTCGAGTTATGAGCACATTTAGTTTTGAAAACGGGATTTTCGAAAATTTCATGACTTCATTTGGAGGAGAAAAAATGATTTTAGACAAAAACAGACTGTGGCAGACGATTTTTCGCATCAAAAAACCCCTCCTGACAAATTTTGAGCAATTTTTATGTCGAAAACGTATTTTTTGTCGAAAATTTTGAAGCAAGGGGTAGGTATGGAAATATTTAATGTAAACTGCATTGTGCTAACTTCTTTCCTGGTCGGATTTATGGACTCAAAATACACTGGAATATGTAAAATTTTCCGCTGAATCGATTGCCGAAGACTAGAACGTTCTATCTATCATATTAGTCGAGTTATGAGCACATTTAGTTTTGAAAACGGGATTTTCGAAAATTTCATGACTCCATTTGGAGGAGAAAAAATGATTTTAGACAAAAACAGACTGTGGCAGTCGATTTTTCGCATCAAAAAACCCCTCCTGACAAATTTTGAGCAATTTTTATGTCAAAAACGTATTTTTTGTCGAAAATTTTGAAGCAAGGGGTAGGTATGGAAATATTTAATGTAAACTGCATTGTGCAAACTTCTTTCCTTGTCGGATTTATGGACTCAAAATACACTGAAATATGTAAAATTTTCCGCTGAATCGATTGCCGAAGACTAGAACGTTCTATCTATCATATTAGTCGAGTTATGAGCACATTTAGTTTTGAAAACGGGATTCTCGAAAATTTCATGACTTCATTCGGAGGAGAAAAAATGATTTTAGACAAAAACAGACTGTGGCAGTCGATTTTTCGCATCAAAAAACCCCTCCTGACAAATTTTGAGCAATTTTTATGTCAAAAACGTATTTTTTGTCGAAAATTTTGAAGCAAGGGGTAGGTATGGAAATATTTAATGTAAACTGCATTGTGCTAACTTCTTTCCTGGTCGGATTTATGGACTCAAAATACACTGGAATATGTAAAATTTTCCGCTGAATCGATTGCCGAAGACTAGAACGTTCTATCTATCATATTAGTTGAGTTATGAGCACATTTAGTTTTGAAAACGGGATTTTCGAAAATTTCATGACTTCATTTGGAGGAGAAAAAATGATTTTAGACAAAAACAGACTGTGGCAGTCGATTTTTCGCATCAAAAAACCCCTCCTGACAAATTTTGAGCAATTTTTATGTCAAAAACGTATTTTTTGTCGAAAATTTTGAAGCAAGGGGTAGGTATGGAAATATTTAATGTAAACTGCATTGTGCTAACTTCTTTCCTGGTCGGATTTATGGACTCAAAATACACTGGAATATGTAAAATTTTCCGCTGAATCGATTGCCGAAGACTAGAACGTTCTATCTATCATATTAGTCGAGTTATGAACACATTTAGTTTTGAAAACGGGATTTTCGAAAATTTCATGACTTCATTTGGAGGAGAAAAAATGAATTTAGACAAAAACAGACTGTGGCAGTCGATTTTTCGCATCAGAAAACCCCTCCTGACAAATTTTGAGCAATTTTTATGTCAAAAACGTATTTTTTGTCGAAAATTTTGAAGCAAGGGGTAGGTATGGAAATATTTAATGTAAACTGCATTGTGCTAACTTCTTTCCTGGTCGGATTTATGGACTCAAAATACACTGGAATATGTAAAATTTTCCGCTGAATCGATTGCCGAAGACTAGAACGTTCTATCTATCATATTAGTCGAGTTATGAGCACATTTAGTTTTGAAAACGGGATTTTCGAAAATTTCATGACTCATTTGGAGGAGAAAAAATGATTTTAGACAAAAACAGACTGTGGCAGTCGATTTTTCGCATCAAAAAACCCCTCCTGACAAATTTTGAGCAATTTTTATGTCAAAAACGTATTTTTTGTCGAAAATTTTGAAGCAAGGGGTAGGTATGGAAATATTTAATGTAAACTGCATTGTGCTAACTTCTTTCCTGGTCGGATTTATGGACTCAAAATACACTGGAATATGTAAAATTTTCCGCTGAATCGATTGCCGAAGACTAGAACGTTCTATCTATCATATTAGTCGAGTTATGAGCACATTTAGTTTTGAAAACGGGATTTTCGAAAATTTCATGACTTCATTTGGAGGAGAAAAAATGATTTTAGACAAAAACAGACTGTGGCAGTCGATTTTTCGCATCAAAAAACCCCTCCTGACAAATTTTGAGCAATTTTTATGTCAAAAACGTATTTTTTGTCGAAAATTTTGAAGCAAGGGGTAGGTATGGAAATATTTAATGTAAACTGCATTGTGCTAACTTCTTTCCTGGTCGGATTTATGGACTCAAAATACACTGGAATATGTAAAATTTTCCGCTGAATCGATTGCCGAAGACTAGAACGTTCTATCTATCATATTAGTCGAGTTATGAGCACATTTAGTTTTGAAAACGGGATTTTCGAAAACTTCATGACTTCATTTGGAGGAGAAAAAATGATTTTAGACAAAAACAGACTGTGGCAGTCGATTTTTCGCATCAAAAACCCCTCCTGACAAATTTTGAGCAATTTTTATGTCAAAAACGTATTTTTTGTCGAAAATTTTGAAGCAAGGGGTAGGTATGGAAATATTTAATGTAAACTGCATTGTGCTAACTTCTTTCCTGGTCGGATTTATGGACTCAAAATACACTGGAATATGTAAAATTTTCCGCTGAATCGATTGCCGAAGACTAGAACGTTCTATCTATCATATTAGTCGAGTTATGAGCACATTTAGTTTTGAAAACGGGATTTTCGAAAATTTCATGACTTCATTTGGAGGAGAAAAAATGATTTTAGACAAAAACAGACTGTGGCAGTCGATTTTTCGCATCAAAAAACCCCTCCTGACAAATTTTGAGCAATTTTTATGTCAAAAACGTATTTTTTGTCGAAAATTTTGAAGCAAGGGGTAGGTATGGAAATATTTAATGTAAACTGCATTGTGCTAACTTCTTTCCTGGTCGGATTTATGGACTCAAAATACACTGGAATATGTAAAATTTTTCCGCTGAATCGATTGCCGAAGACTAGAACGTTCTATCTATCATATTAGTCGAGTTATGAGCACATTTAGTTTTGAAAACGGGATTTTCGAAAATTTCATGACTTCATTTGGAGGAGAAAAAATGAATTTAGACAAAAACAGACTGTGGCAGTCGATTTTTCGCATCAAAAAACCCCTCCTGACAAATTTTGAGCAATTTTTATGTCAAAAACGTATTTTTTGTCGAAAATTTTGAAGCAAGGGGTAGGTATGGAAATATTTAATGTAAACTGCATTGTGCTAACTTCTTTCCTGGTCGGATTTATGGACTCAAAATACACTGGAATATGTAAAATTTTCCGCTGAATCGATTGCCGAAGACTAGAACGTTCTATCTATCATATTAGTCGAGTTATGAGCACATTTAGTTTTGAAAACGGGATTTTCGAAAATTTCATGACTTCATTTGGAGGAGAAAAAAGATTTTAGACAAAAACAGACTGTGGCAGTCGATTTTTCGCATCAAAAAACCCCTCCTGACAAATTTTGAGCAATTTTTATGTCAAAAACGTATTTTTGTCGAAAATTTTGAAGCAAGGGGTAGGTATGGAAATATTTAATGTAAACTGCATTGTGCAAACTTCTTTCCTTGTCGGATTTATGGACTCAAAATACACTGAAATATGTAAAATTTTCCGCTGAATCGATTGCCGAAGACTAGAACGTTCTATCTATCATATTAGTCGAGTTATGAGCACATTTAGTTTTGAAAACGGGATTCTCGAAAATTTCATGACTTCATTCGGAGGAGAAAAAATGATTTTAGACAAAAACAGACTGTGGCAGTCGATTTTTCGCATCAAAAAACCCCTCCTGACAAATTTTGAGCAATTTTTATGTCAAAAACGTATTTTTTGTCGAAAATTTTGAAGCAAGGGGTAGGTATGGAAATATTTAATGTAAACTGCATTGTGCTAACTTCTTTCCTGGTCGGATTTATGGACTCAAAATACACTGGAATATGTAAAATTTTCCGCTGAATCGATTGCGAAGACTAGAACGTTCTATCTATCATATTAGTTGAGTTATGAGCACATTTAGTTTTGAAAACGGGATTTTCGAAAATTTCATGACTTCATTTGGAGGAGAAAAAATGATTTTAGACAAAAACAGACTGTGGCAGTCGATTTTTCGCATCAAAAAACCCCTCCTGACAAATTTTGAGCAATTTTTTATGTCAAAAAC